>CM073485.1:28668333-31310000 GCA_037074505.1 Albizia julibrissin
AATCACCAATAAATTTAATATCGTTAAAAGTCAAAGTACAATAAATCATGCTTTTTCGTATTAAATATCATCACATATAAAACATGCCTAAAAGGAAACAATAATCCAATGATACAATAACTATAATTAATATACTAACTGTATGAATAAAATGCAATATAAAGAAATTTACTTGTAACATCACTTACTTGAGAAATTAGAATACATACATATATACATATAATTTAGACCATTTTTTTTATAAAAGATAGTTATTCACAATTCAATCATACACAATTTATAAGTATATAGAAGAATATTCAGAGTTACCTTCTACTCCCAAGCACATAGGTAAGCACATAAGAGTTACACTAAAAACTCTCAATAAGAGTCTACAAAGTCAGAAACATGAATATCTATTAATATATTACTAAAAAACTAATCTAGAAATACTCTAATACTACTCTAAGGCCTCAAGCTTCCCTTTAAATTTATCCTATACACACATGCATTAGCCGAGTGTATAAATTATCTTATGCGTATTCACAAATTATTTAATTTAACTAGCCCTATTATGAATTTATATAATACTAATTGTTAGGAGAAAAAGAGTACATGATAAGAATAGACAAGGACAATTTAAAGATTAGCATATACCTATTGACGTAGGTTAATTATCCTATCTTCACTAGTAAATCGGTTTATCCTTCATCTTGAATTCTTTCTCTATATTCTTTAAGTTTTGTAATCATCAAAACATTGTGGTGTGGAGATAACATTCTCTACCTTTTTGATGAATGATAAAACTTTAGATTTCAAAGTGATGAGAATATAACAACATAACAGAAACAAAGTGGTTAATCATTAGCACGTCAAATGTTTACATAAGTTAATCATAAGATAAAAAGCAACATGTAAGACACATATAATTAGCCACACAAAAGTAAGTAAAGAACATATCAAGCAAAGAACATCATAAAGCATCATAAAGAAAAAGTTTTTGAAAGAATTTTTTTTTGAAATCAACACACTAGTTCTCCCCCTTTTTTAATCAGTAAAAGCATAGGGGGGATATCAGGAGCAGTAGTAGTGGGGTTTTCTGGATTTGATATGAAAGTGTGGGAGCGAGTATCTGTGCTAGATGAGTAGGCAGTGGATGAGGATAAAGGAGAGGGGAAGTTGGTATTGGCTCTTGGGAAAGATGATTGGTATTAGAGTAGGCTTTATGATGGCAGCAATAGTAGTGAGAGGTGGTATAGTGGGCTCAGTAGTAATTGGTATGTCTGAGGAGAGAGGTGCAGAGGTGATCAGGGCATCAGTAATGTGGATGGATATGTGAAGGAAGGATTACATGTGCACTAGGAACCTGAAATGAGGGAATCATATTAGGGATTTGAATCTGAAGGTACTACCTCATCATGTCCTGCATCCTCTCAATTTGTAGGGTCTGAGCAATTTGAAGATAAAATAGTTGGTTGAAGTTGGTGTTGACTGCATCTACAAGAACACTCACTTGGTAAGTCACCAAGTCAATGAAATCTTTGTTGGACTTCTTCATCTCTTCAATAGCCTAAGTAAGATAGCTTGATAGAGAAGAGAGGCCTGAAGGTTCTGCTTGTGAGGTTTGCTTTTGCTCTGCTAGTATCATCCTCTGAGACTCCGTTTACTTAGTAGTCACCTTTCTCTTCTCCTTTGGTTGAGATTGCACACTCATATCCTGATGCGCTAGTGAGATACCCATTCTGTTCAGTTGATGCTCACCAAAAGGTGGTATTTGAATCGTTGGTTCATTGGGATTGAGGTGCCAGACGTTGTTCAAGAAGAGAAAGTAGGATACTAATTGTGGAAATGGAATTATAGTTCTCTTGGATGAATGGAACCTAAATCTCACCATCTCATCATATATCTATTGGCCTATATCCCAAGGTTTATGAGATAATATTGATGCCATGTTGAGGTAGTCTTGATTAGTGATGTAGGAAAAATTCTTGCCTTTGTTTATTAGGCCCTTGAGTAGATGTAGAAAATGACCTAATTGGTGTTGTTCATACAACAAACTGATATTTAAGGGTCTTACTCTTAGACATCAATAGACTGAATATCTCTCCCTGGGTGAAGTCTCTAGGTGGTGGAGGGGGCTCAACAACGTTAATTCCCAGAAGAGTATTGATGATAGCCAAAGTAAGGATGATCTTTTGACCTCGAACTGTAGTCTTAATAAAATCATCATCTCCAGTGCTTTTCTTTATGTTTCTATAGAAGAGTCATACCACTGACTCAAATTATGGTGTCATAATTCATAGCCACGGCTCAAATTGACCAAGATGTAGAGATAGGTCAATGTTATAATCTCTTTTGATGGCACAAAAGTCAATGTAAATAATAGGATAAAATTTTTGTTGAGAAAAGTAGTATGCTTTATCCGTACTTTTAATTAATTGTGATGCTCTACCGTGAGAGGGTTGGTGTGATAGCCCCTGTCCTTAACTCTGGGTATGTCTAGTGATCCTCTGGACTAGTTTATAGAGTCAGACTAGTCTGATTGTTTGACTTCACCGACCTTCCTCTTCCCTTTTTCCTTCTATTGGAGATTTTCTCACGGCTTTGGATAGTTCTCAGATGATAACACCCTTTGTTAGTGCAAGCTAATCACCCAAGAAGGGGTTAATTGGGTAATAATAAAATAATTGAACACTTAATAAAAATTCAGTAATCTTAAATACACAATTGAGAGTAAAGAGAGAAATCACCTAAGTAAACACAAAGTATTTATACTGGTTTGGTCACAACCACTTTGACCTACGTCCAGTCCTCATAAATCCTTCTAAGCCTTTTACTATAATTTCCAAGATTCAGTTGGTTCTTGGCACCTTAGTACAATGCAAACTCCTTCCTAGATACTTGCTCCCCCTTACACAAGGTAATCTCAAATCCCAACTTAAGATTCCATAGTCTTAAGTTATCTTAATAGAAAATATTGAGTCTATAAACAAATCTCTCTCTCAGAGTAAGTATGTAAAAACTGAAGTACATAAAGTAAATATGAGAGACAAAACACTAAGATTGTATTGAGCGATGTAAGTTTGTGTGTTGTATGTTGTTATGTCCTTCGTTGAATGCTTCCATATTTATAGTTGAGTTGATATAGCCATTGGTAGCAATTCAATATGTCCGTTAGACTGGCACTACGTTATTTGACCATTTTCATCATTTGAAAAACTAGTCGTTGGACGTTACGCTTCTTACGCTCCTTAACTTATCTTTTCTAACTCTTGCATGATCTCTTCATTATTTTCCTGAAAATATACTAGGAATACTAACATAATGAAGAGTTAATCATATAGATAATAAATTAGTAACAACATATGATTTTCATGCAACTTAAACCTTATCACTCAAGTGATCCCTTCTAAAACTGGCAGTAAGTTCTGAAGTATTATCTGAACACATCACTCGAGTGATCATGGGTCATCACTCGAGTAATCCCTTCTGATTCTTACCAGAGACATTTGATTGGTTAAATACTCAATACAAAGTGTATCACTTGAGTGAACCATGTCCATCATCGAGTGATATATTGAAAAATCTGGCAGAGAGTTTACATGTGTATACTTACCTTATCACTCGAGTGATTACTCGATTGATATGGGCCAATAACTCGAGTGATCACTTTAAAAATATGGTAGAGACTTCTCGGGTATATTTATGACTTCATCACTTAAGGGATCACTCGAGTGATATCATGCCATCACTCGAGTAATCCTTATCTTAACTTGGCATAAGTTTCATCCTTTGAGTCAAATCATGATATACCATTACTCTACACACTTAAACACACTTATCAGAATATTCAAAAACCATTTGTTTAACATAAAATCTTTCTTATCTTCGTTTGTTATCATCAAAACATAGGATCTAACATTCTCCCCCTTTTTAATGATGACAAAACAACTTGGTTTTTGAATTATTTATCTTAAGGTGATTTTGTTAATAAATAAAAGTCCCTTAATTTAAATCATTTCAAGAATTCAATTTTAAAAAGATAAACAAATATTACTTTGCACAAATTTAGCTAATAACCATAATTGCTTGAAATTGATATGCATAATTTGACAAATTTGACTAAACTTGATACAAATAACCATGAAATGAAATATAACATATGATGTTTAATGTTTCAAAGACCTCGTACATCCATATTAACCCAATGCATAATTATATTTTGTCACTCTGACATCTAATAACAAAATCACTCCCAAGTTTTCTCCCCCTTTTTGACATCATCAGAAAAGGTGGATCAGTCTTGAGAAGCAGAGCTGGTCCTGAATGTAATATCCTGAACTTTGGGATAAGAGGCTTGAGATTAAGCCTAGATTAAGTGGACTGCTAGACCCCAGTTTAGAAATTGTTCTAGTAAGGCATACTTGTATTTCCAAAAATTCTTTTATATCTTTAGGGTATAAAGGGAATATCATGGTGAATTAGAAGAGCTTGGGGGAATGACAAGATAATGCAATGAGGAGTCACACACGACATAGTGAATTGGAAGACAAAGTAGTGTTGTTACCGGTGAAATTCTCGGTGTGGTAGTCGTGTTTGTGTGAAATATTTTGAGGGGCAAATGATGTCTAAAGACTCTAAAAATTTCTAGAATGAAAATAGACTTATCAAGCTTTAATTTGATATGTCATATGAGTCATTTGGAGCTGTACATAAAAAGTTATGTATTTTTGAAGTTAGCTCAATGAAATTGGTGATTTTCACTGTCAGCTTCCAAAGATGAGAATTCTGGGAAGGATAAGCTTCCATTTGGCCAAATATTATACTTTTCCTTAATATTATACTCAATAAGGGTCACATATCCTTTGGAATCACCCCAATTAGACATTTTTGCAATTAGATATGAATTTTCAAAGTTGATGAAAATTCTGCCCAGTTTTCCTTAAGTGTGAAAATGGGAAAAATAATGTAAGGGAAAAATGATAATTTTTCCATAAAGCAAGAAATGAGTATCTTTCCCTAATATTCCATATAATTTCATTTGAATGGGAATTAAAAGAGGAAAATGACTACTTGGTAATTAATGAGCCTATGTTGGTAAATTATTATCAAGGAAAGTTGAAGAGCCAAAAGCATAAGGCTTTAATCAACCACTTGTAAGGTGGCATATTGAGATAGTTTGAGAGTAATTTATACTCTCTCATTTCTCATTAATTTTGTTGGAATGATAAAGGAAAAGAGAAATGGAACTTGTTATATAAGAAATGAGATAGTTGGACCAATTTAGTGTAAGCCACTTCGATGATTCATTTAAATCATCATTCTCATCCCTCTCCTCTTATTTAGTTCGGTGGAGATAAATCATAAATAGAAAGGGAAGATAAATCAGAAAATGAGATAGAGAACAAGAAAATGGAGAAGAGGGAAGAGTGAATAGTGTTTTCAAAACTTCAATCCGCCTAAACACTGCCAAATCGGCATCTTCTCTCAAAGTGCCCTATATAAACCTTATTCTACTCATCCTGAGCTTTATTTTTGTGGTTTTGGATTTCTATTTGAAGGTGGTTGATACCATCTCATTGGCCAGAGTGCTTCCAGAATTCCGAACCAAATTCAGAAACGTGTAGAGGTAAGCGTAAGCTTCCTTTTGAACCGATTGGTTCGTTATTTGGATGAGTATTGGGGAGTTAGGTACTGTTCATGTCTTATCTAAAATAGTGTTTTTGAGGCCTAAACAATGTCTAATAGATTACTAAATAGCTAATCATGTGATTAGAAGTAGAAAAGAAGTAACTAAGAGAAAGCAAGAATCCAACACAACTTTTCTGAGAACTCTAAATTGCTGCCCTGTGTATGGCATGAGAAAATAGTTGGAATTTCATCAATTTGATGATTCCACTGAGTTCATAAGGGAAAATTGTGTAGGGTTCATGTTGAGGGCGAAATGAGAAAAGCCTTAGAATGTGAAATGACCAAATTACCCTTAAAGCTCTAAGTAGGGGCTGTCAAGGGGTATTTTTATCATTTGGCCCTGAATTTGACCAATCTGAGGTCAGAAATGGATTACACACACGAAATTGTATAAAATTAGCCCATGTCATAATTTCTGGTATAGTAGAGTTGAATCGGGTACAAAGGGGTGTAAGCCGGATCTCTGGGGGCATTTTGGTAATTTAGCATTATTGAGCTAAGTTAATCAATAATATGGGATTGGAATGATACATGGATAAGTAATGACTCATTTATTGTACATTTGAGAATTGTAGGACCAGACGGTCGTGCCCGAGAGGTAGTGAACTTACCTAGCCTGCATGTATTTGATATGTATGTGTTTGCATTGTTGTATGTGACTGCTTTGCCTATTTACGTTGAGCATACTTGATTGATTGAAGCTCTGTTATATTTATGCGATGGCCATGAGTATGCCATAACATTGAGCAAGCAGATATGTCATTATGTTGGCATGAAGTATGAGAGGCAAGCATGTCATGCATCATATATATATCTTACATGCATGTGGTATTGTTTGCTACTGAGATTCTCTTGAATCTCACTCCTCCTCCCCCAACCATATAGGTATGTTGAGTACAGGTGAAGAATGCCTAGAGATAGGCAAGGAGGAATTACGAAGGGGAAGTGATGATCATAGTGCAAGGAACTATTTTTGTATTTGATGTAAATGTTTGGTAGCTTTATGTGATTATACATTTTATGTATAAGCATGAATGAATGAAGTTTAAGTAGAGAATAGTTCTAATTTAATTACATGTAAAACGCTCACATACTCTGATATATTGAAAGTAAGAGCCAGTGAGGTATTAATGACATAGTGAGTCTTATAGAAATGACTAAGAAGTTTTCTACCCTTTGAAAAAACCTTCTCAACCTTATGTTCAAATCCAAGGTTGAGAGTGGGAATTTTTGAACGTTTTGTAACATTGGGTAGTTTGGACTTAAATCCTGGTTCCACAATAGATTTCACTACTCATTTATACTCATTTGAGGTTATTGGAAATAAGGTGTTACACTGGAAGGCTGAGATGCAGAGGCATGTAAGGCTCAAAGGGGTGATGAACCAGTATCTTGAGTGTCCTCATTATGTGGTATAGAAAATATAGGAGATGGTTGAGACTCAGGAAGGTTGAGAGGTGGGATCTGGAGATCATCAGGAGGGTTTAGTGGAGGTGAGGTCTGAGATGTGATCACTATAGTATCTGTATGACCAGAGGAATGAGGTGAGTGGTTGGAGGAGGAGTGGTGTGAATGGTGTGAAGGTGAGTGAGGAACGGGCTCAGTACCTGTAGGTGAGGCAATGTGAGTAGACATTGGCTGTGGCTAGACAGACTCAAGTTGAGGCTGGACTGACTCATCTAAGGTAATATGGATCTGCTCAGAGATGGATGGGTCAGTCATCGAGAAAAGAATATTGCACTGAGTTGTCTGAGGTATATCAGTAGGAGGGATAGGTGTAGGAACAGGTGCAGAGGTAGGGATAGAGGTAGTAGGAACAGATGGACTAAAGGTCGAGGTGCCTTGAATGAAGGTATCCACCTTCTCTTGTAAAGATCTTAGGAGGTTCCCAATCTCCTGCATAGTACTGGTCTAAGCCTGCTAATGTGCTAACATTGCCTTATTGTGCTGAGTCATGTAATCTAATAGCTGATCCATCTTGAAATTCATATGAGTAATGAGTTCAACATTAGGGTTGGCAATGTTTACGTGAAACTCCTCAAGTACCTCCTTCATATAAGTCTTTATGGTAGTACTGATGAAGGATAGTGCAGAGGTACCAGAGGACCCTATGCAAGTCACACATATTGCTTGGATTGAATATAAGGGGTCCAACTCTCTCATTTGGCCTTAGGATAGAAATAATTTGATTGGCATCAAGGTTTGGCTGAATATCATCTAGGGGATCCTCTATGCCTAACCAAGTGTTGATTTTGGATGGGGAAATTAAAATGGTTTGCCCTCTTACTTTGGTGGTCATTTCTTCTTCTACTGGTTTCCTTACGAGATCATCAACATACTCCCAATTGCAGTAGAAATGTCTAACAACTTTGGTACAATAGGGAAGTTTTATGGAAAGCCAAGGCATATAGGAGTTAAGGTAAGGGTTCAAATCAAATTTCAAGACTTCCTTAAGTACAGAAAGATCAATATAAAACATCCTACACATCTTTCTTCTTGAGAATTCTTCCTTGTACTTAGGAGTCTCCTCAAGTTCGCCTTGTTGAATCCTTTAGGAGGCACGATGACTTCCTCTCTCTTTTCTCCTGTTCCCTCCTTTAGTGGTGACTTTGGTTCCTTTGAGGGTCCTTGCTTTCCCCCTTGTGTTTTGTAGGCCTTATCAATCATACTTGCCATAATATTGGCAAGTTTTGTATCATATCTTAATCTCTTAGTCCCTTTCCCGGAGAAAGTAGAAGTTTTGGAGGAATTAGGAGATGGAGTAGGTGATCTTGTGGCTTCCGCTTCCTTGCCAACGCCCGTGCCTGGAGAATATGCTTTCTTAGTTCTAGCTCTTGTCACCATAGGCTATTGAATTACTATCCCTTTTTCTTTCGGTGCCTTTGGTTTTTCTGTAGCTTTTGGCTTGGATTTTGGGGGTTGAGAGGATTTTTTGTTTCTTGGGAAGAGGAGATGGTGGAGATGATTTGAGAGTGTTTTGAGGCATTTTGGTCTTGGCCATAGGAAATATTTGAAGCAAACTCAGAAATATTTTTAGAGGAAGTGTCACACGTCGCTATTCTAGGGCAAGAGATTTCTGAAATTTTGAGAAGATTTTGATGCTGAAATTTGTTGGGTTTTGATTGAAAGTGAGTGGGTAAGAAAGTATGAAAAGATTGGAACATATATTTTAGAGTGAGACTTGAAGTGAATGTGTGTGAGGTGACAGAGTCCTGACAGATATACCCATTATGCCGAACATCACTTGAGTTATCACTCGAGTGATCTTGAGCTTCACTCGAGTAGTCACTTGAGTGATTATGCATAGCTTATGTAAAAGCTCAGAAATTATGCGCGTACCTGGCATGAATAATGTTGTAATTACCTATAGATAATCCCTTGATGATTTGCAATTACTTTGTGGCATATTTGAATTAAAGAGTTGCTATTTTTCTTCTTGCCCAGATGATCACTCGAGTGATTTTATGACTCAAGTGATACGTCCACTCAGCTGGTAACTATTCATATTCTACATGTTTAGTTGTTACCATTGAATAAATTGCCATAACTTCTCTGCCATGTCAGCATAACTGCCTTGCCAGGTTATCACTCGAATGATGATGCCATCACTCCTAGTTATCACTCGGGTGAAGCTTGCATCACTGGAAGTTGTCACTTGAGTGATTGCTCCCTCTGTTTATCCCTGTTTTCCTTGTCACATAACAAAGTGTTAAGACCTTGCAAAAAAAATTTCTTGATACTCCGATGCTTAAGTCAGTTTTGTCAAAACATAATCAAATAATAATATCTAAAAATTTATGAACACTTAACTACTTACAATTCATTGAGATTTACCATTTCCAATTCTTTACAGATGAACATAAATTGATCTTTGGCAAGGGACTTTGTGAATATATCGGCCAATTGTAAGTGAGTTGGAATGAATAACACCTTAACATCTTTCTTTGAATATGACCTCTGATGAAATGATGTCTCACATCAATATAATTGGTTCTTGAATGTTGTACATGATTTTTTGCCAAGCTTATTCTGTTGGTGTTGTCACAATAGATAGGAATTTTCTTGAAATAGATGCCGAGATCATGTAATTGCTGTTTCAGCCATAATACTTGTACACAATAACTTGAGGCTACGATGTATTTTGCTTCTGTTAAAGATAATGACACCGTAGTTTGTTTCTTACTGAACCAAGAAACAACTACACCTCCAAGAAATTGGCATTGTCCACTTTTTCTCTTCTATTAGAATCAGAATATGCAACTAAATATTCATTACCTCCATTGGGATACCATATACCTAATTCTTTTGTGTTTGCAAGATATCTGAAAATTCTTTTCACTGCTTTAGTATGTGATACTTTGGGGCATGATTGATATCTTGCACATAGACCAACGCTGAATTGAATATCAGGTCTACTAGCTGTAAGATTGAGTAATAATCCAATCATCCCTTGATACTGAGTTATGTTGAAATCAACTCCCTTTTCATTATCGGCATCCATAAGAATTGTTGAACTCATGGGGGTATTTGCTCTATTAGCTTTATCCAGTCCATACTTTTTGAGAAGCTCTTTAAGATATTTAGTCTGGGATATAAATATCTTATTCTTTCTTTATTTAATTTGTAATCCCAGAAAGAACGTTAATTCTCCTATCATAAACATCTCAAATTCTCCCTACATTATCTCAAAGAACTATTTGTACATTAAATCATTAGTAGCACCAAATATAATATCATCTACATAAATTTGGACAACTAAAATATAATTCCATTTTTTTATAAATAATGTCGTATTAACTTTTTCTCGTGCAAAACCTTCTTCGATGAGAAATTTACTCAATCTTTCATACAATGCTCTAGGAGCTTGTTTCAAACCATATAAAGCTTTCTTTAGCTTGTAAATATGATTTGGTTTTAAAACATCTTCAAATCCTGGAGGTTGTTCAACATAAACTTCCTCCGAGATATACCCATTTAAAAATGCACTTTTTACATCCATTTGATAAAGTTTGAATCCCTTGATACACCCAAAGGATAAGAGTACTCATATTGCTTCCAATCTTGCTATCAGAGCATACATTTCCTCATAATCAATATATTCTTCTTGATTATAGCCTTTGGCTACCAATCTTACCTTATTTCTGACAATGGTTGTGGATTCATTTAGTTTATTCTTAAATACCCATTTAGTGCCAATGACCGAATGGTCTTTAGGCCGAGGTACCAAATCCCAAACTCAATTTCTTTCAAACTGATTAAGTTCTTCTTATATTGCTAAAACCCAATCATTGTATGTTAGGGCTTCATCAAGGTTAGAAGGTTCTAATTTAGAAATAAATACAGAAAAAATGACTTCATTTAAAATTTCTTTTCTAGTTTTGACACCTTTATGAACTCCTCCTATGATTTGTTCAAGAGGATGACTCTTATTATATTTACAGGCCTTGGGTTGTCCTAGTTGTTGTGACAAAACTTCTTTTTCATATTTATCAACCTCAAGACTAGAAGAAGGATTAGGAGAAGACTGAAAATTTTAATGATTATTAACTACTTCTTGCTCATCGTCAAGATCTTTGCCAGAGGATTCAAATTCATCGAATACAACATGGATTGATTCTTCAACTACACATGTTCATTTATTAAAAACTCTATATGCTTTACTTTGATTCAAATATCCTAGGAAAAGTCCTTCATCTGCTTTAGAATCAAACTTTTCTAGATTTTCTTTACCGTTATTATGAATGAAACACTTACAACCAAATATGTGTAGATGTGTGAGATTTGGCTTTCATCCCTTGTAGAGTTCATATGGTGTCTTTCCATGTTTGGTTTTGACATATACTCTATTTGAAATGTAGCAAGTCGTACTCATAGCATCTGCCTAGAAAGCTTGAGACACGTTCTTTTCATTCAATATTGCTCTAGCCATCTCCGTAAGAACTATATTCTTCCTTTTCACAACTCCATTCTATTGTAGTGTCCTTAGAGTCAAGAAATTATGATCAATACCATTTATGTCACAAAATTCTACAAAGGCTTGATTATCAAATTCTCCACCATGACCTGTCCTGATACCTGCAATAGACATACCTTTCTCATTTTGCATTTTCTTGGCAAAAATAATAAATTTACTAAAAGTTTCGTCTTTGGAGGACATAAAGATAGTCCAGGAAAATCTGGGGAAATCATCAACAATAAAAAATGTATATAAATTTCCATTAAGACTCTTAACTCTTGCTAGACCAATCAAATCCATACATCAATTGAAGTGGTCTGTTGGTGGTAATTTCATTTTTTGATTTAAAGGATGATTTTGTTTGTTTTCCTTTTTTAAAAGCATCATAAAATAAATCATTTTTGAAATCTACTTTAGGTAGACCAATTACTAAATCCTTTTTTAGTAACTTACCTAGTTGATGCATATTGACATGTGCAAGTCGTTTATGCCATAACCAACTTTCAACTGTATTACTCAAGAAGCAGTTTTCAGAAGAATTTTCATTCATATCAAGGGTGTAGTAGTTACCTTTCCTTTTTTCTCTAAGTTTTGATTTCAAATTCTTCTTTTCAATCTGTAGATCCTTCTTGCTTACTATCAAACATTCTTTTGAGTCAAATATCACCCAGCTATCTTTATTCATGCTTTGACTTACACTTAGTAGATTGTGACACATGCCTTCAACGTAATACACATCTTTGACTTGTATTCCTTTATTGCTCTTGACTTCACCAAGTCTTGCTATCCTTTCAGTTTGATTTTCTCTAAATTTTACCTTGCCACCTTCCTTTGGTTCTAATGTGGTAAAATTCTCAGGATAACTGGTCATATGTCTGGAGCATCCACTATCTATATACCATTTATTGGCTCTGGATGCCCTGAAGTAGGTCTGCAATTGAAGACAATTAAGTTTTAGGTACCCATATCTTTTTAGGTCTTTTTGGGTTAGTACGGATAATTTTCTAAATATATGAATCCTTAGGTACCAATTTATAGGCTCCTATAATTCCTTTCTTTTTATGAAAAATGAAGAAGTATGATGTCCTTTTCTATTGCAGTAATTACAATGTGCAAAAGGATTAGATGTATGTATAGAATGTCTGAAATAGTTTAAATATGTTTTCCCTCCTGTTTTCTTCTTACCTTTCTTTTTGTCTAATTTTGGATCATATCCAATACCAGACTTATCGTTCATAAAATGTTATGCTTTTAAGATGACATTTAGCATTTTACTTCCTTTTGTAAGCTTTTCAAGAGTTTTGGTGAGATCAACATTTTTCTTTTCCAAAAAAGAACAATTTTCACAATCTACATCTGAAGACTCTTTAAGTTTTTCTTCAAGTAATTTGTTTTTATTTTTACATGCAATAAATTCTTTAACTACTTTGATAAATTTAGAATGTAAAGCATTGTATTCATCATAAGCAGGGTCAAGATCATTTACCTCTTCCTCAGTGTCCTCTTGAGCAACCAAACATATGTTGGCTATCTCTTCATTATTGCTTTCTTCATCTGAGGAACTGTCTCCCCATATAGCAGAAAAAATGCCTTTTTTATATTGAAGGATTTGCCTTTTCTCTTTTCTTCTTTTTTCTGTAACAGGTCTGGACATTCTGATTTGATATGTTCAGGTTTACCACATTCGTAGCAGATGATCTCCTTGGATTCCCTTCTACCACTAGTTCCTCCTTTTTGTGAGTTTCTAAAACCTTGGCCTTTATAAAATTTCTTGAATCTTCTTATTATTAAGCCCATTTCATTATTATCAAACTCATTGTCTTCTTCTTGACTTTCTACCTTTGTCACGTTCAGTACGAGGCTCTTCTTTTTCTTGTCACCGACTTGCTCCAGTTCTCGTTTGAACTTTAGTTTGCTTTCATATTCAGAGAGACTTCCAAACAAAGATGCTACATATTGCATCGATTCACCTTTTGCTTCTTCAATCACCGTGACTTTGGCCTCCCATTCTTTGGAAAGTATATTTAGTATCTTTCATACTTGGGTATTCTCATCATAGAGTTTCTCAAGTGCTACAAGTTGATTTACAAGATGAGTATATCTAAGTTCAAATTCTAATATCGACTCACCTTCCTTCATATGAAGTAGATCAAATTCTGTAACTAAAGTATTGATCATATTTTCCTTGATGCCCGAAGTTCCTTCATGAGCTACTTCTAGGACTTCCCACATCTCTTTAGTAGTTTCAAGCGTACAAATTCTGAATTATTCCTTTTGACTCAAAGCACTATGGATCATCAGAATTGCTTTACTATTGAGAGTCATGAGCCTTCTATCGTAGTCGTCAAACTCTTTCAGTGACTTAGGAACTTTGCGTGATTCTATGACTTTTGTAGGCACATAGTTACCAGTCTTAATCACGTCCCAAATTCTGTATTCTGTGGCCATGACCAACACTCAAAACTTTGCTTTCCAAAAAGAAAAGTGTTCACCGTCAAAACCTGGTGGTCTGGTGATAGAAGCTCCATCGAGAAGAATTCCTTCACCCATACTTGCTATTGGATCCTTTTTAGGTTGTTATAACTGAACAAGAAGACCTACACTCTAATACCAAATGTAGTGCAAGCTAATCACCCAAGAGGGGTGAATTATGTGATAATAAAATAATTGAACACTTAATAAAAATTCAGTAATCTTAAATACACATTTGAGATTAAGGAGAGAAATCACTGAAGTGTACACAGAGTATTTATACTAGTTTGGTCATAACCAATTTGACCTACGTCCAGTTCTCAGAAATCCTTATTAGCCTTTTACTATAATTTTCAAGATTCAGTGGGTTCTGGGCACCTCAGTACAACGCAAACTCCTTCCTGGATACTTGCTCCCCCTGACACAAGGTAATCTCAAATCTCAACTTAAGATTCCATAATCTTAAGTTATCTCAATAGAAGATATTGAGTTTGTAAGCAAATCTCTCTCTCAAAGTAAGTATCTAAACATTGAAGTACAGAAAGTGAATATGATAGACAAAACACTAAGATTGTATTGAGCGATGTAAGTTTGTGTGTTGTATGTTGTTATGTCCTTCATTGAATGATTCAATATATATAGCTGAGTTGATATAGCCGTTGGTAGTAATTCAATATGTTCGTTAGACTGGCATAGTGTCATTTAACCATTTTCATCATTTGAAAAACTAGCTGTTGGACGTTACACTTCTTACGCTCCGTAACTTGTCTTTTCTAACTTTTGCATGATCTACTCATAATTTTCCTGAAAATACACTAAGAATACTAACATAATGAAGAGTTAATCATATAGATAATAAATTAGTAGCAACATATGATTTTCATGCAATTTGACCCTTATCACTCGAGTGATCCCTTCTGAAAAACTGGCAGTGAGTTATGAAGTATTATCTGAACATATCACTTGAGTGATTACTCAAGTAATCGTAGGCTATCACTTGAGTGATCCCTTCTGATTCATGCCATAGACATTTGATTGGTTGAAAAACTCAATGTATAGTGCATCATTCGAGTGCTCACTCGAGTAAACCATGTCCATCACTCGAGTGATATGGGCCGATCACTCAAGTGATCCCTTTCAAAATCTGGTAAAGACTTACTGGCATATTTCTGACTTCATCACTCGAGTGGTCCCTTGAGTAATCCTTGTCTTAACTTGGCATAAGTTTCATCCTTTGAGTTATATCATGATATATCATTGCTTTGTACACTTAAACACACTTATCAGAATATTCAAAAACCATTTGTTTAACATAAAATCTTTGTTATCCTGATTTGTTATCATCAAAACATAGGATCTAACACCCTTTGCCAGAGGACCCTTAGATTTTTGTGGAGTTTTAGTCTTTGGGGCCTTCGTCGTCTTTATCAAAGAAGAAGCTGGAGATAAGGATGGCATTGGTGAAGGAGACAATGTCAAGGGAGTGTGAGATTCTGATGAAGAGGATGAGGATGAGGCTTTTGTAATTCATATGACTCCTGGTATCTTGGTTCTTACTATTGTCGAGAGAGAGTAATGATGAGTGACAAGACTAAGAGTACAGTTGTGGTGATACCAAGAGAGTGATGGGTCTTAAGTGAGGGGAGGAAGTTTTGGAAGATGAAGTTATGGAAGTTGTAACGGTTGGGTGTTTTAAAAGGTTGTGTTCTTAGAGAGAGAATAAGTGGGAATTGAAAAGACGCTATGTTTTGCTTCCGAAAAAATGGGGTTGAATCGATTTGATTTAGGATAAATCAATTTATGCCATATGAGAAGTTCAATGATAAATCGATTTATAAATGGGTAAATCGATTTATATCAAAATATATGAACTTTATCCTGTAACTTGATTAAATCAATTTTCAGATTTAGTAAATCAATTTATGTCTTTTGAAAAGACTATTAAATTGATTTACAGTGCTCTTAAATCGATTTAAGCAAGAAAAAGATAACTATTGAAGATTTTAAGGAAATTTTGGCCTAAATCGATTTACTGACTTGAGTAAATCGATTTATGTCACTTTTTGTGAAAATCAGTTTTGTCATAAATCGATTTACTACCCCTATAAATTGATTTATGTCACATTCCAGCTTGTCTTGCTTCTTTATATGTACCTATCCAGCATAAAATTTGTCAAGACACTTCGAAGCTTAAGTAAGAAAAGTAATATGATTTGAGTACAAAAAGGGATGCCTAAAGTGGAACTTTAGGCGTCCTTTTTTTAACGGACATTATTTCTATTATTTACTATGTTATTCAAATAGGCTTCTCCGTATAAAAGGACGTTAAAATGCCCTCAAAAGGGATGTTAAAAGTTCTTTATGTAGTAGTGAAGGTGAGAGACAACTTACAGTTCATTAGAATTTACCATTCCCAATTCTCTTCAAATATATAGGAATTGATCTTTTGCTAATGATTTTGTGAATATATCAACAATCTGGAGATGTGTTGGAATAAAGACCATTTTCATGTCTTTCTTTTGAACATGATCTCAGATAAAGTAGTGTCTGACATCTATATGCTTGGTCCTGGAGTAATGAATAGGATTCTTTGCCAAGCTTATGGTGCTGGAATTATCAAAATGAATTGGAATATCTTTTAAATGAATTCCCAGATCTTCCATTTATTGTTTTAACCAAAGCACTTGAGCACAGCAACTGGATGTAGCTATATATTTAGCTTCAGTAGAGGATAGTGACATAATGTTTTGTTTCTTGTTGAACTATGAAACTATTGATCCTCTAAAGAATTGATATTATCCACTTGTGCTTTTTCTATCTATTTAATAACCTCTATGATCTGAATATGAGTAGGCCATTAGATATTCATTTCCTCCCTTTGGATGCCATATTCCAAGCTCACTTATGTCACCAAGATACCTGAGGATCCTCTTCACTATTTCAGTATGTGATTCTTTTGGTGCTGATTGGTATCTTGCACACATCCCTATACTGAATTGTATATCTGGACTACTTGGTGTAAGATAGAGTAAGGATCATATCTTGCCTCTATACTTTGTAATGTTGAATGCTCCATTAGCTTGATCCATGCCATACTTTTTCAATATTTCCCTGAGATATTTGGTTTGGGATATAAAAATTCCATTTTTCTTTTGCTTGATTTGTAGACCAAGGAAAAATGTTAGTTCACCCATTATGGACATTTCAAATTCTCCCTCTATGGTTTCTAAAAATTTCTTACATAGAAGATCATTAACAGCACCGAATATAATATCATCAACATAAATTGAAAAATTATCATTTCATGTTTCTTATGTTTAATAAATAAAGTTATGTCTACCCTACCTCTAATAAAGCTATGTTCCATAAGGAATTAGCTTAGTCTTTCATACTAAGCTCTAAGAGCTTGTTTTAAACCATAGAGAACTTTCTTTAGTTTAAAGACATGATTTGATTTGGAGAAATACTCAAAACCTTGAGGTTGCCCAACGTAGACTTCTTCCATTATGTGGCCATTTAGAAAAGCACTCTTGACATCCATTTGATAAAGCTTAATATCCTATATAAATCCACAAGCAAGAAGTACTCTTATGGCTTCTAATCAGGCTACTAGGGCATAGGTTTCTTCATAATATATCCCTTCTTCCTGACTATACCCTTTAGCAACTTTTCTAGCTTTGTTCTAATTATGATGCCTTATTCATCAAATTTGTTTCTGAATACCAATTTAGTAACTATAACAAGATGATCTTTAGGATGATACACCAGATCCCAAAATTTCTTTTAAATTGATTGAGTTCCTCCTGTATTGCTATCACCTGATGTTTGTCTAATAAGGCTTCATCAATACTTAAGGGTTCTATTTCAGAGACAAAGGAAGAAAAGCTAAATTCTCTAGGTTGTTCTAAGGTAGAAGGTTCAATTGTTGGGACAAAAGTAGAGATATGAGGATTTGAAAAGACTTGTTTCTCTTCTAATTCTATTGAGTCTTTTTCCTCAGAAGGATAAATCAAGGGTTCACTTTTATTAAGGACTACATAAATGGATTCTTCAACCACACAAGTTTGTTTATTGAAAATTCTAAAAGATTTGCTTCTATTGGAATATCCAAGGAATATTCCTTCATCAGCCTTTGAGTCAAATTTTCCCAAGTTATCTTTACCATTATTATGGATTAAACATTTATAGCCAAAAACATGTAGTTGGGCAATATTTGGCTTCCTTCCCTTGTAGAGCTCTTAAGGTGTCTTTCTAAGCTTAGGTCTGATATAGTCTCTATTTGAGATGTACTATGCAGTGCTCATTGCATCAGCCCAAAACACTTGTGATACATTCTTTTCATTCAGCATAGCTCTTGTTATTTCGGTCAATACATGATTCTTTCTTTACACAACTCCATTTTGTTGAGGTATTCTTGTAGATGAGAAATTGTGTTCAATTCCATGGTTTTCACAATAGCTTTTAAAGGATTGATTCTTGAATTCTCCTTTATGGTCAGTCCAGATGGCTTCCCTTGTTGCTCTAATCTTGGCTTTGATCTCATCCTTCTTTAACTGAAGATCTTCCTTACTTACTGTAATATCCCAAATTTTATTCACCAAAATTCCTTGTACATTTGATTATACTCAATAGAATAAAATGGTGAATTTTGGTGCACTTGAAGTAGCCAAAATAGTAGAAATAGTATTACATGAAGTTTTAGATAAGTAAGACATAAAGCATAATTTTTGTCTTCATAAAATCCTAATATTGTAGCCCAAATTAAGAATGGAAGAGAACAATTTTTGGCCCAATATATTGTGAAAAATTTGGCCAAAACAAAAAGGGAAGAAAGAAAACAACACTTGGCACAAAAATTCAAGAAAATGTAAGGGTAAAATAATCATTTGGCTAATAAAAATAAAAAGCCAATATTTTCCCTTTGTTATTGAAGAAAGTTAGCTAAGGAGTGAAGAAGCAAGAAAAAAATGGTTGGAACACATGTTATGCCATGTGGAGGGTTTATTTGCCATATGGAAAAAGGAAGGCTTAAAGAAATGCCAAGTGTAACACTTTGTAATAAAATAATATTAATTATAAGGAGGTGGAAGAGGAATGTATAAGAGGATATTTTCCTCTTCCAAGGGGCCATGTTTCAGCTAAGACAAGAGAAGGGAAGAGAGAGAGAGAGAGCAAGCTTGAAGAAGGAAATAACAAGAAAGAGAAAGAAGGAATCAAGATCCCCTTGTTCTTGCCTTTAACCTCTTGTAAACCCTCTCTAATCTTCATATTCCTCTTGAAATCATGTAAAGCAAGAAGAAAATCAAGGGAAAAGAGGAGGAGGTGTGCATGGCCTTGAGAGAGAAAGAAGGAAGAATCAAGGTAAGCTTGAAAGCTTGTTTTCTCTTGATGATTTATGCATGTTCTTGGTGTTTTGGTTAGTTGTTTGGTTTGTATTAGCTTGAATTTTTGATTTGGGATGTATGAACCCTAAGGGGAGTTATTGTCCAATTTATGATTAATCATGTTCAAAATGCGTTTAAGTGGTTAAACAAGTGATTAGAAGTGAAAATAAGATATTTGCTGGTTAGAAATTGACAAACTTCAAATTTCCTATTTTTCTCAAACTTCTGGCTAGACCTGGTTTGAGGGATTTGAGTTGGAATTTGATGGATTTGATGGTTTCATTGTGTTTAGAATGAAAAATTGTATAGGAAACATGTAAAATATGGAGTATGAATACTTTAGGGTGTGAAATGACAATTTTATCTTTGAAACCTCAACTTTGTGGCTGTCAAGGGCATTTTGGTAAATACAGTTTGATTTTGCCAAAACTGAGGTAAAAAATGAGTTCTACACCAGAAATTGTGTAGGAATAGTCCGGGTTATAATTTTTGGAAAAGTACAATTATACCGGGTATAAAGGGAATTCAACCGGATTCTTTAGGGGCATTTTGGTAATTACACATTTTTAGGTAGAGATAACCAACTTTATGAGTCTTGGAATAAGGTATGAATGAGTAATAAATCATTTATTATGAATTTGGAATTTTAGGATTTGATGTTGCCCTTGCCGGACAAAGAGTTAAAGGACTGATTTTAGCTAGCCATTGTAAAGGATTCCAGGTAATGACCCTATCTCTCATACATTATGTGATTGTTTATATGCATTGTATTGCCATGTTTTGTATGGTGAAATGTATATTGTGGTAATTCCTAGATTTATGGTGTGGGAAAAGCATAAGTACCACATAGTGGGAAAAGCACAAGTACCATTAGGCCAGTTTGGACCCAGTCTAGGTAGGCAAACATAAAATCTGTATGATATAATTCCACATTATGGTGTATGAAAAGCACAAGTACCACCCTATGAGAAAGGCACAAGTACCATAGGCCAGTGGGACCCAGCTGGGGTAGTGTGACAAGTACAGACAGGTTGTTTCCTGCTCCAGAATATTATTGTGATCACTCTGTAGCAAGTAGGGACAAAACAGTCATTTTTATCTAAACAAAATCATCGTTTGGATCCTGAACATTGATTAACAGACATGTACACAACATTAGTATCTGCTGTATTATATGCTATATTGCATGTTTATCTCTTGTATTTTATATGATTGATAGCATGTTACTACTGAGATTTGTTTGAATCTCACCCTCTCCATAAATAAAATTAATTCAACTAGAGGTAGCGGCTCAATAGGTAAAGTGGTAGATACCAGCAACTGAGGGTTCTGGTGTTGATAATGACTTTAATGTTAGTTACCTGCTTATCTTTTTATGTGTTTTAGGATTTGTATTATATTATGCACAAACCCTGTGGAGATTTCTTGTAATGTAATCAAGTACTTTATATTAGTATGTTTATGCTATTTCTGTATACCCATTGAACTATGTGTTGATACTCTATTAAATGTCGAATTACTAAGGGGTTTGACACTTATAACCAAGCACTCTTCATAATTAAATATTACCCAGTTGCTCTTGTCAGTGCTTTTGCTTACACTTAGTAGGTTGTGATAGAGTTCCTCTACATAGTAGACATGCTTTACTATAATTCCTTCATTATTTCTTACTTCTCCTATTCCAGCTATTTTTCTAGTTTGGTCTCTATCAAACCATACTTTACCACCTCTTTTGGGTTCTATTTTGGAGAATTTCTTCTTGTCTCTTGTCATGTGTGTTGAGCATCTACTGCCAATGAAACATTTGTTTGTTTGGCATGCTTTAAGACATACCTACAAAAGAAGATTATCAAGACTTAGGTACCCATACCTTTTTGGGTTAGTGTGAAACAAATTTTTAACGTAAGTTCCTTTAGAAACCCATTTATAAGTTCATAATTTCTTTTCTTTCTTATGAAAACTTGAAGAGGTGTAGTGACCTTTTCTATTGCAATAACTACAATATGCAAATAGATTAGAAACATGTACAGAATGTTGAGAATGATTCAAGTATGTTTTGCCTCCTACCTTCTTCTTGTCTTGATTATCATTTTTTAGATCATAACCTAGTCCTGACTTGTGATTTGTGCATTTATGGTTTTTCAAAATGACTTTAGGCATCTCACTACCTTTGGTAAATTTTTTAAGAGTATTTGTAAGATTTTCATTTTTCATGTTTAGAAAAATGCATTTGTCATAAGATTTTGGTTTCTTAAGTAGTTCCTCAAGCACCTTAACTTGTTTCTTGGACTTTCTTAATTCCTTAACTATTCTAGCAAATTCAGAATATAAGGCATTATATTCATCTTACAATTCCTTATAAGTAGGGTCAGAATCATTTACCTCATCATCTGTTTCATCTTCTTACGCCACTAGACAAACATTAGCCATTTCTTCTTCTTCTTTACTTTCTTCATGCGAAGAGATGTCTCCCCAGATTACCGAAACAAAGGCACTTCTTTTAATGTATTTGTTCTTTTTCTCCTTATTCTTATTCTTGATATATTCAGGGCACTTGGATTTAATGTGACCGAGCTTTCCACATTTATAGCACCTTATCTACTCCTTGGGTTCCTTCTTGAAGTTGTTGCTGGAACCTCCTTTTAAGTTTCTTAGGTTTTCACCTTTCTTGTAAAACTTCTTGTATCTTCTTACAATCATCCCATGTCATCATCATCAAGATCATGTTTGTCTTCAGCATCCTTTTCTTAGATAGTCTTTAAGGCTATTCCCTGTTTCTTCTTTTCATAAAACTCTTTTAGTTCTCGTTTGAACTTTTTCTTTCCTTCATATATAGAAAGGCTTCCAAACAAAGAAGCAACTGACCTTATAGATTCTCCATTTTCTTCTTCAATTGCTGTGACTTTGGCTTCCTATTCCTTAGTCAAGATGTTTAAGATTTTTCTTACTTGAGTTTTAATCATATACCTTTCCAAGGGCACCTAGTTCATTTATTAGGTGAGTGTATATGAGCTCAAATTCTGTAATTGTTTCACCTAGCTTTATCCTCAAGAGATTGTATTTAGTAATCAATGTGTTGACTCTATTTTCCTTTATTCCTAAGGTACCATCATGGGCTCTCTCTAAATCATCTCATATTTCTTTTGTTGTAGGGAGAGTACATATTCTAAAATATTCCTTTTGACTTATAGCACTTTGAGTCATGATAATGGCCTTGCTATTTAGAGTGACTATTTTCTTATCATTCTCATGAAATTCAGATGGAGTTTTTGGTACCCATCTATCTTCTATGTTCTTTTTGGAAATATAGTTCCCTTCTTCAATGACTTTCCAGAGATCATATTCTAAAGCCATCATAAAGACTTTGAACTTAGCCTTCCAGAAGGAGAAGTGTTCTCCAAAGAAACTAGGGGGTCTGGTGATTGAAGCACTATTAGGAAGAATTCCCTCACCCATGCTTGGTATTGAATCCTTCTTAGGATGTTAAGCTTAAAAGAAAGAAAAATGTCTCTGATACCAAATGTTTGGTCCACATATCACCCAAGAAGGTGTGAATTGGGTGAGAATAAAAATTTAAACGTATAAATTAAAATTTGAAATAAATAAAAAGTAAGAGTTTAGAAAGATTTCACCAAAGTGCACAAGAGTATTTTGTATTGGTTTGGTCTAAACTCTTGACCTACGTCTAGTCCCTAGAGTCCTTCTAAGTGTTTCACTATCTCCTAAGATTCAACCAGGTTCTTGGCACCTTTACAACTGTAAGCAAAGTTCCTCCTCGAACACTCACTCCCCCTTACACGTTATAATGAAGAATACCCACTCAAGATCCCACTTATCTTGAGCTACTCTCAACTAGAGTAAATGAATTTGAATCAGTTTCTTTCTCTTATAGAGTAGATAAATAAACACTGAAGTACAAGCACTGCTGTGACACTTGTACACAGAAAATACACAGTATAGCTTAAGAAGAATTATTGCTTTGTTCAAGTATATGTTGCTTCATGTTGATCACTTCCTCTATTAAAGTAGTAGAATTGGTGACCATTGGAAGCTTTCATGATTGCAAAAATATATTCGTTGGAGAGTCATTGGAAGCTTTTATCACAATCGTACATCTTTCTCCTTTTGTTGGTAGGATTTTTTACTTTTGATTTTCTCCACTCTCTACCTTGATATGATCCCTAAATTTTTCTTCATAGCCGTTGTTAGATAAATGGAATCAATTTGGATAAGGTTTAATAATGAAAAATAATATAAATCATTATTTGCAAAAATCCTCGTAACAGATATAAAATAGAGACGGGTGACAAATTGATTTTGTTCTTGGTAAATCGATTTATCATTGTTGTCACAATGATAAATCGATTTACCTAGATCATAAATTGATTTACCACTTTTTCAAAGTTTGTCTTATCTTTGCCAGCTTATGTAAATTGATTTGTCTATCTATAAATTGATTTACCTTGTGTAACACCCCAATTCTCAATCATAAACAATTCCCCTTATGTATTTGATGTCCTTAATGGAATTATATGGTGAATGGTGATGTGCATGAAATTTTCCATAATATTTCAATTGTTGGATAATTATAAATTGGCCAAACCAAAGGAAACGATGCAAGAAATAATTTACTGGGATAAATCATTAATTTGAGGTGTAAAATCGTAATTTTGTTTAAAAGTAGGAAACAATTATTTTTCCCTAATTCATCTAACAATATCAATTATATGGGATCCAAAAAGAAGGGAAATGAGATTTGTGGACCAATGGAATAGTGCCACCCATCTTAGGTTAATTATTTAACTTAACTTAATATTTATATATATTCCCTTCATTTATCCATTCTTCATTCCATTTCCCGTGCTTATTTGAATCAAAACAGAACGCAAGAACGAGCGAGAGTGAGATGCAAGAACGAGAAGCTAGGCTTGAATTCAGAATCAAGATAAAAAGCTTGGAACTCTTGGTTTAAGCTTCCTAAACTCTCTACAATCTCTTTTGCTCATCTCTGAATCTCTGAATCTGTGGTTGCTCAGCGTTTTCAAGAGGAGAGAGAGAGAGAGAAGTCAGACGTTGAGGAGAGAGAAAGTTGTGAAACTCAAAGGTAACTCTCCAAGCTTGATTCTATAGCTTATATGGATGCTATTAAAGCTATTTATGGTTTGGTTTGGTTATTATTATGAGTGGAAGATGAAGAAAACTAAAAGACTTTAAAATTCAAGTTTCTCCAAACCTTAACCAATGATCTCTTTAATAGTTAATAAGTTGTCTATAAGTAGAAAGGAGATGATTAAGACAATCAAAACGAGAAACCGACACAATTTTTTTGAGAATCTAAAATCTGAACCCTGTCATGAATATGATAAAGGATATGGAATTTGGCAATTCTGAAGATTCCAATGGGTTTAGATGATAAAATTGTGTAGGGTTTATGTTGACAACTTAGTGAGAAAAGCCCCAGAACGAGATATGACATAATGAGCTTTAAAATGTAAAGGAATGAGTCACTAAGGGACTTTTCATCATTTGGCCCTGAATTTGACCAATCTGAGGTCAAATATGGATTCTACACGTGAATTTGTGTAGGAATAGCCCGTGTCATGAATTCTGGTAAGGATCGGATAGACTGGGGCTACAGAGGCATTTTGGTAAATTGTCATCGTTCAGCTAAGATAACCACTGTTATGGAATCAAAGTAGGTTCAAATGAGTGGTAACTCATCTATGATGATTGGATATTGTAGGACTTGAGGACAATTTGAAGTCTGAGAATTGCCTGAGCTTTGAAGAACGTGTAGGGATATTGGAAAAGCTAACAGGTAGTAACTTCCTTCATACTATATTATGTGATATAATTATGGATGTCATACATTGTAACATGAGCTAGTGTCATAGACACACCAATCCACCATATTGTGGTTGAGGACCTGACAGGGGCACCAAGTCGACCAAGGGAAAACATATAGTTTGACCTTGGGCTAGTGTACACACTCACGTTCGATCATCTTACATGTCATGACATTGCATGTTTATTTTCGCATTTTATATG
Source organism: Albizia julibrissin (assembly GCA_037074505.1). NCBI lineage: Eukaryota > Viridiplantae > Streptophyta > Magnoliopsida > Fabales > Fabaceae > Albizia > Albizia julibrissin. Next base: position 28,693,864 of record CM073485.1, read on the forward strand.
TATGCTAGCTTGTTACTACTGAGATTCTCCGAATCTCATTCTTTTCCACAACAAAACCATTTCAGTTGAAGCAGGAAGCTCTAAAGGTAAAGCGGCGGCTACCGGTGATTAGGATCCCAGAGTTTGTTTCTTTTGGTTATGTATATGTGTATTTATGTGTGTATGTTAGTGTAAGCAGACCCTTTACAAGGTAACCTCCATAATGTAAACTAATATCATCTATTACGAAGTTTCAGCTGTGTTATATGCTTTATGTGAGATTATGTGCTTTTCGATCTATAATTATTGATATGGAAAAGGGACGACACACCTTGCGTTATGAAATTTTTGTAAATCAATTTAAGCAGTGGTAAATCGATTTACTTTGAGTTTGGAAAACATATACCTATTAACTAGATTTGGTAAATCGATTTACAATATCCATAAATCATTTTACTTCACATTTGAAAACTTGACTGCTTTCAGCCATCTTTTGTAAATCGATGTACAACATCTATAAATCGATTTACTTCATATTTGAAAACTTGGATGATCTCGGCCATCTTTTGTGAACCGATTTACAACATTCATAAATCAATTTACTATATTTGAAAATGTGGCTGCTCTCTGCCAGATTTGGTAAATCAATTTACAACATCTATAAATTGATTTACTTTACAATACAGAAGATCTTGTTGTCATAAGTAAATCAATTTACGTAAGATATAAATCGATTTACTCCATGTTTTAACACTTAGCCTTTTCTGTAGGATTTTCCATTTTCTTGCCAAATTGGTTTCCTATTGAAGTAGGTTAATTATCCTATCTTCACTAGTAAATCAGTTTATCCTTCATCTCAAATTCTTTCTTTATAGTCTTAAATTTTTGTTATCATCAAAACATTATGGTGTAGGAGCTAACATCTTCTTCCCCATTCCTTCTCTAAATTTTTCCCAAACTACACATATTCTTCTCCAAGTAAGAGAGGAATTATTTCACTTCTTAACTTTTAGCAAAGGGTTAGCACTGCATTTATACTTGGACTGCAAAACCTTAACCTAAAGTGCCTTTCTATTAGTCACTAGCTTCTAGTATAGTTCGTATCCAATGAGGTGGATCTTTTTACTTTCATCATCACCCTCTACAAGAAACTTCGGCTTTGCTTTTCCACCTCATCAGTGATCTTCTTTGACAACAGAGTTGTATGCATGTGATAAAAGGGCATCACTGAGAGGACTATATGATTAGTGTAATCAAACCAGCCATATTTAGTGACTTCCTTTTCTAGCCAAAAAGCTTACGCTTTATATTCTCTAAAATGGGTGCAAACAAATTGTAAGAAGCCTTTTTTTAGATTAGAGGAATTCCTAGATTTTTTCCCAAATCATTTGTAAGTCCCACTCCCATCTCTTGACTCATCTGCATCACTTTAGAGATATGCACATGTTTTAAGAAGCATATTGTTGTCTTATTACTATTCATCTTTTGTCTAAAACTATCACAAAACTTCTTCAAACAGTCTAGCATTACCTTTATTTATATGGATGTAGCTTCCCCAAATAGCACCCAATCATATGCAAAGAATAGGTGAGAAATACTTGGACCCCATTAGTTAAGAGCTATAGGAGCCCACATACCCTCATTAATTCTACTAAGGTAAAATGACTGATATATTAGGGACTTTTAAGATCATTGGGAGCCATGATGAACATCCAAGACAAGATGGTGGTTCAAATGACTAATATGTTAGGGATTTTTAAGATTACTGGGAGCGGTCTAACCGCTGATCTCTTATGCTTGTTCAAACTAAGATAACAAGGAGAATTTTGAGAGCAATTTCTCAATATTGAACTGCCAAACAATACATACAAGCATTGAATAAATAATTCAAGCCATCAAACAAGTAGATGAATAGAACCATCATGTCAAAATTGCTTGCCATAAAACTTACAGGTATTGGTGGTATCGAGCAACTTATTATGAAAATGAAATACCTTTCCTCTTAGTTAAAGTCCTTCGATATGAAACCTACTGAGCTATTTCACTCATCAACAGCCAAGTCTCTTCTTGGACACACATGGGTAGTAATTCATCCCCTGACCATTTTTTTGTATGTGTTGTATGAGACCTTAAAGGCATCATACTAAGCAAGAAGAGAATTTAATATTAGTTGTATTAGAAACTTCTTAGTAGGTTCCATATCGAAGGACTTTCATTGAGAGGATAGGTCTTTCATTTTCATAATATATTGCTCGACACCACCAATAATTGTAAGTTTCATAGCACACATTTTTTACATGACGGCTCCACCCATATACTTGTTTGATGACTTGAATTTTTTATCCAAAGCCCTATAGGTATTATTTGGTAGTTTGGCATTGAGGGAACATACCTTGGATGCCCCTTGTGAGCAAGGTATGAATGAGCATGAGATAACCAGTTAAACCACTCCTAGTAACTGTAGCAGTTGCTAACATCTTAGTAACTTGAATCATCATCTTGTCTTGGAGGTTCATTATACCTCAAAGCAATGTATAGAACCATTCATTTGAGCTGCAATAAAATATCATCTACTACTACAAAAAAGGCCATAAGTGACGCTTATTTTTATGAATACTCTGACGCTTAGGAAGCGCCACAGCTTCCAATGCCACCAAAAGAAGTTATGGTACTTCTTGAAGCTGTAGAAGCTTCATAGCTTATTTTTGTTTTTTTTTAAAATAGCTTCATGTGGTAGTTCCTCAAGGAAGCACCATATGAAGTATGGGGTTTCCCTAAAGAAGTGCCACAAGAAGTATTTTTTTAAAAAAATAATTTTCCATAATAATTTTCCTTTTCCTAATGAACCCTCTATTTATAGGCCAAATCCACATCAATTTACTATATAAATCCACAGCAAAATGAACAAAACCAAACCATAATCAAACCAAACAAGAATGAAATAACTCAAAACAAATAACTAATTCATGAAATCTCTACTAAATATATTTACAACAATTGTAATGTACAACTAATTCTAAGTGAATAAACAATACAAGAATAGGAAAGAAACAACACTAGTACAAAATAGGGCATTTAGACCGGTTATTGTGGATTAGGTCTAAAAAGTGTGACTGGTGGCACTTCTGTAATTATAAAGAAATTTCTAAGACTAGTTATAAAAATATAAGGTCTAAAATACATTATTTAGAATGGTTATATAGGAAACCGGTCTAAAAGATAAAAATAAATAAATAATATTTTAGACTGGTTTTTTTTGGAACATGTCTAAAAATGTAGTAATTAAAAAATTAAATTTATTTTACTTTTAAGATCGATTATTTTTTTAACCGGTCTAAAAGGTTGCACATTTAAGACATGTTATCCTTGGGAATCGGTCTAAAAGATGGAAAATTAAAAAATTAAATTTATTTTACTTTTAAAACTGGTTATTATTTCCACCCTAAAATCCGAATCTCCTCTTCTTTGGGCCTACTATGTGTCTTCCTAAACTCATAATCCTCTCTTCTTCGCTCCTAAAGCTCTCTGTGACTTCCTAAACTCAAAATCCTCTCTATCTGTGTCTTCAAGGTTGATTATTATGTGTCTTCTTCTCAACTCCGCCATCCCTCTTTCTCTTTGAATGTGAACACCTCTCTTCCTCTGTCACTTGTCGCTCCACGGTTATCACTGTAAAGGAAGAAGGCAATAGAGCCCTACAAGAAGCCAAAAGTTGTAGCCTAGGTGAGTGTTCCAAATCCCTTTCATATTTCAATCGTTTTGGGTGCTAATATTTGGGAATTGGAGAAATTTCTAAATCCCTAGCTCTTTTGCTTTTAGGGGTGAATTTACATGGTTTTGAGGCTTATATTAGAATGAAACGTAATTTTGGGGTATTCTGGGGGTTTTAAATCAAATTTTAGCTTCCAGTTACAGTGCTTGATGTTAAGTTACATGATATCAAGACCAACAATGAGAATGTACAGTATGATCTTGGTCTTTGTTTTTAGGAAGTTGTATTACTTTGTTGTTATGTGAATGCGAATTTTGGAAGAAACTGGCTTATATTGCATTCTTCTTCTAAAGTTTGAATGTATTTTTCCTCCACTTTTCATTTGCTTCTTTTTTCCTTCTCTGTTCATCTTGTAAGTGAAACAATGGCAGGATATTGCTTCTGACTATAGCATTACTATTTAACTATCTCTATCTTCTAACTTAGTAGTTGCCATTATCTAATGGACAAAAAGATAGGCTCATATGTTCATTAAGCATACATGTAGTTCATAGCTTAGTGGTTACCATTCTATCTTCTAGCATTACTGTTGTAACAATTTTCATTTGTTAGTTTTGTGTGTTTTAAGCCCCAGTAGATAAAGGATATACCAAAAAGTTCATTTCTTGTTTCCCTAGCTTCTTGCTTAAGGCTTCAAAAGCATACGTGTTTTTTAGAGATAGGGATTTGTATCCGATCAAAAATAAATCTTTATATTATTATGGGAAGTAAAAAAGAAAGGTTGAAAATTTATAGTATTAAACTTGACTTTCTTTCAATATGCACCAACAAAACTTAGGTTCAATCCATAAAGATACAAGCCATACTTTAGAGGCACATGAAGTAAAAATCGAATATCAATGTAAGAACCTCTTTTTTTAATAAAATAAAAAAATGGACTGCATACACCATGCCTGAAAAGTGTGGGTATTAAACCATAGACTTAGTGTCACAAAGGGCACATCTAGTAGGACTAGATTAAAAGGTCTTTGGCTAAGAATATCTTTAATAGAAAGATATCTAATATGTGTTTTGAGTATAAGAGACCTACTATAAAACTTGCAAATATTCTTTCCTTTTTTTTGCTTTTGCTAAATTACAATGAGTATAAACATGAGAGATAAGATTCAAATTCAAAAATAAAACCACCTTTATTTAGTGTGTTTGGCAACCCTAAAAAAAGCACTTTTCCATGTAAACCATGGTTTCCCGCAAAATTTTCCAAACACCCACAATTTTGTCAGAATCTCGTTTTTCATTCAAACCATGGTTTGCCCTTCCCAAACCATGGTTTGCTGAAAAGCTTCTTGTGATAGATGACACCCGAAATATTACCGTTGTACGGGTAATAGTTTCCTCATCTCTCCTCTGCTTGTACACTGTTTCTACAAAGATTCCCTGTCCTTTCCCTTTTTTGTTTCGTCGATTTCCTCCTCCCGTCGAGCTTCATTTCTCTTCTTGCCTCTTCTCTATCTCCATTAGTAGATCAGAAGCTACTTGATGCCACATTCCCTTTCCGTTGTCTGTTTTCTATTTCTTGTCTTCCCCATCACCATCAGTACCAGATCAGAACCACGTCACCGACAGCTCAAGTGAGATATGTGGGTTTGATCTTTCCGTTTTCATTTTTCTCGTCTTGTTTTCTGTTATTACAGTGACCGAATGTGGTAACAAGCACTTGTAGCAGATCCGGTGACCTTGTCTTCCTCTGTTAATCCTAGTCAGTAGATCTGAACCTCTAAGTCTCCTCGTCGATGCCGGTGACTCTCTGACTCCGTTGAAGCTCAACTTTGTTACCATAACTTTCTCCCCTGGTTTGGCCTTTCCCTACCATGAAGTAGTGCTTCATGCCTTACTCCTATCTTTGTTGGTAATAGTTAAGTCACCAGTGACCGTAGGTTAGTTTTACTCTGAAATTTGATTTATGATCAGTAAATCATTGGATTGTGGTCTTATGTGTGTGTGTGTGTGTTTTATGTTCATACCCATTTCAACCTTTCATCACTTCTTGTCTCTGCCATTCCTCCTCTGTTCAAGATTGATATAGATATTTTAGACTTATAGTAGCTTTACTTACCTAAAAGATTTTCCCTTTTCAGTACAAAAAAATAAAAAGAAACAAAGAACCACAACTGCTCTATAATAGTCTATTTTTTAGGTCTGAGTAGTTAAAGTTATTGTCCATTAGTTTTGATGTGCAATCTCTCTCCGTCAACAAAGATTATGTTATGTGAAAAAAAATAGTTACTTGAACAAATGGTAGCTGTTGGGTATGAGTGTGTTGACGAACAAAGGGCTTTCTGTTTTAAATTGGATAGCATTGGGAATTCAAGTAGGTAGTGAAAGGAAAAGACATACTCTGTCTATATATGTATATATATACACCCGTGTGTGTGTTTGTGGGAATTATTCTAACTAAAAATTTTGAAAGCTTTAACAGTTTTGGAATCTGGAATTTCTAGATTTGAAGTGAAGTTCTTGTGTTCTTGCTAGGACCAATATGGTATTTAATTAATCATGGTACATATATACATGTTACGTGTGTGATTGTGATGATGTTAAGAGGTCGTATTGGCTGATGAAATATTAAATGAGTATCTTAAGTTATTAAAGCATGTTTGAATACTCCCATATGATAGTTAATACAATGATTGTTTAGCTAGAAAATTTTCAGGCTTAAGATTAATGATGTGGTCCATAATTTTAAAAGAAGATTCGGTGCTCAAGTGAGATATTTTTTTTCCTTCAGTGGTATGTAAATGTATGAGGATGGTGTTTATTAAATGCAAATTCTTATGACTTTAGAGTAAAATAGCCATTGTTTTAAAGTGTTATAATATGGGCTAATTATCCTATGTTTCTATGTATGTAATGTATGCTTTACGCATGTTATTAGTGAAAAATAATAAAGACATGAGTAAGGATAAGGTGAAAGCTAGTTGGGATTCAAAAAGCACAAAATTATTCATTGACTTGTTCTTGGAACAATCTTAGAAAGGAACACGTAAAAACACAAGCTTTAATAAGGATGGGTGGAAAGCTATTTTAGATGGCTTTACTGCGAAGATGGGAAAGATGTATGAGAAGGGTCAATTTAAAAATAAATATGATGCCCTTAGGAAGGAGTGGCAGCTATGGGACAGGTTGTTACATGAGACGGGGGTCGGATGGGATAGCAATAACAACACCATTTTTCGCCAATGATGATTGGTGGGAAAAAATAGCGGTAAGTAACTTACTAATATCAGCGTAGTTCAAGATTTCATCCTAACGTGGTGTTATATAATGAATGTAATATATTTGGTGATGTGTGTATAGGAAGTTTTAGGGTATGAAAAATTTAGCACTAGAGGTCTATAATACCAAGAAGAATTAACCCAACTGTTTTCTTGTGTGGCGGCCATGGGAACACAAAGTTGGGTACCTTCATCAATGTCACTCCTTACTGAGACTATTCCTGATGATGATATGCAAGAAGGTTCAAGAGATAACGATGAAGTATTACGGTCACCAATTAGGTTGAGCAGCGAGTTGAACTTGTTCATTTTCATTAGCAATAGTGAAGGTAGTGCGGGGAACAGTGGCAAAGGCAAAGGAACCTAGAGTGGTGATAGGGAAACTAGTTCATTGGGGGTGAGGAAGAGGGGTGCGTCAAGGAAAAAGAAAGGGCCTAACTCTGCGAAAATAGTCGAGGCCTTAATGAAGATGGTTGATGCAAATGACGCCGATGTGGAAGCTTCACGTGCTGAGAGGATTGTAACTCAAGCTAACACGGAAGCTACATGCGCTGAGAGAATGGCCGCAGAAACCCAAGCTTACTAGGTTTTAATAGGCGGAGTGATTTGTCACCTTGATTAAAATCTTAAGGTTGTATGTAATGATGACTTTTATACAAGATGTGCCTTCCTCCTAATGAGGGACCCCCCTGCTCGGGAAATGTATGCAGTAATCAAGAATATGAAGGACAAACTTCTGCACTTTCTTAGGCATATGTGTTATGGAAATGAATGAGACATATGTTTAATGATGGTGGTTGTTTGTTAATGTAATGCAATGTATATAGCATTGACTGTTATGCGTGTGGCTTTAATTACTCTGTACTTGTTGTCCAGGATATGTTCAGGCTTTTAATGACTATGTGTATGTTGTTATGGTTATGTGATGTGGGTGATTTGAATAACTTTATAATTACTAATGTATATTTTCAGAAGAATAAACAGGTATGGACACGCAAGAGACACTATTACAAAAATCATTTTTTAGACCGGTTCTGGATCAGGTCTTGATACAGTCGGTCTAAAAAGTATGGTTAAAAAACCGGTCTAAAATATGAAATTTTAAGACCGATTCTACAACAACCGGTCTTAAAGTTTAACTAACGAAAAGGGTAAGGAAATTTCAGTACTATTAAGATTGGTTTTTTATGAACCGGTCTTAAAAAATTAGGACTTTAAGACCGGTTCTAACTTTAATCGGTCTTAAATATCAATTTAAGACCGGTTCTTAAGGAAACCGGTCTTAAAAGTTTACTTCTTTAAGACCGGTTCTCTTTAGAACCGGTCTTAAATATCAATTTAAGACCGGTTAGCTTTAGAACCGGTCTTAAAGTTTAATCTCTTAAGACCAGTCTTCAATTTAACCGGTCTTAAATTCATATTTAAGACCTGTTCTTATTTGGAACCGGTCTAAAAATTGTGTTTTTTTGTTTGTTTTATTTGTTTCAATCTTACCCAGGCCAGTAAGTCATATTCAACGACAATCCCCTCTGTGCCACATTACATACACAAGCAACAACACATGCATATATATATTGACAATCAGAAGCAGTGACAACAACATTTTTATTTCCAGAAACAATTGGTATTTCTCAGAATGCAAACTTGCTCTAAATTTAGAATCATGAAGCCTAAAATCCTTATTAGTTCCCCTTTCCCTCTTTTGTTAAATATGACCTTAGTTATCGTAATTGGTATGAACCTATAAATGTCAGTCTATTCAAGGGAAAAACACTTGGCCCTTACAACCCTCGACTCTCAACAATCACATAATGAACATTATGAAAAAAAATCATTGAAAACAAACACACTCAATTCCAATGACTACCAATAACACATGATCAACTTATTCAATTCTCAGAAACAATACAATATTAACAATTTATAATTATTAGTCATTTTGAACCACAACACCACAATTAAACAATGATAACAGGAAAATCGCGACATTGTGTGAACTTACAATCCCAAAGCTTGTAAAGAGAAGCAGGAGAAGAAATATTTCTCATTATATGGAAAAAATTCCTAAGCTTTATAGAGAAATGAAAAAAGTGGAGGAAAATTTACAATAGTGATCCCATGCTTGAATCGACAGCCAACTAGTATCACTAATATCCAAAAAATTATCCTGAACAGAGATATAAACCAAGTTAGATATATATGAAAACCATAAGTATTATTAGAACAATATAAGATCGGATTCAAAAACTTAATAATCTTATAAAAGCTCATAGATGAATTCAGCAATACATTTTCGGATGAAATCAATATCTTCTTCAGGAAAGGGATCAGTAAGATCAAACATCTGTATGTGTAACACCGAAGCCAAACAAAACATTAACTTACTAACTTAAAAACAATAAAGTAATATAAAATTTTTGAAATATACATTTATTACCTCCTCGGTAAAGTCAGTCGTGTCTAGGCTGATAATATTGTAAATTTGCCTCAACATATAAAGACCACATAAGTTGGAGCCCGATGGTTGCCTACGGGTCTGAAAAAGAACATGATATCATCAAAGCAAGCATAAAAGCATAGCTTATGGAATGCATCTTAAAGAAAACAAATATGTACTAACCTTTGGCGTGATCCATGTAGGGTCTTTTAAGTCACGAACATGCCTACCACACTTAGCGTGTAGGAAAGTCCGCATAGCCCTATGATCAAAATCACAAAGATTACTTATTCTGCACACAAACTTTGCACACAAAAGGTAATAAAGCAAGAAAACTTACGAGTTCATGCTCTTCTTCAAGTCACTCCCCGATTTGAAGTGGAGGGAGCATAGGAGGATCACTGTGTAACTAGCCTTACACAGAATAACCAATTGCCAATGATCCCTTAAAAAAGAGATAAATGTTAAGAAAATATAAAGCATTATGTGTTTTGGAATATAAATTTGATGTTTCTTACCCATGCACATAAGGAACCAACAAAAAGTCAGTTTCTGATTCACTGAGCCTCTATGATAAATATCTATGTCTGATGGCAGAAGTGGTTTCTTCGTGGCATGAGCTAGGCACATGAATCCAAATTTAGCGCTCTGCCTAGAGGAAACCAACCTATTATTCATGTACGTACAAAAATGGAAGCACACAAATTAAAGTTAAACAACATAATTTTTAAGATATTTACTTCCAATTGAAGAAGATACTTACATTAAAAAAGCTGGACAATCGCAATCGTAAGATTTTGTCTATGAGTGACCATGGATATTAAATCATCCCTTTCAAGATAGCCGGACAATTCCATTTCTTGCAAATCTAATCTTTCCTTAACGCCATCCTTATAACTTCCTTGTATGTTGAGTAGTGTCCTAACAATACTATCACACACGTTTTTCTCTACATGTATGAAATCAATACAGTGTCTGACATCAAGATTCTGCCAATATGGAAGGTTAAAGAAAATAGACCTCTTTTTCCATATATTTTTTCATTTCGACTCTTTGAAGCCTTACCGAAGATGACATTGATATTTTTGACCTTTTCATACACTTTCTCCCCAGTCAAAGCCTCTGGAACATCTTCAAACTCTTGGCCACCAAAAAAGGCATTCTTTAATCTGCGATATGGGTGGCCCCATCTAAGGAATTTCATATGACCAAGATAAACAGTCTTTCTTCCATGTTGAAGTTGATGGTCGCATGTGCCTTCTTCACAAATAGGACAAGCTTTGTGGCCTTTAACGTTATATCCTGACAAGTTTCCATAAGCAGGGAAGTCATTTATAGTACAAAAGATCAAGGCTCGCATTTAAACATCTCCTTCTTGTTCGCGTCAAAAACCTCGACACCTTCATCCCACAACTCTTTCAAGTCTTTGATCAGGGGTTCTAAGTAAACATCTATGTCATTTTCGGGTTGTTTTGGTCCTAAAATCAACATAGACAACATGATGTACTTTCATTTCATACATAACAAAGGAGATAAGTTGTAAATTACCAACAGAACAGGCCATGAACTATGTATACTGCTTAGGCTACCATAAGGATTCATGCCATCCGTGCTAAGCCCAAGCCTAAGATTCTTAGGCTCTTTTTCGAAGTCAGGAAACAACTGATCAATTTTCTTCCACTGAGAAGAATCATCTGGATGTCGAAGCTTTCCATCGGAAATCCTCTCATCCACATGCCATCTCAAATTTTTGGCATCAATTTCATAAGCAAACAGCCGTTTGAACCTCGGTATGATAGGAAGATACCACAACACTTTTGCAGGGGCCTTATTTGATTTGTACCTGGGGGTTTCACATATCGGACACTGCTCTTTCTCTGTATGCTCTTTTCTGTACAATATACAATCATTAGGGCATGCATGGATCTTTTTATACTTCGTCCCTAGTGGACACCGTATTTTCTTATCATCATAGTATCGGCAAGGCAGCACGTTATCATCTGGAAGCATGTCCTTGAAGGCCTCAAGTGCTTCTAAAAACCTCTTGTCGTTCCATCCATGCCGTGCTTTCAAGCTTACCAATTTCAATATAGCTTTCAACAATTGGTATTTTATGCACCCCGGGTACAGCGGCTTCTCAGCATCACTGCACATATTACCATATGCATATGATTGCTCAAAAACGTCTTCTCCTACATCACGAATAATATCCTCTATCCGATCATTCAGAACCGTGTCATTATCATCAAAGGCTACCCCCCTTGTTGAGTTATGCTTGGAATTTCTATTTCTTCACCATGCCATACCCATACTATATAACTCTTACAAAATCCTTCACAAATTAAATGTGTATATATATCTGCAGCACTAAGTCACTTCTCATTCAGACATTCTACATAAGGACAATAGAACATCCAACTATCATTATTACCAGAATTTCTTCTAGCAAATTCCAAAAAATCCCTCACCCCATTATCATATTCAACACTAGTTTGTTTAGCGTTTATCCAACTATGATCCATATATTTCAACACCTTTTTTTCTTCTCTTCTGTATATTAACTCCCCTGGAAAAGTCAGGAGTATGATGAGAGTATGAAAAGGTTACACTCATCAATTTATCTAGTTTAACATAATTCTTCATTAGAATTCCGCATAAGATATAATTGTAGTCTGTTCCATTTTCTTCAAGTAATATGGAAAATGTATCAACATATACTAGCAATTTCAGGACTTAATTTAGACCACATACATAAGAATTGCTTTAGTCTAAACCTTAAATCACCTCTCAAATTTAGTTTCAAAACTAACTGAACATTATGTAACAATTTTCTAATCAGCCATTCATGAGCATACATGCCAGGAATTTTGACACAATAACTTAAGCATTCCAGAGACTATGAAAACTAGCAATTATCAATAAACTAATCCTCAAATAATCAAATCACACCAGTTCAGACCACCGTTAATTAAGCTTCACCAATTAATTTTCATCAGAGTAAATGTCATTTTTTCCTCCATTTATGTGTTAATTTCTAGTTCAATTATAGTAGAGATTCTTCTTGGATAGACAGTGAATACTAAATTTCTATTTATACGAAGGATTGAGACAGGAGACATTACCTGTTTGAAGTAACCTTGGACCGTGGCTTGAGGAGCAGGAGGAGAGGGGTTGCAGTGGCTGGAGAACACGCCGAAGGGAGATAAAGGCTGGTGAAATAAGAAGCTCAGCCGGCCTTCAAGATGGTACTCACGGCGGACTTTTTCGCAGCAACGGGCAGACGAACGGGGAAGGAAGGAGTATTTTTAAACGGCACAGAACCGAAAATGGAGAAGGAGGTGGAAGCGGTGGCGGTGGCTGTGGCTGGAGCAGTGGCAGGAGAATAAGGGGGGATATCACCGAAAATCCTGGACTTGAGCTGAAATAAACTTTCGCAACTATAGAAGGAGAGTGAGAGGGAAATGAAATGTGCTGATGAAATGAGCTTCGCGGCCGGTTAGGTTTGAAATATTAGACTTTTAAGACCGGTTATTTAAATAACCGGTCTTAAAGTTCTACAATTTAAGACCGGTTATTTAGACAACCGGTCTAAATAATTCATTTTAAAAACATAAATTTTAATTAGAATTATATTAGATATTTAAGACCGGTTATTTAATAACCGGTCTTAAATTATTGACTTTTAAGACCGGTTATTTAAATAACCGGTCTTAATAATAACGTGATTTTTTTATTCATTTTAATTATTTTATTTTTGAGACCGGTTGTTTATATAACCGGTCTAAATAAGTTTTTTAGACCGGTTTTTTTAACAACCGGTGTAAAAAATTGATTTTAATTACGGAATTGCCACCTCGCGTTTCTTTTAGACCTTACCCACAATAACCGATCTAAATGATGAGGTCTAAAAAGCCTATTTTGCACTAGTGAGATCAAATCTGGTATTACACGCAAGAGCATTAGTCATGTACTGTTTTTAGTGTTTAGACATACTTTATTATTTTACTCAGTGAACTGAAACTTTATCTCTATTTTGACAAACTATTAAATGTTAATGTATTTGTTCCATGACGAATTTGAGGTTTCTAGAAATATTGTTAGCACCAATGTATCACTTGTTAGTGAAAGAAAGACAATGTCCAAAGGAGAAAGGCAAAAAACAGATTATATTAACTGCACTGAAAGAGCTGCTCCTTGTATTACTTTTAGATATTAACTATTAAATTATGAACTTTCCATGTACAATTTATTAATACATATATATTTCTACATATGTATGTTTCATTTCATTTTTTTGTCACAATTTATAATGGTTTTGGACAAATTTAAAGAGTTTTTGGTTTTTATTATTCAATTTTATGTTAAATAATACCTTAGATATAATCTAATCCTTTATATGTAATTATTATAAATTATTTTTTATTATAAAATTTATTAATATATATACACACACACACAACTCCTTCGTTAACCCGGGCACTGGGTGGCTACCTTGGGTTCCCCAATAGGCACACAACACCCTACCACCACCCGAATGAACGTGGCTCTGATATATATATATATATATATATATATATATATATATATATATAATTGTTTTTGTTACATAATTGATTAATGTTATAGTTTTAAATTTTTCAAATAAATTTATCATTTTTTGTATTTATTATGAAATTTACTACTAAATAATACATAAAATATAATCTTATCCTTTATATGTAATCATCACAAAAGCTGATGTCGTTTTTAGTAATTTGACCATGGAAAAAGTGATTCTGATCATAATATCCAAACAATCTTATTTTATCAAAATCACTTTTTTCCCATAATCTATTCTGCTCATAATCTATTATCTAAAATCATGTTTTTCACTTTTTCCCCTTAAGCTATTCTCAAAAGCTAATCCCAAACACACCTTTAGTGCTTGTTTAGGATAGCATATGACTTTTTACTTGGAAACCACTTTAAAATTGAAGCCACTTTTATGACTTTTTGGCTTTTGGCTTTTATTTATATTTGAAACTTTTAAAATTGAATTTTCATATTAATCTAGTTTTTTTAACATGAAAGTCTATCCAAACATAAATTATATTATAAACAAGCCTTTAAACAAACGAGTCCTACCACATTGACTAGCAGTGTAACACCCTTCTCTAAATGACTAGTGAAATCAATTGTGGAATCAAGATTTAACTCTAGACTACCCAACATTACAAAACAATCATAAATCCCCACTCTCAACTCAAGATTTGAATCTAAGGCTGAGAGGGTTTTCCGAATGGTAGAATACTTTAAACACATTTCCACAATATTCACTACGTTACTAATACATCATCGGCTCTTAGTTTCATTACAATAAGAGTATGCGAGCGTTTTACTTTAAATAAACTAAGAGATATTCTCTGCTAAACTTCATTCATACATTCATACGTACATATATACATCAAATGTATAATCACAAAACTAGTACAACATTTATACCAGTACAGAAGATAGCGCCTCGCGCATCAATCTTCACTCATCTTCATATCTGCTCCTTGCATATTTCCATGCATTCTTCACCTGTCTAAATGGTTGGTTGGGAGGAGTGAGATTCGAGAGAATCTCAGTAGCAAACATTACCACTATGCATGCCAGATATATATGGATGCATGATATGCTTGCCTACACTATTTCATGCCAACATAATGACATGCTGCGTGCTCAATGTTATGACATACATATGGCCATTACACAAATATAACAGAGCTTCAACCAATCATACATGTTCCACACAAATAGGCAAAGCAGTCACATAATCAATGCAAGACATACATATCAACTACATGCAAGTAAGGTAAGTTTACTACCTGGTGGACCATAGTCCTTCCTTTTGTTTTTTCATTTTCCAACCATTGGAGCTTCTTGGAAATTCTTTCATTCCTCTTCTTTCTTGACTTCTCCATGGCCCTAGATACCCAATCAAATCATTAGAGTCATGATTGTGGGTTATTGGAAGTGCATATTAAGGCCCAAGAAACTAAGGAGGGCTAAATAGGTCAATTTCCCTAAAAAACATGAAATCCTGAAATTTGGGGGTTTTGGCCGCGGCCAAAAACCAGACATAAACATTTTGGCCGAGGCCAAGAACCTCACTGTTCAGAATTTCACCGTCCTGATTCTTGGCTGAACTTGTAAAAATCATAACTAATTGTAAAAAACTCAAAATTGAGTGGTTCAAAGCTCTATTTAACCCTATTTAAGTATACTTGTAGTTAAAAATATTTTCATAAGCTAGAAACACTCAAATAAATACAGTATTGCATTTCATTAGACCTTGCTCCAGAAACTTCCAGATTTTCATGCTTAAACTTTGGAAAATCATAACTCTTAGCATACTTGTCCAATTAACCATTATGACATATCAAATTAAAGGTCTATCTCTCTAATTTTATAATGGAACCTTTCATGGTCATTTCATAACATTACACTACTCAAAACCATGTCAAAATGACACTGCCTCCAGAAAATGAATTACACAACATTTATTCATCAATTTCCAAGAATTCTCAATTCATATACAAGCATCCAAAATTCATGAAAACTTGCATACCTACACAATTTTGCCTCCTAAAGCGAATGGAAGCATCAAAATCATCAAATTATAAGTGCATCACCACGTCACACACAGAACCTCAATTTAGGGTTCTTAGAAAAACTATGTTGTTTTCTTATTTTCTTTGGCTTAATCACTTCTTTTCTACTTCTAATCAAATAATTAGCTATTTAGACATCCATTGGATATTGTTTAACCATTAAAAACACCATTTTAAATCAGCCATGAATAGTACCCAACTTCCTCTATACTCATCCAAACAACAAATCAATCAGTTAAAAAGGAAGCTTACGCTTACCTCTACCCATTTCCATAAACGGTTCGGAATTTCGGCAACACTCTAGCTGGTGAGACGATGCTAACCACCTCCAAACAAAAATATGAAATCGTAGAAATAAAGTTCGTGATGAGTAGAAGAAGTTTCCTGAAGGGCACTTTGAGAGTAGACGTCGATTCGGCAGTGTTTCAACACCTTGAAATTTCTCTCTCCTCTCCCTTCATTTTCGTTCAGATTTCTCTCTCTCTCTTCTGGTTCTTTTCTGTGTGAAATGGAGGTGGAAGATGATGATTTAATGGTTAAATGAAATTAACCAATCAGTTGCCAAGTGTCAACTTCTCATTGGCCCAAATATTGAATATTCGCACAAAATAGATAATCTGGCAGAATTTTCATTAAACTTTGAAAATTCATATCTAATTTTGTAGATATCCAATTAGGGTGGTTCCAAAGGCTATATGACCCTTATTGAGTCTAGGTTTAAGTAAAAATATAACCTTTGGCCAATTATAATTTCAATCTTCCCAGAATTTCAATGTTTGGAGGTTTCCCCAGAAAATAGTTAATTTCACTGGGATAACTTGAGAAATTCATTTATCTTTGTGTACAAATCCAAATGGTTCATATGACCTATAAAATTAAAGCTTGATAAGTCTTATTTCATTCTGGAAAGTTTCATAATTTTTGGACATTAATTGCCCCTTGAAAGCTACCACACAAACACGACTGCCATATTAGGAATTTCACCAATAGCAACAATACTTTATATTCTACTTTAGTATGTTGTGTGTGACTTCCAATCACTTTGTTTTGTTATTCCCTGAGCTCTTTAGCTCACAAATATAATTCTTTTTAATATCAAAGGATATAAATGAATTTTGAGAAATAATACCATGTCCCACTAGGACATTTGATAAATCGGGGTCTAGCAGTCCTCTTAATTCAGGCTAAATTTTAAGCCTCTATTCTCAAAATTTGGGATATTACAAGCAGGCTTGTTTTGCCCCCGTCTCTCTCCCATGCTTCTTTCCTTTCTTTTTTTAAGTCTCTTTCTCTTCATGTTCTTCTTGAGGCTGTGCTTGTGCCTACAATTAACTGCCTTCCATGTATTGTTGGCTTCGTATGTGTATCAATAATCAGAGAATTATATTAAACTCCTTGGTCTACTTCAATAAAGAGAGAGTGATTAGTTGAAGCCTAAAGGATTTTGAATCATATTAACTAATAAGTTCTTTTCTTCTGGTTTCTTGATTTAAGCTATGTAACATCTAGATTATAGTGTCTAAAATCTTCTAGGCGTAAGTTAATTGAAACTTCTCTTTCCATTTTATTAGCATATTCCTTGCTTTGCATGTGATTACAGTTCAGCTTTTCTATTGTTGTCGCTAAGGCTTATTTTGCATTTGGTTATCACTGTGTAGTTTCCAGTCTTCAAAGCTTCCAGCATGCAATCCACCCTACCATGCCAAACTGATCTTTCTTGTGTAGTTTATGGTCTTCAAAGCCTTTCTTCAAGTGATTGATGAGTAATTTAATTAGTCTTTGGCATTAATTAATTGAAGTGATACCTATATAAATGCATTATAATATAAAATTTTCTATGTACTTGTTCATTAGGCTTGTAGTTAAACTAGGTACTTGATTAGTGTAATGATTCTATGCTCTCATCATACTCTTACCTTTTCTAAGGGGAAAAATATACAAAAGAGAAGAAAAAAAAGTGTTCAAATATATAGATCGTAGTTGGATAAATGCTAAACAGACGAGTATTAAATATGATAATGGGGTGAGGGATTTTTTAGAATTTGCTAGAAGAAATACCGATAATGACAATGGGATGTTCTACTTCCCTTGTGTAGAATGTTTGAATGAGAAACGACTAATTGCTGCAGATATATATACACATTTAATTTGTGAATGATTTTATAAGAGTTATACAGTATAGATATGGCATGGTGAAGGATTAGAAATACCAAGCGCATCTCAATAGGGGGAGTGGCCTTTGATGATAATGACACGATTTTGGATTATCGGATAGAGGATTTTATTCGTGATGTAGGAGAAGAGGCTTTTGAGCAATCATATGCATATGGTAATATGTGCAGTGATGCTGAGAAGCTGCTGTACCCGGGGTGCACAAAATACCAATTGTTGAAAGCTGTATTGAAATTGGTAAGATTGAAAGCACGACATGGATGGAGTGAAAAGAGTTTTTCAGAAATACTTGAGGCCTTTAAGGACATACTTCCAGATGATAATGTGCTGCCTTTTCGATACTATGATGCTAAGAAAGTATTATGTCCACTAGGGATGAAGTATAAAAAGATCCATGCATGCCCTAATGATTGTATATTTTACAGAAAAGAGCATGAAGAGGAGCAGTAGTGTCTAATTTGTGAAATCTCGAGATGCAAATCAAATAAGGCCTCTGCAAAAGTGTTATGGTATCTTCCAACCATACCGAGGTTCAACCGCCTATTTGCTAATTAAATTGATGCCAAAAATTTGAGATGGCATGCATATAAGATGATTTCTGATGGAAAGCATCGACATCCTGCTGATTCTTCTCAATGGAAGAAAATTGATCAATTTTTCTTAGCTTCAGTAAAGAACCTAAGAACCTTAGGCTTGGGCTTAGCACGGATGTCATGAATCCTTATGGTAGCCTAAGAAATATACATAGTTCATGGCCTATTCTATTGGTAATTTACAACTTATCTCCTTTGTTATACATGAAACAAAAGTACATCATATTGTCTATGTTGACTTCGGGACCAAAATAACCCGAAAATGACATAGATGTTTACCTAGAACCCTTGATCGAAGACTTGAAAGAGTTGTGGGATGAAGGTGTCGACATTTTTTATGCGAACAAGAAGGAGATGTTTAAAATGTGAGCCATGATCTTTTGTACTATAAATGACTTCCCTGCATATGGAAACTTGTTAGGATATAGCGTTAAAGGCTATAAAGCATGTCTGATTTGTGAAGAAGGCATATGCTACCATCAACTTCAACATGGAAGAAAGACCATTTAGCTTGGCCATAGGAGATTCCCTAGACGGGGCCACCCATATCTTAAATTAAAGAAATCCTTTTTTGGTGGTCAAGAGTTTGAAGATGCTCTGGAGGCATTGATTGGGGAGAAAGTGTATGAAAAGGTAAAAAATATCAATGTTATCTTCGGTAATACTTCAAAGAGTAGAAATGAAAAAAAAATATGGAAAAAAGGGTCTATCTTCTTCAACCTTCCATATAGGCGCAATCTTGATGTGAGACACTATATTGATTTCATGCATGTGGAGAAAAACGTATATGATAGTATTGTTGGGACACTACTCAACATATAAGGTAGTTCTAAGGATGGTATGAATGCAAGATTAGATTTACAAGAAATGGGAATACAAGAAGACTTACATCTGATGTCATATGGTAAGAGAACATTTTGTCCTCTAGCTTCTCATACTTTTCTAAGGATGAGAAAAGAAGTTTTTGTGAGTCTTTGCATGATATCAAAGTTCCCTCTGGGTATTCTTCAAATTTTAAGAAGTTTGTGTTGATGAAAGACTTGAAGTTAGTAGGGTTGAAGTCACATGATTGTCATGTCTTGATGCAACAACTACTCCCAATAGCTATTCAAGGCATTGCCGAATACGATCTTCAACATAAATTGACTAGACTTTATTTCTTCTTCAATGTTATTTGTAGTAAAGTCATTGAGACGGAAAGATTGGATGAATTGGAATATGAAGGATACTTGATCTTGTGCCAACTTGAGAAACTTTTCCTTCTTTCTTTTTTTGACATCATGGTACATCTAATTGTTCATCTAGTGAGGGAGATAAAGTTGTGTGGGCCTATCTTTTTTTGATGGATGTGCCCAATTAAAATACCTATGAAAATTCTAAAAGGATATGTGAAGAACCCTAACTGACTTAAAGCATCTATTATTCAGAAATATGTTTCTGAAGAAGCCATAGAATTTTGTCAACATTATTTGTCAAATATAGGACATATCGGGCTTCTTAAACGCCATGATGAAGAAGGGGGTAGACGCGGGACTACGGTAAAGAGTGTGGATCCTAATGAATTGCAACAAGTTCACCTGTATATCTTAAATAATGTTGATGAAGTTCAAGATTACATGAATACTCATAAAGAAATTGTACAGAAATCAAATAGTCAAATGACTGAACAAAGGTTAATTAGAAGCATATCATATCTTTTGCACATTGGTTCAAACATAAGGTTGATGGAGAAGAATATGTTTCTGATATAATTAAATGGCTAGTACATGGTTCTAAGGTTGATGTCATAAGTTGGACTTCATTTGTGATCAATGGTTATACCTTTTACATGAAGTCCCTGGATGATAGGAGCACCGTCCAAACCAGTGGTGTTATGTTAGTTGCTGAATCTATACACTTCTCTAGTACAAAAGATAAGAACCCTAAATTGGTAGTCATACCTTATTATGGGGTTGTTGAGGAGATTTAGGTGGTTGACTATACTAAAATTAAATTTCTCATTTTCAAATACAAGTGGGTTGATGTCAATAATGGTGTGAAGATCGATCAGCTAGGATTTACATTAGTAGATGTGAACATTTGAAGTTTTGGAGATGAACCTTTCATTATGGAAGATCAGGCCAAACAAGTGTTCCATATTAGCGATCAGGAAAATAAAATGTGGTCTGTAGCTCTCAAAGGAAAAATGGACGTTGATATTGATGAGGAAAGTCATTCAAATTACGATATTCTTGAGACTCCTTTTTCCAGGGGTCGTCTAGAATTGAACGAAAAAGATGAAGCAGATAATGAACACGGCATAAGAAATGATCATCGTGAAGGGATATGTAAGGATATCCCTTTATAAAACTACTTTAAAAGTTAGCTAGCTAAAGTAATTATCATTATGTATATAGTTATTTTATAGATATAGTCTTTGTAGCTTACTAACATAATGATTTGTCTTAACAAGATAATGACATATCTGACGCGTCCTAGTACAGAGGCTACGGAGTCACCTCGTGCTCATCAAAGCGAGCTAGCGAGTGTTAATCAGTGCCAAAATCAAAGTGAGCCGAGTAACCAGTCCATACGGAGGGGTAAGAGAGCCACACGGTTGAGAGACGTTACCTTCAGTCGAAGTGCCAACTAGAAGATACCGATTGAGTTTGATAAATATTATAAACCAATTGGGCCTAATGCAAGCCGATATAGAAGTTTTGTCAGACTCCTAGCACACAACAAGCCTAGTATCTTGATAGAGGAGTGGAGAAATATCGACAAAAAAGTTAAGAAACATATTAGGGGATACTATTCAGGTATAAAGTTCTCTTCAGCATATAATAATTATCAAATTTGTCACAAATTTATCACAAACTGTGTCAATGCATGCATAACAGCTCACAAACAATGTTCCTCAAAATGAAATCTTGTACAAGAAGACTATAACGTGTTGTTGTCAGCGCCAAAGGAAATTTAAGACTAATCTGGCCAAAAATTACATACATATCGAGGTGGAAGCTGGTAAGCCTAATCCTACTCCGTGCAGCAAGTATTTATACATCGATGAAGCGACCTGGTAAGCGTTTTTTAGGCTTCGAACTACTCCAGAGGCTTTGATAAGTTAACTTTTTTTGTATTTTATTTACTTATCTATTGTCTTTATTGATCGTAACCTTTTTTCAATTTCTTATTCGCAAGCAAGAAGACAAAAAGCAGAAGAGAGAGGTAGGAAGAATGATTGCCCCCATACAGTGTCTCGTAGGGGATATGCAAAGGCTGAAAAAGACTTGTTGGTGAAGATTGGAAGAAGCATCTCAATTTGATCCTTCTGTTTTCTTTCTCTACCATCTCCGATACATCACGAAGAAATGTGGTTGTATGCTCACCAAAAGAGTAGTGGGTCCTATATGAGTGAACAGTCTCATATAGTCGGTGAAAAAATTGTAAGTATCATTGTTGTTGTTAACTATTTAGCAAACATGTTTCATTACTTATGTGTGTTATCTATATCTTTCAGGAGGAACATAAAAAAAACAAACCGATGGATCCTTTAGGTCGAAGGGGAGGAATGATATCCTGATGGTTGCTACTAGAAAATATGAGCATCCAGGTCGTGTCAGGGGAGTTAAAGGAGGGGTGGGCATAAGGGATTACTTTGGAGCCCCTTCTCGCCATTCCTCAAACGTGGTGACTAGGGATGAACTAGAGCGTATGTTGGCCATTGTGAGGGTAAAAGTAAGGGCCGATGCAAAGGCATCATTTAATATACTATTGGATACCCGGTTGAGCAAGATAAAGGAGGAAGTGTATACCATGGTGAGCACAATGCAAGATATCAGTGCTCCCCAAGCACAATCGCTTGATCTTAATAAGCAGAGTACTAAAGGGGGTTATTGCAATATTGGGCAGTTATCAGAGGGTCCTAGAAAAGAAATTGTTGAGCCTTGTGACATTTTTGTCGAGGAACCTTTGAGACGGTTAGTTGCATGTAGGATTGTTCTTAACCTAGAATCAACTGTTCAACACCAAAAAATGACAGATGATCAAGTCAGAGTGTCAGTTGAAGAGGTTATCATTCCAGACGCACCTGTCCCTATCCCTTCTTATGAGTTCAAGATTGTAAGTGATGTCCTGGGTACTTTCATATCATGGCCAAAGAACCTTGTTTCTGTTTGAGCTGAAGAATCCCCTATTAGAGCCCCAAGTCCAACTCCCTTTACTCATGAAGTTTCACAGCCTCCATTGAATGTCATGCAACAAGTGATTCGGATGGCAAATGATACATCCTTCTGAACAAGAAATTGGCCTATGGATTGAGCTGTTGGCATGTCAGGGGTGGCATGCTATCTTGAGAGGGGTGATTTAATGTCCCTGGTCACTCCTAGACAACATCTTATTATTAGGATTGTCCAACTATTTCTAATGTAAGTATCTTCTTCAATTGGAAGTAAATATTTTAAAAATTATGCCGTTTAACTTTGATTTGTGTGCTTGCATAATTGTAGGTACATGAATTGTAGGTTGGTCTCCTCTGGCAAGAGTGATAAATTTAGATTCATATGCCTAGTTTAAATCCAAGAGAAAGGGACCACTGCTGCCATCAGACATAGATACTTATCAGAGAGGCTTAGTGAAACAACAACTGAGTGTTTCTTGGCTCCGTTTGTGCATGGGTAAGAAACAAATTTATATTCCAAAACATATATAATGCTTTATATTTGCTTAACATTCATCTCTTTTTTTCAAGGATCATTGGCAATTGGTTCTTCTGTACAAGACTAGTTACACAGTCATCCTCCTATACTCCCTCCACTTAAAACCGGGGAATGACTTGAAGAAGACCGTGAACTTGTAAGTTTTCTTGCATTATTACCTTTTGTGTGAAAAATAAGTAATCTTTGTGTTTTGATGATAGGGCTATGCAGACATTCCTATACACTGCGTGTGGTAAGCATGTTTGTGACTTAAAAGACGCTATATGGATCATCCTAAAGGTTAGTACATATTTGTTTTCTTTTAGATGTGTTCTATAAGCTATGCTTTTATGCTTTCTTTGATGATGCCATGTTCTTTTTTAGAGCCGTAGCCAACCATCGAAGTCCAACTTATGTGGTTTTTATGTTTTGAGGCAAATTTACAATATTATCAACCTAGGCACGACTGATTTTACCAAAGAGGTAAATGTACATTTCAAAAATTTTGTATTACTTTATTGTTTTTAAGTTAGCAAGTTAATGTTTTTTCTGGCT
The DNA here is from genome assembly GCA_037074505.1 of Albizia julibrissin. Lineage (NCBI taxonomy): Eukaryota > Viridiplantae > Streptophyta > Magnoliopsida > Fabales > Fabaceae > Albizia > Albizia julibrissin. The sequence continues at coordinate 28,717,898 of CM073485.1, forward strand.
TCTGTGTTACATACAGATGTTTGATCTTGCCGATCCCTTTCTTGAAGAAGATATTAATTTCATTCACAACTGTTGTGCCGAATTCATCTATAAGCTTTTACAAGAATAACAAGTTTTTTAATCCAATGTCCTTCTAATAATACTTATGGTTTTCATATCTAACTTGGTTTATATCTCTACATAGGACAATTTATGGGATATGGGTGACACAGGTTGGTTGCTGATACATGCATGGGATGTGAAGGATTGATCGTTATACTTTTCCTTCCCTTTGTTTCATTTTTCTGTAAAACTGAGGAATTTTTTATTGTTCCTTCTGTGTATGTTATCGAGTCTCAAACTATAAAAGGTGAAGATAGTAGAAATATTGTCCATAAGTGGAGTGTGGTTAATAATTATAGGTTTGTTTGTTGAAGCTTGAAATTTAATTACAAGTTGTTGTTTTTGAAGTTTCTAAATGTTAAAACCAGTGGCTCACAACATCAAAGTCTGATTAAGGATTCCGAATTGATTTTTAAGATAATGTATATATGTTAGCTACTATATTTTTCTAGTTAAAAATAAGTGCTATCCAATTTTAAGGATTTTCCTGAAAACTGGAACTTTTGCCGCTTAAGAGTGTGTGCTTATATTTGAAGTGATCAAGTTAAAAGAGAAAAAAAGAATGATTGTTCTTGCTGTGATATATCACTTTAGATGCTAGAGATTCATTGGGTATGAAAAACTTAAGTAACTACAAGTTAAGAATTGTACATTATGCATATGCATTCATATGGGGGTTTTATGGCTATCGTTGTTCAATTTTGGAGGCTAAAATTTATGAGATTGGTTATGTTCCTTAATGCCACAAGAATGTTTAAATAGTCTTAAATATGTCATTGGAATGTTTGTTGTTGCTGCAGTCTGAACCAATTGTGTGAAGCCTAAGATATGTAAATATACAAATATTATTGTTACTATCATGAATCAGTATTGAAGCAGCAATTTGTTAATGGAATCGAGCTGATGTCTCTCTTGTTCCTGGCCTAGGTAAGATTGAAATAAGAATAAATGTATATTTCAATCTTATTCTTATTTAAAAAAGGAACTTTTTAGACCGGTTATTGGCACAATCGAACTTAAATGTATATTTAAGACCTGTTATATAGACAATCAGTCTTAAAAGTAAGACTTTTCAGACGGTTGTGGCCACAACCGGTCTTAAAAGTCATTGCTTTAAGACGTGTTTTAATTAAGAGGTCTTAAAGTCAAACTTTTAAGACCCGTTCTGGCCATAACCGATCTTTTAAGACCTGTTTTTAAACCGGTCCAAAAAGTAACAAACTTTTTAGACCGCCTGTATCAAGACGTGATCAAAAACCGGTCTAAAATGTCTTTTTTAACCGGTCTAAAAAGTGTTTTTTTCAATAATGCAACCAAGATACCTAAATATTAGTTAATTAGCTAATTGTCTGACCATATATTCACACCATTCTTCAATGATTTCATCCACTTGTTAGTTAGTCAACCCGATAAAATGTTGATCTTCATAATTTACATAAACAATTATGCACAAAATGAATTAAAATAACTAAAAATCAATTAGCTCAGACAATTCTCAATTAAATTTAAAATACAATATGAATTGTAAGTAAAAAGACGTACTTTCATAGTAACAAAATTTTGATGATAAGAAACTACACCTTTCATGAATTTCATAATGTAATACCCGCAATCATTATTATTTGGTTAGAATGGGCATTGCAACAATACAATGAAATAGTTAAGTCAATTTATGACTAAAAATTTTTTAATAACAAAATTTGAGTAAATCATATATAAGTATCGCAAGCTTCCTCTAGACATAGCTATCGTCAGGGTCATTACGTTTAGAATAACTCAATCCAACTTGGCTTCAATAGGCAGTCAAAGAACTAACAAAACAAGTAATAACTTATTACTTTTGGTTATTCAATAATCACACACGCAAATATTTACACATATACCCATATACTTATTTATTGAACATAATCATCATATTAGGACAGTCAACTGGATAACCAGTAGCCAGAGGATCCAAATAGAAAATGTGAGGGCTTTCAGGTGTCGTTAGATGGATTACAATCAATATCCAATGTACCCTAAAATATTTTAAAAATTTTACTTCAACAATCATGTTATGGTAAAAGTGAAACAACAACAAAAATACATTAAAATACTGTCACAAATAATTTACCCCATATTGTATAGCACAATAAAGAGTTTATTAGGTGTTGCTCTCTACATGAAGCAGTCTTTGAGATCATAAGATTGTGTTTCCATATCTGATATCCCCCTATGCTGCCTAAAGAGATGTAGTCTGACAAATATGAATTTATGTGCCCTATTTATTCCCAATAACATATTTTAGTACAAGTGCCTTTATAGAAAACAAACACTGCAATTTAAACAAAAAAATTGAATGAAGAATAATAATATCAGTGATAGATAATGATGATAAAGTATCTAATCCATATGTTGATGGTCGTCACACTAAGCCATCAATGACTACATACTTCTTTTAGCATACTACCATCGACATGATCAGTTATAGCTATATTGTAGATGTTGATATCAAAAGGTATTGGCTGAACTCCTTGGCAGATCAAATATGGTGTCATTGATGCAAATTGTTCGAGATATGAAGCCATTTGTATGTTGCTTTGGTTTTTGGTTGAGGGTTGGGACTTCGGTAGGGTTGTTGAAAATTTTGAGTTCTTCCTATGCCCTTCAATTCATTTTCCTTTAAGACGAGCATCAACTTATAAAAATTATGAAATTAAATAATGTAGTTTTAGATGGAAGTGCATAGAAAAAGTAGAAGGAATTGTAAATTAACTACCTTTTGACATGGCTTAATCATACTTATTGGCCATACAACATAACCACCGACAACATCTTTCACCATTGTTTTTTTTCATCCCAAGAAGGGATTGGTAAGAGCGCATACCCTTACTTAGAGTGTGTTCGTAGGCAATGGTGAAATATGCAGTGTATCAGTGTCGGTGTTGTAGACAATACCCACAATAACTGCGTGCTTGAAAGATTCATCAACATGCAACTTACACATTGATTTGCCCTATGAAAAATAGAGTTAACATATTGAGGCACACTAATTTATAACTTAAGTTAACTAGAAAAAAAGATTAAATACAAAAGGAATGGGGACTTTAGGCGTGGAAGTGTAACTATCCCTCACATTTGTGTTGTCACACACTGAACTTGATATTGGCCTAGATTGCAGTAAGGTGTCAATTTGAGCCTTCAATAATGCATTTTTCTCTTGCATCAAACACATTTGATCATTAAATTGTTCTTATACTTGATGCTTAAAGCAAGTCATCTCCTCCTATAGTAGCGCCAAGTCATTTTTATTGGATCGCTTTTTGCGTATGAAGTATGATGTTAGGGTGACTGTAAAACCAATTCTTCAAACATGACCATAATACTCAGGAGCTCCAAGTGCTTTGCTTAGTAAATCGTCGTGCCAAAGATGATACACCAACTCTGGCTACTCCTGTTTCATTTTGCCTATCACAAAAAGAATTACAACGGTATTAGTTATTGTAATACCCCACTTTTTCCACCAATATTCCATGTATATATATTTATGATATTTAGTGGAATAACATGGTGAATTGTGGTGTACAAAAAATAATGAGAACACTCCAATTGATAGTTACATACAATTAACTAAGCAAAGACACAAAGGTGCAACATTTGTCTACTCAAAGGCCTAAATATTGTAACTCAAATTGGAGCATGAGAGAGCACAAATATTGGCCTAATTATATTATCTCAAATCCAGCTAAAACAAGGAGAAAGGAAGAAAGAAATGATTTATTTCAAAAATCATAAAATGTAAGGGCAAAATGGTAAATTTTCCAATAATGCAAGAAGCAATAAATATTTCCCATATTCCATGAATTTTTTGGTTTAAATGGGAAATCAATGGAGAAATGAAATGCTTTGATCATATTAAATCAAGAGAGAATGATTTGTGGCCAAGTAAATTAAGAGTTGAAAAGTCAAAAAAGGTAAATGTCATAGAGAGCTCTTACAAGTAAATTATGAAGGGAATAGATGAAGATAATATGAGAGCTTTTCTTTCTCCATTTCAAGATGTGTCTTATGGTCAAAAATTCATATGGAAAGAGAAAAGATGATGCCAATAAATGGCCATGTGATAAATAGAAAAGATGATGCATTAAAGTAATATTTTTAAGAGGAAGGAAAGAGAGATATTTTATATACTTCTTATCCATTCCAAGACCCATATTTCAGTCATAACAACAATAATAGAGAGAGAGGGAGAACTGGACAAAAAGGGGACAAGACAATAGAAGAGAAGAAGAGCTCGGGTTCAAGAGGAAAATCCAAGGTAAGAGATGAAAATCCAAGAGCTCTAGCCTTCTATTTCATGTAACACCTCTTCTAATCCCTTCTCCTTCTTAAATACCATGGTATCAAGCAAAATTTCAAGAGAAGAGAGAGAGGAGGCTGACGTCCTAGAGAGAGAAAGTGAGGAAAACAAGAGGTAATCTCCAAAATATTGATCCTCTTGCTTTATATGATGATGTTGTTATTGATTTTGGCTTGGATTTAGTTGTTTTGTGAAAAATTAGTGATGAAACCCTAAGGAGTTATGCTGATAAAATTTCATTAAATCATAATTAATAAGTATTTAAATGGTTAAACATGTGATTAGGAAGCAGGCTATGGCTTGAATACATGAGAACACATTTTTCCCTTTTCTTTTCCATGCTTTTGGCCAGACACAAAACCATAGGAAGGAGCTGAAATTTTGTATTTTTAATGGTTTTATTGGATTTATAAGGGAAAATTGTGTAAGTATACATGATTTCATGATTTTTGGATGCTTGTATATGAATCTGGAATTTTTGGAAATTGTGAAGTAGGTGTTGTTTAATCCGTTTCCTGGAAGCAATCTGGATTTAAAATGGTTTTTGCTAGTCAAACCTAGTCCAAAAATTATGAAACTTGGTAGAATTAAATTATAGATGTATATATTTAATTTTATAGGTATTTTGTAATTTTTGGACTAGTATATTAAAAGATATGGATTTTTGAAGTTGCGTTATGTTTCTGGAATGTAATCTAGAATAGGAGAGTTTTGCCATAATTCTGGGAATTCTGTGGCTGTGATGGCTAGAATTGAGTATTTTTATGTTAAATTATACTAAAATAGCTTTACATAAAATTTATAACCACTCAATTAGGAGTTCACTAGAATTAATGATGAATTTTTGAAGTTGATCAAAAAGCTGGCAGATTTGAATATAAGGGTGAAAATGAAAAATGTAATGGCATAAAGTAATTAAGTTGAACTTTAAGGGTGGAATTAACCAACTTGGGATATTTTGACTACTTTGACTTTCCTTTTGGGTTAGTATACTAACTTTAATGACAACCAACTTGACTAATTGAATTATACAAGTATTGGACGAAATAATAACCTATCGTCTGTAAATTCTAATTATAGGACCTAACAGTTGTCAAGAGCTTAAAACTTGCCCGAGCTCAGATAAATGGTTGGAAATTGCTCAAGGGAAGTAGCTAGGTAGTAACTTATTTTTTATATGTTATAAGATATATTGTATGTTATGTGTGTTCATCATGAATTGTTTGGCACATTCTGGTTATGCAGGGTGGTCGCCCGGGGCCTTTCTGCGTGGGTGGATGCCCAGGCTAATAACATTCTATGATGCATGAGAAGATGCCCAGGACCTTTTTGCCTGGGTATCGCTCGGGGCCTTGTGATATACCTAGAGCTATGGTGATATATGAACTGCGTGTGATGCACTGAATGTTTTGATATTATATCTATATGACTGGGTATCTGTTACTACTGAGATTCTTTCGAATCTCACTCTTTTTCAAAACCATTCTACAGTATAGGGAGACAGCTCAAGGGCAAGAAGGTAAATGCAGACGGCTAGAGGCTGGAGTCAAGAGACTTTAAACTTTATGTTGGTTGTCTGTTTTAATATACTTTGGATATTTTGGATTTGTAAATAGCATGTAACTTTGACAATGTTACCATAGTGGAACTAGTAATACCGGTTGACTAGTAAAAGTGTAGTACATAAACTAAAAGGACAGTTTAGCTAGATTACACTTCTGATTTCTATCTAAACATAACTAAGGTTTGGAACATGAGAACTAAGCAAAGAATCACTCACAAACTCTGATAAAATGAAAAGCAGATTCGGTGAGACTTAGTAAGATAGTGAATGTTTATGAAATTGTTTGGAAAATTTTTATTTTACTCAAAAATTCCTTCCAATCCCAGGTTCAACTCCTGTGATAGGTTTGGAGTTTGTGAACATTTTCCAAAGTACGTTTAGTCCAAGACCGAATTCCCAAATTCTAGTTTTATAACTGATTTCACTACTCTTCTACACTCATCTGAGGCTATTGGACATAAGGTGTCACAGTTATTATAAAATAGAATCATTAAGTAAAGCTAAATCTTTATTATATGCATAATCCACTACTTACACAATCTTCTGCAACTCTTCTGGCTTTTTCACTGCGAATTTCACCTTTTTTATTGTATAGCTAGCCAGCCACAAATCATGTCGTGGTATCTGCAAGACATCAAAATTTGATTCTTCTATCTACATATCAAAGTTAGTTGTAGTTAAAAATTAGTCATATAAATTATATCTAAATGAAATAATGATTAGTTCTTACCAATTATTGCTCCAATGTTGAATACAATATCAGTCTTTGTATGTACCAGTATGGCATGTTGGTCACGTTTTTGTGATTTTTCTTACTTCATTCCTGTTTAGATCCAAATGATTCATATCAGTAAATATTAATTACAAATACATTACAAGTAGTTCGTAAAGGCTAATATTATATTACAAAGAATTATGCAGTAGTATGTGATCTCACAAGCTCATCTTATTGCTCTTGAGTTATGATTCCATCGTACAAATCTGGCAGTGTATGAATGCTATTATCATTATTATCCTTAAAGTAGTATTTCACAAGATCGTAACAAAAATTTCTCAAAAGTTTCCCACATTTTCGTAGCATGAATTTATCTTTATCTTCCTCGATAATAAAACAAAACTGTAAGAAAAAACATTCATAATTTGATACATTATAATTTCATTAAAAAAAACAACCCCAAATAATAAAATAAATAATGTGTTACCTTAATTGAACCTAAGACGATATCAGCATAATCTTTCTTCACCTAACTCTAATATGAAATTGTAATGACGACTTTTTCTCTGATCGTAGTCCCAATGTAATTATTAAAGGAGCTAGTATTCGATTCCATTTGATTTCTCTTTTCATTCCATTGAAGCTCTAACTTAATGCCCTTACTTCTTAGTTTGATCATTATGGACATTACGGTCCTGCCCGGGCTATGTTGGCCTCAAATTCTACTTGACCGTTATTTTTAATAGGAAGAACTTCATCTTTGTTGTGGGGATCCATTTTCCTATAAGTTAAATAAGCCAAATAAAACATCAACGCACAGTGAAAATCATGGCAATAAAAGTAAATTAATTTGAAATATATGAATACATGTAATAAAACATACAAGTCAAAAAATCAAGGCACTCATTATCATCTTTTCATCTTTCTTGTTTGATTTAAAAATCGAGCCCCCTCTTCATGATCATGTCTCATATATAAGGTTCATCTTCATCTACACTAATATCGTCTAACCACAACATCTTAAAGGAAAGATCATTCTTAGGAATATTCAAATATTCATTACTTTCAACATCAACTTGTTATTAATGATTCTAGTTCGATGGAAGTACTATAGCCCAATTCTTCTTAGTAGGATTCAGAATGAAAAATACTTATTCTGCTTGTGATGCTAAAATAAAAGGATCATCTTTTTACTAAACTTTAGAAAAGTCAACTTGAACAAACCCTAACTCATATGTCCACAATCCACTATTATTGTTAACCCAATTACATATGAAGACAGGGACCCTCAATATAGTGTAATCTAACTCCCATATTCGTTCAATAACACTAAAGTATGACATTAGTGCATAGATAGGGTGTATACCTTTAGTATTAGATCTATGCCAAGAATCAGCAACAAGTGTTACCCCCATTATTCTGCATCGTGCTCCTTGAATCATGTTCTTGTGTATAGAATGTGTAACCGTTGATTACATAACCATTTTAAGATAATACATTTAAGCTCGATCCCTTTGATAGCCATCTTAAGTTTTCAAAAACTGAATAAGAATTCCTTTCTTCCTCATCATTAATGCGCCTTTTTAACCAACTTGAAAAAGAAATTTTTTGGGTTCTTTTGTTATCAAATTTTCATTTCTATCACCATGTACCAATCAAAGAGCATCCTTATGTTCTTCAACATACGGTTATACCTCAATAGTATTATGTAGCACATATAAGTGAGCTTGATCCCATTTAGTCTCTAATATCCTTATTACATCCTTGCCACTTGTTCCGTTCCCTAATCTTCATCCATCATGATGAGACTTTAGGATCCCTACATGGTCAACATTTGACATAAAATCAACACAAAAGTTACTTACTTCTTCAACTATGTACTGCTTAGCAATACAACCCTCTGATCGATATCTATTTTTCATATACCCTTTTAAAATTTTCATAAATCACTCATATGGGTACATCCATCTCAAGTACATTGGACCACCTCTTTGACCAAGTGTATGATTAGATTGACCATAATGTATAAAAAATTAAGGTAGAAAATAAATTTCAAGTTCACATAGAGTACAAACAATTAGCATCTGCAAATCTTGTAACTTTGTTGAATCAACCACTCTACTGCAAATCAACTTGAAGAACATGCAAAGTTTAGCAATGGTATTCATTACTTTTTTGGGTAAGATTGACCGTATACCAACCAGTATAAAATTCTGCATGAGCATATGACAATTATGAAATTTAAGATTCTTTAGCTTCAACTCTTTCACTGATACAAGGTTCTTTATATTTAAAGAGTAGCCCTCTAGAACTTTAATTCCTTCCAGAAACTTAAAAAACAATTTTTTTCTTTCCTCAATAGAGTGTAAGCCATTGGAGATAGATAAGTATGATTCCCTTGCTCAACTGGTGCCAACTCTTTTCTTATTCCTAAGTTATCTAAATCAAACCTCACATTCACACTGTTCTTGCTTTTTCCTTGCATATTGAGCAACTTGCCAATTAGACTATCACATATATTTTTTTCCATGTGCATTACATCAAGAAAATGTCTCACATATAAGGACTTCTAATATGAATGTTCAAAGAAAATAGATTTCTTCTTCCAGCTACTTCTCTCAATTTTTTTGCAGAAGGCTTGCCAAAATTGTTATCCAAGTGTTTCATCATCTCAAAAACCTGAGTACTGGTCAACATCTTCAGTGGGCTACCTTCTTCTGACTCACCATTGAAAGCCATTTTCCATTTCCTCCAATGATGTTTCGATAGTAAGAATCTTTGATGTCCCATATAGACATTTTTCTTACAATGATCTAGTCGCACTCAATGAGTGTCATCTTCACATATAGAGCATGCTCAATATCCTTTAAAGCTGTATCCGAACAAATTACCATAAGCACGAAAAATCATTAATTATGCCAAACAATATATGTCTTTCAAAGTAAAATTTTCTTCCTTATTCCTATCATACACATTGATGCCCTCTTCACAAAGCGGCTTTAAGTCATCATTAGCCAAGTCTACATCTATATCATTCCCAGGTTGCCTTGGCCCAAAAATTAACATGGACAACATCATAAACTTATGTTTCATGATCAAGTGTGGAGGAAGGTTATAAATCATCAATATCACCAGTCATGTCCTACATGTACTACTCTAAATCTTATGGGGAATGATTCCATCAGTTGAAAGTACAAGGTGTAGGTTCGTTGCTTCGTTCGTAAAGTCAAGGTAGTCATGATTATTTTTTTTTCAATGAGGGGTATCTACAGGGTGCCTAAGGTTTATGTCTTCAATCCTTTCATCTGCATTCCATCTCAACAGCTTAGCAATTTGTACATTACTGTACAGTCGCTTGAATCTCGTAATCATGGAAAAATACCATACAACCTTCAAAGGAATTTTTTCTTGCTTCTTCTCATATCGAGATGCATTGCATTTAGGCCACTTCTCTATGTTGTATATTGATTCCAAATTAATATATAATCGTTAGGGCATGCATATATCTTCTCATAACCCATGTCAATTGTAAAGAACAGATTTTGTTTTGCCTCATATGTCTTGAGAGGAAGTATATTTTCTTTTGGGAGCATATCTTGCACAAGTTCAAGCAATGTGGTCAAACCTAAATCACTCAATCCATAGTGTACTTTAAAGTTTTACGCTGCTAGCAATCTTGTGTATTTAGTACTACCAATATATAATGGTTTCTTTGCATCACATTTCAACTTCTCAAATTCTTTAAAACAGTTATGAAGCACCTCTTCAACCATATTTAGCATTTCTTAAAGACCATCATCCTCATCACACATGCTTCGATCAAACTCATTTGAAGAACCAATTATGGTATGTACCTGATCATAACATGCATCATTCGTCTCACCATGCCTTGTGTATCGTGTATATGATTGATCACTTCCATGACACACTAAATAATCTAGTAAATCAAGTGGACTAATCCACTTTCCATAACAAGATAAGTAAGGACACAAGATTTTGTTAGGATCATTTGTATGCTCGCTTGCAAATCTAACAGACTCTTTCACCCCCATCTATATATTCCCTTGAACACCGATCAAATGACATCCATTTTTGATCTATCTATACCTTAAACATATTTTTAAAAGTGGTTAGTTGCTTGCCTCTTGCAGTTACTAATTACTTTTATCTTCTGTTACTTATTTTTTTAAAAAATCATCAGCATAACATCCTAAATTTGAAGTTTTCCATGTATTAAACACTCTCTTTAAGTCACAAATAATCAACCAATTAATCCCGCAGTATCATAATAATATTTCACAATTCACAACAAAAGAAATCATATGTTCCAACACAACATATCATATTAATTGGTTATAGTACAAGCCAACAAAAATATAAGTGTTATAATTATTTCACTTATGTAATAAAATATATAAAATAATTATCAAAGTAAAAAGTCATGGTTTACATCATTTATTGCCATTAAAAATCATTTATTACACTACTAGTTGCAATTATAACTCTTCCACCGAATTTAACCATTTCATCAATGTCATTCACAACAATTTTTTTCCGATTGACAACATGTACTTGTACCGAGAATTAAAATGGTAACAACTAAAAAAATTATATTTGTAAGCTCAAAAATTTAAAAAAAAACTTACAATGTATAGGAAGTTTAACAAGAAAGAGTTCTAACTTCAAGCAAATACCTGAAAAAAAATTATAAGCATATAAAATTACAAACTAATATTCATGACAGATTTTAAACTTAAAAAAAAAGGAACTGGATGGAAGCTTATATATGAAAAGGAGACAAGAAGAAAAAACAATGGGAGACCAATCTTTGTAGTGCCATAGAAGTGGGGACCAACTATTGAAAAAATATGGAGGAAGAGGAGATAATAAACCAAAAAAAGTGGGGGATCGAAGAAGCTTCTCCACTTGCTACCATAAAAATAGAGAGGAGGGAGTGGGGATAATGGCACCGCAACAACTTGAAACTAGAGTAATGAAAATTTACTATATAGCAAGAGGGGAGTGGGGAAAATGGATAAGGAAAGGTGGTAGACCAATGAGTGGGGACTAAAGGGATAAGACAAGATAGTGGACCAATAGAGAGGTGATTTGGGATAAGATTCTGCTGGGAAATAGGAAGCTCAAGTCAAGGTGGGAAAGAAATAGGGCGTAAGCAAGCGCCATACAAGTCAATGGCCAACTACAGCAAGCTTCATAGCTGGCCGTAATTTTTTTTAAAAAAAATAATGCTTTGTAGCTAGCCATCTTTTTTCTTTTTAAAAATAATGCTTTGTATGGCGCTTGTATAGGCAAGTGCCATACAAAGTATTAAAGGAAGCTAGGCAAGCGCCATACCTTACTACTATTTTTTTAAAAAAAATAGTACCTTGTATGGCGCTTACTTAAACAAGCACCATACAGGGCATTAAGGCCCACTAAGCAAGCGCCCTAGCTGACCCATAAATTTTTTTACAAAAAAACAAAAAAGGCCTTGGACAAGCACATACACTAGCTATGACACATAATAGCAAGCGCCACAGCTTCTAAATTGTTTTTAAGAAAATTATATGTGAAGAAGTGCCACTAAATCCCTCTTTTGTAGTAGTCATCCCTCCAGTCGAGATTGTGTTAGAGCAAGCTTTTCACCCAAGAGGGGGGTGAATTGGGTGATTAGAAAATAACTGGCAAATTTAAATTCAATATATATAAAGCTTAAAGCACAGTTAATGAAAGAAGAGATATCACCAAAGTCCACACAGAGATTTATACTGGTTCGGTCTCAATCACTTGACCTACGTCCAGTCCTCAGAAGTCCTTCTGAGCCTTTCACTATCTTCCAAGATTCAGTGGGTTCTTGGCACCTCAGTACACACAGCAAGTTCCTCCAGACATTCGCTCCCCCTTACACAAGGTAATTTCAAATCCCTACTTAAGGTTCCTCAACCTTAAGTTAATATAATTGAGAATGATTTAGTATGTCTGACAATCTCTCTTTCAGAGTATGTAGATAAAAACTGAAGTACAGATGAAGAGTTAAAGCCTTTTTGAGAAGATATCACTTGTGGAAAGTTCAGGCGTATTTCTTCGTTGTTGTATTTTTCAAATGGCTGGACATATATAATAGAACCACTTGAAGACCGTTGTAAATTTGCCCGTTGATTCAAAGATGCTTCTGACAAATGTAACAGCATTTGTCTTCCGTTACTTTTGAATTTCTGCTACTACCATGAATAGTTGTCGTTTGAGTGGAGTGTTCAGTTACAAGTCAAGTGCGTGATGGTGGAGTACAGCTGTAACACACTCATGAATATGACCGTTAAGCAATATTTGTATCTCAACAGATTAATATGGATCACTGGAGGTGTTTTATAAAAGAGACAGTGAAACCATAGAGAGTGATCCTATTTTCGCAACTAAGTGTCAAAATGATATATCATATGATTTTGAAAGCTATTTGGATAAATCAGTAATAATTGAGTTTCACTAGCAAAATCAATTGTCGTTGATGAAGTTAAAAGCAAATGAATCAAAGTCAATGTAGGAAGATGTATATTTGAACAAATCATTATATGAGAAGATGTAAAATCACTGGAAGTGTCATTGGAAGTGATTTTGAAAACTTTGAAAACTTCTGAGAGTGATTGCTGGTTCACTGGAAGTGATATTGAAAATTTCATATTTCACTCGAGTGAATTTGGGATCACTGGAAGTGATTTTGTAAACAGTGATTTCTTCTTGGAGTGATTTTCAATTCACTGGAAGTGATTTGTAACTTTGCAAATATCACTCGAGTGATTTATGATCACTGGAAGTGATTTGGTGAACAGTGAAATCTTCTTGCAGTGATTTCCAATTCACTGGAAGTGATTCAGCGAAAATCCAACATCACTCGAGTGATTGAGGATCACTGGAAGTGATTTGAGAATTTTGGCGGATCACTCGAGTGATCTCAGCTTCACTGGAAGTGATTTGTAAAACAGTAGATTTTTCTTGAAGTGAAATCCTAATCACTGGAAGTGATTTGCTTCATCACTCGAGTGATTTACAATTACTGGAAGTGATTTGGCGCATCACTCGAGTGAATGAGAATCACTGGAAGTGAATAGCAAAACCGTGGGAATTTCTGGAAGTGAAAACAAAATCACTGGAAGTGATTAGCCTGATCACTCGAGTGATTCACAATCACTGGAAGTGATTTGGCGGATCACTCGACTGATTCACAATCACTGGAAGTGATTTTCAAAACAGTGAATTTTTCTTGCAGTGATTTCGCGATCACTGGAAGTGAAATTGCGGATCACTCAAGTGATTTCCCATATCACTCGAGTGATTTCCCATATCACTCGAGTGATCTGTAATTTTCCGCAATCACTCGAGTGATTTCAGCGATCACTCGAGTGATCTTGAATATCACTCGAGTGATTAGCAAAATCACTCGAGTGATCCACAATCACTCGAGTGATTAAATAAATCACTCGAGTGATCTTGCACAGATCACCAGAATGGATTGCTTTGCTGCTAATTATTCCATGAGCTTCCAAAACATGATTTGTTATCATCAAAACATGGAATCTAACATTCTCCCCCTTTTTGATGATGACAAAACATATCATATGATCAAGTTTAAAATTTTGATTTTCTAATACACTTTTCTTGATCTTTTTGAAATCTTTTGCACTAATTTTGATTTGCAATTGCTAAGATGAGTTTGTTTAAGAGATTAAGAGTTTTTTGACCTTTTGGAAGATAAAAGATGTAAGTTCCAAGTTCAAAAATCATTGTAAACAGAAAATGCACATAAGAAGTGAATTTTTTTTTGAAATCATTTTGGCGGCTGTAATACACTAGGATTTCCATGAGATCATGTTGGCTACTGCAATCATAAACACAGATGCATTAAAAATTTCATAAGATCATATCATAAACTCATATTTCCATTAGATTAGAGTCAGTTCAGATTACACAAGCTACACAATGACAAGTTCTTGGGAAACTAAAATACATAACTTGGAATTATAAACTAGAACACATATGCATCAAAAGAAAATATATCATATCTATCATATCAGCTCTTCTCCCCCTTTTTGGCATCATCTAAAGGAAAGGTAGACGGTGTAGAGGCTTGAGTGGATGCAGATGCAAAGAAAGAGGTAGGTGGAACATATGGAATAATGGAAAGTTGTGGAGGAGATTGGAAGGAAAATGTGGTAGAAGATGGCTCAATAGGAGTGGTGGAAGTGGAGTTATTTGGTCCTATGACCTCTGTGGTGGCTTCCTCAGCTATGATTTCCTTAGTGTGAGAACTGGAAGCAGTGTGATGTGAAGAAGATGATGGAGTCTGGAGAATGGGGTCAGTGTGTGGAATATCACAAGCAGAAATAGGATCAGAGATAAAGATTGTGGGAGGTGCTGGAGGAGTGTCTGAAGGAATAATGGGAGGAATGATGGGAGGATCAGAAAGTGAAATCTCTGGAACTGAAGAATCTGATGGAGGAGGTTGTGAGGAGGCAGGTGGTAAGTCAGGGAAGGGGATATGAAGGTGAGTCCTGAGAGCATCCTCAATCCTCTGAATTCTCTGTGACTGCTCAGTCAGGCGCTCAAAAAGGAGATTGGAATTGTGATCCACTGCTGCCACTAAGATTGTCACTTGATTATTGACTTGATCAATTAGTTGAGCATTAGAGTTCTTCAACTGAGTGACTGCAGACTGAATGGCCTCCTGGATATATGTCTGAATAGCAGCCTGAGTAAAAGAAGGACCATGGGAGACTGCTCTAGAGGACTGTGCCTCATCCATCTTGGAGGGTGAAGGGTCCATCCTCTGGGGTTCTCTCTGGCTGGCCTTAGGAGGAGGTGAATGGTGTCTCTGAGGCTGTGATGATGCTCCAGCAGGAATGGTAATTCCCATCCTAGTGAGGTGAATTTTCCCAAACTTGGGAATCCTCACAATATCTCCGTCAGGTGTCAAATGCCAAATATTGTGCAGGGAAAGGATGTAAGACACAAGCTGAGGATAGGGAATGGTAGTAGACCTGGATGAGTTGAACCTGAACCTCTTTATTTCTTGAAAGATGAGTTCCCCCACATTTCTTCTTTCCCTTATCATGAGGGATGCCATCATCTGAAGATCTTTTCCCGTGATATGAGTGAAGTTCTTTGCCTTGTTAACCATACTTCGGGAGTAAATATAAAACAAGGCTCTCTGATCATTGGAAAGAGAGGCTGGGGAATTGGGTAGAGGTACTCCAGGTTGTCCTGGTCTGAAGATATCAACTAATTCATGAATATTAAACACACGTGGAGGCCTCATAGGAACATCCTCTATCCCTAGATAGGTGTTGATAAGATCCCCTGACAGAAGAATTTTCTGATCTCTAATACTTGTTTCAATTCTCTCAGCAATGATGTTTCCTTGGTCATCCTTTACATCAGCAGTCTTCATGTTACAATAAAAATATTTGACAACCAAAGGATTGTATGACATTCTCAATCTCAGCCAAAGTTCATATTGTTTCAAATATGGGGTTAGATCAATATGAAATTTCTGTTTTAGTTCCTCCAAGTCAACCCACACAATAGGACAGAAGGTTCTTTTGGCAAAGTGTGAGGCAAACACAATGGAGTTCAAGATACTGAGGTTACCAGTGTTAAATCCAGAAGGAGGTTCAAGGAGCTCAGTAGGTTCTTCAGCCAGGGAGCCAGACTGTCGACTACCAGTGGCTTGACTTGCATACCGTGACTTCTGAGGCACAGAGGCTGCCAAGATATTCGCTGCCCATGTGATTTTTCTTTGCAAAGTTGATTCTTGGACATCTGCTTCTCGCTGGACATCAGATTTTTCTTTCCCTTTCCCTTTCACGCTGGTATGTGAACGGGTAGCCATTCCCGTGGGTTCCTCAATCCGAATCCCCTTGGGTCTTGGTCTGGGTGGATTGGGTTCTGGTTCAGCGGGGGCTTTCGCCCTCTTAGACGGAGGTGGAGGTGGTGGAGATTGCCCGGGCCTTTCTGTTCTTGCCATGGGTACCGACACTTGGTGGAGACGAAGGTTTTGACGACGGCTAGACAGAAATTTGACGTTGGGTAGGCTGTCGGAAGCAAAAGGCGAGAGAAAAGTGAAATGGGGACAGTCGGGAGTGAACTGCGAAATGACAAGACTGTCGGAAATGAGAGACGAAACTGTCGGAGGAAGGATTTAAACTAAAATGGGCTGGCTTTTGAGGGGATTTGTCGGTTAACAGTAGTAAAGAGGGTCGCGGTTACTGGGTTCAATCGTTTTCAACGAATGGAAGTGACGGTAGGAGGTGAGCAGTCGCGAGAGAGAGAGGAATTGATATATCAGAGTTTTTAACATTCACTCGAGTGATTTTTAACATTCACTCGAGTGATTTTGGTTTTCACTCGAGTGAAATATAAAAATCACTCGAGTGAAGTACAAAAACACTTCACAAAATCTGATATCATGCTGTAACTCCTAAATTAATAATTGAAATACTCATGTGACTTACCAGTGACAAATTTATCAATTTAATTATCTAATTTTACCTGTGATTGCAGTGTTTCACTTTTCACTTACTCCATTGTCTTCCTTCTCTGTTTGTCCCTGTTACTTGAGGATATTACAGAGCATCCTGCAAAACAACTTTGTAGAAACTCCGATGCTTAAATTAGTAATGGGATCATCAAAACAATTATGAAATCAACATTTATAAAGATTAAACAACTTACAATTCATTGGGATTTACCATTCCCAATTCCCTTCGTATGTGCATGAATTGTTCTCGGGCAAGAGGTTTGGTGAAGATATCAGCTAATTGCAAGTGTGTGGGTATGAATAACACCTTGACATCTCTTTTCTGAATATGATCTCTAATGATGTGATGTCTCACATCAATATGCTTGGTCCTTGAATGCTGTACAGGATTTTTCGCTAAACTTATTGTACTGGTGTTGTCACAGTAAATAGGAATTTCTTTAAGATATATGCCAAGATCCTGAAGTTGCTGTTTTAGCCACAGTACTTGTGCACAACAGCTTGAGGCTGCTATGTATTCTGCTTCCGTTGAAGATAATGATATTGTAGTTTGTTTCTTACTGAACCAAGAAACAACTGCGCCTCCAAGGAATTGACATTGCCCACTTGTGCTCTTCCTATCTGTTTTATAGCCACCATGATCAGAGTCAGAATAGGCTACTAAATATTCATTACCCTTTTTGGGATACCATATACCCAACTCTTTTGTGCCTGCGAGATATCTAAAAATTCGTTTCACTAATTCAGCATGTGACACTTTAGGACATGACTGAAATCTTGCACATAGACCAACACTGAACTGAATATCAGGTCTGCTGGCTGTGAGATAGAGTAATGATCCTATCATTCCTCGATATTGAGTTATGTTGAAATCAACTCCTTTTTCATCAGCATCCATTAGTACGGTTGAGCTCATAGGTGTATCTGTTCCATTAGCTTCATCCCATCCAAACCTCTTGAGCAATTCTTGAAGATATTTGGTTTGTGATATGAATATTCCATTCTTTCTTTGTTTAATTTATAAACCCAGAAAGAAGGTCAATTCCCCCATCAGTGACATTTCAAATTCTCCCTGCATTATCTCAGAGAACTCTTTACACAAGGAATCATTAGTAGCTCCGAATATAATATCATCAACATAAATCTGAACTACCAAAATATCACTTAGTTTTCGTTTTATAAATAATGTTGTATCGACTTTTCCTCGAGTAAAACCAAATTCGATGAGAAATTTGCTTAATCTTTCGTACCAGGCTCTAGGTGCTTGTTTCAAACCATATAATGCCTTTTTGAGTCTGAAAACATGATTTGGTTTGGATACATCTTCAAAGCCTGGAGGTTGTTCCACATAAACGCTACAAAGCTACCGATTTGTAGTAATTTTAAATGAAACTATTACAAAAATTGCTACGGTATGACTATAAGACCTGGCTTCATTATTGATATTAATCAGAGTAGCAATTACATAGATCAGTAGGCACATAAGAATAGTATAAAAATACTGATATTATTGAAACAATGTGCATGTTTATATACATAATTTTCCCATAGGGGTGTAAAGAATAATTACATACCTTAAACAAATTAAAGGTCTTCAAATAACCAACTACTGCCTCTTGTATTGGTTCGGAACCTTCCATCACTGATAGTTACAATTATGCCCTTTGAGTTGCTTCCTGCTGCTAGAAACTTTATATGTTTATAGAAAGGGTGAGATTCAAAGAATCTCAGTGGTAACATACAATTAGACAAATACGATGCAAAAATAAATATGTCATGCACCATGTTATGTAAGATGATAAACTGTTGTGTATATATTGTCCAAGACCAAACCACTATTTAGACCATAGCTTGTTCGCTAACACCTTCGCTGGATCCCAGATCACAGCTAGGCTAATGTGCCCTTGGCATGATGTTCATGCTACAAAAGATGGCATACTCAAAGCATATAATTATCACATAGTGCATGAAAGAAAGTATTACTACCTCGAACGTGCCCTTTCCTTTCCAGTCAATCAGTCCAGCTCTGTCTTCAGTTCGGGCTATCAGTATATCCTAAAATTAAAATTTAGGATAAATGATTTATTATTTATTCATAACTCATTCTAAATAAATTGTGTTTGTTATCTTGACTCAAAATTGTAAAATTATCAGCCCCTAAGGACTGGTCTATGCCCCTTTATAATTTCACCAAGAATTATAACTCATGCTAATCCTATATAATTTCACGTGTAAAATCTATTTTTGACCTCAGATTGGTCAAATTCTAGCCCAAATTACATTTTTACCCTTGACAGCCCCTAACTTAGGGTTTTAAGGGTAATTGTGTCATTTCACATTTTAGGGCCTTTATACTTCAACTTTTCATGTACCCTACACAATTTTCCCTTATAAACTCAATGGAATCATAAAAAACATCAAAATATAGTCCAAACATAGTGAAAAAAGCTACTAGATGAAAGTCATAGAAAATAGAGAAAATTGGAGTTTCTTGATTCCATTCCATTAATCACCTTCCTTTCACCTCTAATCACATGATTAACCCATTGAACACTTCTTAAACATGATTAGTGTGAATTTGGGTAGCACCTCCCCTTAGGGATTGGCATCCCCAAATCAAAAACCAAGCCAAAAATCAGGCTAAAACCAACTGCAACAATCAAAACAACATCTTATAACACAAGAGGATCAAGTTTATGAGATTATCTCTTGATTTTAACACTTTCTCTCACTAGGATGCCAAACTTATCTCTCTCTTCCCTCTTTATTTTTCTTGCTAATCATGATTTTCAAGAAGAAGAAGAGGTTAGAGGAAGTTTCAAAAATATTATAATGCAAAAGCAACTTAATTTTAAGCTCTTACCTTTGATTTTGGCTTTTCGAACCCTAGATCTCTCTTGTGTTCTTAAACTCTTGAAGCTCTCTTCTCTATCTCTTGTTTAAAGATGATGACCGAAAATGAGGATGGAAGAGAAGAGATTATGGTTTTATGTAATGATCTCTTCTTGCTTTTTACTTTAACATATGCTTGCTTGTGATTGGTCAAGATTTTTCCTTTCCAAATTAATATTACCAAATAAATTCCATTTCCCCTTTTGTTGACTAAACTATGAGAGGAAAGGAGTTAATAGCTTCTTGAAATATCCATTTGCTTTATGAAATAATATAGTTTAATGTAATTAGTATGTACTTAAATCACTTGGCTATTCTTCTTCATCTTGAGTTAATTATGGCCAAGCAAATTGATTCCCTTTCTCTTTCTATTTGGACGTGTATGTGGCCTTTGGAAGAGAAAAAATTGGCTTCTTGAATAAGCCATTTCCACTTCAAATATTAGCCTACAACTTTTGACTTTTCAAACCTTCACCTTTTTGTTTGGTTTGAATATTTCAACTTGGCATTTGGAATTCATTTATCAATCCTCTTTGCTTCTTGACCAAAAGTGAAGTCCCACACTCTAGAAAAAGGAGAGAATATGGGTAGTGGATTTATTTTAGCCAAAAGACTATTTTTCCCATACATTCTTTCCCATTTTCGCACCTAGCTAGAAATCTGGCAGAATTTTCACAAACTTTGAAAATTTATATCTGATTGTATAGATATCTAATTGGGATAGTTCTAAAGGCTATATGACCCTTCTTAAGTCTAGTTTTAAGAAAAAATATAAAATTTGGCTAACTAGAAGCTCAACATTCCTAGAATTTTTATTTTTGGACGTTGACACTAAAAATCACCAGTTTCACTAGGCTAACTTAAAAAATACATATCTCTTTATGTACAGATCCAAATGAATTATATGACATATAAAATTAAATCTTGATAATTCTAATTTCATTTTTGGAAATTTTCACAATTTTTGGACATCATTTTTCCATTTAAAAATGTCACACAACACAATAGCCACACAGAGAAAACATACTGGCAACAACACTAACTTGTGTTCCAAATAACTATGTTGTGTGTGACCTTTGATTGCCTTATTTTATCACTTAATGTTCTCTTTAATTCAACATTTTATCCCCTTGATGCCACCAAAGGTGTAAAAAATTTTAGGGAATAAAATTCTTACTGGGACACTTGCTAAACTAGGGCTTAGCAGTCCACTTGATTCAGGCTTATTCTCAAGTCTCTAGTCCTAAAATTTTGGGTGTTAAAATGACTAACAGAATGGCATGGTGGTGAATTATAGATAGTTATAGCAGTTGACGAGATTTAACTGCTACAAAAGTGCTACTAGCTTTATGCCTTATGGCGCTACATTTGTGCTACATTTGTAGCGATTAGGGTCAATAACCATTACAGAAGACTAAACATCATGATCTAGTTCAATGTTTGTATTATTATAAGAAAACACTGTAAAGTACTGCGGAGATCGAGGTAAGGTTTCAGCATTTTATAGTAGAAGCAGTTTTTGAGTAACTGCTACAAATATAGCAGTGATTCTATGATTTATAATGGGCTTTGTAGCGGTTCTCCACAAAACCGCTACAAAGATAGCGTTTATAAAATCGGTGTCACCCTTTATCTTACCATTTTTGGCAAACAGTGGTCCATACGCGCTTTAAGAAAGTTTCTACTAGATATGAGGTTCTGCTCGAAGTTAGAAGGAGCTTGGCAGTCGAGGTTAGTATAGTTACTTATTTTATTTCAATTTTGAGCTAAGTAGATTTGTTTTTGGTAATTTTATTGCTATTTATTGATGAATTTGTAATATTTATAAGTAACTAAGGTTGTTTGATATGTGTAATCTATTTTTTATCGAACCTTTTTTGTCCATGCGTTTTGAATAAGTTGAAAAAAGTGTTGTCATGTTTTTTTATTTTATTTGGTTAGGTGTAATTAGATTAGTATAATATTTTTAAAATATTATAAATTTATTTTGTCTTGTAAAAATTATTTTCTTTTTCATGTTATAAATACGAGTGTAATTTATTTTTAATGTTGACTAGGTGTAATTATAATATTTTGATATTTATAAAAATATGTTAGAGCTATATATTGGTTAGATAGTAAATTTGGAAGATCATTATATTGGTATATCTGTTATAAACATGGGTTAGATAAGTATTTTTTTATTTTTTTTATAGAAATTTTGTAAATTTTTTATAGTTAACGTAGAAATTATAAGTAATTAAATTTGTATTAATTTTGAAAAATGAATAATTGTAGATATCAAGTCTTCAGGGAAAAGGGGAAGGGGAAAGCTAATCTTGAGCATCCTCCCAGACATCTTTATGTGAGGGGAGAGTAGTACTAGGTGACAACACCTTGTGAGGAGACATGACCCAGCCTCATGGCAACCCCCAACACCACTATAAGAGGCTACTCCACCAGAGGTCTGTGATATCAACGTAGAGGACTATGCAAACAACAATATTGAGATAGGTATTGATATCCCCTTACGTAAGGCGGAGCATTTCCTTGACACAGAAATGGAAAGGAACCAAAATCACCCACACTGATTATCTTCACATGCGAATGGATTTGATGTCTAAGTTCAGTATAAGTAATTTTTTAAGACAATTAAAATTTTAAGTATAGAAATTTAAATGCGAAATTAAATTTAATTGACTTTTGTTATTAATTGTGCAGATGGTGTTGGGAACTTGACTAATAGGAGGTTAGACGTGATGGGAGAAAATCAACTTGACCCTTGCAATATTGAAGAAAATCAAAGTTCCTGACTAATAGGCTTAGGATTTACAGGCCATGGGAGTTCATGAAGGCTCTTGTCCAAATGAGAATGACAAATTTCAACTAGTAAAATTCACCCTGACAAAACAGAAAAAGGAAATCTTCCTTTCTATATTGAAGAAAATAAAAGTTCCTAATGGATATTCAAGCATCATTTCAAGAGGCATTAACATGTAGGCTCAAAAAGTTGATGGGTTGAAGAGTAATGACTTACATGGTCTTATGCAATAGTTACTTCCATTTTGGTGGAGCTCTGTTCTTTGTTTCAAAAATTGTCTTCCAATGTTTTGATGGTTGAGAAGCTCAATCAACTACAACAAAAAATTATTCTTATGCTTTGTCATTTGGAGATGACACTTCTTCCATCATTTTTAACTGTGATGGTTCGCCTGACAATCTACCTTGTTCATGAAACAAATGTAGTTGGCCTAGTTTAATATCGATAAATGTATCATATAGAGAGGTACTTATTTTATATATGTCGATCAACATTAAATTCAACATTTTCCAGCCACACATTTCATCATTAATTAATATATTTCAGTATTAAATTCAAAGGTTTCTTGGAAACTTGAAATCTTACGTAAGGAATAAGATGTAGATAGAAAGTTCTATAGAATAAGGTTATTTAAGGGATGAGGTCCTAAATTTATGTTCAAGGTACTTGGATGACATTGAGACATTTTTCAACTGCCCGCCTCGTGTAGATGATAGTCCTAAACCTCTAACATTAACAAGATAATTGTTAATTCCTCGTCTTGATAAACTAGTTGGAGGAGTTGAGAACTTCAAACTACTTGCAACTAAGAAGTTCCAAGCACATAGACATGTCTTGATAAATTGTAGTTAAGTTGATCCCTTCCTTCAGTAAGAACTATTCACTCGTATGACATTCTTTCTTCCTAAAGTTTGCTTACATCTCATAATCACCATCACTTACATAAGTACTTGTAAGGAATTCAAAAGTTATGTGAAGCATCAACTCAGGATCTATACACAGACATCCTCTAAAATTGATAAAAAAAGACCACAGAGAATTACCAAGTTGTTTTTCATGCTGAGTATAAAATGACCACAACCACGCTCACTAGATTTCAAAGCTTTCACAATTGGCCTACTTGACCATGCAAGAAGGTTTATTGTATATACTATCAATTGTTTCAGTTTTACATGGTTGCATGAGATCAAGGTTTGCTAACCCAAAACTCGGGAGTTTATGGCATGATAAGTAAAATATTTGCATATTTATTTTCCCTTATATGATGATTTTGTGGACTATATTTGAGCTGAATATAATCAATTTGGGTGTAATAAATAAATAAATAATGATTTTCTTGCAGCCATGGACAATACCGGATTAAGAATAATTAAAGAAGGCATTTTAAGGGGGAAGTTACTGTTCATGATGTACTATTCAATGTGCACTGTTCATGTGGTACTGTTCATTGTGCACTGTAGCAGGGGGTACTGTAGCGGACCATTGCGTTGTACTATAGCGGTCGGTGTGTGGAAGTAGGACGGTTCAGTGCGGTTCCTGTAGCAGTTGGTTCACTGTAGCAAGTGGGTGGTCGGTCACTGTAGCAATGTGGTTCACTGTAGCAAAATATTGTAGCAGTCTGAAAATGAAACCTATAAATAGAGCTTCTTGGCACCCTAAAATGAAGAGGAAGGAGGAGAGAGAGAGAGTTTCTATTTTAGAGAGAGAGAGTTGTCATTTTCAGAATTTATTTCTTGCATTTTTTACTTCTTGCATGCCTCCTACATGGATGGTTTTACCTCCTATATGGAAGGCCTAGGTAGTCCTTCTTTATGGATGGTATAGGTTGCCACCTACATGGATGGTTTTACCTCCTATATGGTAGGCTAGATTTTCCATTTTCATGCATCTTGTAGTTGTACTTTTATGTTTTTGTAATTAATTTTTATGCAATATTTATGATGTTTGTAATATATTTTTGTTTTGTTTTTAATTTTATCATGAGCTAAATTTTCCTTTTCCAGGGTGATGACGTAGCTTACTAATGACGGATTGAATCTTAACTTATTAAATCTAGTTTTAATTTTTCCTTCATGATTGAGTTTTAATTATTGCTCTTAATGTTTACAAATGATTGGCCACCTTTTGGATGATTTTAATATGCATGTTGAGACCGGAAGGAGATACATGTGTGTGGATCCTATAATTAAAACCATAATTTGCATATGAAATAGGAATATATTCATATGGGTTGTGTAGTCTTAATTGAGTTCCATAAATCTTAATGCATGATTGATTGCTTAAATTCATATAGGAATATATTGGGTTAGCAATTAATTATAGAATTACTTGACCTTGGAAGAGGCTAGTAATTAAAATAGGGAAACTCGACTATCAATCATGTGGAATAAATAGGACTAGAATAGATAAGTGATTCAATCCGGAATTTATTAAGTGAAATCTAATCCCTAGGGCTTTTTCTCATATTTGTCTTTATATCACTTGTATTCATATTTCATCATTTCTATCTTGCAATCTCAATGACAACTAATCAACCGACTAAATAGAATTAAAATTACCAATTTTGGTACTTAGTGATCAATCCTCGTGGGAACGATACTCTACTCACTTCTATATTACTTGATTACGATAGTGTATACTTGCACTTCTAAATACACCATCCTACACCCGTAACAAGTTTTTGGCGCCATTGTCGGGGATTGTCATTAAGATCAATGCCAAGTAATTTTAATACTAATTTGGTCTTCATATTACATTTTTTTGTGTCTTTTGTTTCTTTTCAGGTTTTTGCTTAGTATATGACCAGATCGAAGAAGACTGAATTACAACCTTGTGATTATGAGATCGAGAGAACTTGTTGAAGAAATCAGAGAGTTCGAAAGCAGTCTACTTCAATTAATTTAATGGAAAATCCGTAAGGAGAAGCAGCAGATACCAAAACACTCCGTGATTATGCAATACCAACAGTCATGGAGACAACTTCTGGAATCAGAAAACCACCAGTAGCAGCCAACAATTTTGAAATCAAGCCTGTAATTATCCAGATGGTGCAAGCCAATCAGTTTGGTGGTTTATCAACAGAAGATCCCAACACACATATAGCTAGCTTCCTAGAAATATGCGACACATTCAAGCATAATGGTGTTACTGATGATGCCATTAGACTTAGACTTTTCCCTTTCTCACTCAGGGATAAGGCTAAGAGCTGGTTACATTATCTACCAGTAGGAAGCATAACTATATGGGATGCCTTGGCACATAAATTTTTGGCGAAATACTTCCCGTCAGGAAAAACTGTAAAATTAAGGAATGAAATTACCTCATTTTCCCAGCATGAACTAGAAAGCCTTTATGAAGCCTGGGAAAGATACAAGGAGTTGCTAAGGAGATGTCCTCATCATGGGTTACCAGATTGGTGGACACTGCAAACATTCTACAATGGGATGACGCACACCACCAGAATTCTTGTAGATGCTGCACCTGGAGGATCTTTAATGAGAAAAAATATAGATGATGCCTACAATTTACTTGAGGAGATGGCGGAAAATGCATATCAATGGCCTTCTGAACGTCATAATTCAAAGAAGGTACTTAGAGTGCACGAGTTGGATATCCTTACAACTTTATCTTCTCAAGTTGCATCTATATCCAAGCAAGTGAGCTCATTGACTAGTCAAGCAAATGCAATCAATACTCCTCATGAAACCTGTGATCGATATGGAGGACCTCATATGAGTACACAAAGTCAAGATGGATAGTCATCCATACCTTCTTAGTCGGAGCAAGCTCATTATATCAGAAATCAAAGAAATGACCCATTCTCAAACACTTATAATCCAGGTTGGCGGAATCATCCAAACTTTGGCTGGAGGAATAATCAAAATGTGTTCAAACCGCAAGGGAACTACCAGCAACAAGCTCTTCAACCACCAAATCCACCACAGCAAAAAGTAAATGTGGAAGATGCACTGGCTCAACTAACCATGAATACATCTCAATTCATGGCTAGGACTGATGCAACACTCAGAAGCCACGAAGCCTCAATAAAGAACTTGGAGATCCAAATGGGCCAAATTGAAAATATGCTGAATTCCAGACAACCGGGTACTCTTCCAAGTGACACTGAGAAAAACCCAATAGAGCATGTGAAGGCTATTGCATTAAGGAGTGGGAAAGAATTGAAAAATCCTGTAATTCTAAAGAAGAATGACGGAGAAAAGAAAGAAAGTGAACAAGAAAAGAAGGAGGAAGCACAGAAACCTCAAGAAGATGATGTGGTACCAGGAAGAATCAGCTTTCCAGATAACCCCCTTCCATATGTACCACCAGTTCCATACCCTCAGAGACTTGTGAAGGCAAAGTTAGACAAGTAGTTTAAAAAGTTTCTAGAGGTTTTCAAAAAGTTACATATCAACATCCCTTTTGCAAACGCTCTTGCCCAAATGCCCAGTTATGCAAAATTCATGAAGGACATTCTCTCAAATAAGCGTAAGCTGGAGGAATTTGAGACAGTTGCACTTACTGAGGAGTGCAGTTCCATTCTGTAAAAGAAACTACCACCAAAGCTGAAAGATCCAGGAAGCTTTTGCATACCTTGCACCATAGGTCAATGTAACTTTGAAAGAGCACTTTGTGACCTAGGAGCAAGTGTAAATCTCATGCCCTTATCTGTCTACAGAAAACTTGGTCTTGGAGAGGTGAAGCCTACCACAGTTTTACTACTTGCTTATCGATCAATTAAACATCCAAGGGGTGTCTTAGAAGATGTTCTGGTGAAGGTGGACAAACTCATATTTCTAGCTGATTTTATCATACTCGACATGGACGAAGACCAAGAAATTCCTATCATTCTTGGGAGGCCATTCCTAGCAACTGGGAGAACTTTAATAGATGTGCAACAGGGAAAGTTGACTTTACGAGCTCAAGATGACCAAGTATCTTTTAACATTTTTAAGGCTTGGTCATGTCCATCAAATGAAGGTGACACCTGTTACAGAGTATATACATTGACCAGCTACACAAAAGACGTGGTGAATAAAAGCTGCATGAATCAACTACTCGCAATAGGAATAGTAGATGTTTCAAAATCAACTAATCCTGAAGTGCACAAAGAATATTGGGCAATAAAAGCCTTAAATTCTGACTTAAAGACAGCTGGTAAGAAGAGACTTCTCCAACTCAATGAGCTTGAAAAATCAAGACAACAAGCTCATAAGAATGCAAAGTTATACAAGGAGAAGACAAAAATGTGGCAGGATAAAAGAATTTTGAGCAGAGAGTTCACGCCGGGACAAATAGTTCTGATATGTAACTCAAGGCTAAAGCTCTTTCCGAGAAAGTTGAGATCAAGGTGGTCAGGACCTTTTACTGTGGTTAAAACATGGCCATATGGAGCTGTAGAGATTCAAGATGGTGATCGAAAATTCAAAGTAAATGAGCAAAGGCTGAAAGAATATAATGACGGTGCACTCAACACTTTAAAAACTGTCATCACTTTGGAGGAAACAACAGGTAAGTCCTAATATTTTTAAAAAATAAAAAATAAAAAAATAAAAAAATAAAAAAATAAAATAAAATAAAAAATTTTATTGGTTTGGTCTTTGTCTAGCTAAAGACGTTAAAGAAGGGCGGCTATTTGGGAGGCAACCCAAAACTTCTTTTCCTTAATCTTTCATTTTTCTTTCTTACTTACTGAAGCACACAAAACTGCATCTTTAAATTTTAGTCTCATCATGGAGGAAATTTTTGTAAAGCTTAAGAACAGGTTCCCTACTCTTCCCAAAGATGTGCTTAGGAAGATCTATAGCTGTCGACTTGAAAGAATAAAGACATTCAAGCATATGGGCCTTCTTGAGGATGTCCGCTGGATCATTGAAGCTAAGGTACGTTTAATAGGTGAGATTCATGATTCATTTATTAAACCTATGCCAGGTATGGGAAGAAACTCTTACTCCAAAAAGAGAAGAGTTAAAAGAATGAAGATTTGTCCTAAATGTGCAAGGTGGAATTGTGATCAACGCTGTAGGAGCAAAGGTATGGTTACTATAAATCGAGAAGATAAAATCCAATTTATAAAGGATGGACTGAGTAAGGAGTCATTGGATGATATCATTCAAACTCTTGAGACGTATCCTAGTGGTGATGTTTATCATGTTCTTCTTGATTTATTAGACATATTCAACAAATAAAAAGAGCACTACCGTCTTGGGAATCTGACGTTAAAAGATCCTGTTTGCCAGTTTATAAGAAAACTGGATGGGAAGCAAATCCTCGATTCATAGAAAGCGTTTAAGCCGTTACTGGACGTAAAACCAGAGGAAGATGTGAGCCACAATCACAACTACTGTACATAATCTTGCTTTTGTCAATCTGTCTTATCTTTTTCAGTAACTTTTGACTTTCTTTACTCACTTTACTTAATTTCTTCGCACAGTGGCCCACTGGTCATCCGTGTCGAAAACTTTTTTCAAATTTTTTTTGAAAAATGTATGATTTGCATGATTTTGTTGTCATTGTTTTTGTAATATAAATATGTAATCTTCCATTTGTAAAAAACACAAAATGTCTGAGAGAGAAAAAGAGAGGAGTGGTATCACTCTACAATGCAGTTTTAAATCTATATGCATTTTTGGTGAAACTGACTTGGGAAAGGATAAAGAGTTTATACCTGCAGCCAATGAACTGGGACGTGCATTAGCTGCAAGAAAGATCAATTTTGTCTACGGGGGAGGTATTCAAGGCCTGAGGGGAAGTGTGGCTATTGCTGCAACCATGAATGGTAGTAAAGGTTTGAACGTAAGGGTGAAGGAGTTAGAAAATCACATCTTCTCCTTAGGCCAAGAGTTCGCGGTTTCAAGCCTACCTGAACGAATGGGACGTATGTTTTACCGTGCTGATGCTTTTATCGCTCTACCCGGTGGTTTTGAAACGTTGGATGGGATCTCTAGCATTGCATATTGGGCTAAACTGAAATTTCATAAAAAACCATTAGGATTGTTAAATGTTAATGGTTTTTATGATAACCTGTTGTCTTTTCTTGATCATGCTGTGGAAACAGGATTCATACCCCAAGCGACTCGTCATTCCATCATTTCTGCACCAACTGCTGATCAACTACTAGATAAATTGCAAACCTATGAACCTTAACCAGATCTATTAGTAAAAGAAAAAGGTGGGCAATCTTCATATAGCAGTCAGAAGCAGAATCTAGATACCACTCTCTGGTTGTAACTTTCTTTTATCTTATGGTTTTACTCTTAGCATTATGGTTTAATTTATTGTGTGTTTAGGTTGTTCAAAAAAAAACCTTTCTTTAATCTTTAGAAGACATTGAGGACAATGTCTGATTTAGGTTGGGGGAGGATTATTAAAAAAAAAGCGCATAGTTTCTCCATTAGATAGTTAGTTAGTAAAACCATTATATGCATAAGGTGTAAAAAGATGGCAGAGTAAAGAGTTATTCTTAACTCTTGAGATGCATCTTATTAGTTGTAATTTTTTTTCTTTCTTTCTGTTTCATCTAAAATTAAAAAAAATAAAACAAATTGAGTTTTTTTCAATGATTTTAAGAAGTATATAAGTTTGAGGCATGGATCAATTGAGTTTAGAGATTTTATAGTATGATTGAATAACTGATTGTTGAATTTGGTGATGAATTTTGAGATTGAATGAGCTAAATTTGAAAGTCCCTAACCGTGAGCTTTTGAGCCTATATGATCAATAGTGATTATCTTTCTTGTGGGTGATATTCACCTATTAAGTTGTCACTCTAGAACTTGCTTTAAATCTAGTTGAAATTACATGTCACATGCACATTCAAAAATGATAAAGGCATTCATTTTGTTTAGCCAGAGCCAAATAGCCAACCTTGCAATTATACCATTGATAAGCCCCTTTGAGCCTAATTGATTATTTCTTTATTCTCAACCCATTAATATGTATTTCAATGATTTATCAAGTGCTTTTACTTAATTCGAAAGATTAATAGAGCATTTGAAATTTATGTGAAATGGGCTTTTGACAAGTGTGAGGGTCTATATATCATCAACCACAAAAGTGCAGAAGTTGTAAAAAAAAATGTAAATTATGGGTTGTTGGGATGAGATAGGCTAGGTTTATTCATAAGATGACCCATTTTTCAATTGCTCTATTTACTTAGTAAATATAGCCCTTCATATCACTTTTTACATTCCTTTTACTTTAACCCCATTACAACCTTTAATAAGTCCTTTTAATTTGAATTATGCATGTGAATTAGGTAGTAGAGATTGAGATTTTTGGCAAGCTTATGGTAGTGTAATTTTTTCAGGTGAATTTGAGCGAAACACTTACCCTAAAATACTTGAGAGATTGAGAGAATGAGCCACAATTATGAATTCAGTTCATTTATTTTCAAATGAAGTTACCAGCTTATACTTTTATTGATTCAAGAATACTATGATCTCTTTATTCTTTAATTGTGTCCTTGTTTATGACTTGACACTTCTGATTTTGTTGGAAGCACTTATTAGTTACTCTTTCTTGTCCGAGGACGTCCAAGAGCTAAGTGTGGGGGAATTTGATAAGTAAAATATTTGCATATTTATTTTCCCTTATATGATGATTTTGTGGACTATATTTGAGCTGAATATAATCAATTTGGGTGTAATTAATAAATAAATAATGATTTTCTTGCAGCCATGGACAGTACCGGATTAAGAAGAATTAAAGAAGGCATTTAAAGGGAAGACTGTTCATGATGTACTATTCACTGTGCACTGTTCATGCGGTACTGTTCACTGTGCACTGTAGCAGGGGTACTGTAGCAGACCATTGCATTGTACTATAGCGGTCGGTGTGTGAAAGTGGGACGGTTCAGTGCGGTTCCTGTAGCAGTTGGTCACTGTAGCAAGTGGGTGGTTAGTTCACTGTAGCAATGCGTTCACTGTAGTAAATCACTGTAGCAAAATATTGTAGCAGTCCGAAAATGAAGCTTATAAATAGAGCTTCTTGGCACCCTAAAATGAAGAGGAAGGAGAAGAGAGAGAGAGTTTCTATTTTAGAGAGAGAGAGTTGTTATTTTTAGAATTTATTTCTTACATTTTTTACTTCTTGCATGCCTCCTACATGGATGGTTTTACTTCCTATATGGAAGGCCTAAGTAGTCCTCCTTTATGGATGGTATAGGTTGCCACCTACATGGATGGTTTTACCTCCTATATGGTAGGCTAGATTTTCCATTTTCATGCATCTTGTAGTTGTACTTTTATGTTTTTGTAATTAATTTTTATGCAATATTTATGATGTTTGTAATATATTTTTGTTTTGTTTTTAATTTTATCATGAGCTAAATTTTCTTTTTCCTAGGGTGATGACGTAGCTTACTAATGACGGATTGAATCTTAACTTATTAAATCTAGTTTTAATTTTTCCTTCATGATTGAGTTTTAATTATTGCTCTTAATGCTTATAACTGATTGGCCACTTTTTGGATGATTTTAATATGCATGTTGAGACCGGAAGGAGATACATGTGTGTGGATCCTATAATTAAAACCATAATTTGCATATGAAATAGGAATATATTCATATGGGTTTTGTAGTCTTAATTGATTTCCATAAATCTTAATGCATGATTGATTGCTTAAATTTATATAGGAATATATTGGGTTAGCAATTAATTATATAATCACTTGACCTTGGAAAAGGCTAGTAATTAAAATAGGGAAACTCGACTATCAATCATGTGGAATAAATTGAACTAGAATAGATAAATGATTTAATCCGGAATTTATTAAGTGAAATCTAATCCCTAGGGCTTTTTCTCATATTTGTCTTTATATCACTTGTATTCATATTTCATCATTTCTATCTTGCAATCTCAATCACAACTAATCAACCAACTAAATAGAATTAAAATTACCAATTTTGGTGCTTAGTGATCAATCCTCGTGGGAACGATACTCTACTCACTTCTATATTACTTGATTACGACAGTGTACACTTGCACTTCTAAATACACCATCCTACACCCGTAACATGGCACCTTCGGAACAAAGAGTTATACAAGTAGCAGTGACGACAACATGCAATTTGGAGGCATCTTGTATTATGGAAAGTTTGGTGATATCATTAAATTGAATTACCAAGGCCGTTTCACTATAACACTCTTCAAGTGTTCTTGGGCAAATACAACATCTTCACATGGACTCACTAATGATGAATTAGTCATCACATTAATAAATTTCTCCAGGCTAATTTACATTAGTCAATTTGAAGATGATGAGCCATATATTACAGCCTTAGAGGCACATCTGGTTTATTATATGGAGGAAAAGATATATTGAGACTGGAATATGGTAGTTCACTTAAAGGCTCGAGAAATTTTATGACATAGGGTAATAGTGATAACATTGTTAGTTCAAGCCTAAAATGTCAAACCCCTCAATATTTTGATATTCGCAGAGTAATAAGCGCAAAGTTCCATAAGGCATGCAAAAATAACATAAACATATTCACATTAAGTATTTGTTTACAATACAGGAAATTCCCTGCGGGGTTTGAAATATATATACAAATGTATAGAACATTCAAAAGAAACTAAACTACAATTCTAGATAACTAGATGCAGCTTCAAAATGCACCGGGGACGCTACTTCCGGGTAGCCATTTCCTTGCCCTTCGAGTCACTAGCCTTAGCTATAATGTGTTTTTAGTTTGAAAAAGAGTGAGATTCGAGTGAATCTCAGTAGCAACATGCATTTTAGACATATAAGATGTGAAAATAAATATGCAATGCACATGTTATGTAAGATGATAGAATGATGTGTGCACATTGTCCGAGGCCAAACTACTGTTTGTAACCCCGGCTTGCTCTGTGCCTCTGTTGGGTCTCAGACCACAACTAAGCTAATTTTCATATCCAATACACTATGCTCAGGCTACAGAAGATGGCATACACAAACATACAAATAATCACATAGTATATGAAAGAAAAATTTACTACCTGACTCCTTTCTCAATTCCCCTAACTGTCTTAAACTTTGGTTCCGACTCGGGCTATTTCTAATTCCTATAAAAATAAGAGTTACAAGTAACTAGTTATTACTTGTACCATTACTACCTTTAAATCAAATTCTACTGGTTATCTAATGCAGTTATAACAGCTTCTGCACAGTACCATTATGCATAGTGTAGTTTCATTGTTTTTAGAGAACTGACAGATTTTCAGTCAACTTTAGAAATTCATAATTAATTCTAGGAAAATCCAATTTGACTGATTCCAAAGCTTAAATGAATCTATTTAAATTTAATTTTTTTAAAAAATTACTTAGGTCTAACTACTACAACCATGTCATTTCCAGAATTTCGCCAAAATCCATTGTTCCAGATTTCCTTCCAAAAACAAGGCCCAACTTTGAAAATCCATATCTTTTATTATACTAGTCCAAAAATTACAAAATACCTATTAAATTAAAGCTCTAAATATATAATTTAATCCTACAAATTTTTATAATTTTTGGACTTGGTTTGACCAATAAAATGTAGTTCACAACAATACTACCTCACTAGAGACAAATCAAACAGTAGTTCCCTTGGGCTATAAAACCTATATGTCTAGTGCTGTGGTCGTTACCTAGCGCCGTGACATGGACCAGTGCGTCTAAAATATGCATTGAAGTTGGAAGAATGTGTAGGTTATACCAGATTGTAGTAGAGGCAGTAAGCCTAAGATGCCTATGGCATGAACGATGAATCCCTAGGCTATGAAGCCATAATATCTAGCATCTTGGAAGTTGAAAGAGCGTAAGGCTTGATGAGCATACAATATGCTTTTGGAAGAGTCCCAAGGAGGCAGTGAGGCCTGAGAAACCAAGCCCTGTGAGATCGAACTAGTGAGTCCTGTGTGAGTGCTACATACTGGGTACAGAATGGATGAAAGTGTTGCATAGTGAATGCAGAATGCCATTTGAGATTTGGTCTCAAGAATATGATTCTTGAGTTGCATGCTCTATAAGCTTGTAAATAAAAGAGCTAGTTGATAAGATAGTACTGATTTGCCACCGTGATCGGAGGTTCTCACTATATGAGAGTGGGACGAAGTGTGGCCTTTGACCCCGACACAACATAGGGGCTAGTACCCTATTGTTGTCCAAGCTGGAGGAGTTGACCAGGTGTATGGGTGCCTGTATTAAGCAACAGTCCTTGGATGAGAGAAGAGGCTAAAACTAGCAGCCATAGTGCCTTATGTAGTTTCCTGAAAGAGGGTTGACTGGAAATTAAGCTATGAAAAGCGAAAAAATTCTCATTAAAGGTACAAATGGTACCCTATAATGTTCTAAATTTCTAGGAAAAAATTTATTGAGAACGGGGGAGAACTGTAATATCCTGAATTTTGGGACAAGAGGCTTGAGATTAAGCCTATACTAAGGAGACTGCTAGACCCCAGTTTATCAAATGCCCTAGTGGGACATGATATTACTTCCAAAAATTCCTTTATATCCTTGGATATTAAAGGGAATATTATGGTGAGCTAAATTAAGATTCTCAGAAAAAGTTTGTTGTTTCTTTGTTTTCTCTTGCCTAATCACTTCCTTGCTACTCCTAATCAAATGATTAGCTATTTATATACTCATTACATATGATTAGAAGCAATTTAAGCATTAGGACCCCTTAGAGTTTTATCATCCATATTCCATAAATCATCCCAATCCAAGCCAACAACAACCACAACAAAGGCACAAGAAGCAAGTTTTGGAAGTTTACTTTTGATTCTTATTGTTTCTCACTCTAAAAATGTCTCAGCTCTCTCTCTCTATCTATACCTCTCATTAGCCTTGAAAATCATGGTTCCAAAGAAGTAGAAGTGATTAGAAGAGGCTATAGAGGGGTTAGGGAGCAAGAATCACAAGAGTTTGCAAGTTTTACCTTGAATTTTGTAAAAATCTAACTCTTCTTGCTCTTGGAGTGCTCTTTCGTCCAGCTGCCACTTTTCCTCTTTGGCATATCTGAATGCATGGGAATATGAGGAAGAAGATGAGGAATTGATGATAAAATGGTGTTAAGTAACTTTTCCAAGTGTCAAGCTCTTATTGGCCCAAAGTTCAAATTTTCGCACATAATGCTTAATTTGGCAGAATTTTCATTAAAATTTAAAAATTCATATCTAATTGTAAAAATTTCCAATTGGAGTGATTCTAAAGGATATATGACCCTCATTGAGTCTAGTTATAATAAAAAATATAACCTTTGGCCAATTAGAAGTTCACTCTTCCCAAAATTTTAACCTTTGAATGAAGTCCCAGAAAATAATTAATTTCTCTAAGCTAAATTCAAAAATTCATTTCTATTTTTGTACAACTTCAAATGACTTAAATGACCTATCAAATTAAATCTTGATAAGTATGCTTTCACTCTAGAAAGTTTTATAATTTTTCAAAATCATTTATCTAGTGAAAAATGTCACACAATCATCACTGTCACACCGAGAATTTCACCTGTGGCAAAATCACTTTGTGTTCCATTTTACTATATTATGTGTGACTTCTAATTGTTTTGTTTTGTTATTCCTCAAGCTCTTTAGCTCACCAATATAATTATTTTTAATGTCCAAGGATATAAAGGAATTTTGGGAAATAATACTATGCCTCATTATGACATTTACTAAACATGGGTCTAGTGGTCCCCTTTAATCCAGGCTAAATCTTAAGCCTCTAGAACCCTAGGAAGAAGTATGATTTTGATGATTTGAGGCTTCAAATGGGCTTAGAATGAAAAAAATGCGTGGGATAAAGGTGAGGAACCGATTTCAAGAATACAAGAATATAAAACAGAATTTTTGCCAAAAGACCCTAAGTTTAGGCCAGATGCAGAACCATAGGGAGGAATGTGATTTTTAGGATTTTGATGTTATAAATGGATTCCACACACAAAATTGTGTGGGAATAGGTTTTGAATATGATTTTAGAAGGATTGAATAGAAACCCTAACTTTAGGAATTTATGGATAGTGCTTCCAAATTGCATTTTCTGGGAGACAGATTGTTTGTGGTGAGATTTTGAATGATCACCTTGTCCAATGGCCATGATATTTTACAAACTATTAGAGGACATCCTAAGATTTAAAATGATATATATAATGAATTGGTTGGATGTCTAGAAAGTAAATTATAAATTTTTAAAGTTTAGGCTTTGAATCTGGAATGAATTATAGACCAGTGAGGTTGGTTGAGGAATTATAAAATCTAGCCCCTATAATTGGCAGTGGCTAATATTTTTTTCTCTATATAGGATTAAAATATATTCAAATAGGAATTTGAACCATCTCATTTGGAGTTTTTTAGATTAATTTATGAATTTTCAAAGTTGAACGATGAAATCAGGAAGATTAGGGAAGATTTGCAAATTTGTAGCTTTTGGAGGGAATTGAGATAAGTAAGACCAAAAGGAATAAAGACGTGTCCTAGAGGTTGATGTAGCCACATTAGATATTCATTTGTTATGGCTCTAATAATGTGGTTATCTATCTAAGGCCATGAGATGTCAAGAAAGAGGAAATGGAAGAATTTCAAAGCAACTACAATGGTTTGAAGAAAAGGGAACAAGAGGAGGACTTAGAGACAAAAGGTAGTGAACTTTCCTCAATTGCATGTTTTTATATGTATGCTTATGTATTGATGTGTATGATTGTTTTGATGAATTGTATAGAGCATATGTGAATGATTAAAGCTCTGTTTTTACTTTTGTTATGGCTATAGGTGTAATGTGTAAAGCATTGAGCATGCAAATATGTCATTATGTTTTTATGAATTTATGTAAGCAAGCATGTCATGCATTAAATCATTTATCTTTTATGCATAGTTGGCAATGTTCATTATTGAGATTCCCTCGAATCTCATTCTCCCCTACCCAACCGTATAGGTGTGATTATCACTAAGAGGAATGCAATGAGATATGCAAGAGGAAAGTGCGATAGTGAATTGATGACTGATACATGATAATATGTTATGTGTAAATTAGCATTTGATGTAAATAAATGAATGAACATGCTATGAATGATGTGCATGTATACAAGGACAAGTGAGTGCGAGTTTGCACATTTAAGAAGTTGGGAATGGAAAGGTGAATATGCAAGTTTTAATTTGGAGGCTCAAAAATTGATTTTCCCTGAGCCGTAATAATAAATTTCATGCTTCTGATAAGTAATAATGGGACATAAAATTAAGGTGTTACAATCATCACTAAAGTGGCCATAACAACACTTGAGTGATCTTTAAAATCCAAATGAACAGAAGCCCATCACTATCAAGTAACTTGATAGTTGTCTTGTTCAAATCACAATTTTTGTTGTATCACTATCAAGTTACTTGATAGTGATATGGAAGAAATGAGATATCACTCGGGTGATTTATCGTCACTCAAGTGATCCTTCAAATTTCTAAAGATATCACTATAAAGTGATTGTGTAGTAATGAATTATTAGACTATCACTCAAGCGACAACACTATAACTTGAGTAATCAGTTGCAACTTGACAGAAAATACTCAATTACAGTATGATAGAGAGATGAATATTTATAACACTCGAGTGATTGACTATCACTCGAGTGACTTACATTAGCAAGTCATCTCATAATCAGTATTCCTTTTTTAAAAATATTTTAATCCTACAAAACACTTAGCTTAAGGTTTGTTATCATCAAAACATGAGTTCTAACAAAAGGTATTCTCAAACTCCATAGTCTGGAAATTGAAGCTTTATTTTATTCTAGTGCTACACACTCTTTTGTATCTTATACTTGTGCGCCTTGATTGAATTTGCGTATTTGAGAATCGCCTTTTGACATGATTGTCTTTACACCAGAGGGAGCCTCAGTGAGAACTTTTAAGGCTTGCTTGAATTGTGTGATTGAGTTTAATGGTAGAATCTCAACTATAGATCTTGTTTGTCTACCTTTGAAGGGTATTGATATGATAGCGGGTTGGTTGCCAACAAATGACGCCATCTTTAGTTATAAGAGGAAGACTATCTTTCTTCTGATTGCTTCTATGAGTCCTAGTACACCATAATTGTTGTTTGTAGTACAAATTGAAAAGTGTATTCATAAGGGATGTCAAGCATACATGGTGTTTTTCTCCAATCAAGCAGAATTAGAAGAAAGGAAAAAAGATATTGAAGTGATGAATGAATTTATGGAAGTACTTCCAAGGGAGATGGTAGGTTTACCCCCAGAGAGAGAAGTAGAGTTTTATATTGATCTTGTACTTCGGACAAAGCATATCTCT
Organism: Albizia julibrissin; assembly: GCA_037074505.1. Lineage (NCBI taxonomy): Eukaryota > Viridiplantae > Streptophyta > Magnoliopsida > Fabales > Fabaceae > Albizia > Albizia julibrissin. The sequence continues at coordinate 28,757,101 of CM073485.1, forward strand.
AAGGCTCCTTGCTGAATATCTCCATTAAAACTAGCAAAATTGAAAATGCATATCGAGAAATTGATGGAAAAGGGTTTCATCAGGCCTAGTGTATCTCCTTAAGGATCGCCTATACTCTTGTAAAGAAGAAAGATGGGAGATTAAGGCTATGCATTAACTACCGACAATCGAATAAGGCAACCATAAAGAACAAATATCATTTACCCAGGAATGGAGGTCAATGGATCACTCCTAAGCAAGGGTGATAACAAATGTGGTAGAGCTCTCAAGGGCCTTGAAGATTGTTGGATATGTGGCTTCAGTCATAATGGAGCTTTTAGGCATTTTGAATAGCCTATAGATATGTTGAAATAAGGACTTTAGAGATATAATCATTTATTTGAACTGTATTGAGACTGTCAACTTATTGTTATAGGGGAGTGACTATAATCACCCCCTTTTTGATGTTGTGGATAAGGCCAGACGTTTTTTACGTAAGGATTGGCACATAGAGATTCTTCATGTGAATAGGGAAGATCTTTGGTATGTTGATTATCTTGCTAAGCTTGCTCATAGTTTTATAGAGAATGTTTGTATCCTTGGCCAATCTCCACCTATTGCCCAATAAGTGGAGGATAATAAAGGAAAAGTAAGTGATGTAGATCTTTGTATATATAATGTTCAAGAATGAATTTAGTTTATGTTAAAAAAATGTTATTCAAATAGAAAGATTTAAAAGTTAAGCAAAGACAAATCTAAATCATATTAAAACAATTAACCAACATGCAAATAGAATATAAGCAAAACTTAACTAAATACCTCTTGCCATATTAGAAAATATGAAGAAGACATGCATATGAAATATTAGGAACAAACTAAATACTTATTATGCTAAATGACATAAGGAAAGTTGTCACCAATCAAGAAATTTTATGAGTGATCAAATGATCTCTTATTCAATCTACCGTCATATTAATAACCTCTAGCAAGAGTTATTGTTTAACTAATTAATTGCAAAATAGATTGAATAAAAACCCTATTTTAGATTTGGCCAAAATGGACTAATGAGCCACATTTAAAATATTCTAATAATTAACCAATATAATATAATTAAAAATATCTAACAAATTTTACATTGAAGGAAAATAAATTACAGTGATATTTATATTATCCTTCTCAATTCCAATCTAAACCTATTTGTAATAGTAATATAAATTATTTCACTTGATATGAATCACCTCATATATTTTTATTAATATTTTAAATTAATTAAACCATTTTATGTCAAGTTTGAAAGTTCAAAAAATAAATATACCAATGTATCAAAAAATACTACATGCAGTCTTTAATATAATCGTTTGTCTATAATTTACATCACGGACAAGCTCTAATCTTAAAGGCTTGTTTGGTATGAGGGAAGGGTAGGGGAGGGGAGGGAAAGTGAGCGCAGGGAAAAATTTTTAACTTGAATTTAAGAAAATGAGAGAAGTGGGTCAAAATTTTTAAATTAATTTTTCTTACTTTTTTATCTTATATGTTCTTTTTATTAAAATTTTGTACCCACTTCTCTAATTTTCATAAATCCAAATCATAAAATTTTTCCTCCTCTCCTCTCAAAGTTCTTCATGAAAAACACACCCTATAATTTAGATGTAGTACGCTACTATATTATTTGCACCCTCAACACATACGCTAGCATTATAAATTTTTTAGGTAGTAAATTGAAACTCAAATGTTCTCTTTAATCTCTCTTGAATTTTGTATACCATTCATCTCTTGATTCTTTCATTCTTTGGGATTAGTGTGTCCTACCAATAAAAAATTCGATTGAATATAACGCTTTATGTTTAGGAATTCTTACAACACACACACACACACACACACACATATACTATTGATGCAGATTGGATATAGAGCCTGATTTAGAAGGCGGTAAGAGGCTAAAAAAGCATGGTCAAAGTGAAAAAAGCACAGTAGGAGTTTTATACCATGTTTGGGTTCACGTTTGGCCAACTAGGATTATAGCCTAAAAGTAGCTTCTGAGAAGAAGCCAAAAAAAGTGGCTTTTCATGGTGTTAGAGGCTCACAGTAGAACCGTTATATGGAGAAATTAATGTGATTCAAATTTCCCTACTTGTCCTTATATTTATCCTTCTCATCTACCCTCTTTACTCTTCTTTATTTTCTCACATACTCATCCCTCAGCCATGGCCTCTTAGTTTTTGGAGCCGTTCTTGCATGCAGGTAGTGCAGTCATCATCGGTTGTTGCTGTCGTTGGAGACTGTTAATCTTGTCATTATCCATCGATGGTTCACCAATGGAAGGTAATCCTTCTCTGATCTCTTCCATTTTTAGTTTTATGGTGTAGGGTTTACAACTACTCCTGTTCATTTGTTGGCTATATCCATTCTTGGATGTTGTGATCTGTGGTCGCCAGAACTGTTTGAGCTTACCATATCTCCTTTAGTGGCCAGATCTTCTCTGCTCTAACAAGTTTTTTCTCTCTCTGTGCTTTTCTTTCTAGATTTCAACTGTCCTTTTTCTGGATTTCCTTCAAGTAACCAATGTCTCTGATTGGTCTTCTCTCGCTCACCTCTTGAAAGAACAAGTGTAGAGTTCCGTCGCTTCGCACAGCTTAGCTGCTGGTCAGCCCCTCCAAGGGACTACATAAGGTACCTCAGCCATTCAGGCCATTTTAAATTCCTGGAGAATTAATTCAACTATTGCATTTGATTATCAAGTTATGATTCAACTCTTAGAACCTCAACATTACCTGAGCTAAAAAATTAGGTTTCCTCAATTATACCCAATAGGTGCGCTAAGAATCAAAATCAATAGCACATATTCTAACCTTCACGATTTTAAGGTAATATCCTTAAAACATTACTGAAGGTTCAACATTATCCACAAGGTTCAAACATCTTTCAAGAAATAGAACCATAGTGCAACCTGATTCTCATTTCAACCTAAGTACTATTTCAACTTAGATCTGATCAAAACCTATCATCAAACTTCAGTATCATTAGATTGGATCCTCTAGGATAGATATACGGCATAATCACCACTCATGATGCATCACCATATATCATACCTACATACTTTTAACCCCACAGGTTACTAAGGATCATTACTTAGCATGGAGAAACTTTAAAACAATCGCTATGCCTCAAGTTTCCATAACCCCATCAAATGAACTTTTTCCTAGACAGTACTCATTGTGATAGAAATGGTTCGAATCAAGGATAAATACTTACTTCATCTCCACACCTCTAGTCATTCCTTAGGTTCTTCTACTATCTGCAACTCATAATTACAGTAGTACTAATAGGGGATCAATATACTATTCATATGACCAAAGAATATACTATATAGTCAGAACCCTTTGCTTTGACTAGACCCTTATCTCTACGCAGACAATTCCATTGCCAAAATCATTACTCTAAAACCAAATAAATGTAATACCTTACATTTACACTCGTTCTCATGATTTTTATGCAGTGATTCAAACTACTAAGCGATGTTCTTTTATAATGCTTTTTAAATCCCAATCTCAAAATAAGATTCGAACCTGTAGTTGAATGGGTTTTTTCTGAATATTTCAAAACTTTGTGGAAGCGTATTCTAGTGGTTCGCAACTTTGTTATTACTCATCAATTCTTATATTTTCCCTTTAATTCAATTAGAGTGATTCTCTGCTCAAACTTAGTTTATTTATTTACACATGCAAACTGTGTAGCCACACAAGGCTACCAAAGTGTTTAAGTTTAATACCAAAAACAGTAGACACATTCTCATATTCGATCTACCTTTGTATTTCCTTCTTGTAATCATCTTCTCTGTTCTCAATGTACCTATATGGTTGGGTGAGGAAGAGTAAGATTCGAGAGAATCTCACTGGTAACAGTGGTAACTATTGCATACAAAAAATACTTTCTGCATGACATGCTTGCTTACATAAAGTCATGCCAACATAATAACATATATGCATGCTCAATGTTTACCATATTACACTAATGGCCATAGTATAAACAAAATAGAGCTTCATGCCTTCACATATGCTTCATATAATTCATCAAAGCAATTAACACATCAATACACAAGCACTCATATCAAGTTATGCAAGTTAAGAAAGTTCACTACCTCTTAGACTTGTGCCCTCTTCTTATCCCCATTTCTTCCAACCATTGAAGCTTGTTGGAAATTCTTCCACGCTTCTTCTTTCTTGGCTTCTCACAGCCCTAAATAAATACCACATTATTGGTGCCATGAAAAGTAAAGGCCTAATGGGCTACATTAGCTCTAAAGGCTTACTTTTGTTAGAGCAAGCTTATCACCAAAGAGGGGGTGAATTGGGTGATTATAGAATAATTGGACACTTAATAAAAACTTAGTATTCTTAAAACACAGTTGAAAGTAAGTAGAGAAATCACTGAAGTATACACCAAGAGTTTATACTGGTTTGGCCATAACCACTTTAACCTACATCCATTCCTCAGGAATCCTTCTAAGCCTTTCACTATATCTTCCAAGATTCAGTGGGTTCTTGGCACCTCAGTACAACACAAGTTCCTCATCAGACACTCGCTCCCCCTTACATGATCTAATCTCGAATCCCAACTTAAGGTTCCTCAACCTTAAGTTACCATAATCAGAAATATTATGTTTTGTAAAAATGAATCTCTCTCACAAAGTATATAAATAAATATTGAAGTACAGATATTGAAATAATGAGAAACAGAGCACTATAAGTATATTGATTGCAATATGTTCCTGTGTTGTAAGTGTCTCTTTCTATGTTGAATACTCCCATATATATAGCTAAGCTAAGATAGCCATTGGTAGCATTGCAACATGTCCATTATAGGCGCACAGCTTTATTTGATGATTTTCCACATTTAAAAAACTAGTCGTTGTCAGTGGACGCACGTTACACTCTATAAAGTTCTCTTTCTTCTTATTGCATGATCTCTTCATTATGTATCTGAAAATATACTTAAAATACTAATACAATGAAGGGTTAATCAAATAGATAACAAATCAATAATAACAGATGATTATCATACAATCAGAGCTTCATCACTTGAGTAGTCACTTAAGTGATCATAGGCCATCACTCAAGTGGTGACTCGAGTGATCCCTTCTGAAATTTAGCAAAGAGCTTTAACTTCACATCACTCAAGTGGCCACTTGAGTGATCCCTTCAAAATTCTGCCTAAGAGTTTTAACTACATAATGACTCAATACACAGTGCATCACTTGAGTGCTCACTTGAGTGATTCATGATCATCACTTAAGTGATCCATTTCAAAACATGGCACAAAATCTTTTCCAAAGTCTAATAAAGAACTTAACTCATTACTCGAGTAGTCACTCAAAACTTGAGTAATCCATTGCCATCCTCGAGTGGTTACTCGAGTGATACCATCCAAAACTTAGCAGAGAGTTTGGTCATTGTTTATACCTCCATCACTGAAGTGGTCACTTGAGTGATTCAGTCCATCACTTGAGTGATCTCTTACAGAATTAGTACAAGTATTCCTTGATTTACCAATGCTCTGTACACTGAAACAAACTCATCAAATCTTTCAAAAACCTTTTGGTCATCATTAAGTTATCCTTAAAGTATGTTATTAACATCAAAACATAGAATCTAACATTCTCCCCCTTTTTGGTAATGACAAAATACATTGGTTTTTGAAATACTCATTTTAGAGTGGTTTTGCCATTCAATTCAAATATCATGATTCATTTGAAAACTTTAACACCTTATGAAATCATTATTACCTTGAAAAATCAATAGGAAGTAGAAAATCATAACTTTGTGAAATATTTAAGACTGAATATCATAATTGAACACAATTTCATGAATTAAACATAATCATTTCATAAATGTTATAAAGTCTTCATAAAGCTAGAAAATGCTAAAAGGCTCCCAAGGTCCCTATACACCCAAATGTACCCTAATGCTATACATCCATATTATGTCATATAATTACAAAATCACTAGCTAAGTCTTTTCTTCTTCTCCCAAACTTCTCCCCCTTTTTGACATCATCAAAAAATGGTAGATCAATCGAGAGAGGCAGAGCTAGATGCCTTGGCAGCAGAAATAGGTGAGATGTCAAGAGGTGAGGCTTCAGTGTCATGTGTGTTACCCTGCTAAGCAGAGAAGGTAGATGAAGATTGGTCAGGCTCAGGAAGGTTAATAAGTAGGATCTGGAGAGGATCATTGGGAGATGGTGAGTATGTGGAAGGATTGTGTGGTGGTAATGATGGTGAAGTCTGAAAAGTGACCATTATGGTCTCAGTCTTAGCAGAAGAATGGTAGGAATTGTCACTGGAGGATTGGTGTGAGTGGTGAGAAGGTGACTGTAAAAGTGGCTCAGTGTCTGTAGGTGTGGAAACAGGTATGGGCACCAAGGTAGGCTGGACTGCCTTATCAAGTGTAATATGTATCTGGTTAGACGATAATAGGTCAGTCATAGTGAAGAGAAGGCTGGTTGGTATGGTTTAAAGTATGGTAAGAGGAGGGATAGAAGTAGGGATAGGCTCAGTGATCAGAACAAAACCAGAGGTTGGGACAAAGGTAGGTATGGAAGGTCCAAGAGTAGAGGTACCATGAATGAAGGTGTCCACCTTATCGTTCAAAGACCTCAAGAGATTCCCAATCTCCTATATAGTACTGGTATGGGCTTGCTGTTGTGCCAACATTGCCTCATTATGTTGAGTTATGTAATCTACCACCCGTCCCATCTTAAAGTTCAAGTCGTGACTATCACACATATCACTCTGATTGAGAATGAGGGGTCCTATTCTCTCACCTAGCCTTAATATAGAGAAAATTTGGTTTGGCTCAAGGTTAGGTTGGATATCATCAGGAGGGTTTTCTAGGCCTAGCCAAGTGTTGATTTTGGAGGGAGAAATCAATATGGTTTTCCCTCTCACTGTGGTGGTCATCTCCTCTTCAACCACTTGCCTCACAGGGTCATTTACCCATTCCAAATTGCAGTAAAAGTGTCTAACATATAGTAGGGAAGTTTCATAGATAACCAAGGCATGTAGGTTTTAAGGTAAGGGCTAAAGTCAAATTTTAAAACTTCTAAAAGAACTTAAAGATTAACGTAGAAAATTTTACACACCTTTTTTCTAGAGAAATGTTCTTTAATTTTAGTGTCTCTTCAATCTTGTTCTTGTTAAACCCTTTCAGAGGCATGGTGATCTCTTCTTATTTTTCTCCGGTTCCCTCCTTTAATGGAGATTTTGAAACTTTGAAATACCCTTATTTTGCTCCTTGAGATTGGTAGGCTTCATCAATGATACTTGCCATCACCTTAGCAAGTTTAGTGTCATATTTGGGTACCTTTGAACCTTTCCCAGTAAATGTAGGAGTGTCGAAGGAGCTTAGAGATGGAGTTGAAGATATTGTGGCCTCCTTGCCTTATCCTTGAGGGGTCACTTTCTTAATTCTAGCCCTTGTCACCATGGGCTCTTGGATCACTATTCCTTTCACTTTGGAATTAGGCTCCGGTGGATTTTTCTTTTGGACCTTCGGTTGAGAGATTGGCTTGGATGATGAAACTTTTTGTTTCTTGGGTGGAGGAGATGGAGCAGATTCAGAAGATGAAGGAGTATTAACTTGGGGAACTTTGGTTCTTACCATTTTGAAGATTGAAGCAAAAATCAGAGATTTCTCATAAAATAAAGTTGACTGTCATGAATGCTAAAGCTTGGAATTTCAGAGATTCTAGGAGGTTTTCAATGCTTAAATAGGATCGGTTTTGTCAGAAATTTAATGGGTAAATTTTTTGGAAGAGTTTTGTTCAGCGCACAAAAGAGTCACTGGAAGTGATTAAGTGAGAAAATGAAAAAATGCCGATTGTTATATGCCCTGTGCCCGATATCACTCGAGTGGTCACTCAAGTAATCTTGAGCATCACTCGAGTGATCATGCATGACTATTGCAAAAATTGAAAATTTAAGTACGTACCTGGCATGAATAATATTGTAATTACCTATGAATATCCCCTTAGTGATTTGTAGGCACCGAATGGAAGATTTAAGTTGAAACGTGGTTGATTTTCCATCTGCACTGATGATCACTCGAGTGCTCCTCGAGTAATTCTGAGACATTACTCGAGTGATCACTCGAGTAATCTGTCTTTTTAGCTGGTAACCATTCATATTCTATTATTTTGTTGTTACCTTTCAAATTAATTTAAATTTATTGCTCCTTAACGGCTCTACCAGGTCATCACTCGAGTGGCCACTCGACTGATTAAACCATGACTTCCAGTTGTCACTCGAGTGATTTCTCCCTCTGTTTATCCTTGTTTTTCTTACCATATAACAGAGTATGAACGTCTTGCAAAAAAAGTTTTCTAGATACTCCGAAGCTTAAGTCAGTTATCATCAAAATATAACCAAATAATAATATTTAACATTTATAAACACTTAACAACTTACAATTCACTGGGATTTACCATTCCAATTCTATTCATATAAACAAAAAATTGATCTTTGGAAAAGGGCATTGTGAATATGTCAGCCAACTGTAAATGTATTGGTATAAATAACACCTTGACATCTTTCTTTTGAATATGATCTCTGATGAAATGATGTCTTACATTAATATGCTTGTTTCTTGAATTTTGTATAGGATTTTTCACCAAGCTTATCGTGTTGGTGTTATCACAGTAGATAGGAATATCCTTGAGGTAAAAGCCAAGATCCTGTAATTGTTGTTTCAACCATAATACATGTGTACAGTAACTTGAAGCTACTATGTATTCAACTTCTATTAAGGTTAATGAAACAGCGGTTTATTTCTTGATAAACCAAGAAACAACTGCACCTCTAAGGAATTGGCATTGGCTACTGGTACTCTTCTTGTCTGTTTTGTAACCTCCATGATAAGAGTCTGAGTATACAATGAGATACTCATTACCACCCTTAGGATACCATATACCCAATTCTTTCATGTCTGCAAGATATCTGAAAATTCTTTTCACTGCTTCTGCATGTGATTCTTTAGGACACGATTGATATCTTGCACATAGACCAACGCTTAATTGAATATCGGGTCTACAACTGTGAGGTAGAGTAATAAACCGATCATCCCTTGATACTTGGTTGTATTGAAATCAACTCCTTCCTCATCTATATCCATAAGAGTTTTTGAACTCATGGGGGCTTTTGCTCCATTGGCTTGATCCATCCAATACTTTTTGAGAAGTTCTTTAAGATACTTAGTTTGAGATATGAATATCCCATTCTTTCTTTGTTTGATTTGTAAACCCATAAAGAATGTTAATTCTCCCATCATAGACATCTCAAACTCCGCCTGCATTATATCCAAAAATTCCATGCACAAAAGATCATTAGTAGCACCAAATATAATATCATTAACATATATTTGAACTACCAAGATATCATTTAATTTTCGTTTGATAAATAATGTTGAATCGACTTTTCCTCGTATAAAACCTTGTTCGATGAAAAATTTACTGAGCCTTTCATACCAATCTCTAGGAGCTTGTTTCAAACTATATAAAGCTTTTCTTAGTTTAAAAACATGATTTGGTTTTGAAACATCTTCAAATCCTGGAGGTTGTTCTACATAAACTTCCTTCGTAATGTACCCATATAAAAATGCACTTTTCACATCCATTTGATAAAGTTTGAATCCCATGATACACGTAAAGGCTAAGAGTACTCGTATTGCTTCCAATCTTGCTACTGGAGCATACGTTTCCTCATAATCAATACCTTCTTCTTGATTATAGCCTTTGGCTACCAATTTTGCCTTGTTTCTAACAATAGTTGCAGATTCATCAAGTTTGTTCTTGAATATCCATTTAGTGACAATGACTGAATGATCTTTAGGCGGGGGTACTAAATCCCAACTCAATTTCTTTCAAACTGATTAAGTTCTTCTTGTATTGCTAATACCCAATCATTGTCTGTTAGGGCTTTGTTAATGTTAGAAGGTTCCAATTCAGAAATAAATGTAGAGAAACTAACTTCATTTACAATTTTGTTTCTCGTTTTGACACCTTCATTTAATTCTCCTATGACTTGTTCTAGAGGATGACTCTTGTTATATTTCCAAGCTCTAGGTTATCCTAATTGATGTGACTCAACTTCTTCTTTTGTTTTATCAACCTCAAGACTGTAAGGATTATGAATAGGTTGGCTATTTTGATGATTAAAAACTATTTCTTGCTCATCGTCAATGTTTTTGTCAAAGGATTCAAATTCATCGAATACAACATGAATTGATTCTTCAACTACACATGTTCATTTATTAAGAACTCTATATGCTTTTCTTTTATTCAGATAGCCTAGGAATAATCCATCATCAGCTTTTGAATTAAACTTTCCTAGATTTTCTTTACCGTTGTTATGAATGAAACACTTACAATTGATTATGTGTAGATGAGCAAGATTTGGCTTCCGCCCCTTGTAGAGTTCATACGGTGTCTTCGCAAGTTTGGTTATAACATACACTCTATTTGAAATGTAGCATGCAGTGCTCATAGCATCTGCCCAGAAGACTTGAGACACGTTCTTTTCATTCAGCGTAGCTCTAGCCATCTCTGTAAGAACTCTGTTTTTCCTCTCTACGACTCCATTTTGTTGTGGTATTCTTGGTGCAGAGAAATTGTGATCAATGCCATTTGTGTCATAGTAGTTTACAAAGGCTTTATTTTCAAATTCTCCACCGTCATCTGTCCTATTACCTGCAATAGACATACCTTTCTCATTTTACGCTTTCTTGTTAAACATAATGAATTGACTAAAAGTTTCATCTTTAGATGACAAGAAGATAGTCCACATGAATATAGAGAAATCATCAACAATGACAAATGAATATAAATTTCCACCAAGACTTTTAACTCTTGTTGGACCTACCAAATCCATATAAAGCAGTTGAAGTGGTCTATTTGTTGTGATTTCATTTTTTGATTTGAAATATGAATTTATTTGTTTACCTTTTTTACATACATCACAGATAAGATCATTTTTTAAATTTACTTTGGGTAAACCAAATACTAAATCCTTTTTGAGTAACTTGCCTAGTTAATGTATATTGACATAAGCTAGTCATTTATGCCATAGCTAACTTTCATCAGGTTACTCAGAAAACAATTTTCTAAAGCATTTTCATTCATATCAAGGGTATAGCAGTTACCTTCCCTTTTTGTTGAGTTTTGTTTTCAGACTCTTCTTTTCAATTTATAGATCTTTCTTGCTTACAATCAGACATCTTCAGAGTCAAATATCACCTAATTGCCTTTCTCTATGCTTTAATTCATACTTAGCAGGTTGTGACATAAGCCTTCAACATAATATACGTCCTTAACTTGTATGCCTTTATTGCTTTTGATTTCACCGAGTCCATCTATCCTTCTGAATTGATTTCCTCCAAATTTTTCCTTGCCACCTTCTTTTGGTTCCAGTGTGGTAAAATTCTCAGGATCACCGGTCATATATCTGGAGCATCCACTGTCTATAAACCATTTGTTGGCTCTGGATGTTTTGAAGCAAACCTCTTCCTCTATTTCCTCCTGAGCAACTAGACATATATTAGCTATCTCCTCATTATCGCTTTCTTCATTTGAGGAACTATCTCCCCATATTGCAGAAATAAATGCCTTCTTTCTGTTGAAGGATTTTCCTTTTCACTTTTCTTTGTTTTTCTACAACAGTTCTGGATATTCTAATTTGATATGTCTAGGTTTACCACATTCATAGCAGATGATTTCCTTGGTTTCCCATCTGCTACTAGTTCCTGCTTTTTGTAAGTTTTTGAAACCTTGTTCTTTATAGAATTTCTTGAATCTTCTTATTATCAGGTCCCATTTCATCATTGTCAAAGTTATTGTCTTCTTCTTGACTTTCTTCCTTCGTCATGTTCAATGCGAGGCCCTTCTTCTTCTTGTCCCTAACTTCCTCCAGTTCTTGTTTGAATCTTAGTTTGCTGTCATACTCAGAAAGGCTTCCAAACAGAGAAGGTACTGATCGCATTGACTCTCCTTTCGAATCTTCATGCGAAGTAGATCAAACTCTGTAACCAGAGTATTGATTCGATTTTCTTTTATTCCTGATGTTCCTTCGTGAGCTATTTCCATGGCTTGCCACATCTCTTTAGCACTTTAGAGTGTACAAATCCTAAAATATTATTTTTGACTCAAAGCACTTTGAATCATCAGGATTGCTTTACTATTAAGGGTTACGAGCATTTTGTTGTTGTCGTCATATTCTGCTAGTGACTTAAGAAATTTGTGTGATTCTTCGATTTTTGTAGGTACATAGTTCCCAATTTCAATCACATCATATAGTCCATATTCTGTAGCCATGATGAATACTCGGAACTTTGCTTTCCAGAAAGAAAAGTGTTCACCATTGAAACCTCATGGTCTAGTGATAGAAGCTCTGTCGGGAAGAATTCCTTTACCCACTGCTTGCCATTGGATCCTTCTTAGGCTGTTATACCTGAACAAGACTAGGCTCTGATGCAAAATGTTAAAGCAAGCTTATACCCCAAGAGAGGGTGAATTGGGTGATTACAGAATAATCAGACACTTAATAAAAACTTAGTAATCTTAAAACACAGTTGAGAGTAAGGAGAAAAATCACTGAAGTGTACACCAGGATTTTATACTGGTTCGGCCACAACCACTTTGACCTACGTCCAGTCCTCAGAAATCCTTCTGAGTCTTTCACTATATCTTCTAAGATTCAGTGGGTTCTTGGCACCTCAGTACAACGCAAGTTCCTCACCGGACACTCGCTCCCCCTTACACGATGTAATCACGAATCCTAACATAAGGTTCCTTAACCTAAATTTATCACAATCAGAAATATTATGTTTTGTAAAAATGAATCTCTCTCACAATGTATATAAATGAATACTGAAGTATAGATACTAAAACAATGAGAAATAGAGCACTATGAGTATATTGATTGCAATATGTTCGTGTGTTGTAAGTGTCTCTTTCTATGTTGAATGCTCCCATATATATAGCTCATCTGAATAGTCCTTAGTAGCATTGCAACATGTTCATTATAGGTACACTGCTTTATCTGACGGTTTTCCACGTTTGAAAAACAAGCCATTATCAATGGACGCACGTTACGCTCAGTAAAGTTCTCTTTCTTCTTATTACATGATCTCTTCATTATTTATCTGAAAATATACTTAGAATACTAATACAATAAAGGATTAATCATATAGATAACAACTCAATAACAACAGATGATTATCATGCAATCTGAGCTTCATCACTCGAGTGATCAAGAGCCATCACTCAAGTGATCCCTTCTAAAAATTGGCAGAGAGCTCTAACTTTACATCACTTGAGTGGCCACTCGAGTGATCCCTTCAAAATTCTGCCAAAGATTTTTTTACTGCATAATAACTCAATGCACAATGCATCGCTCGAGTGCTCACTCAAGTGGTTCATGATCGTCACTTGATCGATCACTCGAGTTATCCATTTCAAAACATGGCAGAGTCTTTTCCAAAGTCTAACAAAGAACTTACCTTTTGACTCAAGTTGTTACTCAAGTGATCACTCAAGTGATACCTTCCAAAACTTGGTAGAGTTTGGTCACTATTTTTTCCTCCATCACTCGAGTGGTCACTCAAGTGATTCAGTCCATCACTCGAGTGGTCTCTTACAAAATCAGTATAAGTGTTCCTTGATTCACCAATTCTCTGCACACTTAAAAAAACTCATCAAATCTTTCAAAAAACGTTTGTTCATCTTTAATTTATCCTTAAAGCCTTTCTTTCTCAAATTCGCATGGTAGCCAAAAACTGCTAGCATTTTGACTAAACTTTGAAAAATCATAATTAATTCTATAGAACTCCAATTAGGGTGGTTCAAAGTCCTATATGGATATATTTAATTCTGATTCACAGGAAAAATATAAATAACTACTAGATTTAAGAAAAATAATCCATAGATCCTCAACAAAACAAACTATTCCAGAATTTGTTCCTAATTCAGTGCCTAACGTTAACAAATCATAACATACAATCTATTTACCCAAATTACACATATTATATATCAAATTAAATATTAGTGTGTTTACTATTATTCTGGAAAGTTTCATAATTTTTGGACAAGTTTTGATCATCTAAAACCTCGTCACAAAAACTTGACCAGAATCTGGCAATGTTGACCTTAGTAACATTGAATTCCAATTTTAGGGTTTTTAATCCAACCCTTCTAAAATCACAACCATACCATATTCCTACACAATTTTTCCTAAGGAATCCATTGAAAACCTTAAATTTGGAAAAATCACACTCCTTCTTACTGCCGTACACCTGGCTGAAAGTTGCCTCTAAAGACAACAATTAACCATTTTGCAATTCTAACCACCAACCTAGTCTTATATGCTTCCCAAATATCATATAACCACATATATATGACTAAAGAATCATGAAACCCTAAATGAATGAAAATAGGTCAGCAAGGAAAATTCCCAAAAATGCAGCCAAACAACTCAATATATAGCTCAAAATAAAGCTCTTTCTCACCTCATGTTCTTTCTTGAGCTCTTTTCTTGATTCTCTAACTTTGCCTCTTGCAAGATAACTCAAAACACCTCCACTTGAAATTCTAAAACCATATAAATAAAGCTCTCATCAAGGAGAATAATGTTTATGAAGAGGTTTTGAGCATGAGAGGTGATTTAAGAGGTGAAAATGAGACAATATCACCTACCTCTCTTATTTGTTCTTCAAACTTCAGCTTTCTCTTTCCTCTTTCTTTTCCCTTCTATTTCCTCCATTTTGGCCATTACTTTTGGAGTGAAATGAGAGAGTGAATGTTTGATTTATTAATCCTCTACTCATTTAAACACTTGGCCGAAAATGCAAGGGAAATTGGAGAAAAGAGGGATGTGTCATAAAGTTGTGGAGTCTTATAAAATGTTATCTAGTTAATTAACTAAAGTGAGTTTGGTTATCTTAACTTTATTCCTTCCCTTTCTCTTCTTCATTTTGACCAACTTTTGCTCCTCTAAAAAGGTGAGCATATGTCGACTACCCTCCTCCTTCTTGTGGTATGCCTTTTTGCCTAAATGTTTAACTCAAGAGAGGGATTATATTTATCAAAAGCTCTCTCTCTCTCTCTCTCTCTCTCTCTTGCCTCTTTGTCTTAGACCTCCAACATGCACAAAAGTGAGGGAATATATTGGTTAAATTCTCACTCTCCCTTGCTTTTATGTCCAAACCACTTTTGTTGATTTTTCAACTCATTTTTACTTGGCCAAAAATGCTCTTTCTTGATTAATTTTAAGCCAGGTATTTTTATCTCCCTCTTACTTCTCTTTTTGGCCAAAAATGGCCCTTAACTATTGGATAAATAATATCTTCTTGCTTTATGGCCAAAAGACCATTTTGCCCTTACATTTTTCCAATTTCGAACATATGCTAAAATCTTCCAGAATTTTCTTCAATATTTGAAAATTTATAACTAATTGTACAGATGTTCAATTGTGATGATTCTAAAGCCTATATGACCCCTAATTAGTCTATTTTTATGGGAAAATATAGCCATTACACTTCTGGACACATCAATACAGTATCTCACTTTATTGATCACTACCCCAAAATTCACTAGTTTTTCCATGCCAAATTTTAAAAATGTAGAACTTCTAGAATACACATCCAAATGACATATCAAATTAAAGCTTGACATGTCTACTTTTATACTGGAAAGTTTCATAATTTTTTAACATCATTTTCCTATTTAAAAATATCATACAAACTGACTGCCTTGCACAAAACACATACTGGCAGCATTATTCCAACTCTTGAAATTCAAATCCATTCTTTATAGAAATCATTTCCCTTTTCCTTTAGATCCGAGTCAGGTTCTATGTCATCCTGACATATCCTAAAGGAATTGGGTATTTTCTTTTGACTAATTCACTCTGAAATCAAAATTCTATTCCGAGTGCGGTTTCTATCATTCATCCTGTTTCTCATGCATTCTTGGGACTCTTGTTAAAATGGGGCTTAGTAGTCCGCTTGATTCATGTAATACCCCACTTTTATTCACCAATATTCCTTATATATTTTTTATATTTAGTGGAATAAAATAGGAAATTGTAGTGTACATAAAATAATGAGAACACTCCAATTGATAGTTACATATAATTGGCTAAGCTAAGACATAAAGGTGTAACTTTTTGTATACTTAAAGGCCTAATATTGTAACCCAAATTGGATCATAAAGGAGCACAAATATTAGCCCAATTGTATTGCCCTAAATTTAGTCAAAATAAGGAGAAAGGAAGACATAATTTAATACAAAAATTATAAAATGTAAGGGAAAATGGTAATTTGCTAATAATGCAAGAGGCAATTGATATTTCCCTTATTTCTTTGACAATTTCAATCAAAAGAGGAGACAATGGAAAAATATGAATGCTTGGCTTAAAATGAATCAAGAAGAATGATTTATGGTCAGGTAAATTCATAGTTGAAAAGTCAAAAAGTAAGAGTTGTAAAGAGCTCTCTTACATATTAATTGTAATGGAATAGATGAAGATAATATGAGACCATTTCCTTTCTCTAATTCAAGATGCCACTTACGGTCAAAAAGCAACATGGAAAGAGAAAAGATGAAGGCAATTAATTGGCATGTGTCAATTACATAAAATACAATATATCAAAAAGAAAGAAGGAGAGATATTTTTAAAAGCTTCTCTTATCTATTCCAAGACCATATTTTGGTCAAGCTGAGAAAAAGAGAGAGAGAGAGGGTGCTGAACACAAAGAGAGCAAGAACATAGAAGAGAGGAGGGGCTAGGGTTCAAGGCAAAAAAATCCAAGGTAAGAGATGAAAAAACAAGAGATCTTGTCTTATAATTCTTGTAACACCTCTTCTAATCCCTTCTCCTTCTTGAATACCATGATTAGCAAGTAAAATTTCAAGAGAAGAAAGGGAGGGGGCTGACGCCTAGAGAGAGAAAGTGAGAAGATCAAGAGGTAATCTCAAGAACCTTGATCATCTTGCTATATATGTTATTGTTGTTGTTGTTGGCTTGTTTTGTTGGTTTTTATAAAATTTGGAAGATGAAACCCTAAGGGGTCATCTATCCAAATTTCTTCAAAACATGTCCAATGAGTGTTTAAATGATTAAACATATGATTAAGAGTGAAAAGGAAGGAGTTTATGGCTTGAAAGCATGAAAATACATGTTTTTCCCTTTCCTTTCTATTATTTTGGTCAGTCACATAACCATAAGAAGAAGCTAGAATTTTTTATTTCTGATGGTTCTATTAGATTTAGAAGGGACAATTGTGTAGGAATACATGTGTTCATTATTTTTGGATGCTTGTATGTGAATCTGGAATTTCTGGAAATTGTTGAGTAAATGTTGTTCAATTCGTTTTCTGGAAGCAATGTGGTTGTGAAGTGTTTTTCATTAGTCAAACCTTGTCCAAAAATTAAGAAACTTTCCAAAATTAAATTATATATGCAGAAATTTAATTGGATATATGGAACATAATTTTTAGACTAGTATACTAAAAGATATGATTTTTCAAAGTCAGGCCTTATTTCTGAAAGGAAATCTGCAACAGGTTGGGTTTGGCTAAATTCTGGGAATTCTTTGGCTATGATGGCTAGAATTGAGTACTTTTATGTAAAATTATACTGAAATATATTTACATAGAATTTGGAACCACTTAATTTGGAGTTCCCTATAATTAATGGTGAATTTTTGAAGTTGGTAGAAAAGCTAGCAGATTTAAGAACAAAAGTGAAAATGAAAAATGTAATGACATAAAGTAAATAAGTTAAACTTTAAGGGTGGAATTAGCCAACTTGAGGTAGTTGGACCACCTTGACTTTGCTTATGGCATAGTGTGTTAACTTTAATGACGGTCAACTTGACTAATGGCATTATGCAAGTATTAGATGAAATAATAACCTGTCATCCATAAATGTTAATTATATGACCTAACAGCTGTCTGGAGCTTAAAACTTGTCCAAGCTCAGAAAACGGTTGGAAATTGCTCGAGGAAAGCAGCCAGGTAGTAACTTTTTTTCATATATTTACAAGATACACTACATGTTTTGTTTGTTCATCATAAATTGTCTAGCACATTCTGGTTATGCGGAGTGGACGCTCAGGCCAATAACATTCTATGATACACGAGTGGATGCATGGGGCCTTTTTGCGCGGGCATCGCTCGAGGCCTTGTGATATACCTAGCGCTATGGTGATATATGAACTGCATGTGATGCATTAAATATTTTGGTGATGATTGTGTAGCATGTTTTGTGATGTTATATCTATATGACTAGCTATCTGTTACTACTAAGATTCTTTCGAATCTCACTCTTTTTCATAACCAATCTACAGTACAGGAAGACAACTTGAGAGGCAAGAAGGTAAATGCAGATAGCTAGAGGCTGGATACAGAAAGACTTAAACTGTTTGTTGGTTGTTTGTTCTTAATATTTGGGAATATTTTAGAACTGTAAATGATGTACATAACTATGTAAACCCTTATGACAATACAGTAGTAGAACCAGTAGTACCAGTAGCTTAGTAAATGAACAGTAATTTGATAAAGAGAAAACGCTTCCGATTAATAAAGAAACATTAACTAAAGAACGCATCATGGAACATAAGCAGAGACACGCTCGCATACTCTGATAAAATGGATTTAAGTACCAATGAGACTATGTGAGATAGTGAATGTTTGTGAAACTATTTGAAAAATTTTTCTTTCACTCAAAAATCCCTTCCAATCCCAAGTTCAACTCCTGGGGTAGGTTTAGAGTTTGTGAACGTTTTTCAAAGTACGTTTAGATCAGAACTAAATTCTAGTTCCATAATT
This sequence comes from Albizia julibrissin, assembly GCA_037074505.1. Lineage (NCBI taxonomy): Eukaryota > Viridiplantae > Streptophyta > Magnoliopsida > Fabales > Fabaceae > Albizia > Albizia julibrissin. Next base: position 28,775,955 of record CM073485.1, read on the forward strand.
GATTTCACTACTACTCGTCTGAGGCTGTTGGATATAAGGTGTAATAATTCATGCTTATCCTCAAACCTCTAATCCCAAAATTCGAGATATTACAACAAGTAGCCTCAAACGTACCCAGCATCATTTTTTGGATTTTGATGGCTAGCTAGATTTATGGATTTCCTCTAGGACTACTCTCTCTCTCTCTCTCTCTCTCTCTCTCTAAGGTCTGAGTTCTAGTCCTCCTCTTTTGTTCATCCCTTCCCTTTTTGATTGTTTATCATTAATTCATTAATAGCGGCAAGCATACTTTTATTCATTCTAACTGTTTTGTAAATAATATATTGGAAGAACTAATTTTGGCTCCTTATGTGGGTTTGTAATCATCTTTTTCAAAGTATTAGAAGAATATAATGTATTAGACAAATTGCTATGTGCGTGTGTTGTGAGGGCAGGGCAGGGGAATACAAAGTTTAACATGACATGGCATATATTATAACATGTCATGTGACACTAAACAACAAATTTATTAGAGCCATACACTATTTCATGTACCCCCCCCCCATTATAATGTAGAGTTATAATGAGACTTCAAGTTGGATAAGCTAGACTATTTATGGTCCACAATCTGATATCCAAGCTTATTTTTTTTTAACAGACATGAAATATAACACATAATTCACTGAGGCATATTAGATATAATAAGTTTTATAACTAAGTATCTCAATTGTTGTCAAACCTCTTAATATTTCGACATTTATCAGAGTAATAGCATAAACATATTGATATAAAGTACTTGATTATATTACAGGAATCTCACAGGATTTGTAAGTAATATTCACAAATGTCAAAAGATGATATAAAATTACAGATAACTAACACCAACACTTAGACAGGACCGGAAATTCTTAGTTGCCAATATCTACCTCCTTGCCCTTGGAGCCGCTTCCTCTAGCTGAATAAATTTTAAATTTGTGGAAATGAGTGAGATTCATACGAATCTCAGTAGTAACACACAATCAATCATATAAAATATGATAAATAAACATGCAATGCACCATATAATGTAACAAAACAAATACTGCAAACATTTTTGTCTGTTCGACGTTCAGGATCAAATGACAGTTTGTCCCTACTGGCCACATTATGTACACTATTCAGGATCAAATGACTATTTGACCCTTACTTGCTGTAATGTTCTGAAGTAGATAACTATCTGTCCGTACCTATCTCACTACCTCAGTTGGGTCCCACTTGGCCTAATGGTACTTATAATCTTCCCACCGAGTAGTACTTATGTTTTTCCCACACCACAAGTAGGTTTTGTAACAAACAATTCATATCACATAACATGGAAATACAAAGCATATAAACAATCACATGGTGTGTGAAAGATAGCATTACTACTTGAAATCCTTTCCAGTGTCTAGCTATTCTGTCCACTAATTCTTTGTCTGGCTTAAGCAAAAGTCAAATCCTAAAATTCCAAATTTATAATAGATGAGTTATTACCCATTCATGTCTTATTCTTAAATTCATACAGTTGGTTATCTCTTCCAAAAATGCATAATTTCCAAAATGCTTTTAGAAATCCGTTCTAATTCCCTTTATACCCGGTATAACTATACTTTACCCAAAATTATGACCCGGGCTATTCCTACACAATTTTGCATGTAGATTCCATTTTTTACCTTAGTTTTTTCAAGATCACACTCCATTTTCCAAAATACCCTTCGTGTCAAACCCCTTAATATTTCAACATTTATTATAGTATTAAAGTGCAATTCAATGGGCATACATAAATAGTACATTATACTGATACTATATTCTTGATTACTTTACAGAAAATTCCCACAGGGTTTGTTCATAATACAATACAAATCTCATATATATAAGAGACTAATAAATAACCAACAGGAAATTTCTTGAGTCTGCACTAGACCTTTAGCTGTCGGTATCCGGTACTTTGCTCTCTGAGCCATTTCCTCTAGCTGAGTAAATTTTGAATTTTTGGAAAGAGTGAGATTCATACGAATCTCAGTAGTGACAAACTATCAATCATATAAAGTATGAATAGTAAACATGTAATACAACATTTATCAAGATACAGCAATCAAAATGCAAGGCACATGTCTTACAATGCTCAGGAACCAAATGATGATTTTGTCCGGATCAAAATGGTCATCTGTTCCTGATCTACATAACCATCATCTTATGATGTGATCACAACAACTTGGAGCAGGCCTATACCTATCCGTACTCATCATAACTTGGAGCAGGCCTATACCTGTCCATACATATCAACCCACTCAACTAGGTCAACTTGGCTACATGGTACCTTGCTTGTCCCATAGGGTGGTACCTTGCTTGTCCCACACCCAGTAAGTACTCATATCACATGAAATACATTATACAAAACATGCCAAATAATGCATATTAACAATCACATAGAATATGAGCGATAGAGTTACTACCTGGACTCTTTTCCAAGGCCTAGCTACTACCGGTCCCTTAACTTTTTGTCTAGCTTGAGCAATTATCAAATCCTAAATTTTTGAAGTAGTTGAAAATGAGTTATTACTCATTTATATCTTATTTTAAACTCATAAGTTGGTTATCTTTACTTAAGGTGCAAAATTATCAAAATGCTCATAGGGAATCCGGTCTAATTCCCCTAATACCCGGTATAATTGTACTTTCTCAAAATTATGCCCCGGGCTATTCCTACACAATTTCATGTTTAGAGTCCTTTTTGTACCTTAGTTTAGACAAATTCACACTCAAATGACTAGATTACCCTTGACAGCCACTAATTAGGGTTTTAGGGGCAAAATTGTCATTTTCGCAGGTTTTCCAGAAATTTCTAGCATTTTCAATCAACTTTGAAAATTTATAACTAAATCTAGAAAATTCCAAATTAGGTTCTTCCAGCTCCTATGTAAATATTTCAATCCTCTTTTAAATAAAAATATCAAAAGGTACCAGACATATCCACACAATTCCAAAAAATTCGACTAAGATGGTCTGCCACAGAATTTGTTTCAGATTCATGGTTAAAATTTGAAAAAATCATATCTTTCCATCCACTTATCCAAATGTGTTATAATACCTATCAAATTAAAGCCCAGTATGTCTACTTTCATCCTGTAAAATTTAAAAATATTTGGATCAATTTTGGTCACTAAAAAACACACCACAACAATCTGGCTCAAATTGGAAAAGTAGAAGCTTCATGTTTTAGCCTTTAAAACACTTTCCTTTTCACTTGTAATCACTTGTTTAACCATTCAATCATCATTTTAACATAATCAATGGAAATTTGGGTAGCACCTCCCCTTAGAAATTAAACATCTCAAATTACAAAATTTACCACAAACAATCAAATCTTCAGCCAGACAACAACCACAACTATGTTTTCAACAAGAAATTCAAAGTTTTCTTACCTCAACTTGGTTCTTCTTCATTTTCCTCTCCCAACCACCACACTTCATCTTCTTCCTTTTAGTTTCTACTTGTTTGATGGCTAATTCAAGAGTATAGGGAGGTTAAGAAGAAGATTCATGAGCTTAAATACAAGAGTTAGTAGAGATTTCTACCTGCTTACCTAGATCTTGCTCTTGGAACTCTACCTTCTCCTCTTGCTCTTCTTTTTCTCCCAACTATTTTCTCTCTTTTCTTCTTCCCTTTTTAGTTGTCCTTGGCCTTATATAGAGGAGGGAGGAGTTGTCTCTAAAACCCTCTTGTTTCTTCCCTTGTTTCATTATTTTATTAGAAATTCACCATGTGACTTTTATTATCATTTTCATGAATTTCTATTCTTATTCCACTTGTCCCTTTTCTTTTAAAAATTTTCTCCTTCTCATCCCTTCATCTAAATCCATTATCTTCCTTAATTATTAAGGGAACATTGTTGAATTGATTTTATTTAGTCAAAATGACCATTTTGCCCTTACAATTTTCCATTTTCGCACTTGCTGTAAAAATTAGTAGAATTTTCATCAAACTTTGAAAATTCATATCTAATTGTATAAATATCCAATTGGGGTGGTTCCAAAGGCTATGTGACCCTTATTAAGTATAATTTGAAGAAAAATATATATAATTTAGCCAAATAGAACCTTATAATTTCCATAATTTCTATTTTTAAACGCTTCCACAGAAAATTTTTAGTTTCACTGGGCTAACTTCAAAAATACATATCTCCTTGTGTACAACTCCAAATGATCTATATGACCTATAAAAATAAATATTGATAAGTCTAATTTCATTCTGAAAATTTTTGTAATTTTTGGAAATTATTTTCATTTTTAAAAATGTCATACAACACAACTGTCTCACAGGGAAACTTACCGGTAGCATCCCTAACTTGTGTATCAAATAACTATGTCGTGTGCGACCTCTAATTACCTTTTTTTATCACTTAATGTGATCTTTAATTCAATATTTTATTCTCTTTAATACCACTAAGGTGTAAAAGAATTTTGGTGATTGAAATTTGGGATGTTACACTTGTTAGCCACTTATGTTAGGGTTTTATGGGTAAAATTGTCATTTCACACCCTAAAGCCTCCCTACTCCATTTTTCACATGTTCCCTACACAATTTTTCATTCAAAACACAACGAAATCATCAAATTCCATCATAAATATAAAAATTTCCCTTTGGCCAAAAATAAAGAAAAAATTGGAAAAATGAAGTTTCATGTTTTCTTTCAACATAATACCTTCTTTTCACCTTAAATCACTTCTTAGACCCTTTAATTACACTTCCCACATGATTAATCAAAATTTATACAACACCTTCCCTTAGGGTTTATGCCTCCCAAACCATAAAATCATCACAACCAAGCCAAACAATCAATCAAATCATCAACAACAACCATGAATCAACAGGTAAAACAAGGTTTCTTGGATTACCTCTTGATTCTTTCTCATTTCTCTTCAAAATTCGTCCCCTTTCCTTATTGTTCTTCTTGATTTTCTTTTTGTTTCATGTGATTTAAAGAAAGATATGAGGATTAGAAGAGGTTTCAATGATTTAGAGGCAAGAACAAGTGAATTTTTGCTTACAAACTTACCTAAGTTCCTTCTTGATCTCTTGTCTCTTCTCTGTGTTTGTGTTCTTCAAGCTTGTGCTCTCTCTCTCCTCTCTTCTCTTGGCCAAAATTTTGGCCCTTGAAAGAGCTAAATGGATTCTTGAAATATCACCTTCCACCTCATTAAAAATAATATTTGTTTATTGAATTTTTGCACATGTCTTAAATATTTCATTTCTTCTTTTTCCACTTGGTCTCATATGCTTCCACTTGGCTCAATTTGTGTCCAAAAATTCATTTTCTCTTCCCTTCCTCCTTCTTGGCCGAATTTGGCCTTTAATTATGAGGAAAAATGAAAGCTTCTTGCTTTATTAGCCAAATGACCATTTTGCCCTTACATTTCTTTAATTTTTGAATTAAATTTTGTCTTCCTTCTTCCCTTTTTATTTTTGGCCAAACTTTACATAATAATTTGGACCAAAAATTGTGCTCTTCTCTTCTTCATTTTGGGTTACAAAATTAGGCCTTTAAGAAGACAAAAGTGGAACTTTTATGTCTTAATTTAGCCAAATTTCAAATAACCTATACTTCTAATATTTTACCATTTCAAGTGTACTAAAATTTATTGTTTTATTCCATTTAACTTAACAAATGTACAATAAAATTTTGATGAATAAAATTTGGGATAATACAACAGTTGCCTTGCAAAATAGCACTGAGCGTTTTAGAATATCTATTTCATTAAAATGAATAGTCAAAAGAACTACAAAGTGTGCAAAAAAATTATAACAGGGCAACTGAGTAGTTATAAATGTATGAGATAATATAGGTTACTAGGAGAATAAATATCAGAATAGCATAGTATTTTAGTAATTACCCTTAGAATGAATAAAAGAGAACACATAGTTCATAAAGGGAGAAGGTGGCCAATGAACATATAACTTATTATGAACAAAAAAAGTTTCTTATTCTTGATTCTTAACATAGAAAGATAGAAAAATATATGTTTGTTACATTACCGGTCGGTTTCATCCATAGATCTTATTCTTTAGTCTTGAAACATAAGTTAAGCTTTGAAGGTGTTCTATATATCTTTGTGCTAACTTGCTCATTCTTGTCATAGAAATATGAACAAGGACAAAGATAAAGCAATGTGGGAGGTAAGTTCCATAGGGATTTTCATCGAAGAATTCATTGATCAAGTATACAAGAAACAACGTCAAGGAACATCATTTACAAAGCAATGGTGGAAGAAGATTATGTCTGGATTAATGAAAAAGCAAAAAAATCATACGACAAGAAACAACTTTAAAATAGGTTAGATAGCTTGAAGAAAGAATGGAAGGCATCAACAAGTTATTCTCAAAAGAGATTAGAATAGCCTTTGATTATGCAAGGAATATGGTGATTACAGATGATAAGTGGTAGAAGAGAAAAACAAAGGTACAAAATAGTTAAGCTTTACTAATAAGTTGTATTATTATTATTATTTTAGATTAGGCTTTGATTTTGGTTACTTGTATACATGTGGGAGAATCTTGCATATGAAAAGTATACGTACAGTGGCCTAAAGTTTTCTAAAGAATTACAAGTATTATTCAACGATGTTATGGCATCGGGAAAGAATATGTTCATACAATCTTCAACACAGGGGATGCCACTGGTTGATGACTGAGAGGATGTGTACCGACCCACAATAGACCTAGAATAAGGATCAAGTAATAGTGAGGAAGAGCTTCTAGGTGCTAATAGTAAAGGCTGTATGGGAATGACAGCTGATTTAAAGGCATGCGCTTGAGAATGAACACTCCACCTAATGCACCTAGTAGTTTAGTAAGCATTAGGAAGAGAAAGAGGGGTGAAGGGTCGAATACATCAAAAAAGAAAAAAAAACTCCATCCTTAAAACAAATATCATATATTGTTAGTACGATAGCTACCACATCTAAGGATAGAGCATATGCCCTTAAAAAGATCTGCAATAATGATGCACCAATTAGTAAGGTTGTGGTTGAATTGCTTACCATTGAGAAAACTATTAATGATCCTAACTTTTGTCATTGATATTGTAATATGATGATGCACCAAATATGTCAGGATATGTTTGTTGGACTAAAAGGACATCAAGATGCCTTACTAGAGTGGTTGCGGGAATATTCTTATAGTACCCCATCACTTCAGAAACCCCCGAATCACGAAACTCTATTTTATGACACTTATGAATACTTGATTCTATGTAAATTTAATGATATGACCGACATTATAAATGTTATGAGAGTACTTATTTATGTTATATAACTTGACTATATTTTGTGATACTTATTAATGTTAGCATGTTATGCTATATCATGTGAATTTACTTGCAACATTTATAATTGTATTTGATTTTATACAATCTTGTCCATCATATAGGTTACATGATCTATGTCAAGTTTGAATGATAAGGTCATTCTAGAGGGAATAGAGGAAGTAGGATTGAATTATGAAGATAAAAAGTTCCTAGCAATTTCTCTTTTAGATGAAGAGATGATAGAGTATGAACATATCAGTGTCTTGATGGGTCAATATATCATGCATTATGTTTACAAAGAGCCACATAGCAATAGTAAGCAAATAGGTGAAATGTGGGTGCAAGAGGTTTGGCAAGGCCGTGATACAGTATGTTATGAAACTTTTCGAGTGGAAAAATATATCTTCTTACACTTATGCTCTAAATTGGTTGAATATGGGTTAAGGAAGACTAAGTGCATAGGAGTTGAAGAAATAGTTACCATGTTCTTATATACAATTAGACATAGATAAAGAAATAGAATAATATAAGAACGATTTCAACATTCAAAAGAAACTATCAATAGGATTTTCCACAGAGTTTAAAATTCTTGTAACAATCTATCCAGTTAAAATTTCAAACCGCTTGATCCAAATTTTCATCATTGTCACCTAAAAATAAGTAATGATCCACGATATTACCTATACTTCAAGGATCCAATAGGAGAAATTGATGGAACTCACATTAGGTGTATGGTCAGTCTTCTTGAGCAAGATAAATATATCGAAAGAAAAGGATATCCAACGCATAATATCATGGCCGTATGTGATTGGGATATGTGCTTTACTTTGTGATGGTAGGATGGGAGAGTACTACACATGATACTTGTGTGTTCCACACTACTATCTCAACTCCACCTATGAATTTCCCCCATCTACCTTAAGGTATATCATCAGCACCTTCACTTTAATTACATTTTTTTTTGTGTTTATTTCACATTTTCTATAATTTCACAGTGTCAAAATAATTTCATCATTTATCAGGAAAATATTATTTGGTTGATGCTAGCCATCCACCACCAGTTGGATATCTTGGTCCATATAGACATAAGCATTATCACCTTCCAAACTTTAGGCGACAACTGGGATTTGGAAATCATGACAAGATCTTCAATTATTATCATTCATTTTTTAGGTGCGCTATAAAAGGGCATTTAGAGTCAGGAAGAATAGGTTTGAAATCTTGAAAATATGCACTTATATAGCCTTCAAACACAAATCTGTATAATGTGTGCAACAATGCCTATATATAATCTTATCCAGAGAAATTCTCAAACTGATATGGATTTTATACACGGTGAACGTGGAAACACTACTATAGAAATTACGATATATGGTAGTTATTGACTATCATACATAACGTTTCCAAACAATTATACATGCGAGCGCTATAAAAACTTGGCTCAGATACATTATAGTTCAAAATTGTTATTTATACTGAACCTATTATAACGCTTAGAATATAATACCCATTTTGTATTGAGATTTGGTGAGGCCATTGTAATATCCTGAATTTTGGACCTAAAGGCTTTATAAGAGAGTGACAAGTGTCCTCTTATCATGACAAAGTACCAAGTGCCTTTTGTGTTGGCTTGATAGGAAGGTGACACATGTCCCTAATGATGACACTTGCTTTTTGCCTTTTGAAGTGGCACTCCGTAAAAGATCCATCCAGCCCCTAAGTAAGGGAAATCCACCAGTCTCCGGTCTAGTCGTGTACTTGACTTCCCAAACACTGAACCCAGGAGTCAGGGGAATTTGTCAAGCCTCCCCTCCCCTGATACATAAAAGGACACCTTTGAGGAGAGACAAAGAGAAGACAAGATGATTTTGTGACATTTGGCAATCTGGGGCTTTAAGATTTGGTCACTTTGAACAACAAGAGGATATCACATGTATGATTGAATCTCCACCTTTCATTCCTCCTTAAAGGGCCATTTTCAGCCAAACCTTATAAAAGAAAGAGAAAGAGTGAAAAAAACATAAGAAAATAGGAAGAGGAAAGATAAAGGATGAATAGTAATTTTTCTAGAGTTCCAGAGCCGATGCCAGCCCTGTAACGCCGTTTCCGGCCTGTAAGTCCTTCACAAACATTGTTCTACTCACTGAGAACTTTCTTCCTATGGTATTAGTTTTCTAATCATAGGTTTTTTATGTCGTCTAGTTAGCCATAGTATTACCGGAGTTCTGAACCGATTGTAGAGACATGAAGAGGTAAGCGTAGGCTTCGCTTTGAACCGATTAAGTTGTGATTTTGTCAAATTTTTTGTGGATTCTTGGAAGGCCTAAATTATTAGCCAAGAGGTGTTTTTAAAGTCTTTAATAGATTCTACACAAAAAACGGTGTGGAAAGAGCCCCCGGTTATTGTCTTAAATGAATCGGAATGAAAAACCAAAAGTTGGGATTTTTGTATAGGTGCTATCATATTGCACTTTCTGGAGGCAGTTGATTTGAAATGAGTTTTTAATTAACCAAATTGTATCCAATATCCATGAAAATTTCCAGAATTAAATTATACATGATATGCTTTAATTTGATATATAATATGTGTCATTTGGTTTTGTAGATTATGAGATATGAATTTTTGAAGTTAGGCATTGAATCTGGAACATTTTCTAGACCAGTTGTGTTGTCCGATGATTCTGGGAAATTTAGCCCTATAATTAGTAGTGGTTAATTTTTTCCTAAAAATAGACTTAAATAGGGTCACATAGGATTTTGAATTATCCCATTTGGAGTTCTAGAGATTAAGTTATGAATTTTAGAAATCAAGCCATTAAAACTAGGATGATTCTGTAGCAGTAAGAATAAAATATGAATTCTAGAATTGTGTGTTTCTAAGTGGAAGTGGGATCTATTTTTTTCCATAAAATAGACTTAATAAGGGTCACTTAGGTCTTTGAACCACCTAATTTGAATATTTGTAGAAAAAGATATAAATTTTCAAAATTTATTGAAAATTCTGCCAACTTTTGGAAATTGTGCGAAAAAAAGAAAATAATGGAATTTAAGGTAATTTGAGACAAATATGGGCCCAAAGAATAGAGATAAGTCCTAAAGGCTAAAGTAGCCCATTAGACATTTATTTGTCAAGGCTCTAATAATTTGGTCATTTATCTAGGGCCATGAGATGACAAAGAAGAGGCAATGAAATCAACTTCAGTGGTTACAAGAAAAGGCACAAAAGGGGACTCGGAGACAAAATGTAGTAAACTTATCTAACCTACATGTATTTGATATGTATGTTTGTGTATTGATTTATGTGACTGCTTTTCCTAATTGTGTTGAGCATATTTAATTGATTTAAGCTATGTTATATTTATGTTATGGCCATAAGTATGTTGTAACATTGAGTATGCAGATATGTCATTATGTTGGCATGAAATTATGTGAGGCAAGCATGTCATGCATTAAATATATATCTTGCATGCATAGTGATATTGTTTGCTATTGAGATTCCCCCGAATCTCACCCTCCCCCAACAAATCATTTAGGCAAGTGAGCATAAGAGAGGAGTGCAGGACGATGCACCAAGAGAAGAAGTTATGGATGAAGAGTTGAGGAATTATTACATGATGTTCTGTGATGTATTAAATATTTGATGTGGTTAACTGTATAACCCGCATGATGAAGGGATTAATTATCCGAGTGTGTTAAATGAACTAAGAATGGGTAATCGCACAGTACGAGCCCATTAGTTAAATAGAGGAATTAATACGCAAAGAAAGAACTCCGATAATGATTGATAAGTTAAAGTGAAAAGTAACCCCGTTAATAATTCAAGCTGGTAAATACGGCTTGACCAAATGAATAGTGCCCTAAGGATATTTGTGAAAGTTTTTGGCTGAGAACTTATTTACTGATTCTCTTGAGCCGTAATAATAATGATATCGTCTTCGATGCATAATAAAGGGGTATAAGGAACGGGTGTTACAGTCATGATCTGACCATTGTTGTGATAATAATTAATAAGAACACGTAAACATATTTAAAAAAATGAACGCATACAGGAAAAAGCTTTCACACCAATCGGGAAAAATATGCTAGCTTGTTTGGCAGAGTTTGGCTTATTTTATAAGCTCGATTCACGTAAATCAAAATAAAACTCTCCACATATTTACTTCGTAAACTATAAAAGCTACTTCGTATTCCGTAAATCACGATTTATAAGCACTTATGGAGCTTCCATAAGCTATACCATAAGCTTAATTTATTTTCCCATTCAAAAGACAAAATAAATTAATAAATAAATAAAAAAATCTTCTTACTATTTTTTTATTATGATATTTTGTAACTAAAAGTAAAACATAAAAAAAAAAGACGATTCATTATTTACCGAGTAATTGCAGAATTACGTTACAAAATATAATTGTACCAAAACAAAACAAAACAATGAACGCATACAGGAAAAAGCTTTCACACCTATCGGGAAAAATAAATTCATTTGCACCAGCCGGGAATCGAACTCGGGTCTGTACCGTGGCAGGGTACTATTCTACCACTAGACCACTGGTGCAATTGATGCTGGGATTTTTATAACTTTTTTATCGAGAAAAAAGCGGACTATATTAACCAGATTGAGATTTTTCTCGTAACTCCTGTTATGATGGGAAATTTTGTAAGTCAGGTTGAGAAAATTTTATCATAATATTTAGTTGAGTTTCAATTCAAAGATCACTTAAATTTCTAAATATTCTGATTACAAAATCATACTTAAGTGAAATTGAACCCAAATTTTTTAAATTAACATATTAAAATTATTCGTAAATTCTTTGATTCACATGGAACTGCGTAATTAACCTTTTGTCTTTTCGGGGAAGAAATACATTCCTTTTATTTAATAAAAAAGCACGAGGAAATTTCGAACACGAGTTAACTAAAAAAAGCCTATATGTGAAGTTCACAGGAGGAAAATACATTCCTTTAAATGACATCAATAAATTCATTGATCAATCTGTTACTTTATCACCGTTTGTTTTTTAAGAAAATATAGTCAAGTTTAAGATCCAAAGCACAAAAAATTTTCGCCTTCTACAGTAAATGTTCTTCTCAAGATTTAAGTTTATATTCTTCTTTTTATAAAGTTAGAGTCATTTACCACCTCAATCAATACTTGTTTGGTTTGAATCGGGTTTATACATAAGTCTGATTTACGTAAATCGAGATAAAACGTCTCCACATATTTATTTCGTAGACCGTAAAGCTACTTCGTAGACCGTAAAAGCTACCTAGTAAACCGTAAAAACTATCTCGTATTCCATAAATCACGATTCAAAAATATTTATGAAGGTTATTCAAACATACCAAAAAGTTATCATGGTTTATTTTAACCTAACCAAACTATCACATCATTAGTGCCAAATATAATTTCTACCAAAAACTTTTATATTAGTTGGTACAGAGATGATATATATGTGTATAAAGTGTAATTGATCACATTTTCATAAATAAAATATGAGATTATTGACTTTTTACCCTAATTGCTAATAGAATCGGTGTCTACACTGCCTGTATTATAGAGTTGATCTAGAAAATTTTTTCGCCATAATTAAAAAGAAACTTTTCCCCTTTTTTTGACCTGAAAAAAAATTTCCATTAGCGTTACGGCTACCGTACGAATGTTTACCTTATAGGTAACTCTATTAGGATGTGTATAAAATTTTACTCACCTTTTGATTTATTATACTAGAAAACAGTTATTGGCATTGTTAAGATTGGTAAATGAACGAGGGAATCTTTTTTTTTTTTTTTGGGTCAAATGAGGGAATCATTCGACACAATAATTGTATAATAATTGGAAAAAAATATAGAGATAATTGGAAGAAAAGTAGGATAAAAGAATAGAGGTAACCATCATATAACAGTATTAAACTCACATCTTTTGTATTTCTTATTCTCTATGCATTTTATTATGAGTCACTTGAGTGTAGGGATGAGCATGGACCGGACTGGGTTTAACATCAATCTGAGGTCTGGTCTGGAAAGGATTTCGGGTTACATAAGATAGCCCCGTGGTTTTGTTTGGTCTAACACCAACCTGAGGCCGGGTTGGACCAAACAGGGTCAGGTGGACTACCTGGACTAAGGAACAAAATTTAATTTTTTTTTCTCTTTGAAAGGCAAAATTTGAATCTATTAAACACAATTAGGACCATAAAAATACCTATAATAATATAAAAAATGTGTCACAAAATTAAACATCATAGATCTATAAGAATATCTAATAACATTCAACAACAATAAAAAAAAATATTTAAACATGATAAATACAATTAAGATTATAAAAAATCATCATAAAAAAATAAAATTTAATTATAAATCCTTAAAAAAACTCCAACAACATTAAATAAATAAAAAAGTAACATCTAAATTATAAAAAAAATTAAAAAAATTTGACTTGGACCAAACCAGACCAATCCAAGTGGTTTGGTTCCTTGGTCCGGAACCCAGTCCAACCCAAACAGTCAGTCTGGTCCAGTCTAATCCAATTTTTAATGTTGTTTATTTGGACCGGACCAGATTAGACCGAACCAATTTAAATTGAACCAGACTGAACCGGACCACGGGATTTTTACCCAACCCTACTTGAGTGCGTTGTCACTCCCAAAGGCTTCATTATGATATTATATAGTATTCACTTTCTCAAAGCTTTACAACGTTTGGTCCTCCTTGTTTTGAGGGTTGATGAAGAAATAGGAATGTATTTTTTTCTTGTTCTTTTTATCATGGGAATAAATAAATTTTTTATTTTTTTCACATAAAAAACAGTAATAGCATTTTACTAATGTCTTGATCATGTCACATTTTTTAAAAGTAAAAAGTTAGGCAGGTTAAATTCCAAGAGCCTAATAGTCAATAAAAGTTGGGAAAATGAACAAAAAAAAGAATTTTAAAATTATAAAATTCTAAATAAGGTATTTCTCATAAAATAAGTTATGAATTACTTATCAAGTCTTGTCATTAACTTATCAATTCTTGGTAACAAACCTGATTTAGGATATTTCAATTTTAAAGTTCTTTTTTTTCATTTTCCTATAAAAGTTTTACAACTAATGATATAAGATTAATATATTATAACTTTTTTAAAAATTTTGCAATGGAAGGAATCTTTTGAAAAAATAAAAGGCAAAAGTATATCTTTAATAACTTATTTTTTAACAATATTTCATTTTAGTCCCATCATTCATTAAAGTGTCTTTTCAATCTTCTAACCCAGAAAATGTGGATTTTTAAATTTTGAATGTTTGCAAAACATTCTCAAATGTTGATATATTAGTTTATTTTTAAAAAATAACAATGATTGATAGAAAAAACCATCATTAGAATATAATGGTGTTAGAGTTAAAGAAGTTAATTTAAAAGATACTTTATAAAGTTAAAAGATTAAATTGAAACCTTATATAAAGTAAGCGAACTAAATGTATACTTTTGCCAAAATACAAAATAAATATTATTACCTCCGGTTCTAAATATAAAATCTAATTGATTTTTATTGTAAAGATTAAGAAAAATAAATAAATTATTTTAAATTATTTATATCTATCATTTTTCTTCAAAGTAATTATTTTAACTTATAAATTGATATATAATATAATGATATACAAAAAATATCATAATTAAGTAATATATTTATTTTCATTAACCTCTTAAAAAAATCAACTAAATCAACAGAATATAACTAAGTGGGCCTTCCAAGTATTACATAAGGTTTCCAAACAATATCATTTATTATAACTTTATTTTTGTATCGATATTATTAATAGGGTTAAGGTATAAATCCGTCTTATAAATATTCATAAAAATATAATATTATCCTAAAAAAAATTTCCTTTTCAATATCACCTGAAAATATAAAAACGTTATAACGTTAATTTTTTCTGTTAACAAAAATTAACTTTGACTATTAAATGATACATGTCTCAACCACATGCCCATTAAAATGCCACCTCATCACCGTGTTTATGCTAGTCTCCTCTGTCCATCTCATCATCTCCCACTCCTTTCTCTCTCTTCATATCTCCCTCTCTTTCATCGTCATAGCTCACCTGTTCAAGAGCCGTTTTCGTTCGCCGATACAACCGGAGAAGAAGACCGATAGAATCCCAATACAAATCTGAAGGTAGAGAGCTCCGAATAGAGTATAGCTTCTTGCGAAAATTCGCCGGCGTTCCGATAAAATTCCCATTCCAAGAGCTCGAAGACGCCACTGACAGATTCCATAAAGATATATAATTTGTGTGTGTGTAAAAGAACACTTCAATGCGCATGATTTGCACCAAAAATCAGAAAAAGAGAAATCCACCTAAACTGGGACCCGCTCAAATTCACCAAGATCACATTTATATGACGTATGTCCACTGACCTTCGGCGATTCTCATCGTTTCTTTTGAGTCCCCCAAATCTGTTTTCTGTCTGAGCAGCAACGAAAGCTCCAGAAATTCCATCAGTGAGAGTAGCAAATTCTCTTATGGAATATGTCGGTGGCGTCTTCGAGCTCTTGGAATCGGAATTTGATCGGAACGCCGGCGACTTTTCGCAAGAAGGTATACTCTATTCGGAGCTCCCTGCCTTCAGATTTGTATTGGGATCCTATCAGTCTTCATCTCCTGTTGTATTGGAATCGGATTAGATCGCTAGCGAATACAGGCGAAGATCATTGCCACATCGGCTCCCAAGATGAGGAAGAAGGCTCTTGAACACTTAAAGAGGTGAGCTATGACGATGAAAGAGATGGAAGAGGAAGAGAGAGAAAGGGGTGGGAGATTATGAGATGGATGGGGAGAACCAGCATGGTGATCAGTGGCATTTCAACTGCCATGTGACAATGACATGTATTACTTGGTTAACTTTGTCGGATGCATTTTTATATTTTGAGTGATATTAGTTCAAAAAATTTGTAAGGCAACGTTACTTTAAATATTTTTAGAATAAACTTACACCTTAACCCTTAACCCTTATTAATATCATAGAATCTATTCTCATCTTTCATCTTTTACAAACAAAATCTTCTTTTCTCCTCTATGAATATCGATGATCAATCTACGGTGATTTAAGAAAATATAAATTAAGATAGACTCAAATGTACTAATACACGAGGATCACAATTACATCATAGAATTGTTAAGTAGACTAAATTACTTCCTCCCTCAAATGTTTGCTTTAATCATAATTGTAAGATTTCTATTAACATTGTCTCCCAAAATTTATAATTTTATTCTAAATTACCTTTATTGATTGCACTAATTAAAGGATAGTTTCCATTAATGAGGTAATTTTTAATGTAAATGATTGAAAGGGATATCTTAATAAAACTAATACACTTTTAACAAAAAAAATAACTAAACTAATTTTCTTAATTTTAGTACATTATTTATCTAGCCCCAATATTTAAAACATAAGGGTGTACCAGATTAATTAAGAAGCCAAAATTGAGAAACAAAGGTATAAGAGAAACCAAGTCATAAAAAATCCACTAAAAAGTTTGAGACACAAAAATATATACATCACATGATATGTTGGAAATCAAAGAAACGTAGACTCTAATGAAGCACAATTAATTACTTGTGACTTGTGTTGATGAATCTAATCATTTGGGCTGCTCAGCTCATCCATGTGGTCATGTATGTGGCATCTCTTGCACACGCACTTTGAGTTTGGTCTTAAAACACAACAAAGTTGAACAAGTTTAAAGCTCATTCTAATTTTACAAGTGAAAAACCAGAATTCTAGAATAGCAATGATGATAAAGAAATAAAGAACTAGAGAAGAAGAGCTATGGAGAACAATGGCATCAAATTTATTACTATTATAATAGTAAAAAGCAGAAAACAGAACCCCCAAAGAAGCATTACACAAAGTCACAAACTTCTTTATATCCCAAAAATCAGAAAAAGGCAATGCTCATCTCATCTTCTACGACACAATATTTATATCACCTCTTGGCTTCTTCCTCCTTCCACATTCCACAACCTCTTTGATAAACTCATAACAATGGAGCTGAAAAATCCTTCAGTGCTTCCTCAAGTTTCTATCTTCTTCTTCTTCTTCTTCCTTCTTCCTCCTTCTCTGATCTGTGGTCAAATCTGTCAGAGAGCCTGTGGGAAGGACATTCTGAAATACCCTTTTGGAAGTGGACCAGGTTGCGGCGATCCTCGCTTTCAACCTTATGTTTCTTGCTCAGAACAAAAGCTCACATTCAAAACTCACACTGGTTCTTACTATGTCAACTCAATTGATTACACAAACCAGGTCTTGGTCATCTCAGACCCCACCATGTCCACTTGTTCCTTCACTGTTCCCAGTAAAGGATTTGGCCTAAACGGGGATGCCCCCTTCGCTTTCGATGATTCCACCATTTTTGCCCTCTTAGATTGCTCTAATAACTCTTCATCCATCTGCACGACACCAACTGATTCTAACGATAATGGAGTTGGGAAAATTTCCAAGCTTTTGTGTGACCAAGGCACACCAATTTGCAGCCTTTTCTACTCTTGCAGGCCTATAAGTACCATTAATATGCCTATCTCTTCTTGCTGTCTTTATACTCCTGTGAATCTTGGTCCTTCTTTTGAGATGGATTTGCAGAAACTTCAATGTTCTTCTTATTCTGGGTTTTATGGCTACAATGACCAGAAATCTGATCCTGAGAAATGGAACTATGGGATTGCTATTAAGTATAAGTTCAGTGTTACTAATGATTTTCCAGCTCCTTGTGCTGCTTGTGAGAGAAGCTATGGAGTTTGTGGCTACTCTTCAGCTTCCAACTCTTTCATCTGTAATTGTCCTAATGGAATCAACACCACAAATGATTGTTACTTCCCTTCTTATAATAGTGCCATCACCAATGGTAAGCAAATTGCTCTTTTCTTCTTTACTCATGCGCTATATTCTAAGTTATACTATTTATGATCCATAAATAGTACGGTTGGCTAAGAATTTGATTCATAAATTTTGTTTTGTATATTTTACTTCTTTTTTTCCAGGAGTTGCTTGGTTGATCCATCTCAAGACTTGGTTTCTAGTTTGGTTCTTCTTGTAGGTTGATATTACTGGTACTTGTGCAATCAATTTCACTTGTTTTAAAGTGGGGGAAAAATATTATGTGGGACTTTTCGTTTCTAGTCAAAAGCGTGGAGATGCAAGATGCACGTTGTAATTTCCTTTGGCTTCATAAATGTTTTGTAGTAGGTAAAGCCAAATAAAAGAACAAAAAATGTAGAACTTATTTGATTATGAAATTCTGCTTCATCTTTATTCCCCTGTCTAATATCTTGTAATATTATCTAACTCATATTTCAATATTTTTGAATTTTCAATAGAAAGTACTTCTTTCATCATAGTTTCTTCTAGTCGACCCCACTAAATAGGATAAGATTAGTTGTTATTGTAATACTTAAATTTGTGATACTTCTTGAAAAATACTGAATTCTTCCACCTCTCACCCAATTGTTAAAATTAAATTCAAGAAAAAATTGTTGAAAAATACCCAATTAAAAAATTTATTTATGAAATGTACCTGAAATTTGTTTAAAAACTCAAGGGCAATATATCTCTAGTAAGTATAATTTTTTTTCAGTTGTATGCAATCTATCTTTAACCATGCAAAAAAAGAATATATTTGTACATTAATAAAGATATTGGTACAGAACCAAAAGGAGATTTTTCAGCAATTTTCCCTAAATTCAACTCCATTTTAGTTATATCTTACAATAATGAGTGTTTAAAGCAGAGGATGATATGGGTATATTAAAAGAGAGGAATATGGAATGAGGTTCCAACTTGTTACTCCGCGGTCTCTATCCAGTGAGAGAATCTCGTTCTTTGTAAAAAAGACTCCTTTCGCTTTATGCGTGCGTACATAGTTAAAAAAGCTCCAATGACCTTTATACCCTCACTTATTCTTCCACTATTACGGCATATCATGTCTTTAAGCTTCTGCTTTTTTTTTTTTTTTCTCTTTTGGGTCAAAATTTAAGCTTCTGCTTCAAAAGCATATTGCCAGGGTCCAAATTGTATTTGTAATTCAAATAAAATTTTTGCTTTTCCAACTATAAAGAACCATGTTATATTTTATATTTTTATACGCATAAAAAACAACTTAATTGGATCATTATATAGATTTAACAACAGAAATTACTAAAGTCATTAGTTTTGTGTAGTCCGATGAGTTCTTAAGTAAGGGATTTGAGTTCGAAGGAAACAAGAAAAATATTTGGATAATTTATTTTTTAATAAAAAAATGTATACATAAAAAGTAAAAAAAGATACACCACGATAAAACCCCGTCTTATAAACCATAGGCTAGAAAGAAACATTGTTGGATAATTTCAGCAGTGTAGAAGGGAAAAAGAGTTGGAAAAATCATATTCAGACCGGATAAGAAAAAAATAAAAAAATATCTCTTAAAATATCAAAATTGCCAAAATGTCATGTGGGACTTTTCGATAATAAATTTCAATTCTGCTGACAAGTCAATGGGCATTCGTTAACAAGTCAATGGCTGCGTCATTGACAAATCTAGGAGCGCATCATTAATAAGTTTAAGGGTGTCCATTGGCAAATCCATAAACATCCATAATTGAAATTTACTATAAAAAAATCCCATGACAATTTTAAGATTTTAAAAGACCATTATTTTTAATTTTTTCTCTTATCTAAAACCTGAATATAATTTTTTAAAAAAAATTTGGATATTGTGTATGAATAAAAGTTGTAGTGGGAAAGCCCTATGCTATACTCGTCAAATGGCCCAACCAAATTTCAATTAGTAGGAGGTGAATGACTTTTATTAAGAATTAATTAATATTATTAAAAAAATATTTAAAAGTGGGGTCTATTGGACGGGTGAGAAATTATTTGATGTATTTAGACTAAATTGCACGTACTATTTTCCTAATAATACAATTCCGTCATCGCACTTGAAACTTTCTAAGAAAATTAGGGTAAATTAAGGAATATTTATTGCAGTTTGTTGGAGATGATCTTAAAAGTTGAAATTATTTGGAAGGACCAACTATCAAAATAAAAATCTAAAAATACTAAATTAACTTTAACCAAGCTCCCATACAATATCTCTCATCACGTCTTCTAATTTTTGTTAGAACAATACTTTCACCCAATAAGGGGGTAAATTGAGTGAAAATTAAAAAAATCAAACTTTAAATCAAATTTTAAGAAATAGAATAGAGTTGAAGAGATGTCACTGAAGATAAATACATGAGATTTATATTGGTTCGATTCAAACCACTTGATTTATGTCCAATCCTCAATAGCCTTCTGAGATTTTCACTGTTCTAAAAAATTCATAGGGCTCTTGGTGCCTCAGTACAAGCTAGTTCTTTTTCAAAGAACAATCGCTCCCCCTCACACTTTACAATTTAATGCCCACTCAAAATCCCACTATCTTGAGTATCACAAAATAATAAATGATTCAATAAATGTCTCTCACAAGATTATATATATAATCATTGTTGTACAGAATCACACTTAAGAGTTCAAGACTTAGCAATGGATGTAATAGTAAATTTTTCGCAAAGGCTGTTGCTTCGTCTTCAATACTTTGGGTATTTATAGGTAGAGTGAATTAAAGATAGTTGCCTTGTTGAATGTATCCGTTGGAATGTCCCTGGTCATTGTTATAATCGTTGGAGTCTCTAAACATTCTTTATGTCTAAGGAATAAACCATTGGAGCAAAGAGAATGTTCGTCGTTTGAATGTCCTTCGCATTTAATGCTTCTGACATAAAATTGTTTTTTTTTTCAATTTGTGTGTTAATTCTTATTTGATCATCTGGAAAACACTTAAGCACTAATATAATCAAGAGTTAGAGTAATTAGAAACAAGAAGAATAAGTTACACAATCATTCCAATGATTTTTAGAAGTTTCGAGGCAATGCACTATTTTCTAGGAAAGTATCATTCGAGTGATCTTCTCTTAGTAGTTTGAAAACTTTACAGAGTATTGGATAGATTACTAGAGTGATGTGCTAGTGATACATAAAATGAGATCACTTGAGTGGTCACTTGATACATCACTTGAGTTATCAGCTAGTGATGAAGGATTATAGGGTCACTCGAGTGATCTTACTTCCTTTGATTTTGAGAGAAACATATCACTTGATCACATCACTGGAGTGTTAGTGCCTGTTTGGGAATGCAGTGGAGAAGTGACTTTTTTTTTAATGTGGCTTTTACATAAGCCAGATTGAAAAAAAGTCAGATTGTAGATGTGATTTGTGTTTGGATTGGCGGTGGGAGAAGTGGCTTTTTTTTTAAATGTGATTTGTGTTTGGATTGGTGGTGGAAGAAGTGTCTTTTTTTTTTAACTTTGAACCTGTTGGGATTAGCGTTGAAAAATTCCGTTTAGATGAAAAATAACTGAAAAGGATATAAACCTTGTTGAATACTACATATATATATATATATATATATAATTACTTAGCTTCGTAGATTCTCCCTTTCCGTCATTGATTTTGGTGCCAGCTTTTCGGTTCAAAATTTGTTAATCCCACCGAAACAAATTAAATTCAAAAATAAAAATTGAAGCGATGAGTGTTTTTTTCAAAAGAAAAAGAAAAAAAAAACAGCGTATGAAGTTAAGAGGAAAAAGTTGCTTAGGTGATGCCCAATTGAAAGCTCATTAGTAGAAGAAGCTAAAAAAAAGGAGCTTTTAAGAAAAAGCTCTTTTTTCTTAAAAAGCTCATCATGAGCAACAATGATTCCAAACACTTCTTTAAGATATCAAATGAGCTTTTGGGTGATTAAGAGCTTCAAATGGGCTTTTTTGCTCAGTAAATGTATTCCCAAACAGGCTCTTAAACTAGTAATGTTCTTTTAACACATCACTCAAGTGGTAATTCGAGTGATCTCTCACTTAGAAAATTTTAGGCGTTCAAAACACTTCCAAGGTCACTGTAGTACTGTGCTAGTGATGTTCTTATGAATGCATCACTTGAGTGGTCACTCTAATGAGCTTAATACATCACTCAAGTAATTTTATCTTTAAAAATTTTTAGAGCAAATATCACTAAGCCTAGTTCACTAGAGTGATGTGACAATGATGAGATATAAACAAATCACTTAAGTAGTCATTCGAGTGATCATCTCTTAAATTTTATTTAAAACATATCACTGCCATGTATCACTTGAGTGCTATGAAAGTAATGCAAGTTTAACACATCACTTGAGTGAACTTGGAACATCACTCGAGTGATTTTCCTTTTGAAAATTTGTCACAACACTGATCACTGGATAATTCACTATAATGATGTGGTGGTGGTGAGAATTCAAACACATCATTCGAATGGTCACTTAAGTGATCTTCTTTTATAAAAAGATTTCACTAGAAAGATCACCATGGTGATTTAACTAAGTTTTATCACATCATTCGAGTAGTCACTCGAGTTATCTAACAGTTCTTGTAGAATATGTTTTTTGCTTTGTTCAAGAACTCTTTGTTTAACTTTTAAATCCCTTTCAAAAACTTTTCTAACTTTGTTATCATCAAAACAAAGAATCTAACAATTTTCTCAATATTTAACAAAATAATAGAGTTTTATTCCAATTAATTCAAACAAATTTGAATTTGGTTTAGTCGTTGACATAATTACTTAAATTAGTATACATTGATGCCTAACACAAATTAAATTATTTGTCCTTTTTTAATTAATAAACTCCCTCCTTAGACTTTCTTAGAAAAAAAGAATCTATCAAGAGTCAAGACCATATAGGTCTTTTTTTTTGTTTATTTTCAAAATGCTATGAGAATGCACAAACGGCATTCTACGTGACGCCACAAACACACAACTTAAATATAAAATGTGATGGCATAAGCAAACTCAATCACAAGTTCAATGCTATTGATGGTGAGCACCATAATACTATGAAGATGCAAAAATCACAATCCATGTAGAACCCAAAACACACAATTTAGATATAAAATATTATGACATAAACAAACTCAAACACAAGTCCAGGCTGTATGGCTACGGGTTGGCCCACGTCAGGCCACATCTTGGAGGGTGCGAGTTGTAAAGCCCTGCACTTTGGAGAGTTCGCGAGTTGGCATTTTGCCACCTTGATGAGGTGGGCCTATTTTTTTAATTAATTAATTTTTTCATCTTTTTAATTAATATACTTCTTTTTTTGGAATTTCTAAAAATTAGTCTATTAACAACATAAAGTACCATTATATTTTTGCTTATTTATTTCACGCTTCTATTTTATTCCAGACTATTATAAACTCACCCATTAGAACTAAGGTGACTTTTTCAAATTTACACAGTTACAAATTTAAAAAATAATATAAAAATGAATATTATGTATATAAATTATTAAAATAAAAAAATAAATATAATGGAATTTTTTCCTTTTCTATTGCCAACAAATATAATTCAACATTTAACAAAATCATTTAAATCAAATTAGTCCTATTTGAATTATACTGGTCTGAAATAAGATGGAAGTATGAAATAAATGATGAAAAATAGGTTGAACTTTATAACCTTGACAACTAGCTTGTTAACTAATTTAAAAGAATCAAAGCATATATTGTCCAATACACTCTATTTAAGAAGTTAGCCTGAGAGAGCCAAAAGGGTATATACCTGACACTCTTTGTTTTTATCACATTTTCCTATTTAATTAATATTGTAATGGGTATTAGACATAGATATAGTATTTAAAAATAAATGAATATACAGCCATGTGATATATAATAAACAAAACTTAGCATGATCGTGAGAGGAGATGTAACATCCTAAATTTTATTCACCAAAATTCTTTACACATTTGTGGCATTAAAGGGAATAAAATGGTGAATATTGGCAAACATAAAATGACAAAACAAGGCAATTAGTGGTCACACATAACACGATTAAGCTTGGGACACAAGAGTGCAATTTTGTTTTAACAAAGGCTTAATCCTGTAGCCCAAAAATAGAGATGAAAGAACACATATTCTTGACCTAATTACTTGCAAGAATTCAGCCAAAATAGAGAGAAAAGGAAGACACAAGTTGACACAATTAATTATAAAAAATGTAAGGGCAAATTAGTCAATTGACCATAAAGTAAGAAGTCATATATTTTTCCCTTTTCTTGGATACATATGACGTCCAAATAAGAGAAGCAAGAGGGAAATAAATACTTGATCCAAATTATGCCAAAAGTTGGTGCATATTTAGCCAAGTAAAAGAAAGGAGAAAAGTCAACAATTATCATGTGATGAATTAGCAAATACAATAATATATTGCAAGGAGGTGGATGATGATAATTCAAGAAGCCCTTTAGTTCTTTCAAGGGCCAAATTTACGTCAATATGGAGAGAGAAAAGAGAAGCATTTGTGGCCAAGTAAAAATAAGTAGAAAAGTAGAAAAAAGTACAAAATTACAATTAAAAATTAATATTTGAGGAGGTGGAAGAGTGATATTTTTAAGAGCTATTATCCTCTTCCAAGGCCTCATATTTCATCCAAACACATGAGAAAGGAGAGATAGAGCTTGAAGAACAAGAGCACAAAGAGAAAGCATAAGAGTTCAAAAAGCCAAACAAGGTAAGTTTGGTTGTAAAATTCACTTCTTCTTACCTTCGACCTCTTGGAAATCTCCTTTAATCTTCATATCCTCCTTAGAAACACATGTAGCAAACTCAAACACAAGGGAAAGGAGGAAGGGTGCCATGGTTTTGAGAAAGGAAGAAAGAGAAAGTAAAGGTAAACCATAAACCTTGATTATCTTGTTGGATTCAAGGTTGTAGTTAATGTTATGGTTGGTTTGTGATTTGTTTTGGTTGGTTTTGTAATTTTGGGAAACACAAACCCTAAGGGTAGGTGCTACCCAATTTCACCCTGATCATGATTAATAAGTATTTAAGTGATTAATCATATGATTACAAGTGGAAAGGAAGGTGTTTTAAAGGTTAAAACATGAAACTTCCATTTTTTCCATTTTATTCCAAATTTGTTGTGGCATGTTGTCGAATGGTCAAATCTTGTCCAAACCTTATGAAATTTTATAGGATGAAAGTAGATATTTTGGTCTTTAATTTGATAGGTAATATAAGCCATTTGAACCAGTGAATTAAAAGATATGATTTTTCAAAAGTTGACCATGAATCTGGAATGAATTCTGTGGCAGACTAGCTTTGATGAATTTTTTGGACTTTTTTGGTTATAATTGGTGCTCTATGATATTTTTTTATTAAAATAGGACTGAAATAAATTTACACAAAAACTAGAACCACTCAATTTGGAATTTTCTAGATTTCGTTATGAATTTTTAAATTTGACTGAAAATTCTGGCAACTTTTATTCAATGTGCGAAATTAAAAAGGTAATGACAAAATGTAATTACCTTGAACTTTAAGGGTAAAGATAACCAATAATATGAGTTTAGAATAATACATGAATGAGTAATGACTCATTTATGATATATTTGAGAATTTTAGAATCGGACAGTTGTGCCAGAGCCAGATCAAAGACAGTGGAATAGACAGTAGATCAGGAAAGGGCAATTCAGATAGTAACTCTATCTCTCAAACAAAATGTGATGGTGTATATGGTGTATGTTGCTATATTCTGTAATATGAACACAGTGTCTGGGGTACATTATCTAGTTGTGGTATGGGACTCAGCTGAGGTATACAGACAAGTAGGGAATTCAAATAGTCATTTGGCCCTAAACAGTGTTCATACACACCATACAATATGTATTTTCATTTTACAATATATGGTACATTGTATATTTATATATTATATTTTATATGATTGATAGCCTTTTACTACTGAGATTCTTTTGAATCTCACCCCATTCCACAATATATAGTTATCCAGTTGAAGGAAACGGCTCAAAGGGCAAAGTCGTAATTACTAGCATTTGAAGGTTCCAGTGCAGTTCAGGAGAAGCAGTTGATTATCTGCAGGATTATTATTATTATTATTATTATTATTATTATTATTATTATTATTATTATTATAAGGTCTATAAATATTGTGTACAAGACCCTGTGGGGATTCTTGTAATGTAATCATATACTTATTATCAATATATTTATGTTATTCATGTATGCCCGCTGAACTGCGCATTGTTATTCTAATAAATGTCGGAATAAATAAGGGGTTTGACAGGAGAGGCATACATCATTACATTAAACTCATCACACAGAACACCCACCACTAGTGACCTCTTTACAGTTCCATGAAGTACCAATGGTTACCAGAATGATGACAGTAAAGAAAATAGCCTCTGCCAAAAGACACAAAAACACCTTCTGAAAACATACATTCATGAAGAGATTGAAAACATTATTCTCTCCCACACACATGTATAAATGGACATGAAGTTATTGCTAGGCTATTATCAAATAGAGGTATATGCATACATGTCCCTTATTGGTGGCATATATGATGAAGATGATGCGATAGCTAAACTCAAAGATAAGGCCAACATTATTGGTGGTGATAATAAGAATGCTATTTGGATGCACAAAAGGCATTTCATAGAACACCCAAAACACATAGTTCAACACTATTTCTAAATAAGGATCTTGCTTGAACTCTTCTACCGCCTTCTTCTTTATTATACCATAAAGTGTTGGCATGTATATATAATTCACAATTTTGGTTATATTCACTTCATAATTTCATTTTTTTGGTTCAACTTTAAAAATTTATAACTAAATCTAAAAATTTTGTATTATGTCTAAATTCCTATTGAAAGCTCTTGAAGTCCTTTACATGATAAAAATATCATTCTATCTTGATATTATGACTCCCCTATTCCTAACGTGATATGATAAGTCCTTACATAGTGAATCTTGAACTACTAGGCCAGGTCTCAATCATGGGACTAATACATCTTTGATATTAATGTAAAGTCTCTACCTCGATACAAGTTTTTTTGAAAATATTTAAACTTCCAAAACCATCGTATAGTGGTTCGCTCCTCTTTATGACTCATCAATCCTTAATCTTATTTATCATTATCAGAGTACTTCTCTGCTCATAAATTGGTACATTAATAGTTAACTTATGGGCCCTCTTCTTACGTTTGCCAAACTTAGTTCATTAGTGGTGCTAGAAGAGCTTACCGTTTGATATGTGTAATAAATCAATTAAAGCTAATACAAGCTACATGCATTATACTATTTTTACAGATACAACATTACTATGTTTATGTCTTTACATTTATATACAATACATGTAGCACGATAAGGCTACCTAAGCATCCCAAGTTTAGTGAAAATAAGAAACATATAACTAAAAGAAGCTTAAGTCCTTCATCCGCATTCTTTACTTATCAATGTTTACCTCTTTTCCCTTTGAGCTACTGGCCTTCACTGTATGGTAATTATTTGAAAGGGTAAGATTCGCAATAATCTCAGTAGTAACAACAATCAATAACATAATATGCAAGTTCACGAAGCATGTTACACAAAGCATCATACAATCAACAATAATCACAAGAGCATTCATCAATCAATATGCAACATTAATCATAATCATAGGACCTATTGGTCCAATACCGTAGCACTTTGTCACACAGGTCTTATAGCCTCGGGTCTCTACCCCATACAAGTATGCATATCGGGTCTTACTGCCATCCAGTCTTACAACCCAGGGTCACTGCTCCATGCAAACTAGCATATCGGGTCTTACTGTCTCGAGCCTCTGTTCATCACAATTTGAATGCTCATCAAGACTTACTACACAGGGCTTCTACCCCATGCAAGTGTGAACATTAGGTCTTACTGCCATCACGGTCTTACAGCCCACGGTTACTACCCCATGCAGACTTGAACTCTCGGGTCTTACTACCTCAGGCCTCTGCCCGTCAGGTCTTACTTCCTAAGGACATGTTGGTCCAGCAAGTCTTACTGCCCATTGTATATTCATGAAACGAATATACTCATTGGTAAAAACATACATGCAAAAAAATACATAGTGTATGAGAGAAAGAGTTACTACCAGAATGCCTTTTCGGTCATTTACCTTTATCAACCAAACCCTTCTCCAGGCTCGGGCAAATATCGAATCTTATAATTTATAATTCATGAATAGATGGGTCACTACTTATCCCAACTCTATTGACATAATAAAGATTATGTTATTCTTGACACATCTCTATCTTGTTCTTTACTTAGCTTTATTGGTTATCTTTAAGACTCTTTGCATTATGTCTATTGAATGTCTATCTAAGACATACTATATGTCTTCTAACCCCGTATTTTGGTTATTTAATGTAGTCACACTAGACTCTATATCATGCTTCTAAGACTAATGTTCCTACTAACCACAATGCTCTTCAAAAATTGGAAATTCCATATGCGATCCTAATCTACAAGATTTCATTAGTCAACTTTAAAAATTCATAACTTAATCTACAAAACTCTAAATGAAGCAATTCAAGTTCCTACGCGAAGCCATTTAAATCCTTTGTAAAGGAAAAATATCAATCATTGCCAATCACAGGTGAAAAATTCCCAGAATCCTCCACTAACCTCACTGCCATAGAGTTCTTTCCAGATTCAATACCTAAACTTTAATAAATCATTCCATATTGTTAATATTTTAATACCAACTCTTCTGTAAAACCGGTCTAAATAATATATTTTAGACCGGTTATTAAGCAACCTTCTCTTAGAATTTATTCTTAATTATGAAAATGCCACTGGTCAAATTTTTTAGACCTTATCCACTAAAACCGGTCTAAAACACTTTTTTTGTACTAGTGTATAAAGATTAAGAGCTTAGTTTAGATGTGGTTGTAAAATTTAGGGGTAGTAACCTATATATAGATATTTGAGGCTTCCCTAATCCTTCAAAAGTTTGTATTACATATGTTTATGATAGTATATAGTAGATACTTAGGTATCTTGGGATAAAAGAAAGGTTTTTTTACTTTAAATTTAATATTTTTTATGGATAAGTTTTACTCCACGTTTATAATTGAATCAAGTGAATTCGACTTAACTCTTTTTCTGGTCTTACAGTATAATTCATTAAATTAAATATGTTTTTATGGATGATTTTTTATATGGAAGGTAAACTAAAACTTATATTTAAAAAATAAAAACTATATAATTATGATAAAGGCTATTTGAAATGTACCATTCATATAATTTTTTTATATAATACTACCGAATATTCTTTTGAAAATAATAATAATTCTTCAAGTTATAAAAGTTTGAGTTTGTATCTCTTATAAAAAGATATATAAGATCATCAAAGAGTTCAAATTAGCAGAAATTAGAGGGAGGACGATGATGTAGTTTTGGGACCTGGTGATTTGGGCATCTACTACTCACTAACAGATCCTTGGTTCAATGTGATTTCAGAGTAAAGAGGATGATATTTTGGGGAGTATCTTAAAAATTAAAATTATTCAAAAAGATCAATTATCCAAATAAAAATTTAAAATAACAAGTCACCCTCATGAGAAAAAGATATATAAATACCATTTCAATTATTAAGACTCTCAAAAAAATTATTAAGACTTGTAAATGACAGAAAGGTGACAGGGATCAAATTAGGATTAGTGATTTTACTATAATACCCCTCAATTTTTTAAATAAAAAAAGTGAACCTCGCCAGAACACCACCGTCGGCCGGTTGCTGGAGGCTTTTTTTGGGTGGGGGGTTTTAACTTAAAAAAAAAGTGGGGCCAAGGTGGTAGGGGTGGGTTCCCACCCCACCTTGGTTACCAAGAGACTAGTTGGCCGTTGGGCCACCAAAGCCTCTCTTTGATATATGTATGTATGTATGTATGTATGTATGATACAAATAAAGACATAATTGTATTAACTAAATGTATAATGATATTGACTAAAGACGTAATGACATTGACTAAATGAGTAATGACACTGATTAAAGGCACAATGGTATTCACTAAAGGCATAAATAAATTGACTAAAGATGTAATACTATTGACTAAATGAGTAATAATATTCACTAAAGGTGTAATGATATTGACTAAATGAGTAATGGCATTGACTGAATGCGTAATGGTATTAACTAAATGAGTAATAATATTCACTAAAGGTGTAAACAAATTGACTAAAGGCGTAATGATATTGACTAAATGAGTAATGATATTGACTAAATGAGTAATGACATTGACTAAATGAGTGATGACATTGACTAAATGAGTGATGACATTGACTAATGTGCTAAACGTACTCACTTAATGAGTAAATACCTTTAGTCAATATCATTACTTATTTACTTATTTAGTCAATACCATTATACCTTTAGTCAATATCATTACTCATTTAATCAATACAATTACGTCTTTAGTCAATTTGTCTATGCCTTAAATGAATATTATTACTCATTTAATTAATACAATTGCGTATTTAGTCAATATCATTACTCATTTAATCAATACTATTACGCCTTTAGTCAATTTATTTACGCCTTTAGTGAATATTATTCCTCAATTTAGTTAATATCCTTATGCCTTTAGTCAATGTCATTGCTCATTTAATCAATACCATTACACCTTTAGTCAATGTCATTACTCATTTAGTCAATACTATTATGCCTTTACTCAAATATCATTATTCATTTAGTCAATACCATTACGCATTTAATCTTCTTTATTACTCATTTAATCATTACCATTAGTCTTTGTTTGTATTATACATATATATACTTATGCATATATGTACATGTATGTACATATGTATGTATGTACGTATGTATGTATGTACATACATACATACGTACATACATACATACATACATACATATATATATATATATATATATATATATATATATATATATATATATCTTGGTATCAGAACATATCAAAACCTGGCTTTGATACCAAGATGGGGGAGGTGCCCCGAAGGACCGAAGGGAAGAGGGAGAAATGAGCAAGAAGGAAGTAGAGAAGCAGACGGACTGCTTAAAACATAACTAAAATCATGAATTAAATATGCAAAGGGGGTGCTCTGTAGAGAAAATAGGGGGCGAATGATCTAGAGGTGGTTCCGTTAAAAAATGTTTAAAACCCGGCCATGACTATTTCATTGAATCTGCCGATCCTAATTCTTCAGAGGAGGTAAGGATATGATGCAATGCAAGAAATATTTAAAAGGTGTTTATTAAAAACATATAAAACTTACAAGTGAAAGGGAAGAAGGATGGAAGAGAGGAAGTCAGAGAGAAGGGAGGAGAGAATGCTTAGTGAGTGTAACTAAGTCTTCCTAACAAGTGAGTTCGACTCTCTTTAAATAGACCTGACTAAGTTACTGTTTGACCTATAACCGGTGAGCAACTGTCACTGTTTGAATAGTACTGGTTAAAGTACACAGTATTTTGCCGATACTACAATGTCTAGCACGTTTACAATGTTTAAATTTGAAAAATTACAGAATTGAATCCTAAAACTAATCTTCGTCTAAATTTACAATAAATTCTTCATCTTCTTCTTCGTCATCTTGTTATGAAGATGCTGAAGAGATATGCTGGCTAGACGATGGTTCTTGCAAAAGTTGCAAAATAGAGTTTAATTGTTTGATCAAGTCTCCTTTGGATGATGTTGACGCCAAAGTTGCTTGGATTCTTGACCTTTGGTTTAAGAATTTACTTTGCTCTGTTTTGTAAAGATACTTTGGATTAGCTTTGAACCACCTTTCTACTGCTTTGGAGTCAATTCTACTAACTTCAAATTGAGCCCACCATCTAACAAAGGGAATTCTTTATAAAAATGGTAGAGTAGTAGAATTTTGGATAGTTTGGGAGAATCGGTATTGCCAAGAGAAAATCCAGGAAGCCGATAGTTTTGAAAAATAGTGGAGATCGATTGGAAAAGAATCTCCATCAGAGTTAAATTTTTGTTTAAAAACCTCAAGGGCCTGTTGGACTTTTGGAGGAAGAATCTCAGGTATTGGACCGAAGAAATTCCACCAATGAACAAACCACTGAGGGAAATGGTACTCGGTTTTTGTTTTGAAATAAATAAACCAAGTATGTTTGAAAATTCATTTTTGATCCCAGAATACATTGGACCATGCTTCCACATAATCCCAATAATTATATCCTGGAGGATCAAATTCTACCCCAAAAGATTTATGTTTATGTAAATCTTGTCCCCATTGGGTAGGAGTGAGGACATTTAAAATCTGCAGAGTAGAATGAGTTATTAAGGTATTATCCTTCTTGTCTACTTTTCTATAAATGAAAATAGACTCAGAATGTACCAGTATAAACTCATAATACTTTCTAGTTTTTCTTAAATCATGTGGTCTGAAATGCCAACCAGAAGGGAAGACATTTAGAGCCACTTGGTTTGGAGTCGGATGAAAGAATTCCGGCTCAATTTGGAGGATACTCTTTACCTGATTTTCTTTTGGAAGGTAAGGAGTTTCCAAGTTTGTTTGTGTTTTACTAGCAATTTCCATAGAAGAAGGGGCTGAAACTGCCAGTTGTTTTTGGGAAGATCCAATCGTCAGTGCAGAAGGCACTTGGTTTAGACGATCATAATCTTGCTTGGTGATCATTTGTTTAGGGACCAGTTCTGCAAGAGCTAGAGTTTTCTTATCCTTTTTAGCAAGATTCTGGCTCCAAGTTTGTTCTAGAAGTTTATTTTGAGCATAGGACTCCAGAATTTCCTTTCGTGTTGCTCTGGTTTGTTTCTTTTGTTTATTTTTTGAAAGATTGGATGACCCTTCCTGGGATGTACCCGTTGTTTGATTCTCCTGCTGAGAATCTTGCAATGTCTGGAGGATTATCTGCAGTTGTTCTGAGGATATTGTTTGAGATTGGGCTCCAATAAGCTGTTCGGCTCCCTGAGTTTGAGTGTTTTGGCTTCCTTCCGGGTTTTTTCCTGGATCTTTCTTTTTTGTGGGTTTTGGAGGCATTGGGGCTTTTCTCAGTATACTACCTACCCTGAAGAAACTCACGGGTGAGAAAGTCTGGAAGAGAGTTTGCAGTGCCTTTAATAAATTCAATATCAAAATCAAAAACACTTAAGAGGGCTTGCCATCGGGCAAAAATTTGTTTTGATGCAAGGTTTTTAACATCCTTTTGTAAAACATCTTTTGCAGATTTACAATCAATGCGGACTAAAAACTTTGGTTTAAAAGATCAGATTGAAATTTTAAAATGCATAAAACAATTGCCAAAATTTCTTTTTTGATTGTGGAATAATTCTGTTGAGAAATATTCCAGTGTTTTGACGTAAAAGAAATAATCTTTTCTTTTCCATCAATTCTTTGTTTAAGGATACCACCATAACCAATGTCAGAGGCATCAGTTTCTACAATTTTGAAAGCAGAAGGATCAAGAAGGCTAAGGCAAGGAAGCTCCTTAACCTGAGATTTGATCTGCTTGACAATGTTTGAATGTTCATCCGTCCATGGAGGAGGATTTGTTTTAAGACGCTGGTGAAGTGGTTTAATGAAGTTGCTGAGATGAGGAATAAAATCTGCAACGTAGTTTAAACATCCTAAAAATCTTTGAAGTTGCGTTTTATCAATGATTTGATCAGCAAATTTGTCAGCAAATTGAATTACCCTTTCAATTGGGGTTATAGATCCCTGGTATATCTAATGCCCAAGAAATCTCACCTTAGTTTGAAACAAACTAATTTTAGGTTTGGAAACTACTAAACCATTTATTTCTGCAATCCTGATGTTGTAAACATGTTTAAAATGTTCTTTAATAGAATGAGAATAAATCAAGACATCATCAATATAAACAATAATGAATTGACTATTATCATTGAAGATTTCGTTCATGATTCTCTGGAATTCAGAAGGAGAATTTTTTAATCCAAATGGCATAACGTTCCACTCATACTGACCAAAAGGAATAGTAAAAGCAGTCTTATACCTATCTTTTTCATAAATTTGTATTTGCCAAAATCCAGATTTCATGTCGAATTTTGAAAAGATTTTTGTAGAATACAAACGTTTTAGTAAGTCAGATTTGTTTGGGATTGGATACTTGATCCATTGCAGGGCTTCGTTTAAAGGTTTGTAATTAATCACAAGTCTAGGAGCTCCCCGTTCAATTTCTACATTTTTATTAACATAAAAAGCAGCACAAGACCATGGGCTTCTAGATTTGCGAATTAATTTTTTGTTCAGAAGATCTTGAATCTCCTTCTTACAGGTTTCAAGAAGTTCTGCACTCATTTGAATTGGCCGAGCCTTTGTTGGGATTTTCTTTCCAGAAAATTCATTTTCATAAGGCAAATCGACAACATGTTGTTTACGATTCCAAAAAGCATTTGGTAAATCCGAACAAATTGTTTGATGAATTTTTTCAAGACAAGTTTGGATTTGAGTTTGAGTTTGTTTTTGACACAGTTGTTCTTCTATTCGTTTAAGAGAAATATCTTCCTTCAAAAAGTTTATCTGTTGTTGTTTTGAAAGAAGAAGATTTAATTCTTTGATTCTTGGTTTCTGGGTAAAGGGAAATAGTATTTTCTTACCCAGATGTTGTTTCGAAATCCCATCCTCATCAGTCATATACGGGAATAGTAAATGAGCAAATGGTGCCCTAAGAATAATCTCGGATCCTGTAACTTTGATTAATATGAATAGGGTTTTTACTTTAAAACCTTCATTTTCAACAACAACATTTGAAACTTTATACTGAACGTCTACTCGTGTTTTGTTAACGCCATTAAACCGTTCATTTGTTTTTTCAAAGTATTTTATTTAGACCTTCTCTAAAACAATTAGCATCAGATCTTGTGTCAAATAGAACAGTTTGTTCTAATATGAATTCATCATTAACAATGATCTTCGCATGTATATGAAATTTTTGAAACAAGACTCTAGAAATCAAGTTTAAAAATGGTTCAGAAAAATCATTAACCTGATTGGTTTCTTCGTTTTCTAAGACCTGGTTTGTTTTATTGGGTTGGGATTCTGAAAATGGTTCGTTTGATGCAAGTTGTATGTCCTGAATTTGGGATATAGCTTCAGCATGTGTTTCTTGTTGTAGTTTGATCAATCGAATTTCAGTTTTGAGATTTTGAACTTCATGTTGAAGATCTGAAAGAGTTGCTTGTTTTGGAATATGTTTAAATTTTTCAAGTGTTTTGGTGAGATTGTATTTATTTGAAGAAGCTGGGGGTTTAGGTTTGGAAGAGCTAAGTGTTTCAGTGAAAAGATCTTTGAATTTAAGGAGATATTCTCCTTTGTCAGAATCTGGAAGTTTTCCAATGATATTAAGAAGGAGATCTTGTTCCTTTGTAATAACATTGATTTCTGAAGATGAGTTTTCAAACTCATTTTCCTGAATTTCATTCAAATCTTTAGAAGAATTTGACCTTTCAGATTCAGATTCAGAAGAAGTTTCAATCAACAAATTGTTTATTTGTTCAAGAACAGATTCTTCAATATTATTTACCTTGCTAAGTTTTCTCTTAAAACGACAATATTTTGAAATATGTCCTGGTTTTCCATATTTATAACACGTAACCTTTTCTTGTTTTTGAAAATCATATTTTGGTTTGGCTCGAAATTCTTGATTGAGTTTGTGAGGAGGTGTGTTGTATTTGTATTTTTGGTAGACATTTTTGGGCCTCTTGTGGTAAGGTTTAAGATGGGTTTTCTTTTATGGTTTGGATTGTTTACAAGCAGGAAATCCAAACTATTCACAAAATGTTCCTAATTCTTTTTTTTTCAGATGCCTTTTCTTTGGCAAGTTGGTGTTGGAGTTTATCATCTTGACAAATCTTAAGAGCAATTCTTTGGATATAAGAGACTAATTGTCCATATGTCAAATACTCATAAGGGATTTTTCCATCATTAATATTTCTAAGCTTTTCCCTAACCTTATTACCAAGGGCTGTTGGTAATATGGCTAAGAACTTTTCTTTACAAAATGGTTGGTTTGAATCTTCCCTTGTGAGAACTCGACTAAGGAACGTATCCTTATACCATCTGAAATCAGATAGTGTTCTGCATTTAAGATTTGAAAGAAATTCTGCTGATCTATCTTGCCATAGAGAAGGATCACCAATGAAATGTTTAACAATTGTAAAAATAAGGTTGTTTGTGGAATCAGGAATGGGTTGGCCATTATGTGTAATGGGTGTTCCATCTGATTGGGTTTTGACGGCTGAGTATATTGCAGTTTTATCTTCAGTAGAGAGATAAAAATCCCACCAACCTTTTAGTTGACCAGTAAAACTAGATACTAAAAGATTAGTAATATCTTCATCAGAATAATTATGCTGGGTTTGGTAAGTATTGCTTAACATTGTCATGTGTTGGAGAATTTGGAGGATGTTTGACTCATTTTGGCCATCAATGTTCCATTCGTAGACATTATCAGCACTAAATGATTTGAAATTTTGGTTTATTCTTTCTTCAACCAGAATATCTGGAGGGCTGGCTCTATGGTAATTGTAACGACCCGTCTCATATATCACTTATTACTGACCTTAATTACTCAGAGTAGCAATGCGTAGTTCAGTGGGCACACAGGAATATCATGAATATACTGATAATATTAATACAATATTGCTTGATTATAATACAAAAGTTTCCCCACCAGGGGTTTACACAATATTTACAGACCTTAATAACTAAAAGGCCTTCAAACAACCAGCAACGGTTCTCTTTGTGCATACCTCTTTTCTGATCTCAGCACGTTTCCAATGCTCACCTGTCTGAATGGTTGGTTGGGAGGAGTGAGATTCGAGAGAATCTCAGTAGCAAACATTACCACTATGCATGCCAGATATATATGAATGCATGACATGCTTGCCTACACTATTTCATGCCAACATAATGACATACTGCATGCTCGATGTTATGACATACATATGGCCATTGCACAAATATAACAGAGCTTCAACCAATCATACATGTTCCACACAAAAATAGGCAAAGCAGTCACATAATCAATGCAAGACATACATATCACATACATGCAGAAAAGGTAAGTTCACTACCTGGTGGACTTTATGTCCTTCTCTTCTTGTCGCTATATCCGCCAACCATTACTCCTTCTTTATCACTTCATGGCCCTAGGCAAGTGATAACATCATTAGATCCATGAAAAGTGAATACCTAATAGCCCACATTAACCCTATAGGCTTACTTTCACCCTTGGAGTTCATTCCAATCATATTTGGCCAATTTCTTACTCAAATTCTCATGGTAATCAAACTACCAGCATTTTTGACCAAACTTTGGAAAATCATAATTAATTCTATAGAACTCCAATTGAGGTGGCTCAAAGCTCTATTTGAAGCCCTATAAGTGTAGTTTTGTATAAAAATATTCGATTTTAAACGCTGCCACCACAACATTCCCAGAATATTTCCAAACACCAACTGTTTCAGATTCTTCCAGAAAACATGGCATATCTTTAACAACTCATATCTCATAGTATACTTATCCAATTAACCATTATGACCATTCAAATTAAAGGTCTATGTCTCTACTTTCAAACTGGAGAGTTTCATGATCATTGGATAACATTTGACCACTCAAAACTACGTCACCATAACACTGCCTCCAGAAAACGGAATACACAACATTTACCCTTTAACTTCTAAAATTTCTAAATTTATGTACAAGTGTCCAAAATTCATGAACACTTATATACCCACACAATTTTGCCTCCTAAAGCCAATGGAAGCATCAAAATCATCAAATTATCACTCTTTCTCCACGTCACAGTACAGGGCAGAAATGAGATTATCCGAAAAAGTTTGTTGTTTCTTCGTTTTCTCTTACCTAATCACTTCCTTACTACTCATAATCAAGTGATTAGCTATTTATACTTCAATTGGACATCATTTAGCTATTGAAAACACCAATTTAAACCAGCCATGAACAGTACCCAACATTCCCAAAACTCATCCAAACAACAAATCAATCGGTTAAAAAGGAAGCTTACGCTTACCTCTACCCGTTTCCACAAACGGTTTGGAATTCCGGCAACACCCCGACAAGGGAGACGGCACCAAACACCTCCAAATGAAAATCCGAAACCGTAGGAATGAAGATCTCGATGAGTAGAGGAACTTTCCTGAAGGGTACTTTGAGAGAGGATGCCGTTTCGGTAGTGTTTCGGAGGAAATAACTTTATCTCTCATCCTCTTCCATTTTCGTTCTCTCTCTTCTGGTGTTTTCCGTGGAAAATACGCTGAAGAAGATGACAATTGATGATTAAAGGAGGTGATAAAATGGATTGCCACGTGTCACCCTCTGATTCGTTCAAGAATTGAATTTTCGCATATAATATCAAATTCTGCAGAATTTTCATTAACTTCAAAAATTCATATCTAATTGTACAAATGTCCAATTGGAGTGATTCCAAAGGCTATGCGACCCTTATTGAGTCTAGTTTTAAGGAAAAATATAAGCTTTGGCCAATTGGAAGCTCACTCTTTTCAGAATTTTAATCTTTGAATGCTGTCCCAAAAAATAATTAATTTCGCTGGGTTAACTTCAAAAATTCATTTCTCTTTGTGTACAACTCCAAATGACTTATATGACCTATCAAATTGAAGCTTGATAAGTATATTTTCATTCTGGAAAGTTTCTTAACTTTTCACCATCATTTACCCATCGAAACATGTCACACAATCATCACTGCCATACCGAAAATTTCACCGGTGGCAAAATTACTTTGTGTTCCACTTTTCTAACTTATGTATGACTTCTAATCACTTCGTTTTGTTATTCCCCGAGCTCTTTAGCTCACAAATATAATTCATTTAATATCCAAGGATATAAAATAATTTTTGGGGAATTTAGACATACCTCATAGGGACATTGCTAAACCAGGGTCTAGCAGTCCACTTAATCCATGCTTAATCTTATGCCTCTAGTCCCAAAATTCGGGATATTACAGTTCTCCCCCCGTTTAATAAATTTCGTCCCCGAAATTTCGACATCAAATGGTACTATCTGTACCTCGGAGAACCGTTTCTAGACATTTAGTCTATCTTTCTCTCATTTTAATTCTTTTATTATGTACTCACTATGTAGTACTTTCACTCATTTTGTACCCAGTATGTAGCACTCACACAGGATTCACTAATCCGATCTCACAACGCTTGGTTTCTTAGGCCTTACTGCCCCTTCGAGACTATCCCGAATCATCTTGTATGCATACTAGGCTTTACGGCCCCTTTGGGACTCACCCATATCATACTGTATGCACATCAAGCCTTATGGCTTTTTCAACTTCCAAGACGCTGGATATTCTGGCTTTACAGCCTAGGGATTCACCCTCTATGCCATAGGCATCTTAGGCTTACTGCCTCTGCTACAATCCAGTACAATCTATACATTCTATCAATCTCAACATATTTTTCTGGACATATTGGTCCATGTCACTGTGCTTGGTAACAACCATAGCACTTAGACATATAGGTCTTATGGCCCCCGGACATTTGTCCAATGCAAACTTGCATCTCGGTTCTTACTGCCTCAAGCCTATACTCGGCTTCATTCTCAACACATCTCATATTTTACCAGCCTAATGATTCACTATCCCACTAGGTCTTATGGCCTTACCGTCAATCATCCTTACTGAATATAGCTCTCCCACTAGGCCCACTGCAGAGCTACCCTCATTGGGCGCCCTCTGCAGCCACACAGGAGTCTGGCCTACACCCCCTGGCTTACCAGGACTGAGTGCAGCAAGCTTATGGGATAATCACACCCATTATGCCCCAAAGGCAACCTCTTAAGGTATCAAGCACGCAACATTCGCCACTAAAAATGCGCTCGACAAACCCTGGAATCATTTTTATGTAACGGACTGCCCCACTAGGCCCTACTACAACGGAACTCGGCTCACGCTGTAGTCGCACGGGACATCCGACTAACTTCCACCCCTCCACGAGGCTCAACATTTTCTATAACCGACTGCCCCACTAGGCCCACTACAACGGCGCTCGGCTCACGCTGCAGTCACACAGGACATCCGACCAACTTCTCATTTCGGGTTCCATCTCTTACTACTCAAGCCATTCATACTCTTATGCAATGTTCACGAAGCACGCTAAACAAACCATCATCACAACAATCATCACATGAGCATTCGGCCCCAAGTGTTCACCCGCGCAATAGGCCCCGGGATTCCACTTGTGCATCAAATGAGTTCCATGGCCCCGAGTGTCCACCCGCGCAATGCGTCTACTCACGCAATAGGCCCCGGATGACTGCTCGTGCAAAATAGGAATCTCTATGGCCTGAGCGTCCACCCGTGCAATAGGCCCCGGGCGACCACCCCGCAAATTCTGAATGCTCATCAGGTCTTACTGCCCAGGGAATCACCCCTATACCAGAGGCATTACGGGACTTACCGCCTCGGGCCTCCGCCCGTCAGGTCTGACTGCCTAAGGACACACTGGCCCAAAAGGTCTTACTGCCTACCGTATATTCATAACAAGAATACACATGATGGTAAACACATACATGCAGAACCATTACATAGGATATGAGAGCAAGAGTAGCTTTCCTTAATCTCTTTCATCATTCAGCACTAGAGCACCCCATGACAATTTACTAGGTCACCCGACCCTTCTTCTCAAGGAAACTTATGCGATAGAAGACTCATTATAAGATACCACTATTGAGAGTCGACGTCCCCGTAGCTCTACTTTATAGTTTCAACGTCACAGCGGCTTCACTCCACAGTTTGTCGTCACGGCGGCTACACACTATAGTTCGATGTCATGGTGGCTTCACACTACAGTACTGCACTCAGTGCTTCACACAGGCGCCCATACACCTGGTCAG
Organism: Albizia julibrissin; assembly: GCA_037074505.1. Lineage (NCBI taxonomy): Eukaryota > Viridiplantae > Streptophyta > Magnoliopsida > Fabales > Fabaceae > Albizia > Albizia julibrissin. The sequence goes on from CM073485.1 coordinate 28,817,028, forward strand.
CCCCCCCGGTCAGAACCCTCTGTAGGTAGCCATTTCCAATCAGATCTCCCCATAGGTAGCCCTTTCCGATTAGAACTCCCTGTAGGTAGCCCTTTCTGATTAGAATCCTCCATAAGTAGCACTATCCGGTTGGTCGCCTCTGAATGGAAGCATCATTATAACGGGATCTAAACCTCATAAGGTCCTTCTTCTTTAGCAGTTCTGTAATCTGCTCTCTCATTTGGGGTCAATTCATTGGACTTTCAATATCAGTCCAGCTCCAGGCAATCATCACAAGTTTAAAGGAATATTCTATGATTAAGATCTTTCCCTATGGTAGATTAGTAACTAGCAACCTCCAAAAAACCTCATAAACATCTCTGTACTATATTCTAGTACCTCAAGCCACTCAGGCTATCTTAACTTCCTGAAGAATCAATTCAACATGACATTTGATTCTCAGGTTATGGTTCAACTCTTAGAACCTCAACATCACATAAATCAAAAAATTCACTTTCCTCAATCATACCCAATAGGCACGCTAAGAATCAAAATCAATAGCGTCTATTCTAACCTCTACGGTTCTAGGTAACATCCTCAAACAATTACTGAAGGTCCATCATCATCTATAATGTTCACATGGTTTAGACTTCCTCTATGGAACAGAACCATAGTGTAACCTTATTCACATTCTGATCTAAGCACCATTTAAGCTTAGATCTGATTCAACCATATCCTCAACCTTCAGTATCATCAATTCAAATCCTCTAGGATAGACATACGGCATAATCACCACTCATCATGCATCACCGTATATCATGCCTATATGACTTTAACCCCACGAGTTACCGAGGATCATTACTTAATATGGAGAAATCTCAAAACAATCACTATGCCTTGAGTTCTCGTGACCTTATTAGATGAACTTTTCTGGCAGTAATCTCCGTAACAAAAATGGTTCAGATTAAAGATCAACACTTACTTTATCATCTCCATGTCTCTAGTCATTCATTAGGTCATCTAAGAACCTCCAATCACGATTCCAAACCTTTAATCAAAAGATTTGAAATTTTCAAGGTACTTCCCAGGAGGTCACCCATCCCGAGATTTTCCTGGGTTGAGCACGCTTAACTTTTGTGTACTCATGCAGATATAAAGATACCGGCTTGAGCTGCTTTTGACTACCGGTACCCCATGGCTGCCCTTATCCCAACCATTATGCCCACCGCCTCCGGGCATCAAAATACTATGCTTAGGCCGCATATTAGTATTGGTAGATGTACTTAGACACATACCCTGTAATATGCTCCCAAAAGTCCATAAGATTGTCTGTGACTTATCTGTCCGACTCTGGTCAGCCCATTGGTGATCCTACTCTAGAATGAGGCTCACACTTCGGCCTTACCCAACAGATCCAAGACAATCTTATACTGCCCACCGGGCTTAATTGTGAACTAGCTGAAGTAATCCACTTCGTTGTTCTTGTCATGTCATAATCAAGCATATCAGTATACTATCCTGTTGCCAGAACCGCTTGCTCTGATACCAACTGTAACGACCCGTCTCATATATCACTTATTACTGACCTTAATTACTCAGAGTAGCAATGCGTAGTTCAGTGGGCACACAGGAATATCATGAATATACTGATAATATTAATACAATATTGCTTGATTATAATACAAAAGTTTCCCCACCAGGGGTTTACACAATATTTACAGACCTTAATAACTAAAAGGCCTTCAAACAACCAGCAACGGTTCTCTTTGTGCATACCTCTTTTCTGATCTCAGCACGTTTCCAATGCTCACCTGTCTGAATGGTTGGTTGGGAGGAGTGAGATTCGAGAGAATCTCAGTAGCAAACATTACCACTATGCATGCCAGATATATATGAATGCATGACATGCTTGCCTACACTATTTCATGCCAACATAATAACATACTGCATGCTCGATGTTATGACATACATATGGCCATTGCACAAATATAACAGAGCTTCAACCAATCATACATGTTCCACACAAAAATAGGCAAAGCAGTCACATAATCAATGCAAGACATACATATCACATACATGCAGAAAAGGTAAGTTCACTACCTGGTGGACTTTATGTCCTTCTCTTCTTGTCGCTATATCCGCCAACCATTACTCCTTCTTTATCACTTCATGGCCCTAGGCAAGTGATAACATCATTAGATCCATGAAAAGTGAATACCTAATAGCCCACATTAACCCTATAGGCTTACTTTCACCCTTGGAGTTCATTCCAATCATATTTGGCCAATTTCTTACTCAAATTCTCATGGTAATCAAACTACCAGCATTTTTGACCAAACTTTGGAAAATCATAATTAATTCTATAGAACTCCAATTGAGGTGGCTCAAAGCTCTATTTGAAGCCCTATAAGTGTAGTTTTGTATAAAAATATTCGATTTTAAACGCTGCCACCACAACATTCCCAGAATATTTCCAAACACCAACTGTTTCAGATTCTTCCAGAAAACATGGCATATCTTTAACAACTCATATCTCATAGTATACTTATCCAATTAACCATTATGACCATTCAAATTAAAGGTCTATGTCTCTACTTTCAAACTGGAGAGTTTCATGATCATTGGATAACATTTGACCACTCAAAACTACGTCACCATAACACTGCCTCCAGAAAACGGAATACACAGCATTTACCCTTTAACTTCTAAAATTTCTAAATTTATGTACAAGTGTCCAAAATTCATGAACACTTATATACCCACACAATTTTGCCTCCTAAAGCCAATGGAAGCATCAAAATCATCAAATTATCACTCTTTCTCCACGTCACAGTACAGGGCAGAAATGAGATTATCCGAAAAAGTTTGTTGTTTCTTCGTTTTCTCTTACCTAATCACTTCCTTACTACTCATAATCAAGTGATTAGCTATTTATACTTCAATTGGACATCATTTAGCTATTGAAAACACCAATTTAAACCAGCCATGAACAGTACCCAACATTCCCAAAACTCATCCAAACAACAAATCAATCGGTTAAAAAGGAAGCTTACGCTTACCTCTACCCGTTTCCACAAACGGTTTGGAATTCCGGCAACACCCCGACAAGGGAGACGGCACCAAACACCTCCAAATGAAAATCCGAAACCGTAGGAATGAAGATCTCGATGAGTAGATGAACTTTCCTGAAGGGTACTTTGAGAGAGGATGCCGTTTCGGTAGTGTTTCGGAGGAAATAACTTTATCTCTCATCCTCTTCCATTTTCGTTCTCTCTCTTCTGGTGTTTTCCGTGGAAAATACGCTGAAGAAGATGACAATTGATGATTAAAGGAGGTGATAAAATGGATTGCCACGTGTCACCCTCTGATTCGTTCAAGAATTGAATTTTCGCATATAATATCAAATTCTGCAGAATTTTCATTAACTTCGAAAATTCATATCTAATTGTACAAATGTCCAATTGGAGTGATTCCAAAGGCTATGCGACCCTTATTGAGTCTAGTTTTAAGGAAAAATATAAGCTTTGGCCAATTGGAAGCTCACTCTTTTCATAATTTTAATCTTTGAATGCTGTCCCAGAAAATAATTAATTTCGCTGGGTTAACTTCAAAAATTCATTTCTCTTTGTGTACAACTCCAAATGACTTATATGACCTATCAAATTGAAGCTTGATAAGTCTATTTTCATTCTGGAAAGTTTCTTAACTTTTCACCATCATTTACCCATCGAAACATGTCACACAATCATCACTGCCATACCGAAAATTTCACCGGTGGCAAAATTACTTTGTGTTCCACTTTTCTAACTTATGTATGACTTCTAATCACTTCGTTTTGTTATTCCCCGAGCTCTTTAGCTCAAAAATATAATTCATTTAATATCCAAGGATATAAAAGAATTTTTGGGGAATTTAGACATACCTCATAGGGACATTGCTAAACCAGGGTCTAGCAGTCCACTTAATCCATGCTTAATCTTATATTCTAGTCCCAAAATTCGGGATATTACAGTAATAGAGTTTAGTTGGTTTCTTCCAATGTTGTTGGTTAACTTGGAATTTAGAATCTCCTGATTCAATTTCTGAAAGTTGGGAAGTTTGAAAATCTTTTTCAAGGATGTGAATGTCTCCGGATTTTGGAGAAGACTCACCCTTGGTTCTTGAGATTTGAGACTGGGGTGTTTCTGGGATGGTGAGTTGTTGAAGCCTCGGTTGGGTGGATGGAGTATGTTGGGATTGTTGTGAGAGGCTAGTTTGTAACTGAGACATTTTTTTTTGAATTTGCTCCAAAGATTTGGATTTAAATTTGTTTTGCAAATCCATCTTTTGTTGAGGAGTAAATTCAAATGGTTTGAATAGGGGCGTTTGAATTTCAGGTTTAAAATCTGTTTCTGGTTTAGTTTGGAAAACAAATTGTTTGGTTAAATGTTCACCTAATACTTGGAGATATAAATTGGTATAATTTTTTTTCTCAACAATACCTTTTATATCAGCTGGATTTACTTCTTGAGAAGTATGTTTAAATCTGAAAGGAGTTGCCCAAATAGGTTGATTTTTATCATCAATCCTTTTAGGAACCTGAATATTTTTTGAAGGAGGAAACTCAGAGGAAATAGTTCCTTCTTCAGAGGTTTTCCAATCTTTTCTAAGAACTTCTATAGTTTGAAAAAATGGATTTTCCAAATTTTGATCATGTGCATAAGCATCAAACCAATCAAAAAATGAAATATTCATATGTATTTTTTCAAGGAATTTGTAAAATTTGTCTTGTGACTTTCTTACAGATCCTTTGAAATTATTTAAAAACCATTCTCTCTGAAGAGTAAATTTTTTAGAATAAAATTCCTCTTGCAAAGCTTTTTTGTTTATTTGAAAATTGTTTTCTAAAACATTTATTTCTCTTGGTTCCCCTAATTGCGAAAAGTCAGGAGACTCAATTGATCTCAAGTCTTCTTCCTTTTCATAATTTAGTTGAGGAACATTTGAAGAATTGTCAATTCCTGAAACAGAAACATTTGTTGGTTTGAGTTCAGGAATTATGTTTGTATAAATTACATTTGGTGGTATTTGGCACGTGGTTGGTTCTGAAGGTGGTGGTGGCATGTAAATGATGGATGGAGGTTGTGGTAATAAGGAACAAGACCTTCTTGAAGCCTCACTACAGACAGATCTACAATCTTAATATATTGAAGGCTGAGACCTATATGTTTTGGAGAAAGACATTCTAGATCTGTCAAATGATAATTTAACAGTCCCATCATCTGTTTGAGTAATTCTACTGATTTGGGGCATTAGTTTAGGAACAGGCTGTGTAGCCTTTTCCATGACCCAATCATCGGGTAATTTTACATCTTTCCATATTATGGTTTTAGGAATGGTGACGTTTACATTGGAATGGTCAGTTAAGAAAATTATTGTTTGGCCATTATCAGGGAGGATTTGTGCATTTGTGGCATTTGAATTTAAGACCTTATGTTGTACCCTGTATATTAAGGTAGCAGTTATAGATCCTGGTTTCATATTTAGTCCATGAAGTTTAATTTTAAGTTTAAGGGTTTCAAGAATATGTTCATCATCCAAGTTTAAAGTTCTATCTGGGAAGCAGTTGAAGTAAACAGGTCCATCATGTAGACCCATTTCTGCAGCTGCTAGCAGAGAGTCGGCAAATGTATAATGTCTAGTGTCCTGAAGACATACTAAACATGATACATTTAATCCTTTACGGATGAGAGGTTTTATGGCCACTTGAACACATCCTATATGTAAATAGTTGTATTCTTTCTTATGTTTTTCAATTGATTTTCTCGAGAGAAGGAAAAAATCTTCGTTTTCTGGTTTGATAGGAATTGAATCTTCAACAGTTCTGATTATATAATTAGACTTGAAGAACCATTTCTTATCTTCAATTTGATAAAGGGCGTTTGAAGAGATATTTGGCAAAGTCCAATTATCAAAATTTTGATTTATATTTTGAAAAGAGACTTCTTGTTTGAAAATCGTTTTGTTTGCAGATTTTGATTCCTCATTGTTTAGCATAGAGTTTGATGGAGTAGAAGAAGAGCTACTACTACCGCGTTTGGAAGAGAAAGAAAATGAACGAGAAAGGAAAGACATAATTTAAATTGCAAAATTTAAATAGACAGAATGTAAAGGCAGAATTGAAAGGACTGAAAGTAAAGGCTGAAATAATAAGGCAGAATTTAAACGGCAAAAGTAAATGAAAGGAAGATTCAGATGTAGATCTCCCTTGCCTTGATATCTTTACCATCTGGATCCATAGGGGTGTAATAATTAAAAATTTATCAGTTTTTATGATTCAAAATGTTTTATTTAGATATTAATAAGATTCCTCAGATCTGATTCTAGCCAAGTAAAGTATATAATATATGTACTTATCATACACTACGGGTGGGGACCAATCACCTGCCTCAACACACGGGACTTATGGCCTTAACCATCCCCACAAGGGCTCATGCACGATAAGTAAGAACCATATACATATGGACAAAGTCTATATGCTATCAAATACAAATCTTTAAATCATATTAATCTGCTAATAAAACTTCTGAAGACATAAAAACAGATCCAGATCTAGTCAAAACATCTCTACTTCACCTTCTGGCTCTGATACCAAGCAAGCTAAAGCGGCCGCAGACCCTCCAAAAGCTAGCTGTTAGGGGGAAGGGTTACGCCCACTTATATAGCACCCAAGACCCCGTCCTCTAGGCGATGTGGAACTCTTTCGGGGGACTTAGCCCTTGCCCCAACTCCATCGTTAACCCGAGCACTGGGTGGCTACCTTTGTTTCCCCAATAGGCACACAACACCCTACCACCACCCAGATGAACGTGGCTCTGATACCAAACAAGCTAAAGCGGCCGCAGACCCCCCCAAAAGCTAGCTATTAGGGGGAAGGGTTACGCCCACTTATATAGCACCCAAGACCCCGTCCTCTAGGCGATGTGGGACTCTTTCGGGGGACTTAGCCCCTGCCCCAACTCCATCGTTAACCCGGGCATATATATATATATATTCATATATATTTGTGTGTGTGTACATATATATGCATGTATCATGTATGTAATACATACATACATACATATATACATACATGTGTGTGTGTGTGTGTCAAAGAGGTTTTGGTGGCCACGTAACCATCCTACCCCCACAACCTTGGCTCTACTTTTTTTTTAAAAAAGTTAAACCCCCTCCTCCCACAAAAAAAACCTACTACAGGGTGCCTGCTGGTAGCGGTGTTCCCGTGAGGAGCCCTTTTCTTTTCATTTCTTTTTTTTATTTAAAAAAATTAAGGGGCATTATGGTAAAATCACTAACACTTTAAAATCTCAATTTGATCATTGTCAATTGTGTCATTTTCATGCATTAACATACTTTTTGGAGTTTCATAAATTCAAATGGTATTTATTTTAAAAGATTTCCCAAAAAATTCCCTATATTCTCTCCACAATGTCCTCTAAATTTCTCATTACTTAAAAAAATAATCAATTTTTTTATTAGATCAAGGGTTTCCCCTCAAAACTTAGAAGGGAAAGGGTTATCACCTCTCCCAATAAGTGCGTTTTGCGGGATTCGAATTTGTATTCTCTTCCTTATGGAATAAGGCCCCTTATTACCTCAACCAACAATTTGTTGGTCAAAATAATCAAGTTTTATTCAAATTAATTCAAAAAAATTTAAATTTAATTTAGTCATAAATCAAAGTAATCACTTTAAATTACATCACATTAATAATCAACCCTAAATTTCTTAAAAAAATAATAAACCCTAATTAATTTATTTTTCCATCTTTTTTTAATTAATAGATTTCTTCTTTAGAATTTTTAAAAAATGAGTCTATTAATATCATAAATTTCAATTGTATTTTTTGTTTTGTTTATTTCATACCCTTATTTTATTTTAAAATATTATAACGTCAACTATTAGAACTAAGGTCATTCTTTTAAATTTAAAAATAAATAGTATATAATTTATTAAAATAAAAAATTGTAAGTAGAAAGAAAGAAAAAAAGTAATATGAATAATTCATATGTATTTCATAATCAGAGTATGTGTTTATATACAAGAATGATGAGCCTTTACATTAATTGGCTCATAATGATAATTGACCTAATCACAATCCCAAACTATCTTATATATTTACAAACCTTGATTTGCAGGTGATAACTTCTGATTCGTTCCTAACATCCCCTGAAGTTGGAGCGCATATGTTAACTAGACTCAACTTATTACAAAGATAATCAACACGAGTCCTATTTAGGGCTTTAGTCAACAAATTACCCAATTGGTCAATAGACCTCACATGCCCTATAGAAATGAAGTTCTCATTGATCTTATCGCGTACAAAGTGACAGTCAATCTTAATGTGTTTCGTACGTTCATGAATCATAGAATTGGAAGTTATGTGCAAAGTAGCTTTATTATCACACCATAGCTTTATGGGCAATGACGTGGCAAAGCCAACCTCCTTCATTAACTGGTGAATTCATACAATTTCCTACATCGACTAAGCCATGGCTCTATACTCAACTTCTGCACAAAACTGAGATGCCACATCCTGCTTCTTGCTTCTCCAGGACAACAAATTTCCATCCACAATCATGCAATATCCTATAGTGGATCTCCAAGTGGCCTTTAACCCCGCATGATTTGCATCACAAAAATATTTGATCTCAGTATGGCCATGATTCATATAAAGTATACCACAACAAGTGAACCCTTCAAGTAATGGAAGACATGCTACAAAGCTTCCTACTAGCCCACAATCGGTACTGCCATGAAATGGCGAAGTACACTAACTGGAAAAGTCACATTAGGGAAAGTCATCGTAAGATAGTTCAATTTCCAAATCAATCTATGATATCTCTCAGTAAACTCAAATGATTTGATCTTCTCATGATCAAACTTGTCCCTCACATCCTCAGGTATCTCATCGAATGGTATTATGTCATCAATATCCAAAAAATGATTATAAAATCAAGGAAAAGCTACTTGGTGCTACTCTAATTTCCTAGTTTCTTTTAACATATCAAGAACATATTTCCTTTATGTCAAGAGCATTCCTTTCTTACTTCTCATAACCTCGATTCCAAGCAAATACTTTAGCGAATCCAAACCCTTTATTTGAAAATGAGAATTAAGAAAGGCCTTAAGTGATGAGATTCTCGATGTGTTGCGACTTGCGATCACAATTTCATCAACATATACTACTAAGAGAATTATGCTTGCATCTGTCCGCTGATAAAACACAGAATAATCACACTTGAATTCATACCGAATTCCTTAACCGCAGAGGTAAACTTGTCAAACCAAGCATGAGGGCTCTACTTTAAACCATATAAAGACTTCCAAAAGTTGCATACATTCTCACATTCCCCCTAAGGAATAAAACTAGGTGGTTACTCCATGTAAAATTCCTAAAGAAGATCACCATTTAGGAAAACATTTTTAACATCCAACTGATAAAGATCCTAACCATAAGTGGCCGTCATAGAAATGAAGAGGTGAATAGATGATAGTTTTGCTATAGGGGAGAAGGTTTTAGAATAGTCAATACTGTACATTTGAGCATATCTCTTGGCAACAAGTTGAGCTTTCACACGCTCCAAGGTACCATCAGCTTTCATCTTAACCATGAATACCTTATGTAAAATCCTTTCCTTAAAATGAAAATTAACTAAGGGTTTAATCATACCATTTACCAAAAAATTATCATGCCCACAATTGGGCTTTAGACTTCATTAAGCTCAGAACAGACATTCACTATCAAGCTCAACTCTTAAATTGAGTAATACTTCAACATATAACAAAATATCCAAATCAAACCAAGATGTGGATCCATAATTTTAAAACATAATCATAAGGCCTCTAAGCCACCTAAAATCATCAAGTTTTAAAATAAATCAGAGTATGCAGGATGTGCCTTAATGTGGTAATATACAATAATCCAACATATACAAAAAAGATGGAAGTACTACTATTAACAGAAGTAGCTTAAGCTTTCGGAGCCTTCCCAGATGGACCCACACAAGCATTATCACCTAGAAAAATATTAAATCAATGAGGTGAGACAAAAGCCTCAGCAACCAGCAATCCATCTTATTGAGCATATGAGTAAGTGCCCATAAGGTATCAAGTAGGACAGTTAAAAAATCATAGCATTATAAAAAAAATGTCACATGGCTATATATATATATATATATATATATATATTCATAATATCATAAACTCATTCTCTCATATTTATCACATAAGTGCACAAGAATCAATATACAAAATTTATTCTCTATCCTTCCTTATTTTCATTTAACTGAACCCATGGGCTAGTACTTGCCCATATGACTTGTAGTTCAACTCAACAAGCTCACCGATCAAGTGATACGGACCGGTTAAAATCCACAAAGTAGAAGATCGGACCATGGGTTCCCCCTCTAATACATTAGTAAGGTGTCTAAGCCTTAATAGACACAAATGGGCCAAAGGACTAACCATTGTACACTTGAAAGCTCACCACCTTATTTCCTCTTTTTGTACAAGAATTCACCCCTTTATTTCTTCTTTGAATAACCTCTCGTCAAATCCATATCCATTGGAACACCTCAAACCAAATAAGAAAATATTTAATTAAAGTATTTGACATATCGTCAATAAGGATATTCAACATCTAAATCATCAAAATACAAAATTAGTTCAAATAAATAAAAGAAAACCCACATCATAGTGTTAAATCAAGTTCTCAAAATATTTCAGCAAAAGAAAATAAAATGCGGAAGTTTAGGGTTATGGCAAATAACAACAACATAACATATGCTCTAGGAGCACAATAGAGCCTTCAAGGCTCACTCCATAGGTGCCTTCCCTTACTCCCTACTAGAAAAATCACCTGAAAAATATTAATTTAAGGAATGAGATTTCACGTCTCAATAACTACTGAAAGTTTCTACCGTACACAAGCAAACCATATATGATAAAAAGAAGGAGCTAATTATGTATATATTTATATGTACCATAATCCTTTTACAAGACTATTACTAATTTAATTATCATCATGTCAATCTATATTTCCATCACAACAAGTAATATATAGCTATGCAATATGTAAAATGCAACCTTCCTTATATCACCGTCCATCCTTATTCCGCTGACTGGAGCCATAGGCTGATACACAGTCCAACAGAAACTCATCCATTTGACTGGATTGTCCCAAGCTCACCAATTCTTAAGATGCACCCGGCCAAAGGTGTAGAGCTTAAGTCTTGACTATGGCTCTCCTCCTTAAAAGAACACAACTAAGGAGGTATCACATATCCCACAGCTCAAATGCAATCCCGGCCAAAGGAAAACATGGAAGAAGGGGCCCTGACAAGTGTCATCCACTGTGCATCGAGTGATGGCATACCACGTGGTAAAAGATCTCAACATACAAATTCCTCCTTACTCCAGCCCATCATAAATTCAACCGCCATGACAGTTATATTTAATCATCAATAAATATAAATAAAAGACAAGGTACAATAAATCATACTTCCATTCATTTTAAATATCATCAATATTCAAACATGTCTAAAAAGAACCAATAATCCAACAATACATTAATTATAATTAAAATTATTAACTATGTGAATAAAAATGATTTATAAAGGAATTTGATTGTAACATTATTTATTTGAGAATTTATAATACATACACATATACATATAACTCAATCTATTTTTAATAAAAGATATGTATTCACAATCATACACAATTTACAAGTATATGGGAGAATATTCAGAATTACCTGTTGCTTTCTATTTCACAAGTAATCACATAGAGTTAAGCTAAAACTCTCAATTGAAGTCTACAATATCACACACATAAATAGCTATTAATAAACTAATTAAAATTAGTCTAGAGTTACTCTAAAACTACCTTAAAGCTACTATAGGTCTTAAAAGTTACCCTCTACAAATCAAACTAGTACATTTTTATGTGTAGGTATATATATGGCTATACAATTTTAGAGATTTCATATTACAGATACTGTGATTAAGAAGTTTCCTATTAAAATAAAATACTGAAAGGGATTAGTGATCTTATATGGACTGCCAAAACAATCATAGATGATATTTATACACACACGAAAACAATGGCTCTTGCGACTATGACGGAAAAACAAGAAAAGAAGAAAATAATAATAATAATAATAATAATAATAAAAGGATGTTGGAGGAATCATAGGTAACACATTTAGATAAAAAAAAGAGCTTTTGACTGTCAAATATATATTTGATGGAGAGAGAGAAAAGAATGAACATGGTGATTATTAGTTATTAATGAAAAGAGTCATGTTTGCAAAAAAGGGGAAAAATGCAAATTTAGAAAAATATATATATCTACATATAGTGAAAAGACGTTGGGGTGGGAGGATGATTTGACTCTAAGAAGCAATGAATGTTGTGGTAAAAGATGAATGGAGGTGGGGTCAAGGCGTAATGCGTATTGGCATTTGGAGGGAGAAAAGAAGTAATGACAATACTCACAAGAAGACCAAATGAGGAACCATGGAAGGAAGATAATTTTAATCATACTCAAGAAAGAATAAGGGGAACACCGAACAAGAGAAAAAGAAATGAGGGAGGAAGAGAGCTACCTGAGTGCCTGTAGCTGATGCAACGGTTGAGAGTGAGGAGTGAGAAGAATAAGGGCATTTTACAGGGGTAGGGTTAGGGTTTACTTTTGATTAAAATAATATTATTTTTAATAAAAAAATAATAATAGTGAAAATATTGAGATAACACTTTTTTTGTTACTATTCCAATAATCAGATTGATTTACACACACATACCCATATATTTAAAATAATTATTTAAAGGATTTTCATTTGTATTTTATTTTTTTCTTGAATTAAATATTTTAAACTTAATGCTTCTTTTAAATTATGAACTTATTATATACTCTTTGACTAAATAAAATCTAAACCACAACTAATTCTAAGTCCTAAAAAAATCATGGATGTTACATCCACCATCCCCTCTAATATCAATACTCAAGAAATATAATGACAATGGATTATCACATACTATTATCAATTCACAAGTTATCAAGAGAATCATTCAAATCTCATAAATCAACACCAATTCATATAATATAATATCACTAGTCATTTCTCCATGAAAATAAATCCCACAAGATGTTGGAAATTGTGCCCTAAAGGCCAATCATTGTACCTTAAACATTATTGTTATTTAAGAATTTCTCCTTATTGTTATCATATCATTTGCATGTTTATTATGATAATTGTATCCTTGGATGAACTATAAAGATTATCCTAAATGTCCCTGGTCAATTATCTATGCGGGAGCAAAGATTAAATAAGACCAGTATGACTTTGATGAGGTATAGAGATACAAATCAAAATCTTAGGCACTTGTAGGAGTATAAGGTGCTGGACCGACCTGCTATGAGAAAGTTGCATGGATTAAGTCATAAGCTTATCTCATACATATAATCATGTCACAGTGCCCTCTGACCTGAGATCATCATAGATTCCTGCATGAGAGTTGCTAAGTTTTGACCTAGTCAAAAGTCACCTTTGACCGGGTGATGATAAAGGCTACAATCAGGCTTATGATTTTTCATGAAGAGGAATGTGAGTGGTCAAGATGGAATTTGTCCCTCACATTAGTGAGAGATATTACTGGGCCCCTCGATGAGTGAGCCTGAGAAATGTATGGCCATACTGTAATGGGAAGGAGTTTCCATTTCTAATTTCAGGCTACTCAGGAATCGGGAAAGTGATGGTCAGGAACAGGAGGATGACGTTGTCCATGCCTCATCATTGACCAAAATATCGTGTGACAAAAAGGGACGTGACATGGTTGTATAAAAGGTTGCATCGTATCATCGATCCTCATGTGAATTGGGTAGTCGCAATGTCTTGCTAGAGGCCGCTTGCGACTTGTGGGCTAGAATAGTTTTTGGCCCACTGCCAACTTCACGTGGGCCTACAGGGTCGCACACAAGAATAGCACAACACGAGCTATGATGTCCAGATTCATTGAATCTAAGATGTGTCTAAGATTCAATAAATATAATATTTGACCTAGGGTGGATGAATTATATATATATATATATATATATATATATATATATAAATTCAAAAAATAATAATAATATATATAGATTATAATATTATTATAAGATGTTAGTTTTATATTTAATTTATTTGATAAATTAAATAATTAAAACTAATACAGATATCATATCTTAGATTTAATTTATAAAGATAAATTAAATCTATTGGCTCTTTAATTAGATTAAATGAATATGATAAATTAAATCTGTTTGACAGATTTAATCAAGTCAGATTTATTTGATTTAATTTGAATTTCAAAATTAATTAAGATTAATTTTGAGATTCCAATACAGCCTACATCAGATAGAAAATTCGAAGGGCTAGAGAACCCTAGGCTGTACGGAGAACTTGTAGAGCCGCGAGAAACCCTAGAGAGGCATCTTGGAGGCGCTAGCACGCTGCTGCATTGGGTCTTGTTCGTGTGGATACCGGTAGAGGGAGGAGACCAGAGGTGTTGACTCCTAGAGATCGAAAGCACGAAAAACATAAAGGTACTATTCTAACTACTCGATTTAGATGTCTTTGATAGATCCGTGATTGGGATTCGAGGTTTTAAACGGTTAATTTTTTCGCTGCGTGTACGAATCCCAACACAAGACAATTGCGTTATCAACATAGTTTCATAGTTTTATATAGTTAAAAATCACTCACAAACATTATACAAGCATACACAATAAGAGGAAAGTGGTTCTCTCTTGTCTAAGCAAATTATAACCACATTGCTACTAATCCAAGAGCTCAAACACATGTCAAAATCAATCTACAACAATCAATTTACTACACATTAATAACTCTTTGAGTTATTAGAACAATTAACTTACTTAACTTAATTCTATAATTTTAAATTTTTGAATTAATTCCTTAAAAGTTTCAATTTCTCACTAAAACTCCAATTATTTATTTTAACATTAATTAAAATACCTTTCTTAACTCAAACAACCTATTTAAGTCATTGATTATCATTATTTTCATTCAATTACATAAAATCCTAATTTTAAGTTTAGGGCATAAAATAGCAAAATTATAAATCTTTACTTTAATAAAAAAATCTAAACCAATTAAACTTTAAGAATACCTCTAATAATCCAAATAAATCATTTAACCCAAATTTAATTGGTTAAAAAATTCAATATAAAATTATTTATAGACTGATTATATAGAAAATTCATTATAAAATTTTATACCAACTAAATAACAAAATTAAACCAATTAAAATTAACTATTAATGATCACCTACATTCCTATAGTCATATATTGACAAAACTTAAAACTTACAGAAAACCATAACCCCAAAATATTCTCCAACTAGCAGAAAATTACTATCATAAGAAAGAAAAAATTATTTAGAAAAATTTTAGTAAAAAAAAATTTATGATTAGAAGTAATTTTAAGTACCTTATTGATCTCCAAGTATAAATCCTAAGCTATAAAAACTGGAAATGGGAATACGTGCTCTTTGCCTCCCAAAATATCACTTCGCCGTTCAGGCGAAGTGATTGGTAGGTGGAGGTATATATAATACCCCCTGCCCCTTGTGGCAACTAAAGGGGCTACGTGGCCCTTTAGCTACCACACACACACACACACACATATTATCTTAATCATTTTTTATTTTTTTTAATTAATTTTTTTTACTTTCAAATTCATCCTTTTTTTTCTCTTTTACTTCCCATTATTATTATTATTATTAGAATATCAACAATAACAATAATAATAAAATATTATTAATTCTACATCTTTATTCAACTAATTTCTTTTACTATCATAAATCAGATTTAAATAAAAACCTTTATTTCAATAATTACATGATAAATCCATTTATCATGATTAATTCTTTCTTAATTGTAATTAAATCCTAATATAAAAATTAGGATGTTACAACTTACAACCATTAGCCTTCTTTCTAGGAGGTAAATCAATGAGAGTCTAAGTACCTACCTTATCAAGAACCATCATTTCTTCCTCCACACAACACATCAACCAAGATGGGCTAAGGTTTAATGGAAAGTAGTAGGAATAGTGATAGAGTCTAAGGATGCTATAAAGGAACAGGATGGAGGAGACATGTGGTTATAGGAAACAAAAGAAGAGATAAGATAGGTACAAGTACGTTTACCTTTTCAAAGGGCAATGGGCAAGTCATAAGAAGGATTAGGCGTGGGGACACTTTCAGAATTAAGAACAGATGTAGGCATTGTATCACCCTCAAAGGTAGGTTTGGTAGCAAAAGCAATGAGGACTTGTTTTGCATCAGACGCTGAAGTGGGCATTGGTGGGCCATAAACATGATCGACTATATTACTTTACTTGTGACTTTTATGATAAACATAATAGAGAGGCGGTTTAAGAGGTTCAAGAACATATGCTTGCACTGGTAGTAAGTAAACCTGATACACTAAGAGATCATCAAGATCATCTGTCTTGTCAGCAGATTGAGGCGGAGAAGAGGAAGGAAATAAAGGAGGTAACTCATGGAAGGTGATGTATGTAGACACAAGATAACGGCAAAGAGTAGGAGAGAAACACTGATAACCCCTTTAAACCCTAGAATACCTAAGGAAGACATACTTAAGAGACTTGGTATCAAGTTTTGCAATAGTACGACAAACACTCGAATGAAACATACACACCCAAAGATTTTTGGATTAATAGGAAACAAGAGGTTAGAAGGAAACAAAGTCATGTACGGAGTATCACTATTGAGAATAGAAACGGCATACAATTTATAAGAAAACACATAGTCGACACAGAATCAATGCAAAAAAATTTGGGAACATGCATTTGAAACATAAGAGCCCAAGCTACTTCTAGTTATTGTTGGTTCTTTCATTTTGCAACACAATTTAAGATGAAAGTAATGGCCAAGGAAGAGTAAAATGAAACAATTTAATTGTTGAGTAAGCTTGCTAGGAAACAAAAGGTTAAATGCAAGATCAAGAACATTAAGTAATAAAGATAAGGGAACAGATGGGGCAGGTCTAATGATGCTAAATATAAGAACACAAGAATAAGAACCATTGGCAATTGTTATACTCGAGGGATTGGCATAAGGCATGTATGAGGAGAACAAATGATGATTACATGTCATATGATCTGTAGCACCAGAATCGATGATCCACTTCGTGGAGGAAGTAGCAAGACAGGAATCACAATTACCTATAGAAAGAGAACTTAATGTGGGTGATGCAGAACCTGTAATATGATCAGCAATACCAAAATTGATTATCCTCTTCATGGAGGAAGTAGCAAGACAGGAACCATAATTGCCCGTAGCAAGAGCATTCAATGTAGGTGGTGCAGAACCATTATCAAAATTATCAGAGGAATGTGCCATATGAGTAAAACCACTACATTGTAGCTTATTTTGCAACTTGCAACAATAGATTTTGGTATGACCGAGTTCCTTATAATAGAAGCAAACAATCCCCCCAGCACCAAGATTTTGAGCACCATTTCCATGTCTTGAGACGCTTTGGTTCCTATTATCAATAAAGAAATGATACAGGGTACCATTCCCTTGTCTCAAGAAACCCTAGTTCTTATTATTAATAGGACCACAGCCAGCTAAAGCACTGACATTAGGGTTAGAAGCCAGTTGAGATAGAATATCCGCACATAGCACATGAGAGTACACATCATGTTGCAAAGGAAGCTTAGAGCTAGAAAAAATCTGAAATCGAACTGTCTCATAAGATGGATTAAGTATAACAAATGGCCCCCTTCCACCGCAAGCTGGCGGTTCGGACTAACTTCCACCCCCTCTTGAGGCTCAGAAGGCTAGGAATTTTCCCCTCCCCAACGGGATTTACTATGCCTCCCCAGGGACTCGAGGCCGTGACTTGAGGGTAAGTTACGCCTTAAGAGCTCCCTAGTAACCATTTGCACCATAGTGCAAATAGTTACTTAGGGAGCTCTTAAGGCACGACTTATCCTCAGGTCATGGCCTCGAGTTCCTAGGGAGGCGTATTAAATCCCCAAGATGGGGGCAAAATTCTTAGCCTTCTGAGCCCCAAGAGGGGAGGGAAGTTGGTCTAGACCACCAGCTTGTGGTGGCAAGGGACCGTCCGTTACATAAAAAAGGCAATTTTTTATATAACTAATGGCCCCTGCCACCACAGGTTAGCTGTTCGGACCAACTTCCACCCCCTTTTGGGGCTCAGAAGGCCAAGAATTGTCCCCCTCTTGGGGATTTAATACGCCTCCCCAGGGACTTGAGGTCATGACCTGAAGATAATTCGTGCCTTAAGAGCTCCCCGGTAACCATTTGCACCATGGTGCAAATGGTTATCACGGAGCTCTTAAGGCATGGTTTACCCCCAAGTCACGGCCTCGAGTCCCTGGGGAGACGTAGTAAATACCCTTGGGGAGGGGATAATTTCTGGCCTTCTGAGCCCTAAGAAAGGTGGAAGTTGGTCCAAACCGCTAGCCTGCGGTGGCAGGGGACCGTCCGTTATATAAAAAAGTGCATTTTCATGTAACAAATGGTCCCGTGCCACCACAGGCTGGCGGTCTGAACTGACTTCCACCCCACCCCCTCTTGGGGCTCAGAAGGCCAGGAATTGCCCCCTCCTTTTAAGGATTTAATACATCTCCCCAGGGACTCAAGGCCATGACTTGAGGATAAGTCATGCCTTAAGAGTGTTGGATATGATTAGTTTTGATGATGTCAAATATAGATGCCAAATATCAAGAGTAAAAAGTTTGCATAGTATATTTATCTCCTACATTGACTAATTCCTATACTTAATGCAGATTCAAAAATTATAAGATCAAGAAGAAGATTAAGAAAGAAGTTATTGAGTTGGATTGATTAAGAGGAAGAATAAGAAAGAGATTGAAGATATTAGTCAAGAAAGCAAGAAGTTATCAAAAAAGTTTGAAGACCAACTAGGAAGAGATTAAAAAAGAAAAAATTGTAAAATATAATTGGAATATCAATATTCAAGCTCTTAGATTTGATATTGGAAGTTTCTATGATCAAATGGAAGTTGGAATGGCTAAATTCGGAGTTAAAATAAGTTATTTCAAACTTCACGATGAATAGTGATTTTTAAGCTACAGTATGTTACAGTAAAATCACTCTCGAGCTACAGAAACGTCACTTGAGTAAGCTATGCAAATGATAACACTGTTAACTCAAGTGGAACATGAGTAACTCGAGTGAATTCAATGTTCCATCTACTCTGTTCTTCGTTCAGTATGAGTGAGGTTCGGTAATTCGATCATATCTCGTAATTCACAACTCCAATTGAGTTGAAACCAGTTTCACATAAAACTAGACTCTCAATACGTCAAATGGACACTAAGATAAATCTAAAAGGAGCTTATATGAAAGAGATATGAATTTTAGAATATGACACTCATTATTAGAGCTACATTTCAAAACAGGTTTAGTATTTTGAACATATCTCCCAAACTACATGTCCAAATGAGTTGAAACTGGTAGCATATGAAACTAGACTTAAATATATTTCTATAGATATGTCATATGTCAAATTTAGAGTTATATTCAAAGTGGTATGGCTTCTGGAAGTTGATGCTCAAAAAATACATACACTATTTACACTCTTTTGATCATAACTTGTAGAATTCAAGAAGTTTGGAGCTGATTCTTTATACATTGGAATATAGAAGACAAGAGTTTTCCAATGATAAATCAGTTTCCATATTTGGAGTCAAAATGTGTAGATCACTCGAAGTAACTACTCGAGTGATGATCCTAACTTTCAATGATTTTGCAAGTCACTCGCTGAAATCTGAGAGGTTATGCAAAATCACTCGAGTGGCTAAGTCAGCACTCGAGTAATCCTTCTTCACTTGCATTTATTTCTCAAGTCACTTGCAATATCTTTTGAAAGTTATAACTCTCCACTCAAGTTTATCAGTTGGCACTCGAGTTATGAACATTATAGGAAGTAACTTCAAGCTGATGTACTCGAGTCTTAGATGAAAACTCGAGTTCTAACATAAAGAAGAACTCGAGTCTGGAAGTTTGCTCTAAGAGTTTCTGCCCGAGATTTTTGATGTTATGAAGACCAGGCGTAGAACTCGAGTTTTTCAATGAGCACTCGAGTTCTGGACAGAAGTGGTGATATCAACTCACAATGGTTTTGCAGGTGACTCGCGATGGCTTTGTAGGTTATAAACAAAGCTCACTCGAGTGAGTAAGTTGTCACTCAAGTGATGAAAAACGACTCACGAGGTTTCATCAAGTCACTCTCTGATAAACCAAGAGTGATACAATTTATTCACTACCAGAACTCAAGGCACTCGAGTTGGATTGCAAAGCACTCAAGTGATGAGTATTCACTCGAGTGATACTGAATCACATTCGAGTGGAGGTTTATTGTCTTTTGAAAATCAACGTCACGGATTTCTCCATAATCTTGCAAACTCATGTAAAAATTTATTATGTTGCTTCTAATCATTCCTAATTATCACTAATCAAGTTTACATGAGGATTATAGGTGATTGAACCTAGATTAAAGCTCAACGGCCAAAAAGCAATTTGTGTCAGAAACTCCAACGGTCATATTTCTATAAAGCAACAAAATCACAACGAGAATACGAACGTGCCTAACGGATACTTCAAAATCTCAAACATTCATCATAGCGTCATGAACTATAAATTGGAAAGCATTCAAAGTCGGAAAAGAGCTTTCAGCTACACTGTCAAAATTCTAATACTCTGACGTTCATCTCATTTGCTCTCTGTTTTCTCAATGATCTTATAATTTATCATAAAGAGTGAGAATATTCATAATGTATTTCATTGTTCATCGATTCACTTCTGAAAGAGAAGATTGATTGTAATCCTTAATCATAAAGGTTGTATCCTTACGGTAAGTAAGGGGAAGTATCTTGGTGTGAGATTTGTAAACGACTTCACAAGTGCCCAGCTAAACTTGTGGGATTGTAGAAGATTTTCTTGTGCCCAGTTAAACAAGAAGATAGTAGATTGGAAATCTCAGGAGGAGCCTGGGGACTAAATGTAGGTCATCATAGATTGGACCGAACCAGAATAAATCACTGTTTGCATCTTATCTTCCCTAAGCTCTTATATTTCCAGCATACAATATTTAAATGACTGGCTGCTGATTTATGCCTAATTACTTTCATTCTTATTGTCTTCACTAAGATGTAAAAAGATTTTAAAAGTTCTTAAATTTTTATCTTACACCTAATTCACCCCCTCTTAGGTGTCAGCCGGATCTAACAAAAAGCTCCCTGGTAACCATTTGCACCTAGGTGTAAATGGTTACCAGGGAGCTCTTAAGGCACAACTTATCCTCAGGTCATGGCCTCAAGTCCCTGGGGAGGCGTATTAAATACCTAAGAGGGGGGACAATTCCTGACCTTTTAAGCTCCATAAGGAGTGGAAGTTAGTCTAGACCGCCAGTCTGCTATGACAGGGGGCTATCCGTTACATTAAGGGCAGTAACAAATCTCATTATTGCCTTTTTTTCCATATTGTCAACTTGTGCCTGAAGATCAATTATCGGTGGCATTAACATCTTCATTTCCTCATACATTAACTTAAAATCCATGAAGAAATTTTTAGAGGGTGGTCCTACTATTTGGCACGATAAAAACCATTACATACCTTATGAATAGGAGTAATGTTCCCTTTCCCAAAATACAAAAACTCTAGATAGTTCATAATTTTTTTAACAGTATTACAATGACTAGCAGAGGGAAGGATGTCACTATATATAGAATTCTGAATTTGCAAGAATAATTGGACATCTACTCTAGCCCAAGCCAGTTTAAGATCATCCTTAAGAGGAGCCTCAGTTAAATGACCCTCCTTTTCAATACTCAGTAAGTACATATAGACGATTTTGATCCAATCAAGGTAATTAGTCCAATTCAATTTATGGTTGGTAATTTTGTTCACAATTGGAACAATCTTAGTAGTGAGACTACTCTTAGACTCAGTCATTAATAACAAAAGAAGTCAAGAAAAAACTCCAGAAACAGCCACACCACAAATTCTGAAAAAATTGTCGATACACTTAGAAAGACACAGATAGTGACCAAAGGCATCAAAACATGATCTAACCCAACAAACACTGATCATAGCAACAATCTTCAAAAAGAAGGAGTCAAATATGAGCCAAATCGAAGGAGAGAAATTACTGAAGGTACTAAAATCAAAGAAACAAGGGAACCCAGTCACATAATGCAACCTTCGAAGCACAAAACCAACATACACTCTCCGGAAATAAAGGTTCAACGTCAAAGACACAATCACTGCCAGAACAAAGGCATCACGCGCCATCACATGTTGAGGGACGAAAGTTGTCAGCGGCGTGCTTACAATCACTACTACAAAAAATAAAAGTTGTGGGGCTTATAACAACAATATTAGTGGCACTTGGACAAGCGCCACATATTGGAACGCCACTAAAACAAGCTGTAGCGCTCCAGCATAAGCGCTACAGTAGCTAATATTTTTCTTAATTAAAATAACAAAGGGTGGCGCTTATTAAAGAAAGCGCCACAGTTGGTATAGAACTTCCTGTGGCGCTTCCCTCAATAAGCACTACCCTATGTATATATTTTTAATATAATTAATTTTTATATATTAATTTATATTTAAATATTAAATTGACCTAGGGTGGAGCTTTCTAAAGAAAGCGCCACCCTTAACCTTATTTTTTAAAATATTTTTTATTTATTTTTTTATTTTTCATTTTAAAAGGCCAAAGGTGGCGCTTTTTTTTTTAATTTTTTATTTTTCTGTTTGAAAGGCCAAGGGTGGTGCTTTCTTAAGAAATCGCCACCCTTGACCTTTTTTTTTTAAATATTTTTTTTATTTTCAAGTCTGTGTGAATTTATTATTTTTCTATATTAATTATTGACATAGGGTGGCTCTTTCTCAAAAAAGCGCCACCCTAGGTTTTTTTTATTAAATCTTTTTATATTTTTGTTCTACCTTTCCTGTATCATGACAGTGAAAACAAAAATTTCTATACCCATGAAAACCACAATGGAATAACTAAATTGATACAAACATATAGCTAATTAACAAAATCACCTCTAAATATATATTTACTCAATTGTGAATATAAGACAGTAATTAATTCAGCTACTTAAATCCACAATAACAGCAATAGGTAAATAAAAAACCTAGCATGTTTATATAGTATTGCTAGCCACGATAGTGCCTCAACAAGTATTCACACAATTCCTCGATGAGTTCATTGATTTGATTGTCAGTGAAAATGTCAGAACGCTGATCTTCATAATACTACACCAATACAATGATGCAAAAAATGAATTAATATAACTCAACATTAATTATCACACAATTAATTAAATTTAAAACACAATATGTATTGTACTAAAATGAATTACTTTTAGTGGAACTTGAAGCTGATCATGAGTAATGACATCCTTCATGAATTTCATTATATAATACCCACAATCATCGTTATTGGGCTGGAAATGGCACTGTAACAATATAATAAAATAGTTAACTAAATTTGAAAATACAATTTTGTTAAAATCAAAATGCAATTAAATTCTTAAATCAGTACCTGTATCTTCTTCCAAGTATAGCTATGGACATGATCTGCAGATCTAGAAAAGCTCAAGCTAGCAGAGGCTCTATATGTAGTGAGTGCACTAAGAAAACAAATAAATGTTGATTACGTTAGGGTATTTAATGGATTTTCACAAATATATATTTACGCACACATATACATGCTTACCTATTAATCAGCCGCAACAAATGAGGACGGTCTGAAGGAACACCTCCACTTAGAGGATCTATATAATAAATGTGAGGGGCAAAAGGTGTCGCTGCATTGATCACAATCAAGATCCAATGCGTCCTAAAAGATTTTGAAAGTTTTTCTTCAACCATGCATGATATAGTAAAAGTAATACAGTAAAGAAATGTAAAGTGAAATATGACCACTAATAATAAATTTATTACCCCGCATTGTATGGCACCAGAAATAACATATTTGGGTTTGCTCTTTGTTAAAAGTATTCTTTTAGATCATTGGATTGCGCATCGGGATCTACTTTACCCCCGTGTTGTCCAATGAGATAAGGGTTGACAAAGGAGAACTGAACCTTTTGTGCGTCTACCAAGATGTCATGGTACAAGTGCCTTTACAAAAAACAAAAAATGTGATGACGACAAAAAATTCGAAAGATGAATAATAATAACAATGATAAATGATGACAATAAAGTACCTAATCCATATGTTGATGATCGAAGCACCGATCCAACCACGATTGAAAATTTCATGCAACATATCAGCAGTAATATGTTCTTCTATGCCCTCAACACCATAGATGTGTCTATCAAATGGCAATGACAGACTTCCTTCGTGTATCAACCTAGGTACAATGCATGCCAATTGATCGCAAAAACTTTGAGACCTTGCCATGCAGTTGAACTTGTTTTCCTTTAGAACGTTCAACCTGTAAAAACAAAGCGTGAAATTAAATGATATAGTGCATAGGAAAAATAGAAGGAATTGTGTTCTTGACTACCTTCTGACATGGCTCTATTAAACCTATTGGCCAAGCAACATAACCACCGACAACATCTTTAACCATTGTCTCGTCATCCAGAAAAGGGATGGGTAATAGCGCATCATCATCCGTGCATACGTCGACCTTTACTCAGATTGTGTTCTCCGGCAATGGTAAATTATGGAGGGTATCATTGTCTGTGTTGTAGGTAATACCAACCGCAACTGCGTACTTTCCATAATGTTCAACATATAATTTGCACGCTAACTCACCCTGTGAAAGATAGATAAGTTCAGGATGTTATGTTATATACTAATTGACAATGTAAAAATTAATTAGAGAAGAAATTAATTACCGAAGGAAGATGTACTTTAGAGATAGAAGTACAACTATCTCTCACACTTGGGCTGTCACGAGGAGGAACATTTGGCATTGCCTTAGACTGCACTAACTGATAAATGTTTGCCCTCAGCTGCGCGTTTTTCTCTTGTAACAAACGCATTTGCGAATCAAATTGTTCTTGCATTTGATGTTTGAAACTGTTCATCTCCTCGCGTAGCTGCAAAAAAGTCACTCTTGTTCGAGCGCTTCTGACGTCTGAAGTATGATGTTTGTGTCAGGCCAAAACCAGTACCTCGAACACGACCATCATACTTAGGTACACCCAGTGCTCTGCTTAACAGATCATCACGGTCAACATAAGCCGCCAACTGTGGCACCTCTTGTGTCATTGATCGCTATCACAAAATAAATTACAATATTATTACCAGTAGTTAATATAAACCAGAATCATCTAAGCAATGGTATTATTATATGTTCTCATATGTTTCAATACTTACACAATATTTTACAACTCTTCTTGCTTCTTCACTTCGAATTTCCCTTTTTTTGTTTGTGCAACCGGCTACCCACAAGTCATGTCGTAGAACTTGTGTAATATCTGAAGTTGATTATTCTATATGCATATAAAAGTTAGTTGAAATTAAAAATGAGTCACACAAATTAAAGAAATAATCATTAGTCCTTACCATTTTTTGCTCTAACTTTCCATAAGATATAGGTCCTTGTGTGACCATCATATTGATTGCATTAGAGCGGTTCTTCTCACTTAGCTCCTGTTCACATCCAAATGATACATATTAATAAATATTAATTACAAACTTATTACAAGTAGTTTATAAAATATAATGTCACATCACCTGAAATTCTTGACTTGTATGTGTTCTCACAAACTCATCCCATATTTCTTGACTTATGATCCCATCGTATAATTCTGGTGGTGTTGGAATGATATTCTTGTTATCATCCCTCAAGAAATATTTCACAAGATTGGAACGAAACTTTCTCATGAGTTTGCCGGCTTTTCTAAGCACGAAGTTCTCATGATTATCACCATCAACAACAAAACAAGATTGTGCCATAAAACCAAAGCTAATTTGTTAGATTGTAATCATATAAAACAAAACAACCCGAATAATAAATTAATTAATGTGTTACCTGGACTTCACCCCATATTTCTTTCCCATATTGTTTCTTCACTCGTCTCCAATCTTGAATTGTAATAGAAACTCTGTCTCAGACTGTAGTCCCAATGAAATTATTAAGGGAGCTATTGTTCGGTCCAATTGGATTTCCTTTTTCATTCCAATCAAGTTATAACTTAAACCCCTTGCTTCGCATTTTAATCAACCTCGTCATTACAGTCCTGCCATGGGCGACATGCTCAACAAATCTTTGTCTACCAACATGCATGCGAACATTGTCATCTTCACGTGGAGAATATATTTTCCTACATGTTAAACAAATAAAAGAAAATATAAGCGCACAGTAACAATCATGTCAATCAAAGTAAATGAATTTGACATAATAGGTACAGGTAAAACATACAAGTAAACAAATTAGGAACTCATTATCTTTTACTCTTTCTTGTTAAACTGACAGTTGTGTATCCTTTGAGTCTCCTAATAGATGGATTTGTCAGCCTGACACAAGTTCCCTCTGCATGATCATGTCTCATATACAAGGGTTCATCTTCATCTTCATATTCATCTCCATCTTCATCTATACCAATATCTTCTGACCCCAAAAGCTCGAAAGAAGGATCTTCCTGAACAATATTCAAATAGTCATGACTTTCAAGATGAACTTGTTCTTGACGATTCTTGTTTGATGGGAGTACAATGAACCAATTCTTCTTAGCAGGATCGGGAATGAAGAACACTTGTTCTGCTTGTGATGCTAAAATGAAAGGATTATCTTTGTACCAAACTTTAGAAATGTCCACTTGAACAAAACCAAACTCATCTGTCCGCAATCCACTGTTGTTGTTCACCCACTTACATCTGAATACAGGGACCCTCAACATAGAATAATCTAACTCCCATATATGTTCAATGACACCAAAGTATGACATTGGTGCGTAGATAGGATATATGTCTTTATCACTGGATATATGCCAAGAATCAGCATCAAATGTTACCCCACTATTCTGCATCGTGCTCCGTGTATCCTGTTCTTGTGTATAGAATGTGTAACCGTTGATTGCATAACCATTGTAAGATAATACATTTAAGCTCGGTCCCTTTGACAACCATATCAATTTCTCAGAAACTGAATTAGGATTCTTCTCCATCTCATCATTAATGCGCTTTTTCAACCAACTTGAAAAATGTCGATTGTGTTCTTTTGTTATTAAGTTTTCATTCCTATCACCATATAATTGTCGAAGAGCTACCTTGTGTTCATCAACAAATGGTTCAACCTCATCAGTGTTATGTAGCACATACAGGTGGGCTTGCTCCAAATCAGTCACTGCTATCTTGATTACCTCCTTCCCGCTTGTTCCTTTTCCTGATCTTCGGCCATCATGGTGGGACTTTGGGATCCCAACAGGGTCAACATTTGATAGAAAATCAGCACAAAATTACTTGCTTCTTCAACCATGTACCGTTCAGCAATACATCCCTCTGATCGATATCTATTTTTAACATACCCTTTTAAAATTTTCATAAATCGCTCATTCGGGTACATCCATCTCAAGTAGACTAGACCGCACAATTGAACCTCTTTCACCAAGTGTACAGTTAGGTGAACCATAATATCAAAAAATGAAGGTGAAAAATACATTTCAAGTTCACACAGAGTACAAACAATTAGCCTTTACAAATGTCGCAACTTGGTTGAACCAACCACTTTACTACATATCAGCTTCAAAAATATGCAGAGTTTAGTGATTGTCTTTTTGACATTTTTTGGTAAGATAGACCGTATACCAACCGGTAAGAAATTCTGTATGAGCACATGACAATCATGAGATTTAAGGTTCTTTAACTTCAACTCTTTCATTGAAACAAGGTTTTTAATATTTGAAGAGTACCCCTCTGAAACTTTAATTCCTTTTAGAAACTCGCAAAACAATTTTTTCTCCTTCTTTGACATAGTGTAAGCTGCTGGAGGTAGATAAGTGCGGTTCCCTTTCTCAACCTGTGTCAACTCTTCTCTTATTCCCAAATTAACCAAATCCAACATCACATTGACACCATCCTTACTTTTTCCTTGCACATTGAGCAACGTGCCAATTATACTATCACATATATTTTTTTCAATGTGCATCACATCGAGAAAATGCCTAACATATAAGGATTTCCAATATGGAAGTTCAAAGAAAATAGACTTCTTCTTCCAACCACTTGTCCCGGTTTGATTAACATATGGCTTGCCAAAATTCTTATCTAGCTTTTTTACCTTCTCAAAAACCTGAGCCCCGGTCAACATCTTTGGTAGGCTACCTTTTTCAGGGTTACCATTGAAAGCCTTTTTCCACTTTCTCCAATGATGTTTTGATGGTAAGAATCTCTGATGTCCCATATAGACATTTTTCTTACAATTATCTAGTCGCACTGAATGAGTATCATCTTCACATATAGGGCATGCACAATATCCTTTAACACTGTATCCAGACAAATTACCATAAGCTGGGAAATCATTAATTGTGCCATACAGCATGGCTTTCAAAGTGAAACTTTCTTTCCTATACCCATCATAAACATTGACGTCATCTTCCCAAAGTAGCTTCAAGTCATCAATTAAAGGAGCCAAATATACATCTATATCATTCCCAGGCTGTTTTAGCCCAGAAATTAACATCAACAGCATCATAAACTTAAGTTTCATTATCAAGTGTGGAGGAAGGTTATAAATCATCAATATTACCAGCCATGTGCTGTGTGTACTACTTTGAACGCTGTGCGGATTGATTCCATCAGTTGACAGTGTAAGGCGTATGTTCCTTACCTCATTCGAAAAGTCAGGATACTCATGATCAATTTTCTTCCATTGAGAGGCATCTATAGGGTGCCTCAGCTATGTGTCTTCAATCCTCTCATCTGCATGCCATGTCAACTGCTTCGATATCTTTGCATTACTGTACAGACGCTTGAATCTCGAGATAATAGGAAAATACCATACGACCTTGACAGGACTTTTTCCTTTCTTCTTCTCATATCAAGATGCATTGCATTTAGAGCACTTCTCTAACGTTGCATATTGTTTATGAAATAATATGTAATCGTTAGGGCATGCATGTATCTTCTCATATCCCATTCCAGTTGTTGAGCAAAGAATTCGCTTTGCTTCGTATGTCTTCGTAGGAAGTACATTCTCTTCTGGAAGCATATCTTGCAAAAGTTCAAGGAGTGTGGTGAAGCCCGAATCACTCAACCCATAGCGGGCTTTAAAGTTGTACAATTTCAGCACTGCTAGCAATCTTGTGTATTTTGTACAACCGGTATATAACGGTTTCTCTGCATCACCTTTCAACTTCTCAAATTCTCTAGGATAATTATGAAGTACCTGTTCAACCACATTAAGCATTTCTTCAAAACCATCATCTTCATCATACATGCTTTGGTCAAACTCATTTAAAGCACCACTGGTGGTATGCGCCCGATCATTACAGGGGTTGTTTGTCTCACCATTCCTTGTCCATCGTGTATATGTTTGATCAATCCCATAACACACTAAATGATCTAACAAATCAAGTGGACTAATCCGCTTTCCATAACAACAAGATAAGCAGGGACACAAGATTTTGTTAGGATCTTTTGTATGCTCAATTGCAAATCTAATAAACTCTTTCACCCCATCTATATATCCTCTTGAACACCGATCAGATGACATCCATTTTTGATCCATCTATGGTTTCAATAACCTAGATTTAAATAGTGGTTAGTTACTATATATGAGAAAATCATCTATGCCTTCAACCTATATACACACTAAATGAGAAAACTATCCGTTACAAAGGGTATGTGAGTCAATTTATACCAATTGGTCACGGTAGGTTTAAATAAAAAAGTATACTTTGTTCAAGATACAATAAAAATTAAAACAAAAAACACAAAAAAGGGAACTTATATGAGATTATTTATGTCACTATAAAATCCAAATAATTAAATAATTAAATCCTAATTTTTTTGGTAAAAAAATAAATCCTAATTCACTTTGTCAATTACATATATAGACGAGAAAAAAAACATTTTGTCCAAGATGCAACAAAAATTTAAAATAAATCAAAAAAGAGATTGCTTATGTCAAGTTGCTTATGTCACACTAAAATCCAAATAAAAAGGGTAGCTGAATTCTTAGAGAAAAAAGTAAGTTTTAAAAGTTGTGTTTTAAAGAGTATATTTTTTAAAAAAAGTAAGAATGTTTTATGGCTAATGAATGAGGAGTTAAGAAAGTGATAATAGTAAAAAAATTAAATTTATATTAGTATGTCAATTGATTCTTGATTCTTGAGCAATATTCCCTAATTCCTTATTTTTTATTTTTTTAATTAAGCTAATTAGCCATTATTATTATATTATGATATTAGGGCACATGAAAAAAAATTTAACTGCAAAATAATGATAAATTCATAAAATTATTAAAATTAAAAAATAACAAAAAAGAGCAGGTCTCAATCATAATAAAAAAAATACAGATATATTAAAAAAACAATAAAAGACAAACTTACAGATTCGCAGTGGGGACCAAATGCTTATACCAAAAAGGGAGCTTTTATCTGTATTATGGGAAGCTGATCAGACGCGAGAAAATTGAAGCTAAACAATAATAAATGAATTGAAGTCCATCAGAAACAAGACTTGATTATAAGAGAAGAGGTGACTATGAATATAAGAGACCCACCTTAGAAGCTGAGAGACAGTGGAGGGAGGGAACTGATGGCGGACCTGAGGGAGAGAGCTGAGGGAGCATTATTGAGACAGGGAAGGGAGGGAGCTGAGGGACCGAGGGGATCTGAGGGACCGGGGACGCTGGGGGACGGGAGCTGGGGGACGGTGGGGGGAGCTGGGAGCTGGGGAACGGGAGATGGGGGACGCCGGGGTGGGGGAGCTGGGAGCTAGGGGACGGGGGGAGCTGAGGGGGACGGGGAGAGGGGAGCTGAGGGGGACGGGGAAGGGTTCGGATGCTGAGGGGAGTGAGGGGCGGCGGTGCAACACTTAGGGATGAGCTGGGCAGGGAAATTGATTTGGGAGGGGGATTTGAATTAATTTCAGACATTGGGTGGCGCTTATCTCAATAAGCGCCACCCAATCACAATTTTTCATATTTTTATAATAATTAATATATAAAATATATTAATTACTAAAATTATATTATTTATTAATTATATAATATTAATATTCAGTAAACATTGGGTGGCACTTTTCTCAATAAGCGCCACCCAATCACCATTTTTTTATATTTCTATATTAATTAATATATAAAATATATAAATAACTAAAATTATATTATTTATTAATTATATAATATTAATATTCAGACATTGGGTGGCGCTTCTCTCAATAAGCGCCACCCAATCACCATTTTTTTATATTTTTATATTAGTTAATATATAAAATATATAAATTATTAAAATTATCTTATTTATTAATTATATAATATTAATATTCAGACATTGGGTGGAGCTTCTCTCAATAAGCGCCACCCTATCATTTATTTAATTGAATAATTAATTACAAAAATTAATATTAATCATATATATTTATTATTTAATATAATTTTACTAACAATAAAATATTACATTTATTTTAATAAACTTTTATTTTAAGTAATTTATTAGAATGAATTAAAATTAAATGCATTTAATTATATTAATATATATTATTAATATGAATAAATTATAATTTAATTAAAAAATTTAAAAATTAGATGTAGAGACGATTTTAATTTATAAAATTAAAATGAGAAATAAATGCAACATATGTTCAGTAATCTATTACAATATATAAATTAATATAATTATATTACATATATAAATATATAATATAAATATTTATTAAATTTATTAATAATAATTTAATAATCATACCTTAGGTGGCGCTTTCTTCAATAAGCGCCACCAAAAAGGTATTTTCAATTAGTTTTAAATTTTTAGTAATTAAATATATATTAATAAATATTAATATTATTTATTCAATATGTAATATAATTATATTAATTTATATATTGTAATAGATTACTGAATATATCTTGCATTCATTTCTGATTTTAATTTTATAAAATTAAAGTCATCTCTGTATCTAATATTATATTTTACATCTTTTATAATTAAATCATACGATATTAATATTAATATTAATATTATATATTTAATAACTAATATAGTTATATGAATTTATATCATTAAATAATATATAGTTCTACTAAATTATGTATTGTAAAAAATTATTCATTAAATTATATAATAAATTTATATTTTTTCACATCCAATTTATTACAAAATTTGTAATAATAATAGAATTTAACATTTTTTATTTTATTTTAGATTTTAATATTTATAATCAACAACGCATGTAGAATTTTGATTTCAATAAGAAAAAATATATAAAATATGATAATATATTTAGTATAAACTATAAAAAAATTATAAAATAGAAAAAATATTGGGTGGCGCTTATTTAAATAAGTGTCGCAGCTTCTATTAATTATATTTTTTAAAATTTTTTTTTTACAAAAAATACATTAGGTGGCTTTTTCTTAAGGAAGCGCCACCTAATGTTAGTGATCAGCTGTGACGCTTATTTAAATAAACGCCACCTAATGTGTTTTTGCCAAAATAAATTTTAAAAACAAAAAAATTAATTGAAGCTATGAATAAGCGTCACAAAAGGTGCGCCACTAAATCTATAATTTGTAGTAGTGGATCCACACGCTATCAAATAGACACTGGAAGACAGGGAATGGCCGATTGGAAGGAGGGGAAGCCAGGGGACTAGGCGGTGACACACTTTGTACATCATGGAAAAACCCTCACGCATGAACTTACCTTCTATCATTGTTTACGCTGAAGTAACAGTGGCTACCAAAAAATCAAATTGGCAAAGAATGAACCCTAAGGCTCTAATACCATGAAAGTAGAAAGAAAAGTAATATGAATAATTCATATGTATTTCTTAATCAAAGTATGTGTTTATATATAAGAACGAGGAGCCTTCACATTAATTGGCTCATAATGATAATTGACCTAATCACAATCCCTAATTATCCTCTATTTTTACAATTCCTGATTTCTAGGTAATAACTCCTAATTATTTCCTAACAAAAATAAATATAGTAGTGTTTTTTTTTTTTTGGTATTGTTTTGCCATCACGGAGAATTTTAAATTAATTCACCGTGAAAGATAAGTGGCGCCACCACATGGCTTCTGAAAATTCTTTAAATGCTTTAGAAAATTTGAATGCTCGAATTCCAAATGGTTCTGAAAATTCTTGACTGCTTGTCTTCCCTCCAGCTTTGGCATTCTCAGCCAAGGTTTTAAGCAAGCTGAAATATGAGGAGGATGAGAACTGGCCAGGGTGGTTGTGGGTGGGGTGAAGGAATGATAAAGGAGATCTGTTTTTGTGGAGGTGAAAAATCGCATCTCATTTGCCTCCATTAATGACTTTCTGCTCTAATGTTCTTCTTCAACGAACGTCACTCACATCTTCACCGCCATCTTCCTTGTCTACAAAAGCAACACCAAGGCCCATCCCTGTCAGCGTCAACAACATGGATGGGAAATAAATTTTTCAGCCAGTGTTACGAAAATAAATTTTTCAACAGGTGTTAACAACGGCTAAGGGATGTTTGGGGTGCTGTTACTATAGGGTGAGATTGCCCTAATATTTGATCTCTAGTTTTCAAATTCGATTAGTGATTATTGTTCTATTATTATTTTTTTTTTAAGAAATATGGTTTGATTTCCTGTTTGTGAGGTTTGATTTCTGGATTGTTTATCTGGTTTGAAATTCTGGGTTGTTTTTAGGCAAGTTGAAGAAGAAGACACACGGAGTCGATGGTGAGGTGGAGAGAGGAAGGATGTGATCTGGATGATGAGATGGTGGAATGATGAGGTGGTCTTGCTGAGTATGCAATATCACTCAAACTAACTATCAAAATTAACCATGGCAACATTGTTGAACAATATTGCACACAGAAAAAAAAAAACCTTAGTAGTAATATTGCTCTTTTCTAACAACTTTCGATACAAAATTAAACCTTAACTATTAAAAAAATAAACAAGAGATTTTTTTAACTGATTAAAAGATAATGAAATGAAAATTAACTAGTGTTGGTTATTAATTTAATTTAATTAATTAGAATTAGTTTCTAAGCTTAAAATGTAAATTAGTTTGAATTAATTTGAATAAATCTTATGTTAAATAATGGGTAAATTAGAGGATATGGTCTAAGAACGTAGGGAGTTTAGTTAGGGGTAAATAGTTTTTTTTTCAATTTTTATTTTAGTAGTTGATCCTTCTAAATAATTTCAATTTTTAATATTTTCTGCAGTAAATATCATTTTCACGAGGAGGTTCTCACTAATTGTCCCAAACTTTTTTTTTTATCTTCTCTTCAACTTCTTCACGCATTGATCTGTGTCTTTCACGCCTGCGCACTAGTGCACCAAAGTAAAATGTGTTTTTGGCTCTCTAGTTTTTTCATTTTTTTTTAATTCTTTGGTCATTTTTTTCTACTCAGTTTTTTCCCCCTAATCTAAGTTGTGATTTTTCCCTGCTACTCCATCCTTTAGATCTTTTTCACTAATATCCTGCAGAGTCAAATTTTTTTAATCCCTAGATCATTTTGCTCATTAAAAAAAGCTGTGTTTTTACTCCAAGAAATATATATATATATTTCATTTTTAATTAAAAAAATCTTGGACCAGAGTAAAAACGGGCATAAATTATGAGGATAAAAAAAAAGAAATTAAGAAATCCAAATAAAATAATGGGAGTATATTTGTTAATATATAATTTGCTCCCCTCCTATACCCTCCCATCCAATTAAATAAAGCCCATAATCTCCCCTCTCTTCCCCTTATTAACCTCCCCTCTCCAACTCTACGAATTGTGCCAACTAGAATTTTAATTTACTAGCTACTTATTTCATGGCTTTAATTTGAGTCACAATCCTACTTTAGAAAATAAAATACCACATTAATCGCAAGTTTGATTATAGCCTTGAATAAATTGGTGAATAAGAATATTTGGTCATCTATAATAAAAATCTCATTATTAGGAATATGAGCGGAAACATCTCTCAATTGACCTCAACTATAGGTAAAACAGTCATGCTCCCTTCACCCAATCGGGAACTTGATTTCGCCTTCCATTGAACTAAACACACCCTTAATGATAAGTTAAATGAAATGAAATTGACACTCTTAAGCAAGATCAAGAGTTAAGCCTTGTGGATTTTAAAAACATCACGATGAGTAACTTGTCTCCAATGAGACATACATAACAACATAGGTTACCAAAAAGCTGTAGAAAAATTGATAAATGCTCATAGTTTTAAAGAATAAATTTCATATCTATTTTGTCTGGGCTTTATAACCCCACTGATACCAACCGAATAAACACCTCTCTTAAAGCTTTATTAAACGTGATATTGTGAGACAGAGCCCTTTGTATATAGTGAATAATGGGTGCGCGTAAGCGATGAGGAAAAAATTCATATCTATTTTGCTTGTTTGTGATGCTATTTCGAACCATGGATCTTAATTCTAAGCCATCTCATATTATTCTTTCTTTTTTTTTTTAATGTATCATTTTATTGAAAACAATCCTGTTCAAAGCAGAGATAAGATCTATCATCAATCTCATATTATTCTACACAAAGCGCACTATAATTTTTATATTTAAAATTATTATCATTTTATTATTCATTATTCTTAAAAAATTGTAGTCAAAACATTATTTTATTGTATAAACTACTTTTTTTTATTAAAATTGAACATTATTAAAATAAACTTATATATAACATTTATACTGCAAAAATCAAATTCAAACAACTTGTTAATAAAAAGTTATATATTTTATCAGTCTTGAACAAATATTATTCATAGTTTTAACAGGAGTTTTCTAGTATGTTGTAATGAATGTATGGTTCTGTAATTTCCAGGAAGCTTCATGGAAAACCGAGTGAGCCATCATAAATATAACTATAAATTACTTAAAAAGTACCCCAAATGACTTTGACAATAATTTCAAAAATTCTTTTTTTATATCAAAAACAAATATTCGTAGTATTTACAACAATACAATAATATTATTTACTACAATACAATAATCGTATACTTATATACCTTCTTCCCCTTGAACGCCCCACTTGCTAATTTGGATAAATTGTACTCAAACTTCTCTCAAGGCCAAACATAATTTTTTAAACCAACCACTCACCAATAGCCCAACCAAAAATTCTCTCATAATTGAAAATAAAAACGTAAGAAACAGAGACAAGTAAAAAAAGTCAAAGCATAAATTTCATTCTATTCTGCTGTACACCTGTGGGTTTTAAGCCACAGATTCACAAACCAAAGGTGTGTTTCTCAGTCGCTTGCTATGTAATAGTAATCCAACTATATCCCCAAATATGTTGGGGATTTCAAATGGAGTTAAAAGGAGAGGCTAAACAATGAAGGAATATGTAAACAACTCGAAAATTAATCATTTACTTCCTATAGTTTTGACTCAATTATAATTCAATCTCTGAATTTTAACTCAATACAACTCAAATCTCGTAATTTTGACTCAATTGAAACTTATTCTTTGAACTTTGACTTCGTGGAACTCATTTCCAAAGTTTTAACAAGTTAAAATGTTGATCCATACACTTTAAGGAAAGAAAATTATCAAGACTAAAGTTATTATTTGAAACTTAAGGGCTAAAGGTTTAAATAGTTGAAACTATAAGGATTCACTTATAATGAGTTGAAGTTGCTAAGTTTAATCGAGTCAAAACTATAAGACCTGGATTGTACAAGTTCAAATTTGATGACTGAGTTACAGTCAAATCAAAACTATAAAGATCAAATAATTAATTTTCCTGTTAAAAAAGATCCCCAAGGAGCATTATATCTACAGAGATGCAAAATATGACCACAAAACTTGCCTCCTTCATTCTTCTATGTACCATTTTCTGTGTTATTCTGCTTATGTCATCTCATGTTGCAGCAGAGGGGTTTTCCTTGAAGCTGCAATTTGTCCCACATACATGTCATCTGCCGCGGAGACTGGTAATGTGCCGTGTAGTAATCTTCAATGCAACCGAATTGGCAGAACTTCAAGCTGTGCACGTATTCTACTGGTCTTGAGCTGTTAAACTGCTCTGCCCACATTCCCATGCTCACATCCTCCATTTTGAACAACTGCACCACATTGTGATTGGTTTTTGTTATGATTTTGAGACTTGAAAGCTGATGCAGTTTACGAAAAGCCTGGCTCGTCAAATCAATTATAGGTAGATATCTAAATTTGTTCAACGGGGGAATAGGAAAAGAATAGGCTAAATTATGCATAAGCTCCCTGAATTTTAGACTATGTGCAGATACCATCCTTGAAATTAAAAAATTTACACACAACCTAAATTTTTACATTTATGCACTCATTAATTTGTCCATTATTTCCCTAACAAAATATAATATACAGGGAGTTTATTTGCAATTGACTCAACTTAAAGAGCATACGATCAATAGCATATTATGCTACGTTAGTGAGATAACGAAATAATTAACAACAGGGATTACAAGTCAGAAGTTTAGAGAGGTTCCATCTAAAGTTTTAAAGATTAATGGGGTTATTTACACATGATTCAAAATTCAGGCGAGCTTTGAATAATTTAGCTGAGAAAAAAATGTGTTTGAAATGTTGAGATGTGTAGTCCAAATTAATAACGTCAACCTATCACATGAAGACCGTGTCTACTAAAGAATTTTTCTGTCTCTACCCAAGTTTTTAAAAACTGTGAAGAAATAAGCTTGTATCCAAGAATATTCATGAAAGGGGATGCACAAATATAGGGTTCAATAGACTCATGTGATCACAATGATGGACACATGAGCATTTGATCATTTGCAAAAAGTCAGACATACGTCTAAACTGTGCTTCTCGAACTCAGATACGATGAACTCAGCAATGTCAGATGAGACTATGTAACCCGGGCCATTAGCATAGGGAGGATACTCTTCCTCCAGCCATTCCTGGAAGTTTTGTGAAAAATGAAACAGTAGAAACACACATTACCACCAAGTGCACCAAAGTAAGACCGGCGTGTAATCTCCAATTTTAAAGTCAGAAACCAGAACAATGAAAATGATGCATGTTTGCCAAAAGAATATGATACACATACTTCTAGAACATAATCTAATTAGAAATTATATATAGCTTGTGAAACTCGGATTCGGATCCCCTCAATTGTTCAATTGCTCAAGTGAAGAAAGCAATAGAGATAAAGATAGAGGTAGGTCCTGCCTATTAGCGAAGTTCCCCTCTATCTCTCCCCCACGTGAGCAATTGAGGGAATCAAAATCCATGAAACCGTTGGCGTTGCATTAAATAATACAGTTAGGCGCAAAACACTTTCTTTTTCTAATTTTCCACTCAAAATCATGCAGCAAGAGGGCAAAGTAGCATGCAGCATTTTAACTGTGGACCTAGAAATTATGTTTGACCAGTTAGCAAATTGCAGATACATGTCAAACGGTTCCACAAAAACAGTTATATAAAGCAGAGCCCATGGCAAATGAAATTAGGTATGAAAAATCATGACCCCAAATGTTAATAATAATCAGAAAAATCACACAACAAATTAAGCAGTGGTTAATCAAAGTCAATGGAGTTTCAACCAGCAGCAATAGAGAAGATTAACAACCATAGACTACAATAAGAAATAGTATAAGCAACTGTCTTAATTAAGATTTTACACAAGGTTAAAGAAATCTAACTACATAAAGAAAAACTATAAATAGAAAATACAAAACGCAAATGAGTACACTCAAGAATAAAGAATACACATAAAATCTAATACCTCATACGTTACTGCCCATTTACCATGGCGAAGAGGCCTATGGTGGTAATTCATATTTCCAATGTAAAAACTTCTATCTCTTGGAACTTTTCTTGCTTCACTGATGATTGAATCCACCCTGACAAATGTATCGTCATCACACTTCATAATATACTCAGCAGCCATTGAACGAATCTGCGAAGTGTCACAGTCAATAATCATCAACAATACACCAATAACAGAAAGGAGGAGGAAAAGAAGAAAAAGAATAGAAAACAGTGACATTTCTTGCCTCTCCCACCACTCACCCCATATTCACAGATAGCTATAGTCTTCAACACAACAAGGTCATAATGATCCATGTATGGGACTATAATGATATCACCAAAATATTCTGCTTCTTTCTTTATCTCAACATTTATATCCTTTCTTCCATGCTATATTGTATGAGAAATGAGGAAAAAAATGTTAAACCATTTTTACATTAAAAAAACATTTTTACATTAAAAAAAAAAAGATTTCATTCATAGGGTTTTGTTATCTTTCGGGAAGGGAAGGTGAATCCATCCCTACCAAGGCTACAAAGAATCTAGCCACAACACGGGAAGACTTGATTAACTTTTGTTGCATCCAAGACTTCCTCACTGCCATCCGTTCTGCAAAATGGTTTCCGGCAGAAAGGATTCCGATAAAAAGCTTCACATTCACATGAAGAAGAGGAGGAGCTTTCCATTGAGGATGCATTTCAAGATGCATCTGTGGGGCAAAACTTGGATGTGATGTTGGTAATGAAGCAGCATAAACAGCTTGCACATCGACAGCCCCATTTATAGATAGTCCAGTAGCATCCTCAAGAGTAAATCCCTGTGAATATTGTTAAAAAAGTTAAAACAATTTATCATATCCACACAGTTGAAGAAGATAAGATTAGTGTACCCACCGTTCGATAAGGAAAAGACGTCACATGCTTCCCATCCACATTGACATGGTAGCCTTCCAGGCCAGCACTTAAGGTGATAACAAATAATTTTCCTTCAGCAAAAGGATAGGGCCAATCTACAGTCACCTTCTTCTTTCTCCCTATCAGTCTATTTAACCACCATGACACCTTCGACTCTTCAGAGCGGTTGTCATCATCACGAATCCACTTCTCACACTTTACCTGGCCATCAACTTCATCAAACCCAGAAAATCAGTAAAAGTGACTAATGTCCCTTAAGAACTGACACACTAAAAGTAACTTCACATGGATGTCCATAGAAAGTAGGTAGGCCAACTCTATACACAATGATTACTCCAAAAGCAACATCCCATTACCATAAGCCATATGACAAACAGCCTAATGCATATATTTCTTTTTGCTTTTCTTTTACATTTTGTGTATCACGGTTAGGGTGTAATTGTAATCAAACATAATCCAAAACTAAATCTCCTCCCAGGTATTGTTGAGATTTAGCCTAATGCAACTTTTTAGAGTATTTGACAAACCATTATTCCTACATTAAATTCAATGAGACTCTACATATCATGCAATGCAATCACAGAAATTGAAATTGACATTGGTTATAATGAATCAATCACCAGTTTCCTCGTCAGCGCGAGATTTCCATCCCTCACACCTGAGAGCAGAACCCCACTGCATCCTGTAGCAAGTGTTCTGCTCAATCACTGGTTTACCACTCCAATCCCCTTTCAACCTCGGATTGAAATGCAGAATCCTAGGTGGTTCCTCGTTGTCCACAGTCTTCAAACCCTGCAACTCCATCATGAACTGCGACACCATCACTGAGTCATCCCCTTCCTTCACTATCGCTATCTTGGGATCATGCTCGGCATGAGCCCAACGCGGCGTCCCAACCACCGTGAGGTGCGACCATAGTGTCAACCCACATGGTAGCACCATCACGCCTTTCTGCTCCCGAAATTCCGACCCCGATAGCGAAATCGAATGTGGGCATGAGTCCAAATGATTCTCAGGCTTCAACTTCGTCTCATTCTCGATTTTTCCACTCTCTACTTCTTCCCAGAGCTTCTTTCCCACTACCCAAGCATGTCTCGCTGCCTTTTGAAGTACTGAAAACCCATTTTTAGCTGCCGCATTAGCGTCGGATAAAGTGTCGTTGAAGACTAAACCTGAAATTTTGCTCAACTCGTGCATTTGACGCTCGGGTTTTCGGTGCCGTGATCCTTGAGAAGCCCGAAATGCTTCCTCGGAGGGTCGAATTGATGTGATACTATTTTCAACTTGTTCCTCGTCAGTGTCGAACAACATAGGCCTAGGCAATGCGTCACTGAGAAACCCAGAAGCAGCGTCAAAAGATGAAAGTGACGAAAACCCTGTTCGGAGAACAAGAGGGATTTCGAAGCTCATGAATAGAAAGTAAAGCAAGATTACGCCCATCATAATTTGAAGCAGCCTGAACCTATTGGGTAGCACTGACAGCTCTGTCTTCCCTCTCTTCATCGTCTTGAACAACTCTGATCACTACCCAGAAAGAACAAAATCAAAGTGGTTTTCCTGGGAATGTATAACGCTTTAAGATTAAGAAGCTCAGCCCTAAAAAGGGGGGAAAACAGAACAATGGGGAAAGCCGAGCTCTCCTGAGAAAAATGTATTCACATGAACATGAACTATTAAACACTAACAGTGAAGAAAAGGAAGAAAAAGCTTGCGTTTTTGTTGGTAAAGTGCAAGTCTTTGGGAGCAAATTTTGAATATTGTTTTCCTCGGCGAGAAAACTTTTTGAAAATTTTTAATTAATGCCAGAAAAGGGTACAATCGACTGAAGTGAAAGCAGACATGAAGCCAGGACGCTTCCTTGCATTTGGAATGAACGAAGGAAGCAGAGCGAAAACGACGTCGTGATAATATGGAGGCGAATTCCGATGAATTGAAACAACGCTATCAACCAACAAGCTACCTTTTCTCCGCTGCTGAATCCAATAATTTGGACATATCTCCCTTTAACTTGAAAATTTATCGATGGTCTAAATTAATCTGGA
Organism: Albizia julibrissin; assembly: GCA_037074505.1. NCBI lineage: Eukaryota > Viridiplantae > Streptophyta > Magnoliopsida > Fabales > Fabaceae > Albizia > Albizia julibrissin. The sequence goes on from CM073485.1 coordinate 28,858,973, forward strand.
CTGAGCCGGGAGAAATCATAAGAACTACAAAATTATACTATTAAGTATTTAATACTGCTATAACCTCTTACCAATGGTGATAAACAGTAAGTTTATCCTTTAAAGTGGTAATTAAGCAGTCTTATCTCCATAAAAAAAAAACACGTGTGAATTTTGAAAAAAATTTTATTGAATGAAATAAAAATTCTTTACATTCTAAACATGAAATGAAATTATACCATTAACACAATAAAAAAATTGAATCAGAATATATTAATAATTTTTTATATGAAATTTTCACCCTCTAGAAGTAAGAGAAATTATATGTGCATGGGGTAGTCTTTGAAAGAAACATGGGGTCGTGAGGTGCGCACATCATATTTGCCGCGAGGAAGCCTTTCAGCCTCGTCGGTGGTCAACTTTTTAAAGGAATATATAAATATACTTTGGATTAAATTAATGGAATCTTTAATCTGGGCTTTGATTAAATATTGTGAGTGATCTTACTTTACACAAAAGGTATGTTATCAAAATTTTGATAAAGGCCGTTAAAAAAAAAAAGGAATTTGATAAAGATGTAAGTGGGGTTAGAGAGATAAATGGGAAGAGAGAGAGAGGAGATGATTATGGCGTACCTGGATATCCATTATTTCAAAAGAGGAAGACTATGGCCATGGTATATTGGAATTGACTTCATGAAAATAGAATTGAAGGTTAATTTCATGCCTTTATCATGTTTGGTATAAATCTAAAAATATAGAATTAACTTTTATGTGGAGGCTAATTCTATCAAGATTGATGGAAATCATTTTCATATCAAAAATTTATATTTTTCAATTCCAACTCAAAAAAATCATTTTTGCCCCTCTCATTTTTCATTATCCCCAACTTCATCCCATCATCATTTATCTCCACCGGTGGTGGCAAGCTTCTTCCCCACCCACCAGCAACCTTCTTCTCCACCTACCACTACTCCTACTGCCATCGCCACCACTAACGACCTTCTTCCCCACCCACCATTGACCTTTTTCGACTTCGTCGTCTTCATCTTTTCCCCCAATCTCCATTGACGAACCATGGCTGACCTTCTTCAACTTCGTCTTCTTCATCTTCCCCACATAAGATTGACGTCATCTCCGGCTCCGTCACCAACGAGAAGATCGTGTTCTTCAAATGTTCATCAATTTCTCCAACCACACAAGATCAACGCCGTCTCTGACTCCATCACCATCGACGATAACCCATGTGTGACGAAAACTCCACCAAGGGCACAATCGATCCATGAAAACCACAAGCTCGATCTCTATGAGAGCTTAATTATGTGCCATCACTCATCTTTTGCACATATGGGTTTTGGTCTAACAAATAGGAGTTTGGTTTAAGAAGTCAGGATTAAAAAAATTATGAAAGGCATTGTGGACTTTTAACACAAACAATATATATTTTAATTAAAAATTTATGTCTCATTTCCATATTATAACAAACACACTTTTAAATATTATTTTTATATTTATCTCTATATTTATTTCCATTTCCGCCCTATCAAGTGAACGTTGGAGAAATGATTTGATTTGACGTGGCGTGGCGACCTTAAAGAGTGCTCATGCCCGCACGATGGGTTGAGGCTGTGACCTGTGGTCTGACTCTTCAATTTGTTGGACACGTCTATACACGCTAACTATGTGCCACCTTTAATTTTTAGTGCCACTCCAATTGTTATTATTAAGTCATTTGTAGATCATTTTTATATATTTAGAATTGCATTGATTGATAATTTTTTAAAATTTACCCTTATTAAAGTTTTACCTCACTGCACTTAAAGATATTTGATTAGGTGGTGGAACAGTTCGACGTACAAAATAGGTGAATTAAGTTTAAATTTCATTTTATTCAAAAAAAATCCCTGATCTTGATGCGGATTTATCCGTTGTTCAAATACCATATATATGAATTAGGTAATTAATTTATAAATATTAAAAAATGAATTAAATTAATTATTTTTTGGTAAAATTAAATTACTTATTTGTTATAGATGTATGTTAGTTTATCTAAAATAGCTGTTTTGGTTATTACCGTATTGATGGAAACTCCATTACATATATCTCATATCTGCAAGTTTATCTAATTACAATTATGATCAAAGAGGTAATTTCTATCTGTTAAAATTAATGGAGTATATGTTGTCGTATTAGTTTCGGACGTAAATTTTAATTAATGAAAGAGTGAATGGCATAGGAAGCTAAAGATTTCATTTCAATAGGACTCAGAAAATAAAACAAAAATGAAAATCAGTGTTTTGTTATAAATATTATGATTACTTGAATCTTCATAACATATTATGAGACCTTTAACTTTCCATCATACCGAACAACATTATACCCTATCTATTGGAAATTGTGTTTTAGAGGCCAATTATTATATTTTGAATATTGTTATTTAATGAATTTTCCCATCTTGTTATCATATTATTTGCATGTTTACTTTGATAACTATATCTTTGGATAAATTATATTGATTGTCCTAAATGTCACTGGTCGGTCATCTATACGGGAGCAAAAATGAAATAAGACCAGTATGACTTTGAAGATGTATGGAGATACGAATAAAAGTCCTAGACACTTGTAAGAGTATAAGGTGTTAGACCGACCCGCTATGAGAAAGCTGTATGGATCAAGTCATAAGTTTATCTCATGTATAACTACGTCATCATACCCTTTCACCTGAGATCATCATGGATTCCTATATGAGAGTTGCTAAGCTTTTAGTCAAAAGTCACATTTGATCAGGTGATGATAAATGCTACAATCAGGCTTGATGGTTTTCATGCAGAGGAATATGAATGATGAAGATGAAATTTGTTCCTCACATTAGTAGAGAGACATTACTAGACTCCTCGATGAGTAAGTTTGAGAAATGTATGGTCATACTATGATGGAAAGAAGTTTCCATTTCTATAGTCAGACTACTCATGATCGAGAAAGTAATGGTCAGGAATAGGAGGATGATATTCTTCATGCCTCATCGTTGACCAAAATATCATGTGACAAAAGGGACGTGATATGGTTGTATGACAGGTTGTATCGGTTTATCGATCCTCATATGAAATAGGTAGTCGTAATGTATTGCTAGATGCCGCTTATGACTTATGAGTTAATATAGTCATTGGCCTACTACCAACTTCATATGAGCCTACAGGGTCGCATACATAAATAGTCCAACACGAGCTATAATGTCTAGATTTATTGAATCTAAGATATGTCTAGATTTAATGAATGTAATGATTAATCTAGGGTGGACGAATTTTATATATACATTTGAAAAAAAAATTAATAATATTATATATACATATATGTATTTTTGAAATATATATATATATATATATATATATATATATATATAAATGATATATTATATGATAATATATAATACATTATTATATTGTGTTAGTTTTAAATTTAGTTTTATCTGATAATTTAAATTTAATAACTAACATGATAAAGATATAATATCTCAGATTTAATTTATAAAGATAAATTAAATCTATTTCCATTGATTCTTTATTCAAATTAAATAAATAGGTTAAATTAAAACTGTTGAAAAGATTTAATTAAAACATATTTATTTAATTTGCTTTATAAAAAAAATTAAGTGTTAATTGATATGATATGGATTTCAAAATTAATTAAGATTAATTTGAAAATCCAATATCTATCATAAAATATATAACCCTGACTAGTTATAAAAAGTGAGAGTTAGGGTTTTCTACAGATGATGAAAAAATAGAGAGCCGCAGTAAAAACCTTAGAGAGACATTGGAGGCGCTAGCACGCTGACCGTGTTGGAGTCGTATTCGTGTGGATACCGGTAGAAGGAGCTGATCTGAGGCGTGAGCTCCTTAAGATCAGAAAAAGTAAAAACGTAAACATACAATTCTAACTATTCAATTTAAACGTCGTTGATAGATCCACAATTAAGATTAATAAACTTTTACAATTTTAAATTTTAAATTCTTCCACTATTCTTCTAATCCCAACATTGTCACCCACATATTTAGGTCTTCTAGTGTTTATTCCTTGCATTGTAACATCCTATTGTCTAATTAAGTACTGGTTTAATTCATTTTTCTGGAAAAAAAAGTTTAATTCATTTCTTTAATTACCGGTGATTCTTTGGATAAGTCTTCAATGTTGGGATCCTATAGATAAAGGTGGTGTACACACATTTGAGATAAATAAGTGAATATAAGAGCTCCTCCTTATTTTCCCCTATAATTCTCTCTTATCTACTTCATCTACCATCCCACTAATCTCTTGTATTTTTCTTATTTTCATGATATTTTAAAAAAGTATGAAAATTATTTTATTCTGTTGTTGTAACTGATGTAAACTTTCAGCCCTCGATTTTTTGAGCTTTAACTTTATACAATTTAGACTATATAATTTTCACTCATATAATAATTTAGTTCATAAATTTTGACTTAATATAACTTAGTTCATTTAATTTTAATTATTTAAAACATTGGTATCTAACATTAAAAAATAAACTTCAAATCTTATAGTTTTATTTTCTAAAAAGCTAAAAGATACTTTTGGTCCTTTAACTTTACATGAAATTTCATTTTAATTCCTTATGTTTACAAAATTCATTTTTAGTTCTTAAAACTTAACACCGTTAATGTTACTAATAGAAAATGCTGACTAAGAAAAGTTAAATAATGAATATGCAATGCTGACGAATTAAGTATGGATTTTTTTATTTAAAAAGAGATATACTTACATATTCTTAAAATGCCACGATATCTTTATTAACAATTAAAATACAACTCATCATGATTTTAATCTAGTTGGGTGATAATTCCTATGAAGCCATTCAAATTTTATTTTTTTATAGGAAAATTGCTCATAAATACCTATTAAAATTTTTTTGTCAAATGAAACCTTATGCACATAGGGAAGATTATTTGAACATAATGAAAGATCTTTTACATAGAGGGAAATTGTTTGAATACAAGGGAATATCTTTTGTATATAGGGAAAATTGTTTGAACACAATTAATTATTAAATGGGATCTAAAGTACCAAGGTCTTTTAAGAGAAATAAAATATGAAGTAAAATGATCACATTGCCTTTATGTGATCTTCCCTTGTATCATCCAAACAATCTTTCCTATGTACAAAAGATTTTCTCTTGTGTTCAAATAATCTTCCCTAAGTGCAAAATATCTTCCCTTGTGTTCAAACAATCTTTCTCGTGTGCAAAAGATCTTCCATTGTATGTAATATATCTTCCTTGTGTTCAAACAATATTCCCTATATAATCTTTTCTTGTGTACAAACAATATTCTCTATATGTAAAAGATATTTCCTTGTGTTCAAACAATATTCTATACGTACAAAAGATCTTCTCTTATATTCAAATAATCTTCTCTATATGCAAAAGGTCTCATTTAATAAATAAATTTCTAATTATGTATTTATGGGCAGTTTTCCTATTTTTTATTTATGAAAAAGACTCTTAATTTGAAAAGGCATAATCATAATCTTGATCCCGCCTTGAAGAAACTCTTAATTTTATTTTTTAAGTACTACTGTATATATTTTTGCTGCTATTAGCTTTTGGGGTCATTCTTGATGCCGAAGGGAGAGGCCTAGGAACAGAAAGCAGAATAGAAGAAGACTATTTGGTCTTGATGAAAATTTCAGCTCATGTGTTTGCTCCATTAATGGCTTCCTTTAAAACCCAAATCACAAAACCATACAAGAAGCTCACAAATTCAATCAGAAATTTGACAGAAAGAAAAGGGGAAAACTCAGAGATGGGAAAAAGAACAAGAAAACCCCAAGAATCTAACCTTGTTGCAGATTCAGAAGCAGAAAATTGAAGATGCTGACCGCGGCTACACCTTTCTCACCCAGGTCCAAATTTGAAAATGGGTATGCTTCTCTATCCCCAACCGGGATTAACCATGTTTGGATTAGCTTATAAAAATTTTATAAATGTTTATATATGTGAGTCGAGACCACTTCTTTCACATACTTACCTTGCACACCATAAATCACGATTAAAAAGTTACTTTTGATGACTCCAATCGCTGTTAAGTGTTTTTTTATTTTTCAAATTACATGATTTATTTTTCTTAAAAAATTATAAAATTTTAATTGTTTCATATGAATCATCAACCAATTGGATTACAATAAGATTTGTTTTATTTTAATTGGTCACAGTAGATATGACAAGCCCTTCTAAAAGTTTTAAGTTTTTTTTTATAAACAGAGTATTTAAGTATTTTTTTAAAAAAATTTAAAATTTGCACTTGCTTAGTCAGTATTGCACATTAACCATTTAATTTTGCTTAATCAGTATTTTCTTTTAGTAACATTAATAGTATTAATTTTTACGGACTAAAAATGCACTTTTTAAATTTAAAGAACTAAAATGAAACTTTTTGTAAACGTAAAGGATCAAAAGTATACTTTAGTCGTATATAGACTGACATGGTTAAAACTATAGAGATTAAGTAATAATTAATTGAATTTTAATGACTAAATTTAAACTGACTAAAAATTATATAAATTAAGTTGTATCGAGTCAAAATTTAGGAGATGAGTTTTTACTATAAATTGCTTTATCTCTCATTAACTAAGTTAAAACCATAGAAACCAAATGACTAATTGTTTTATAGGGCCATCTAATTGAGTTATATTATAGTATTATTGGATACAATTTGGAATAACTCTTTCAAAAGCATTTTTTGTATTCACACAATTTTAAACTTAAGACTTCATACTTAATCAGCCAAAACTCATTTCACTAGAACCAACACTTGTTGGTCCAGATAATTAATTTCTCATAAAAGTAATATATAGAAGAAAAGAATTAATATTGATATTATTATTTATGATTTCTCTCATAATTTTTAAAATTTTTAGCATTAATATTAATTATCAATTTATCATACATCTTTTCAACCATGGTAATTAAAAGAGATATAATGTTGTGTTAGTCTTGAATTTTAACTAAAAAAATGTATGTATATATATATATATATATATATAGTTAAAATTCAAGAACTGAAATAATCAAAACCAAAATCCTTGATCATGCCTCTTGACTGCTTAGGAATTTATTAAAAAGTTTAGACCTGAATTTAAATTTCAATATTTCACTTTGATTTAATTGAGATTTTCTCTTATAAGAAAATTGATACATTAATATAAATAATTATGTAATATGATATGAACAGAATAGAATATATAAAAATATTATGTCTTTAATCTAATGATTTTATGTGGCTTTCGAGACGGACTTTCTCACTTGAGATGGTATAAATTTTTGGAAAAATTAGCATTTTCAAAAGCATTAAATTTGAACTAGCCTTAGCAGATCTGAACATTCTCTTTCATCAATAGTTACATTTACTCTCTAACGGATAAATTTGAATGCTTTCAACGGTCATTAAAGACATCCTACCTATAAATATGAAAGCATTCAAGGCAGAGTAACAAACCAATGACAAAACAATCTTGTTGCATTAAGTGTTTTGTTTTTCTGTTATTCTCTGATAACTCTGATATTCTTTTATTCTTCAGTGATCATCTATCAATTCTTTAAGAAAGAATTTGCAAACACATTTATTACTCTTGTAAAGAGAATCCAAAGGTAGTGAGACCTTGAGTGAGGGTATTTTCTTATAAAGTGTAAGTGGGAATGAATATCCTGTTGATGAGCACTACAAAAAAACGACGATTAGTAGCAGTTGGAAGAAACCACTACCAGTAGTGAAATTTGTAGCGGTTAAAGCTAACATCGCCACTGATTTGCAACAGAAACCAGTGAATCCTATTTTATGTACACTTTGTAGAGGTTATATTGTACACAACCGCTACCACTTTCACGCCACCTTGGCCCCACATGGTGCGTGGTTACTTTATAGCGATTATTTGACATAAAATCGCTACCAATTTGGCGCCAGATTGGTGCTAAATGGCGCGAAGGTGTCACGCCATTTGTGGTGGTTAATTTGTAGCAGTTATTTGAATTAAACCGCTAGAAATATTAACCTCCAAACGGCGCGAAGCTGAGGCGCCTATTGTGTTTCTTATTTAGTTGCGGCTTAACATACCTTAACCGCTACAAAATACAAATAGACATGTATTTGTTGCGATTTATCACAATAACTGCGACAAATTTTTAACCTTTGCCACTGTTATATACTAAACCACTACAAATCTAATCACTATAAAATGTCGTACAACCACAAACTCAACAAAAAGAATTTACAGCATAAAGTTCACAATAGCCTTCAAAGGTGCTGATACCCTGAAAAAAAGGAAACGGCGTATGATTAGTATCATGTTACTTTACATGATACCAAGCATAGGCCATTTCCCTTATTTCAGGTGGACGACAACGACTTTGAAGGCTATTGTTTGCTTTGGCTGCAAATTTGTTTACTCTTCTTGGCACTTAGTAGCGGTTATTATTAGAAACTGCTACAAAATGAATTAACTAATGACGGTTGGCTTTAGTAGTATTTTGTAGCGGTTATACTCTTTCTAACCGCTACAATTATTGTCTGGCCATATGAACAGTCAACATATTTGTAGCAGTTTTATGCAATAACCGCTACAAAATGTCAAAAGATAGATATTTGTAGCGGTTAATTTTGCTAAACCGCTACAACTATTTGGCATCATTTATGAGCCACAATTCACGAGGTGATCATTGTACTGGTTTTGTGATATAACCGCTACAAATACCAACTCTATACAACAGCGCCCACTTATTCTCATTTTGCTTACTATTTTGATTTATAACGACTTTTGCTCAAAATTTTATCGTTTTACATATGGCTTCAGGAGATAGAGGAAATGGGAAGGAGGTTATTCCATCCCGCATATCTCTACGTGGCAATACTAGTAGGGGAGGTGAGGGTCGTGGTAGGAGTCAGCGTAGGGGGAGTGGGGCCGCACGACTACAGTTGGGCCAGAGTAGCGACAGAAGGGGGCCTCAGCGCAGCCACAACATGCGGCCCCACAGGAGGGGGCCCCACTATAGCCCCAGCAGACGGCCTTACAGGAGGGGACCATACTACTAGGCCATCATGAAAGAGAGGGAGGTGAGATCAGCGTCAACGATTATAAGGATGAGGATTAGGAGATGTTCAACTTCGCAGGCTTTCCTCTCAGCAATTTGGAGCGGTTTCTAGATGAGGAGGCTGGGCTGGCCCCAGACCACACATGACGGTCATCTTCGTGGTCTACTGGGTTCAACGTGTAAGTGAAAGGTAAATGTAATTTTATTTTTTAACTTTTCTTTAAATACAGTTCAGTCAAATGTGAATTTAAATTTGACTAACGTATATGATAATTGTGCAAATGAGCAGGGGAATATTTTCTCGAGGAGGCTGGACGTGACCGGTTTGAAATGAATGGACCGGAGATTACCAGTTGTTGTTCCATGGAACGAGCACACGACCAGCCTATCGAGAATGGGGGTCACCTATTCAACCGCTTCTTAAGCGACCTGGGCTCGGATTGGATATGGTTTCTCATTCACTTCAGGACTTGGAAGCAAGTTCCGAAGGGGCTGAAGGATAAAGTGTGGGATGAGGAGGTTAAGGTAATTTAAGAATTACATTTAATTATATTAAATGATTTGTAATTAACTGTTTTAATAATTATTTTTAAATTTTATATATTTGAAATAATCGTATTTAGATATTTTTATTTAATTGTATTTAAGGGTAGGTTTGCCGTGGATGAGAGCTATAAGAGGTACATACTGATGAAATTGGGAGAAGGCTGGAAGAACAACAGGAATCATCTCTACCACATCAAGGACAGGGATAGGACGATTCCTCTGGAGCAGCTAATCGAGGACGTGCCGGACGGCGTCCCACCAAATAACTAGGCGGATTTTGTTCATTACAAGAGGAGTCCAGAGGGACATGAAAATTTTTTAAAATAAATATTATTTGACCATTTTTTGTTCTTTTAATGTTTTTAATAATTTTTATTTGAGAAATGTATGTAGCTCTATCTCAGAGAAACATGGCGAGCCACACCCAGCAGTCAATCTACCACAAGGTTGGATCGAAGACATTTGCTGTGACCTAGAGTGAATTGGTATGTTTTTACCATTTCAGTTAATTTTACATTAATATTAATAATTTAATTTTGATTAAATATTTATAATAATAATTTTATGTTTCGATTATTTAAGGAGCAGAAGGCTCAGGAGGAGAACCGCCAGACCGATTACGGAGAGTTATTCATGGTGACACATAGGCACTGGGACGGGACTCCGACGTCTTAACAGACAGAGGAGGCCATTGTAAGTACCATAATTAGAATTATTATTAATTGATTGTTTAAATCAACTAATTTATTGTTGATAATAATAATGATTATAATAACTTGTTGCATAAAATTGCAGGCAAGGATTCAACAGTCTCAAGCTGAACTGAGAGAGACACAGACCTAGGAGTCTGAGGGGTCTGTGGACCCCACTACGCCATTGAAGGCTGGTTTGGGACTGATCGAGCACTCAGGCCGTGCGAGGGGGATTGGGTTAGGCGCCAGACCTAGTATGGTGTATGGGAGGAGTGGTAACTCTGAGGCGGGACCTTCTCGATCACAGACGTCCGGGAGCAGATGTCCGAGGGAGGAGACCGTTGAGAAGATTCGGACGGAGGTTGCAAGACAGATGCAGGAGCAGGCCGATTACATCTAGGCTCAGCAGATGCAATGGAGGGATATCATGAACTCCATGCTCAACAAGGCATAGAGTCGCCTGTTCCCCGATGAGGCGTACCTAGAGGTCCCCTTATCCCGAGGTTCGTTGTACAGCCCGCTCGTCCCCCATTCGATGATGGAAGTATTGACTTTACCCAGCCCTGTCCTCCGCTCGCCCCTAAGACAGGACATGCTGCCTAAACTGCTGACCGTGCCGCCCTTGAGACAGGACGTGCTGGCCAGACTGCTGACCGTGCTGCCCTTGAGACAGGACGTGCTGGCCAGACTGCTGACCGTGCCCCCACTGAGACAGGGCCTGACCATGACACTCCATCTAGTTAGCTTTATTTATTTAGGATTTTTTATTTTCTTTTTAAAAATTGTACCAAAATGTTTGAATTAATTTAATTATGTTATCACAAAGTTTGTTATGTTTTGTTAATTAGGTTATTTAATTTCGTTTGAAAAATCAATTCCAAAAAAATAAAAAAATAACCAAACATTAGTTACAGTTCAAATTTCGTTTGAAAAATTAATTTCTAAAAAAATAAATAAATAACCAAATACGAGTTGTGTTAAAATTTCGTTTGCAAAATCAATTTCTAAAAATAAATAAATAACCAAACATTAGTTGCGGTTATTATTTATAAATCACTACAAATGTTAAATTTGTAGCAGTTTTGTGCTATTAACCGCTACCAAGTTATATAAAATTTAGATTTTTGAATCTAACATTCCTGTGAACAATTAAATATTTTGTAGCAGTTGCAAGTAGCAGCCGCTACCAATACTTACACCATTGCTAGCGGTTCAAGCTTTGTAACCACTACAAAGGGAGAACAAATATTTTTGAATTTTGAATCTGCGAAACCCACCAACCGTCATATGATATGAATTTGTAGTGGTTTAATATTATTAACGCCTACAACGGTTTACAGATACAAAATTTGAACGTTGTGAATCTGACGTACCCGCCAACGGTTAAATATATTTGTGACGGTTATTTGTAGCGGTTAAAGACTATTAACCTCAAGTAGTTGTGAAAATATTTGAATTTTGAATATGGAGAAATCCCTCCAACGGTTACATAACATGAATTAGTAGCGGTTTTAAAGGTAGAATCGCTACAAATGTTGCATGAGTAGCGGTTGAATGAACCGCTACTAATTTTTGAATGTTATGAAACTTCAATTTAAGCATCTTGTGATGTCTCATTTGTAATTTCACTCATTTTGTTCGCTAAATTCTTTCCTCTAGCTATGGATAAATCATGGATCAAGTTGCCACACAATTCTCCAGCTTATTTAGACGGATTAAACAACTTCTTGGATTTTGCTTACCCTCACGCCAGCTGTAATGTAAAGATCATATGTTCGTGTCAGACATGCAAGTTCAAGAAGTGGCATACACGAGAACTTGTTAAGGAACATTTTCTTGTGAAGCCTTTCCCAGAAGAGTATACATTCTGGAGAGTTCATGGTGAGAAGGCTGATATGAGATACGATGATGCTCTTCGTCAAAGTTCACAAGTAGGAGTTCAAGTAAATGAACATGATCCTGTTAATGATACTGACCGTGATGCTTTCGGTTTTCAGGACGATAACTTCAACGAAGAAGTGCAGGGTTCAGAGCCTGTGTTTTTTAGAAATGAAGCAGCGTGAGATTTTTTCACCCTCATAGATGATGCAGATCGTCCTTTGTATCAAGGTTGTCGAAAATACTCCAAATTATCTTTCTTGATCAAATTGTCTCATATCAAGTGATTGTGTGGAATCACATATAAGGTAACGTCGATGTTGCTAGAATTATTGCAAGATGCATTCCCCGACGCGAAGATCTCATCATCGTTCTACGAGGCCAAAAATATTATTAACAGATTGTGATTAAACTACCAAAAAATTGATGCATGTCCCAACGATTGTATGTTGTATTGGGGAGAAGAAGCCAGCAGGGAGGATTGCAAGAGATGTCATACATTGAAGTACAAGACAATTCGGAAGGGGAAATGACAGAAGAAGAAACTTGCAAAGATTCTAAGGTACTTTCCTTTAAAGCCTAGGTTACAAAGATTGTTTATGTCGTCGAAAATAGCTGAGCATATGAGGTGGCATGATGTTGATAAGTATGAAGATGGAAAATTAAGACATCCACGGGATGCAGAAGCCTGGAAAGCATTTGATGCTGAATTTTCATCTTTCGCGGCTGACCCTAGAAATGTTTGGCTTGCTTTTGCAATCAACGGTTTTAATATCTTTAGGAATCTTAGTACAACTTACAGTATTTGGCCGGTAGTCTTAGTTCCCTACAACTTACCCCTTTGATATGTATGAAACAAAGCTCTTTCATCTTATCTATGATAATCCCAGGCAAAAAGTACCGGGTAATGACATTGATGTCTATCTCCAACCGCTTATTGCGGAATTGCTGGACCTGTGGCAGGTTAGGATTGAGACATATGACGCGTAAGGGAAGTCACTGTTCAACTTGTGTGTAGCCATGATGTGGACCATAAGTGATTTTCCTGGGCTAGGAACATTATCCAGGTGAAATGTGCATACTAGGACGGCGTGTCCAGTTTGCAATTTTTACTCTGATGCAATCCTCCTTCCCCATAGTGTAAAGTAGTGCTTCATGGGTCATCAGAGGTTTCTCGATGGTAAGCACATGTTTAGATTGCAACAAAATTGTTTCAATAGGGAAACAAAAAAAGAAGACCTCCTCAGACTTTAACCGGTGTAGACATCTTACAGCAACTTTAAGACGTTGAATTCGAGTTTGGAAAAAGCGTCAATTCAGTAACAGCAGGGCAAAAGAGTAGGAGGACTACTTCGGCTTCTACACCTCAACAATGGTAAAAGACAAGTATCTTCTTCACTCTTCCATATTGGAAAACTAATTTACTTCGCCACAGTCTTGATGTAATGCACATTGAGAAAAATGTATGCGATAATATGCTATACACGCTGCTTAACGAACCCGACAAGTCAAAAGATCATCTTCAAGCGAGAAAAGATTTACGGGCCATGGGAGTTCGTGAAGATGCGTGGCCTAATGAGCATGAAAAATTTCAACCGGTAAAATTCACTCTCACAAAACCAAACAAGGAAGTCTTCCTCGCTAGTTGAAGAAAATAAAAGTTCATGATGGCTATTCAAACAACATTTCATGATGTATTGACATGCAGGTACGAAAGGTTGCTGGCCTGAAGAGTCATGACTCATGTTCTTATGCAACAGTTACTTCCGCTGGCTATAAAGAATGCGCTTCCTCCAAATGTGTCAATTATTTTGGTGGAGCTGTGCTCTTTCTTTCGAAAGTTGTGTTCTAAGGTTTTAATCATTGAGGAACTCGATCAGTTATAGTCTAAAATCATTGTTACCCTTTGTCATTTGGAGATGCTCTTTCCTCCCTCCTTTTTTACTGTGATATTTCACCTGACAGTCAACCTTGTTCATGAAACAAAGCTCGCTGGCCTAGTACAATATCGATGGATGTATCCTATTGAGAGGTACTATATTTACATATATGCGTTATCATTACTTTCTAAATTTGCTACTCGCCCATTTCACCATTTAGTATCATATTTCCCTCTTTACTTTACAGGTTTCTTGGCAAATTGAAATCTTACGTAAGGAATAAGGCATGGCCAAAAGGTTCTATAGCTGAAAGTTATATAAGGGATGAAGTCCGGTATTTCAACTCAAGTTACTTTGATGACATTGAGACGGCTTTCAACCGACCATCTCGTGTCGACGATTGTCCTGAATCTGAGCTAACAACATTGACAGAGTTGTTAATCCCTTATGTTGGTAAACCAGTTGGAGGAAGTGAGAACTTCAAACTAACATCAACTGAGAAGTTGCAAGCACATAGACATGTGTTGATTAATTACACTCAAGTTGAACCCTTCCTTCAGTAAGAATCGTACACTCATATATTATTATACAACTATCCTTACATTTTTAATTTACATTTCATGATCGTCTTCTAATGATTAATTGTAGGGAATTTAGAAGTCATGTGAAGCATCAACTAAGGATTCGAACACAAACATCCTCCGAAGTTGACAAAAATGTCCACAAAGAATTCCCCGCCTGGTTTGCGCGCAAAATATTGAGTGACCACAACCCGCACTTGCCAGACTTCAGAGCCCTCGCAATTAGCCCGCTTGACCATGCAAAAAGTTTTACAACATACAATGTCAATGGTTTCAAGTCTTGCACGGTATCCGAGATCAAGGATTGCAAACTCAAAATTCGGGTGTTTTTGGCTCCTTTAGGACAAGGAGTTATGCGAGCAACAGTGATGGTAACATGCAGTTCGGAGGTGTCCTTTACTATGGAAAGCTTGTGGATGTCGTCGAACTAAATTACCAAGGATATTTCAATGTTACGCTTTTCAAGTGTTTGTGGGCAAATACGACCACATCCCGAGGACTCACAACAAATGATTTAGGCATCACATCAGTAAATTTCTCTCGTCTAATTCACACCGGTCAATCTGAAGATGATAAGCCTTATATTCTTGCCTCAGAGGCATACCAAGTTTATTATGTCTAGGACGAGAGGTACAGGGATTGGAACATGGTGGTTCACTTAAAGCCTCGAGACCTTTATGACATAGGTGATGGTGACAACATCACCTATGAGAGTGAGCCATTCCATCCCGCCAATTTTGAAAACTTCTTCCTTGAAGGTGATGATGATTTACCTATAGTTAGGTGAGATTTTATAAGTTTACATCATTTAAATTTAATATTTTCTACACAACAATATCATACTAATATTTCTTTGACAAAATTTTTGTAGGGATGGTGAAGAAGAATAATTAAGTCGAACTATGAATTTGTTTTCCTAAATTTGATAAGTATTACATTTTAAAAAAAAAAAATTAAATCACATTTGTAGTGGTTATATAACCATTAAAAATTGACAAATTAACCGCTATAGATAACAATAAACCGTTACAAAATTAAACCGCTACAACACATGACATATTAACCGCTACCAAACATAACCACTACAAATACAATGATATTAACCACTACCAATGTCACGCAGATCCCTATAAATACCTTCCCATAAACTCTTTTCATACACTTCTTCATTTCTTTTCTCTCTTCTTCTCTCTCATTTTTTCGCATCCAGAATTTTTTTCTCCAACAACTCTAGATTTAAGTAAGTTGATCATCATACATGGTAATTTTTTTTATGAATTATTTCATCTCTTCTTTTTTTCTTCTTCTTATAATATTCATACTAATTTTTTTTTCCAGATATTAACAAACTATTCCTCAGAAACTTTACTTCCAAGACGATTCACATCTAGGGGACAACAAAATAAGTACATATTACCTACAAATTCAGAACATTACTTACACTTTCTCATTATTATGCATATAATTTTGATATTTATGTATATCAATTTAATTTTTTTCTATACCCAATTTAATTTTCTTAAATAATAACTATTTTTAATTAAATTATATAACTAATTAACATGTTAAAATAGATTATAACAATTAAATTATGTTACTGGCTAATTTTTTTAATTTTTCATGACAATTAGTAGCGGTTATTTTAACCGCTACAAAATTAATAGTGAAATTTAAAATTAGTTTAAATTGTTGCAGCCAATTTTTAGAACATTATTTAGTAGCGGTTCAAGTGGTTGCGGTTATGTTACCGCTACCAAACAAATTCAAAAATTTTTATTTCCCACTTAACCAAATATTTGTAGCGGTTTAGATAACTGCTACACAATTTTGGTGGTATTCTTAATTATTTACTTTTTGAAATTAGTAGCATTTATCTAACCACTACTAATTTGAAAGTTACATTGGTAGCAGTTACTTAATCGCTACTAAATATTCAAAAAATATATTACTCATCGTCTAAATATTGTAGCGGTGACCTATAACCGCTACAGATTTTGTAGCGGGTTCTCTCTCTTGAGTAACGGTTATTTTGAATCGCTACAAAATTGCTTGCAACAGTGGCTTTGATAGCGATTTGTGTAACCGCTACTAATGTTGTTTGCAGCGGTTATAATCGCTACAAATACACATTTTTAACCGCTAATAAAACATATTTTTTGTAGTGGAGCTTACTTGTATTGTAGTGCAACAAATCCATAGAATCTTGAAACTCTAGTGGAAATCTCATAGGTATTTTTAAGAATTGGACGTAGGTCAAGTGGTGTAGACCGAACCAGCATAAATCTCTTGTATACACTTCAGTGAAATTTCTCCAACTCTCATCTCTTAGTTAAATTTATTAATTGCATTTTTAAGTTTTTAATATGACTCAATTCACCCCCCCTCTTAGATAAAACGTTGACACTAACAGAAGTATAGCTAGCAATTTTAACTGGAAAACAAAACTCATTGAGTCAACAATAGGAAACAGAGTAATGAGTTTTCCAGAAAAAAACATGATGCATGGCTAAGGTCAAAACCTACTTAAGCAAGATAAAGTGAAAAATAAGAAGAATGCGAAAAGAGAGTTAGGGCAATCAAAACGACTTATGTGACTATCAGACTAAAGTTCCAAGAAGGCAGTGAAGGATGTGGTTTTCCTGAAAGTAACTATCAACGACCGAAAAATTCAACCGTAGTTGTGGGGTTTCGAGAATGGTGGGTAACGTTCGATTAAAGACAAGTGTGTTAAGTGTAATAACTTGGGAAAGTGAAGAGACACAAAATAGCGGGTGTTTTAAAAAACTTGGCAAAACTTACTCACGGTTATAAGTATAGGACCGTTATGAAAGGTTGCCTTTTTCTTACAGTTCTTAATTTACAACCGTAATGGACCTTTGAATGAAAGTTCACAGTTTTAACATAGCACTCGTTAGGTTTTATAAATAGTAACGGGTTTCCTTAATTAACCTTTGAACGAATGTTTGCAGTTTTAACATCACAATAATTAGGTTTTGTAAACAGTGATGGGTTTTCTTGATGAACCTTTAAATGAAAGTTTATGGCTTTAACATCACGATCTTTAGGTTTTATAAACGGTGACGGTGATTTTTTAATAATCATTTGGTATTTGACATGGTATTCTAAAAAGTGACATATTTTACATAATAACTGTAAACTATTTGAATTTTTTTAAAGAATTTTTAAAGTTGATTATTCAACCCCATGGTACAAAGAAAAAATTAAAAAACAAAAATGAGTGTGTGAACGAGAGAGATCAGTTCCTTCAAGCATTGGCACATGCGTCCTTGCTCTCTCATGTAATCGATGAAGAACGAAAGTCAGAAGTTGGAATAGAAGTGGATGCATGTATAAGGGTTTCACAGGTTATCCAACAGGTTGTGTTCTTTGGAACGGGAAGAGTTATGTCATAGATAACATAAGTAACGGTTATTTACTAATAACCGTGAACATCCCTTGTAAAATGCATAAATTAGTAACGGTTGTTTACCAAAAACCATGAAAAGTCAATTGTTTTTTTAAAATATTTTTGGTCTATATTACCCTAACGATTAATTATTTTTAATATTCAAAAAATTAAAAAAAACGTTGGTAGTTTTTAGTCATTATCATTACTGTTATCCTTCTCCTGCTGCCCCTCCCCTTACTTGGCACATCATCGATGTCTGAGAAAGGAGATAAAGGGCCTGACTGAAAGTGTCATATACAACCTGATTGTGATGAAATATGAGGTTTAACTTCCTATTCAAACTATGGGCTTGTCTAGTGAGACGTCTTGTGGAGCAGTCAAGGCTTACCAACGCCTGTAGCAAAGGCAGGAGGTGGCGGTGGTGGTAGAGGAAGAGGTGGTGGTGGTGGTGGAGGAGGAGGGGTGAGGATGATGATGAGGAGGAGGGCGAATGGAAAAATCTTTCTAGCGTTTAACCATGATAAGGGAGAGAAAGACTATGTTATGAAAATGTGATTTTTAGAAAAGTACTAATAACAAAAGGAATAAGTACTTCACTCTAAAGTATTTAACTTAGGAAAACTGGTAGTTAGTATCCGACTGAATGAAGTTTTGAAAAGGTGCTTTTTATATTTATTATTTACATAACGGTTGTTTATTATAAAATGTCGGTTTTTTTATTCATACTTTACAGTCAATAGATATAACCATTATATTTGTATTTTCACTGATGTAAAGTTGGAAGACGAATCATTTATAAGTGTTACATGACGGTTGATTCGAAAGAATCGTCACTTTTGTCACCAAATTATTATATAAGTTGTCAATCCCTTTAAAATTTTAATCAATTTCATAAAACCTAACTAAGTACAGTAAACAGTTTAAAATAAGGGAAAATTACAATAAGGTCTCATGTAAGAAGAGAAATGAAGAAATGGTCCCTTGAAATCGTAAAATGAAAAAAATGGTCCCATTGACAACTCTAGGTGCTGGTCATTGACAACTTGAAGGGTCCCCATTGACAACTCTTTAGGACCATTTTTTCATTTTGTGATTTTAAGGACAAAAAAAAGTTAGTTATAAATTACGTCATCGAAGTTGTTAAACCCCTAATAGAGGTGTTGTCAATATCATTGCAAGTGTAGTAAACATCATAAATTTACTCCTCGTGATTAATTCCATGAAGTTTTTAAATTTGGGCATTATTTTAAGCCGCTTGCAAACTTGCAACGAGATTCACAACTTTAAGCCATTTACTAAGGGTCTGTCTGGAAACCCATTTGAAAAGGAAAAAAGCTCATTGACTCTTGAAAAATTCAGTTGGCTTCGTTTATACTGTTTGAGATCCCATTTTAATTTATTGGGCTTTACGTATGAAAGCAGCTTTTGCTTTAAAGCTGCCAGAGGCAGCTTCTCTTTCACAACTTCTCGTCAACTTCCATTATGTTTTAAATTGCTCTCAACTACCACTCCACACAGACCATTTCTCCCACACACACACCATTTACTCCCATATGCTCCTCCCGAAACCATATGCGTCTTTGACTAGAGTTGCTTTTTCAATAATTATTAAACTTTTTATTTTAAAAAAATTTATTTACATTTTTTAACATCAATTATAACAATATATACACAAATAATATATATATATATATATATATATATATATATATATATATATATATATATATAGTATTCAGTAAGATTTATGTCATTTTCAGTCATTTCCCATCCAAACGAGATTTTTAAACGCTAATCCAAATAGGTTCAAGGTTAAAAAAAACAATTTCTCCCACCGCCAATCCAAACACAAATCACATTTACATTCTGACTTTTTTTCAATCTGGCTTTTACAAAAGCCACATTAAAAAAAAGCCAATTCTACATTGCGTTCCCAAACAGGCACTAAATTTGTAACGAATTTGACATCACTTGCCATGTGTTTCATAACATTTAGGGTCTGTTTGGAAATCGATTAGGAGGGGGAAAAAGCTCAGTTAGAGAGCAAAAGTCCATTTGATATCTGCAGACCCATTTGGGAACATGGTAACATTCACTGGGCTTAAAAAAAGCTGATTTTCCTAGAATATAATTGAAGTAGCTTCTGGCTTTTTTTCACTGGGTTTAAAATAAAAGTCACTTTTTCCACCACCAATTGAAACACAAATCACATTTACAATATGAATTTTTTTCAATCTGACTTCTGCAAAAGCCATATTAGAAAAAAAGTCACTTCTCCACCACTAATCCAAACAGAATGGCCTGTTTGGAATCTCATTGGGGAGGGAAAAAAGCTCATTTGGAGGGTAAAAGCCTATTTGACATCTGCGGACACGTTTGTGAACACATTAGCTTTCACTGGGCTTTTAGAAAAAAAAAGCTATTTTATTTAGAAGCTCATTGAAGTAGCTTCTAGCTTTTTTTCACTGGGTTTAAAAAAAAGAAAGCAACTTTTCCCATTGCCAATTCAAACACAAATCACATTAACAATATGACTTTTTTTTTCTATTTGGCTTCTACAAAAGCCACATTAAAAAGTTACGAACTGTGCTCTTCTTTGTCATCTTCTTTTTCCTATTTCTTCATCTACATTTTTTTCCTTCAAAGAACTTAAAGTACAAATAAGCAATGGCCTGAACAGTGGCCATGTGATTCACATCCAAAATCGTCAGAAACACACTCACATAAGCCACTTACAGCCTTCCACTTCCCATGTTTATCCCTTCTCAATCACCACAGACTCCTTCAAACTCGTCCCCATCCTGTAACTTCTCGTCTGATGCGCTGCTCACAATGTTGTCCATAGGTCTCTCAGTGCTCTCAAACTTTCTTCCTTCACAAATCTCTCAAATTCATGGTAGCTCACCTCCGTCACCTTCAATCTCCTACCTCTAATTTACTGTGATGGTCCCGATTTCTGAAGCCATTTCAAGATGAAGAGAAAAGAGGAGAGACGAGACTGATGCTCCTGGATAACTTTGGTATTTTGCTCAAATATTAAAATCCCAAATTGATAAAATGGAAGCTCCATAAGTGCTTATAAATCGTGATTCACAGAATACGAAGTAGTTTTTATAGTCTACGAGATAAATATGTGGAGGAGATTTATCTCAATTTACGTAAATCGGGCTTATATAATAAGCCCGATTCAACACCGCTCAACCAAACGAGCAAAATGTGTAATAGATATGTCCTTTTGCTTATCAGAATGACCTTTTTGGAATTTTAAAATTGAATTGTTGTTTTGGGTATTGGGATTTTCCCTAAAATTTAATAATTAATTAATTAATTAATTGAGAAATCAAAATAATAATTGAGAAAATAAATATTTTGAAACACTTTTTCTTAATTTTCCAGCATTAAAAATCGGTCATATAAGAATGTTATATTCAAAATTATAATAAGAAATAAAAATGTGTTTTTCTAAATGAACATTGAATTGAACACGTAGATTATTACAAGAAATAAGGAAATATCATTAAATGGAAGTTATAATAAGTAGAATTCATTATAAAAATGTGGGTAAAGGTGAATTCAACACATTCAAAAAATTTTAAAGGTGAATCCAACATCCTATAATATTTAGGAGTGAAAATTTATTTTAAATATATTAAAAATAGAGTAATCTCATTTTTAATCTAACAGCTTTTTTAACTCAGTTATTTCTTATCATAGTTGCCATTGATTTTTTCCCCAAATGACCCCTAATATTAAAAACTGTAGAGAAGGAGGCGATTGATAATTGGAAAACTGTTCATCATCATCGTCTTTTTCATGGGTTCAACCAATGACAAAGGCAGAGACTATGAAACGGAAGCATATCCTCTCATCATCCCTCATGAGCCCATTTGGATTGTTGATTGAGAAAAAGAGAGAAAAATCAAAGTAGTATTGTGACCTTTTAGATTGGTAGGATGGATATTATTCAGAGATTATGAGGGATCATGAGAAAAAGACGATGAGAGAAACCTGAGCGCGTTGGGGAACATGAATTGAGTGAGCAATGTTGTTTGGCTAGCTATAAAGTTCAATTCTTCATGAGATATAGCCCAAAGAAAAAAACACACACATATATGTAATAGCTTTTCACTTGCTTAGGACCAAGATTCACAAGATGAATTATCATTAATTAATTAAAATGCTTTGTTTTCGAATGGAAAACAAAGAAGAAAAGAGGTAGTAGTTTTCTAATCATGATCGTATTGGAATATTTTAAAATAAAGGGATGTATTTTTTTGTAAAGTCATGTTCATTAAATTAAGCGATTTATATGAAGAGTTGTGTAAGGAGTTATAACACTAAAATTATTAAGGTTATGTCTATTCAGTTTCTAAAAACACGTGTAAAAGGTTATAGCCAAAGGTGTGGCAACCACTACTTGAGACATTTGTGTTATATTTATGAGAAAACTTTTAATAATATAAAGGTATAACTTTTCATATGTCTATTCATTAATCAGTAAATGAGATTCATAAATCTAACAAATTGTTATGGTTTTTAACTGAAGAAGTGTTGCTTCAAGAGGAACCACTTCAAGGCATCACTTCATGTCTTTAAATACCTTGCACCATCACTTTATTTTTGTGACAGACAATAAAAATTATATCAGAAATCACACAATAACAAGATATCAAATTCATTGCCTTTGTTTTTTAGTGCACACAAAGATAAAGTCAAATTAAGTCAAATTATCACTTTGTAAAAGTCATTATTATCTTAACTTGAGTGCTGGGAGTACAATCCATACTCAAGGATCTTCATTGTATCTTATAGAAAATTCGTCCATCAATCTAAATTGCATTCTAATAGATGTGAATAGGTGGAAACGAACTAAGATTAAAAGAAAGTGTTGGTCACGCCTTGAAAACATTATACACTACTTTCTTCTTCATCTTTTATTTTTGTACTCTTGAAAGATCCAGACCCTCTAATAGATCACTTGACAAAAAAATTCTTAGAAATGAAAGTATTCTAGCATTTGTAGCTATCTGCACCATGTTTATGATTAATGAACACACACATGCTCCTCAAACATGTCTGTTAACTGGATGGATATTAATGGGTCTGGGTCTCGAGTTTCTTCGTCTTTTTCATAACATTACATTGTCTCAAAAATTGGGATTGTGTTTATCATTTCTAGACAATGTAACTCGTTGATCCAAATACTCATATTTAGTGTGGTTTAATAGGAGGATGGTTGTGCCAAGCCAAAAATAAATTGTAACTCTATTTTTAAATAAAATGTAATATCCTAAAAATTCATTTAAGGGTTAAAGGTTAAAAAAACAAAAGAAAAATGTACATGGTGTTAAATTTAATTTTTGGAAGAAGGGAAGACTTGTATGATTATGGTCATTTTACCTAGTCAAGATTTAACCACATAAGCCAAGTAAGACCCAATGGAAATTTAGTTAATATTGCCTTGTACAAGGGAAAAAAGGAGATTTAAAATCTGATCTCAATGATAGATTTGAGAAACAAAAACAAAGGGTTAAGATTTAACATTAAAAAGTAAAGAAAATATTAAAAAGAAAACAAAAACAAATAAGAATGCATGATTTGATTAATAATAATTCCCTCTTCCTTTATCTAAGGAGTTGGCCAAGCACAAAGAAAAGGAACAAGATAGGAGACAAGGAAAATTCAATCAAGTTGCAAGCACCCACCTAACCATACAATTCCAAAACATTCAACCACTCACCATTATCTTGTCCTATAGCTAACCTAACATCACAATAATTTAGTAATTAATCACTCCCTCACCTCTCCAAGTAATCAAGCGTACAACAGCTGAAGATAAGTGAGAGCAATTGAAACAGAAAAGAAAATAGAGAAAGAGAGAGAGAAGGTGATGGCTTAGGAAGAACAAAGGAACAAGAGGTAGAGGTAACAACTTCTCTCTTGATTTTCAACCTCTTACTCACCTTTCTAGCTCTTGGAGTATTCATAAACATTATTCCTCTTGATGAGAGCTATATTTCTATAGTTTAAGTTTCTTGAGAGATGATGTTTGGAGCTGCCTAAGTGGTGTGAAAGTTGGAGAATTCAAGTTAGGGTGATAGTAAAATCAAGAGGTAAGTATAAGCTTTGATTTGAAACAAGCATTTTGGATTTTGACTAAGTTTTTATGAAGATGTTGTGCTACCCTATTTTTGTAAAAATATAATCTTAAGAGTTTAATGATGTAAGCACATGAAAAATGATGCTAAAAGAGGTTTAAGTATAGTAGGAAAAAAATCTAGCAAACTTTATGAAAGGAAGTTACAAAATCACTATTTTTCTCTATGATAAATTTCAGCTGGGATGGTTCATAGAGAAGAAATTGGTTATTGTCAAATTTGAGATTAAATATGGATTCTACACAAAAATTTGTGTGGGAATACATGTGGTTATGATTGAATGATTGTGTATAAGTTTGGAATTTTTAGAAATTAAGAGGAGATGTTGTTTTGTTAGTTTCTTTGGAATCAGTTTTGTTGTAAAATGATTTTCGTTGGACAAACCTGGTCCAAAATTCATGAAAATTTCTAGAATTTAAATAGACATGATAAGATTTAAATTGATATATAATATGTGCCATTTGAGTTTGTAAATTGTGAGATATGAATTTTTGAACTTAGATGTTGAATCTGGAATGTTTCCTGGTACAGATAGTGTTTGACGAAATTCTGGCAATTTTGTTGCTGTGATTTCTAGATGCTAATATTTTTCCATGAAAATATATGCATAGGATTTTGAACCATTCTATTTGGAGTTCTAGAGATTTAGTTATGAATTTTAGAATTTAAGGTATCAAATCTGGAATGATTTTCTGGCAGTATAGGAAAACTTAAAATTGGGAATGATTTATGGATATGTGGCAGTGAAAAGTATTTTTTCCTTAAAATAGACTTAATAATTTATACATATAATTTGGAATCACCTTAATTGGATATTTCTAGGTCAAGATATGAATTTTCAAAGATTATTGAAAATTTTGCCAGAATTGAGTAATAATGCATAAATAAAAAGTAAGGGTATTTTTGAAATAATTGGGACTCAAAGGGTCAAGTTAAATACTTAGAGTTGGTATGAGCCCATTAAATACCCAATGGGCCTAATGTATTAACTACAATGATAACCTACCAAAGTATCTTAAAATACTAAATATTTGGAACAAGTAATAATTCGTCCGTCTGTTAATAATAAATTATAGGATTTGACATTTGCCCAGGACGCCCAAGAGACTGAGAACAGGAACAAAATTTAGAAAGACCGTCAGATAGTACCTTATCTCTTATATCATATGTGATGTTGTGTATGTGTACCATATCATTTGTATATATGTGTTACAGATAGTTCATAGGCGGTAAGACCTGTAAGTACAAGCTGCACCGGGAGTTACCCGGGGGCGTCTTGAGCCAGGTAGGCTTGAGGCAGAAAGGTCATGATTGCACCTTGTATGGGGCAGAGGCCTTGGGCAGCCATACTGTGAATCTCAAGCGCTGAGAGTCTGTGATAAGGGACTGATTAGGCCCTTTTTATTTGCTACATTCCTGTAAGTTGTACAGTTTGATGATTTGTTTTACATGCTTAATATTTTTGCATATTATATGAGTGATCTGTGTACTACTGAGATTCTTTTGAATCTAACCCTTTTTTCAACAAATGACATACAACAAAGGCGCCTAGTTCCAAGGGCAAGATTACGGACGAATGAAGAAAAAGCGGATTAATTATGGACTATCTGGTTATCATTTTATCCTGGATGACTGTAAAATATTTATAACTACCAGAAGTATCAATAGTAGTACTAGTACCTGCGACATAGACCGTATAAGTTGTAATCAGTACGCTAGACTTTTGGTAACGCGCTAGTATTTAAAAGCGATAATTGAACTAGAATTGGGTAACCAACCACCAAAAGCCCATAAGTTAACCACCACTATGCGGACTATTGATAGGGAATGCTCTGCATTTTAAATAAATGATTTTGAAACTGATGATGATAATGAATTTACAAACTAAAATGAGACCATATATATTTATTCTATTTTTTTTTGAAAACCCTACACAAATGCAAGATTGAACCTTACTTTAAAGTTAAGATTTTAAAATTGTTATGGTCTCAAGTTTGAAATCATTATATATTTAACTCATCTAAAGGTTTTGAAAATTAAGGTGTTACATAAAATGTTTATTATAATTTTTTACTACAGTTGTGATTAAAAGAAGTTACTCTATTAGTCTCTATTTTACATTTCTTAAAGGGATCCTATACTTCAAATTATTTTAAACCATTCATATACTTTTCAGTTTTCAGAAGCAAAACAATATTTCAAACTTCACCTCTGTTAACTACATATGTTAAGAATTTCATTAATTTAGGAGTAATTTAGAATAAGTTTGTTCCCCATAAAGAAAAAAGCAAAATCTCTAATAAAAAACTTTAAAAATGCTAAAAAACAAAAAGGTGTTTCGAATATTTATAATCCCAAAGAGATGTTAGGTTCAATTTGTTTTTATTGAAATTAAAAGGAAAAAACCAATTTATCCTTACATTTTTTTATTTAAAATAAATACCCCCACCGCTGGAGCTCAAGTGAGAATATTCCAGCAGAACATTGGTAGGGTGGGGTTCGAACCCCCACTGCTTGTTTGCACAAAATGCTGGTGATCATTGGGCCACCAATACCATTCAATGTAAATAATGCAAACAAAAATATATATATTAACCTTTGATCTTTAACCCAAGCCCATTAAAAAGTTCAAATAAGGAATTGTCAAGTTTAGATAAGGAATTTGTTACTTTCGTTTTTTAAGTAAAAATTTACTTACTCTCTTAGGCCATTCACAAGTTTAAATAAGGAATTCATAAGTTCAGATAATGAATGCAAATTCAACACTCGCGTTCCAACTTGATTTCTGGTGCCAGCTATTATCCACAACTTTCCCCACAATACTAAGGCATCCCAATTCTCAAATATAAACAACATTTTCATTATATTTTTCTATATAAAAAAACCTTCAAATATATACAAGTATTTAGTATATATTTTTTTAATGTAAAAGTATACCATTAATCCACTTGTTTCCTTTAGCGCACACATAAATAGTCAGATTTCTTGTATTTGTTATCTTCACATATAAGATAAATTTCAGAAAAGACATACAAGATAAATTCCAGAAAATATATACACACAAAATTAGAATGAAGAATGCTATGGCTTAGCTATTTACATAATTCATACCCTTTGGGGGGGGGGATTCACCTCATTCCTCTTTCAAATTAAATTCTTTGATCAATTTTTTAATATTTTAGAGAATCAAATAAAAGCATTGTATTAGTTCGTTGACATACATTTGCTTTTAGGGTTTAGGGTTTTTCTAAGTTTGTGAATTCCTTATCTAAACTTGTGAATTCCTTATTTAAACTTGTGAATGACCTAATAGAGTAAGTGATTTTTTTACTTAAAAAACAAAAGTTGCCAATTTCTTATGGGAACTTGTGAATTTCTTATCTGAACTTGTGAATGGCCTGAGAGATTAAGTGAATTGTTTTACTTAAAAAAATGAAAGTTATAAATTCCTTATTTAAACTTGTTAATGGGTTTGTATTAAAGATCAAAAGTTAATATATATATATATAGGGTTAATGATATGAATGAGGGAACGGACCGGCTAGAAAACAAGTTTGAAAACACGAACGGAACGGATGATCAAAGGTAGCACCTTAAGAGAACCTGTCTCTTACAACCCTAGCCATAAAGACACCACAAGGATGATCGGTCCTTGATATAGTCGGAGTATTCGCACGAGAATACAAGCATGCAAGTAAAGCTCACACAAGAGAAATAAAATTCTCAAAGAACAAAGTTCTTATTCATGTCATTATCATCTTCTCCATCCCCCAATACAAAAACGCACCCTTCATATATAGGAAACAAAAGAACACTCTAGAACTCTAAACCTAGTCATAAATGCAATAAATGATGCCTTAATGATAATTGATTACCTTGGTTGGCACCATTCAAGCCTAAAAGTATGAGGAAATTACTTACTCTTCAAGACTAAGTCAGTTACCTAAAAATAGAAAACTAAATCAAAGAACAATCTTTGACTAAAAAAAGGCCTTATTTAATGCAAATAAACTAGGAAACTAATCAAATCAGATTTGGTGCATAAGGATGCCTTCTAGATGCTTCTTGAGTTGTCTTGGACATCACTTATAATCTTCCACCAAGGCACATGCTTGTCACATGGTATTTAAAGTAAATTCTTTAATCTGGACTGCACATAGGCCTTATACATCATCATGTTAGGCTTATTGCTTTATGTTATCCCAATTTCATGGATCTTCATGCTTTGCCACGTGCTCAAGCTTCTAGGCCTTGTAAAAGCATGCATATGAGCTTGAATAAGCATGATTATGGCCTCATTTGCACCCTCAACATATATACTAACATTATGAGCCATTAATGAAGCAAATTGAAGCCTAAATATTTGCTCCAACCTCTCGAACAGCTCACTCTTTTCTAGGCTTCTAGTAATGAGGCCCTTGATGTCATGATGATGATCTTGGGCTTGCATAGAATCTTCTTGTATGATATAAACAACATTTTGTTCATTAGATGTGCCACCTGTGACGTGTTTGCCATGGATGATGTCACCTTGGTTACCAACTTGGATGCCTTTTTCGACACCATATAATTTGCCACTTGTACCTCTATCAGTTAATGTGCAAAAATACACATGATTTTTTCCCAAAATAGCCCCCAACACCAAATACTTTTTTAGGGGAAAAAGTGACTATGTGGTTACAAAAATGGAGCAAAAGTGACTATATGATTACAAAAGTGGGGCAAAAATCACATTTTCCGTTAATTTGAAAACTTTGACCGTGAGTTTAAACTTTTTGACCAAAAAGGGTGAGTTGGAGTAAACTTTTTGACCAAAATTCATCACGTACATGAACAACTAATGGATCTTTAGCACTACTAGCACCCTATTCACCCCCAATATAACTGTTATATGTCCTATTACTATCAAGATTTACCTCACCAAGATTTACAATAGGCACAGAATCAGCGCCATCGTGTTCAGAATCATCCATAACCGTCACTATGAGCATGCTTGCACAACCAGAAATAACATATGGATAACAACTGGCACATTTAAGGTGAATTAAACAGGTGTCATCATTATTTAACAGAAATTGTGACTTTTGCCCCATTTTTGTAATCACATAGTCACTTTTGCCTCTAAAAAATTATTTGGTATTGGGTACTATTTTGGGAAAAACTCGTGTATTTTTGTACCTTAACCCATACTCATGTGTATTTTTACACTTTAACACATACTCATGTGTATTTTTGCACCTTAACCCATATATATATATATATATATATATATATATATATATATATATATATATATATATATATATATATTTGTTTGCATTATTTACATTGAATGTCATTGGTGGCCTAATGGTTACTAGCATTCACCCCACCACTTTGGGAATATTTATTCTCAAGGGAATATTCTCACCAGAGCTCCCGTGGCCGGTAGGGTTAATGTTTTTTAAATAAAAAACGTGTAAGGGCTAATTCGTTATTTCCTTTTAATTTTAATAAAGACAAATTGAGCCTAACACTTTTATAAGATTATGAATATTTGAAATACTTTTTTGTCTTTTAATATTTTTAAAGTTGTTTATTAGATACTTTCCCTAAAAAATTCAAAATGACTTTTCTTTCCAAAATGAATATTATTGAGGAAAATGGTATTAAAAGGCGCGGCCCCACCAATGCATAGCTCATCTTATAGATGTTTCTTTATTTTGTCGATTTGTTAAGCATTCACAATTTCGCACGTGGAAATAATAATACTTAATAGGACAATTCTATGAAATATGACATGCTTACTAGTAGAGTGTGTGTGTGTGTGTATTAACAGAAGTTTACTAGTAGTATATGATAGCACAAATTCCCCCACACTTTACGATGATGCATTAACCACATTACATATAAGTACATACTGACCTTCCACTTATCTAATGTGATTAACACAAATAATAGAATGAAATGCAACATTTTTTTATCGACTACCAACAACATTACATTACAAAACATCATTCACATAATTTAGAAAGTCATCTACAAAAAGTAAAACATTAAGCACATAAAAAAAGGGGATAAAAATTAGCACATAGTTAAAAATGAAAAAGAAAACAGGGAAACCATTTAACAGAATAGTACATTAAAGATCCCAATAAACTCTTTCAATGAAAAAATATACCGTTAATATACACTAATCAATCAAATTAAGTAAAATAATCACACGATATATGTACCCAAATCCTATAATTTAGGATCTACATTTACCAAAAAAAAAAGAGAATATACTATTAATATACAATAATCAAATTAAATCAAATAATATCTGCAAGATAGGAAAAAAAATAATGCCTCAAAATGAGTATGTAAGTTGAATTTCTGGCATTTAAATTTGAAATGATAGAGGGAAAGAAAAGTAGCTATAATTAATATACAATGAAGGCCAAACAAATATGAGAAAAATCAGGGAATATGTAATTAATATACAAAAATCAAATTAAATCAAATAATCCCACATTATTAACACCCATTCCTACAATCATTACTTAACTCTATTATGGCAATTGTGTTAGAATTCATTTTTGATGATAACAAATAATAATGAATTGTTTTACAAAGGAATGACAAATTTTAATCAAGAACATAGAGTTATATTAGTCGATGAATGCATTGCACAAGCTGACAATTCCATATTCTGGAAAATAGCTGAAGCACTCGAGTTTTGGAAGGAAACTTGAGTTCTGATTGATGAAGAACTCTAGTTTGGCAACTGCACTTGAGTTTGATATGTATATATCAATATAACTTTTGCAAGTTTAGTCTAGCACTCAAGTTGTGCACATTGCAGGAAGTGATCTTAAGTTGACGCACTCGAGTTCTGACCTGAAGAGAACTCGAGTCTTGAAAGTTTTGCTTTGAGAGTTTCTGCTCGAGAGTTTTAGTGTTATGAAGACCAGGAAGAGAACTCGAGTTCTGGACAGAAGTGCACTCAAGTTGGCTAGTTAACTCCCATGAGTTTGTTCCAGAAACTTGGCCATAATATTGCATTGACTTGAGAACTCGAGTTTTGGAACAAAACTCAAGTGTTGGTCAAAAGGAAACTCTAGTCTGATTCTGAACTCTCACAAGTTTTACACAGAAGCTGAGCCAGAAACTATGTTGTAATGTGAACTCGAGTTTTGGGACAGAACTCAAGTTTTGGTTTAAGTTGTACTCGAGTTTGCATTTGCACTCTCGGGAGTTTTATCCAAGGACTTGTCTAGAATCCAGCAGCACTTGGAGAACTCGAGTCTGAAATTAAAACTTGAGTTCTGGTGAAGAATGAACTCGAGTGTGGATTTGAACTTCCATAAATTCTCATCCAGAGATTTGGTCAGAATGATGAAATTCCTGAGAACTCGAGTTTCGTGTTAAAACTAGAGTTTTGGTCATAAAGTATCTCGAGTTTGGTTTTACACTTCTGCAAGTTTTATCCAAAGAAATACTCAGAAGCTGACAATATAGGAAGAACTTGAGTTTGGGAGCAAAACTCAAGTTCTGATGAAAGAAAAGCTTGAGTCTGGAAATGAACTCCCGTAAGTTCCAATTAGAAATTCATGCAGAAAACTTGAAATACAAGGATAACTCGAGTTTATAGAGAGAACTCGAGTTCTGGACACTTTTACACTCGAGTTTGAAAATGAACTCTCACGAGATCTTAGCAGACATAACTTGGAGAAGTGCTGACAACATTGAGAACTCGAGTTTCTGATGAGAACTCGAGTTCGCCAGTAATTGAAGTAGAGTGAATTACAAAGATCAATTCGAATATGGTTAAATGTCATATATTAATCATATTTACACTTGATTGAGATGAAAATACCAATGAGTTCATATAGCATGATTATGTTATGAACAACAATATAAGAATCATACACTGTGAGAAAATGGAACAACACCCTTTTCTCCCATGTATTAAACTACTTATAATGATAAAATGTGAAGCAAAACATGTTTAAACATAATTCCACATGAATTAACCACAGCCATCGTTATTAAAAGGTAGTAAAAACATGCATACATTACCAAGTATGACTATATATTGCGGAAAGAACATGTATACCAGATATTATGAGTACACCTACTTGATGCCTATTTAAAAATTAATTCCAACCTACAACTATAGAAGTTAATTAATTGAGAAGGCATATTTCTGTTTTCTTAAAAGATCATAACTCATAAAATTCCATCATATGACTTGTGAACTCGTAGTATATAGCTTCTACCTTATTTTGTTTATAATATTTTGGCATACTCTTGAGTACACTCAACATATTTTAAGAATAACTTCCCCTAACATAGTGTAAGTATTTGACAACAATGACATTACTTTATCATACTCATATGGTAAGGAATTTATCATACCTGTAAAAATTATAGGCCCTTCTTATAGTTTAATATCATTCATAACAAAAGTGCTTACATCACAGAATATCCATTTAAGAGATGTTACAGAAATACTAGATAAACAAAAAGACTATTACTGTCTTAAAGAAAGGCATGTTACGCTAACCACATAGATAAGGACATTGGAAGAACATGACCACCAAAAAAGATAAGCAATACAAAGGGGAGATGAAACAACTACTTAAAATATTGAATTAAAGTTATTTTTCTACTCAATTCTTCTCTTGCTTAATCGACTTCAACAGTTTTGAAGATGATTTTGCTGGAGATTTTAGGCCAAATGCAATAATAGTCTCTGAACCCTGCTATGAGGTTTCTTTAAAATAACCTTCCTCTTCCCTTTTAAAGGAACTGCATGCATGACATCAAGAACAGAAACTCATCTAACTATATAGTAGGGAAAGTTTGAGAGTGTAATGCATGGATTAGTATCTGGTGTGCCCTTATCTTCAACAATGGCATTATTCATAAAAATGAAATCTTCTTCCTTACCATTGCTTGAACCACTTGGTTGTGATACCTAATAAACATTCAAATGAAACAAAAGTGAGTACATTATGATATAGTGGAATAGTGTTGCAAACTAATGTCGAATCAGTGGCACTAAACCTTAGAGGCAGCTTCATTAAACTCATCGATAAGGTCAGCACACTCAACATATGTTGCGATTATGACATAGACTTAAGGGATTAGTCATTAGTCATAAATTAGTAGGCATTAGGCATTTTAAAAATATCATAAGTATGTTGGAATTGCATCATATACGGTCATTATATATACAGTACCCAGTATGGAGCATGTGTACTTCCTACTTCCTTAGCCATCACAGTCAGCAGCCATACCTACTTGTCATATCATGCAACTTGTTATGCATTTATAACATATCAGGTAAAAAATCTTGAAGATGACACCTGAAATGACAGGAATTTAAGTTGTACTCAGTTAGATTAGAAATAACCACCTACTTTATTGAGATTTAAATATTTTCAATACCTTGGTAATTGGCTAATCCAACAGAAATGACTGGGATTGATTGCCTCTGCATCTTTCCTACATAAAAACATGATAAATTTATAAGGAACTTGTCGTGGATGCCTTTACCATAGCAAGTCACTGCAAAATATTGGACAAAAAACTCTCGACCCTCTTTAAGCAGGTTAGAGAATTGGTCCATGACCTCATCATCACCTAGCCTCATTATCATACAATCCCCCTTTTCACCATGCATCAACAATAAAAGCAGTATATGTCATTATATTTTCAGATAAAAAAAGCGTTAACATGAGTAATAAAAATAGTACCTTCTCATCGAAGACAACGTAATCAATAGAAATGAACTTCCTCAGATAACCACAGACTAGGGATGAGCATGGACCATACCAGACAGGGTTAGAGACTAGTCTGAGGTCTGGTCTAGTTAAATCCTTGGGCTAAAAAAGACAACCTGAGGTCTGGTCTGGTCTGGTAACAACTCAAACTCGGGTGTTCGCCTCCGCAAGTGCACGGATCGCGTTAAGTAATAAAGTGATAAGTAAAGATCGTTCCCACGAGGACTATGACTAAAGCGAGTTAACTAATGAAATAATGCTCTTAATTAGGTTGAATGGAATCATTTGAAGTTTAGCAAGTTGCAAAAGACTTTTGATAAAAATAACAAATTATTTCTAAAGCTAACAATTACTAAGTAAAATAGATTCTTTGATTTCAAACATTGGAAGAAACGTAGGGTTATTTATCCCCTTTACACTCCATAAAATTTGATATAATCCCTCTCCATTAGTATCTTAAATGATAATATGTGTTAGTCTAAGGTTCAAAAATCATTTGGTTAAGCTTTCTCAAGTCAAAACCAAGTTTATATCCTCTCTTAATATGCACAATCTCTTGCTACAACTAAGAGAGAATATTCATTTAGCCACAACCTCATTAACAATGCTAGGTTAGTAACTATATCTCTATGTTACTAACAAACCTTCCATTTAAGACCTAAATTTCAAGTCTAGCATGATTTTACCCAAGTTCTTCATATAGATAAGCTTTCTCAAGTCAAACCTAAATGAACAATTCAATCTAAATGGTGGCCAAACATTTAGAAGCATTAAGAAAAGAGTAAAATCAACACATATATACCATTATCAACCAAAAGAGAGGAATAATCAAGTCTTAATTCATACAAAGGCTCAAAATAACCCTAGAGTGAAGAGTTTAGCTACACATAATCATAAAATAGCTACAACTATATGGAATAATCATATCCATAATCAATATCTAACAAAGAAAGAGAAGAAGAATGAGAAAAACCAAGGATTTGGGCTTTTTCTCTCCTCCAATCTTCAACCCAAGGACCAAACTCTTCAAGAACTTCAAAACCCTAGCACCCAAGCTCTAAAGAACTCTTCAAATCTCTAGCATAATGTATTTTCGAGCTATCCCTTCCTTAAAAAGCTTCCTCCAGCATTTCAGCAAGTAAAACACAAGGTTGTACTGTTTGTCGTGTGCTGAAGCATATGCCACAGTAAGTTCTGGTCTCTATTGGCTTCAGCCAAGGGTCAAGTGCTGAAGCACATGACACAATAAGTCTGATCTTTATTTGCTTCAGCACGTGTGTTGTTGGCTGAAGCCAACAACACATCACTTCCTCCTTAAGCTTTCTTTGATCTTTGCTGCTACAAGCATTGCTCTTTAGTCCTTCAAAACTTCCCAAAGTATCCTTCAAAGCTTCCTAAGGTGTCTTTACCCTCCTACAAAAGAGAGGATGCATTCTTATTTTTTTCTTATAATTAAAACACACAAATTTTAATCTCTACACAAGTATATCTTCAACATTGGCTTGTTTTTCTAATATGCACATTTTCTTCTATTGACTCTTTTAATATGCACAAATTATATACAAAAATATGTGAAAAGAGAAGAAAATGTGCTAGAATGCTATCAATTTCTAGGTGTTAACATCGGGTCAGACCAGACTTAGTCCACCAGACTGGTAGACTGGTCTGGTAGTCTAAGATAATTTTTTTTCAAGTTCACACCTTTTGAAGAAGAAGAAGAAGAAGAATTGTATGAAAAAGATGAGATTAAATAAAAAAAAATGAAGAAAATAAGAAACTATTCCTCATCAACATCTCCTTCTAGATTAAGCCAAAAAAAACATTTCGCTCTGATTGAAAAAAAAACTAGAGGAATGAAAAATAGAGGGAGGGATGCCGATTGAGAAGAGAATCAGAGGAAGGGTCCGGAGTGATTCCAAGAGGAGGACCGTAGGGACAGTAAGGAGGGTCAGACGTGAGAACAGCAGCGTCACGATATTGAGGGTAAGGGAAGCAAAGATGAAGCGAGATTCTGAGCGAGGAGGCGAGGATGGAGCGAGACTTTTGATGGTGAGGGAGGTAAGATGAAGTGGTTGGGGTGGGTGAAAAAGTAAGTGGGGCCCATACATGTATGTGTTTCCTATATTAAAATATGGTGCTTCTTTTTGTCTTCTCCCTATGGAAGCAACGTGATGAGCTAGCTTTAAGTCTATAGTCTTTGCTTGTTTTTTCCAGGCCCACTCAATTTTTTTAATAAAAGATAAATTATTCGGGCCAGACCAGACTACCATGTGGACTAAAAACCTGGTCTAGCCCGAGTAGCTGGTCTGGTCCGGTCCGGTCCTTTTGTGTTATAAGACTATTTTCCACTAGACCGGACCAGACTAGGTTACCTCGGGTCAAACTGGGTTACCTAGACCACCATATTTTTTGCTCATCCCTACCACAGACTGACCTATTGATATCAAAACCTATCCTCCCAAACTCCTGATCAACCTTCACCAGGATAGTGGCTTCATTATTGTGAGGAGCAACATCATCAAGCCTTTGGTTGTGGAAAAACGATTTTAGGAAAAAGAGGAAGGAGTGTAAGTGGAAAATATGAACCTGTAAAAATTTAAACAATGAATTATCTGTTGGATCAGCCAAATACCCAAGTGATGGCCTTGGCTTGCATCCACAACATATCCCCAACTCCTGGAAGAAAGACATCACTGCTGATTTGAACCTCAAATTCGTTTCTTCACTTCTAAGGACTGAATGAAGACAATCGATGTGCCTTGGGTTTAGTAAATGCTTCACCCACTCCTACTAAATGGCTAACATTAGAAAAAGTAGATAAGAAGTGACGTTGTCACGCAATAGTTTTTTTGCAACTAATCAATGTTCATGTTTAGTTGAAACGGAACCAAGGCATCGGCTAATTGAATGGCTTAGCAACATAGCCATTACTGTTGTTGTGAACAGTGTAACGTGAGACAGGCGTGCGGAAATAAAAAGCACCGACTTATTCCCCTATTACTCTTTAGTATATATTGATACACTCTTGCGTTAAAAAAAGTATATGATATATGCTCTAGAGAGCTTTGTAAGTTATAATTTTATTGCTTAATGCGAAATTCTGTTTTCATAAAAAAAATATTAATAATAGTTAATTAACTTGAAATTCTAAAATTTCATAGAGGATCATGATATTTGACAGGAATTGAAATTTTTCTAAGTTAGATATTTAACTATTTTTTTAGCACTCATCAAATCTATATTTCTACTACTCATCTTCCATCTTTGTAGTACTCAATTTTTTTTAAAATCTTTTCAATAGTAATTTTAGATGGTTTCAATACCCGTCATCCCTATTCAAAATACTGAAAAGAATATAAAATAAGTCTTGGCGACATCGTAGTAGATTATTCTAATAAAAAAAGTAGATTATTGGACAAAATTTAAAAGTTGGATTATTGAAAATATTAAAGATAAGTATTCAAATATAAAAGATGGGTGTTAAAAAATTAACTTAAAAATTTTAATTCCTACAAAAAAATCATAGTTATTTTTTGAAATTTTAAAATTTTTAATTGCCATTAATTTTTTTTAAAAAATTTTTAAAATGTCATTTTTTCAAAATGTTAAATTGAACAGATTATTGTGAAAAATAAGGAATTAGAATAAATGGAAATAAAGAATTCATAATAAATAGAATCTATGCATAAAAATATTGAGACATCAACGCAAATATTTATGTAATTCTTTTTACCAGCAAATATTTATGTAATTTGATCAAGTTAGGACACAATGTTTGAAGGAAATGATGATTCTTATTTCAAGGGTTAAGGTGCACTGGGTCCCTAAATTATTTTTGGAGGTGCATCCAGTACCTTAAACTATTTAGTGGTACAAGTTTTCCTCTGATATGATAAAGATAGAGCAATTCCACCCCTAAATTAACAAAACTTTAACCTTATTTTAAGTTGGACTCTTAATTTTTTTTCCCGATGGAAAAATAATTTCACATTATATAACAAAATTATAACTTACAAAGTGTTGTAGCAACGAGTAAATATCAAATAGTAAAGAGGACACAGTCTAGGGAATTGTCCTATTGTGAACTATAATATTTACATGGGATAACTTAGGGAGCTGATAAAAGACATGAATATCTCCTGGATTTGGAATATGGTGCTTATGAAGAATAAAGTATAAAGCATTATGAAGAGCAATAAGTTCAAACTGGAGAGAACCCAACGTAACTGGAGGGTAAGTAGACCATTCTGCAACCATCTGATGTCAGAACTGAATTTGATACGGGTTGGAAAGATGTATTGTAGTTCTTGGGATAAGGTTGATTGCAGTTCCTCTAGAAGATATTTCGAGACAGTTTGATTGCCTACTTTGAGAGGTAAAAGTTAACGCCTTCCTATATGCCATTTGGATGACCTGACAAGGTGAAAAACTAGGCCCTGCATGACAAATCTGATTCCGAACAAACCACAAAGATTCCAATAATTGGAAAGGTAAGTAGGATAAAAAATTAGATTCCTTTAGATGGTTGTCTATCCAAAGAGATAACCATTTAGATAAAGTCAAATCTAGGTGGTTATCAATTCTAAGGCCTAGTTGCATCCAAATCAATATGCCCTTGAAAAAGGACAAGTTAGGAAAAGATGATCCAAAGATTCATTATTAAGGGAGCAGAAGGAACATAACTTAGAATGAACAATATGCCTAGTTGTGAGCACATTAGAAGAAGGAAGAACACCTCGTAGGAGCTTCTAAACAAATAAACGAATTCGTGGAGGTATCAGGAGTTTTTAGGCCTTGCCACACAGAGTAGTTGTAACCTTAGAGATGCACTTGTTTGCCATGAAAGAAGAGGAGTATAAGAGTAATCTATAACCATCCCATACTGTGTATGTCACAAAGAGATTCCTCGTCCATCAAAGAGAGTCCATGGTTTGAACAAAAGGGATCAGAAATCTGTGAAATTCATGCACTATCTATGTAGGGTAAAGAGAAGATAGGTGGTTGAAATCCCATAGACAATGTTGGCACAGTATAAGGTTGGACATCTTCAATGAAGGATATGCTAGACTTGACTGCTGCAGAAGCCACCAAAGCCTACTATCTAAGGAAATCAATTTTCCATCCCTAACTAACCAAGAAAGGTGATAAGTAATTAGGGATCCGGCTTTAATTATGTGTTTCCATACTCTAGCACTATTGTAAGCTAGCCTAAATAGGAATTCATTATTAGCATCCATATATTTCTGAAGCATGATCCACCATTGACATAGTTTTGTAAACTCTTCAGATTGGTAACTGGCTTTCTGCAACTAGCCGATGGTTCTCACCTTATGATTGATGAGACGCAACTGGAAGCAGGAACTCTTAATTATTTTGGGGTGTCAGATTACTGACGTCCTTAGCAGAGTTGCAAAAGGTGATTTCATCTCGGGCCTGTCCAGTTTAGCTATAGCTCTTTCTTCTGAATTTTGTCCCTCTTCATGCAAATGGTTTTTGGATGGTCATTCGAGTGGTTTTATTGTACCCTAAACCCTAAATGCACTTTGTTGTTTTCTCAGGTGGACCCCCACTTAAAAGGCTCCGTTCGTGCCCCATGACTGAGGAGTGCTTGTGTAGCTGAAACAATTCTCCACCTGTTTAGCCAAAAGAGCGTCATTAAAGGCTTCCAATTATGCGAACTGCAAAACCACCATTAGTATGAGGAAAGTATAACTCATTCCAGTTCAAAAGATGAATATGACGTGAGGTCGTAGAACATCCCCAAAATAAACTAGCCATCTTCATAGCAATTTGATGACATATATGATATGGAAATTTGAGACAAGAGAACAGGTAAACCAATAAAGATGTTAGAGAATTTTTAATCAACACCAAGCGGCCAACTTGTGAAAGAGTCAAACTCTTTCAACCCGCTAATCTTTTATTAATCTTCTCTAAAACTTCCTCGAATTGCGTTTTTTTCCTGAGTTTTTACCATCAATCTATGTTCCTAAATACTTACCCAACTATGAGTGAAAATGAATTTCAAGGATTCTAGAGAGCGCACTCTTAAGGTGATAAGAAACAAAAGGGCTGTAGATAAGGCTCAATTTCTGATGATTAACGTGCTATCCATAAATCAAGGAGTATCTCTTCAGGATAGCCTAACTATATGACAATCGTCCTTAGTGGCACAACAGAAGAGTAATGTGTTATTAGAATACATTAAATGTGTCAAGGGATAAGCATTGTGAAATATTTGAAGACCCTCCCACCAATGAAAATTTGCAGCTTGGTGTATCATACATGATAAAACATTAGCACAAATGATGAATAAATATGACGAGAGGGGATCACCTTGCCTAAGACCTTGAGCTAGAAACATGTTTTTTAATTATATCATTCAAATAAGTTTTAATTTGTCAAACCAACATTATTTTTCCAAAAGCCTATCTAAATATAAATAACATTACACTAGTTGATTTTTACCCCAACTTCATTTTTAAAAAAAATATTAGTTAGGATAAAAATTACTTTTACAAACGTTAATCCAAATAAACTCAAACATTAGTATATGATATCCAAATAATGATTACGTGTAAGTGACAATTATGAGAGAACTCTAAAAAATCACTTATAAAAAGGATTGGTGGAAGGTTTAATAGTCAATAGTTAATTATATAAGAATAACTAAAACAAAGCAAGGCAAGAGAGAGTAAAGAATAAATGAATTATAGTTTTAATATGAAAGCATTGGAAGAAACAAAAAAGGGTTAGCCTACAGAAGTGGCATGTTTTAATATGGATCAATTCTTTTTTTTTTTTGCCAATGTATTCTTTTTATTTGGTTAAAGGTAATTGATTTTCGTGTTTCCCAAAAAACACATATGTTATTTGAACTTGTGTTTCTTTTTTACGGGGGTGAGATTATTTACCATTTTAACTAACAACTTAATTCATATTTTAAGGTTAGGGGAGTTAGCTCAACAAACTTGATTCATATTTCCACTTCTACATTTCCTTTTCAATTTTGACATCCTTGAAAAGAATTCAAGAAGCCATTACATTTAGAGAGGGTCAAATACACAACTCCATATATTTAAGGAAGGTTTAAGGAAGTACTCATTGTTAGTTAAAACAAATGATTTGGACACTTTTAATATTAAATGTATAAGGATGAAAACATCAAAATAAAAGTATAAGGACAAAAATAAAAACTCGCTAAAATTGTAGGGATATAAAGTGGGTCTAACTCTAATTATTTATATCTGTTGGGCTTACAATAAGTTCATGACAATATAAGATTTAAGAAAATTTTTTTAAAAAATTCTTATTAGAAAATTGATTGTCAAATGTATAAGTGAGTGTTTGTCAAACACTGAAACCATGGTTTCTGAAGTTTTTTTTCCATAAGTCGAGATAAATCTCCTCTTATATACTTACCTTATAAATCGTAAAAGCTATTCTTCAAAAGTTAATCCAAACATACATATACAATTTATCATTTTTTATGGAATGGGATTATATTAATAAATCAAAAAATTAACATCAGTAGTGTATACAAAAGAGGGAGTAAGCAGTATTAGTTGAGCAAAAAGTTGGAGCATACTTTTAGCCCGAAGTGTATTATGGGGAAACTCGTTCATGTAAGTCGAAGTAAAAATCTTTTCATATACTTTTTTGTGTACTAAAAATCATGTCAGAAAAGCAAATCATGTTAGAAAAGCTGCAGCTAAACAACCACTCCCAGTATGAGCTATAGCGTCAGAACTTATCCGTTGGTCTTGAAAGATTCGTTGGTTCCTGGATTCCCATAGTTTCCAGCATAGGAAACCAAAGTGTATCCTCCAGACTTCACCTTTGTTCATCGGATTGAGGTTACGGAACATCCAATCAACAAAGGAAGTCTGGGGCCGTTGTTCATTGTGTTCTTCTATTCCCCAAAGCCGCCAACATTCCTCCGCTAAGGGGCATTTACGCAGGATTGTGTTCAATATCTTCAATGGAGGCTCCGCACGCTGAGCAAGCAGGGTGAACTGTCATATGCCTCCTATACCTTTCAGCATTTATCAGGAGCTTCTCCTTAATTGCCAACCATAAGAAAGTCCTCACTCTTTGGCCACCTGGCCATTTCCATATCCAATCCATTTTCTTATCTGCTTGGTTCCAGTCAGCTTCGCCCGAGGCATTGTATGCCGTGGCTACAGTGAATTCACCATTTGGGGTGAGTGACCAATAGCATGAATCTTCTTCCTCATTCGCACAGGGTGGCGCGAACGAGATGATCTGCTGCAAAATAGGGGAGGGGAGGAGAGATTCAGAAAGAGAATAATTCCACCTTAAGTTGCATATTAGTCATAAACATATTTAGGAACCTTTATACAATAAAATTTGGAAATAGGGATTCTATAGCAATTTTTATTTTCTAAATTTTATTATTTTATTTTACTTTTAAATTGCATTAAAAATGTTACCGTACTTTTTTTTTTAATAGGTGATAACAATTATACAAACCGAACGAGTCAAACGTTTTTGGAATGGCGGCATGTTTGCCGCCTTTGTTTCCGATGGATACAATCGAGCTTCTTTCTTCTTCCTCACAACACAGATTCGAACTCTCTTCTTCACTGCGATTCTCCAATTTTTTGTCAATCTCATCAAATGATACACATTTAACCAAATCGAACAACTCTTTTGTGTTTTTTCCCCAAAGAAACCCAAACGATGGAACACACCCCATACTCGACCCCGAGAGGATCTATTTCATTGAGTATAGGAGATTCCGCTGATCTTGAGGCCAATCTCACTCTCAGCGATAAGCTAAAGGTCTTCAAGAGCTCCTCCTTTGATCCCAATGAATACATCACTACCAATTGTTGTAACATGGCGGAGAAGGTTTAGTTCTATATGCCTCCCATTCTGCTTCTTTCTGCGTGCTGATTAATTTCGAGTTCTGAATTTGGTTTATATTACTGAATTTAGGGGAAATGTGTGTATTAGTTATGCCATTAATGGACCTACAAACGCGTACTATGTTGGTACAGCTGGGAAATTTCACATAAAGATAAAGCATCTTACTGTAACAGTGTGGTTTAATTTCTTTAGCATAGGTGGAAAGAACAATTTATCCCAAATTTTTGTGAGTTTTAAACAGGCTTTTGCATCTTTTTACCTTCCTGATATTTTTAACTAGTTTGATTACCAAGTGTGTTTGAAGTATTCGCTTCAGGGGGCAAGACTATCTTTTTGGATTTTTTAGGCTTTCCTTATAGTTTTTTTCTACACACTCGAAATATCCTTGTAGTTTTTGTTGAACCTACTTGTCACAGTTTCATATTTACATCTTAAAATGTCGAAGAGACAAAAGTTTGGGATTCTAATAATCTAAATAAGAATACTACTGATAAATCTTTCCGAAATCCTAAAAAGAACGAAACTATTTTCCTTCCAAGTGTCTTTGCACAATAATCACAACGTTCCATGGTACAATTTGAAAACGGAAAAATTACATCCAAGCAAGAAGCAACATGAAAAGATGGTCCCTTTAAATCTCAAAATGAAAAAACGGTTTCATTGACAACTCCAGGAGCGCGGGTCATTGACAATTACAGGGTTCTATTAATTAGTTTTTAGGACCATTTTTTTATTTTGAGATTTTAAGGGACCATTTTTTTATTTTCTCTCTTATTTGGGACCTGACTGTAATTTTTCCTTTGAATAATATCTTGTCTTTGCTTTGGTACCCATGTCATATATATATATATTTATGTATTTATTTATCAATCTCAGATTTTACTATGATGAAATATGAGTGCTTCATGGATGTCACAGGGTTCATGTTCAAAATATTCCTGAATTAAAAGTTTAACGTTTGTTTTGTATATTTATCACTCGTTTGCTTTATATTTAATCAGTGTTCACAATATTTACAGGATATAAAAAACTCCTGCCTTTACCTTAATGAGTTGAAAAGGGCTTCAGCAGAAGAAATGCGCAAAAGTGTTCTTGCTAATTATTCAGCCTTCATACGGTAAGCTCTAACAACAACAACAACAACAACAAAGCCTTTATCTCACTAAGTGGGGTCGGCTATATGGATCACACGACGTCATTGTGGTCTGTCAAAAACCATAGATTTTGATATATTATTAATTAAAAGGTATCTCTCTATGACCTCATTAAGCGTTCGTTTCGGCATTCCTCGACCTCGTCTAACAGGGTTCCATACTACTTGATCAACCCTTCTCACTGGAGCACTCAATAGCTTTCACTGAACATGTCCAAACCACCTCAAACGATTTTCTACCATTTTTGCTTCAATAGGGGCCACTCCAGCTCGTTTGCGTATATGAGTATTACGAATCTTGTCTTTTCTTGTATGGTCACATATCCATCTCAACATCCTC
The DNA here is from genome assembly GCA_037074505.1 of Albizia julibrissin. NCBI lineage: Eukaryota > Viridiplantae > Streptophyta > Magnoliopsida > Fabales > Fabaceae > Albizia > Albizia julibrissin. The sequence goes on from CM073485.1 coordinate 28,903,329, forward strand.
ATTTCAGCTACCCCCATTTTATGTTCATGTTGTCCCTTTAAAGCCCAACATTCACTACCATATAACATTGCTGGTCTTATAGCAGTGCGATAGAACTTTCCTTTTACCTTATTAGGTACTTTACGATCACAAATAACTCCAGTAGTTTTTCTCCATTTATATCATCCGGCTTGAATTCTATGATTGACATCTTCCTCAATTTCACAATCTTGTTGTATAATTGATCCCAAATATCTAAATTTTGTCAGTTGTAGGATGATTTGCCCTCCCAATTTAATTTCTACTTCTCTTTGGCTTTGTCTCTTATCAAACTTGCAATGCATATATTCAGTTTTGCTCCTACTAAGACGAAAGCCTCTCAATTCCAAAGTCTGTCTCCATATCTCAAGTTTAGAGTTAATTTCTTCCCTGGATTCAACCAACAGAACTATATCATCCGCAAAAAGCATGCATTTAGGGATCTCCTCTTTTATAGGCTCAATTAGCACATCTATTACTAGGTTGAACAAATAAGAACTCAAAGCTGATCCCTGATGTAGTTCAATCCTTATAGGAAAGTCCTTTGTAACACCTCCAGGCGTTATAACATTGGTTGTAACCCCCTCGTACATGTCCTGAATGGCTTTGATATATGCAACCCTCACCCCCTTCTTTTCCAAGGCTTTCCAAAGTACATCTCTTGGTACCCGGTCATACGCTTTTTCCAAATTAATGAAGACTATATGTAAATCTCTTCCTTTACTCCTATACTTTTTTATAAGCCCCCTTAATAAATAAATCGCTTCTGTTGTAGACCTTCCTGACATGAATCCAAATTAGTTTTCAGCAATATCAGTTTCCAACCTCAATCTGTGTTCAATCACTTTTTCCCACAATTTCACTGTATGACTCATTAGTTTAATTCCTCTATAGTTTGCACAATTCTGGATATCCCCTTTATTCTTATAAATGGGAACCAAAGTACTTTTTCTCCACTCATCCGGCATTTTCTTGGTTCGTAAGATCTCATTAAATAATTTTGTGAGCCACAACACACCCTTTTCACCCAAACATTTCCAAACTTTAATAGGAATATCATCAGGTCCGACAGCTTTACCATTATCCATTTTCTTAAGAGCTTCCTTAACCTCGTCAATTCGAATCCTACGATAAAGTGACAAGTTGAAATCACCTTCTCGAATTGTCAAATCTTCCCAGTCACAATGCGACTCTCCCCCACCATCATTGAACAGCTTATAAAAGCATGCTTCCCACCTATCCTTAATATCTCTATCAGTAACTAAAAATTTTCCTTCGTCGTCCTTTATACACCTTACTTGGTCCAAGTCTCTCGATTTTCTTTCTTTGTTCTTTGCGATCTTGTAAATCTTACGCTCTCCTGCCTTTGTCCCTAACTCCTTATAAAACTCTTCATATGCTTTATTACGAGCCTCACTCACGGCCTTTTTAGTCTCCTAAAAAGACAAACATACGGTAAGCTCCAAAATTAGAAATCAAGACAACATTGCTTCACAATTTAGAAATATAATTTGTCAGATATTGAAGCTTACTGCTATGAAGAAATGATAAATCCAGAAGTTCTTTTGATTTTGACTAAAGATGTATCATTATGAAACAATGGCTACTCTTTCAACTAGCAATATGTGCTCCTCCTCCGCTTGTATTTTGCTTGAAAAGAAGACATTCTTTTTTATTTTTTAAAATTTTTTCTTCAGGCACTTTTCAAACATATATTGGTTCTGAAAGATTTAGATAAACTTAAATAAAAAGATTAATGAACTAAACTGATTATAAAGAGATTCAAAAGTGTGTCTAAGACACTTTTTAGTGGAACTCATGTCTAAGATTTTTACTTGTCTCTTTATTATGTGTTTTATCTGGTATAATCTTTGCAACTTCTGCTTTCTGGTAATTTTGTTATTGTGTCTTAAACACGCCCATGGCATAAAACTTGGGTAGAGTTGAGACTTGTGGCTATAACATCTATAGGAAGTTGCAATAATCCAATTTTCTATACTACTTTGCAACCACATAATAAGATGTTAAAACTACACAGTTCATGTACAACTTTTAGTGAGATTCGTCATTGATATACATATATGTCGCATATTTTAAGGAAATTGAGAATGATTTTCTTAATTGTTACAAAAAATATGATATATTGTTTTATCAAGAGCCTAATGCACTTTTCAATCTTTTTGCATAGTACATCAAAAGAGATATTAGATCTTGAGGGGGAGCTGCTTTCCATGAGAAATCTCCTATCCACTCAGGCTACTTTGGTTCATGGTTTAGCAGACAGAAGCCGGCTTGGTTCCTTGATCTCTTCAGCCAAAGATTCTGATACGGATGACATGCTTAATGAAAAAGCAGACCAATCCAAGACAGAGAATTGGCTTACAGGATATCTTGAGAAGCTTGAAGTCCTATTAGCCGAGAAAAGAATAGAAGAAGCCATGACTTCCTTACAAGAAGGAGATGCCATGGTAGCGGAAATTAGAAACAAAAAAGCTTTAAGTCCAAGTGCGTTAGTTGTATTAGAAGCTGCTATTATAGAACACAGAACTAAGTTAGCTGATCAACTTGCAGAAACTATATGCCAGCCTTCAACTCGTAGTTTTGAGCTTCGTTCATCTATCCTAGCTTTAAAAAATCTAGGAGATGGTCCTCGTGCACACACATTACTCTTGAATTCTCACCAAGAAAAGTTACAACGTACCCTACAAAGTCTTGGGCCTGTCTCACATAATGGAGGAGCATACACAGCCAAGGTCTCAAAGCTTGTGCTTTCCACCATTTCACAAGCAATGAATGATTCCTTGACAGTGTTTGGTGAAGAAGAGCCTGCATATACATCTGAGTTGGTGACTTGGGCTGTAAAGCAGGCTGAACACCTTATCTCTCTCATCAAGAAACATGTTTTGTTATCTACCGCATCTGCTGGGAGCTTGAGAGTTTCTTCTGACTGTGTTCATGTTTGCTTGAGTCATTGTTACATCTTAGAGGCCCAAGGGTTAGCACTTTCTCCTGTGTTGTTGAAACAGTTTAGGCCCTTTGTTGAAAATGCACTGAACACAAACTTGAAAAGAATTGAACAATGTTGTGCTGCTAGGGCTGCTACAGATGATTGGTTGCTTGCTTATTCACCTAGCAGCAAGCTTGCTGGGTTAACTTCTGCTGTTTCGTTGATGAACGCATCCCAAACACCCAAACTTTCTAGCAGTGCTCATAAGTTTAACTCAATGATTCAGGTTATTACCCTTAGTGGCTCTTTTTGTGAGATATTAAGAAAAGGAAGAATGTTTTTTCACATAACAAATTCAACTTTAGAATTGAGGTAGTTCTTGAAGGTTAGGGACAACGAGTTGGATATTGTAACATCAATTACTTAATAATCTTTCCACTGTCTGAATTCAGGAGTTTTTCGAAGACGTTGGGCCTCTAGAATTCCTAGACTTGGATAATCTTGCATTTGAAGGTCTTCTTCAATTGTTCAAATCCTATGTCAATCTCTTAATTAATGCACTACCAGGTTCAGTGGAAACTGAGAACCTGGAAGCCACAGGGCCAAAGATTGTTATGGTAGCTGAGACAGAAGCACAGCAAGTGGCACTGCTGGCAAATGCATTGTTGCTAGCAGATGAGTTGATCCCACGTGCCGTCGTGAAGGTTTTTCAGGGCACCAGAAGTGATGAATCTCAGAGAAGAGGAGGAGCAGAGAGATATCAGAAGGCTCCTGAGCAGAGAGAGTTGAAGAAAAGGCTCCAGCGTGAAGTTGATCGCCTGAGAGATAGCTTCTGCAGGCAACATGCTCTTGAACTACTTTTCACAGAAGAAGGGCACACTCGTTTGAATGCATTGATGTATTTGAGTATGGATAGTCATGCAGAGGAGCCTGAGTGGTTTCCTTCTCAAATTTTTCAGGTAAATTTGCTTTCACTGTGAGAAAGTCCCTGTGCGCCCAAAACAAAAAAAAGACAAGAAAGAAAGTAGATTAATTATAGATAGACTTAACCATGCTAATATGTATTTTTCAATGGGATCTGAGAAAGTTTTGGGACGCATAACTAAAAAATGGTAGATAAAATTGATCATGAAGAAACATATAAGCATGTCAAACAACATTTTGGTGGGTTTGATACTAATTTGATATTATTTATAGGACACTTCCTACTACTGCAAGAAAAATACTTTATATCTCAAGTCTAAAAATTAAATAACATTTCAATTTTATCCTTAATTAATATATACGCTTTCCAAGAAAATAACAGATACTCTACAAAAATTAATAAAAGGTATAATTGTGCATTCATGTAAAAAGGTTAATGATGTGGCTTATAAATATGATTAAGAAAATGCTCTCCCCCTTACAAATAAGATGAAAGGATTATGTTTGTATGTCTATTTGTTAATGGATTGCTTGCAATTTCTCCCTTAAACAGTTCCTACCATCTCATCTGTTAAGTACCATTTATGAATGAGTGAAAAAGACTAGAGTAAAATATACGTACTTAAACATTAATTTATGATTAAACTAGCGTGCTAAATTTTATAAACCAAATTTATTGGTTCCCCTCTTATGCTATATGCATTGAATCGTTATAGTTTTGTTTCACCTTGAGGCAACTGTAGTGGATTTCCCTTCTCTTTAAAAAAAATTTTGAAGTCTAAGGTTAGGCCTTTACTGCATGATATTGTAGGCACTGTTTTTAAAACTTTCTCGAATGGCAAGCATTGCTACCGATATGTTTGTGGGGAGGGAAAGGTTTGCCACTACTTTACTAATGAGAATGTCAGAAACAGTGATTCTGTGGCTTTCTGAAGATCAAGCATTCTGGGATGAAATTGAGGCAGGTCAAGTGCCTCTAGGCTCCTTTGGCCTTCGACAGGTAATATTTATCTATTCCAACTTTTTTTCATTTCGTTTTTGGTGTGTGATGTAACACACACGCATACTTGTTCTAATGCAAATAGAAAAGATTTAGGGCTGGCCTGTTTGGTATGAGGGGGAAGGGGAAAGGAAGAAAATTTTTTTTGATTTGGATTTAAAAAATTTGAGAAGTGGGGTTAAAATTTTTTGATTAATTATTCTTATTCTTTTATCTTACATATTATCTTTGTTAAAATTTTACAACCCCACTTCTTAAATTTTTTTAAATCTAATTCAAAAATTTTCCCTCCTCCAAATCCCTCATGCCAAACACCCCTCTAGGGAAAAAAAGATAGAAAACATAGGATGGGGAAGGGAAATAGAGCAGAAACAGAGGGAGGAGAGATCAAGAAACTGAGAGGGAAAAGGGGCGGAAAACAAAATAGAGATGATATAGGGAGAGAGGAAAGAAAACAGAGGAGGGGGAAGGAAACTGAACAGAAATTGTGGGGGAAAAAAGAGAAACAGGTGAGGTGGGGAAAAGAGAGTTCACAAGGTCAACAAAATATTCATTTCATCAAGTATTATTACAAGTGGAAGCTATTAGGCTATTTATAGTAAGAGCTTTCTTTTCTATGAAGAAAGCGCAACAACTTGAAAATCAACTTGCAAATAAAAACAAAAAGTATACAACTTGCAAGAATAAAATAAAACTACATGCTTTCTCACTTGCTTTTCTTACTTGCAAAAAAAAATAAAGCAATACCACTTCCTCTAGCCCCTTGCAAAATTAAATCAAATAATCCCCGATTGTTCAATCCAATTGCAAACTAGCCAAAATAAATTAAAACATCAATTTCTTCCATGACAAGTCTTCCCATATTTTCTAGCAGTGTGACTCCCTAATGTTTGTAGAACATGAATCTTAGGTCCCTTAATCTACGACTAATCTGGACTTGAGCTTCTGTAAGGACTAAATTAAGAGAAATTCTCTCGGAAGTTTTTTCTGCGTACATATGAACTTTAAACCCCAATCATTATGCGTAAGTGGGATCTAACACTTTCACTAGAACCAATACCTGTTGGTCGATATATCTGGAAACTTTGCAAGAGTTCTTTGTCATTTTACTTGATATGAATTACAAGTCAAATATTATGAAAATGGCTCCAAGGATTCTCTAAAGCACCGGTCACTTTTAAAGGTAGCTTTTAAATGAGATGAAAATGACTTTTTTCTTTGGTGCGCGCGCAATATTTGCTATATTTTAATTATCATTCTGTAATATCATCTATCTTATTTTTATTTGTTTTTAGTAAAAACGTGAGTGTCATTCTTATCCATACAATTATTTTCTTTCATTCTCTTTATCTGTGTTTTTTATTCTTTCTCCTTGTATCAAATAAACTTTGGCTTACTGCCTAAATACTCCCAAACTCACCTTTTTTTTTTCATATAAATGTGCAGCTTTATTTGGATATGCAGTTTGTAATAATTTTTGCATCCCAAGGTCGTTACTTATCTCGTCAGCTTTCCCAAGTTATCAAAAACATGATTGCTAGGGCCATTGAAGCTGTTGCTGCTTCTGGGTTAGATCCTAACAGGTACATCCATTTAGCAGAAACAAAATTTTATATGTATTAAATGTTCATAATTATATGTAAATGACAAATCATAAAAGTATTGCATGATAAAATTAATGGGAAACATACTGTTTAATGTCCTAACATATGGCTACTATTTTAATCCGGTGCTAAAATTCTTGTGTCACCATTTCATTCCATTTTCACCGAAAATTTAGTCAAACATATTTTTGTATGCTTTTGGGAAAACTATTCTTGAGGTACTTGTAGTTTCTTTTAATTTTTAATTTGGTACTTGTATGCTTTTTCTTCTTATTAATCTTTTCATTTTACTCTTTTAGCACTTTAGCCCTTGTAACTTTGCTTTATTAGCATAATTAGTCTTGTACAAAAGCTAATTGTGCTAATGGAGTAAACTTAAAGGATTTAATGAGGAGAGGAAAACACATAGACAACAAATTAAAAATTGAAGGAAATTATAAGTGCCTCAATAATGGTTCTCTATATACTTTTTTATGATTCATTTAATCTGCCCATCTTTTACCATCTGCCACTTAAAGCCAAGAACCTTAAGTTTATTATTTCTGCAGTGTCGTGCCAGAGGATGAATGGTTTGTTGAAGTTTTTCAAATAGCTGTAGAGATGATAAGTGGGAAGTCTGCGTTTGGAAATGTAGAGAGCTGCTGCTTCTCTCTCTACATTATTTGACTTCTCTCTCTACATTATTTGACATAAATTTATTTGAATGATACGTTAAAAAATGAGCTTTAAAAGGTATTTGAGAAACTTCAACAAACCATTCCTCCGCTGGCACGACACTACAGTAATAAACCCAAGGTTCTTAATTGGCTTTAAGTGGCAAATGGTAAAAGATGGAATTGGTTTGGGTACTCATCAAAATGATGAGTACCCCCAACCTATTAGATCTGGACTGTTCATATTAGATATGGACCGTCTTGATTTAATATTTTTGAGCGACTATTTTTAAATTAAAAATTCATTTTTTAAAATATGATAGTTAGGACTTAAGAAATTATCTTTATTTTAAATTATATACCTATTAAAATAATTTTTTTAAAAAATAAAGGTGAAAATAATTAAATTTGGATCGTTTAAGACTGATAGGTTGTGGCCGTCCATCATTTTGATGAGTACCCAAACCAGTTCCATCTTTTATCATTTAAGAACCTTGAGTTTATTACTGTAGTGCCCTACCAGAGGATGAATGGTTTGTTGAAGTTTCTCGAATAGCTGTAGAGATGATAAGTGGTAATTCTGCGTTTGGGACTGTAGAGAGAGAAGTTACCAGCCCTACTGCTTCTATATCAGGAAGGTCAATTTCATCAATCCATTCTCATGGAAGTAACTAGCTGGCAATACTAAATGGGACAAAATAAACTAAGGAGAAAACCACAATCAGTGTTTGCCACACATTGCAGGTAACTACATTATACTTCTCATTCCTCAATATAGGAACTAATTGAGAAGTTGGAAGTTGGTCTTGATCCTGTAGGACCTTTTCCCCATATTTATTATTTGTCGAGATCTTTTTCCCATATTAATTATTTTTCTTCAAGATGCATTAGAGAAATTCTTTTTTTTTAATAAATAATTTTAAGCATTTTTAAAACTATTTTTAATCAAAACATGAAAATTAGGAAAAACATGAACAAATGGATAAACAAGTGGTATTAATTGGAAATATTTTATTAAACATGAGCTTAGATAAAATGAAGCCCTATTTCTTCAATCTCAACAAGGTGGTTTTTTCTTTTTTTGCAACGAGGTGCTAAAGACCAGTCTGCCATTGATTTACGCTAAATAACGGTATTTTAGGAAAAACATGGTATATTTTATTATGATTAACTAATTTTCTTAATCTAATCAAATTAGTTAAATAAGCCCTACATGGGAGCATTTAATTTGGATCCATATATCACTTTTCTGTTAAAGATTCTGATAACAAATACTTAAAGTTTGTTCTTTAAAAATTGTTCAAAGCTTCCAACATGGCAAAGATGAATTGCCTCTTATGTGTATGAATTCCTTGACCTTTTGGGGTCACATTGCAGGCATGCTTGAGTTGAAGATATCTTGCAGATCAGACCTTCTGCCTTGATATTTGCACTTTGCCACCTCGAGATTCAGGTTTTCGTTTCATTGCAGTTTCTTTTGTGTATATATATTCTCATTTTTTTAATGTCACGAAAATGATGCAATTGAATGAAATCTACATATTTAGGTTCATTATAACTCTACTAGGAGGATTTGTTTGTTTGTTTATTTTATTAAGATAAAGCTAACAAGATCCACACAATACTGCTGCAAAAGACAAGGACAAAACATTATATTAACCGTATTCTTTTTGACTCAAACTTCCTATGTACTTCAGAGTTTCTCAGCATTTTTAAGCTTGGGCTTAGCTATTAGCTATTAGCTATCCTGCAACTTTCAGAAGTACTGAAAAGCTTAACCCTGTTAGAATTGAAGATGAGGAAAATTATTGTGATGGTAAAATAAAGGGATAACTTGTCTTCAGAAAACAGAAGGAATTGCATTTGTTTCATTGTTCTTTTTTTCTTTTTTGGGGTTCTGACATTTAGTTTTTGGTTCTGACATTGTCACTTATTTAGGTCGGTACAATTAAAATAGGGAAAACCCACTTTTTGGTCCTTTTAGTTTGGTCAACTTTTGTCTAGGTCCCTGGGGTTTGTTTTTTAAGGTATTGGTCCTTCGGGTTTAAAACTGTAAAGTCATTAGTCCTTTTGCATGTTCACGGTGCTGATGTGTACTAATGGTGTTAATGATGATCATCTGGCACAGTTATGTGGCGAAAAATAATGAGTTGCCTTTTTTTTTTTTTTGGCTAAATGATTTGGAACTTTAAATCAGAAAAACACGAGGAAAAATGAAAATTAAAAATAAAACCCCGGGCTTCAAGCGGGGTAGTGATCGGCGAAGAAGAGTGACCGGTTCTGTGAGTGAAAAGAACCGCATGAGATTGGCGAAGGAGAGATTGAAGTCTCTCTGTTACCTTTGACTTTTTTTCCTCCTTTTTCTCCTCAATTTTCAATCTCTCTCTATTTCATTGCTAAAATAGGAACAAATTAAAGGCATTTCTTTTAAATGGCCGAAAAGGCTTTTGGTATTGATTTTGAAACCCTCTTTGCTTCAAACTCTATCACTAACCAGTAATGCTGGCATTAGTATTTTTATCTTGTATTTTTCTACGATTCTGAGACTCCCTCAATTAACCATATAATAAGCAACCAGAAGCAATACAATCAAAATCAAACGAGAAACTTGGAATGACCAATATCTTGAACTCAACCAAATCCAACAACCCTAAGGGTCTGCTTGATATGAGGGGAAGGGAGGGGAATGGAGGGATTTTACTCCCCTCTTTTTGTTTGGATAACTAAAAATTTTAGGAGGGGAGGGAGAATTTTCTCCCCTCTAAAAGTGGAGGAATTTGGAGGGAAGGGTTAATGTTTGAACTCAAATTCACTGATATGTCTATGTCATTTTAAAATATTCTCACAATACCATTCTCATTATTTAATTACAAAATTATAATTTTATATAGTCAATGTCATTTATGATTATATTTATTTAATTTTTATAATTATAAAATTATAATTTTATGTATTAAATTCCTTATATTATTATATTTTATTAAATATGTTAGAAAGTTATTAATTACAAATTAAATGAAATAAGAGCAAAGTTGTCCATATAAAAATATTTCTCCTCCCTTCCCCTCTTATACCAAACATGATACTATTAAAATCTCTCTCCTCCCCTCTTTTTTTGTCAACCCAAACAAGGTAAAACAAAATCCCTCTCAAACCATCCCCTCCCCTCCCCTTCATTAAAATCCCCCCTCCCCTCCCCTCCCCTCCATCAAGTCAAACATAGCCTAAAGAAAAAGTGTAAAACCATATGCAAAGTTCTAGATTCAATTCGAAACGGGGACAAATTAAGCACCGGTAGAGGCTGAGTTGATTCCAACAACACCATACTTATGATGCCCAGAAATAAAGATCAACAAGAAAATCAGAGTCTATGGTGCCCAGCTACCAATTCCACAATGAGAGCAAGAACAAAAACGCAATATACATTGTCTGGAAAAGCAAAGAAAAAAATAGACAAGGAAAGGGAAAAAACAGAAAGCAAAGGGACAAGGACTCAAGGAGGAGGTAGAGGTGAAGATTAATGGATTTCTCTACCTTGGCCAAGCCCTCTCCTTCGAAGATCTATTCCGTCCACAAGATCTCAAGACTTCTTTGTTGATCACAAGCCCTTTGCGATCTCTACTCTCTCCTTCACCGATCTCGTACGTCTCTTCTCACTTGCAGAACCGGCCGCTCTTCTTCACCGATCACTCGGCCTTCCCTCTTGGAGCCTTGGGTTTTCTTTTTAATTTTTTATTTTTCCCTCATGTTTGTCTGATTCAAAGTTCCAAGTCATTTAGCCCAAAAAAATGCCAACTCATTATTTTTGGCCATATGATCATGCCACATTATCATCATTAACACCACTAGTACACGTCAGCACCATTAACAAACAGAATGACTAATGACTCGACAATTTTCTTGAAGGACCAGTACCTCTAGAGACTTTAACCAAAGTTGACCCAAACTATAAGGGGTAACAAGTGGGTATTCCCACCGACATCCTATCATACAAGTTGGACCACTACGGGCATATGCTATATTCTTTTTTTAACCTGACATGCTAAATTCTTAACACCATAGGTGAAACCGTGAAACTAGTACAGTCCCATATCAGTTGGGCTGTGCATTGATTGATCCAAAATTTGGTTTTGTTGTTGTGGTGGTTAATTCAACCTCTTCTCTCCTTATGAGAGATACTCAATTTGGGCATGACAGTGTTTAGATATATGAACCATTCATATATATATATATATATATATATATATAAAGATCAACCTCTTCCCTCACTCTATTTTGTTTCGTGAGGCATCTATAATTTTTTATTTTTCTCTCCTTTTTTTATAAGAAACATACCACCAATGGCTTGTTCCAATTTACAAGATATTTAGAGTTTGTCTCAATTTTTTTTGATTTCCCATTTTTCTCCATTTAATTACTCACAATATCCATATCATTGTATTTAATTCCCACTCATTCTCTTTCTTTCACTTAAATGGGGGTATTTTTGGCAAAAAAGTTACATTTTTCACATTTTTATTGTCTCCAATCATCTTTTTGATCAATGTGATTTAGTTAATTGTCTTTTATGAAAACAAACAGAGGGAGCACTATATGAGAGGTTATCAAATGGCATGAAGTTTCTCTCCCTTATAAGATGAATACATTCTGTTTCTTTTTTTTCTTTTTTTTGTGTGTGTACATATAGAGGCCTATGTCCTAAGAAAAACTTAAGTCTGAATGCGTTCTGTTTCAATTATTCATATATGTATTTCATATAAACTTTCAAATTTTTAAAATAAAAGAGCATTTAACTATAAAGGGGCATGACTAATTTTTCTCATAAATAAATTTTCATTAATCACAGGTAACAAAATGACATAAACATAGCATTGAATGGCAAATAACACTTCTAAATTTTTAATATTGATATATTTGAACAATTTTAGAGCACCCAAAAATATGAGTTGCCTTTTGGCCTGAGAAACATATTTGAATTCTCAATTGAAATATTTATTACTTAAAATTACCTTAAATTTGTTTAAGGACTCAAGTCTTTGATTGGGTACTACTAATCTTCAATTGCGTGCGAAATGTCTTATTTTAGAAGCAAAACAAAAGACATTTGTACACAGCTAAAGATGAGTTGCAAACATCCTATTTCATAAGCAAAATGAAAGATATGTTGCACAAATTTGAAGAAGAGTTGCAACTTTTGTATCTTCTTAAAGAGATGGCTAATCACAGCTTGTATTACACACTTAATTTTAGTCTCGAAAATTACTATGGTAATTATCGGAATAAAGAATTTGTATTTTATATTTATGTAAATAGAATTATAAACTGGTAGTTTAGAGAGATAATAGAGAGATTATAAGATCTTTGAGAATTTGAATTTCATAGATATTTTCAGAAACTAGAGAAAGAGAGAATCACATATCTGCTACACCAGAATCTGTTGTTGTAATCCTTAAAAGCCTTCGACATATCAATAAGAAAAGTCTTAGACTTCTTCTCTATCTCTAAATCGCTACATAGTATCAGAGTTAAATAGCATCGAGTTTGAGCATAACAATTCCAATTCACACCCTCGGTAACCCTCCACAATAGGGTCTTCTCATGATGGGTTCTCATCTACCGATTTTATGAAAGCCATAGGTCCCTCCAGGTCGATCTATGGCTTCAACGGGGTATGCTTCCATTGTTTCCAAGAAGCCAAGTCTCACAAATTATCGAGACTAGGCACAAGCAGTTTAACTTGCTGTGGGTGGTGGAGGGCAACTTGAGTTCTTGACTGGTGAAGCTCCGCCACCCTTTGATCCCTAGTCTTTTGTGATACACCAGTGGAAATTTGACAACGCTTTGGTTTGTTACCCCACAAATCAAGCAAAGTTTCATGTACCTACCTAATGCAAAAGAGATTTGGGATGCTGTCTGTGATTCTTATGTGGACGATAAAGATCTCTCTCACTTATTTGATCTCCGGCGTCAAATTTGGAAGTCTTCACCCTTGAAGTTGTTAGAACTGGCTAACACCCAAGAGGGGGGTGAATTGGGTGTATGGTAGGAATGTGTAATGTTTAAAAATCTTTTCGCAGATTGTTAACTCAGTATATATATGGAAGTATAAACTCACAAGCAATTATATAAATCGTATATGCTGGAAATATAAAAGCTTAGAGAAGAGAATGTGCAAACTGTGATTTATCCTTGTTCGGTCCAATCGATGATGACCTACGTCCAGTCCCCAAGTTCCTCCTGAGATTTCCAATCCACTATATTCTTGTTTAACTGGGGCACAAGATAAGCCTCTACAAATTCACAAGAGTAACTCTCCCTTACACACTGTAAGATTTACTCCTTCTTACAGCAAGTCGAGCAAAACAATCCCGAAGACCTTTCTCTCCTGCTTACCCGTGCAAGTCTTACGAGCAGCAACTTTCTCTCCTGCTTACACCACTGTAAGTCTTACGAGCAGCAACGTTCTCTACTGCTTGCACCTTGTAAGTCTTACGAGCATAAAGTCTTACTAGCAGATTCCCCGTAAGGCAACCAACCCTCTCAACGTCCCTCTACCTTAAGATCACTAAGATACAGATAAAGTGTTTACAAGCTTCTCACAGAGTGGGTAAAATGCTCACTGAAGTACAATACAGATAATCTCACTCTCACAGATACATGATACAGAAAATAGATAAGTACTGAGAGTGTCTGGATCGAAGTGGGTAACTCATGATATTCGCATGTTAGCGTAGTTGGGTTCTCGTGTTTTTGTTTGCTCGTGTGTATCTCAGTTCGCTGTTTTCTCTCTATTCTGGTTTTCGAAAGATTGAGCTTATATAGCAGAAGCTGTGAGAGTCGATGTGTCTATTCAAATATTTTCCCGTTGAAACTCATCGTGTGCTCTGACAAATGTTTCAGCGTTGCTTTCTTTCTGTTTTGCACGTTTGTTGAATCGCTTATTGAATACTCTTATTACCCATGATTTTTTGTCGCTGAATATTGATCCGTGTATGCCATGTGATTGGTAGTGCATAACACCTGTAAATCCACTCAGAGAAATAGCCGTTAGAAAACATCACTCGGGTGATTACAGACTTCACTGGCAGTGATCTTGAAAAACTAAAGAATCACTGGAAGTAAACTTGATTTCACTGGAGGTGATTTTCAGAAGATAATATTCCACTGGCAATGATCAATATCCCTCGAGTGTACCATGAAATCATTTGAGTTGTTTCCTTGTTTCTGTCAAATTTCTGGAAGTGATTTACAGAAGTATTTCACTGGCAGTGGCTTTGTAAGAGTAAGCATATTAGGATATTATCTGACAGAAAGTGATTTCAATTTACTTGAGTGCATCATTACTTTACTGGATGTGATTTTGATAAAACAATAAATCACTCGACTGCAGAAGCATTTTCCTGGTAGTGATCTTGATTTTTAGATGTGATTCTGATTTGCTACCACTGGAACTGATTTTGTCATAGTGGAGAGTACATTGAGTGATTACTGGAAGGTATTTGATTCACTAGAAATGCATTGGGAGTGATATACTAAAACATATCAATTGAAGCATACTGGCTTTCACTGGAGGTGCATTTAGGTTCACTGGGAGTGATCTCATCTTCACGGGAAGGGATTCTGATTCATACTGATATACTGGTAGTGATTTGATGTCAACCGGAAGTGATATTGAGAAAATAGCTAATCACTCGAGTGAATTCAGCTGCACTGGGAGTGATTTTCATAACATTGAAATTTTCTTCCAGTGATTTTAGAGCCACTGGAAGTGATATTGAAAATTTCACATATCACTCGAGTGATTTGGAGATCACTGGAAGTGAATTTCGAAATAGTGAATTTTTCTTGCAGTGATTTGGCTTGTACTGGAAGTGATTTGAAAAATCTTATATCACTCGAGTGATTTCGGTATCACTGGAAGTGAAATTACAAACAGTGAATTTTTCTTGCAGTGATTTAGCTTGCACTGGAAGTGATTTGCAAAATCAACAAAATCACTCAAGTGATTTCGCTATCACTGTGAGTGATTTTGAGAACAGTGAAAAATTCTTACGGTGATTTCTGTGCCACTCGAGTGATCTACATTTTGACGCATTTCACTCGAGTGATTATTAATGATCACTCGAGTGTTCTTCCTGATCACTTGAGTGATTATAAAAATCACTCGGGTGCTCTCTGTTCATATCACTTGAACCCGTAGCTCCACTTCCAATTCGACAGCAAACAGGGGTAAACTTCCAGATGACATAAATCTTTGAATATAACTCCAAAATTGTCATATTATATATCCATGGAAAGCTCTTGAAGTCTAGTTTCATATGGCACCATTTTCAGCTCAATAAAATCTGTGGTTTGAGAGTTATGGCCAAAATACCAAACATGTTCCAAAAAGTGACGCTGATATGAAGGCCAAATTCGAACATTTATATCTCCTTCATCTAAGCTCTTTGGATGTTGATTCTTGTGTCAAAATGACGCATTAGGAGTCTATTTTCATATGCAACTGGTTTCGTCTCAATCAAAGTTGTATTTTGAGAGATATGATCAAATAATCAGACCTCGCTCAATTGGACGAAAAACAGAGCATGAAAATTCAAAGATCACTCGAGTGAATGGTGACTCACTCCCAGAAATTTTCCCTGTTTCCAGAATCACTCGAGTGATTCTGAAAATCACTTGAGTGATTGTTAAAATCACTCGATGCTACAGAGCTGCTATAGTACCATAAAACTTGAATCTTCATATTTTTCATTAATTCTTAAAAGTTCTTCATTCCTCAATTTTTTTCTTTCATTGCTTGACTAATCTACAATATATGTAACATTAAATATAGTAGTTAGTCAATGTAAGAGATAAGTATATTATGCAAACTTTTGCTCTCTTAATATTTGACATATATATTTGTCATCATCAAAACTAACCATATGTAACAGAAGTGTCACATAATATTGACTTGAACTTGTTGCCCTCTAGCCAGAAGAGGACTTGATGATTGATGACCAATGGACTTCTGCCACTGATGCTGCAAAAACCAGATGTAACAAAGACAAGAATTGTATAATGCCTTTTCTTCCTAGATTAAACCCAGAATTTGATGATGCTCGAGCCCAAATTCTAAGCAATTCATTTCTTCCTTTCCTACAAGAGGTGTACTTTGAGATAAAGCGTGAAGAATCCAGACGCCATACCATACTGCTTAAAACTGTGATATTGAGTCAGGACATGTTAGGTTTGCCAAATAAAATTTTTGATTCTGGCTCTTCTTCTACCAAAGGCCAACCATACTATGATCATTGTAAAAAGGTAGGGCATACTAAGGACAAGTGTTGGGACCTTTATGGGAAACTAGCCGATTGGAAATCTCATTGCAACAAGTCACATGCTCATCACGTTACTTATGAGGCTAAACCATCTTCTGAACCTGAGGTGACCTTTATTATTAAGGACCAGATGAATCAAGTTTTAGACATGCTTAAGAATCTTCAATCACAGCATCATTCGACTGCTTCTTTTTCTCAAAAAGGTAACAATTATGTAAAGATGGAGACAAAAATACTCTGAATAACTTATTCATTCATGTACACAAGAGGGGTATTCATACACAAGAGAGATGCCTTAGGTTTAATGGGCCCATTGATTTCTAATAATCCCTAATCCCTGATTCTTTATGATACTAATTGATAATATTTACATTAATTATATTAATATTTCCTAACACTTCCCCTCAAGTTGGAGCATAGATATTAATCAAGCCCTGCTTGTTACAAAGATAGTCAACCCAAGTCTCATTTAAGGCCTTAGTCAGAAGATCGCCTAATTGGTTACTAGAACATACATGCCCTAGAGAAATAAAATTCTCCTTGATTTTATCGCATACAAAGTGACAGTCAATCTCAATGTGTTTCATACGTTAATGAAACAGAGTTGGAGGCTATGTATAGAGCATCTTTATTATCACGCCATATTTTTGCAAGCAATGATGAGGCAAGACCAACCTACTTCATTAACTAGTGAATCCACACAATTTCCTATATTGACTAAGCTATGGCTCCATACTCAGCTTCTACACTAGACTGATAAACCACGTCCTGCTTCTTGCTCCTCCAGACACTAATTTCCACCTACAAACACGTAATATACTATGGTGGATCTTCTGGTAGCCTTTGACCTCGCATGATCTACATCACAAAAGCATTCAATCTTGGTGTGACCATGATTTGTATAGAGTATACCACGACTAGGGAGTCCTTCAAGTAATGTAAGACATGTTCCAACGCTTCCTACTGAGCAACGGTTGGTGCTGTCATGAATTGGCTAAGCACACTAATTGGAAAGGTCACATTAGGATGAGTCATCATGAGATAAATCAATTTCCCAATCAGTCTCTCAGGATACGTAAACAGTTTGATCTTCTCAGGATCAACCCTTTTCCTCACATCTTCAGGTAGCTCGTCAAACGATACGCTGTCATCAATGTCCATAAAAAGATTAGGAATCATGGGAAAACTACTTGGTGTTGCTATAAGTTTCCTGGTTTCTTTTAACAGATTAAGAACATATTTCCTATGTGTCAAGAGGATGTCTTTCTTGCTTCTCATAACCTCGATCTCAAGAAAGTACTGTAATATACCTAAATCCTTCATTTGCACATGAGAATTAAGAAAGGTCTTGAGTGTTGAGATTCCCAAAGTATTGCTACCCATAATAGCAATATCATCAATATATACCACTAAGAGAATCATGACAGTATTCGTCTACTGATGAAACAGAAAGTGGTCACATTTACTTTGATTTAGACCAAACTTCTTAACCACAAAGCTAAACCTATCAAACCAAGCACGAGAGCTCTACTTCAAACCATATAAAGATTTGTGAAGGTGGCATACCTTCTTATGCTCCCCCTGAGCAACAAAATTAGGTAGTTTCTCCATGTAAACTTCCTTAAGAATATCACCATTTAAGAAAGCATTGTTATCATTCAACTGATGAAGATCTCAATCATAAGTGGCTGCCATAGCAATAAAGAGGAGAACGGAGGACAGTTTTACCACAGGGGAGAAGGTTTTTGAATAGTCAACACTATAGGTTTGAGCATATCCTTTGGCAACTAATTGAGCTTTCAATCACTCCAAGGTGCCATCAGCTTTTGTTTTTATCGTGTACACCCATTTACACCTGATAGCCTTCTTTCCAGGAGGTAAATCGAGGAGAGTTCAGGTACCTGGTTTATCAAGGGCTATAATTTCTTCTTTCATTGCAGCACATAAACTAGGATGGGCCAAGCTTAGCGGAGAGTAGTAGAAAGGTGATAGAGTCTAAGGATGCTATAAAGGAACAAGATGGATGAGACATGTGGTTATAGGAAACAAAAGAAGAAATAGGATAGCCATAAGTACATTTACCTTTGAGTAAGGCAATGGGCAAGTCATCAGAAGTATTATGAGTACAGAAGTATTAGAAGTACTAGGAAATATTTTTGGTTCAGGGGCAGGTACAGTAGCGGGAGTGGGGAGGACTTGTTCCAGATTAGACACTAAAGCAGACATTGGTGGGCTATGAACATTATTGATTACATTACTTTTCTTAGGACGTTTCTGATAAACATGATGGAGAGGTGGTTTAGTAGGTGCCATAACATATACTTGCACTAGTGGTAAATGAACCCCATACAACAATATATTATCAAGACCTTTTATTGTGTCAGAGGATTCAAGTGAAGTAGAGAAAGGAAAGAAATGAGTTGACTTATGGAATGTGACATCTGTAGACACAAGATAATAACGAAGGGGAGGAGAATAACACTGATAACCCTTTTGAACCCTAGAATACCCAAGAAAGACACACTTGAGAGACTTGAGATCAAGTTTATTAATAGTACGATGTACATCTCGAACGCAACAGACACAACCAAAGATTTTTTTGATCAATAGGGAACAAGGGGTTGGAAGGAAACAGGGTTGTGTACGGAGTGTCACTACTGAGAACAAGAGAGGGCATACGATTAATAAGAAAACACGTAGTAGACACAACATCAGCCCAAAAAGGTTTGGAAACATTCACTTAAAACATTAAAACTCGAGCGACTTCTAATAAGTGTAGGTTCTTATGTTTTGCAACACCATTTTGAGCCAGTGTATTTGCATAGGAGGACTAATGAAGCATGTCATGTTGCAGCATATAGTTTTGAAATTGGGCAGATAAATATTCTTTAGCATTGTCACTTCTTAAGGTTTTCATAGATATACCAAACTGAGTTATAACTTCAGCACAAAAGTTCAAAAATAAGAGAAGAAATTAAAACGACTTTTGATTAAATAGAGCCAGGTGGTATGAGAAAAATTATCAACAAAAGTAACAGTACTTAAAACCATTATTTAACTTGACAGAACATAGACCCTAAACATCATAATGGACTAAATCAAAGGGAGATGTAGCCTATTTATTGACTTAAGGTACCAAGTGAACACAATGATGTTTAGCAAACTGATATGACTCACATTCTAAAGATGACAAATGATGGAAATAAATAGGACAAAGACACATGACCCAAACAACAATGAACGTCAAAAGGAGATAAACCACCAGAGCAAGCAACAGAACGTGGTACCTAATCATCAAGAAAGTAATGGCTACTAGATTCATAGCCCCTACCAATAACTTACTTTGTCATGAGTTCCGGAATCAAACAATGGTCTGGAAAGAGTATGATAAAATGGTTTAATTGTCAAGTAAGCTTGCTAGGAGACAAAATGTTAAATGTAAAGTCAAGGACATTAAGGACATGGGATAAGGAAATGGATGGAGTAGGTTTAATAGTGCCAAAGCCAAGATCATAAGAGTAAGAACCGTTGGCAATTGTTATACTAAAGGGATTGCCATAGGACATGTACAAGGAGAACAAATGTTGTTACTCTTCATTCCACTTGGAGGAAGAAGTGGCAAGACATGAATCACAGTCACCTATAACAAGGGCACTTGATGTGGATGGATCAAACCCATGATCAGTGATTTGATCAGCAAGAGGAACAATTTCAATAGTGACATGTTATGAGTGTAGGATGGTGTATTTAGAAAGTGCAAGTATACACTGTCGCAAACAAGTAATATAGAAGTAAGTAGAGTATTGTTCCCACGAGGATTGATCACTAAATACCAAAATTGATAATCTTAATACTATTCAGCCAGTCGATTAGTTATGATTGAGATTTCAAGATAAAAATGATGAAATATGAATACAAGTGATATGAAGATAAATATAAGAAAAAGGCCATAGGGATTAGATTTCATTTAACAAATTCCAGATTGAATCACTTATCTCTTCTAGTCCAATTTATTCCACAAGATTGATAGTCGAGTTTCCCTAATTTAATTACTAGGCTCTTTCAAGGTCAAGTAATTCTATAATTAATTGCTAACCCAATATATTCCTATTTGAATTTAAGCAATTAATTATGCATTAAGATTTATGGAACTCATTAAGACTACACAACCTATATGAATATGTTCCTATTTCATATGCAAATTATGGTTTTAATTATAGGATCCACACACATGCATCTCCTTCCGGTCTCAACATGCATATTAAAATCATCCAAAAGGTGGCCAGTCAATTGAAAGCATTAAGAGCAATAATTAAAACTCAATCATGAAGGAAAAATTAAAATTAGATTTAATAAGTTAAAATGCAATCCATCATTAGTAAGCTACGTCATCACCCTAGGAAAAAGAAATTAGCTCATGATGAAATTAAAAATAAAACAAAAATAAATAAAAAAACATCATAAATATTGCATAAGAAATTAATTACAAAAACAAAAAAATACTACTACAAGATGCATGAAAAGGAAAAATCTAGCCTACCATATAGGAGGTAAAACCTTCCATGTAGGTGGCAACCTATACCATCCATAAAGGAGGACTACCTAGGCCTTCCATATAGGAGGTAAAACCATCCATGTAGGAGGCATGCAAGAAGTAAAAAATGCAATAAATAAATTCTAAAATAACAACTCTCTCTCTAAAATAGAAGCTCTCTCTCTCTCTTCCTTTCTCTTCATTTTAGGATGCTAAGAAGCTCTATTTATAAGCTTCAATTTTCGGGTGCTACAATATTTTGCTACAGGGAAACGCATTCTGCACCGACCACACTTTGAACCAACTGCACTCTGAACAGTAGATGATACAGTGAATCTTGCATATGGACAGTCAGCTGCTACAGTACCCATATTTTTCTACAGTGCCGTATATTCTACAGTACCATATGAACAGTCTTTTGCTACAGTGTCATCCCTTCAAAAAATGCCTTTTCAATATCTTCTTAATATAGTGTTGTACGGGACTATTAAAAGAAAATTATTATTTATTTATCAATTGCACCCAAATTCATTATATTAAGCTCAAATATTGTTCACAAAATCATCATATAAGGGGAAAAAATGTACAAATATTTTACTTATCATGACATCAGTCTTAAAATCAACCAAATTAAAACAAATGTGAAAAGAACATAAAGATGCCAAGTCACACCACCTGAAGGTCTCATAAATAACCAACCACCACTAGAAGACCTAACAATTAACCAAGTTTCACCACCAAACCTGTCAAAAATAGATCTGAAGTGAAAAAGAAATACTACAAAGGATCCAAAATCCTCAAGATATAGTAGAACACCCAACTTCTGAAAATACTTATAAATTTTCCGACCTCAACCTAGGATTTGAACCTAGAACTGAGAGGGCGGTAAAACTTTCTCAAAAATCTTTTCACAATTTTCAATAACTCGTTATGACTCACCGATTTTCCCTTTTATTATGTTTATCAGAGTTACGAGCGTACCTTTGCTGACTTTACATAGTCCATTACACATACATATTTCGTTAGCGATATGAAGCAAAACTACTAATTTTCTACCATTCATTCGCTTGTTAGCTTTACATGGTTTACACGAAATATACATCATATACAATCCAAAATCCAAAAGACATAGGGACTAGACAACCAAATCACTATAGTCTTCAGTGTCTTGATTCTTAATCATCGCCGCTTACCTTTTCCTTGCCCCTCGAGCTTCCTCCATGTACTGAAGGTGGGTTTTGAGGAAAAAGGGTGAGATTTGGAAGAATCTCAGTAGTAACACATGTCAAACATATAGAGATAACAATACAAAGCATGCTTCACACTCATCAATCAACAAAATTATCACAACATCATTCAGTGCATTTAATACAATTCATAAACTACCGTAGAGCTAGGTAAGTTACTTGGTCCCGAAGGATACCTGCGCAAAGATAGGCCCTGGGCACCGCTCGTGCAATTATGAACATTATATTGGCCTGAGTGTGAACCCGTGCAAAGATAAGCCCCGGGTGATCATCCCGAATAATCAAAATGTGTTAGACATTTTGTGATGATTTCAAACAACACACAATGCATGTTATGTCATATGAAGACAAGTTACTACTTGGTTGCTCTTCTCTAGCAATTCCTTTTCACTTTTCCAAGCTCAGGTAAGTTCTGCGTTTCGAACGGTTGTCAAGTCCTGAAATCTTCAAATATATCATAAATGAGTCATTATTCATTCATCCAAAATTCCAAACTTATACTCCATTCGGTCCTATTTATAAGTAACTTTCTTCTTGATTGCACAAAACGAACTAGTAGTTAAAAGCAATAAGTGTGTCAAAAATGTTATGTTTTTTTCCATATATGCCTCTATTTATAAAAACAGAGAAAGAATGTATAAAAAGTATGAGAGATAGTAAAATATATTTTCCCAATGCTTTGTTGACTTCATTCACCTTGTGAGTTGTCTCTCTCTCCTAAATATAACTCTTAGTGTTTGTGATAATTAATTGTAAATAATATGTATTTAATAAGGGTAAAATAGGAAAAAATAGCTTACATTTTCAAACACAAAGTGAAAGTTGCTTATAAAATGGACCAGCCCCATGAGAGAGAAAATTTCTTATAAATAGGACCGGAGGGAGTAACATTGGTAAACTTAGCCTCAATACGCTAAATTACCAAAATACCCATAGAGATCTAGTTTACACCCCTTTTGTGCTTGATCTCACTTCACTTTACCAAAATTTGTGACATAGGCCAATCCTACACAATTTAACATGTATAATCCATTTTTAACCTTGGATTGGTCAAAATCAAGCCCAAATGACAAGAATGCCCTTGATAGCCCTTAGTTAGAGCTTTTAAAGGGTAATTCAATTATTTCACTTTTTGGGGCTTTTCTCACTTTATGGTCAACATAAACCCTACACAATTTTGCCTCCTAAACTCAATGGAAGAATCGGAATTATCAAATTCCTATTTATTTACCACGTCCAACTTAGGGAAATCCAATAGGATTCCCAGAAAAGTTGTGTCGGTTTCTCATTTTCTTTAGCCTAATCACCCCCTTTCTACTTATAATCGCACTATTAGCTATTTAGACATTCATTAGGCTTGATTTGGAGAAACTTGACCATTAAGGTCCTTTAGGTTCCTTGAGTCATCTCTTAACAAAACATCCAAAATCAAGCCAGGAATAACTCTAATAGCATTAACCAAGCAAGAGGAACAAGTTTGGGAGATTACCTCTTGATTTCCACCACTTTCTCTCTCTACATGTTTTTGTCTCTCTCTCCACAGCTCTTAAATCAGCTAAAAATCCATGGTTCCAAAGGTGGAGAAGTGAGTAGGAGAGTTGATAGAGGGATTAGGAAGTTTAAGACACAAGGTAAAAACTTCTTACCTTGATTTGTGAATAACCCTAGCTCCTTAAATGCTTCACTTCCTCAGCTCTCTCTCACTCTTTCTGTTTCAGTTTGATCATGAAAATGAGGCTGAAGATATGATAATATGATCATATAATGCTTAGTCAAATGGCTTACACACATGTAAGCATTTCATTGGTCCAAAATATCATTTCTCATTTAATTATTTTCATTCCCTTCTTGCTTTCATATTCAGCCGAAAATGGTGAGAATTGAGAGGGAAATATTGATCTTCAACTATCTCATTGCCACCTTGTAACTTGTTAATCAAGCCTTTGACTTTTCGACTATTTGACATTTTTTGATAATAATTCACCAAAATTGATTTATTAATTATCAAGCAGTCATTTCTCTCTTTTTAATTCCCATGTAATTGAAATTATTGAGAATATTAGGGAAAAATAATTATTTACCACTTTATGGCAAAATTACTGTTTTGCCCCTACAATTCATGATTTACCGGAATAAATCATTTCTCGCTTATTTCCATTGGTTTAACCCAATTTTGAGACTTAAATGAAGCCATCATTCATACCATTTAATTTCTCAAATTTTGGTTACAATAATAGGCCCTTAATTATACATTAATTGTCTCTTTGTGTCCTTATTTGGTCGAACTATATGTAACCAGCGATTTCCATTTTTCAAGAAATTCAAGCTCACCACAATACACCATTTTAATCCACTAAATATCACAAATATATATATAGGGAATGTTGGTGAAAAAGTAGGGTATTACACTAGAATGCAACACAACAATATGAAAACTAACATTAGCAAACTAGAGAAGGAAATATACCAAATGATGCTTCAAGATCCTCTAAATACAATAGCAAACGTTACACTATTGACTAAAGAGAAGCAACAATCAACCCAGTGACTAAATAGCACACTTTCACAACCAGAAAGTAAGAAACCAATAAACTAGAAGCCAAACTGATCAAAAAACGTGCTTAAACAGTACTGGGATGAAGACGAACAAGAAGACCTAGTCACATAACTCACTCATTGCAACGCCAAACAAGCCTGCACATAGAGGAAATAGGAAGTTGGCATCAGAAAAGTGAATCACTACAGGAAACATTGAGCCACGAGCTGGGAAGGAGGCATTGTTTATATGACATGTGTAATCCACACGCTGATTACGCGCCGCCAAAACTTGATCGGACATTGGGGTATGGCTGATCGGATAGAGCACTCACAATTGAGACACCCTCCTACTTTGGGTCTTTGGATGTGCTGCTTTTGACTATCTTCATCATCCTCCCTTCAAATTTGATACCTATGCAGTAAAGTATCTCTTCCTTGGCTATTCTAATTCCAAGAAAGGTTACAAATGTTATGAACCAAATTCGAAACATCTTTTTATTAGTCGTGATGTCACCTTTGTTGAACATGAACCCTTCCATCCTTAACCTTCAATTCATGGGGAGAGTTTGTGTGAATTTCAAGCTCCTGAAACCATTCCTAAACCTATTCCACTCTCGTGTCCTTCCAGTCATTCGTTGGCTTCTCCTAGTCCTTTACAGGTGAATGATCTATTTTTAATGGCTTCACAAGTAGAGGGAGTGGTTCCTCATAAAAAACAATATGACAAAGTTCACTTAAGGAAGAACAAATGGATAGATGAGCCTACAATGCCTGTAAGTTGTGAAAATCTCTGAACCCATGGAGAATTTGGAAGAGAGGATGGATGATTCAGATCTTTCTATTATTATGAGAAAGAAAGCATGATCATGCACTAAATATCCCATTCAGAAGTATGTATCATATGCTACTCTCTCTCTAAACTACTCTAATTTTGTCACTAACCTTGACAAGGTTAAGATTCTAACCAATGTGCATGATGCCTTAGAAATACCTAAATAGAGGAATTCTATGCTAGATGAAATGAAGGCTCTTGAGAAAAATAATACATGGGAAATCACAGAGCTGCTAAGAGGAAAGAAAATTGTGGGCTGTAAATAGGTATCCACCCTAAAATAAAATGCCGATGGTACAATAAACAAGTACAAGGCTAGACTAGTCTCACTCTCATATTGTACACCCCAACCATTAATTTAAGAAGTGTTAATTAAGAATGACAAGCACTATTATAGCACGTAATGTTGTCAGCATTATATGTTTGTTTCTTTTCTCTTTTCATTTTTTTCAACCTCTCTCTACTCCTCTTTTTTTTTACCTGATGGTGATGACAAGAATGGTGATTGAATGCACAAAAGGCATTTCATTGTACCCTGAGTTTTAAGATGGGTTTGTTTGCAAGGAATGTAATCTCTTTTGGGCTTTTATTCTCACCATTTTAACCTCTATATATATATATATATATATATATATATATATATATATATATTGTTAATAGTCAAAATTTTGTGAAGTGAATTATATATACAGGCCAATATTTTATGGTATAATAAAGAAGAAGGCGGATGAGGGGTTCAAGCCAGATACTTATTTTGCAATAGTGTTGAACTATGCATTTTGGGCATTCTATGGAATGCCTATTATGCATCCAAATAGAATTCTTGTCGTCCATATCAACAATGTTGGCCTTGTCTTTGAGTTTATCTATCTCATCATCATCATCATCTACGCCACCAATAAGGGACGGGTATGCATATGCCTCTCTGATAATTTCCTAACAATAACTACATGTTCATGTGTGTATGAGAATAATGTTTTTAATCGTGTTAGAATTTGAAGGGTTGGCGTGAGAGCCAAAAAGAATTATGGCGCTCTGGTACCATGTTAGAATTTGAAGGATTATAGTATAGAGGAAACAAGAGCCTTTAAATATTATTGAATCCTTAACAGAATGAGAGTAAAAATAGGCCTTTATATAGGAAAACCATAAGCCAACCCTAGAATCTAATATAATTTAATAAAATGATAAATCTAATAATAATAATATCTTAGATTTATACTTCTAAGATATATATAAAATATGCCAAATATTAACATAAGATATAATATCCTAACAAATATCTTCATTAATGGGTTCTTTCAAAAGAAGGTATTGTTATGGCTTTTGGTGGAGGCGATTTTCTTTGTTGCCGTCATTCTGATAACCATATTGGTACTGTATGGAACTGTAAAGAGATCACTGGAGGTGAGCATTATCTGTGATGTGTTTAATGTAATGATGTATGTTGCTCCTCTCACGATCATGATAAGTTTTGTTTGTTATATGTCACATGACCATACATTCATTTGTTGTTTAAGACTATATACGTGTTTAATACTTGTTACAATATTAATTAAACCGAAAAAAAAGTGATAAAAACAAAGAGCGTCAATATATGTCGTTTTGGCTCTCTCAGGTTAACTTCTTAAATGGAGTGTGTTAGACAACATATGCTTTGATCCATCCCTTTGACATTTATGTCTTGGTAATTAAATTCTCCTTCCTTCAACACTCTTTGTTGCTTCTCATCCTTTTTTCTTGTCAATCAATCTGTGAAAAAATGTTGAGAATTTGTTTGTGATGGTCGCAAGTTAGTAAATG
Source organism: Albizia julibrissin (assembly GCA_037074505.1). Lineage (NCBI taxonomy): Eukaryota > Viridiplantae > Streptophyta > Magnoliopsida > Fabales > Fabaceae > Albizia > Albizia julibrissin. The sequence goes on from CM073485.1 coordinate 28,930,749, forward strand.
ACTTGGAGCAATTTTTGAGTTGGTCTAACTCATTATATGCATGCTACATTTCTTGTAAACAAGCACCAGTGAATGACAATGCTTCCAAGCCTAATAATAAGGTTCAACCTTTTGTAGTTGATTCATGCGCCAACGTCTGAGAGCATCTTAGCATCAAAATTTTAAGGGTTTTTTTTTATAACAGATCTCCTTTTGTATTAGTATATGAACGTAAATATTATGATGCTAAATTTATGCAATGCAATGTAAGTTTGATATTATCATAAAAATCATCATGGTTATGGTCTACAATTTCCAAAACAGTGGGGCCCTGCCTTTGGCAGACTCAGGGTTGAAAAACGCCAACTCGCCAGAGTGTAGGCCTTTTCACCCCAGGCCAGCCATAGGTCAACCCGTACAAGCACGGGCTGGACTTGTGTTTGAGATTTTGTATATCATCATATTTAATATCTAAATTGTGCATTTCAGGTGCTGTGCGAAATTTCACTTGTGCATCTTCATAGCATTATGGTTCTCTATCAACAGTGTTGGACTTGCGATTGAGTTTGTTTATATCATCTCATTTTATATCTAAATTGTGCTTTTTTGGTGTCATACGGAATTTTGTTTGTGCATCCTCATAGAATTTTGGAAATAAGATTATAAAATAAAATAAACAAAAAATAAAGTGAAACTTTATGATATTAATAGACTCATTTGTTAGAAATTCTTAAAAAAGATGAAAAAATAAATTAATAAAGGTTGATTATTGATGTGGTGTAATTCAAGTAATTACTCTGACTTATGACTAAATTAAATTTAAATTTGTCTGAACTAATTTGAATAAAACTTGATCATTTTGTTAAATAAGGAGAAATTTAGAAGGTATTGTGGGAGAGGATGTAGGGAATTTGGTTAAGGGTGATTCATTATTTTTAAATTTTTATTTTGATAATTGATCATTCCAAATAATTTAAATTTTTAAGATACTCACTAAAAACATTGTCCTCTTTACTCTAATTTCCCTAATTTGAACTCTTGCACCATAATATATATCTTTTTTTCATAGGAAATATAAAGTCAAACATTTATTAACACAAGAATAATTATTTTTTCAAAAGAACGTTGGTAGTGTTATATAAAAAAATTATTTGAATTGTTTCAAATGGTTTTTATTGGAAATATATATACTTTTTATGTTTTTAAATATAAGTTTTAGTTTACCTTCCATATAATAAATCATCCATAAAACTATATTTAATTTAATCAATTATACTGTAAGGAAAATGTTAAGTCAAATTCATGTATATATGTTGAATGTCGAGTAAAAATTATCCATAAAAAATTTAATTTAAAGTAAAAAAATTTTCTTGTATCCCAAGATATCCTAGTATCTACTATATACTATTATTAACAATTAACAAATGTAATAAAAAGTTGTGAAGGATTTCAAAAATCTATATATTGGTGAGGACCCCTACTTTTTTCCATCACACCTAAACTATTTTGGCATTACTTGCACAACACCACATTGACTATGGTAGTGCTCAGTATTTTTGAAGAGAAGATCACTAAGGTGATAACTTGAGTGATGTGCAAAAAGTGCATCACTACCACTGCACTATCGTGAGTTAGTTTGTGATCTTTTTTTCCTCTGAAATAAGATGAAGCATGATCACTCGAGTGATCACTTGGGTGAAACTATTTGTGCTCATCACTATCACATCATGTAATATCTTGAATTTTGGGCCTATATACTTAAGGATAAGCCTATATCAGGCAGATGACTACGTGATAGAAAGACACTCGGGGACTACGTGATCTGGCCCTACCGGGCAAAGGGCCCAGTATGCGTAGGCAGTAGGAGTAAAATGTCAGTATAGATATGCACATGACACATATATGGTGCCATTGGGTTGATAGAAAGATGCCACCCAGCTATGTCATGAGACATGGGACTGATTGGTTAAGCAAAATATGCCGGTCACATGGCATTTTCAAGGTAAACATGTGTACCCGGCGGTTTTAAGAAAGACACTGGTATGTGGCGCCATGTGGAGCCCTCAACACATATTCTCTAACCTGACGTCATTTGGTAGGCCTCGGTATACATGAAGCAATCCCGAGTGAGCATCGATAAAGTAATTTTATTAAAGTAGCTTTAAAAAGGAAGTCATGATGACACCACTTTTTGGTTGGCACCACAAGAAAATGACAAGTATCCTCTCATCATGACAAAGTATCATTCCACTTTTGTGTTGGCTTAATAGAAAGGTGACAAGTGTCCCTCATGATGGCAATTGCTTTTTACCTTTTGTGTTGGCATCTCCAGAAAGCGCCACCTAGTACCTGAGTCCAGGGAATCTACCGGTCCCATGAATTTCCTGAACACCGAACCCGAGAGTCAGGAGAATTCATCATGCCTCTCCTTCCCCTAACTAAATTGATGCCTAATAAGAGAGAGAGAAGGGAAAGATGATGCTTGAAGGACATATGTCATCTTATGGCTTAATCACTTTGCCACATGCCACTTTAAGAAGTAATCAAGAGCAAGATTAAATCCTCACCCTCCATTCTCCTTTATTATTTTGGCCAAGGGCCAAAAAGAAGAGAAAAGAAGAAAAAATCACAAGAAAAAGAAAGAGAAGAGAAGGAAGGTGAATAGTAAAAGTTCCAGAGTTCCTGAGCCGATTTTGACCCTGTAACACCGTTTTTATCCTGGAGAGCCTTCACGAATGTTATTCCTCCCGGCGAGAGCAATATTTTTATGGTTTTGGATTCTTGATCAGGGGTGTTTGGTGCCGTCTAGCTAGTCAAAGTACTGTCAGAATCCAGAACTGGTTATGGAATCAAGTAGAGATATGTATAAGCTCTTATTTGAGCCGAATATTATGAGATTTGTTGAGTTTTAATGAACCCCTGATTTTCGGCCAGAACTAGAACTTGGAGAAAGAATATGGTTTTGGTATTTTTTTAAGGTTAGAAATGGATTCTACACATGAAATTATGTGGGAATAGGTTGTGAACATGATTTTAGAATGGTTGGATTGAAAATCCAAATATTGAAGTTAAAATAGTGGTGCTGCCAAATTTCGTTTTTTGGAGGTAGTTTTCTTGTGATGAGTTTTTGAATGATCAAATCTTGTCCAATGGCTATGAAACTTTCTAGAATGGTAGTAAACATTTAAAGCTTTAATTTGATAGGTAATATGTTCCATTTGGGTCAGTATATTAAGATATATGAATTTTTGAAGTTAGTTGTTGTCATATTATGTTTCTAGAAGTCAGATTGCTTTTGGTGAAATTTTTAAAAACTAAACTCTTACAAAAAATTATTAAAATTTACATATTTAAATTATATATCATAAGCTTTAATTTGATCTATAATATGTGTCATTTGAGTTTGTAGATTGTGAGATATGATTTGTTAAAATTTAGGCATTGAATCTGGAAAGAATCCAGAATCAGTGTTGTTTCTCGAGGTTTCTAGAACTGTGTGATCATAATGGGTAGTAGGAGTATTTCTCCTTTAAAATAGACTTAAAGAGGGTCACATAGCACTTAGAACCACCACATTTGGAGTTTCCTAGATTAAATTATGATTTTTCAAAGTTGGGTGAAAAATCTGGCAGTTTAGGTAGACCTATGATATTGTGGCATTTAAAGTAATTTAGGACAAGTATATGTCCAAAGATATGAGTAATGGCCTAGAGGCTAAAGTAGTCACATGGGACATTCATTTATCATAGCTCTAATGATGTGGCTATGTATCTAGAGTCATGAGATGACAATGAAGAGGAAATGGAGGGTTTGGCAAGCAACTATACTGGTTGGGAGAAAAGGTACAAGTAGAAGATCTAAGTCTAAAAGGTAGTAAAACTTTCCTGACTTATATTTACTTGATATGTATGCTTATGTGTTGATGTGTATGGCTACTTTGATGAATTGTATAGAGCATGTGTGAATAATTGAAGTTCTGTTTCTAACTATACTATAGCCATGAGTATGTTGTATGGAATATGGAGCATGCATATGTCATTATGCCAGCATGAATTTGTGTAAGCAAGTATGTCATGCATTAATCTTGTATCTTGTATGCTTAGTTAGCAAAGTTTTCTACTGAGATTCCCTCGAATCTCACTCTCCCCCAACCAACGATTAGGCAGGTGAGCACAGGAGAGAAATGTAGCACGATGTGCAGGATAAAGAAGTTACAATGAAGAGTTGAAGAGTTATACGCGCTAATCCGTTATGTAAATATTAATGTTTAATTGTATAACCCGCATGACGGATGGATGTTTTTCGAAGCGCAATAAATGAACTAAGAATGGGTAATAGCACGGTATGAGCCTAGTAGTTGAATAAGCGAAATGATTAATAAGAAAAGAAATAATCTGATAGTAATGAATGAAGCGAAGAATTGTATAGTAACCTTATAAACTAAGTAAGCTGGTAAATACGGCTTTACCGAGCGAACAGTGGCCCGAGAAGAACTATGTAAATTTTTGGCTGGGAGCTTTATTCACTGATTCTCTTGATCCATAATGATAATGTTAACGCTTCCGATGCATAATAAAGGGCCAAAGGAACGGGTGCTACACATCAACACAGTGTGCCAACAATTGATGTGTTTTGTTTTCAAAATCTCAAAGTGAAGATCACTCGAGTTACTATTGGAGTGATGCAAACCAGAAACAAAACAACGCTTCGGAAATCTTAATGCTCATTCAAATCATCTCTAAACTCTCTCTTTTTTATTCTAATTGATTTAACACTTTATCATATCACTGTCTCAATATATTATAGGTGATTAATCAAGGATTAACATAAGATTAACAAAAAGTGGTTTAGTGTTAGAAGCAGTTAATGCTCTAAGTTTCAAATACTTTAAATGCTCTTTGTCTCCAACGGCTAACTCAATAGACAAAAGGAACAATCTAACACACTCAACGAATAGAAGCAATGATCTCAGACTCCAACAGCTACATTTAAAAGCAACGATCATCAACCATTCTCACACTATAAATAGAAGAGCATTGAAGATTAAGCAACTACCACACTATGCACATTTAATATTACATTCATTTCTAAGTCTTAAACTCCATCTTTGTGTGATTTTGTACTTCAATGATAATATATTTACTCTTTAAAGAGATTTTACCGAATTATTTATTACGGTTAAGTTACTCAAGGTAGTGGGACCTTAAGAGGGCATTGATTGCAAAGTGTATGGGGGAGCCAGTGTTTTTAAAAGAAGAGCTTGCTTATATAGTGGCACCAAGAGTCCTATGAATTAGACTAAAAATACTTCAAAGGATTAGACGTAGGCCAAGTGGATTAGACTAAACTTGTATAAATCTCTTGTGTCCACCTTCAGTGATATCTTTCTAACTCTACTCTCTTCATAAAGTTTGTGTTTAAGTTTAAAATTTTTAATATAATCCAGTTCACCCCCGTCTTGGGTGAAAGACTTAAACTAACAGTATGTCACATCTCTCATGATCATGGTAAGTTTTTCTTATTATATATCACATGACAGTATATTCATTTTTTTCTTAAAACTATATACGTGTTTAATACCTGTTACAATATTAATTAAATAGGAAAAGGAGATAAAAAAGAGAGAGCATCAAGTATATGCCCTTTTGGCTTTCTTTAGCTAACTTCTTAAATGGAGTGTGTTGGACAACATATGCTTTGATCCATCCCTTTGACATTTATGTCTTGGTAATTAAATTCACCTTCCTTCAACACTTTCTGTTGCTTCTCATCCTTTTCTCTTATTGATCGATATTTGAAAAATGCTAAGAATTTGTTTGTGGTGGTTGCAGGTTAGTAACAGACTTGGAGTAATTTCTGGGTTGTCCAATTCATATTACATGCATGCCACAGTTCCTATAAACAAGCACCAATGGATGAATATGCTTCCAAGCCTAATAATGAGGTTCAACTTGTCATTACAAGCGCCAACGTCTGAGAGCATCTTAGCATCAAATCTTTAAGCTTTTTTTTATAACAAATCTCCTTTTGTATTCGTATATGAACATAAATATTATAATGCCAAATTTATGCAATGAAATGTAAGTTTGATATTATCATAATATATATCATTGTTGTGGTCTCCAATTTCCAAAAAAGTGCTCGAATAATCCCAGATGAGTAGAAATGAGTAGTGAAATCATTCGTGAGACCAGGATTCGAACCTGGATTGCCCAATCTTCTAAAATGTTCACAAATCCCCAATCTCAACTCAGGAGTTGAACCTAGGGTTGAGAAGGTTTTTCAGAGGGTAAAAAATTTTTCATTTATTTTCACACATTTCACTACGTCACTAAGTCTCATCGGCTTTTCTTTTTGTTATATCAGAGTTTGGGAGCGTACTCTACTTAAGACTCACTTTCATTCATTTATTACATACATAAAAGCGTATAGCTAGACAAAGCTATCAAAATGTCTAAATCGAATACAACACAATGCCTTGTACTTCAATCTTCAATCTTCCTTTGTAATTCCTCTTTGCATATCTCCAGGCATTCTTCACATGTCTAAATGGTTGGTTGGGAAGAATGAGATTTGAGGAATTTCAGTAGCAAACAGTACTAACAAATGCATACAAGAAATGCTTTGTGCATGACATGCTTGCTTACATGAATTCATGCCAACATAATGATGTATATGCATGCTCAATGCTTCATATGACATACTCATGGCCACAGTACAAACAGAGATAGAGTTTCACTCATTCACATATGCTTTATACAATTCATCAAAGCAATCAACACATCAATACACAAGCACATATATCAAGATATGCAAGTTAGGAAAGTTCACTACCTCTTGGACTTTGTGTCCTCCTCTTGTATCTTGGTCTTCCAACCATTGCCTCTTCTTAGTCACTTCATGGCCCTAGATAACCAATAATATCATTAGAGTCATAATTCAAAGCTCTATTCGACCTTCTTTAAGTCTACTTTCAAGGAAAAATATAGCCATTAGCTATATGTACACACATTAACATAGAATTCCCCTTTTCTAGTATCTGTTTCAGAATTTCAGTCTTACATGACTAACTTTAAAAATTCACCATTAATTCGAGGAAACTCCAAATTGAGTAGTTCCAAATTATATGTGAATCTATTTAAGTTTAATTTCACATAAAAATACTCAATTTTGGCCATAACTGTTGGGATTCGTACACGCAGCGGAAAACTTAACCGTTTAAAAACCTCGAATCCCAATCACTGATCTATCAAAGACGTCTAAATCGAGTAGTTAGAATAGTACCTTTATGTTTTTCGTGCTTTCGATCTCTAGGAGTCAACACCTCTGGTCGCCTCCCTCTACCGGTATCCACACGAACAAGACCCAATGCGGCAGCGTGCTAGCGCCTCCAAGATGCCTCTCTAGGGTTTCTCGCGGCTCTCCAAGTTCTCCGTACAGCCTAGGGTTCTCTAGCCCTTCGAATTTTATATCTGATGTAGGCCGTATTGGAATCTCAAAATTAATCTTAATTAATTTGAAATTCAAATCAAATCAAATAAATCTGACTTGATTAAATCTGTCAAACAGATTTAATTTATCATATTCATTTAATCTAATTAAAGAGCCAATAGATTTAATTTATCTTTATAAATTAAATCTAAGATATGATATCTGTATTAGTTTTAATTATTTAATTTATCAAATAAATTAAATATAAAACTAACATCTTATAATAATATTATAATCTATATATTTTTTTTTTGAATTATATATATATATATATATATATATATATATATATATATGTATATAATTCATCCACCCTAGGTCAAATATTGTATTCATTGAATCTTAGACACATCTTAGATTTAATGAATCTGGACATCATAGCTCGTGTTAGGCTATTCTTGTGTGCGACCCTGTAGGCCCACATGAAGTTGGCAGTGGGCCAAAAACTATTCTATCCCACAAGTCGCAAGCGGCCTCTAGCAAGACATTGTGACTACCCAATTCACATAAGGATCGATGATGCGATGCAACCTTTTATACAACCATGTCATGTCCCTTTTTGTCACACGATATTTTGGTCAAGGATGAGGCATGGACAACGTCATCCTCCTGTTCCTGACCATCACTTTCCCGATTTCTGAGTAGCCTGAAATCAGAAATGGAAACTCCTTCCCATTACAGTATGGCCATACATTTTTCAGACTCACTCATCGAGGGGCCCAGTAATATCTCTCACTAATGTGAGGGACAAATTCCATCTTGACCACTCACATTCCTCTTCATGAAAACTCCTAAGCCCGATTGTAGCATTTATCATCACCCGGTCAAAGGTGACTTTTGACTAGGTCAAAACTTAGCAAGTTTCATGCAGGAATCTATGATGATCTCAGGTCAGAGGGCACTGTGACATGATTATATGTGTGAGATAAGCTTATGACTTAATCCATGCAACTTTCTCATAGCGGGTCGGTCCAGCACCTTATACTCCTACAAGTGCTTAAGACTTTGATTTGTATCTCTATACCTCATCAAAGTCATACTGGTCTTATTTCATCTTTGCTCCCGCATAGATAATTGACCAGGGACATTTAGGATAATCTTTATAGTTCATCCAAGGATACAATTATCATAATAAACATGCAAATGATATGATAACAATAAGGAGAAATTCTTAAATAACAATAATGTTTAAGGTACAATGATTGGCCCTTAGGGCACAATTTCCAACAATAACAACCAAAAAATTCCCATAATTTCTCCAAACATCACTGTTCTATATTTCTTTAAAAAAACCAGGGTCAAACTTCAACAATTCATATCTTCCAACATATTTGTCCAAAAATTACAAACTACCTATAAAATTAAAACTCTATATCTCTAATGTAATTCTGGAAAGTTTCATAATTTTTGGACAAGGTTTACCCTATGAAATAGCTCGCACAACGTCACTGTTCAGACATGGCAGAATCAACAACATGCACACACTTAGTTCATAAATCTCCAAATTCATATACAAGCATCCAAAAATCATGAACACTTGTATACCTACACAATTTTATCTCCTAAAGCCATTAGAAGCATCAAAATTATCAAATTATTACTCCTTCTACATGAAACAGTATAGGGTAGATTCAAAGATTCCCGTAAGTAGTTTGTTGTTTTCTCGTTTTCTCTTACCTAATCACTTCCTTTCTACTTCTAATCAAATGATTAGCTATTTAGACATCCGTTGGACATATTTTAGCCATTGAAAACACCCTTTTTTATGAGAATGAACAGTACCTGACTCCCCATATACTCATCTAAACAACAAACCAATCAGTTCAAAAGGAAGCTTACGCTTACCTCTACACATTTCAGTAGACGGTTTGGAATTCTGACAACACTTCGGCCAGTAAGATGGCGCCAACCACCTTCAAACAAGAATCCAAAACCGTAGAAATAAAGCTCACAATTAGTAGAAGAATTTTCGTGAATGGCACTTTGAGAGAAGACGCTGATTCGGCAGTGTTTCGGTTGACTGAAGTTTCTCTCTCTTCCTTTCTCCATTTTCGTTCAACTCTCTTCTCTCTCTATTTCTGATTTCTGCATGCAAGAATGAGGAAAAATATGATGAAATAATGGTTAAATGAATTAACTAATTCACTTTTCCAAGTGTCAAGCTCTCATTGGTCCAAAAATCCCATTTTCGCACATAATGCTAAACTTGGCATAATTTTCATCAAATTTTAAAAATTCATATCTAATTGTGTAGATATCCAATTGGGATGGTTCTAAAGGTTTTGTGACCCTTATTGAGTCTAGTTTTAAGGAATAATATAATATTTGACCAATTAAAATATCACTCTTCCCAGAATTTTAATCTTTGGACGCTGCCATGGAAAATATCTAGTTTCGCTGGGCTAATTTCAAAAATTTATTTCTCTTTGTATACAACTTCAAATGACTTATATGACCTATCAAATTAAATCTTGATAAGTAAACTTTTATTTTAGAAAGTTTCATAATTTTTTGACATCATTTACCTATTGAAATATGTCACACAATCACCACTACGACACCGGAAATTTCATCGGTAGCAATACTACTTTGTGTTCCACTTTACTATATTGTGTGTGACTTCTAATTACTTTATTTTATCACTAAAAATTCTCTTTAATTCCCCTAAGGGTACAAAGAAATTTAGGGAATAAAACCATGCCTTACTAGGACACTTGCTAAACCAGGGCTTAGAGTCCTCTTGATTCAGGCTTAATCTCAAGCCTCTCGTCCCAAAATTTGGGATATTACACCCTAGGTAAGCTTAAGGTTACAAAACACCAACTTGCCAGAGTGCCCGCCATGGGTCATCTCGTACACACATGGGCTAGACTTGTGTTTGAGCTTGTTTATGTCATCAGATTTTATATCTAAATTGTGCGTTTCGGGTGCCGCATGGAATGTCATATGTGCTTCTTTATAGCATTATGGTGCTTACCATAAAAAATATTAGACTTGTGATTGGGTTTGTTTATGCCATTGCATTTTATATCTAAACTGTGTGTTTTTGGTGTCATATGGAAGGCTGTTTATGCATCATCATAGAATTTTGGAAATAAGATTATTAAATAAATAAATAAAAATACAATTGAACTTTATGGTCTTAATATATTCTTTTTTCATAAAGTCTAAAAAAATTTAAAAATTTTTTAAATTATTTGAACAAAACTTGATTATTTTGTTAAATAATGAGAAAATTAGAGGAGTTGGTGAGAAGGTTTGGCTAAGGGCGTTTTAGTATTTTTAAATTTTTATTTTGGTAGTTGGTCCTTTCAAATAATTTTATATTTTGAGATCATTTCCTATAAACTGTAACAAATATCATTTTCACTAGGTCCTTTTCTCTAATTTTCCTGAAAAGTTTCAAGTAAGATGGTAGAATTGTAATATTATGAAAATGGTGTGGCAATTTGGTCAAGATCCATCAAATAATTTCTCACCGCTTGAACAAACCCCACTTTTAAATAATTTTTTTAACAATATCAATTGATTTTTAATAAAAGTCATCGGCCTCCAACTAATTTCAAATTTGTTGGGTCATTTCATGAGTATTTTCATTTGTTGGGTCAAATTGGTTGGTTTTCTCCACTACAACTTTTTTTTTACATAATATCCAAACTGTGTTTGTCCCTTTTACTCTGATGAAATTATCCAAAATTATTTCTTGCCAAACTAAGATGCTTGTGTTTTTTCAGATGGTGTTTTATGGTGTTGTATCCTTTTTACTTTTTATTTATACATTATTATTTATTAAAAAAGGAATTATCCAAATAATTTTCTTGTTTTCTTTGAACTCAAATCCCTTACTTAGTAACTCAAAGCATGGAACCACACAAAACTAAAAAATTTGGTAATTTCAATTATCATATCTATATAATAATCCAATTAAATTGATTTTTATGTGCCTAAAAGATACATAAAAAAGGTTTTCCATTGTTGGAAAAGCAAAAAGTTTTTTTGCATTAAAAATACAAACTTGACATTTAACTCTACTTGCTTCAAAGCTTGTTTGGACCCTAGCCATATGCTTTAAAGTAGAAGAAAGAAGTGGAGGGTAGTGGACAGTGTTGGTGGCAACTCCTAGATTGTTATACAATTCAGTGGATCTTTCAAGTCCTCCCTAGTGGCATGCATAACCTATTAGCAACATCACCTGAAAATAAGAGAGTTAATTAGATTCGTGCCTGGGGACACTGTCCTTAAGAGCTATTCTGCAACTACCTGCAGATAAGAAGTAGCACTCCCCATGATTAAACAAATCCTTCCTACAAAAACAAGGTGAGCAAAACTATGAAGGACAATATAACTCATCAAGGCAAAACAAAAGAGGTGGAAAGAGATTGCTCGAAAGCTCAGAGTAGATCCCCAAAACTTCGGTCTCATGCCCCTTTTATAGGTCGCGGATCATCATGACATGGGACACATTTAAACACATTTAAATATAATTAAATCATAAGTTAATGCATATAAGTACAATTAAATGGGCGGTTACATAGTCATTAACACACTTAATGATGATTAAAGATGTTAGTTATAAATACTGAAGACTCATAATGGCTATTAGAGTGGCAGATTAATTAGACGGGTATTTCCTATAAAGAGTACCAAGTACAGCGTTTAACTTGCAAACAGGGGAGAATTGCCGGATTTCAACTATGTTTCCGGTGGCTTGTTGTTGTGCGAGTAAGCCTATTCCTCTTCTGGGCCCATTTACTAGCCCATGATCACTTGTTATTACTTGGACCCACAATCCCATGCAATGTGGGACTCTTCCTTTGACACATCCACATACATTATTTACAATAATCCCCGACATATGTCAAAGGAAGAACTATTAGCTGAGTTAGACATATGTATAATCATTATGTATGGTGCTCCTCTAGACTATGAACTAGACCTAAACCGATAATACTTAGTACACAAAATTGCTAGTGAAGCATGCTTCTATCAACCAACAAACCTTGGGTGCGCACTAGAGGCATTAAGAGTAAGATTATACCTCCACATTTCCTCTACTAACATTGGTTTTTCGCATTAAATAGCCATGTGTGTGCTAGTGCATAACGAATGCTCTAGAGATTTCACTACAGTCTCATAGGAGCTACCCCACTCTACATTCGTAGAGGTGATTTCATGAAATGTACCTGCAATGAGCATACTGTTAGAACTGGCTGACACCCAAGAGGGGGGTGAATTGGGTGTGTGATAAGAAAGTATGAACTTTTAAAATCTTTTCACAACTTATCAAATCAATACATGCTGAAATATAGAAACATAAGCTGATATGTAAATCATATATGCTGGAAATGTAAAAGCTTAGGGAAGAGAATATGCAAATTGTGATTTATCCTGGTTCGGTCCAATCCACGATGACCTACGTCCAGTCCCCAGGCTCCTCTTGAGATTTCCAATCCACTATCTTCTTGTTTAACCGGGCACAAGAAAAGCCTCTACAAATCTCTTACGAAGTTACTCCCCCTTACTCACTGTAAGGTTTACACCCTCTTACGGTAAGTTGAGCAAAGCAATCCCAAAGTCCTTTCTCTCTTGCTTACCCGTACAAGTCTTACGAGCAACAACGTTCTCTCCTGGTTACACCACTGTAAGTCTTACGAGCAGTAACGTTCTCTACTGCTTGCACCTTGTAAGTCTTGCGAGCAGAAAGTACTACTAGCAATTCTCTCTACAACTTTCCCGTAAGGTAATCAACCCTCTCAAGGTCCATCTACCTTGAGTTCAATACATAAATATATTTGTAAGGATTTACAGCCTCTCTCACAGAGTAGATAGGATACACACTGAAGTACAATACAAATATTCTCACTCTCTCAAATATACATAATATAGAAGATGAAGTAGAGCAAAGAGTGGTCGGAGGTAGAAGACTTAGAATATCAGCATGTTCATGTTCTCACGTATTGCTTGCTTTTCTGTGTTTGAATCCTCTCCTATTTATAGTGAGTTGTGAAAGATGACCGTTGTAAACATCCATCCGTTAGAGTCTGTTGATTCATTTGATCGTTGAGCCCATTCGGATATTTTTCTGTTGTAATCCCATCTGATGCTTAGACAGCCACTACTTCATTTTTGGTTGGAGTCCCATTGCTTTACACGGTCATTGAGTGTATTTAAATATTTTCCCGTTTGATCGTGCTCTGACATATGCTTAAGCATTTCTTACAGTTTGCCCATTGGTCTGACAGATGCAATAGTATTTATCTTCCGTTACTTATGAATTTTGCTGCCGCTCACGAATAGTTATCGTTTGAATGGAGAGTTCAGTTACTTGTCATGTGCGTGATGATGGAGTACAACTGTAATACACTTGAGAATATTGCCGTTAGAAAACATCACTCGGGTGATTACAGATTTCACTGGAAGTGATCCACATCAGTAGAGTGCATCATGAAATCGTTCTAGTTGTTTCCTTATTCCTGTCGAGTTTCTGGAAGTGATTCTAATAAGAACAATAAATCACTTGAGTTAACTTATAATTCACTGGCAGTAATATTCTGAAACATGAGAATCATTTGAGTGTGGTGTAACTTCACTGGAGGTGATTTTGATAAAATAATAAATCACTCGACTGCATAAGCATTTCGCTGGTAGTGACTCTGTAAGGGTAGGCATATTAATTGAGTGTACTGTAATCCACTGGCGGTGATGAACCATAACATGAATGAAGCTGATCTGATTTGAAGTGATTAAAAGACGATGGAGGTGTTCTGAGTTAATCTGGTTCATGTTCATATTCTCTAGCAGTGATTTGAAGTTTACCAGAAGTGATACTGAGAAATTGGCATATCACTCAACAGAAGATGATTTTAAGAAACAAGCAAATCATTTAACCTGATTGAGATTCACCGGAAGCAATACTGATTCAGTTGGAATTCACTGGCAGTGCGTTCAGGCTTCTTATGTCAAAGAACATCATATCACTTGATCATATAACATCTGACTGGTAGTGATCTGAGGTATAGTGATATTATCACTGGGAGTGATCAAGAATGGTGCTGGAGGTGATCAGCTGAAATGGACTATCACTCGAGTGAGATTCATGTCACCGGAAGTGATTTTCAAAACAGTAAAATATTCCTGAAGTGATTTCGCCTTGTACTGGAAGTGATCTGTAGAAATGACTAATCACTCGAGTGAATTCAACTGCACTGGGAGTGAAAATGAGAACAGTGAATTTTTCTTGTAGTGATTTTTGATTCACTGGAAGTGATTTGTGAAAGAGTGAAATTCACTGGAAGTGATTCAGCATCCACTGGAAGTGATCTTCGAAAACAACATAATCACTCGAGTTATTTTGGCATCACTGAAAGTGATTTTGCAAACAGTAAATTTTTCTTGCAGTGATTTGGCTCGCACTGGAAGTGATTCTGAAAAATCTCAAATTACTCGAGTGATTTTGGCATCACTGGAAGTGAAATCTGAAACAGTGAAAAATTCTTGCAGTGATTATGGCGCCACTGGAAGTGATTTTCCATATCACTCGAGTGAATACTGAAATCACTCGAGTGATCTCTTGTCGTGCGTTTCCAGTTCTTCAGTAAACAGAGGTAAACTTTCAGATGACATAACTCTTTGAATATGACTCCAAAATTTCTTTATTATATATCAATGGAAATCTCTGGAAGCTGAGTTTCATATGGCACCAGTTTCAGCTCAATAGGATCAGTGGTTTGAGAGTTATAGTCGAAATACCAAACCTGTTCCAGAAAGTGACGCTGATATGAAGACCAGATTAGAACATTTATATCTCCTTCATCTGAACTCCTTTGATGTTGTTTCTAGTTTCAAAATGACGCATTGGAAGTCTATTTTCATATGCAACTGTTTTGGTCTCAATCGGAGTTGTATTATGAGAGATATGATTGAATAACCAGACCTTGCTTAGCTGGACGAAGAACAGATTCTGAAAAACTGAACATCACTCGAGTGAATTAGAGAATCACTCGAGTGATTTCATTTTTTTCAGAATCACTCGATTGATTCATTAAATCACTTGATGCTACAGTGCCAAACAGTGCCAATTGCTACAGTAACCGTATTGCTACAGTACCCATAAAACTTGAATCTTCATATTTTTCATTAATTCTTGCAAGTTCTTTATTCCTCAATTTCTTTCTTCCATTGCTTGACTAATCTACAATATATGTAACATCAAATAGTTAGTCAATGTATTAGAAGAGTATACTATGCAAATTTATTATGCTTAATATTTGACATCTATATTTGTCATCATCAAAACTAATCATATCTAACACATACTATCCCATAGGATTATGAAATCATTAAGAGCTTTTGTTCGGTCTCACCAAAATGCATTCTAACACTTTCTCATACCATAAGAAGGGACTAGAAAATTATTTAGTGCTAGTAGAACTAACAAATGACTTGTTTTTACCCATAAGAACCTTCTTCATGGGATCAACAATCACAAAGGTTGGGTTGACCATCACTGCTAATTTTGAATTGGTTTTAGTCCCATTCCCCTTAGTTAATTTAATTCTTCTCGGGGTTTTATTAACGGATCCAATATGTCAACTTTTGACATCACAAAATCGATTGAGATAACTCCACAATTTTTAAGTGCTTTATTATATCTCAAACGACTTCACTTGCACCATTGTTTATCTACAATGGCTATTGCCATTTGGCAATCTCAATTCATCAACGTTAAATGTCAGTTTTTACACCATAATATTTGCTTAAAAGTTTTTTACAACTTACTTAGCCTCCAATTTCAGCCAATTCCAAAGCAATAAACTTTGTCTCACATAATATTTATTTTGGCTACTAGTATATTTTCTCATATAAAACTGAAATTCAATTAGCATCCTTGTATCTCAATACAACGAGAATCTACCATACACAATACCAATATTTATGGTTCCCCTCAGATATTCTATGTCTCTTATAGGACTGCATATTTATAAACGCTCAATCACCATATAGCATAAGCTTTATCACAAGGATTAATATCCATTAATGTAGCAAATTCTCAATAATTTGTGCTTAGCTGAAAACTACTTCAAATAAAATGTTAGTATCATAAGGAATATTCACATTATGGTTCTCAAACCCAAACTCGAAGACACTTCTCAAGAGGATATATTATGGTTACTCCTTTATGATTACGACACTAAAAAATACATGATTTTCCATGCTTTCAACATAAATTTTGAAGCAGCAAGGCATTATAAATGATATTTCATATCCACACTAAAATTTAATACTCACAATAATCATGCTTACTTATAGCAAGATGAATATACACCTACAAATCATGAAAATTAATAACATGCATTTATCCTTTCACTAAATAAACAATTAAATTTTCACATCACCCTCCCTTCTTGTTTCAAGCCACACAAAAATTTCATAATTCGTAAAATATGCTCCATGTTATAAAAATTGCTCTAAATAGCAAATAACAAACCCTCTTTTTAATTTTAAGTTACAACTGAACATTTATCAAATAAGGGTAGCAATTTTTTTGCAACTTTTAAAAATGAAGCATATTTTATAAGGTACTCTATATGTTAGGCATCCTCATTCTTTCAAATATCTCAAATATGTATGAAAATATTTTCACACATTTCCAATGAGAATTCTAATTAAATTTGAATCTCAATATATAGTCCCCTTCCATCCTAATCCCACATAGTATCACCAAATCTTGAACCCAAAGTTTCTTTCACAGTAAAATCACCATACACATATTGCCGCAAGAGAAATGAACAGGTTCTTTCATATATATACATATGGATATTGCTTTCAAAACTGACACACAACTCACAATTTTAATATTGCAATTGTGTGTAACACCCTCTCAAAAATTTTCATTTGGCAATCGGTTACCATGGGGTAACAACACAAATCATAACAACCGTTCAATTATGGCTAGACCATAATATCAAGATGACAATGTGACAGTGATGTCAATTGCTACTAATAATCAAGGCCAATATTAATCAACTTAATATCTCAGCATGGGCATGGACAAAATAATAAACCAATTTAACATGTTCTTTAATCAAGACAATAAAACCTCTAGTCCTCCACCACAAAGGAATTAAATTCACCAACATTTTAGAAATAATCTACCAATATGCAACACAAAAATGCCTCCAAAATATCCCTTATATAGTAAAAAAAATGAGGTCTATAGTCTGGACAAAGTCACATGCAATTATAACACACACACACACACACATTAATATATTTATTATAAATTAGAACTAGGTTAAAAAAAGAATATTGGCCTTTGTAACACATATTTATGGTAATCACAAATAATCACGGGGGAATTAAATCATAATAATACACCCTATTGCCCAATTTAAAATGATCTTTTGAAAGGCAAATGGAACATAATTATATTTAATACTTATAGTGTAACATCCCAAATTTTATTTACCAAATTTCTTGTATATTTGATTATACTAAATGAAAAAAAATGGTGAATTTTGGTGCACTTTAAGTAGCCAAAATATTGGAAATAGTGGCTACATGAAATTTTGGCTAAATTAAGACATAAGTTCAATTTTTGTCTTGATAAAGGCCTAATATTATAGCCCAAAATTATGAATGTAAGAGCAAAATTTTTGGCCCAATTAGGATGAAAATTTCTGCTAAAAAGAAAAGGGAATAAGAAAGACAACACTTGGTTCAAGAAAATGTAAGGGTCAAATAGTCATTTGCTAACAAAAATTAAAAAGCCAATATTTTTCTTTGTATTATGGTTAAGGACGGACAAGAGGAGGAATAGGCAAGGAAAAATCTTATTATGCCACCTTGCATGCCATGTGGTAGCTTGTTGTGCCATATAGAAAAAGAAGAAGAAAAAGCAAGTAACGTGTTAAAATTATAATAAAATGTTATATTTTTAAGGAGGTGGAGGTGGATATTTTTAAGATCAATTAAGCTCCTCTAAGGCTTCATTTTCTTTCAGCAAGCAAGAGAAAAGAGAGAGAGAGTCTTGATGAAGAACAAAGAACAAAGAAGGAGGAGGAAGAATCAATAGGCAAAAACTAGGTAAGTTGTAGTTGGAATTGCTTGTTTTTGCCTTCAATCTCTTGGAAACCTTCTCTAATCTTCATATCCTCTTGAAATCATGTAAAACAAGAAGAAAATAAAGGGAAACAAGAGGGATAAGGCCACGCTTAGAGAGAGAAAGTAAGAGGAATCAATGTAAGCTTGAAAAATTGTCACCTCTTATTAATTCATGATTGTTGTTGGTGGTTTGTGATCGTTATTGGCTTGGTTTGGCTTGAATTTGTGATTTGAGATGCATGAACCCTGAGGGGAGGTACTGTCCAATTTTTCATTAATCATGTTCAAGTGGTGTCTAAGTGATTAAACAAGTGATTTAAGGTGAAAAGAAGGTGAATTGTTGAAAGGAATCAAGAAATTACCACTTTCTCAATTTTTCTAGATATTTTTCTAGACCATTTTAGGGATGTTTGAGCTAGAATTTTATGGATTTGATGATTCTATTGTGTTTAGAATGAAAAATTGTGTAGGGTACATGTTAAAAATGGAGTTTGGAGGCTTTAGGGTATGAAATGACAATTTTACCCTTAAAACCCTAACTTTGTGGTTGTTAAGGGTATTTCTGGAAATACAGTGTAACTTTGTCAAAACTGAGGTAAAAAATGGATTCTACACATAAAATTGTGTAGGAATAGCTCAGATAATATTTTTTGGAAAAGTACAATTATATCGAGTATAAAGGGAATTAGATCGGATTCCCTAATGACATTTTGGTAATTAGGCGTTTTGGGTAGAGATAACTAACTATATGAGCTTTAGAATGAAGCATGAATGAGTAATAACTCATTTATTATAAATTTGAAATTTTAGGATTTGACTTTTACCTGAGTCAGACAAAGAGTTAAAGGACCGATTTACGCTAGGCACTTGGAAAAGATTCCAGGTAGTAACTCTATCTTTCATACACTATGTGATTGTTTATATGCATTGTATTGCCATGCTCTATATGATGAAATGAATATTGCAGTAATTCCTCGAGCTGTGGTGTGGGAAAAGCACAAGTACCACCTAGTGGGAAAAACACAAGTACCACTAGGCCGGTTTGAACCCAGTCTAGGTAGGCAAATCTGTGTGATATAATTTCTCACTGTGGTATGGGAAAAGCACAAGTACCACGTTATAGGAAAAGCATAAGTACCATGAGGCCAGTAGGACCCAACTGAGGTAATGTGACAAGTATAGACAGGTCGATGCCTGCTTCGGAACATTATTGTGATCACTGTATGGCAAGCCTATGTGGCAAGTATGGACAAAACGGTCATTTTGATCTAAACAAAATTATCATTTTGATAAAACATTAATTGAAAGGCATGTGCACAACATTGTTATCTGCTACATTATATGTTGCATTGCATATTTATCTCTCACATTTTATATGATTGATAGAGGAATCATATAATTCAGCTAGAGGAATCAACTCGAAGGGCAAAGCGGTAGACACCGGCAACTGTGGGTTCCGATCCATAGCAAGAATTTTGTGTTGGTTATCTATAGACTTTTAAGAATTTTGGGATTTGTAATTTTATGTACAAACCCTGTGGGGATTTTCCTATAATGTAATTAAGTACTTTATATCAGTATATTTATATTATTCATGTATGCCTACTAAACTATGAATTATTACTTTAATAAATGTCAAAATAGTAAGGGGTTTGACATATGGAGAGTCAATTTTGTTTTTAATGGAAACACCTGTATATTTATAGGTATTGATGCATTTTCAAGATATTAACGTTACCCTATTGAAGTTGATGAATAAATGCTACTTCATCTTTATAGGAGTGATCATAAGCCAAAAACCCTAAATCGCTCTCTACCATTTAGTTTTCTACCAAATTAGTGAAAATTCTTTTTTTTTTCCTTCTTTGATCTTACATTAGTTACAATTTCCAAACACTCGACCAAATGAGGGTATATACCATTTTCTTGGCCAGTTTTTTTTTCTTTGCTAGAATGAGGGCATGTACCATAAACTCACCTATTATATTGTTTCCCTCAAACATTAGTTAATCATATCAAAATCAACTAATAAATCATAGCAGATAAGAATATACTTATCTCATTCTAGTAACTTGTCCCTCCTCTTAGAGTACTATTGTCCAATATTTTGGACAGGTTGCCATGCTTGAGTTTAGCACCCATAATAATAAATTACCATCATCTTCATAATACCACAAAGACAAGGAGCGGCCTATTTTGGTCAACTTCTCCATTGTAAAGTCTCAAAATATCCTAGAATGAGGTATAAATGAAAATGTGAGACCCAAAACAATATTCCTACACAAAAGGAAAATACCAAAATAAAATTTATAAATTCGGACAAGGTTCAAGGGTCTCCTTATTTGATAACTCTGTTATTGATGATAGCCAAAACAATTGATGCAGGCAATAGCTCTTAAGATTGTTGGCAGCAGCTCCTAGATTGTTATATAATTCAGTGGATCTTCTAAGTCCTTCTTAGTGGCATGCAAATCCTGTTAGCGATATCACCTACAAATAAGAGAGTTGATATGAGTCATGCCTGAGGACATTGTCCTTAAGAGATATTCCATAACTACTAGCAAATAAGAAGGAACACTCCTTATGATTAAACGAACCCTTCCTGCAAAAATAAGGTTAGCAGAACTACGAAAGATAATAGAACTCAGCAAATAAAAACAACAAAGGAGGAACGAGAAGTTGTTCAAAAGCTCAGAGCACATCCCTAGACCTTAAGTCTCATGCCCCTTTTATATGCTGCGGATCACCATGACATTAGGCATACTTAAAACACATTTAAAGATAATTAACTTGTCAGGTAATGCACATAATTTAATACCTTAATTTTATGTCCCGTTATTACTTATCGGAAGCATGAACTTTATTGTCACGGCTCAGGAAAAATCAATTATTGAGCCTCCAAATTAAAACTTGCATATTTACCTTTCTATTCCCAACTTCTTAAATGTGCAAACTCGCACTCACTCATCCTTATATACATACATATCATTCACAGCATGTTTATACATTTATTTATATTACATGATAATTTACACATAACATATTATCATGTATTAGTCTTTAATTCATCATAGCACTTTCCTCTTACATGTCTTCTTGCATTCCTCTTAGTGCTCATCATACCTATATGGTTGGGTAGGGGAGAGTGAGATTTGAGGGAATCTCAATAGCAAACATTGTCAACTATGCATGCAAGATAAATGCTTAGTGCATGACATGCTTGCTTATATAAATTCATGCTAACATAATGACATATTTGCATGTTCAATGCTTTACACATTACACTTATGGCCATAGCATAAGTAAAAATAGAGCTTTAATCATTCACATATGCTCCATACAATTCATCAAAGCAATTATACACATCAACACATAAGCAGACATATCAAGTACATGCAAGTTAGGAAAGTTCACTACCTTTTGTCTTTAAGTCCTTCTTTTGTTCTCATTTTCTTCCAACCATTGTAGTTACAGAGAAATCCTTCTATTTCCTCCTCCTTGACATCTTATGGCCCTAAATACATAACCACATCATTAGAGACATTACAACAAGTCATTACACATGACTTGTCTCTCTTACATATTCTTTAGAACTTTCCTCATTTTGTCTAACAAATTATGTGTTTTAGTCCCTTGTGAGTTGGGTCTCTAATGTGGTCACATTGGGTTGTAGAACATGTCTCTTCTTTTTGGACCCATACTTATCACAATTTACCTCAAATGTCATAAATTTCTAGGTCAGCTATAATATGTTAGATTTGTCAAGCAACTTTAAAAATTCATAACTTAATTTAGTGAACTCTAATTGAGGTGGTTCTAGTTCTTATTTAAAGCTCTTTAAGTCTGTTTTAAGGAAAAATATTAGTTGTAACATTCCATTTTTAGTCACCAATATTCCATGTATGTAATTGATACATTTAATGGAATAAAATGGTGAATTGGGATGCACATAAACTGATAAACACTCCAATTGGTGGTTACACACAACTTGGCTAAGCTATGACACAAAGGAGCAATTATTGTCCACTAAAATGCCTAACATTGTAGCCTAAATTAGAGCATGGAAGAACACAAATCTTGGCTCAATACTTGTGATAAAATTCGGCCAAAACAAGGGAAGAAGAGCAAGCCATGATTTATTACAATAAATCACAAAATGTAATGACAAAATGGTAATTTGCCAACAAAGCAAGAAGCAATTTATTTTTCCCTTTCCTCTTAATATTTTCGGCTAAATACTTGGGAGACAATATTGCCATATGGAATTATTTTAAAGCCAAATAGAAGAGATGACGTCATAAAAGAAAAGAACATGGTAAAAATTGCAATAATATATTGTAATTAAAAAGGGGATTATTGAAAATTCAAGAAGCCATCTTTATTTCCTTTTCTCTCTTAATTTTTGGTCAACAAGGGAAAGTGAGAGAAAAATAAATTTATGTGGCTAGGATTAATTCAAGAAGGAAAATTTATGGCCAAGTAAAAACAACACATGGTAATTACCATTAAACAATATTATTCCATAAAGCAAAAGAGATATTATTATTGAGCCTTCATTATCTCTTTCCTCCTCCCATTTTAGGTTAAGACATAACAAATAGAGAGGTAAGAGAGTTTGAAGAGCTTGAAGAACACAAGGAGTTAGGGTTCAAGAGACAAAAATCCAAGGTAAGAGGCTTAAAATCAAGTGTTCTTGCCTTCTAACTTCAAGAATACCTCTTCTAATATCTTCTTCTTCTTGAAAATCATGGTTAGCAAGCAAAATCAAGAGAGAAGAGAGAGAGGGCAGTGGTGTGTAGGGAGAGAAATTCAAGCAACCAAGAGGTAATCTCACAAACTTTGATCCTCTTGTGTAATATGATGTTGTTGTGGTAATGGTTGTTGTTGATATTGGTTTGATTATATTGATTTTGTGAATATGAAAGATGAAACCCTAGAATGAAATGCTATCAAAATTTCTATGGGTCATGTTTATTTGGTGGTTAGATGGTTAACTATGTGATTAGGAATGATAAGGAAGGTGTTTAAGGGCTGAAAGCATGAAAACACATTTTCCCCTTCCTCCTCCTATGTTTTCGCCATTTGTAGAACAGGGGAAAGGAGTTGGAATTTTTCAATTTTGATGATTCTATTGGATTTATAAGGGAAAATTGTGTAGGAATACATGAGTTCATAATTTTTGGATAATTATATGCAAATATGGAAATTATTGAAGTTAAGGGGAAATGTTGTTTGATTGATTCATGGTGGAAGTGTTGTTGTGAAATGAATTTCATTAGTCAAAACTAGTCTAAATATTATGAAATTTTACAAGATTAAATTAGACATCTAGAGCTTTAATTTGATAGGTAGATCATAATTTTGGAACTATTAGATTAAAAGCTATGGATTTTCAAAGTTGAGCCATGTTTCTAGAATGTAATATGGAATAGAGGAGGTTTGGAGAATTTTTGGAAAACGTGTGATGAAACTAGTCAGACTTAGGTATTTTTCCATAAAATTGTACTTAAATACCTTTACATAGGATTTGGAACCAATCAATTTAGAATTTTCTAAAATTAATTATGATTTTTCAAAGTTGACTAAAAATCTACCAGTTTTCTGAAAAACAGTGAAACTGGACTGTGCAGAATTGTACTATACATAAATTGTTGTAACAACAATAGATAACCAACAGAATATGATTAAAGGAAGTAGTAATGCAAGTAATAATAGTTACTTGTACACTTTAATATTTAGGAATTGGTAATAGCTCGAGCCGGAACAAAGGTGTTGGTCGAACAGTAGGACTGAAAAAGGACTCAAGTAATAACTCTTTCTTTCATACACTATGTGATTATTTGTTGTTTGTGTATGTCATCTTCTGTAACATGAGCATAGTATCTGGGATGCACATATTAGCTTAGTTGTGGTATGGAACCCAACGGAGACAGAGAGTTAAGTCAGGGTTGCAAACAATTGTTTGGCCTTGATAATGTACACACAACATTTTATCATCTCACATAACATGGTGCATTGCATATTTATTTTCACATTTTATATGTCTAAAATGCATGTTACTACTGAGATTCGCTTGAATCTCACCATTTTTCAACACTAAAAAACATTGCAGCAAAAGGTAGCGGCTCGAAGGGCAAGGCAGTAATTACCGACGAATAGAGTCCTGGTGCATGCAGAAGCCATCGTAGTATCTTAGAACATTGTTTAGTTTCTTTCAAACACTGTAAATATTTTTCAAATCCTATGGGGATTTTCCTATATTATAAACAAGTACTTAATGTCAGTATGTTTCCACTATTCTGTATTCCTTGTGAATTATAAGATTAATACTCTGCGAATATCAAAATGTTAAGGGGTTTGACATTAGCCACTGCCAATTATAGGGTCTAAATTTCAGAAATCCTTAACCAACCTTACTGGTTCAGAATTCATTATAGATTCAATGCCTAAACTTTAAAAATTCATAACTTACTTTCTAGACATCCAATCAATGTATTCTATATATAATTTTAAAGCTTAGGATGTCCTCTAACAACTTGTAAAATATCATAGCCATTGGACAAGAATTGATCATTCTAAATGTCGCTACAAACAATATGCCTCCTAGAAAGTCAATCTGGCAACACTATCCTTAAATTCCTAAAGTTAGGGATTTCAATCCAACCCTTCTAAAATCATGCTCACCACCTATTCCTACACAATTTTTGTGTAGAATCCATTAGAAATCTCAAAACCAACAAAATCACATTCCTTCTCCTTTCCTTGTTCTGGCTGAAATTTACCACAAGGAAGAACAATGTGATTTTTCATCTATTAACCACAAAACTCACTTATCTTCCATTCTAACATGCTTTAACCTCATATTCATGTTCACATGATCATTAAACCTCTAAAATAACCTCTTAACAAAAATAGAATAGCACCACAAAATCATGAAATCTTAGCCAATACTCCAGGATATTATACTTAAATCGAAGCTTATACTTACTTCTACTCGATTCTGCAATCGGTTCTTAATTCTGACAGTACTTCAATTTTAGAGGTAGCAAAAAAACTCCTATGATCAAGAATCGGAAACCGTAGAAATGTAGCCCTCAACGAATAGAAGAAGATTCATGAAGACTCGATCAGTCAGAAACGCTGATTCTGGCTTGAATCGAGCAACAACTCAAACTTCTCTTCTCTTTCATTTTCTCATATTTTTCCTCTCTCTTCCTTTCCTTTTGGACGACATTAATGAGCTTGAGAGGTGTTGGATGATTTATTAAATGTTCAGGGTGCTCGGCACTCCTTTTCCCACAATCCTGGGGTTAGGGACAACAAGTTGTCTTGACTAAAGGGCTGGGTAGCGCCCCATAAGAGTGCCAACACATAAGTCAAAAAGTCACTTTATGGATTCATGATTCTTATTGCGCCATGTGTCCCTTATTTAGGACCCAAGCTCTTCTTTCTTTTACTTTATGACTTGGCCATCCACTTTATCAGGGGAAGGGAAGAGTCTGATGAATTCCCTTGACCACTAGTGCTAGATGGCTTCCCTTGAGGATGCAAACAAAAAAGTCATAAAGTGAATACAATGATGGTGGGATACGTGGCGCCTTCTTGTAGTGCCATCACAAAAGCTAAGTCATGATGTTACTTTATTAAAGTAACTTTATGCAGAGTCTCCTCGGTTTGGTGTGACGTGTCCATATGAATTCAATAATGCGCCAAGTGTCTGTGTATGCCCTCATATGGCGCCACATAACCTATGACTCAGGGAATTACCGAGCATATACTAGTGTATCTTAGAAAACGTCGGATGTAGGCTTATGGGCCCTATATAGCGCCACATGTACCCTTAGTGGGGCATAAAAAATGTCGCCTAAGTGTGCCAACGTATACTTGCATTGGTATATTTTATCTAACTAATTTCACACACTGAGCCATCATACAGTCTGTAGAAGTATTCTCTACCAAGAGGCCTGAATCATAGAGTCTCTAAAAAACATTCTATTTCCCAGACATTCTTGGGACTCCTGCTAAACCGGGCTTAGTACTCTACTTGACTTTGCCTTATTCTCAAGCTTCTGGGCCTAAAGTTTGGGATATTACATATAAGGACAATAAAATAGGTGGTTACATAATCGTTAACACACTTAATGATGATTAAAGGCATTAGTTACAAACACTAAAGACTCATAATGGTTATTAGAGTGACGAATTAATTAGACGGATATTTCCTATAAAGTATGTCTAGTACCGCGTTTAACTTGCACACAAGGAGGGGGAAATTGCCAATTTCAACTACGTTTCCGGTAGCCCATTGTTGTAAGACTAAGCCTATTCCTCCTCTTGGCCCATTTACTAGCCGAAGATCACTTGTTTTTACTTGGACCTCACAATCCCATGCCATGTGAGTCTCTTTCTTTGACACAACCACACACATTATTTACAACAGACAATAAGGAAAGTAGAGAGGTTCATTTCCCCTCTAATAGGGGGCACAACATTGCTTCAATTTTAACACTTCTAGATCAACATTTCATGAAACAAAAATTATTGGGGCAAAATAGAACGATAACCCCTTTTTTAATAGTAAATCTATCTATCAAGGTCATCAAGTTTACCGTATTATTTTTTTTTTATTTGACATGCACTTCCATCTTATTTTAGAGCCACATAATTCTAATCTTGGATTAATTTGAATTAAATGGTTTTGTAAAATGTTGAATTCTATGTGTTAGCAAAAAAATACAAAAAATTCTACTATATTTTTTTTATTTTGATATACTATTCATCTTTTATGTTATTTTTAAAAAAATTTAATTGTATAAATACATTAGATTTACCTTAGTTCTAATGGGTGAGTTTATAATAGTTTGAAATAAAATAAGAGTGTGAAATAAATAAACAAAAATGCAATGTAACTTTATGGTATTAATAGACTTAATTTTTAGAAATTCCAAAAAGAAAGAAGTCTAATACTTAAAAAAGATGAAAAAATAAATTGGCTAAATTTAATTTAATTTTTTAAAAATTAATTTGAATAAAACTTGATTATTTTGTTGAATAATGAGAAATTTAGAGGACATTGTGGAGAGAATGTAAGGGATTTGGTTAAGAGTAATTTATTATTTTCATATTTTTATTTTTATTTTTGGTCATTCCAAATAATTTTAATTTTTAAGATACTCCCTGAAAATAGCATCCTCTTTACTCTAATTTCCCCTAATTGAACTCTTTTTTGTTAACAATAAAGGAAAACCATCAAAACATATTTTCCATCACCATATGGTAACCATACAGTCCCTCTTAATCATGCCAATGAGAGCCTTAGGAGGAGTCCGAATAGGGTACAACCCAGGCATTACATTGAGAGTTTCTTTAGCTAAATAATCAACCACCACATTTCTCTCTCTTGGAATATACTTCAAGTCCACAATCCATTCTCGTGCCA
This sequence comes from Albizia julibrissin, assembly GCA_037074505.1. Classification (NCBI taxonomy): domain Eukaryota; kingdom Viridiplantae; phylum Streptophyta; class Magnoliopsida; order Fabales; family Fabaceae; genus Albizia; species Albizia julibrissin. The sequence continues at coordinate 28,958,761 of CM073485.1, forward strand.
GTAATGCTTTAACTTCAAGAGCATGTCTTTTTTTTGTTGAAAATACAGGGCTTAACCCAATCTTATTATATTAGAATCATTCTTGGGTAGGCAACCCCTACCCAATCATTATACAAATATTTCCTTACCCTATCCAGTGGCTTATTAAAAAACATCTCCACCTCTGCCTGTTCTAAACTCATTTTCCATCATGTCAGCACAAAAATTTCCCTCCCTGTATACATGACTCACTCTAATTTTCCTAAAGCTTTTCAACTCATGACTTACAAGCTTTAGTAGAGACGAATTCACTTCTTCAGCTAATAGAATTCTATCTATCATATTTACAGCAGTACTAGAATCACATTCCAATATTAAATTCTGAACATTCACCATTTTTACTAATTACCAACCTGTTTCCACGCTCTATAATTCAGCTTTCAGGGCTGAATATACTCCCAATCGCTTTGCAAATACCTTGATCCACTTGCCATTGTTTGCTCTCAGAAGCCCCCACAACTAGCCCTTCTGCTTCTCCCCTTTGAAGCTTTATCAATGTTTAGCTTCACACATCCTTCACACGGTTCCCTCTATTTTATATTCTCCTCTATACGTCCTAACCCTTTCCCATTAAACTTCATTCTTGCCAACTCACGCACCTTCACAAATTTTCTCACAATCTCTTCCATCTCCCCTAGCAAACTGAGACCCTCCTTGAATCTCCCCTTATTCCTCTAGTTCCATAGCATCCAACAAGGTACTCCAAATGTAGTAGTCCATTTTTCATCTTTCTGACTCAAATTCCATCTAAACCATTTCCTCCCTTGTAGCTTATAGATTTTTGAGTCAGTGTTCAATTGTCCAAGCTCTTCCTATAATTTTTCTGCTATACAGCAGGCCCTCGTTACATACATATGAGTTTCCACTTCTCCTTCACACTTGAAACACATTTCAAAACCACCTATAATCCTACTTCTTTCTGCCCTTAATAGTCTTTCATGTATAGCCAACCACATGAATGTTTGAATTCTCTTAGGCCCTTTACACCTCCACACCTTTTTCCATATGTTATATCTAGTCCCTTGTTCATTTCGCAACATATTATACATAACAGCAACTAGATACTCCTTCTGCATTAACAATCCCCACTTCACTTCATCTCCCCCATAATCAGCACTTGGAGGAGGTACAACTGTTATCAATTGCCATGCATCCTCATTTACTAACCCCTTCAATCTATCCTCATCCCATTCCCCTATGTCATTTACCATTTCATTCACGGTAGCTTCTCGCTCCCTTTCTCCCAAATCCACTTTACATTTTTCTACAAACTTTTTACCATCTTCAAGCCATACATCATCCTAAAACTTTACTCTTTTTCCATTACCCACCTCCTACTGCATATTACTGATTAAGAAAGGCAATAATCTTGCCAGACTTTTCCAGGTTTCATATTCTAACTTATTCACCACTTACTCCCTATACAACTCTTTCCCTTGGTCATACTTCCCTTGCAACACTATAGAGCATAAGCACTTTGGCTTCATTAACATATTCCACCCAATCCTCCCTATTAGAGCATCATTCATCTCCCCCATCTCCTTTAAGACATACCCTTCTCTTTCCTTTGAAGTGCACATCAAATCCCAGCTAATAGCATGTGTGTTCCTCTTTCCTTCTTCATTATTCCACAGGAAATCTTGCTGCAATCTTTCTAATTGTTGCCTCACCACCACAGGAATATGAGAATGTTGCATATGATACACAAACATTTGATTAGCCACAGATTGCACTAGTGTAAGTCTTCCAGCCAATGGCAGACACTGTTTTTTTCCATCCACATAACTTTGCATTTTGTCAATCAAAAACTAGAATTTTCCTCTGTTACTTCTTCCATGGGTAATATTCGCCTATAAATATCTCTCCAAATCATCCATCCTTCTGAAATTTGTATAATCACACACCTCCTTCCTTATTCTTATATCAACATTGTTTGAGAAATAAATGCTTGTTTTTTGTGCATTTAGTTTTTACCCTGAAATTTCCCTAAAACCCTCCATCACCTTCATTATCATGCATATATTATCCATATTAGCCTCACAAAACAACAAGAGGTCATCCACAAACATTAAATGAGATATATCAGTGCCTCTTCTTCCCATTTTAATAGGATTCCACTATTTGTTATTCACACAGTCAACAATCATATGTGATAAATTCCCCATCCCTAATACAAATAGGTAAAGAGACAAGGGATCTCCTTGCCTTAAACCCCTGGATAGCGTAAAACGCTCTCCCTTACTCCCATGCCACATAATAGCTATGTTTGAAGATGTAACACATCTCATAATCACCCTTACCACATGCTCTCCAAAGCCTATTTCATCTAGCACTTTCTCAAGAAACTTCTAAGACATCCTATCATAAGCCTTTTCTAAATCAATTTTTATTGCCATACAACCCTTCCTCCCTTGCATCCTATTCATAATATGCACTACTTCATTTGCAATTATTATATTATCATGTACACTATGCTTTGGAACAAAACTAGTCTAACCAATTTGAGTCTATTCACAATCACTTTAGACATACCTTTATATAAAATATTACAAAGTGCTATGGGTTTGAATTGACTTACCAATTCTGAGTGTTCAATCTTTGGAATCACTACCAGCAGTATACTATTCATTTCCTTTTTGTAGTCAGGATTGCACCATACCTCCTTAATCCACCAAACCACTGAATCCCCTACCACTTTCCTATTATGATGATAGAAAGAAATAGGAAACACATCCTCTCCTATGCTTTAAAACCCCCCACCCAATTTGAAAAAACGCACATCTCACTTCTTCTCCATCTACCAATCTATCTACATTGTCTAATTTCTCCTTCTTCACATGTCCCCAACCCTGCTTTGTCAAAAACCATCCTCTTTCCATTTTATCCTTATGGAAGAACTTCGAATAGAAATGCTAAAACAGTTTTAACATTGCCTTATCATCATCAACCCATTCACCTTCTTCATTCTTCAACATCTTAATTTCATTCCTATTTCTCTGAATCACTATTTTCATATGGTAATATTTGGTGTTCCGATCACCAAGCTCAATCCAACTTCTACAAGATTTGTGGAACCCTAACAATTCCTCCTGCTTCAATGTGTCAATTAAATCCATTTCTAATTCTCTTTCTAATTGGATTAAGAAAGGGTTTTTCCTTTTATCCATACATTATTGCACTCCATACAACCTATTCAACAATCTTCTCTTCTTGACCTTAATTCTGCCAACAACCTCCTTATCCCATACTATTAAATCATCCTATAACCTTCTCAAATTCTTACATGCTTCCACCTTCCCATTCCAACTATTTTCCAGTAGAGGATTAAAATTCTCATAAATCTGCTATGCCATTTCATACCTGAAAACTCTTCTTCCTCTCTCAAACATCTCAAGATGTAAATATACTAGCAATGGGCGATGATCAGAACATATTCTCTGTACCACCTTAACCTCAGCATCTACAAACTTCTATTGCCATTGTAAATTATATAAGAACCAATATAATCTCTTGTACACCCTCTCTAGCCCCTCCCACTTAAGTCCTTTTCACATAAAGAACAAACAACTTGCTTTAACATCTATAAACTCATACTCCTACATCCAATCCCTAAATCTTTTACACTATGCCTCATTAACTCTTCTTTCACCCTTATGTTCTAATGGGGGTTTTATTTCATTATAATCTCCCACTAGTATTCAAGACTCATTTACATTCCTTGCCAAATTCTTAACCCTTTCCCACAACCCTTATATGCTTCTCTCATTTGGATTAGCATATATTGCAGTAAACAACATTTCATCACTTTTAACTTTTATCTTGTAATAAATATATTGGTCTTCCTTTTCCAATTCTATAATATTTATACCTTCAAGTTCCCATAAAATTCATATACTCTAGAGAAACCTTTCACCTCCATGTTTATTGCATTTTAAAATCCTATTTCTTTATTATTCTCCTCGCCATGTTGCCACTAACATGTGGCTCAAGAATAACTACCACTTCTAGCTCATACTTCCTCCTCAAAACCCTTAAAATAACTACAAACCCCTTTTTGTTGTACCTCTACTCTTCCATAATAAGATTTTTCATATTTAATATAGCAAGTAATAACAAGAAAACCAGTCAAGCAGACACTCACTGACCTTTTAATAATTAGCAATAAGTAAAGGAGTAGCCATCTCTCCTTCACCACATCTCTCTTCATTCCCCAGCAAACTCCTCTTCCCTTCAATAAATCCCCTTTCCCCAGGACTTATATTCTCCATACTCCTCATTCTTATATCCTTTTCTCTATGATCTATGGCTTCCTTCCTCATATAATCTATACTCCGTCCATCTTCTTTCGTCATATATGTTTTCGGGACCATATCAGGATCTTCATGAGCACAATCCCAACCTTTACCCCTTTCCTTGATCTAACTCTCTCCCTCCTCTCGGGTGCTCTTCTTTAGCCTCTATTCTCTCCTGTTCTTCATATCCTAACTCACCAGTCCCTCTTTACTGCCCTTACCCTTAACTGACATACTACCTTTTATGTTCTTCTTAACTTTACCACTTAGGTTCTTCTTTTTCTTTAGACCATCACACACCTTATCTTAAACATTAGTAATCTCCTATAGTACCCTTCTCCGCCCCTCCTCTTCATCTAGTGCAGCATCCTAAACAGGTTCTTCCACTTCTAGCATATGATACCTTGAGCCCATATTAACTTCCAGTTGAGCAGTCCTTGTTCTCCTTTGCCTATGTACCCTCTACACAACCTTCCAGAGCCCTTTTTCACCATTCTTCCCCTCTTCCTCTTGCTCACCTTCAGCACCTACTTCCATCCCTTTATTTTCATTTTCTTTCATATGATAACTATCACGATGCTCCCTTAAGTGCCCAAATCTTCTACTTTTTTTACAAAGCATTCCCATGTTAAAACAAACTCAATACTTGCCCTTCAACATCAAATTATGGAACCATCTGTTTGATGAGGTCTAATTCAATACACATACGAGTAAACTTTCCCCTAGTTCTCTGTGCAATATGTATGTCTAGTCATATTCCCTTACCCAACACATTTCCAAAATTCAGAAGGAATTTATTATCAAACAATAGTGCTGGAAAATTAGGAAAGCTTACCTAGGCCACAATCGTCTTAATCTTCTCACACATCAGACTAAAGTCTGACTCTACTTGGCTACATTCAGATAAGCATACAAAATAACCTAATGATCTCCTACTAATGCCTCCATATAGTCCTCATGTCTCTGGAAGTTAACCAGATATAAATCATTTTCCAGATCAAAAACATCAACAAAACCCTTTCGCTCCTAAATCTGCTTTAGCTTCTTTACCATAAAGCTATACGATGGTTGTCTCCCATCAATTTGACCACCAAGGAGCTCCTAAACGGCTATATGATTCATTCCTTTTCCTTATTATCAAACTAAGATTTTGAAAATAAAGGACTCAACAAATCCACATTAATGCCCTCATATAGATCTAAAACTTTGTCAAAGTCATTCCTAGCTCCATAGGCTTCACCTTCCTCTTCGTCTTCCTCCTTCGACTATTCCTACTAGCAAATCTTTGAATCCACATTTCACATCAGCAATTCCCTATATGATCTTGGTGAATTGCCTCCCTTCTCCTAATCCATCTATTCCTTAGCTCTAGGCTTCAGTATAGTTTCTCCTGAGAACTATTATCCCACCATTCTCACTTTCTTCTTCCGCCTTCGTAGATCATCCTTATCTCCTCCATTTCTCAATAATCTCACTTCTCCTCGTACACAATGAGCAAAAGACAAGCACTCTTTTACCTCGCTACAGTGGGCAATGGAGATCTCTCAATCCCTTTCTCTACTCCCTAACAAAAAGAATTATATTACTGTTAAGAAGCATGTCTTTATCTGGGTGTGATGTAACACCATATTTAATTAACTCTAAGTTTAATGTGATTTTCAAAAATTTCTTTAAAGATGATCTTGATAGGAAGGAATGAACTCAAATGCATGTACATCTAAAGGAGTTCCTCAAATCCATATGATAATCAATCCCTCAAAACAAGTTCCTCAAATCCATAATCCAAAAAGAGTAAATAAACAGGCTAGGTCCTCGGCTGTCTATCAAAAGAGTGCAATTATATATTCAAAGTAAATTTGCATGCAACATGATGTAATAGGAAAATTTCCCTAAATGTGGCAATAAAAATGAAATAAGTAGTAATTGCTAACTACTCGTTGGGGTAGCCACAGCATCAAATTCCTTCCCAGTTGCTCCTTCCTTCGAGCTCTTACTCGAAAAATGTGAGAAGTAACGGGATAAGACCGATGTCTTAATAATGCAATCACTACCTACCTTACCTACCGGCACCACCCGTGGGGTGCTAGGTGGACTAACATACAAACATGTCAAGCAAATATATTAGGTAGAAATGCAAGTAGATATAATAAGAAAGAGGGAAAGAAAATATATTAATCAAGAGCATGATCATATCCTTTCATATTCTCATAGAACATTTACTCACAACACAACATACTGTTTCACAAAATGTCATTATACATTTACTCTTTATCTTTCATTAACCCCTAGCCATCCTTATATCCTCATTATTTAATTTCCTCTGACTGAACCCATGGGCTAAGTACTTTCCATGTTACTAGGTTACTCTCACAAGCTCTTTGCAAGTGTGATATAGACCAGTCAAAGTACTAAAAAGCACACAAGAGACCATGGGTTCCTCTAGTAGGGTTACTACCCTCGAGAATACTTCTCAGGCCCTAGGAATATTGCTTAGAAGCTCCTGGAGTGTCATATCAGGGAATATTGCCCTATAAAATAGATGCCAGTTAGTAGTGCACAATAGTCAAACTAGTGGTCTGCCATTTGGTATTTAGTTTTTATCAATCACAACCCATTCACTAACACTGCCATTTATATCATATTATTCTCAAGGGGCTTTCATATTCTCATGCTCATACATTCCAGTTCATGACATAGAATCAATATGTTCCAACATAGGCATATAGTATTTATCCAGTCAACCAATAATATATGAAAAGTACAAAATCTCCGTGCATTACATACATAACAAATATATTCATCAAGTCCATACTCAGAAACACATTGTACTAGTAGTTCAATTGCCCATACAGGGCCACTATTGAGGCGTGAATCATAAAGATACAAAAAAAAGTTTAGTTTACACATCCAGACCTATAGTTGTCTCTATTAATTCCACAAATCAATCTATCTAGTCCTAAGATTTACATAAAGGTCCCACAAAGTGTTATTGGTCATAAAATAGCAAGGTTCATACTAGTTCTACTCATTCTAGGCTTGTGGAGTTTTTCAAAAAAAAAACCCCACAAGCAGTGCTAATAAATAAGATAGATAGGACCACATTACATAGCATTCTTTAAGTTCCAACTAAGAAAAATCCTTATCCCAAAGCTTAGGTTAACGTGAAACTTAATTAATGCAAAGTCTTTTAGCAATATTAGATGTTTACATTTCTCCTCTATTGAGTTGCTCAAAATTTCCTATGATTAGGAAGCGCTATATTAGAACTATATTCGATTTGAGGATTGGGTTCATTAAAGCGTTAGACTAGCCTTATTTAACATTTCTATGATTTCAATTTGGGATTTTAACCTTTATAACCTCTAGAAAACTCCTAAATCTATAACAATTCCTATTTTTCAAATAATTGGTTTAATGCATGATAAATTACTCTTACCCGAGGCATCAAATCAAAGATCTCATTGTTGGTTTTGCCAAATAGGATGTCTTAAACTAGTTCACAAAATTTCGCAACGATCCAACGGTGGCCAAACCCAAGATGTCTTGAACAAGCTCACAAAATTTTGTGATGATCCAACAGTGGATTTAGTCAAAAACGTTGATTCTTTCCTCTAGGATTTGTTCTCCACACTCCAGAAATTCATTCATCTTCTAGGCTTTGTAACTCATAACCCATAATAGTAATTTCTAATCCAACCATTGAAATTGATAGATTTTATGTCTTGGATGGGCTGACTAAAATTTTAGCCCAATACAATGGTTGACGAAAGTACAAATGGTATTTTAGTGACGCCGCCCCGGTTGTATGCAAAAATAGAAAAGTTGCACGTTGAGTCCACCTCACTACTCCTATATTGATAATACTCCATGATTGAACAATAGATTTTGTTATAATACATAGTATGGTTATCAATAGAAGAATTAGATTATTGCTAGCACATTCCAGATCTAGAAGAGTTTGTATCGCTCCTGGTTTCTCACGGTTCAGTTCCTTTAGATGTGTTAACACCTTAATTTTAATTGGAGTAGGAAGGTAACGGTTATCTGTAGAAGAACATTGCAATCGTACTGTAGATTTTTGTTGTTTTCATCATCTTTCATACTTCTTCTCCGTTTAAAAGGAAATTATCAACAACGGTTTTTGTTCTACTGTAATTAAACTAGCAAATTGTAGTTTCATAGGATATGCTAGGGATTTTAGCTGCATTTAGGCTCCTTGAGGACGATGACCTAGGCTATACACCTTATAGCTTAGCAATTTTGATTAACCTCATGACAACATTAAATCAGTGATCTTCTAGGCCTTTTTTCTAGTAGTATTCATTATGTAATATATGAGCTTGAAAAGACTAATTTCTCACAAACAACAATTATCCATAATTGTTTTACAAAAACCTAATTAACCAGTGATAATAAAAAACTATTTCTTCCATCAAGACACATCAGGGTTCAGGGCACAAAACCCACCCACAAACCCACTACAGAGAATCTATTACTCTAAGCACAAATAACAAACAGGATAAAACATAGCCCACGAGTTTTACAATACTGAACCCCACAACAAAGGGTCTACACAAAACAATTTCTAGCACAAGATATGATTGTGAATTTACCAAAATATCAAAATATGCAAAATAAGGCCTCCAGCCTAACAGTGGTTAAACAATCATCTCAAAACAAATATTCAAAATGATAAATATAGTATTTCAAAAACATCAGGGCCTTATAATGTCAATATATATATATATATAAATCAACACAACACCAATACCAAATAAGGCCTACAAGGCTCTCAGCGCCTATGCATTTGGTTGCTTCTCTTGGCCTCTAGCCAAATTAGAGATCTTGCCTAAAAAATATTTACAACAACGAGATGAGACATAAAGTCCCAATAACCAAAATCAATTTACAAAATATGCAAGAAATGATTATAAGTCATAGAAGCATGTTTAACTAACATAACAATAATATTCTCAATAATTAATTATTATATAATACTTTCAACATTTAGGACCATTACCACTCATCCATCCTACTGATCCTTATATCTTCTGGACATGGTACAGCCTATCGTGCTAGTATACCCAGCCAAAGGATAGCTAATCACTTGAAGAATATTACCCCTCCCATGCTACCACCGACATAATGTAACAAAGAGGTGTTTTCCCAAAACACTCAACTCAAAATCCAGGCCAGGAATAAGAGAACCGATGGGCACAATTTCTACATATCTCTTTTACACAACCCAACATATCCTATAACAGAAAACAATATATCAATAGAGTTTTCAAAAACATTTACAAGATTATCATTCCTTATACAACATTCCATCACAAACATCATAATCATCACAACAGTAACAATCTTAATAATAATCTCACTTATATACACAAGTTGGAAAATACACTGCTTTACTGAACCAAGTTCATATTCAAACATACACATAATCTTTCAAAACACATGCAATACTATAGATAAAAGTAAGGTTTAGAAAACACCTTATAGCCCAAAACAAGCATATAGAATAAATTAACCACAGTTACCTCAACTTTAAGCTTAACTGTAATTTGAGGAGCAAAGCATGAGAAATCACCAGTCTCAAGAAAGCTTTACATTATCAATGTAGATACCAATCAACCACAAGTAACAATAAAATAAATAATTTACATAATTCATCTCCCAAAAACCCAATTTCCTCTACAACTATTATCCTCAAATATTTCAATTTCCTTAGCAAGAGGCATTTGAATTACTCCTCCTGTCTTAGATGTATAACCTAGTTTGGAATTGAATTTTGATCCTAAATGTAATATATTTTTTTCATTTTATCTCTTATGTTTATCATTTTTCTCCAAACTAATTTGCATAACTTATAAACTGATATATAATATAATATTGCACATAAGTATTTTAAAAAGATTATGTCACATATGTTAAAATAAATAATTTATTTAACTTCTTTAATCTCCTTTAATTAGATAAATAGATTTTACATTTAGGATTAGAGGGAATACTTTATATCATTGGAGTATATATAAAATCCACTAAACATACCCCTAAACTATGAGAGCCATCCCCCCACCCAAAACAAAAAATCTCAACAATTTTAGGGTTTGACATCCTTCCTCTTAACCATTAAGAATTGAAAGAAATTGGACATATTTGGAGTGAGATCATTTATCTCTAATACCCACATTAATTAAATCACCATTATAGATGTAGTCATGAATGCACAACAAATACACTACATGATATATATATATATATATATCAGTATTTCAATATCTCTTATTCAACCGATTCACAACAGAATTGGATTCTCTCCATTTCCCTTTCCATCTTTTCCCTCTTATTTACCTTCTTTTTCACATCTTCATCATTAGATTAAAATCTCAATATTTCAGATTTAACATCTTATAAAAATATTATTATAAATTTACTTTAAAATATAAAAATACATTTAAGCTAAAATTTGATCTAAAGAGCTTATATTATTATTACAAGGTAGAATTTATTCCCATATTTTTCAGTATAGTTGTCAACTGTTCAAATCATACTTTAGCAGTTTATATCTATTTTGTATTTTTTTAAGTAAAAATATAATAATATTTTAATAAGATATTAAATATGGACCATTAAAATTTTAATCTAATGTTAAAGATGTAAAAAAAGGGTAAAAGATGAAAAGGGAAATGAAGAGAAGTCAATTCCATTCATTCACAACTCAACTCCTCACATCTAAAAAGGAGATTAGTAAATAACATCAAGTTGTAGTAAATAAAACTGATCAATAACGTTGTCATGAAGTAGTAAATAATATGGTTGATTGTATGCGAAAATACAAAAACGAGCAAAACAATTGAGATTTTTATATTTTCATTAAAAAAATTTAAAAATAAATATAATAATATTATACTCCCTTCAATTTTATTTATAAGCAACATTCTCTTCCATTGATTTAATCATATGTATAAATAAGGTAAGCAACAATTTTGCTTTATCAAAAATTTAATATACTTTTTCCATTTTTACCCTTAATCATCTGCATACATCTCTTTTTCACACTCATTCTCACCCTCTCATCATCTTCATAAATAAGATTATGTTTGGAAAAAAAAATCATATCATTTGATTTTAACTAATTTAACCATCCAAAAACACTCACGGGATGGAACCCTTGCACCGCTTTTGGCGGTCTGCTAGGGTTTTCCCATTCCTCCTCTATGGAGGTTACCTTCACGGGATTACGGTGCTGTCGTTAGCGTTTTTCTTCTAGCATGAGTCCAATGTGCAAGAGTGGCTACGGTGGGTATGTGTTTTCATGGGATTTTGGATCGATGAGCAACAGCGGGTGAAGGGGAGGATCTATGGAGGGGCAAAGTCTAATGATGGTTGGAATCACAAAGGAAGGTCAGCTAGGGTGGGATCTCTACTAAAAACAACCTGATGGTGGTCCGATACAAAGGATGGGGCTGATCTCCATTGGGTCCCTCTAGGAGGTGCGAAGTTAACGGTGGAGAAGCAGGAGTATTTGGGTACGAAGTGTTTGGAGAGTAAGTTGTGCAATATAGGTTCTAAGGTTAGTGGATTTTTTAATCTTTACAGCCTTTCTCCTGACATTGATTTAGGATTGAACTTCAAGGACGCTAATTTGGTTCAAAATAGTGTTGGTTTAAATCTATTGAGTTATGAGATTTGTGTAAATGAGTCGAAATTATTGGTTGCTTGTTAATATGAAAGCTATGGGATGATCTATGCCCTAATGAGGTTGAATTTAAGCATAGTGAGGTTGCTGTTAGAAAAATCACCTCTTGTTGTGCTTGTGTTCTAATTGTTGGGAGCAAGATTGGTCTAATTGTTCGGGATTCCATTGGCAGGCTCTTAGATTGTCACACAGGGATTTTACATCTCGAGTTGGATAGACAAGTGGTTGCTCGAAGTGCAAATCAACATTGTTCATTATCAGGAGAACTACTTCGTCTCAAGGAAATTGATTAGGAATAATTCCCAGGAAAGCAAATTTAGCAGCCATGAGTGTTGCTAAAGCTTCAGTAAATGAGTCTTGCCCTTCAATTTGGGTGCTAGGGGTGCTACGACCCTCATTTCAGTTGTAGAAGTTATTGCTAAAGAATGCTCTAAAGATTCTCTTTAGGCTTTGTTGTTTGGATTTATCTCTTTTCCATCTCGTTTATTTAGTTGTTTTATGTGTGTTTACATCTATTCTAGTTTATTTCTGGTTGTTGTTTCGGTATGTTTATTTAGTTCTATCTTTTTAGCACAAAGTCTCTTGTAATTATAGTTTCATGATTAATACATTTTTTGTTGGCAAAAAAAAAAAATTAATCATCCATTCGTTTTGCGTGATTTAGGTAATTGTTTGTGAAAAGGACCGGATGGAGTATCTATCTTTAAATGCATATTAGAATTGACTCCAAATCCTTTCACCAGGTGAAAAATAGAAACTGACCCTTGAAATCAATATCAATATATAAAATTAACATATTAATATATTTCTGCCAATCCTTAATAGAATATTTACTTAATGAAAAAATTGAACTACAAACTAGTTCACGGGAGTATACTTTAAAACTTATAAGATGTTTTACTATCTATAAAAATTATGACTCACCCTAAACTTGCGAAGCAAAAGATCAACAATTTTAAACCAAAACCATCACCTTTTTTTTTTTGGGGGGGGGGGGGGACCAATTAAATATCTTTAGAATTTGAAAATCTCAAATCAAGGATTCTTACTGATACATGTTGTCATTTGCTCATTAACGATATACTTGAAAAGGGGTGAGTGGGCTTATTTTCACTTTTTGAACAAGTGACTCTGTTATTTTTACTCTTTCTATTCTTAAATATAAAATAAAATTAATTTTTTTATAGATATTAAGAAAGTTAATTAAATTACTTTAAAATATTTATATTTTTTATTTTTTCTCTAAACTATTTTTTCTAATTTATAAAATGATATATAATCTAAGGATATACAACATATGATATAATTAAATAACTTATTTAGCTTCTTTAATCTCTCCTCAAAAAAGTCAATTATGTTTTATATTTAGAACCGAAAAAAGTATATTGGTAATTGGTAATGACAAAGATGTTCTACCACAAGACAAACATGCAATGCTGGCAGAAAAGGAAAAAAGATAGCATGAAATTATACTCCATCTGGTCTTTATTACAAGGCACTAATAAATAAGTGTTTTTGGTTCTTTTTATAAGACACTTGTAAGTTTCCAAGATGCATTTAATTTATCTTTCCATATCTGCCCACATTTAATAAAGATAGTAGGAGAATAATAATTTATATAATATTTGATTTTATGGTAGTTAGTAAGGGTAATATTGAAAATCACTTCAATTTTAGGACAACTTTAATATTTTTAACTGATTTTATTGGTTTGTGAGAATATTTAGTTGGTGCCTTATAATAAGGACCAGAGGGAGTATTTTGCAACTGACAAGTATTATTACTATTGATCATAATTCTTAAAAAATAGTAATAATAATAATCAAATTTTAAAATTTCATTGGAGAGGGTCCTGAGTTAACCCCTACTTCATGTAGTCAATCGCATTTAACCTAATGCAACACAATATCTGCTGTGACAACTCCTCTGTTTTGTTCCCCTGTTTCATTACACAAACAAAGAAATTGCATATAATTTGAATATCTCAAATCAAGGATTCTTACTAATACATGTTGTCATTTGCTCATTAAATGTAATAAATAGCTAATGAAGTATATAGTAAATAAAACTGATATGAAACTTTGATATTTTCAAGTTATTTTTCTGGAATTTTCTAAAAAAAACATCTACCATATACTTGAAAAGGGGTGGGTGGGCCCATTTTCACTTTCAATTGTTGAACAAGTGACTCTGCTATTGCTACGCCCTCTGGTCTTAAATATAAAATAAAATTAACTTTATTAAAAAAATATTAATAAAACTAATTAAATTACTTTAAAATATTTATATTTATCATTTTTTTCTCCAAACTATTGTCTAATTTATAAAATAATATATAATCTAAGGATATACATATAATTAAATAACTTATTTAGTTTCTGTAATCTCTCCCCAAATATGCCAGTTATATCTTATATTTAGGACCGGAAGGAGTATATTGGTAATTGGTAATGACAGACGTTCTACCACAAGACAAAAATGCCATGCTGGCCGAAAAGGAAAAAAAATCCATGAAATTATATTTTGCAACTAACAATTATTATTACTATTGATCATAATTCTAAAAAAAATAATAATCAAATTTTAAAATTTCATTGGAGAGGGTCTCGAGTTAACCCCAGTTGTGGGTACTTCATGTAGTCAATCGCATTTAACCTAATGCAACACAATATCTGCTCCGGCAACTCCTCTGTTTTGTTCCCCTGTTTCATTACACAAACAAAGAAATTGCATATAATTTGGATTGTCAGCTATTATGAAAGTCATTTATTTTATAACTTAAAGAAGTAAAAGATTGCAAATGAGATTTATTAATTTCCTTTTTTTTTTCTCTTCAATTTGGATTGTCTACCATCATCTTTTTTTCCCTTCAATCCCTCTGACTATAAATTATGCAATTACAAATGTAGATGTAATGCAGAAGAGTGAGAAGAAAATGCACAAATGACTTCTGATATATGAGAATTTTAGATTCCAACTTACTTGAAAAATTTGCATCATTACGAGTATAAAAATATGAAAGAAAAATTAAATTGCGTCCCAAAAAACATGAAGAACTTCTTTTTTGGCATATACTTTTGGATGCGTAGAAAATTAACATGCCAAATTACTTGAAAAATTTGCATCATTACGAGTATAAAAATATGAAAGGAAAATTAAATTGCGTCCCAAAAAACATAAAGAACTTCTTTTTTGGCATATGCTTTTGGATGCAATGAAAATTAACATGTTCACATGCAAAGCGCCATCTATATTTCCAGCACCAGAAAAAAAAAATGTTACTTGCCTGAATTGTGAAGCCGAGATCAAGGACGCAGATCTTTAACCTGTCCATGAAAGTTTCAAATCCTTTCCTGGAGATGTAACTGAACCTATGCATATCCATATCAATCTCAAAGTAATTTTCTCCCTGAAAAATAATTATATTTATCGGTTAGCTCATCCGGAAGCAAACAACTGTGCGTTTTCTTTTTAATCTCTGGACCAAAAATAAAGATGCCATAGAAAATTCATATAGAGGCTACCCAGAATGGTGCAAGCAATCAACTTGAAGAAGAAGGCCACAGAAAAACTTGGATCTTATCATTCTTTTTTCTTTTTCTTTTTTTTTCCTGACCCTTTTGAAAATTTTATCAGGGAAAGCATGCTGACCACACAAATGGCTTTTACAAATCAACGAAAATGACCCACAAGACCATTTTATCATAAAATGAGTGCATATCTATCTTTTGATTCAGGCTTTACTAATACACAAAAATGGACTTTTCAACACAAATGGGGACACTGGATAACTTACAGGTCGGCTAAAAATAGAAAATAGAGAGAATTCACAAGATATGTTAAAGGTCAGATATGATCACCACATCAGCAGAACTGGCAAAAATAATGCATTTTAGGACGCTTCTATATTTGGCATTGTCTAAGACTATTCAGGCTTTTCACATTATGTCAGAGAAACTTACAGAGTAAAACTCATGTTGAGGACGGGAAAGAATAGGCTTCTCATTGTAAGCCACCATAAGCTTTCGTTCTGGAACACTCATTGGAAGATCTTCCACATTGACAACACGGCTCAATATTTTCAATCTTTCTCGGAAGGGTACTATTGTATCTACAGGAAAGCCCTTCACCTTTTCAGCTTCATCATCCAGAAACCTCTATAGAAAGTCATAGACATGTGTTGTTTCATCAGAAACATGAAGTCATCCAATCACCCCAAAATAATATACAATAGTTAAGGATTATCAGATTAGATACGATTATGGTACAGTTCTATTACTTGTGCCTTTTTTCCATTTTTTATGAAGTAGAAACAGAGATGACTAGCAGCATAGGATGTATATAGTTGGTTAAATAAAGAATTAAATTGACATGTACAGGCTCCATCTTACTCTGATTTGTTCCTGAAAATATTGTGGAAGCTCCTTAGTATAACTTTCAGAAAGTTTAAAATACAACACAAAATTTATTCCTTCCCCATCAATTTCGCCTTGAAAAAGTGTGGCGGGGTAGAGAGGAATCTGAAATCCATAAAACATAAGAATCAGACCATCCAGAAAATTAAAATTATAATGAAATGAGACTAAAAGATATCTTCTCATTAAAGATTGTAAAGAACTTGAAGCGGCAATGTGGCTTAATGGACTCTTTGCTGACAATAGCACTAGTCAGGTATAGGAATACATGTAGTAAAGGATTAAAATGGGGGCAGAAGCCACTTCAGGAGTAAGAACAATTTTATGGGTAAAAAAGGTAGAACATTGACTATATCTTAGCAGAAGAGTAGGAGTACCTGAACATTTACAACAAGTATGGATGGAAGATTCCCAGAAGAACTAATGGCAGGTAGTTCCACAAACCGAGCTATATGGTCCACTTTTCGTGGAGATAAGTATACATCTACACCAAAAGGATAATATGCTGAATAGTTGGGAGCAAATTCCTTCTTCTTGTTCCTGATAGACAAGTGAAACTTTAAATTTCTTTTCACAAGCCATCAAGTTGTAACTAAGTATTATTTTTTTTTTTATAATATGCAATTATGTAGTTTAATTATTTATACAGACATGAAAATCTATTTCTAAAGGAATTTACGGAAAGACTCTTCGTCTTACTTTAGATAATTCACTCCTCGAACTTTGAAAGTGCTCGAGTCAATTTGCGACCAACAATCAACCATTTTCTTCTCAATTGGACAAAAGGGCACCTGTGACCCTGCCATTGGTCTTTGCAGAAGGGTTCTTGAGGAAACTGAAAAGCAGGAGGGAGAAAGAAAGTGATATTAAATACAGTAGTGATAATAATTACACTACAAATTGTGTTTAGAACTATTAATTCTACAAGGAATCAAACCACACAATGTCGCTTTGAGAATTTCAACTCACGTAGGTTATTAGCATTCTCATTTCCTTCCTTCCATTTCAAGGGGAGTTTCATAGTAGCCTTTCTCCTTGCATTAGGAGAACCCGAAATTGATGATCTTCTTTTCTCATCAGAAGGAATAGTCACCGCAAGACACGGCAAACAATTATTTGGAAGAATCCCACAATTGTCCAATAGTACCCTATCCTTCTTGGAAGCATCCACTGATGAGATCTCATCCACATATACAGGTTCATTTATTTCATTTATACTTCCATCAGTGCTATCTAATATTGAACCTCCATGGTTGGCATCTCTTGAAGATGAGTAATTTGATAGTGGTCCAGCTTCAATGCCATTTAAAGATGTCAAATCTGCAGATATCAACCACATTTAATCACCCAAAGAGTTTGTAAGTACAAGTTATCCAAATTAACTCATAAGTTTCACAAATCATTACCATCAGGGATACTCAGGTAGTCTTCATCACAGTCGGACTCAAATATAGCAACTGAATCAAACCATGTCTCCTCAACACTACCAGCTGCCAAAAATTAAACATCTCAATCACATTGGAGCAATAATGAAGGTCACTATGAAATCATAATTGGATTTTTTTATAAAAAAAAAAACAAATGGCATTTAATCTACCAGATGTAAAGAATTTAAGTTTTAGTTCTGTAGCCACTAGTCAAATACACTTTCTTCAATCATCGCCTTAACTTTAAATCAAACAAAATTACTGCAAACTTCTAAGCAAAAGAAGAAAATTTGTACCATTCATTAATTTTGCTCGTTAGTTTTGCCTTACCCAAACAATGATCATTCATTCCATGACATGCTCAGAAACTTACATCTCCAATAAATTCTCCCAAACTCTATACTCCAATATCTAAAATCAAAGAAGAAATAGGCATTCTTCACTTCCACAAAGAAATTGAATGAAAACTCTTTCTAGTGTCCCAATTATACAGTTCCAACTTCAAAATCATTTCACAGAAAGAAAGCCAAGAAATAAGGAAAAATAAGACATGAACGAACCTTGAAAGGAGGGTTTGTCCAATGATCCATTAGACAAGTTTGAGGACATTCTTCTCCTGAATCCATATCTTGTTCTCTTCCCAGTCTTCTTCTTGGATGAGCCCGACCTCTCTGCAACGCAGCCCTTCGGCTTTGACAAACAAGAGCCCATCACGAAAATATCTTCGCCGCCTCACACTCAGATCATCAAACCCAGCAGCTAGCTCATAGACGGAAAATGAAATTTTAAAAAGAAGGAAACACAACAGCAATGGAAAAGATAGGAGAACGGAAAAAGGGAAATAAAATAAAAGCTTGAAGCCCCCGATCGTTTGTTGGAGTTTGGGAAAGGACTCAAAGTTTTTGGCTCCCACCATAATGGAGTCAATAAATTAAAAAAAAAGATGCCCAGAGAAAGAGTGTGAAAAAGAAAGGGTCAGATTTTTCATTTTCATTCTAGAATGGGAAACGAAAACACGGATCAATTGTATTTTGTTGGGTACAGCGACGCCGGCCGTTGTTTGTCGTCGTTGTTGGTAAGGAAAGTCGTCAAATGGCTGCCACAAGTGATAAAAGTAATGGGCCCCACGTAGGTATGGTTGGTGTAAGAGCGCGTTCCACGTGGAGAAAAGTGGAATTTTGCTGCGATTTTGTTGAGTGATATTTCTTTGTTTGGTTTAGATTTTGTTTTTTTATAATTGTGATTTAGGTAAGTCGAGGCAAAACTCTTCTCACATACTTATCTCGTATATCATAAAATATATTTCATATGTAAATCACGATTAAAAAGCACTTTTAGAGATTCTAATCGTTATTCCAAACACCCATCAAAATTCAAAAGTGATCTAATCTTAAATTTGAATAGTAAATTTGTAAGTGTTTATTTTTATTAATAAATAAATAAATATTAATAATATATAATTAAATAATTAAAATATAAAAATTCAAAATAATTTGATTTAAATATATTTTAAATTTAAATAAATAAAATTAAATCCATCCGTATTTTTATTTTATCATATTTAATAAAGAAATTTTCTTAAAATTCATATATAAAGTCACTGAGTATAATCAAATCAAAAAGGTTAGCATGACTATAAGAGTAAGTTAACACAATTTTATAAGTTAGAAACGTAAAAGTGGCAAACTCAATGCAAGGATTTAAGAACCGGTCAGGACCGGATGGTCTGATCGGTCGAATCTTTGCTCGGTCTTAGCAGTAAGCCGACCTTTTGCTTCCACCCCTTTTGGACCGTTGTTGGGCCGGAAACTAAAGCGGTTTTGAAAAAACCAGCCGGATCAAAATTAGGCTTTTTTTTATTTAATCTAAGGTATATACTTTGTATTTATAGTCCAAATGCCTTTCAAGAAACTCATGCTTGGATCAATCAAGAGCCACCAATGTTTGATAAGTCATGAAATCATTATAGTCCAATACTTCAATGCATTTTGTTAGGTTGATTATTGACTTAGTATTCTTCATTCAACTATATTTTGTAAACTAGTTAGCATCCTATCAAATAAGACCACTAAATATTAATTGTATAATATATATATATTACGTCACAAGTCTAACCGAACGGTTCAACCATTCCAACCGGTTGAACCATGACCCTTTAGTCTTTCCTGCTTGACGTCTGGTCCGATTTTTAAAACATTGACTGAGTGTGTAAACTCGCTAGTTTGACCAAGTTTACAACTAACACTAATTTAAGAGTGACTCAGAACGATTTTGTAAACTATCATATTCGATATCTGGTCCGACTTTTAAAACATTGACTGAGTGTGCAAACTCGCAAGTTTGACCAAGTTTACAACTAACACTAATTTAAGAGTGACTCATAATGCTTTTGTAAACTAAAAACGTAAAAATATTAAACGTCAACTCGTGAATTTAACAATAATGCTCTCTCTTATCCCATTACGGTGCATTTTTAACTAATTCATGCAAAGAAATCACAGCTTAATTCATTAAATTTATATTAGTAAAATGTTTCAAATTTACCTCCATTAATGAGGTTTTTAGGGATATATGAAAATATAAAAAGTTACATTTAAGTATTAATTATAATGGTTAAACTAATAGACAAGCATTAAGGACTCTCCAATTAATTTATATTAAGAATCAAAAATCCTTTTAGAATGGGCCACAGTGCCATATAATAGGGATCTCCTCGGCTCTTTATTTTATGATCCATCTTATTATTCTAGGAGAGTGTGATTAAATCATTAATTCTAATTAAAAAATAAATGAATTTTCTATTTTATCCGTGCTTAAAAACAAAATTTTTATATTTGAATTACATTCTTTTTTATACAACCTCATGCCCTTAATATAAAGTCTCATCTATAGCGTAAATTATACTACGAATGAAATCTTATATTAAGAACTAAATATAATAGTTAATAACTTTATTAAGAACAAGATCTTAATGTCTCATGGACTGATTTATGATAAGTATATCATTTTTTGGCAGGAGTTTTATAACAAGGAGTTGGTTATTTGCTATCTCCATTTGCGGGTTTAAATTCTTTTATAATCTTCTTTCTTATTTTCTTCTCAAAATTCTTTCTCCACCCTTAACCTGAGAAAAATGGATGGTTTAAGTGTAACATATTATTATTTTAAAAAAAGTTTATACCGCATATATGAAATTTCATATTAAATGGTAATAGTTAAATTTATTTATTTATATTTTAGTAATATTATTATAATATTTTATAAGATATCACACTTGAACTATTTATTTCTTAATCTAATTGTAGAGGAGGATCTGAGAAAGAAAAAAGAAAAAGAATTATGAGAGAATTCAAATCTCTCCATCTGCATCTCCAAAGTTAGAGGAGAAGCCGTGTTAATATGGCTTTTAACAATTTCTATACACGGATCGATGCTTCTTCATTGACGTGGATAATGGAAAATTGGAAATAAATTCAAATGTCTTGTACACCAAATCAATCAATATAATACTACGTTTGGGTTTTACTATAAAGACTTTTGATATGTCTCTTGATATAACATGTTTTGTTTAAAATATTAATTTTTTTATCTAATATCTCTAACTAATCATAAAATTTTCTAACTAATTAATCAAACTGGTTCTCTAACTAATGATTTTTATTTAAGGTAATTTTAATGTCTTACAATAAATAATTAATTTTTACTATTAATTTATGTAAAGTTATTCTTAGATGTTTATTCACCATAGTGAGTATAAAGCATATAAATTAAAAATTGTATTATTTATAAACCAACAAGAATTTTATTTATTTTGAATTTCATGCAAAAAATGACATAAAAAGAAGAACACTCCCTCTTGGCACACCATCGCGTCACATCCAATTAATTAAGAAAACATGGGTTTCATCAAAATAATTGGGTTACACATATCTTGCTACCATGGACGTTATGGGGTTCATGAAGAAGAGCTTTGTCTTAATTGGATTTGTAGCTATCACATAATTGTTATCTTTAGTGACTCTATAGAAGCATTACAACTAACCAATAAAAACATATCTCAAGAAATAAATTTATTACCTCCTAATGTATGATTTAACTGTCACTTTTGATCTCATGTCAAGAGAAGTTAATTGATATGCCGACTTTTTAATTTATCCAGTTAGTTGCAACTATCATCATAAATATTCTTTCTAGAAGTATATAGTTACTCTATTAGAAAATTTCAGTCACAGACTTTCTCGTACCTGCACATTTTTTTCTACCCTATTATTCAAAAAAAAAAAAAATCACTTGTAGTCCTGGAACAATCTGCCACAAATAGCTTCATTATTATGAAAGCACAATTATCAGCGCCCAATCTCAGCCAGCTTTTTTAGAAAGGGATCCATCTATTAAGAGAATTATTTTAAGATGGGTCGAGGATATTTTTAAGAGGTTGGAGTTTCACCATTAGTGATACTTCTGTGTTGTGTCATTAGGACTTGGCCATTACATTTCATATTTTTGCCATATTCATAATGTTATCATTTAGTAAACAATATCAAGTTGTAGTAAATTAAAACGTGTTTTAATGTTGTCATGTAATAAATAATATGGTTGATATCAAATAGTAGTATGCGAAATTATTAAAATTCATCCTATTTTTGATGAAAAATATTACAAATCATCATTATCTAAAAATGAAAAAGAGCAATATATACGTAGCTGTTGCTTCTAAAATTCTTCATGCAGATTAACCAACAAGACTGATTTTAAATAAAATCAAAGACAAACCTTGAGGGAAAAAAAAATCAAGAGTGAATTGTAAGGCTTCTTAATTGTCTTCTGGAAACATCTCAATGACATGAGTTGCTTAGAGTTGAAACAATTTTTTCAAAAATATTAAGATGAAATTTATGTCATTTTCTTAATTACTAAATTTATGTCTTTTGATTAATAATATATCTAAATATATGGTTTTCGACATAGTATAATAGCGTTGTGCGATCTAAGTAGCTGACTCCACTTAGTGGGATAAAGGCTTTATTGTTGTATATCTTTTAAATATCCTATCAATACTTTGCTTATATTTTTCAAGGTGAAAAAAAAATAAAGAACATATTTAAGTCAATGCCTTTTTTTTGTGAACCCAGAATATTAAAGTTAAAGTCCTAAATATCCAATCAATTAAGATGTTAGGTTAGAAGCGTTAAGGTTAAAGCTCTTCCAAAAAGTGCGTTCCTCGGAATTCAAATTTATATTCTGCTCGTTACAAAAGTAAGACTGCCTATCAAATCAATTATCAGTTGGTATCAATGACATTTTTTTATTTGGCCTAAAATGGTAGAATCTCTCTAAACTCTTCATAAAGTCTTACCAAACTAATCATTTTGTAAATCAACATTTTTAATACAGGTATAAATAAGCCACGTCAAGTTAGGATTTAACCTAATACACCAGAGCCAGGCCTACAACAAGTATAAAGCTTTTTTTGGGCCAAACTTCTATGAATGGCCGGCCTGGCTTACTGGCCTATTAAGAAGCCTACTTTATTTTTAAAAAAAAAACTAAGACAGATTAGATGGCATTAGACTAGTATATATTTATTTAAAAAATAGTAAAATGTATCAAATAAGTAGAGAAGAACAACTTTTCCATTAAAAAAAATAAAATAAAAAAGAATCAGCTACAAGATAAAAACAACGTAGAAGCAAAATTCGAAAAACTAAATGCTACTCAATCAAAATTTAGATATGTCATTAGCAAGTTTGGTACAATCTTCAACATTTTAAGGTAAAGAAGAGGGCAGTATATCAAAAAAATTTCTCAAATATAAAAATATAATTTTTTTATTGATAGTTGAACTTCCTCAAATATTTTACAGCAATATATCAAAAACCTTATAAATACAAAATAGGTTTACACAGATCTATTAGGGTCTGTTTGATAGGAGGGAAATGGGAGAAAAGAGAGGGGAGGAAAAATTTGTAAGAGTTGATTTTAAAAAAAAAAAGAACAAATGGGGTTATAAAACTTTAATAAAGAAAAAATGTAAAATAAAAGAGTAAGAAAAATTGATTAACAACACTTATCTAATTTTTTTAAATCCAAGTCATAAAATTCTCCCCTCAATTGTAAGAAGGCATAGGAAGGCACGAAGGGAAAAAAAAAAAAAAGGGTAAGAAGGCATAGATCTCCCATCCTCGTCCAAAAAAATGGATGCAAAGAAGAAGCCCATAGGGAAGGACGACCGGGGACATGAAGGAATGATGAGGAATCACATACCTTATGGTTTGAACAGTTTAGATTTTTATTTTTTTTTAAGATCATTTATAAAACATTTTAATTTTTTAGTACATTTTTTAAATTTTTGTAGTTTATATTTTATTATTTAATTTTTTTATCATTTAATATTTAAATTATATATTAAAAAATAAAAATATAAATCATTGAAATGTTGATCTGGAAAAAAAAAAGAGGGGAAGAGAAGAGTAGAGATCCTCTCTAACGTTATGTTAATTAATTTTAATTGTTGTAATTATTTAGATTAGTGGAATAATGACCCCGTTAGATTTTTTTGGGTTTCAAATTCAAATCCTAGATAAAAAATTTATGTTGGGATAGCCCAGAATCTATCGGATAATGATATAAAAAAATCTTTTATGAATTTAACAGATAAATAAAATAATTCTATTACAAGTATTCTTTATTTTGAAAAAGGATAACGACCCAATCCAGTAAAAGATTGGGATCAAATGTTCAATCTGATAAAGGCCCAACGGTCCAGAACTAAGTTGGCCCTTCAGGAAAATTAATCGGAAACTAATCCCCCGGAAAGAAAAACCAAACGTAAAACTAATCTCTCACGTATTATGCACTATTTCTTAATTTACCTCAATCTGGCCTTTCACTCACACATAATACTTAAATAACTAATTTATAAAAATTTTAAAAATTAATTTACTTAGTTGTTTTATAAAAAAATGTGCATTAATTTCTAAAAAATCCTCTTTCTAATTATTTATATTGGAAACTACTCATTTAACATGAAACACTCTCAATATCTGTAATCAAATATTTTCCTCCAAGATATGGATGCATTCTTTTCATTAAAAAGTAATACTCTTGTTCTATTTATAAGTATTTTTTAACCAAAAAATTTGATCATATTTATAAGTCAAATTTCAATGTAGTAAATGAGATTGTGACAATTTTGCCCTTATTTATTATATCAATAAAGAAATAATTTAAAGATAGATAGAGAAGAAAGAGTTGAAAAATATCATTCATAAATGAGGGTATAATTAAAAATTTACCTTATAATCATAGAGTTAACTACATCTCCTTAGTATGTGAGATTTAGTTAAAATGACTTATAAATAGAATCAAAATGGTATAACTATCCAAGTAAAAAATAAGTTCTAGCTATATGGGGAGAATCCAACAAGATTCCAAATAATTGAATTAATGACAATTATCTAAGGGTGTGCATAAATATGATAATTTAGTACAACCGGCCCTGTTCAACAAAATTTACCCCAACCTGATATGAAAAAAAATTGGTATGGTACGAAAAAAATAAAATTTAAAAAGACCAACCGGACCGAACTGACTTATTCAGTTGGATTGGACAAGGGACTAAAGAATCAAACCTGGGTTGGTCTGCCCCAATGTGAGTATATATATATATATATATATATGATACATGATCACTTTTAGAGAGAAGGATTGATTCTTCATCTTTGCAAATTGACGAACCTTAACCCGATTTTAGGCTCCTTTTAAACCAGAAGTCCATAACACAGGATGCCCCAATCCATCCATGAAACAAACAAAACTTTAGGTTAGGCTCTTGTCCGCCCTGATTTGTCCATTGTGCACTCTTACAATTAGGTCATTAGCAAAATTTTCCCTTTTTTTTATGCAAAAAATTTTTCCCTAAAAAAAAAAGTTGTAAGTTTTGATTCAGATAATTGTAAATCCATGAATCTTAACTACAAATAAGGAAGTTAAGTTTCAAATGAAACCTTTTACTAGGTAACTAAGATTCCCGATTGTAACAATTTAAAACAATATTTGCAACTTATTTTTCAGAATTTTTTTTTTCAAAAGACCCATATATCATTAATGTTTTTCCCACTTAAATGTCATAATCCCATTAATAGTTGCCAACTCCCTTTGTTTTTGTGACCTAAGAATCCCTGTCGTAACGAAGAAGTAATTCGAACCTAGATGACAAGGCATCAACTTCAATTTCTAAGGCCCGTTTGCTATGTTGGAATTGATTTTAATGGATATAGATATGGAAATAGAAATGCAAATGGATATGGATATGACAATGTGGTTTAAAAGTGTGTTTGGTATGTACATGTAATTCAAATATTATTTTTATTTAATATTTATATTTAAAATATAAAATTACCAATATGCCATCATAAGAAAGTGGAATGAGATAAAACCATTGTTACTAAACCTAGACCGGACTGGTTTTTTTTAATAAAAAATTATTTTATTTTTTTAAAAAAAATTCATATTAATAAGACAAATATTCAATTTCTCACCGGTTTAACCTTGGTTTAGCTCCAATCTGACTCACTAACCTTTGACCTAGTACATTGACTGTTCCAATTCGTTTTTTTTATAAAAAATTATTTTTATTTTTTTTAAAAAAAATTCATATTAATAAGCCTAAAATATTCAAATTCTCACCAGTTTGACACTGGTTTAGCTTCAATTTGACTCCGATCTGACCCACTAACCCTTTACCCAGCACCCTGACCGGTTTAGTGACCGATCCAAATTTAATAACCTTGGATAAAACCATGCAAGTTGAAGGGAAAAATGGATTTAGGTACATGGAATTGCAAATCTTTGCTTTTTGGGTGGAAGTCAATTTGATGGATTGAGGAGATTTGGCTTCCACATGGAATTGCAAAAATTTCCAATTCCATTATATCAAACAAACTTAGGCATGTAATTGATATCCAATTCCAATTCTATACCCCCCAATTCCATCATACCAAACATCCCTAAGTGTTTGTATTTAGTTTTTGAGAATAGCTTCTAAAGAAAAAAAATGATTTTTTTAATAGGTTATAAGAAGAATAGATTATAGGAAAAAAATTATTTTGATAAAATGAAAGTGTTTGGGTATTGTGTTGAAACTAACTTTTTTTAATGGTCAAATTACCAAAAGGGACATTAGCTTTTGTGATAATTACATATAAAAGGATAAGATTTTATTTTAAATATTTTAAACATTAAATTTCATAATAATACCTAAAATTAAATAAGTTTGTCTAAAAAGTTAAAATTATAACATTGGACAATTATATAACATCATAAAAAATAGCTCAAACATATGTATTAATAAATTATATAAAAAAATTATATATAGTAATTATCCAAAATAATACTATATTTTATATTGAAATAAGTAATCCCTCTGGTCTTAAATATAAGATAGAATTGATTTTTTTTAAAGATTAAGGAAGCTAAATAAGTTATTTAGTCTTATCATATATTGTGTATCTTTAAATTACATATAAGTTTATTAGTCAAACTAATTAGTTTGGGAAAAAAAAATTAAAATATAAATACTCTAAAATAATTTAATTTATTTTTAATCTCTTAAAAATATTAATTTTATCTTATATTTAAAATAAAAGAGAATAATAAATTTTGACATAAACAGTAATTCTGAAAAAAAAAACCCACACAATAATTTGTTGACAACAAATATTTGAAAAAAAAAAAAGGGACCATCACTACATGAGGACGAAAGGAAGAAGAAATAGAAGAAATGAATGAAAGAAAAGGAGGTGGGATCCACATATAAAAATGTGCATGATTTTGAAAACTAAATCTATAATTTTGGTAAAAAAAAAATGTTTTTGATTTTTTGACTAGTGTTTGACAAATTTTTTTTAAAATCATGGGTGTAGAAACATTTTTTTTATTTCCCAAACACATTAAATCATTAAAGAATTAAGAGTTGACGTGCAAAAATACCACGAGTTTTTACTAAATTTTTTTATTAAAGGTGCGGTTAACATTATATACTTTTTAGAATTATAAAAGTACCCTTAAACTTATAAAACCATGGTAAAATTCAAATTGTCTTAATAAATGTTAAATATAATATAAAAATACCAAAATACCCTCTACCTAAAAAAACCCTCACCCTCCATCCCCCCGGGCGGAAGAACAGCGACATTACTACAGACCAAAAGAAATTAGCAGTTGCCAAAATCTACCCAAGGAATTAGATACTACAACAAAATTCTGGATATTGCCAAAAGGATACCAAGTTCTTCTCGCAATGACCTTGACTTTGCAGCAATCTACATAACTAAAACCATAAAATGAGATTGAAGAACAGAAAAATTATAAATACTGAAAAATACACTCATCGAAACCATTGTGAACCACCGTCCTCTATTCTCTACACGCCGTCTATCTTACCACTCTCCCCTTTCCAACCTCTTCTCCTAGATCGATCCTTCTTGTTTCATCACCAACAAAACCCATCACTATCTCTTTTTCCAAAATCGACTAAAACACCACAAGAGGGTGCACACCATGGCGTCCGGTCTAGAGAACATCGGAAGAGACGAAAGTCACCGCGATCGCTAGTGGAGGATAGTTGTTGTTGTGTTGTTGCTATGGAGATGCCGCCACCGCCGCCATTGGCATATGAGAAGATAACGGAGAGGATGAAGGAGGAAGGAGAGAGTCGGGGTCATTGAGTTTAAGGTAAGGGTAGAAGAGGAATTTACAAAATGTAGACATTGTTATATTTTAGGGTTAAGGTGCAAAAATAGCAATGAACTATTTCTTAAAGTGCACCTAACACAACTAACTATTTTGGGTGCAAACATATACATTATGAATTTTTAGAGTGCAAAAGTAAACATTATGAATTTTTTTTGGGGCAAAAATAGTAATTTTTGCACCCCAAAATAGATAACGAAATTATTATTTTTGCTCTAAAAAAAATTCATAATGTCTACTTTTACACCCTAAAAATTTATAATGTCTATTTTTACACTTCAAAATAGTTAGTTGTAATGGGTGCACTTTGAAAAATAGTTCATTGTTATTTTTGCACATTAACCTTATATTTTAAAAGGAAAATGCCAAAAAAAATATCATTTAAACTTCAAAATTCCGTTAACAAGTTCGGTAATGAGATTAACAAGAATGGTAATGCAATTAACAAATCATTTTATTGTTAAATCACCTATTTGAGATTTTGAAGTTTAAATGGTATTTTTTTGAAATTCTCCCTATTTTAAATAGTGTGGGTCCCCTAACAGAGGTTAGCCTCTTTTAACAATAACAAAATTTTTGCTCCTGTTATGTAAGGTATGGCTACTTTTACATTTTAACCCAAGATTAAAATAAAACAATGATATAAAATATATTTACTAATTTTTAATATAAGGCTCACTTGATTTTTTGGAAAGATTAAGAAAGTTAAATAAAATTATTTTAAAATATTTATATTTATCATTTTTTTTAAAATTAATTTATTTGACTTATAAACTGTTATATAATTTAATAATAAGCACATGTTATGCATATCACATGAGCCTCTCTTAATGAGAATTTGAATCCAAATACACTCAATCTTAAATTTAGAAGTTGAATAACTAATTTATAAATATTAAAAAAAATAAACTATTTATAATAATTTCCGTTGGTTTGCATAAAATATCATTTATTTAGTCATTCGCATGGATACTACTCCTTTGATTTAAAAAAAAAAAACTCATTTAATATGCCAATAAGAAGAGCTTAAACAAAATTATAAATTATGAGATAAAGTTAATTGAAGCTTTATATTTACGACAAAACAAACCCCTTCAACTAATAGCTTTTACACTTAAGGCCGGAAATGGGAGGGCAAATACTCTCCTCCCTCATTTGATTTGAATTTTGAGAGGGTCCCCTTCTTCCATCCCCTCCTCTCCTCTCCTATATTGGGGGGGTTTTGTAGGGGAGTCAAAATTTTGGATCATATTACCGTTATACTTTATATGATATTCTAATAATGCCAATGATTTAAAATATTATGATAAATAAAAATATTATTATTATTCTTATTAAAATATTTTATTTTAAAAAATTAAAAGTAAAAATATATTATTATAAAAATTATTATAATTAAAAAATATATTATAAAAATTATTTTAATATAAAATATAATTTTATGAATAAAACATTATTATAAGTATAACATATGCTATTATAGTTCTAAATTTTAAAAAATATTATTGTAACTAAAAAATATAATACTACTATTTTATTAATTTAAATAAAAATGTATTCTTACAATTAAAAAATTATATGAAATAAATTTCAAACAAAATAAAATTAATTAAAAAAATATATTTTCATAAATAAAAAATATTATAATTGTAAAATAGGGTTAAGGGGAAATTTTGACTCATAAGTCTCATAAAGCGAGCAATTTTTTCTCAACCGTTCTCTTGGTTAAATTTGACCGTTAGTTGATCAAATATATTTAGCTAGCAATCTATATCATCCATGTCGTTTTTGTTAAAGTGCAAATTTTGACCCATAAGTCTCATAAAGCGAGCAATTTTTCCTCGACCATTATCCTGGTTAAATTTGACCATTAGTTGATCAAATATGTTTACCTATCAATCCACGTCATTCGTGTCATGTTTATTAAAGTGCAAATTTACCTCGAAAGTTTTAAATATAATTTTTAAGAAAATAAAGTATATGACATATGAACTCTCGTGGAAAAGCTCTAGACTGTCAGCTCAACATAATTGGTCATCTAAAAGTTAATTTTAACTGGGATAACGGACAAAGTAAATTTGTTCTTTTTTTAGACTTAGGGCAAAATTGTCCCTAAAATAAGTTAATATAATTTTAAATTAAATATATTATAAAAAGTAAAAATATTATTATAATTAAAAATATAATATTTTTATTAAATTTAAATATACATACATATATGTATATAATTATATTATATTATTATGAAATTAACTTAAAATAAAATTATTTTATTATAAGTAAAAATGCTAATAAATTTAAAAAACATCATTATAAAATTAATTTTAAAAAAGTATTCTTACATATAAAAACATTATTCCATGTTTAAAATATATTTTTATATAAATTATTAAAAATATTATTATATTAATTAAATAAGGTGTAAATTAATTTATATAACATATAAATAAAAAATATAAACTAATATATTAGAGTAAAATGATAAATTGCTTTATTCCTCTCTTCCCCTCCCTTCTTACAAAACAAGGGATCAGTGAGTACTCTTCACCTTCTCTCCCCACCAAGTAAATCAAACAAGATTATCTCATCCCTCCCTTTGAACTAAACAAGGCCTAGAGGCTAGAGGGAGTAATAAGCATCCTCATCCTAGCATATTAATTAATACGAGGTTAACTTTCCATTTTGTTTCCTTAGTGGAAAATATTATTTCCAAAACAGAAAAATACTGGAAAAAAATACGACCAGCCTCTTTTTAGGTACAAAATTGTTCAAGATAATTTAAATAAAAATACCTATTATAATTATTGAAATTATTCATGTACATTTTAGGCTTAGTAAGCCTAAAATTTAAATTATATACAACTTAATGTATTATCTCACTGAAATAGAATATTTAATCTCTCATTTTTTGGTTTTAAAATTTTAATTTTTCATTTTCTTGGGATTATTTGTTTGACCTGTGTCCAGTACATGTTTGAATTTTTCCATTCCATAGTGTATTGACCTTACGTTCAGTCTCAAACACACGTGAAGATAAATACAGATATATGTGTGTATGCTCAAGGAATACCTTAAGAACAGTATCTGCACAGTATCCGTTAATCCTTTAAGCCAACCATCGTTCACACAGCCTTTCCATTGATATTGAAAAAAATCATAGCTACTTAAAAACAGTTTTTATCGCTAATACAAAATAGATAAGTAAGAGTTTTTTTAAATTGACTGGTTTTGATACCAAACCTTATGAGACAATAAATCCATCTTTCAGAATTATTTATTGGGGGTCCGTAGTGCTGTTCCATGACAAAGGGGTAGGGTAATGTGTTTGTAAAAAGAGTGAAGAAGTGGACCATTTTGAGCACGCCAAAGCAGCTCTTAAGCATTATAGATAAGTAGATAGGTCCTAAGTTACATACCCTCCACCATAATTGGATTACCATCCACCATGATTGGATTGGATTGCAGCTGGCATCCCCTGTGACCCTGTCACACTACTATACACTGTTTTTCTCTATTTTTTTTTTTAAATAACCCTTTAGGCCACATGATGTCCAATGTTTTTTTTAGATGTCCGAACTAATTTGAATTGAGACTTTGCAATCAGGATTCCTTTCTCTGGGATCTTTTTGAATAGGGTGGAATTCAAACTCAGTTTGTCTATTTTGTAGTCTAGTTGATCCACAATTAGACCAAATGCCCCTGGTTTATACGGTCTTTTCCCTCTTTACTTCAAAAACCCAACAGTCCCACCATCTGCTCAAGTACTGGTACCACTCAGCATACAATAATGACATTTACTATTTATAGAACTTTTCTTCTCAGTCCACTCAAATCATTTATATTATTCCTACTTGAATTTAAACACAAAGTTTTCAAATAATTCTTTCAGATTTGCTGTGGCTTAAGCTGATTAAAACTACTGCCCTCTGATATTCATCAGACATGCCTTGTTCAATAATTGGTCTGTGTAGGTGCTTGACAAGATAGTTAGTAGGATAGTTGCCAGCTAAATTAAGACAGAAAATTTTGTTCATTATCATTGAAGACGAGAAATGGCTGGCGCAGAAAGAGAGAGAGAGAGAGAGGCATTTCATCAGTTTCAATATATACACTTCAGATAAAATATTTCAATATTTCTAATAGTCATGGTCAATGCTTACCAACACGTTTCAGACTAGAGACTTTTGCACCCTTCTTAGGGTTAAGGGGCAAAATTACACCATAGTATAATATTTTGAGTATTTTAGTCACTAACCCATTTATTGATGCAAAACATGCCAGACTCACATCCCTTACCCAACTGACGTTTGACATCCATTATGCATTGAGAATTTTTGCGTTGTTTTTTAGTTATTGGGCAAAAGCGTACCATACTAAATTTTAGAATGCCAACAGCTACCTGTAGAATATTTTTGTGGGTATTTTTACACATTAATCCTATAATTTAATAAGCATATATTCTTTTTCATTTTTGAAATCATGCAACATTGCACGGCTAGTAGGCTAGATGCATAAAAAGTGGTAGGTTGGAAGATTAGATTAGAATCATATTAAACTTATATGTCAGCGAAGTTTGCTGTACGTAGCTTTGTAACTGCATCAATGAAGCAGATGGATTTGAAATTCGGACCAATATGATAAAAAGATAAAAGGGATCTGCCATAGCTTACTGGTTTTCTTAACATTCTACTATATATTACTTGTAGGTTTGTTCATCTATTTGCTTGACCATTTGGAAGAAACATCCACTGACAACTCAATAAAGATGATTGTTTGAACTTGAGAATTGGTGATATGGTTCTACCACGGAACTTCTCCGAATCTTTATATGGGAATCAATAATAAAGGAAGCAGAAGGAAGCTAGCTAGGTGGTGGCACTGCTTTTTGCAAGTTGAAATTAAGACATCCTGAAAGGATTTCGTGGTGTAAAATAACTCAAAGGACTGGTATTTCCATTTAAGGTAATTCAGTACATGACATGTTACACTATAATAATTCCCTCGTGTTCAATGTGGGTTTCTCACACAGTTGCGTATCAATACAGCACATGCACTTTTAAAAAGGGGTAAATTATTATATAAGGTCACAAAGAAGGGACTTAATCACCCACAAAACCAATAACAACTGAGATACATGTATCGACAAGTTCCAGTGCAATAACAGGTTTATGATATTCATCTTTGATTGAAACTTTTTAGTTATTAAATTCTTTCCATAGAACCTTATAATAATTCTTTCCTCAAAAAAAAGTGAAGGATAAGGCAAAATTCTAGAGAGAAACGTGATGAGATGAAAGTACCTGGCATAATCTTCACGGCTAGAACAGAATCTTCGTTGCTGAGTAGGATGTATGGATTTATACCAACGGCTTTATTTTATTTTTTTTGGATTGGACAATTCGTCGAACACGTTGCATACAGAGTCACTATCTCCCACACTGCATGTGATGAAGGAGGTTAACTCTACACGGTTTTATGATTTCTGGAGTGTGTTACCCAAAAAGCAATCTAGAAAGTACCTTTCGATCGATTACCTTTGCCTAACCAAATTTGATATCAGAAATGGCAAAGAAGGTTTGGCGCGAGTGACCTGTGATCGATCGAACCAAATTGTACTTCGATCAAAAGGTACTCATGCATTAATTACGAACCAAAAAAATTAGATCACCTCCCAATGGTCCAACCGGCAAATTAACAAACACAAAATTGAAGAGGTAATTTATCGTGATCCAGAAGGGGCCCCAAGAAAAAACCGAAGGTGGAACTGAATTAGCAGAGAAAGAAGAGAAGGAAGACTGAGATTGTTGTCGAAATCGTATACTGGTATAATAAGAACAGAGAACGGTTTAATTAAGAGGATTTAGGGTTATAAATGAAGATTATACCTCTGAGATGAGCATGATAAGAAGGAATTAGAGAGGGCTGAACTTCAGGTATTGGCGATTCGCGACTATAGCTCAAGTCGCTATCATGGTTGGTAATTTGGTATGACCGTATGAGGGGGTGTTTTTTTTTTTTTTTTTTTTTTTTTGCTTGCTTGCTTTTTCCTTATCGGTATTATTCTAGGGAGCTTTGGCTTTTAGTTTCCATACTTGCTCATCCAATGTGATGCGAGAGTGCTTTCTTAAGACACGTGAAAATTGTGCCGTGGCCTTTCCCCTTCCATTTTTAACGTCTATATACTCCTTGCATCTTTAATGTAGCATCCAATTGTAAAGTTTAATTTTGATGTTAAATGTAAGAAATATTTTTTATATTTATTAATTTTTTAAATTTATCCATATCAATATTTTCTCAACAATAATTAAGTGAGAGATGCATGAAGAAGATCAGGAAAAATGATTAAGATACTTCAGAAAAAAAAAATATATCTTATTTACTAGTGTTAATATAATTATTGGTTCATATAGTTTACTCTCATTTTAATTTTAATATCTCAAGTTTACTTTATTTCAAACCGTTAGTTCATAAAATTTAAGAAGGATTTGTAACAAGAGTTAACGGTGTTAAATATATATATGTGTCACTAACACCATCAAATTTCCTAATGTGGGCTGATGACTGAGCAAATTGCTGAGTGAGCTTATGCTCACATGGACATGTGCCAAAAGAAGAAAAAGCAAATTTAACACCTTTAACTTTTGTTCCAAGTCATTCTTAAACTTCAGGAACTAACGGCTTTAAATAGAGTAAGCTTGATTGACCAAAACCCAATGTTTGAAACTTTAAGGATCAAAAGTAAAATGAGGGAAAGCTATAGGGACCAACAATTACATTAACCATATTTACTAACTTAAATAACTTTCTTAATCTAATTAAATTAGATAAATACATCTTACATTAAAAATCGGAGAGAGTATATTGTTTTTAGTTTTTTTAACCAACTCAAAACAAGTTATTTTGTGCTTTACCATACAAAATTATTTTTACATATTTATTTTATAAAGTGCAAAATCAACTCTCAATTGACTATTGAGCATTAAAGAAAGTAATTAAAAATAACTTATACCCTGTTTGATATGATGGAATTAAGGGTATGGAAATAAAAATGAAATTGATTTTCATGAGATGGTTTATTTGGTATGATGGACTTGGCTTCTAATTCTATTTCCATATCCACCAAAATATGTGAAAATTGCTTACTGTAATATCCCAAATTTTATTTATAAAAAGTTCTTATATATTTAATTATATTCAATTGAATAAATGGTGAATTTTGGTGCACTTGAGGTAGCCAAAATATTGACAATAGTGATTATATGAAAATTTTTTTGCTAAGAAAGACATAGAATCCAATTTTTGTCTTCATAAAAGCATAACATTGTGGCATAAAATTTTGTATGGAAGAGCACAATTTTTAGCCCAATAAACATTGAAAATTCGGCAAAAAGGAAAGGGAAAGAAGGAAATGACAATTAGTTAAAAAATTCAAGAAAATGTAAGGGTAAAATAGTCATTTGGCTAAATAAAATAAAAAGCCAATTTTTTCCCTTAAATAAGAGGAAAGTCGGTCAAAAAAGAGAAGAGCAAGAAAGCATATGATTTTGCCACCTATATGGAAATGTGGCAGCATAAAATGACATATGGAAAAAGAAAGAACAAAAAAATGCCATGTGTAAAGTTTTTAAATAAAATAATATATATTGTGAGGAGGTGGAAGATGATTAATATAAGAACATATTAGCTTTTTCAATAGCCCCATTTTTGGCCAAACATAGAGTAAGAAGAGACAGAGAGAGAGCTTAGGCAAAATAAGAAGCAAGGAGAAGACAAGAGGAATCAAGAAGCAAAATCAAGGTAAGCAAGTAGTAAAATTCATGTGTTATTGCTTCTAATCACTTGTAAATCTACCATAATCCTCATACCCTCCTTGAAATCATGTAAAGAGAGAAGAAAATAAGGAGGAGGAGGGGACGGCTAGAGAGAGAAAGTTAAAGAAATCAAGGTAAGCTTAAGAACTTGTTGTTTTTTGATTATTTATGCTTGTTCTTAATGTTTTAGTTGGTTGTTTGGCTTGGTTTAGTGATTTGAGATGCATGAACCCTAAGGTAAGGTGCTGCCCAAAATTAGAATAATTATGTGCAAATGGTGTTTAAGTGGTTAAATAAGCGATTAGAAGTGAAAAGAGATATTCGATTGGTTGGAAATTGAAAAAATTCAATTTCCCTAAAAACCCTAAACTTTCGGCCAAGTGTAATTCAGGGGATTTAGGATGGAATTTGATGGATTTGATGATTCCATTATGTTTAGAATGAAAAATTGTGTAGGCAATGGAGTGTGGATGCTTTAGGGTGTGAAATGACAATTTTGTCCCTAAAACCCTAATTGGTAGCTGTCAAGAGTAAAATTGGAAATGCAGTATGATTTTGCTAAACATGAGGTCAAACATGGATTATACACGTGAAATTTTATAGGAATAGCTCGAGTTATAATTTTTGGAAAAGTACAATTATACCAGGTATAAAGGGAATTAAATCGGGTTTCTTATAGGCATTTTGGTAATTATGCGTTATTGAGTAAAGATAACCAACTTATAAGTTTTAGAATAAGGGTATGAATGAGTAATAACTCATTTATTATTAATTTGAGAATTTTAGGATTTGATATTTGCCGAACCGGATCGAAAATTAAGGACCGTTAGAAGCTAGACAAGGAAAGAAGTAAGGTAGTAACTCTATCTCTCATCTTTTATATGATTGTTAATATGCATTGTTTGTCATGTTTTGTGCAATGACATGTGAATGGCAATAATTCCTAGAGCTGGGTGTGGGAAAAGCACAAGTACCACCCTGAGGGAAAAGCACAAGTACCTCTAGGGCCAACAGGTATCGAGTCTAGGTAAGCCAGTGGCAAGTACGAACAGAACAACATCCGCTCTGGAATATTATAGCAAGTAGGGGTCATACAATCATATGATCTTGAACAGAGCATGCAGTAAGGCCAGTAGGGGGAAAACATTCATTTGTACCTAAACAATGAGCAGAATAGCATTGTGATCACTGATTAACAAGTAAGGACAAACGACCATTTTGATCCGGACAAAATCGTCATTTGATTCTGAATGTTGTTTGATAGACATGTGCACATTATTGTTATTTGTTGCATCTTATATGCTGCATTGCATGTTTATCTTTTGCATTTTTATATAATTGATTGCTTGTTACTATTGAAATTCGTTTGAATCTCGCCCCTTTCCGTAAATAATATTTATTTAGCAAAAGATAGCAGCTCTAAAGGCAAAGAGGTAGACACCGGCCATTGAAGGATCCAGTTCTAATGAAGAATTTTTTGTTGGTTATCTTTGCACTTTTTTATGTGATTTTAGGTTTTGTAAATTACTTTGTACAAACCCTATGGGGACTTCATGTAATGTAATCAAGAATTTTATATTAGTATATTTCTGTTATTTCTGTATTCCCACTGAACTATGTGTTGGTACTTTTTAAAATGTCAAATTTTCGAGAGGTTTGATACTTACACCTTCAGATCCTAAGATTTGTAATTCCAGCTCCTAAATTTTAGTTTTGCCCCCCTTAGTTCACGCTTGGTCGTTTGACCCCAGCTACTAGCAAGCTCCTTACCCCAATCGCCGGTGAGCCCCTCAACCCCACCGTTTGGTGAGCTCCTCACCCACTGTCGGTGAGCTTCTCATCGTTTTACCATCCCACCTCTATCATTGGCTAACCCAACTTCTCAAATCTCCCACCATTCAGCATTTGTGACAACGAGGACAAGGAAGATGCATGACATGGTGGTGGGGAAGACAGACCCATGGCTTAGCCTTCATAGGTCAGAAATCTTGCTGGAAATTTTGTGCGGTGGCTTGAATCTTGTGTGGTGGTTTGAGATCTCTAGAGACTAGCGATGACTAACCTCCTTCAAATCTACCATGGAACTCAAATCTTCAGGTGATGAAGATTTGAATCTTATGCAGTGGTTTGATATCTTTGGCGGCGGTTTGTGGTTGACCTTCATAGATAAAAAATATTACTAAAATTTTGAACAGTGCATATCAGGTTTAGAATAAGATGAAGCTAGTTTTTTGGAATTTTTTTTAATTTAAGAAGGGCATTTTGATCTTTTCACCTGAAAATTAGGCTTCATGTCAAACACACTTTTAAATCTCATATTCATATTCATATTCATATACATATCAATTTCCATTTTCATCAAAATCAATTTCAGCGCACTAAACAAACTCTTATGTTATTAGCTTGCCCCCGCCTACAATTTTTTTTTAAAAATGATAAAAACTTATGCTTCTTTTATTACATTGATAAGTAAATTCCAACATATTTTATTAGAATCAAGAAAGATATTAAAATTCATTAACTATTTCTTAAAATTTAACAAATTTTTAAGTTTACCCCTATTTAATATACAATACTATAGTCCGGGAGAATAAAATTTATACAATAATAAATGAATGATGAAATTATACATTCATATGAAAAATTTAATAATGTGATTTATAAATATGACCCCAAAAAAATCTTCTCTCAGCCTTAATTATAAATAGGACCAGAGTAGTATTTATTCTTCTAACTTTATACAAGATGTTAATTTGGTTCCACAATTTTACAAAGCATCTTGGTCCTCTAACTCTAATATTATTAGTCTCAAATGATAAATTTTTTGTGTTAATCATTATAATTTCTCCAAACTAAACCTAATACGTAAAT
Source organism: Albizia julibrissin (assembly GCA_037074505.1). Taxonomy (NCBI): domain Eukaryota; kingdom Viridiplantae; phylum Streptophyta; class Magnoliopsida; order Fabales; family Fabaceae; genus Albizia; species Albizia julibrissin. The sequence goes on from CM073485.1 coordinate 28,998,073, forward strand.
ATTTAAAAATGTTTTGTTAACTCTTATATTAAGGATTGGAGGTAGCAACATTTTTTTAAAGACTATAACTTGGATTCTTCTAAGTCATTTTCAAAATCGAAGATATATAACTATCTTCTAAACTCCTCAATTATGATTGTTTTCATATAAAAAATAAACCCTAATCAATTATGGTTGATATAATGAAAGGAGTTCATTAGCCTTAAGCACTACTACATATTTAGGCATATACAACGCTTAATAAATAACGGTTATACTGAATAAATGTCATGTATGTCAAAGTGGAGGTCGTGCAAGAATATATAACCCATAAAAGCAACGGTTAATTATGTACACCATCATATATTGTAAGGTGGAATTCATGAAAACACAAAAATAAATATTGTAGTTAATAACCGTTATTTATTTAGTGACAAAAATTATTTTTCTTTTGAAACAACAATCAAGTAACACTTACAAACGATCCATCTTTTAACATCTTATATTACTAAAGACAAAACATAACGATCTTTATAAACAATTGTCATTTAATACTTTCATAACCTTTCATAACATCATTGGACCTTCATAAGTCATAATCCTTCATAACATCCGTTAAGACTTCTATTTAAACTCATATATTCCTTATGATTCTTGTTACTTGTCTTTATCAGCCTCCTCATTCTCTTCTTCATCATGTTAAGATCCCAGTGAGCTCGTTTGCCACCGCCGCCCCTTCCTCCACATCATCCGCCTCCTCCTGAATGGAGGCTCAGATGCAGATGTTGGCAAGCCTTGACTGCCACACAAGACATTTCGCGGCATACGCCAACAAGTTAAACATGAAGTTAAGCCTTATACTTCATCACAATAGTGTTGAATATGACTTGCATTCAGACCCTTCATCTCCTTCCTTTGATAATGAGAATGAGAAGGACAACGACAGTAGTGGTAATTACTGAACACTATTTTTTAAAATATAAAAAATTGTTAACAAAAAAACCTTAATAATTCACGGTTATTAATTTAAAAATGTAAAGTGTTTTGATCACAATAACATACTTAATGGTTCTAACTTAATAAATGCTAATTAAAGCTTTTGAAACCTTTCATCTTCCTCACGCTCACTCTGGGTGCCTCCTCGTTATCCAATGATCATAAGGAGAATAAGGTATCCTTTCATTATGTCATGTTCAATTTTCAATGCGTGCAATAATTATTTTTTCACGTCCCTTCCAGATGTCTATTTAAGCCCCCATTGTCATTTGTTTTTCCTACGTTTTCTTCATCTTCCTCATCTTTGTTCTCTCAATCTTTAAGATGAAATGCCATGCGAAATACTTGCTAGAAAACTTTGTGTCATACTCAACCTCCTCCGCAACCTCCACATCCTCCTCCTCCTTCCCACCATCCATCCTCCGCACCTCCTCTGCAACCTCCACATCCTCCTCTTCCTTCCCACCATCCATCCTCCGTACCTCCTCCTCTGCCTCTACATCCTATGCTTTCTCAACTGGAAACAATATTGCAACATGTAGAACATACTGACTATGCCGTGAGGAGGCTTTTTGGATACCTCTCCAGTATGAATAGGAAGGCCAACCTCATACTTGATGAGTATGGGATTGGTCATGATCCTAACAATTATCCTAGCCACTCCTTTAGTAATGGGTAGTCTGGCGATCTCATTAGTTCATCAGGCTACTCGCCACTGTTCTTTTTTTCATTTTTTTGTTTTTCCATTTTAAATATATTGTAAAAACAAAGAACACATTTAACATTTCTTACAAAAAAACCATTATGGAATAAAATAAATAACGGTTCTTAAATTGTGCTTTTAAAACGATCGTCATAAATTCGAAAATAAATAGTGATTCTCTTGAAACAACCGTCATGTAACTCATAGCGTGGGAACAATAATATGGTTTTCATAAATCTCTAATTTAATTTACCTATTTAAATTTTTTTCCTGTAATATGGTGGTTAATATATGCAACCATGCATGCATTAAAATAAAAAAAATGTCAAATACATAACGGTTATTAAGAAAAATATGTCACTTATTAGAATATCACTTTAAATTCCTAACAGTTACTAAAAACCAATCGTTACCATTTATAAAATATAATGATCTATAAAACTAAAGGATGCGACAACTCGATAATCCATGAAACCCTCTCTATATAAACGTCCAAAAACTAAACTCTACTTCTCCTCTTCCATTTCAACTTCTTATAGCCAACTGCAAGCTTTTATTCTTCTTCACCAAAATTATGGACAAACGCAAGAGAACTTCTACTTCATCATTTGGGGACAAACCAAAAGATGAAGTTCCTTCACCAATAAGCATTGAAAGGCTCATCCACACGATCTACGAGCTCTATCATATGGTCCAGGTTTACCTACGAGAGCAAGGACTCATGGATAAGTACTTGAAAGAACTTACCACTCTCGTTTGTTCTTTAAAGGAGAAGATAGATAAGTTACTGGAGAAGGAAGAATCTGATGATGCATCAGATTCTTAAAGCATCTCCATAACTTGTTATTATTAGTTTTTTTTCACCATGTCTTTTTTTTTATTTTGTTTGTAAAATAGTTGTTGCATAATCAACCACCAAAATTTTAAAAGAAAGTGAAAAAATTAGTTACTTATTAGAATACTATGTAAATAAATAATAGTTGTAATTAGTAACTATCATATTTTGTCTCACATAATTATGGTTGTTACACAAAAACCATCATGATTGTTCGAAACCTATCCCCTTCCCCATGCTGATGATAATAATCTGTACATGCTTCTTCGTTCTTCGATGATTAAGCGAAAGAACCAAGTACCCATTCATTACCCACCATTGCACGTGACTGCTCCTCTTCAACTTCCAACGTGTGCAATAATGGTTTGAACCCATCACTTCCAACCTATTTAAACTCCTTGTTTCCTTATGTTTTTCTTACGATTTCTTCATCGTCCTCCTCTGTTCTCTCAAGATGAAACGCCATGTTGTAGACTTGCTAGAAAATCTCTAGCGTCATCCTCTTCCTCGTCCACAACATCCACCTCCTCCTCCTCCTTCTGCTCCTCCCCTACAACCTCTACCACCTCCTTAGCGTCCACCTTCACCTCCACATCCTCTGCTTCCTTAAGTAGAGGCAATGATATGTCATACAAAATGCATTGACTATGTTGTGAGGAGGCTGGTCGGATATTTGTTGAGTATAAATAGGAATGTCAATCTCATTGTTTATGAGTATAGCCACCATGATTTAGACATTACTTCTAGATGATTCAAGCCACTCCTCTAGTGACGAGCAGCGTGATATGTGAGGTATGCTACTAATTTTTGAAACTTTAGATTCATTCAAAGTGAAGGAAACCAAAGTTCCAAAATTCGCAGCAAACCTCAGATAATCTATTAAAGGGTGATATTTTTTAGTTTTATTTTTATAAAATATAAAAATGCAATCATCGGGGCACTATTATTCTAAAATTTTGTTTGAAAAATATAACATATATCATGGTTATTAACAAAGAACGATGATAAATGTAAATCAATAAATAATACTTCTTACGAACGAACCGTGATGTAAAGTCTTATACATGATAACCCAAAAAACCCTACCATTTCTCTTCAATTTAAATGTCTGAAATAAAATACACTTGACACTTAGTCTGTTTAAATAACAAAACCTACCAACGTCGTAACCCTATGACTCCTGTTGTCTTTGTCAGTCGTCGAGAGTTATTTTTAATCGAACCTTACTATTTTTAATCGAACTTCACTATTTTTAATCGAATTCTCAGTGACAGTTGTACTAGTAAATACACTTGACCCTTGTCTTAGCTACTGCTACGAGAATTGCTTTCGCTTGCCCTAACTCATATTTTTATTTATGAGCCCTACTTAGGTATAGTAGTTATGATTTCCCTCATCCATTTCGCATTATCCTTCTTGCATTTACTTTGAAGTTTCCTCTTTTGTTACTTACAGTATTCGACCTGGCCGATTGGGCTACCTTTGTGAAGTTACAACACGATAAAGCATCCAAGGTGACGTTAAATTGTGTTTGTGAAGTTATTTTTTTTGGAAAACCTAGTATTGCTCTAATTGAAGGTTTCTTTCCTGTTACAGGAATATGTCAACCCATTGCTTTGATTCATGGTTCTACCCTATCGTTCTTCTGAAAGCAACTTCTAGAGATATGGATCCCTGAGCAAACATCTCTCCTTTTTTGGAAGTATATATATATATATATATGCAGAATTTACTTACATAAGATCAATATGAATGTGATGAATAAACTAGTTTAGTTGTACTGAGACTAGATAATGTATCTAATGTGACATTAAATTACTTTTATGAAGTTATGTTTTTCTTTGAAAAACCCATTAATGCTCTAATTGAAGGTTCCTCTCCTATTAAAGGAAGTTGTCAACCTATTGCTTTGACTGAAGGTTTATACTCTATTGATCTTTTTTGAAGTAACTTTAGAATATATGAATCCCTAGGCAAATACCTCTCATTTTTGGAAGTATCCATTTCTAAGCAAATACCTAAGTGAAAATATCTCCTTTTTTGGAAGTATCTATATCTCTGGAAGTTACATCGAAAAGATCAATAGGAGTGTAAGGAATAAACTAGTTCAGTTGTACCAGAGTCATACATGAACAAGAGAATACCTGCATCATTTGTGAAGTCACGATGTGATAAAGTATTCAAGTTGACATATTAAATTACTTTTGTGAAATTATGTCTTTTTAGAAAACCCGTTATTGCTCTAATTAAAGGTTCCTCTTCTATTTTTGTATTGAGCTGGTGGCACCAAGTTAAAAGCTCTGAAATTTAACATTATGAAATTCAACAATGTAATCAATCATAGACTCTTCAATATGAGGGTCTTTGAGCTACTTGTTCTTTACTGTATCTAATAGAGTAGTACTTCCCATATCGAGTAGCTATACAATTTGGGACGAATCGAGATCTTCTAGGCTTTGTGGCTAGAATCAATCACACTCGTGACCTATATATCTCATAATATAAGTGTTCACCTATACCTTGTATCTCCTCAGCAATTAAACCAAGAAAACAAGAATATCAATATAGAAAGGCCGTAAGGGTATGCAAACCCTTGAGCAGCTAATTATTAAAACCATTATAATAGATCTAGAATAAATAACAATTTGGAATCGTAATTTATCTATACTAAGTATATAGAGCGGGTATATGAAGATTTGGAATCATGATTTATGGGCGATAATAACCGTCATATATTACAATTTCTATAGTAGTGAAGTGAAATTGGAAAAAAATTTAAAGCTTATAGATAAGAAAAACTCATAATGGGATAACTATTCTTATTTAGGCTTAATGATACTTAAACATAAAATAATTATTAATACTTGATACTAAATAATTGTATAAAAATGCTTGCATGTGATAAAGGGAATCATTTGCACTCCTTTTTTCATTTTATTTCTATAATATTGAAATTCTCTTGAAGGAATTAATCAAACTTACTTGTTTAGTTCTTTTCTTACTACTTTACTATTTTAAGCAAGGTATAGTTCTATAAAACTATCTTAAATTTCATGTTATATTAATATAAGTATATAACCCTCGTATCCTCTTAAGCTTTACAATAAACCTCCTTAAACCATTTGAGAAAATAGTGAACCGTGATTAAATCCCTATTTCCTCATACTAGAATGGATTTACTTGATGTGTGACCTTGTGAAGGACAAAACGGTTCAATTTATTGAACCCTATTATGAATGGAACAAAAAACCAGACCAAATCGATCGGTTCAACTAAAAAACTGGTGAATCAGACCCCAGTCCAGTTTGGTTTGATGGCCGAGTCGAGGGAAGAGTCGACTCGGTTAAATCTGAGTCAACTCACCTAGTTTAGCTTTAACTCGGGAAAACCACTAAGTCAGGTGGTTTTCCCAAGTCATTTTTTTTCAATGTAAATGTCCCAAAACGGTGTTATTTTAAGATATTTTATTGGAAAAAAAATTGAATTGCCTCTAGCTTCTTTAACCTCTGATCTGTGTGACTATGCTTAAACATAAAGCCCCTAAAGCTTCGTCGACTCTGTGCCCTTCTTTGGTTCTTTCCAATTTCACCTCTTCTCATATTGCGATGGCAAAACAGCGAGCGGCAAGCGGCAAGCATTGAGTAGCAAGCGGTGAGCTTTATGCGATGGTGAGTTTTTGAAGTGTACAATCTCCATTTATGCTTTCCTTTCCTCATTCTTATTGATATTTCTCTATTTTAGTTTATTATCTCTGGGTAAGAACTGAAGATTTATTGTTTTATTTATTTATCTTCATTTATGCTTTCTTTTGTTTTTGTTTGGGTTAAACCAAAGATTTTTCATGTTTGTGGAGCTCCTCCATCTAGTAGGATGCTATTATTGGACTACCTAACTTGTTGCCAGTAACTCCTCTAAATCCATATCCATAAAATAATTAATATTTTGACATGCTTTCTTCCTAGCCAACTCCTTCAAATGCTACCAACACACCTCACAAATTAAAGTCTAGACTTCTAATAATTTAAGGTAGAATACTAGAATATATATGTTGATATATCTATAATAAATAATGGGGTTATTCTTGAGTCAAGCTTCTATATCATGATCCTTATTCTTCCACTGTGACAACTCCCTCCTACTTCTTTTTGTTATGTTCTATTTCCTAGATTTGTGTTTGAAGAGCACTATGACATTGTCGCAATTGTTTAAATATATTTTTTGTATAAATGTTTCACTGTGATTGCCTATTTGGATTAACGGTAAAAACTATTTTTCCAACGTGATTTATGGTTTATGAGGTAAGTATGTGAGATGAGTTTTGCATCGGCTCGCATGAACGTGCTTTCCAAACACTAACTCAAATAGGCACCAAGTTAATCTCACTCCAGCCATATTTTTAGAGTATTAATCATAACAATATCTAAGTCCTAATTGCTTGATGGATTTTTACGATGCTATTTTGAAGATGACGTTTTAATATTTTATTTGATATTTTGTTGTAGGGATGGATAATTCAAGTTCTAGAAATGATAATGTCACTCCTAGTCCCAATACCGAAACTCCCGCTCCTAATTCCAACACTAATCCTAGTCCTACTCCAAATACCTCATTTCATACTAGAATTGATCTAGCATGGGCACATGTTGCCTATTAAAAAAAGGGGACACAAATTGTTTATACATGCATTTTTTTGCTAATAGCTTCATAGGAGGTGGCATCCACCGGATGAAGCAACATATTACCAGTGTTGTTGGTCAAATTACTTATTGTAAAAAGGTTCCTCATGAAGTACATTATAGTATTGGAGAGTCTTTGAAAGAAATTTAAAAAAAAGTCTGTTAAAGTTGAAGATTTAAAAGAAGAGGATTTTGAAGTAGCAAATGTTAATACACCAATTTATGAGAGTGCCTCAAAAAAGAGGAAAGCTCCTAGAGCTATGGATAAATATTTTTCTCCTGGGACAACTCCTGGAACTCAACAAAGTATCAAGAGTACTTTAGCAACAAAAGAAGCACAATACAATATGAAGATGCTTATTGCTGAATGGGCTATAGTCAACTGCATTCCATTTAAAGGATTGGAGTGCCCTTTGTTTCAAAGAGCTGTGGATGGAATATGTTTTATTGGGCCTAGGTTTAAAGCCCTTAATGCTTATAATTTTAAAACCAATTTGTTGAGAAAGTGGAAAAAGGAATGTCAGTTACACATTGACTGTTATTAAGCTAAATGAAGTGCTAATGGCAGCAACTTATGGTGGATGGATGGACTGATGTGCGACAATGGACTTTGATTAACTTCTTAGAGTATTCTACACATGGTGTGGTATTTGTTAAGTCCATTGTTACATCATATTTAGTGAAAGATGTCAAAACTTTATTCACATTGTTTTAGAAATTCATTGAGACATTGGTTTTAAAAATGTTGTTCATATAGTGACTGACAATATTACTAACTATGTAGCCTGTGGAAGGTTGATCAAGGAGAAATATAAAAATATTTATTAGCTACCTTGTAATACTCATTGTTTGAATCGTGTCTTGGAAGACATTCTAAGCATGCCTTATGTGTCCAACATTGTATCAAAGGCATAAAAAATAACAACGTTTGCTTACAATCATATGATATTCTTATCTTGGTTAAGGGAAAGGTCAGGTTGGAAAGAAATTGTGCATCCTGGTACTACAAAGTTTGTCATAACTTTTATTACACTCTACAACATATATATGCATAAGCATGACTTGCAAGCCCTTGTTGTTGATAAAGACTTTGTGAACCATAAGTTATCTAGGACTGATGCAGGAAAATTCTTTAGTACCATCATATTAGATAGCTAGTTTTGGAATGAGTGTTACCAAATTATGAAGATTTTAGCTCCTCTTGTAAAATTGTTGAGGATTGTTGACTCAAGCCTTCATTGCCATATGTTTATGAAGGCATGCAAAGGGAAAAAAATGGAATTAAGGAGATCTTTAAGAGGAATAAGGACTAATACAAGCCCTATACAAGTATTATTCAAGCGCGATGGGATAAACATTTAAAGACCAATCTCTTCACGCAACTTCATATTTATTGAACCTGACATTCATAGATGTTTCAAACTTTGTTAACAGGGAAGGTTAATGCAAACTTTGATTGATATGGTGGAGTCAAACTCATATGAAGATGTTGATTACTTCAAGATAATGAACCAAGTGACCATGCATCTTGATGGTAAAGAATCTTTCAGTAGAGCTACATGTAAAAAAGCTGTTGAAAAACTAGACCCTTGTAAGTATTCATATTAAATTTTTAATAGCATATTCTTGGTCATTCATTGATTCCAACTAATATCATATAGACGTGTTTTATTTTGTAGATGAATGGTGGATGTATTATGGCTATTCATTTTCATAATTGCAACGTGTTGCAACACTTATTCTTAGCCAAACGTATGCTTCTTCTAGTTGTGAGAGAAATTGGAGCTTATTCAAACATATCCATACAAAAAGGAAAAATAGATTGAAGAATCAAAAGATGAATAATTTGGTTTACACAAACTATATTTTGTGATTAAAGCATAGGTAACCTTAGATTCTATGAAAAATGCTTGTATTTATTATGGATTTATTTTTTACTGAAATTTTATTCATCATTAAAGGAGTGCATTAAAGAAGAAGAAGACAAGTTATAATCCAATTAACTATGAATCTATTGATAAAGTATATTTTTGGGTGACTGAAGAAGAACCCATTCCAGAGTTTAATGTTGAAGATACAAAAAATCTTGAAGGTGTCCTTAATAATGAAGGCATTACAAATTCAACAATTCCTGATAGGGTTAAAGAATGTTTATATGTCCTATTAATATTCTATTACTATTTTGTTATCCATCCATATAATCATTTTTTATACAAAACTATTGATATTAATTATTATCATACATATACAGAGGTGATGAAGATATGGATATTGCTGATCCCCCAGCTTTGAATTATGATGTTACTACTACTTATGCTTTTCCCCATTTAGCTCCTAATGTCTCACTTCCAACAGATTTCAAAGATCTCCATGATGAGTTTGGTGTCAATGATTATTAGGTGGAAGAACTAACTAGGGATAAATGATGAATGATGATTAAAATTGTTATATTTTGGCTATTTTGATGTTAGTTCTGGGTTATGTTTGATGAATGATGATTAAAATTTTCATGACTATTTTGACTATTTTTATGTTAGTAAAGACTTATGAATGATGGTTAATATTGTTATTTTGTTATTGTCAATTAAATTGTAATATTTTAATATGGTCGGTTTGACCCTTGGTCCAACTCTGATTGACCTATTGACCTTTGAACCTATGCCGCTATCAGTTCATTACTAGATTTGATTTTTTGTTCCTTGTTATTATGTGATATCGCATGAAGATGTTTTAATCAATTATACAAATATAATATTTTTGATAAAGATAATATTAGTTAGTATTGCTATGGTAATTTACAAATAAATAAAGATATTTATTGTTTAGCCTAATAAATATAAACCCACAATGAATTTATTAAGTTTCACCTAACATGATTTTGATCAAAAGCAAACTCTTACAAGTTTACAAAAAAAATAAAATTTTTACAAGTTTACAAAAATTCTTGGGAAAGACAAAAATGTTTGCCCCATTATTGGCCAAAAAAATCGCGCATTTAGAAATTTTAAATACAAATAAAAAATGAAAAACTCCTCACTAACAAAATGTATTATGAAGTAGCGTATTGATTGGGCTTTTGCAAACTAGAACTAGTTCTCTATTTTCCATTCACTAAAGTTCACCACTTAAGCAAAGTCGGGTATGATCATTGGCCATTATGGGTTCGAAGTACCACGAGGGTATAAAAAGACAATCTAAGCCCCCTTTTAGATGCCAAGCTGCTTGGCTTCTTAAAGATGATTTTGTGGATGTAATATTGAGATGCTGGGCTAGTGAGAGTTGAGAAGAAAAATCCATTGCTTTATGAGGGAAATTGAGTTGGAACAAGGGTGCAAAGTTCTTGCTTAAGAGTTGTTATGGTTCCAAAAATTGAGGTGTAATTTGCTAGAGTAAGGTGATAGAAATAGCAAATTCTTCCATGCCTCTACAATGGTGCGGAGGAACAAGAACTGGATTGAGAGTCTCTAAGAAGAGCAAGATAAATGGGTTTTTGATCAAATGGTCCTGAAGAACTTGGCTCTGAATTACTACAAAGGTCCATTTAAGAGTGAACTTCAAAATCCTACGACCCTATTGACCATATCAGCTTTCCCAAACTTGAAGGTTGAGGAGAGAGCTAGGTTAGCAAGGGTGGTTAGTGATGTAGAAATTAAAGAAGCTGCTTTTGATTTAGGCGCTTTTAAATCCCCTGGGCTAAATAGTATTCAAGCTTTTTCCTACCACAAGTTTTAGAATCTAGTTGGATTGTGTTGTTTGGTCAAGGATATATTTAGGGATCCATCTAAGGTGGAAAAGGCGAACGATACTAATTTATTTCTCATCCCAAAAATTGATAAACCTGAGTGTATGAAAATTTTTCATCCTATTTCCTTATGTAATGTTAGTTACAAAGTGGTGACCAAGATCATTAGTAGAAGATTGAGAGACATCATGGAAAAAGTGGCTGGAAGACACTAGTGCAACTTTATTACAGGTAGGCAGAATAGTGACAACATAATAATAGCTCAAGAGATTGTTCACTCTATGAAAAACAAGGTAAGGCCCGAGGGATGGTTAGTTGTGAAAGTTGATCTTGAAAAAACTTATGACTAGGGGTGGAAACAAGTCAGGCGGCCTGTCAGGGGTCTACGGCCTGGCCTATTTGGGGCCTAATCAAGCTTGGCTTGTCAGTATAAAAGGCCAAGCCAATATTTTTCTTAATAGGCCAAGCCTAAGCCTACCATTAAGCCTTTTAGGCCTATCAGGTTGGCCTGTTAAGATTTAAAAAAAATTGTAAGGGTAATTTTGTAATTACCCCTCTGTCATGCCCTCAAACCTCAATCCCTCATAGACTCAGTTACTCTCCACTCTCCTTTCTCCCGAGTCCCAACTCCTAGTCACTTAACGTTCAGCTTTATTCTTTAAAGCCCTAAGCCTTTCTCCGACGCCGAATCGCCGCTCTTCTCTCTGCCCTCTCCTTCCTAACCTAAACCTCTAAGAGTCACCATCCTCTCCACACTCCGTCGAATCATTGGCCGTCCTTTCTCCGACTCACCATGACTTGAACTCTCTCTTCCTCGGTGGGGAAGCAGCAGCAGGAAAATCTCCATATCTGGTAAGTACTCTTCTCCTGTGGTTTGATTTGTTATTCTATATATTTCTTCTTTTGATTTGTTTGCTTCTTTTCTGGTTCAATTTGCTTCTTTTGTGCTTCAATTTATTTATGGGGCCATTTAAATGATGAATGTTGCACAAGTGAAATGATGAAATAACATAGACAGATGAATTGATTAGTCACAAAATACAATTAATCTTTTTCTATTCACTATTTATGGTTTCTTCTACTTAATCCTTTCCTTTTCCAACTCTCAATTTCAATTTTTTTTTCTGGGTTCATTTCAGATTCTGTGTTTTCTGGTTCATTTCTCATTTTTTAGTTCCCCTACATTCTCTGAAGAGGTAACATGCCATCTCTAATCCATCTTCAAAAGATGTAATTTTTATAATAATAATTTTAAAAAAAGAGCATATAAAATCATGAAAGATACTCAAAGATGATGAAGCAACATCCAGCTCATTAGTCAAAGCAAGAATCTTGATCTTTCTAGTTGGTTTATTCTTTTTATTTTTAACTTGTTGATAACCATGATTGCACTTTCCAGGAGGTGCATATTATTAAATTAAGATCCTCTATATTTTTCTTGTCCTCCTCATAGATCCTATTTCCCCCAAAATTTTTAATTCCTCAAGAAACTCTGGTAAGTTGCATCTGTAATTCCCCATGATCCACAATTTTTAATCTTGTTTCCCTCAGAATCTTCTGTTCAGGGCAATCTTAAGAGTGTATTGCATCATATGAGTCTGATGCATTTAGAATTTTAACTCTTTAAAATGCTTTCCAAGGGAATCAAACATAAATTAGTACGGATACACCATCTTTGTTTATCAATTGAGCTAATCCCATTGATATTAGATTGTTGTCTCTTGTTGTTTAGTTTACTGTACCATTTCATTATAATGCACAACATACAAAAATTAGCCTTCTGTCAAATTGCTTAAATCATTGGATGTGTATTTTTCAGCAGTAAAATACTTTTTTGATGTATTAATGCAAATTCAGTTAATTTTAGACTAGCTCTTGAGCAACACTAACAAAAAGACTAGATATATAGAAATTTTTTACTATACCATGTCATTACATTGGTTTACTATACTAGATTGTTATCTCTTGTTGTTTGGTTTACTATATTAGATTGTGTTATGCTCTAATACTATACATTTTATTAATTTTTTCAAGATCTTCAAAGGAGAAGAAGAAATTATATTGAAGATTTGATATAAAGGTGAGAAGGTCTAGTGGATTTACATTCATTCAGTCTAAATTGGTGAACTTGTAATGAAAATTGTTATGTTGTTGTATTTGGTTTCATATTTTTATGATGTATGTTAGATCATTAGTATTAATTCATGTAATTGGGCCTGTTTTCGGCCTGTTTGAAGTAGGCCTGTTTAAAGTATGCATGTTGTGAGGCCTGTGGCCTGTTAGCCTGCTTAAAATCTTTCAAAATTACAGGCCTCCTTAACAGGCCACAAGCTAGGCTTAGGCAAAAAAAGGGCTTCTAACAGGCCACAAGCCAGGCTTAGGTCATCTTGTCACTGTTGAAATTTTGGGTCTAAATTCCATGGGTTATAAATAAGAAGTAGGTTGGAAGAAAAGAGGAAAAATGAAGGAGAAAAAGGTGTGTGGATAGAAGTCCTACATTGGACAAATCAAGAAAAGTAAGAGTATATATAAGACTCAACTTCACACCTCTAAAATGGGCCCTAGGGCCAATCCACTTTTGTGAAGGAGTGAGGACGTAGATGGGCCTTGGTCCACCAAACGCACGTGCCGCCGCTGCCGTCTGTCCGGCCGGCTCGGTTCAGTTCAATTCAGTCGGTCACCGCCGCCGGTCCGGTCCGTGAGTGTGTGAGATTAAAAATAATTTTTATTAAATTATTTTTTAGTTAGTCCAAACAATCCCTGAACTTTTGTTTAATTCTTTTTTTACCCATCCGTGATTCTCCCAACAACGGGCTGTTGCAAAATGTTGTAACCAAACCAGCGCATCCATTCTGGTGCATCCATTTGCTCCGTTCAGGTGTTTCTGTTTGTACGATGCACTAATTCACAAGAAAGAGTTACCGTACGCTTCTGTTCGCTCAGTTCTGGTATGTCTGTTCGCACGACGCACCAGTTTGCCTACAAGAGTCGAGTCCATCTGATCAATTTCTGTCATCTATAAATAGAATGTGCTAGTGACAGAAAAAATCAATCAATCAATCTCAAAACTCTTCTCTCTCATATACTGCATAGTGCTTTCTGCAATCATCTCATATCCTATGCGATTCTGAAAGCAATCTCGTTGTGTTCGTTCGGGCTTCTAATGGATAGTGTCATCATTCTGAAGACGTAATCTGTTCTATCCTGGGAGACAATTGTTCAAGCAACTTGGGCATCCGTATAGAGGGAACAAATTGTCTTAAGGAGACAACGTACATTGAGCTCGGATTTTATCAAAGTTTATTATCATTTTCGGCAGTATTGTGAGTTTTTCTATAGTATACATAACTGTTGTGTATTTACAGATTATGTCATTTTAGTTATACAGATTCTTATTGAAATTTCTACATTGATAGTACTTTCAACAACAGTCACAAAATAGACCTGACCTGTTTTCACCCCTACTTATGACAAACTTGAGTGACCATTTATTTATGATACACTTATGAGAGTGGGAATTGAGGAAGACCTCTTTCGTGTGATCATGGCTTGTATTACTAGTTCATCTTTTCAGGTACTTTGGAATGGTGAGGCTACAAAAAGCTTCAGATCCTCGAGGGGTATACGTCAAGGGGATCCAATGTCTCCTTACATTTTTCCCTTATGTATGGAAAGATTAAGTCACTTGATTAATGATGCCATCAATGACAATTGATGGACCCCTATTAGGTGTTGAGCTCAAGCTGTCCTCCGCTCTTATATTTGTTTTGGCTAATGATAATCTTGTTTGGTAAAGCCATATCTTATCATATTGATGTTATGCTTGAGTGTATTAATGAATTATGTGGAGCGTCAGGACAAAAGATGAATAGAAACAAGACGAAGATTTATTTTTCAAAGAATGTTTATTTCTTAGGGGAAATGGAGTTAAGCTAGAGATTGGGGATAGGACTTACTAGTGACCTCGGGAAATACCTCGGTATTTCCCTGCTTCATAATAGGGCCTCCTATGTTACATTTTCCTCGCTAGTAGAGAAAACTCAAAACAAGCTCTTAGGGTGGAAAATAAAATTCCTTATTATTGTTGGGCGAGCTAATTTGATCAAAGTAGTGTTATTGGCTCTACCTTCCTATCATATGCAAACAATTATGTTGCCAAAGAAACTACTGCAAGATTTGGAATGATTGAGCAAGAACTTCTTATAGGGAGATAGTGATAACAAGAGGAAACTACATCTTATTTCATAGGAAACGATGATGTTTGATAAGAAAGAGGGTGGTCTAGGTATAAAGAATTTGGGGAGGCAAAATGAGGCGTTCATTATGAAACTCTGTTGGAATTTGGTGGTCGATAATAAGACTTTATGGGTTAGACTATTGAGGGCTAAATATGGTTGTGGGAATAATTCACTACTGAGGGTAAAGAAAAGGACTAACTCATCTAGCACTTAGAGAGGTATATGTACGATTTGAAAGTCTTTCTTTCCAGGTCTGGGTAAGAAAATTAGGAATGGGTAATCTACTTCCTTCTGGTTTAAGAATTGGTTAAAGTTAAGAAAACCAGTTCTTGAGTTGATTCAGGGGAGTGATAGACTTATTGAACGAAATGAGATGGTGACATATTATGTAACTCCTTGGGGGGAAAGGGATAGATAGAAGCTCAGTTGTTGGATGCCTACTATGGCCATTGATATGATCACTAGTGGTCACCTACTTCGTGAGGAGAGAAGAGAGGATTTTTTTTCTGGTGACCACCCATTGATAGTCATTTCACTGTTAAATCTACATAACGTTTTCTTTTTACAGGTACCCGATGACAGGACAAGAGTGTGTGGAAACTGTTATGGAGATGACCAGTACAAGAGAAGATCAAATCTTTCATGTGGATTTTTACACATGGTAGAACCCATACGACGGAGCTCAAAATGCATCGGGGACTAGCGGAGACAACGGATTGCCTGTAGGGATGCTCTAGCATGGAGACATCAATGCATATGATTAGAGATTGCCCTAATGTGATAGAGCGATGGAAGAACGTGGTTGCCCCAATCCATTGGGGTACTTTTTCCTCATTGTAGGATGCAGAGTAAGTGAAGTAGAATCTAAAGTAGGAAGCATGCCGGGAATACACAAGGAAAATTCCATGGCCAACCTTATTTGGGTATATCTGTTGGGACATATGGGTATCTAGGTGTGGAAGGATCTTTGAAGAAGTTGAAGATGTGGCTCCCAAAAATGCTAATGACAGTTTCTTCCATGCTTGTTTAGACAAAGACCTATTATGTAAACCTCATGTTTATACAGGTGGTTGGATAACTGAGCAGCGGGATGATGTGCAACATGATTTCCCTATCGTACGAAAGTTAGATGGATCTTCCCTTCCCAATGGTCCTTGTGGGTATGAGGATGGATTGGTGACCAGGGGGAATTGGATATGTGGTTTTAGTTGTAAGCTGACTAATATTCCACCAGTTATTGCGGAATTATTAATGGTCATTCATGGGATCGCTCTCTGTTGGAACAAAGGATATAGGAGAATTATGGAATATACCGATTGTGGAATCGATTAATCTTATAGCTAGAGGCTATGATGAGGGCTTTCCCTTTAAGGATGTTGTTGATGATGCGCAGTTACTAGTACACAAAAACTGGCAGATTGCCTTTAGACATACCCATCGTGAGAACCTAGTGAAAGAAGACTACATGGCTAAGTTCACTTATGGCATGGACAACTCTTTCGACATTTTTTATCAGCCACTACCCAATATGCCAGGGGTGACGGTTGATACAATTAGTTAACTTTTAGTGTTTCTGTTGTTTTAGATTAGGTATTTGTATGCCTTTCATTTTGTATTAAAACAAAATTTATTACCCAAAGATATTTGAACTTTGTTTAAAGATCTAGGCGCAACCTATCTTCAATTGTTGCAGCTCATTTTAGATTATGTGTAACATATCTTTAAATATATATGTAAAACAAAATATATTTGCACATAGCTGAAGAAGAGTAGCACTTGCACAAGGATTTTAATTAGGTACCTTTGACCAATAAACTTTACAAAGAGCTTTCATGATGGCGACGGTTTTTTTTCCTCCAGAAAGATCGAAGGAGGGAGAGAGAAAAGGGGAGAGGGAGGATGGGGTGTGAAGGAGGGAGAGAAAGGATGATGTGTGATTATGAGTTGGAAAAATCAAAGTACATGTGGCTGCGCTGTAAACAATTTTAGTCAAAATTAACGGTCAATATAGTGCCTGTTTGGGAACTCAGTGGAGAAGTGGCTTTTTTTTAATGGGGCTTTTACAAAAGCCCATTTGAAAAAAAGTCAGATTGTAAATGTGATTTGTGTTTGGATTGGCGGTGAGAGAAGTGGCTTTTTTTTAAGGAACCTGTTTGGATTAGCGTTTGAAAAGCCCGTTTGGATAAGAAATGACTAAAAATGGCATAAACCTTATTCAATACTACGTATATATTGTTTGTATATATATTATTATAATTGATGTTAAAAATATAAATAAAAATTTTTAAAATAAAAAAATTAAATAATTATTGAAAAAAGAAAAATACACTGAAACATTTAATTTAAAAAGGATAAATATATATTTCAATCAGAATCTTATACATGAAGTGAATCATAATTGGATCATCTACCCCTAACAAGTTCGTCTCTGGTCATGTCAAGAACATGATTCATATGTGATGAAGATAATGATGATTTTTTTCTTAAAAAAACAACAAAAGAAAAAAAAATTACATTTAATTCCTAAAAGTTAAATTTAACTACAGTTACATCCCAAAAATTTTTGTCAGATCATAAGTTACAAATGAGTCTCTATTGCAACTAAAACTCTTATGTTTGTAACTCATTTTTAACAAAAAAAATTTCATACTTAATACTTATCTTTTTAATATCATTTTTCCTAAAATAAAAAGTGATGCAAATTATAAAAAGTGATGAGAAGTTGGGACCAAAAGCTATGTGCCTGTTTGAGAATACAGTGGACAAGTGGCTTTTTTTTAAAAAAACTTTGAACCTGTTTGGATTAACATTGGAAAATTCCGTTTAGATGAAAAATAACTGAAAATGATATAAACCCTGTTGAATATATATATATATATATATATATATATATATATATATAGTTACTTAGCTTCGTAGATTCTCCCTTTCCGTCATTGATTTTGGTGCCAGCTTTTCGGTTCAAAATTTGTTAATCCCACATAAACAAATTAAATTACAAAATAAAAATTCAACCAATGAGTGTTTTTTTTCAAAAAAAAAGAAAAATAAAAAAATAGCATATGAAGTTAAGAGGAAAAAGTTGCTTAAGTGATGCCCAATTGAAAGCTCATTAGTAGAAGAAGCTAAAAAAAATGAGCTTTTAAGAAAAAGTTCTTTTTTCTTAAAAAGCCCATCATGAGCAACAATGATCCCAAACACCTCTTTAAAATATCAAATGAGCTTTTAGGTGATTAAGAGCTTCAAATGGGCTTTTTTGCTTAGTAAATGTGTTCCCAAACAAGCTCATAAACGATGGTTAAAATAGAGGTGATATTGCTACGTTTTTATGCTTTCGGAGTGATATTGGAACCAAAAAAATTCTAGAACAACATTGAGATTTCACGAATACTTTTGGGGCAGATTTACACCTTAACTCATATTTTTATGGTATAATATCTAAACTGAGTTTTGGGACTTTTGATATATGAGCTTCAAGCATTCCATTCCCAAAAGAAATAAAAACCCTTCAATCCAAAAATAAATAAAAAAAGAACATATAGTATGCCCATAGCTATTTATAAAATAGTAAGATTGTTAGGATTGGATTAACTGATTTAATCGGGAATTAACTGATTTAATCGAGAATCCGCGATCGGTAAAAAACCAAATTGTTTAAGAACCAGTAGGAAAACGTTCATGAACTATCTTTAATTTTTCTTAAGAAAAAATTAAAAAAAAAAACCCAAAATTACGTTATTTTGTGTTTTCATATGTGTTGTGGTTGGTTTTTCTTTAATTTTATATATGCTATACTGGTGATTTAGTTAATAAAAGAAGCTTGTGTTAGTTTGGTAGACAATTAATGTGACGTATTTGATAATTTTAATTAATGTTTTATAATGGACAAAAATAGTTTAATTAATGTTTTGTGATTGATTATAAATTTGACATATATGATAAGGATATGACAAATATTGTTTAAAATATTTATATTTTTCTTACTAATGCTTTAAATTATACTCACCAGTCCTTAATATAAGACTTATTTACCTAATATGATTATATTAAGAAAGTTAGTTATGTTATGTTAGCTAATATGATATGTATTTTGTAAAATATCTTGGCCATATATCTTTCTTAATTTCTTCATTACTCCTCCTTAATTATTGTTAAGAGAGTATTAATAGGAGTAAATAAGAAAAATATTGATAAATATAAAAAAAATATCTTCTATTTAAAATTAAGATTAACTCTCTCTATATATTTTATATTAAAGATAACAACGAGTATCTTTTTAATTCAGATTGATTCAACTTCAGTTCAGTGAATCAATGCTTCGGTCAGTTTGATACCTAATCCAATTCTAACAACATTGAAAAATAGACAAAATCTATAATTTGAAAAGAAGTTTGTCAAACCCTGATCCGCTCAAGCGCACAATAGATAAGCAAATTTCTTGTTGTGTTGGCGTAAAAGTAGATTCGGGGTAGATTTGACTTGCCGTCCTCAAACGTGGGTTTAAGAAACCCTCATGATAAGGGCGAGGATCAAAAGGTCAAGATTTGTAAGTTTAGGAGGCTAATTTAAAATTTTAAAATATAACAAACTCAAGTTTAAAATAAATTATTTTTATTTTATTATTAAACTAAAACTTTAATAAAGAATTATTTCTAACTAATATGTTAGAAATTTTTTTAATAATAATGATTGGGTTGAATGAAATAAATTTTATTTTTAAAAACAAGATTTAATTTTTAAATATTATGAATAGGGAAAAAAAAGAGGCTGATCACCATCTTTGTTTTCTTTCGTCTTGTCTGGTTATAAAAAACTAGAAACAAGAAGCTCAAGGAGTTATTTCCATTAAAAATCCGACAATGCTAAAAATATAAAATAGTTAATAATATAATATCAAATAGTATTAGATAATTATTAGAAAATTTTTTTGCTGGAATGAAAATTAAAGAGACTGAAATAAAGCTACAAAATTGGCATGAAATTTATTAAAAACTAACAAATAATTTACTGGAATAAATTTCATGTAGCTTACTGTCAAGTCTTCTGTTTGTTTTCTTTCATCTCGTCTGGTTTAAAAAAAATATTGAAAAGAAGCTAGAATAAAATTTCCACTAATTGTACCAAAAAATAAAAATTTCCACTAAAAATTCGAAAATTCTAAAAAAAATAAAATTAGTTCATAATATCACATATTAGATAATTATTAGAAAAACTTCGCTCAAATGAAAATTAAAGAGACTGAAATAAAGCTACAAAATTGACATTACAATTACTAAAAGCAATAAAAACCTGAGAGATAATTTACTTTTTATAACAATAATTTAATGGAAGAAATTTCATTTAGATTATTTCAAGAGATAAAGATAATGTGCAAAAGTGATTGTAATTCATATCTTTCTAATGTAACAAAAATGAAATATCACTGAAATTCATTAAATAATTAAAAATATTCAGTGTTTATTGAAAATAATACAGTTGTGTGTGTCATTGGACTCATTTAATTTTCCTAAATAAATAAAACGCAATTATTATACCTAATATTTTACCCAAGTGAATAAATTCATAATGATAATTTAAAGCATAAGAAACAACACCTTTTGCTTTCTGACAAGCCAACTCAAGTTGTCGTTTATGCTTTCATCTACCAATTTTAAGTGCGATTAAAACACCCAAAATAATAATATTCAGATTTTTGCAGTAGATACCTAATTAAAAATTTAATTAATAATTTGTACAAACCTTATTTGATGCTCTTCATCACATGCTCTCTCGTCTAAATGGGCCATCACACTAAATAGTATACGATTCCTAACTGTTTACTTTATTATCACTATTCTTACATGTACCCTTTTTTAATTATTGTTATATTTATCTTGTGGCAGACACTTATTTCAATTTTCACATCGTAATTGATATTTTTCAAATTTTTTAATCAGTCTTTACTATATGAACCTTTTTTCGTTTCAGTATTACAATTTTATTCATCTATTCTCACTTTAGAGAAAGATTAAAATAGAATGAATTTTATTTTAAAAGAGAACATAAGTTTAAATATTAAAAAATATATTTATTAGGAGATGTGAGAACATTTTATTACGGAAAAAACTCTTGATTAAATAAAAAAAAAGAATGAATCATATTTTTTTTAATATTATGAGGTCACATAAATTAAAAAGTTATATTGTAATATATTTTGGTTTTAGAATTTTTTTAATATCTTTATTTTTTTGTACTTCAAAATTGAAATTATACTGCTCAAGGTTTAAAGTGAGGCTTAGCTATATATATATATATAAAGGTTCTTAAGCGATGCGAATAATAATTGATCCCATTTCAAGCAATAAATCATAGTTTTGGCACGCACACAAAATGAAAAGTAATTTCCAGCATTTGGCAACTTTTAATTGAAAAAGTAATATCTAAAGGAACTTAATCTAAAATAATCTAATCATACAATATTAAAATTTATAAAAAAATTAATTTCATGATATTTTGATAACCTTTTTATAATAAATGCGTATGAAGCTGTTGAGAATGAGTACACAAAAGAAAAGTACTATATTTCTAACACTCAATAGTGTGTGCATGTGTTTATCCCCTATCCTTAATGCAAGACATACTTTTAGGCTATATAAAATAATTCTTATATTAAGGATAGGTTAAATATATATATATATATATATATATATATATATATACAATGCCTACAATATTCTTATTAATATTATTGAATAATTTTTTTTATGGTAGCTACTATCTAGCATTTGCATTAGCCATCAATATAGTTTCAAAAATTGTTTGTTAAGCTTAAAATGGAGCATCTCTCAATTAATACAAGCACATATTATTATTCAATATTTTCATTTAAAGGTATGGGAATACTTTTTACAGAAAATTCCAATTAAATCCTTTTAAAATATTCAAATCTAAATTCAGGCATATACTTTTAACAAATTCCTAATCAAATCGTGAGCCACAATTAGGGATTTTGTAATGTTGTTAAAAGACAAAAATACTCTTAATAATTAAAATTATGAGTGAGTGTCTACATCACATTGTTCTCAGCTGACTAGAGCCTTGAAGTTTGTTTGGAATAGTGATTGAAGCATTCAAAAGAAGCTTTTCAATCATTATTTATGGTATACGAAGTAAATATGTGAGATGAGTTTTATCTCGGCTTACCTGAAAAACACTTATAAGTTAATAAAAAACTATTCCAAACAAGCTATAAATCATCTTTAAAAAAAAAAAAAAGGAAAGGGTTAGACGAATTGGGGCTTTTGAGCGATGGCCGAAGAAGAAAAATCAACATCTCCTTATCATGCACATTTATGAGACAATTGGTTGATAAAAGTTTATGACTTTTTGCCTATGTAGTGAATCACAATTTTGCCGAGATATCAGGATTCCTTCAGTTTATTACATATTTAAACAGCGGTAGATAAAACCAATGGTGTATTTTGCAAGGCTTCCCCAAATACAGAGCATTCGAAACCTCACAGTATTTTAGAAGTTTATATAGTTTAATCAGGAGTAGTTTATTTCCATAATGTGTTCTCCGTCTTTTGTCTTTTCTTTTCATAAGAAACTGATTGATCATGTATCATAAACAAAAAATAAAAAAATAAATTTGACGAATATGCAATTAATGATAGGGGAAGATCAATCAATTTATATAGTTTAATTATTTATGCATTCAATCGTCCCACATATATCGTGCAACACTAGGACTAAAGAGAAATTGTTAGAACTTGTCCTTCAATATTGTAACAAATCGATTAAAAGTTAAAATCCCAATAATTTAAAGAAGTGTAGATTCTAATGTTATTAGTATTAAAAGTAGGGAAATTCCCATATAAATCTAGCTAAAATAGGGAAATTTTATCTAAGGTTGTTAAATTCAATAAATTTCTGATTGAGTCATTAACATAATTTAGGATTTCAAAATATGAATAAAATATCTTTAATGTCCTCTCCCCTCTCCTCTCTTCTTAAAAGAGTTTAATATACATGGACATACACACATCAACATTAATACAGTAAAAATCTTATTAGCTAAATCATATGAATTTGTTGTGTTCTGAAAGGGTTATGTAAAATAGTTCAAGAAACAAAAAAGAGTTAATGTGCATCCATTATCCTAAAATCTAAAATATTTAGTGATGCAATTTTGCTTTCCACATATTGAAAATGGATCAATCTTACCCACTCATAAGAAACCTATTAATCCTCCATCATCTCTCTCATCAACTCCATGGAGCCTTTCACCTTCCTCATCTTCTTCAATCCCTCCTTCAATTCCATAAAATCTCTCCCAGCCATCAACCAAATGATGGGAAAAACCAAATGATAGAAAAAATAAGTTAAAAAATGAGGGGGGAAATCAAATTATAGGACTTCCATGAATGATTGACACCTTAAAATCTCAAACATGAAACTTTCTTTTCGATGACTGTTCTTTTTTGCTCTTGAATTGAAAACCGGGAACGCTTTCTTTTCCACCTAATTATTTTCATTAATTTGAGTCGTTGTGCTTTTTTCTCAGCGTATAGTGAATTTTTTGCTAATAACTATGAAAATTTTTTAAAAAAGAGAAGGGGAGGCATTAAAGTATTTTTATCTCATTTTAAAATCCTAAATTGTATCAATGACTCAATTAGAGATTTGTTAAATTTACCAACCTCATTTAGAATTTTCTTATTTTAGCTAGCTTTATATAGGATTTTCCCTTAAAAGTATATGATAATTTACAATTAAAAATCTTCATTTTTTAACTAAATAGGGGTATTATCAATATTTTAAAAGCCGGACCGGACGTCGAACTGGAAAAGTCAGCGGGTCATGATTCAACCGGTTGAAACGGTTGAACAGGTGATATAATAATTAAATTTAAATAAATAAATAAATATAAAATAGTTTGAGCAAATGATCCAAAATAGGACCTCATGGCCTTTTTCTTGAGAATGAACCAAAAGGGACTTAAATAGGATTAGAGTAGTAAATGTCATCATCTTCTTGAGAAAATTTTCTAAAATCAAGACATTCAACTTGCTTCCAATTTCATCCTTACCTTGAGAATGAACCTCATTGCCTTTTTTTTAAAGCATCTTCATAAAATAGTTTACAACGAACCAAATTATTAAAATTAGTAACATATAATATAAATAAAATAAAGTAACATGTCTAAAATTTATATGTCATTTTTAATTTTTTTTGCAACATCAAATTAAAAAAAATTGCAGCAAAAAAAATCATTTTTATTGAACCAGACGGTTTTTGAAAAACCAGTCCGGTTTCCTGCTCAAAAGCGGATAAACAACGATCCAAAACAACTCCCACAAAAAAATGGCTCAACGTATAAATCCGGCCCGCCTCATTGACTGGTCAACGGTCCGACCGTCTGATCCGGTCCAGTTCTCTAAACAGTGGGTATTATAGTCTTTTAACGATATTCTGAAATCCCTAATTAGCCCTCACAGCCTTATTAAGAAATTTTTGAAAGTGTAAGCCTAGATTTAGATTTTGCTATTTTGAAAGGATTTAATTAGGATTCTCCCCACTTTTTATTCACAAAAACATTTTTAAAAACTCATTCACTTAAATATAAATAAATTTATAGCATTCCATTTTTCTTAGACGCATATCAAATCAAAATGCGGCCTTACAATTTTATTTATTATTATAATATGATAATAGGTAATAGATGCGGCATAATTCATTTTCATGCCCCATCATAGAGATGAAACAAAAATAAGACTCAAAAATCCAGGGAGTGAAGAGTGTAATAATAGCTGGGGTACAAGATTAGTGTCATTATCAAAGAAAGGTCCATACTGGACCAGTTAACTTGTGGCCCCGCCCTGTATCCAAAAAATTAATTAATTAGTAAAACCTCTTTTTATTACTCCTTAATTAATCAAATCCTCAAAAAAAAAAAAAACTATCATTACCATCTGAATTGACCTCACTCCCATCACCCAAAAACCTAATCCAAATCAAAACAATCATTAATTATTCTCCAAAAACCCCTTTCTCCCCTTAAATCATTTGTTAATCAATGAAAAAATCGCTGTTACAAATGTCCTTTGTCTCAGATCCCAGCCCACGGGGACGTGTCAGCGCGTCATTGGTGGGACAAGATGGACGGTGGAGATCTGAGATGGTGGGTCAGATCGACGATGGAGATTGTGTAGATGAATGGAACCTGGAAGCTTGAAAAAATTGAAAATGCCTGGACCCTCCGAGAAAACCTCTCACTGGAAGTGACTTGCTTCGCTACTCCCGAGGCCTTTGTCTCTAAAACAGCACAGCGTGAGGCAGAAGAGAGAGAAAGAGAGTTATGGTGGATTGAAAAATATAAAATCAACTCGGTTCGCCCCAGAAGCCTCCACTGTCCAAGGAGATCACGCAACAAAGGGAGACACACACAAATACACTTCTCTCTCTTTCTATCTTCTCTCTTGTTTCTCTCTGTTCCGTTGCTTTTGCGATACAATTCCTTGTTCTGGTTCTTCGTTTTGTTTGTGCGTTGAGCTTTGTTTGATGCGGGGTGGTGGTTGGTGGTGGTGGTGGTGGTGTTGAGTTTGGGGGGGTGTTTGGATCCCAGGGATTGAATTGGCGGTTTGGCTGGGGGATGGATCCAGGAGCTATGATGAACGAGGGTTCGTTTGCGAATGGAGGAGCTAATACGGCGCCGTTTAACCTGGCGGATATCTGGCAATTTCCGATGAATGTCGGTGCGGGCCTTGGGGATTCCGGCGGTGGGTTGGGGTTGAGGAGGCCACAGTTCGGGCATAATTTGGGGCCGCCGCCGCCGTTCGGTGATTATATAAATCGGGATGTACCCGGTAATGATCAAATCAACTCAGAGCAGAGAGGGAATAACAACAATAATAATAATAATAATCATGGAGTCAACAATAATAGGAAGCGTCGTGATTCAGAGGATGAGTCCACCAAGGGCGTCTCCACCAGTAATGGCGGCAATGGCGTGGTATTATTCTATTTCCTCCTATTCATAAACTGTTTTGATGAAAAGAAAATGAATCTATCAGTAATGAGAGCTATTACGGATCTGTTTAAGCGTTTGTTCAAATCGACTCATGTTAATTTCATTTTGGTTTATGCTGTAACTGATAAAAGAATGACGAATTCTGAACTTGAACTGAGCAGAATGATGGTGATGAAGGAAAACGTCTTAAAGCTTCAGCGAATAGGAATGAGAGTAGGGACACTAAAGCTGAAGCGGAGCCCAGTTCAGGAAAGCCTGCGGAGCAAAATAACCAGCCACCTCCTCCTGAGCCTCCTAAGCAAGATTACATTCATGTTCGAGCAAGAAGAGGTCAAGCTACTGATAGCCATAGTTTAGCAGAAAGAGTAATTGATTCCTATCCCCTTTAGTTGCTTCCTTGTTTTAGATACTTATTCCATTCAATGAAAAAATTACTTGGTCCCAATTTCCCAAATTGTTTGCCTCTTTAGATCAGTCGTTAGAATTAGTGAGTGTACTTATTACTAGTTGCTGTATATAACAAACTTCTTGTACTTCAGTTATTTTGTCAAGTGATGTGATTTAAAGATGCCCAAGCAATTGATTCGTAGTTAGATCATAAACTAACTTGTTTAGTCTCACTATACTTTTAATATTAAAGTTATTGGCCTAATAGTTTAAATATTACAATGTCAATGTACTTATTTATTTTACTGTTGTGAAGATCATTATCTTGATCTTGAAAGAAACAAGAGTTCTTGGCTAAGTTTATCTGTTTTGAAAATTGATGGACAGGCTAGAAGGGAGAAGATAAGTGAGAGGATGAAAATTCTTCAGGATTTGGTCCCTGGTTGTAATAAGGTATGGCTTTGCCACTAGCTGAGTTGTTACTTCATGTACAATTTCAACTTGAAGTAAATAACCTCAACTATAACAACTCACCCAAAAAAAAAAAAAAAAAAAGCAACGACGGCTCTATGGATTGCGCAGTGCTATTGAGCTCTGTCAACTTGAAGTAAATAACCAAAAAATAGATAAACAGGATGACTTAAAAAAGAAAAGAACTCTTATCCTTGAATATTAGTATTCCTACATGTAAACTAACATGACGGTGTTTCTAAGACTGCTGAGAATCATTTCTTATGATTGGTGTTGTGAACCATGTTTTTATGACTTTTTAAATAAAGATACTTGTTTGGATTCAGGTTATTGGGAAAGCGCTGGTCCTGGATGAGATTATAAATTATATCCAATCACTACAGCGCCAAGTTGAGGTATGAATAATTTTTTTATGTTCATATGTGAACAACGTATATAGAAAGTTTATTTCTGAATTTAAGGCTGAACTTGAGACTTGTGACATTCTGGCTGTTACAGTTCCTGTCTATGAAACTTGAAGCTGTAAATTCAAGACTGAACCCCGGCATCGAAGTCTTTCCTCCAAAAGAGGCAAGTCCTTAATTACATCCATAGTCTATATAATGATTGTCTATGTAATCTAATTAAATTGACAGCTGGCTTGAATTTTCATTGTTTTCATTTTAAATTCTGCTGACTAGTCATGACTATCGCTTCAATTGCAATGATGTATCATTGTATATTGGGGCTTTTGTTTGAGCTTCGTCCACCTTTTTTTTGGAAAGCAGATGATAGAGTTGGAACCTATGAAGCACTAGTTAAAAGCAAATGTCTTCAACATTTCTGATACTCTTTACTAAGATCCAATTTTGCCCTAAATTTTTTTTGGATCAATGTTGCCCTAGAAGTATTAAAAAATGAACAATATCACCCTGACAATTAAAAATATTAATAGTCAATATTAGTTTTTTTTACCAGTTATGACAACTTTACTCATTTTTTAACACTTCTAGGACTATATTGATAAAAAAAAAAAAAAAAAAATCCTAATACCCACATCTCCTGTACAAAACCTTCTGAGTGAAAATTAATATTTGTACTTATGTTAGAATCTTCGATCTATGAAAATACAAGATTAAGAAAATAGGAAGTGTAGAAACAAACCTAAAATCAATAAGGGGAGCAAAACGATTGAAAATGAACAGCCGAGTTCAATTATTCATTTGTATTACAAGATCTTAATGAGTTATAAACTTTTTGTTCCAGTTTGGTCAACAATCATTTGAAACAGCTGGCCTGGCATTTGGCTCACAAGCTACAAGAGAGTATAGCCGGGGTTCGTCGCCGGAGTGGTTACACATGCAGGTAGGTGGTGGTTTTGAAAGAACGTCTTAGTCCATGAGAGAAATCCTTTGTGCAACACCTGCTAATAAAAATGCATAAAGGGGGGTATATCTATACCCTTTCTTCTTCTTCAGTGGCTGCCCAGAAAACATATACTCAAGATATTTAAGTCGAATGAATAGACAACCTCTTCATTCCCCATTTTCTACACAAGGCATATGGAAGCTCTTATTGTTTTGCAACTGGACTGCTCTGCTTTTTAAGATACTTATCTGTGCATCCCAAGTTGTTACTTCCTTCCTGGGTTGGAAAAATGAATTCATTTGATGCTCAAAATATGAAGCATAGTAGTGGGACTATATATAAGTATAGGTTTTGGATGCTAATACTCAACATAACCCCTGAAAAATGAGTATGATTCTTGTAAAAGGATGATGCTGTTGCATGTTTATCCTGAATAGATAATGCTTATTATATGTTGTGTAATAGTCTCAACATTGGTGTTTGTTTGTGAAGCTATGTTGAATAAATTACGCAAACATGGTGTTGTTCATTTTCTTTCTTTATTATTTTTGTGTGTGTATTTTTTGGGGGTTTATCTTGAGGGAGGTCCGGGGTCCCTTATGAGTGGATCAATAACTAAAGTATATAATTATATATATATGGTATTGATGTTATGACTAAGGTTTGCTTGAAAGTAAATTCAATTATGATAAACATTTAGTCCTAAATATATTTGACCAACAATTAGAGTATAGTACGACATCTGGTTGTTTTGGCATGTTTGAAATTATGATTGGTGCTTCAAAAAATGTTTATATACGTAAGTCGATATAACACTTTTCTCACATACTTAGTTCGTATGCTGTAAATCACTATTGAAAAACTGTTTTTGAAAACTTCAATCGTTATTTCAAATAAGCACACAATATAAGATTTAGTTTATTGGGCACTATGAACGAGATCTTATATTAGGATTGGAGATAGTAGAAGATATTTGATGGCTTAAGTTTTAGATTCCAACTTTGTGAATAGAAAGATAAAATTAATTACTGTAGAGCTTATTTCCATTTAAGGCTCGATAGGATTTCAATCTGAATTAATCAATGGTGACCAGATACTGGATCATAAAGCATATGTATTATCTCTAGTATTAAATAGAAGATATAATTGATTTTTTTTGTAAAGATTAAGGAAGTTAAATAAATTGTTTTAAGGTATTTATATTTATCATTTTCTTTTAAACAAATTTGTATAACTTACAAACTAATATATAATCCAATAGTACACAACATATATTATGATTAAGTCATTTATTTAGTTTTTTTAATCTCTCCAAAAAAATTCAACTATATCTTATATTAAAGACCGGATAAGGGAGTATTTGACATGCAGTGTTCTATGATTAATTTGATTTACCTATGTTTTTGTAGTATGTCTCTGTATTAATATCTCCCAATTCTAGTAAAGAATTCTTTAGATGGGCACGGAAATGAATATAAAATTTCCTAAAAGTTCATTTTCACCTATTTTTGTAAGTTTTTTTCCCTTTATTGAGCTTTTTTATAGTTTCCTCAGTCACAAGTATTAGTCCATATCCTCATAATTTGTTTGAAAAAAACGCGTTGGCTGAAGACTAGTTTCGCCCAATGTACATTTAGGCCCTGTTTAGTATGAAATATTAGGAGGTAGGGACTGGAATTGTATCAGGGATTAGACTAGAATATATTGTTTGGTATGAGGGACTATGGATAATCAGGGATTGGGAGTATCACAAAAGTGGGATTGCTGTAAAGCCATCTCCTCCTGGTATTGCATTTTCAATCCCGGAATTGTAAATATCAAAAACAAAAATATCCTTATTTATAATATTTTTTGGACATAAATGCAATATCTCAATTTTAACCTAAATCCCGAGACTTTGTTTTTTGTTATTTTTTTAATAATAAAGATGTTTGAGTCTTTTCATAATTTATGGAGGATTATAAAATAAAATTAATTCAAATATTCCATCTAAATATCACCGTATATCAAAGGTAATTTTAATCCCTTCGTCTCAATACCAATACCAGTCTCAATCCTAATCTATCAAAATCCAGTACCTCGTATGAAACAGGGCCTTAAGGGTGCATAGTAATAAAATATTTCTTTGTTTTTGCCAAATAGTAATAAAGTATTTCACTATGAGTACTAAATATAATTATCTTTTATTAAGTGCAAAAATAACAATAATCTTATAAACTTAGAGCAAATTTCGTAATTCCATCCATTGCACTTAACAAAAATATAAATAACTGATAATGTGTCAAAAAATATATAAATTTAACTTTTGATAACTCAATGATTTAGGGAGAAAAACAATTTTATCTATTGTCATTTTTTTTGGTAAAATGAACACATAAATTTTGAGGGCAAAGTAATATAAACACTATTAATAGCCATGTGTTACAAAATCTTTACAAAATAATATGTTTTTTTTTACTTAACTATGATTTTTTATCTCGTCAAAAGAATAATTGATTTTAATTTTGGGTGGATTGACCAAGATTTGTGGGTGATATTAGTTTGTATTTAAGGTTATTAAACTCGGACTGATTATTGAACCAATCGGGATATTGGGTTAAGGGTCAGTGGGTTAAATCAAAGTCAAACTGGAGTTAAACCAGTGA
This sequence comes from Albizia julibrissin, assembly GCA_037074505.1. Classification (NCBI taxonomy): domain Eukaryota; kingdom Viridiplantae; phylum Streptophyta; class Magnoliopsida; order Fabales; family Fabaceae; genus Albizia; species Albizia julibrissin. The sequence goes on from CM073485.1 coordinate 29,029,103, forward strand.
GAAATTGAATATTTTAGACTTATTAATATGAAATTCTAAAGAAAAATTAAAAAAAATTAATTTTTTTAAAAAATAAAAAATAGTGGACTAGACTAGTTTACCGGTTGGTCCGGTTTGGGTTTAAAAACCCTGTTTATATTGCATATTTTCACATATTGCCAATATCTTTCTTGCCTTCTGCTAATATAACATTTTAATTATCATTTCCTACCGACATAAAACATCTTAATATACCTCCGGGGAGTGGGATTTTTGAAAACATTTTTTCCTGTTTCCTTATTTATGGGTTACCCGATTTTCACTGCAAATTACTATTAACAACACTTTGTTACAAAATATCTACAAAATAATATTTTTAAATTAATTTTGGACATGTCGCCTAATTTAATGTTGAGTTCAAAACACATATCACAATAATTTAGGTTCCACAAACTCATTTAGTTTTGCAGATTTTCCGCATTGAAGTGGAGAGCAACTAATACGAAAGGTATGGGTCACAGTAATTTAGGTTAACATAAAATCTGGTGGTGAAGTTTCCCTCAATTATTTGTAGTATTGTTAAAAATAAATTACTTTAAAGTATTGATATTTATTTTTTTTATGTTTAATTAATTTGTGTGACTTATGAACTGATATATAATTAAATAATATACAACATATAATATGATTAACTAATTTATTTAGCTTTATTAATCTTTTCAAAAAAAGTCAATTATATCTTATATGAAAGATCATATGAGTAACTTTGAAGCCTATAGATCTATCTCTTTTGGATTTGTTCATCTCTATTTCATTATTTTTTATGCCAACTCTATCTCTTTATTTCTTGAAGAAGTTAATCATATTAAAATATGCTATGATCAAACAGTTATCTTTTTAATCAAACTTAGTTTGAATAACTTCTAAAAATAATCGGACATAGTAGATGAGTAAAAACGTGATAAAAATATATAGACACACAAAGATGTTATAAATTTGAAAAATAATTCATAATATAGTATTTTAATTCAACAGAAAATTGATTTTATGATTTTAATCAAAATCAAAATAATTTTTGTTAGTGCAAGTTTTTCACCCAAGAGGGGGTGAATTAGGTGATAATAAAAAGTTTAACTAAAATTAAAAAATAATAGAAATTTAAAGTAATTAAATCAAGTTCAAGAGTTAGAGAAATTTCACTGTAGTGTGCACCAGAGATTATATTGATTCGGTCTCAACTATTTTGACCTACGTCCAATCCTCATATTGCCTATGAGCTTTTCAGTATCACTTCTAAAATTCAGTGGGTTCTTGGTACCTCAGTATACAGCAAGTTTCTACTCCGGACACTTGCTCTCCCTTACACAACTTAAGCTGATACCCAACTTAAGGTCCCACCACCTTAAGTTATCTTTCAATGAAGTGTATTGAGTTTATAGTAAGTCTCTCTCAAAGAGTGAATAATATGATCACTGAAGTACAATAATATAGAAGGGACAATGAAAACAGAGTACTTGATGCAAAATTGAATATTTGTTGTTCGGTAGTTACTCCGTTTTAAATGCTCTCGTATTTATAGTTGAAGTGAATTTAATAACCATTGTGAGCATTCCATTTGTCCGTTACTCACTTAATGTTTCTCTGGATATTCTTTATGTTATTTGAATATAGCCGTTGTAGCAAAGAGAATATGTTGGTTGAAATTCGGCTTAGCATTTAATGCTTCTAACATAATATTTTGTTTTCTTGGAATTCAAATATCTTATGAATAAATTCCCTGAAACTTGCTTAAACAAATGTTAATCATGAAAGAGAATAATAATAAGCAAGATTATGGCTTACAACAAGAGTTCTCTTGATTTCATAAATCTTTGGTTTCATGCTCTGTTTTCTGGAAATATAAAGTATTTGAATACTCTTCTTACTATTAGGATAAAATAGTTATTGTCTAGTTATAGACTATTTGAATAGTTTCTTCACTATTCGAATAGTTTGTCCTACTATTCAAATAGTTCCTTGTGAAAAAATGATAAAGTTATCCTGTTACAATAACTGACTATTCGAATACTCTTTTGATTAGGAAAAAACCATTCTTCAAACTTTAATACTATTCGAATAATCTCCTCACTATTCGAATAGTCTTTCACTTAGATTTTAGAATTTTATTCTGATACTTATTCGAATAATCTTAAGGTATATTATCCTGATAATATTCAAGCTATTTGAATACTCCTGAAGTCTTTGGATTTGAAATACTATTTGGATAATCATCATACTATTTAAATAGTGCTCATACTATTCGAATAGTTATCCTATTATTAGGATACCATTTTTAGAAACTAACTTTGAAATCACATCTGTTATTCAGATAATGCCTTGCTATTCGAATACTTTTTCACTTGAATTATTTTCAGAAAAAATTGTTAGTCATACTATTTGAATAGTAAAATGACTATTAGAATACTATCAACTTTTATCAGTATATCTTTATTCGAATAGCTCATGCACTATCATGATAATATTATGTTTATTCGAATAGATTGAGGGTTATCATAATAACGTTCGACTGAAAACAGACTTTACTATTTGAATAGTAAATGACTATTCGAATAGTCAACAACATTAAATCTCATGAACAGAAACACAAATCCTTATTCGAATGATTCTAAGTTTGTTATCATCAAAACTCTGAATCTAACATTCTCCCCTTTTTTAATGATGACAAAACTTAAAAATTATCAAGTAGAAACTAGTAAGCAAGTATAACAGATATTCATGGATTCAGTATAATTTAAATTCATATTTATCAACAAAAACTTGATAACAATGCAATGAACTAACTGAAACATAATCTAAAGGTAGAAGGAATAGAGATTAATTCAAAGAAAAATAAACTACTTTAAGCTCATCAAGTCAAGGTGAAGATTCAAGGACTTGGTGACTTCTCTCCCTTTTTGATATCATTAGAAGGTTAGGGGAGGAGGTATAGTAAGGTCAAAAGATGAAGGAGGGTCTCTAAGAAGTGCTGGAGGAGGAGTAAAGGTAGAGGTTAGATGAGTGTCAGTGGGAGTATGGAAATGATCAGAGGGAGAAATGGTGGAAGATGGTGCAATGGTGAATGAAGAAGAGGACTGAGGAGTCTCTTCAGGTGCAGCCACTGAGATAGGTTGAGGAGTGAGAGTGCTAAGTTGTTCAAGGGACTTTGGTATCTCAAAGTTCTCAAGGTTAGGTACTTCCTGAGTATCCCTAGAGGACCTAGAAGCTAGTTGTGGAATAGTCTAAGGAGGTGAAGTGGCAGGCTGAATCACTGACTCAATAGTGATATGGACGGGGTAGTAGAGGTGTTTTCTTGGATGGTGAATAGGACATTTAAAGGCTCAGGAGGTGTGGTAGGGGTGGTTTGTGGTGGCTGAGTGGGAGGAGTATTAGGCATATAAGTGTATAAAGGCACTTCAAGGATGGGCGTTCTGGTGAGAGGAGATCCAGTTATGCATGTCTCCAAGCAGTCAAGTCTATGCCTTATCTCCCTTATTTGTTTGAGGTAATTGGCTTGGAGGTTATATAGGGATTTGAAGTTCTCATTGACCCTACTAATTACAGCTTTGACCTGACTCTGGATGTCTTCAATCATAAGTTGATTGGACCTCAAGATTTGCTCTACCACTAGTTTAAAAGACTCTTGGATTTGAATTTGGATAAAGACACTAAATAGTGAAGGAGGAGGAGAGGTAGCCCTGGAAGAGTGAGCTTCATCCACCTTAAAAATCTCAGGCTCCACTCTTTGTATTTTTTATTAGGGTTCCTCAAGCAAATCCAGTGGCAATGAAATCTTCATTTTTTTGATCTGGGTCTTGCCAAATCTAACCAGCCTTCCTTGTTCTCCTTCTAGATACCAAATATTGTTTATTTTTAGGAACAGGGAGACAAGTTGCACTACAAAAAAAAAGATGATTTGTAGCGGTGCATTTGTAGCATTTAAATTTAACTGCTACAAATACTAATATTTGTAGCGGTTATTGCCTAAACCGCTACCAAATTACAACGGTAAGCTCCCTCCAAATGACGGGTGTGATAGAATGAACTTTGTAGCGGTTATCAAAACAATTAGTAGCAGTTATTTTAACACTAACTGATATAAATGTAGCGCTAGTTTTATGCCAGATGGTGCGAAGCTGGCGCACCTATTGTGGTTGTTAAGTTTGTAGAGGTTACAACTGAATAAACTGCGATAAATTAGACGTAAGCTTGGAACCACATGGCATAAAGCTAGTACGTATTTTGTAGCGGTTAATGCTCAATAATCGCTACAGAATTCAAAAAGCCGTTTATTTATTGCGGTTCAGGGATATACCGCTACAGAACTTAAACAATCTGCACCTTTGTAGTGATTATGGCTTTAAACCACTATAAAAGTGAAGCTTATATACAGGCTTGTACTGAGTCAGAGATATGAAGGAAAAAACTTGCAGCATGATACTAAGAATTAGTTTCCAAGTGGTTGCCAACACATGAAAGAATGGAAATGGCATATGATCCGTATCATGTTATCATGTTACGTAACATGATACCAAGCACAAGACATTTGCATTTTTTCATATAATTGGAAACTACTTTCAAACCAATTTTTAGCTTCATGTTGCAATTTTTTTAGGTAATTGACATTTAGTAGCGGTTATAAGTACAAAATGCTACAAATTGTGACGCATCTTTGTAGCGGTTACGACGAAAACCGCTATAGAATGCATCGATTTGTAGCTGCAATTTTTAGTAACTGCTACAGAATGCAAACGGTACATCATTTTGTAGAGGTTATTTAGTAACCGCTACAAATGTTGTGAACAGAGAATCTCAACGGTCGTTATGTTTGTAGCGGCTTTGGTGTGAAACCGCTACAGGATGTCAACGGACAGTACATTTTTAGTGGTTTCTAGCTTTCACCGCTACAAATATTTAAACGCATTAAATGAATGCATTTTTCCCTAGGAACTTTTTTAGCGGTTAGGTAGCGGTTTTGAGAAAAACCGCTACAAATTTCAATAGTATTTAAACCCTTGCCCTCCTTCCTTTCTCTCATTTTGCTACTTTATTTTTTGACGCTCCTCTTCGATGTTTCCTTCAAATTTTAGATTTTTCTATAGCTTTAGGAGATAGGGGAAGGGGAAGGAGGTTATGCTACCCCCCAGATTGCTTCTACGTGGTAGTAGCAGTAGAGGAGGGGTTCGTGGTAGGGCTCAGCGTGGAGTGAGGGGGACCGCACCACAACAGCCACAAGAGGGGGCCCCATCATAGCCTATGGAGGTGGCCCAACCATAGCCACAGCAGACGGCCCTACAAGTAGAGCTGAGAATCAGGGTCGGCCCTTGACTGGCCAGGGTCTAAAAGGGCGAGCCCTACAGGGCCTAGGGAAAGAAAAATTGTTGTTTTACAAAGCTCGGCCTGAAAGCATCAGGGCCAGGGCCGGCCCACAGGGCCATAAGTCATTTTCACAAAATTTAACTATACGTCTACACACCTCATACAATAAAATAAATACATTTATTAATTCATAATCAAAGGTAAAAAATATTATGTACAAGTAATTTTTAGTCTCATACAAAACATAAGAAGACAAAAAGATAAACACTCTAAGCAACATGATTATGAAAACTATCATTTTTATCTTCTTCGCTACTATCATAAATTTCAAGGAATTTTGATTGTACTTCACTTTAAGTAGTAGACTCTGTTTAAGGAGTAAAAATAATCAAGAATTAGTAAATTACCATCATATGTAAATTTAATAATTTTTAAAGTTCTTAGGGAGGAGTCAGCAAGGGCATGAGTAGGAAGGGTAGTAAAATTAAAACAAAAAATAAAGCTAAAGGGCCTAACGGGCCAGCCCTACAGGGCCTTCGGCCCTCCAGGGCTGGCTCTTTTAGGTCTGACTTCCTTTTGAAGCTCCATTTTTCAAGCCCGGCCCGTGATTTAAAAGGGCTTAAAAGGGCCGGCCCGACAGGCTCTACCCTCAAGAGGGGACCGCACCACAGGTCGAGGGAGAGGGAGAGGGAGGTGAGATCAATCTGGACAACTTGGACGAGAATGATAAGATGTTCAACTTTGAAGACATTCTTATCAGTAAGTTGGAGCGGTTGCTAGATCAGGAGGATGCGAGGCAGCAAAACCACCCACAACATTTATCTTCCCGGTCGACTGGGTTAGATGTGCAAGTGTAAGGTAAATATAATTTTTTATTTAACTTTTCTTCAAATACAGTTATGTTAAATGTGAATTTAAATTTAACTAACAAATATGGTAATTGTGTATATGAGCATGGGAACATTTCCACTAGGAGGCTGGACGTGGCCGGTTTGAACAACATGAACCGGAGATTACGAGTTATTGTTATGTGGAATGAGCCCAGAGACCAGCCCACCAAAAATGGGGGTCACCTGTTCAATCATTACCTGAAAGAGCTGGGCTCAAATTGGATGTGGTTCCCTATTCACTTCAGGACGTGGAAGCATGTTCCCAGGTGGCCGAATGATCTAGCGTGGGAACAAGAGGTTACGGTAATTAATAATTGTATTTAATTATATTAAATGATTTGTAATTAAATATTTGTAATTATTATTTTTTAAATTTTATATTTTTGAAATTCTTGTATTTAAATATTTTTTATTTAATTGTATTACATGATATGTTCACCGTCGGAGACATCAGTAAGAGGTACGCGCTGATGAAGATGGGTGACAACTAAAAGAACAGGAGGAATCGTCTCTACCACATGAAGAATAGGGATGAGACGATTCCTCTAAAGCAGCTGATCGAGGATGTCCCGGACGGCGTCCCACCAAATGACTGGGCAGGTTTTGTTTAATATAGGAGGAGTCAAGAGGGGCAGGTATTTTTTTAATAACTATTATTTGATCAATTTTAGTTATTTTAATGTTTTTAATAATTATTATTTGAGCAATTTTTGTAGGCTCTTTCTCAGAGAAAAATGAGGAGCCAAGAGCAGCAAACGATCCACCATACGGCTAGATTGAAGATATTTTCTGTGACCTATAACGAATTGATATTTTTTTTACAATTTCAGTTAATTTTACATTAATAATGTTAATTTAATTTCAATTAAATATTTATCATTTTTATTTAATGTTTTCTTTATTTCAGGAGTTGAAGGATCAGGAGGAGAACCGCCGGACAGATTATGGAGAGTTATTTAAGGTAACTCATAGGCACCGGAACGGGACTTCGATGTCTCAGCAAGCAGAGGAGGCCATTGTAAGTATAATAATTACAATTATTGTTAATAAAATGTTTAAAACAACTAATTTATTGTTGATAATAATAATAATTATAATAACTTGTTGCATAAAATTGCAGGCATGGATTCAACAGTCCTAGGATGAGATGAGAGAGACGTAGACCCAGGAGTCTCAAGGGTTTGTATACCCGACTACGCCATTGAAAGCTGGTTTGGGACCATTCGAGCAACTTAGGCGAGTGAGAGGGACAAGGTTAGGCACCAGACCCAGCATGGTATATGGGAGGAGCGACAACTCTACAGCGGGATGTTCTTGAGCATGGACGTTCAAGAGCAGACGTTTGAGGGAGGAGACTGTTGAGGAGATCTGGTCGAAGGTTCTGAGGCAGATGAAGAGGTAGGCCGATTTCTACTACGTGTAATGCCCTAATTTTTCACCAATATTCCTTATATGTATATTTGTGATATTTAATGGAATAAAATGGTGAGTTGTAGTGTGCATAAATTTATTGAAATATTCCAATCGCCGGTTATAAATAATTCGGCCAAGTAAGGACACAAAGAGACACAAATAATGTCCACTTAAAGGCTTAATATTGTAACAAAAAATTTGAACATAAAATGACACAAATAATGACCTCATACAAGTGTCAAAAAAATTCGGTCAAACCAAAGGAAATGGGTAAGAAATGATTTATTTCGATAAATCATAAAACGTAAGGGTAAAATGGTAATTTGTCATAAAACAAGAAGCAATTATTTTTTCTCTAATTTTCCCTAATATTTCAGCCAAATATGGAATTAAAAATAGAAAAATGACTCTTTGGTAATTATTAAGTTCATTTTGGAATATTATCACAAAAAGAAAAATCAAAGTTTGAAAAACAAGTCAAAAAGCAAAGGCATAGGACTTTGGTCAATAAATTATAAGATGACATATGAGATAATTCAAGACCATCATATACTCTCTTATCCCTCTTTAATTTTGGTGGAGAAAAGGGAAATAGAAAGAGATATACATATATTAAAACAAGAAGAAAGAAAGAAACATAATTTTGGACCAATATGAGTTAAACAAATGTAAAGTAAATTTGACAATTCTATTAAGTCATTAGCTCTTCATCTTTCTCCATTCATTCACGGTGAAAAACTGAACTGAGAGAGAGAGAGAGATCAAAGAAAGGTTTGAAGAAGGAAGAAGGCAAGAGAGCGAAGGTTTCATCAATCCAAGGTAAGAACTTACAAAATCTTGTGATTTTTACCTCCTAATCACTCTATCACCTCTCCTAACCTCTTCTACTCCATTAAATCCATGATTTTCAAGAAAAACCAAGAGCTTAGAGAGGGAGGAGATTTTCAGCCTAGTGAGAGAAAGTGTAAGAATCAAGAGGTAATCTCCAAAACTTGATTCTCTTGACTTTTTTGATGTTGTTAGTGTTTTTGTTGGTAGATATTGCCTTATTTTCTCTTAATTTTCAAAAATGGGCTGAAGCAAAATCTAAGGGAAATGCTATCCAAATTTCCTCAAAACATGTCCATTTAGTGTTTAAATGGTTAATCATATGATTAGAAGTGGCAAGGAAGTGATTAAACAAGAAAAAACAAGAAAACAACATAAACCTCATAAGAACCCTAACTTTCTGCCCTGTGTGTGACATGATGAATGAGTGAGAATTTGGTAACTTTAATGATTCCATTGGCTTTAGAAAGAAAAATTGTGTTGGTATACAAGTGTTCATGAAGGCAAAATTATGTTGGTATGCAAGTGTTCATGATTTTTAGATATTTGTATATCAATTTGAAAATTTATGAAGTATGTATGTACAAGTTGTTGATCTTCCCTGTTTGGAATAGTGATGTTGTGCGAGATGTTTCATGGTCAAACATTGTCCAAAAATTTTCATAATTAAATTAGAGACATAGAGCTTTAATTTGATAGGTAGTTTGTAATTTTTTAACAAGTACATTGGGAGATATGAATTTTTGAAGTTATGTTCTGTTTTCTGAAAAGAAATATGGAACAGTGATGTTTAACAAACTATTGGGAATGATGTGTCTATAGTGGGCAAAACTAACTATTTTTTCTCAAATTTAAATTTAAATAGCTTCATTTGAGATTTGGAATCAGTCAAATTGTACTTTTTTGTAATTAATTGTGAATTTCCAAAGTTGACTGAAAAATCTGTCAGTTTCTAGAAAATAGTGAAATTTTACTGTTCATAATTGAATTGTTCAGAAATTGTTATAACTACTTTAGATAACCAATATAATTTGATTTAAAGGCAGTAATAGTACAGGTAATAACCAGTTACTTCTAACTCAAATTTTGATGGGAACTGGAACTTGCCCAATCTCAAAGAAATGATTGGATATTGCTCAAGGGAAGCAACTAGATAGTAACTTGTCTTTCATATGTTTATAATATACATTGTATGTTGTGTAAAATTATCATGAATTTTCTGGCACATTTTGATTATGTAGGGTGTCGCCAGGGCCTTTCTGTGTGGGTAGATGCTCAAGCCAATATAATGTTCATTCATGCATAAGTGGGTTCCCGGGGCCTATTTGCGCTGGTATCCCTCGGGGCCTTGTAATATACCTATCGTTATGGTGATGTATAAACTGCATGTGATGCACTGAATGCTGTTGAGATGATTATGTTGTATGATGACTGTGTGGCATGCCTTGTGATGTTATATCTGTATGATTGGCACTATGTTACTACTAAGATTCTTTTAAATCTCACTCTTTTTTATAAATACATCTACAGTATATGGAGATAGCTCAGAAGGTAAGAAGAAGGTAAATGCGGACGACTAGAGGCTGGAATGCAAGAGACTTTAGTTTCTGTTGGTTGTCTGTTTCAATATATTTTGTATTTGTAAATAGTGTAAACAACTTGTAACTTTGACAATGCTACCATAGTGAAATTGGTAATGTTGGTAGGTTAGTAAGCAGACAATAATTAATCTAAAAGGTCTGTTTAGCTAGTTTACACTTCTGAACGCTAACAAAACACAACTAAGGTATGGAATGTGAGAATTAAACAGAAAATCGCTCACAAACTCTGATAAAACAAAAAGAAGAGCTGGTGAGACTTAATGACATAGTGAACATTTGTGAAACTATTTAAGAAAATTTTGTCACTCTTAAAAACTCCTTTCCAGTCCCTAGTTCAAGTCTTGAGATAGGTTTAGAATTTGTGAAAGTTTTCCAAAGTTGCTTAATTCAAGTCCGGATCCTGGTCTCACAAATGATTTCACTACTCCTTTATACTCATTTGGGGCTATTAGACATAAGGTGTCATACTACACGCATTAGACATAGTGGCGGGAGATCACAAACTCTATGCTCGACAAGGCGTGGAGTCGCCTGTTCCCTGATGAGGCGTTCACAGCTGTTCCCCTTGGTACCGAGGTTCGCTGTACAGCTAGCTCATCCTTCATCCGATGATAATGCTGTTGACTCTACCTAGGCCCGTCGTTAGCCCGCCCGTAAGACAGGACCTGATGGCCAGACTGGTGATGGTGCCCCCCTGAGACAGGACCTATTGATCAGGCTCCTGATAGTTCGTTTAGTTTTTTAGGATTTTTTTAATAGTTGTAAAAAAATGTTTGAATTAATTTAATTTTTTTAGTTTACAATTTTTTTTATTTTTTGTTAATTGTTATTTAATTTTGTTTGAAATAACAATTTTGGGGGAAAAATAAAAAAAGAGATGATTTTAGTAGCGGTTAAGGAAATATAACCGCGACAAAGCTTGTTACTCCCTTTGTAGTGGTTATGGAAATATAACCGTTACAAAGTGTTACAAATTTCAATTTTGAATATGTCATTCCTACCAATGGTTACATTCCTTTGTAGCGGTTAAGGAAATATAACTGCTGCAAAGTTTTGAACGTTTAATTTTGAATCGTCATGCCCGCCAACGGTTATATTTCTTTGTAGCAGTTACATTTGCTAAACCGCTACACAAGTCATGAGCATTTGTGGCGGTTATATTAGTTTAATCACTACAAAGTGATACAAATTTGATTTTTGAATCTTTATTCCAGCCAATGTTCATGAACATTGGTAGTGGTTACAATTATGTGACTGCTACATAATGTTACTCATTTGAATTTTAAATCTTCTTTCCCGCCAGTTATTAACATTTGTAGTGGTTAGGTTAGGTAACCACTACTAGTGACACTACTCTTTGTAGCGGTTTATAGCCAGTAACTGCCATAAAGTGTGTATTAGTAACGCTTATATGATTGCTACTAATGTTTGAATGTTATGAAACTTCAATTTAAGCATCTTGTGACACGTCATTTGCAATTTTGCTCATCTTGCTGGCTAAATTTTTTCCTCTAGGTATGGATAAATCATGGATCAAGTTTGTAATTCTCCAGCATATTTATACGAATTAAACAACTTCTTGGATTTTGCTTAGTCTTATGCCAGTTGTAATAGAAAGATCGTATGCCCATGTCGGAGATGCAAGTTCAAGAAGTGGAATACACGAGAAGTTGTTAAGGAACATTTACTTGTGAAGCCTTGCCTGGAAGAGTATACGTCCTAGAGAGTTTATGGTGAGAAGGCCGGTATGAGATACGATAATGCTCTTCCTTGAAATTCACAAGTAGAGCTTCAAGTAAATGAAGATGATTCTGTTAATGATGTGCGTGATGCGTTCAGTGTTTAGGACGACAACTTCAATGAAGAAGTGCAGGGTTCAGACCCTGTGTTCTTGAGGAATGAAGCAGCGTGTGATTTTTTCAACCTCATGGATGACGTAGATTGTCATTTGTATCAAGGTTGTCAAAAATACTTAAAATTATCTTTCTTAATCAAATTGTACATACTAAGTGCTTGTGTGGAATTACAGATAATTATTACAAGATGCGTTCCCCGACGCGTAGATTCCCATATCGTTCTACAAGGCCAAGAAGATTATTAACAGATTGAGCTTGAACTACCATAAAATTGATGCATGCCCCAACGATTGTATGCTGTATTGGGGAGATGAAGCCAGCAGGGAGGATTGTAAGAGATGTCAGACATCGAGGTACAAGACAATTCAGAAGGGGAAAAAGCAGAAGATGAAACTTGCAAAGATTCTAAGGTACTTTCCTTTGAAGATATGGTTACAAAGATTGTTTATGTTGTCCAAAACAGCTGAGCACATGAGGTGGCATGATGTTAATAAGAATGAATATGGTAAATTAAGACATCCATGGGAGACAGAAGCCTGGAAAGCGTTTGACTCTGAATTTCCATCTTTTGTGGCGGACCCTAGAAATGTTTGGCTTGCTTTGGCAACTAACGGTTTTAATCCCTTTAGGAATCTTAGTACAAGTTACAGTATTTTCCCGGTAGTCTTAATTCCTTATAAATTACCCCTTAGATATGTATGAAACAAATCTCCTTCATTTTGTCTATGATAATCCTAAGCAAAAAGGCATTGGGTAATGACATCGATGTGTATCTCCAACCGCTTATTGCAGAATTACTGAACTTATGGAAGGTTGGTATCGAGACATATGACACGTACGAGAAGTCACTGTTTAACTTGCGTGCAGCTTTGATGTGGACCATAAGCGACTTTCCTGGGCTTGGAATGTTATCTGGGTGGAATGTGCATACTGGGATGGCATGTCCAGTTTGCAATTTTGACTCCAACGCAGTCCGCTTTCCCCACAATCGAAAGTAGTGCTTTATGGGTCATTGGAGGTTTCTCGATGGGAAGCACAAGTTTAGATTGTAATGGACTTGTTTCAATAGGAAAATGGAAAAAAGAAGACCTCCTTAGACTTTAACCAGTTTAGACATCTTACAACAGCTTTAAGATGTTGAATTTGAATTTGGAAAAATGACGATTCAACAACTGTAGGGCGAAAGAGTAGGAGGACTACTTCAACCTCTGCACCTTAGCAATGACAGAAGATAAGCATATTCTTTACTCTTCCATATTGGAAACTAGTTTACTTTGACACAGTCTTGATGTCATGCACATTGAAAAAAATGTATGCAATAATGTGCTATACATGTTTCTTAATGAATCCGGTAAGTCAAAAGATCATCTTCAAGCGAGAAAAGATTTACGGGCCATGGGAGTTCGTGAAAACGCACGGCTTGATGAGCTTGATAAATTTCAACTAGCAAAGTTCACCCTCATAAAATAGAATAAGGAAGTCTTTCTAGTTAAGTTGAAGAAAATAAAAGTTCATGATGGTTATTTAAGCAACATTTCATGATATATTGACATGCATGCAAAAAAGGTTGCTGGCTTGAAGGGTCATGACTCACATGTTCTTATGCAACAGTTACTTTCACTGGCTATAAAGAATGCACTTCCTCCCGATGTGTCCATCATTTTGGTGGACCTGAGCTTATTCTTTCAAAAGTTGTGTTCTAAGGCTTTGATTATTGAGGAGCTCGATCAATTGCAGTCCAAAATCATTCTTACGCTTTATCATTTAGAGATAATCTTTCCTCCCTCCTTTTTCACTGTGATGATTCACCTGACAGTCCACCTTGTTCATGAAACAAAGCTCGCTAACCCAGTTCAATATCGATTGATGTATCCTATTGAGAGGTTATCATTTTACATATTTGTGTCATCATTACTTTCTCAATTTACTAGTCGCCCATTTCACCATTTAGTATAATTTTTCCTTCTTTACTTTATAGGTTTCTTGGCAAATTAAAATCTTACGTAAGGAATAAGGCGTGGCCAGAAGGTTATATAGCTGAAGGTTATATAGGGATGAAGTCTTGTATTTCTGTTCAAGATACTTTGATGACATTGAGACGGCTTTCAACCAACGACCTTGTATAGATTATTGTCCTGAGCCTAAGCCAACAACGTCTACAGAGTTGTTAATCCCTCATGTTCGTAAACTAGTTGGAGGAAGTGAGAACTTCAAACTAACTGCAACTGAGAAGTTGCAAGCACATAGACATGTCTTGATTAATTACACTGAAGTTGAACCCTTCCTTCAGTAAGAATTGTACACTCATATGTTATTTTACAACTATCCTTACATTTTTTCTTTACATTTCATGATCGTCTTCCCATGATTACTGGTAGGGAATTCAGAAGTCATGTGAAGCGTCAACTCAGGATTTGAACACAAATATTCTATGAAGTTGACAAAAAGGTCCACAGAGAATTCCTAAATTAATTTGCGCGTAAAATATTAAATGACCACAACCTACACCCACCAGAGTTCAGAGCCCTTGCAATTGGCCCTTTTGACCATGCAAAAAGGTTTACAGTATACAATGTCAATGGTCTCAAGTTTTGCATGGTATCACGAGATAAAGGATTGGAAACTCAAAATTCGGGTGTTTTTGGCACCTTTGGGGGCAAGGAGTTATGTGAGCAGCAGTGACGGCAACATGTAGTTCGGAGGTGCCCTTACTATGGAAAGCTTCTTGATGTTGTCAAACTAAATTACTAAGGCCGTTTTACTATTAAGTGTTTGTGGGCAAATACGACAACTCCCTAGGGACTCACAACTGATGATTTAGGCATCACATCAGTAAATTTCTTGCGTCTAATTCACACCGGTCAATTTGAAGAAGATGAGCCTTATATTCTTGCGTCAGAGGCACACTAGGTTTATTATGTCGAGGACAAGGATACATGGATTGGAGCATGGTGGTTCACTTAAAGCCTCGATACCTTTACGACATGGGTGATGGTGACAACATCACCTACGAGAGTGAGCCATTCCATCCTGCCAATTTTGAAAACTTCTTTCTCAAAAGCGGTGATAATTTACCTATAGTTTGACAAGTTTTTAAAAGTTCACATCATTTAAATTTAATGTTTTCTACACAACAATACTACACTAACATTTCCTCCAAAATTTTTTTGTAGGTATGGCGACAAAGAATGATTAAGTGTAACCATACTTTTGTTCTTCTAACTTTTAATTTTCTTCAAAAAAATTATGACTAACATTTGTAACGGTTCAATAACCGCTACAAATGTAAAAAAAACTGCTACCAATTATCACCGCTATAAACTAGGATAACCCAACCGCTACAAAAACCGTAACATTAATCGCTACAAGATTCACGTAGATCCCTATAAATACCCCCACACCAAACTTTTTTCATACACTTCTCCATTTCTTTACTCCATTCTTCTCTCTCATTTTTTCTCATTTAGGGATTTTTTTCAAGAGTCCAAGATCTAAGTAAGGTCATCAAATATAGTAAATTTTTTATCAATTCTTTCATCTTCACATTTTTTCTTTTACTTATAATATTCATACTAATTATTTTTTTTGCATAAATTAACAAACTATTCCTCAGCATTTTTTATGTTCCTTCCATAATGATCAAAATCTATGAGACAAAAAAATAAGTACTTGTTACCTATAAATCCACAATATTATTTATATTTTGTCAATATTACGTAAATAAATTTTATATTTATGTAACTCAATTTAATCTTTTTTTTGTTAACGTAATTCAATTTGTTATATAGTAATCAACTTGTTAGAACAATATTATGACAATTGAATTAAATTAATGGATAATTTTTTTTTCATTTTCTAAAATATTTATAGCGGTTATTAGAATATCTACAAAGTTAAAAGTAAATTTAAAAATTGATTACATTTTTGTGCACACTTTTAAAATTTCATCCTATATTAGTAGCGCTTCTATAACCGCTACAAACATATTGGCACCATTTTTAAAAATTTCATATTTCAACTTAGTAGCGTTTAAGAAAGAGTCAAAAATTTCATTTATTGTTTTCCCGCCATTGGAAAATTTTATAACTGCTAAAAAAATTATCGGCAAATTTGTAGCGTTATATAACCGCTACAAAATTGTCAGATTAAGAGTTGACTTAATCTGAATATTGTAACGGTGTGCACAAACCACTACTAATTCAGTAGCGATGTTTGTCCTTGAGTAGCGATTATAGTAAACCATTACAAAATCACTTGCAACAGGGGTTTTTGTAGTGGTTTTATCATCCACTACTAATGCTGTTTATAGCAGTCAAAACTGCTACAAATAGACCTTTTTAATTGCTACTAAATCACAGTTTTTTTATAGTGTTGAGGAAATGGAACATGAGTTGTCTTATTGGAGATCAATATGTATGTATTGATCTACTGGTAGATGAACTCTCCAACATTTAGTTTTACTCCAGAAATCAAGCAAGCCAGTTGGTTGAAATCTTGGCTAGAAAAGAAGTTGAAGTTCTAGAACTTGTTGACAAAATATCTAGTATAGATATTGTTAGATATGATTAGTTTTGATGATGTCAAATATAGATATAAGATATTAAGAGGAAAAATTTTGCATAATGTATTAATCTCCAACATTGACTAACTACTATATTTCATGTTGCATATCTTATAGATTAGTCAAGCAAAGCAAGAAAGAGATTGGAGAAGGAAACACTTGAAGGAACTAATGGGAATATCAAGATTCAAGCTCCTAGAGGAAATACTGGATGTTTCTATGCTCAGAAGGGAATTCAAGCTTACTGTAGCATTCAGGCACTGTAGCAGGCGAAGAACTATAGCACTCGAGTTCAAGGAGTTCTTAGCAGAAATGGCCTCCGGATGTTTCCTAAATTGAACACTCGAGTTGGTTATGTAAAACTCGAGTTGACACTGTTCATAACTGCATAAATGGGTTAGAACTCAAGTTTGAGGATCAGAACTCGAGTTCGGTATGAACAAAAATGCACTATGTTCATCCCTGTTTTACGTTCAGCTTGAGTGAGCTTCAGTTATTCAACCATATCTCCCAAAACACAACTCTGATTGAGATGAAACCAATGACATATGAAACTAGACTCCTAATTCATCAAATAGACACTAGAAAAAACATCAAAGGAGCTTAGATGAAGCTGATAGGAATGTTTGAAATGGAACTTCAAATCACCATCATGTTCAGGAACATGTTTAGTAGTTTGGACAAATCTCTCAAACTACACATTGAAATGAGTTCAAACAAGTTCTATATGAAACTAGACTCAAAGAGCTTTTCATGGATATATAATATGTCAAATTTGGAGTTATAGTAAAAGTGGTATAGCTTCTGGATATTGATGCTTGAGAATACTTACGCTATCTACACTTATTGGAACATAACTTGAAGAATACATCAAGTTTAGAGCTGATTCCTTTTGCATTGGAATGTAAGCAACAAGAGCTTTCTAATGATCAATCATTTACCATACTTGGAGTCAAATCATGTTTTGAGTCCATTGTTCACACTCCCGCAAGTATCTGATATGCACTCGAGTCATGAGAGTTCTGGAGTGAGAGTTTGTTCCAGAGACATACCAAGATCAGTTGATATGAAGTGTACTCGAGTTTGGAGACAAGCGCTCAAGTTTTGTAGTAGACTTGCACTTGAGTCATGGAAGTTCTGAGGCAAGAGTTTATTCCTGAAAGTTCAGAACTGAGAATAACAAGCTATGCACTCGAGTTCACAGACATGCACTCGAGTCGTGAATTATAGTTACACTCGAGTTTTGAGAGTATGGCCATGAGAGTTTATATCTGAGAGATTTACAATTGGGAAGAAATGAAGCACACTCGAGTTCTCCATCTTACTACACTCTAGTTCATAGAGTGTTGGCATGCGAGTTTATTCCATAGAAGCTTGAAAAGTCAGATTAACATGAAGCACTCGAGTCCAGCCAAGCATACTCGAATTCGGTGGAGATTTGCACTCAAGTTCATTTTTACACTTCTGAAAGTTTCAACCAGAGAATTTTGCAGAAACTTGAAAACTCATGATGTACTCGAGTTCATAGTTCAGCACTCGAGTTCTGAAGCAAAGTGCACTCAAGTTCCAGAAGTGCATCCTTGCGAGTTCCTGGCCGAGACTATCTGGAGATATGGAAACATCACTATGCACTCGAGTTTCAGATAGAAAACTCAAGTTTGGAAGACGCTGAAGCAAAGACAAATTACGGGACGAATCCGAATATGCCTAAACATTATCTAATCATTATGTTTACGCTTGTTATCAATCTTAAACATCATTCAATATTTGTTCCAAGTGTGAAATAGATTAACATTGAAGAGATCATGGGAAGAGATGAAAAGATGTTTCACGTGAAGTCGAGCGTCCACTAATAACGGCTAGTTTTTCTAAAGTAGAAATCTGTCAGAACAAGCAGTGTGACTCTAATGGGTATGTTGAGATATTATCAACGAATCATGGGTAGCAAGAGTATTCAACAAACAAACCAACAAATGTGGAAACAGTAAGCAACACTGAAGCATGTGTCAAAGCACCACGATCATTGAGCAACGGTATGTAACCGTTGAATTATCTGTCGCACGATCAGATTCCAACGGGCAGGATGTTTGAATGCTTCCAACGGCTCTCAACCATCTTCTATATAAACTGAAGCATTCAAGAAGAACATATACAGATATAGTAAACAGAGACATGAAAACACAAGCATCCTGAGTCTTTCGCCTCTCGTACTCTCTTCTCTTTTTTGTTTTATATATCATGTATATTTGAGAGAGTGATTATTTTGTATTGTACTTCAGTGAGTATCTTGCCCACTTTGTGAGAGAGTCTATAAACACTTCATCTATATATTTGTATTGATTTCAACGTAGAGGGACCTTGAGAGGGTTGATTACCTTACGAGGAAGTTGTAGAGAGAATTACCAGTAAGACTTTCTGCTCGTAAGACTTACAAGGTTCAAACAGTAGAGAACATTGCTGCTCGTAAGACTTACAGTGGTGTAAGCAAAATAGAACATTACATCTCGTACAACTTGCATGAGTAAGCAGGAGAGAAAGGTCTTTGGGATTGCTTTGCTCAACTTACCGTAAGAGGGTGTAAACCTTACATTGTGTAAGGGGGAGTAACTTCGTAAGAGATTTGTAGAGGCTTTTTCTTGTGTCTGGTTAAACAAGAAGATAGTAGATTGGAAATCTCAGGAGGAGTCTGGGGACTGAACGTAGGTCATCGTGGATTGGACCGAACTAAGATAAGTCACAGTTTGCATCTTCTCTTCCCTAAGCTTTTACTTTTCCAACATATATAATCTATATATATGCGTATGATTTTATAATTCCTATGTACTTATTTGATAATCTGCGAAAAGATTTTAAAATATTAGACTTTATTATCATACTCCTAATTTACCCCCTCTTGGGTGTCAGCCGGTTCTAACAGATATACCACAGGATCCTCTATTCATCACTTAGGCATATGGAAGAGAACTTATTTTCCTTCCTCACTGGTTTAATGATCTGGATGATCTGATCCTCAGTGAACTCATTAGCTTTATCAAATTCCTCATAATCATATCCAAGATAAGAGTTTATGATAGAGGGTGACAATTGAATCTTCTACCCTCTCACAATGGTCTCCAATCTCTCTTCAACCATTTCCTTCTTATTCCCTTTCATTTTGACAGAGTACATATTTGAATAGAAGGCTTTGACTACAGAGGGGCTATAGGAAAGATCAACTTGAAGCCACCTTTGGTAGTGTTCCAAGAAGCCATATAGGTTGAATCCAATGTTTTCTCTCAAGTAAGGAAAATCATTATACACTACAGGGTACATAGGCTTAGTGGAGAATAAATATTTGTACCTCTTATTTTCATCAGGTTGAAGAAGTGTTCTGGTGTTGAAGTCAATAGGAGGTCTAGCTACTTCTTCTTCTATTAAGATCATATATGGTTCTGGTATGCTTCTATAAGATAGAGCTTAAGAAGTATTGCTTGGCCCATCTTCTATATTCTGAACCATCCCCTTTATCACACTTTTTACAGTCTTATCTAGACTGTCACTTTCAATATAAGGGTCTCAAGATGATGTGTTTGGAATATCCTTCTCTTTAGATGTTGAGATATGAGAAGTAGACTTGGAAACTAATCTTGTTTCCATAGGTTCCTTGATGACAATGCCTTTCGCCCTAGAGGACCCCTTAAATGATGCATCTGCCACCTTTGGTATGAACTTCTTTGGTGTTTTCTGGGTTGGAGACTTCTTTGAAGATGGTTTTGATGGTGGAGGAGCATTTCCTTTCTCTACATTAGCTCTCTCGGTCCTCATTTTGAATTTTTTGGCAAGTGTCGGAGGTTAGGTTTTCTGGAGGTTTTGAAGGATTTTGAAGTTGTAGATGGAGGAAATAGGTGTTTCTGAGTGGGTTTTGATCGCAAGATTAAGGTGAAAACAATGGGAGATATTTTTATACAGAGTGAAAATAGAGTGGTATTCAAATAATGAGCAGAGAGTGAGTTTAGTTTCTTTATATTGTGAACTAGGATTATTCGGATAGTTTCATGAGTATTCGAATAGTGGGGGGATTATTCGAATACTTATGAACTTATTCGAATAAAAAGTGAGTGAATATGTGTACCTGTATTCGGATAGGCTTGATGGTATTTGAATAGTCTTTTCCCTGATTACCTCAACTATTCGAATAGTTGACATAGTATTAGAATAGTCTCTGTTGATTTGTAGCTCATGTTATTCGAATAGAAGGAGTAGTATTTTGATAGTTTCTTTAGATCTGTTCACCTATTTGTTCTATTTGAATAGTATACTACTATTTTGATAGTTTTATGTGTTTAGCTCCTTAGTGTATTCGGATACACTTCCTTCCCTATGGAATACTAACAGTTTAATCTATTCGAATAGAGGTTTCACTATTCGAATAGTCTTTTTCAAGAGTTATTTGAAATTATTCGAATAAGAGTTTTATTAATCGAATACATTCTTTAAAACCAATATTATTTGAATAGTTTTTCAAAAACAAAAGTTGTCTTTATTTGGATAACTTGAGTTGTATTCGACTAGAGCTTTGAAGTGAGATTTGAAGATAGTCTTCATCTATTCGAATAATTGATACACTATTCAAATACTTTCATTGTAAAACTTTGCCTTTGTATTCGGATAGTGAGTCTGTTATTCGAATAGGTTTTTTTTCCTGCTTTGTAAAATCATCCTGTTATTCAAATACTTTGTTCATTATTCGAATAGTCTCTTTGTAAAATCTTTTTTTGTATTTGAATAAAGACTGGAGTATTTGAATAGAATTTTTGTATACTTTGTGAAACTACTTTATTATTCGAATACCATTCTCACTATTTGAATAGTTTTTTTGAAGAAAGATGTTTTAGTATTAGAATATATCTTCTGTTATTTGAATAGACTTTTTCAATTTGAAAGGAAATTGAGTTTACTTGAATAGTCTGGCTTTATTCGAATAGTTTTCTTGAACTAACTTTCTTTTGTATTCGAATAGTGACCCTGTTATTCGAAAAGTTACCAATACACAGATTGAGATAATAACACTTGTATTTGAATAGTCAGTTTATATTCCAATATAGTCATTTTAAAAACGTGTCTGTGTATTTGAAAATAGTGGTTAGTATTCGAATAGTGCTTCTATTCTTAGAGTCTCCTTTTTATATTGAATCCTACAAAACACAAATCTAGAAGCGCTGATGCTTAAGTTAGTAATTTTATCATCAAAGCATAATCAAATGAATAAAGAATACATAATTTTACTCACAATTCATTAGGATTTGCATTCCCAATTCCCTTCTTATATATAGAAATTGATCATTTGTTAGAGGTTTGGTGAATATGTCAGCCAATTGCAGATGTGTTGGGATAAATACCACTTTGACATCTTTCTTTTGAACATGAACTCTAATGAAATGATGGCTCACATTAATGTGCTTAGTTCTTGAGTGTTGTACTAGATTTTTAGCCAACCTAATAGTATTGGTGTTGTCACAGTAGATGAGAATTTCTTTGAGGTAAATGCCAAGATCTTGTAATTGTTGTTTCAACCATAATACTTGTGCACAATAACTTGAAGCTGTTATATATTCAGCTTATGTTGAGGATAATAACACTATATTTTATTTCTTGCTGAACCAAGAAACAACTGCTCCTCCAAGAACTTGGCATTGTCCACTTGTACTTTTTCTATATTTCTTGTATCCACCATGATCTGAGTATAAGTATGTAGTTAGATATTCATTACCTCCCTTAGGATACCATATCCGCAACTCCACTATGTCAGCAAGGTATCTGAAAATTCTTTTCACCATTTTAGCATGTGATTCCTTAGGACATGATTGATATCTAGCACACATACCAATACTGAATTGAATATCTAGTCTGCTAGCTGTGAGATAGAGCAATGATCCAATCATCCCTCGATATTTTGTTATGTTGAATTCAGCTTCTTTCACGTCTGCATCTAGTAGAGTTGTTGAACTCATGGGAATATCAACTCTATTGGTTTGATCCATTCCATACTTTTTAAGAAGTTCTTTAAGATATTTAGTTTGAGATATGGATATTCAATTCTTTCTTTGTTTGATTTGCAAACCCAGAAAGAATGTTAATTCTCCCGTCATAGACATCTCAAATTATCCTTTCATAATATCAGAAAATTCCTTGCACAGAGAATCATTAGTAGCTTCAAAGATAATATCATCAACATATATTTATACAACTAACATATCTTTTTTCTTACATTTTATAAATAGAGTTGTATTTACCCTTCCTTTGTCAAACCCGTGATCAATGAGAAAATTGCTTAGTCTTTCATACCAAGCTCTTAGAACTTGCTTAAGGCCATAAAGGGCTTTCCTTAGTCTATAGACATGATTTGGATTAGAAAAATCTTCAAAATTGGGAGGTTGTTCAACATAAATTTCCTCTATTATTTAACCATTAAGGAAAGCCCTTTTTACGTCCATTTGATAGAGTTTAAATCCTTTGATGAACCTAAAGGCTAAGAGTACACATATGGCTTCCAATATAGCCACTGGAGCATAAGTTTCTCATAATCAATTCCTTCTTCCTGATTATAACCTTTGATCACCAATCTTGCCTTGTTTTTTTTACAATGATTGCAGATTTATCAAGTTTGTTCTTAAATACCCATTTAGTTCCAATGATTGGATGATCCTTAGGCCAGGGTACTATGTCCCAAACTTGATTTCTCTTAAATTAATTAAATTTTTCCTGTATTGCTATAACTCAATCATTTTTTGTTAGAGCTTCATCAATGCTGGAGGGTTCCAGTTCTGAAATAAATGCTGAAAACCTTACTTCATTAAGAATATTGTTTATAGTTTGTACTCTTTATTCAACATTACCTATGATCTGATCTATGAGATGATTTCTATTAAACTTCCAGGCTTTGAGTTGTTCAGAAGAAGATGGCTAACTCTATTTTTCTTTTGGTTTAAAAGACACATAGGGAGTTTTTGAAACAATTTGATTTATTTTAGAACTAATCACTTCTGACTCATCTTCTAAGGGTTTGACAGGAAGATCAATTTCAACAAACACAACATGTATATATTCTTCAACAACACAAGTTTGCTTATTAAAAACTTCATAAGCTTTACTTCTATTAGAATATCCTAAGAAAATACCTTCATCATCCTTGGGATCAAATTTTCCTAGATTATCCTTACCATTATTGTGAATAAAGCACTTATATCCAAATATGTGCAGATGACTGAAGTTTGACTTTCTTCCTTTGTAAAGCTCATATGGTGTTTTCCCAGCTTTGATTTGATGTAAGCCCTGTTGGAGATATAGATGGCAGTACTTACTACATCAGCCCCAAATACTTGTGAAACTTCTTTTTCATTAAGTATTACTCTTGCCATCTCTGTGAAAACTCTATTCTTCTTTTATACAACACCATTTTTTGAGGGTTTCTCAGTGCTGAGAAGTTGTGTTCAATGCCATTTGTATCATAGTAGTCTCCAAATACTTGGTTTTCAAATTATCCTCCGTGATATGTTCTAATAGTTGTAATAGACATACTTTTCTCATTTTGCACTTTCTTAGCAAAAATAATGAATTTACTAAAAGCTTCATCTTTTGACGACATAAAGATAGTCTATGTAAATATTGAGAAATCATCAACAATAACCAAAGTATATAGGTTTCCCCCAAGGCTTTTTACCCTTACTGGTCCAACTAGATCTATGTGGAGCAGTTGTAATGGTCTTTTTGTTGATATTTCATTTTTGGTTTTGAAAGAGGATTTAGTTTGCTTCCCCTTTTGACAAGAGTTGCATACTAAATCATTTTTAAACTGCAACTTAGGTAAATCTATCACCAAATCCTTTTTGATAAGTTTATCTAATTGATGCATATTTACATGTGCTAATCTTTTGTGCCATATCCAGCTTTCATCATTATTACTAAGAAAATAGTTTTCAAAGATATGATTATTGATATCAATAGTATAACAATTACCTTCTCTTATGGCTTTGATTTTTACCTTAAGTTCATTTTTCTTGATAGGTAAATCTTTCTTACTTACTATAAGACATTCCCTAGAATCAAATATGACTCAGTTGTCTTTATCAACACTTTGACTTATGCTTAGTAGATTATGCATTAATTTTTCTACATATTAGACATATTTGATTTGTATTCCATTCTCAACTCCAACTTCTCCCATTCCATCAATTTTTCCAGATTGATTTCCACCAAACTTGACTCTGCCTCCTTCTTTCAGGATTATGGAGGTAAATCTCTCTCTGTCACCAGTCATGTGTCTTGAGCATCCACTGTCTATGTACCATTTACTTCCTTTGGATGCCTTAAAGCACACCTACATGAAGAGATGATCAAGTTTTAGGTACCCATACTTTCTTGAGTCCTTTGTGGTTAGTTTGAATTTTCTTGGGCAAATATGAACCTTTGGATACCCATCTGTAGGTTCCCATAGTTCCTTCCTTTTTATGATAACAAGATGAAGTATAATGTCCCTTTCTATAGCAGAAATTTCAATAAGCGAAGGGATTGAAAGCACCTACAAACTTTTGAAAATAATTTGTAAGTTTGCTTACTAACTTTTTTCCTTTCCTTTTGACTTGTCTGACTTTTGATCATATCCAATTCCAGATTTTTCATTTGTGAATTTTTGATTTTTCAAAATCACCTCGAGCATCTCACTTCCTTTTGTGAACTTTTCAAGGGTTTTGGTAAGATTATTATTTTTCTTTTCTAAAGACTAACAAGTGTCACAGGAAACTGGTTTTAATTCCTTGAGTTGTTCCTCAAGTATTTTCACAATTTTCTTGTGAATCACAAGTTCTTTTACAATTTTTATAAATTTAGAATGTAAAGTATTATATTCATCATGTAATTCATCATAAGTAGGATTTTTAGTTACCTCATCTTCCTCTAATTGTTCTTAAGCTACTAGAAAGATGTTGGCTATTTCTTTATCGTCTCTTTCTTCTTCATTAGTAGAATTGTCTCCTCGGATGGCTAAGACATAAACTTTCTTCTTGGAAAATTTTCTCTTCTTTCTTTCTTTGTTCTTTAAATACTCAGAGCATTCTAATTTGATGTGTCCAGGCTTCCCGCATTTGTAGCAGATGATCTGATCCTTTTTTTTCTGCTAGTCATTCCTTTGTTGAAATTTTTAAATCCTTGACCTTTCTTGTAAAATTTCTTGAATTTTTTCACAATCATTCCCATTTCCTTGTCTTCAATTTCTTCTTCTATTTTCAGCTGTGTTTCTTCTTTGATATGTTTAATGCTACTTCTTTATTCTTCTTGTCATCAATTTCTTCCAGTTCAAGTTTGAACTTTAGTTTGCTTTCATATTCTGAAAGCTTGCAAATAGGGAGGCTACTGATCACATAGATTCGTCTTTGGCTTCTTCTATTGCTGTGACTTTGGGCTCCCATTCTTTTGAAAGAATATTCAGTATCTTTCTAACTTGGGTATTCTGATCATAGAACTTGTCAAGAGCTCCAAGTTGATTTACGAGGTAAGTGTATTTGAGTTGAAACTTAGCTATCGATTCTCTAGATTTCATACGGAGCGGATCATACTTAGTAGCAAGAGTATTAATCTGGTTTTCTTTGATGCCTCAGGTTCCTTCGTGCGCTATTTCTAATGCTTGCCACATTTCCTAGGCGGTTGGAAGTGTGTAAATCCTAAAGTACTTCTTTTGACTTAACGCACTTTGAATCATTAGGATTGCTTTGATATTGAGAGTCACGAGTTTTTTGTCATTGTCATCATATCATCCAGTGACTTAGGAACTGCTTGCCCTTCTACAGTCTTTATAGGAACATAATTACTTTTTTGAATGACCTCTCATAGTTCGTATTCTGTGGCCTTGACGAACACTCTAAACTTAACTTTCCAGAAGGAGAAATGTTCTCTATTCAAACTAGGAGGTCTGGTGATTGAGGCTCCTTCGGGGAGTATTCCTTCACCCACTCTTGCCATTGGATCCTTCTTAGGTTGTTATACTTGACAAAGAAGACCTTTCTCTACTTAGCATTTAATGCTTTTGACACAATATATGCTTTTCTTGGAATTCAAATATCTTATGAATAAATTCCTTGAAACTTGCTAAACAAATGTTAATCATAAAAGAGAATAATAATAAGCAAGATTATGACTTACAACAAGAGTTCCCTTGATTTCATAAATCTTTGGTTTCATGCTCTGTTTTCTGGAAATATAAAGTATTTGAATATTCTTCTTACTATCAAGATAAAATAGTTCTTTTCTAGTTATAGATTATTCGAATAGTTTCTTCACTATTTGAATAGTATTTGATATTTTGAACTTAGACTGTTCGAATAGTCTGTCCTACTATTCGAATATTTCCTTGTGAAAAACTGATAAAGCTATCCAGATACAATAAATGGCTATTCAAATACTCTTTTAATTAGGAAAAAGCCATTCTTCAAACCTTAATACTATTCAAATAGTCTCCTCACTATTCGAATAGTCTTTCACTTACATTTTAGAATTTTATTATGATACTTATTCAAATAATCTTAAGGTATACTATCCTGATAATATTCAAGCTATTCGAATACTCCTGAAGTCTTTGGATTTGAAACACTATTTAGATAATCATCATACTATTCGAATAGTGCTCCTATTATTTGAATAGTTATCATATTATCTGAATAATGTTTTTAGAAACTAACTTTGAAATCACATCTGTTATTCGGATAATGCATTGGATATTTGAATACATTTTCACTTGAATTACTTTCAAAAAAAATTGTTAGACATACTATTCGAATAATTAAATGACTATTCGAATACTATCAACTTTTATCAGTATATCTTTATTCGAATAGCTCATGCACTATCATGATAATATTCTGTTTATTTGAATAGATTGAGGGTTATCAAAATAGTGTTCAACTGAAAACAAACTTAACAATTTGAATAGTAATATGACTATTCGAATAGTCCACAGTATTAAATCTCATGAACAGAAACACAAATTCTTATTTGAATAATTCCAAGTTTGTTATCATCAAAACTCTAAATCTAACAATTTTTATTTCTTATAAAATATCTTATTAGGCCTAACTTATTATGAAAATTTTAAACTAATTTATACTAAATTATTTTTAAGTTAGAAGAACAGGCTTTTGTATGAATTGACTGTTTCTATTTTTTCCCTTTACCACATCCAATTTTAATGTTATAGGAAAAGATAGAATTAAACTCGTATATAAAATTAACTTCTTTGGTTAAAAATAAAAAAACAAAAAAAAAATGAGTGACTTATATAATATTTACACGCATACAGATATTAAGGGTGAGACTTGAGAGGCTTAGAACGCAAGGACTATCGATCAGCGATAGAGTATATAATTATACTGTAAAGTTGGAAAAATTATGATTATATTGTAAAATTTTATAATGTACAGTATAAATAAAAAATAATGAAAAATGAAGACAATGAAGACTCCCCTATTTTTCCGCCAATAACTATCAACATAACTAAGATGTGGTTAGAGGAATATGGAAACGGAATGTAAGGGTTTAATCAGGGGTAGATTAGTATTAGTATATTTTTATTTTTAGGGTAAATTTTTCATATCCATCGTTAGATTAAAAATAAATAAATGGTTTGGATTCTCTCTGTTTTTTTTGTCGAGGTTTAGATTCAATATTTTATAAAGTTATCATTATAAATATAAATAAATAAATTTTAAATCTTAAAATATGAAAGTTCATAACTGCAATACAAAAAAAATTAAATTTATAAAATATTATAATAATAACAATTTTATAGATTATTAAATTTAAACAATTTATTTCATGATCTAAGGGTGAAAATGAAATTATGAGAAGATAATGAGAGAGTAAAAGAAGAGTATCATCTTCCTTAGCTTATATATGGTTGTGAGGCTAAAGATGTGACACGTGAGGCATTCAAGAAACCTTTTAACATATAATTGCAAAATAAAAAGTTTAATACATGGCAAATATGTGGTATAGAAAATTTTTATTTGAACTATATTGACGCGGATAACAAAATATTTCAAGTTAAATAATCTTGTGGAACAAAAATTTTGAATGAGACTTTGGATGGGCACTTTTTTTTTTTTATTAAGATGGTCACTTTAATATGTGGTGTTAAAAGATTCTAAAAATCACTAACATAATTTTATAGGTGTTAAAAGATATTTTTTTAATTACATGGGAGGGGGTAAATAATTATATCTAACTCAAATTTGTACTTAATCATGCAATAATTTCCTAGGAAATGCATTAAAATTCCCAGTTTAATTATGAAAAATCATTTAAAAATATGATTCAATTAATAGGTAAAGTGGGTATAAGAAACGATGTTGGTATCCTCGTTGATAAAGCATGGAGAAGTAATGTGGTGAAAGTTAAAAGGATTGAAGATATAACCATTTATGTACAAATGATGGTTGGAAAAGAGACTATCAACATTATCAACGCTTATGCATCGCAAGTAGGTGCAGAAGCACACCTTAAAGAAAAGTGTTAGGAAAATATGGAGGGTTTGGTTCAAAGCATACCTCTTGCTGAAAAGACTTTTTGTGTGTGGATATCTTAATGGACATGTTGGTAAGGAGGTAAGACAGTATGCAGGGCTCATGGTGGCTTTGGCTTTGGGGGTGCTTAATAGTGAAGGACAATCTATAATTGTTTTCTCTCTTGCATACAATTTCAAGATTGTCAACACTTGTTTTAAGAAGCGGGATGAACATCTATTACATATAAGAGTGGTGCCTTCAGGTCACAGATTGACTTCTTTTTAGTAAGAAAACTCGATAGAAGACTTTGTAGTAATTGCAAAGTGATTCCTCAGGATGACGTGATAGTGCAACATAGGGTCTTGGTCCTCAATATGTGTATGAAGTGTAAAAAACAAAAGCGCTGATATGTTTTAAACCCAAGGATTAGGTGGTGGCAGTTAAAGGGGCAGCAAAGAGAGATTTTCAAGAGAAAGCTTTTAAAGGATTGAGTTTGGGAGTCACAAGGAAATTCTAACACTATGTGGAAGGAAATGGCCTAGATGGTTCAAAAGGTTGCTAAAGATATTTTGGAAGAATCTAAAAGTTTTGGCCATCAAGATAAGGAGACTTGGTAGTGGGATGAGAACGTGCAAGAGAAAATCAAGAATAAGAGAAATTGTTTTAAAGCCATACACTTGTGCAACAATGATTAAAATTGTAAAAGGTACTGTGTGGCTAAAAATGAGACTAAGAAAGCAGTGAGTGAAGCTTGTTCTAAAGTGTTTAAAGGAATTTTATAAGGTGTTAGGGACAAAGTCTAAGGAAAGAAATATTTACAGGATTGCAAAGAATATAGAGGGAAAAAAGAGAGTTTTGGATCAGGTAAGGTGTATAATGGATGCAGAAAGCAAAGTCTTGATTTCTAATGGAGATATTAATGATAGATGAGAGGCCTACTTCTATAAGCTATTCAATAAGGGAGGAGGAGGTTCAACCTGTGAGTTAGATGATTTATCAATTAAAGAAGGTGAACAAAATTTGGTGTTCTATCATAGAATCCGCGTTAGTCAGGTTAATGATGCTCTTAAGAAAATGGAAAATCATAAAGTCGTTGGTCCTAACGGTATCCTTATTGAAGTTTGGAAGTGTTTAGGTGAAAAAGGGGTGTTCTGGCTTACTAAGCTTTTTAATGAGATTTTATGATCTAAGAAAATAACAAATGATTGGAGGAAAAGCGCTTCAGTGCCTATTTACAAGAATAAAGGAGATATCTAAAATTGTGCTAGTTATAGAGAGATAAAGCTTATAAGCCACAAGATGAAGTTGTGGGAAAAAGTGATTGAACACGGATTGAGATTGGAGACTCATATTTCATAGATCCAATTTGGATTCATGCTAGGAAGATCGATAATAGAAATAATTTATTTGCTGAGGGGCTTAATGGAGAAATATCGAAGCAAAAGAAGGAACTTGCATATGATTTTTGTTGACTTGGATAATGCTTTTAACTACTTGCCGAGAGATGTACTTTGGAAAGCCTTAGAAAAAAAGGTGTGCGTGTTACATATATTATGGTTATACAAGATATGTATGAGGGGGTAACAGCTAATGTGAGAATGTTTGGAGGTGGGACAAAAGACTTTCCTATAAGGATTGACTTTCATTAAGGATTAGCCTTGAGCCCTTATTTGTTTAACCTAGTCTTAGACATTCTAACTAAGTGTATACTCAAAGAAATCTCTAAATGCATACTTTTTACGGATGATATTGTTCTTGTGGCTGAGACAAGAGAATACATTAATTCTAAACTTGAGTTATGAAAAAGAATCTTAGAGTCAAAGGGTTTCCAACTGAGTAGGAGTAAGACAAAATATATGCATTGCACTTTTGATAAGGGGGAGTAAGAAGTAATTTGGTGGTCAAATTGGGAGATTAGGTTATTCTATAGGTGATAAAGTTCAAATATTTGGGATCAATTCTACTAAAAGATGGTAAAATTGATAGAGATGTTAATCATAGAATTTAAGCTGGGTGATTTAAATGGAGAAAAGTTATCAAAGTTATTTCTGATCAAAAGGTACCTAATAAAGTCAAAGGAAAATTTTATTGTACCGCTATTCGACTAGTAATGCTTTATGGTAATGAATGTTAGGCAGTGAAGGGGTTACATGAGCACAAAGTCGGGGTAAGTGAGATGAGGATGTTGAAGAAAAAATGATTGAAAATCATTTGAGATGGTTTAAATATGTATAGTGGAGGCCATTAGATGTGCTTGTAGTGGAAAACGCATCAAGAATCTGGTATAACATGAATATCATGAGGCAACAAAAATTTGGATGATTTGAGTCGCGTCAGAGGACATTGTCCTTAAGAGCTATTTCGTGACCAATGGTAGAGAGGAAGCAGCACTCCCTAGGATTAAACAGATCCTTCTTGGTTTATATCAAGGCAACAAAATTAGCGAAAGTTAATGGTAAGAACAACACAAAGAAAAGAAGATGGAGGAAAAAGAGGCTTTTTTTCGTACGTACCAAGTACTCCATCTCTCGCCCATTTATAGTTGCACATTAGAGAGCGGAGAGGCACATAGATACCAAAAAACACATCCCTTGGAGATAGAGAAGACACACCAAATAGAACAAGTCTCTTAGCCAAGCGTTTGACTGCTGGCAATTTCTGGCCTCGAAGAGTAACAATTTTTGAAGTGCCCAAAATAGGGGTTTACCGAAAATTCTTAAAATAAATAAAAATATTTTTAGATGTCCAAAAATATTTTCACAAAAAGTTCCACTACCACATTTAACTCGCGCATAGGGAGGAAATCACCGGATTTCAACTATGTTTGCCTTTCGGTAGCCCGTTATTGTGTGTGCAAGCATACTACTCTTCTAGGCCTCTTTACAAGCCCAAGATAGTATAGTGACATATATAGGCTTGTGCTCTCTTATTCCCAAGCAATGTGGGACTTGTTTCTTTGACACTCCTACTCAAATATTCATATTTTACAACAATCCCCCACATGTGTTAAAGAAACTCGCTGTGTTAATTGTACAAATATAACCATTGTATCTAGTTGTCCTTTGGACTATGAACTAGACCTAAACCAATAAGACATGATACATAGAGATATCAGTGGTCCTATAGACTATGAACTAACATCTCTTAGGCGTATATCATAGGCATTAAAGGTTAGACTATATCCTCTCTTTTTCACTGTTTACGGCAATTTTGCGTGTTATGTCAGCCATGCGTGTGCCTGGTGCTTAATGAATGATCTAGAGATTTTGTCATGATCTCATAGGAGTGGCCATACTCTATATTCATAGAGGTGATTTCATGTAAATATACCTGCACCATGCACACTGTCTCATTGAACTATGAAATCATTAAGAGCTTTGCTCAACCTACCATAATGCAGTCTAGCACATTTAAAGTGTCACAGGAAGGAACGTAAAATATATTTGTACTAGTCAGAATTGTAAATGACTTGCTCTTACCTAGTGAACCTTCTTCATGGAATCACCAACCACAAAGGTTGGGTTGCCATCACTATCAATTAGTAGTTAGCTTTAGTCCCATTCCTCTTAACATTTCAACAATCATTTTCCTCCCAAGGGGTTTTGTTGACGGATATGCTAAATTCATTTCTGACTTTACATAATTGATTGAGATAACACCATCCTTTAGCTGCCTTATAATATTATGTCTCAGTCGTATATGTCTACTTTTACCATTAAAGGTTTTGTTCTTAGCCGTGGCTATCACGGCTTAATTATGACAGTGTAATAATATTGACTGTGTTGGTTAGTCGCCTAGAGGGATATTCACTACGAATTTTTTCAACCACTCAGCCTTAGTACCATCCAGTTCTATAGCAACAAACTCAGAGTCCCTTGAGGATGGTGTTATAATGTTTTGCTTGGATGATTTCCATGTGACTGCACCACCACCAAGAATAAAGACATAGCCACTAGTGGATTTTGTCTCATATGAATCTGAGATCCAGTTAGCATAATTGTATCCTTCTAATACAATGAGAAATCTACTATATTGCATACCATAATTCATTATACCTCTTAAATATCATAATAATCTTATGAGTGCCTCCTAATGTTTACTATCTGGGCAGTGAGCATACCTGCTCAATCTGCATACATCATATGCTATGTTTGGTCTAGTATAGTTCATAAAATGTAACAAGCTCCCAATAATTTGTGCATATTTAGATTGAGCTATTAGATCTCTTTTATGTTTTTCCAAACACTACTATCATAAGGAGTACTTAGAGGATTTTCATCAAATTGTTCAAACCTTCTTAGAATCCTTTCAACATAATGTTCTTGAGAAAGTTGAATCTCATATTCATTCCTTATGATTGTGACACCCAAAATTACCTTCGCTTCCCCAAGATCTTTCATATCAAAATTTGAAGCAAGAAAAATTTTTATCTCAAGCACAAGATTTAAACTAGTACTAAAGATGAACATATCATCCACATACAAGCAAATAATTATGCAATCGCCATTCACAATTTTTATATAAACACATCTTTCTACTTCAACAGTAGAGAATCCATCACTTATCAAAACTTGATCTAATTTTTCATACCATTGTTTAGGTGCTTGTTTCATGCCATATAATGATTTAACTAACAAACTTTGTTTTCTTACCCATGAACTATACATCATTCAGGTTGAACCATATAAATTTCCTCTTCTAAGTCATCATTTAAAAATTCTTTTTTGACATCCATTTGGTAAATAATAAGATTATGAATTGATGCTAAAGCAATAATGACTCTAATAGAGGAAATTCTTGTCACGGGAGAAAATGTATCAAAATAATATATAGTCTCTTTTTGGGTATAACCTTTAGCTACTAGTTTAGGCTTGTATTTATCTATAGACCCATCAGGAAAATATTTTTTCCTAAACATCCACTTACAACCAATAGGCTTTGCTCTTGAAAATAAGTCTACTAAAACCCAAGTTCTATTTTGATTTAAAGAATCTATCTAAGCTTTAATAGCTTCCATCCAAAAATCTGCATCTAGAGAGAAAACATCTTCATAAAAATTCTTAGGTTCATTTTCTACTAGATAAGTGTAAAAATAATCTCCAAAATATATTTCTTTTCTTCGTCTTTTACTTCTCCATAAATTTTCAAATAGATCATTATTTGAATTTTGTTAAGACAAATTTTCAACCCTTTTAGGAATATGATCAACTCTTAAAGGAAAAATATTCTCAAGAAATTCTACATCTTTTGTTTCAACAATTGTATTATGTTCTAAAATATCACTTTTCAAAAATAGAAAATGATAAGAAGCACTTCGTAAAGAATAACCAATAAGCATGCAATCAACAATTTTCAAACCAATCATTTTTCATTTAGGATCAGGTAATAGAACTTTTGCAAGACCACCCCACACTTTTAAATATTTCAAGTTAGGTGTATATCCTTTCCATAGCTCATAAGGTGTTTTGTTGGTGTTCTTATGAGGTCTTCTATTTTGTAGAAAACAGGCAGTTAATAAGGCTTCACCTTATAAATAATCAGGTGCACCAGAACTTACAAGTAAAGCATTCATCGTTTCTTTCAAAGTTCTATTTTTTCTTTATGCTACCCCATTAGACTTAGGTAAATATGGAAGAGTTATTTCATGAATTATGCCTTTTTTCTCACAAAATTCATTTAATGGTAAATATTCTCCTCCTCTATCATACCTAATTCTTTTGATTTTTCTGTCTAATTGATTTTCTACCTCTTCCTTGTATAAAGTAAATTTTTCAAAAGCTTCATTTTTGTTAATAGGTATACTTTAGTATATCTAAAACAATCATCAATAAAAGTTATATAATATATTTTTCCACCTCTAGTCTTAGTTTGTTTTAGATCTTCTAAATCAGTATGAATTAGTGATAATAACTTACTATCTCTTTGTATGGGGAAATGGGGTCTTTTAGATAATTTAGTTTCTGTAAAAATTTCACATTTATCTATCATAGCATCCTTAATTCGATAAATTAGATTTAGATTTTGTAATCTTTTCAAGTATAAATTATTAACATGTCCTAATCTAGCATGTCACACATCAAATGAATCAATCAAGTAGAAGAAGATGCACTTTCATTATTTTTACCAACACTTAGTACAAAAAGACCCTGATTACACTAACCATTTCCTATCAGAACATTGTTCTTTGTCATAATAATCTTATTATATTCAAATGACAACTTAATCCCAAATTTTCCTAATAAAGATACAGGTATCAAATTTGATCTAACTTCAGGCACATACAAAATATCACTTAGTGCTAATGTCTTTCTTGATGTGAGCTTTAACACTACCTTTCATTTTCCTTGAACTTTTGCAGTTCTTGAGTCATCCAAATAAAAGTGGTCTTCTCATTCTTGGAAGGAGGCAAACATCTCCTTATTTGCACATATGTGCTTAGTAGCTTTAGAGCCTACCACCAATTTCTTTACATCACAGACCTATAAGGCTTGAGAGACTACTGCAACAATAACTTCATCATCACTATTTCCATCTCTTTCAACAAGATTTATATTTGGCTTTAGAGGATTTTTGTCTCTTTAACGTTTTTCAATCTTCTCCTTTTTCCTACACTAAGCATCAAAGTGACCTGGCTTGCTATAGAAATAACAATTTATTTTCTTCTTGAATTCGGGGTTAGAATTATTAGGCTTGCAATCAGACTTCTTTTTGTGCCAGTGTTTAGAGTCATACCACTTGTTGTATGGCTTTGCTTCCACTAAATTGGCTTTTGTAGTAATTTGCTTTCCCTTTGCTCCTTGGATCGCTTTTTTGTTGGTATCTTCAATAATAATGTGTGTAATTAGATTCGACTGTGACAACTGCTTATGCTTATACTTTAATTGTTGCTTGTAATCATTCCATGTTTCTGGCAGCTTTTCAATCAGGACTCCTGCCATAAATTCATCTGGAAGATTGATCTTTTCAGCTCGGAGTTCTTCTAACAGTTTATGATACTCGTTGATATGTAATTTGATATCTTTATCCTCGACCATTTCCCATCTATGGAAATTCCCATAAAAATTTCTTGCTTTTCGGCGTCCTCAGCAGTGTATTTCAGGATAAGTGACTCCTAAACCTTTTATGCCTCCTTGTAGACACAATAAACATTGAACAGATCATTATACATAGTACTTATAAGGGTGTGTTTGCAAACCTTATTTGTATATGTCCAAGAATCCTTCGTGGCCTAGTTAGATTCTGATGAAAGTTCTGGTTGATTGAGATTAGTAGCCATCCCATGCATATTGAAAATAGAATAAACTCATTCCTTCCAATGTCTAAAATTTTTTCCATCAAAGATTTCAATCTTAGAGGTGTCGGGAAAAGGCCTCGGAAGTGGCATTGCAAAAGGCACTACTAGTGGATTGGGATTAACATAATGATTCTCAAGGATATTGTTGGCATTGTTGTTTTCCATATTCGTAGGTGAAATTAACTCTTAAGATTGTAGTGGAAACCACAGCAGCAATTTGGTATAACAGGAACAACACGAGGGAATGAAAATTTAGACAATCTGAGTTGCGTCAGAGGACACTATTCTTTAGAGTTATTCTACAACCACCGACATAAAGGAATCTATAACACCCCATTTTTAACCACTATTATTCCTCTTATGTAATTAATATATTTACATGAATTTACAGAAATATTTCAATCACCGGTTACACATAACTCAGCCAAGTAAGGACACAAAGAGGTAATTAATGTCCACTTAAAGGCCCACTATTGTAACCAAAATTGAAATATAAAATGATACAAATAATGGTCTAATATGAGTGTAAAAATCAGCCAAAAATAAGGGAAAAAGAGTATGACGTGAATTTTCATAAAAATGTAAGGGCAAAATCGTAATTTTCCATAACACAAGGAACAAATATTTTTCCCCTAATTCTTTTATTATTTTCAGCCAAAGAGGGGAAATAAAAGAGGAAAATGGCTACTTGGTAATTAATAAGCCTATTTTAGAGTATTATTACCAAGGAAAATCAAAGTTGGAAAAGAAAGTCAACAATTACAACTAAAGTAATATTTGTAAGAAGCAATTTTTTGACATACAAGAAGCCATCGAATATTCCCATTTCCTTTTCAAGTTATGGTTGACCAAAGAAAGCAAGGGGAAGTATACTTGTTGGTCAACACTGATTCAAGAAGGAAGAAATGCTTGGCCAATCACAAGAAAGTCAAAAGGTCAAAAAGCATATGAGTTTGATGAATAAATTGAAAAAGCCATTCAATTTTCTTTTTCTTCTTAGACTTTCAGTGGAAAAAGGGAAATAGCAAGACAAATACACATATAAGGGTATATTAAAGCAAGAAGAGGAAGTCAAAGCAAAAAACAAAATTATAAGACTTTGACTAAGGCAAATGCAAGAAGCCAATTTAATTCACTCTCTCCTCTTATAGAGGGACGGTCAATTAAGAAGGAGCAAGAGAAATATATATACAAGGGTAATATTATATATAAGAAACAAAAGTGTTGACTAATAGGACATAATCACATGTAAAGGAAGTTGGCTAACTTATCAAGTCATTAGCCCTTCATCTTCTTCCACTCATTCACGGCCAAAAATCTGAACAAAGAGAAAGGAAGAGCTCAAGAACAAGCCAAGCACAAAAAGCCTAGGGTTTCACCAATCCAAGGTAAGAACTTGCAAAACCTTGTGATTTTGTTTGTTAATCACTCTATAACCTCTCCTAACCACTTCTACTCCATTAAATCCATGGTTTTCAAGACAAATCAAGAGCTTTTAGAGAGAATAGATTTTCATCTAGGAGAGAAAAGGAACGAGAATCAAGAGGTAAACTTCAAAACTTGTTTCTCTTGTCTTGTTAGATGTTGTTGGTGTTGTTGTTAGTAGATATTGCTTTATTTTCTCTTGTTTTCAAATTATGGGCTGAAATTAAACCTAGGGAAAATGCTACATAAATTTCCTCTAAATATGTCCATTTAGTATTTAAGTAGCTAATCATTTGATTAGAAGTAGAAAGGAAGTGATTAGGCAAGAGAAAACAAGAAAACAATATAATCCTCCTAAGAACCCTAACTTTCTGTCATGTGCATGATGTGATGAAGGAGTTAGAATTTGATAATTTTGATGATTCCATTGGATTTAGAAGGAAAAATTGTATAGGTATGCAAGTGTTCATGATTTTTGGATGTTTGTATGCCAATTTGAAAATTTATAAAGTGTGTATGTACATGTTGTTTGATCTGCCCCTCTGTGGCAATGATATTGTTCAATGTGTTTTGTGGGAAAAACCTTGTCTAAAAATTCTGAAAATTTTCAAGATTAAATTAGAGACATAGATATTTAATTTGACAGATAGTTTGTAATTTTCAAACAAGTACATTAGGAGATATGGATTTTTGAAATTATGCCCTGTTTTCTGGAATGCAATCTGGAACAATGATGTTTAATGAATTACTAGGAATGATATGACTAAGGTGAGTAAACCTAACTATTTTTCTTCAAATTTAAATTTAAATATCTTCAATTAGGCTTTGAAATCAGTCAAATTATATTTTTGTAGAATAAATTATGAATTTCTAAATTTGACTGAAAAATATGCTAGTTTCTGGAAAACAATGAAACTACACTGTACAGAATTGTATTGTGTAGAAACTGTTATAATTGCATTAAATAACTAACAACATTCAGTTTGAAAGAAGTAATACTATAAGTAATAACCAATTACTTGTAACTTTAATTTTGGTAGGAATTAGAAATAACCGAGCCAGAACAAGTTTAGGACAAACCCCGGAACTGAAAAAGAAGTCAGGTAGTAGTACTTTCTTTCATATACTATATAATTATCTATATCTTTTTATATGGCATCTTCCGTAACATGACATAAGCCTAGCTGTGATCTGAGATCCAGCGATGGTACACGCGAACAAGCGGGGGATTCAAACATATTGTTTGACCTTGGACACGAGTTAAACCGAGGCATAAACATTCGTTTAGCCTTCAATAGTATGCATATAGCACGAGTTAACATCTTACATGACATGGCACACTGCATATTTATTATTACATTTTATATGTTTGAACTGTCTGCCACTACTGAGATTCTTTTGAATCTCACCCCTTTTTCCAAAATACAAAACCTTACATCTGAAGCAGACGGCTCAAAAGGCAAGATGATGGCTTCCAGTGATTAGAGTCCTAAAGCTCTCTGGTGCTGCTATAGTTATTTTTCTTGTACCTTTTGCTACTTTTGAATGCTCCGTACATTTGTATATATTTTCAAACCCTGCGAGGATTCTCTTGTAATGTAAACTTGTACTTAATATCATTATTTGTTTTCGTTGTTTCTGTATGCCTTATGGAACTTTATGCTTGTTACTCTATGAATATCAAAATATTGAGGGGTATGATAGAATCAACACTCCCCATGATTAAATAAACCCTTCTTGATTTATATCAAGGCAATAGAACTAGTGAAAGTTAATGGCAACAATAGCACAAAGAAAAGACGATGCAGAAGAGAGGCTTTTTTTCGTACATATCGAATACTTTGTCTTCCACCTATAGTTGTGATTAAGAGAGCGAGAGGCGCACACACACACACTTGAAAGCACGTCCCTTGGAGGACCGAACCACTAGCAATTTCTGGTCCCAAAGAGTAAAGAAATTTTTGAAGCATATTTTTAGATGTCCAAAAATATTTTCACAAAGATTGCCACTACCACGTTTAACTCACGCGCAGGGGGGAATAGCAAGATTTCAACTACGTTTGCCTTCCATTAGTCCATTGTTGTGTGCGTGAGCCAACCACTCTTATAGGCCTCTTTACAAGCCCAATATAGTATAGTGATATATATAGGCTTATGTTCTCTCATTCTCAAGTGATGTGAGACTTGTTTCTTTGACACACCCACTCAAATATTCATTTTTTACAACAATTAGTGAGGAGAGTAGATCAAATTGTTTGGAGTCCAGTTAAAGGGGTAGAGAAAGACCGAAGAGAATGTTCAATGTGGTTATTAAGCAAAATCTCTTAGTTAACAATTTATGCTGAGATTTGATTTTTGATAGAGCTCAATAGAGTCATTTGATCTATGTAGCTGGCCTTATCTAATGAGATTATAAGACTCTATTGTTATTATTGTGAAACTAAATTAAGATATTCGTTAGGACAAGGACGTCTAGATCTAGTCAACGAGCCACTTTGAGAATGAGAAAATTTAAAAAATAAAAAAGGTTCAAGCTCATAAACCTAACAATAATAAATACACACGAAAGCCTGCTCCTAAAACAAAATAAAAAGTCAATAGGAGGCTTAACGGTGAGCATCTAATGATCGAATTTTTAGACAATATGATTTATATTTGAAAAAAATTGGTAAAAAAATCACTATTTGAAAATCTTATTAATTAAAAAGACGTTATAGATTTCTATCTGTAGAAAGTATTAATACTCTACAAAATTTCATACACAAAAAATATCAATACTTTTCTATCCTTAGAAAGTATTAATAATAAAATTTCATACACAAAATATCAATACTAAGAATTCAAGTCTTTCTGAACCCATAAAATATTCAAATAAAGAGATTTCACCAATTATTCCTTTATATTTTGGTCTATAAATTGAAGGCAAGAGGAAGTAATTTATTGACATGAAAATATTACAACAGTTATGAGAGAAAACAAGTAGCACTATGAATGTGAAATATGGAGCGAGAAGTCAAATAAAACATCAAAAGTACGAAATTATTTCTCAATGAAAGGGAAGAATAATCAGATATATAGACCTAAAGGATAATTACAATAAGTCGAATTAACAATCCTTTGGATAACGCATAACTGAAACATTTTCTGTGAAGCAATTCTTAGCCTCTTCATGTATCCTAAAGAACACTTTTATTTTAAACAACACAGATGACACCGTGTGATGTACCGGCAGAAAATTCAACCAATTATCCTACCAAACAGCTTCTTTATTTAATTGAAAATCTGAAAAGTTTGTAGGAAGAAGATAGTCGAAACTACATGGGGAAAAAATCAGTCTTCCATTTATAATATGAAGTGATTCAAATTTGAAAGAATAAACTAAAGAAGCATTTAATATAGGGAAATTATTATGGAAAAAGAAAATTGAAGAAAATCAACCAATAAGAATGATAATGTGGATAATACATTTGGACCAATAAGAATGATAATGTGGATGATACTTGTACAGCAAGCTCCACCACACTATTTTTTTGCCACATTATAACTGTCAATTTAGGCCAAACTTATAAACTAGGTCCCAATTTTTTTTTTTTAATTGAGCATACGTATCTTTTTATTTGATGTAATCCTATAATAAATATACCGGCCCTTCAGGGTCAAGAGTAAACTCTTCACGGCTTCTTTTTTAATCAAAGTAAAAAATGAATTAATTATAAATATTTATTCATCAGTTATAGCTAAAAAAAACTAAAAGGACATAAATGTAAAGAAAGAAGGGTCTTATTGAAGCAGTCAAACGTAACCAAATCTAAAGAAGTTCAACAAAAGATATTTTGGTATAAAGTGATAACAGAGTCCTTCTTTGAGCCTGCGGAGGTAAGGATTGTTCTCTTTAGGATTTGTTTAATTCTACATTCCATTTTTATGTTCTTAAAACAATATTGTAGAATGACACTTTAGAATAAGTTTTAAAACAATAATAACAATAAAGTCTTATTCCACAAGGTAGAGTCTGCTACATAAATCGCAAGTTGCTATTATGCTCTATTAAAACCAGATAAGTTTTAGAAACAAGAAATATTTTTTTTAAAAAAATATATTTGAATCATTATTTTAGAAAACATATCTAAAATGGTGACTAGTGAGCATAAATGGTGAAAGAATAGTTTGTTTTATTAGCATAAATGGTATTAATGAAAAAAAAGAACAGTTTGTTTTATTAAATGGTATTAATGAAAGAATAATGTTCATTTCACCCACACACACACAAAAAAAAAAACAATGTTCATTGCCTCATCTCCAATTTTATAGAACAAAAAGTAACAACACATTAAAATGATGTTGAGATTTGTTATTTTTTGTTTTTCAAAACACATAACGTAAAACACATTTCTAAACATGTTTAATTTTTTTATAAATGTTATAATTATGTGTGGATGTCTATATCATCTAAGAATAGAGCTTTTGATCTTCCGTCTCATATTGAATAACGTTATGCCATATTATCTCAAATTATTTGTGG
The DNA here is from genome assembly GCA_037074505.1 of Albizia julibrissin. Classification (NCBI taxonomy): domain Eukaryota; kingdom Viridiplantae; phylum Streptophyta; class Magnoliopsida; order Fabales; family Fabaceae; genus Albizia; species Albizia julibrissin. The sequence continues at coordinate 29,071,357 of CM073485.1, forward strand.
AATATGGGGCAACATCCCATCTCTTATATCATTACAAGGGCTTCTACTATTTATTATTATAACCTCCAATGGTTACATAATATAAATTAATACTTCTATTTATAATATTGTAACTCTTGCAAGGGATAAAAATCTATAAATAGAAGCTTGATACAAAAGACTGGATGTACATGAAAAAACTATATGAATGAGAATTCTCTTACACTCTTCATCATTACATTTCTTTCTCGCTTATAATATGTTGTTTATATTTTTCTTTAATATTTTATAACATTTTTATTTTTTAAAAAAAGTTGTTTTGAAAATGGGAAACCAAGCAGCCCTTATATTTTTGTATCTTTCAATTTGTCTATTTTAGTGAGAATTTAAAAAAAAACAGAAGTAAAGCCCTCCTTTAACTAATTACCCGAACCTACCCTGTGAACTCTTTAGTAGATCTTAATTTTCTTTCAGCTTGTTTTTAAAATATTGTTATTGATGATTGAATGTTTATAATTTATTTATATGATGGGTTGTGAATGCAATATTTTAAATTATTGTCAAATTATGAGTATTAGTGTATTTCCAAAAATGAGTGAAACTAGGGGTGTCCATGTGGTATCAGTTTGGCCGTCTCGTCTCAGTCATGGTAATATTGGGACCAAAATGTCCTAGCTATCTTAGGATCGGGACGGAAATATCTCAGGACCAAGAGTAGAATATACTGAGATTGGGATTAGATCCGGGTAAGCATTCAAGAATCTCGTCCCGATATATTAGTTTTTTAAAATATAAATAGGTGCCACTGTGCAACACTACAAATTGTGCCATTTTTTAATTTTATTTTTAATACCCAAACACCCAAAAAGGCATAAACCCAGAACCTAACCTAACCCATCTATCTCAAAAATTTCAACCTCTTCTTTCCTTTGGAACTTCACTTTCTCCCTACTCTCACTTCGCGTTCCATGTCGTCATCCCCCTTACTGTCGCCCTCTTTTAATCGCCTATCAGCGGCTCACTGTCCCATCTTAGCGTCACACGCTTGCCATCATCTTCGTTTTCAATTGAATTTGGCTTCGCTCTCAGCAGTTGTTAGCCGTCTAGCTTTACCGCAAACGTAAGGGTCACAAGTAATAAAAAGATCGTTCCCACGAGGATTAAGGAAAAAGAACTTGAACTAGCTATAGCAATTATATTCTTAATTAGGTTGAGTAATTTTTTTATTTTAATTTAAAAAAAATAAAAATCAACGGAAATAACATAAGGCAAACCGGACTTAACTTCACGAGTATTTAAGACCTATGATTATTTATCCCCTTTTATTTCATGAACTAGTTAATTTACCCTCAATAGGAGACAAATGAATATATATATTTGTCTAAGATTCTAAGACATTCAGCAATGCTCTCTCAAGTCTAAACTAAATATTTATCCTAATAAATTGACCAATCTCTTATATCAATTAATAAAGACTAATTTTAGACATCAATCTTAATCTGACAATGCTAGGTTAGTAACTATATCTCTATGATACTAATAAACCATCTGTTTATTATCTAAACTTCAAGTCTAACATGATTTTACCCAAGTTTTACACTTAAATTACATTCCTCAAGATTAATTTAAATGAACAAGATAACTAAATGGTAATCAAGCATTTAGAGGCATTAATACCAATATAAAATCAATACAAAAATTCATTTAATACAAAAAAGTGTAAATAAATAGTTCAATCTATAAATAGGTTCAAGAAAATCCTAAAATGAGAATATTAGCTACTCATGTTCAGCAAAATCAAATCAAAATAATAATAATAAATCATTCTCAGAGTTCAGATTAAAAAAAAAAAGAAGAAGAATATTAAGGAACATGGTACTAATACAATTTATCTTCAAGCTCAGACTCTTCTTAGCAGTCTCCTCTTTCTTGTAATCTCCTCTGCTTCTCGCTCCTGCACGATCTGTTCTGAATCTCTTGCTTATGCACTGCCATCAGTGTGCTGCCTCTTTCTTCGTTCTCGTTCCTCGCCTTTTTTTTTTTGTTTCATCACGTCCTCCTTTGCTTCCTTTTTATAGATGTAATTTAGGGTCATTTTTCTTTGCTTCGAGCCCCATGCGTTTTGTCTTCTAATCTATCCAATATACTATATTCAATTGTTGAGATATGCATTATCTGTTGCTTGTTTTATCTCGTGGGGTCCACGTTTTTTTCCCTTTATCTTATGCCAGCATCACGCCTTTCTCATCTCTTTGGATATATATTGTATTTTTGCTTTTAGGCTCCCTTTGCAGTTTTATTTTATTTCATATAATATCTCATGCACAATAAAATATAAAATATGATATTAATAGATTTTTTGTCAAAGTCTTTTATTATCTTATATTTGATTGAGGAGAGAAAATTATATAAAAGATAATTAAATAGGTATAAAATGTTCATAAATTTAATTAAATATATCTCAAAATCTATACCTATTTAATTATAAAATATATACTTATAAACAGTCGACACTTTACTACGATGTTGCATTCTCCCTCTAGACGAACTCATCTTCTTAGTAAGTGATAACTCCCCATTTTTAATAAAATTTAAGATATATTTTTGATATAATTGGGGAGTTATCAAAGCTAAATTAAAGAGATTTTCTTAAGATTTTATAAGATATCAATTAGATACATTATTTAGAGGATTTTAATATAAATATCATAGTTTTTAAATAAAAATATAAATAATTTAATTTAGGATGATAATAATAATCATGATTCACTGTTCTTAAAAAAAGAAAAAAGAAAAGGTTTGGAAAAATTTAAAGAAAAGAACCCATATTTTTAAGAAATTCTGATTGAGATCTAAAACATTTCAAAATTTTTCACTTAAGCCCTTCAAGAAAACTTTTGAAAATACTCACTTAGGTCCCTGGTCAAATTTACAGGCTTTTGTCTAAGATACAAGGCAAGCAGCTACTGTTATAATGGGAACAGATGTGACTGGGAGAGGGGGCTGCTGGTTTTGAAAGAGGAAGATTGTAGATTGAGCGGCGGCATTGTTTTGGGGGAGAGAAAAGAAGAGGGAGCAGCAGACATTTTGGATAAGAAAAAGGCGGCTGGTCTAGGTTTTCATTGCAAGCTCCGGCACTACCATCGCCGAAGCAGGTTGATTAAAAACCAGAAGGAGAAGGAGCTAGGCTGGAGGCATCTTCTTAAACTAGAGCAAAGAGTTGCAGCTGGCGAGAGAGGAGGGAGCAGCCGCACTATTCATCGTCATCATCACAGTAACAAAGCGGATAAGGGAGAATCATCACCACCTTCCTTGAGCTTGAAACAGAGAGAAGCTTGACGGTGAGTTCTCTTCCTTTGGATCATCGCAAAGAGAGTCTAGAACGAGAGAGCTACTGGAAAGAGAAAGAAAAAAAAGTGACCGTTCACAAACAATGTAGCGGGACAATGTCATCGACTGTAGCGTAACTGTTCATTTCACTGTAGCTAATCACTGTTCACTGACTACTGTTGGTCGTTTCTGGGCAGCTGCACCCTGTTTCATGTTCTTCATTTTTCTTGTTCAATTTAATTCCCAGTATGATTTTAGATTCCGAACTTGTTGTAGTTGTAATGTGATTTATTTTGAACATGTGTGGCAGATTTTTCCTCGAACCTAGGGTAGCTATGAGCTAATTTGAGAATTTGGGCATGTATAAATCAATTAATTGTGCTTATTGTTATTTTAGTTTACTTAATCTTGTATTATTCTGTCTACTTTGTATTTGATCACTACTAAGAGGAAATTGGAGAATTTAGATTAGCCTTGGAAAATGGATCTTAATTGGACAATATGATTAAGTAATGTGATATTAGAATTTATTCTAATTTTTCAATAGGATATGAATATACCTATTGGACCCATATAATCATATTAGAGTGAAATTGGACATTTATTGCCTCTTGAGTAAATTAGTTATGAATAACAATTTTAACTTGAGAGAGGGGTATGAGTAATTGGAAGATACTTATATCCATTAAAACTCTAGGTTAACAAATTAACATTAAGTGCATTTATTTTAGGTAAATACATGCTCTAAAACTTGAAAAAGGAATTAGCCACTCTAGGTTGTTTTCCTCCATTAAAATCTCAAAAACATTAAATTTAGTACTTTTGCTTAAATTGAATTTCAAATTAGTTTCCTTCTTTGATTTGCTCAACTTAAATAAAAATGGGAATTTTAAGGCCTAATTACCTATTATCTTGAATCTCTGTGAGATGACCTTGATTTGTTATTATACTATTTTCACGCCCGTACACGTGTAGTACTAATTTAAAATTTAAAATTTAGTAGTATAAGTAAGCTGAAGACGGCCGAACATTTGTGCCTCCGCCTCTCACCTAAAGTGAGTAGCTATCTAACTATGTCTCTTCCATCTTCTGGTTTTTTTTTAAATCTAATGTGTTGAAACTGTTTGCTTTCTTTTTAAATTGACTGAACCTTTGCTGTTGTAATTTGAAATTTTAATGTTGCTGTAATTTATTTTTTAATTTAAAAAGGAGTTTGGATGTTCTTTTCTGACAAACTAGGAATCTCCAATCCTGGTCCCAGAGGGACTTTCTCGAGACTGGGGATCGGGAACAATTTCAGATTCCGGCCTCTTTCCGGTGCAACGTAATCCCTGTCCTAGCTTGTACATTGAACACCTATAAGGGAAACCACAACTATTTTAGATTATCCAATTAGACTTTCGTTTACACTTTTCTTATATGAACTTCCATCTAATGTAATAAGAATCCTATGTAATAAGATTGAATTTAACCAACACAGAGTTGCTGTAGTAGTATAAGGCTCAACTAGATCCCTCTAGCTCTCGAGTTCGAGTCCCAGAGGAGACACATGTGGTGGAAGGAATAGTTATAAACCCCGAATCGGATACATAAAATAAAAGATTGAATTCATAATTTAAGACTTATAAATTTTAGAGTAAAATACTCTAACCACACCTTTGTTTTGTCTTTTGTCTTAGTTACACTAATCGCTTTTATTTTGAACACCTATATAAACATCCCTTAAAATTAAAATGTACTACAAACCTCCCTTATATTTTGATATTCTATATTCATCCCCTAAATCATTAGTTGACTATTATGTTTGACTATTGGACTTTTTTTTTAACCAAAATGCCTTTTTTCAACATTAGAATTATTTAAAGAGTAAAATACTCTTACCATCCTCTTATTTTATCTTAATTACACATACCTCCCCTCTAATTTTACTAGACAGTTTGTAGACTTATGGGGAGAAAAAACACAAGTTGCAAGATCAGCCATATTTGGTAGTCAATTCATTGCTCATTAGGGTCAGCATTCAAAGATCATTTCAATTTATATGCTATCCAGGTAGATGTGGTATTGGGTTGATTAATTAGCCTAATGTAAGTGTGTGTATGTTCATATGTCTTTATCATAAAAGTCATACCATTTAGGGTAGGAGAAGCGTGAATTCTCTAAGGACAACAATTTAAAGCACAAATAGAAATTAGGGATTTACTCCCTCTGATCCCTTTTATAAGCAAATTTTCTTATTGCGCAAAATAAACTAGCAGTTAAGATTAGTTAAAAATAATAAATGTATCAAAAATGTCATGTTTCTTTCAAATATGCCCATGTTTATGAAAAGAGCATAGGAGATAGAATGAGTAACAAATATGAAGGAGTGGGAGTATAAAATATGAAAGAGAATGTGCAATAAATGAGTAAATGAAAGAGAATTGTGGTGAGTGAGGGTAATTAATATAAAGATGTGTATTTAATAGGGGTAAAAAAGGACAAAATAGTTTAAATTTTGAGACATAAGGAGAAAGTTGTTTATAAAAAAGACCAACCCCAAGAGAGAGAAAGTTGTTTATAAAAATGATTAGAGAGAGTAGTATTTAAGGTAAATCAGTAAATAAGTTTTATTTTTATGTAAACTTTAATTAAAAGTATATATTTTTTTAGAACATTTTTAACAGAGTTAACAGTTTGAGCTTAAGTGTATGTTTTCAAAATAAAAGGGAGGGAAGGTAAAACAAAATGTTAGTTAGAATACTTTACTTAAAATTTTATGAATTGAATATTTTATTTGAAAAAAAAAATAAAAGGGTAAAGCAAGCTCTTTAACTCAAAGGGCCAAGTCAAGCCCATTTATATAAAAGGACTTCTCAACTAAAATTTTTACAATTGATTTTGCTCTCGTGTAAATCAAAATAAACTGCTTTTATCTCATAAGCCCAATGGATTAGAAGCCATGTCAAACATAACCCAAAAACTCAAAAGCTCCCTATGTTGCTTTTACGGCACCAATCTTGCTTTTAGAACACCAATAACCTATCCCAAACACACAGTTTATGGTGTAAGAAAAGCATGATAGGTAGGAAGAAAAGGACCAACCCTATTCTATCTCTCTCTCTCTCTCTCTCCTCTTCTCTCTCTTAAATAATTATTCTAGTTTATTCTCAGCTAATGTTTTTTCTAGAATTATTCATGTTTATTAAATAATTTCTTAGGAGATACAAAGTGGCTTTATATGAGTATAATATATTTGTAATATCCCAAATTCAATCACCAAAATTCTATGTATATTTATTTATATTTAATGGAATAAAATGGTGAATTTTGGTGCACTTAAAATAGTCAAAATAGTGGAAATAGTAATTATATGAAATTTTTAGTTAAGAAAAACCTAAAGCCCAATTCTTCCCTTGGCAAAATCCTAACATTATGGCCTAAAATTTAGTGTGAAAGAGCACAATTTTTGGACCCAAAACATTGCTAAAATTCGGTCAAGTTGAAGAGAGAAGAAGAAAATAACAATTGTCAAAAAAATTCAAGAAAATGTAAGGGCAAAATGGTTATTTTGGCTAAATAAAATAAAATTCAGTAAATTCCCTTAATAATAAGGGAAAATTCAGTTAGGAAAGAGGAGGCAAGAAGGAGCAAGATTTTTCTACACACTTGGACAAATGGAAGCAAAAGATGGCATGAAAGGAAAAAATATATATAATAAGTAAAAGATCACATGCAAAATTTTAATAAAAAAATAATTAAGGAGGTGGAAGAGAGCTCTAAAACACTTCATTAAGCTCTCCAAAAGGCCATTATTTTCGGCCAGCCCAAGCAAAAAGAGAGAGAAGAAGTTTGGAGAAAAGCAAGAACAAGAGAGAAAACATAAAGTTCAAGAAGCAAAAAGGGTAAGTTTGATGGCAATTTTCACTTGTTGTTGTCTTCTAATTCATAAAAGCATCTCCCTAACTCTCATCCAATCTTGAATCATCTATATAGCAAGCTTAAAGTCAAGGAAAAGAAGGAGAAGAGGGATGGTTTTTAGAAGCAAGAGAGAGAAGATTAAAGGTAAGCTTAAGAACTTGTTGATTGTTGAAGATTTAATCTTGGTCTTAATGTTGTTGTTGGTTGTTGGCTTGTTTTGGTTGGATTTTTTGATTAGGGATGTTCAAACCCTAAGGGGACATGCTGCCCAAATTAACACTATTCTTGTTCAAATGGTGTTTAAGGGGTTAAACATGAGATTATGAGTGAAAAGGATGTGATTAATCAAGTGAAATCATGAAACTTTCCTATTTTCCAAAAATTTCTTAAGTTTAAGCCAGCAACTGTTCATGGGGTTACAGTTGGAATTTTGTATTTTTAATGTTTCCATTGTGTTTATAATGGAAAATTGTGTAGGGAACATGTGAAATACGGAGTGTGAAGGCTTTAAGGTGTAAAATGACAATTTTCCCCCTAAAATCCTAAATTAGTGGCTGTCAAAGGTAATCTGGTCATTGCAGTGTGATTTTTTCAAAACTGAGGTCAAAAATAGATTCTACACATGAAATTGTGAAGGAATAATCCAGATCACAATTTTTGAAAAAAGTATAAATATACCGGGTATAAAGAAAAGTAAACTTGGTTCCCTAAGGATATTTTTGTAATTACACGATTTTGAGTTAAGATAACCAACTTATAAATTTTAGAATAAAGTGTGAATAAGTAAGAACTCATTTATGATCAATTTGGAAATTTTAGGGTACAATATTTGCCAAGCCGAAACGGAAAATTAAGAGTTGACACTAGCTAGGCAGGGAAATGTGTTAAGGTAGTAACTCTATCTCTCATATTCTATGTGATTGATAATATGCATTGTTTGCCATATTCTGTGCAATGACATGTGTATGCCAGTAATTCCTAGCTGGGTGTAGGAAAAGCATAAGTACCTCATTGAGGGAAAAGATCAGGTACCTCTTGGGCTGGTAGATCCCAGTCTTGGTAGGTCAGTGGCAAGTACGGGCATAACAATAATTGCACCGGAATATTATAGCAAGTAGGGGCCATAACAACATATGATCTTGAATTGAGCATGCCGTAAGGTCAGTAGGGTATAAATGGCAATTTGTATCAAAATGCTAAGTAATAATTGCAATGTGATCACTAATTGGCAAGTAGGGATAAACGACCATTTTGATCCGGAAAAAATTATCGTTTAATCCTGAATGTTGTTTGACAGACATGTGTACAACATAATTATTTGCTACATTGCATGTTTACCTTTCGCATTTTATATGATTGATTGTCTATTATTATTGAGATTTGCTCGATCCCTTTCCATAAACCCGAGTTGTAAACAGTAATATGCTATAGTGATCGTATGGACAGTGAACTACTACAATACCCGTCCTTTAAATACCTTCTCAATATCTTCTTAATATTGTGCTCTACGGGGCTGTCAGAAGAAAATCATTATTTATTTATCAATTACACCCAAATTCATTACATTAAACTCAAATATCGTCTACAAAATCATCATATAAGGAAAACTAAATATGAAAATATTTTACTTATAAAATTCCTCCACACTTAGCTCTTGGATGTCCTTAGACAACAAGGAGTGACTAATAAGTGCTTCCAACAAAATCAGAAGTGTCAAGTCATAAGCAAGAACATAATTGAAAAATAAAGAGATCATAGCATTCATGAATTAACAAAAGTATAAAATGCTAACTTTATTTGAAAATGAATGAACCGAATCCATAATTATAGCTCATCCTCTCAATCTTTCAAGTATTTAAGGGTAAGTGTTTCACTCAAATTTACCTGAAAAAGTTGCACTACTATAAGCTTGCTAAAAATCTCAATATCCACTACCAGATTCACATGCATAATTCAAATCAAATGGACTTATTGAAGGTTGTAATAGGGTTAGGGTAAAAGGAATGTGAAGAGTGATATGAAGGCCTACATTTAAGAAGTAAATAGAACAATTGAAAAATGGATTATCTTATGAATAGACTTATCTCATCACAACAACCCACAATTTTTATTCAAATATTTAATATCTTTTTCTCTCTCTCTTTTTTCTTCTTTCTTCTTTTTTTTTGAATATGTGGAATAAATATGAGAAAAAGTCCTTAGGGATAAGATTTTACTTAGCAAATTTCGGATTGAATCACCTATCTATTCTAGCTCAATTTATTCCACATGATTGATAGTCGAGTTTCCCTAATTTAATTACTAACTTCTTCCAAGGTCAAGCAATTCTATTATTAATTGCTAATCTATTATATTCCTATATGAATTTAAGCAATTAATCATGCATTAAGATTTATAGAACTCATTAAGACTACACGACCTATATGAATATATTCATATTTCATATGAAATTATGGTTTTAATTATAGGATCCATACACATGTATCTCCTTCTGGTCTCAACATACATATTGAAATCATTCAAAAGGTGGTCAATCAATTGAAAGCATTAAGAACAATAATTAAAACTTAATAATGAAGGAAAAATCAGAGCTAGCTTTAATAAGTTAAGATTCAATCCGTCATTAGTAAGCTACGTCATCACCCAAGAAAAATGAAAATTTAGCTCATGATGAAATTAAAAACAAAACCAAAGTAAATTAAAAACTTCATAAACATTGCATAAAACTTGATGATTAAATTCTAAAACATAAAGATACAATTATAAGATGCATAAAAATGGAAAAATCTAGCCTTCTATATAGGAGGTAAAATCATCTATATAAGTGACAACCTATACCATCCATAAATGAGGACTACTAAAGCCTTCCATGTAGAAGGTAAAACCATTCATGTAGGAGACATGCAAAAAGTAATACAATGCATGAAATTAATTCTAAGATAGAAGCTCTCTCTCTCTCCTTTCTTCTCTCCTTCTCTTTTTCCTCCTCTTCTTCTTTCGTTTTAGGATGCCCAAGACCTTTATTTATAGGCTTGAATTTGGGTGCTACAGTACCATGTACAGTGAAAACTGCGTTGCTACAATAAAACCGCGTTTTGTATAGTGAAAATGCATTGCTATAGTGAAAACCCGCGTTGTGAACAATAATATGCTATAATGCCCCATATCTGCTGCAGTGACCATATGAACAATAATCCATATGAACAGTGAACTGCTACAGTACCGTCCTTTAAATACTTTCTCAATATCTTCTTAATATGGTGTTGTACGGGGCTGTCAGAAGAAAATCATTATTTATTTATCAATTACACCCAAATTCATTACATTAAACTCTAATATTGTCCACAAAATCATCATATAATAAATATGAAAATATTTTACTTATCACTACTCAACATTTCAGCCTTGATACTCTTTATGCCACCTTACCCTTTATTCAAGGTCCTATTCTTGAAGAACTACTCTGGTAGATTTGGTCATTGACCATTATGTTCTCCAATTCTATAGTTCTTGCACCTATACCTGTTTATCACTATCTTTGTGATAAAAAGCATGAAAATTTTCACCTTTACCAGCTCCTTGAACTTTTTGCTTCTCTACCCTACTGGAGAGGAACTTTGTATAATAAAATAGATGAATATAATCTTTGAAAATTGGAAAAAAGAAAAGAAAATATTTTCTTGTGTTTTCTTTCTTAACAGGTCATATTCTCTTAGCTTCAATGGAGATGTCTACTTCACTAGTCACGCCAACCCTTGGCATTCTCTGTTCGACTGGGTTAGACAAGATGCCACAGAACTTCAGAATATAGGTGACTATGTGGCTCAAGTCAATCAATAAGAGAAGAAAGAATGCAAACTCCTCGGACCAATTCTTTCTACAGGATATGGTTATGAAGATTTGTATGCTCCACACCCTTATTACTCCTCCTATTCTACTTATCCCTCTGAAGTATTAAATGTTCCTTCTGAACCAGACCCCACAGATCCTATCTTCCAAGACTCACAAGATCCTTATGAAGATTTTACTCAGTTAAGTCTATTTACACCAGGAATCTCAACTTAGACTTTTCAAAATCCTCGGCCTAAAGGACTTTATTTACCTCAGCCTACTCTTTCTCAAAGTTATCTTCCTTACTGTACACATGATCCAACCCAAGACCAAGAAGCTCTAGAGTCTCCAAACTTTTCTCTAAGGACTTATCCAGACTCACTCCACTATGCTCGTAAATTGGTTTATGATACGGACAATGAAAACTTGTTTCTTGATGATGATCATGAACCAATAATAAAGTAGTAAGTCACCAAGACAGAGTGTCGGTAGAGCATCTACTTTAAAAAAAAGTTGCTTTTATCAGTGTGTTTTACTTTTCAAAATAATTGTACCATAGGTGTGCCTTATTACAGTAAGTTGAGTCAGTATCTTTATAGGTGTTCAACTTTATCAATCAAACGTCTATATTATTTATTGCTTTATGAATCATGGCCTGTCCTTATAAGGCCCACGTGTTTGTATCCTCAATAAGTGTACTTCATCGTTCTTTAGTGTGTTTGGCTTTATAAACGATGTTCCTCCTCACTTTAGGATCATCAAGAGTTGTATTCACCTCTATGAATATAAGTGTACTTTTCCAGATGACTTCCTTCTAAATTTCTCTCCTTTATTCTGAAAACCTAAGTTCTTAGTATGATGCATCCGTCTCTATAAAGATTCAAGTATGCTCTGTACTTTCCTCTTTAAGAGAAACCTATGTATCAGAAAGAATCCGACCATGATCCAATGATGAGAGTACTAAAAAACACTCAACTGATAAAGCCAGCTAATATGTGAAAATGAAAGGATTCGGAGTCCTAAAGTGTCCTTGAGCCAACATGAGATAAGAGACCTCAGACTTACCTGGACTATAATCTCATTTCAGGGTCAACATACCTCTGGCATAATTCAGTTTATTATTTCTTTGTTCATCCTAAGTATCAGATGGGATAGATCTAGATCCCAATGACTTTGTTGGTGTTTGTATTTCATATCTTCTAGTCTTATACATAAAAGGCACTACACAGTCATAGGGATCCGGATACATCCACCCTCGCCATGGATACCAAAACGATTTGAAGATTAATGCACAAATTGTCAACTTTTAGGCAACTATTGTTATATCATATTCTAGAATGTTATATAATTAATTTCATTTATTGTAATTTCATTTAGAATGTTTTGTTATTAGTTTAAAGTCAGATTAAAAATCCTATTTTTAATCACTAGCTAATCACTCAAGTAATGCACCAAGTGATCTGAAAAATATTAATTGAGTGACCACTCGAGTGATCTCATGTTGTGCATTACTAGCACATCACTCTAGTGACCTATTCAGTGCTTTGAAATATTTTCAAAACTACCAAGAGAAGATCACCCGAGTAATGCTTTCCAAGGAAATAGAGCAATGCTTTAAAACTTTTCAAGCACTGGAATGATTATGAAATTTGCTCTTCTTGCTTCTAATTATTCTAACTCTTTATTATACTAGTACTTAAGTTTTTTTTAGGTGATCAAACAAGGATTAACTCATAAATTGGAAAAAAGTACTTTTGTGTCAGAAGCATTAAATGCGAAGGACATTCAAACATTAAACATTCTCTTTACTCCAACGGCTAATTCCTTAGACACAACAAATGTTCAAAGACTTCAACAAATATATATCATAGACTGTGGAAATTCCAATAGATACATTCAACAAGGCAACGGTCATTAATTCACTCCACCTATAAATAGCTAAAGTATTGAAGATGAAGCAATGAACTTATGTGAAAAAATTTTTGTTACATTCATTGCAAAGTCTTAAAGTTATTAAATTTGATTATGTACTTCAGTGACCATATATATACTCTTGTGAAAGACATTTATTGATTCATTTATTATATGATAATCAAGATTATGGGATCTTGAGTGGGCATTAAATTGCACAGTGTAAGGGGGAGCAATTATTCTTGAAAAAGAACTAGCTTTTACTAAGGTACAAAAGCCCAACGAATCTTGGAATAGTGAAAATCTCATAAGGCTTTTAAGGACTGGACGTAGGTCAAGTGATTTGGACCAAACCAATATAAATCTCGTGTGCTTACCTTTGGTGACATCTTTTTAACTCTATTTTATTGAAGCTTGCATTAAATTCTAAATGTTTTAATTATCACTCAATTCACCCCTTCTTAGGTGAAAGTCTTGTTCTAACATTTGGTATAAGAGACAAGTCTTCTTGTTTCAGGCTTAACAACCGAAGAAGGATCCTATAACATCCCAAATTTTGGGACTAGAGGCTAGAGAATAAGCCTGAATTAAGTGGACTACTAAGCCCTGGTTTAACAAATGCCCCAGAAAGGCCTAATTTTATTCTCTAAAATTCCTTATACCTAGGTGGAATTATGGGGAATAAAATGTGAATTAAATAGCACAAGAAATGGAAAAGTAAGGCAATTAGATGTCACACACAACATAAGTAAGTTGGAGCATAAATTGTAACAATTTGAGCTTTGCTGCCAGTGAGTTTCTTTCGTGGCAATCATGATTGTGTGGTATTTTTAAATAAGAAAATGATATTACATACCTATGAAATTTTCCATAATAAAATTAGACTTATCAAGCTTTAATTTAATAGCCATATAAGTCATTTGGAGCTGTACACAAGGAGTTATGTATTTTTTAAGATAGCCCGGTAAAATTGAAAATTTTCTGTGGCTGCATCCAAAAACAATAATTTTAGGATTTTTTAGCTTCTATTTGGCTAAAGGATATATTTTTCCTTGAAAAGAGACTTAATAAGGGTCTCATAGCCTTTACAACCATACCAATTGGGCCTCTGTACAATTAGATATGAATTTTCAAAGTTTAATGAAAATTCTGCCCAGTTTTTTAGCAAGTGCGAAAATGAAAATAAATGTATGGGCAAAATGGTCATTTGACCAATAAAGCAAGAAGTCATTATTTTTCCATTTTCTTGGGGAATAATTCGATCAAGTAGGAGGGAGCAAGAAGGGAAATTAATACTTGGCTCATATTAATTCAAGAAGAAAATTTGTTGGCAAAGTAAATTAGACACATGCTAATTTCCATTAAATAATATTATAACAAAAGTAAGAAGGAGATATTTGATCAAGTTTTTATCACTCTTCCTCCTCTTCATTTTTGGTCAGCCAAGAGAAATAGAGAGAGAGGGAGTGTTTCAAGAAGTAAAGGCAAAGAGGAAGAGCTAGGGTTTCAAGAAGTATGATCAAGGTGAGTTAGTTGTAGAATTCACTTGTTCTTGTCTTCAATCTCTTGTGCATCGCTTCTAATCTCTTCTCCACTTTGAATATCATGTTTAGCAAGCAAAATCCAAGAGGGAAGAGAGAGAGAGAGAAAATGGCACCTAGAGAGAGAAAGTGAGAGAATCAAAAGGTAAGCTCAAGAACCCTAATCCCCTTGCCTTATATGTTATTGTGGTATTGGTTGTTGATTTTGGCTTAGATATGTTGATTTAAAATTTGGGAGATTAAACCCTAAGGGGTTAAGTTGCCAAAATTTCTATAAATCATGTTTATTAAGTGTTAAAAGGGATCAACATGTGATTAGAAGTGGAAAGGAGGGTGTTTATGGATTGAAATCATAAAACAACATTTTCCCCTAATTTACCTTAAGTTTTGGCTAGTACTGGAACACAGGGTTAGAGCTAGAAATTTATAATTTTGATAGTTCCATTGGATTTAGAATGAAAAATTGTGTGGGAATATATGTGTTCATGATTTTTGGAAATTTGTATGCAAATCTGGAATTTATTGAAGTTGAAAGGAAATGTTGTTTGATTTAGTTCATTGGAGGTAGTATTGTTGTGCAATAAATTTTGTTAGTCCAACCTAGAAAAAATATTATGAAATATGGTAGGATAAAATTAGACATGTAGAGCTTTAATTTGATAGGTAAATCATAATCTTTGGACTAGTACATTAAGAGATATGATTTTTCAAAGTTGAGCCATGTTTCTAGAATGCAATCTAGAATAGGGGAAGTTTGACGAAAATATGGGAATGTTGTTAGTGTAATATCTAGACTTGTATATTTTTACATAAAATTAAATTAAATATATTTACATATAATTTGGAATCACCCCAATTGGAGTTCTATAGAATTAATTATGATTTTTCAAATGTTGGTCAAAATGCTAGCAACTTTTGGCTACCATGCGAATTTGAGGGGAAAAAGGGGGTCAAATGTAATTAGTATGAACTCTAAGGTTGGAAGTAGGCCTTTAAAGCTAATATATCCCATTAGACATTCAAATTTCATGGCTCAAATAATGTCATTACTTATCTAGGGCCATGAAGTGAGAAAAAATAAGCAATGGTTGGAAGGTCAATGTACAAAAGGAAGACACAAAGTCTAAAAGGTAGTGAACTTACCCTACTTGCATGTACTAATATTTATACTTGTTTAGTGATGTATGTGATTGCTTTACTGATTGTGTAGAGCATATTTGAATGATGAAGCTCTGCTTCTGTTAATGTCATGGCCATGAGTATGATACATGAAACATTAAGCACGTAGTAATGTCATTATGTGGCATGCATCTAGTTAAAGCTAACATGTCATATACTTAGCATATATCTTGCATACATTATGGTACTTGTTTACTACTGAGATTCTCTTAAATCTTACCCTCCCCAACTAACCATTTAGATAGGTGAACACCAGAGGTGTGGTGGGAACAAAGAAGGGGGACTACACACAGAGGAATGCAGCTGATTATTGGAAGATCTTTTATTATTTTAAGGTTTGTAATTAGTATGTACATCCCTATGGGGTATTCTTGTATGTGAACAAGCAATATTGTATCAATAATATCAGTATTTTTGAATATTTCTATATACCAACTAAACTACACAATTGCTACTTTAGTTGTATCAATAATAAGACGATTACAAATTTGATGACGAGCATGAGTGAAGGAATACTTCCTAATGGAGCTTCAATCACCAAACCACCAGAATTCTATGGAGAACACTTCTCATTTTGAAAGAACAAATTCAAAGTGTTCGCTACAGTCAATGAATATGGTCTCTAGCAAGTTATTCAAGATGGAGATTACGTTTTGATGAAGAGTGTAGAAGAAAGAATGGTTCCAAAGACAACTGTAGAATTTGATGCCAATGACAAGAAACTGGTGGTCCTTAATTGCAAAGCCATTCTAATGATTCAAAGTGCTTTGAATCAAAAGGAGTATTTCAAAATATGTACTCTCCCTTTGGCCAAGGATATGTGGGAAGTCTTGAAGATTGCTAATAAGGGAACTTTTGAAATCAAAGAAAATAGAGTCAATACTCTTGTCATCGAGTATAATCTATTTCATATGAAGTTCGAAGAAAGTATAGCTGAGTTTAAATTCAGTTATATACATTTAGTCGACCGACTCGCTACTTTAGGAAAGACATATAATCAAAATTCCCAAGTGAGAAAAATCCTTAATATTCTTACTAAGGAATAGGAAGCCAAGGTCACAGTGATAGAAGAAGCCAAATGAGAACTAATAAGGTCTGTTGTAGCCATATTTGGAAGTCTTTCCGAATATAAAGGAAAGTTGAAGTTCAAAAAATAGCTACAAGAGATAGATGACAATAAAAAGAAAGGAGTAGCTCTTAATAAGATCAAAGAAAAGGAGCCAAAAGAAACAAAGGATGAAGAAGGACATGAAGATGATTAACTTGGAATGATCGTGAGAAGATTTAAAAAGTTATACAAAAATGATCAAGGGTTCAAGAAGATCTACAAATGAGGCTCTAGTAGCAGAAAAGAAGGAAAAGACCAGATCATATGCTTTGAATGTGATAAACCTGGACACATCAAATCTGAATGTCCTATTTATCTAAAGAATAAAGAGAAGAAGAAGAAGAAGAAGAAGAAGAAGAAGAAGAAGTACTCTAAAAAGAAAACATATGTCTCAAACATCTGTTTAATAGGTCATAAAGAGTTAGATGGCGAAGACGTATGTCTCAAAGCATCAAAAGCAAGAAAATGGTATATTAGCAGTAGATGCTTGTTAACCATCTAGCTTTACCACAAGCGTACGGGTCGCAAGTAATATAAAAAGATCGTTCCTATGAGGACTAAGGAAATAAAAATTGAGCTAGTTATAACAATTATATTCTTAATTAGGTTGAGCAAATTTTATTGTTGTATTTTAAAAAAATCAATGGAAATAATGGAAAACAGACCGGACTTGACTTCACGAGTATTAAAGACCTAGGATTATCTATCCCCTTTCTATTTTATGAACTAGTTAATTTACCCTCAATAAGCAATAAACGAAGATATGTATTTGTCTAAGATTCAAAGACATTTGATAATGCTCTCTCGATTCAGAACCAAATATTTATTCTAATAAACTGATTAATTTCTTGCATCAATTAATAAGGACTAACTTTAGACGTCAATCTTAATATGACAATGCTAGGTTAGTAACTATAGCTCTATGATACTAACAAACCATCTTTTTATTACCTAAATTTCAAGTCTAAAATGATTTTACCCAAGTTCTACACTTAAATTATCTTTTTCAAGAATAATTTAAATGAACAATATAACTAAATAGTGATCAGGCATTTAGAGGCATTAAGAGCAAGATAAAATCAACATAAAAATTCATTTAATACAAAAAGAGAGTAAATAAATAGTTCAATCCATAAATAATTTTAAGAAAATCCTTGCATGAGAATATTAGCTACTCATGTTAATCAAAATCAAATCAAAATAGCAGTAATAAACCATTCCAGAGTTCACATTTCAAAGGGAAAGAATAATGTCAAGAAACAAAACGCTAATACAATTTATCCTCAAGTAGAGCTAGGAATCAGGGCTGACCCGACCCTACAAGTTTAGCCCTTGACGAACCAGGGCCTAAAAGGGCCCAGGGTAAGAAAAATTGTTGTTTTTCAAGTCCCAACCCGAGAGCATGCGGGCCGGCCCGCAGAGCCAGATGCCATTTTCATAAGATTTAACTACACACTTCATGCAATAAACAAATATAGTTACTAATTCATAATCAAAGGTAAAATAGTGCCCACAAATAACTCACAGTCTCACACAAAATATAAGAAGTAAAGCTTGTAAAAAGAGTCAGCCCTTTTAGGCTCGGCTAAAGAAAAATAGTCATTTTTTAAGTTCGGCTGGTAAGCATAAGGGCCAGGGTCGAAGCTATTTTAACAATTTTTACTTTTTTTTCAATTTTTTAAAAAGTACAACAAAGAAAGTCTTAATTTAACACATAAATATTGTCAAAATTAGGATGTAAACGGTATGCATCATGCAACAAAACAAACACAGTTATTAAGTCATAATCAAAGATAAACTGTTGTCCACATACCACAATTACAAATAACTAATGAGAAGACTTAACAAAATTAAAAATACTTCTTATAAATATGTCTTGATAAGTATAAGTAGTTAACAAAATAAATAACACAAGATATAAACAAAATAATCACCAGAAAATAAGTCAAAAAATACAAAATTGGTAAGAATATTTATAAAATAAGAAATATATTTAAATTTTAGGATTCTTAATACAATATATTTTTATGATACTTAATTCTAAAAAAGATAGTAACGACTAAATATTTGCAACATCATTAACAAAATATCAAAATCAATAATATTAATATCATATAAATAATTTTAAAAAATAAAAATATATATATGGGCCACGGGCCGGCCCTTTTAGGCCCTCGGCCCTACAGGGCTAGCCCTTTTAAGCCCGCTTTCACTTTTGAGGCAAAAATCTTAGGCTCGACCCTTGAAAATTCAGGGCCTAAACGGGCAGCCTGACGGGCTCGGCCCGTTTCTCTGGCTCTATCTTTAAGCTCAAGCTCTCCTTAGTAGCCTCCTCTCTCTCTCTCTCTCTCTCTCTCTCTGACTCTACGTCTCATCCCTCTATGCCATCAATCCTTTCTTGTTGTCCATATCCTCCTCTCCCGTATCAATTGGTTAGGTCCCCTGGGTCACATCTCTCATATTCAAATATATCCCCCTTTTTCCAAGATATTATAATATATGCATTATCCTTTCCATCCTTCAAATCTCCTTCTTAGATAGCTTCGATCTTTTTACTGCATGGGATCCGCATATCTACTACTATTTATTTTTTCTATTCCCTTCTAGCACCTTCTCACCACTCATATATATAACTCCAATTGAACGAGCAATTCAATTTACTGACAAATTTCCCGACCAAATCATTGATAAAACTCAACTTCAAAGATTTTTGGGATGTTTAAACTATGTTGCTGATTTTATTCCTCATCTTAGCAACTTCATCAAACCGCTTCATCAGCGTCTTACAACAAATCCTCCTCCATGGATGAATACAATCATTTTACTAAGTCATATTTATTTGGAATTGAATACCTGATCTATTGCAAAGCTTCATTTAAAGGCTTGTAAATAATCACAAGTCGAGGAGCACTACATTCAATCTCTGCATTTTTATTAACATAAAAAGCAGCATAAGACCATGGACTTCTGGATTTACGAATTAATTTCTTGTTCAGAAGATCTTGAATTTCCTTTTTACAGGTTTCAAGAAGTTTTCGAATAATTTGAATTAGCCTTGCCTTTGTTGGGATTTTCTTTATAGAAAAGTCATTTTCATAAGGTAAATCAACAACATGCTGTTTACGGTTCCAAAAGGCGTTCGGTAAATCAAAACAGATTGTTTGATGAATTTTATTCAAACAAATTTGGATTTGTTGTTGAATTTTTTTTGACACAATTTCTCTTCTATTCATTTAAAAGAAAAGTCTTCCTTTAAAAAATTGATCTGTCGTTGTTTTGAAGAAAGAAGGTTTAATTCTTTGACTCTGGGTTTGTGAGTAAAAGGAAATAAAATTGTTTTACTTAGATATTTTTTTGAAATCCCATTTTCATCTGTCATATATGGGAATAATAGCTTGGCAAATGGCACCCCAAGGATCATTTGGGTTCCCATAACTTTGACAAGAAAGAATGGGATTTTAACTTTATATTTAGTTGGAATGATACTTTCTTGAAAACAATTAGCATTAGCTCTTGTGTCAAATAAAACAGTTTATTCCATGATAAAATCATTATTAATAACAATTCTGGCATGGATATAGAAGTTTTGGATAGATATTCTTGAAATTAAGTTTTAAAATGTTTCAGAAAGATCTTCATCTTCCTGATCATTTTCAGGTGTTTGGGTATGTCCATTGCTTAGGGTTTTGGATGTTGAAGCAAGTTGGATATCCTGGATTTGGGATATAGTTGTTGCATGGGTTTCTTGTTGAAGTTTGATAAAAACAAACTTCATTTTTAAGGTTTTGTACCTCATATTGAAGATCTTAAAGTGTCGTTGGTTTAACTAAATGTTTGAACTTTTCTAAGGTTTGAGTTAGATCGTATCTGTTGGGAGGAACAGAGGGTCTGGATTTTGAGGAACTTGAAGTTTGATTAAGAATATCTTTTAATTTGAACAAATATTCTTCTATATTAGAATCTGGAATTTTAGTAATGATATCAAGAAGGAGATATTATTCCTTAGTAATAACATTAATTTCTGAAGGTGAGTTTTCTGAAAAATCATTTTCTTGGATTTTGTTGAGATCTTCATAAGAGCTTCGTTTAGATTCATATTCAGAAGTTTCAATCAGAAGATTGTTTATTTGTTCAAGAAGAGGTTCTTCAATATTTCTAATATTCTTAAGTTTTCTGGTAAACCGACAATATTTGCAAATGTGATCTGGTTGACCACATTTAAAACAAGTAATTTTTTTGGTTGAGGAATATCGAACTTTGGCTTAGGTCAAAATTCTTGTTTGAGCCTTCGTGGAGGTGTATTGTACTTGTATTTTTCATATGGATGTTTAGGCTTTTTTTGGTATTGTTTATGGTGAGGTTTTAATGGTTTGAATTGTTTACAGGCTGGAAAACCAAATTGTTCACAAAAAGTTCCGAATTCCTTCCGATCTGTAGCCTTTTCTTTGGCAAGTTGGTGTTGAATTTTATCATCCTAACAAATCTTAAGAGCATTTTTTAAACATAAGAGATTAACGGTCCATACGTCAAGTGCTCATAAGGGATATTGCCATCATTTTGGTTTCTAAATTTTTCTAACCTTATTACCAAGAGATATTGGTAATCTGGCTAGGAATTTTTCTTTCCAAAATGGCTGATTTGCATCTTCCCTTGTAAGTACTATAGAGAGGAAAGTATATTTATACCATTTGAAATCAGATAGAGTTCTGCACTTAAGGTTTGAAAGAAGTTCAGTAGATCGATCTTGATATAAAGAATGATCACTAATAAAATGTTTAATAATTGTAAAGATCAAAATGTTTGTTGAATCATGAATGGGTTATGGGTAATGGGTATTCCATCTGATTGGGTTTTAATGGCTGAAAATATTTGATTTTTATCTTCAGAAGAGAGATAAAAATCCCACCAACCTTTAAGTTGTCGAATGAAACCGGAGACTAAAAGATTAGTAACTTCTTCGTTAGAATAATTATGTTGAGTTTGATAAGCATTACTTACCATTGTCATATGTTGAAGAATTTGAAGAATGTTTGATTCATTTTGACCATCTACGTTCCATTCATAAATATTGTCAACACTAAAAGATTTGAAGTTTTGGTTTATTCGTCCTTCAACCAGAATATCTAGAGGGCTGGCCCTATGATAATAAAGTTTAGTTGGTTTTTTCCAATGTTGTTGATTAATTTGAAAGTGATATTTGTTTGATTCAGTTTCTGATGTTTCTGAAGTTTGGAAATATTGTTCAAGGACGTTAACACCCTTGGTTTTAGATGACTTGGATTGGGGTGTTTTAGGGACAACTATGTTTTGTGGATGACTTGTTTGGAGTTGGCTAATATTTTGTTCAATTTTTCTTACTATTTCAAATTTGGATTTGGTTCGTAAATTTGTTTTACATTTAGAGCTAAATTCAAATGGTTTGAAAAGAGGTGTTTCAATTTGGGATTTAGAAACATTTTCTATTTTAGGATAATTTGGTAATATTGGCTGTTGAATCAAATAGTCACCTAATATATGAAGATATTGATTAGTGTAATTGTTTTGTTCAACAATTTTTTTAATATCAGTTGAATCGACAGGTTGAGAAGTATGTTTGAATTTAAAAGGTGACGCCTAAATTGGTTGATCTTTATTATCTACCCTTCGCAGAATCTGAATAGTTTTTAAAGGAGGAAATTCAGAAGAAATAGTTTCTTCTTAAGAGGTTTTCCAATCTTTTTAATAACATCAACAATTTGAAAAAATGGATATTCCATCTTTTGGTCTTGAGCTTAAGCTTCAAACCAATCAAAGAATGAAATGTTTTGTTAGACTATTTCAAGAAATTTGTAAAACTTCTAGATGGATTTTCTTACAGACCCTTTGAAATTATTTAAAAACCAATTTCTCTGAAGAGTATATTCTTCAGAATAAAACTCCTTTTGCAAGGTTTGCTTGTCAATTTGAAAAATATTTTTTAAAACATGTATTTCACGTGGTTCACCCATAGATGAATAGGTTGGAGACTCAATTGATTGTAAGTCTTCATCCTTTTCATACTTAGCTTGGGGAACATTTGAAGAATTTTCAATCCCTGAAATAGAAACATTTGTTGGTTTTGGTTCAGGGGGTGAAGTTGCATAGATTATGTTTGGTAATGTTTGTGATGTAGTTAGTTCAGATAGTGCTAACACATATATGATAGAAGGAGGTTGTGGTAGTGAGGAACAAGAATGTCTTGATGACTCACTATTAATAGATCTACAATTTTCATATATTGAAGCTTCATACCTATATGTTTGGATAAAAGACTTTTCAGGTCTGTCAAATAACAATTTAACAGTCCTGTTATTTGTTTGTATAATTCTACTTATTTGTGGCGTAAGTTTAGAACAGGTTGGGTAACTTTTTCCATAATCCATTCATCATGTAGATTTACATCTTTCCACATAATGGTTTTTGGGATAGCAATGTCTGCATTGATATGATCAGTTAAGAAGACTATCGTTTGACCATTGTTTGGAAGGATTTATGCATTTGTGGTATTAGAGTTTAGAACCTTATATTGTACCCTATATATTAGAGTAGCTGGTATAGATCCAGGTTTTATGTTTAGTCCATGAAGTTTTATTTTAAGTTTAAGAGTTTCAAGAAAATGTTCATCATCCAAGTTTAAAGTTCTATTTGGAAAGCAATTGAAGTAAACAGGTCCATCATGTAGAACCATTTATGCAGTTGCTAGTAGAGAGGCAGTGAATGTATAGTGTCTAGTATCTTGAAGACATACTAAACATGATACATTTAAATCTCTTCGAATGAGGGGTTTAAGAGAAACCTGAACACATCCTATGTGTAAATAATTATATTCTTTTTTGTGTTTTTCAATTGATTTTTTTGAAAGAAGGAAAAAATCTTCACTTTCGGGTTGAACAGGAATTGATTCTTTAACAATTCTGATTACATAATCAGATTTAGAGAACCATTTCTTGTCCTATATTTGATAAAGAGCATTTGAGGCGATAGTTGGCAAAGTCCAATTATCAAAATTTTGATTTATGTTTTGAAAAGAAATTTCTTCTTTGAAAATTCTTTTGTTTGTCGATGACTTTGAGTCCTCATTGTTTAGCGTAGAGTTTGATGGAGTAGAAGAAGAACTACTACTACCGCGTTTGGAAGAAGAAAAAGGAAAGGAAAGAAATAAAGAAGACATAATTTAAATTGTAAAATTTAAATTGACAGAATGTAAAGAGCATAATTGAAAGGGCTGAATGTAAATACTAGAATAAAATAACATAAATTAAAAGAGCATAAAGTAAGCACGGGAAAAGATTAGATATAAATCTTCCTTGCCTTGATATCTTCACCATCTGGATCCATAGGGGTATAATAATTAAAAATTTATCAGATTTTATAGATCAAAATATTTTGCTAAGATATTAGTAAAATTTCTCATATCTGGGCTCTAGCCAACATAAAGTATATAAAATCTTTACCTATTATGCACTACGGGCAGGGACCAATCACCTACCTCAACACACGGGACTTATGGCATTAACCATCCCCATAAGGACTCATGCATAATAGATAAGAACTATATACATTGATGAAAGAGTCATCAAGTACTATCAAGCACATATATTTAAATCATACTAATATGTTAACAAAACTTTTGATGCCATAAAATCATATCCAGATTTAATTAAAACATCTCTACTTCACCTTCTAGCTCTGATACCAAGATGGGGGAGGGGATTCCGAAGGGACCGGAAGGAGAAGGGAGAGAATGGAGAAGGAATTAGAGGAGGAGACGGACTTCTTTAAAACATAATTAAAATAGTAATTAAATATGTAAAGGGGATGATCGGTATAAACTGAAAAACGGTAGAATCAGTCAAACTCAATTCATCCAAAGAGGTAGGGGCATGATGCAATGCAAAGTATAAATTTCAAAGAAGTTTATTGGCAAAAAAAAAACTTACAAGTTGTTATAATATATATATATATATATACTGTTAGGATTGGTAGGCACACAGCGGAAGAATTAAATAAAATTAAAATTGCAAAAGTTTACCAATCCCAATTGCGGATCTATCAACGGCATTTAAATCAAGTTAGAAAGAGTCGTATCTTATTCATGTTTGTTTGAATGCCCACAATCATCAACGTATTGCGAGTTCACAAATCTCCATGTTTAGTTGCTCCTGAAATAATTTCCCCGGCATCTACATGTCCGCTAATTCTTCTTAAAAGAGCGTCAATCTCTATGAGTATGAGATTAACCATCCCCAACATCAACATGTCAACTAGTTCTTCTTGGAGTTTTTTCTTTTTCAATCTTGAGGAGCTAACTACTCATATCAGCTCCCTCTACTGGTATCCACACGAATAGGACCCCAACACCGGCAGCGTGCTAGCGCCTCTAAAATCCTTCTAGGGTTTTCTTGTGGCTCTCTAGTTTTTCATCATCAGTAGAAAACCCTAGCTCTCATATTTTATAACTAGTAGGGTTATTTATTTTATGATGGATATTGGATTTTTAAAATTAATCTTAATTAATTTCAAAATCCTTATCATATCAATTAACATTTAATTGTTTTAATAAGCTAATTAAATAAACCTGGTTTAATTAAATCTGTCCAACAGTTTTAATTTAACCTATTTATTTAATTAGAATAAAGAGCCAATGGAATTTAATTTATCTTCATAAATTAAATATGAGATATTATCATATAATATCTTTATATATACACAATATAATAATATCATCATATAATATAATATTATCATATATTCAATATATATTATCAAATAATATATATTATATATATAATATAATATTATCATATGATCATATAATATAATACTATCATATATATATAATATATATTATCAAATAATATATATTATCAAATAATATATATTATATATGTATTTATGTATTTCAAAAATACATATGTGTATATAATATTATTAATATTCCTTTCCAAATATAAATATATATATAACACACATATAAATATCTATCAAATAAATATTCACACAACATGTGTATATAATAAATATATATTTAAAATTCATTCACCCTAGATTAAACATTGTATTCATTGAATCTTAGACGCATCTTAGATTCAATGAATCTGGACATTATAGCTCGTGTTGGGCTATTCTTGTGTGCGACCCTGTAGGCCCAAACGAAGTTGGCAGTGGGCCAATGACTATACTAACCCACAAGTCGTAAGCGGCCTCTAGCAAGACATTACGACTACCCAATTCATATGAGGATCGACAATACGATATAACCTGTCGTATAACCATATCACGTCCCTTTTGTCACACGATATTTCGGTCAAAGATGAGGCATGGAGAATGTCATCCTCCTATTCCTGACCATTACTTTCTCGATCCCTGAGTAGTCTGACTATAGAAATGGAAACTCATTTCCATCGTAGTATGGCCATACATTTCTCAGACTCACTCCTCGAGGGGCTCAGTAATATCTCTCTACTAATGTGAGGGACAAATTCCATCTTGACCATTCACATTCCTCTGCATGAAAACCACTAAACCCGATTGTAGCCTTTATCATCACCCGGTTAAAGGTGACTTTTGACTAAGTCAAAGCTTAGTAACTCTCATGTAGGAATCCATGATGATCTCAGGTCAAAGGGCATTGTGACGTGGTTATACATGAGATAAGCTTATGACTTGATCCATGCAGCTTTCTCATAGCGGGTCGGTCCAGCACCTTGTACTCCTACAAGTGCCTAAGACTTTGATTAGTATCCCCATACCTTATCAAAGTCATACTGGTCTTATTTCATCTTTGCTCCCACATAGATGACCGACCAGGGACATTTAGGACAATCATTATGATTTATCCAAGGATACAATTATCACAGTGAACATGCGAATAATGTGATAACCAAATGGAGAAATTCATTGAATGACAATATTCAAAGTACAATGATTGGCCCCTAGGGCACAATTTCCAACATATACACCTTTTGTAAACAAATTTACAAAAAAACAAATTAGAGCTAGAAGGTGAAGTAGAGATGTATTAATTAGATCTGGATCTGGTTTTATGCCTTTAAAATTTTTGTTAGCAGATTAGTATGATTTAAAGATCTAGACTTGATAGTATCAGTTTTCTTAACTAACCTAACCTAACCAGAACAAACGTTTCCATTCGAAGAACCATAGTGTTACACCTCTTTGCAAACCTTCTGAATTTAATCCTAATAAAAAAAATTTACAAACAAAATTCAAATCAGAGATAGCAAATCAAATTAGACAAAATATGGCTTTATTACAAACAAGTTAACTACAAGACACCATTGTTCCTGAAATACCCCAATCCGAATCATCTAAAACTAAAGGAGTACAAGATATCCATGTTTTAGAAAAAGATATCCAAAACTCCCAAGCCTCAGAAACTGAATCCAATGATTCTCAACTTCAAGTCAACCAACAACACTGGAAAAAGCCAACAAAACTCTATTACCATAGAGCTAGCCCTCCAGATATTCTGGTTGAAGAAAGAATAAACGAAAATTTTAAATCTTTTAGTGCCAATAACATTTCAAAATGGAATATCGATGGCCAAAATGAATCAAACATTCTTCAAATTCTTCAACATATGACGATGGTAAGTAATGCTTATCAAACTCAACATAATTACTCTGACGAAGACATTACCAATCTTTTGGTATCCGGATTCACTGAACAACTCAAAGGTTGGAGGGATTTTTATCTCACTTCTGGTGACAAAACTCAAATTTATTCATTCGTTAAACCCAATCAGATGGAACACCCATTACCCATAATGGCCAACCCATCCCTGATTCTATAAACATTTTGATTTTTACAATCATTAAACATTTTATTGGAGATCCTACGCTATGGCAAGATCGATCTACTGAACTTGTTTCAAATCTCAAGTGCAGAACATTACCTGATTTCAGATGGTATAGGGATACGTTCCTTAGTCGAGTTCTCACAAGGGAAGATTCAAACCAGCCGTTTTGGAAAGAAAAATTCTTAGCCGAATTACCAACTTCTCTTGGTAATAAGGTTAGGGAAAAACTTAGAAATTTAAATGATAGCAAAATCCCTTATGAGTATTTGACATATGGACAATTAGTCTCTTATGTTCAAAAAACTTCTTTTAAGATTTGTCAAGATGACAAACTACAGCATCAACTTGCCAAAGAAAAGGCATTCGATAGAAAGGAATTGGGAACTTTTTGTGAACAATTCAGTTTTCCTGCTTGTAAATAATCCAAACATCGCAAGAAAACTCACCAAAAACCTTACCATAAAAAGCCAAAACATATTTACCAAAAGTATAAATATAATACACCACCTCGTAAACTTAAATATGAATTTCGATCTAAACCAAAGATTAATTTTCCAAAACAAGATAAACCTACTTGTTATAAATGTAGACAACCTAGTCATTTTTCAAAATATTTCCGGGTATCCAGAAAACTTAAAAAGATAAGAAACATTGAAGAGTCTGTTCTTAAACAAATAAACAATCTTTTGATTGAAACTTCTGAATCTGATTATGAGAAAAGTTCTTCGAAAGATCTTAATGAGATTCAAGAAAATGATTTTTCAGAAAACTCATCTTCAGAAATTAATGTTATTACGAAGGAACAAGATCTCCTTCTTGATATCATTACTAAACTTCCAGATTCTGATAAAGAAAATTATTTGGTCAAACTCAAAGATGTTTTCAATCAAACTCCAAGCTCTTCAAAACCCTCTGTTTATCCAAACATATATGATTTAACCCAAACCTTAGAAAAATTCAAACATCCTATTAAACCAGCAACACTTCATGATCTTCAAACTGAGTTACAAAACCTTAAAACTGAAGTTCGCTTCATCAAACTTCAACAAGAAACACATTCCTAGCTATATCTCAAATCCAAGATATCCAGCTTGCAATAAACAATTCATCTTCTAATGAGCAACTCACAAAATCTCAAATGAATAAAACAAACCCAGTTTCAAAAAATAACCAAGAAAATGGTGATGAAATTTCTAAACCTTTTTTAAACTTAATTGACAGGATATCTTTTCAAAAATTTTACATCCATGCTAGAATCATCATTAATAATGATTTTGTATTAGAACAAACTGTTTTATTTGACACAGTATCTGATGCTAATTGTTTTCAAGAAGGTATCATTCCTACCAAATATTTTGAGAAAAAAACCGAACGATTTAATGGTGTCAATAAGTCACGATTAGACGTACGGTACAAAGTCTCAAACGTTGTTATTGAATATGAAGGTTTTAAGGTTGAAACCCCATTTATCTTAGTTAAAGTTATGGGAACTCAAATAATACTTAGCGCACCTTTTGCTAAGTTATTATTCCCATACATGACTGATGAAGATGGAATTTCAAAACAACATATGGGTAAAACAATCCTATTCCATTTTACTCAGAAACCCATAATCAAAGAATTAAACCTTCTTTCTTCAAAACAACAGCAAATCAATTTCTTGAAGGAAGATATTTCTTTTAAACAAATAGAAGAACAATTTGTGTCAAAAACAAACTCAAATTCAAATACAAAATTGTCCTAAGAAAATCCATCAAACAATTTGCTCTGATTTACCAAACGCATTTTGGAATCGCAAACAACATGTTGTCGATTTGCCTTATGAAAAAGATTTTTCTAAAAAGAAAATTTCAACAAAGGCTCGGCCAATACAAATGAATCCAGAACTTCTTGAAACCTGTAAAAAGGAAATTCAAGATCTTCTGAACAAAAGATTAATTCGTAAATTCAGAAGCCTATGGTCTTGTGCTGCTTTTTATGTTAATAAAAACAAAGAAATAGAATGTGGTGCTCCTAGACTTGTGATTAATTACAAGCCTTTAAACGAAACTCTTCAGTGGATCAGATATCTAATTCCAAACAAATCAGACCTGCTAAAACGAGTGTATTCTTCAAAAATATTTTCAAAATTTGACATGAAATCTGGATTTTGGCAAATTCAAATCTCAGAAAAAGATAGGTATATATATATATTCTTCTAATTTCTCCATCCAAAATATCATTATATTTCCTGCAAAATAAAATAAGATATGAGTAGATTATCTATCAAAATCTCTTATTATCTTATTTTGATTGAAGAGAGGAAAAATATATAAAAGATAATTAAATATGTATAAAATATTCATAAATTTGATTAAATATATCTCAAAATCTACACCTATTTAATTATAAAATATATATTTATCAATGCTCAAGACACATGACTAGAGACAGAAACAAATTTGCCACAATGAGGCCAAAAGATAGAGGCAAGGTAAGCTTTGAAGGAAATCAATCTGGAAAAATCGCTATAATTGGTGAAGTTGGCCAGAAAGATGAAGTGCAAGTAAAGGATGTCTACTATGTAGAGGGACTATGCTACAACCTCTTCAGTGTCAGTTAAGCACAGATAAAGATAATTGGGTCATCTTTGACTCAGAGGAATGCCTCATTGTAAGTAAAAAGGATCTCCAACTCAACATTAAAGATCTCAAAGTCAAGATAAGATCCTCAAGGAATGGTAACTACTATACTCTTGATATTAATACCAATAATACTAAAAAAAATTTCTTAGCAATGCTAATGAAAGTTTGTTATAGCATAAGAAACTTGCTTATGTCAATATGAACCAACTAGACAAACAAATAAAGAAATATTTATTTACTGGGCTACCTAAACTTCATTTCAAAAATAACCTAGTTTGTGATTCTTGTCAAAAAAGGAAACAAATAAAGTCCTCTTTTAAATCTAAAAAGGAAGTCTCAACTGATAAACCACTTCAACTACTCTATATGGACCTAGTTGGACCAGCAAGAGTGAAAAGTCTTGGTGAAAATTTTTACACTTTGGTTATAGCTGATAACTATTCTAGATTTACTTGGAATATATTTCATTCTTCAAAAGATGAAGCTTTTGATGAATTTTTTTTGCCAAGAAGGTCCAAAATGAGAAAGGTATACCCATTGTGTCTATCAAGACTAATCATAGAAGAGAATTTGAGAATCTAGCATCTGGAAAATTCTATGATGCTAATGAAATTTAGAGGTGAAAAGAAGGTGTTTTGTTGATTAAAATCATGAAGTTTCATTTTTTCCAATTTTCATAAATTTTGGCCAGGGTATTATTTGCTGTATTTGAACTGGAATTTTATAGATTTGATGATTCCATTGTGTTTAGAATGAAAAATTGTGCAGGGAACAAGTAAAAGAAGTATAAAGGCTTTAGGGTGTGAAATAACAATTTTACCCTTAAAACTCTAATTGGTGGTTGTTAAGGGTAAAACTGGAAATGTAGTTTGATTTTGTCAAAAATGAGGCCAAAAATGGATCCTACACACAAAATTTTGTAGGAATAGCTCTAGTAAAAAAATTTGAAAAAGTACAAATATACCAGGTATAAAGGAAATTAGAACGGATTCCCTAAGGGCATGTTGATAATTAGGTGTTTTTGGATAAAGATAACCAATTTTATGAGTTTTAGAATAAGGTGTGGATGAGTAATAACTCATTTGTTATCAAATTAGAAATTTTAGGATTTGACATTTGCCTGAGCCGGACAAAAGTTAAAGGACCGATAGTAGCTAGGCAATTGGAAAGGAGTCCAGGTAGTAGCTCTTTCTCTCATATTCTATGTTAATGTTAATATGCATTGTTTGTTGTGATACCTCATTTTCTATAGCTTCGGTTGAGTATAAAAGAGTAGTTAAACCACTCGGGAGACTAAGATTTGAACCCGGAACACCTAACTTCTGAAAATACTTATAAATTTCCTTATCTCACCCCAGGAGTTGAACCTAAAGTTGAAAGGGTGGTAAAACTTTCTCAAAACTCTTTTCACAATTTTCACTAACTCTTTATGACTTACCGGTTTTCTGTTTTGTTCATGTTTATCAAAGTTTGTGAGCGTATCTCTGCCAACTTTATATAGTCCATTTCACATACACATTTCGTTAGCGATAAGAACAAAACAACTAATTTTCTACCATTCATTCACTAGAATACCTTTACGTTGCTTACATGACATATACATCATATACAACCCCATAATCCAAATGCATTCACAAAACATAAGGGACCAGACAACCAAATGACTGAAGTCTCCAACACCTCAACTTCTAATCGTCGCCATTTACCTTCTTCTTGCCCCTCGAGTTTTCTCCCTGTACTGAAGGTGGTTTTGAAGAAAAATGGTGAGATTTGGAAGAATCTCAGTAGTAACACATGTTAAACATATAGAGATAACATTATAAAGCATGCTTCACACTCATCAATCAACAAATTATCACAACATCATTTAGTGTATTTACTGTAATTCATAAACTACCGTAGCACTAGGTAAGTTACTTGGCCCCGAGGGGTACCCGCGCAGAACTAGGCCTAGGCACCGTTTGTGCAATTATGAACATTATATTGGCCTGAGTGTCAACTCACGCAAAGATAGGCCCCGGGCAATCACCCCGCATAATCAAAATGTGTTAGAAATATTGTGAGTATTTCAAACAACACACAATGCATGTTATATCATATGAAGACAAGTTATTACTTGGTCGCTCTTCTTTAACAAATTTCTTTTCACTTGTTCAAGCTCAGGCAAGTTATGTGTTATGGACAGCTGTCAAGTCCTGAAATCCTCAAATATACCATAAATGAGTCATTACTCATTCA
This sequence comes from Albizia julibrissin, assembly GCA_037074505.1. Taxonomy (NCBI): domain Eukaryota; kingdom Viridiplantae; phylum Streptophyta; class Magnoliopsida; order Fabales; family Fabaceae; genus Albizia; species Albizia julibrissin. The sequence goes on from CM073485.1 coordinate 29,103,835, forward strand.
TACAAAATTCCAAACTTGCAACATTGGTAAACTTAGCCTAAAAGTGTTAAATTACCAAAATACCCTATAGGGCCGGTCTATCCCTTTCGTACCCGGTCTCACTCCACTTTTCCAAAATTTGTAACTTTGGCTAATCCTACACAATTTCACGTGTAAAATCCATTTTTAACCTCAGATTGATCAAAATCAAGCCTCAATGATGAAAATGCCCTTGACAACCCTTAGTTATAGCTTTTAAAGGGTAATTCAGCCATTTCACTTTCTGGGGCTTTTCACACTTTATGATCAACATAGACCCTACAAAATTTTATCTTTTAAACCCAATAAAAGCATTGGAATTATCAAATTCCTACTCATTTACCACGTCCAACACAAGGAAATCCCATAGGATTCCCATAAAAGTTGTGTCAGTTTCTCATTTTCTTTTGTCTAATCACCTCCTTTCTACTTATAATCACACTATTAGCTATTTATGGCTTATTTATTTTAGCTTATGCTTATGTATAAGCCCGGTTCACGTAAGTTGAGACAAAACTCCTCCACATATTTACCTCATAGACTGTAAAAGCTATTTCGTATACCATAAATCACGATTGAAAGTTCCAATCGTTATTCCAAACATACCTTTAGACATTTATTGGACTTGATTTGGAGAAACTTGAACATTAAGGTCCTTTAGGTTTCATGAGCTATCTTTCACTAAAACAACCAAAATCAAACCAAGAACAACTCTAATAGCATTAACCAAGCAAGAGTAACAAGTTTAAGAAGTTACCTCTTGATGTCCGCCACTTTCTCTCTCCTCAACATTTTTGTCTCTCTCTCCACAGCTCTTGAATCAGCTGGAAATCCATGGTTCTAAAGGTGGAGAAGTGAGTAGGAGAGTTGATAGAGGGATTAGGAAGTTTAACACACAAGGTAACAACTTCTTACCTTTAATTCCAAGAAAACCCTAGCCTCTTCTTCCTTCCACCGTGCTCATATATCTCTGACTCTATTTGGTTAGTTTGATCGTTAAAATGAAGCTGAAGAGATAAGGAAAAGATGATATAATGAAAAGGGTTATTTGGTTAATACACATGACAATTTATGATTGGCTCAAAAATGTCATTTCTTTAATTAATTCCATCTCCTCTTCATGCTTTCATATTCAGCCGAAAATGATGAGAATTAAGAGAGGAAAATTGATCTTCCACTATTCCATTGCCATCTTGCAAATGGTTGACTTTTGTACCTTTGACTTTTGACTATTTGACCTTTCTTGATATTAATTCATCAAAATTGGTTTATTAATGATGAAGTAGCCATTTATCTCTCTTTAATTTCCATTTAACTAAATTTATATGGAATATTAGGGAAAAATAATTATTTCTCACTTTATGAAAAAATTATTGTTTTCCCCCTACATTTTATGATTTACCGTAATAAATAATTTTTCGCTCATTTCTTTGTCTTAGCATAATTTTACCACTTAAATGAGGCCATCATGTATATCATTTTATGCCCATGAATTGGTTACATTATTAGGCCTTTAATTGTACATTAATTGCCTCTATGTATCCTTTCTCGGCCAATTTACGTGCAACCGGAAAATTAGAAAATTCCACAAATTCATGCTTACCACATTTCACCACTTTATTCCACTAATTATCTCAAATATACATACAAGAAGTATTGTAAAAAAGTGGGGTATTACATTTGTCATGTTCTGTGCAATGATAAGTAAATGGAGGTAAATCCTAGAGCTGGGTGTGGGAATCACAAGTATCACCCTGAGGGAAAAGCACAAATACCTCTTAGCCTAAGGGTATCCAGTCTAGGTCGGCCAATGTGATTAATGAGAAGACTGTGTGGCGTAATTCCTTGCTGGGTGTAGGAAAAGCACAAGTGCCACCCCATGGGAACATCACAAGTACCATGTGGCCAGGGAGACCCAGCTTGAGGTGATAAGACAAGTACGAACAGGTTGCTACCTGCTCTGAAACATTAATATGATCACAATGTGACAAGTAGGGATAAGGCAATCATTTTAATCTGGACAAAATCATCGCTTTGTTCCTGAACATTGATAGACACGTGCACATCATTATTATTTGTTGCATCATATATGATGCATTGCATGTTTACCTTTCACATTTTATATGATTGATAGCATGCTACTACTGAGATTCGTTTAAATCTCACCCTTTCCTTAATTTAAAATTTATTCAGTCAAAGGAAGTGATAGTAATCGGCAATTGTGGGTCCGGTACTGATCAATAAATTTTCTATTGGTTATTTGTTAGCCTTTCTTTGTATTTGGGATTTGTATTGTAATATGTACAAACCCTGTAGGGATTTCATGTAATGTAATAAAAAATTTTATATCAATATAATTTTACTATTTCTGTATACCCATTGAACTACGCATTAATACTCTAATAAATGTCAAAATATTAAAGGGTTTGACAAACAATATTCATAGTCTCATTTATAGAAATTCCCTAGAAATACCTTATTTGTATAATTTTTCTTTTGCTTTTCATATGTTTTTTCCCTTATTTATTTTCTTCTCTCTTTTTTCACCATTTTTATCTTCTTTTTTTAATATGTAAATACATGGCATTTCAATATTTAGAAGAACTAGGGATAATGACACTTTAACTATAACAAATTAAGATGCAGAGATTATTTAAATGATATACGCATGCATAACAACTTAAGGAATGGCTTAAAGGGGTGAACAATGGATGATGATAATGTTGTGGCTTGTGTTCAGGATATAAATATTTAGAATATGAATGCCTCTACCATTTCTATCGTACTAATATAAATGCAGCTTTGACACAGAGTTGAAACAAGTTCTAGAAGATGAAAAATTTAAGAAGCATGCACACATGGAAAAGAAAGAATTCATGCTCAAATAACCTTCCAACAAGAGTTCTTCTCAAATGCTTACCAAAACACTCAATTGCATAATAAGTTAACCACAAAGCATTTACTCAACTATTTCGAATGCTAACATTAAGAACAAAAACTAATCAAAACATTGCAATTACATATAATCAAGTATAACTCTCAAATACATCAATGACCTTAGACAAACTTCCATTTTCTAAAACATAGAAGTACCAAAAATCCATGTACGGGTTCATTTGAAGCTAAAAAATTCAAAAATTTGACTCAATCTTTCAGTTCAGCTCAGAATTAGTCAAAATTTGGGAAAAAAAATTTCAAAAAACCATATATTTGCAATGAAGCTCATAGGACACAAACACAATCAATGTCAGAACAATCCCTCCCCCACATTTAAAATATGCATTGTCCTCAATGCATGATATATTAATACGAAGCAAGCGCAGAGTAAGGGAAATTATAAGAGGACTGAGCCTAATAAGGGAGAAAACAAACAATGCTACCTTTTACTAATAGATTTGTCTCCCCCACACTTATTCTTTTAATTAAATCAATTAAGCTTAAGTATCGATATAATGTAAGAAGAAAATAAGTAAGAAAAGAGACAACCTTGAGCTTAAATCTCTGTAGGTTCTTGTAGGAGAAGTTATCATCAACAATAAGAAACATGCATTTCTTCAATGTGCTCTCTTTTCCTTCATTGATCTTCCTCATTGGTGGTGATTCCAGATCAATTGGAAGAGGTCCAAGAATGTAAGGTAGAGGTTGGCTCCTTTGATGACATTTCCAATTATGTGCCTCTAAAGAAGACAATAAGTCAGCAGATGTATCCCATCCAAAAGTAGAAACATTGAGAGATTTCAAGTGAATTAAAGATATTTTAGGAACTAAACTCTTCAAGTAACTATCACAACTAAGGAAATTAATGGCACTCCTATAATTAGAAGTTAGAAAATCAGTTAACTTTTTAATATCCTCTTGCTTTTGAAAAGTAAAAGGTGCATAATCTAACTTAGTGTTCGGGCACACCATATATCTTTTAATCACTGTTACGGTGTATGATGGTGTATTTAGAAAGTGCAAGTGTACACTGACGTAAACAAGTAATATAGAAGTAAGTAGAGTATCGTTCCCACGAGGATTGATCACTAAGTACCAAAATTAATAATCTTAATACTATTCAGCCAGTCGATTAGTTGTGACTGAGATTGCAAAATAAAAATGATGAAATATGAACACAAATGATATAAAGACAAATATAAGAGAAAACCCTAGGGATTAGATTTCACTTAATAAATTCCATATTGAATCACTTATCTATTCTAGTCCAATTTATTCCACATGATTAATAGTCGAGTTTCCCTAATTTAATTACTAGCCTCTTCCAAGGTCAAGTAATTCTATAATTAATTGCTAACCCAATATATTCCTATATGAATTTAAGCAATTAATCATGCATTAAGATTTATGGAACTCATTAAGACTACACAACCCATATGAATATATTCCTATTTTATATGCAGATTATGGTTTTAATTGTAGGATCCACACACATGCATCTCCTTCCGATCTTAACATACATATTGAAATTATTCAAAAGGTGGCCAATCAATTGAAAGCATTGAGAACAATAATTAAAACTCAATCATGAAGGAAAAATTACAACTATATTTAATAAGTTAGATTCAATCCGTCATTAGTAAGATACGTCATCACCCTAGGAAAAGGAAAATTAGCTCATAATGAAATTAAAAACAAAACAAACATAAAATAAAAACATCATAAACATTGCATAAAAGTTAATTACAAAAACATAAAATACAACTATAAGATGTATGAAAATGTAAAATCTAGCCTTCCATATAGGAGGTAAAACCTTCCATGTATGAGGCATACAAAAAGTAATACAAAGCATGAAATGACTAACTAGCCTTCCATATAAGAGGTAAAACCATCCATGCAGGAGGCATGCAAAAAGTAATACAATGCAAGAAATGGCTATCTAGCCTTCCATATAAGAGGTAAAACCATCCATGTAGGAGGCATGCAAGAAGTAAAAAAAATGCAAGAAATAAATTCTAAAAATAAAAAAAATCTCTCTCTCTCTCTCTTCCTTCTTCTTTTTCCTTCCTCCCCTTTAGGATGCCAAGAACCTCTATTTATAGGCTTCAATTCAGGTGCTACAGTGATGACACAGTGACTGCTTCTCACCAACCGCGCTACAGCGACCTACTACAGTGCCATATAAACAGTGAATTGCTGCAGTACCGTATGAATAGTAAATCCGTATGAACAGTGAATTGCTACGGTACTGAAAAAATCATTATTTATTTATCAATTACACCCAAATTCATTACATTAAGCTCAAATATCATCCACAAAAATATCATATAAGGGAAAATAAATATGAAAATATTTTACGCATCAAATTCCCCCACACTTAACTCTTGAACGTCCTCAGACAACAAGGAGTGATTAATAAGTGCTTCCAACAAAATCAAAAATGTCAAGTCATAAGCAAGAACACAATTGAAGAATAAAGAGATCATAGTCTTCATGAATTGACAAAAGTAGAAATTGGTAATTTTATTTGAAAATGAATGAACCAAATTATGACTCATTCTTTGAATCTCTCAAGTGTTTAAGGGTAAGTGTTTCACTCAAATTCACCTGAAAAAAAAAATTGAACTACCATAAGATTGCCAAAAATCTCAATCTCCACTACCTAATTTACATGCATAATTCAAATTAAAAGGACTTATTAAGGGTTGTAATGGGGCTAAGGTAAAATAAATGTAAATAGTGATATGAAGGGCTATATTTAAGTAGTAAATAGAGCAAATGAAAAATGGATCATCTTATAAATAGATTTATCTCATCACAACAACCTACAATTTTTATTCAAATACTAAATTTTTTTTTATTTTTCTAGTCTTTTTTCCTTTTTTTTTCTTTTTTTTATAACTTCAGCAATTTTACAGTTGATGATATATATACCCCCATACTTGTCAAAAGGCCATTCATAGAAATTTCAAATGCTCTACTAATCTTCCGAATTAAGTAAAAGCACTTGATATATCATTAAAACAAATATTAATGGGTTGAGAAATAATCAATCAGGCTCAAAGGGGCTTATCAACGGTATAATTACAAGATTGTCTATTTGGCTCTGGCTAAAGAAAATGAATGCCTTTATCATTTCTAAATATGCATGTGACATGTATTTTCAACCAGATTTAGAGCAAATTCTAGAGTGAAAACTTAGTAGATGAATATCACACACAAGAAAAATAATCATTATTGATCAAATAGGCTCAAAAGCTCACGGTCAAGGGCTTTTCAAATTCAGCTCATTCAATCTCAAAATTCATCACCAATCCCAACAATCAGTTGTTCATTCATGCTATCAATTCTTTATAATTCAATTGATCCATACTTCAAACTTATATACTTCTTTCAATCATTGAAAAGCACCTATGTAGAATTTTTTTAGGACCTAATTTTTTTAATGAAACAAAACAAACAAAGAAAAAATATGCAGCTAACAAGATGCATCTCAAGAGTTAAGAATAATTCTTTACTCTGCCATCTTTTCATACCCCATACATCTAATGGTTCTACTAACTAACTATCTAATGGAGAAACTATGCTTCTTCTTTTTTACATAACTTTTTTTTCTATAATCCTCCCCCAACCTAAATTAGACATTATCCTCAATGTCTTCAAAAGATTAAAGAAGGTTTTTTTAAACAACCTAAACACACAATAAAGTAAACCAAAATGCTAAGAGTAAAACCATAAGATAAAGGAAAGTTACAACCGGAGAGTGGTATCTGGATCTTACTTCTAACTGTTTTTTGAAGATTGCCTACCTATTTGCTTGACCAATGGATCTGGTTTAGGTTCATAGGCTTGCATTTGATCCAGTAGTTGATCCGCAGTTGGAGCAAAAATTATGGCATGACGAGTCGCTTGGAGTATGAATCCTGTTTCCATAGCATGATCAAGAAAGGAAAACAAATTATCATAAAAAGCATTAACATTTAACAATCCTAATGGTTTTTTGTGAAAGTTCAGTTTAGCCCAATATGCAATGCTAGAGATCCCATCCAACGTTTCAAAACCACCAGGTAAAGCGATAAAAGCATCAGCACGGTAGAACATACATCCCATTCGTTCAGGTAGACTTGAAACCTCTAACTCTTGCCCTAAGGAGAAGATGTAATTTTCCAACTCCTTTACCCTTACACACAAACCTTTACTACCGTTAATGGTTGCAGCAATGGTCACACTTGCTCTGAGGCCCTAGATACCTCCCCCGTAGATGAAGTTGATCTTTCTAGTAGCTAATGCACGTCCCAGTTCCTTTGCTGCAGGTATAAACTCTCCATCCTTTCCCAAGTCAGTTCCACCAAAAATGTGGATAGATGTAAATCTACATTTTAGAGTGATACCACTCCTCTTTTTTTTCTCAGACATTTTGTGTTTTTACAAATGAAAGATTGCATATTTATATTACAAAAATAGCGACAACAAAATCATGCAAATCACACATTTTTCAAAAAAGTTTGAAAAAAATTTCTAACACAAATGACCAGTGGGCCACTGCATAAACAAATTAAGTAAAGTGAGTAAAAAAAGTCAAAAGTTACTAAAAAAAGATAAGATAGATTAGACAAAAGCAATATTATACATAGTAGTTGTGATTGTAGTTCACATCTTCCTCTGGTTTTACTTCCAATAATGGCTTAAACGCTTTCTATGAATCGAGAATTTGTTTCCCATCCAATTTTCTTATAAACTGGAAAACAAGGTCTTTTAACGTCAGATTCTCAAGATGGTGGCACTCTTTTTCTTTGTTGAATATGTCTAATAAATCAAAAAGAACATGATGAACATCACCACTAGGATGCGTCTCAAGAGTATGAATGATATCATCCAATGACTCCTTACTCAGTCCATCCTTTATAAATTGAATTTTATCTTCTCGATTTATAGAAACCATACCTTTGCTCCGACAGTGCTGATCACAGTTCCACCTTACACATGAGGGTAGACCTGCATTCTTTTAGCTCTTCTCTTTTTTGAGTAAGAGCTTCTTCCCATTCCTGGCATAGGTTTAATAAATGATTTATGAGTCTCACCTATTAAATGTACCTTAGCTTCAATGATCCAGCGGACATCCTCAGGAAGGCCTAAACGCTTGAATGTCTTCATTCTTTCAAGTCGACAACTATAAATCTTCCTAAGCACATCTTTAGGAAGAATAAGGAACTTGTTCTTAAGTTTTGCAAGAATTTCCTCAATGATGAGACTAAAATTTAAAGATGCAATGTTGTGTGCTTTAGTGAGTAAGAAAGAAAAATGAAAGAGTAAGGAAAGGAAGTTTTGGGTTACCTCCCAAATAGTCGCCCTTCTTTAAAATCTTTAGCTAGACAAAAGACAAAAAAAATTTATTTAATTTTTTTATTATTATTTTTTAAAAAATATTTAGGACTTGCCTGTTGGTTCCTCAAACGTGATGACAATTTTCAAAGTGTTGAGTGCACCGTCATTATATTCTTTTAGTCTTTGCTCATTCACTTTGAATTTTTGATCACTATCTTGAATCTCCACAGTTCCATATGGCCATACTTGAATCACAGTAAAAAGTCTTGACCACCTTGATCTCAGCTTTCCCAGAAAGAGCTTTAAATTTGAGTTATACAACAACACTTTTTGTCCCGATGTGAACTCTCTCCTCAGAATTCTTCTATCATGCCACATTTTTGTCTTCTCCTTGTATAACTTGGCATTCTCATAACCTTGTTGTCTGAATTTTTCACGCTCATTAAGTTGGAGAAGTCTTTTCTCACCAGCTACCTTTAAGTCAAAATTTAAGGCTTTTATTCCCCAATATACTTTGTGCACTCTAGGATTAGTAGATTTTGATATATCTACCATTCCCATTGCAAATGGTTGATCCATACAGCTTTCATTCACCACATCTTTTGTGTAGTTGGTCAATGTATCTACCCTATAATAGGTGTCACCTTCATTTGGAAAGGAACAAGCCTTAAAAATGTTGAAAGATACTTGATTATCTTGAGCTCGCAAGGTTAACTTTCCCTGTTGCACATCTATTAAAGTTCTCCCAGTTGCTAGGAATGGCCTCCCAAGAATGATAGGAATTTCTTGTTCTTCTTCCATATCGAGTATGATAAAATCAGTTGGAAATATGAGTTTATCCGCCTTCACCAAAATATCTTCTAAGACACCCCTCGAATGTTTAATTGATCGGTCAGCTAGAAGTAGTGAAACTGTGATAGGCTTCACCTCTCCAAGACTAAGTTTTCTGTAAACAGATAAAGGCATAAGATTTACACTTGATCCTAGGTCACAAAGTGCTCTTTCAAAGTTACATTGACCTATGGTGCAAGGTATGCAAAAACTTCCTGGATCTTTCAGCTTTGGTGGTAATTTCTTTTACAGAATGGCACAGCACTCCTCAGTAAGTGCAACTATCTCAAATTCCTCCAACTTACGCTTATTTGAGAGAATATCCTTCATGAATTTTGCATAACTAGGTATTTGGGCAAGAGCGTCTGTAAAAGGGATGTTAATATGTAGCTTTTTGAAAACCTCCAGAAACTTTTTAAATTGTTTGTCTAGTTTTGCCTTCACAAGTCTCTGGGGGTATGGAACTGGTGGTACATATGGAGGAGGGTTATCTGGAATGCTAATTCTTTCTGGTATCACATCATCCTCTTGAGGTTTCTATACTTCCTCCTTCTATTCTTCTTCACTTTCTTTCTTTTCTCTGTCATTCTTATGTTGAATTACAGGATCTTTCAATTCTTTCATACTCCTTAATGCAATGGCCTTCACATGCTCTATTAGGTTTTTTTCTATGTCACTTGGAAGAGTACCTGGTTGTCTGAAATTCAGTATATTTGCAATTTGGCCCATTTGGATCTCCAAGTTCTTTATTAAGACTTCGTGGCTTCTGAGTGTTACGTCAGTCCTAGCCATGAATTGAGATGTATTCATAGTTAGTTAAGACAGTGCCTCTTTTATATTTACTTTCTGATATGGTGGACTTAGTAGTTGAAGAGCTTGTTGCTGGTAGTTCCCTGGTGGCTTGAACACATTTTGATTATTCCTCCAGCCAACGTTTGGATATTCCGCCAACCTGGATTATAAGTGTTTGAGAATGGGTCATTTCTTTGATTTCTAGTGTAATGAGCTTGCTCCAGCTGAGAAGGCATGGATGAGTATCCATCTTGACTTTGCGTGCTCATATAAGGTCCTCCATATCGATCACACGTTTTATGAGGAGTACTGATTGCATTTGCTTGGCTTGTCAATAAGCTCACTTGCTTGGATATAGATGCAACTTGAGAAGACAAAGTTGTAAGGATATCCAGTTCGTGCACTCCAAGTACCTTCTTAGAATTGTGAAGTTCAGAAGGTCATTGGTATGTATTGGCCGCCATCTCTTCAAGTAAATTGTAGGCATCATCTAGAGTTTTTCCCATTAAAGATCCTCCAGCTGCAACATCTAGAAGAATTATGGTGGTATGTGTCATCCCACTATAAAATGTTTACAGTGTCCACCAATCTGGTAACCCATAATGAGAACATCTCCTTAGTAACTCCTTGTATCTTTCCTAGGCTTCATAGAGGTTTTCTAGTTCATGCTGGGAAAATGAGGTAATTTCATTACTCAATTTAGCAGTTTTTCTTGACAGAAAGTATTTCACCAAAAATTTCTATGCCAAGGCATCCCATGTAGTTATGCTTCCCACTGGTAGAGAGTATAACTAGCTCTTAGCCTTATCCTTGAGTGAGAAAGGGAAAAGTCTAAGTCTAATGGCATCATCACTAACACCATTATGCTTGAATGTGTCGCAGATTTCTAAGAAGCCGGCTATATGTGTGTTGGGATCTTCTGTTTATAAACCACCGAACTGATTTGCTTCCACCATCTGGATAATTGCAGGCTTGATTTCAAAATTGTTGGCTGCTACTGGTGGATTTTTTATTCCAGAAGTTATCTCTATGACTATTGGTGTTGTATAGTCATGGAGCATTTTGGTATCTGTTGTTTCTTCTTCTGGATTTACCATTGAATTGATTGAAGTAGACTGCTTTCAAACTCTCTAATTTCTTTGACAAGTTCTCTCGATCTCAGAATTACAAGGTTGTAATTCAGTATACTTTGATCTGGTCATGTACTAAGCAAAAGCCTGAAAAGAAACATAAGACACCAAAACGAAGACAAATGTAATATGAAGACCAAATTAGTATTAAAATTACTTGGTATTGATATTAATGACAACAATCCCTGGCAACGGCGCCAAAAACTTGTTACAGTGTAGGATTGTGTATTTAGAAAGTGCAAGTGTACACTGACGTAAACAAGTAATATAGAAGTAAGTAGAGTATCGTTCCCACGAGGATTGATCACTAAGTACCAAAATTAATAATCTTAATACTATTCAGCCAGTCGATTAGTTGTGACTGAGATTGCAAAATAAAAATGATGAAATATGAACACAAATGATATAAAGACAAATATAAGAGAAAGCCCTAGGGATTAGATTTCACTTAATAAATTCCATATTGAATCACTTATCTATTCTAGTCCAATTTATTCCACATGATTAATAGTCGAGTTTCCCTAATTTAATTACTAGCATCTTCCAAGGTCAAGTAATTCTATAATTAATTGCTAACCCAATATATTCCTATATGAATTTAAGCAATTAATCATGCATTAAGATTTATGGAACTCATTAAGACTACACAACCCATATGAATATATTCCTATTTTATATGCAGATTATGGTTTTAATTATAGGATCCACACACATGCATCTCCTTCCGATCTTAACATACATATTGAAATCATTCAAAAAGTGGCCAATCAATTGAAAGCATTGAGAACAATAATTAAAACTCAATCATGAAGGAAAAATTACAACTATATTTAATAAGTTAGATTCAATCCGTCATTAGTAAGATACGTCATCACCCTAGGAAAAGGAAAATTAGATCATAATGAAATTAAAAACAAAACAAACATAAAATAAAAACATCATAAACATTGCATAAAAGTTAATTACAAAAACATAAAATACAACTATAAGATGTATGAAAATGTAAAATCTAGCCTTCCATATAGGAGGTAAAACCTTCCATGTAGGAGGCATACAAAAAGTAATACAAAGCATGAAATGACTATCTAGCCTTCCATATAAGAAGTAAAACCATCCATGTAGGAGGTATGCAAAAAGTAAAAAAAATGCAAGAAATAAATTCTAAAAATAACAACTCTCTCTCTAAAATAGAAGCTCTCTCTCTCTTCCTTCTTCTTTTTCCTTCCTCCCCTTTAGGCTTCCAAGAACCTCTATTTATAGGCTTCAATTCAGGTGCTACAGTGACGATACAGTAACCGCTTCTCACCAACCGCTCTACAGCGACCTACTACAGTGCCATATAAACAGTGAATTGCTACAGTACCGTATGAACAATGAATTTCTACGGTACTGAAAAAATCATTATTTATTTATCAATTACACTCAAATTCATTACATTAAGCTCAAATATCGTCCACAAAAATATCATATAAGGGAAAATAAATATGAAAATATTTTACGTATCAATCACAAGAGGTGGAAGCCAAAAGAGTAGAAGAAAGAAGAGAATTTGTCAAATTATTACCACCTGAATTTTCTAAAGAGTTAAAATAATCATTTTTCTTTTCTAAATCAGGTGGCAAATCACAAGATAAAATCATATGGAAACATTAATTTTCATTTACAAATTTTTCAATCAAAAGATGTGAATCTTCCCTTATGAACCTATCATGTAATTCATTAGAATTAATAGAAAAATGTTTGTTTAGGCTATGGTTATTCCCACTGACACCAAAATCAAAAGAGTGAATAGAAGGAAGAGAGGAGAAGTGATCATGATATGCATTAAATGCATCAACAACATCACAAGCACAATCATCAACATGATCAATAACTTCACCACTATTACAATCAATAGGTTGAACTCAACATGTGTATCATGCATATTACTAGGTCATAAAGGTAAATCATACTTAGAATGAGTATCATTTAGGTTCATACAAGTGGAGATATGTTTAAAATTTGTAGAATCAATAGTGCTCAAAGGAGGTTCAATGCATTCTACATATTCATATTGGTCATTATCATCATTTTCAATAAAGGAGGTTGCCCCATGATCTATGGTAGAGCTTTTCATTTCTTTAAGCCTTTACCTTTGCATTTCAGCAATCAATTAGTGTTTTACATAAAAGCATTCCACACACATATAGTACTCAAGACATGTACATGATCTATATTTATTCAATTTAGCACTAGCATTAATTCCAGTACTAGAATTAACATGCATATAAAGGAGAGAAATCAACTCCAGGAGAGAGTAAAAAGTCATTACCCATAGTATAATGTGTTTCCTCTACCAGTTGAAAATGGACCTTCTTGACTTTCATGGCTTGTGTAGTTGAGTCACATGTAAGCAATGGAGGATGAGTCTCTTATAAAGTATTGCACTTAGAAGACCTTTGTGCTAGCCACTACATTGCTTTCTCCAACTTCTCATTTTCTTTCTTTAAGCTCTAGTTTCATTACTAGAGATTTCAATTGGTTATTCACATTATCCTTGTTGATCGTCTTCATGAGGTTATCCAATTGGTTCTTTACTTGAACCATCAATACATAAGACTCATCATTGGAGTACCCTTGAGTTGGTGCACACGGTTGGTGAGGTGATTCATAAGGTGGGTGATATAGTAGGGATGAGGGTTCATATGATTGAGGTAGATAAGAAGAAGTAGGTGATTAGTAGGCTTCATATTGTGACGGAGGAAGGTTATATGTGGGTTGATGGAATTGTTGGAAGGGTTCAAAATATGGGTTATATAGTGGAAGAGAAGGCTCGTGATATATAGTCTATAGGGCGGATGGGGTGGATGATAGGTTTAAAATGAAAGTTGCTGGTAAGGGTCATGGTATAGGTTATGGAAAGGTTGATATGGAGAGCCATTCATCTAATTGAGGTCATGGTTGAGTATGGGAGGGAGCACTATTTTCTTGACAATTTGAACCCTTTTTTAGATTCTCCATTTGGCTTGAGATGAGATCTATTTGTTTGTCACTTATCCTGATGCCGTTGTATACAAAAGAGTGAGAATTAAAAAATAGATTATGATTACCTTCAAACCAAGCCATGAGATTTTAAGACATTTAATTTTCAATGATATTTATGTCATAACGAGGTCTGTGACACCCTATTTTCAATACCTCACTGGCTCTTAGTTTCATAATATCAGAGTGTACGAGCGTTTTACTTTGGATCAAACTAAAAGTCATTCTCCTTTAATTAAACTAGAGCGATTCTCTGCTTATTCAACATTCATACATGCATTTATATACAATACATCAAATGTAAAATTAATTACATTATTACAAATAGTAGTGCCTCGTACTACGATCTTTACTTCACATTCATATCTCCTCCGTGCATATCCTCATGCATCTTTCACCTATCTAAAGTGTTGTTTGGGAGGAGTAAGATTCGAGAGAATCTCAGTAATAAACAATATCACTATGTATGAAAAATATATATGAATGCATGACATGCTTGCCTACCAAATCTTATGCCAACATAATGATATGTTGCATGCTTAATGTTATGACATACATATGGTCATTGCATAAATATAACAGAACTTCAATCAATCAAGCATGTTCAACACGAACAGGCAAAGCAGTCACATACTCAATGCAAAATATACATATCATATACATACAGTACCTTTCGGACTCCACGTTCTTCCTCAAACTATTGTCCTTGCTATGATTCGGGCACCATCTGTCGAGTTCTGAATTCCAAATATAAAGTAAATGAGTCACTACTCATCTATGTATCATTCTAGACTCATTATAATGGATAACTTAACCCAATTATGCTAAATTATCAAAATGCCCCGAAAGCCCCGCCCAACTGTACTTTCTCAGAGATTATGATCTGAGCCAATCTTACTCAATTTCACGTGTAAAATCCATTTATGACTTTATATTAGTCAAATTCAAGTCCAAATGATGGAAATACCCTTGACAACACCTAATTAGAGCTATAAGGGTAATTTGGTCATTTCACCCTCTAGGCATTTTCTCACTTCATTATCAACATGAATCCTATACAATTTTCCCTTCTGAACTTAATGGAATCATCCAATCAATGAAATTCCAAATCTTGCCTCATGCCAAACACAAGACAACCAATTCAGAATTCTTAGAAGAGTTGTGTCAATTTCTCCCTTTCTTTAGCTTAATACCCTCCTTTCTACCTCTAATTACATTATTAGCTATTTAGACATCCATTAGACATTGTTTTGGCCTCCAAAACACTGATTGAATGAAGAGTGAACAGCACCCAACTCCCATCATACTCATCCAAACAACAAACCAAAAGATTTAGAAGGAAGCTTACGTTTACCTCTACACGTTTCTGAATCTGGTTCGGAATTCTGGCGACACTCTGGCCGACAAGAGAGCACCAACCACCTCCAAACGAGAATCCAAAATCACAGAAATAAAGCTTAGGATGAGTAGAAGAATGTTTGTACAGGGTACTTTGAGAGAAGACATTGTTTCAGTAAAGTTTCGACAATTACAAGTTTTCTCTCTCTTCTCTCTCTCCACCGCCCTCTCCATTCTCGTTCTCTCTCTCTTCTCTCATTTCTTATTTATCTTCCCTTCTTTCTAATTTAAACGAGAAAGAGGAATAAAATGATGGAGGAAATGATGATTAATTAAAATTATCCAAGTAGCTTACCACCAATTGGTCCAACTATCTCATTACTTGTATAACAAGTTTCATTTCTCTTTTTCTTCATCATTATACTAATATTAATGAAAAATAAGAGAGTATCATTCACTCTGAAACTATCCCATTTTACCACCTTAAATGGTCGACCAAAGCCTTAAGCTTTTAGCTCTTTGACTTTGCTTGATAATAATTTACCAACATAGGCTCATTAACTACAAAGTAGTCATTTTCCCTCTTTTAATTCTCATTCAACTCAAATCATTGGGAATATTAAGGAAAAACCATCATTTCTCATCTTATGAAAAACTTATCATTTGACCCTTACGTTTTATGATTTATCGTAATAAACCATTTCTTACCCCTTTCCTTTATTTCCCTTCACATTTGACTAACTTGGGCATCAATAATAGGGAAATAATGGCTACTAGCCTTTCGTTGGTCAAATGACCATTTTGTCCCTTACATTATTTTTCCCCGAGCTCTTTAGCTCACTATAATATTTCTTTTCAATATCCAAGAATATAAAGGAATTTTGGGAAATAATATTATGCATTGCCAAGATATTCTCTAAATCTAAACTAGGGTCTAGCAGTCCCCTTAATATAGGCTCAATCTCAAGCCTATTGTCCCAAAATTTAGGATATTACAAGGTCTATGTAAATGGGTATGTTATGCATAATGTAAAAATGTAAAACAAAAGAAAATCAATATATTTATTTGTTTTTTGGAAAAAATTATGCAAATGCAAACTAAAACCTATATGATGAAAGAAGGCAAGACACTACAACTAACTAGCTAGAAGATACACAAAATATTAACTAGTCAATTTTTCAATTGACACTTAGTTAACCAAGGAGTTAACTAAATTGACTCCCCAGCAACAACACCATTAATTTAAATCCTTAAGTGACCTCAGGTTAAATCTAAATAAACTAAATTATGCAATGAATGACACAACTCGAGTTGTGTTATCTTAAGGAGTCTTTTATTTAATTCATAGGCTAAACTAAATGACAAAGACATTGAGATTGGTTTTAAAATTGATTTTATTTTATGATGGAAAAATAACCTAAACTACTTTTTTTCTATTTTTGATAAAATGATGAATGAAAGTATGAAATTAGATTTAAGGAATGATATGATAGAATGCTCCTTAGAAGTAAGCCTATAGCTATCGTAGCTTGCTTAATGATGTGGGAGTTAATTAATTCACCAAGTCTAATTAAAAACCCTAAACACGGTTTAAATCAAGTGATTCTCAATAAATAATTGTCATAAACGCTAGATAACAACTACTTGCTAAGGCACTTTTAAAAATCACTTGGTGTGCAATTTAAATTAGTTGATAAAACTTGTTTCCTCAACGATGAATGCTTATAGAGCTACTTAATAGCAACACAAATCAATCATAATACCTAATGTGTTATATAAAATAATTTTAAGGAATGCTAATGGAAATATATATATAATCAAAACTCAAGTCATATAACACAATCCAAACCACAATTATTTGATTAACAAAGATTATAACGCATAATCTTAGTCCCAAATCTACATCAAAATAATTCCTAACATAGGAAAGTTAATATAATTCAAGAGAAAATTAATTGAAAAGCAAATACTTCCTTAATAAGCTCTCAAACTCAAGCCATAGCTTCCATCTCTAAGAAGCACAAGAGAAGTAGCCACACATCAAATTAATTGCAGCCAAAGCTCATCCAAAATAGAAAAAGTTCATGAGAGTTGAATGATAGACCGAATTTAGTGGAGGCAAAAGATGGTTGAATTATCTATGGAAAGAGAGGAAGAAGATGAAGCAAATATGGTGATTAGAACAATGGAGGAGGTTTGTGTGGTGAAGCTCTAATCTTTGATAGTGAAGAGGAAGGACGTCGTCGACCATAGTGGTGTTCTCTGTCTCCTTCCCTCCATTTGAAAGTCTCTAATCTCTCCAAAGAATGTTGGCTACCTTGAAAGGGTCAACTTGGCTCCTTAATAAATGGACAAAACCCTCCAAATCCGTATAATCCAACCCAAAAAATAAGTTTCAATGGTAAAGATGGTGGTTTTCGAGTTGTGGGCCTTCTTGATATGCTTCCTTAATATAAAACGCTAGAATATTTGTGTTTTGGGTCCTTTAGAATTTCTTTTTCCTTCATTTTAGAACTAAAAAATTTATTTCCTTTTCTGATTCTTTTTTCCTAAATATTGTTTTTAGCTTCAACTTTTCTAAAGTGACCTATAATACAAATCAAAATTATATAGCATCATGTACTTTTAGAAAAATCAACCCAATTAGTATCAATTGCATATCTATGGAAATTTTACCTTTTTAATCTCTTTTTTCACACAATCATCATTAATTCAAATTAATCATAATAAATGCAATTTATCCTAAAATTAATGATAAAATTCCTAATTAAAATATTAAATATCATGATAAAATAGGGATATATCAATTTCATGACTTTTTTTGTAAGAATCGTTAGATATGTTTTTTTGTTTACAATATATCTAAAACAAAAAAATGATAAAACAAAAAGAAAAGAAAAGAAAAGAAACAATGGTGATAAGCCTGACGAACTTATGAGACACTAGACTACCCGTCACCAGATGAGTGTCAAGATCATTGTTAGGATTATGGCCAATCACATACTCATCAAGTATGAGATTGGCCTTTTTTTTCATACTCATCAGGTATCCAGAAATCCTCCTTACGTCATGGTGAGTGTTTTCTACATGCCGCAACATTACTTCCAGTTGAGGAAGCATAAGATGCGGTGGCGGAGGAGGAGCTGGTAGTGGCAGAGGTAGATGTTGGGGAGACGAAGGAGGATATGGAGGTTTAGGGAAGGAGGAGGAGGAGGTGGAGGATGACTCTGAGAGTTTTCTAGCAAGTCTTCCGCATGGCTTTTCATCTTGACAAATGAGAGAACAAAGAGGAGGATGATGAAGAAAATATAGGAAAAACAAATGAAAATAGGGAATTTAAATAGACATATGGAAAGAATATAACAAAAAATCATCATTGCAAGCATTGAAAGTTGAACAGGACGTAATGAAAGGGTACTTGGTTCTCCTGAAGATCATCGGATAACGAGGAGGCACCTAAAGCTAACGCGGAGATGAGGAAAGGTTTTGAAAGCTTTAATTAACGTTTATTGATTTAGAAACGTTAAGTACATTGGTGTTATCAAAAATACTTTACAGTTTTTAATTAATAACTATGAATTATTAAGTTGTTTTTAATTTTTTTTAATATTTTAAAAAAATGATAGTGGTGTTCAGTCATTAGCATCACTGTTGTCCTCATCCTCCTCCTCATTCTCATCATCAAAGGAGGGAGAAGAAGCCTTTGACTGCAAGTCATATTCAACATGATTGTCATGAAGTATGTGGTCCAACTTGTTGTTTAGCTTGTTTAGCATATGCCGCGAGACACCTTGTGTGGCGGTCAGGGCTTACTAATATCTGCATCAGAGCCTCCAATTTAGGAGGAGGCAAAGGATGAGGAGGTGGTGGTGGTAATGGAGGAGGAGAGGGTGGCAACGACGGAGAAGCTCCCTAGGAATTTAACATGATGAAGGAGAGAAGGAGGAGACCAATAAAGAAAAGTAGTAAAAATCATAAAAAAATATGAGTTTAAATAGATGTCTCACGAATTTACGAAGGGTTATGGCTTATGAATAGCTGACGATGTTATAAAGAGCTATGAAAGTGTTAGATGACATTTGTTTCTAAAAACCCTTATATTTTGTCTTCACTGATATAAGAGGTTGGAATACGAATTGTTTGTAAGTATTACATAATGGTTGTTTCTTAAGAACTGTCATATTTGTCACTAAATAAATAATGGTTATTAACTATAACCATTATTTTTTATGTTTCTACGGATTCTGCCTCTCAATACATGACGGTGCACATATTTAACCGTTATATTTTAGCTTTATATATTCTTATGTGACCTATGCCTTAACATACATGAAGTTTATTTATTGTAATCTTTATTTATTAAGCGTTATATATACGCAAATACATAGTAATGCATATAATTCATTTCTTGAATTCTAGGTAATTATGCGTAAAACTTATTTAACTAAATAAATTATATGAGTGCTAGACAAAGATAATGGGTCCAGGTCAAAAGAAAAAAAATGCTAATGTGGGCTTATTATATTTTCTAACCAAAAGATAAAATAAGTTTCGGTGAATGCAATTTGGCTAAATTGTAATTGGTGCTTTTTCCAGAATGCAAAATGCAATACGTAATGTCATGAGTCTAAATTTGGAGTAAGAATTTCATTAAAAAAAGAAAGAGCTCAATAAAAAAGGGAAAAATCACACCAAGTCCCACCTAATGGAAGTAATATCTGAAAAGTATCATAATTTGTCAATGGTACTACTTTCACTTATTATTAACAAGTTAAAAAACTTTTTAAATATTATTTTCTTCGGTTGGGACCTTAGTGTGATTTTTTCCCAAAAAAAACTAACATTAGAAAAATGAGCTTATTAAATTTAAGGTGAAGGTGTAAAAATATCAATCTACATATCCCGTATGTGCATCTGATACCATATACAATCATTGGGTGCAAAAATACCTACAATCTTTAAAAAAGGGGGAACAAAAATACAAGCTCTGTTAATAAAAGCAAATGTCCATAAATTTATGGTTTTGTGGGCCTCACTTTAATATTTTAAAATAATTATTTTAAGAGCAAATGTGTAAAATTACCCATCTACATATCCCACATGTGCTTCTGGCACCATATACAATCCTTAGGGTGCAAAACAACATATGATCATTAAAAAATAGGACAAAAATACCAGCTCCGTTAATGAAGGCTTTGCCCGTTAATTTTGGGTTTTGTGAGTCCCAATTTAATGATTTTTAAATAATTATTTAAAAAACTCTCCCCCCCTCTCTCCCTTCTCACCCCCTCTCCCTCCTCTCCCTCTCCCTCTCCCCCCTCCAAACTAGAGCCCCACCTTGACACTAGCAATGACTCTCTCCAGCCACACATTTGGTCACCACCTTTGTGCTACCCGCTCCCTTCAAATGCCCTTTCATAGTCCATCATTAAAACTTTTCCCATCATTAATAGAGTGGTAGGGGAAAAATTTATAGCCTATGACTCTAAAAGTGTAAGGATCGTATCAAGTAATAAAGTATGATTAAGATATCATTCCCATAAAGGATTTGACCCTAACAATTCAATTGAACAATGATTTTACACTTCTAATTAAGAATTTAAAATCAAACTAAAATAAACTAACTATCACAATTAACAAATGAGCAACTCAGAGTCACTAATCATAAGAAAAAGGATAAGAGAAAAGAAAAATAAATAGAGCATTGATTTAAAGCCTTATCTTTAAGCTCTAGCTGCTTCTCTTCTGTCCAAACGGCTACTCTGGTCTCTTCTCTTCTCCACAATCCTTCCGTCCTCCCTTAAAAAGGAAGAAGAATCAAATTCGAACTCATTTCTCTTTCTTTTCTTGTGATTCAAGAACAATGATGAAGTTAATGTATGTGTACATTATTAGCTGCCTCCTTCTCTCCTTCACTTTTTTATATGTGTGTGTTAATCTAGAATCTAGGGCAGCCTTGCTTGCAGCAAAAAAGGTGACAGACATTGGCCATTTGTTTGTTTAAAAATTGAAGTTATTATTTCCTTGGAATGCATATAAGTGATCATTGAAGGAATCTGTTTATATATCATTATAATTACTATAGTGCATTGCATTCAGAAAGCCATTTAAATATTGAAAATTGAAGTTATTATTTCCTTATGTATCTCATTGTTATAATACTTTGAAATTTCATACTTGTTCCGGCTTTAGGAATTGAACTACAAACTAAATAGTATATTAAGTACTGAGGAGAATATTATTTTCAATTTTATAACCAAACTAAACACATTTATATGTCTTGCTTGCGCAGATCCTCGGACAAGCTTTACTATTTATGAATTAATAAAAATTTTGTATTGATATATTCATGATATGTAACTCTGGTTCAGGCCATTTAAATATACATTTCTGAAATAGATGGAGTATAATGCTATTACTGGAATTTTTTCATCTCTTTTGTGTGCATATGTTCGGTGCAAAAAGGAAGCAGCAGGATTCAACTTTTGAATTTTAAACCATTCTTTCTTATCTTAACTTTGTACTTTTCCAGGGTTTTCTTGGCGCTGCCTCAAGATATGCGGGCATCAGAAGAATGATGACACTACTTGGACCTGTGTATCTTTATCTCATTTCATAACTAAAATTTCTTGATGCAGTGTATTTTTGTTGTAACTTGTCCTTCCTTATTTTCCTTTAAAACTTAAATTTATACTCCATGCTGTTCTTAATGTAGGATCTAAGTGGGGAGTTGATCTTAGTCCTATTCTAATCTACCTCTATTAATATTCTCTCAACAATAATCAAATTAATAGCTCCAAAACGTTATTGTCTCTTGCTTGCTCCTTTATGCGTGAAACTTGTGGCTTAGTTGATAATTATTTCCTTTTTGTTTCTTCAGCAGCTTCCTTTCTCATGATAATAGGTTCCCCTTAATTATCCATTCCAAACATTGCGTGTGTGGCTATCACAAAAGGAAGGAAAATACAGTATTATATAATAATAATAATAATTTATTCTTCTTTCTTTTTCGTCTTTTTTTTAGAAAACTTCTCATTATTATTTTTCTTTCCTAAACTTAAAAATTTTTATTTTAATTTGAAATCACACAAATGATGCACCCAAATGATATCTCATAAAATATGAAGAAAAATCTTCTAATTTAACATTGATAACTTCCCAAATATATCAAAATATATCTCAAATCTACTATAAATGGGAAGTCATCAAGGAGCCAAAAATTAACAAATGTTTGCCTTCATTAATGGAGTTTGCATTTTGTTCTTTTTTTTTAATAATCATAGGTATTTTTGCACCCAAAATTGTATACGGTGCCAGACGCACATGTGAGATATGTAGATAGGTATTTTTTGCACATTCACCCTTTAAATTATTATCTAAAAACTATTAAAGTATGGCCTACAAAACCATAAATTAACGGGTGTTGCCTTCATTAACAAAGCTGGCATTTTTGTCCTCTTTTTTAATAATCATAGGTATTTTTACATCCAAATGTTGTATATGGTACCAAACACACATGCGGAATATGTAGATGGGTATTTTTGCGCCTTCACTTTTAAATTTATAAACCCTACCTTCTATGAGGCTTCCTAATATGGTATTATTGTGAACACTATAGCAAGTTTAAGATAAATCTAGCTAACAATTACGTGCATATCAATGTGAAAGATGGTGAACCCCATCCTAATCCTTACAGCAAGTATTCATATCTTAATAAAAAGACTTGGCAAGAATTTTTTAGGATTCAAACTACTCCAAAAGTTTTAGTGAGTTGACTTATTTTGGATTTTATTTAGTTATCAATTGTCTTTATTGATTGTATTTTTTTTTTTTGAATTCTTATTCACAGTAAAAAAGGGAAAAGCATAAGAGAATGGTAGAAAGAAAGATTGTCCTCATACAATGTCTCGTGGGGGTTATGTAAAGATTGAAAAAGACTTGATGGCGGCCAACCAAAAGAGATTAGAAGAAGAAGCTCAATCCAATCCTTCTATTCTTCTTTCTCTACCATCTCCAATACGTCCCGAAGAAAAATAGTTGTATGCTCGCGAAAAGAGTAGTGGGTGTTATACAAGTGAACAAACTCGTATAATTTCTAAAGAAATTATAAGTATCGTTTTTTTATTTTTTATTTAGCAAACAAGTTTCATTATTTACGTGTGTTGTTTGTGTCTTACAGGATGAACTTAAAAAAAAAGCCGAGGGATCTTTTTTAAGTCAAAGGGAGGAATGATATTTTGATTGTTGCTACAAGAAAACATGAGCATCCATAGCTTGTCAGGGGAATTGGATGAGGGGTAGGCATAAGGGATTACTTTAAAACAGCCCTACGCCATTTCTCAAATGTGGTGACTAAGGAGGAGATGAAACATATGTTGGCCACTGTGAGGGCGGAAACAAGGGAAGAAGCAGAAGCTTCATTTGATGCACAATTAGAAGTCTGGTTGAGCAAGATGAAGGAGGAAATGATGATGATTGTAAGCACACAACAAGAGACCAGTGTTGCCCAGGAACATTCACTTGCATCTATTCAGAGCACTAAAGGGAGTTGTTGCATTATTGGGCATTCATCAAAGGGTCCTAGAATTCAAATTGCTTAGCCTTGTGACCTTTTTTGTGGAGATTTTTCTTAGACGATTTTTTGCACGTAGGAGTGTCCATGACTTGAGATTAACTGTCTACCACCAACCAATAAGAGATGATTAAATCAGAGTGTCATTTGAAAAGGTGATAATTGCAGATACACATGTCCCTATCCCTACTAATGATTTGAAGATTGTAAGTGGTGTTAAGAATACTTTCATATTGTAGTCAAAGAACCTTGTTTCTATTCGAGCTGAGGAAACTCCAATCACAACCCCCAATTTTAGCTCCATCCAGTCAACAAGTTTCATAGCCTAAGTTGAATGTCATACAGCAAGTGATTCTTATGGCATATGATACATCCTTTACAACAAGATTGTGGCCTAAGGATTCAATTGTAGGAAAGTTAGGGGTACCAGTTTATCTTGAGAGGGATGATTTAATGTCCCTTATAGCTCCTAAACATAAGCTTACGGTTGCAATTATTCAAGTATTTTTAATGTAAGTATCTTCTTGAATATGAAGTAAATATTTTAATAATTAAGCTGTTATAATTTGTGTACTTGCATTATTATAGGTACATAAATTGTAGGTTAGTTTCCTCAAGCAAAAGTAATAATTTTGGATTCATTTGACTAGTTCAAATCCATAATAAAGGGACCACTACTACTATAAGACATGCATACTTGTAAGAGAGGTTTAGTGAAACCAAAATTGAGTGTTTCTTGGCATTATATGTGTATGAGTAAGAAACAAATTTATATTTCATAATATATTTATGTGTGTGTGTGTAATGCTTTATATTTGCTTAATAGTCATTCCATTTTTTAGTGATCATTGGCAATTGATTCTTTTATGCAAGAAGAGTTATATTATCATCTTCTTATGCTTCTTTCACTACAAAGCAGGGAATGAATTAAAGAAGACCATGAACTCGTAAGTTTTCTTACATCACCTATTGTTGGAAGTTTATGGAATTTGTAGAAAATAAGTAACTTTTGTGATTTTGATGATAAGGCTATAAGGACATACCAACACGCTGTTTGTGGTAAGCATGTGCATGAGGTAAAAGACCCTAAATGGATTACACCAAAGGTTAGTACTTATTGGTTTGCTTTATAAACTTATTCAATAAGTTATGCTCTATATAGTTTTAATGATGTCATGTTCTTTTTCAGAGCTGTAAGCAACTATCGGGGTATAACTTATGTTGGAAAATGGGTTTTATCCACCCTTGGTGGATTAGGCCTAAGCCCATTGACCTTGGGGTTAAACTGAAATATTTCATAGGGCACAATTCATAATATTTATGGGCTTAATTTGATGTTTTTCCCAAATATTTTGAAACCAAAGGAGGGAACGGTTTTTTCCCGAACATTTTTGAGGGAGCAGTTCACAAAATGTGGTTTTATGGTTTTATGCGACAATCTCCACAACAGAAAACAAGGGCTTCCAAAATTTCTTTCAAAACTTTTCTCTCTAATTCCTCCAGTGCATTTGTTGTGTATTGTAGCCAGATTCCACCGTCATTCGGTTCGCATAGGTATCTCAAGAGTACGAAACTACACTCCAGGTACGCCCGAAAACCTACATTGGTATGTGGCTTTTATGTGTTGAGACACATATTTAATATTATCACCTTAAGCATGATTGAATTTACTTAAGAGATAAATGTATATTTCAAAAATTTTGTACTACTTTTATTTTTTTCAAGTTAGCAAGTTAATGATTTGTCTGATTTTGATGTTACAGATGTGTTGATTTTACTGATCGCTTTTCTGAAGAAGATATTGACTTCATCCATAAATGATATACTGAATTTATTTATGAGCTTTTACAACAATAATGAATTTAGATGTTGCGTATTCCCTGTATTGTATGCATTCATTTGAAGGCTGTGAAATGTTGTGGTGTGGGATGATTCCTTGGATGGCTACGAAAATACCTTTGATGAATGAAAGGGTGTTGGGTCCAAAGGAACAGCCCAAGTCAGCGATTCCAAAGCTGTTAGTAGCGGTTGCAAGGTAAAGACTTTCAACTGTATCCATGGTGATGTGCTTCACCTTATCAAATGCCTGCTTCTGTCAAATTCAATTTCAAAGTGAAGCTGAGAACTCTTGGAGGAATTAATAAAAACTACAAAAAAAGAAACAAACAAACAAATTATAGAACCTGAAGTGAGGAGTTTTTGGAAGATTTTGTTCATATGTAGTTTATAAACCTATAAATGATGAATAATAGTTGTTAGATTTTGTTCCTGCTTGAATTGGAAAATTGTTGGTATTATATTCATTTTGAAACTTTTAAATTGTGAGAATTCAATTTATAACTCATATTGAGTTGTTGAGACCTTATAGCCTAAACTATATTCTTTTAGACATGAGTTTTTTTAAGTGCTGGTTTGAATAGTGGGTAAGAGGAAGAAATAGGGTAGATAATGTTAAAAAAATGAAAAATTTGGACAGGATGTTATAAATATAAGATCTAAAAAGTACTAAGAGGTGATGTATAAAATATGGGGTTTAAAAAATATAACTTTTAAGACCAGTTTTATAAAAGATAAGATCTAAAATCCATTTTTTAGATGTCTCTGGTCTAAAAAATAACACATTTTAGACGTAATATAAGCTAAGTTAAACTTTTTAGACCTAATCTTTTAACAAATTATCTAAAAAGTAACATATTTTAGACGTGACATAAGGCAAGTCATATATAAAAAGTCTTACTTTTTATATCTGATTTTTGAGCAAAAATATTTTTTGATACTGCAATCGGTTTAAAAAAGCCTATAACTTTTTAGACCAACTATGGGTGTGTTTGAGATTAGCTTTTGACAATAGCTTATAGAGAAAAAGTGAAAAAAAAATGATTTTAGGGAATAGATTCTGGTATAATAGATTATGAGAAAAAAGTGATTTTGATAAAATGAGAGTCTTTGGATATTATGATCAGAATAGCTTTTTTCATGGTCAAATTGCTGAAAGGACATTAACTTTTGTGATAATTACATATAATTGCTAAGATTATATTTTATGTATTATTTAATAGTAAATTTCATGATAAATACAAAAAATGACATAAAATTATTTGAAAAATAAAAAATTATAACATTAATCAATTATCTAACATAAAAAAAGATCAAATATATATAACATAAAATTGAACAATAAAAACCAAAAACTCTTTAAATTTGTCCCAAAAAATTATAAATTGTGACAAAAAATGAAATAAAACATACATACATAAATATATATATATATATATATATATATATATATATATATATATATAGTAATAAATTGTACATTGAAAGTTCATAATTCAATAGTTAATATCTAAAATTAATACAAAGAGTAGCTCTTTCAATGTAGTTAATACAATCTGTTTTTATATTTCTTCTTTGGACATTGTGTTTCTTTCACTAACAAGTAATACATTGGTACTAACAGTATTTCTAGAAACGTCAAACTTCATGTACATACATCACCAAAGTTATTACATTTACTATATAACACCATGTCAGGATGAAATCTTGAACTACGCTCATATTAGTATATTACAGGCTTGTGTACTGTGGCAGCATGTTATCCGTTCTATAAATTGAACAAATTGATTTGAAGAATTTAGGAAGAAGTTAGTAGAAGAAATATTACATGGTTGAGAGAAGAGAGACATAATAGAAACACAATAGTTCACTCTAAATCTACATTCATTCAAAATAGGCAACAACCTTACAATGTGAGGGGATGCTTCTTATATAGAGCTAAAGGGTTGTGAGAAAATAGGAATAGAAATTCGAAAAGAAAAATTAAGACGAATAAAGTATCCACCGTAGATTTTGGGATAAGCTTGTGTAAAAATAAGAGTGATCTTTTTATAACATAACTTATAATCTGAACTAAAATTAGAATGGCATGCGAAGCTAGATGGCGCTAAATTAAAGGGATTTTTTTTGAGATTTTATGATATATCAATTTGGGCCACCGTTTGTAGGATTTCAATTTAAAATAAAAATTTTTAAGTCTAAAAAAAGAACAATAATAATTGAAAGTTTTGTAAATAAAAAAAAAGAAAAAGAAAAATATTATTATTATTATTTATTCCCTTTTTTCCTCTCAAGTAACAAGATAGGAGTAGCAAGGTTTTTGTTTTCTTGGGAATAGAGGGATTTGGGAAAAATTGTAAAACAACCCAAAAATTAGAAAAAAAATAACTTTTTTTCAAAATCATGGTTTTAAGCTATAAAACCATAGTTTTACATTAAAAAAAAGTGTTTTTTCAATTTTTTTTAAGTATTTGAATTCATTTTTACTAAATTAAGGTTTTGATAAAAAAAAATTGATTTTCTATATTTACCAAACACACACTATATCACGATATGATCTATAACCCGTCCAAAAAAAGGATTTGTACATTAGTGATGGGATTTCAATTGGCCATCTACAACATTTGCGAAAGCTCCTTGATGTACGACTCGTAAGTCGAAACAATATCCTAACGTTAAAATGAAGAAAATTAAACCATAAAATATAAAATTTTTCACGGATTTCGTGGGCACGAAGTTATGTATGTTTTTTTTATTATTGGATTGGACCCACAGTTGTCCCAGTTGTTTTTTTAAATAAATCTCAGTGTGTTGAAAATATCTTTCTCCACTTGGTGAAGCAATTCATTAATGTTTATAGAGCAATTCATGGCGAAGCAATTCATTGATAACAAAAGTCATTCGTCAGGCAACGGTTAAAAAAAAGGATCCTTATATTAGGGGGAAAACATTGATGTGTATCACTAAAACAAAATAAAAATGAGTTGAAACAAGAATCTAAATACCTTAAATAGTTGATTAGGTTGTTTGTAATTGTTGGCCTTGTGAATGTTTGGAATAGATATTAAAATTTTTAAAAGTGTTTTTTAATTATGATTTACGGTATACAAAATAAATATGTAAGAGGAGTCATGTGGAAGTGATATTTTGTTTTGATAAAAAGACAAAACGATATAAATAATTAAAAAATTTTACAATGTATAAAAATAAATAAAAGTAACATGATTAGAAAACATCCTAGTAAAAGCTTCTAATATGATAATAAGAATTGGGAACAAAAAAAAACCATGTAATAATGATAAAATTCGAGGTGACATTTAAAGTGAGAGATAATGCAGTAAAAATACAATATGCATAAAATATATCAAATTGATTTTTTTTTTTTTTTGACTAAGTTGAAATCTGTTGAATTGAAAAAACTGAATTCAGATTTATGCATTTTAAATGGATTTGGATTTAAATGTGATTGTCCCTATTTTGTTAAAAAAATGTGATTCTCCCAGATATTTTAAGAAAAAAGGAAGAGATTTTCCGTAGAAATGTTTGAGTTTCAAAAATAAAAAAATTAATTATTTCCTTGGTGCCTTCCTTCTTTCCCCAAAGCTTGGTCGTTAATCAAAATGTCAACTTCTTTTCAATAAACCGCGATTACCTGCATGGCCCCACATTGGGGGAGGGAGGAACAAAACGACGTCGCCGCTACGTCATTGGCACCTTCGTTGTGGGTTTCCCGGCTGGCCGGCGCGTATTTTTGAAACGCCCAAGGGCACAATACAACGACATTGGCACAGCTCATGGCTCCACTTAATATAATGACTTATATAAATAAATAATTCCAATAAGAGAGAGAAACTTCAATAATTTTCTTATTTACATGAGTTTGTAAATTAATAATACAACTCATTTCAACCCATAATAACGTTGGCTCAGTGCTAATATAGACATCTCAAATTTTCTTAAAACTGTGAAACCCATTATAATTTGGAAAAGCCACTTAAGCCTTACTTTATTTAATTTCTTAACAAAAAAATTGTTCCATTATTTTTTGCGATAATGAAAATTGTTCTATTATTAACAAGGTTAGATATAGTCTAGTCAATAAAAATGCGACTAATACTTTTATAGAAAGTTAGAAACATGGATTTCAGTTAATAAGTTATTTTTAAAATCTTGAAGCTTATTACCCTAATTTTTAACGAGTCTAGAAACAAACTCATTCAAAACTTTTATGCAACCAAATAAATAGGAGTACTATAATTTATTAATAATATAGTTTTTTAAAAAAATCTCATAAATCATACTAAATATTTTCATGGGTTTTACTTTTTATAACTCTTACTATAGGAGACACAAAAATCTTAGATGATGTGTATGTATACAGGTGTGGAAGGAAATTGATAATGCTAATTTATTATATATGAATATGTTTTATTGAAAAAAATAATAGACGAAATTTAGGTCTATTTGCTTGCTTATCGAAGTGATGAGCACTATATGATTATTAATGTGATGAAATCTGAATCATACAAAATCTAATCCTGATAATTTAGATTTCAAATTTTTAATTTATAATTTTTTCAATGATAAATTTATTTTTTAATGTTAATTATAACACTATCTTCATTTTAAAATTGATATCTATTAAAATAAAAATTATTAAAACATAAAAAAATTAATTGAATCTGGACTAAAATCAATTTGAATGGCCTAGATTAAAATGAGCACTCTATTCTCATCAAAATAATGAACATGGGATGTGCTCATTTACTTATATCTTCTTTTCAACAATGATTTACTTATATATATTAGTTCCAATTCTCCAACTAAATCTTCTTGCAGGTGGTAATAAACAATTACATTAAGAAAATTTTAAATTTTATTGGACTGTTATTAATAATAAAAATAACAAATAAAAAGATTTGATCGAAAAGTTGAATATGATAAATATAAAAAACGGACATATATTTTGTCTATAAAAAAACTACTTCACTTTCTCCAATAAAGGAGAAGTACTTTTTTAAAGGGTTAATGTACAAATTTAGTAACGAACTATTTTCATATGAGCACCTAATACAATTAATTATTTTTGAATACAAAACTAGACATGGTATGTGTTTGGGTGGGTAATTGGGAGGTCTAAAAGTGCTTATGCACGTAAGTCAAGACAACACTCATCTCACATATTTTCCTCGTATACCGTAAATCATGATTGAAAAGATGATTTTGAAGGCTCTAATCGCTAATCTAAAAAAACATATGAATAATTTATTTGGGGCAATCATAGCAAGCCCGTTACTCAGACATAACTTCCGTCCATATTTATGGTTGTGCGACCCACAATTGTTCCATGTGGATTGTAGTATGTAGTAATGGTGTTGAAACATGACATATTGTCTTAAAACGTAGCGGATGGAAAATTCAATGCTTAATTGATTGAAACACCTACCTGATCTCTTCATCCATCAACCATTTTTGTATGCCCAAAGCCATACAAGTTCGACGGAGGTGAAGGAGCAAATGGAGAAGGCGCAATGATCTGGTCTGAAGGTGTTTTCTTCACTCATAACTTAGTTTGACGGAGGTGATATCTTCACCCATCACTGAGTTCGACGGAAGTGGTCTCTTCACCCATAACCCAGGTCGACGGAGGTGAAGGAGCAGTGAGCAGTTCAATGGACTTGCTAGAAGACAATTCATCGATTGCCTTTTTCCCTCGCTTGTGACATTCGATTGCCTCGCTTAACTAAGCTTCACCTTCGGCCCTCTCTCTCTCTCTCTATACTAAGCTAATTCAAAACCCATATGTATTTGGTTCAGGTTTCTTTTTTGAACAAACTTGGTTAAGTCTTATTTTAATTCCTTTTTTTTTTTGCCTCATTTTCTTAGGTTAAGTCTTTTTTTTTACACCCTTTATTTTGAAAGTCAACACTGCCACATCACCTTCACAACTTTGCCACCTCAACATTCAAACATTAGGCCCGTCACCCATTATGGTCAAACATTTTTCTCCATCCATGTATATAATGTCTTACTAACAATTGTTACCAAATAAGTTGTTCATGTCTAGTTTTGTACCCAAAAAATAGTTAATTGTGTTGGGTGCCCATAGAAAACTAATTTGTTACTAAATTTACACTTTAGCCCTTCTTTAAACTAAAGTGCAAAACTTTTTTTGTTTTTCTAATTTACTTTTTTTTTATAGGATCAAATGAAGAATACACATAAACACACTTACACATACCTAGAGCTGGGAATCAGGGTTGGCTCTTGATGGGCCAGGGCCTAAAAGGGCTGGCCCTACAGGGCCTGGGATCAGAAAAATTATTGTTTTTTCAAGCCCGGCCCAAGAACATCAGGGCTAGGACCGGCCCCCAGGGCCGAAAGCTCGAAAATCATTTTTTTAAATAAATAACTACACGTCTACACACCTCATGCAATAAAACAAATATAGTTACTAATTTATAATTAAAGGTAAAACATAATGTCCATAAATAATTCATAGTCTCACACAAAACATAAGAAGGTAAGAAGCTAACCACTTTAAGCATCAATTTCATCGTCACCACTATCATCAATTTCAAGAAAATTGGATTGTGCTTCACTTTGAGTGGTAAGCCCCAATTGAGGGGTAAAAATATCAAGGATTTCTTCTCCAATATCATGAACACATTCATAGTCTTTATCTACAAAAAATAATAAATCAAAATGATAAATAACTTTATAACAAATATAAAATACAAATAAATTAGTAAATTACCATCATATGTGAATACATGCATCCAATTGCAAGTACAAATAAGAGCTTGGACATTAGATGGAAGAATGGCACTTCTATATTTTGTTAGAACACGTGAACCAATACTGAAAGCTGATCCACTTGCTACTGTAGTGATTGGAATACTCAGAATATCAGCTGTCATCTTTGAAAGAATTTGAAATCTTTGTTGATTGTTTTTCCACCAACTCAAGACATCCAATTCTTTCCAATTATCAGGCTTTAATATTGGTTCTTCCAAATAAGTTTCCAACTCAGACTTGTTCATGGAAGAATGATCTATGCTTGCATAAATATCTTGATAGTCCTACATTATTATAAAAAATTTAAGCAAATACTAGTTGGATACCCAACAAATGAAATTGACACTAAATTTAAAAACATACATCAAATGCATCATCAAAGGAGGCTACTGAAGCACTTGGAATCTGAGAAGAATGATGAGTCATCGATGTTGAAGATCTAGTGATTGATGCACCTTCAACTCCATGAGTTGGAAGAGATGTCCCCACATTGGAATATTCATTAAAAATGAAATTCAGCTTGCCCCTTATATTGGCAACCTTCTCATTACAAGTCATATGGTCAATATTTGCATAGAAATATTGTATAATGTTGAACTTTCATTGAGGATCAAGAACTACTGCAATTGCAAGAATGACACTATAATTATGCCAATATTTGTCAAACTCCTCTTTCATTTTCATGGGCATTTCTTGAATCATCGGGTCAGGGCTTGCCATATTGGTAGTATGAAACATCTCAATTTTTTATATTTGCATAAAATAAGAATTGGAAGTTGGATATGACGACCTAGAAATCAACCTTGTAATCTTCTCAAATGGTCTCAAGAAATTGCACATTGCCTCTGCTCTATTCCACTCATCTTGTGCTAGAGCAAACTTGTAGTTTGTATTATCTAAAGCCATCTTTGCAAAAGAATGACGATATTTAAGACAACTCTCAAGCATTGCATAAGTGGAGTTCCATCTAGTGGCCATGTCTAATCGCAAGCCCATTGAAGTGTCAATACCACCAACTTGTTGAACACATTGCTTAAGAAGATTCATCCTTGCCTCGTATGCCTTCACATATTTAATACTCTCTCTAATCTTATGCAAAGTAGAACATGTTACTTTTAAACCCTCTTAAACTATCAGATTGAGAATGTGGGCACAACACCTCACATGAAAAAAAATTCTCCATTACAAACCAAACTAAAGTTATTTTGCAGGAGTAACCTATCTTTCAATAAGTCTTGCAAATTATCATTCGTAGATGCATTGTCTAGAGTAATTGAGAAGATTTTATCATCAATCCCCCATTCTTGCAAGCAATCATAAACTTTCCTAGACATTTGATATCCGGAATGTGGTGGCTCCATCCTGCAAAAAAGCAAGTATCTTACTATTTAATGTCCACAACTGATCCACAAAATGAGTCATGACATATATATCCTTCAGAAGTCACAGAAGTCAAACAATCAGATGTCAAACATATTCTACCAATATTGTTTTTCAACTTTTGTTTCAAAATATCCCTTTGTTGGTGGAAGAATTTCTGCACATGAGTTGTCATTGTTCTTCTACTCATGAGCCTCACATCAAGATTCAATGTCCTCAGCAGTTCTTTGACCCATTTATATTCAACAAATGAATAAGGAAGATCATGTTCAATTATGCATAAAGCCATAATGTCCCTAATACGTTGATGGTCAATTTTCCTACATCTCATTTTTCCTTCTCTATCCAACATCATCACCCCAATATCCAGCATTTTTTTAAAACCTTTACAATGCTTAGTATGACGACTTAGATGTGAGGTTCATTTATCCCCACCCCTTGCAAATAAACCCTGACAACCATTACATTGTGCCTTAGGTAACCCATTAATCTCAACCTTACTAAAATACCTCCAAACATCAGAAGTCAAATTTCTAGGCTTCTTAGGCTTTGATTCGTCTTCAAGGGAAGATGGCTGACGTTTATTCGTTATAGCTAATGATTCATTAGTCCCTTCAGTTTTTCATTGCACTTGTTGTGATGAAGACATTAGGCTACATTGCACATGTAATAATTATTCTAATAAGTTTTCTAATTACAAAGTTATAGCTAAATCCAACATGTATGCAACAACATATCGCATAAATGCAACAACAGGTTTGACAACCATTACAATGTCCCTTCAGTTCTAACAACATATCGTTTAATGGTCTTAATGCTTGAGTCAAGAGAAAAAAGCTTGTTTTTTCTCAAACAAAGTAGATAGTTTAAACCTTATCAATTATTTTTAATTGTATTTGACAGTACCCTATTCTAATCCAATAGCATCCGACTCAGATCATTGATAAATGTATAAAAAAATTAGTCAATAGTTCAACTATCACAGAAAATGGGTGCGTGGAATCCATCAGAAAAAAATTTATTGACAGTGCTACAATTGACCCACAGAGTGCATGAAGTGGTCGGAATCTACAAGAGACGAAGACACAAGATCGCAAACCTAACCACTAACCAGCAGGCAGCAGCATTGGCATCTAAAAAATAAAACAATTGGAAATCCTAAACAATAAGATCAAACCTCATTCAAGACTTAAGAATCAAAACAAAGCGAGAGACGGCGTTACTGCTACTGCAGACGGACGGGGACGAGAGTCACTGTTGCGGTTGCCAGCGGGACTTTGGCTGAGAGTGAGAGATTGAAGTAAAATCAGAAATTCAGAGTTGAGCGAGAGGAGGCATCGAGTCAGATGAAATCAGAAATTGAGAGCTGAGCGAAAGAAGGCACCGACCACCGAGTCAGATGGGACTGCCGACTACGGGAGAAGGCACTGTCCGAGTCAGATGGAGACTAAAAATCTGAGAGCTAACGAGTGACACTGACGACGGGGAGCGAAATCTAGAGCCGGAGGAGGGAGGGCCGGAGGAGACTTTGCGAGACTGCAACACGTTTTCTTTGGAAGGAATGGTCGAATGGAGGATTAGAGATTTGGAGGAGGCAAGTGCTCTGTACTCGTATGGACTAATGTAATGGGGGGGAGTCTGTGCAAAAAAAGAAAAAAGGGGGGTGGGTGCCAGCTGGAGTTTGGGGAGATATTTAAAAAAAAATAGCCAGCCTAATGGGCCGGCCCTTAGCCTTGCAGGGCCGATTTCATTTAAAAGTTCTAATTTTCAAGTCCGGCCCATAATTTTAAAGGGCTTAAATGGGCCGGCCCAACAGGTTCGACCCAATTTCCCGACTCTATACATACCACACAGGTTTGAACATGTGAGAGGCAGATGCCATATGAGCCAAGGCTCATTGGCATCTGATTTGCTTTCTTAATTCTTACGCTAGATGATCTTTTAAATTCTTAAATTTATTTCCAAATAATTTTAAGGGAGAATTCCAAAAAAATACCATTTAAACTTCAAAATCTCAAATAGGTGATTTAACAATAAAATGATTTGTTAATTACATTACCATTCTTGTTAATCCCATTACCAAACTTAGTAACGGGATTTTAAAATTTAAATGATATTTTTTTAGCATTCTCCCTAATTTTAATTACAATCATTGAAAGATAATATTGTTTTTGTTAATTGTACAACAGCCAAAAAGAGTAATGAAGTGTGAAGTTTAAGCCACAGGTCAGCTGCCAGCAAAAAGCATATTATATGACAATTGTAATAATTACTAGAACCCTTACAATCGAAATTAAAGAAAATATAGTTTGAAAAAGGACAAATGATTAATGTTAGTGAAAATTGATAATTTATTTTAGAGAATTAATAATGGAGAAGAATAGTTTTTATTTGCGTAGGTTACATGGAACTCTCCCAAACTTTAAATTGGGTTCAAATAACTTTTTAATATTTAAAACTTAATAATAAACCCTCATGAACTTTTAAGTTTGTACAGGTAACTCCAATTATTAACTATATACCCGTCTAAACTTTAGTTTTATATTATGTGTGTATATAATATTTCAAACTTTGATGGATGTGCAGATAATATCCTAAACTTTAGTAATGTAAATAATCAATCATATGAGAGTTATTTAAATAAATGTAAGAGTTTAAGAGGGTTTATTATAAAATTTTAAAAGATAAAAAGATTATTGGTAAATAACTAAATGGTTCAAAATTTAGGGGTTATATATATAGGCTTTTCATTTTGAGAATTAAGGATATATTTGAACACAACTTAATGTAAGATGTATTTTTATATTTTTTATTAAAAAAAATCTTATTTAGTTAATATAGTTATATATTTTGAAAGCTACGTTGAGTTTAAACTTTATACTGATTGAAACTAAACTGGATCCAACTATATAGGTCTTAAAATAAAAAATAATAATATTACTTTTGATAAAAATAAATTCATATTACTCCCTCCTTTTTTTAATATAAGACCCAATTGATTTGTTCTAAAGAAGTTATAGAAGTTAAATATATTATTTAATCATAGTATATGTTATATATCATTAAATTATATATCAATTTATAAATAAGATTAATTAGTTTGAAGAAAAAATGATAGATATAAATATTTTAAAATAATTTATTTAATTTTTTTAATATCTGAAAAAAGTTAACTATATTAAAACTGGAGGCGGTATTATTTTTTTTAAAATGGGAAGGGATTCATTACAGGACACACCACAACACAACATTTGGATTTTGGAGAATTGCCATGTCTGTAGAAAACAGGTGACCAACATTTTTGTCTGCTAATGATTAAAAAAATTATTGTTTTGAGCAAATAAATGTAGATATTCACTTTGATAAAAAGAAATCATTTATATAGTTATGTCCAGATTGATTAATAACATCCAGTGGATCTGAATATATTTTTTTTTTTGGGGGGTGGGGGGCAATATTGGGGGAACATGTTCAGATGCACCTATTTAATTATTCGGTCCCATCATTTACCTTAATTTTTAATTTAGTCTCTATAATTATAATGTTTTCCAATCCAATCCCAATAGTTTTTTTTTTACCTGAACCCAATTCCAATAGTTTACAACATCTCTAGTTGTTATTTTATGTCTTCATAATTATTGCTTGTTTCATTTTTTTCCCTTTAACTTCCATGAAGTCTAAATGGTTTTATAGATAAATATGATATTTTTATGGAAAAAAATACATATTGAATTTTTTTAATACAAAAGACAAAGTATCATTTTAATTAGTTGATTTTTTTATTTTTAAGGGTAAGTTTGGAAATATATAAAAAATACTAAGAATGTAGAACTTATATGATTCTACGCAATAAGTTACTTCATCAGTTTTGAATGAATTGTGAGGTCTAACTTTCTAGAGAAAATTAAAACTTTTGGTAAATTAAATAAGGAAAATTTTATTATTTCTTATAAAAAATTTAACTTCCTCTTCTACTTACCCCAACCAAGGGACTCCTTAAATGACTTTTTTTTTTGGTCAAGTCTTTTTAAATGACATGGCAAATGGCCATGCCTTTATAAAGTTCAAATGGTTGTCACCTTAATTTGTGGCAAAAAAAATGGTGGTCACCTTAATTAACATATTTTATACTACCTCCCGCTTAAAATACAAGATGGAAACAATTAATCAAAAAATTACGTAACTCAAAAAGTTAATTAAAAATAATAAATATGTAAAAAAATAAAGGCTACTTTCCTAAAACACCCTTATCTATGGAGAGAGCCAGTGGGAGAGAGAATAAGTGAAAAAGGAGATTAGAGAGAATGAGTCAAAAAAAAAAAAAAGAGAAGAGAGAGATATATAATTAAATAGAGATAAAATTAAAAAAAACACATTAAATGATAAGCCAAACCAAACTGTATCTTATATAAAAAATCAAACCCTCACACATTTGACTTTTATATTTTAAACCATAGGAAGTATATTTTAACTGTGATAGGGCAAATTATGCATT
This sequence comes from Albizia julibrissin, assembly GCA_037074505.1. Taxonomy (NCBI): domain Eukaryota; kingdom Viridiplantae; phylum Streptophyta; class Magnoliopsida; order Fabales; family Fabaceae; genus Albizia; species Albizia julibrissin. The sequence goes on from CM073485.1 coordinate 29,142,312, forward strand.
TTCACGGGCTTCTAATTTAAATGTTCCTTAATGCCTGGCTTGCTTGGCTTTTGAAATGATAAGAGAAATAGAATGAAATGGAATAGAATGCTAATTATCAAGAACTTGTTATATTAAGATTGTGGAAACTTTTTATTATAGTAAAAGTGAATGAACCAAAATATGCCCAAGACCAATAGATAATAAACCAAAATCCCCCCTGGTTACTTTGCTTTTGTCCTCTCTTCTCCTCTTCTTTCTCATTAGTTTTTTAACATTGACTAGATTCAATATTAATCAAAATCAAAATCAAAATCAAAATCATTAACGTATACTTGAGTATGGTCCTGATGAAGTTGGAAAGAACGAAGGAGGATGCAAAGTTGTTGCATAAGATCCGGAGTTGGCATAGTAGAATCTAGCACATCAAGGTTTTCCATCCTACAAATTAAAAAGGGGAACAAGTGTGCTTATGCTTTAGCAAACCTAAGCTTTGAATTAGTGGAGGGGGGTAAATGTGTGGGATAGGGTTGCAGGTAGATTACAACTTATTTTCTTTGTTGATATGGTTGTGGCTTTTGAGAGGGGTAGTTGATATCATAATATTGTTTCTTTGTAGTTGTTTTAGGTTTTTAGCCTCCTCATTCACAAAAAAATCAAAATCCAAAGATCAATGATGAGGTTCTATGTGGTGAACCAAAAATTGGCTCAATAATAAATCTTGAGAAATTTTCCTACTTTTAAAAGAGACAAAAGATGTTTGATGAAATACATCGCTAATGAGATGCTAGGTGGTGGGAACTGAACGTGGTGAAGGAGAATGACAATGATAATGGAGAGGTTAGTGTTAAGATGCCTAACTATTCATTGTTAGATTTAAATAATGCATAGATGTGGTTGATGAACCGTGTTGGAGCATGATTCATGTGATCTTGAAAAAGCATCCAATTTTCTCAAACATGCAATAAGCTTTGATTTGTTTGGGAGAGATAACCTCAAGATTTTAAAGGCAACAACCAACGAAGATTCCATTTTCATTCCAAATGTCTACATGAACTCAACCGATTAGGCTTTTTACCTTTATACAATGAACATGAAAAGAAATTACACAAATGCTATATGATGGAGATTATTTATGGAGATATTATACTGATAATCATTCACTCCATTAATGACTTTAATGGTCTATTTGGGTTGGTGGTGGAAAAGTTCTATTTACGTAAGTCGAGATAAAACTCATTTCACAAACTTACCTCATATATCGTAAATCATGTTAGAAAAACAGTTTTTATCGCTAATCCAAATGAACACTAAATTTATAATGTTGTTAAGCTAATAAGAGTTTCATGTCATATCGACATGCTCTCCCATGCGCCTGCTTGCGGCTCCCAAAAAGTGAACAAGTTTTGTATAAATTTAAAATTGTTTTTGGGATAATATCTCCATAAATAACTTCCACCATGTAGTACTTTGAGTAATTTTTTTTCTAGTTCCCCGTATAAAAGTAAACAAGCCGTGGGGACTACCAGAGAAATGATGGTAAACAATGTGGAGCAACTTTAGAAAGTTTAAAATATTAGGGCCAAAATAAAAAATGAATGCAAACGTATAACTAAAACAATTAATTTCAACTAATATTTATCATCACTTTTGTAATTCAACAACCCCTCCATGCTAAAGCGCGTGTGAACTAAACGAAGCTTCTCTCATTAGAGGACTCGATCAAGAAAAGCCGTCACGCGGCTTCCGACGGAATAACCAAAATAGAACGACAAGGGCAAAAAGGGGAAGTGGAAAATATAAGGGGGCGAAATTTCAGACGAATTCATCGAGGCAGGAGGAGGAAGACGAAGTTGAACGTGCACTGATCTGTCCATTTCAGCAGAGTACAACGAAGCTATTGGGAGTTATACCAAATAACAAGGAAGAGAGCATCGCAAGGACAGGGAAGAGGAGGTTTCTCTGTGAAATTGGACGATGAGCGGATGGGACAGGGTTCGAACATCATCATCGTCTTCTTCGAGATCGTCTCATGGAATGGGTTCTAATGCCTTTCGAAACCTCCCCAACCGCATACCTTCCAGCCGAACTGTTCAACTCGGCCGAGTCCAGCCCCAAGCTCCCGGTCATCGTACCGTTTTCTGCAACGATCGCGATGCCAACCTTCATGTCCGATTCAAGGTTCTCCTCCCTCTATCTATCTCTTCCGTGGATGTTTATGTTAGATGCCTTCTTTTTCTTTTGGTCTCGTATCTGTAGTCCCCGGGGGGGGGGGGTTGGTTGAGAAGCTCGGTATCGGAACGGTGCATGCTTTCATTGGCGAATTTTATTTGCATTTTTAGTTGACAGATGGAAGGAAATGAGTATTTAGTATGGATTCACTGTTTCGAGAATTCGCGTCTGTATTTTCCCCTTTTCTTGGAGTTAATAACTAAGCAAGGCAGAACAGCTTGCTCAAGCTTTACATTTGCGCATGTGTAGGCACGGGTCCTGAACCCTTTACTGATTGTTTGAGTATTGTCAATATTCACGCATTAAGTGCAATTGGGGGCTTATTTGAAGAGAGTATATAATCAATGGAGCTGTGTTTATAACAAGTTGGGTTGTGTTAATGTATTACGATAGGGGCGGGCAAAGGTTTCACCCGGAGATCTTCATAAACTAAGCGAATAAATAATGGTCTCTAATCTTATATAAACTGTTACAGTCATGTTATGTGTCAATCGTTTTGATTAATAATCATACTCCTATGTTGTTTTTACTAGATTCATGCACTGAAAGAAAATAGTCTTACAAAACCTGTTAGGATAGCCCAAGGAATGCTCTTCCCCATATTAGGAGATAACTTGCGTGAATGCACGTGGATGGAAGCAATAATGGTTGAGAATTCCAGTGTGGCTCTTGCAACCAAGTAGGATAAGAAAAGACATAAATAAGGGTCACTTGATTTTGGCATCACTTTGAGGCTAATGTAAGAAATTGCAGGCGATAAGTTTTGACCCTTCTTTCATTTTTCATTGTTTTTGTTGAAGAAAAACAGAATAAATTCATAGATTTATTGGGAAAATGCTCAGGACTTAGATATGACACTGGATAAGAATATGTTATTGAGGGAAGACATCTACAAAGTTCAAACTTTCAGTTGCAAATTTCAAAAGTCAAAACTAAACCCAATAAAGTAAATTGACATGAGTCAGGTTCAAATCCTGCAAATTATAAAATATGTAGTTTATTGTTGAGTGAGGTCATCTTTTAAATAAGGGATTAAGGTTATTTTTTGTTTGGATGTATAGTTTCCACATTAAAGATCTTACATAGATCCATACACACAGAAATCTAGACATTTTATTTGTTTTTATGTTTGATATTATGTTGTATAATTTACATTCCATGATTGAACACTATCCATTGATAATTAAACTTGATTAGTTAATATCCACTGTGTCAGGGGAATTCGATATCGACCACAAAATACAATGTTTTCACGTTCTTGCCGAAAGCTCTGTTTGAACAGGTAAGTGACTTGAAGGATTTGGGTATGTGAGAGATGCATTTGATTTTCTGTAGTGAATTTACAAACTTTGCCGCAGTACATATGCTGTTTCATGCTGGCATTATGATTTGGGTATGTGAGAGATGCATTTGATTTTCTGTAGTGAATTTACAAACTTTGCCGCAGTACATATGCTGTTTCATGCTGGCATTATGATTTGTTATGTTGTGGAATTATTGACATTTCAACCAATTTGTATTTTTTACTTGTGTTTAGTTGAGTGAACTGGCCAACTCAAGGAGTAGCAACTATTTTTTTGTGATTGTATACATTTCATCATGTTTTTAATAATATTGTGTTTCTAATCTAGAATTCTGTCCTTGATATGAAATTATGGTAGCAGAATCAAATATATTTTCTATTGATATACCAAGAGGGGTTTGAACCCTTGATCTCTATTCCCACCCCACCCTTACCACCTGACCTAGCCTTTGGTGGCTTTTTCTATCTACCGCAGAAAGAATTTTTTTTTTTTGTTGGGGGGGGGGGGGAGGGGTGGTTAACATGCAGGCTCATTGCAATGCATGCTCTAATGAATTTATTGATTTTTGTCGGTAATTGTTGCTTTATCTTTACTTTTGTATTGCTGAGAAGTGAGGATTATTTATTTATGTTGCAGTTCAGGCGGGTGGCTAATCTGTACTTTCTTACAATCTCAATTTTGTCAACCACACCTATCAGGTAAGCAAATCATCATCAATATATATAATCAGTCCATATATATAATATATAGGAAATTTCATTATTCATAACTTACCAATAGTACAACTTGTGAGTATGATTTATGGAAAATGAGTTACATAATTGAGATGATTGGATCCTTATACTTGGGCTTTCTTGATTCTAGTGTATCCCAATTGTTTTATGTACTTTATGCTTTGTCTGATCTTCTATAATTGCTAGTTTTGGCACATCAGTTTTATTGCTGCATCTCTACTTGAGTATTTTTGTTTACACATTATTTATTTCAGCCTTAATCATTGAAGTTCTATATAGAAGCTATTTTGGGTGTCATGTTGATTCGTAAGTATAACAATTCAACTTAGAATAAGGTAGTCAAAGGCACACACCTCAATGCCTAAGGCGCTAAGGTGAGGCACAATACAGCCCCATCACTTTGCACAGAAGAAGAGGCAACGCCTTCTATTAGGTGCAAAAAGGAGCTCACCTGTTGGTGCCTTTTGTGTCTTGTTCGAAGGAAGAAGCAAGTGCCTTTGGCGTTTGGTTGATGGATGATGGATACACTATATGAAGTGGTTTTTCCAAGTTGGCTGAAGACTGAAGTGGAGTTGCTGATTTCAATGGTGGATGCTTGGAGGAATTGGAGTTGGAGTTGAATGATGGAGTGTGTGGGCGCTTTGAACGATGCTTTGCTATGGTTTTCTTCAGTGCTGTGTTCTGGTTCTAACCTTGTGCTCTCAGGATTCCACACGCTGCTCTCATAGATGATAATCTACTTCCAGCTGACTCTTTTTGATGCTTGCTTTCATGTTATTCCCTGTATATGCCACTTGATTTTTTTAGCCTGTTGGCCCTGGTTTATTATGTTAAGAAAATTTAGGTAAAGTTAATCTATTATTATAAATTAGGAAAATAAAAATTGATGTGTATAAAATATAAATATAAGAAAAGAAAGTTCTATGATAAAAAAATAGGAATTTTTAAACTTTAAATATTACAAGAAAAAATTTGTTAAACAAATAGGAAAGTTATTATTCAAGATAAGATAAAAATAAAATATCATATATGTGAATATTTATACATCAATGAAGTTACTAAGTGGCCCTTTTAGTTAACAATTTATCCAAATATTTGGTTGTTGGTAGAGCAAAATGGCACATTGTCATCCATGTAGCCAATCTTACCTAGTGGGATAAGTCTTGTTGTTTTGTATATTTATAGATAAAATATAAATGTATGATATGAAAGTCTTCTGATACATAATGGGAAAGATTCAAAATTAAAACATGATAGGGAAGTCATCTAATTAAGTAATAGGAATGCCTTCTAATAAAATTTTCTATACTCTATTAATCACACACACACACACACACACACATATTGTTGTTGTTGTTGTTGCACCTTGCTTCACTCAGGCAAGCACTTTTTTTGCACCTTTCACCCTGGTGTTTTTTATCCCTTGGGCCTCGAATGCACCTTTACCCTTGGCTTATCTTTCTTGTATGAACTTTGTGATTTGAATTTATGGCACTTTGTTTCTACCTTACTATGTTGTTATATGCTGATCACTTGACCATTTTTTGGGGCCTTGCATTATTTTCTTCTGTTAATCTATGATGTTTTCATTGATCCAGATGTTCTCATCAAGAAATAAGCAATTGATATGGTGCATATTGCTTTAATATCATCTGTTTCGTTACTTCATTATTTATGTCTGAATAAGCTTAATTACATGTTTTCTGATGATGCAGTCCTGTGTCTCCAATAACTAATGTGGCTCCGTTATCATTGGTGCTTCTTATCTCTCTTATTAAGGAAGCTTTTGAAGACTGGGTGAGACTGCTCTTTATTGTTATTACTGTTTTTGTGTCCTCTTTTCCCTAAAGTCTCTTCGGTGGTGTTGTCCATGAATAAGATGCTGGAATATAAATGCTTGGATACTCAGAATGAGATTCAGATTTGGTCTTTTTTAAACTTTTTTATTGGAAATTCAACTGATTATGGCATAGGTAACTTTTGAATGAATGTTAATGTAGAATAGGAATTTTAATGTATCTTTGAATATTGTCCTTGCAGGATTGATGTGGGTGTGTTATTTTGTTTTTAAAATGTGATCATGACTGCCCACCTTTTAACAAATATTTTCTGTCAGCATTTTATGAGATTTGCCGTTGCTTGTACTTTTACCGTGTTGTTTAAAAAGTATTTAAATTATTTAATTTTAGGCAGTACGGTTATATGGATATTTATTTATTATTAATTTATCAATTTATTAATTATTAATAATTATCTTTCCTCAACTTGTGTACAACAGAAGCGATTTCAGAATGACTTGGCCGTAAACAACAATTTGATAGAAGTTCTGCAAGACCAAAAGTGGGTTTCCATACCCTGGAAAAGGGTTCAAGTTGGAGATGTTGTCAGGGTGAGTGTGTCATATCTGTACTTGATTAATTTTGATGCCTTTAGATTTGTACTTGTATTTAAGTGGATGCATCTATGATCATTGACTTTGGCAAAAAAAAAAAAAAAAAAAAAAAAAATTATTGATGGCATGTTCTAAAATTTCTGCAGCATATATGTGGGCTGCTACTTTGTTTATGTTCAAAATAATGATGTTCCCCTTTTGTATCATTTTAACTTGACATTTATCTTCGTTTGGAGGGATTTCTTCATATAATCACTGACCTTTTGCTTACGTATTTTAATGCTTGTTGCAGCTTTACAATCTAAGTTAGAATAATCTTCTGTTCAATTTCACAATGCTGTAGCTCAAGATAGTTCCATAATGTACCTCAAGATAGTTTCGTAATGTGCATTGGATGTTTAGTTTGTTAACCTCTCCTGGTTGTTAGCTGAAGGGACAGATGCTAATGACAAGCATATGATGTTAATTTTGACTTCTGGATTGTAATCTGTTTGGAATTGGTATACTTCTTTTTCCATATGTAATATTGGCCTCGTGAATTTTTGGTTTGATTTTACTATTGGGCTGATGATTTGTGACTTATCCTAGGGGGACAATTACACTTGAATTTTTAAAGTTGAAATTAGCTTCAGCAATAGACTCTGGTCTTTCTCCTTCAGCTGCATTTTTTTCTCTTTCCCAGTCTTGCCTTTGGGGTGTGTTAGCTTGGCAACATCGTCAGGGTTCTCAAAACAATATGATTAAGTCTTGTTAATGCAGTATATTATTTGTGTGCAGAATTGAAGTGGCTGAACTTTAATTTGTATTGCTGTTTGTGACGTCATTGCTGGTTTTTCTGTTCTTAGTTATACATTCTTTAAGTTCAATGTTTTTATTGTTTCAGGTTAAGCAGGATGGGTTCTTTCCTGCAGATCTGCTTTGCCTGGCCAGTACCAATCCTGATGGTGTCTGCTACGTTGAGGTTTCTCTTCTTCTTAAATGTAAAAAATAGGTGTATCCTCCTGTTCTCTAGTAGTTCACTGCATTATGTTAATATTGAGTTTGGATGACAGACTTCCAATTTGGATGGGGAAACCAATTTGAAGATTAGGAAAGCATTGGAAAAGACCTGGGATTACCTGACTCCAGAGAAGGCATCTGAGTTTAAAGGTATGTGTATTTTTTACGGATTGTTTTATTGAGCTATCCCATGACTTTACATTTGAAGTTACAGGGTACTTGGTAACTACCTTTCAGCCTATTTTTTTCATCCCAGTTATTCTTTCTAAGCATTTTATGCTGAAGGAACTTTTGCTCTCCTGTACGGAGCTATTACAGTCAACATACAGCTTATATTTATATAGCTTGTATACTATATATTAAGTACTTCTATTTAAAACAAGCATTCACTCCCCTGTGCGATGCGCGGAAACAAAAATAAAAGGAACATAATATGCCAGAGAAACCAAGTCCAAAAATAAAAACGTGCTTCATACTGCAGAATATCTCCCTCTCCTTTGTTGCCTCAAACTTCAGTCCTGCATTACAGAAATACAATGAAACAGTTGACAGTCACACAGCTGCAATACTTTCAATACACAAAAGGACGACCTGGTCCATCTCAATATAGGCCTCATATCCCTTATACCCATCTGAGCCATCATGAATATATAGGGAAGTCTTACCACAAATCTGGAAACGAAGAGCCATGGAATACCAATTTTCCATATTACAAAATAATAAAAGACAAATGTTTGAATCAAGCTGTAAGGCGGAACAGTAGAACTCAGATTGAAATACAGTTCCTCCCATATTATGACCAATTAAGCTAAGACAGACATTGAGCTACACTTAAGAAGTTAACCCAAACTTGTTACTCACTGTGAGAGACTATACTAAAGACCACTACCTAGCTTTGACCAGCTACAATGACTAATTAAAATGCAACTTTATTCTAAGCCACTCACTTCAACATAAGACCGATATTAACACATTGGACATTTGAAAAAGCTAACCTGCTATCGCTTATAATGGCAGAGGGATTAGTCAGGTGAATGATTTGATTAAAGCAGCTCTCAGTTGTTTTTTTTTTTGGGAATAAAACTGGATATCATTGTCTCAATAACAGAGTCATCAAATCTACCAAGCAGCCATCAGTTTGAGTCCTATTGAATTGAGCCCCAAAACTTTCCAGTTCATCTTAAAAAAAAATTACGTCATACAGTGTGTTGTGTGCTATTTATCACAGAAACATGATTAAATCATTTGACAATGGTGCAGTGAACTTTAAAACAAATAGCCAATAGTAACATACCAGCTAAGCCAACCCATAACATACCAGATAAGTCATTTACATAATGTATTTACCTGAACCTACAAACCTAAACAAATTACTCAGTGACATGATGCAATGCAGCCACAACAGCCAAAATCTACCTGCTCATGTTAACAGGGACTCAAACATTTCAGAACGTCTGATATAAAATTCTGATTCAAGGGAGTTATGTCAGAAATCCCCGAAAATAAGGGACTGGACTAAAGAAGTCGTACACAGTGCATAACTCATAAACCAACGGTTTTATAAGTGACAAAAAGGAAAACCATTAAGCCATACATAAAACCTGACATATGACAATAGCATCATACAACTTCCACCCACCAGGACAAAAGATTGTGATTATATCCTCCATACCATAGCAACATTGGAAGCGGTGTAGACTGAATAGTTAGAGGACCGTTCCATGTAGACAAAAGGTCATAGCAAAGACAAAAGAAAACTTGTACTGTACAGCTGGAACCTCCACAAAAGGTCATAGCAAAGACAAAATAAAACCTTATGATTATCATGACATATTCGCACCAAATACTGACCTGTGACTATAAAGCAATGAAAATTAAAAACCATATAGTTGATTACTCATACAGTATGCCTTTAACAGTGAAAACTGTGAATTGTTTTTTTACCATTCAATGATTGATGAAAGAATTGCCATGGACTAGGAATCCCTGACATGGCATTAACTCAGTTATAAGAATTAGCATCTGAATCAATAAATTAGTATCAAGTTATATGGAATAAAAACTCAGTTATAAGAATTAGCATCTGAATCAATAAATTAGTATCAAGTTATATGGAATAAAAAAATTGAATTTTGTATAAATCTTGTTTTGAAGGATGACCTATTATTGGTAAGCGCTGAAGTCATAAAAGCTAAATGAGTATCTGATTCAAAAGATTGTTTGCTCAATGTGGATCTTAAATCCTTCTTGGCACAATGGAATTTTCTTTTGATAAGAACCAACATGTGTTATGAATTTCTGTCCAATACTTAAAGGAAAGTTTTCTTTAGTGGGTGGTGTGGAGGAAGTGTAAACTTGTTAAAACTTCATTTACAATCATTCATATACTGTGAATTCTTTATACAAGGGCAGCGTGGTTCAGCCACCCACAACAAAATCAATCTTAAAAATACACCTTATCCTGGGAAACAAATGCATTTCTATTCCACATCTAGCCAAAATGGTATATAAGTCTTATAATTAATTAGCCATTCATTTCCATCAGCAAGTTAGTCTTGTACATACAAACATCTGTCTATCCTCCAAAACAACAGAGAGCCTAATTGTGCCAATTTAGTAAGGTCACCCCACAGCCACTGCCAAAGAAACTACATTGATCAGAAACAACTAAACATCCCAAGTGGCTAATAGCCTCCGTAATCAACCTCTCCTTGCCCTTGCAAGCAGTTGTCTCTTGACAGGCACTATTGAATGTGGGGTTCCAGAACACCCTAGTTGTAGAAGAGTAGCTCAAGGACACCTCATCTAACCAAACAAAGGAACAAAATACATAAAAAACATTCAGACACAAATATACCTAAAGTGAAATTGAAAAAATGTACACAACTCATACCTCCCTCCTTCTTGACCAGGCCAAACTGGACGATCACCACAATATTTCTTACAATATGAGGAATTAGGAAGTAAATTAGGATCCCTTGATTTATGTCTCCTTGATTCTAGGGTCTTTATTGCAGATTTGATTTGATTAGCCTTGATTGTAATCCCTATTTTTCCTCCCCTTATTTCTCCTCATTAGTCTATAGATTGTAACTTCTTATATGAATAAGATATCAGAGTGTGAGCTTGTGCCTTTGAATAATATGGTATCAGAGCACTGACATGTCATCCACGGCCTTTGGTTCTGGTTGAAACAATGAGGAAGAGAGAGATAGGAAAGAGAGAGAGAGGACACTGGTAACCAATAATTGATGTAGGATGGCGAGTGGGAGTACACCGCCAGCACAAGGAGGATCAGAAACCGCCGATCGGCGGAACCTAGGAGTGCGGCGGCGATTAGAGCAGCGTGTGGCCTTCACACACCACCACAACTACGATTCGTGAACCCCGCTCGCCGTCATCTACAGGGATTTTCTGACGAGTTTCTTTCAGAACCATGAATCCCTTCGAATTTCCTCCTCTTTTCGACTCTATCCCGGAAATTCAACCAAAACCGGGGCCACTCCAATGGCTCTCATGTCCAGTACAAATTCTGAAATTCAAAACTCATCTTCTTCCTCTAGTTCCTCTACTGCCAGCAGTATCGTGATGGCACTAGAATACTCAGAGAGTCAAATTATGGCTATTAACCATAGGTTCAATGGAAGAAACTATCTTCAGTGGTATCAAAGCGTGCTGAGGTATATTCGTGGCAAGCGAAGGGAGAAATATATTAATGGGGCAGCACCTCGACCCCCCAAATGATCCAAATTTTGAACATGGTTTGCTGAAAATAACCAAGTTATGACTTGGTTGTGTAACTCAATGACTGTGAACATCAGTGAAGGCGAAGTCTCCTAGCAAATACTGCGTAGGAAATCTGGGATGCTGCTCGAAGAACTGACTCTTCCCTTGATAACACCGCTGCCTTAATTCACTTGAAACGCCAACTTTGAGATTTACGACAAGGTAACATGAACGTGACTGACTATTATAATGCCATGTAGAAACTTTGGCAACAAAAGGACCTGTTTGCAGTGCACCCATGGAAAAATGTTGAAGATGCTCAATTGTATCGGAAGATTGTGGAAGAAAGAGTATATGACTTTCTTGTTGGGCTTAATGATGGTTTTGAGGAGATAAGTGGTAGGATTATAGGATTGAAACCCTTACCACACCTGTTTGATGTCGTCAACTATGTGCAGTTCGAAGAAAGTAGTAAGCTCTTAAATCGAAGTAGCCCAAGCCAAAATGAAAGTTCGGCTCTTGTAGCAAAAGGGTCACAAGAGGAACGTAGAAATAATTAATGGTGCAATTACTGTAAGAAGAAGGGACACATCAAAGAAGAGTGCTGGAAACTGCATGGAAAGCTATCGACTAGCAAACAAAGCAGAAGTCTGAAGATGCTGATTCCCTAAGCCAAGAAGAACTATAGATGCTCTGCAGGATACTGGACAAATAAAATAAGTCTAACTCTATTCCCAGTGTCAACCTGGTGTAATAAGGTAATTCTATTATAGCTCTCAATGCTGTACATCGTGAGAATACATGGATTGTTGATTCAGGAGCAACATATCACATGATGGGCAATCACACTCCATTTACCACTCTCAAATTGTGCCTTGAGAATCTTCGAGTCAAAGTTGCTAATGGCGTGTACACCAAAGTTGAAGGAATTGACACAGTCATACTAATTCTCTAAGAATTCACAATGTCCTCTTTGTGCCCGCACTTGCAATCTAATATCTATGAGTAAATTAACCCAAGGTCGTATATGCCGAGTAATCTTTGATGATGATTGTTGTCTTTTTCAAGATTTAAAGTCGGGAAAGACTATTGGGACTTCTAGAGAGTGGGATGGACTTTTCTACCTAGAAAGATCAGAGTTGCAGAATAAAGACACTTGGAATGCACATAAGGCACTGGCTAGCTCAAGTTCTCAAGAAAAAGATGTACTTTTATGGCATTGTCACTCATGTCATTCTAGTTTTGATTATATGAAACATGTGTTTCTAAGTTTATTCAGAGGCTGTTTGGAATAGCGATTGGAAGCTTCATAAGTGCTTTTCAATCGTGATTCACAGAATACAATGTAACTTTTACGGTTTACGAGGTAAATATGTGGAGGAGTTTTGTCTCGATTTACGTGAATCGGGCTTATACAATCCATAAGTCATTCCAAACAGCCTCTCAATAAAAATTTGTTCCTTTTAAATATGATACTTGTCAATATGCTAAACAAACCTGATCCTCCTACCCAACACAGCCATACAGACCTTCTGCTCCTTTCTAGCTCATACACAGTGAAATCTGGGGTCTAGCACAAACAAAAACCTTAACCAATGAAAATGGTTTGTCACCTTCATTGATGATCAGACCAGAATCATGTGGGTTTACTTAATGAAGAAAAAATCTGAGGTAGCTCAAGTTTTCCAAAATTTCTATGCTTTTGTGAAAAAACCAATTTCAAACTTCCGTCAAAGTCCTTTGAATTGACAATGATAGAGAATATCTAAGTGGCACCTTTAAAGAATTTCTTGATTAGCAAGGAATCCATCATCAAACCTCCTGTCCTTACACATCTCAACATAATGGAGTTGCTGAAAGAAAGAACCGCCACTTATTGGAGGTAACCATAACTTTACTAATGGAACGAAATGTGCCCACGGTATGTTGGGGTGATGCAGTCCTAATTGCCGCCTATCTCATCAACTGAATGCCCTCCAAAGTCCTCAAATATGCCACTCCTATCCAAACACTCCTTGCGCCTTTCCTAATTGTCCTCTTATCAATCCATTACCCTAAAGAGTGTTCGGATGCGTTGTTTTGTCCATACACATGATGGAAGCAAATTTGATGCCTGTGCCCAGAAGTATATAGTCCTCGGCTACTCCTCCTCCCAGAAAGGATACTAGTGCTCTTGTCCTACCTCAAAGAAACTATTTGTCTCCAGAGATACCATATTCTATGAGGAGGATGCCTATTATCCTAAATTACACATTCAGGGGAGCTCTCAGATATTGAATGGCAAATTTCACAGGAACCATCACCCCGTCTCCAATACTCCTAACACCTTACCAGTCCCTGACACCATCATCTCCACCTGATCAGCCTACTTCTCCAACCAACTAACCTGAACCTACACCTAATGAATTAGAAGCATAGGTTGAAATCAATTCTGGGGTGGATAGAGGAGGCAGATCAAAAGGAGAGCTTAGACAAGAAGAAGACAACGGTAGAAATGTCCCTTCCACTCAAAGGAATGACCATGACTCTGCCCCGGGATTAGATCTTGAAGAGACAATATGGCCTATTGCACTAAGAAAAAGGATAAGATCTTGTACTTAGCATCCAATTCAGTAGTTTGTCTCATACGATAATTTGTCTGCAAAGATGCAGAACCTTGTTAACAGTGCATAGCTTACGATTCCAACTACCTTCCAACAAACTGACTGGAGGATGCAAGTGGATCTTTACCCCAAAGTTCAACCTTGATGGAAGTATCAATAAATACAAATCAAGACTAGTTGCAAAAGGGTACACTCAGACTTTTGGGATCGATTACCAGAAGACAGTTGCTCCGGTAGCAAAATTCAATACAATCCAAGTATTGTTGTCAATTGCAGCCAACTTAGATTGGTCACTTCACCAGCTAGATGTCAAGAATGCATTTTTGAATGGTAACCTAGAGGAAGAGGTCTATATGGAGGTCCTCGATGGAGTTCTAGCTCTTAGTGACTTTGTATGCAAACTTAACAAGTCTTTGTATGGGCTAAAACAATCTCCTAAGGCATAGTTCGGACGATTCTCCAAAGTAGTGAAGAAACTTGGGTATACACAAGGACAAGCAGGTGACACACTATTTATCAAACGAGACAATGGAAAAATCACTATCCTGATCGTCTATTGTAAGATGATATAGTCATTACAAGGAATGATGAAGATTCCATTGCCTAACTTGAGAAAGGCTTGCCACGTGAGTTCCAAGTGAAAGATCTCGGCCAAATGAGATGCTTCTTCGGTATGGAAATGGCAAGAACCAAAAATGGCAGCGAAAGTATACCCTAGATCTACTACATGAAACAAGTATGTTAGGGGCACAACCTGAAGGAACACTTATGGAAGAAGGGTGTCACTTGGAGATCAAACCAAATGGCGTCCCAGTTAACTCCGAACGATACAGAAGACTTGTCGGGAAACTTATATACTTCACCTATACACACCCAAACATTAGTTATGCAGTCGGAATAGCAAGCTAGTTCATGCACTAGCCACAGGAAGAGCATATGGCGGTTGTGTACAGAATCTTGAGCTATTTGAAACTTAATCATGGAAGAGGAATCTTATTTAAGAAAGGCAGTGCTAGAAATATTGAAATCTATACTGATGCAGATAATGCAAGAGATAGGGAAACCAGGAGGTCAACTTCAGGATACTGCACATATGTGTGGGGAAATCTAGTTACATGGAGGAGCAAGAAACAAATTGTGGTTTCAAGAAGCAAAGCTAAGAGCTGTTAATGAAGGAGTTTATGAGGGACTCTGGGTTATCAGGCTATTGACAAAATTGGGAATTCCGTATGAAGGACCCATGCAACTCTGGTGTGACAACAAGGCCAGCATTGAAATGACGAAGAACCCTGTTTTTCATGATTGAACGAAGCATGTTGAGATAGACATGCACTTTATTAAAGAGAAGGTTGAAGCAGGCGTTATGAATCTGTCTACATATGATCTGCAGATTAGATTGCAGATATAATGACCAAACCACGAGGCAGATCCAAGTTTGTAGGGTTATGATCAAGGTTCTGAAACCCGGACCAGGCACTGAACCGGTCAGGGTACTGGGTCAAGGGTCAGTGGGTCAGATCGGAGTCAAATCGGGCCAAACCGGTAAGAAATTAAATATTTTAGGCTTATTAATATAAAATTTCAAAAGAAAAATAAAAAAATTTGATTGAGTAAAAAGTGAAAATGTGAAATGTGAATGAAGTCATGAACAATTAAGTGATTTGATTCACTGATTAGAGACGCGGAGCTTGAAGGAAACTAAAGTTGAAATGTAAAAAAAAAAAAAGTTAACCCGGGTCAACTCGGCCGGGTTTACCGGGTCAACCTGTAACCCTGGGTTAACCAACAAACAGGACCGATTTTCCGACTGGTTTGTCAGTTTCCGGTCTGGGTTTCAAAACAGTGGTTATGATGCAAGCTGGGAATGATTGACATTTATTTTCTAGCTTGAGGGGGAGTGTTAGAATATGAGGAATTAGGAAGTAAATCAGGATCCCTTGATTTATGTCTCCTTGATTCTAGGGTCTTTATTGCAGATTTGATTTTATTAGCCTTGATTGGAATCCCTATTTTTCCTCCCCTTATTTCTCCTCATTAGTCTAAATTGCAACTTTTTCTCATATGAACAAGATATCATAGTGTGAGCTTGTGCCTCTGAATAATAATATTCACCACATTCCTGACTCGTGCATACTCAATCCAACCCTGTATTATACACTTTTACCTTGAAGGCAAACCGAAATCTTGTTCATACTGCACCAATGAACAAAAAAAAGTATTAGAAAAGTTCCAATATTAAATACTTTTGCTGACTGTCCACTAGAACAAAAAATGTTAAGAGTTACCCGTATAAAAAAATGAAGCAAAAAACAATAAACTTCAAACTCAACTGCCTATCATCAACCACAAAAGATAGCTCATGAGTAATAAGGCAAGCAAGAAAACAGAGATCATAATGGAAGGGAAACACAAAATCAAACAGAAGTGCACAAAACCTTTAACATGGCAAGCAGGACACCATGAGTTCGACGTCGAAGAGATATCATCAAGCCTTCTGTAGGGTCTCACCATTTATCGAAGTTAGTTTAGAGTCAATGTAAAATAGAGAAGAATGGCTGAGTATTGAGAGTGAAACAGATGAAATGATGTGCGGTTGATAAATGCTTATCGTGTATTTAACATATATGTCTTTAATGAAGCCTGACCATACACAACCAAAGCAATAAATAAGAATAGAAGGAAAAAAAAAACGCAAGGAAAATAGGTAAAAAAAACACCTCAAAAACTAAAATGCCTATTGAATAATCTAACCAGTGAACATCAAACATTCCAAAAGTTTTGAGAAATAAAAAGCCCACTAAAAATGGAGAGAAATGAAGATTTGAAGCCAAAGGATGTGTTTGAGGGCATTTGAAAAGGAAAAGTTGTATCGGAGGAGGAGAAAGCCAAAAGGATCCATGCAAAATACTCCCCCCACCGGCGACATCAACGGACAACATCAAGGTTGGAGGCGTGCGGCGACGCAATGGAGCTTCAGTGATGGAGAAATGTTTTTATGGAATAAAAGGAAAGAGGGAGAAGTTTTGAATTTCAAAATTTGAAAATTGAAAAGAATGGAGGGAAATAAAAGTAAGTTGCCCGAAGCCATATGCTGAAGCAAGAAGAGCATGCATGAAGCCCAAAAAAGTTAACCCAAGACAGCCACATATAAGCTGGTACTGTTCATTTTACCAGTAAAAATAGAGGAGCTACAAAGAAATGTTGCTTGGCTTGGCTAAATAGTTATTGAGATTTATTATTGTATATTGATATACCGATACTTGAGAGTTGAGATACAATCTAGAGTTAAGTGTGTCCTAATATGCTGGAAAAGTTTCTGCTTTTTTGATAGGGTATGGTAACAAGAAGGGAAAAAATTTATGGCCACGCATGATTGAATCACATATCCTCTTTCCCAGTTCTTTATGGAATACGCATTGTGTATATGGCTTCCATTTGGTGCTTAGCGTATGTGTTACCGAGGCAACCTCTTTACCTGATATTTGAAGAGTTGGGCAGCTGTCCTAGACTGCTAGGCTTTATGGGATTTGTAGCATTCTGTTTTGAGCTGTTCTTTTATTTTCTGATTTGAGGATTTCTTTTCCTCCAGCTATGTCTAAATTCTTCTTTATAATGAATTTTTTATTTATAAAATGATGTAAAATAGATATATTTTATAGTTATATATTCTGTTCTGATTTGCATTTCATTTATTTATAATTGCAGGTGAAGTTCAGTGTGAACAACCGAACAATTCATTGTATACATTCACTGGAAATCTTATATTTCAAAAGCAAACACTGCCTCTCAGTCCTAACCAACTTTTATTGCGAGTATGTTATGCTTTTTTCCCTCATTGTGTTGAAAGCTTTGTTTGTGTTAGTTCCATGTTTGTTCAAAAACTAGTCAGAATTCTTGCAGCTTTAAGGAGTGTGTGAATTTCTTCTTCGTTGTTCATTTATTATTTATTTGTAAAGTGTTTTATGCAATTAGGTATCATTGATAAGTTCTGATGCTTTGGCTATGTCTTGATTATGAAGCCAAACAGGCGTTGACTTGTTAATATTTTGTGCATTTCAGGGGTGCAGCCTTAGGAATACAGAGTATATTGTTGGGGTTGTTATTTTTACCGGACATGAAACAAAGGTTTGTTGTTATGAAATGATGTGTAATGTTGTGCGACAAACTTTTGTTTTAGCATCTAGTCCAATGTTTTAAGTATGTAATTGTAATAATTCACTGATGGATGAGGTGTGTAACTGAGTATATGTTTTTGTTTGTTATTTGGTATTTATAATAATTGTCATTTTTATTTTGAGTTTTTAAATCTGGTATCTAACATTTTTGGTATACTTTTCTGGTGGGTGGCGTTTTCTTTAACAGTAATACTCCCTTTGGCCCTTAATACAAGACATATTTGAGGAGTTGATCTTGGTCATAAATATAAGATATAATTTTCATATTTGTTAATGTTTTTCTTAATTTACCTCTATTGATGCTCCTTCAACAATATTCAAGAAAGAAATGGAATGGGGAAATTAAGGAAGATGACTAGGATGTTTTAGAAAATACATGTTATATTAACTAACTTTACTAACCTCTTAATCTAATCAAATTAGGTAAATATGTCTTATATTAAGGATTGAAGGAAGTAGTAAACACTCTTGCTTTAGTGCTTCCATTTTTTTTTTTGTGGAGATTAACTCATGTTCCGACCTATGCAATATGAAATTACTTGGGAGTTGGGATGTCTTTGTTATTCAGGATAATTTGTTATCTGGTTCTCCTCCTCTAGTTGCTGCATTTTTCCTTTTTATTGTTGATGTACAGGTTTCATACGTATATAATGCAATGTAGGTAATGATGAATACAATGAATGTTCCTTCCAAAAGAAGTACATTGGAGAGAAAGCTCGACAAGCTCATACTTGCTCTGTTTGCGACTCTCTTTGTGATGTGTTTACTTGGAGCCATTGGCAGGTGCGTGAATTGGAAAGATAGTCTGCGCAAGTTTGCCTGGATCCCTTTTAGTTATTATTATTTTTATTTGATACACCTCTTTTAGTTATTTCATAACTACATATATGTCTATGCTTTTGGGCTTGGGGCTTTGGTTGGTTTTACTGGCACTGTGCTTTAGATTTTTGTGTTTATTTTTTAATTATTATGTTATGGAATATAGCAGAATAGTAAAATAGGGACTTAAGTGAAAGTTAGATACTTGGTTAGCAATTAGTTAATTAGTCCTTAAGTAGCCGTTGGGGAAGGAAGGGATCTATAGGTGTGCTATGATATTATAAATAGCCTACGTATCCCTATTGTATCTCTCTGATCAGTATTATTTTAAAGTGCAATTCAAAGGAATTCTTCTCTTCTTTACTCTCTCTGTGTTCTTACTTCCTCTCTGTTTCTCTCAGCCTTTTGTTCTTCTCTCTTTCCTTACCCTCTCTTTCTATTTTCTTTCCAATACCATAATAGTGGTATCATAGCTCTCTTTCCTTGGCTCTTTTCTTTCACTTTCGCCGCTCTTGTCGAATGTATGGTCCAGACGCGATCAAGAAAAGCAAGAAACATGGAAGATAGAATTTTGAATATTGAAGAAAAAATTCAGAAAACTAGATGTTGAAGAACTTCAAGAAATTGTTCTAGGTTTCTGGGATGAACTTTGAGCCATGGGCAGAGAATTCAGAACGATGGTTCAAGCGGCTCAGCATCATCAAGACCCCAGACCGAATGGGAATCCAAGAAACAATCACGGTGCAGGTCAGATGGGATACCAACGGCCTACTCAGTTCACAAAGATGGAATTCCCAAAATTTCAAGGTGGGAATGTCAATACCTGGATTCTTAAGTATGGACGGTTCTTTGAGTTCGATGGGACACCTGAGGATTCAAAGATTTGAGTTGCCTCCATGTACTTAGACGATGCCAGTTTTTCTTGGCATGTCACAATTGAGAAACAATGGGGGGCTAATCCACCGAACTGGAATGCGTACGTAGGGATGCTAAAGGATGCTTTTGGGACTCCGTTCGATAAGCCAATGAGTGATCTTACTCGTGTCCGACAAACAGGGACCTTGACGGAATTTAATGTTAAGTTCGTTGCGATTTCAGCGAAACTCAACTTATGGGAGGAATATTTGGTAGATATGTATGTCGCGGCGCTCAAGGAGGAGATTTCCGACTCAGTCTTGATGTTCGACCCACAGAGTCTTAGCAAAGCACGTCAATTAGCGAGAATCCAATATTCCTTCTTTAATGGTGTCGCAGGGGGCTGCCACGTCGAACACTAGCAATACCAATAATAATCAGTATTACCCTCGGGCTGGGCGCCACAGCAGGAAGTAAGAACAGAGAGAGAGAGTAAAGAAGAGAAGAATTCCTTTGAATTGCACTTTAGAATAATACTGATAAAAGAGATACAATAGGGATACTTAGGCTATTTATAATATCATAGCACACCTATAGATCCCTTCCTTCCCCAACGGCTACCTAGGCTACTTAAGGACTAATTAACTAATTGCTAACCAAGTATCTAACTTTGCACTTAAGTCCCTATTTTACTATTATGCTATATTCCATAACATATTATTTTTTATTATTTTTTCTAAACATTGACTTGGATTAATGTAAATTGCAGTGGCATCTTCGTAAACAACAAGTATTTCTACTTACGTCCTAATGCAGGTGATGAGGGTTCTGGGCAGTTCAACCCACGGAATAGACTTTTGGTACTATATTCTTAATTCCTTGGGATTGATATCCTTATCCTTTTGTTCCCTTCTTTTTGACTTTTGTTTGTCCATTCTTCTTATGCCTTCAGGTTATTACTTTGACTATGTTTACCCTCATCACTTTATACTCGACAATCATCCCAATTTCACTTTATGTTTCAATAGAGGTTTGTGTCATGGCCATTTATATATGCCCTAATAATGTTGTTTGTCTTTATAAAGGGAAAATTTATTTTTGGCATTTGTGTCAGATGATCAAATTTATTCAGTGCACTCAGTTTATCAACAAAGATTTGCGCATGTATCACAGTGAGACCAATACCCCTGCATTGGCCAGAACTTCCAATCTAAATGAAGAACTCGGGCAGGTAAGTTGCTACCTTACGATTTTTTTTCTCGTCACCTGATCATTAAAGACATTGATGATGAGGAATGGATTTATAGAGAGGATAGGAAAAAACATAAAAACGAAGAAAAGCTCATTGACAAAGGAAAAAAACTACCAGAAATCATAAAAATGAAGGAAAACATATTGAACAAGGGAAATAACTACCAGAAATGGATTTATAGAAGTGGAATGTCTCTAAAACCAAAAGAGTAAAAAACCAAGAAAAATGGTTTTGTTCTGAGCACTAAGCAGCCATATCTCTGACAAGTCAAACACTGCACCATTAAAAACCGTTACTTGTCTTCCTTGCGTATTTGCCTTCATCAAGTAATGATGCCTCAACTGCTTTAAGCAACTCTTTCAAAAATCAAAAGGGATCTTGTAACTTGCATAATGATGAACATCTTTTTTTTCATCCCTCCTTCACACTCATAATTCAACTTGCTGGTTTCCATCTGAAGTTCCTTTTCCTATTATATGCCTTTAGAGGGAATTTCACTCTTATTATATCTTTTCCTAAGGGATGTCTCCAAAGAGTCAAGCTGTAGTGAGTTTCATTAGCACTGCCTTATGGCATAATAGATACGAGGCCTCTGGGATCTTCCTGTTGAGGTCAACAGGACGCTGCTTTTCAGAATCTGGACATATATGCAACTTTATTTGATCAGCATTATCTGAAAATAGCGCTTGATAAAATCATGTCCCATCCAGTATGGTCTCTGTCCTGATAGTTGCTACGGCATCTGTGACTTTGACGGCTAAGAGATAATACTCTTTAATTCTCTTTGCGTTTTGTTCTCGTGTCTTTCTTCCCTTTCGTTGCTGTTTTTTTTTTTTTTGGGTGCAATTATAGATATTAAATAGTCACAAAACGTTGTGCATTAGTAAGAGGGGATGCATGATTCAAAGGTGTTAATTTACAAAGTGCTTATGTATATAGCTCCTTGTCAAAGCTCTGGTCATTGATGCTATACAGTTTCACTCCTGATTTTATTAGGTGGAATATATCTTCTCTGACAAAACTGGGACCCTAACAAGAAACTTAATGGAGTTCTTCAAGTGCTCAATTGGAGGGGAGATCTATGGAAATGGCATCACTGAAATTGAGAGAGGACTAGCTGAACGCAATGGCAATAAAATTCAGGCAGTACGCATGTCCTTCGAATGATTGAAATCAAACTTAAGTTAATTTAGGAGATCAGGATTATAAAGTTTAAACCTTCTCTACAGGAAAATCGATCAGCCAATGTAGTGCAAGAAAAGGGTTTTAATTTTGATGATGCAAGGCTTATGCGTGGAGCCTGGAGGAATGAGCCTAATCCTGATAGTTGCAAGGTAAATCCTTTTCTGGACTCTTATTAGCTGCAAGAATCTTATTATGTTTTCAATCCAGGCTTGGGTTTTTATAGATCCTAAGTTTGATATGGCTATATTCTTTGTTCACTCTAGGAATTTTTCAGATGCCTTGCTATATGCCATACTGTACTTCCTGAGGGTGATGAGTCCCCTGAAAAGATCAGATATCAAGCAGCATCACCTGATGAGGCTGCTTTGGTCATTGCTGCAAAGAACTTTGGTTTCTTCTTTTACAGGTTGAAATTATTTAACTATGTTGTAGTTTTCTTCATAATTTTGTCATTTTGTGTACCTGTGCAGGTTGCATGCAAATCCTATTAAACTGTTGGGCCATTAGTAATGCTACATGAGAGATATTCATTTTTGTTATTTCACTTTTTTGGGGATAAATGGTAAAACTATTGAAAGAAGTGAATAGTGGTGTTCCTTGAATTTGTTTTTCGTGTTTAATATAACCACTCACTTTCTTAATATGTTGGTTTATTTATTATATATTTTTTGACTTCAACCGGCTGGATTTATAAGATTGAGACAGTTTACTGGTGAGAAGAAAAAATGGGGGAAACAACGTACTTGAACTTTCCATGTGTTTGAGCATAGGTGCATGTCTACTCAAGCAAACACATGCCAAACATAGAACATAATGTATAGAATCTTGCTAATTTTCAGATAAGTCTTTTGATATCATGGGCTTATTATTTGGACAAGTCTATTGTTCAGGATATTATACAATTATGAGCTTCATTGGGTTATGTTGTCTTGTTATTGAGGATATCTTATCATACCCCTTTATGAGATGAGTCTTAATGTGAGATGTTTGATGGCAGCATGATTTATATATACAACTAAATATGGTTTTAATACCTGGTTCTTCTAAAAGTTTGTCTTCAGAGATGCTAGATTTGGTGGGTAATGCAGCTTGATTTGACCATAATGCATATTCTTCTGTATCAGGCGCACACCTACCTCAATATATGTTCGTGAATCTCATGTTGAGAAGATGGGTAAAATTCAGGATGTGTCCTATGAGATTTTGAATGTGCTTGAGTTTAACAGGTATTCTTTCATCCTTCTTACCTGTACTTACCCTTAAGGTTTAGATAAATGTTTTTGACACTATTTGTAATCCTTGTTCCATTAATAGTACAAGGAAGCGTCAGTCTGTTGTATGTCGTTATCCAGATGGGAGACTTGTGTTGTACTGTAAGGTAATTGTTTCTTGAGGCTCCTGTTCAAGATTGTGATCATACAGCTGTTGGCTAAGAAGATAACGCCTTCTCAGGAACTTTGTTTTAACAGGGTGCCGATAGTGTAATCTATGAGAGATTGGCTGATGGTCATAATGATATAAAGAAAGTGACTAGGAATCATTTGGAACAATTTGGATCTTCTGGACTACGTACTTTATGCCTAGCCTACAAAGAATTGCCTCCTGATGTGTATGAAAGCTGGAATGAGAAGTTCATCCATGCCAAGTCATCTCTTCGTGACCGTGAAAAGAAGTTAGATGAGGTACCATTTTATTCTACTTTCGCATCTTACATCTGCATATTAATCATGGCATGTTTTATGTTTTTCAGTTATTTTGACTACTGTTTTGATGACTATATATCTTGGTAAAAATTGTATTTGGTGGCTGCTTTTCTTTCCTTTGGTGTATCTTTTTGTCAATAGAATTTTTTTTGGAAGGTACAATGATGACATGGAGAGAGGTCGAGGAAGGCCGAAACGAACGCTCAATGAGGTCATAGAGAGAGACCTTCTAATTAATAATATATCGAAATCTATGGTTTTTGACTGAGCACAATGGCGTCGTGCGATTCATGTAACCGACCCCATCTAATGGGATAAAGGCTTTGTTGTTGTTGTTGTTGTACAATGATGACATGGGTACGGTTATGTCAGAACTTTTTTGGGGGGCTTCAACATGAATGAGCAGGGCTTGAACACTGGGCCTAGGGAAATAAATTGCCACAAAAAAATGTAGAATCAGACTGGAATTCCTGTCTTGGTGACAGTATAATAAATATATTTTTTGTTCAATGCCTATGCTCCATAGCATCTAACTTTAATAATATAACGTGATTTGCATCTGATGTTGAACTGTGAATGCATTTAAATTGGAATAGCTTTGTTTCCTGCCATATTTTTTTTCATAATTTCCTGTAATTAACTGGTTAAAAATATGAATAGACATGGACTTGTGTTGAGGTCTTGCAGCAGGTAAAAAAAGTGAAAAGGACCTTGAATTTTTCTGATTATAACGTTTACAAGTCGTTTTAATTTTCTTGTGCAGTGGTGTCTATTCTGTTATTTTAACTTGTACCTCTGAAAATAATACAGGTGGCAGAACTTATAGAAAATGGGCTTGTTTTGATTGGTTGCACTGCCATAGAAGACAAGCTTCAAGAAGGAGTACCGACTACTATAGAGACTCTTCAAAGGGCTGGCATTAAAATTTGGGTTCTTACAGGAGATAAGATTGAAACAGCCATAAATATTGCCTATGGTGAGTTGCTTTAAAAGAGTTGGTTCATCTTTATCCTTAATCTGTGTGCCAAAAAATATGTAATGACAATTTAGATTTCACTTGTCCTTGTGTTGCCCTCCTATGGCTGCAGCATGCAATCTAATAAACAATGAGATGAAGCAATTTGTCATCAGTTCTGAAGCTGATGTAATTAGAGAAGCTGAGGAAAGGGTAAGCTGCATTATTTAGCTACAGTGTTTTTCAGAAACAAACGTTAATGTGTTTTGGATGCTATGTTTTGTCTATTCTATGTAGGGTGACCAAGTGGAAATTGCACGTGTTATTAAGGAAGAAGTTAAAAAGGAGCTGAAGAAGTGCCTTGAGGAAGCACAAAGCTGCCTTTCATCTCTATCTGGACCTAAATTAGCATTTGTAATTGATGGAAAATGTCTAATGTATGCATTAGATCCTAGTTTAAGAGTGATGCTGCTGAATTTGAGTTTAAATTGCTGTGCAGTTGTTTGCTGCCGAGTTTCTCCTTTACAGAAAGCACAGGTAAAACTAATGTGCTGAAGGCAAACTTGCTTGTACTTTTGAACTTGATCATCTCATTGATCCTTTAGAGTTATGACAAGTGAGAAGGCTAATTTAATGTCAACATCAATGCATTCAGGTCACAAGTTTGGTTAAAAAAGGTGCACGGAAAATAACTCTTAGTATTGGTGATGGAGCCAATGATGTCAGCATGATTCAGGCTGCTCATGTTGGTGTTGGCATAAGTGGACTGGAGGGGATGCAAGCTGTAATGGCTAGCGATTTTGCCATTGCACAGTTTCGTTACCTTGCAGATTTATTACTTGTTCATGGCCGGTGGTCATATCTTAGAATATGCAAGGTGTTGTTTTTTTGCATAATATACCTCTTATTATTTTCTTAAAGAAATTGTTGTAACATGATTGACAATGTGATTCCAGGTGGTGACATACTTCTTTTACAAGAATCTCACATTCACTCTTACTCAGTTTTGGTTTACTTTTCAAACTGGGTTTTCTGGTCAGAGGTTCTACGATGATTGGTTTCAGTCATTATATAATGTGATCTTCACAGCACTACCAGTGATCATTGTTGGACTATTTGATAAGGTACTGCATTAACTTCTTTAATGTAGGACTGAACTTTTGATTTTTGTATAATGTGTTGGGTGAGAATTTTACGTTCTATTGTGGATACTTGATGACCCTATCTTGGCTCTTGCATTTCCCTTGTTACAGAGCAACTCTTCATGGATGATGTATTTGTTACTTGGCTTTTTTCTTTTCCAGGATGTCAGTGCATCTCTTTCCATGAAGTACCCTGAGCTGTACATGGAGGGGATAAGAAATGTCTTCTTCAAATGGAGAGTTGTGGCAATATGGGCCTTTTTTTCCGTTTACCAGTCTCTAATATTGTACTATTTTGTTAGTACAGCGAGTTTAACTGCTAAAAATTCAGCTGGCCTAACATTTGGAGTTTGGGATGTCAGTACATTGGCGTTCACATGTGTAGTAATAACTGTGAACTTGCGGCTTCTTATGATTTGTAATTCAATTACAAAGTGGCACACTATCAGCGTTGGTGGAAGTATATTAGCATGGTTTATTTTTGCTTTCATATATTGCGCCATCATGGGAAAGGTGAATAAATTCTCTCCCTCTTTGTTTACCAATCTTTTTTTGCCTGTTTTTACTGAAAAATAGACTGCAATACTTTCCTTGGAAACCTTAGTCCCTTTTATTCCATTGTTTGCAGGGGAACACTTATTTTGTCATATATGTCTTGATGAGTACGATCTACTTCTACCTCACAATTATATTTGTACCCGTTGTTGCACTTTTTGGGGACTTTGTTTATCAAGGGTAAGATTCAGATTTGAAAAGCTATTGGCGTTTCAATTTGATATCTATTATTTATGCATGTTCATGGTTGGAGACTTCTACTCGTTGATAGTGCGGCCCGAGCCAGGTTATATAACATTGTTAATTGGATGCGGCCTTTATATCTAATATCAAGTTGGATTTAACACTTTAAAACAGCAAAAGGATCTGAAATTTATGAGATGCACAGTTTCCCCTAGGATCTGAAATTCTATGCGAAGGATATGAACCCTACTTTAGTATAGCTGATCTGATAATTGCTGTTACAATATGATCTTTCCTGTGTTTCATGATATAGTTTGTACGTTACAAGTTAACACATCTTATTTTTGTTTTCATTCCTTTGGGGCAAGAGATCTTTCAAGCATTTGAAAGAAATGAACAGTTTTAATCACTAGATGGCATGATAGTTTTGTTCCCGCTGCATTTTCTTTCTTTGGCGGCCGTTTTCATAATTTAGCTCATCTGGTTGCAGGGTTCAAAGATGGTTCTTCCCCTATGACTACCAGATTGTTCAAGAAATGCATCGACATGAAGTGGAGGGCACTAGCAGGGCACAGCTGCTGGAGATAGAGAACCAGCTCACACCAGCCGAGGCAAGAAGCTATGCTATATCTCAACTCCCTCGTGAGATCTCGAAGCACACAGGGTTTGCTTTTGATTCGCCAGGGTACGAGTCCTTTTTCGCTGCACAGTTAGGTGTATATGCCCCACAAAAGGCATGGGATGTTGCCCGACGAGCTAGTGCCAAGACAAAGCCTAAAGTCCAGAAAACATGACAATTGATTCGAGAGTAGGATGATTTTTAAAATTACTTTATTTTCATTAGTTTGGTCTCCCATTATCAGAGCCAGTTTTAGGAGTAAGTGTGGTAGAATATATGTGATATGATATTTTGGTTATCTTCAGTTAGGGGGATTCGTCTTCTTGGGAAGTTGAAGCAGAGCAGGTTGGCAAGATCTGCATAGATGTACATTACACGATTTGTAAAAATTCGAGGTCAAATCATACCTTTTTGTAGAAATACAATTTATTTTTTTGAAAATGTAGAGATTGATTTATTTGCAATGTCGATTATTTTAGCTGGAACGTTGTTTTTGCCTTTCGGATAATTGTTCTCTTTTTCCCGTTGTTAACAAGATTTATGTTAAATGTTCACCGCATTTTGTTTTAATAAATGTTCAGTCATTACATTGTACCCCTTGTATTTCATAAATTGCTGCTCCTTCTTATTCTTAATATAAGAAATATTTATCTAATTTAATTAGATTAAGAAAATTAGTTAAATTAGTTAATAACATTTTCTGAAACACTATAGTCATCTTCCTTAATTTCCCTTTTCCCCATCTTCTTTAATTATTATTGAGGAAGCATCAATATGCATAAATTAGAAAAAGATTGATAAATAAGAAAATTATGTCTTAACTTTTCAAATATGTCTTATATTAAGAACCAGAGGGAGTATTTGGCACTACGCAATTGAGGTTAGCTAATTGTCTTGTAAACCTAGTGACATGAAAGCTCTAGAGAAGTGGGAGGCGGCTTGTTTGATCATATATGTAATCTCATATTATTAGTGCCTTGTACTTAAAAAAGGACAGTTAAGACAAGGAAAAATGGTTCAAAAATACCTTGTAAAGAAATTATTTTCTGATTGGTACCACGGGTGCATACAAGCACCCCTTATGTGCAAATATCATCCACATGTGTAAAATTCATCCATGCGAATGTGCAAACACCATCCCTCGTATGCAAAATATCATCCACCCGTGTGCAACTTATCACCCACAATGTGCAATGGTAGTAATTAGCAATTAATTTGCTTGCAAGGTAGTTTTTAGCAATTCTCCCTTAAGACAAGCATTTTTTACCAAAGAATGAAATGAAGATTGAAACTAAAGCGAAACTGATGATCTAACAGTTGATTTTTTTTATGGACTATAATGATTACTTATTTACATTTGTTTGCACGTTATTCTTAAAACTGGTGATTTTTTTTAACCTGAATTTTAAACGGGAGATTCGAAGCTTTATATTAGAGTTTTTAATATCAAGTGCTAGACTAAGAAATCTAAAAGTGTAAATGGGTATTGTATGCATATTGGGTATAGGAATGGACAAGATTTACGGGACTATTTGCTTCTGACTCCAGTGTTTCCAAAAAAAAAAAACAGTTCTATAAAATTGTTTTTAAAAGATCAGAGGGAGGGAGGCAAGAGAGCTCGGAGAAAAGTGAGATCCACAACACACAAAAAAGTAACGGACGTTACGGTTGGTTAATGCAGTTGTCAAAATTGTTAAAAAAATTTATTACTATTATTTTTAGACCTAACAAAAGATAATTCTTATGAGTGCTCATAGTTAGTGATGTTCTTGGGATAGGATGAGATTAGAAAACCTCGTTCCCAATCCCATCCAGAAGAAGGGCTTGGGAAAGGAAATCAGTCTTAATCTTGATTCTGATCCCAAAAATTTCTTGTCTCAATCGGGATCCGGATTTCTCAGGACAGGATTGAAATTTTCTGAAATTTTTTTTCTTTTTTTCCTCTAATGACTTTAGCACTATTTTGACATGAATTGGGCTCAATTTCCTATATTTCCTTTAGAATAGCCAAGATATATCAATTAGTCCAATACAAATATGTAAAGCAAATTAAAATTACAAATTCATTGAAATTCTAAATATATATATATATATATATATATATATATATATATATATACATTTGGAATAGTTTTAGATATTAGAGAATTTCAAATATATATATATATATATATATATATATATATATATATATATATATATATATTCGGATCAGAATTAGGAATGGGCTCCTGTGCATTAACGCTCATAAGGAGTCGATGGTTTAATGCTCTGAAGAAGTCCAACTGAGAGATCTAGGGCCTGTTTGGTATGTGGAAGAGGTGAGAAGGAGATGAAACATGAGTAAGTTCCCTTGTATGGAACACAATTTTCGCTCAATCTTCTTGAGAACTCAAGTTCTCGGGTCCATCAATATTCCTTTAAATGTAAGAAGATGAGATCCCACCAAAATTGGTGGAAACTCAAGTTTTTTCATAGGAAGGAAGATCCGAAAGATAAATATACCTCTGTAAAATTTAAATTAAAAGGCGAGTATCCTAAAAATTTTTCATTATATGTTTCTTGTGTATCTGATTTTTTTCCCCTCACCACCTCTCAGCATGTTTCAAAACATTATCTAACAAATATGGCAGCATGACTCGGTCATCTAGCAAATCTTGGAGGCAAAATATTTGCAATTAAAACAATAAAAAATATCAGCAAAATATCTTTCTTAGATTTCACTCTTTTTGTCTGTATTCCACTACGTTTTTCCTTCTTCTCTCACGCTAAATCAACTAAAGGGTTTTTTGTATGAAACAAATTTAAAAGAATAATCTCTTGATTTTAAATGATCAAAACTAAATTTGAGAACATCACTGACTGCTGCAAGGAGGAAGAATGAAGAGAAACGGATGAGTTACGACAACCAAATAAGAGATAATGAAAGCTTGCTTTGTTTTACAATTTGTAAAACAAGATCAAATAGAATTTGCTTATCATATTCGAATTTTCTTAGCAAATTCGAATTTCATCAATAAATTCAAATATTTTTTAATAAATTTGAATTTCATTCTATAGAAAAAAATTTCAATTTCATTAATAAATAAAAATAAATTTGATTCAATATTTTAACAAAACACAATCTTCACATTATTATTTATTTATTATTTTTATTTAATTAATTTAATCATTTAATATCTTAATAAGATGGAATCTTTTAATTTCTAACTTGCATAACGGTGTTGATTTGAGACAGTACCTGTAGAAGTAGTTGTAAAATGGGTTTTTGAATTTGAAAGATAGAGTTATGACAAAAGAATATAAGAGAAATATCTTTGTGATAAATTCACTTTTAATTATTTAATATTTATAGTTATATTTATATTGAATATTCATATTTATTTAATTATTTTTAATTATTTAAAATTTTTGAGAAGCAGTTGCAACGTGGATAGAGAATCGCTTCAAGAGAATATGTCAGAGAAATCTTTGGGATTGATTTGAGTAATTGAAGCCATAAGATCTACACACGTTAAATTATGGGCAAGTTTCTATTTAATTTAACTATTTATTTAAATCTATTATAATTAATATAGTTGCTATATAAGGTCATGAGTGTCAAAATAAAATAATTTGATTGAGTATATTAAATTCCTCATCTTATTATTTGTATTATTTTTTATTTTATTTTTTATTCATTTAATATCTAAAGTTGTTTTTAAAACTATCTATATTTTTTATTTATTTAAATTATAATTTATTCATTTATTTAATTTTTAAATTATTGCACTTACTAATTATTTAATGTATAAATTAAAATATAAAATTGATTAATAGATAATTATTAATTCATTTTGAAGATAAAATGGATATTTTTCTTTTATTTCTCAAGTACCGTCTCTCAATTGTTTTAGGGAAAATGGCTCCTAGGTCCCAAGAGACTAAAAAAATGGCAACAATGTCCCAAAGGGGATTCCCAATTCAGTAAAAGTCCCTAGGGACTTTTCTATGATTAATTCCCTATGTGAAAAGACCATCTTGCCCCCAAGGAAAGGAAAGAGAAAACGCACAAAAAGAAAAATGGAGGAAAATGCAAAAAAAAAAAGAGAAAATGAAGGAACACCAGAAGAATAAACACAAATTCCTAGAAGAATAGATAAAAGAAGAACGCAAACATTCAGTCAAATTCATAGGAATTTCTTATGCTTTTTCCCATTCTAAGTCATTTTGTTCACGCCCACATCATTCTTAGACGATCGCTTCAACAAACCCTTCGGAGAAGTTAACAGCAAATTCAATAGCCCATCTTCTGGGGTATTCGACAACCCAGTAATTATGGGATTAGTATAAAAGTAGCCATTCTAAAGATCTACCATGAGAATTAGATTTCGATTTGAGACAGTATCAAGGGATTTACTTCGGTTCATTGATTAGAAAAATTTTGCATTAGCTTGTTTTCTTTAAAATGAGTAGTAATGGCAAATCTCATAGTGGTAATCAAAGCACCGAGATGTCATCTGCAACGCGGGTGCTGGAGCTGTTGCTGGTAAGCTACTCTGCTTCTAATCCTTGTTCAGGAAGACTGATCAACTTGTGAATATGACTAATGAAGTTGTTAAAACCTACTGAACAAGTTGTAAATACACCAAATCATATTTTCTGACTTTGTTTATATAAGCTTAGCCAGTAACCCACGAAGACTGATCAGGTTGTAACTATGGCTAATGAAGTTGTTAAAACATACTAAACAAGTTGTAAATACACCAAATCATATTTTCTGACTTGGTTCATGTCAGGTTAAGCAGTAACCTAGGAAAACTAATCAACTTGTGAATATGGCAAATGAAGTTGTTAAAACCTAGTGAACAAGTTGTAAATACATCAAATCACATTTTTTGACTTGGATCATCTCAGCTTAGCCAATAGCCCACGAAGATTGATCAAGCTGTAAATATGGCTAATGAAGTTGTTAAAACATAATGAACAAGTTGTAAATACCCCAAATCACATTTTCTAACTTGGTTTATCTCAACTTAGCCAATAGCCCATGAAGACTAATCATGTTGTAAATATGACTAATAAAGTTGTTAAACCCTACTGAACATGTTGTAAATATACCGAATCACATTTTCTGACTTAGTTCTGTTAGAAATTGTGCCATAAGGGACAATCATTGTACTTTGAACATTGTTATTTATTGAATTTCTCCATTTAGTATTCACATTATTTTCATGTTCACTGTGATAACTATATCCTTGGATAAATCATAATGATTGTCCTAAATGTCCCTGGTCTGTCATCTATGTGGGAGCAAAGATGAAATAAGGCCAGTATGACTTTGATAAGGTATGGAGATACGAATCAAAGTCTTAGGTACTTGTAGGAGTATAAGGTGCTGGACCCTATGAGAAAGCTGCATGGATCAAGTCATAAGCTTATCTCATGTATAACTACGTCACAATGCCCTTTGATCTGAGATCATCATGGATTCCTACACGAGAGTCGCTAAGCTTTGACTTAGTCAAAAGTCACCTTTAACCGAGTAATGATAAATGCCACAATCAGGCTTAGTGGTTTTCATGCAAAGGAATGTGAATGGTCAAGATGGAATTTGTCCCTCATATTAGTAGAGAGATATTACTGGGCCCCTCGACGAGTGAGTATGAGAAATGTATGGTCATACTACGATGGAAATGAATTTCCATTTCTATAGTTAAACTACTCAAGGATCGAGAAAGTAATGGTCAAGAATAGGAGGATGACATTCTCCATGCCTCATCCTTGACCGAAATATTGTGTGACAAAAGGGATAGGATATGGTTATAAGATAGGTTGTATCGTATTGTCGATCCTTATATGAATTGGGTAGTCATAATATCTTGCTAGATGCCGCTTATGACTTGTGGGTTAGTATAGTCATTGGCCCACTACCAACTACGTATGGGCCTACAGGGTCGCACACAAGAATAGCCCAATACGAGCTATAATGTCCAGATTCATTGAATCTAAGATGCGTCTAAGATTCAATGAATATAATGTTTAATCTAGTGTGGATGAATTATATATATATATTTGTTATATACACATACTGTGTGAATATTATTTGATAAATATTTAAAATATGTGTGTGTGTATTTATATTTGAAAAGAAAATTAATAATATTATATATACACATATATATTTTTGAAATACACACACACACACATAATATATATTATTTGATAATATATTTTCTATATAAGATAATATTATATTATACTATATTATATATATATATATATTTGTTATATACACATGTTGTGTGAATATTATTTGATAAATATTTATGTGTGTGTGTGTATTTATATTTGAAAATAAAATTAATAATATTATATATACACATATGTATTTTTGAAATACATACACACATATATAATATATATTATTTGATAATATATATTATATATATTATTTAATAATTTAATTTTTATATAAGATAATATTATATTATACTATATATATATATATATATAATATTATTTGATAATATATATTAAATAGATGATAATATTATATTATATGATAATATTATTATATTGTGTATATATAAAGATATTATATGATAATATCTCAGATTTAATTTATAAAAATAAATGAAATCTAATTCGATTGGGTTTTTATTCTAATTAAATAAATAGGTTAAATTAAAACGGTTAGACAAATTTAATTAAACCATATTTATTTAATTAGCTTATCAAAACAATTAAGTGTTAATTGATATGATAAGGATTTTGAAATTAATTAAGATTAATTTTAAAAATCAAATATCCATCATAAAATAGATAACCCTGACTAGTTATAAAAGGTAAGAGCTAGGGCTTTCTACATATGATGAAAAAAATATATAGAGCTATAAGAAAACCCTAGAAGGACATTGGAGGCGCTAGCACGCTGTTGATGTTGGGTCATGTTCGTGTGGATACCAGTAGAAGAAGCTAATCTAAGTAGTTAGCTCCTCAAGATCCAAAAGGCAAAACTCCAAAGAAGAACTAGCCAACATGTTGAGGTCGGGGATGGTTAATCTCACACTATAGAGTTTGATGCTCTTTTAAGAAGAATTATCAGATATGTAGATGCCGGGGAAATTATTTCAGGAGCAACCAAGCATGGAGATTTGAGAACTTCCAATACATTGATAATTGTGGGCATTCAAACAAATATGAATAAGGTACGACTCTTTCTAACTCGATTTAAATGCCTTTGATAGATCCGCAATTCGGTTTGGTAAATTTTTGCAATTTTAAATTTTAATTATTCCGCTGTGTGCCTACCAATCCCAACAATGACATCATAGCCAGGTCAATTGTGCATTTAACTTGAGTTTTAGTGCATATTTTGTTCTTATATATGTGATATATAAGTTGAACATGATTTTATAAAGATTGGGTTATAGTAGTAGTGCTGCCAGATTTTCATTTTTTGGAGGCAGTGTGATTGTGACAAATTTTTGAATGATCAAATCTTGTCTAATAATTCTAAAAATTTTCAGAATGAAATTAGACATCCTGTGCTTTAATTTGATATATAATATGTACGATTCGGATCAATACATTAGGAGATATCAATTTTTGAAGTTAGGCTTTTAATCTGGAATGTTTTCTGTGGCAGCGACGATTAATTTTAGTTTCGGGAAAATTTTACCTATAATTTTTTGAAATTTTTATTTTTCTTCAAAAAAAAAGACCTAATGAGGGTCATATAAAACTTTGAACCACTGCAATAGGAGTTTTCTAGATTTAATTATGATTTTTCAAATTAAGGTGAAAAATATGGAAGTCTAGCAGGACTGCCGTAGCTAACTGTTCGTAGCTCGATATAACCTAATCACGACATTTATTGCTTTTCATATTATATGAATTGTTGATTTTTGTGGTTTACTTCTCAAAATTGTTTGGTTATGGTGAACAACATGGCTTTATTTTTTACAAGGGTTGTAATATTTAAATATAGCCTGCGTGCCGTGCCTTCCTCTAAATAGTCTTGATGTACATTCTTTTCTAATCTCACTCCCCTCGTATGTTTAAATAAGGTTTCTCTTAATGTATTTCTTTTTCTTACTTAGAGAAGTCCTCTCATTGGCTTGGGAGGATTTTAGGTTAGGCGAGCCATATTGTGTCATGTTTGAATTATGCTCTTGATTAGATCATTGCATGCATACTTTTGCGTTTATATGTATTTATTTGTATGAGATACAACCACGATTGCATTCATATAAATAAAAGTAAATGATTAAGCCCTCTAAATAAAATCTTAAGTCATAATGCAATCAATTAATGAATACTTGTTAAAACCTAGATCACTCAATTGTAGGTTCCACCAAAGTGGATGCATTTGAGTTATCTTGATGAAACAAGCGTGAGTAATGGTGCTACTCACAATGATTCATTATTGTTTTGACTTAATTGAGATTAGCAAAACAGTTTTGGGTCTCAAGGTATTAGATGGGATTAAACATGCCGGATCATATGATGATCGAATATAATAAAGATTTAAGAGTTACATATGATGTAATTGGTAAAAAGGTTACCTACCTAAATAACTTGAATTTAAGCTTCTTGCCAAAGCAGACTTAAATTTAAGCGAAATATGGATCTTAGCCTACTAATTATAATATTGAGGGTTGTTAATTTAGTGGGAGATTATTAAATAACTTTGCATATTTTAATTGTAGAATCATGTCGACTAGTAATACTGCTACACCATCACTGTGATCAGTCCTTAAGAAGGACAAACTCAATGGGACAAACTTTCTTGACTGGTTTAAGAACTTGAGAATTGTTCTCAAGCACGAAAGAAAGGTATATTTCCTAGATCAACCCATTCCTAAAGAGCCTGTAGTCAATGCTTCAAGAGCTCAGAAAGATGCTTACATGAAGCATAAGGACGACTCTATGGATATAGGTTGCCTAATGCTTGCCACCATAGTTCCAAACCTCTAAAGAGATCTAGAACTTATGGAGGCTCATGAGATAATTGTGCATCTCAAGGAAATGTTCCAGCAACAGGTAAGGCAAAAGATGTATGATACCACAAAGGCCTTATATTCCTACAAGATGGCTGAAGGTGCATCAGTTAGTACTCAGGTGTTAAAGATGAAAGGCTATATTGATGACCTTGATAGGCTTGGATTTCCCATGAGCCAAGAGTTAGCTACAGATTTGATCTTGAACTCACTCCTGAAAGTTATGACCAATTTGTCATGAGCTACAACATGAATAACATAGATAAATCAATTTCTGAACTGCATGAGATGCTCAAAGCTGTTGAGCATAACATTAAGAAAATCTCAGCACTGTTTTGATGGTTTAGAAAGGAAAGGGTATTAAAAAGGAAAGGCAAGGGTAAGGGAAAGGGTAATGGCTCAGGTGGTAAGACCAAAGAGTCAAACAAGCCCGAAACTAAGCCTGTAGCCAAGAATGTAAAGCCGCCAAAGAAAGGAGTATGTTTCTTCTACAATGAACTCATTCATTGGAAGAGGAATTGCAAACTCTACCTCAAATATCTGAAAAGAAAAACTAAAAGGTTCAAGTCAATCGATTTGAATCTGACCTACTTATGGCATTGTCGTCTAGGCTATATAAATGAGAAACACATTTATAAACTCCATCAAGATGGATTTTTTAAATCATTTGATTTTGAATCATATGATATATGTGAATCTTACTTATTAGGAAAGATGACAAAGGCCCCTTTTACTGGGCATAGTGAGAGGGCTACTGATTTATTGGGCCTCATATATACAGATGTATGTGGACCAATGAATACAGCTGCTAGAGGAGGTTATATGTACTTCATTATATTTATGGATGACTTTAGTAGATATGGATATATCTATCTAATGAAACATAAATCTGAATCTTTTGAAATGTTCAAAATATTCCAAAATAAAGTACAAAACCAATTTGGCAAAATAATTAAAGCACTTCAATCTGATCGAGGTGGTGAATATTTAAGTCAAGGGTTTATTGACCATCTTAAAAGTTGTAGGATAATCTCACAATTAACTCCTCCAGCAACTCCACAATGGAATAACGTTTTTAAGTAGAGGAATCGAACACTATTAGATATGGTTCGATATATGATGAGTTAAACAGATCTTCCATCGTTCTTTTGGGGCTATGCCTTAGACACAGCTGTGTTCACACTAAATCGTGTTCCATCTAAAGTAATTGAACAGACACCATATGAGATATGGATTAGGAAGAAACCTAATTTATATTTTCTCAAAATTTGGGAATGTGAGGTTTATGTTAAGCAATAAGCCTCTAATAAATTAGCGTATAAATCATCAAAGTGCCTTTTTGTGGGGTATTCAAAGGAAACAAATGGATACCATGTATATAATCTCACCGATAACAAAGTGTTTGTAATCTGGAATGGTGTCTTTCTAGAAAGAGAGTTTATCTCTAAAAGAACCAGTGGTAGTAAGGTACATCTCAAAGAAGTTTAAGAGTCACAAGATAGCATATAACCATAGATGGAAAATAGAGAAGACTCACAACAAATTGCTGAGCCTGCTTAAGTAACACAAGGCCCATGAAGGTCTGATAGGACACGGCATCAGCCTCAGAGATATGGATTTCTGATTACTGGAAGTCATGATGTATTGCTCATTGAGAAGAATGAGCCAATCGCCTATCCAAAAGCCATAATGGGACCAAACTATGAGAAATGGCTGAACGCCATGAAGTCTCAAATGCAATCCATGTACGACAATTAGGTATGGACCTTAGTTGTCAATTCACCCGAAGGTGTAAAAACCATTGGGTGCAAGTGGGTTTTCAAGGAGAAAACTGACATAGATAGAAAAGTAAATCTCTTCAAGGTATGAATGGTTGCAAAAGGATTCATTCAAACTCATGGCATAAACTATGATGAAACCTTTTCCCCAGTTATAATAGCCAAATCAATTAGAATCATTATTGTCATTGCAGCATATTATGATTATGAAATATGACAGATGAACGTCAAAACATCCTTCCTTAATGGAAAGCTCCTTGAGGATGTATACATGACACAACCTGAAGTTTTCGTGCATCCAAAGGATTTTGATAAGATATGCAAGCTTCAAAGATCTATTTATGGATTAAAGCAAGCATCTCGGAGTTGGAATCATTGTTTTGATGAAGTAGTCAAAGAGTTTGGATTCATTCAAAACATCGATGAACCTTGTGTTTACAAGAAGATTAGTGGAAGCACAGTTGTATTTCTAGTGCTTTATGCAAATGACATCCTACTCATTGGGAATGACATTCCTACCTTGCAAAGTGTCAAGTATTGGTTAGGGAAGTCTTTCTCGATGAAAGACTCAGGCGAAGCAACTTATATCCTAGGAATTAGGATCTATAGAGATAGATCCAAGAGACTAATAAGCCTAAGTCAGAGTAGTGAGGGTCGTTGAACTGCTGTCAAGAATATCCTAAAGTGCCTGAGAATGACTGAGAACTTATTCTTGGTATATAGTGGATTGGATGATGAGCTCTGTGTAATTGGTTATACAGATACAAGTTTTCAAACTGACCTAGATGAATAGTGGTGTAGTAAGCTGGAAGAGCTACAAGTAGAGTACTGTAGCAGATTCTCCAATAGAAGCTGAGTATATAGCCGCATCGGATGCAGCTAAAGAAATCATTTGGATCAAAAAGTTTACTATTGAACTAGGGGTAGTACCTACCATCCCAAATCTAATAGACTTGTTATGTGACAATAGCGAAGCTATTGAGGACCAAGCATATACTTAGGCGATTTCATCTTATCAGAGAAATCAATTATAAAGGTGATATAAAAATATGCAAAGTAGTAGGAGAAGACAATGTTGTTGATCCTCTTTCTAAGCCGCTTGCACAGGCAAAGCATGAGCGTCATGTAGGACAATCTGAATTATATAACCTAATGATTGTACCTAGTGCAAGTAGGAGGATGTTGGAAATTGTGCCATATGGGCCAATCATTGTACTTTGAACATTGTTATTCAATGAATTTATCCATTTAGTATTCACATTATTCGCATGTTTACTGTGATAACTATATCCTTGGATAAATAATAATGATTGTCCTAAATGTCCCTGGTATATCATCTACGTGGGAGCAAAGATGAAATAAGACCAGTATGACTTTGATAAGGTATGAGGATACGAAAAAAGTCTTAAGCACTTGTAGGAGTATAAGGTGCTGGACCGACCCGTTATGAGAAAGCTGCATGGATCAAGTCATAAGCTTATCTCATGTATAACCACGTCACAATACCCTTTGACCTGAGATTATCATGGATTCCTACATGAGAGTCACTAAGCTTTGACTTAGTCAAAAGTCACCTTTAACCGAGTGATGATAAATACTACAATATGGCCTAGTGGTTTTCATGCAGAGGAATGTGAATGGTCAAGATGGAATTTGTCCCTCATATTAGTAGAGAGATATTACTGGGCCCCTCGACGAGTGAGTTTGAGAAATGTATGGTCATACTACGATGGAAATGAGTTTCCATTTCTATAGTTAGACTACTCAGGGATCGAGAAAGTAATGGTCAAGAATAGGAGGATGACATTCTCCATGCCTCATCCTTGACCGAAATATCGTGTGACAAAAGGGACAGGATATGGTTATAAGACAGGTTTTATCGTATTGTCGATCCTCATATGAATTGGGTAATCATAATGTCTTGCTAGAGGCCGCTTACGACTTGTGGGTTAGTATAGTCATTGGCCCACTCCCAACTTCGTATGAGCCTACAGGATCGCACACAAAAATAGCCCAACACGAGCTATAATGTCCAGATTCATTGAATCTAAGATGCGTCTAAGATTCAATGAATACAATGTTTAATCTAAGGTGGATGAATTATATATATATATATATATATATATATATATATATATATATATATATATATATATATATATATATGTTATATACACATGTTGTGTGAATATTTATTTGATAAATATTTATATGTGTGTGTGTGTTTATATTTATATTTGAAAAGAAAATTAATAATATTATATATACACATATGTATTTTTGAAATACATACATATATAATATATATTATTTGATAATATATATTATATATAAGATAATATATATTAAATAGATGATAATATTATATTATGTGATAATATTATTATATTGTGTATATAAAAAGATATTATATGATAATATCTCAGATTTAATTTATAAAGATAATTTAAATCTAATTCGATTGGCTCTTTATTCTAATTAAATAAATAGATTAAATTAAAATTATTGAACATATTTAATTAAATCAGATTTATTTAATTAGCTTATCAAAACAATTAAGTGTTAATTGATATGATAAGGATTTTGAAATTAATTAAGATTAATTTTAAAAATCAAAATATCCATCATAAAATAGATAACACTGACTAGTTATAAAAGGTAAGAGTTAGGGTTTTCTACAGATGATAAAAAAATATAGAGCTACAAGAAAACCCTAGAAGGACATTGGAGGCGCTAGCACGCTATCGGTGTTGGGTCCTGTTCGTGTGGATACCAGTAGAGGGAGCTGATCTGAGTAGTTAGCTCCTCAAGATCCAAAAGGAAAAACTCCAAGAAGAATTAGCCAACATGTTGATGTCGAGGATGGTTAATCTCACATTATAGAGTTTGATGCTCTTTTAAGAAGAATTAGCAGATATGTAGATGTCGGGGAAATTATTTCAAGAGCAACCAAGCATGGAAATTTGAGAACTCGCAATACGTTGATGATTGTGGGCATTCAAACAAATATGAGTAAGATACGACTCTTTCTAACTTGATTTAAATGCCTTTGATAGATCCGCAATTGGGATTGGTAACGAAGTGAGAAAAGCCCTAGAAAGTGAAATGGTTGTCAAGGGCAATTTCATCATTTGGGCTTGATTTTAACCAATCTAAGGTTAAAAATGGATTATAAATACGAAATTGAGTAGGATTAGCCTAAGTTACAAATTTTGGTTGGAGTGAGACCGAGTACAAAGGGGTGTAGACCGGGTCTCTAAAGGTATTTTGGTAATTTAGCACTTTTAGGCTAAGTTTACCAATGTTGTAAGTTTGAAATTGTACATGAATGAGTAATGACTCATTTATGGTATATTTGAGGATTTTAGGACTTGACAACCATCCGGAACGTAGAACTTGCCAAGCTTGAACAAGCAAAAAGAAATTGCTAAAGAAGAGCGACTAGGTAGTAACATGTCTTTCATATGTCATAGTATGCAATTGTGTGTTGTTTGCACTCATCACAAGTTGTCTGACACATTTAGATTATGCGGAGTGGTCACCCGGTGCCTATTTTGCGTGAGTGGAAGCCAATATAGTGTTCAGTTATGCACGAGCGGTGCTCAGTGCCTATTTTGCACGGGTAACCCTCAGGGCCTATAACATGCCAAGCGCTACGGTAGTTAATAAACTGCACTTTTTGCACTGAGTGTTGTTGTGATGATTCTATGATTTGATGTTGTGAAGCATGCTTTGTGATATTATTTCTGTATGAATGACATTGTGTTACTACAGAGATTCCTTCAAATCTCACCTTTTTTCTTCAAAACCACCTTCAGTATAGGGAGAAAGCTCGAGAATCAAGAAGAAGGTAAATGGCAACGACTAGAAGTTGAGGTGCTGAAGACTTTAGTCATTTGGTTGTCTGGTCCTTTATGTTTTGTGGATGTTTTAAAGATTTTGGGTTGTATATGATGTATATGTCGTGTAAGTAGTGTAAAGGTAACCTAGTGAAGGAATGATAGAAATAAGTAGTTTTGCTTCCTATTGCTAACGAAATGTGTATGTGAAATGGGCTATATAAAGTCGGCAGAGGTACGCTCGCAACTCTAATAAACATGAAATAAAGGGAAAACCGGTGAGTCTTAACGAGTTAGTGAAGATTTGTGAAAAGAGTTTTTGAGGAAATTTTACCACCCTCTTAGCTCTAGGTTCAAATCCTAGATTGAGGTCGGGAAATTTATAAGTATTTTCGGAAGTTGGGTGTTCCAGGTTCAAATCCTGATCTCTTGAGTGATTTCACTACTCTTTTGTACTCAATTGAAGCTATAGAAAATGAGGTATCATATTTTTGGTATCAGAGCATTGGTTCTGACAATATTAGGAATTTACTAGAAGTCCTCTACTTGAGTTTATAAGATTTACACTTTCATTAGCAATTTTGGGATTTGAAGCATATGTATGGGATGAGGTGTAGAATAATGATAAGTGGGGAAATAAGGATTGGATATGTATAAGTGTATTTGGGTTCATTGTTGAACTTTATTTAGTTTTGATTAGCTAATAAAGTCAAGTTCAACATGGAAACTTAGGTGATGAAGTGTGAGCGGCCAGAAGAGTTTTTGGCAATCACAGAGGTGACTACTCAAGTGATGATCTTAATCACTCGAATGACCACTCGAGTGATGAATTGTGCAATGGGGAAAATATGAGGTAAAAGTTTCTGGCAGGATTTTTAAGGGATCACTCGAGTGATAACCCTTTATCACTCGAGTGACCACTCGAGTGATGGGTTATGCAGTGTGGAAAAATGTAAGACAAAAGTCTCTAGCAAAAGTATTAGGGGATCACTCGAGCGACCACTCGAGTGATAGCCCCAATCACTCGAGTGACCACTCGAGTGATGGTTCCAGAAATGATATCCAAACTTTCTACCCGTTTTTAGCATGCATCACTTGAGAGACCACTCGAGTGATGACCCAATCACTCAAGTGATCACTCGGAGTGATATAGGCAGGCTGCATAATTATCAACCAATGATTTATTTAGAGACTTTTGTCTATGGTGCTTCATTTAACTTAATGATTTTCTTGCAGAATACTTCATCACTACTTGGTATCATCAAAATATGGATTCCAATATGGTGGTGTACAGAGAAGCAGGAGTGATAAGAGTAAGACGAACAGCTCGGAAGAGTATTCCAGCTCCTGTCGCTATCAAGAAAAGAAGTGGGTCAGATAGTAGGAGACAAAGGAGCCGGTCACCCTCACTTCCTTCTATTAATCAACCTCCACAAGAGGAGCATATTCCAGAAGGTAGAACTTATGTAATCCTCAATAGAGAGGGACGTGGACCAAGAATGGCACGTACAAATAGAAAGAGCGTCAAGTGGCCACCGTTCTTTTGTCCTATTGCTAGAAATAAAGCTACGGTGGTAGACACAAATGATGTAGAGCCGGATGACAGTGTACAACATCCAGACTCAACTATAGAGTCAAATACCCCGGTAGAAGAGTTGGCTTTTGATCCATACCAAAATGATGAATTGTGGGAACAACTGAAGGATCTATATGTGACAGCTTTTACTGATTTCTTCACTCCCACAACCCAGTATACAACATTCCTGGAGTCAGTACTAAAGCTGTATGAGCAAAGAGAGGAGTTTGGGCTAATGATGGACGGTGATGTTTGGATTCAAACTACATTGGCCTATATTCCTGATTTCACTTCTTAGATCAAGAAAAAGAATGAAGTCGTAGTTATGGGTCCTTTTGAGTTTTTACCCTTTATTGAGCATATGATTTTGTATGTATTGTTTAATATGCATAAGGAATAGAAGGATAATGGTATGCTCAGTAAGACATCATAGGCTTGCTTTTGATGTAAATGTTAAGCCACTTATTGTACATATAACTAGTTCCTGTGGTAGAACATACTTCTTTTGATACAAATACCAAAAACACTTGAATGCAAATAATAGATGTATGTCTACTGTGTCTTGGTATTTAAAATCTTGAGAAGTGCATATGTACATATATGTGTTGATGTGGTATTAACGTAGTGTTCCTTCTTAATAGTGAAAATGAACAATGGTACGACGTAGACCAAGGGAGAATGTACCATCAATTCCTGAACCTAAGAATAATCCGAAGCCTGATCTCATGCAGTAAGTTTTCACAATGCTGGCCTAACAACAAACTATGATCCAGGACTCGTGAGAGGAAGTCTGGGAATTACGGGAAAGACGAAATGCGAAGGAGGAGCAACATGAAGGGAACAACCCTGAAAGGAATAACCCGGAAGGGAATCCCCCTGAAGGAAACCATCTTGAGGGGAATCCAGACAGAGAACAATCATCTAGTGACGAGCAATCACAATCACGTGAGGTGAGCTCAGAAATCCCCATTGTTCAAGAACCAGAGAAGAATATTGTTCAGTATTGGATGCCTAAGTTTATCAAGTACCAGCCTGAGGCATTCCAAGGAAAATTTAACCTACAATTTGTAGAGAATTGGGTGAATCATATAGAGAAGATCTTCGAGGTACTTGGATGCCCAACGGAGATGAAAGCTAGGATGGCAATTTATAAGCTAGTAGGCGATGCTGATTATTGGTAGAAGAATACAGCGT
Source organism: Albizia julibrissin (assembly GCA_037074505.1). Taxonomy (NCBI): domain Eukaryota; kingdom Viridiplantae; phylum Streptophyta; class Magnoliopsida; order Fabales; family Fabaceae; genus Albizia; species Albizia julibrissin. The sequence goes on from CM073485.1 coordinate 29,187,095, forward strand.
TGCTACTACGCGCTCGGAATATCCCTCTGACATGTGAATTATTTCAAGAGAAATTTTATGAGAAGTATTTCCCGAGGTCGGTGAGAATTGAAAAAGAAAAAGAATTTTTAGCAATCCAACAATGGGACATTGAGAGCTTTGATGCTTATCTATCTCAGTTCATACGATTGTTCCGTTATTCTTCCTACATGAAACTTAAAGATGATGAGAAATGGAGCTCAAATATGCTTATTTGGGGACTGAAGCCGGAGATGGAAGAGAAATTGGTAGCCCAACAGTATAAAAATTCAATAAGGCTGTAGAAGCATGTCGACTGACAGAAAGGAACTTGAAAAGAGTGCAGGCCAGTAAGAGTACTAGTAAGAGAGGTAGACCTAGTCAAGGGGATACCTTACAAAAGCGGAAGGGACAAGGATTTCCATAAAGGGGAGGTAATAAAAAGCCCCTTTTGGTCTGGAAACCATGACGGTCATAAACCCCCAACGTCATAAATATGTTCTTGGTATGGTAAGTCTCATCTGGGACGATGGTGCAACATTCCTACAAGCCAAGTGATTTGTTATGCCTGCCAGAAGCCAGTCCATTTGGTAGTGAATTATCCTCAACGAATAGTACTACGACCTGCTGAGCCTAGATAGCAAAGTCAAGGTCGAGTGTTTGCCTTGACTCAGGAAGAAGCAAAGAAGTCTCCAGAGCTAGTTCAAGGTAAAATCTTTCTTAATGGTAGTGTATTGCAAGCATTATATGATTCGAGTTCTAGTCATTCCTTTATTGCTTATGACTGTGTTAAGTGCCTAGGATTGCATGTGCATAAACTGCCATTTGATTTGATTGTATCGACATCGATGAGTGTCAAAACTTTAACTACTGATGTTTATCTGAACTGTGTCATAACTATTGAGGGACATGAGTCTACAGTGGACTTAATTTGTTTGCCGCTTCAAAAACTTGAGGTTATATTGGGTTTTGAATGGCTTACGGCAAATAATGTGCTAGTGAACTACGGAAACAAGAGGATAATATATTTTACTTAGCGGGAGTTCGATAACAGGGATGTTAGTTTGAATTTTCTCTCATTGTCCGAAGTTGAGAAATGTCTGAGAAGAGGGTGCCAGGGATACATTGTCTTCTTTTCCGTGCAAGTAAATACAGAAATGGCCCTGAAAGACATTCTAGTTGTAAGAGAATTTTCTGAGGTATTTCTTGATAACCTTAGTGGTTTGCCTTCAGAAAAGAGAGGTAGAATATGCGATCAAGATTACCAAGTCCTGAACCAGGATCGGTCACCCAAGGCTTAATAGCTTAATGTCTTGGGTTCGATCCCTGGGGAGGTTCCCGCGAGGGAATATTGTGGGTAGGCTCCACATAAGCTTGTCCTTGCCGCTGTAGCGGGCACCCAGTGAGGTTAGCACTGCAGTGGGCTTGGGCCGGACTCCCGTGCGGCTGGACAGGGTGCCCAGTGAGGGTAGCTGTCCAGTGGGCCTAATAGGACGGCCGTTACAGAATGCGTTGGGCACATGAGTTTGTTAAACAATGCAAGTAATAAATCATCACATAGCACTCAATTACAAGGAAGCAAGCTAGTTATATGCCTTATACACGCTAAAAAAATGCTCAGCAAGCAACCAAAGAACTAAGCCACACATTTCATGCCTACATAACAAGTTTGCTTAAGTGAATGATCATTTTGATTAGGAAAAACTTTTTGGGAGACCAACTTGTGAGGCTTTACAATTGGAGGACCAAATTGAGAGGAAAATGATATTTTAGAAACTTCATCATCAATGTACTTTTCATTATATCATAAGCTCTGTATGCATCCATAAACTTGCATTGATGTGCAGTAGACAGATAAAAAAAGATACTGTATATAACAATGAAAATCATCTGCAATCATCCATAATTTATGCTAGATTGTTAATTCTTTACACGTTTATCAAATTTTACTTTAACCCATAACACTTAATTTAAAAGGGGGGAGGATAAAAGACGCACAAGTTCACCTTAAGTCCTAAGAAAACCATGTATATACCTGTCAATAATTAATCAAAATAAAAATGACCAGGAAAACTAAAAGCTTACTTTGAGCCTCTAATATGGCCTTCAGGTTAGGGAATGTTGCTTTTAAGAACAATGTATGAGCCATCATTCACAACTTATCTAGCAATAAATTACATGAGTTACAAATTTCTAATGCATCTTTTCAATAACTAACACCTCTTTTCACAATTCCTAATGCATCTTTTTACAATTATATGAGTTATGTTCACAAGCTGATTTATGTTCACAATTACATTTCTTAGAAACAGAGCATCATATTAACAACTACAACAACTATATTTACAACTATAATTACACTTATTAACAACAATTTATTATTATTATTTCAGCGTGTTCTCACCAATAACAAAGCAATACTAGAAGAAACAAGCTATCATCCAGACTAATTTGAACTCATAGCAACCATGTATGATGCCTTAGATTCAGTAATACATAAACTTCCTTCTAACACTTAACATGTGATTCGATTTCCCAAATTCCCACAACAATTAACCAAAAGAAGCATGTAAAAACCTGCTAAATAATATGGAATGACTAGCTCAAGTTTTGAATCGTATTAATAGAAATTTTAAGGATCTAATAAGTTCAAATATACCCGCAAGCTTCCTGTCGATCTCTATATCAAAAAATACCTTGTGAGTGACTCCCTCCAAATCCTATTTCGTTGGGTTTTCCTGCAGAACATTCGATCGGGGAGGGAGAAAGAAGGTAATGAGAGACCCTGAAATGAAATAACAAAATGAGGACAAGTAACGAACATATCGATAATTGATTTTCTACGTTTAGGAAAAATACGCTACTTTTATTCTCTCTATGTTTTTTTTTGTTTCTTTCCTTAAAGATATGTTGATCTTTTCACTAAGAGAATTCATAACTTGAGACTTTTTTATTATGACAATTTATTTTAAAACTTTATTACTATTATTTTAGTCCCTTAATACCTAACAGCCATTTTCCAATCAACCCATCTTTCAATCTATCTTCCCTCAACTCTTAAAATCTCCTCCGCTTTCCTACCTCAACTTTTCCTTACAGCAAACTGGCGCGAATTCTTTTGAATGTCCCATCCCTTATGCATTGATGCTCAGAAGGAGACGACGATTTAGCTTATTGGCTTCTGCTTGATCCCCTTGTCCTTCTCTAGGTCTCTCTCGGCCAATCGTGTTCGACAGCGCCCTCTCGTGGGTAAAATTTCACCCTGTAACTGAAGCTGAACTCGGAACGCTTCTCCATCCTCGCATAAGTACGGGAAGATGTCGGTTCTAATCGTCACGAGCTTAGGAGACATAGTGGTAGATTTGTACTCCAATAAGTGCCCCTTGACGAGTAAAAATTTCTTGAAGCTTTGCAAGTGAGTCTCAACATTCCATCATTACATTAATAAATTTTTCTGATGTAAAATAATATCTGTTTTTGGGTTTGGCTATTCAACTCTTCTCCCCCTGATTTTAAGACATCAATGTTTGGTTCAAAACCTATAACCCCACTTATTTGTTAGGTATAGCAGTAGTTTGAGCCATTTTAATATTCTAGCTTGCTTATATATGAGGTATAACAATAGTTTGACTAATTCTTTGTTTCTCGCCTAGGATGAAATACTACAATGGATGTCTATTTTACACAGTTCAGAAAGATTTCACTGCTCAGACTGGTCTGTATTTTCATTTTTAGTCATATATTACCTTACTTTCCTTTTGAGATGTAATGTATTTATCTCGCTGAATTACTTAACAGAATCAGGCATACTTACATCTTAGATGATCCTTTTGACGATCCTCCTCAGCTAGCTGAGTTTATTACTGACGCTTCACCAGAAGGAAAGCCAAAAGATGAGGTATTAGTTTATTGCACCTCTTGATGTGTGGCTTGAAACCAAGTGAAAAATAGACAGTTATAAGTATAGCAAGGATTGCTTCTGGGAGAAATACTTTTTTTTTGTGAAAAGGAATATATTGGAAAAGAGTTTTCATTTGTTCTCCCTGTTTTCAACTTCTGGTATTTATGCAGTCGATTTGTTGGCCTATCTTTGGTGTGTTTCTTTCAAGATTTCTTGAAGGGAGCTTCTGTGTTATGTGCAGAGTTAGGATAGAGCTTGTTTGTGTTGTTGTATTGGTTTAACTTGAGTAAAATCTTGTAATCATTTTTCTCTTTATTTAATGAGATTTTAAATGGGAATGATATTAATGTTTAGCTTCATAAATTTAAAACTGTGTTGTGCATTTGCTGTTAATTCAACCTCATTGTGCTTGATTCCATTTTATGTTCTTTGCTCTTTGATAATCATCTGTTTTAATACAAATTAATGTGATTAACTAGATTTTTGATGAAATGCGGCTTGAAGATCATTGGGTGCCCATGGATGAACAATTAGATGCAGCTGAACTTCAGGAGGTTATTAGGTCAAAGAAAGCACATTCCAGGGCTATTGTTCTTGAGAGTGTAAGTATATGTTACACATTATTTTTGTACGTTGTCTTTGATGATGGTCCCATGTGTAACTCTCTCTTCATCCTTATTTCAGATAGGAGATATTCCTGATGCTGAGATCAAGCCTCCTGACAATGTGCTATTTGTTTGTAAATTGAACCCAGTTACTGAGGTGAGTGAGTGGTCTATTTTGTCTATCCTACTCCTATTTCCCCCTTTTTCTTTGAGGTGCTGCTTTTTTGGATTTCCTTTTGTTAAAAGTCAAGAGAAAAAATGGTGATTCGGTGATTGGCATGAGTTGTTTGACTTCCTTTTACATCTCCATCTATCACTCTCTATTAAGCCTCTCTGTCTCTCTGTCAATTTCTCTGGGTCTCACTCTGTTTTCTGTCTATAAAAGGACTGTAATCTAATTATGTTCATGGATCAATGAAATCTCAAGCTCTATGAGCTAATATGGTATCAGAGAGTCGCTAGGGTTGTTCTGCAGCTGGAGCAAGCAGCGGCAGAACTGAGATACGGCGAGGAGAGAGAGAAAACTGAGATAGAGCGAGAAAACAGAGGAGGATACGATGTGCTTCAATCTCAGAAATACTAGCATGTTGAAGCACACTGCCACCTCAGACAAGTTTAGACATCGCCGATTGGTGAAACCCAGAGAAGTGAAGGCCATCTGACTCGCGCGTGTAGTTCACGTGCCCTAACTGTCACCAGCGCGTGAAGCCCACGCGCCGTCACCTAGGCAATTTTCGACGACTATTTTTCTAGAAACATGAATCCCTTTGAATTTCTTCCTCTTTTCTGCTCTTTCCCTAGAAATCTAACCAAAACCGGGGCTACTCCAACGGTACTCGTCCGGTACAAATCCTGAAACTCAAGACTCATTTTCCTCCTCTCATTCCTCCACTACTAAGAGCACAATGACTCCACCTGAACTTTCCAATAGTTAGATTATGGCCATTAACCATAGGTTCAATGGAAGAAACTATCTCGAGTGGTCTCAAACTGTGCTGAGATATATTCGTGGCAAGCGAAAGGAGAAATATATCAATAGAGCAATACCTCAACCTGCCCCTAATGACCCCAATTTCGACACATGGTTTGCTAAAAATAATTAAGTTATGACTTGGTTGTACAATTCTATGACTGATGACATCAGTGAAGGTTATCTCCTGGCAACCACTGCAAAAGAAATTTGGGATGCAGCAAGATGAACCTGCTCTTCCCTTGATAACACTGCTGCCTTATTCCACTTGAAACAATAACTTCGAGATTTGAGGTAAGGTAACTCAACAGTTACTGATTATTATAATGCCTACTAAAACTGTGGCAACAACAAGACCTCTTCGAAGCACATCCATGGGAGACTGTCAAAGATGCTCAGTTATATAAGAAGATAGTAGAAGGACGAGTATATGACTTCCTCCTAAGACTCAATGATTTGTTTGAAGAAATAAGAGACCGAATCATGGGATTAAAACCCTTACCACACCTGTTTGACGTAGTCAACCATGTGCAATTCGAAGAAAGCAAGAAACTCTTGAATTGAAGCAGCATCAATCCAATTGAAAGTTTGGCTCTTGCAGTAAAAGGACTAAAAGACGAACGAAGAAACAATAAATGGTGCAACTATTGCAAGAAAAAAGGGCCATATCAAAGAAGAATGATGGAAGCTACATGGCAAATCATCAACCAGCAAACAACACCTACCTCCTAATGTCAACCTCACGACAGCTGAGCAAAGAGCGGAAGACACTGATTACCTAAGCCAGGAAGAAGTACAGATGCTTCGTCGGATGCTTGACAAGCAGAATAAGTCCAACTCTGTTTTTAGTGTGAATCTAATACAATCAGGTAATTTCTTTGTAGCTCTCAACACTATGCTGACTAGTAAAGATACTTGGATTGTTGACTCTGGAGCTACAGATCACATGACTGGTAACAAAACTTTAGTCCATAACCTTAAATTCTGTCATGAAAACCTTAAAGTAAAAGTAGCTAATGGTGTATTCACAAGGGTTGAAGGAATTGGCATGGTCACATTATCTGATCACTTGGAAATACAAAATGTTCTATTTGTGCCTGCACTCACTTGTAATCTAGTATCTGTGAGCAAGTTAACTAGAGGTCGAACATGTTGAGTAATTTTCGATGATGATCTTTGTGTTTTTTAGGATTTAAAATCGAGGAGGACGATTGGGACTTATAGAGAATGTGATGGATTATTTTATCTTGAAGGATCAAGCTTGAAAACTAAAAATGCAAGGAAGACAAGAAGGACACTGATTAGCTCCAAATCTCAAAATCATGATGTGCACTTGTGGCACTGTCGCTCAAGTCACCCTAGTTTTGATTACATGAAGCATGTATTTCCCACTTTATTCAATAAAAATTCCATTCATTTTCATTGTGAAACTTGCCAACTTGCAAAGCAAACTAGATCTTCATATCTCAAACAGCCCTATACACCTTCCTCGCCATTCACATTAATCCATAGTGACATTTGGGGTCTTGTACGAATAAAAACCCTCACCAATGCTAGGTGGTTCGTTGTTTTCATAGATGATCACACTAGAACCACCTGGGTTTATTTAATGAAAGACAAATCCGAAGTAGTCAAAGTATTTCAAAACTTCTATACCTTTGTGCGAACTCAATTCAACACTTCCATTAAGGTACTACGAAGTGATAATGCTAAAGAATACATGAGCAATGCCTTTAAAGAATTTCTTGATCAGCAAGGAATTCATCACCAAAGAGGAAGAACACATGGAGGCTGTATACAAAATTTTGAGCTATCTGAAACTTAACCCTGGAAGAGGAATCTTCTTTAAAAAAGGCACTACTAGAAATATTGAAATCTACACCGGTACAGACAATGCAAGGGATAGAGATACTAGAAGGTCAACCTCAGGGTATTACACATATGTGTGGGGAAATCTGGTTACGTGGAGAAGCAAGAAACAAACTGTAGTGTTAAAAAGTAGTGCAGAAGCAAAACTGAGAGCTGTTAACAATGGAGTATGTAAAGGAATTTGGGTCATCAGATTATTGAAGGAGTTAGGAATTCCATGAGGGGTCAATGCAAGTTTGGTGTGACAATAAGGCAAGCATTGAAATGGTCAAGAACCTAGTCTATCACGATCAAACAAAACATGTTGAGATAGACAGGTACTTTATTAAAGAGAAAATTGAAGCAGACATCATAAGATTGACCTACATTAGATCAATAGACCATATTGCAGATATAATGACAAAACCATTAAGCAAAGCTAAATTTGAAAGATTTTGGTACAAGCTGGGAATGATTGATGTATACTCTCCAGCTTGAGAGGGAGTGTTAAAAATCAAGAGAAAAATTGGTGATTCGGTGATTAGCATGAATTGTTTGACTTCCTTTTACATCTCCGTATATCACTCTCTATTAAGCCTCTCTGTCTCTCCATCAATTTCTCTCGTTCTCTCTCTGTTTTTTGTTTATAAAAGGACTGTAATCTGATTATGTTCATGGATCAATGAAATCTCAACCTCTATGAGCTAATACCTTTTTATTATTAACGTTCTACTCGTTTTCAATTTCAGGTGGAGGACTTGCATACTATATTTTCACGCTTTGGGACTATTGTGTCGTGAGTAATATCAAATACTGGAGTTTTCTCAATTCTTTAATAATTGCATTATGTATTTCTCATTTGAATTTGGAATATTTAATTATAGGGCTGAAATCATCCGTGACCACAATACTGGTGTCAGTTTATGCTATGCTTTCATAGGTTAGTATATATTTTGCCTTTGGCAGTGTGAGAAAGAACTCCATGAGTTATTTGATAGTCACTGCTAATGAACAAATGAGAACCTGACTTGCATAACGCCTTAGCTGCGATGGTTCTTGATTATTTTCCCTCAAATGTGCACATTTGCATACAAAATTGATATTCCTAGGGAACTCTATTATTTAGTGTAAACTGTACACATCCACTCTTATTGTAGATAAATGGATAATTAGTGATTATTCTATTGCTATAAATCGAGCAACAATCTTATTTGCTTCTTATTATGCAGAGTTTGAGGACAAGCAGGCATGTGAACAAGCATATTATTAGGTTTATGTTAAGATGTCTTTCTATATTTCTGTGAATTAATGGCCCCTGTTTTGCTCCATGGCATTTGGTATTTTCATATTGCAATTGGTTGAATTGGCTCTTTGTCTGTATACTTGGTTGGTTTAAGTTTATTCTGCATATGCATTTTGAAGTGGCTCAAGGTTCCTTGTCATATAAGAGGCTTGGATTTTCTCTTCTTTTTCCAAGAAAAATCATTTTTGCAATGCCTTTTTTCTTGCATGGTTGTCTTAGCTTTCAGTGATATTATAAACATGCAACTCGATGTGATAGCTACGTACATCTATTTGTTGAAATGATATTTAAATTAAAACATATAATTTGATAGTTAATTACTTGATAGATGAATAGATTTCGAAGGTAAACTAATAATTTTAAATGCTTACATATATTTAGATATTTTGATTTTAAGCATACAATTTGACTGTTAAGCGTAAAATACATTTATCTCCTTTAGTTTTTTTAGAATTTGTTTTCAGAGACAATGTTTTCTCTCATATATTCTAATGATCATAGCTTACAATATATATAGGCTCAAATGGAGAGCCCTCATAAAGAGAGGAATTAAGAGGAATTATGGAGATGATTACAATCATAATAACTTAAGGCTAGAATCAAGGGATATGATAGGATAGCGGGAATCAAGGGATCCTAATTTTATTTCCTAATATTCTAACACTCCCCCTCAAGCTGAAGAATATATGTCAATCATTCCCAGCTTGCATCGAAATTCTTCAAATTTGGCTCTACCCAGAGGTTTAGTCATTATATCAGCAATTTGATCTTCAGATCGTATGTAGGTCAAAGTCATAATGCCCGCTTCCACTTTTTCTTTAATAAAGTGCATGTCTATTTAAACATGCTTTGTTTGATCATGATGGGCAGTGTTTCTCGTCATCTCAATGCTGGATTGGTTGTCACACCAGACTTGCATTGGGCCCTCATATGGAATTCCCAATTCTTTTAGTAACCTGATAATCCAGAGTCCTTCACATGTTCCATCATTCACAGCTCTTAGTTCTGCTTCTGCACTACTTTTTGACACTACAGTTTGCTTCTTACTTCGCCAGGTTACCAAATTTCCCCACACATATGTGCAATATCCTGATATTGACCTTCTAGTTTCCCTATCTCTTGCATGGTCTGCATCAGTGTAGATTTCTAAGTTTTTGGCCGTGCCTTTCTTGAAGAAGATTCCTCTCCCTGGATTGAATTTTAGATAATTCAGGATTCTATATACAGCTGTCATATGCTCTACCTGTGGTTGGTGCATGAACTAACTTACTGTTCCAACTGCATAGCTGATATCTGGACGTGTGTGGATTAGGTATATCAGCTTCACCACAAGGCGCCGGTATTGTTCTGAGTTAACTGGGACACCCTTCTCTTTAATCTCGAGATGACACCCTTCTTCCATCGGTGTTCCTTCGGGTTCTGCCCCTAACATTCCAGTCTCATGTAACAGGTCTAGAGTATACTTCCGTTGTGACACATTGATGCCCTTCTTAGTTCTTGCCACTTCCATACCCAAGAAATATCTCATTTGACCAAGATCCTTAACCTGGAATTCAGTAGACAAATCCCTGTTTAGTTGGGTAATAGAGTCTTCATCATTTCCAGTAATGACTATATCATCTACGTAGACGATTAGGATAGTAACTTTTCCATCGTTATGTTTGACAAACAACGTGTCATCTGCTTGCCCTTGGTTGTACCCTAGTTTCCTTATTGCTTTGTTGAATCGGCCAAACCATGCCCTTGGGGATTGCTTTAGTCCATACAATGATTTGTTAAGTTTGCAGACTGCGCCGTTAGGAGCTAGGACCCCATCTGGAACCTCCATATAGACCTCTTCCTCCAAGTCACCATTCAAAAATGCATTCTTTATGTCTAGTTGATATAGTGGCCAATCTAAGTTAGCTGCAATTGATAAGAGTACTTGGATTATATTGAATTTGGCTACCGGGGTAAAGGTCTCTTGATAATCAATTCATAGGTTTGTGTATATCCTTTTGCGACTAGTCTTGCTTTGTACTTGTTAATGCTACCATCAGGATTGAACTTTGGGGTAAAGATCCACTTACATCCCATAGTCTTCTTTCCTGGAGGGCAAGATACAACTTCCCATGTTTTGTTTTCCTCAAGGGCTTTTAACTCTTCTTCCGCAGCCTGTTTCCACTTTGGATCAGTCATAGCTTGTTGGAAGGTCTTTGGGATTTCAATTTGTGCACTATTTACAACAAAGCTCTGCATCTTGGTAGATAGATTACCATATGAAACAAATCATTGAATTGGATGCTGAGTGCAAGACCTTACCCCTTTTCTCAGTGTAATAGGCCAGCCCATCTCTTCAGGATCTATCCTCGAGTCAGATTCATGGTCGTTCCTCTGAGTGGGATTGACGTTCCTTTCTACCTCCTGACCTCCTTCTGATCTATCTTCTACATCTATCCCAGTCACAATTTCAACATGTGTTTCCAACTCATTTGGGTGGGTATTAGGAGATGTAGAAGATAAGGAATCGGGTGGTGGTAAGGTATTATTGGCATCAAGAAAGTCAGGAAATGACTCAGAAGTTCCTGGGTTAGCATCAGTGGTTTTGGAAGTTTCTAGGGTATCATGTAGAGTATTGGAATTTGGTTCATGTGAGATTAGCCATTCAATATCTGAGTACTCCCCCTGAATGGGTAATTTCGGATAGTAGGCATCCTCCTCAGAATACTGTATCTTTGGAGACATACAGCTTCTTTAAAGTTGGACAATAACATTTGTACCCTTTTTGTGTGGAAGAGTATCCCAAGAAGATGCATTTCTGGGAACGAGCATCAAACTTACTTCCATTGGGATTATGGACAAAGACAACACACCCGAACACTTTTTGAGGTAGTGAGTTTATAAGAGGGCAATTGGGAAAGGTGGTGAGAAGTGTTTGGACAGGAGTTGTATACTTGAGGACTTTAGAGGGCATTCGGTTGATGAGATAGGCTGCAGTTAGTACTGCATCTCCCCAGAAGGTCGTGGGCACATTTCTTTCCATCAGCAAAGTTCTAGTTACCTCTAGTAGGTGGCGGTTCTTTCGTTCCGCGACCCCATTTTGTTGAGGTGTGTAGGGACAGGAGGTTTGATGGTGAATTCCTTGCTGATCAAGAAATTCTTTAAATGTACTACTTAGGTATTCCCTACCATTGTCACTTCGGAGGACTTGGATGGAGGATTGAAACTGATTCTTTACAAAGGTGTGAAAGCGTTGGAAAATTTGAGCCACTTCAGATTTTTCTTTCATCAAGTAAACCCATGTGGTTCTGGTGTGATCATCAATGAACGTAACAAACCATTTCTCATTTGTCCGGGTTTTTGTTCTTGCTGGCCCCCATATGTCACTATGGATTAGTTGGAATGGAGTAGTGGGTAGGTAGGACTGTTTTGGGTAGGTGGATTGTGTTTGTTTAGCCAATTGGCAAGTTTCACAATGAAAAGGAACAGAGTCTTTATTAAATAAGTTTGGAAACACTTATCTCATATAATCAAAACTAGGATGTCCTAAGCGACAATGCCATAAAAGTACATCTTTGTCATGAGAGCTTGAGCTAATTAGACTTTGTTGTGCATTCCTTGCTTTATTCTCCTTGTCTGATCTCTCTAGGTAGAAAAGTTCATCCCACTCTTTAGAAGTCCCAGTCGTCCATCCCGAGTTTAAATCCTGAAACAGACACACATCATCATCAAATACCACACGGCATACACGTCCTTTCGTTAACTTACTCACAGATATTAGATTGCAGGTAAGTTCCGGAACAAATAGAACATTGTGAAGTCGTAGTGAATTAGATAGTGTGACTGTACCCATTCCTTCGACTTTGGTGAACACCCCATTAGTGACTTTGACTCGAAGGGTCTCAGAACACAGTTTGAGAGTTGTAAATAAGGTTCGATTACCAGTCATATGATCTGTGGCTCCTGAATCGACTATCCATGTATCATCGCTAGTCTGTATAGTATTGAGGGCTACAATAGAATTACCTGATTGGACCAAGTTAACACTAGGCAAGGAGTTGGACTTATTTTGTTTCTCAAGTAGTCGACGAAGCATCTGCAGTTCCTCCCCGCTTAATGGAGTATCTTCAACTTTCTGTTCAGTTGAGGTAAGATGTCCCTGTAGTTTGCTAGATGATGCCTTACCGTGTAGTTTCCAACATTCGTCCTTGATGTGACCCTTTTTCTTACAATAATTGCACCACTTGTTTTTCCGTTCCTCTTGTGGTCCTTGTACTGTTAGGGCTGAGCTCTCAATCGGATTTGGGCTATTTCGATTTAGGAGTTTCCTGCTTTCTTCGAACTGCACATGATTGACGACATCAAATAGGTGTGGTAGGGGTTTGATCCCCATGATTCTGCCCCGTATCTCCTCAAATGAATCTTAAAGGCCAAGGAGAAAATCATAGACTCTCCCTTCTTCCACTATCTTCTTATATAATTGTGCATCTTCCACATTTTTCCATGGGTGTACTTCAAACAAGTCTTGTTGTTGCCAGAGTTTTACCAACGCATTATAGTATTCGGTTACTGTCAGATTGCCTTGTCTCATATCTCGAAGTTGTCGCTTCAAATGGATCAAGGTAGCAGTATTATCCAGAGAGGAATAGGTTCTTCTGGCTGCATCCCAAATTTCTTTTGCAGTGTTTGCCAGGAGATAGCCTTCACTAATATCAACAGTCATGGAGTTACAAAGCCACGTCATAACTTGATTGTTTTCAGCAAACCACGTATCAAAGTTTGGATTATCTGGAGCTGGTTGTGGGGCTGCCCCATTGATGTACTTCTCCTTCCTTTTTCCACGGATATACCTCAATACACTTTAGGACCATTGTAGGTAATTCCTTCCATTAAACCTATGGTTAATAACCATACTTTGAGGTTCTGGAAGTCCTAATGGCGTTAAGGTACTGATGATAGTGGATGAAGATGAGTTGCTGTTTGAGGAAGTCATTATGGAATTTGTACCGGACATGAGTGCAGCGGGATGTATTCCAGTTTTAGACACATTTGTAGGGACAGAACCGAACAAAGGAGGGAATTCTGAGGGATTCATGTTTCTAGACAACCGGCCGCCGGAAAACACCGTAGACGTTGTGTGGGATTCACGCACCAGTGCTGTGGTGGCGCGGCTTCCTGGGATCCGCCGATCAACGCCGTGCGGTTCTTCCCATGCCGGCGGTGTGCACCCACTCACCGCCGTTCACGAGATCTAGGTGTGCATAGACCCTACATCACTCTCTCTCTCTGCCGTGTTTTCACTGTGCCTCACCGGAATGTCTCTGCCGTTTTTCAACCAGGCTGTGATACCATGTTTTCAGAGACAATGTTTTCTCTCATATATTCTAATGATCATAGCTTACAATATATATAGGCTCAAATGGAGAGCCCTCATAAAGAGAGGAATTAAGAGGAATTATGGAGAGGATTTACAATCATAAATAACTTAAGGCTAGAATCAAGGGATATGATAAGATAGCGGGAATCAAGGGATCCTAATTTTATTTCCTCATATTCTAACAGAATTACAAAGAGTTACATAAATTTCATTTTATAATTGTCCCTTAGAATCTTCAGTGAAATATTGTCATGTTAAAATTCTGAAGTGTGGATTTTGAATATAGCATGATGATGCATTTCTAAGATTTTCTTTTTTGCTGAATAAAAAATCTTATTTCACTATTCTTGTTTTCTTTTCCCTCTTGAAACTGCAGATGGATAATGCTTTGATTGATGATCGAAGGATACATGTGGATTTCAGTCAGAGTGTGGCAAAATTATGGTCACAATATAGGCGAAAAGATCAAACTGGTAAAGGTGAGGATAAGAAATATTTATCATGTACAATCTGGCCATTTTCTAAGTGTTATGCTAATGCTAGTGTCTTTATTGTTCACTATTTTTTTTGGGGGTATTTCAGTATGCAAATATTTAGATGTAAATGATTCTTGTCATAATCTTGCATGAAATTGTAATGCCCCCTTTTCAACCATAAATAGTTGCGGGCGATAAGCATATTTGGTAACATAAAGCATACAACATAGCGGAAACATGTAAATACATCGTATTAGTTTTCATTACTGGAGATTACCCTCAAAGGGTTTGATAACATATATAGATACATGTTCAAAGAGTACCAAAACAATAATAGCTAGGTACATGCGGAAGAGCTATAATCTCAACGAAACTCTGGGACCCTAATCACCGGTAGCCGCCACCTTACCTTTTGAACTGCCTGTTTCAGCTGAAATGGTTTTGTTGTGGGGAAAGAATGAGATTCGAGAGAATCTCAGTAGCAACATGCTTACATATAAATAAAATGCGAAAATAGATATGCAATGTCATGAAATGTAAGATGATCGAACGTAAGTGTGTACACTAGCCCAATGTCAAACTTTACGTTTGCCCTTGGTCGACTTAGTGCCCTTGTTGGGTTCTTGACCACAACATGGCGAATGGGTGTGTCTAGGACACTAGCTCATGTTACAATGTATGACATTCATAGTGGCATCACATAGTATATGTAAGAAGGATGTTACTGCTTTATTGTGTTCCTTGTGTCCTTTTTCTCGTGTTTCGAAGTTTAGGCAAGCTTAACCTTCGGATCGTCCCCAATTCCTACAATATTCAAAGTTCATAGATGAGTCATCACTCATTCGCTCATTACCCCAAACTCAAGATATTGGTTAACTTAGCTTGACAGTGCTAAATTACCAAAATGCCCCTGTAGACCCTGGTCTATTGGAACTTACCAAAATTTATGACTTGGGCTATTCATACACAATTTCGCATGTAGAATCCATTTTTTACATCAAATTGATCAAATTCAGGGCCAAGTGACGACAATACCTCTGGTTACCTTTTCATTTGTGTTTTAAGACATATTTTATCATTTCTCATTCTGGGGTTTTTCTCACTTAGTCGTCAACATATACCCTACACAATTTCATCATCTAAACCCAATGGAATCTTCGGAATTATCAAATTTCATCCCCTTAATCACGTTCAAGATAGGGTCTAGATTTTAAGTTCTCAGAAAAATTGTGTCGGTTTCTCGTTCTGACTTGCTTAATCACCTCCTTTCTACTTATAATCAAACTATTAGCTATTAACATGATCATTGGTTAAGGTTTGGAGAAACTTGAATTTTAGAGTTCTTTAAGTTTCTTTATCTATCTTTCACAAGAACAAACAAACCAATCCAAAAATAACACTAATAACATCCACTTAAGCAATAAAATCATGTTTGGAGGTTTACCTTTGAGTTTCTTCACTTTCTCCTCAACGTCCGACTGTTTCTCTCTCTCCTCTTGGAAATTCTTGAAAAACCACTGATTCAAAGATGAAGAGATGAGCAAGAGAGATCATAGTGAGTTTAGGAAGCATGAATCACAAGTTTCAAGCTTCTTACCTTGAGTTTGAAGAATTCCCTAGCTTCTTCTTGCTTCTCGTTCTTCCACCGCCTCTCAGCTCTCTCTCTCGTTCTTTCTGATCAGTTTGGACGATGAATGGAATGAAGAATGAATGAAGAGAGTAATATATTAAGTTAATACAATAACTTAATAAGTGACACTATACCATTGGTCTACTTATGTAATCTCTTCTTTTAATATTTCATTTCCTTCCTTGCTCTTCTTCATTCCATGTAGTGCATAAGAAAAAGAGAGGGAATTATGATTCTCTACTATTCCATTGTCATATTGCAAGTTGTTGACTTTTGTCTTTTAACTTTTGACTAGTTGGCATTTCTTGATAATAATTCACCAAAATAGGCTTATTAATTATCAAGTAGCCATTTCCCTCTTTTTAGTTCCCATATAATTGAGATTATGAGGAAGATTAGGGAAAAATAATTGTTTTCCACTTTTTGGCAAAATTACAGTTTTGCCCCTACGTTTAATGATTTATCGAAATAAATCATTTCTTACTTCTTTCCTTTGGTTTGGCCAATTTTTGACCTATATAATAGAAAATTCACCATTTTATTTCATTAGGTGTTTCAATTACATAGGAGGAATATTAGTGATTGAAAATTGGGGTGTTACAGAAATCATTTGGTTGTAGGTAATAGCTGCTTCAAATGTGGTTCTTCAGATCATATTGCCAGATTTTGCACTGAGGATGCTAAGAATATGATGGGCCCATAGCTAATGGTCCTACAATTAATGGGCCTAGCCTAAGTGAGGAGTGTGTGAGGTCTGTGAGTGTGGTGCGTGCATGTGCGCACGAGAGAGGGGGGGGGGGCTTTGCAATGTACTGATGTTTATATTTGGGCAAAAGGGTTTGGTAGGGTTTATGCAGAATGGAGTTTTGTGAGGAGAGGGGGGTCTGGTTTTTTCGAATACTAAGCTAGGAGGGATTTATTTTTCTTGTTACTTTCATTTTTCAGTGTATTTGAGCTTTCTCAAGGCTAGAGGAAGCATTAGGAGTTGTATTCTCTAGATTTTCCAGCAGTAATAGAGGATACAGTGGATTAAATTTCTTCAAATCTGGCTTTTTATTTCTTTTTATCTACTTAAACTAGCCGGCTTTATCAGAATAACCAACCGGCAAAATACATCTTGAAGAACAACAATGCCCAACGTGGTGGGGATGATGCAAGGTTTGGACTTACTATTGCATGTGTCTGTTGGTCTCTGTCGGTGTGTTCAAATGTGTGACAGTTGCTTCATGGTGTAGGTATGAAATGGTTTTCGACGAAGATGGCAAAGAGAGTCCAAGGCAAGGAAAGGGACACAAGGCATGACAAGGATGACCCAATTGAGAGAAGAAGTAGGGATCAGAGGGATCAAGAGATGGTAGGCTCAGACAGCAAAGATAGGTATGGTGATAGAAACAGAGGAGGAAGATATGAAAGAGGTGCGAGAGATGTGGATTCCTGTGTGGAGAGGAAAAATAGGGATAAGCATATGGATAGACGTAGAGATGATGGCTACAGTTGGAAAGACGATCGAGACTCTAGGAAGAGATATGATGATGATGGTCGGAAAGATGATCAAGACTCTAGGAAGAGATATGAGGATGATAGCTGGACAGAGAGTCGGAGCAGTGCAGATTTTCAGAGTAAAACGGATGCTAGCCATGTGGAGAGAAGGGATGACTGGGACAAGGAGGATGGCAGAGATAGGGAGAAGAGAAAGAAGGATGGTTCAGCTGAAGATGACCATGAAGGCAGGAGGAGAATGTATGAGAGAGATCATAGGACGAAGCAGGAAGACTGAGGCAGGCAAGACTCGAAGAATGAGTCCAGAGAAAGAAAGAGAAATGCGGATGATGATGATGAAGATTACAGAGGTCGAAGGGAAGAACGTGGCCAGAGAAGGGAAGATGTGGAGTTTGACGATGATCGGCATAGGAGACATTGTAGTGACAGGAGATGACTTTAGGTGTCTCTGAAAATTCTGGATTAGTTGTTTTAGGATTTGTAAAATTACTTTCTTTTCATTAGTTTGGTCTCCCATTAGGAGAGCCAGTTTTAGGAGTAACTCTGGTAGAATATATGTGCTATAATATTTTGGTTATCTTCAGTTAGGAAGATATCTTCGTCTTCTTCTTGGGAAGTTGAAGCAGAGAAGGTTGGCAGGATTGCATAGATGTACATTACACTATTTGAAAAAATTCGAGGTCAAATCATACCTTTTTGTAGAAATATAATTATTATTTTTTTAAAATGTAGAGATTGATTTTATTTTCAATGTCAATTATTTTAGCTATAATGTTGTTTATGCCTTTCGGATAATTGTTCTCTTTTTCCCGTTGTTAACAAGATTTATGTTGATGGGGTCTTCGTTAGTGGAGCTATCTGGTTCTTTCTTCCATTGCAACCCTACTTCTGCTTAACTTCATCGTATAGTTTTTTTCCTCCCTCAATCATTTCATCTGCTAAACTTGACTTTTATTGCTATCAATCTTGTTTGTTTTCTCTTACATCGTGTTTGTTCTTGGCCATATCTGCCGGTGGTCATTCATTTGGTTATATAAGATGTCTCAACGTTTTCGTCACCTTAAAAGAAGTTTACTGGGATGAAAGTGGCATGTCTCTTGATCAAAGTTGCACTAGTGGCTTCAATACTGCTAACACTCCGAGAGGTGGTCTTCAAGGCTTCCGATTGCCAAGACAAGGTCCAGAAGTTATGGTTAGTGCTGCCTATACTGAAAACAGACGCCAGGTTCTGCAAAGCTGTGCTTTTGGTTTCATGATAGATAAGAAGACATGGTCTAATAGGGAGCTTCAGGAGGAAATCAACCGTGCATGGAAAGACATGGTCTAATTCAGTTCATGGAAACTTCAAAGATCATTACAAAAATCGGTTTTTATTACACTTTGAAAATGCCGAGGATTTACAATACATGATCTTCATGGGTCCGTGGGCACTACGAAACTCATTCTCATTGTTTCTTAGTTTAGAAATACTATTATCCTGGAGCGTGAACCTTTGCCCCCTTTTAAAGTTTGGGTGCAAATTTGGGGTTTACCCATTGAGTATCACTCTTTGTCAACAACCAGAGTTATGGGAAATATTGTTGGTGAATTTGTGGACTTTGATGTCGGCGACGATGATTTATCCAATATCAGATTTCTTCGAGTCCGTGTATCCATTGACCCTGCTCTTCCCCTGATTATGGGATGTCATGTCACTTCTGAAAATTCTAAAAAACCTGAATGGGTGTAGTTTCGTTATGAGAGGGTCTTCCGTATATGTTGTGCTTGTGCAAGAATCGGACATGTGGAGCATGAATGTGATTGGGACGAGCGTTTAATTAACTCTGCCATGACTCTGCATAGTGCAAGACTTATTTCGAGGTTTCACTTTGGTTTTGTTAGAGACTTTAATCATCCTATGGTGTCTCAAGAGAACATCGCGTTTTATCACAAATCTCATCAGCGAAGGACTACTTATGTTTCTTGGGTGCACTCTGGTCAGGATCATGGTTATTCAGTTCAGGGGACAACTCAGTTGCAGACAGACAAATGAATATAGATGTGCCAGATCATTCCCTAGCCACTGTTCATAATTCTCATTTGAATTTTCCGGTGACCGGAGTTGGTGAGGACAATTCTTTAAGTTCACTGAGGCCTCCTTCCAACCTGGCAAATGCTGGTGTCATCCGGAATAATCCCACTGGTTTATCAAAAATTATCTTGGCCTCAAATCATGAGACAAATGTGGCATCTCCAGCACGGGGACACGATTATGCTCCTCGGGCATTTACACATCCACCTAATCCTCTTTCAAATGATACATTTAATGCAAGTAATCATGCTGCTTTCCAATTATCAGCCCGGGAATTTGAGTTCCCTGACCGTATGGGGTCTCTAATTCAATTCATTTTGAACGAGCTAAACGATGATGACCTTCTTCGTTTGGTTACATCTGATCTTACACAAGTTCAGTGCCACGTGTTCCGTGAATTCCATCCAATGCGTTTGTGGCATAATATTTTTTTTTTTTCATACAAGTTTGTGGCATACTATAGCATAATGGAAAATTGAACATGTGTGTCTCACTTAATTGCTACAGTGGGCCATTTATCTGTTAAAGATGCCCTTTAGGTCCACCACTTCTGGTCTGCATTTATGGCCTTGGAAAGACCATGGGCTGAACTCAGCCCAACCTTAGATTTTGAAGAGGAATTTGGATGGCTTAATGGGTTATTTATGGGTCTATCATACTTTGGGTTCAATCCACCCAACACTGCACAGTCATTCCTCTCCCTCGTCTAAAAAAGTTTGGACTCAAGTCTTTATGGATATAATGGATCACTTGGTCAAACCTGTTTACCCTATTAAGGAAGTTGATCCAATAATTATCTATGACTTTAGATCACACACTAATGCTCATCTCTTGCCTATATTGGATTCTGGGAACCATGATATGCAATGCTCTCAGGATCACGTTATTTATAATGAATTGGATCGACGCTCATGTATTCTACTTCTCTTGTCGTCTACGTTCCCTCGAAAAAGACCAAGATAGGATGATAACTCCGGTGCACTTCAACTTTCTTTTGATATTGTTGCTCTGACTCCTTCTTGCTGTGATGTCACTTACTCCTCTTTACTGGGTTTTAGCGGAGTTTGTGCCCAAAAACTCCACCAGGTGACATGAAGGTATTGTCATGGAACTATCATAGTCTTGGTAAAACTACAACAGTTCAATGATTTAAATTTATCTTTTGTAAATATTCTCCAAAATTTTTTTTTTTTTTTTGAGTGAAACTTTATTACAGGAGTCTAAGTTATCTAGGAAGTTTCGATCCTTTTCTTTTGATAATGTACATATTGTAAATCCTGTTGGACATAGTGGTGGTATCTTTTTGGGTATATCTAACTCTATCTTTTGTACGGTTCTGGATCAATCTCCAAACTGGTTTTATACCTTATGTAATGTTCATGATCATAAAATATATATTACCTTTGTGTAAGGTTTCCCTTGCGTTACTAATAGGTATATTTTATGGTCATGGTTGCGAAATATTTTGTCTTCTATTTTCAAACCGTGGTTAATTATTAGTGATTTAAATCAAATTATAGGATTGGATGATAAATTTAGTACTTCTTCCTCTACTGTGGGTGCCACTATATTTTGAAACTTCATTAATGAAAGTAATTTTATTGATGTCCCATCTCAGGGTGGTTGGTTCACATGGTCGAATAAAGGCTCTGAACAGGTTATGGAAAAACTAGATCGAGCTTTGTGCAACCCACTTTGGCTGCAACAATTCCCTTGTTCAATCTTGCAAATTTTACCGATAGCAGCTTTTGATCACTCCCCAGTTGTGTTTTACACTCACTGGTATCCACAAGGGAGTAAATCGTTCAAGTTTGAAAATTTCTGGTTCTTTTTCAACAAGTGTCAACAAATTGTGGAACATAAATGGAGACGTCAAATTCATGGCTCTTGGGTTTACAAAAATACTTTGAGATTAAAATGCATCAAGAATGAGTTGCAAAAATGGAATAAGCATTATGTGGGTTGTATCTCTTCAAATATTGCTTCTTTGGATGCTGAACTGTAGCATTGCCAAGAAACAACTTTTCTTTTTTCAGCAGATATGGACAAGATTAACCAATTACGAAGCTCTTTGGAGTTCTGGTATGATAGTAAGGAAATATTGTGGTCTCAAAAGGTAATACAGAATTGGATTTTGCAACGAGATCAGAATACTAAATATTTTTATGGTTATGCTTCTCATAGACACATGAGAAAATATATTGTTCGTATACAAAGTACTGACGGGCAGTGGTTGGAAGATCCTGTTGCTATTCATCAAGAGGTAACGTCCTATTGTTGGGGTTCGTACACGCAACGGAAGAAATTAATCAATTAAAACTTTTGAATTCCGAATACGGATCTATCAATGACGTTTAAACTGAGTAGTTAGAATCATATCTTTACGTTTTGCGTCTTGTTCAATCTCTAGGAGCCAACTACACAAACCAGCTCCCTCTATTGGTATCCACACAAACAGGACCCCAACACTGACAGCGTGCTAACGCATCTAATACCTCTTTCTAGGGTTTTCTTTTCTTGCGGCTCTCTAATCGCTTCTCTTGCCCTAGGGTTCTCTAACCCTACGTTTTATAACTATTGTGGGCCGTATTAGATATTCAAAATTAATCTTAATTAATTTTGAAATTCGAATTGGATTAAATAAATTTTGATTTAATTAAATATGTCCAACATATTTAATCTAATCTATTTATTTAATCCGAATAAAGAGCCAACTGATTTAATTTATCTTTATAAATTAAATCTGAGATACAATATCTCTATTAGTTTTAATTATTTAATTTATCAAATAAATTAAATATAAAACTAACACTACATAATAATATTATTATCTATATATAATAATATTATTATTTTCGAATTTATATTATATATATATAATCCGTTCTCCTTAGATTAAACATTATATTCATTGAATCTTAGATATATCTTAGATTCAATGAATCTGGATATTATAGATTGTGTTGGGCTATTCTTGTGTGCGACCCTGTAGGACCATATGAAGTTAGCAGTAGGCCAATAACTATACTAGCTCTTACAAGTCGTAAGCGGCCTCTAGCAAGACATTACGACTACCCAATTCACATAAGGATCGTTAATACGATGCAACCTGTCATATAACCATGTCACGTCCCTTTTGTCACACGATATTTTGGTTAAGGATGAGGCATGGATAGTGTCATCCTCCTATTCCTGACCATTACTTTCCTAATTCCTGAGTAATCTGATAATAGAAACGGAAACTCCTTTCCATCACAGTATGACCATATATTTCTCTGACTCATTCATCCAGGGGCCCAGTAATATCTCTCTACTAATATGAGGGACAAATTTCATCTTGACCATTCACATTCCTCTACATGAAAAACCCCTAAACTCGATTGTAGCCTTTATCATCACCCTGTCAAAAGTGACTTTTGGCTAGGTCAAAACTTAGCAACTCTCATGCTAGAATCCATGTTGATCTCAGGTCAGAGGGTATTGTGACGCGGTTATATATGAGATAAGCTTATGACTTAATCCATGCAGCTTTCTCATAGCGGGTCGATTCAACACCTTGTACTCCTACAAGTGCCTAAGATTTTGATTCATATCTCCATACCTCATCAAAGTCATACTGGTTTTATTTCATCTTTGCTCCCGCATAATAAACATGCAAATGATATGATAACAAAATGGGAGAAATTCTTTAAATAACAATAATGTTTTAAGTACAATGATTAGCCCCTAGGACACAATTTCCAAAACCTATTTCACAAAAGTTTTTGAGGAAGTTCAAATTTCAACATAGATAAGGTCAATGAAACGTTGGTTAACATTAACCTTCCAAAACTATTTGACCATCATGTTCGGAACCTAAGTTGGGAGTTATAAACTATTTGACCATCATGTTCGGAACCTAAGTTGGGAGTTATCTGTTAAAAAAATTGAAAAGGCTGAATTTGAAATGAAAGTTGATAGTGCTCCAGGTCCGGATGGGTTTTATACAAGTTTTTATCAACATTTTTTGGCTCATTTTAAGACATGACATCATCGCCATGGTTTTCCAAATATTTCATCAGGGCTTCTTGCTCAAGGAGTTAAATCAGTCTTACATTGTTCTAGCTCCAAAATGCAATAACCCCAACCACTTTCAACGACTTCCGGCCAATTAGTCTCTGTAATGTTATATATAAATTAATTTCTAAAATCTTATGTGATCGGCTTAAAATCATATTTGGTGACTTAATCTCTCCTAATCAAAATGAAGTTTTAAAGGGATGGTTAATCTTTGACAACATTATCTTGGCCTCTGAATGTATGGCCAAAATTAGAAGCTCTCGAAGAAACAAAGTTGGATGGTATGCAATTAAGTTGGATATTGCTAAAGCCTATGATAAAGTATATTGGCCTTTTCTCCGTTAAGTTATGGAATTCATGGGATTTCCTGCTACTGGATCCAACTAATCATGCAATGTATTACTACCGTTTCATATCAAGTTATAGTCAATAGTTCTCCTGGAGTGTCATTCACGCCATCTCAGGGACTAAGACAAGACGATTCTCTCTCTCCTTACTTATTCATTCTCTACGCTAATGTCCTATCTTGTATGATTCATCAGGCTGCAAACTACTATTGGTGGGAAGGAATTCACATCTTTAGAAAATGTTGATCCATTGACACATCTAATTTATGCTGATGATACCATACTGTTTTGTCACGGCATAGAGGAGGATTGTCACAAAGTCAAAATACTTCTCAAGAGGTATGCAGAAATCTCTAGTCAATACATTAATTATCAAAAGTCTAAGCTCGTTTGCAGTCCTTATGTATCTCATTGTATGAAAAGGAAGTTGTCTCAAATCCTTAAGATTCATTTTCATTCAAGGATAGGTAAGTATTTGGGAACCTACATTAATGATCATCAATCAGAGAAGCAGAAGTTTGAGGAGATATTAGAAAGGGTTGACAAGCATTTGGTTGGTTAGAAAAGTCAAATTCTTTCTCAGGCTGGGTGTTTAGTTCTACGTAAAAATTTGCTTTCTTTGCTTCTAGTGTATTCGTTCTTGTGTATGCAGTTTCCAAAACAAGTCTGTCATCAGATTGCTATGAGAATGGAAAATTTCTTCTGTGGTTGCTCTTCCAATTCTCCTAACGCTCATGTTCTATGATGGGAAGAATTATATCTTCCGCTGGATGATGGTGGTCTATAAGAGGCCTTCAACATTGCACTTTTAGCTAAACATTTGTGGAGAACAATTTCACAACCTGATTCTCTTCTAAGTCAAATTATGCTTCAAAAATATTTGGACTCATATAATGATTTTGTCTTTAAGCCTGCTTATAATAGTGCCTTAATTTAGAAAGACCTTATTAAGGTAGGTTCAATTATCACTGATCACCTTCTTTGGCAAATAGATGATGGTAATTCTATATCCTTAGATAATAGGCTTTGGTGGCCTTTACAGCAGTCAAGTCTTTCGTACTCTTCATTGAAGGTGTTGGACCTTCTACTGCGCCTTCAAGGTCGATAGAATTACTCCTTGTTATCATCCTTGTTTCCTAGACAGGTGGTTAAAGAATTTGAAAAGTTTCCACTGCCTTTCTTCCCAGTAAGGGACTCTCTCAAATGGATGGGACATAGTTCTGGCTCATACACTGTTTGAGATGGGTTCGTTTGTTACTAACAACATCTTCTAGTTCTCCTAGTAGATATCTTCAACAATTGGTATTTGCGCTTTGCTCAAAGGTTTGTAAATTACGAGTTTTTCCTTGCCTCAGGTTGTTTATTTGGAAACTTGCCAAAGTATCCTTCCTACTTCTACTTTCCTCAAAAGTAGGCATATTTTCCCATACTGAGGTATGCTACTTTTGCTCCTTGGATAATGAATCCTTATATCACTTGTTTTTATATTATCCCTTTTCTAAGGCTTGTTGGTTTGGTAGTCAATTTGGCCTTAGAATAGATGACTATTCCAATCGTTCCCTTGTTCATTGGCTACATTATTGGGTTTGAAATCATACAGATTGGTCAAGTTTCCTATCCTACTTACCTTTCCAAATTTTGGAGTCTTTGTGGTTTGCCCACAATCAGATTTCTCATGCAAGGAAAAGATACACACCTTGCCAAGTTATCCAATCCGCACAGAAGCAAGCCATCATTGCCATTTCAGTAGGAAGACCTCTAAAGATCGACATGCATTATCAGAACCCCAATACCATTGCACTTATTCCAGGTCAATCCTTATACCTGGTGCTATCTAGCTATTGGCTAATTACCTTCCACATGAGCAGATCATCCTGTGGTGTATGACGGATTCATACTCATTCAATTTCAAACTCAACTACTCCATGAATACTTTCAAACTCCACGTCTTAAATTAGGGCCACTATATTTACAGCTGGTAGTTTTAAGGAAAGCCTTATATTTTGTTCTGCATCAGCACTACATTGGTAATCTTGGGGAAATTCCTTCATTTTGTAAACTGATTGAGTAGTCACATGCTAAGATCATTGTACTTAATAGGCTACATGATGTAAAATATATGTTGATGACCTTTGTAAAATACAATTTTATTTTATAATGCGTAATTATACTTTCATAAAAAAAAATACAAGATTTATGCTAAATAATGTTCACCCCATTTTGTTTTAATAAATCTCTTGTCATTACAATGTACCCCTTATGTTTTATAAATTGCTACTCCCTCAGTTCTTAATATAAGAAATATTTATCTAATCTAATTAGATTAAGGAAGTTAGTTAATTTGACACATATCTTTTAAAACACTATAATCATATTCTTTAATTCCTTTCTTCACTCTCCTCCATGATTATTGTTTAGAAAGCATCTATAAGGGCAAATTAGAAAAAAGATTGACAAATAATAAAAATATGTTTTATATTTAGAATTAAGATCAACTTCTCAAATATATCTTATATTAAGAACTAGAGGGATTATTTTGCACTACTACTAAAGAGATAAGCAAATAAGATTAGCTAATTGTCTTGTAAGCTTACTGACATGAAAGCTCTTGGGAAATGGGAGGCGCTGGTTCAATCCTATATGTAACTTCAAATGCCTTGCTCTATAATTAAAAAAGAACAGTTAAGACGAGCATTTCTTACTAAATGATGAAATAAAGATTAAAACTAAAGCGAAACTGATGATCTAACAATTAATTTTTTTATGGACTAGAATGTTTACTTATTTACATTTGTATGCGTGTTATTCTTAAAACTGGAGATTGTTTCAGGCAGAATTTTAAACGAGACATTCGAAGCTTTATAGTAGAGCTTTTAATATCAAGCGCTAGACCATAAGAAATCTAGAAGTGTAAATGGTTGTTGTATGCATATTGGGTATAGGAATGGGCAAGATTTACGAGACTATTTGTTTCTGATTCTATTTTCCCCAAAAAAAAAAAAGAAACAGTTGTATAAAATTGTTTTTAAAGATCATAGAGGAAGGGAGACAAGAGAATTCAGAGAAATGTGAGACCAATGCAAAACAAAGTAACCGACGACGTTAGGGTTAGTTAACGGAATTGTTAAAATTACTAAAAGGATTGATTATTATTATTTATGGATTCAACAAAAGATAATTTTTTTGGGTGTTCATATTAAGGGTATTCTTGGGACAAGACAGGATCGAGAAGCCCCATCTAGAAGAAGGCCTCAAGAAGGGAAAGTAGTCCCGATTTTAATCCTAATTTTGAAAATTTCTCATCTCGATTTAGATCAGTATTTCCTGAAAATTTTGGTTTTTTTTTTCCATGATTTTGGCACAATTTTTACATGAATTGGGCTCAATTCTAGTATTTTCCTTTAGAGTAGCTAAGATATACTAATTAGTCTAATACAAATATTTAAAACAAATTAAAATTACAAATTCATAAAAATCCTAAAAGAATATAATATATATTCTAGATTGTTTTAGTTATTAGAGAATTTCAAAGATTATATATATATACGGATCGGAATTGGGAAGGGCTTACAAGTAGTAGCTTGTATGACATTGCTTTTATGAATCAGTTTATTATATAAGCCTGATTTATATAAATTGAGATTTCTCTTTCATATATTTATTTCATAGATTATAAAAATATCTCATAGACAATAAAAACTCCATCATATTATTTGAATGTCGCATCCCCTGTGCATTAATGCTACGAAGGAGACGGCGATTTAGCTTATTCGCCTCTGCTTGATCCCCTTGTCCTCCTCTAGGTCTCTCTCGGCCAATCGTGTTCGACAGTGCCCTCCCGTGGGTAAAATTTCAACCTGTAACTGAAGTTGAACTCGAAACGCTTCTCCATCCTCGCACAAGTACGGGAAGATGTCGGTTCTAATCGTCACGAGCTTAGGAGACATAGTGGTAGATTTGTACTCCGATAAGTGCCCCTTGACGAGTAAAAATTTCTTGAAGCTTTGCAAGTGAGTCTCAACATTCCATCATTACATTAGTAAATTTTTCTGATGTAAAATAATATCTGTTTTTGGGTTTGGCTATTCAACTCTTCTCCCCCTGATTTTAAGACATCAATGTTTGGTTCAAAACCCAGAACCCCACTTATTTGTTAGGTATAGCAGTAGTTTGAGCCATTTTAATAGTCTAGCTTGCTTATATATGAGGTATAACAATAGTTTGACTAATTCTTTGTTTCTCGCCTAGGATGAAATACTACAATGGATGTCTATTTTACACAGTTCAGAAAGATTTCACTGCTCAGACTGGTGATCCAACTGGAATAGGGAGTGGTGGTGATTCTGTTTACAAGTATAAAACCCGAACTTATAACTTTGCAATTTTTTTGTAATTATTGTTGCACGTTGAATTTTGATCTAATATTTTAACATCACTCTTCCTTTCAGATTTCTTTATGGTGATCAAGCTCGCTTTTTTAGTGATGAGATTCATATTGATTTAAAGCATTCTAAGACTGGTACAGTTGCCATGGCTAGTGCTGGAGAGAACCTGAATGCTTCCCAAGTACGAGATTATTTTACTTCAAATGTTCTTCTGTCAATCTTACTAGAGAAGGGGAAAATCTTGAATTAGTTTTTTATCTTATCTTTAACGTACTGTAGAAAATTGTTGTTGAATAATCATTGTTTCAATTTATATTTTCTAGTTCTACATCACTCTGCGTGAAAATCTTGATTACCTTGATGGAAAGCACACGGTAAGTATTTTTTTCCAGTTCTTTAGTTGCTTTATCTTGCTCTCTTGCTGTTAAATGTTAGTTTATCCTGTTTACAGTTTCTGAGGTGTGTCCATCATTGCAGGTTTTCGGTGAGGTAGCTGAAGGACTTGACACATTGACTAGAATAAATGAGGCTTACGTGGATGAGAATGGGAGGCCTTATAAAAATATCCGGTGTTTATGATTTCCACTCTGTATTTTCATTTTAGTGATATATTACCTTACTTTCTTTTTGAGATGTAATGTATGTATCTCGCTGAATTACTTGAACAGAATCAAGCACACTTACATCTTAGATGATCCTTTTGACGATCCTCCTCAGCTAGCTGATTTTATTCCTGACGCTTCACCAGAAGGAAAGCCAAAGGATGAGGTATTTGTTTGTTGCAGCACTAGATGTGTGGCTTGAAACCAAGTGAACAATAGATAGTTACTTATTAGTATAGCAACGGTGGTTCTTGGGAGAAAGACTTTTTTCTGGTAAAAAGGAATTTATTGGAAATGAAAATTTATTTTTTTCCCTATTGTGGTCGACTTCTAGTATATAAGCAGTTCATTTGTTGATCCACCTTTGGTATGTTTCTTTCATGGTTTCTTGATGGGAGCTTCTCTGTTATGTGCAGAGTGAGGGTAGAAATTTGTTTGTGCTGTTGCATTGATTTAAGTAAAATCTTGTAATCATTTTTCTCTTTATTTAATGAGGTTATAAGTGGGCACTGATATTGTTTAGCTTTATAAATTTAAAACTGTGTTATGCATTTGCTGTCAATTCAACCTCATTGTGATTAATTCCATTTTATGTTCTTTGACTCTTTGATAATCATATCTGTTTTAATACAAATCAATGTGGTTAACTAGATTATTGATGAAGTGCGACTTGAAGATGATTGGGTGCCCATGGATGAACAATTAGATGCAGCAGAGCTTGAGGAGGTTATTAGGTCAAAGGAAGCACATTCTAGGGCTGTTGTACTTGAGAGTGTAAGTATATGATACACATTATTTTTGTACGTTGTCTGTGATGATCCCTTGTGTAACTCTCTCTTCGTCATTATTTTAGGTAGGAGATATTCCTGATGCTGAGATCAAGCCTCCTGACAACGTGCTATTTGTTTGTAAATTGAACCCAGTTACTGAGGTGAGTGAGTGATCTATTTTGTCTGGGTTAATGATTTCTATTCTGCTCCTATTTCCCCCTTTTTCTTTGAGGTAGTTTTTTGTTGTATGTCCTTTTTATTATTAACGTTCACCTCATTTTCAATTTCAGGATGAGGACTTGCATACTATATTTTCACGCTTTGGGACTGTTGTATCGTGAGTAATATCAAATACTGGAGTTTTTCAATTCTGTTAATAATTGCGTTGTGTATTTCTCATTTGAATTTGAAATATTTGATTATAGGGCTGAAATCATCCGTGATAACAAGACTGGTGACAGTTTATGCTATGCTTTCATAGGTTTGTATATATTTCGTCTTTGGTAGCCTGAGAAAGAACTTCGTGAGTCATTTGGTAGTCACTGCTAATGAACAAATGAAAACCTGACTTGTATGACGCTTTAGCTGCCATGGTTCTTGATTATTTTTCCTCAAATATGCTCGCATTTGCATACAAAGTTGATATTCCCAGGGCACTCTATTATTTAGTGTAAACTGTACAAATCCACTCTGATTGTCGATAAATGGATAATTAGTGATTACTCTATTGCTGTAAATCGAGTGACAATCTTATTTACTTATTATTACGGCAGAGTTTGAGGACAAGCAGGCATGTGAACAAGCATATTTTAAGGTTTGTGCTAAGATGTCTTTCTATATTTCTGTGAATTAATGGCCCCTGTTTTGCTCCATGGCATTTGCTATTTTCATATTGCAGTTGGTTGAATTGGCTCTTTGTCTGTATACTTGGTTGGTTTAAGTTTATTCTGCATATGCATTTTGAAGTGACTCAAGGTTCCTTGTCATATAAGAGGCTTGCATTTTATTCTTTTTTCAAGAAAAATCATTTTTGCAATGCCTTTTTTCTTGCACGGTTGTCTTAGCTTTCAGTGACATTATAAACACGCAACTCGATGTGATAGCTACCTACATCTATGTGTTGAAATGATGTTTAAATTAAAACATATAATTTGATATTTAATTACTTAATAGATGAATAGATTTCAAAGGTAAACTAATAATTTTAAATCTTTACATATATTTAGATATTTTGATTTTAAACTACAATTTGACTGTTAAGCATACAATACATTTATCTCCTTTAGTTTTTTAAAAATTACAGAGAGTTACATAAATTTCATTTTATAATTGTCCCTTAGAATCTTCAGTGAAATATTGTCATGTTAAAATTCTAAAGTGTGGATTTTGAATATAGCATGATGATGCATTTCTAAGATTTGCTTTTTTGCTGAATAAAAAATCTTATTTCACTATCCTTGTTTTCTTTTCCCTCTTGAAACTGCAGATGGATAATGCTTTGATTGATGATCGAAGGATACATGTGGATTTCAGTCAGAGTGTGGCAAAATTATGGTCACAATATAGGCGCAAAGATCAAACTGGTAAAGGTGAGGATAAGAAATATTTATCGTATATAATCTGGCCATTTTCTAAGTGTTATGCCGAGTGTCTTTATTGTTCACTATTTTTTTAGGGGGTATTTCAGTATGCAGATATTTAGATGTAAATGATTCTTGTCATAATCTTGTATGAAATCATTTGGTTGTAGGTAATGGCTGCTTCAAATGTGGTTCTTCAGATCATATTGCCAGAGATTGCACTGAGGATGCTAAGAACCAACCAACAAAATACATCTTGAAAGACAACAATGCCCAACGGGGTGGGGATGATGCAAGGTTTGGACTTGCTATTGCATGTGTCTGTTGGTCTCTGTCAGTGTGTTCAAATGTGTGACGGTTGCTTCATGGTGTAGGTATGAAATGGTTTTCGATGGAGATGGCGAAGAGAGTCCAAGGCAAAGAAAGGGACACAGAAGGCATGACAAGGATGGGCCAATTGAGAGAAAAAGTAGGGGTCACAGGGATCAAGAGATGGTAGGCTCAGACAGCAGAGATCGGTATGGTGATAGAAACAGAGGAGAAATATATGAAAGAGGCGCCAGAGATGTGGATTCTCATGTGGAGAGAAAAGATAGGGATAAGTATATGGATAGACGTAGAGATGATGATGGCTATGGCCGGAAAGATGATCGAGACTCTAAGAAGAGATACAATGATGATGGCCGGAAAGATGATCGAGACTCTAGGAAGAGATACGAGGACGATAGCCGGACAGAAAGAAGGAGCAGTGCAGATTATCGGAGAAAAACGGATCCTAGCCATGTGGAGAGAAGGGATGACAGGGACAAGGAGGAGGGTAGAGATAGGGAGAAGAGAAAGAAGGATGGTTCAGTGGAAGATGGCCATGAAGACAGGAGGAGAATGGATGAGAGAGATCATAGGATGAAGCAGGAAGACCGAGGCAGGCAAGACTCGAAGAATGTGTCCAGAGAAAGAAAGAGAGATGCAGATGATGATGAAGATTACAGACGTCGAAGGGAAGAGCGTGGCCAGAGAAGGAAAGATGTAGAGTTTGATGATGATCGGCCTAGGAGACATCGTAGTGACAAGAGATGACTTTAGTTGTCACTGAAAATTCTGTCTTTAGTTTATTTATAGCCTCCTTTTATGATAGTCCATGACGTTTGATTTTTGTTTTCTTCTGTGGGTGCTCCATGTGCTAATGTTCACTTTGTTTGATCGGCAAGTGATGTTAAAGAAAGTGACTTGCTATATTTTTGGGGACAAAATATTCTATGATACTTCAGGTAGACACCAAATTGAGAACAATTTTTGATTAGAAACCCATATACGTTGGTATAGAGATTAGAGATTAATGCCTTATTGGTATAAGAAAAAGTTTTTGAAGGAAGTGAAAATGAAAATAGACGTGGAAGTGGGCTTTGAGAATGTTTGCTATGATGATGAAAGTGGGATAAAAATTTTATTTATGTATTTATATTTTGAAATGACTAGGATACCCATGAAGTAACCAGATCTTAGTACTATTTCCCACTTTCATATGACCACCATCACTGAAAGCTGTCTAGAAATCAAAAAGGGGTTGAAGACTATAAATATTCAATACGGAACTTGTCAACAAAACAATCGATCCCTAAAATATTTCTCAACTCCAAACAAAAAATTGAAGACCAGAAAATCATTATGGGTGTTTATATTAGCTCATTTTAAGTGATTTTATATTTGTGAGGTAAAAATGAGCTAAGAGTTTTACCTCAAGATATGAAATGATCATGTGATATGGCAAGCACCCTAAACCAAAAAGAACAGAAACCAACAAACTCCAACATCACTTCTCTATTGTTCTTGCTGTTGCCGATCCATCGCATCGTCATATTCATCACTAGTGAACAGGGTTGAGATCGAAGAGCAAACCAAATCCGTGCATCTTAAGGAAGTTCCATAGTCGGGCAACCACGTTGCCGCCACTATCATCATCGTCATTGTCATTGTTACAGTCACAGAACGTCATCGCTAAGGCCATTGAAGGTCATGGTTGTGAGGCACATCTTCGGTCAAGCACCATTGCTTCCTCCACTGTGTCACTGTCAGTGAAGTCTGGGTCAAACATGGATTAAGAAAGCCTTGAGGATAAAGATGGCAAATGAGGAAGTGAATTTCATGAGTATCCAGATATAATTGACCTCCACCCCATAATTATGGAATTAGATTTGTTGGGGTGGGATTTTTTTCCCAGGCACATATACCCTTCTATCAAAGAAATTCTTGTTCGAAATAATGTTAAGCGCTAAATGTGCACACACCTCTCAAAGGAAATTCAAACATCAGTTCGACATGTAAGAAACTAATTCTTTCTATTAAACTCAACCCCTAAAGTCCATGAAGTAAAATTTAATCTACCATAACAAACCAATTTTACAATTCCACTTCCACTTATCTATGCCCACTTACTGTATCGCAGGTTTTGATAATCCTTTATGCATGTATTTTCTCACCACAGGAACAACTGAAAATTCAAGCAATTAAATATGCAGAAGCATTAATTAACTGATTTTAAACTATTTATCAAAAAAAGATAGTTGCTTTCTAGAATTACAAGATCAGCCAATTCGTTTGGTACACATATAATAAATGTTACCTCAATTTTCATGGGAAAAAAAAACCTTCTTTCGAGGCCAATGGAAGCCTAATAAAGAACTCTAATATAACCTACCTCCAAAAAACGATTCTACAAAAATTTTGGCAAAACAAACTTTGCACGACTTCACCCTATGATTCTTAAAACCCAATAATACATCTTTCATTCAATAAAACCCCAGTAATTTCCTCAAGTCCTGTTCACTGATGCATTCTCCACCAGCATTCTCAGTCTGTTTCTGTTCTTTTCCCTACCAACCAATCATTTCCACTTGCCAAGATTCTTCATTGAAATATTTACTCTTGCAGAATTATCAGCCTTCACTTTTTTCCGCACTTAAATTCATCAAAAACTCTAATTCACCTCCTCTTCGCTGGTAACGTTTCACTTCCTCTTTGTTTTTTTCTCCTCCTTCCTTGATGCCTTTATTTCTTTTCCTTTTTTTGCTCTCTTTCTTTAATAATCCTTTTTCTGCTAACATTTTTAGTTTCTGTTTTTTCCGCTCTTCTGCTTTCTCCTCAAAGCCATCATCCAACATTTTCATTTCGGCAACATTTTTAGCACTGAAAACCTGAAAAACATTAAAAAAAATCAAACAAAGCCACAAATAATTAGTGTAATCATACATCTTAACCATCATCATTCACCTAACAGTAGCTAAAGGGCTTTTCATGGCAATAAACCTGAGTCCAACTCAGTAAGAGTTTTTATAAAAAGAAACTGAAAGTAGTTAAAATAACAAGGATATTAATATGTTTACTATATATTAATTAAAAAAAAATACAAAACCATGAATTTTAGACTGGGTCAATTACATGTTCAGTCTGTTTGACTCTCTGAACTACAGAATGGTTAGGATGTTCACCAGGTTAGTGGGTGAACCTGCCAGTCTAGTCTAAGTTCAAAATAATCAGATGATGCAAGAAAAGAAACTTCACAAAACTCATCAAGGAAAGCCATAACCTTGAATACGAAAAATGGAACTTCCAAGAAATGAGCAGATGTTCAATCACCAGGACAAAAAAAAAACCCAAAGGTACCACACCTTTTTCATCAGAGTAAGCACCTCATTCTCCTTGTACTCAACCAACTCAAGTTGCCTTTCAATAAGAGCTTCTACTTCATGAATGAGATTAACATCATTCTGCAAATGCCAAGAAACGAATCAGATGCAAAGACAACACTGAAAATATCTCCATAAACAATTAAGTGTAAAAATATAATTCGAATTACTTTACAAGCTATCTTTAAAATGGAAAGAAATACATATATAAATTGAACATATGTAGAAGCTTTGTAAAATAGCAGAGAACATATGTGCATTATAGTAAAAGGATAGAAGTATCGAAATAAGATAATGAAAGGGAGGAAAATATTTGTTCCCCTAATTCATTTTTGGACAACCATGAGTGATTATTATTTTTTTTTAATCTAACGACTAAATCATATGATGATTCAAGAACTATGTCAAACTTGAGGGCTGAAAATGATGTTTTATAACTAC
Organism: Albizia julibrissin; assembly: GCA_037074505.1. Classification (NCBI taxonomy): domain Eukaryota; kingdom Viridiplantae; phylum Streptophyta; class Magnoliopsida; order Fabales; family Fabaceae; genus Albizia; species Albizia julibrissin. Next base: position 29,222,619 of record CM073485.1, read on the forward strand.
CGAGAGTGTAACCTACTGTTCTGTACCAAAAAAATCACAGAAATAAGCTGCATGAAATCCAAATTTTCCTGACATGTATTTTGAACTATATGTTAGTGAGATAGAAACAGTGGTATGTTATACATTTTAAATTTCGCTTCTAATTTTGTTTTACCTGGGTAACAATGCTCACAGCCAGTCCTCCTCTACCTGCTCTTGCAGTTCGACCAACACGATGGACATAATCCCGAGGAAACCTGCAATGCATTCTCAAAATCAGTGATATTAGGTGTTAAGAAAGTAACGGACAAAAAAGGAAATTAAGCAAGAAAGGTTACCTTGGGACATCATAATTGATAACTAGATCAACTGTAGGAATGTCCAAACCTCGGCTGGCAACATCAGTTGCAAGCAGTATAGAAACCTTTCCTGATTTAAATTGATGAAGTGCTTCAAGTCTCTGAGTCTGTGATTTGAATGAATAAAGAGCTGCAGCTTCTTGATCGAGTACTTTTAGCATTAAATTTAAACGATGACAATCTCTGCCATTTTTAACAATAAAAAATAATAATTGTAGCTGGTAGTGGTGAACAACCCTTTATCATATGATTATGAACTGAAAAAAGGGCAATTACAAAGCACAATGCCATAAAAAAGGTGTCAAAAATTCAAGCAAAGTTTCATTTAGAAATAATACCTGCATGTAGAGAAAAATACAATGGTAGAACGAATGCCCATATCTTCCATTTTGGACAATATATGCATTAAATAAACCTCCTTGACTTTGTTGGGAACAAATATAATTTGTTGCTTAAGCGTCTCAACTGTTTTCAGGCCTTCATATGCCTCATAGACATAGAGCTTGTCTTGGTAACGCTCACGCAGCTTCTGTAGATTACTTGTCGTAGTTGCAGAAAAAAATAGGTTTTGCCGACTTTCAGGTATGCACTGAAAGATCAACTTCAAATCCTCCTGAAAGCCGACATCAAGAACCCGATCTGCTTCATCCAAGACAAGGAACTGGAGCAGCACAAGTTGAATACTTAGTAAAAAAGTAATTAGATAAAACATATGACGTTTAAGCATACAAGAAAAGGTCAAGTCCAATCATTAATTCCTGTCAAAAATAAAACTTCAATTTTTATCATTTATGTAAGTTTCTAGTACAAAGGAAAGAAAGGAAGGAAAAAAGTGAAAAGGGATCCACATGTTTTCTCCCAAAGTATTCTCTTCAAAAGTGGAGAGGTTTTGGAGAGAAAACATGCTTTCTAAAGTTGCTCCAAAGGAATGAAAAAGAAGCATAGGGCCCACAAATATTCCATATGGCATTATTGTCATTGTGGAACTAGTCACTTTTCTCTCTGTTTCATCCAAATATAAGCGAGGCAAGAAAATCTCAATGTTTTCTCTTCCCTCTATTTCTCTCCCATTTTCATTGCACATGCAAACAAAGTATAAAGGAAATAAGAGTAGATGACACTTTAACTATATAAACATAGTGAGAACCAGAGAGTATTGACCACCTTAGGAAATATCAAAGACTGCATACGCCCCTTTTTCAGCATATGCCTATTGCAAGACTATAAATCGAAATGGTGATGATGCAAATCAGGATGTCAATTAATGATTTTCCAACTGACAGTGACACAATTATACTAGCCTATTATGCTCAACTCTATGTAGCAAGGTTTTCTTCATATCTCTTCCAGTATTCTTTCCTCTCTGATTCATGTTAAAAACACGCAGAAAAACCTTTTAATTAATGCATACCAAAAGTGTAAAACAGAGCTATACAAAAGGATCTCGATGGACAAAGAGGCTGCAATAGTATGCACTATGAATGCTCCCATTTGCATCATAAATGGAAAAACTTCAAAAGTTCTAATTTTATCAATGATATGCACATAATAAGGAATGGACGGAATGGTGTTGGTATCATTGCTGACAAGGAATGGAGGAAGAATGTGGTGGACGTTAAGAGGATTGAGGACAGAATTATTTCCTTAAGAATGATTGTAGGAAAGGATACTATTAACATTATCAGTGCGTATGCACCTCAAGTAGGGGCAGAAGTACATCTTAAGGAAAAATTCTGGGAAGATTTGGATGGACTAATTCAGAGTATCCCACTAACTGAAAAGATTTTTATTGGAGGAGATCTTAATGAACATGTTGGTAAGGAGGCAGGACCTCATGCAAGAGCACATGGTGGTTTTGGATTTGGGTTGCTCAATAATGAAGGTCAATCTATTATTGATTTCTCCCTTGCATATGATCTCAAGATTGTCAACACTTGTTTTAAGAAGCGAGAGGAGCATTTAATAACATACAAGAGTGGAGCCGCGAGGTCACAGATCGACTTCTTCTTGGTAAGGAATTCTGATAGACGATTTTGTACTAACTGTAAAGTGATCCCTGGGGATGGCGTGACAGCACAACATAGGGTTCTGGTCCTTGATGTGAATATTAAGTATGTAAAACAAAAACGCCAACAAGTTTTAAACCCAAGGGTCAGGTGGTGGCAATTGAAAGGGGAAAACAAGGAGATTTTTAAGAGAACTCTCTTGGAGGAGGGGGAGTGGGAGTTGCAAAGAAATCCTAATATCATGTGGGAGAATATGTCTAAAAAGGTCCAACAGGTTGCTAAAGCAATTATGGGAGAATCAAAAGGTCTTGGTCGACAAGATAAGGAGACTTGGTGGTGGAATGAGACTGTTCAAGAGAAAACCAAGCATAAGAAAGATTGTTTTAAAGCCATACACTTATGTAATAATGCTGAAAATTGGGAAAAATATCGTATGGCTAAAAAGGAGACTAAAAATGCAGTGAGTGAAGCTCGTAATAAAGCATATGAAGAGTTTTATAAGGAGTTAGGGACAAAGGCAGGAGAGCGTAAGATTTAAAAGATCGTAAAGAACAAGGAGAGAAAATCAAGAGACTTGGACCAAGTGAGGTGTATAAAGGATGAAGAAGGAAAAATTTTGGTTACTGATGGAGATATTAAGGATAAGTGGGAAGCCTACTTTTATAAGTTGTTTAATGATGGTGGAGAAGGGTCGCATTGTGACTTGGAAGATTTGACTACTCGAGAAGGTGACCTCAATTTTTCATTTTATCACAGGATTCGAATTGGCGAGGTTAAAGAAGCTCTTAAGAAAATGGAAACTGGTAAAGCTGTCGGACCTGATGGTATTCCAATTGAAGTTTGGAAATATTTGGGCGAGGAGGGTGTGTCGTGGCTCACAAAATTATTTAATGAGATCTTACGAACCAAGAAAATGCCAGATGAGTGGAGGAAAAGTACTTTGGTTCCTATTTATAAGAATAAAGGGGATATTCAGAATTGCGCAAACTATAGAGGAATTAAGCTAATGAGCCATACAATGAAATTGTGGGAAAAAGTGATTGAATATAGGTTGAGGTTGGAGACTGATGTTGCTGAAAACCAATTTGGATTCATGTCAGGAAGGTCTACAACAGAAGCGATTTATTTATTAAGGGGGATAATGGAAAAGTATAGGAGCAAAGGACGAGATCTACACATGGTCTTCATTGATTTGGAGAAAGCTTATGACCGGGTGCCAAGAGATGTGCTTTGGAAAGCCTTGGAAAAGAAGGGGGTGAGGGTTGCATATATCAAAGCCATTCAAGATATGTATGCGGGGGTTACAACCAATGTTAGAACGTCTGGAGGTGTTACAAAGGACTTCTCTATAAGGATTGGACTACATCAGGGATCAGCTTTAAGTCCTTATTTGTTTAACCTAGTGATAGACGTCCTAATTGAACCTATAAAAGAGGAGATCCCTAAATGCATGCTTTTTGTGGATGATATAGTGCTATTGGCTGAATCTAGGGAAGAAATTAACTCCAAACTTGAGATATGGAGGCGGACTTTGAAATTGAGAGGTTTTCGTCTTAGTAGGAGCAAAACTGAATATATGCATTGCAAATTTGATAAGAGACAAAGTCAAAGTGAAGTGGAAGTTAAATTGGGTGGGCAAGTCATCCCGCAAGTGACAAAATTTAGATATTTGGGATCAATTATACAACAAGATGGTGAGGTGGATGGAGACGTCAGTCACAGAATTCAAGCCGGATGGTATAAATGGAGAAAAGCTACAGGAGTTATTTGTGATCGTAAAGTACCTAATAAGGTAAAAGGAAAATTCTACCGTACTGCTATAAGACCAGCAATGCTATATGGTAGTGAATGTTAGGCTTTAAAGGGATATCATGAACATAAAATGGGGGTAGCTGAGATGAGGATGTTAAGATGGATATGTAACCATACAAGAAAGGACAAGATTCGTAACACTCATATACGTGATCGTGTTGGAGTGGCCCCTATTGAAGAAAAAATGGTAGAAAATCATTTGAGATGGTTTGGACATGTTCAGCGATGGCCATTGAGTGCTCCGGTGAGAAGGGTTGATCAAGCAGTATGGAGTCCTGTCAAACGAGGTCGAGGAAGACCGAAACAAACACTCAATGAAATCATTAAGAGAGACCTTTTAATTAATAATATATCGAAATCTATGGTCTTTGATAGAGCATAATGGCGTCGTGCGATCTATGTAGCCGACCCCACCTAATGGGATAAAAGCTTTGTTGTTGTTGTTGTATATGCACATAACAATTTTTTATTACGTAATGACTTGTGGATCATAATATCACCAAAAAGGGGGGCGATTTAAACAGATCCTAGAGAACTTGTTGGAAAATTAAACCATCTAACAATCACTTGCCTAAACATATCTTATGCTATGAGCGTGTAGCAAGTTGATTCCTACAGTCATCACGTATTAGTCATTGGGAGGCAGACTTGTGTATCCTCAAATGCATCAAAGGAGAACTTGGTAAAGGCTTACACTATAAGGATTAAAAAACACTCCCAAATGGTTGGATATGCTGACAAAGATTGGGCATGATAACCTACTGACCGCTCACCCACTACTGATTACTATATATTTCTTAGAGGAAATCTTGTCTTTTGGAAAATCAAGAAACAACATGTGGCAAGATCTTGTACTGAAGCTGAATACTGTGTCATGACATTGGCAACACGTGATCTTGTGTAAATGAAACAATTACTCCACGAGGTCCAATTTTGAGATCTTGATTGCATGACGTTAAAGTCTAACAAAGTAACAAACTACTGCACACATCACTTTTAAAAAAAAATTTCATGAGGACCAAACACAAACAATTATTTGACATTTTCATCATAGAGAGAACCCTACTTGGAACTATTTCCACTAGCCACATCAACTCCAATCACCAGGTGCCTGATGTTCTAATTAAAGTATTAAGATGACATCATATTTCCTACATTTGCAACAAGCTTGGCACATCTGATTATGATTCATCAGAATTTGATAGTAAATAATTAGGATTGATTGTAATTGGCTGTAAATATCTAGGGAAGTTATTATTGGTAACCATTCGTCAAAATATGTTATATTGTATCCTTATATATACGAGACTCATGGAGGTCAGTCCCAGCTCACCACATTTTTCCCATTCCACTCCTATTTTCTCTTGAACCACCAAAAATAAACATCATTTATTAGAGTAACAATGAAATAACCACGAAGGCATAGCAAGAATAAAGCTTGAAACTCAATGACAGTGAAAAGAATCATCATCACCTTAGTTCTAGAAAAAACTGGAGGAATATCAGGATTATCCTCAAGCAAAACCTTGATCCTTCCTGGTGTGGCAATCACAACATGCGGCCTGGATGTTAAAATCTTGGCTTGCTTCAACATATCCATTCCTCCAACCACCACAGCTATCCGCACATGCAAGCATGAACCCAATGCCCTAAATTGCTCCGCAAGTTGATATGCTAACTCCCTTGTTGGCGTCAAAACCAAAGCAAAAACCCCAAAAGGATGCTCACCCAGTCTGTGAAGAATTGGTAGAGCAAATGCCGCAGTCTTACCACTTCCTGTCTCATCAATGCCAAGCACATGGCGACCATCTAGAATCTTCGGGATGCAATGTAATTGGACCTGTTGAGGCTTGCGCATCGCGAGCTCTTTGCAAGTCTTCACAGCCCATTCAGCAAGTCCAAGCTCTGCAAAAGTACTAGGATTGGTGGAATCAAGAACTGCGTCATCTGACTTTCCAAGGTGTTGGCTATCAAAGTTAATGTCTTTAGTGGCAGCAGAGGTGGTGGCTGTAGCAGCTGGGGCAGCCAACAAGTGTTTTTTTGAGGGTTTATGAGACTTGGAGAAGAGTGGAAAGTTTTCATCCATAAGAACTTGTTGGTCCATTTTGATAACACAATTTGGTTGGGTGTGCTAATGTATTAATGCTGAGCGTTTTTTGAGCAGCTGTATTAATACCAAGCTGAGTAAACACGATTTGGGTTCACTAAAGCAAAGGATGTGATCTTCTTGTACCTGAAGACACATGCAGTATATAATAATAAATACAACACTAATGTTCTAGAATATTGATTGTATTTGTATTCCATGCTTCACTAGCACTAATATTGATATAGTCCATCCAGCTTAAAATTTAAATTTTATAGTAATTACTTTGCCAGATGTAAAAGCAAAAAGTTAAGTCAATGTTGGTTTCATTTTATGCTGGATTCTCATGCTTGTTATAATGTCTATGAGGTAAAGCATCTTCACTTTGTAAAGAAAATCTAAATTTAAATTTAAGACCAACTATAATTGTCAAGTATAAGCCCATAATCAGAAAACTCATGCGCTCAATGCTTCAAATAATTTCCAAAGCCAACATATTTAGGTAAAGGGAAAGACACTCCGTCATAAATGCAAGCAAAAACAATAGCACATTCTTGAATACTTGTTTCTCGTCTCGATTTCAATATCCAATAATAAAACATTTGGCCTATCTTTAGGCTAATTCAAAGGCTCCATTCAAGACCAGATTATTATCTCTATGGGGTATTGCACCAGGAAATACCAAAAGAACATATTTCAAGCAAAACACAGCAGGGATGAAGCAGAAATCTAATTAAAAGAAACACACACAAAAGAAGCAGATTTGAAACATATATGATTAAAAAAAAAAAAAAGGGAATACATCTGTTAATAAAAAGAATAGAAAAACGTTAAAGCACAAAAGGGACGATGATGAAACCTGAAGAAGTGTGGGATGACGGTGAAGGCAAGCAAGGCAACCCTGGGAGCAGGTTGGTGCAGGGACAGGAGCAGAAACGCGGCACAAAGAGAGTAGCAGAACGCAACCTAAACGTTAGAGAAATAAAAAAATTTTCCGACTGTGAAATAAAGATATCAAAATATAAGTATAAAAGTACTAAATTACCCTAGAGAAACCCCAAAATTCCATTTAACTGCGTCTAACTACAGGAAAAATCGACAACAATTGAAACCACTCTACACTCTACGCAGGAACACAAAATGCATAATAATAATCCATTAGGGCATGCCATGGAATATGCATCAGCAAAGCTTCTTAGTAAGCATCCTATCGAAGAGTCTCCTACCTATCTCCTGCCGAACAGGTTTAACAAGTTCATACAACCTTAATTAGCATGTAAAATTCCGCATTAACCATTGAAAAAACATTTATTTCAGGAATTGCATTAGACAATTAGTAAAGCTTCATTTCTATATATATTAGAAGAATATAGAGCAAGCAGATACCAACAGAAAGTCCACAAGTAGAGACGACAGAGCTAATTTAACTGCTTCGGGGACGACGGATGAGAGGATGGACTGCCGCAGGGCAAGACTTTGGGGACAGCATGGCAAGCAGAGGAGAATGCAGGGCGAAGGAGTGTAGATCACCCGAACGGAGAACGGCGGACGGCGAGACGAGTTCCCTGAGAGCACACAGGCGGACGCCACAAACCCATGTTTTAAAAGCCGGAGCAGAGGTCGAGCCGGAAAAGTAATGGTTCAACCGGTTGAAACGGTCGAACTGTTCAGTCGGACCGGTGATGTAATAATTAAATTTAAAAATTATATATATATATATAATACAATTAATCTTTAGTCTAATTTCATAGGAAGTTAATAAAATCACAAAATATCATTTAAAGAAGAACATTAAGTCAATCATCAACCTAACAAAATATACTAATAATAATGATTTTATGACTTGTCAAATATTGATTTAAACATAAGTCTCTTGAAATGCATTTAGATAATACCACTCTGATCCTATTTATAAGTCATTTTTTACCAAAAAATTTGGTTCTATTTATAAGTTCATTTTCAGTGTAATAAATGAGATTATGACAATTTTACTCCTATTTATTATACAAATGAATAAATAATTTAAAGATAGATAGAGAAAAAAGAGTTAAAAAGTACACATTCATAAATGAGGGTATAGTTGTAAATTTATCCCATAATCATTGAGTTAACTATATCTCCTTTGTATGTGAGATTTAGTTAAAAGTGACTTATAAATAGGACTAGAGTGGTAAATGTTATCATCTTCTTGAGGAAATGATCTAAAATTAAGACATTCAACTCTAATTTCAGTGCTTTCAATTTCATCCTTAGCTTAAGGATGAACCTCATTGGCTTTTTCTTTAAAAGCATCTTTATAAAATTGTTTGTAATAAACCAAATTATTAAAATTAGTAACATATAATATAAATAAAATAAAGTAATATGTCTAAAATTTATATGTCATTTTTTTAATATTTTTTTGCAGCATCAAATTTTTTTAAAAAAAAATTTCAGCAAATTTTTTTTTCGTATTTTTTATTGAACCGGACGGTTTTTGAAAAGCCGGTTCGGTTTCCGGCTTAACCACGATTTCCGGCTCAAAAACGATTAAATTACGGTCCAAAACGGCTCCCTCAGAAAAACGGTCCAACATATAAATCCGGCCCGCCTCAGTGACCGGCCGACGGTCCAACCGGTCCGATCGTCCGATCCGGTCCGGCTCTCTAAACATTGCCACAAACTGTGTTTGTGTGAAGAGTACTGTTTTAATAGGCCCTCAGCAAGGAGGCTCGAAGGATCGGGGGAGACACGAATGAAAAATGCAATTTTTTTACTCATCTTTTTACAAAACATCAAAGGAAAAATACAGAAAAAAATTTTAAAATTATAAAATCTTTGAGGAATTATTTTTTATAAAATGAGTTATAAATTATTTATTAAGTTTCATCATTTCTTTATCAATTTTTAATAATAAATCTATAATATCTTAATTTTATTATTAATATTTAAGTATTATTACGATGTGATTTATTAAGTAACTTGGGGTTTTGAGTAAATTAAATGCGTTGTTTGAGATATAAAAACATAAAATTAATAAAATAGTGGAATGAGATTGAAAAAATTGTGAGTAATATATTTATTAATAATGAGATTGAATTTAATGAGATTATTTTACGGTAATTAAAAATCACCGTATAATTATTTGAGAATAAGGAGAAATTATCCAATATGAATTGAATTTTATGAAGATGTGATTATAGTTATATAAATAAGAGATAAGATGCAATTTTAAAAATAAAGTTTTACTCGAGGGATGTTTAGCACAAATAAGTTTTGGAATGGGTAAAAATAACAATGAACAATTAAAAATGGTGCAAATTAAATAAAACCGTTAAATTTGACTTAACGGCGTTAAATTATAAGAGAAAAAAACACATAACGGCTTATTTATTAAATTTAACGCCGTTAGGTCAAATTTAAAGGTTTTGTTAAATTTGCACAATTTTTAATTGTTCATTGTTATTTTTACCCCTTTTAAAACTTATTTGTGTTAGACGCCCCTCGGACAAAACTTTATTGTTAAAATTGTACATTAATCCTATAAATATGTAATAAAAGTTTTTATTTGAGTAAAATACACAAATAAATCTTAATTAATTATTGAGACTTTTTTAGAATCTTAGCAAATTTAGACATTTCCCAATATCATGATATGTATTTAAGAAAAAGAATAAGTAAAAAAATTATATTATTAATTTTAAAAAAGAGTGAATAAAAATTTGAAGAAAGAAAGAAAGAAGGAATAAAGAGAAGAAGAATGAATTTTTTTGTTTAAAAAAGGTGGGGCCCACACAATATTATAATATATTTCTCCATGTAACATCTCAAATTGTGGGTTTAGAATATAAAGAATTAGTCTAAATTAAGTAAACTACTAAACCCAGTTGAATCAAATGTCTTAAACATATCATGAGGAAAATGCTTAAGATAATTGTAAAAGGGCCTAGATATATTGAGAAAATAGTATGAAATGTTATTATGGGGAGTTAGAGAAATCATAAAGAAGTTTACTTCCCAAAAAATGGTCCAAATAATTTTAAAGCTAATTTTTAGAAATTTAAAGGCCTAATTTCCTGAAAAATTAAGGAAAAATAGGTAGAAGTCATGATTTGGCTTGAAAATTTCAAAAAAAAATTATTTTAAGGGTTAAAGAAGCTAATTAAGGAAGGAAATCCTTAAAAATTATTAAGGATTAATTTATGAAAATTATATAGTGAGCCAATACCAATTTAGAAAAAAGAGAAAAATTAGTAACTTTATTTTACGGACCCGAAAATCAGAATTGGGCTAAAGTTAAGCCAAATTATGAAATCTAAGGAATTTGAGAGATTTTAAATTAAACAAATTTAAAAAAGAAAATCCTTGTAAATGGGACCAATATCATAAAAACACATATGAATATATATATATATATATATATATATATATATATATATATATATATTATGTTTGTGTGTTGTTAACACACACACACACATTGTTACGAGTGTAGGGTGATGATGTATTTAGAAAGTGCAAGTGTACACTGTCGTAAACAACTAATATAGAAGTGAGTAGAGTATCGTTCCCACGAGGATTGATCACTAAGTGCCAAAATTGATAATTTTAATTCTATTTGGTCGATCGATTAGTTGTGATTGAGATTGCAAGATAAAAATGATGAAATATGAATACAAGAGATATGTAGACAAATATAAGAAAAAGCCCTAGGGATTAGATTTCACTTAACAAATTCCGGATTAAATCACTTATATATTCTAGTACAATTTATTCCACATGATTGATAGTCGAGTTTCCATAATTTAATTACTAGCTTCTTCCAATGTCAAATAATTCTATAATTAATTGCTAACCCAATATATTCCTATATGAATTTAAGCAATTAATCATGCATTAAGATTTATGGAACTCATTAAGACTACACAACCCATATGAATATATTCATATTTCATATGCAAATTATGATTTTAATTATAGGATCCACACACATGCATCTCCTTCCGGTCTCAACATGTATATTAAAATCATCCAAAAGGTACCCAGTCAATTGAAAGCATTAAGAACAATAATTGAAATTCAATCATGAAGGAAAAATTAAAACTAAAGTTAATAAGTTAAGATTCAATCCATCATTAGTAAGCTACATCATCACCCTAAGAAAAGGAAAATTAGCTCATGATGAAATTAAAAACAAAACAAACATAACATAAAAATATTATAAATATTGCATAAAAATTAATTACAAAAAGATAAAAATATAACTAATAGATGCATGAAAATGGAAAATATAGCCTACCGTAAAAGAGGAAAAACCTTCTATGTAGGTGGCAACCTATACTATCCATAAAGGAGGACTACCTAGGCCTTCCATATAGGAGGTAAAACCATCCATTTAGGAGGCATGTAAGAAGTAAAAAATGTAAGAAATAAATTCTAAAATAACAATTATCTCTCTAAAATAAAAGCTCTCTCTCTCTCTCTCTCTCTTCCTTCTTCCTCATTTTAAGATGTCAAGAACCTCTATTTATAGGCTTCAATTTTCAGGTGCTACAGTAAATTGCTACAGTAGCACTGAAACAGTAAAAAACACTTTTACACCGACGCTACAGTGAATCCAAACAGTACCCCCGCTACAATGTATTTCGCTATAATCGTATGAACAGTTTTGCTACAGTACCATCCCTTAAAAAAATCTTCTCAATATTTTCTTAATATGGTGTTGTAAGGCTTGTCAGAAGAAAATCATTATTTATTTATCTATTACACCCAAATTCATTATATTAAACTTCAATATCGTCCCCAAAATCATCATATAAGGGAAAATAAATGTGCAAATATTTTACTTATCAAATTCCCCCATACTTAGCTCTTGGACGTCCTCGGACAAGAATGAGTGACTAATAAGTGATTTCAACAAAATCAGAAGTGTCAAGTTATAAGCAAATACACAATTGAAGAGTAAAGAGATCATAGTATTCCTGAATCAACAAAAGTATAAACTCGTAACTTCATTTGAAAATGAATGAACCAAATTTATAATTGTGACTCATTCTCTCAATCTCTCAAGTGTTTAAAGATGAGTGTTTCGCTCAAATTCACCTAAAAAAATTGCACTGCCATAAGCTTGCCAAAAATCTCAATCTCTACTACCTAATTCACATATATAATTCAAATCAAAAGGACTTATTGAGGGTTGTAACAGGGCTATGGTAAAATGAATGTAAAAAGTGATATGAAGGGCTACATTTAAGAAGTAAATAGAACAATTGAAAAATGAGTCATCTTATGAATAGACTTATCTCATCACAACAATCCACCATTTTTATTCAAATACTAAATATATTTTTTTTCTTTTTCTCTTTTTTTTCCTTTTTTTCTTGTTTTTTTATAACTTCTGCAATTTTACAGTTGAAGATATATAGACCCCCGCACTTGTCAAAAGCTCATTTCACAAAGATTTCAAATACTCTGTTAATCTTTCGAATTAGGAAAAAACACTTGATATATCATTAAAACACATATTAATTGGTTGAGATATAATCAATCAGGCTCAAAGGGGCTTATCAACGATATAATTGTAAGGTTGTTTATTTGGCTCTGGCTAAACAAAATGAATGCCTTTATCATTTTTGAATATGTATGTGACATGTAATTTCAACCAGATTTAAAGCAAGTTCTAGAGTGACAACTTAACAGGTGAATATCACACACAAGAAAGATAATCATTATTGATCATATAGGCTCAAAAGCTCATAGTCAGGGGTTTTCAAATTCAGCTCATTCAATCTCAAAATTCATCATCAATCGCAACAATCAATTGTTCAATCATGCTATAAAATCTCTAAACTTAATTGATACATGTTTCAAACTTATATACTTCTTAAAATCATTGAAAAGCACTTACACAATTTTTTTTTCAGATCGAACCTTGTTTTTTTTTAAGATGAAATAGAAAAAAAAATGCACCTAATAAGATGCGTCTCAAGAGTTAAGAATAACTCTTTACTCTGCCATCTATGCATACCCCATGCATCTAATGGTTTTACTAACTAACTATCTAATGGAGAAACTATGCTTTTTTTATAATCCTCCCCCAACCTAAATCATACATTGTCCTCAATGTCTTCTAAAGATTAAAGAAGGTTTTTTTTAACAACCTAAACACACAATAAAGTAAACCAAAATGCTAAGAGTAAAACCATAAGATAAAAGAAAGTTACAACTGGATCCTGCTTCTGACTGTTATCTGAAGATTGCCCACCTATTTGCTTAACCAATGGATCTGGTTTAGGTTCATAGGCTTGTATTTGATCCAGTAGTTGATCTGCAGTTGGAGCAGAAATTATGGAATGGCGAGTCGCTTGGGGTATGAATCCTGTTTCCACAGCATGATCAAGAAAAGACAACAGTTTATCATAAAAACCATTAACATTTAACAATCTTAATGGTTTTTTATGAAAGTTCAGTTTAGCCCAATATGCAATGCTAGAGATCCCATCCAACGTTTCAAAACCACCGGGTAGAGCAATAAAAGCATCAGCACGGTATAACATACGTTCCATTCGTTTAGGCAGGCTTGAAACATGTAACTCTTGCCCTAAAAAGAAAATGTGATTTTCTAACTCATTTACCCTTATACACAAACTTTTACTACCATTAATGGTTACAGCAATGGCCACACTTGCTCTCAGGCCCTGGATACCTCCCCCGTAGATGAAGTTGATCTTTCTAGCAGCTAATGCACGTCCCAGTTCCTTTGCTGGAGGTATAAACTCTCCATCCTTTCCCAAGTCAATTTCACAAAAAATGCAAATAAATGTAAATCTACATTTTAGAGTGATACCACTCCTCTTTTTTTTTCCTCTCTCAGACATTTTTTGTTTTTACAAATGGAATATTGCATATTTATATTATAAAAACAATGACAACAAAATCATGCAAATCACACATTTTTCAAAAAAAATTTGAAAAAAAAGGGTCTTAGAAGTTTTCTTAATTACAAAATTGTCACAACGTTTTTCTTTTAGACCTTTCCCGCGAAAATCGGTCTAAATGTGGCGATCTAAATATATTTTTTTGTACTATTGTGAGATCATAGTTAACTGACGATAGACTATGATAAGAGCATAATAATATTTTGATAATAATAAATAGACGTAAAGGATTTTTGAGCTATAATGAAGAGTTTGAACCACTAAATAATTGTTTTAAGAAGTTTTAAATTTTTAGAAAAGCACAAGCATTTACAGGTTTGAACCCTGTGTTTGGACTGGGTTTTCAACTATTTACAAAAAATATTTTCTTCACATGTTCAAACTTGGCTTAGTGGTTTGAATTCATTATGTTTATAGCTCATTTGATATTAATGGAAATAGGGTGTCACACATCTTCACCATCATTCCGTCTTCTTCCTCTTCGTTCTTGCTTCTTCAACGTCGAGAGAGTGAGAGTCCTATGCTAATGGAGGTTTCTGGTACCTTTGAGTTTCATTTCTTCCTCATAAAATCACTAACTACAATACCTATTTCCTAAATATTTTTCTATTCTATGAAATCTTTCCATTAGTACAAATTTCATTGGGAGCAAAGCAAGTTTGATGGTTAGGGCTTTAAGCAAGTGTGTATTTTCAACAAATGGAAATCATGGGATTGTAGAGGTAAATAAATACTTGCATTTAATCGGATTACTTTATTGAATAAGGTTAATTCTTGCACTATAAGCTTCTTGTGATTGAACCTTAAGTGAGGGAAAAGGGATTTTAGTTTTTAGAATAAATTCTTAGTTGAAAATTTGATAATTAGTTATGGGTAACTCAAAAATACTTATTGACTGAGAAATTATCCCTAACCAAAGTGGAAGTGTTTGTGAATAGGAATTTTTGTTATTTAGATAGTCTTTTCATAAGATAAGTAATAAATATTTCTCCTTATAGTTTGTCCTTGTTGCTTCACAAGCAACCAAAACATTATTGGGTTTGGTCAAATATATTATCACTTTTTTTTTGTTATTGAGAACTAGGTTTATAAATTATCTGATTGGCAAAGTAGAAGTAAATGCCGGAAAATAAATATTTTGAGGATTCTTAAGTTTGTAGCAATTATGATTGTATAGAACTATGTTTGTAAATAATTGTTAAGAGTATTGTTGAAATCATGAGAAATTTGGATAATATATAGATTGTTATAAACCATAGTGAGAAAATGATAAGAATATACTAGTGATATAGGAGTCAAGAAAACAAGAAGTTATAAGGTAATTTTACAATTGTGTGTGTGCATGCGCGCAACAACAATGCCACATAATCAATAGTGTAAATTAATGCAAAAAGTAATGAATACACTAGAAATACTTGTTATGTGAATAGTGGATCTTTTGTGAATAGAAGATTGAAGGGATGACTTAGTGGATGGATGGATGTGAATGATTTGAGGAGGTAGAGGTTAATCATTAGGGGCATCAGGATATGAAAGAAAATTGTTAAGTAGAGCTCGACATAGATTCATATTGCAAGAATATGTTGATGATAGATGCTTGGTCTTAAGGATATAAGACCATGATTTAGGTAGGGAAGATGATGTGAATGATTAAATCAAGAGAACTATAGCATGATGAGGTTTAAGTAAATGTGAAATATTTTTTCTTTTCACATGAAGAAAAATGTATCAAGTGCTGCAAGTATAGAAGGTCAAATAACATTTCTAGATTTTATAAGTACTAAGTAATGATAAAGAGCAAAATTTGAACATGTAAGTAGACTATTGAGATTAAACTTCAATGGTGGACGAATTTGATTATAACGTAAATTAGTATGTTTCATGATTATTTTCTAAATTGAGAACTATAAGAGGATGAATTGTTAGTTTGTGTATGTGCCTTGGCCTAGTAGCATTTTATGAGAGTTTTCTTGATTTTTTTTATTTGTAGGCTTGAATTTGAGGGAGGTTAATTGTTGAGAAAGGTTTTAATAGTAGCATTGAAAGATATAAATAGCAATGTTTAGGTGTTAAATACCTTTTGAATCACTTTAAGATAAATACTTTTAGGAGAGAAATACTTTTGAATCATTTCTCTCCAATCTACTTTTAGGGAAGTAGGTTGGAGAGAAATACTTTTAGGAGTTGTATCTTGGAGTGAGGTTGATAACAATAACGAGTGCTGCAAACACCAAAATGTAAGAATGATGTTTGAATTAAGGACATAATAGAGTTATTGTTAGAAATTATGGTGTGTAAGTCGAGATTTGATCTATAAGTACATGGTGAATTTTAGTATGAGGAATTCAAAATTGGGTAGATAGACTTGTTGTGAAAATCTATTGGGCATAGTTAGATGTGGTAGTATGTAGATTATTTTATTAATGTTGTTGATATAAGAGGAAAATATTTAGGTGGAGAATTATGGTGGCTACCAAGGTATGAGGAATATATATATATATATATATATATATATATATATATATATATATGAGTTAATTGTTATAATAGGCGTGAGACTCTTAAGGCTAACAAAAGAGAGAGAGAGAGAGAGAGAGACAAAGTGAGAGTCTTAAGAACCGAAATAGGTTGAACATTCAAATGACCTTCTTTAGGATTAGGAAATATAAAGATCAAACCTGTGTTGAGTAATATACTTTGTTATGAATTTGAAATATTAATATAAGGATTGCACAATATCTTATAGTTATTTCTGAAAGACATGTTTTTGTAAGAAAAGAGTTCTTACAAATTATATTTTCTTAAGTAACGTATTGTGGCCAATTAACTTTTTACCATATTGATTTTTTAAAACTCTATGAATGCGGGGTATTGTTAGGAATTTGCTTGATGATTCAATCATATTAGAAATTTTTTTTTATGAAGTACTCAAATGTCGTTTGAAAAATATCTGTTTATATTTGGTTACAAAAGAAAAGATTTTGAATTGTGGTTTATTAAATGAAAAAGACTTTGAAAATCATGTTTTTGTACTTGGCTAGTTGGCCGACATTTGGTATTTTCAAAGCTGTTTAATCATTCTTAGGTTAAGGGGCAAAAATGTCATGTAGGTTTTCGTCCAGGGGTACTGAGTGTCTGGAAGTTTTCAAGGGGCATTTTTGCCCTAAAAGTTTTAAAAATGAGACAAATGTGCCCCTCCATTAACATACTCAAATGGTCAATGTTTGTTAACCAAATTCTGCAAAGGTAGTATGCCTATGTGGCATCCACCTTAGCCTTTCTCCATGTCTTATTTTTAAGGGGCAAAAATGCCCAGAAGCTTCCACTGAGGGGCACTGAGTGTTTGGAAGTTTTCGAGGGGGGCCATTTTGCCCTGAAAGTTTTAAAAATGAGGCAATTTTTTCCTTTCGTTAACATACCCAAACGGTCAACATTTGTTGACCAAATTCTACAGAGGTGACATGCCTACATAGCATCTACCTCACATTTTTTCCATGTCATACTTTTTATAAGAACAAATAAAAAAACTCAAGGTCGCTGATTGTGCAAATCTACAATCTCTCTCTCTTATTCAACAAAAAATTGGCATCCAAAAAATTGCCTCCCTTAGAGTTTTTAGAAGGAAAATATTTTAGAAAAACAAACTCAGATTGCTCTCTTGGATTGTGCGATCTCTCAAACTTAATCCCCCCCTTCCAACTTAAACCCAAAAAATCATATCTAAAAAATTGTTTCCCCCTCATATTTTTTAGTAGGAAAATATTTAAGAAAAAAATTAGATTGCCCCTAGGTACAATCTCTCATATTCATTTGTTTTTTCTCTCTCTTGTTGGGTGAGTGATTGGGTAAGAATTTAGTAAAGTCAGCCTTCTTTAGACTTTTCCTTAGTGCTCCCCAGATGTGATGCAAAATCAAACTTTACAAATCGGTGAAAGTTGGCTACAATTAGCCATGTGTTTGAGGGTTGATCTGAGTTTCATTTTGTTGACTCTCATTTCTCTCTAAACTCATAAGTCAGATTATCGGAGAAGTGTAGCTGGAGAAGGCTCAGTTTACCAGCCAAACTAAGCCCATCACTCTCTGCCACCAGAAGCTCAAAATCGTCGCTAGTAGATGCAGCCCTTAGGTCTCTCTAAGATTTGAGTAAGGGAGATCAATATGACTTCTGAGTTTTTTGGATGCAAATTGCTGGGTGAATCAAAGGGAGAGATTGAAGAATTGCATAATCAGTGACCTTGAGTTTTTTTATTTGTTCTTATGAAAAGTATGACGTGGAAAAAAGGTGAGGTGGATGCCACATAGGCATGCCACCTTTGTAGATTTTGGTTAAAAAATGTTGATCGTTTGGGTATGTTAACGAAAGGGCAAAGTTGCCCCTCTTGAAAACTTCCAGACACCTAATACCCCTTAGTGAAAACTTTCAGGGCATTTTTACCCTTTAAGAATATGATGTGGAAAAAGGCAGAGGTGGATGCCATATAGGTATACCACCTCTGCAAAATTTGGTCAACAAACGTTGACCGTTTGGGTATATTAATGGAGGGGCAAATTTGCCCTATTTTTAAAACTTCCGGGGTAAAAATGCCCCTTCGAAAACTTCTAGACACCCAATGCTCATAGGTAAAAACTTCCTGGGCATTTTTGCCCTTAACCCATCATTCTTTTTCCATGATGCCTTCATGAATATTTTTCATAGAGAATGCCAAAAAAAACTTTGGAAAAAATATTGAATTAGGGAAACTGCATTCATAAGAAAATTTGGAAGTTTATGAGATTTACAAATTCTAAACTTGTTTAAAAAATGAAATTAAAAGAGTAAGGGAAAAGTGTAAGTTGGGGATTTACTGTTTACAATAAAAAATATATGATTGGGGTTGTTGATTGAGGATATAGAAATTTGAAATTTTATCTTCTGGATTTTAATGGTGTTATCGATCTAAACATCATAAAGTTGTATTAAAAGGCTATTGGATAAAATTTAGCAAATTAGATATTCCTTGAGGATTCCAGAAGTAAGGATAAGAATTATTTATGATATTAGGTTATGTGTCGGATTGGCTACATATGAAAGGGGGCCCCCGGGGGGGTGGGATCTATGAGCCTTAATGTAAGACTATAGGTTAGTACATGATTTACATGAGTTGATTGTGAGGAATAGTGGCGTATGAACAAAGAAGGTTTCTCTGGTTTTATAGGTTCCGAATAATAAGGGATAAGTCGAAAATTATGAGGGTTGAAGAATAGAATTAATTATATAGTGTAATAATAATGTTAAGTATCTTTCTTTTCCCACTAATAAGATTTGTATAGAGAAATATGGTTGTATTTGGGAAGGACTTGTGCAATCAAATGTAATGACATTTGGATGTCACCGATTAAGAACATGATGAAAGTTTAAAAAAAAAAAAGTTGTGTAGATATTAGGAACCACGTCACCCATTAACGCAGTGCAGCTGAAAAAAAAATGACATGTAAACTTTAGAAGATTTAAATTGGTTTATGTGATTTATGTGGCACCAAAATTCATAGTTGACATATAAGTGAGTGGTAGAAAAAGGAAATAAGAAATCTTATAGTATGCTAAATTTTGGGGACAAAATTTCTAAAAGGATATGAAAATTATAACATCCTAATTTTATTATTAATATTTAAGTATCATTATGATATGATTTATTAAGTAACTTAGAGTTTTAAGTAAATTAAATGCATTGTTTGAGATATAAAAACATAATAAAATAGTTGAATGAGATTGAAAAACTGTATATAATATATTTATTAATAATGAAATTGAATTTAATGAGATGATTTTACGGTCATTAGAACTCACCGTAAAATTATTTGAGAATAAATAGAAATTATCCAAAATAAATTGAATTTCATGAAGATGTGATTATAGTTATATAAATATATTATAAATTTTAATTTGAGTGAAATACATAAATAAATCTTTATTAATTATTGAGATCTTTTTAGAATCTTGGCAAATTTGACATTTTCCTATATCATGATACGTATTTAAGAATAAGAATAAGTATAATTTTTTTATATTATTAATTTAAAAAAAGAGTGAATAAAAAATAAAAGAAAGAAAGAAGGAAAAAAGAAAAAGAAGAATTATTTTTTTAAAAAAAAAAAGTGGCGCCCACACTATATTATAATATATTTCCCCCATTACTTTCTCACTCCAGCGCGTCATCACCGTCATTCCGTTTTCTTCCTCTCTGTTCTTGCTTCTTCAACGCTGAGATAGCGAGAGTCCTCTGTTAATGGAGGTTTCATATACCTTTAAGCTTCATTTCTTCCTTATAAAATCACCAAACTATAATACTTATTTTCTAAATATTTTTATATTCTATTAGAGCTTTCCATTAATACAAATTTCATTGTGAGCAAAGCAAGTTTGATGATTAAGGTTTGAAATAAGTATGGATTTTCAACAAATGAAAATCATAGGATTGTAGAGGTAAGTAAATACTTGCATTTAATTGAATTATTTTGTTGAATAAGGTTAGCTCTTGCACTTTAGGCTTTTTGTAAAGTGAGGGATGGGGGATTTTAGTTTTTAGAGTAAAGTTTTGGTTGAAAATTTGATAATTAGTTATGGGTAACTCAAAAATACTTATTAAAAGTTGATTTTGTGGCTATATTATAAGTTTGGGTGGTTTTTCTATTTATGGAGAAATTATGACAAATTTTTGAAGTATTTTTAGAATTAACAATCTGGAGACTGTTTGGCTAACGAATTATTTTAGTTAGAAATTTTAGGTAATAAGGATCTTGTAGTTAAATTTTCATAATGCAATAACTCGAAATTCTTACCCAGAAAAAGGGAATTTTGGAATAATAGTGAAATTGTAACTTATCTATTTTTCTGGTAACTTGAAAAAGTGATTTGGGATTAAATAAAATGGTTAAATGTCATTTTTGCCCCATAAGTATACACGTAGGGTCAATTTTACCCCGGAAATATTTTTGGAAGCAATTTTTCCCCAAAAGTTTTAATTTTGGAGCAATTTTTCCCTGATCGTTAACCCCGTTAAGTTTGATCGCTAATTAATCAAACCAGGGGCAAATTTGCCCCAAAGTGAAAACTTTCAGGGCAAATTTCAAACTTAACGGAGTTAACGGTTAGGGCAAAATTGCTCCAAAATTAAAACTTTAGGAGCAAAATTATTTTCAAAAATACTTCCGTGGTAAAATTGGCCCCGGGTAAATACTTTCGGGACAAAAATGGTCTTTAACCATAAATAAAATGTTATGAAATGTTTGAATTTTTGGAATTCATTTGACAGGCTTGAATTCGAAATTCTTATAAAAAGGAATGATTTGGTTAAGTAAAAGATAATTATGAACTTGAACATTTGAAATTAGAATTGAGAAATTATAATTTAAGTTAAGCATCTGGAACTTAATTAGTGACTTAAATAAGTATAATAAAGTAGAAGAATAGGGAGAATATCATTAGGATAGTAAACATATGAATGGTAGAGATATTATGAATTTTTCTAAAGAACAAGTAAGTGAAGATTGAGAGTCTAGTTACTAATTGTTAATCATGTTATTAGTTATCATCTTATTGATGAATATTCACATATATTATGTAAACTCTCCTTAGTTGCGTTTGAGCATGGGGTTTCAAAAGAATGGTGGTAACTTATTTTAGGTTTGGCAAGAGGTAACCGCTTTCCAATTTATCTTATATGCTTGTTGAGGTGATTATAAGTGTATGTTAGTATTTTCAATTGCTAGAAATATATGTTATAGTATTTTAAATATGAAAAATATACAAAGATAGTAAAAATAATCTTTTTAGTAAACTTGTTAGTTAAATGGGTTTATCTAAATGTTGATATTGCATGTCATTGAGTATTAGTTAAGCGAATAACGTGGTGATACTGGATTTTGTGATGTTGAATTATTGGATTGCATATTATACTGTGTTGGATGGTATGGAAATCTGATTGTGGAAGGTACCACGTGGTACAGCCACCACTTGACACCAAGTGGCTGGCTTTAACATTCTTAGGGCCCTTGGTATTACTCTTTTTTGGCCAGGTAAGGGTCAACTTAAGGGATATATGACCGCTTTCCATGTTCTAAAGAAAGGAAACCCATGGTCCGATATTAGTTCTGTAGCTTTTGGATGAGCTACACCTCACTATTAGAAAGCTTAGTACATTCTTGTCACAAAGATGAATCATATTATGTGTTGTAGCCCACAGGTTTTGTCAATGGTTATAAAGAGCTTATAAGGATGATTGAGGGGGGTTCTATGCATACTTAATTACTCCTTGAACTACTATTTTTTGTGGAAAAAACTTGATACTTTATATTATATGATTTTATATTTAGCCCGCTTAACTATCTTATAATCATTCCCTGCATACTTGTTAAATTGGAATTGTGGTTACTATATCCATGTGACTCACCCCATAGTTGATTATTATTTTTCAGGTAAGGTTTCTTATGGGATACATTTAAGGAAGGTACTTGAGGTTTAGGTTGGCAATTGCTCCTTCTAAATCTTCATCTGTTTGTTAATTATGTGTTGACTTTGTATTTTCCACCTAGGCCTCATTCATATTTTGATGTGAACTATGAAACATTTTTCAAATTTGCACGATTGGTTTACTTTTCTACACTCTAGCAAAGTATTGATGGAGGAGGTTTGAGACTATGGATCTTAAATTGTGATTCTTATTATAGATCCACTTTTGTGAACTTTTAAGAGTATTCTAGTTTTATATGAAATGAGATTATCCAAGAAAGTTATGAATTATGATTATTGAGATTATATTTGTGAGAAATGATATTGGACCTATTGGTAAATTGTGTTATCGGGCTTCAACTGTCCAAAACCCAATTATCATAGTTATTACGATGTGTAGATGATTTATTAAAAAGTGCAAGTATACACTATCATAAACAAGTAATATAGAAGTGAGTAGAGTATCATTCCCATAAGGATTGATCACCAAGTACCAAAATTGATAATCTTTATACTATATAGCCAATCGATTAGTTAGTGATTGAGATTACAAAATAAATTTGAATGTAATTGAGATGAAAATAAATATAAGAAAAGGCCCCAGGGATCAAATTTTACTTAGCAACTTTCTAGAGCTGGGGTCGGGTCGGCCCTTGACGGGCCAGGGCCTAAAAGGGCTAACCCTTTTAGGTTCTGGGTAAGAAAAATTGTTGTTTTTAAAGCCTGGTCCGAGAGCATGCGGGTCAAGGCTGGCCTGTAAGGCCAGAAGCCATTTTCACAAGATTTAACTACACGCCTCATGCAATAAACAAATACAGTTACTAATTCATAATCAAAGGTAAAATAATGCCTACAAATAACTCACAGTCTCACACAAAAGCATAAGAAGTAAAGCTAGTAAAAAGGGCCAGCCTTTTTAGGCTTGGATAAAGAAAGACAATCATTTTTTGAGGCCCGATTAGCGAGCATAAGGGCTAGGACTGAAGCTATTTTAACAATTTTTATTTTTTTTAAAATTACAACAATGAAAGTCTTAATTTAACACATAAATATTATCAAAATTAGGGCGTAAACGGTATGCATCATACAACAAATAAACACAGTCATTAAGTCATAATCAAATGTAAACTATTGTTCACATACTACAATTACAAATAATTAATAAGAAGACTTGACAAAATTAAAAATACTTCTTATAAATATGTCTTGAAAAGTGTAAGTAGTTAACAAAATAAACAACACAAGATATAAACAAAACAATCACTAGAAAATAAGTAAAAAAATACAAAATGGGTAAAAATGCTTATAAAATAAGAAATATCTTTTATAAATTTTTAATTTTTATGATTCTTAATACAAAATATTCTTATAAAACTTAATTCTAAAAAAGATAATAGCAATTAAATATTTGCAACATCATTACTAAAATATAAAAAAATTAATAATATTATTATCATATAAATAATTTTTTTTAAAAAAATATACGGGCCTAAAAGGGTCGGCCCGTAGCCCTCGGGCCTACAGAGTTGGCTCTTTTAGGCCCGCTTTCACTTTTGAGATAAAAATCTTAGGCCCGACCCTTATAAATTCAGGGCCTAGACGGGCCGGCCCGACAGGCTCAGCCCATTTTCCTGACTCTACAAATTTCAGATTAAATCACATATCTATTCTAGTTTAATTTATTCCATATGATTGATAGTCGAGCTTCCCTAATTTAATTACAAGCCTCTTCCAAAATCAAACAATTATATAATTAATTTCTAATCTAATATATCCATATATGAATTAAAACAATTAATCATGCATTAAGATTTATAGAACTTATTAAGACTACATAACCCATATGAATATATTCCTATATCATATGCAAGTTATGATTTTAATTATAGGATCTACACACATGCATCTCCTTCCGGTCTCAACATACATATTGAAATAATTTATAAGATGATCAATCAATTAAAAATATTAAGAACAATAATCAAAACTCAATCATGAAGGAAAAATTAGAACTATACTTAATAAGTTAAAATTCAATTCGTCATTAGAAAGCTACGTCATTACCCTAGGAAAATGAAAATTTAGCTCATGATGAAATTAAAAATAAAACCAAAATAAATTGAAAACTTCATAAACATTGAAGAAAACTTAATTATTAAATTCTAAAACATAAAGATACAATTACAAGAAGCATAAAAATGGAAAAATCTAGCATTCCATATATGAGGTAAAACTTTCCATGAGGTGACAACCTATACCATCCATAAAGGAGGACCACCTAAACTTTCCATGAAGGAGGCATGCAAGAAACAATAAAATACATGAAATTAACTCTAAGATGGTGTGTCTCTTTATGTCTTTCACTCCTCTATTTATAGATGAACGGGGTGCAAAAATTTTCACTTGTTTGGTAAGAATCTTGACTTTAAACCACCAATATTGACCTTATGACCACCTTACTCCTTGATTGCAACCAACTTTTGACAATTAAAATGGTGGAATCTCATATTTTTGTATTCATTAATGTTGTAGATATGGATCTTAGCTTAAAAACGCATGTGAGAGTTTCTAATTTCAACATTTATAGCTCCAGGTATAGCCAAATTAGTAGGCAATGGTCAAACTTGGACAAATTCACGCACTCAACTTCTAAGAAACATTTGAAACTCTTGAAGGCAAAACTGAGTTTTAGCCTCAACATGAAAGTTGTAGGAATTTTTCTTAGCTTTTTAATTCTTATAAAGAACGTTCTAATATGACATCTAGAGCTCCAGATATTGCTTGAAAACTAAAACAAGGTCAAATTTTGGTATTTTTCAATGAATTCTATTTTATATCAAAATCATTATTTATTTATCAATTACGCCCAAATTCATTACATTAAGTTCAAATATCATTTAAAAATTCTTCATATAAGGGAAAATAAATATAAAAATATTTTACTTATCAAATTCCTTCATACTTAGCTTTTAGACATCCTCGAACAACAAGGAGTGACTAATAAGTTCTTATTATGATTTCAACAAACTTAGAACTATAAAGTTATAAGCAAGGACACAATTAAAAAATAAAGAGATCATAGTATTCATGAATCAACAAAATTATAAATTGATAACTTTATTTGAAAATAAATGAACCGAATTCATAATTGTGACTCATTCTCTCAATCTCTCAAGTGTTTAAGGGTAAGTGTTTTGCTCAAATTCACGTAAAAAAATTGCACTACCATAAGCTTACTAAAAATCTCAATCTCCACTACCTAATCCACATGTATAATTCAAATCAAAAGAACTTATTAAGGGTTGTAATTGGGTTAAGGTAAAATGAATATAAAACATGATATGAAGGGCTACATTTAAGAAGTAAATATAGCAATTGAAAAATGGGTCATCTTATGAATAAATTTATCCCATTACAAAACCCAAAATTTTAATTTAAATATTTAATATCTTTTATTTTCTTTTTTTTCTTTTTTTTGTATAATTTCTGTAATTCTATAGTTGATGATATATACACCCCTACACTTGTCAAAAGCTCATTTCACAAAAAAATCAAATGCTATGCTAATCTTCTAAAATAGGTAAAAACATTTGATATATCATTAAAACACATGTTAATGGATTGAGAATAAAGAAACAATCAATTAGGCTCAAAGGGGTTTATCAACGATATAATTGCAAGGTTGACTATTTGGCTCTGGCTAAAGAAAGAAAATGAATGCCTTTATCATTTTTGAATGTGCATGTGACATGTAATCTTAACCAGATTTAAAGCAAGTTCTAGAGTGACAACTTAATAGGTGAATATCACATACAAGAAAGATAATCATTATTAATCAAATGGCTCAAAAGCTCATCGTCAGGGGCTTTCAAATTCAGCTCATTCAATCTCAAAATTCATCACCAATCTCAACAATCAGCTGTTTAATCATGCTATGAAATCTCTAAATTCAATTGATCAATGCTTAGAACTTATATACTTCTTAAAATCATTGAAAATCACATATACAATATTTATTTATTTTTTTAGTTCGGGCCTTTTTTTTTTAAAGATGAAACAAAAACATGCAACTAATGATATGCGTATGAAGAGTTAAGAATAACTCTTTACTTTACCATCTTTGCACACCCCATGTATCTAATAACTTTACTGAATAACTATATAATGGAGAAATTATGCTTTTTTTACTACTCTTCCCCCAACCTAGATTAGACATTGTCCTTAATGTCTTCTAGAGTTTAGAAAATTTTTTTATTTAAAAACATAAATATACAATAAAGTAAACCAAAATGCTAAGAGTAAAACCATAAGATTAAGGAAAGTTACAACTGGAGAGTGGTATCTGGATTCTACTTCTGACTGCTGTCTGAAGATTGCCCACCTATTTGCTTGACAAATAGATTTAGTTTAGGTTTATAGGTTTGCAATTGATCAAGTAGTTGGCGTAGAAATTATGGAATGACGATTCGCTTGGGGTATGAATCATGTTTCCACAGCATGGTCAAAAAAGGACAATAGATCATAAAAAACCATTAACATTTAACAATCCTAATAATTTTTTGTGAAAGTTCAGTTTAGCCCGCTATACAACACTAGAGATTCCGTCCAACGTTTCCAAACCACAGGGTAGAGTGTTAAAAGCTTCAGCATGGTAGAACATACATCACATTCCTTCAGCCAGCTTGAAACCTGTAACTCTTGTGTGATACCTTATTTCCTATAACCTCGGATGAGTATAAAAGAGTAGTGAAATCATTTGGGAGACCAAGATTCAAATCCGACTACCCAACTTTTAAAATATTTGCAAATTTCTCACCCTTAGCTCAAGAGTTGAACCTAGGGTTGAAAGAGTAGTAAAATTTTCACAAACCATTTTCACAATCTCATTTAGTCTCACCGGTCCTTTCTTTATATTCATTTATCAAAGTCGGCGAGTGTTTATCTTAATTACATTTCGTTAGCGATGGGAAGCATAAACACACATTATCTATCATTCATCCATTTGATATTCTTACATGGTTGTTATGCTTACAAGGCATACATCACATATACAACCCAAAACATATACAAATCCCATAGTATCCAAAACATATGGAATTAGACAATCAAAATAACTAAGGTCTTCAGCATCCCAACCTTTAGTCATCTGCATTTACCTTTCGCTTGCCCCTCAAGCTTTCTCCCTATACTGGAAGTGGGTTTTTGAAAAAGAGTGAGATTCAAAAGAATCTCAGTAGCAACGTATATCAATCATACAATAATAACATTACAAGGCATGCTAAACAAACATCATTCATCAGAATCATCACAACAGCAATCATGCATCACATGAAACTCTATCGTAGCACTAGATATACTACAAGGCCCCGAGGGATACCTGTGCAATAGGCCCTGAGATCTGCTCGTGCATTGGTGATCGTTATATTGGCCTGAGCGTCCACCTGTGCAAAGATAGGCCCTAGTAGACCACCCTGCATATTCAAAATACGTTAGACAATTCTTGATGAATACACAAATCATTTAATGCATACCATAACATATGAAAGATAAGTTACTACCTGGTTGCTTTTCTCTAGCAACTTCCTCCCACCTTTCCAAGTTTGGGCAAGCCTTGAGTCCCAGATAATTACCAAGTCTTGAAATCTTGAATATACTATAAATGAGTCATTACTCATTCATGCACAATTCCAAATTCATAGTATTGGTTAACTTAGCATAATAGTGCTAAATTACCAAAATGCCCCTTAAGACCCGGTCTCACTATACTTTACCAAATTTATCACATGGGCCAATCCTATACAATTTCATGTATAGAATCCATTTTTGACTTCCAATTGGTCAAAATCAGGCCCAAATGACAAAAATGCCCTTGACAGCCCTTACTTAAGGCTTTTAAGGGGTAATTGGTCATTTCACATTTTAGGGCTTTTCTCACTTTATCATCAACATAGACCCTACAAAATTTTACCTCCTAAACTCAATGGAAGCATCAGAGTTATCAAATTCCTACTCCTTTAACACATCCAACACAGGGTAATCCAATAGGATTCCTAGAAAAGTTGTGTCGGTTTCTCATTTTCTCTTGCCTAATCAACTCTTTTTTTTAACTTATAATCACAATATTAGCTATTTAGACATTCATTAGAATTGATTTGGAGAACCTTGAACATTAAGGTCTCTCATGTTTCATGAGTTAACTCTTACTAAAACAACTAAAACCAAGTTAAGAACAACTCTAATAGCATCAATCAAGTAAGAGTAACAACTTTAGAAGATTACCTCTTAATTTCTAGCACTTTCTCTCTCTACACATTTCTATCTCTCTCTCCAAAACTCTTGATTCAGCTTGAAAATTATGGATTCAAAGGAGGAGAGATGAGTAGGAGAGGTTATGGAGGGATTAGGAAGCTTAAAACACAAGGTAACAACTTCCTTACCTTGATTTGTGAAGAACCCTAGCTTCTTCTTCACGTTCTCCATTCTCAGATCCCTCTCACTCTTTCTGATTCAGTTTGCACCAGAAATGAAGGAAAGATGAAGGGAATTATAGATATATTAGGATTAGTTAATTACTTTAACAAGTGGTAATTGATCATTGGTCCAAAAATGCCATTTCTCATTTAATATTTCATTTCCCTTCATACTCTCTTTATTCCAACCGAATTTGCATGAGAAATGAGGGAGTATATATTAATCTTACACTATTCCATTGCCATCTTGCAATATGTTGACTTTTGTCCTTTGACTTTTGACTATTTGACATTTCTTGATAATAATTCATCAAAATAGGTTTATTAATTATCAAGTATTCATTTCTTTCTTTTTAATTCCCATTTAACTGAAATTATTAGGGATATTAGGGAAAAATAATTATTTCCCACTTTATGGCAAAATTACCATTTTGCCCCTACATTTTATGATTTACCGTAATAAATCATTTCTCGCTCATTTCCATTGGTTTGACCCAATATTGACACTTAAATAAGGCCACTATACATGTCATTCAATTCTTAAATTTTGGTTACAATAGTAGCCCTTTAAGTGGACATTAATTTCCTCTTTGTGTCTTTATTTGGCCGAATTATATGTAACCGATGATTGCCATTTTTCTGTAAATTTATACATATCACAATTCACTATTTTATTCTACTAAATATCATAAATATACATGTAGGGAATGTTGGTAAAAAAGTGGTGTATTACATCTTATCCCAAGGAGAAGATGTGATCTTCCAACTCATTCACCCTTATACTCAAACCCTTGCTACTGTTAATGGTTGCAGAAATAGTCACACTTCCCTTAAGCCCTGGATGCTTATCTTGTATACAAAGTTGATCTTTCTAGCAGCTAATACATTTCCAAGTTCTTTTGCTGCAAGTAAAAACTCTCCATCCTTTCCCAAGTCAGTTTCACAAAAAATGTAGATAGATGTAAATCTACATTTTAGTATGATACCATTTTTCTCTTCTTTTCTTTTAGATATTTTATGTGTTTGCAAGTGGAAGAGTGCATATTTATACTACTAAAACAGCGACAACAAGATCATACAAATCATGCATTTTTCAAAGAAATTTGAAAACTTTTCTGACACAAATGACCGGTATAACGTTGCATGAAGAAATTAAATAAAATGAGTAAAAAAAGTCAAAAGTTACTGAAAATACAAGACATATTAGACAAAAGCATGATTATGTACAGTATTTGTGATTATGGCTTGCATCTTCCTCTGGTTTTACGTCTAGTAACGACTTAAACGTTTTCTATGATCGAGGATTTGCTTCCCATCTAGTTTTCTTATAAATTGACAAACATGGTCTTTTAATGTCAGATTTCCAAGACAATAGCGCTCTTTCTCTTTATTAAATAAGTTTAGTAAATCAAGAAGAATAGCATGAACATCACTACTAGGATGCATCTCAAGAGTATGAATAATATCATCCAATGACTCCTTACTCAGTCCATCCTTTATAAATTGAATTTTATCTTCTCGATTTATAGAAACCATACATTTTCTCCGACAGCGCTTATCACATGTCTACTTTGCACATTTAGGGCAGACCTTCATTCTTTTAGCTCTTCTCCTTTTGGAGTAAGAACTTCTTCCCATTCCTGGAATATGTTCAATAAATGACTTACGAATCTTACCTGTTAAATGTACCTTAGCTTCAATGATCCAACGTACATCCTCAGAAAGGCCCAAACACTTGAATATCTTCATTCTTTCCAATTGACAGCTATAGATCTTCCTGAGCACATCTTTGGGAAGAGTGGAGAACCTGTTTTTAATCTTTGCAAAAGATTCCTCCATGAAAATGATGAAAACTAAAATTTATTATGTAGTACAGTGTGCTTCAGTGAGTAGGAAAGAAAGATTAATGAGAAAGGAAAAGAAGTTTTGGGTTGCCTCCCAAATAGCCGGACTTCTTTAACGTGACAAAAATCAAACCAATTGAATTTTTTTTTGAAATTAGAGCTTACATGTTGGTTCTTCAAATGTGATGGCAGTTTTCAAAGTGTTGGGTGCATCGTCATTATACTCTTTTAGCCTTTGCTCGTTCACTTTGAATTTTCAATCATCATCTTGAATCTCCACGGTTCCATATGGCCATACTTGAACTACAGTAAAAGGTCCTGATCACCTTGATCTCAGCTTTCCTATAAAGAGCTTTAACCTTGAGTTATATAACATCACTTTTTGTCCCAACGTAAACTCTCTCCTCAAAATTCTTTTGTCATGCCACATTTTTGTCTTCTCCTTGTATAACTTGGCATTCTCATAAGCTTGTTGTCTAAATTCTTCAAGCTCATTGAGTTGGAGAAATCTCCTCTCACAGTTGCCTTTAAGTCAAAATTTAAGGCTTTTATTCCCCAATATCTCTGTGCTCCATTTTTACTGGAAGATGGCATGATTTTTCATATACCAATTGATATGGGGATGTAACAATTGGTGTCTTCCATTCTATAAGCCTAAAGTGCATCATTTAATTTCCTTACCCAGTCCTTCCAATTGGAATTCACCGTCTTCTCTAAGATCCATTTTAGTTCTTGTTTTAGATTTACACTTGCCCGCTAGTTTGTGGATGATATGAAGTTGCAACCTTATGAGTGACTCCATATTTATCTAACATAGATTGAAGTTGTTGATTGCCAAAATGCCTTCCTCCATCACTAATAATAGCTCTAGGCACTCTAAATCTTGTAAAAATATTTTTCCTCAAAATCTTCACAACCACCCGAGAATCATTTGTAGGAAAAGCAGCTGCTTTAACCCATTTGGAGACATAATCAACAGCTACTAAAATAAATTGATTACTGAATAAGGATGGGAAATTCCCCATAAAATCTATCTCCCATAAATCAAAAAGCTTAACTTCTAAGATGTTAGTTAGAGGGGCTTCATGTCTCTTTGAGATATTTCTCGTTCTTTAACATCTGCCACAGGTTGTTACAATCCTATGGGCATCCTTAAAAAGTGTGGGCCAGTAAAACCCAGATTGAAGGATTTTAGTTGCTATTTTATTTGCTCCAAAATGACTACCATATGGGGATGAATTGTAGTGATTTAAGATGCTGGCCATTTCTTCCTCAGGAACATATCGCCTGATAATTCTATTTGGGCATTGTTTATATAAGAAAGGATCTTCCTAAAGGTAATGCCTTACATCAGCTAGAAACTTCTTCTTTTGTACTTTAGAAAGTTCATAAGGCATTACTTGGCTTACCAAATAATTTATGAAATCAACATACTAAGAGGTGGGTTGTGATTGCATGACAAAGAGTTGCTCATTTGGGAAATTCTCTTGGATTGATAATTCTTTCTTTTGTTCAACTGGCTCTAATTAAGAAAGATGATCTGCAATGAGATTCTTGGTCCCCTTTTTTGTCTTTGATTTCTAAGTCAAATTCTTGTAGTAGAAGCACCCTTATAATCCATCTAGGCTTAGCATCTTTCTTCTTGATCAAGTATTTGATTGCTGAATGATCCGTCCAGACAATGACTTTTAACTCGATTAAGTAGGCTCTGAATTTTTCAAATGAAAACACTACTGCTAGAAGCTCCTTTTCTATTTTTGTATAATTTAGCTGTGTATCTGAGAGTGTCTTGCTAGCATAATAGATGGCTTGAAAAACCTTGCCTCTTCTTTGTCCTAAAACAGCTCCGACTGCATAATCACTTGTATCGCACATTATTTCGAATGGAAGGTTCCAATCTGAAGCTATGATAACTAGTGCAGACGTCAAGGCTCTTTTTAGAGTTTGGAAGGATAATAAACATTTCTCATTAAACACAAAGGGAGTGTTTTTCTCTAACAGCATGCAAAGTGGCTTTATGATTTTTAAGAAGTCCTTGATAAATCTTCTATAGAAGCACGCATGTGCTAAGAAGCTCCGAATGCTCTTGATTGAGGAGGGAGGTGGTAGCTTTTCAATTGTTTCAATCTTGGCTTAGTCCACTTCAATGCCTTGATTAGATACCTTGTGACCCAACATAATTCCTTTTTTCACCATGAAATGACATTTCTCCCAATTTAGAACCAGATTTGTCTCCACACAGCGTTGTAAGACTTTTGCCAGATTTGTAAGGCAATGATCATATGTTCTCCAAAAATTGAGAAATTATCCATGAACACCTCAATGAACTTTTCCACTATGTCTGAAAAGATCACCATCATACTCCTTTGAAATGTTGCTAGTGCATTACATAAACCAAATGGCATCTTTTAGAAGGCAAATGTATCATATGGATATGTAAAAGTTGTTTTCTCTTGATTCTCCTGTGCAATTGTAATTTGATTATATCCTGTATACCCGTCAACAAAACAATAGTAGGCTTTCCCAGCTAGTCTGTCAAGCATCTAATCTATAAATGATAGAGGGAAGTTGTCTTTTCTAGTGTCTTTGTTGAGCTTTCTATAGTCAATGCACACTCTCCAGCCCATCATCATTTGTTGTGGAATTAGTTCATTTTTCTCATTAGACACCACTATCATTCCAACCTTCTTTGGCACAACTTGAATCGGACTTACCTATTGACTGTCAGAGATTGGGTAGATTATACCAACACCCAACCACTTTATTACCTCCTTTCTCACCACCTCCTTTATATTCGGATTGAGTCTTCTCTGGTGCTCGACTGATGGCTTGTAGTTATCTTCCATTAGGATCTTATGCATATAAATAGAAGGATTGATTCCTCTCATATCAGCTATCGACCATCCAAATACTATTTTATACTCCCTTAGAACTCTTAATAACTTTTCTTCTTTTTCGGGAGTAAGATCTGTAGAGACGATAACTGGTAATGTTGAATTTTCTCCCAAATAAGCATACTTTAAATGTGATGGTAGTATTTTCAACTCTAGTTTTAGTGGCTTTTCTATTGATGGTATCAGCTTACTCGGTCTTTCTTCCAAATTTTCAAATGGTTTCTTAATAAAAATTGGGGAATTTGCATCAAGGTACCTAATCTGCTCCAAGACTTCAGGATTAGTAGATTTTGATACATCTACCATTCTCATTACTAATAGTTGATCCATGCAGATTTCATTCACCATGTCTTTTATGCAGCTGGTTAATGTATATACTCTGTAATAAGTGTCACCTTCAATTGGAAAGGACAAAGCCTTAAAAATGTTGAAAGATACTTGATCATCTTGAACTCGCAATGTTAACTTTCCCTGTTGTACATCTATTAAAGTTCTTCCAAATGCTAGGAATGACCTCCCAATAATGATAGGAATTTCTTGGTCTTCTTCCATATCGAGTATGATGAAATCAGCTGGAAATATAAGTTTATCCACCTTCACCAGGACATCTTCTAAGACACACCTTGGATGTTTTATTGATCGGTCAGCTAGAAGTAATAAAACTATAGTAGGCTTCACCTCTCCAAGATCAAGTTTTCTATAGATAGATAGAGGAATGAGATTTACACTTGCTCCTAGGTCACAAAGTACTCTTTCAAAGTTACATTGACCTATAGTGCAAGGTATGTAAAAGCATCCTGGATCTTTCAGCTTTTGTGGTAATTTCTTTTTTTAGATTGCTCCTTCGGTATCCCAGGGCAAGCCATCTTTCAAGCGGTCAACAGCCCCAGACTAATCCGAATCACCCATTGCAGGACCCCCAAGGGCGGCTAGGCTACCACTGAGTTTTAAAGCTGCTGCATTCCCAAGGCTTGAACTCAAGCACCTTGGTTAAGCTAGGACGACCCCTTACCAGTCGACCTAAGCCCTCATCGGTTTTATGGTAATTTCTTTTGTAGAATAGCATCACTTTCCTTAGTAAATGCAACTGTCTCAAATTCCTCCAGTTTATACTTATTTGAGGGGATATCATTCATGAATTTTTCATAACTAGGCATTTAGGCAAGAGCATATGCAAAAGATATGTTAATATGCAACTTTTTGAAAAGCTCCAGAAACTTTCTAAATTGCTTGTCGATCTTTGCCTTCATAAGTCTCTGAGGGTATGGAACGAGCGGTACATATGAAGGAGGGTTATCTAGAAAGCTTATTCTTCCAGGTAACACATCATCCTCTTTAGGTTTTTGTACTTCCTCCTTCTGTTCTTCTTCGCTTTCTTTCTTTTCTCCATCATTCTTCTTTTTTATTATAGGATCTTTCAATTCTTTCCAACTCCCTAATGCAAGGCCTTCACATATTCTCTTGGGTTTCGTTCAGTGTCACTTAGAAGAGTACCTGGTTGTCTGAAATTCAGCATATTTACAATTTGGCCCATTTGAATCTCCAAGTTCTTTATTGAGGCTTCTTGGCTTTTGAGTGTTGCGTCAGTTCTAGCCATGAATTGAGATGCATTCATAGTTAGTTGAGCTAGTACATCTTCCACATTCACTTTTTGTTATGGTAGATTTGGTGGTTGAAGAGCTTGTTGCTGGTAGTTCTCTTGTAGCTTGAACATATTTTGACTATTCCTCCAGCTAAAGTTTGGATGATTCTACCAATTTGGATTGTAAGTGTTTGAGAATGGGTCATTTCTTTGATTTATGATGTAATGAGCTTGCTCTGACTGAGAAGCCATGGATGGGTGTCCTTCTTGACATTGCATGCTCACATGAGGTCCTCCACATCGATCATAGATTTCATGAGGAGTACTGATTACATTTGCTTGTTTGTCAATGAGCTCACTTGCTTGGATATAGATGCAACTTGAGAAGACAAAGTTGTAAGGATATCCAGCTCGTGCGCTCCAAGTACTTTATTTGAAATGTTACGTTCAGAAGGCCATTAGTATGCATTGGCTGCCATCTCCTCAAGTAGATTGTGGCTTCATTTAGAATTTTTCTCATTAAAGATCCTCCAGCTGCTGGATCTATAAGAATTCTGGTGGTATGCGTCATCCCATTATAGAATGTTTGGAGTTACCACCAATCTAGTAACCCATGATAAGGACATCTCTTTAGCAACTCCTTGTATCTTTCCCAGGCTTAATAAAGGCTTTCTAGTTCATGCTGAGCAAATGAGGTAATTTCATTCCTCAATTTAGCAGTTTTTCCTGAAGGAAAGTATTTTGTAAAAAATTTCTGTGCCAAGGCTTCCTATGTAGTTATGCTTCCCACTGGTAAGAAGTGTAACCAGCTCTTATCCTTATCCTTAAGTGAAAAAGGGAAAATTTTAAGTCTAATGACATCATCAGTAACACCATTATGCTTGAATGTGTCACAAATTTCTAAGAAGCTGGCTATATGTGTGTTAGGATCTTCTGTTGGTAAACCACCGAACTGATTTTCTTTTACCATCTAGATAATTGTAGGCTTGATTTCAAAATTATTGGCTACTACTGGTGGTTTTCTGATTCTAGAAGTTGTCTCCATGACTGTTGGTGTTGCATAGTCACGAAGTGTTTTGGTATCTGTTGCTTCTCCTGTTGGATTTTCCATTGGATTGCTTAGGATTAAAATAGAATGCTTTCAAACTCTTCGATTTCTTTGACAATTTCTTTCAATCTCAGAATCAAAAGGTTGTAATTCAGTCTCCTTCGATCGGGTCATGCACTAAACAAAAGCCTAAACAGAAACACAAGACATCAAAAAGAAAACAAATGTAATATGAAGACCAAATTAATATTAAAATTACTTGGTATTGATATTAAAGACAACAATCCCTGGCAACAGCCCCAAAAACTTGTTACGATGTGTAGATAGTTTATTAAAAAGTGCAAATGTACATGTCGTAAACAAGTAATATATAAGTGAGTAGAGTATCATTCCCATGAGGATTGATCACTAAGTATCAAAATTGATAATCTTAATACTATTTAGCCTATCGATTAGTTAGTGATTGAGATTAAAAAATAAAAATGAATGCAATTGATATCAAAACAAATATGAGAAAATGCCCTACGGATCAGATTTCACTTAGCAAATTTTGAATTGAATCACCTATCTATAATAGTCTAATTTATTCCACATGATTAATATTCGAGCTTCCCTAATTTAATTACAAGCCTCTTCCAAGGTCAAGTAATTCTATAATTAATTGCTAATCCAACATATCGATATATGAATTTAAGCAATTAATCATGCATTAATATTTATGGAACTCATTAAGACTACACAACCCATATGAATATATTCTTATTTCATATGCAAATTATGATTTTAATTATAGGATCCACACACATGCATCTCCTTCCGGTCTCAACATGCATATTAAAATCATCTAAAAGGTACCCAGTCAATTGAAAGCATTAAGAACAATAATTGAAACTCAATCATGAAGGAAAAATTAAAACTAGAGTTAATAAGTTAAGATTCAATCCATCATTAGTAAGTTACGTCATCACCCTAGGAAAATGAAAATTTATCTCATGATGAAATTGAAAAAAAAACAAAATAAATTAAAACTTCATAAACATTATAGAAAATTTAATTATTAAATTCTAAAACATAAAGATACAACTACAAGATGCATGAAAATGAAAAAAATCTAGCCTTTCATATAGAAGGTAAAACCTTACCTATACCATCCATAAATGATGACTACCTAAACTTCCATAAAGGAGGCATGCAAAAAACAATAAAATACATGAAATTAACTCTAAGATTATGTGTCTCCTTGTGTCTTCCACTCCTCTATTTATAGATAAATGGGGTACAAGAATTTTCACTTGTTAGGTAAGAATCTTGACTTTAAACCACCAATATTGACCTTGTGACCACCTTACTACTTGATTGAGCCAACTTTTGACAATTAAAACGGTGGAATCTCACATTTTTTTTCTTCATGAAAGTTGTAGATATGGATCTTAGTTTGAAAACTCATATAAGAGCTCCTCATTTCAACATTTGCAGCTCCAGTTATAGCCAACTTAGTGGGTAACGATCATACTTGGACAAATTCACGTGCTTAACTTCTAAGCAAAATTCAGAATTCTTAAAGGCAGAACTGGGTCTTAGCCTCAACATGAAAGTTGTAGTAATTTTTCTGAGATTTTTATCCATATAAAGAACATCCTAATCTGACATCTAGAGCTCCAGATATTTCCTAAAAACTAAAACATGGTCAAAATTTAGTATTTTTCAATGAATTCTATTTTATATCAAAATCATTATTTATTTATCAATTATACATAAATTCATTACATTAAGCTCAAATATCATCTAAAAAATTTTCATATAAGGGAAAATAAATATGTAAATATTTTACTTATCAATAGTATTGACTGATATGTGATTTTGAATAAGATATTCAATACTTTTTAACCATGATAAACTAACGTCTTTCTTTTTCTTCTATCATTATTCTTAAAATTTTTTGGTCATATCCTTTCTTCTATGATAATCCTTTGTAATTGGTTTCTTTCTTTTCTATCATAGTAGTGCTCAATGTTTTAATAAGTTGTTTGAAATAGTTAAATTATATGGTAAAATATAGAGGCTGTACAAAACTTGATTTGTGATTTTGTAATTTCAAAGTTCTTTTTTTTTCATTTTCTTTGAATTTATGAAACCTTAAAGATTCTATTAACACTTACAAAGAGGTCAGGGATCTAATTGAATTTTTAAAGTATTGGTGCTTTTACCATAATATTCCTCAATTTTTTAAATTAAAAAAAGAACAAAAGAAAAGAGCACCTTGCTGAAACACTGGAGCCTTTTTTTGGTCCTAAAGAGGCATGATAGCCATTGGGCCACCAAAGCCTCTTTGTCATATATATGCATAAGTAAATATACGTATAGTACAAATAAAAGCATAATGGTATTTACTAAATCAATAATGGAAATGACTAAATTCGTAATGGTATTGACCAAAGGAGAAATGATATTGACTAAATGAATAATAATATTGACTAGAGGCATAATGATATTAACTAAATGAGTAGTGATATTTACTAAAGGCATGAACAAATTGATTAAATTCATAATGGTGTTGACTAAACGAGTACTAATATTGACTACAGACATAATGATATTGACTAGATGAGTAATGAAATTACTAAATGGGTAAAAAATTAACTAAATGCATAATGATATTGATTAAATAAGTAATGATATTAAAAAAAGACTTAATGATATTGAATAAATGAGTAATTGTATTGACTAAAGGTATTTACTCTTTAAGTGAGTACGTTTACACATTTAGTCAATACTTTTTCTCATTTAGCCAATATCATTACTTATTTAGTCAACACTATTAGGTCTTTAGTAAATTTTATTATTCATTTAATCAATACCATTATTTATTTAGTCAATACCATTACCCTCTAGTCCATATCATTACTCATTTAGTCAATATCATTATGCCTTTTGTAATACCCCACTTTTTCTACCAATATTCCTTGTATATATTTGTGATATTTAGTGGAATAAAATGGTGAATTATGGTGTGCATAAGTTTACAAAAATATTTCAATCACTGGTTACACATAATTCAGCCAAGCAAGGATGCAAAGAAGCAATTAACGTCCACTTAAGGGCCTAATATTGTAACTAAAATTGGAACATAAAATAACACAAGTGATGGCCTAATATGAATGTCAAAAATTCAGTCAAACAAAAGGAAATGAGTAAGAAATGATTTATTTCGATAAATCATAAAACGTAAGGGTAAAACGGTAATTTTTCCATAAAACAAGAAACAATTATTTTTTTTCTAAGATTCCTAATAATTTTGTCCAAATTGGAATTAAAAAGGGGAAATGGCTAGTTGGTAATTAATAAGTACATTTTGGAATATTATTACCAAGTGAAATAAAAGTTGCAAAAAGTCAAAAAAGTCAAAAGGTGATATGATCTTGGTTTGTGAATTGGAAGAAGCTATTTAATTCCCTTGCTTCTTAGACTTTCGGTGGAACAAAGAAAAACAATAGAAATTGAATGGCTTGGTCATATTAAAGCAAGAAGAGGAAAGTCAAAGCGAAAAAGCAAAAGTGTGAAACTTTGATTAGGAATTTCAAGAAGCATTGAACACCTTTTTGGTCAACAAATGGAAGATATAAATAAACATCTATATACTCTCTCATCCCTCATTTAATTCGGATAAAAAGGGAAAAGGAAATTATTTGAAATATTATACAAAAACACAATATTTGAACCAATTGGAAACGAACACTTGTAAAGCAAGTTGGATAACTCCTTAAGTCATTAACCCTTCTTCTTCCATTCATTTCGGTCATATTTCTGAACCAAAAGAGAGAGAGTGAACTCAAGAGCTTACAAGAACACCAAGCACAAGGAGCTAGGGTTTTTCTCAAATCTAAGGTAAGAACTTGCAAAATCTTGTGATTTTTGCCTCTTAATCACTCTATAACCTCTCCTAACCACTTCTACTCCATTAAATTCATGGTTTTCAAGACAAAATCTCAAGATAAGAGAGAGGGGGCTGAAGTTTTAGAGAGATAAGGAGTAGGGATCAAGAGGTAAACTTTAAAACTTGCTTCTCTTGCCTTAGTTGATGTTGTTGGTGGATATTGTGATGTTTTCTCTTATTTTCTAATTATGGGCTGAAGCTAAATATATGGGAAATGCTGCCAAATTTCCTATAAAAATGTCCATTTAGTGTTTAAGTAGCTAATCATATGATGAGAAGTAGAAATGAAGTGATTAAGCAAGAGAAAACAAGAAAACAACATGTTATTCCTAGAAACCCTAACTTATTGTTCTGTAGATGATGTGAGGAAGGAGTGAGATTTTTGTAATTTTGATAATTCCATTGGCTTTATAAGAAAAAATTGTGTAGGTATGCAAGTATTCATGATTTTTGGATGTTTGTATATCAATTTGAAAATTTATAAAGTATATATGTACATGTTGTTGATCTGCCATGTCTGGAATAGTAATGTTGTGTGAGATGTTTCATGGGTCAAACCTTGTCCAAAAATTCTGAAACTTTTTGTAATTAAAGCAGACACATAGAGCTTTAATTTTATAGATATTTTGTAATTTTTTAACAAGTACATTGAGAGATATGAATTTTTGAAGTTATGTCTTGTTTTCTGGAAAGAAATATGGAACAATGATGTTTAACGAATTACTAGGAATGGTGTGTCTATAGTGGGAAAATATAACTATTTTTCCTCAAATTTACATTAAAATATCTTCATTTAGGCTTTAAAATCAGTTAAATTATATTTTCTTAGAATTAATTATGAATTTCCAAAGTTTACTGAAAAATCTGTCAGTTTATGGGATACAGGGAAACTACACTGTACATAATTGTATTGTGCAGAAACTATTATAATTGCTTTAGATAACCAGCATAATTTGATTTAAAGGTAGTAATAGCGCAAGTAATAACCAGTTACTTGTAACTCTAATTTTGATAGGAATTGAAACTTGCTCGAGCTCAAAGAAACGGTTGGATATTGCTTAAGGGAAGCAATCATGTAGTAACTTGTCTTTCATATATTTATAAGATACACTGTATGTTCTGTGTGTTCATCATGAATTGTCTGGCACATTCTAGTTATGTGGGGTAGTCTCCCGGGGCCTTTTTGTGCGGGTGGACACTCATGCCAATAACGTTTTGTGATGCACAAGTAGATGCACAGGGCCTTTCTGCATGGGTATCCTTCAGGGCCTTGTAAATTACCTAGTGCTATGGTGATATATGAACTACATGTGATGCACTGAATGTTGTTGTGATAATTTTGTATATGATGACTGTATAGCATGCTTTATGATGTTATATTTGTGTGATTGGCACTATGTTACTACTAAGATTCTTTTGAATCTTACCATTTTTCATAAACTCATCTACAGTACAGGGAGATAGCTCAAGGGGCTAGAAGAAGTTAAATGTAGACAGCTAGAGGCTGAAATGCGAAAGACTTTAGTTTTATGTTGGTTATCTGTTTTAATGTACTTTGGATATTTTGGATCTGTATATACTATAAATAGTCTGTAACTTTGGCATGCTACGATAGTGAAATTGGTAATGCCGGTAGACTAACAAAAGAACAGTTTAGTTATATTACGCTTCTGAACGCTAACCAAATTTAACTAAGGTATGGAACGTGAGAACTAACTAGAGAATCGCTCGCAAACTCTGATAAAATGAAAAGAAGAGCCGATGAGACTTAGTGAGATAGTGAATGTTTGTGAAAATGGTTTGAGAAAATTTTACTATTCTAAAAAATCCTTTCCAATCCCAGGTTCAAAACTTGAGATAGGTTTGTAATTTGTGAACATTTTCTGAAACTGCTTAATCCGAGACCTGATCCTGGTTTCATGAATAATTTCACTACTCTTTTGTACTCATCTAAGGCTATAAGAAATGAGGCATCACACTTTTAGTAAATACCATTACGAATTTAGTCAATATCATGACGAATATAGTCATTTTCATTATTGAAGTAATCAATACCATTACGCTTTTATTAGTACTATACATATATTTAGTTAATGTTAAAGCAATATCATTACATATTTAATCAATCTGATTACTCATTTAATCAATAGCAGTACGTCTTTAGTCAATGCTACTACTTATTTAGTCAATACCATTACGCCTATAGTCAATTTGTTTACTCCTTTAATGAATATCATCACTCATTTAATCAATATATTATTATACCTTTAGTCCATATCATTATTTATTTAGTCATTATCATTATACCTTTAGTTAATATCATTACAAAATTAGTCAATACCATTATGAATTTAGTCATTTTCATGAGTAATTTACTCAATACTATTACGCTTTTATTTGTACTATACATCTATTTACTTATGCAAATATGTGATAAAGAGGCTTTGGTAGCCCAATAGCCATCATGCCTCTTTGGGAACAATAAGGTGGGGTGGGTTCAAATCCCATCCTCACCACCCGAGCACATTTTTTTCAAA
This sequence comes from Albizia julibrissin, assembly GCA_037074505.1. Classification (NCBI taxonomy): domain Eukaryota; kingdom Viridiplantae; phylum Streptophyta; class Magnoliopsida; order Fabales; family Fabaceae; genus Albizia; species Albizia julibrissin. Next base: position 29,265,574 of record CM073485.1, read on the forward strand.
AAAAGAAAAAAGTAAACCCCCACCACAAAAAAAAGGCCATCGACGGAAGGTGCCCTTTTTTTAATTTAAAAAAATTGAGGTGTATTGTGGTAAAATCACTAACACTTTAAAATCTCAAATTGATCCCTATCATCTCTTTGTCATTTACTCTTGTTAAAAGACCTTTTGTGGTTTCATACATTCAAATGTTATTTATTTGGAATTTTTCCTAAAAAGTTTTATAAGCAAAATAAATAAATAAAAAATTTTGTTATAAATATTATATATATGTGGATGTCCATTGACTCATATACTAGTTGGCATTCTTGACTCATATCCTAGTCAGCATATACTTAGCAACGTTTAATGCTTTCTTCTGCTTCCTTGCCAAGACAACAAGGTCTTGTCATTTTTCTACTTGTTCTCCAAGTTTGCTTATACATTGATTTCCATTTAATGGTGACTTTTGGTACAAGACTCTTGGAGGCCTATAAATAGATGCTAGAGTCGGTAATGCTAGCTCAACATAGGGCCTATGGGTTAGGATAGGGTTAGGGTTGAGAATTTCTCATCTTGCAAAAGTGAGGGTTGCACAAGCTCGCATCTTATGGCCCGCGAGTTAGGATAGGGTTAGGGTTGGGAATTTCTCATCTTGCAAAAGTAAGGGCTACACAAGCTCATATCTTGTGGCCCGCTGGTTAATCGGTCCAATCTGTGGGTCGTCAATGTAGCTTGCACACAAAAAATTTTAAAAGGGTGAAGGTGCAAAAATGTCATGATATTTTCGTAAAAGAGCATCTGGCACCATAAATAATTTTTGGGTGCAAAAATACCCATAAACTTTTTCAAATGAATAAAAAATGCTATCTCTGTTAGATATCCCGAATTCCATTACTTTTCTTTTTATGGGTCCTACCTATAGTGTCCAGGTGTGCATTATATGCCAACTCACTCCACTCCTGACCAATGGAAAAATAAACATACTTTAACTTTTTTATCATTAGTTGTCATTCATTATTTTTCTTCTTCTTTCCTCTGATCAAGGCCATCCCCATACCCATTTTCTTCTTTGCTTCTTCAATTGTAGGTTTATCTGACTTATGCTTTAGAAATGTCTATCAAAATCATTGCTGGCTATAATGAACTATCAAACCCCATTTCTGATTCTCAGACCCAGAAAAATCAATCTTAAAGAAAACAAGTAAGAAGCACTTGTAGAGAAAATATCTAGAGATTCTTCTAATTAACTAGCACCTAACCCGTCATATCTCGAAGTTCAAATGCAAAATTGGGAAAGTAGGTCTTTGTAATTCGAGAGCCTAGCAAGAAATCATGAATCTGACTCAACACTTTTGCCAGTCCATAAATGGTGGCTCAAGCCCATGACTTCATACTATAAGTATCAAGGATGAATCTGTCGTCCTTAATGTCACGCTTTGAGTTTCAATTCAGTGAAGTTGTCATCTTCGTGGAGTCACGAATTTGTGTGGGTGGAGTCCATGGATAATTGGGTGCGTATAATCCTCTATTAATGGGGTAACAAAATGAAGGATTCTTTGACCAAATTTATGGAGAAGAAGAAGGGTTTGAGATTTCAATTTGGGATTAACGCTGGATTTGGGATTAAATGGTATATTTAAGTAAGTACAATGAAAATTTAGAATTCTTTACTTGTTTATCAATGGAGGGTAGAAACCATTATTTCTAGGTCATCTACATTATAGCTTCTTCATCTTCTTCTCTTAAACCACCTTCCTCTTTCATTAGTTAATTTTAGTTCCAGAAAATGTGTTAGTTTTAGCTCTAGAAAATATGGGTGACTGAGTGGGTGGAAAGAAATGAGAAAATTAAATATTTGTCATTACTTTTAGTGAAGATCTGAAAGACAGAGTTAGATGATTGAAGCCCTTGATGAAGACAAAGATGCTATCTTTTTTATAAAAAAAATTATGTAAAATCCAGGTAGAGGTGGGTTGAAAGCCACATAAGCATTTTCAGTCAAAATTTTCTCTCTAAACAGTCAATGTTGGTCAAATAAACGATCATGGTATTTTTGGGCCCTTTAAAATCTTGATGGGTATTTTTACACCCAAAAATTGTTTATAGTGCCAGATGCTCTTTTAGGAAAAGATCATGGACATTTTTATACCTTTTCCCTTTTTTAAAAAATACAAACAAAACTCGCAAGTGTCACCTCCCACCTTGGTACCTTTTTATTCCAAAGAAAAAAAATCTCACCCTCCTTCCTCTTTCTTTAAACAAAATTATTATATCTTGATTACTTGAGAATAGTTTAATGATTTTTGTTTGTAAACTTTAACAAATTTGATAACTTTATATTTTGAATTATGGATTATGTTTTTGAATTTTTATAAATGGAATAGCTTATGGTAGGAAGGAAAATTTGATGACTCATTTTTTGTGCCTCATACTTTTGCCCATCTTAAAAAATTATAAATTTATTTATTTATTTAAAATGATGGCCCGCCAACCTACATTGCAGGTTAGGGTTACATTTCCCAACTTTTAAAAGTATGGGTCGCACAAGCCTATATTATCTGGCCTACAAGTTGATGCAGGCTAACTTGTATTCCTTGCTCTAATAGAGGCCTTATACAAGTATTGTAATCACACACAAGAAACTCAATGAGAGTTGCTTCCCTCTTTTCTCTCTCGAATTTTCTTATCTCCTGTTCTCTTATTTCAAATTTATCTTTAGTTTCATAACACGTTATTGGCACGAAAGCTTCTATGAAGGTATGGTTTTTTCATCATTACTTTAATGATTTCCTTTTCCTTCTTTATCATATCTTTACTTGATCTATTTGAGATAATCTGAGCCACTATATAGAATTAAAAAGATATTTTTACTGATTGTTTTAAACATCATGTTCCATGGCTAAGATTGAATATTGTTACTATTTTTCTATTTTATTTTAATCTCCTTTATGAGTTTTTTTATATTATTGATGTTATTTTAGTTTGGCCAGAAACCATACACCTCTTATTCATATTTTGAAATTATATGGCTAGAAGCCATATTGCTTTGATTTTCTATTATGAATTATATGACCAGAAGTCATATCGCTTTGATTTCTTACTTTGATATAATATGGTTAGAAGCCATAAATCTTTGATTCCCTATTATATGGCCAAAAGTCATATACCTTTCATCTTACATCTTATTGTATGACTAGAAGACATACAACTTTTATTTATCTTGAAGATAAACGGTTAGAAGCCATATAGATTTAATTTCTCATTTTGAAATTAATTGGCCCGAAGCCAAGAGAATAATTGTCCTGAATCCATAAGAACTAAATGGCCCGAAGCCATACCGTTTTAATTTTGTTGTAATATTTTACTTTATGAATTATTTCTAATCTTTACGAATATCCTATTATTATAGCTTGTGTTTTTATATTATGTTTCTATATTTCCTATTTTAAGAATTTCCTTTTATTGCATTAGTCTAAACCATGCTAAATCTTGTGAAATATGAATTGGTGGTTCTTGTTATTATCGGAAAAAACTATTTATCTTGTCTAAGTCATGATTTTTCTACACCATCATTTGTGTGAAGGCTTCAAAATTGAATATTTGGTTGTTAAACCCACTTGTTCTTTGAAACAAATTAAAGGAAATGTATGACCACCAGAAGAATCTTCTAAAAGCTTATTATAAATGGATGCATCTAATTTGATCCTACAGTAGCAATATTGTGAAAGAGATTTTAAGAAATATGCTGAATTAATTTCTTGTCTCCATGTGGCCAAACGAAACAATGAGCTTTTGTTGCAAAAATTATTAATCCCGTCCAATGAGCTTGATTCTATTCCTAGAAGCGAATGTAATAACAAATGAATCTAATTGTGGCTATGGACAAGGGCATAGACGTGACTACGGTTGTGGCTATGGTTGTGATGGTTCAAATTCCCTCCCAAAGTGGGGGAAAGATTAAAATAAGTCATGTTGATCAGGTTGACATTTTTTAGTATGGTAAAATGGATATCATCCATTTGGATGTTGCTGATTTCTTAGCATAAATTACCTTTGTCTATTTGAACTGCCATGATTTAGTGTGTTTAAAGTTGCTACTATCATATGTATTTCATTTTTAATTATTCTTTTCTTTATTTTTGTGTTTCTTTTAACCAAGAATGAATCTTATTGATCTAAGTTTTGAAGATTTGTGTCTCATTGATAATGCAACATTCCTCAACATACTCAGAAATGATAAATATTTTTCTTCCTTGGTAATGCAAGAAGCCAACGCTTAGAATATATCTGGTAGTATAAATTTAATTGAATATTCTGGAAGAGTTAATATTTTATTACCTAAAAGAACAAAATTATACATTGATAATATATTTTATATTCTACCAAGTTTAAAAGGAACTTGTGAAGTTTCAAAGATATCCGCATAAATGGATATCATATAAAAATAACAACTAAAAATAATAAGGAATGTCTTGATATCACAAATTTAGTTTTTTGGTAGAAAATACATATTAGAAAGCTTTCCTGCTTTTTCTTCTTGCTTGCACTATACATTTATAAGCTCAATTGAAACACATGCTATTGAAAATAAGAAGTTTACCAATGCAAACTAGTAGTTTGCCAATGTAAACCAGAAGTTTAGTAATAAATTTAATGTTTGACATGATCAGTTAAGCCATCATGGGTCAATCATGATGCGGAATATAATTGAGAATTCATGTAGACATACTCTAAAATATAAACAAATATCACAATCATGTGATTTCTCATGTGCTGTGATGCCATTTTTTGTCTCTAAAGCAATCAATTAAATTAAGACCAATTACAAATACAATATAGTGGCAACATAGGCCATTCTCCCAAGGAGCAATCTATGGGTTTTTCTTTAGGTTGAGTTTAAGTGATGAAAAATGCAATTGAATGAACCTAATGTAAGACACTGTTATCTAAATGTAAAATGCAAATGCCTCTTAAACTTATATGATAATAAAACTAAACTAAATGAATGCAAATGTAATTTCTGGGTTCTTTTTTTTTTTAAAAAAAAAGGGGAAATTAAAATCCTAGGCTAGCTAAGCAAAATAACATAAACAAGAATTTGATTTAGTTACAGTGGAGGGAACAACTTAGGATTCACATAGAATTAGTTTTCTTAGCCTAAATAAATTAACTACACCAAAGGGAGATTGATAAAAGATTAGAATTAATATAATTAATCACCTAATTAAAACTGGAAAACTCTCAAGTTCAATAACACCTAATTCACTAAAAAAACTCATAATGAAAGAAGCGCTAGTTAATTAAATTCATTAAAACCATTCAAAATAGTTTTAAGATAGTTTTCAGAATCATGTTCACAACTGCCTAATTAAACTACTAGATAATTAATTAACCCAATTAAACAATCAAGAGGATAAACCTAAATTGTTTGGCAAAAAAAAAGGATAAACCCAAATTGAAAATTAAATTAATAATGAAATTAAACTCAATTAATAATCTAATTGACAACCAAAGGTTTGCAAAAAAAAATCTCAACAAATGTTTTAAATGCAAATCAAATTCAAATTATCAATTTAATGCAAATTAAATAATATGTCTAAAATCTAAAATTAGATTGTTCTCAAGAAAACAACTCAAAATTATCTAAAATTAAATAATCTCAAGTATTGGAACAAATCGATAAAAGGAAAGACACTCCCTTATGGTCTTCAAGTGCAAGTCTTAGTCTTTAGCTTCCTTCATGCTCCTCCCAAATTGTTTCCCAAATAAGCTCAAGCTGCCACGAAAATCCCTCTCCCTTTACACTTCAAACATATCACGGCAATGACAAGATAGTAGAGAAAAGTTGATGAGGTGGCATGTGGTTTGTGAATTGAGTCAAAGGGCAAAGAGAGTGGTGATCAAAATCGATATTGTAGGTAAGATGAGGTGACACGATGAATAAATTGGAGAGGAGGGATGATTGAAATAATGGTGAATGCGAAGGAAGAGAAGAATGTGGCCTCCCCTTCAACCAACGCCAAAGAGAGAGGATGTGGGTATTGGCTTTCAAAGAGAATGTGAGCAGTCTTGCAGCATCTTGATATTTTTATAAGTGAATGAGAAAGTTTAGGGTAGAAGATTTGAACCTATTAGAATTGAATTGGCCTATTCAAACTTTGCCATAAGATTTTCTTTAAACTTCTAAAAATAGTTCTGAAACATAGGATTTCCTAATATGCTTTTCCTTATCCTGCAGTAATTAAATAAAATCATAATATATCAAACATTTGGAATATTTACCTAATCAAAAAATAGGAAATTAAAATATTAACAATTTAAACCCAATATTATCATGATTAATTCATATTTATATTATTTCCTAAAATTGGATAATGATTCAAATATTTCATAATAAATCCAAATTAACCTAAAATTGCTTCCAAAATAAAAGAATAAGGAGGGATAAAATATATAAAATTTGGAATTTATCATGTTACATGTTCCAAAGGAAAGTTGATTATTCGACCCTTACCAAGCAAAATAGAAAGTGAGAGACTTACTTTTCTAGAACGGATACATGGACGTATTTGTAGGTTAATACGCCTACCATGCAAACCATTTAGTTACCATATAGTTTTAATTGATACATCAACTACATGGTTGCATATTTGCTTATTATCTTCTAGCAACCCAGGGTTTACGAGAATTCTTGCTCATTTGATTATATTAAGAGTATGTTACCTTGATTATCCTATCAAGAAAATATGTCTTGATAATGCTAGTGAATTTACTTCACAAGCTTTTAATGAATATTGTATGTCCCTTTGAATTAATATTGAATATCTTGTAGTTCATGTTCATAGGCAACATTGACTTGCAGAATTATTGGTTAAATGATTGCAATTAGTTGTAATACCTTTATTTATGAAATCTAATCTCCTATTTTTTTCTTGGGTCATGTCATTTTGCATACAACAATGTTAATTCGCATTAGGCCAACAAGTTATCTAAAGGTTTTTCCCTTACAAATGATTTTTGGTAAAAAAAAACCTAATATTTTCCATTTAAGAATTTTAAGATGTGTGATATATGTGCCAATAGCATCGCCATAACACACCAAAATGGGTCCTCAAAGGAAGAAATATATATTGGGTATGAATTACCTTCGATCATAAAATATTTAGAATCATCTACAAGAAATTTATTTATGATATGATTTGCCAATTGTCATTAACTCATTTTGATCGTCGTACAAAACAATGTAAACTGGAAGTTCAAAAGATAATTTATTTGTAAAATTTTGCTAATCAAATGCCAAAAGTATTTATTGACCCAAAGAAAGGACAAAGTCACATGTCTCAACTGCTAATGCTCCTATTAGAATTGATATCCCTGAAGGACAATTTATTGTAAATGAATCTAAAGCACTTCTGAAGTGTGAAAATCCTATCGATCCTAAAGAGTTATTATCTTCAGAAGAGAATGTAGTAGTCCCTAGAAGAGACCCAAGTACTGACATATGTAAAAATAATGAGATATCAATAAATTATGTCATGAATGGAATTTGATGGGACTAAAATGAAGTCAACGTTGATGACATATTTTCTTATAATATAGAACATGATGTAATGAATGATATTGATGATTATGAGCCAAATTTCATTAAAGAGTGCCAACAAAAAAAGGATTGGCTCCTTTGGAAAGATGCCATTGATGCAGAATTAAAATCATTAGAAAAATGAAAAGGTTTTTAGACCTGTAGTCCTTACACATGAAGATGTAAAGTCAATTGGAAAAAAATGAGACATGATGTCAACGTTGACGACATATTTGCTTCTAATATAGCACATGATGTAATGAATGATACTGATGATCATGAGCCAATTCCATTAAAGAGTGCCAACAAAGAAAGGATTGGCTCCTATAGAAAGATTCCATTGATATAGAATTTAAATAATTGAAAAAAAATGAAAAAGTTTTTGGACCTATAGTCTTCACACATGAAGATGTAAATTTAGTTGGAAACAAATGGGTTTTTGTATGAAAGAGAAATAAAAATGGTGAAATTACAAGATATAAGGTATGTCTTGTAGCCTAAGGCTTTACACAAAGACCCCGTATCGATTTTGAAAAAACATATTCACTAGTAGTAGATGCGACTACTTTTCGTTATTTGATTAGCCTAACAATAAATAAAGTGCTTGATTTACATCTAATAGATGTCATGACTGCCTATTTGTATGGCTCACTTGACAATGATATTTATATAAAAGTCCATAAAGGGCTTAAGGTATCAGAAGCACAAGTCCCTGAAGGACTTAAGGTGCTAGAAGCATCCAATTCAAGTTTTTAAGAACAATACTCGATTAGGTTAAATAAGTCTTAATATGACCAGAAGCAATGAGGATGCATATGGTATTATCGACTCAATGAATATCTGTTGAAAGAAGGATACAAAAATAGTCAAATATGCCCATTCATCTTTATGAAAAGATTTAGAAGTGAGTTTGCTATAATTGTCATTTATGTTGATGATATCAACACCATTAGAACTCTTGAAGAGCTTTGTATATCAAGAAACTTAAACAAGGAAGATTCTAGAGCATTTTTACATAGATAAGTCACATCTTTTATGTACCCTAGTGGTTACAAGGTCTTTGTAGGAAGATAAAGACCCATTTAGACCTCATGTAATTAGCGAAAAAGTTGATAAAAACTACTTAGTCTAGAAGTACTATAACTTAGTGCTATTGAAGCACTAATGTATCTTGTTAATCACACATGTCTTGCTATATCATTTGCTATAAATTTAGTAGCAAGATATATTTCTTTACCAACATGAAGACATTAGAATGGAGTAAAGCACATTCTTCATTACTTCAGAGGCACTATGGACATGGGTTATTCTACTAAAAAATATTCAAGAATAGACTGATTGGTTATATAAATGTTGGATTTTTATTTGATCCACATTATAGTAAATCATAAACAAGCTATTTGTTTACATATGGAGATGCAATTATTTCATAGCGATCTATGAAACAAACTATATCAACCACATCATCTAATCATACATAAATTTTAGCGATACATGAAGCAAGTTGAAAATGTGTATGGTTGAGGTCAGTAATACATCACATATGAATTGCTTGTGATTTATCTTTAGACAAAATGATCCTAACAATCCTATATAAGGATAATGCTGTATGTATTTCCCAACTTAAAGATGGATATATCGAGGGTAATAGAATAAGCATATTTCACGAAAATTCTTCACTTGTGACCTTCAAAAGAAGGATGAAATAGATATCCAACAAATTTATTCAAATGAAAATCTAGCAGATTTATTCACCAAGTCACTTCTAAGTACAATCTTTAAAAAGTTCGTCCACGACATCAGTCTTTGTCGACTTAAAGATCTTAACCAAAGTTGTTAAGAGAGGAAGTTGATACATGTTGTACTCTTTTTTCTCTTATCTAGGTTTTGTCCTATTGGATTTTTTAGAAAGGTTTTTAATGAGATAACACTGGATAATGTATCAATGAATAATGTACTAATTTTTTTTGTTAGATTTTTGTTCCACTAGGTTTTCATAGTTAAAGTTTTTAATGAAGTACATTTATAATAGAAATCCAAGGGAGTGTTATGAATATTAAATATATGTGGATGTCCATTGACTCTTATCCTTATTAGCATCTACTAGGCTACATTTAATACTTTCTTCTACTTCCTTCCCAAGTTAAAAAGGTCTTATCATTTTCCTACTTGTTCTCAAGTTTGCTTATACATTGATTTCCAATTAATAGTGACTTTTGGTTTGAGATTCTTGGAGGCATATAAATAAAGGCCTTGTACAAACATTATAATCACACAAAAGAAACTCAATGAGAATTGTTTCCCCCTTTTCTCTTTTACATTTTCTTATCTCTTGCTCTCTTATCCCAAATTTATCTTTTATTTTCATAATAATTTTAAAATTCTTCCTAATAAACAATTATTTTTCAATCATTCACTCTAATTTTCCCAAATTTAACCATTTTTCCCTGTCAATGATCATTAGATCATATGGCATTAGACATCATTGGTGAGGCTAGTGGAGCGAATTCGATCCACTTTGGGTATGTGTGTTATGTTTTCCTTCTCTTTATATATATATATATATATATATATCATTTAGCCCTAGTGGCATAAATTGTTAGTGTGATTAAGCTCACATAGCTTGAGCTATCATTACTACATAAAAGGTCTTTTATGACAGTTATTATTAACCATATATATTATCAATTGAACCATCATGTATGCAAGCACTATACATGCTCCGCGCAAATAAATAATGATTTCGAACCGTAATATATTAAGGCATATATAATGATTCTTTGTTAATAACCGTAATGTATTGGCTTTTGTTTTTTATTATATATAGCTATTTTTATTATTTGTTTTTATTTATTTTACTATTAATATTTATTATATAAGATACAATATAGTCATCAATAATAACAAGATAATAATATTAAATAAAAAACTTATATTTATAGGATTCAGAATTCAATACGTTATAGATAAACATCATACAATTTAAAATAAATTAATAAATTAAACAATCTAACAATAAAAAATTATCTTATAATGTTTGAATTCTAAAAGAAAATCAATTAATAAAAATTTTCACAATATTCTCCAATGCCTTAGTTGTAGATTGTTCATAGATCACGTTTCAGCACACTCCAAGAGTTCTCGTCACATATCTTTTAACTGCAAAAAGATAATATAAATATAAAAATAAGAATATACATAATAAAAATGAGCAAACATAAAAATTAAAAAAAATATTAGAATATAACTTTGAAAATTAGAATATAGTAAAAATTGACAAATATAAAAACTTAAGAAAATCTCAAAACCTGATTCAACAAAGCTGATTTTAACCTATAGTTTGTGTTGCTAAAGTTTAAGAACGTGAGATGTTCAACAATAAAAAATATCAGCATTTTACCTTATCATTTTTCCGTGTTCTCTACTTTCTCTTGCATTTTCTCTCTCTTTAATCTTCAAACCAATGACAATCATCATGTTAGACATCATAATCCCAATTGACAACCTTGAGCATCAACTAGTGTGCTTTTGTTATATAAAAAAGACAAATGAAACTAAAAACATTAACTAAAAAAACATGAAAGCTTACACAAGAAAGAATCACAAGAGGAATGAATTGTAGAGTGAAGACTTATGGTAGTGGTGGAAGACAAGCTAAGATCTGCAGCGCTAAAACAAAACTTATAGAAGAAAGAGTATGAGACCCATTAAAGTAGCTCAAAAAATGTTTGAGAAAGAGTTTAAAGAGTTGCGTCAAATAAAATTTTTTTTTAGAATCACACCTCCTTATATTTGATATTTTTTAGAATCCCGTCTTTTTTATTGAAGAATACTAAATGGTTCTTAGTAAAGAACCGTAATATCAAATAATTTTTTTCAAAATCCTACCTTCTTATGTTTGATATCTTTTATAATCCAGCTTTTGTTTATATTAAAGAATACTTAATGACTCTTAATGGAGAACTATAATGTATTGTTAAAATACTTAACGGTTTTTAGTGAAGAATAATAATGTATTGTTAAATACTTTTTTTCCCCAAATCTTTCCTTCTTATATTTGATATCTTTCAAAATCCCACATTTATTTATATTAAAGAATACTTAACGGTTCTTTGTAAAGAACCGTAATATATTGTCAAATTTCTTTTTCATGATCCTACCTCTTTATATATGATATCTTTGAGAATCCCAATTTTCTTTATATTAAAGAATACTTAATGGTTTTTTGTGATTTGTGAAGAATCGTAATATATTGTCAAATTATATTTTTTATTTTTTTTATTGTTAAGTATTTTTGAAGAATATATCAAAATTTATTGTGTGAAACTTTCAAATATTATCAAATCATTTTTTTTAAAATTTTGCATTCTTATATATGATGGTTATTATTTTTATCTGTTAAGGATTCTTAAAAAAAGACAAGTATTTAGGAATCATACTTTTATGATTAATTATTATAATCATTATATAGTTATTTTGGCTGATATAAAGTTGTGAAGACAAATCGTTTAAAAATATTACATGATAGTTATTTCGTAAGAGCTATCATTTTTGTTGGTAAATAAATTATATATAGTTAATAATTACAACCATTATATTTTTGTTTTCATGAATTCAGTCTCTTAATATATAACGGTGCATATATTTAACTGTTAGGTTTTAGCGTTATATTTTTGTTAATGTGAATAAGGAAATAATTCATTTTTTAATCTAAAATTTGCCTATAGTTCTTCTTAATAACATTTTCAATAAATTAATTTAATTATATTTTTTGATGTACCAAATTTGTTTTTATATATTTTGTTTAGTGGCATACACTTTAATTTTTCATTTAGTATAATATGAAAAATTATTTAAAAAAATATAAATCAATCTAGATAAAAAGTTCATTATTTTTATATGCCAATTCTTGCTGATGATATATAAATGCTAGAAATTGGCATACAGATAAAATCTCATAAATAATTAATTCTTTATTTTAAAATTATTTGTAATCCTTAATATTTCATTATTATTTCTATTGTTGTTGTTATTTTGGGTGAAAAGCATGCATATACTTGTAGCATGTTTGGTTCAATTCCATACACAATGAGCATTTTGCTAATTCAGGGACTTTGTTGATTGATCCATTAAAATAGTTTAATGTGATCTTAGTTACAATATATTATAATAAAGAATATTTTGTTTGACTCAACAAAAAATTTGGAAAATATTGAAATCAAATAAAGTTACAACATCTCATAAGCATAAACAAAAAACCAAACAAACAAAATGACCAAATAAACTCTACAAAGTAGAAGCAAACTAGAAAAACAAGCATTTCGAAATAACTTTTTATTAGAAGTTTTAATGAAAAAATAACTAGCCGCTCTCCTACGGACAGATAACTCAAACCAATCATAACTATTTTTAGAAAAGACTCAAGAATTCTATTCTTTTTAGCATTATGATCATCCATTCTTATTCTTCCCCACATAAAATTCTTACTCACCAATTCTAGTGAAAATTCGTTTAAAATGTATTGGCTTATAATATGCTCTGACCCCAGTATAAGTACAAAGAGCCCCTTAATAATGCTAGATTAACTAAGCCACAATTGGTTTAAACTCTTTTAGGCGATCAACACCCAACATAGTGACTCCAAGAACAAGATAGGCTATCTTACTATTCTCAAAACTCAATCCTAGAATAACATCAATATAAAAGCTTTGAATCTCAAATAAGCCACTAACCTCAGGTTCTATGGCTCTCAACTCTGTCACCTATAAACTCCTTTGCACCACCGCCTTTGATTTCCTCACATAATGGAAAAGGCCCAACTCACACTCATCAATTTATTTGTGAACACCTTCCTTTTGACTATGAGTCTATAATACCCTCACCTAAATCCATATCGCCGCTAAGATCCCAAAGGCACCTATCGGAGATCGGCATTAGAGGTCGTCTAACAAGTTCGATGATTACAAACCTCTGTGAGTCAAACCACGCTACCTCCTTGCTCGTCGCCATCAGAGAACTCATTCACAGGCAGTAAAATCAAAGGCCACAACACAAAGATACAATAAAAAAAACTCCATTGAAAGGGGAGAAAAGACCCCATAAAAAGTGAGTGGTGTGCATTTGGATGACGGTATAATAAATGATAATTGCATTACATAACTTTAGTAGTTGGTTCAAATTCTAGCATCAATGTATGGATGTAATATCCTAAATTTTGGGACTAGAGGCTTGAGAACAAGCTTGACTTAAGTGGATTGCTATGCCCCGGTTTAGCAAGTGTCCCAGGAAGACATAATTATATTCCCTAAAATTCCTTTACACCTTTGGTGGCATTAAGGGGAATTAAATGATGAATTAAAGAGCATATTAAGTGACAAAACAAGGCAATTAGAGGTCACACACAACATAGTTAATTGGAATACAAAGTAATGTTGCTGCCAATGAATTTTCCTGTAAGACAGTCGTGTTTGTGTGACATTTTTCAATAGGCAAATGATTTCTAAAAATTGTGAAACTTTTCAGAATGAAAGTAGAATTATTAAGATTTAATTTGATTTGTCATATAAGTTATTGGAGCTATACACAAAGAGTTGTGTATTTTTGAAGTTAGCCTAGTAAAACTGGTGATTTTCAGTGGCAGCTTCCAAAAACAATAATTATTGGAAGTATGATCTTCCATTTGACCAAATGTTATATTTTTCCTTAAAACTAGACTTAATAAGGGTCACATATAATTTGGAACCACCCTAATTGGATATCTACACAATTAGATATGAATTTTTAAATTTTGATGAAAATTCTGCCTAGTTTTTCAGCTAGTGCGAACATGGAAATAAATGTATAGGTAGAATGGTCATTTGACCAATAAAACAATAAAAAATTATTTTCTCTAACATTTGGGAGATATTTCGGTCCGATGAAGGGAATTAAAGGTTGAAATCCAAATGCCATAAGTGAAGTATTTTAGTCAAGAAAAAGTAAGCTTTGCAAAGTCAATAAAGCAAAGTTGTAATAAAGAGCTTTTATATGGTCATTACAAGACATGAATAAAGCTAATTGAAGAGGCATATTTGGTTCATTTCATAGCCTCATTCACGGCACTTTTAGCAAGAGGGGAAAGAAGTAATCATATCAAGTTAGCAAGGGCTAAAGTCATATGGAAATAGATGATGACTTTGGTCAACAATTGCAACTAAAGAGTGATATTTCAAGAAGCTATTATTTCCTCCTTTCTTTTCATATTTTGGTCAAAAAAAGGGAATTGGAAGGGAAATAATATATAAGGTTTATATTTAATTCAAGAAGGAAAAAAGGGAGTCAATGAAAAACAAGTATATGTTAAAGTAACAAGCAAGAAGAGAAATTATGATAAACCTTTTATTACCTCTTTCCTCTTGCTCATTTCGGCCAAGACACTCAAGATAGAGAGAGACAATATTTTTAAGAAGCTTGAAGAACACCAAGAAGCTAAGGTTTCAAGAAGGCACAAATCAAAGGTAATATGCTTGAAAATCAAGTATTTGTGCCTTCTAACCTATTCTTCTTCTTGAAAATCATGGTTAGCAAGCAAAATCAAGAGGGAAGAGAGAGTGAACAGTGACTCCTAGAGAGAGAAAGCCAAGAAATCAAGAGGTAATCTTCAAAATCTTAATCCTCTTGGTTAGTAGATGTTGTTCTTGAATTTGGCTTGGTTTGTGATTTGGGGATGTCAAACCCTAAAGAGAGACGCTGCCCAAATTTACACTAATTATGTTTATAAGGTGTTTAAGTGTTTAATCATGTGATTAGAGGTAAAAAGAAGAAGGTTTATGGATTGAAAACAAAAAAAAAACACATTTCCCCTAATTTTTCCTAATGTTTTGGCCAGTGCTAGAAATGGGGGAAGGAGCTAGAATTTCATCAATTTGATGGTTCCATTGTGTTTAGAAGGGAAAATTGTGTAGGGTTCATATAGATTATAAAGTATGAAAAGTCTTAGAATGTGAAATGACCAAACTACCCTTAAAGCCCTAAGTTAGTGGCTGTCAAGGGCATTTTTGTCTTTTGGAAGTGAATTCAGAAAATCCAAGGTCAAAAATGGATTCTACACGCGAAATTGTGTAGGATTAGCCCGGGTCATAATTTTTAATGAGGTATAATTGGACCGGGTACAAAGGGCGTAGATAGAGTCCGTAGGGGTATTTTGGTAATTTAGCATTTTAAAGCTAAGATAACCAACAATATGAGTTTAGAATAATACATGAATAAGTAATGACTCATTTATTGTATATTTGGAAATTTTAGGACCAGACAGTTGTGCCCGAGCCGGATCAAAGATGATGGATTAAAGAAAGGCAATTAAAGTAGTAAACTTACCCTACTTGCATGTATTTGATATTTATGCTTATGTACCGCTTTGCTTGATTATGTGAAGCATATTTGAATGAATGAAGATATGTTTCTGTTTATATTGTGGCCATAGATATGTTGTATGAAACATTGAGCATGCAGAGATGTCATTATGCGAGCATGTGCCTATGTAAGGCGAGCATGTCATACACTAGCATTTATCTTGCATGCATTATGATACTGTTTACTACTGAAATTCCTTCAAATCTCAGCCTCCCCCAACCAACCATTCAGATAGGTGAACATAGGAGGTATGCTAAGAACATAAAAGAGGCTACGTGCAGATGAATGCAATGGTGGATCGAAGATGAGAATGTGTCTACTGTTTTGTATTAAACTTAGACACTTTGATATCTTTGTATGGCTACACCATTTGTATATGTAAATGAATTAATTAAGTTTGAGCAGAGAATCATCTTAATTGAATTAAAAGGAAAAGATAAGAATCAATGTGTAATAACAGAGTTGCAAACCACTAGAATACACTTCCACAAAATTTTTAAAATTTTTAGAAAAATCTACTCAATTGCGGCTTCGAATTCTGTTTAAGATTGAGATTTAAAAGCATTATAAAATAATAATACTTAATGATTTGAGTTCGCTGCGTAAATCTCATTAAGACGAGTGTAAACAGAGATATGCCTATACTAGGCCATCTCTATATATATCAACAACAAACTCACAAAATTTGGAGAACAAAAATAATTTCATATTTGATTTATTTTTAAATAAAATATAAATTTCATTCCATCCATATCACATACCAGGCAAACAAGACCGCCCGAGCACTTCAACGTTTAGCCGTACAAGTAACCCGCAGGTTTCAACTCAAAGCCATCCCTGAAAATGCCCAAGTTCTTACTTCCACCTTCTACCTGGAGCTTCCATTGATTTTGCTCATCAGAATCAGAAACCTCCAAACCACACTCCCAATTATTACCTTCGCCTGTATCGCGTAACCCGCGGATGTGAAATGGCTGGTCCTCTACTTCTTCGAGACGTTGTGCTTTATCGCTTTCGGCTCCAAAACTTCCGGCCTATTGTGGCGGGAATCTCCGTGAATGTAACGCCTAACCGCTTATTCTGCAGTGCCTCTACCGTTCCGGTGTCGGCACAAACAGATGAAAAAGCAAGCCATTCTGCTCAAATCTCTAAGCTACCGGATGACCCCAATGATGGTGAATGGAAGGAGAAGGCAAAGGAGATCATCAAGGATATTGATCCTATGGTTAGGCTAGCCAAGGATATCCTTCACTCGGGAAGGTCGGCTTCTGACCCTAATTCATTTTATGAAATTTGTTACTTCTTGTTGTACTCCAACTGTTCGTCGTATTGCCGCTAAGAATTCGAAGCACATTGTCGGATACCCGTATGTGATCAAACTAAATACACGAGAAATGTGGAATAATGCTGAACTTATTATCATAATAGGCACTCATAGTTGCATAACAGTACAAGGAAGCGGTAGCCATGGAAGGTAACGGAAAAAAAAGAAGAGAACTCTTGACTCTTGATAAGAGAGACGCAAGATCCAAAGTTGATACCCTCTTTAAGGAAATTCCTTATGAGTAAGAGATTACATTGGATTCTCGACAGGAAACGAAACATTATAGTATCGTTTGCCTCTGTGCACTCTTGATTGAGCGATTGAGATCTATTTACACATGTAGGGCAAAATTCTTGTGTACCGTATTGCGTGACTAAACTAAACTGAAGCATATTCTGAAGACGGGAAGAGTAAAATCATGATTCTGCTATTGTCAGCAAAAGATCTGATAAATATATAGACCGACAAGCATAAACATTGCTGTAAAAGCATCAAATCCTCTACAATAACTGCTGAAAACAATGCCTGCCTGTGTGAGTCTGTACACAGATACAAATTTGCTGTGATAAATTCTGTGTCCCCTTCATTTGTTCATATTAATACGAGCTGCATCTTTGGAATATACAACTTTATTCTTTGTTTGACCTTATGAAACTATCTTATTGATGTCTTAGATTTTCTACACTAGGTACATGGTTGGAGAGCAACTGACAGATGAGGATGAAAAAGTTGTGGTAGAAAAGCTTCTTTCTTACCATCCACATTATGAAGATAAGATTGGATGTGGTCTTGAGTCAATTATGGTATGACATTCTTAAATCTATTTGTATATCTACATGCCATGACAACAATGCAACTTGTTAGCATGGTATTATACTGCTATCAATTTTTTGGTTGTTTTGTCCTTGCAACATCTGAGTTGCAATGATTGTACATTAAAAATAACATACAATATCATGTGTACTGCTTGTAAAGGAATATCTTCTGTAGATCTTTGCTGAATATTTGACTTCTCATGTTGCAGGTTGATCGTCATCCCATGTTTAGCCACTCAAAGTGTCTTTTTGTTGTAAGAACTGATGGTGGCCAGATCGACTTCTCTTATCGGAAGTGCCTTCATGAATACATTAGAAATAAGTACCCATCTCATGCAGAATGGTTTATTCAAGAACATTTAAAGTATGGGTTTGGTGGTTTGCAGAGCTAGTGAGGTGTGCAAATGCACCCCTTCACTTTAGAGCAAATTGCATGTTGGTATATTATGCTTTCTTCTATCTATATATTTACATGACAATTGACAACAATGCAATTTGTTGTCGAGGTAGTAGAATGCTATTGATTTCTTTACTATGTGCTTGCAACTTCTAAGTTGCAATTGCTGTACATGAAGAATAACATGCTATCGTGTGTATTGTTTGTAAAGGAATATCTGTTGGATCAGCTATGCTTTTTTTCTTTCTTTCTTTCTTTCTTTTTTTTTTTTTGGTATGAATTAAAATTTCTGATTGCTTTTCCTCCTGAAAGAAATGATTTAATTGCTGAGTTATATTTGACACCACAACATTGTATGTTTCTTCCCCTTGCAATCTGAACATTTTCCTCCTGAATTTTAATGATGTAGCAACTTTTTTGCGATGTCTAATTCTCCATTGCTTAGAATGGTGCTTCATATGTTGGTATTGCATGCTTGTGTTTCTCTTCAGTTGAGACCAAGAATGATATATTTATATGACATTGAGCTAGAGTATGTTGAAAATGATGATATTCCCTGGTACAGTGGCACTGCCCGGTGGAGTGCTTGCCTCTGTTTCTAATCACAATGAAATCTAGAAATACGATATCTCCTGAATTCTCTGGTAGAAGGGGATCTTTCTGTTGCTTTCTTGTGTGTCAAGAGGAATTTATATAGTGATACAAAGTACAAAACTATCATTTTGTTTGAGCTTAGCTTCAGAATGCTGGTTCTTGGTTTGGGAAGCAGACCTTAGGAAGTCAATAGCGCAGCTAGTCTATAATGTTTCCTAACATTCATCATACTGTCTTCATAAGACAACCCTAATTTCTAGTTCAATCTGTTTGGGGGTCAAAATTCTGGCTTGATTTTATTAGGGACTTGAATACCGTTGGTTTTGGATCTGTCTGCTCTAATCTACTAGGACCGGCTTATGATGCAAAATTAATTTTATCATAATATGTATCTGCTGAAAATTCTCAATTCTCAAATTTGAATTGAGCCAGTCTTTTTTTTAGCTTCTTTGCTTGTTGACAACCTACATGCAATGAGTGACAGGTCAAAGAAACCTTTTGTGCAGTCCTCTACAACTGTTGTTCAACACGTGATTCAGTTGAACATGAACTAGATATGACGCTTAAAGATGAATGTAAAATCAATAACTCCATTGACAATTTAATCAGCCAACATAAGTAGCTAAACTTTTTCCCTTCCTCTTCCGTGGGACCAAACAAAATATGAAAATGCTTGCTTGTGCTATCTGAAATGCATTGCCATAAACTAAGGATATTATTGGCTTCATCAATATTTGTTCTGTCTTGGGTAGCAGTTACTTCCTCTATCCCTATACATAAGAGCCTTTCAACCGGTAAAATTCTTAAGAACAGTTAAAAGTAATTAAATATTATAATTATGTAGGAAATTTAATTTTTTTTCCAAAAATGCCCTTATTTATAAATGGGTGAGAGAAAGAGAGAGTAATAATGAGAAAATGATGAAAGAGAATATATGTAGTATAATAATTAATTGAGGGAAAAATGGGAAAAAAGTGCATTTATTATTAAGACAAATTCAAAAGGGATTTTACATTAAGGAATAAGCCCATTAAAAAAAAGACTCTTGTATATAAGGACGGAAGGAATATCTTCATTTTTGTCTGGCTCACCACAACTATCACATTTAACTGCAATAACAATCTGTGCTGTTCATGACTATATTGAGTAGAGGGAATTATCTGTTCTCGAATGGAATGAATGTGATGTATTCCTGCTCACACATACTATTTGGTCTCCAGTCATTTTTGAGTTACCAATCATATTTCGTTAACTTAGTTATGATAATTGATTAAAAGACGAGAGTAAAAGAATGTTCTCGCCTAGATAATACTTGAGATGTGTATGTATTTACTCCATAAATCTGAGTCATGCCCTAACTACTTGGATCTTTTCGTTTGCTTAACTTTGCGGCAGACGTATTCTAATTTTATTTTCCTTTCCTCTGAATCTTAGCAGCTAAAATAGGATGCCGTTGGTGTTATCTTGTGCAATTTCTCTTTAGAAGATTTGCTATTTCTGTCTTTCAAGTGTTATTGTCTGTAAATTACCTGCTCGAAACTTTTGCAAACTATTTGACTTCTTGTGTTGTAGGTGGATCGTCATCCCCAATTTAAATGATCAAGGAGTGTTTTTGTTGTTACAACTGACGGTGGCTGGATCGACTTCTCCTATCATAAATGCCTTGGTGAGTGCAATAGGAATAGGTTCATCTTGGTTGAAAGGTTTGTATGAGGACATTTAAAGCTTAGGAGTCATTAGTATGTCTGTACGTATATACATGTATTTGAACTTGATTACTCATTTTGATATTTCAGTCTATAATATGGTGACTAATTTCTTCGTTTTGTTGGCCCCCATTGTTCTCTGACCTGCCTAGTTTTATCGATGTGTCGATAGTGGTTCATGACAATCAACCGGCATATAAAGCTTTTTTCACTTGGTGAGCTTACATAAATGATTGAAATGATATTTGCTTTCTTGGCTTGTGAAATGCAGTTTGTTAGCTAGCGTTGCTGGTATATTTGATTGAGTAACCTATATGCCATAGTGTAGGATATTTAGAGATTAATTATAAGTCACCAAACTAATTATTCATTGATTAGAATACTGAATATATACACTCACTAATCAAGGTAGTTGAGATTTCAATGGAAATAAAATCTGACCTAATATAATTTAATAAAATCTAATCCGATATATTTACAGCTAACTCAAAATTAAAACTAACAACTCAAAAAATATCACCTAATAATATATTAATTATTAATTATTAATTCATACACTCCCCCTCAAGTTGGAGCATAGATGTTGATCATCTCCAACTTGCCAACTAGGAATTCAAACTTGTCATTGGCAAGTCTTTTAGTGAGGATGTTTGTTGTCAACTGTCGTGACGGTATATATCTGAGATCGATTATCCCATCATCTATCTTCTCACGAATGAAGTGTTTATCAATCTCCACATGTTTCATTCTATCATACTGGATAGGATTGTGGCATATGTTGATGGCTGCCATGTTGTCAGAATACATCTTTATAGGAAGGTTCACACTCAGTTTAAGCTCTTCAAGCACTCTTTTAACCCAGATACCTTCACATATGCCAAGTGCTATGGCTCGAAACTCAGCCTCAGCACTACTTCTAGTTACTACATTCTGTTTCTTACTGCGTCGGTAACCAGATTGCCCCACACAAATGTTCAATATCCAGATGTAGATTTTCTATCTTCCTGGTCTCCTGCCCAGTCAGCATCAGTGAACATTCTAACATTTCTCTCATTAGTTTTCTTGAATAAAAGTCCTCTTCTTGGCGAGCTTTTTAGATACCTCATAATTCTATACACTTCATTCAGGTGTTTTTGTTTGGGGTCATGGGAATGTTGGCTTACCACGCTGATCGCAAATGCAATGTCAGGGCGTGTATGTGATAGGTAAATCAACTTTCCTACCATACGCTGGTATTGTCCCACATCCACACCTTTGCCCAAGTCTTCACCATCTTCGATCTTTTCAACCTTGATTGGTGTACTACTAGGTCTACAGCCCAAAATACCTGTTTCCTTGAGAAGATCAAGAATGTATTTTCTTTGTAAAATGTAGATTCCTTTGGCAGAATGAACAACCTCCATACCAAGGAAATACTTCATCTCACCGAGGTCTTTTACTTGAAATTCTTGGTTTAGGGCCTTCTTTATCCTGTTGATATCATCTTTATTGTCATCGGTGAGAACTATGTCCTCTACATATACTGCAAGGATCGTAATTCTCCCATTTATTCTCTTAAAGAAGAGAGTATGATCACTTTGTCCCTGTGTATAGCCTTGTGTCTTCAATACTTGAGTAAACCGCTCAAACCAGGCTCGTGGGGATTGCTTTAGTCCGTATAGTGACTTTTTTAATCTGCATACCTGATCTCCCTTTTTCCCTGGGAACCCTGAAGACATCTTCATATAAACTTCTTCCTTCAAATCCCTATTAAGAAGGCATTTTTTTTATGTCTATTTGATGTAGTGACCAGTCTAAATTCACGGCTAATGAGAGTAATATCCGTATAGTGTTTAATTTTGCTACCGGAGCAAATGTCTCATTATAGTCCATGCCATATACTTGTGAGAATCCTTTTGCAACCAGTCTTGTTTTATATTTGTCAAGGGTTCCATCAGCCTTGTACTTAGGCGTGAACACCCACTTGCAGCCTACTGGTTTTTTTCCTTTAGGTTTATCTACTACGTCCCATTTATCATTAGTCTCTAAAGCTTTCATTTCTTCCATGATTGCTTGTCTCCATTCTAAACTCGCTAGTGCTTCGTCTATATTGTGAGGGATTTTGACACTGTTGAGATGAGATGAAAAAACACTATATTCAGAAGAGAGAGCCTGATATGACACATACTTCTCAATTGGATGTCTGGTGCATGTTCTGGGTTTCTTTTTGACTGTGGTTGGAAGGTCGAGGTCACTTTGAGTCTCTTGGTGCACAGGTTGCACGCTTCCTGGATCTTCTTGTGGTTCAGACTCATGAAGTGTGCAAGTCGTTTGAGGGGCAATTTTTGTTGTGTCTACGTGTATAGACTTTTAAGGTGTTGCAAGTGTCTCCCCCTTAATTAATATTTTCCTTATGTGGGCCAGGGACTGTGTTAGCTACTTTGGGTGCTTGGATGGATTCAGGTATATGCTCATGGAAGTGGGTTGGTTCTAATTGGTGTGTAGGCTGGAATTTGTTTTGAGAACTGTTCTCCCCATGAATTTCAGGCTGAGAATAAAACGAGATATTTTCGTAAAAGGTGACATCACAGGTAATGTAGAGCCGTTTAGCGACGGGATCATAACACTTATACCCTTTTAGGGTCGCGGAGTTTCCCAAAAAGATGCACCTAACGGAGCGAGGGTCTAATTTGTTGGTGTGGTGAAGGTAGACATATGAGAGACAGCCGAAGACCCGTAATGGCAAGGTGTTTTCAAGATAGGGTCGATGGTAGTGGTCGTGAAGGACCTGGAGGGGAGTGCGATAAGACAGTGGTTTGCTGGGAATATGGTTGATAAGGAAAGCGGGGCGTGAGGAGGGCATCATCCCAATGGTATTTGGGGGTGTTACTATTGAACATGATGGCTCGAGCAGTTTTGAGGAGGTGTCGGTTTTTCCTTTCAGTCACACCGTTTTGTTGAGGACTATGGGGACAAGTACTTTTATGGATAATACCATGAGTGGTGAGGAAATGGGAAAGGGAGTGGTTGAAATATTCAGTACTGTTGTCTGTATGAAGGATTTGGATGGGAGTGTGGAATTGATTCTGGATCATGGTGTGAAAATTGACGAAGGTGTCGAACACATCGGATTTGTCTTTTAGGAGATAAACCCAACACACTCGAGTGTGATCATCAATGAAGCTGATGAACCACTTTGAGTGGGATCTGTTTGGTGTGCATGAATGGCCCCACAAATCACTGTGAATAGTAGCAAACGGGTGAGAGGCGACATAGGGTTACTCGAAAAAGAGGTGCGGTGATGTTTAGCGCGGTCACATGAATCACAATGAAATTCAGTAGAACTTTGATTAGAATAAACTAATGGAAACAATTTCGTCATAAACTGAAAATTGGGGTGTCCCAAATGTTTGTGCCATAATTCAAAATCACTAATCCTAGAGGAAGACACCTTATTGCAAAGTTTGACACCTTTATTGACACAATTAACTAGAAAGTAAAGACCCTCAAACTCCTTAGCAACTCCAATCGTTGTCCCCGTTAGCAAATCTTGGAAAATACAATCAGTAGCAGAGAAGTTAGCCCGACATCGCAAATCTTTTGCTAATTTACCCACAGATAACAAATTGCAATTTAGGTCCGGGACATGTAGAACAACATGAAGAGTTATTGTATTAGAGATCTTCACACTTCCAATACCAGCAACGGGGGAATGAGAGGCGTCAGCAATTTTTACCATAAGTCGTTTCTTGGTTGGCGATAATTAAATAAAAGTGAGATGTCATCGGTCATGTGATCAGATGCACCGGAATCAACAATCCAACAATGACGAGAAGGTATACCTTCAGCAGTAGTAAAGGCAACAAAATAATTACCTCGCTTGGCTACAGTGGCACATGGTTGTTTCGTAGTACCTTCTAAAGCAGCGAGGCGTTCAAGAATCAGACTCAAGGTGTTAGGTGGCGGAGGTTCACTGTCATCCATTGGAGTAGTTTCAGCCACATAGTCACGGCTTCTCCCTCTCTTAGGTTTCCAATTCGCCGGTTTACCATGAAGGTCCCAACATGTATCCTTTGTGTGTCCCACTTTCTTGCAATGATCACACAATGGTCTAGGTTTAGAAGTGCACTGGTCACTTGACCGAGAAACGAGTGTGAAAGCCTCAGGCAGGGCATGGGTCATGCGGAGCATTACTTTCTTCCTGTCGTGCTCATCACGAAGAATAGCAAACGCTATACGAACATACGGAAGGGGATTCTGAGCAAGTATCCTACCCTGAACATCATCAAAGGTCGGATTTAGGCCTGCCAATAATTCAAACAAACGTTCTCGGGAGATGCGTTTCTGATATGTTGCGGTGTGAGTAGGGCAGCATTTAACCTCGTCGTTGATAAGGTCAATGTCTTGCCATAGTGCTGTCTTCTGCAAATAATATTCACTTAGGGAAAGAGAATTCTGTTTAAGATCCCAAACCTTTTGCTTTAAGTCGAAGATTAAGGAGTCATTCGCGCCATCTCCATATGCTTCAGTAACCGCTTCCCAAATGTCGTGCTGTGGGGAGGAACATGAAGCTTTTCCAGAGACCAAGCGACATGGCGTTGATGAGCCATGAGGAGACCAGCGCGTTCTCGGACTGCCACTTCTGACGGGCTTGTTCATCTGTTATAGGAGCAGCAGTAATGGTCCCAGTAAGAATGGCAAGGCGACCCTTACCATCAACAGCCAGTCAAATTGACCGAGCCCATTCGCAGAAATTTTCTCCATTGCTGGCAAGCTTCTGGGGAACAATTAGAACGGATGGGACGTCGAGGTCGGCAGTGGGGCGGTGTGGGCCATGGCTGAGGGAGTCGATGGCTGAAGTTGCAGACGGCGTGTGCTCATGAGGTATCTCATTGGAGCTGCGTGATGGCTCAAGCTATTAAGGAGAGGCCATGAGGTGCGGTTGAGATGCAGCTGGAACAGGTGAAGCGTGGGTGGGAATGCGAACGTGATGAAGGCTCTCGTCTGGGTGTGAGAGTTGAACGACCTGGGGCTCATGTTCGGTACAGCGTCGAGGCAGACAAGAAACCGAACAAGACGAAAGCTGGTGGAGGTGCAACAACGAGTTGCGTCAGCAGGGCACACACGTTAGGTGGAAGCAGTTGCGCACCGGTGCGGGTCGGTGAGCGGGCAAAGATTCGGCGGATGGGACTTGCTACTCGGCGGTAGGCTTGAACACTCTCACGTTCACTTGTCTCTATCACTCTCAACCGCTCGTGTATGCTCTCTCATGTTCACTCGTGTTTATCACTCTCAGCCGCTCGTGTACGCTTTCTCGCTGGTGGGCATTGCCGAGGCATAACACTCAGGAGCTTGGAGATGCTCTAAAACCCAAAAAAATCTGATACCATGTAGCATATTTAGAGATTAATTATAAGTCACCAAGCTAATTTATTCATTGATTAGAATACTGAATATACACACTCACTAATCAAGGTAGTTGAGATTTCAATGGAAATAAAATCTGACATAATATAATCTAATAAAATCTAATATGATATATTTACAACTAACCCACAAAATTAAAACTAACAACTCAGAAAATCTCTCCTAATAATATATTAAATAATATATTAATTATTAATTCCTACACATAGTTAAGTATTTATGTTGGATAAACTAATCTGCTGCAATTACATATAGTTTCACCCAATTCTTAATTAGGTTTTTCTTTTTATCATGTAATTATATTTTCACCTAATTTTGATAAGGTCCTAGTAGTTTTTTTATTTCTTTTTATAATTTTTTTATAGTTTCACATGATTTTTAATTAGGTCTTTTATTTGTCACCTAGAAGACCTTATTCAAAATCATGAAATTATAAAAACTTGGTAAAAAAGAAAAGAAACTATAAGGATTTATTAAAAATTAGATTAAACTATAGAGACACTCATCCTCATTATTTACTATGTTTATGTTTACATGCTCTACATATATTAAATGTAGAAGCTAGTTGGGAGTTAGTTTTAATTTAAATATAAGACTTCAATTCAATTTATTTTCTATATTGTCATTTTTTTTCCTACACTACTGTTGGTTATTCAAACAACCTCAACGGTACTAAAAATTTAAGTAGTTACAAGACATTTATTATGCAAGGGTGTTTTGGGGAGATCAAGTCATATAATCTATCTAAATAAATCAAGTAGCTCTTATATAAAAAAACATGGGAGTAATATATACGTGTTTATACTACTGCTGTTAAGCCTCTACGTGAAGTGTTACCCCTTTAAATATATTATAAAAAATATTTAATTGAGATAAAGTTAATAATATGATACCAACAAAAGGTTGGGTGGCATGATAAGCCAGTAACGAGGAGAATATAAATTTAACTTTTCAAAACCGTATTTGTTGGGATAAGATAAAACTTAAAGATTAGTTGTAGATTCAAAATGGTTTGGATATCTTTGGTCAAATTAAAAAAAAAATATATATGATTTTTTCATTTTTTTCTTAAATTTATAAGGAGCTAAATAGTTTTTTTTTAAAGAAATAAGAGTGGTAAATATAATTTGTCAAAGTTCAGTAAACATCAACGTAATTTATTCTCGTTATGATGGACAGGTACCACATTTGAAAATTATAAAAAATTCTCAGATTAATCAGTATGCTAAAGTATAAGGTCTGAATTTTTTTTTGGAGATATCAGTGTCAAAAAAAAAAGGAATTGTTCCGAGTTATACGGACATAAATAGAAACTGAAAATGAATAATTAATATATTATGGGAAAATTTCAGTCAACCCCTATAACAATGTACTTTTTAATAGCATTTAAGATTTTTGAAACTTCACTACATCCTTAAATATCAAAATGAAATTAAATTGTGTGTAAAAGAATAATGATACACTTCACTTATTATTAATAGTTTTTTAAGAGCCAACTATCATTGAAGCTTTGGTGACAGGCCATCGGAACTTCGATCACAGCTAGTGTGACCAGTAATCTGGTGCCGGCTGCTGAGCTCGGGTGAATGGAGACTTTATTTCAAATAAATGTAGCCAAGTTGTACATTCACTTATGTTTCTTATGAATGACCTATTGTAAATTCTCTTATTCCATTTGTTAATGAAAATCTGAACACTTGAACTTATAGGGTTATAAATTTCCTTATGTTGAGCTCCGGTGAATGGAAACTTTATCTCAAATAAATGTAGCCAAGTTGTACATTCACTTGTGTTTCTTATAAATGACCTATTGTAAATTCTGTTATTCCATTTGTTAATGAAAATATAAACACTTGAACTTATAGGGCTATAAATTTCCTTATGTTCTTTATTAATGGGCTAATTTTAATTGCAAATCCCCTCTATTCCACTTGTTCATATAGACTCTTGGACACTTGCATCAATGATAGTTATAAATTCTCTAATGTTTCTTGTAAATGAGTTAATTTTAATGGTAAATCCCTTCATTCCTACACACTCGCATTTATAACTACAGGCTACTTGTTAATGACCTAATTTTAATTGCAATGCCCCTTTATTCCACTTGTTCACATAGATCTGGATACCTGCATTAATGAGAGTTGTAAATTCTCCCATATTTCTTGTAAATGGTGTAATTTTAATAGTAAATCCCCTCAGTTACACTTGTTCATGCATATTTGCATTTATAGGCCACTTGTTAATGGCCTAATTTTTAATTGCAAATCCCCTTTATTCATTCATATTTAGACATTTAGATTTATGAGAGTTGTAACATTCCTTGTGTTTTTTGCAAATGGGTTTATTTTAATTGTAAATCCCCTCATTCCACTTGTTCAGATAGAGCTAAACACTTGTATCTATAAGAGTTGTAAATTCCCATATGTTTTTTGTAAACGGTTTTATTTTAGTTGTAAACCCCTTATTCCACTTGTTCATGGAGACCTAAAAGAAACATAAGGAATATACAACTTCTATAAATGGAAGTGTTTTGATCTGCATTAATATGTGGAATCGGGATTTACAATTAAAATTAAACCATTTACAGAAACATAATTTACAACTCCCATAAATACAAGTGTTTAGATCTGCATCAACAAGTAGAATAAGGGAACTTACAACTAAAATTAAGCTGTTTACAAGAAAAATAAGTAACATAAGCAAATTTATAGCTTGACCACCTTTATTTGAAATAAAATCTCCAGTTCGTAGAGTTCAAACAAGCCGCCACTAGAAGTCAAAAGCAATATGCCTTGGTAAATGAATCTATATACAACAGTCTATCATTTAAGAATCAAATATCAATGTTAACCTAAA
This sequence comes from Albizia julibrissin, assembly GCA_037074505.1. Classification (NCBI taxonomy): domain Eukaryota; kingdom Viridiplantae; phylum Streptophyta; class Magnoliopsida; order Fabales; family Fabaceae; genus Albizia; species Albizia julibrissin. The sequence continues at coordinate 29,294,621 of CM073485.1, forward strand.
ATATAAATAGTAAGGAGACGTATTATTGCTCACAAGTAATAATCAATATGATTTCGTTCAAATTTTATGCCATGTTGTAATTAAGTAAAAATTTGACAGCTTTATCAACCTCTAATTAAGTAATAATTTGACAACTATCTTGAAAGATTCAAGTAGCATGCCCAAGGAATTTGACTAATCAAATTAAAGGCAAATTTCATGCACATCAAAATTTAAAAACAGAGAATCAATACAAAACCTACTGAAAATGAAGATAGGAGATAAACAAGATTGGCAAACCTGAGCTCATTTCAATTCTACCAAGACTCCCTGAATGACAAAATTTTTCCAAGGCCTTCAATGCTATACCTGATGTGCAATAAGTATCACAAATATTTCACCTGCCTTCTACGGAGCAATATGGGTAAATTTGTACAAAGCTCTTCTATATTCACCATCACACCCTCCTTCTGCCAAGAAGTTCAGAAGCCAAAGAGCCCTTCTATGGAGAAACTAACACCCATCACTAAATTCAATGGCTTCTTTCCCTTCATAAACTGTTGGAAGTAATATGATTTTAACATTCAATGTGTTAACATCTGTGGAGTGGAGCAGGATATACAATCAGTGGCTGATACCCAAGTCTGTCATTATGAGGCAATGGACCCTCCTAAAATCATAGAAGTGAAAGATACTTAAGTTACTTCAGGTGTTCATTAAAAGAAAAAGAAGAGAAAAGAATAGCTCTAAAAGGGAAGTTGTCAACGGAAAATAGCTAATTCGGATTTGCTGCTGCATAAATTTCCTGCATCTATCTGTGGGTTTTGAAACAAAGGGGAATAGGTATGGTTATCCAAATTGGTCATTTCTGGTTATGAAAATCAAGAATGTCTCTGAACCAGCCATGAAACTGTACAATGCTTTTACATAAGCCTGCCAGCTGCCACAAGTAGATAGGGGAAAAATTGACGGCACAGCAACCGCTGTTTTGGTTTGGGAGAATAATAAATAAGTACCCACCAATTAGGCTTTCCACATCGGAGGACCAAATAATCACAGAGAATAACAATTCAATTACAATTTGAATTTGATAACCACACGGTATTTGGTCTATTAGTGCAAATTATTATAATGATCCATATTTATAGTTCTACCTTTTATTCTTTACACCCAACCCAAGTTTCATAATCTGTGATTACTTCTGATTTATGTTTGCACCTTCTATTTATAATAAAAATAATAAATAAATAACTGAAATAGAAATCAAGTTATAAACTGAAGGGAAAAAAAAACAGAAAGAAATCAAGTTATAAACAGGTATTAATCATAAAGTAGACCAAATCATACACACAAATATAGGTTTGATTGACATTAGCAAACATGTATCTCCATGAGTCCCATAGGGCTACCCACTTCAAACAATAATCCTAGAAAACTTGAGCATAGGGCAGAACTCACCTCTTCCATGTTTATCTGGAAAGGCTTCACAAAATCCTCAAACATTACTGGAGACAAGTCCTTCATTTTTTCTTCAACCTCCTAAGGAGAAAAACAACAGAAGATACTAAAAAATGGAAACACAACATTCACATGTTCGCATACGAAAAAGCAGCAAAAATTAAAGCCAAAAGATCCAAAACAAAAAAAAGGAGTGAATATGCTTCAGCATCCATTTTGTTATAAAATGTACTACCAAATTATTTTGATTGTAAAGACTCCTGATACATGGAAAAATAGGCTCAAACTTGTGAATGGACATTAAGAATTTAGGTAATTTCTTCATTTTAAAAATTTTTACATTATTTTTTCCTGCATTCGATATTTGCTAAATAAGCAGATAACAACAGAAACATAAGCAGAACTCACCAATCCAGTTATTCTTGACTTCTCTAATAGCTCCTTTGCAACCAAGTCCAATATGTGTCTATTGTCTCTTAAAGCTTTCATTGCGAATTCTTCTGTCTCTTCTATGTACTGTCAGGACAGTCAAACCCATGCTTGTAAAAAGATAATTATCAATATAAAGTAATCACATAAGAAGGGAACACCATATATCAGTTAGTCAACATTCTCATTTAAAATCATATTACTTATTTATATAGAACAAGAAACTTGTTGAAAGATAGGTTAACCTCAGAACATAAATAACAAGCAAAAGCTCAAAACATAAAATCATAACAGTTCACCACACAGTACCAATTAAAAATGAATGGGCACAGTACATAAGAATGTAATGAATGATCTAGTTGTCACTTATCATTGCTCAAATCAAATGTCATCTTGCCACTCTGAAATTCAAGTTCATTAATCATTAGAGCAGCGAGGAAATCATCTCCTTCAGTGGATGGGAATCTTTCAAGGGTTGCCCCAAATACGTTGCAATTTAATACAAATCCTATGTCTACCAAACAATTCTCTCCCTCTGTCTACCTTCTAAGGAAATATATTATGTTCATGTCATCTCCTCCAAAAGAGGAAGCTGGTTAGATTAAACAACTGAAGTAGGTAATGCTGCCTAGAGTTTCACACAAAGATTACAACAAAGATTAAAAGCCAGGAGATCATAGTTTACCCTTGTCAACTCCCGAGTAAACAGCTCAGACACCTCTAATGTCATGTTGGAAGGAATTACTTGTGGGTCGTCCCACTACATATTCATGAAGAGGGAAAATGAATTATTTTTACATTACAGATGCAAAGAATATCCATATTTGTGACTAAAAAGATATAAATACCCTATATCTTGTCAACTCGCCATCTGCACTGTCTGGCCGATTAACTAAGCTAACCCTTTTAGTCAAAGCGATTAACCCCAACCTTTTATTTTGGGGGCTGATTACCATCTCCCTAGCAATCTGGAAATCAATTTTAAGTCAGAGTAATTTAGATTAAAATACATATATAAATACTAAGATTTAATTGCACCATAGAAAGATGTAGATTCTAGCAGCAGAAGGCATTTGTTTTGGGAGATAAAAGCCAGGGGAAAGAAAATTGGGGAAAAAAATCTTCCTATTTCCCTGCTCTCATCAGTTTATTTACCAAACGAACGAAAAAACTTGAAGGGTCATTCATGAGAAAAATCCTGAACAAGTTGTGAAGAACAAGATTCAGACAGGCCTTGTACATAAGTGTATGTAAGATACACAACCTACTACAAAAAAATTGGGAAGAAAAAAATTCTCAAAGTGAAGCTGCAGCTGCAGTAAATATTGCATAGTAAGTTGTCAGATGTTCATAGGTAAGAGTCAAAGCTAACTAATTCACCTAACTAAAGGGATATGAATGCATGCATATAAAATAGATTGGTTCTATAAATAAGATGAAAGGACAACCATGATATTGCTCTCTCTTTTCATTACTCCCGTGGCTTAATAACACCAAACAGGACAATTAAATACCATTGAACAAAATTATTAAACTTGTGGTTAACCTGTAAACAAATAAATAAAATGTTTTTATTGTAAATGTGCTGTTATTAGGCAGAGTATCTTAGGTAGATGATTATTAGGAATATCTTTTGTAATGTCCACCATTATTGTGCTCGATTCCCCCACATCCCTCATTCTATATAATCTGTATATACCTTATTGGATAAAATAATCAGATTTTCAGTGCTCATCTACAAAACTAAAAGTAGCAATTAACTTAAATTTCCAACTACTTTTGCAATACTGCAGTATTTATAATATATTCTAGGCAGTGAAATCTCCTCACTTGATGTACTGATTACCTTTGTTATCTTTTCTAGATCATCTCTTCCCCCATCAGTTATGTCATCACCAAACATGACACGTTCAGCACAACGGCCACCGTGAGCAACTACCATTTGCATTTTCAAATAGCCAAAGGTTGTGTAACCTTGGTCCACCATATCTTCTCGTGGGTAGAATACAGATATTGCAGTTTCCTGCTCAAGTGGGCAAAAATGCCTCATAAATCTAAGAGCATTGAACGAATATAATCATATTGCATTTTTTGGTAACCAGAAGTCATACCTTGCCACCAGGAAGGAGCTGTGAAAATGCATGCCAATCAAATCGAGGAAATAGGTGAGCTAACACAACATGACCAGCTTCATGAACAGCAAGCAGTCTCTTCTTTTCAATAGATATCTGCAGTATAGCAACAAGTTCAGTACCAAATGATTTTCCATGTCAAGGACACACTAATAAGAACGAAAAAAGAACACACATACACTCTGTTCGATTTTCTGTTGCTCTTCCTCAGTGAGAAGAACACCCATACCCTCAAGCAGTTGTTTATCTAATACATCAACAATGTCTTGCTGGTAGATTTTGGAATGCCCCTTCCTAACCTGCAGGCAGAAAAGATTTGCATGATTAACAAAGTGAACAATTAAAGATGTAGATTAATATTATATTATGGTTTAATACTGGAGAAAAAGATCTTGAAATGCTACACAAGGCTTTAACGCAATCAAATTTTATAAGCAAACCTAACATGATATATTCAGATCACTATATAATAATCCAGTCATCAAGAAACCCCTTGCAAAGCTAATTGGTTTCTAAAGGTATCATATATTTTTTAAAGTTTCTTTGAAGTTTAAAATTAAGGCTAATATAATCTTTGGTCTCTCAAATTTGCCCTCATTTTGGCTTTAGGCCCTCAAGTTTCCAACATAGGTTTTGACCTCTCAAGTTTCATTTCATTTAAAACATTGGTTCCTACAACTCAATAAAAACCTAGATCATTTTGCCCTTAAGAGGGATCAAAACTAAAATGAGGGTAAACTTGAGGGACCAAAGATGGCATTACCCCTTAAAATTAATACTTTAAAGTCGACCGATATCGGCATAAAAAAATAATGAATGAGAAAGGCATATGAAGATGCAAGCAGCGCAGCTACATGTTCCAATATGCCCCTGCCTCGTTGTATAGCTTAGCTATAAAGTAATATTTTGCAAAAAATTTTCCACAAATTCACAAAATTGTACCTGACCTCATTAATGGTAAAAGAATCAAGGTGACTTTTGGCTTCTAGCTCTATTACAGTCTTGAATATGGACATGTTGATATCACAGAGAGAAAGACAGGTAATTCATTCACAAAAATGGCAAGGGCAGATATATTCTCTCTGCCTTGCCTAGCCATATCATCACTACTATTCTCTCTCTTCTAACTAACTCTTAGGGAAGATATGCACCATTACCGTAGTTATTTACGATAAAGGCCTCACTAGATAATAACATGTATATCAATTACTCCCCCCCAAAAAAAGAGTAGGAAGTGCAGTAGTGGAAAAATAAGGGAATTGTTGCTGAATAACGGAGAGATCATCCCAAGTGGCGTCTTCAGGTTGACCAAACTTCCATTGGATCAAGACTTGAGTAACAGGAAGGTTATGGCGCTTAACAATCTTGCGGCCCAGAATTGCTTCAGGCTTAAGTGTGAAATATCCCTGGTCATCAACTGGTGGTAAGGACTGATTAATGGCAGCTGAAAGTCCCACATACTGCTTTAAAAGTGAGGCATGGAGACTGGATGCACTCTAGTTTCCGGGGGCAAGTCAAGTTCATAAACAACAGCACCAATCTTCTTCAACACTCAAAAAAGGCTGAAACACCAAGCAGCAACTTTGCAAAGGGAGGAATTATTGAGCAAATTCCACCAAAAAGGATGCAATTTAAGGTAGATTAGATCACCAACAGCAAAGTGACGTTCAGAGTGGTTCTTGTTCGCTTGCTGCACCATTCGGTGTCGAGCCTTCATTAAATGCTCTTTCAAATATTGCAGAACCAGCTCATGTGAGAGACAAGTGCAGTCGACTAAATCATTGGAAGAATCCCCTGCAATATATGGAAGATGAACAGGGGGGGCAACACCATAAACAGCCTTAAAGGGAGTCATGCCAATAGCGAAGTGATAAGATGTGTTGTACCACAATTCAGCCAAAGACAACCATTTAACCCAATGTTTAGGGCCTGTTTGGTTCAATGAGAGGGGATGGAGGGGAGAGGAGGGGAAGGTTTTTAATGATTCTTTGTTTGGTTCAAGAGGGGATAGGAGGGGAGATAATATCTAATTTACCATTTTACCCTTATATATTAGTTTATATATATTTACTTATATAAATTATATAATTTATGAAAATTCACTCTCATCAATACAACCACAGATTGGATCTCGTCTTCTAGATGCATAGCATATTATATAAATTAATTTTTTTGTCCAGCTGTGATATAAATAAATATAATTTATAAAAATAAATTTTTATCCCATTATATGTTCATAACAGATAGAGGAAGAGAGTTGCCGGCCAGGTATAGTGAAAAGGGTATGGACTCGGCAAGACATGAACAGTGAACGACGGAGGGTTTATTTTTTTTGGCATGGGTGTAGATGGAATATTACAAAATACATGAGGGAAAATTAGTCTGAAAGTTTAGCTCCCCTGCAAAAAACCCCAATTTGGAGGGGGCCAAAATGAGGAGGTTAGGGGGAGGGGATGGGCTCATTTCCCCCCCCTCCAACCAAACAAGCCCTTAGGGAAATCACCGGTCATGTAATGGAGGTAACACTCCAAACAACAATTAAAGACTTCGGTTTGCCCATCTATTTGAGGATGATAGCTGAAGAATAATGAAGCTTAACTCCATATAAGAAAAACATTTCCTTCCAAAATTTTCCACAAAAAATAGGATCCCTATCGGTAACAATCGATTTAGGGAAGCCATGCAACTTAACCACATTATCCATAAACGCATGAGCCACATCCACTACTGTAGAAGGATGTTTAAGAGCTATAACATGAGAAGCTTTAGACAATCTATCAACCACCACTAAAATAGTAGTTTTAGAGTAAGACTTTGGAAGACCACTAATAAAATCCATGGATAACTCAAACCACACATGTTCTGGAATAGGCAGAGGCTGAAGAAGCTACCAATTCAGGTTTAAAACACCGACACATAGTGCATTCACGTACAAAATTGCAAACATCTTTTCCATTCCTTTCCAATAGGAAAAAGAAGCAAGATGCTAGGTAGAGTGAATACCTGAGTAGCTCCTGAGTAGCTCCCAATGCTATCCACATGAAAAAAGAAGTAAGAAAATCCCGACGAAGCGTTAATTTAGAATAAGACGTGGGATCAAGTTCTAAGTCTTTAATTATGGTCTATAATGCATCATCAGTGAGCCAAGAATCGCGGATTTGATCATAAAGAGGGGAAATAGGGATGGACAAAGCCAAACAAGTGTTTTCGGGTCATTGAGAAAGGGCATCAGCCACAACATTGTCACTACCTTTTCGATAAACAACCTCATAATGGAATCCCCATAATTTATGCAGCCACTTAAATCGTTCTTGAGTGAGATCCCACTGCTCTAATAGATGCTTTAAAGGTACATGGTCAGTCTCAATAAGAAATTTTCAGCCCCACAAGTAAGATCTTCACTGTTTAACAGCAAAAAGAATAGCAAGCACCTCCCTCTCATAAGTAGATAAGAACTTCTTAGTTGGAGCAAGTGACTTACTAGCATAAGCCAAGGGATGATCACTCTTTGATAATACTACACCTAAACCAGATCCAGAGCCATCATCGGCTTCAATGGCAAAAGTATCGTTGTAATTAGGTAAAGCAAGTACCGAAGGAGACATCATGACTTCTTTGAGAGCATGGAAACCTGTAGCAGCCCCAGAAATCCATGTGAATTTCTCATTCTTCTTCAATAAATCAATCAAAGGACGACTAATGGATCCAAAATGCCTAACAAATTGGTGATAATACCCAGTGAGACCAAGGAAACCACACAATTCCTTGAGAGAGGAGGGGATTGGCCTAGAAGCAATAGCCTCGCGTTTCCTTAGGTCAGCTTGCACCCCTTGAGCAAAGATAAGATGACCCAAATAATCAAGCTTTGTAGCAGCAAAAATACATTTAGAAACCTTAGCAAAGAGATGGTGCTGCTGCAAAATAGAGAGAGTAATTTCTAAATGGTGTAAATGAGAGGGCCAATCTTTGCTATATACCAAAATATCATCGAAAAAGACCAAGATAAACTTGCACAAATAAGATTTAAAGATAGAGTTCATAAGGCCTTGGAAAGTAGCCGGCGTGTTTGTTAAGCCAAAGGGCATCACCAAAAATTCATATAACCCTTCATGAGTTCGAAAAGCCATTTTAGGAATATCAACCTCTTTCAAATTCGTACCATCTCGTAAATCGAGCTTGGAGAAGAAGGTAGGCCCTTGGAGTTGATCCAAAGGTTCTTCAATAACAGGGATAGGAAACTTATTTTTGATGGTAGCCTCATTCAACTTGCACTAATCAACACAAAACCTCCATGTACCCTCTTTCTTTTGTACTAACACAACAGGGGCTGCAAAGTCACTTGAACTCTCACAGATAATGCCATTATGAAGCATCTGCTGAATCTGATTTTCAATTTCAGTTTTCTATACAGGACCATAATGATAGGGTCGACAACTCATTGGTTTGTTATCCTTAAGAGGAATAGAGTGGTCAAATTTTCAATAAAGAGGTTACCCAGTAGGTTCTGCAAAAACATCAACAAATCTATCCAGAAGGTTCTGAAATTCAGGCTGTTGATGTGGAGAAAGAGTAGAATCATAATCGAGACCGACTTGCAACAAAGAAGGTGCATAAATGAGATATAACTCATTGGCCAACACAAAGTCAAGAATAGCTAAAATATCCTCAGACATATCAGTTTACGAGAATTCAGACCCTTCAACTCTACCGGCTGACCATTAATATTGAATTCAAAAAATTGTAAATCTATATCCATTGTAAAACGACCCAATGTCTTAAGCCATTCAATGCCTAAAATAGCATCATAACCGCCTATGTACATAACTAGGAAATCATAAGAGAAAGTTGAGCCACCCATCTCCCAATGCAAATCAGGACAATACTTAGAAATACACACCTGATGAGAATCAGTCACAGTAAGCCAAATGGGATCTCGTTTGTGAATTTTCAATTTAAGCCGTTTAGCCACCGATGCATCAATAACGTTGTGAGTGCTCCCAGTGTCAACAAGAATAATCACTTGTTGATTTTTGACCCGCCCCACGAGTTTTAGAGTCAAAGTATGTGCATGGCCTTTAAAAGCATTAATAGTGCCGTCAGCAGTTTCCTATGCATCACCGATGGCATCTTTGAATTGATCCTCATCCTCATCAATAATCAAAGTGTAAATATGAGAATCCTTATATCAGTAGGTAGAGGTATACTTCTCAGGGCACCAATAGCACAATCCCCTTGGACGCCGATCTTCCATTTCCTTTTTCAATAATTGACGTGTGGGTTCAGAGATAGATGTAGAAGGTAGAGCCAATGAGTGGTTTGAAGTAGACCCAGAAGAGGAAACAGAGGCCTTCTATTTAGGCAATTGGGTCAGAGTAAAGATGGGCTGAACGTAGAGCACAATATTGTAGAAGATTTGGGGTCACAGAGCACAATACTATAGAAGGTTTGGGGCCAAACACAATAGAGAAACCAAAAGACCTAGTCGATGGCGGTAGCGATTTCCGATCACAACATGAGCATTCTCGTGCAGGGTACGAATGGTTGCCTCTTGCAATCGAGCAGAATGCATCGCACTAGCCAGCGTTGGAGGAAAAAAATTAAGGACAAATTGTTGAATGTCTGGTTAGAGGCCACTGATAAAGAGGTTCAGAGCCACAACTTCAGGAATATCGACCTCAAAGAGCAACTTATCGAATTGTTTCTCATAATCAGCAACAAGGCCCTTGCCTTGATGGAGTTTCTTAAGAGCAATCAAGGGGTTCTCCTCTCTGACATCAATAAATTTCGCCTCCATCTACTTCAAATAATCTTCCCAGCGAACATCAAAAAACGAGCAATGGCACATGAAAGTTTGGTGCCTCCGGAGAGCATGACCTCCCAAGTAACTACTCAAAAGGCGGATTTGGTGCTTAGGCAAAGTACCATCAAGTTCGAAGAATTAGCCACGAAAGTTAGATCCATCAAACCTTGGAAATTCCACACAACTCTGTTTTGTGGGAACAAAGTAAGGAGATGAATTCTGCTACATTTCATGGAACAATCCAAAGGGTGGAATGCGAGATGAAATGGTGGAGCTAGAGCTGCGTCCTGGCCGTCGTTACTAGTAACCGGTTGTTTCCCAGTGTTAACACACAAGGAAGACAAGCGAGCATCCATCGGTTTCATGTATTCTTCAAGGCAAGTAGTTGTTTTGTTTATGTTGAGAATGTCCTGAGAGCTTTGGTCCAGATAAGTATGCACAGTGGTTTGGAGTATCTCCATATGGTGTTCTAAATCACCGATACGATCCTGGGATTGTGTGTTCAGCGGTGGCGCCATGTGCCAGAAAAAGACTCTGATAACTTTATGATATCATAAAGAGAAAGACAAAGATAATTCATTCACCAAAATGGTAAGGGATAGGAATACCATGTATATTCTCTCTGCCTAGCCACATCATCACTACTATTCTCTCTCTTCTAACAAACTCTTTAGGCATATATGCACCTTTGCCATAGTTATTTACTATAAAGCCCTCGCTAGATAATAACATATATATCACTTGTGGTGAACAATGGTGAATCATCTGCTAGAGAATATCTATGAAAACCAAGATTGACCTTGTTACCAAGGAACTTCCTAGGAGGCAGGGAAGGATGAGGTGGGACAATAGGCGGGTGGGTTATTTGAGGAGGGTGGGTGTTGTTAGCTGTTGGAAGGGCAAACAGCAACAACAGAATGCTTTAAAACATGATTAAAATGCAACAAAAGAGAAAGGCATTGACTTGCAATCAGAAACCAGCAAGAATTATCAAATTTTTGTATCATGTGAAATTACTGTATTTTCAAAGTTGAAATATCTGATAAATAATAAATTAGAAGCAGGCTGCCACTCAAGACAGATGTTAGAAAATGCTTCAACTGTATTTAAAAATGCTTCATCTGTATACAAAATACATATAGTGGAAAGAAGATACATGGACCTTTCACAGACACAAGGACGTTGTTATTCCATTTTTCCATGGAAGAAGAACTTGAACCAGCAGATAAGATATTCAACTTAAAAAGAAACAAAAGAAAACGAGAAGTTCTATTTCCCTTTCATACTTTTTAAATATTAGTAGGTTATCCCTTTATGTTCCATTCCACCTATTTGCACCAAGACATGGCTGAGGTAAACCAGCACGAATAAGGTTTCAACCAACAGTTAACCAAGACATGTAATGTTGAAGTAGATACTTATTCTATACGTCAAAATGTAAAAATAGGACTTGCCGACATTATTGCTGCTTCATTCACAAGGTTTCTTATATCTGCTCCAGAGAATCCAACTGTGCGAAAGACAAGCTGTCAATTAGAAAGGAGAGAGCAGTAACAGTCAGCACAAAGCAGATCAAGTCCTTAGCATTTCCTATAAAATGATAAGCCATATTTCATTTTTGAACAACAGAAAAGTCAAATGGATATTAATACCATTATTTGGTTCATAATGATATCAGAACTAAAATGCAGTACTCTGACAACCTTAAGAAATTATAACGCAAATAGTACATATACACTATTTCCCAACATTCTTTGTTGAAGCAAAGCCAATATTAATTCTGGCAGGTGATAGCTTAAGCATGTTGAAAATGTAGAAAGCATCCTGCTTTGCAAAGAGTTTTTTATCTCTCACATTGTGCCAGGCAGCAGCATTGCATATATGTGCAGGACAACAGCACTGATACCTAACTCCAATTTATAATTATACCTTTGCCTTTTAGTAGTCTGTCCACGTGTTTAACTATTCTTCACTATAAATTATATAAACTTCCACAACAGATGGTCCAATGATGTATACCTTTCCAAAGTCCACATCCTCTGCTAGTTGTTTTTTTGCACTATGCACCCCAAAAATCTGGACTCTTTGCTTTGCATCAGGCAAACCAATGTAAAGTCGGCGATCAATACGTCCCGGACGAACAAATTCAAGATCTAGTTCATCTGGTCTATTTGTCGCACAGATGAAAATAACAGCTTGTCTGAGGGATAGACGATCAACACCTGTTTTTTCCTTCCTAGTATCATGAATTGATGGCAACAAAAATAATCAGTAAGGAAGAAAGAAATTGCTAATAAAACAGTTTGTTACAAAATCATATGATCAAAGAACAATTGTATGTTGAAACCAAGAATTTAAAAGTAAGGCAAAATGTTGCTAGAACAAAGCATCAACAACAACAAAGCCTTTATTCCACTAGGTGGGGTCGGCTACATGGATCACACGGCGCCATTGTGTCCTGTCAAAAATCATATATTTTGATATATTATTAATTAAAAGGTCTCTTTATGACCTCATTGAGCATTCGTTTTGGCCTTCCTCGACCTTGTCTAACAGGACTCCATACTGCTTGATCAACCCTTCTCATCGAAGCACTCAATGGCCTTCGCTGAACATGTCCAAACCACCTCAAACGATTTTCTACCATTTTTGCTTCAATAGGGGCCACTCCAACTCGTTTGCGTATATGAGTATTACGAATCTTGTCTTTTCTTGTACGGCCACACATCCATCTCAACATCCTCATCTCAGCTACCCCTATTTTATGTTCATGTTATCCCTTTAAAGCCCAACATTCACTACCATATAACATTGCTGGTCTTATAGCAGGGCGATAGAACTTTCCTTTTACCTTATTAGGTACTTTATGATCACAAATAACTCTAGTAGCTTTTTTCCATTTATACCACCCATCTTGAATTCTATGATTGACGTCTCCATCAATTTTACCATCTTGTTGTATAATTGATCCCAAATATCTAAATTTTGTCACTTGTGGGATGACTTGCCCTCCCAATTTAACTTCCACTTCTCTTTGGCCTTGTCTCTTATCAAACTTGCAATGCATATATTTAGTTTTGCTCCTACTAAGACGAAAGCCCCTCAATTCCAAAGTCTGTCTCCATATCTCAAGTTTAGAGTTAATTTCTTCCTTGGATTCAGCCAACAGAACTATATCATCCGCAAAAAGCATGCATTTAGGGATCTCCTCTTTTATAGGCTCAACTAGCACATCTATCACTAGATTGAACAGATAAGGACTCAAGGCTGATCCCTGATGTAGTCCAATCCTTATAGGAAAATCTTTTGTAACACCTCCAGGCGTTCTAACATTGGTTGTAACCCCCTCATACATGTCCTGAATGGCTTGGATACATGCAACTCTTACCCCCTTTCTTTCCAAGGCTTTCCAAAGTACATCTCTTGGTACCCGATCATACGCTTTTTCCAAATCAATGAAGACCATATATAAATCTCTTCCTTTACTCCTATATTATTCCATAAGTCCCCTTAATAAATAAATCGCTTCTGTTGTAGACCTTTATGGCATGAATCCAAATTGGTTTTCAACAATATCAGTCTCCAACCTCAATCCGTGTTCAATCATTTTTTCCCATAATTTCATTGTATGACTCATTAGCTTAATTCTTTTGTAATTTGCACAATTCTGGATATCCCCTTTATTCTTATAAATGGGAACCAAAGTACTTTTTCTCCACTCATCCGGCATTTTCTTGGTTCGTAAGATCTCATTAAATAATTTTGAGTCACAACACACCCTCTTCACCCAAACATTTCCAAACTTCAATAGAAATATCATCAGGTCCGACAGCTTTATCATTATCCATTTTCTTAAGAGCTTCCTTAACCTCGCCAATTCGAATCCTACGATAAAATAACAAGTTGAGATCACCTTCTCGAGTTGTCAAATCTTCCCAATCACAATGCAACTGATAGCAACCCAAACCGTTATCGATTGAGTTATTCTAGGAAAAAAAAACGTTTCAAGATTAATTAGAATTTAATTATTATTTATTATATTCTTTTTTATATTCCAAAGATTTGATTTTATTTAGATATTTCAGGAATAAGTAGGATTTAGTTTATAAAATCTAAGAATATTATCCATTTGAATTTTGATTTGATTTAGTAGTTTGAATTTTAAATTAGATATTATCTCTTTGTAAGTTCCTTCTATATATTGGCCGGTTGCCTACTCAATAAAGCATGGAATATTTCAGAGAGTAAATTAAGTTTTGGAGTAAATTAAGTTTTGGAGATTCTCCTGGGCTGTTATTAGAAAGGGTGTGAGATACTAGCTACCTCTTTAAAACATATTATTCTTTTATTTTCCTTTTCCTTCTATTATCCATTATCCACATCTCCCTCGGTCAAACATTCCACACAAAATCTGATTCTGCATCACTGTTCATCATCCATTAAATCTACTGCACTATTCATCATTCTTTAAATTGACGGTACTGTTCATCATCCATTAATTCCGATCGATCCTCTATTATTTGGCATCAAAGCCATGGTGAAGACGCGTTCAACTAGTACCAGCGACAACCCATTCGCGGCCGACCCTTTGGCTGCCATTGCTGCACAACTCAATGCGTTGGACGAGCTAACGGAAAAGGTGAATGCGTTGGAGGCCAACGCCAATCACCAGAATCGAACCAGGGACCGATTCCGGCGCCACGCTGATGGAAGCGACGAGGAAAGCGACGGAATCCGACAGAATTTTAGGCGTCCTTATACCAAGATAGAATTTCCGAAGTTCAGCGGCGGCAAACCACGCGGCTAGGTCCTCAAGGCAGAAAAGTACTTCCGCTTCTATGACACGCCCGAAGAAGACAAGGTTGAAGTAGCATCCATGTACCTTGACGGCGACGCATTGGACCTATTCTCGTGGGTAAGTGCACGGCGTTCACCTCTGTATTGGGATGAGCTTGTGAAAATTCTGCAGGAGCATTATGGTCCGCCGGAGTTCCAAAATCCTGATGAACACCTTTGCAATATTAAATAGACTGGGACTGTGCATGAATACCGCCAAGAATGGGCGAGGCGGGTTGCCCGTGTGTCAGACTAGCTAGACCACTTCCTGCTTGGAGTATTTCTGAACGGGCTGAAGGAGGAATTGAAGGTTGACGTCCGTATTCACAAACCCAGAACAGTGTTTCAGGCGACTAGCTTGGCGCTCGAATATGAAGGGAAGGCTACGACGATTCGAGGTAACAGGTATGGGTTATCCTATACACATACTCGACCCGGTTCTTCTTCTTACTCATCAAGTCACACATACCGCGAGAACAGAGGGGTTGCTGCAACTACATATGGTGTCAGGAAAATGACGCCAGCACTTACACCATCATCAACCTCATCTGCAACATTCTCTAATTCCAGCAAAAACTCCGTTACTGACTCTGAGAGGCAACGTAGGCGAGACAAGGGCCTATGCTTTTGATGTGGAGAGACTTTCAGACCTGGGCATCGTTGTACCGGTTCTTTTTCACTTATGGAGATTGATGAAAATGGGAACCCGGTTGCAGACTCACTTGAACCCCTCGTGGAATCCGATCATGAAGAACCCAAAAACACTGAAGTTTCTTTTAATGCCATCCTTGGGCAACCTTCTGCTACAACCATGAAACTAAGCGGCACCCTTGGCTCTAAAAAGGTACTCTTGAGGTTGATAGTGGGTCAACCCATAACTTTATTTCTGATTCACTGGTACGGGAACTTGGTCTTCCTACTTGCACAATCTCCACTTTTGGTGTTCGGATTAGTGATGGGAGCATCATTAAATGCAACCGAATATGCCGTGATGTAGAAGTTAAATTGCCAGGTCTGACTATCACACAAGATTTCTATCCATTTTCCTTGGTTGGGTCTAATCTAGTGCTTGGAATAAAATGGCTCGCCTCTCTTAACACTGTGCAAGCAAATTGGAACGACATGTATATGATTTTTTGGGTGGAAGGCAAAAGATATAAATTACAAGGGATAACTCAGCAGGCCGACACCCCCGTCTGTTTACAAAGTCTAGAATTCCAACAAACAGAAACGGCCAAACAAACTGCACTCGACGTCTCCCAGGTCCTACAAGAGTTTCCTCCAGTTTTTGATGAACCCACGTCCTTACCACCCTCACATGAGCACTACCACATGATCTCCTTGCTACCCGATGCAACACCTCCCAACATGCGACCTTACAGGTACCCCCACTATCAAAAGGATGAAATATAATCCCAAGTTAAAACTCTATTAGATCGTAGGTTTATTCAGCCTAGTTCTAGCCCTTTTGCAAGCCCTGCATTGTTGGTTAGCAAGAAAGATGGCTCTTGGCGGTTATGTGTCGATTATCGTCGTCTCAACCAACTAACGATACCAGATAAGTATCCTATACCAAACATTGACGAGCTATTAGATGAACTGCATGGTGCTAAATATTTTTCAAAAATTGATTTGCGATCTAGATACCACCAAATCAGGGTTTTACCCTCCGATATCCACAAAACCGCATTCAGAACACATTCTGGTCATTATGAATTTGTGGTCATGCCATTTGGCCTCACTAATGCCCCGGCTACTTTCCAAGCCATCATGAACAATCTCTTTTGACCCTACTTGAGGAGATTTGTGCTCGTCTTCTTTGATGATATTTTGGTCTACAGTTCCTTTACCCAGGGTCATATCACCCATCTCCACACTATCTTTCAAATCCTGCGACAACACTTTTTTTATGCAAATTCTAAGAAATGCTTCTTGGGACAAACTCGGATCGACTATTTGGGACATATTGTTACTAGTAGGGGCGTGGAGGTCGTACCTGAAAAAATTAGGGCCGTTGCCCATTGGCCTACACCCCAATCAGTGAAGGACCTAAGGGGATTTCTAGGGCTTACCGGTTATTACCGACGGTTTGTGAAAAATTATGGCCTCATTGCCAGACCCCTAACAGATTTAACAAAGAAAGATGCTTTTCAATGTCCGAAAAGGCTCAAGCAGCCTTTGAAGAACTCAAAATAGCCCTCACCACTACTCCGGTCCTCTACTTACCATACTTCCAACAACCCTTCACAGTGGAATGCGACGCTTCTGAGAATGGAATAGGGGCTGTCTTGATGCAAAATGGTCACCCTATCGCTTACTTCAGCAAGGGATTCTCTTTTTCTAATCACTACAAATCTGCATATGATCGAGAGCTACTTGCTTTGGTTCTCTCCCTACAAAAATGGCGACACTACTTGTTAGGGCACCACTTTTACATACAAACGGACCACCACAGCTTGAAACACCTGTTGGACCAAAAAATTATCACAACGTCCCAACAACGACTTATGGTTAAGCTCTTACCCTTTAACTTTACCATTCGTTACAAAACCGGGCGAGAAAATGCAGCCGCCAACTCTCTCTCTAGGCGACCCCAACAGGCCTCCTTCCTCCAAATGATCATCCCTGTGGCACATAAATTAGATGCTCTCCCTCAAGCATTGCTGCTGGATCCGGAGACAAGGAGAATTATTGAGGACGTACAAACCCAACCTGACTCACACCCTCATTTTCATCTAGTTGATGGTCGGTTACTCTACAAGACACGGTTGGTCCTTCCCAACCAGGTTCAACTCTGCGAGAAATTGCTATCCGAGGCCCATGCAACACCAACTGGAGGGCATGGTGAGTATCTCAAGACTCTGCACAGACTAACGGAATAGGTGTATTGGAAGGGAATGAAGAATGATGTCAAACACTACATTCAACGCTGCATGGTTTGCCAACAGAATAAATATCATACTCTAGCTCCTGCTAGCCTCTTGCAGCCTCTACCTATTCCAGAACGTATTTGGGAGGATATCTCCCTAGACTTCATCACAGGACTACCTAAGTCCCACGGTTCTGATGTGATTTTAGTGGTAGTGGACCGTCTTAGTAAGTATAGCCACTTCGTTGCCCTTACTCATCCTTATACAGCTAAAACAGTCGCTACCACATTTTGCTAAGAAATAGTTCGTCTCCACGGCATGCCAAGATCAATGGTCTCTGACCGAGACCCCATTTTCCTTGGTCAATTTTGGCAAGAGTTGTTCCATCTCAGCCAAACTTGCTTGAACATGAGCACCGCCTATCATCCACAATCGGATGGGCAAACAGAGGTTGTCAACTGCTGTCTCGAAACTTACTTGCGTTGTTTTGCACATGACCAACCCAAACAATGGAGTAAGTTTCTTTGCTGGGCCGAATTCTCCTTTAATACTGGATTTCATGTGGCTGCAAATACTACTCCCTTTAAACTGGTATATGACCGTGACCCACCACCCCTACTCCCTTATATAAAAGGGGAAACCCGTGTCGCCGAACTAGAAGAACAACTTGAAACTCGTGACGTCATGCTACAAGTTTTAAAAGGGAACCTCCTTAAGGCCCAACACAGGATGAAGCTACATGCTGACCAACATCGCCGGGACCTGGAATTTAAACCGGGGGATGCTGTTTGGCTCCGTATTCAGCCGTACCGCCAGCGATCCTTAGTTAAGCGCAGATGTGAGAAGCTTTCCCCACGCTTCTTCAGGCCCTTCAAGGTGACAAAACGCATTGGCACGGTAGCATATGAATTAGAACTCCCTTCAACAGCCAAAATCCACCCGGTCTTTCATGTCTCCTTACTCCGCCCTGCATATGGTCAACCGGCTCCTGCTCTACCTCCCCCTCTTCCACTTTCGGATGATATGGAATTGATCCTCACACCGTCACAGGTATTACAGCACCGTTGGACCCCTGACCAGAGGCTTGAAATACTAGTAGCATGGGAAAACCGCCCCTTTGAAGACGCCACATGGGAGGAGTATGATCTAGTCATGAAACAATTTCCTCACTTTCGCCTTGAGGACAAGTCGACTTTCCAAGGGGGGAGAAATGATAGCAACCCAAACCGTTATCGATTGAGTTATTCTAGGAAAAACAAATGTTTCAAGATTAATTAGAATTTAATTATTATTTATTATATTCTTTTTGATATTCCATAGATTTGATTTTATTTAGATATTTCAGGAATAAGTAGGATTTAGTTTATAAAATCTAGGAATATTATCTATTTGAATTTTGATTTGATTTAGTAGTTTGAATTTTAAATTAGATATTATCTCTTTGTAAGTTCCTTCTATATAATAATATATCAAAATCTATGGTCTTTGATAGAGCACAATGGCGTCGTGCGATCCATGTAGCCGACCCCACCTAGTGGGATAAAGGCTTTGTTGTTGTTGTTGTTGTTGTAAGTTCCTTCTATATATTGGCCGGTTGCCTACTCAATAAAGCATGGAATATTTCAGAGAGTAAATTAAGTTTTGGAGATTCTCCTGGGCTGTTATTAGAGAGGATGTGAGATACTTGCTACCTCTTTAAAACATATTATTCTTTTATTTTCCTTTTCCTTCTATTATCCATTATCCACATCTCCCTCGATCAAACATTCCACGCAAAATCTGATTCTGCATCACTGTTCATCATCCATTAAATCTACTGCACTATTCATCATTCATTAAATCAAAGGTACTGTTCATCATCCATTAATTCCGATCGATCCTCTATTAGCAACCCTCCCCCACCATCATTGAACAGCTTATAAAAGTGGGCTTCCCACCTATCCTTAATATCTTCATCAGTAACCAAAACTTTTCCTTTGTTGTCCTTTATACACCTCACTTGGTTCAAGTCTCTCGATTTTCTCTCTTTGTTCTTTGCAATCTTGTAAATCTTACGCTCTCCTGCCTTTGTCCCTAACTCCTTATAAAACTCCTCATATGCTTTACTACGAGCTTCGCTCACGGCCTTTTTAGTCATGCGATACCTTTCCCAATTTTCATTATTATTACATGTGTATGGCTTTAAAACAACTTTTCTTATGCTTAGTTTTTTCTTGAACACTTTCATCCCACCACCAAGTCTCTTTATCTTGTCGACCAAGACCTTTTGATTCTCCCAAAGTTGCTTTAGCAACCTGCTGGACCTTTTTAGACATATTCTCTCACATGACATTAGCATTACTTTGTAACTCCTACTCCCTTTCCTCCAAGAGAGTTCTCTTAAAAATCTCCCTTTTCTCCCCCTTCAATTGCCACCACCTGACCCTTGGGTTTAAAACTTGCTGGCGCTTTTGTTTTACATACTTAATATTCACATCAAGGACCAAAACCCTATGTTGTGCTGTCACGCCATCCCCAGGGATGACTTTGCAGTTAGTACAAAATCGTCTATCATCATTCCTTACCAAAAAGAAATCAATCTATGTCCTTACAGCTCCACTCTTGTATGTTATTAAATGCTCTTCTCGTTTCTTAAAGCAAGTGTTGACAATCTTGAGGTTATATACGAGGGAGAAATCAATAATAGATTGACCTTCATTATTGAGCGTCCCAAATCCAAAACCACCATGAGCCCTTGCATGAGGTCCTGCCTCCTTACCAACATGTCCATTAAGATCTTCTCCAATAAAAATATTTTCGGTTAGTGGGATACTCTGAATTAGCCCTTCCAAATCTTCCCAGAATTTTTCCTTAAGATGTGCTTCTGCCCCTACTTGAGGTGCATACGCACTGATAATGTTTATAGTATCCTTCCCAACAATCATTCTTAAGGAAATAATTCTATCCTCAATCCTCTTAACATCCACCACATTCTTCCTCCATTCCTTGTCAGCAATGATACCAACACCATTCCTTTCATTGACCTTTCCTGTGTCCCAGAGCTTAAAACCATTAATTTCCCGAGACTTTTCTCCTGACCATTTAGTTTCCTGGAGACACAGGATATTAATCTTCCGATCCTTCATTACTCCTACCACCTCCCAAGATTTGCCGCTTAAGAGTCCCAATGTTCCAAGTGCCAAATCAAATCTTATTCTCATGAACTAGCTTCTTTAGCTCCCAACAAAGCACTTATACAAATTAGGCTTTTTAGGGATGACTTGGAAGGTATTTATTACGGGAACATTTGAAACTAAATATTGCTTATTAAGAATGCACGAATCTATATATATACACTTTTTTTGAAGACAGAATCCTAACAAACGGTCAAACACTGAAAAGGGAAGACAAATTTTAAACAGCAGGAAATGATAAACTACAAAGAATGCAAGAAAATGCATGAAAGCAACTTTTTCTAAATAAGATTACTGAATAACAGCATATCCTCACTAAAGTAGCTACTCTGCAAGAAAGAAAAGCTTAAGGTTGTATTTTTGAAATACCTGGTTCTGACAAAAATTGTTCATCTTGAATGTTGTTAGACTAAACTTGTAATTACCCAAAACCATGCCTAATCCACACTATTGAAGGTCTCTAACCAACCAACAAATTTGAACTTGTTGCAACATAAATTTTCATGACATAAAATTCAAAAATCCATATGACATCCCTCATGAAAGTAATAACTTACTCCCCATCAAGCTGTGCAATCAGAGCCTCAAATGTTGCCCTTCTTCGTGGATCCTTTCTTGCATGCCTTCCAGCAATAGCATCTATTTCATCAACAAATATAAAACATGGAGCCTGCATGAAAAATAATGACAATATTAGCCATGTCTTCCAAGTTTTAATTGTTAATCACTATTCACTCAAGAAAAATAGTTGGGAAAAATAATCACTTCTCAATTAAGGAAAAGCAATATGATTTTTATGCATATGGGACCCAAGAAAAGAACTAAGGACTAGTCTTCTAATCGTATACATGCTTTCCATAAGTGCTCACATGTGATCCAATAAAGAAAAGGATAAATGGAATTCTCATTCCAACTGAAACCCTGTAATGAACATGGGCCATTATTTACTTATTATAGGAGAAAGCCCAATAACTGAGTATTGAGGTGCAGACATGTGAGTAAGGGCAATAGTGGAAATTACTTATGACAGTTAGAGGCACTAGTATGGTTCCCTGTATTTTGCTTTTGCTTTCACCTCTGTATTTCTCCATTAGAATCATACGCTGTGGAGCTATTGTCATCCTGAATATGATTACATCAGAGGTCTTTTCCATCAACAGTATAGGAGCATCAGTGGCGGAATTAGTGCTGCCCTGTTTGTGCTGGATTTGGAAGATATAACTCATGAGGTTAGTAACCCAACTTTGTTGAGAATCATCGAGAATACGCTGTTCAAGTAAAAACTTCAGTGCTTGCTGATCTGTTCTGATAATAAAAGGTCAGCCCAATAGATAATAACACCATTTTCTCACAGCAAAAACTATGGCCATTAATTCTCTCATACAGACCATTGCCGTTTCCTAGAAGATAATGAGTGACTATAGTAAGCAATGGGGCGCCCAGATTGCATTAACACAGCCCCTAAATCAGAACCTGAAGCATCCATTTCCACTATAGAAGGTAGTGAAAAATCTGGTAGGGCCAAAACTGGAGTAGTAGACATAGCATTTTTCAATTTGCCAAAAGCAGTCTGTGCATCATCGTTCCAACAAAAAGCATTCTTCTTGAGGAGATCAGTGAGTGGAGCAGCAATCAAACCATAATGTCAAACAAAACGGCGATAATAACCAGTCAAACCAAGGAACCCTCATAATTCCTTGATGGTAGTTGGGGTCGGTCATGTGGTCATGCTCTGAATTTTATTTGGGTCAGCGTGTACACCATCCTTCAAAATAGTATGAACCAAATATTCGAGTTGTGGCTAGGCAAAGACGCATTTCTTGATATTAATAACCAAGGAATGCTGCTGCAATATCTGAAAAGTCACTTGAAGATGCTGTAGGTGAGAGTCTCGACCGTCACTATAGACCAAAATGTTGTCAAAGAAAATGAGGATGAACTTACAAAGGTGCTGGCAAAAGATGTCACTCATCAAGGATTGGAATGTTGATGGAGCATTCTTGAGGCCAAAAGGCATGACCAAAAATTCATAATGACCATCGTGGGTGCAAAACGCAGTCTTGTGCTCTTCACTTTGCTTCATCCGGATTTGATGGTAACCCGACTTGAGATCGAGTTTCGTAAAAATTTGAGCACCCCCTAATTCATCCAAGAGCTCTTCAGTTGCAGGAATAGGGAATTTATCTTGAATGGTTATCTCATTGAGTGCCCTATAATCAACACAAAAACACCAGCTACCGTCACAGAACTTATCCCGATCTCAGCAGCTTATGAAACATTATGCTGACCTGAAACGCCAAGACATCCATTTTGAGGTGGGAGATCAAGTTTTTTTGAAGCTGCCGCCGTATCGCCACAAGTCCTTTAGCTAGGTGTCCTAATGAGAAGCTGAGCCCTCATTTTTACAGCCCTTTTCTGGTGCTTGAACGGATTGGTAATGTTTCCTATCGTCTCCAGCTGCCTCTGGAGGCACAAATCCATCCAGTCTTCCATATTTCTGAGCTCAAAAAGTCCCCGTCTTCCTCTGAATACTCTCATCCTTTACCTCCAATGTCGACAGCTGATATGGAACTTCAGGTTACTCCAGAGGCAGTATTGAAACATCACAGAATGATCGACGGTCGCATTGAACTACTTATCAAATGGACTTCTTTGTCTGTCTTGGACAAGACATGGGAAGATTATGATATGATTCGCAACCAGTTTCCTTCCTTGAGGACAAGGCTGCTCTTGTTGGGGGGTTGGGGGGGTATTGATGAACATGGACCATTATTTACTTATTATATGAGAAAGCCCAATAACTGAGTATTAAAGTGCAGAACATGTGAGTAAGGGCAATAGTGGAAATTACTTATGACAGTTAGAGGCACGAGAGGTTTATATGTGAGGTAGTCTGTTAGTAGGAGGCATGGAAAGTATTGAGTGATTGTGAGGAGAGTGGAGTGCCTCTTGAATGCATCATTGTGGTTCCCTATCTTTTGCTTTTGCTTTCACTTCTGTATTTCTCCATTAGAATCATACTCTGTGGAGCTATTTTCATCCTGAATACAACTATATCAGAGGTCTTTTCTATCACCCTGGTACTATAATACTTCCCTTCATGCTAGACCAGTTTAAGGTTCATGTAGAAATAGGACACAGGAAATGCTGAAGAAGTTGCAACACAAAATAGGAGGCTGAGACGTGAAAATATATTTTTATGCATGCTAAATGTCTACCAGCAAAGTTTCGGATTGGATACCGTTGGAGTGCGCTATTTTATGCAATATTGTTGGAGGCACCATTTTCTATGCTACTAGGGTTATTTATTTTTTAATTATTTTATTTTAGTGGGCCTTGTATTTCTGGCCAGATTAGAATTGAAATATCATTATTATATTTCCATTTTTTTCCATATTTTAGGAAGATTTCAGGGAATAGTGGACTTGTGGCTAAACCTAACTTCTACCTACATGCAGCCTAATCTCAAGCAACATGGTATGAGAGCTGAGACCTACATGGAGCAACAGCTACTGTTCGGCACCATGAGAGCCTTCATTGAAAACGATGGTGATGACCTTAAATTATCACCATCTGGTATGTCCAGTTGATAAAGGAAGATATCAGAGGAAGAAACATCACCAATTGATAAAGGAAAAAAATAATAGCGATAGAATAAAGAGAGGCATGGAGGCCAATGCAAGTCACAATATTCATGTGGCTTGTAAATAGTAAATTATAGAGAAAAATGCATTGTTATTATTAATGACTTACAAAACAAAAAAAAAACAATAATGACTTACAAACAGTGCAATTTGTATGGGATTTTATAGCTATATAAATATATAGATATTGTAGAGAATAAAGGAATGCATTCAAGTTCTCAACAGAACTACTAAACAGTGTAACAAATAGTAAAATGGATCAAACATCACCTAGCACAAGCATGTCTATAAGAAAGTATAGAACAAAATCTACAATGATAAATATTAAGATTTGATATTGTATTTGATGTGGAAACTAGCTGATTCTTACATTTCTCCTGGCTATGGCAAACATCTCATTGACCCTAGCTGCTCCACTTTTTTCACTATCTGTGAACTCAGCACCAGATGCAAAAACAAAAGGCAATCCACTTTCTTTTGCAAGTGTTCTGGCAAAAAGTGTTTTTCCTGTTCCTGGAGGTCCAGAGAGGAGAACACCCTGAAATATTCTTGCCCATTAACTACTTATCTGATTACACATCCTGTGATTAAAAGCAATGCTTTGAGAAGGTTAACTATTGATATATAAATTTAATTTTTTACCCGCACAAACTGCACACCCCTTTCATAAAACTGCATAGGGTTTCCCATATAGATCATCAATTCATCAAGGAGATCCCAAACATCACCCCCTAGTACAACCTCCTTGTACATAGATTTAGAGCCACCAACCTCCCCAACTGGCTGACAATCAATATATGGAACAACATGAATAAAAAATTCAGAGTCAGCTGCCAATATCAAATTTAGATTCCAATCTCTAAGGGAAAAAAGCATGTTTACTACATAATAATTATTATATATACTGTCAAGTTAATAATATAAAAGATCATTTCACTTTAAATAACCATAAAATCAGTATTCTAATGTTAAGCCTAAATTTCGTTTTAAAACACATTAATAATCAGGCTTCATATTATTAAAGTATCACAAGCAAAATATTTGTGTGGCTAAAAATATATTAAAAAAATATGTCATCTCTTACAAAATTTTGCAAAATGCATTAATTTGCAGCCACTATCACTGGTCTAAATTGTGTTGGAGGTCAAAAGCTTACCAGAATGAAATTTTCTGCATAGGCCATATCAAAAAGCTGATTATACTTTTTGTATAGAAAGCGCTTGGAAGTAATATGTAAGAGCATCACAGACTCCCTTATAAGCCAAAGAATTAGAATTCCAGGCAATAATGCAATCAAAACCTTCATAAAATAATGGATCTTCCGCCTTTGTAGGAGATCTACTTCAACTCCAGAATTGGAAATCATCTCAAATAAATAAGGATCAAGAGGGATATCAACCTACATGAAAAGAATTGCATTAATATAAACCAAAATAATAATAATAATAATAATAACTCATTAATCAACTAATAGGAAGCACAGATATTGACATGAGTACAAGACACAAGCATGGCAACATGAAAATTTGGACTGTTTTGCCAGCAAGTTGAAGGGCCATCTAGTGTTGTACTGTTTCACGTCTAATTTGAGAGTATACTACCGGTCACACATGTACAAGGCTCTTTTTCTACATGTTCATGCTGTGTGTATCAATTATGATTATAACGAGAGATGTCTAATCAGAAATAACAGTTTAGATTGCAAACTTACGATATACTCCAATGGAAAACCTTCTTTCATTGTCACGTACAATCTCTTTAAGTCTTCAGTAAAAACAACAGCTGCAATCTGTCCACAAGAATGTACTTCACAAACTGACATTAGTTTGTCAAACCCATAACTTGCTGAAATTTAACAACTTTGGCTCATCTGGACTGCACATTATATTAACTGATTTAATAATAGGGACAATATAGTATACACCAATCATTTAGTTTAAATTCAATGAAGCCAGCCATAACCAAATCTAATTTGACTTCACAATCGTATTTTCTGTGATGCTCGTTAATTTTTGTGTAGTCTTATGCTTGGGCTTGTCCATTCCACTAATGTCAAACTTCATTCTCTAATATTCCTTTTGCTTGGGCTTGTACTCTCGGTCTTAGAGGCTTCAAGTCAACACTTTTCTTCAATGCTTGGGTAGTAGAAGTGAGGATGTTGAGGTGGATATGTGGTTATAGAAGAAAAAGTAAGATTCAAGATGATCATATCCAAGGAAGTACAGGCGTGGTGCCAATTGAAGAGAAAATGGTAGAAAATCATTTGAGGTGGTTTGGAGTTTGGACATGTACAAAGAAAACTGTTAGAGGCACCGATGAGGGTAATAGATCAGCTAGTTTAGATGCCTCTAAAAAGAGGCAAAGGAAAATTGAAGAGAATGTTCAATGAAGTCATTTAACAAGACCTTTTGGTTAACAATCTATCTAAAAATTTGGTTGTTGATAGAGTACAATAGCATTGTGAGATCCATGTAGCCAACCCCTCCTAGTGGAATAAAGGTTGTTGTTGCTGCTTGGGCTTGTACTTTTAAATCTTAGAGGTCTTAGATCTGATATTTTTTTAGGAACCTGAATCTTGCATAGTTAGGCCTTTTTATTTTTCTTGGCACTAATACCATATTAATTTTTCTATGAACTTATGTTCACCAAAATAGATTAAGCTATTTGGTTAGGGTTGCCACAAACTTAGATACCCTTTAATTTTTCTTGTCATTTTATATGTGAGACTTCGATTCCCTTGTAATGTTACCCGACAAGAAGGTGGAAAAGCATCAATGCCAAAACATAATATCGCCTACATAAATCATAAAAAATATGAACATCACATCAATTCACATGTGCCATCAAGTTCTCCCATGGCTGTATAGTCATTTTACCCATGCTAATGCAAATATAAAGAGTTACAATTCCAAAAAATTATTAGTACTGGTATTAACCCTTTTAATGGAGCATCATTCCATCTGATTAATAGTATATATGCTACCAACACTAATCATTAGAATTTCATAAAATCTTATTCACAATACCTAATTAAAACTGAAAGCAAAATACACCAATCACCCCTCTATCTTACCAAAATTACAAAAACCTCTTCTCTATTTTGAAAACGTATATGAACCTTCCTTGAAATTAAAATGTATGTGTCACAAACCCTCCTTATATATTTGAGACTCCATTTTCATCCACCCTATCGGTAGTTGACAGTTAAGTTTGACTTTCAAATTTTTGTTTGACCAAAATACCCTTATTTAATATAAGAATTTTTTTCCCGAATTAAAGGGGCAGACACTAACGGCCTAGGATTACAAACAAGATCAAACCCGCGACCTCTCACTTATAGGGGAGCTCTCATACCACTAGGCAACAAAGTCATTGTGTAATATAAGAATTTTTAAATATTTTTATTTGCCAAAAGTAAACATTTTTATGCGAGCAAAAACTAGTTCTAATACATATAGTTTTAAACTTTCTAATGTTATAAAATTTATTAATTGATTATATAATAAAATTTTATAACTATAATTATTCGGTCACATTTATTAAAACTTACTTATTTAAGCTTCTTGTAAATGGCTAAAAACATATTTTAAATGCATATTTTTGTTCATCATATAGTATAAATGATGTAGGTTTGGGATATTATATAAATCATTTAGATTTATAATTCAAAAATTTTTAACATATTTTTTGCTACAAACATTTATAAACACAGTTAGTCAAGTATATATTTATCAAAAAAATTAATCATTATTTTCAATCATTTTTATAATTCGAGCTTCCATCCCAATATAATAAAAACATTAAATAAATAAATATTTACAAATATAACAAAATAAAATCAAAGAAAAGGAAAGGAAAATTCTTAAATTCTTCAGAACAATTTTAGTCCAAAATAGAAATTAGTATGATGAAGAGTAAAGTAGTAAACAAAATGCATCTCTTTAGAATATTCTTAACAAAGTTAACAGTTTGGATTTAAAAGTATTTTACTCAAACGGAAAGAGTTCAATTATAGGTGATAGTATATGTACTCTCAAGATGGTAGAGGTTCTCACCTCAGAACTATCAAGTTTGTCAAGAAAATATGTGTACGGAAGTTTAGGACGATAGCGCCACCATCTCTTAGATATCCATAGTGCTCTTATTCCCTGTGTGGCTGCAGCCTTCTCTACCACATCTTTGCGAAGACTGTTTTCAACCTCTTTCATGTCAAATTCAACTACATATTTTGCATTTGAGGAATCTAATTGCTCTGCAAGGCGCTCTTTTGCTAGGATCTCCCTCCATTTATGAAGTCTCTCACGCCATGTGCCCCCAGTTTGAACTTCACCTGCTATGAAAACATGAAAACCATACCATGTTGGAAATCAAGAGGATAAATGCACCCCAGAAATGTAAAGATGAAACCAAATTCCCTACATAATTGCTTGATATCACCATCTTATTAATACCATTATAAACCAAGAGTAATGTCAGTAACATCAAGAAACCAGGATTATAACTGAAACGTTGTTGTAGTTATAAGAAAAGAGAGGGTAACAGTTTTAGAAATATGAAGTGAGAAGCTTTGAGATACTATGTTGGTGATGGAAAGATACATAATCACATTGGGATAGGTAGTTGCGTTTGGTCAAGCTCAGATATATTGAATAACTTACATGAAATAGGGCATTCTTAAATCTTTCTGCATCACTGTAATAACAAGCTTTGATGGTAAGCTACTCAAGGGTGTACATTGATCATGCAATATTCCTTGATAAAAGATATATTATGGCAGAGAGACATCCTTTTTCTCAAATTTATTTCATTAGCAAAAAGTACAAGTAGCAAATTATATTTTCCATGAAAAATGAAATTGTGAGAAGGACAAAGGTGATTTCCCCAGAGAATAAGGATTTCTTGAGATCATCTAGCAAGAAACAAACATACCTTTTGAAAAGCAGAAATTCTTATAATCAGTTAGAAAAAGTTCAAAATAGAAAAAGCACTGAAATTGTGTAAGCTATAAGTACAAACCAAATAGAACAAGATTAAAACATAGTTTTGAGCCAAAGTTTTTGCTAGCATCCTATCTTCTGTCAGAAGCACCACTACACTACCTGAAACTCCCAAGCCCTTTGTCAGTTCTTTCTTCTTCCCTTTATCCAATCTTTCATCATTTTCAATCATTTGTTTTACATTTTCCTCAGGTGTATCTCGATCATCATCCCATGCATCCTCTCCAACATAGGAATTATCATGAACAAGTGTTCCATCAGGTCTCTCAATGAATTTTTTCATTTTAAGGCCTTTGGGTGTTGTCTTCCTCCACATACCCTTCTTAAATCTGCAATTTCAAGAACTAATAAATCAGCCAGGATTAAAGAACATAACATATTGCAGAGTTGAACATCTGAAATGCCTTAAGATTTTGAGCTTCTGAGAGGTCGAACGAGGATGAACTTTGATAGCTATCTGCTAGAAGGAAAACATGAGCAACAGGAGTGTCTTAACAGTCAACAATATGCAGGGGGATATAATTTCAATGGGTAGAACCATTTACGATATAACATTTATGGTTTATTACAAAAGTTACATCCTCTTGGAAAGCCCAAGGCCTAGGCTGTGTTTCATCTAAAGATCTAACATAAAAAAGTTATGATGTGTTTGCGTGTGTAACTTCCAATCAATGCATCTAAAAATAAAAGAGAATTGAATTACCTTCTAATGTTAATGGGGGATGGTTCTGGAATTAATGCTTCCATGTAAGCCTCTGTCAATTCTTTTTTTTGGCGATTCAGATAAGGAGCTCGAACTGCTACATATATTCCTCTACAATAAAATGCCGCGACAAGGATATAAAGAACAAGGACACCAATTCGTTTAGCTTCCCAATTCTTAAGATCCTAGAGCAACAACAAGCTACATTGTTTAGTTTAAATGGAAGAATAAAAGCAATACATAAAAGGCATAGAATAACTGAACCAAATTGCATTGATTTAGCAACAGTAGCTATACCAAAATTGCCATTACTGCTCTTTCAAATAAAATTCCAGAATTGGGAAAATAAATAAATAATATCAAAAAGAATCACACAAACTTCTACAAGGAGTAAAATCAATGAATGCCATATAGCCACTAACCCAACTTCACCAGTCAAACAAACATGATCTCATTTGAATAATATTCATTTACATTTTAGTGAAAGAACACATGCCCATATGGAAGCATTAAAACCAAAAGTACTTTTCATCAAACCAGTAAACCATTTTGTTCAACACTAGCAGCTATTGTCATAAAGGATATATAATGTAATTACGCCAGCTTAATTGTTATCATGCAGAAGCTTGTAGGAATTAGTTTTTGAGAAAATTACATTCAGGACCTGTCCAAGAAAAAAAATGAAAAATTGTTCTCATGGAGTTGTCACCTCTCAACTTGTCAATTTACGTTCGTGTAATTGTCAATGGACCTTCTTTTTTTTTTCTCTTGGACGGACATGAATATAATTCTTCCTTAGTTTTTACTCTAAGTTGCTTTTTTTGCAGCGTGCTTAAGTCAGCTTTTGACACTATTAAATGTTGGAACGTTATTAAGAGGGAGAGGCAGTACAATAGCATGAAAGGCAGTTCATCTTTTTTTGCTGCAGACATTTTCCTCTTGAAGGCAACATTTCCTGAATTTTTTCCCTTTTCTTTCGTTTATTTTTTAATTAAACTGAGAGTAACACTTCAGAATCAATGATAAGAAGCAACTTTGAAGAGGTTGGAAATCATTTTTTCAGCAAATAACGGATAAATTACCTTCCAACGTTCCCATCGATTCCAACTGACAAAAGCAGGTACCCCCTCAGTTCTAAGCCTTTCCAATTCGGCTCCATTCTTATTGGCTTCATCCTTAATTTGCTCTACAAACTCAACCACTTTCCTATTTGCATCTTCCAAGTTAAAACCCGTTTCCTTCTTCACCACATCCCCAAATCTCAACCAAAATCTCTTTGAACCATTCTGAAACGATCGACTAATGTCAGACCAAGAAAACCCACCTGCCCCACCTGGATTTGACGAAGCTGAAGCTCGAAGCTTGGAATTCTTACGGGAAATTTTCGCGCTGTGCAATGCCGTTAACCTAAATAACTTGGAATTTTGAGAGGTTCCAACGAGTGCTGATGATGAAACAAGAAGTGGGTTTGGTCTACAAGCGACGGTAAGGTCCATTGTTGAGTTCCTTACAGGAAATGGGAGAGGCTATATTATCGATACAAGGAGCGGAGGCGATAATTTGCATGGGTAAGCACTTGCACAGAAAGAAGTATCAGTCAAAGGACGTCCGAATTTGTCCCAGTTCAAGAATGGTGCAGTTTCAGGATAGTTTTCATTCGAGAATTGGATTTGGGGGGTTGAGAGCTTGGGAACTGGGGTTTTTGAGGGGTTTTATCCACGTATAGTAGTCACATACAATACGGCGAGGGCCCGATCCAGTGTGAGAAAGAGAACAACAATAGGGCACCATCAATATATCATTAAATATTTTTTTATTTTTTCCTGGCTGTTTAAAAGTCAAAACATATATATCTTGGTTTCGTGTAGAGCCGGGAAAATGGGCTGAGCCCGTCGGGCCGGCCCGTTTAGGCCCTGAATTTATAAGGGCCGGGCTTGAGAATTTTGCTTAAAAAGTGAACGAGGGCCTAAAAGGGCCGACCCTGTAGGGCCACGGGCCGGCCCTTTAGGCCTTGATATATTTTTTATTTTTAAAAATTATTTATATGATAATAATATTATTGATCTTTTATATTTTGTTAATGATGTTGAAAATATTTAGTTGTTATTATCTTTTTTAAAATTAAGTTTCATAAAAATATTTTGTATTAAGAATCATAAAAATAAAAAATTTATAAAAGATATTTCTTATTTTATAAGAAAAATATGTTAGATATTTCTTATTTACTCTAAAGTTTCACATATGATGGTAATTTACTAATTTATTTGTATTTTATGTTTTTTATAGAGTTATTTGTCATTTTGAGATTATTCTTTGTTGTAGATAAAGATTATGAATATATTCATGATTTGGGAGAAGAAATTCTTGATATTTTTACCCTCAAGTAGAGCCTACTACTCAAACTGAAGCACAATCAAATTTTCTTGAAATTGATTATAGTGGTGAAGAAGATGAAAATGATAGTCGTCATTCTCATGTTGCTTAGAGTATTTAACTTCTTGCCTTCTTATACTTTTGTGCGGATTGTGAATTATTTGTGGATACTATTTTTTACCTTTGAATATGAATTAGTAACAGTATTTGTTTTATTGCATGAGGCGTGTAGACGTGTAGTTAAATCTTGTGTAAATAGCTTCAGGCCCTGCGGGCTGGCCCTCATGCTCTCGGGCCGGGCTTTGAAAAACGGCAATTTTTCTTACCTCGAGCCTTGTAGGGCCGGCCCTTTTAGGCACTGGCTCGTCAAGGGCCAACCCTGATTCCCAACTCTAGTTTCGTGTCAGTCAAATATTTTCCAGCTCTGCTTCATGGCGAATCTGCCTTCAATGGAAAGCTGGAGATAAAGGATTTAAAAGTAATAATGCATAAGGACAAAGTCAGAAAATAAAATTTAATATATGGCTATATGGAAATTTCACCAAAAATAAGCATCTTTTTCTGTAATATCCACCTCTTCTTTTAATGAAGATCATAACAACTAAGTTAGAAAATAAAATTTAATATGTGGCTATATGGGAATTTCGCTAGAAATAAGAATCATTTTCTGTAATATTAACCTCTTCTTTCAGTGAAGAGTATATCAGCATAAATTACATAATTGTACCCCAAATTTATAAATTGCAAGTTTGGTCCAATAGGGAAAATTGCTGTCTTGCACCTATGAAACTAATTTTCCTGGCCTTATATCAGCGTAATTAGAGAACATGACCCCAAATTTCACATTTTTTCAATTTGATCCAAAAATCCAAAAAATCACCGTCTTTCACCTCTGGAACTGATTTTTCTTGGCTCTTAATCTACGGCAACCTTATCTGAATATAATCTTTGAAGAAAATGAAATTTAAATGGAATATTAACCATAATAATGACAACTAATATTTTTCTCTCTTTTTTTTCAATTTTCATTATTTATTTTTTCTTTTAATTAGCTTTTAATTTAAAGTAAAATATTTATAATTATATCCTCGAGATATCTGCTAAAATCCCAACAAAATCATCTTAAATTAGCATTGATAGATCCATAATTACATCAAAATATATCTCAAATATATTAAAAATTGGAAGTTATCATATATATTTTTATCATTGACTCACTAAGTCAATTAATTACATTTTGTTTATTCCTTTCAATTTCTAAATTCTTTGGTCATGACAATATGGAGCAGATGATTAATCCTTACAATAGAAAAGACATTGGATTCTATATTATCTTCTAATTCAAGCACAAATAACCAATGCTTAGTCTTTTCATCCCTAAAATATTGCATGAATAGTCATCATCCCTAAACATTGGATTCTCTGTGACGTTCTAATTCAAGGACAAATATTTTTACTAATTCAAACATCTTTTCATAGGTGAAATAACTTTTTAAAAATCTAATTCAAACATTAGATAAAGTTGAACTTGGAAAAATCTAGAGAATGTGTGAAAGCTGACATGGATATGCAGCCAATTAGGGATGCCCAAATGTGGAAAAATATCTAGGGAAAATAGCTCAAAAATACCTTGTAAGGAAATTATTTGCTGATTAGTACCACGGGTGCAAGCAAGCACCCCTTATGTGCATGCATCATCCACATGTGCAAAATTCATCCCTGCGAATGTGCAAACACCATCCCTTGTGTGCAAAATATCACCCACCCGTGTGCAGCTTATCATCCACCATGTGCAATGGTAGCAATTAGCAATTAATTTGCTTGCAAGGTAGATTTTAGCAATTGTCTCAAATATCTAAGGGATGGATTTGATTGATAACTCCATAATTAGAACAAAATATATCTCAAATGGATTAAAAATTGAAACTTATCATATATATTTTTATCATTTACTCACTAAATCAATTAATTACATTTTTTAACGTACTTTGATTTTATAAATTCTTTGGTGAAAAATATTTAAGGGATAGGTTGGATTGATAACTCCACAATTAGAACAAAATATATCTCAAATAGATTAAAAATAAGAACTTATCATATATATTTTTATCATTTACTCACTAAGTCAATTAATTACATTTTGTAACGTACTTTGATTTTATAAATTCTTTGGCCATGATAATATGAATCAGATGATTAATTATCACATTAGAAAATTTTCTTTTTTTGACTAGTGTTTGAAATTGAATTAACTACAAAACATAAGGATGATCCTAAAGCCACAAAACATGACAATAACATTTCCACACGTCATGATGTAAGTTTTCATGATTTGCCTTTGATAGAGAGAAATGGACGTTGCAAATATATATGTGTGCGCGCGCGCATGCGGAAAAAAGGAAAATTATTATAGATATTATAAGTTATAATTTATGGTATTGTAACTTTTATATTAGAAATTAAATATTTTTATTATTATTATTTACTCCTCTAATCCAATTTATAAAAAACACATTATTTTATTTTATTATAATGATAAGTAATAACATCAAATTTTTTTATATGAATGTAATATTTTATTCTTTATTTGTTATTGTGAGTATTTATATATACGTAGATAATTATTTTGCTAGCCAAATAGTAGTAATTTTATTATGAGAACATGGGAATTCATACATGGCCGTCTCACATCATAACGCGTGATATGAGTCAAGATGTATCTTTTCAAGATCCTGTACCTGTATCATCATATTGTCCCGAGACTTGTATATCTAACAAATTGGTCGTCTCTCATGATAACACGTGATATATGTCTTCTTTGTTTAATCATTATGAGTTTAAGAATGTGAAAGCTAAAGTATGCTTTTTGTAACAAACTGGCCCTTCCCACTAGGCCTCAGCCCTAGGCTCACTTGGACTGACTGTGCACGAGAAGGCAATCCGGCCCAACTGAACCCCCCACTGGGAGCCTAGAAGGCAAGCTTACCGAGAGCCCACCTCAGATATTCCCTCTACGGGAAACTCCTCAGGATCGAACTTGAGACGCTAAGCATAACACTCCCAAGCTATCAATCCTGGTACCATTGAGCTAGTTACTCATCGAAAAATCTAGCTACCTAGAACACATAGTTTACTAGGTATTCTGAACTTATTGAAAAATGTAACACAATCATCACTGTCACACTGGTAGCAACACTACTTTGTGCTCCACTTTATTATATTGTGTGTGACTTCTAATTGCTTTGTTTTGTCACTCCCAAGCTCTTTAATTCACCATAATATTCCCTTTAATATCCAAGGATATAAAGAAAATTTTTGGAAGTAATACCGTGTCCCTATAGGACATTTGATAAATCGGGGTCTAGCAGTCCCCTGAATATATGCTTAATCTCAAGCCTCTTATCCCAAAATTTAGGATATTACACTTTTGATAAAAGTCCTCTAACATTAATTATTATGGACGAAATGTTGCTCTCATATTGTCCAAGAATATTAATGGGTTACCAACATCAATTATTGCAATTATTTTTTTTACAATTTAGATTTGATATTTTAGTTTGCTTCTCATTTGGACAAAAAACAAATATAATAATTTTTTGTTTTCTTTTATAAGTTTTTTAGTTTGTAACAAAGAAATTAAAATTTCTAATTATTCTATAGTTCAAAATCATGAAGCTAATATTTCGTTAAGATATGTTCAATCATATTGTCTTTTTCTTTGATTAAGTATTACTAAAAAATATTCACACTTTATTATATTGTAGCACTTTATATTTCTGGCATTTGTGTCTGACATATATATTTATACTGAAGAGAAATGTTTTATCAAAATATGTTCAGCAGTGTTGTGTTTTTCCTATATTAAATATTACTCAGAAATCTTTAGTTATCACACAAACCAAGAAATCATGGACTTTTTCTCTGAGCTTAACTAGAGCCGGGAAATCGTGCCGGCCCTTTTAAGCCCTTTTAAATCACGGGCCGTGCTTGAAAAATGGAGCTTCAAAAGGAAGTTGAGCCTAAAAGGGCCAGCCCTGGAGGGCCGAAGGCCCTGTAGGGCCGGCCCGTTAGGCCCTTTAGTTTTGTTTTTTGTTTTAATTTTACTACCCTTCATACTCAAACCCTTACTGACTCCTTCCTAAGAACCTAAAAATTGTTAATTTTACATATGATGGTAATTTACTAATTCTTAATATTTTACCCCTTAAACAGAGTCTACTACTTAAAGTGAAGTACAATCAAAATTCCTTGAAATTGATGATAGTAGCGAAGAAGATGAAAACGATAGTTTTTATAATCATGTTGCTTAGAGTATTTAGCTTTTTGCATTCTTATGCTTTGTATGAGACTATGAATTACTTGTACACAATATTTTTTACCTTTGATTATGAATTAATAACTGTATTTATTTTATTGCATGATGCGTGTAGACGTATAGTTAAATTTTGTAAAAATGACTTCTGGCCCTGTGGGCCGGCCTTGGCCCTAATGCTTTCGGGCCGGGCTTTGAAAAACAGCAATTTTTCGTTCCCCGAGCCCTATAGGGCCGGCCCTGATTCCCAGCTCTAAGCTTAACCACATGTTTCAAAGCATACGTACACCTATTTCACAAGCCTTTTTAAAAACTTTCCCACTTTAGTTTTGGGACATTTGGTCTCATATCCAAATATTAAAATAATACAAAACTACTTTGCTGACATTTGTTTTGTCTAACCCCCAACACTACATGCCACAATCAATATATAGTTGGCATCCATTATCATTCATACCAACATTTTATTATTACTCAAAAATCTTTACCCTTTATTATATTGTATATCTCACTTGCTCCAACTTTCATTTGGTGTCCTGTAATCATTATTCTACTTTAATTTCCCTCTTTATTCATTTATTTGTTTAATTCAACGTTTATTTTATAATGTACATATCACTTGCTTTAAAACCTACCAATCGTGAAATTAATTATGAATGCAAGCAAAACTTTATCATTTCTTAGAGAATAGCTCTTGCCCTCATTAATTTCTTATTAGTAATGCATTTTTTTTAATTAGAGGTTCAACATTTATTTTTCATTTTTTAAGTATTATTCTTCTAGCTTTTGTCATATAAAAGAACAATTTTAATTAATAAATAGTAGTAAAAACTTTAATAATTTTATTTAAATGATAGAAAGTAACGATATGTGATTTGATATTATAAATTTAAATTTTATAAAAAATAAATTTAAATTTTGAAATATCGGGGGGTTATTTGTAAATAATCAAAGTTTAGTAACTTATCTATAGCTATTCAAAGTTCAGAGAATTTTATAAAATTAGTAATCATTCAATACATGCATTACTTTCTCATGAAGCTTTTTGACTAAATGAAAGCAGAGACAGAAAAGAGAAAGATAGTGGGAATCGTCATGATGAAGTCATGAGGATGGTCCTAAAACCACAACACATCACTTGATTTAAAACCTACCAATTGTGAAATGAATTATGAATGCAAGCAAAACTTTATCATTTTTTAGAGGATAGCTCTTGCCCTCATTAATTTTTTTATTAGTAATGTATTTTTTTTAATTAGAGGTTCAACATTTATTTTGCATTTTTAAGTATTATTCTTCTAGCTTTTGCCATACAAAAGAAATATTTTAATTAATAAAAAGTAGTAAAAACTTTAATAATTTTATTTAAATGATAGAAAGTAACGATATGTGATTTAATATTATAAATTAAAATTTTATAAAAATTAAATTTAAAATTTGAAATGTCGACAGTTTTTTGTAAATAATTAAAGTTTAGTAACTTATCTACAACTATTCAAAGTTCAGGGGATTTTATAAAATTAGTAATCATTCAATATATACATTACTTTCTCATGAAGCTTTTTGACTAAACGAAAGTAGAAATTGAAAAGAGAAAGAAAGTGGGACTCGTCATGATGAAGTCATTGGGATGGTCCTAAAGCCACAAAAGATTACATTTACACTCCCACACGTCATGATGTAAGTTTTCATCATTTAAAATTGGGAAAGAGAGATGGACGTTGTCATCCATTTCATTTCAGACTTGTTTGAAAAAAAACATGATTTGCATGATCTTCAAGCCGTTGTGTTAGTAGTATAAATATGCACTTTTCCACTTCTAAACACAAAAGTGTCTGACAGAAAAAAAAAGAAAGGGTATCACCCTAAAATGTAGATTTAAATCTATATGCATTTTTGGTGAAACTGATTCAGAAAAAGATGGATAGTTTATACCTGCAGCAAGAAACCTTAAAAATACATTAGCTGCTAGAAAGATCAACTTTATATACGGGGGATGTATCCAAGGCCTAAAGGGATATGTAGCTATTCCTGAAACCATTAACGGTAGTAAGGGTTTGAGTGTAAGGGTGAAGGAGTTGGAAGATCGCTTCTTTTTCTTAGGACAACAGTTACAGGCTTCAAGCTTACCTGAACAAATGGGACATATGTTCTATGCTGCTGAAGCTTTTATCGCTCTACCCGGTGGTTTAGAAACGTTGGATGAGATTTCTAGCGTTGCTTATTGAGCTAAACTAAACTTTCATAAAAATCCATTAAGATTGTTAAATGTTAATGATTTTTATGATGATTTGTTGTCTTTTTTTTATCGTGCTGTGAAAATCATCCCCCAGGCGACTCGCCAGACCATAATTTCTGCGCAAAATGCTGACCAGCTAATTAATCAACTGCAAACATATGCACCTAAACCGGATCTATTAGTTAGGCAAATAGGTGGGCAATCTTCAGATAACTTTCAGAAGCAGGATCCAGATAACACTCTATAGAAGCAAGATCCAGATACAACTCTTCGGTTGTAAAAAAAAAGGGCTTAATTTATCTATTAGATAGTAAAACTATTAGATGTAAGGGGTGTGTAAAGATGGCAAAGTAAAGAGTTATTCTTAACTCTAGAGACGCATCTTATTAATTGTATAGTTTCTTTTCATCTTAACTTCTAAATTCTAAATGAGCATTATCGATATTTTTAAAAAATTCTTGGACTTTTATTTTTACCTACTTTTCTTTATGTAAGTTTACCCATCCCAATTGTTTTGCTTGGGAAATTTATCACTAAAATTTTAAAATCCCAAATTGATTTTGTTGACTATAAAAATTATCCAATCACATTTTTTCCATTAAAACTCTGTTGCTCAATCATGTAGACACGCTCTTATTCCCGTGCTGTCTTTTTGAAGTAATTATTTTCACTCTTCTGGGCAAATAATCTGTACCTTCACTCTCTCACATGCACTTACTGAAGGAAAAAGTAGTTTGGACAAATTTGAAACAATTATTGTTATACTACTCATTTCTCAGTCCTCTCAGTTTTTTTTTTCAATCTTATTCCTACCTTGTCTTTTTGAAGTCATTATTTTTTCCATAAATTTTTATTAGCTATATGGAATTTTTCCATGAATCAGTAAATTACATAACAGTACCCTCAATTCCTAAATTGCCGGTTTGGTCCAAAAAAACCGTCTTTCACCTATGCAATTGATTTTTCTGACCTCATATCAGCGTAAATTACAGAAAAGTGCCCCCTTGTGCTTAGGACCATCCTTGTACTATACCCACCATTATAATTCATCTTTTGCTTAGCTCTTAGATTCTCTTCAACAATGTTTGACGCATAAGCCGACAAAACACAAGTTAGTGTCTGCATTGTTTAATGACTAGTGCCCTTATGAACAGTAATAATTATGAACACCACTCTTTAATTATTATATTATTATTATACTATACCCACCATTATAATCCATCTTTTTCTTAGCTTTTAGATTCTCTTCAACAATGTTTGAAGCATAAGCCGACAAAACACAAATTAGTGTTTGCATTGTTTAATGACCAGTGCCCTTATGAATAGTAATAATTATGAACACTACTCTTTAATTATTATATTATATTATAGTATCTCTTTCACCGCATAATAATAATTCTATTTATCTCGTCTTCTTCTTCTACAAGGTCTCATTGTCCCATATATATATATAGACGTAGGTCTCTATAATAGATCCATAAAATGATGACTGATGAGTTCTGATTAACCCTTTTACCACCCCTCATATTCCCATATCATCCTTCATAACATATTCGTCCTAAGCATATTGCCTTTCCTCTCATACTCACTTTCTCTAACTCCACCATGTCTAGCCCAACATTGCTTACAGATATTCATGATAGATCTGACCTCTGGATCATTGTAGTTGGAGTTTTACGCAAGTGGAATGTCTATCAGAAAACCGATCCAAACGAACTTTGTTGTGTTTCTCTGTTGTTGGTTGATACTCAGGTATGACTATTTTATTTTAGGTCTCATTTTACATATTAAATACTATCTTCAATAGTTTACTCATCCTTGATACATTTTCACACAGGGGGCTAAGATTCAGGCCAGTGTGCTCATTAAGTCCATTCATAACAAATTTTTCCAGTCCATTAAAGAAGGGAATATTTATGAATTTGAAAATTTCGTTGTCTCATCAAACATTTTAAATATAGGCCAACAACTCATCCATATAAGCTCACTTACACAACTCATAAATCTATAATGGAAAAGCATGCTATCCTGCAACTCTTCTCTTATTCATTCAAATCTATAGCTGAAATTTTGAGTCTTCCAGATGACGAGGATATTACTCATCTATTTGGTATTGGATTTCCTGACATTTTTTTCAATATCATCACATATTTGCTTTTACTTCAATTAGCCTAATCTGACTGTTATAAGTTTGGGTTTACTCAAATATATCATTGCTATCTGCTAGGTTGTATTTGCTACTTTGCATATGTATTTAAGTAATAAAAGTTATAGAGACGTATGTATGCGGATGTCCTTGCTTTTGTTAAGTGTATTGGTTCTCTTGAAGAGCAATAAAAGGATAATAAGACAAAACACTAGCTCAAGATGATATTTTCCGATGTTGAGTAATGCACATATACCCTTATACTCTTATATTTGTTTCATTCTTATTAGTATTCCACTATAAGTGATTACACATGTTACTTTTCAGGGAAAATGAGATAGAGCGCGTTTTGTTTGACAATTGTGCTTCAGATGCTTATATTGCTCAGCTGGAAAACAATGACACTCCAGTTGTAGTCCTCTTGAATCTAGCTAAGCTTGGTTGGACTGAAGATAGTAATGATCTTTCTCCTTTGTTATCCATAGATTTTGTTCTACATTACCACTGTTTAGCTATAACAAATACCACTTTCATATGTATTTGCTTATCATTTAATATTCTTCTCATGTTACTGTAGAGAATTGTCAACTATCCAGCTCTTTCACTGTCATAAGGGTTTATTTCAACCCTGCAATGAAAGAGGTCGATGACTTAATTCAAAGGTTTGATAACTATACAAGATAATAAATTAATCACTTTATAAAAAACATTCATTGTGGTCTTTTATTCCGATGTTTGAGTGCCAAAGATCAAAGTTCACCTTTACTAACTGCACCAACTCAGTCAATGCCTATACAAATAAGCCATATTTCTGGAAACGGCTCTCTTCACAATCAAAACAAGTTTGACATTACAAATATTGGAGACCAACTATTTGTGAGTAACATATATAGCGTTACTAAGTATTTCAATGTTCATTGCTTATAAGTGATTTCCTATCTCAGGGAACTACTTTTGTATTGAATTGTGAGATTGTCAAATTTGAATCAAAATATGGATGGAGCTACGATGGGTGCACCAGTTCATTAAAAGAAAAACATAAGGATGAGAATAATCCTAATAGTCCATTGTTTTGTCCTACCTATAAATCCCCCACTAATTCATCAGATCATCAGTCCTTTGAGCCTAAGTATATTTCCAAACTTCACTATTTCACTCCAGCCATCATAGTGTTATATATTGCAATTCCTTATATTCTAACGTTACTGGTATCTATATTTGTATAGCATAAAGCTACTTTATATTGTCAAATATGAAAGTGATTCCAATTCTGTTATATTTTGGGACAAGCTTGCAATGCAATTAATGGATACAATCGCCTTGCAGCTAAAATTGACTCTTCCTGAGGCATATTGTCTTAATATCTTCTCTGTTATATCATGTTAATCAGTTGTTAGTTTTATAATTTCTAAAATTGTTTATACATGCAGGACAAGCGTAACGATGGCTTTCTGAAATCTCTAGACAATCCGATTAGGAAGAAGTTGTTGCTTAAGCTCAAAATCAATGGTTATAATAAAAAATTTCCAGGATCAAGCATTTCTGCAATTGAATTTACTGTATGTGAGGACTTAATCAGTCAGTTTGATGCTGTCTCTGTTGAGGTTACACTCGATTTCCATTTGCCCATGATGGCAATTAATAGTAACTAATAATTACGGAGATTTTGAAAAGTACTCTAATAACTTTACTTTACAGGAGGTTGGGTTAACTATGCTTGAACAAGATCAGGTTATTCCTGTAATCTTCAAAAAGTTTACTACTTATTACATGCTACTTTTATATTCTAAATTGTTCAATTTCTTCAAATAGGACAATAGGTTTACATCTCAAGCATGTAAAGAGACCAATAATGTTGTTAATGAATTGGTTGCACCAGTTTCTAATCATATTGCTCAAGATACTATAGATGTGGATGATGATACTCTCCCTAACATAATTGATCATGTCACCCAACCAGCTACAAAAGGCAAGAGAAGGAGCTACACGAAGATGGGTGGAACCAGAGAGTGTTCTGCAAACCATGCCCAACTATTGGCCAACCCAAGTCAGGATGGAAGACTTACTAAGATTCTAAAGTAAGAGAAGTGGTGATGTTGTATTGTACTCCTTATGTTTCAATTATTTTGTCAGTATTGAAATATTTCCCTTCAACCTGTACTTTTTGTACCTTTACGTCAACTCCGATTTGGGTGCAAATTAGGAATATCTTTAAAGCAAGTAATCTATTTTTGGATTTTCGCTGTCAGTTATTATGTTCATTTTAGTCTACGTTATGTTTGAACAGCTACTTATATCTCCATGGGTATAATCACTTATTTTAGCGTCACTTCGTGTAGCTCCTTGATAAATTGCAATTATGTTCCCTAAATAACAGTTGTCTAACTCATTTAATTCATGCATCCTACTATACATATCATTAGCAAGGAAGAAGTCCTTAGAGGGAATATTAGATAATGTAATATTATGAAAAAAGTAAGACAAAAATAATTCCATTGGATTATTGTCTTTAACAATTGCAACCTCATGAGCAGAACAAATGAGACTTCTAATGCCATTCCAACCCTCTCCTGTATTGGAAGAAGCATTTATGGGTCTCAAGAAAACACACCATCATTATTTGATGTTGTGTTCACCCAACCATCATTAGTACAGACCAAGCCTTCTCAAGATAGAAAGAATTGTCGACGAAAAGCAACAAGAGCTTCTGCTTTGAAGGATACAAACAATGTTCAGTCAAACTTAGCTACACATTTTGAAGGTATGTTTACTTTACCCATTTAACATATATGAACTAATGAGGATAAACTTAGCTACAACATGACACACAAATATCTTCTCATACTAAATTGAGTAACCTGCATCCTTTCCATTTTAGATGCTGCTAAAAATGGCCATTTCAAGCATGTATGGAAACACAAGTCTACAAGATTTAGAGGGATTGAACATAATGAAGATTCTACTACTAATATTAGCAATAAAAGATCTGCAACTATAAAGCAAAGTGAAAGTTCTATTACACAACATGTATTGTTTGCCTTCGCTGCCATTGGTATGCATGCTCTTAGGTTCCATATACTTTATTTGCTTTATCTTTTGTATGAAATGATATTAAATGATAAGTTGGACTTAATTAACATAGTTTAATTTGACATGTTGCTATCAATATGTGCTGGCCTGTCTTGGTCATTAAATATTTGTACTGTCTATTAGGTCTATAAAACGTTTTTATTGTAACATAATGACAATAGGAACATGTAATATACTATATAGATGTGTTTTTTTTTATTTTTCCACATTATACCCTTACTGGCTTCACCTAAGTCCCTATTTCCCTATTAGCCTA
The DNA here is from genome assembly GCA_037074505.1 of Albizia julibrissin. Classification (NCBI taxonomy): domain Eukaryota; kingdom Viridiplantae; phylum Streptophyta; class Magnoliopsida; order Fabales; family Fabaceae; genus Albizia; species Albizia julibrissin. The sequence goes on from CM073485.1 coordinate 29,339,058, forward strand.
TACTTTTTTCCCACCAACTATGGTTATTTGACACTGCATTAAATGTTCTTCTAATGAAGTTGTTCAACAAGAAACACATTACAAGAATATAGAGATCAATGTTAAGGAGGAACAATGGCATGATAATGAAGCAGAGAGTGAAGGTTATTATCATTTCTTAATACATTTTCCATGACCAATATATTTGTGATTGGCATTATGTATGCTAAAGTCATGGCTAATGAATTTAAGTAATCATTTATGTTTCCTTACCAGATGATATTGAAGACCAAGTAATAGAGGATAAAATAGCCAAAGAATGGCCCACTAAAAGGAAATGGATCTGAAGAAATTTCATATCAAGGTTTGTATTTCTCAACTGCATTATCAATATGGAAATACAAGATTTTTAACTTACATCACTCAGCCATTATTTAATTGTTGTTCATGAAGACTAACAAAAGTACATGGACAGATGAAGGTGACCTAATCTATATATGCAAGTTTTGCCATGCAAAAATGTGGTTCAATGAAAGAGTCAAGAAGGATAGGAAACAAAAAAATGTAGATATATTTTCACTATGTTGCTTGAAAGGCAAGGTTGTTCTTCCTCTGCTAGCAACGCCTCCACCCTTATTTCAAAATCTATTTCTCAACAAGGAATCTGCATTTTCACGCAATTTCTATGCAAACATTAGACAATATAATAACATGTTCTCATTCACATCAATAGGAGGCAAAATTGATCATTCAATGAATTCTAGTGGTGGACCATACACATTTGTATTATTAGGGATTAATTATTATACTATTGGCTCTTTATTACCACCTGAAGGTGCTAGACTTGTATTCTCTTAGCTCTATATTTATGACACTAAGAATGAAGTTTACAACTGAATTGCAGCAGTGAGGTAGTCAACTATATAATTATCAAACAATATTATGCCTTTATTAATCATGTTCTTTGAATTTGGTTGAAAGTTGTTTTTTTCTTTCATGTAACAAGCATTAAAAGGAGGATTCAATTGACCCACTTATTGTTGATCAAATAAAGAACCAATTGGATGAGATAAATCGATTTATCCAGCAATTTCGTTTGGCCTCAAATATCCTATCAAATTCATCTCCAACTACATTTAAAATGTGTTTGATTGGTAGTAGACAACACGATGGGTGACCATACAATTTACCAACTGCATCAGAAGTTGCAGCATTAATTGTCGGTGATATAGATATGGATTTTGGTGTTAAATCTATCATTTTGGAAACACACACAGGAAAACTTGAAAGAATCAATGAATTACATCCCTCTTATCTACCTCTTCAGTATCCGATACTATTCCCGTTCGGCAAAGATGGTTATAGGGATGACATTCAGCATAGAGAGGAGACATTGATCATAACAAAGACATGTAAAAGGGTTATCATTTGTGAGTTCCTTAGTTACAAGTTAATGATCAGGGAAAATGAGCTCTCTTTACTACAACATGCTTCGAGGTTGCTCCAACAATTCATTATTGATGGGTACACTATGATTGAGTCGTAAAGATTATTGTGGATTAGAACTCATCAGAAGGAGCTAAGAGCTGATTTATACCAAGGATTGTCAGATGCGTTAATAAGTAGAGAGATAGATGCTTCTTCCATAGGGAAACGAATTATACTCCCACCATCATTTACTGAAGGAGCAAGATATATGATAAGAAATTACCAAGATGCAATGGCAATATGCAGAACTATTGGCTACCTTGATCTATTCATCACTTTCATTTGCAATCCAGTGTGGCCTGAAATTACTAAATATTGTGAGCAACTTAATCTACATCCTTCAAATTGCTCGCATCAACTATCTAAGAATTTTCAGATGAAGTTGGCCTCATTAATGAAGACATTAAAAAATAAAAAGATATTTTGCAAAATTCGTGCAGGTATAATGTTTACTTATATCTACAATCATGGTTTTGGTTTACAAATGTTTGACTAACGAAATATCGATGCTCTACCCTAACAATTACATTGTCCTTATATGGCACATAGATCTATACTATTGAGTTCCAAAAAATAGGTTTGCCTCATGCACATATCCTCTTATTTCTAGAAGGAAAAGACAAGCTATTTGATCCGGAATCAATTGACAATATGATTTTAACGGAAATTCCAAATGAGGATTCTTCACTACAGTTGCATGAGTTAGTAAAGAGATTCATGATCCATGGACCTTGTGGACCAACCAAGCCAAATGCTCTATGCATGAAAGATAAGAAATGCAGCAAGTATTTCCAAAAAGATTTGTTGAACATACTACAATAGATGAAGATGGTTTCCCAACATATCGACGAAGGGATGATGGACGGACAATTCAATTAAAAGGGGTTCTTCTAGACAACCGGTTTGTTGTTCCCTATAATCCAATTCTGTTACAGATGTTTCATGCACACATAAATGTTGAAAAATGTAATCACTCAACTGCTATTAAATACTTATTCAAAAATATCAGCAAAGGGACGATAGAGTTGTGGTTGGATTGTTTGATAATAGTAATGATGGCACTGGTAGAGATGAGATACAACAATATTATAATTGCCGTTATGTTTCAGCATGCGAAGCATCATGGCGAATTTTTGGGTTTTCTATCCACCATAGGTACCCTTCTTTGGAGAGACTAAGTTTTCACCTCCCGAATCAACAATTTGTTGTTTATACAAGTACTGAGGATGTTTTCGAATTGATGGATAAGCCGTGAGTTCGTGAATCACAATTTCTATCATGGATGAAAATTAATACACATGACACTCTTGCTCAAACATTGACTTACTCATAATTCCCCAATCATTATGTATATCAAAAGGATAAGCGACAATGGAAGAGAAGGGAAAGATGATTCTCTGTGGGTAGAATGGCTCATGTCTCACCATCAGTTAGTGAACTCTATTACCTTCATGTTCTTTTAACACAAGTTTGTGGACCATCATCTTTTGATCATGTTAAAACAGTTGATGGAGTTACATACAAAACCTTAAAGGAGGCTTGCTTTACACGTGGTTTATTAGATGATGATAGAGAATAAGTTTATGCAATTGAAGAAGCATCTTTTTAGGCATCTGAGCATTCTTTACGGAATTTATTTGTCACAATGTTGCTGTGTGGTCCCTTGCAGCGTCCTGATTATGTCTAGACAGAAACATCTAAATTGCTTTCAGAAGATATGTTCTACATTTCTCAAACAAACTCAAGTCATTTTATATGAACAAACATCTTATTTTGTAATTCCTTTCACATCCTTGACATAAGTTATTATGATAAATTTTTCTTATAGTTGGCCTCCAAAAAAATGTGCATGTATCCACATACCAAGGAGTGAAAAGGAACAAGCTGCACTCAGAGAAATTAATGCCCTCCTTCATCAAAATGGCAAGAGTTTGCATGACTTTACCACACTTCCAATTCCAAAAGAAATACCAATCATTGATATTAGCAACCATTTAATTCTACAAGAGTTGAGATACAACAAGGAGTCTTTAAGATCACAATCAGAGTCATTGCTGAGGTCACTAAATTCAAAGCAGAGAGATGTATATGACAAAGTAATGGCATCATTTCAATTACCTCATGGAGGTTTCTTCTTTGTCTATGGGTATGGAGGCACCGGCAAAACCTTTTTGTGGAATACATTGGCCTTAAGTCTCCGTTCAAAAGGTGATATTATACTAACTGTTGCATCAAGTGGAATAGCAGCGACACTATAACCCTCAGGAAGGACAGTACATTCAAGGTTTTCAATACCGATTCAAGTTACAGAGTTCTCAATTTGTTTGATTTTGAAAAACTCAGCACTAGCAAACCTAATTAAGAGCACAAAGTTGATTATTTGGGATGAGGCCCCTATGGTCCAACGTTACTGTGTAGAAGCCTTTGACAGAACTCTTAAGGATATAATGCATTCTAACTTGCCATTTGGGGGCAAATGCATTATTATGGGTGGTGATTTTAGGCAAATACTTCCCGTGATTCCCAAAGGTATAAGGGCAACTATAGTTAATGCATGTATAACTTCTTCTCACTTATGGCAACATTGCACAATTTTTAGGTTGACAAAAAACATGCGCCTTAAACAAACAAATAACCCCAATGTGAACCGAAAAATTGAATGGTTCTCAAAATGGTTACTAGATGTTAGTGATGGAAATTTGGAAGATTCGATTGATGGTGTTGCGGATGTAGAAATACCAAACGAAGTTTTGATTGGAAATTGCAAAAATCCGATGCATGCAATCATACAAACAACATATGAAGACCTCCTTAACAATTTAACATCGAATGAATACTTCAATGAAAGAGCGATCCTAGCCCCAACAATTGAAATGGTTGCAAAGATCAATGATCATATGTGTTCCATGCTACTTGGAGAGCAATTCGAGTTCTTAAGTTGTGACTTAGTATGCAAGTCAACCGAAGATTCTGACACTTTTGACAATCTATACACAACTGAATTCCTGAACACAATAACTTTTTCTGGTTTACCCCCTCATAAGTTTATCTTGAAAGTTGGTGCACCCATCATATTATTAAGAAACATTGATCAGGCATCTGGATTGTGCAATGGAACCCGCCTTCGAGTAACTATGGTAGGGAAGAAAGGTTATTGAGGCAATCATATTAAATGGTTCAAAGCCAAATGACAAGGTCTTGATACATAGAATGGACATGAATCCTTCTGAATCTAGATGGCCATATCACATGCAACAAAGGCAATTCCCAATTACACTTTCATTTGCTAAGACAATCAACAAAAGTCAAGGACAATCTTTATGTCATGTTAGATTGTATCTATCAAAATCAGTTTTCACACACGGCCAACTATATGTTGACCTCTCGAGAGTGAGAAGCATGGATGGACTTAAGATTGTGGTGGGAACAGAAGACTCTAGGTCAAATAGAACGATAAAGAATGTTGTGTACAAGGAAGTGTTTAGAAATATAGACGTTTAATCATACTTCTGTTAGTTATATGTGCATTAACTTTCAAAGTCATTTTTTACTTTACAATATTTACTGATGACCAAGTGCATGCAACGTAGTGATGATGACACGCAAATGTATGTGTATATGTGAATTATTTTGCTGTACAAATGTATAAGATTCAGGAAGGAAAAATGTTACTTAGCAAAGTTTGATAGTAATAATGTGCAGAAAGCATGAACAGTTCGTGTAACGCACGGGATGCACATACTTATTTAAACAAACTATTGACATCTAATTCCAAGTTCCCTTGAATGGAATACGTAATTTTTTTGCATCATATATAAATTTTAGGAAAATAATATAAATTTTTTTAAAAAACAATAAAACACAAAATAGTATCTCGAATATTCACAATATCAAAAAGTTATGAGTATATGATTTTTCCTTTTTAAAATTAAAATGAAATGACACAAATATCTTTACATATATATATATATTAAAAAAAATTTACGCCTACCCCCGGCTGTTGTGGCCACCCCTTCCATATTTGACAAAATGGTTGGGGTGGGATTTGAGCCCACATTATATTCTATTAGGTTTTAACAACTTTTGTTTACTTAGTAAAAAATTCACACTATTAGGATCAAGTTATTCATAAGTTTTGTTAAAGAATTCATTACATTTTATTAGGTATTAACAATTTTCGTTTACTCAGTAAAAATTTCACACTATCAGGTCATTCACAAGTTTTGCTAAAGAATTCACCATATTTTATTAAGTATTAACAACTTTCGTTTACTCAGTAAAAATTTCATACTAGAAGCTCATTCATAAGCTTTGTTAAGGACACCACATTTCTTTAGGTTTTAACAATTTTTGTTTAACAATTTGTAAATGACATGATAGTGTGAATTTTTTACTAGGTAAATGAAAGTTGTTAAAACCTAATAAAATGTGATGAATTCATTAACAAAATTTGTGAATAAACTTATAGTATAAATTTTTCACTAGGTAAATGAAAGTTGTTAATAATTAATAAAATGTCATGAATTCCTTAATAAAATTTGTGAATGACATAATAGTGTAAATTTTTTACTAAATAAACAAAAGTTGTTAAACCCTAATGAAATATGATGAATTCCTTAATAAAACTTGTGAATGAGTTTATAGTGTGAATTTTTTAAGACTAAACAAAAGTTGTTAAAGCTTGAAATAATTTGATAAATTCCTTAATAAAACTTGCAAATGAGCTTAACTCAAAAATAAAAAATTAATTTATATATATTTGTTTGCATAATATATATTGAAATGCATTGGTTGTCCAAAATCCAAAATTCAAGGTAGGGTGGGATCAAATCGAACCTTCATTACCTTGACCTCAAAATTTTTTTTTAAAAAAATATTGGTCCAAAAAATAGCCATTGGTACTAGAACTCTAGCCGTCGGAAGTGACTTTTAGTATGGAGGTAGAGCATTTTATTCATCTATCATCGAAGTATAATTCTTTTTGTAATTTCGGGAATTCTTGGAATCTATTGGAAATCAAGTAGCTTCAGTGGGACTATAATAAAATTCTCCCTAGTACATTATTTTGTCACCTCTAGTCTCCATAACTACTAGGCACTAGGAACCCAACGTACTATGAAACGGTGATGGACCTTTTTTTTAATGGCAATGCAAGCAACAACTTGATCATGTGTGCGATACACAAATATCAGAGTGCAGCTAGGATTAGGGGTGTTTATGAAGCTCAGGTATCTAGTGCGCCCGCTCAAGCCCGACAAAATTTCGCCCTGCCAGACAAAAAAAATAGCCCGAAAAAAAATTAGACACAATTGGGTCGGACATCGAGCAGGGTATGCTGCCCTGCCCATTTGGCCTAGCCCTGTGTGTGTGTGTGAATAAATATTTGACTATTTGTTAAGACATATGGTAGTCTTTTTAATTTTAAGACTCAAGTTGTAGACTTATTTTGAAATATTTCAAAGTGTATAATTATGGATTATATTTGAAGTTTATAATATTATTTATGAGGTATGATTGAAGCTATTTTTTTCCACACAATATGTGGTAAGGTATCACCACTTGGGTAGGGAAGCCCGCCCTGCCCAGCCCATTATTGCCCTGCCCGATAATGTTAGGGCTTTTATTAGGCAGGGCCGGGTATCAGACTGCATTTTATGGCCTGATGATGTTTTGGGCACGGTATCGGGCAAGGGCCTAGCCCTGCCCATGCACACCCCTAGCTAGGATATATATCCCAATTAACCATGAATTAGATCCTGTTGTAATTGGTTCAAACAAAAGGATGGAGAATATTATGAATGTATCACCTCCATATTCACTCCATGAGCATTTCGTGCAAGAAGGTCTGCATATTGAACAATGAACAAAAAATCGGACCGGATTGGCTGGTGAATCGGTCCGTTGTCCGGTCTAGTTCACCCATTAGACCGTAAACCGGGAAAACCGGTGGTTTAATTAGTTGGACCGTTCACATTTTTTTTCTTTTTTTTGTGAAATATATTTTTTAATTCTTCTAACTACTGTCTTGCACTATTTTTGAAAGGAAAATGAAAAGTTGAAGACCAAGATGAAAAGAAAAGTAAGTAAAGAAAGAACAAATCTAAAAAAAAGAAGATGATGATAAAAAAATTATTTAAAATGATATAATAATTATAGAAAAGGAGATATCATTATATAAGTACATGCATATAGATTTTAAGCATTTTTTTTCTAAAGATCTTCATTTTTATCTATAAAATTATATATATTATATATATATATGTATATATATATATATTGCAACAAATAAATTATAATATTTTAATATGGCCGGTCCAACCACCGGTTAGACCTCAGTTGACTCATTGACCTTTAAACCTATGCTATGACTGGTTCATTGCCCGGTCCGATTTTTTATTCCTTGATATTGAAGGGCTTCCTTGTAATTATGAAGAATCTCCAGGTACTATAGCAAATAAGAGAACTAATCCCACTGATCACATCACGCAAGTTCATTTATGGTTAATATGAAGTTTATTTTATATTTGGTAATGGTATAATCCAATCAAGGCTAAGAGTTTTCATCTTTTTCAATAAATACATTTTTCAGAATTCAAACTTATATTTTTCTCTTTATTATGGTGAGACTACTTACTGTGTAAACTAATAGCTTGTTGGTATAGACTATTAGTATAGTGTTGTTTTCTTTTCTTTCTTCTTCTTTTTTTTTTTGGTTTGCATCTTTGATGATGGTAGTTGATCAAACATGATTAGCTTATACATTTCATATGCTAGAATAAGAATTTTAAAATCAATCCAACAATTAAATGAGTAAGAGAATAATTTGAGTCAATTGTCAAACTATGGTCCGACTAAGATCTGATCGGTCATGATTTATTTAATATTTTTCTGGTTTTATATGTTACATATAACATTAGAGGTAATATTTTGTAAAATATTATTTTACAAAATTAAATTATGGGATGTGTATAAATAATTTTTTTGGTTTTATATTATTAAAATTCATTTTATTTGTATATAAAAATTGAAAGGTAAGATGAGAGGTTGTATTCTCCTCAATTTATAAAACTATCGTTATTGGTTTCAAAAATATAATTTCAAAAAATAATAAATTTTTTGCAATTTAAAAAAAAGTGTAATATTTATATAATGATATACCTATTTTTAAATTTATAGTTTCATAGTGTAAAGATATACATATTTCTTGTGCATTTTCCTTTGGTTTTTCTTTTTTAATGCTTATAATGTATGGGTAGCTTAGAAATATAATTTAAAATTTTCAAAAATTAAAAAAAAATAATTATAACAGTTTTGATCTAATTCACGGTTCATTAGTTTTCTATCAATTTTCTGAGCTACTTCAAACTAGTTCTCAATTTTACCCTTTGTACCAGACCGAAAGCTAAGGCCGATTCTGGGTCTCATTGTTTGATCTAATCAGTCCAGTCCCTCTCTCTCACTCTCTCTCTCCTTTTTAAACATTTATAATTTCCTATAAAACTTCTATCAAGTTGTTTGGTTATTAATATCAGTTAATAATAGAAAGAAAAAGAAAAACTTAATCCTTTAGTTAGATTTCATATTTTGATAATTAGAAAACGAAAGAGAATTATTGTTCGACAAGATTACGTATTACTAATTGTTAATCAAAACATATATCATTAATCTCATAAAACATGTAACTGAAGCCCATAATTTGAGTCAAGCATTCTTTGCTTATCGTCTTACTTAATTCGAGTCACCAACTCGAGTTATGTCTTTAGAATAATAACTTCCAGTCATGGCAAGTTATTAAGTTGATTCTGTCGTATCAAGCAACTCAATTCATGCAATGTTTAGTGAAAATAAACTTATGTGCCCTAATCTCAAGTTCAGATTGAAAGTTATGTACTTTAGTTACCTTGAGTCTTACACTCAAGTTCATGAACTTATAATGATAAATATTTTTAATCATTCTTAATCCCGGAATCTCAAGTCATCGTACTATATCTTAAGTTCGAAATCTTAAGTCAATTGGAAGTTGATCCTAGAGTCTCTGCTTCAATACTTACAAATCTTTGTTTACTCAAGCTGTCACTCGAAGTTTCATGCCTATTTTCATTATTTACTTCATCAAACAATTCAAGTCGCAGTTAGAAGTTATTACCACTCACCTAATCTATCATTCATTAGAAGATAACTTCCAACAACTGCAAGTTTCCGAACAGTCATAGTAACCAATTCAAGTCATTGAATTAGAGTTGTGTTTCCTTGAATCATGATTCACCGCTTCTAGAATTCTAAATTAATTTTATGAGATTATATAATTGTTCAAATTCTTTGGAACTTCATTATAATTGCTTGATAACTTGTTACTTCCAAGGAAATAAGTTTATTTTGCAGGCAGAAAAGATTAAATGTCTGACTACTATTTTACCTACATGGTTAACTTTCTGTCAAAAACATTAAATGCGCTCAAAACATTCAAATAAGAACTCCAACAGAAATATATATATATATTTTTTGGGTCAACCAACAGGAGGATTAATGAGTCTAACGGCCGCTGGATTATTGAGTCTACTGGATAAATGAGCATCTATAAATAGAAGTGTATTGTTCTGTTAAAAAGACAAAATAGAAGTGTATTGAAAACAAAGGATAAATTTGAGAGCTGAGAAAATGCAATACAAGAAGAAAAATAGAGCACACAATATTTGGCGATCAAACATTGATCCATTCATCGTAATTGATACTCTACGTTACTTTCTTGTATTTTAGTGATAAACAACATTCAATTCTTAGAGGAGATAGTTTATTAGTTGTAATCTTCATTTATTTGGAAAGTTACTCAAGATAGTGAGAAAGCACTAAAAGCCCGTCTGAATCTTAGGGATAATAGTGAATTGAAAATTTTAGAAGGTCTTCAGAGACTAAACATAGGTCAATAGAGACTGACTCAAAATAATATCTAAGTCACTGGTGATATCTTTTATTCATCTATTCAAGTTTTATTCATGAGTTATATTGCTTTACTTTTATCATTAATCATTAAATTTTTACTTGTTTGGAATCACATTTAAAGTCCTCAAAATACTTATTCACATAAATCAAAACAAAACTCCCCATATAATTACCTCATATACTATAAATCACAATCGAAAATATATTTTTGAAGGCTTCAATCGCTATTTCAAACTAGCACTTAAAACTAGCACTTAAGTAGAACTTCAAAATCAGTTGATGCTTCAAGGATATTTTTAAGTTTCTGAGCCGGTGAACGCCAATTCACATACCTACCATTTTTTATCATTTTAAATAAAACATTCACTTTACTCATTGGGAACAAATCGAGTTTAAATTTCCCAAAAAGTCTGTGATTGGACTTCCAGGAAAGCAACAGAAAGATCCCTCGGACACATTTGTCCAAACTTCATTATATAGAAACAAATTTCAAAACTATATCCATAAGTCTAATACAAAGAAAACTGGGTATTCTAGGCAAAATATTAGTGGGTGTCCTTTTACAAACAAAAAAAAGCAACTTAGGACCACCTGATGCATGACTGTGGGAACAAAATGGTCACTTGCTGATGCAGAATTTATTCACAGTTTGGTTTCTTATCATGGTATCTAATTCCTAACAGCTAGGTATGGAATAGTATACATGGACCAGAAAACCAGCTTCTTTCTATTGCATCTATGCTGCAAGAGAGTAAACATAAAAAGGCCTGAAAGAAATTAGTAAATTACAGTTTAGCCACTGTCATGAGCTGAAAATTAGTTTATCCCCTGGTGATCTAAAGTGAGCCTCAATTAAGTTTCCTGGAATTTATTCTACTAACACGTAACTATCTTATAGTCACTTCAGTTTTGATTTAAACATGAATAATCTGCATTAGCTAGCTTTAGCAAATACCACTTGAATAATCTGCATTAGCTAGCTTTAGCAAATACCACTCCGGTCCTATTTATAAGTCGTTTTTTATCAAAAAATTTGATCCTATTTATAAGTCCAGTTTTAGTATAGTAAATGAGCAATTTTGTCCCTATTTATTGTATCAATGAAGAAATAATTTAAAGATAGATAGAGCATAAAGAGTTGAAAAGTATCTATTCATAAATGAGGGCATAATTGAAAATTTACCCAATAATCATTGAGTTAACTATCTCTCCTTGGTATATGAGATTTAGTTAAAAGGGACTTATAAATAGGACCAAAGTGGTACTTGATATTGGTTAGCCCCATCAACATTAAACCAATTTCATCTTCCCACAAGGATCACCCAAGGGAGCATTTTTTAAATGTACGTAGTTTAAGGATGAACTTTGAAAACATGTAAAATTTTGTGAGCATATAGGAAAAATTTAAAATTTAGGGACTTGTTGAAAATCAATGTGAAATATACGGATCACACAGTTACTTTTTTCCATATTATAAAGATGAACAATTTAATCATTCAAAGTATGCTCTCCTTAACTCTTGAACATTTTTATAGTATATGAAAATTGAAAATACGTTTAAGGTTAATATCACATAACTGGAACTTTAGGCATAATTCTTGGAATAGCTTAGAAGACTGGAAAATATCAAAGAACTTAGTCGGACATTTAACAATGAAATTGTTCGAATGTTTTAACATCCACATGATTATTTATTTATTTAAATTACAATGAACAAACCATTTTGGGTCACACCATGAAAGTTAAATTAAATACTAGAAGAAGAGATGCTACCTGGTCAGCAACTTGAAGAAAATGAGGTTTCTTTTCTATACAATTCTGTGGTTCATCATTTGCCTGAATATATAGTCTCCTCAATTCTCCTAATTACAACGCTAAGACTTGCACCACTTTCCAAGGCTTTAACGACAGCTCGGTGTGCAGATTTATGCCACATGAGAAGATTGTAAGATTGCAAAACCGACCATCTTGCTTGATTAGACATCTGCTCAATGCAGCAACATGAAATGTCATATTTCAGTATAACAGATAAAACACGACAATCAAGAAAAGTGCATTGCTTTATAGAGAAGGACCTCGGCTACAGATAATGGGGGATCGATTAGAAGACAGATGCCTCTAAATAGATTCTCATCATTTTCTCCACCCTCTACCTCTCCATAAACAAGAGCTTCAGCTGCAATGCCTGCAAAAAGCACCATGCAGTACCTAAACAATAGGTTATGTAAACCATCAGTATCACTTAAGGACCGAAAAATAAGACTCAAGTTAACAGCTTGTATATTCCAGATGAGCATTGCACATTTCCATCTTTATTTTCGAGAGACAGTTTTCCAGTAAAATATGCAATTTGCACTTTCAAGACAAAACAGCCGGTTAGACAAGGATCCGATGGCTAGTCTGCCTATGACCAAGATTATTGATTGAATTCTAGTTACAGAAAACAAAATTCGAAACCTAAAGGATACACCAAGAGATTTGGTTCATTTTTCTCCATCCACACACAGCAAGCCTGGCCATGGGGCTTCTTCACCTTGAATAGTTAGACAAATACATAGTACCATGCAACCAGCTAGACAAATAATAGATAATTTAGTTTTGAATGGGACAAAAGATGGACAGGAAAGTGCAATTTCCAAACCCAAGTAAAAAAAGAACCGTAGTGCTGAAATGCCATAGAAACAAAGCTCCCATTGCTTGATAGATGATAAATGGAATTTTATTCAGCTTTCATTCATAACTACTTAGTTCAACATTAAAAAAAAAATATAAAAAAATAAAAAAAAAAATCTTCAATCAATTGGACTTGACGTAAAACTACTTAGTTCAACATAAAATCTCTGCCACTGTAAACGTTTTACCCACCTATCAAAGGCAGTGCCATCAAGTCGTCCTTCAGCAAGGTCATTGGCAACTTTCTCATCCCAAAACTGAGTTCCTGCCTGTAAAATAATATTTTCATTAGCACCAAAAAGGTATATAGAGCCTAGTGAAGGTATACAAATGGAAATGAGAGGAAGCAGATGAGAGCAAATTTATTACAGGAGAACTGTAAGAGATAAAATCTGCTTGCGTGTATCTGTGAAAAGCAATAAATATCAAAATACATTACAATGTAGAAACTTTATTATCAAAGTTGTCTTGCTTTTTCTACCAAAGAAACAAAAGCAACCAAAAAAAAAAATTGCCTTGCCAAGGCAAGAAAGATGATGCTTTAGGTGATAAACAAAAGAAGAAAATGACGCCAAACACAGAAATATCCGAACTAAAAGTATGAAGTATGAACCTTTTATGGATATAACACTTGTGGAAAGTATGGCATTAAAAATGAAACCTAGATTAAATGGTGCCTCAAAATTAAATATTAATATACTCCTCATGTCCTTAATATAAGACATATTTACCTAATTTGATTAGATTAAGGAAGTTAGTTAAGTTAGTTAACATGACATGTATTTTCTAAAACACCTAAATCATCTTCCTTTATTCCCTCCTTCCCTCTCCTCCCTAATTATTGTTGATGGAGCCTCAATAAGGGTAAATTAGGAAATGATTGACAAATATGAAAACTATGTCTTATATTTAGAATTAAGATCAACTAAGGACTGGAGGAGTACCATGCATAGAAGAGTAGAGTACCTGCCCCTGAATGCCCATTTGCATCGCAACTATTGGGTCTAAAATCACCCCACGAATTGGACAACCCATCAAGTATGCTGTGATAGCACCACATAATTCTTGTAAGTTGTTATATGCATGATTAATAAAGCTTATCATCACATACCGTGTGACAATCAGAACCCATAATAGAGAACGTATAATTTACCTGTCAAGAGATGCCCTGCTTCATGAATTAGTATGCGGCGCCTATATGGAGGCCAGTAGCTTGAGATTTGTGCTAAACAAGTACCACCAAGGAAGATAGAATCTAAGAAGGCTAGACCTAATATTGCCGCAAGGTTGGGTCTTATGTCAATCCCTTGAGAAACAAGAAAGGATGCCCCACTGAAAAATGCTATCAGAACAGCACTTGAAGTTGCTGAAAGACCCCACTTCTTTGGAGCAAGTTTAGACACTAAACAGAAGAACGGAAACATGGTAAGGTTGGATTGGACGTCATAAGATAAGCATTTTGCAGTAGAAACTTCAGTAACTACTACTTATTCAAATATGGTACAATTAATAAACGCCACTGAAGTGAGAATTAGAGCCATTTACAGCTTGGGAAAAATATCTGTTGGTCAGAAATTCATGTGCACCTTCTAAACCAGTTGAGGACTTCATGACATCAGGTGTAATGTTCCTCGGTCCATCAAGCACTATAAAAGATGAAAATTGAAAAAAATGAGGGAAAAAAAGAAAGGAGGGAAAGTAAGAAACACTGGCCATTATAAGCAAATGCATCAACTGACTAGTTAGAGCAGACTTTAACAATATACATAAGTTTACTAAGCTTCAAAATAACAACAACAACAAACATTTTTTTCAGTTATATGTTGAATCAAAAGCTAGTTTTTAAATATGGTACAGGATCAACAATCCAAAGGAATGCTCAATTTTCAAATGATAAAAACATATGCCTTCCCCATCCTCAGGTCATCAATTATTTATGTTGCAGCTCAACCCAAAATATAACAGCCATCGTATATCATAGCACAGGATGAGGTACAGCAAGCAATAAATAAAAATAAATAAATAAATATCAGGATGGAAAATTATTATATTTTTTTCATCACTAAAGTTGTTTGTGATTCAAGGTTTATGTATTATATAATGCCCTGATAGAGAGATGGTTAATATTTAAAACAACTAGGCATTGTTGTTCAAGGGAAGTTTTGCCTTTGTCGTCAGAAATTCTGGTTGTATAACTCCACGATGGATCATGTTTTCTTCTTCTTTTTCATTTTTTTCTTTTTGGGTATAATTTCCAAGCATTTGGAGGCTTCCTTTGCCACAAGAATCTTACTATAGATGGTATGACTTTGCTGGTTACTTGGTATGATAAATTAAGCTTAATTTGTTGTTTTCATTACAAGGAGGAGTTGATTTTGAGCTACTGGAGAAGGGAACCTGGGTTTCACTGACATCTACTGTGAGCACAAGCAACACGTAATTTTTGAATCATTACCCTCATAACACAGTAGAATAAGGGGAAATGTGAATTGGATAAAGACAGTGCAGCAAGTCCTAATTAGAAACACAAGAAATGGGTTGCTTATCAAACAAAAGTTCAAGTGTCGGTCTCAGAAATTGCCAATCACCTTCTTTTCACTATATTTAGCTTGATTATTCAAAAGGTGTGTATGGGTGACGATGTCCTGCTTATAATCATATTCCTAAAAGAAAGTGATGCGTTGAATGCCTTTAATGCAGATGCTACCTTCACAAATCTCTATGACCTACGCCAGTTCCTACTTCCTAGTACCAAATCACACTGGTAAAAGAATGTGAGGAAACGAAGCACTGGAACTGAATAGTAAAATTAAACTAGGACAATTGAATTGGGATTTAAAATCACAAAAGGAGGGGAAACGAAATTTGTAAAATTTCTAACAAATACTATTTGTAAACTATGGTTTATAAACTTGAGATAACAGTGTAAAACACTGGAGATTGAAATGACTCAATTTTCCACAATCCAGGTCCAAATATCCCAAAAAACAAAAAACAAAACAGAAAAGTAGAACAAAAACTCACCAATATTCCTGCATTTTCCAAAATTAGGCAGAAAACCCCTATCCTTCAAAAACCTATAGGCATTAGCAACAAGCTTCATGTTATCCGCATTCAAGCACGTGTCCAGGACCTCCCAATCCCTTTGGGGCCCAAACAATTGTAGCTCACGGAACCGAGACTCAAAGGAGTCACCCGCGGAAGGAGAAGAACCATCAAATAGCTCAACTGGATTTTCGTTTTCGATGGATTTCAAGAACCTCAGAGCCGTGGCGAGGTCTTTCCGCTTCACTGCCTCCTCGTATTCCCGCCATTCTCGGAAAGCTCTGATTGCCAGTTGGTGCTGGTGGTGGAGGTATTGCCTTGCAGAGAAAGGCTTCCAGCTCAGGGGAAAGACGGTTCGAGGGAAACAACAAGGAAATCCGCCGGAAAATGGCTGTGAGATGGCAGAATGAGAGAAAATATCGATGGTGGGGGAAGAAGTTTGATGCAGAGGGAGAGCCATAACATGGTGGAAAAGCTGTATCTTCGCGTTTATGGAGAGGATTTTATTACCATGGGGCTAATTAAAAAAAGGGGAACATTTCAGAAAAATATTATGAAAAATAAGAAAGGATAAATTAGTGTTTCTAAATTGTAAAATCTTATATTAGTACTGTAATGTCTTAAATTTTGATCACTAAGTAATATGTAACTATTATGGTACTCCATGATAAAAAGTAGTCCATGATTAAAAGAGCATATAAAGTGGTAAAACAAAGTCAATAGAGATACATATAACGAAATAGTTATTACACAAGATAATTGGTATATTTTTTGTTGAGGCAGTCAGATTATGTGACACTTTTAAATTAGTAAATTAATTTAAAAAATTATGAAACTTTTCAGAATGAAAGTAAACATGATAAGATTTAATTTGATAGGTCATATGAAATTTTTGGAGTTGTATACAAAGAGAAATGAATTTTTGAATTTTTCCTAGCGAATTTGACGTTTTTCTGGAGCAGAGTTCAAAAATAAATATTCTGAGAATAGTGAGCTTTCAATTGGTTAACGAATATATTTTTACCTAAAACTATACTTAATAAGGGTTACATAGCCTTTGAAACCACCCCAATTGGATATCTACACAATTAGATATGAATTTTCAAAGTTTGGTGATAATTCTTCCCATTTTCTCAAATGTTACGAAAATGGAAGAAATTGTAAGGGCAAAATGGTCATTTTGACCAAATAAATATAATCTGATGATTTTCTGAATAAATACCGAGGGAATAGATAGATGGAACCCATAAAAATTATTACATAATTAAATATGTAATTATATTATGTTATATGCAATAAAGAAATCAAGGACCAATGAGATTATGACATATATGGACTCTAAAATTCTCCAAAAAACTCTCATCCCTTTTCTATATTAAGGCAATTTTGGCCAAGAGGAAAGGAAAAGGGAAGAGGAAGAGAGCTTCGGAGAAAAGGAGAAGAAGAAGAGGAGGAAGAGACCTAGGAGCAAGAATTAAGTAAGTATATCAAAATCTCTGCTCAATCTTGTGTTCTAGATCAAGAAACTCCTCCTTAACCTCCCTATTATCTTAGAATAGCTATTGAGAAAGCAAAAACTAAAGAGGAAAGGGGGGAAATTTCAGCCACAAGAGGAAGAAGAAGGAAGGAATAAGGTAAGTTGCTAAAACTCTAATATTCTTATTAAAAACTGAGTTGTGATTGTGTTTTGGCTGGAAATTTGGTTGATTGTAATGATTGCTGTAAATTTGGGATGTCCAATTTTTATAGGGAGATGCTATCCAAATTTCTATTGATTATGTTAAAATGGAGATTAAGAGGTTAAACAAGTGATTAGAAGTGAAAAGAAGGTGTTTAATTGATTGGAATCAAGAAAATTCTATTTTTCTCAATTTTTATGGAATTTCGTTCAGCAGCTGTTTTGGCACTATTTGGACTGGATTTTGGTGTTTTTGATTATTCCATTGAGTTTAGATGGGAAAATTATATAGGGTTCATGAAGAGTGCGAAATGTGAAAGGCCTCGGATGGTGAAATGACAATTTTGCCCATAAAACCCTAAGTTAGGGCTACCAAGGGCAAATATGTAATTTAAGCTGGAAATAGCCTAATTGAGGTTAAAAATGGATTCTACATGCAAAAATATGTAAGATAAGCCTGAGTTGTGATTTTTGGAAAAGTATAAAAATACCAAATAAAAAGGGAATTAGACCAGGTTCCCCAGGGGCATTTTTGGTAAATATGAGATTTTGAGCTAAGATAACCAACTTGTTAATTCTAGAATAAAGTATGAATGAGTAGTAACTCACTTGCAATTACTTTGGAAATTATAGGATTTGATAATTGCCGAGTCAGATGAAACGTTAAAAGACCGGTAGTGGCTAGGCATTGGAAAGGAGTCCAGGTGGTAACTTTATCTTTCATATACTATGTGAATGTTAATATGCAATGATTGTCATGATCTGTTCAATGTATTTCCTATGATATTGATACTCTTTGGGTGTGGATGATGTGTTAAACCACCCAATGGGACCTTTGGGGTACCATGTGGCCAGGTGGACCCAGTTGAGTGACTTGATATGTACCGACAAGTATTGACGTACTCCAACTTATGATGAGTACGGACAAGTATAGGCCTGCTCCAAGTTGTTGTTACGATCACATTATGATATGATATTGTGCAGATCAGGAACATATGATCATTTTGATCCGGACAAAATCATCATTTGTTTCCTGAGCATTGTCAAATAGGCATTAGCATTTTGATTACTACATCATGATAAATGTTGCATTGTATGTTTACTTTTCACATTTTATATGATTAATAATTTGTTACTACTGAGATTCGTATGAATCTTACCCTTTCTATAAATTAAAATTTTACCTAACTAGAAGAAACAGCTCAGAGGGCAAAGTAGCGATATTGGCAACAGAGGGACCGGTGCTGACCTAGATATTTGCCGTTGGTTATCTGTTAATTTTTCTATGTAGTTGAATATGTACATGTTAGGATTTGTAGGCACACAGCGGAAGAATTAAAATTTTAAAATTGTAAAAGTTTACCAATCCCAATTGCGGATCTATCAACGACATTTAAATCAAGTTAGAAAGAGTCGTACCTTTTTGAGTTTTCCTTTTCGATCTTAAGGAGCCAACTACTCAAATCAGCTCCCTCTACTGGTATCCACACGAACAGGACCCAACACCGGCAGCGTGCTAGCGCCTCCAATGCCCCTCTAGGGTTTTCTGACAGCTCTCCATTTTTTCATCATCCGTAGAAAACCCTAGCTCTCACCTTTTATAACTATTAGGGTTATCTATTTTATGATGGATATTTGAAAATTAATCTTAATTAATTTCAAAATCCTTATCATATCAATTAACACTTAATTTTTTTGATAAGCTAATTAAATAAATCTGGTTTAATTAAATATGTCTAACAATTTTAATTTAACCTATTTATTTAATTAGAATAAAGAGCCAATCGAATTAGATTTAATTTATCTTTATAAATTAAATCTGAGATATTATCATATAATATCTTTATATATACACAATATAATAATATTATCATATATTTAATATATATTATCAAATAATATATATTATATATATAATATATATTATATTACAAAAAATATAATATTATCATATATATAATATATATTATCAAATAATATACATTTTATATATAATATAATATTTTCATATAATATATATTATCAAATAATATATATTATATATGTATTTATGTATTTCAAAAATACATGTGTGTATATAATATTATTAATTTTCTTTTCAAAATATAAATATATATATACACACACACATATAAATATTTATCAAATAAATATTCACACAACATGTGTATATAATAAATATATATTTAAAATTCATTCACCCTAGATTAAACATTGTATTCATTGAATCTTAGACGCATCTTAGATTCAATGAATCTAGACATTATAGCTCATGCTGGCTATTTTTGTGTGCGACCCTGTAGGCCCATACGAAGCTGGCAGTGGGCTAATGACTATACCAACCCACAAGTCATAAGCGGCCTCTAGTAAGACATTACGACTACCCAATTCATATGAGGATCGACAATACGATACAACCTGTCATATAACCATATTACGTCCTTTTTGTCACACGATATTTCGGTCAAAGATGAGGCATGAAGAATGTCATCCTCCTATTCCTGACCATTACTTTCTCGATCCCTGAGTAGTCTGACTATAGAAATGGAAACTCCTTTCTTTCGTAGTATGGCCATACATTTCTCAGACTCACTCATCGAGGGGCCCAGTAATATCTCTCTACTAATGTGAGGGACAAATTCCATCTTGACCATTCACATTCCTCTGCATGAAAACCACTAAACCCGATTGTAGCCTTTATCATCACTCGGTTAAAGGTGACTTTTGACTAAGTCAAAGCTTAGTAACTCTCATGTAGGAATCCATGATGATCTCAGGTCAAAGGGCATTGTGACGTGGTTATACATGAGATAAGCTTATGACTTGATCCATAAAGCTTTCTCATAGCGGGTCGGTCCAACACCTTGTACTCCTACAAGTTCCTAAGACTTTGATTCGTATCCCTATACCTTATCAAAGTCATACTGGTCTTATTTCATCTTTGCTCCCGCATAGATGACCGACCAGGGACATTTAGGAAAATAATTATGATTTATCCAAGGATACAATTATCACAGTGAACATGCGAATTATGTGACAACTAAATGGAGAAATTCATTGAATAATAATATTCAAAGTACAATGATTGGACCCTAGGGCATAATTTCCAACAATACAAACCATGTGGGTTATTCTGTAATGTAATCTAGAATATTGTATCAGTATATTGTACTATTTCTGTATACCCATTGAAATGCGCTTTAATACTCTGATAAATGTCAAAATAATGAGGAGTTTGACAAGTACGGTGGAGTAATATGATATTATAAAATCTTGGTGAAAAGACGTCCCTGCCCTTCAGCTCTCACTCACTCTCAATTCGGAGTAACAACACCGGTCTCTTTATTAACAATACCGTATTCTACATTAACAGCTTCACTTTCTTCTTTCAAAACTCTCGAGTTGTTAATGTAAAATATAGTGTTGTTAATAAAGAAAGAGATTTTATTATTGGCCTCAGAAATAAGAAAGTGAAGTTGTTAATGTAAAATATGATGTTGTTAGTATAGAGACGGGTGTAGTTATTAGCCTCTGAAACTTGTGAATTTTTTTGTTTTTGAAAGAAGAAAGAGGAGTTGTTAATGTATAATATAATATTGTTAATAAAGAGTCCGGTGTTGTTATACCGAGCTAAGGGAAAGGGAGAGCTGAAGCGCAGGAATGTCTTTTCGCCAAAATTTCAAAATCTCATATTCCTTTACCATACTGACACCAACTTAATATGGGATTTTGTAATTTCAGAGCAATGATTTGTCCTTTCCTATTTTTCATGGTATTTTTCTGAAATTTTCCAATAAACAAATTCACAACTTATATTTTAAAAAACATCTGATTTAGAATTGTAGAATTTTATTTTAAAGCAATGTCGCCCAGAAGTTTTCAAATTGTTCCAATTTCACCCCAGTCATTATCTAGGTTAAATTTTACCGTTAATTGATCAAATATGTTGAGCTAATTGGTGCACGTGTTATCCACCCTATTAAAGTGCAAATTTATCTGGGAACTTTTCACTCAAGAGAAATGTTCCTGAAAAATTTTGTGGGTTTAATATTACCCTGGAAGTTTCTAAAATTGTAGCAATGTTGCATTGACCATTATAAATGTTAAATTTGACTGTTAGTTGACCAAATATACTAAGCTTGTAACATGAACGACATTGAAGAAAAAGCTGCAAATGGAGTAGAAGCTCATATTCGCTAGAGAGAAATAAAGAAAAAAGATTCAATTATCAAATTCAAGACACACTAAGCAAGATTACTAAGAATAAGGCCATTGGTAACCTTTCATCGGGTACCCCAGCAATGTTGAGATAAACAAGTACCTTTTCAATTTTCTCTTCATCGCATGCGGTGCTTTCACCTCTTTGATTTTCTCAAATCATATAGGTGGGTTGCATTTTTTTTAAAAAAATATTTATTTCTAAATCTAACTTTGAAAAAAATGAAGTGGATGACATATGGATTTATCATGAGAATATTTGGCCAGCTAACAGATAAACTTAACTTGGATATTAGCCAAGGGAAAATTGCTAAGATTTAAAAATTTTCAGGACAATATAGCTCGTAAGAAAACTTACTAAGCAACTTTGTACCTAAATCCAAAACAAAAATGATCTGAATGTCACTATTAAAAAAAGTCTTTTTAAACTGATCAAAAATGGTTATTTTGACCAAGTTTAGGTTCAGTCTTATATCGAGTGATTTTAAGAGTTTAACACTTTTAAGATCAGATAATAGACAATTGGTCTAAAAATAAAATTTAAAATAAAAAAATCGTAAAAATCCAAATTTCAAAATTGTAGTGCAGAAGCAATTTTGAGATTCGAATATTTCTAATTTTATTTTTTAGAATGACTTCTTCTGTGAAAATTTTGAGATATGGAATTTGAGATTTAGATAAGATATCATAAAATCACAAAAGAGAAGGTATGATTTTATGAGATATCATAATAAAATCCATATCTCAATAAAATAGAAGAAGATAAATTAAAAAAAATTAAGAAAAAAAGCATATCGAATAAAATTGCAACAAACAATCCAACAATAACAATAATAGAAGAGTAGAAAATATTATATTGAACGATACATTTAAGTTTTCCAGATTTAAATAAAAATAATATATTCGATAAAATCAAAACAAAAAGAAGAAGAAATTTGACATCATCTTGGAAAAAAATCTTGCAGCGGCACATATAAGTGTATATATGGGTAATGACTCGATGAGAGCTTGAGATTGGTCGATCTGGATATGAAGAGCATAGATTTGGATTTGACAATAACGAATTTGGACATGACAAGCATAGATCTAGAATTCAAAAAGCATAAAGAAGACAACAAGCACGCAGAAGAAAGCTAGTGTCGAGGAAGCTGTCAAATGAAGGTAGCGAACTTGTTGCTCTTGAAGTAGTTGGGGAAGATATCTAGAAGCCAATAAGCACAAAGAAAAAGACAAGTGCGGAGAAGAAAACTAGTGACGAGGAAGCTGTTGAATGAAGGTGGATAACTTGTTTTTCTTGAAGTAGTTTGGGGGGGGGGAGATCACGAGTAATGAGATGAGGCAAGGGAGAGCTTCATAAAAATGACGAACAAAGATGAAAAGATGTAAAAATAGTGAAATATGATTTCAAAGGGGCAGCCAAGTAAAGTCTATGTAATTATTTTTAGGATTTAGATCACTTTATAGACCAGATTTTGTTAAATCTGGTATAAAAGCATGTAAATATTTTCTTGAAAAATATTTTTGATATGTTTTTAGACCAGTTGTACAAATACTATGTTTAAAAAGTATATTTTAGACATGTTGTATGCAGAACATGTCCAAAAGTCTATAAATGTTATTTTTATAAAAATATTTTAATGCCTTTTAGACTGGTTGTAAAATCGACTAGTTTTAAAAGTATATTTTAGACCTGTTGTATGTGAGATCGATTTAAAATTTTGCATATATTTAAAAAAATGCCTCTCGGTTATAGTTTTTAAACCATCTTCACCTATAAGAGGTTTAGATGTAGCGGTCTTGAAGCCTTTTTTTTTCCTAGCGGTGTGTCATGTGGACAATGAACTTAGTATATTTTATCAACTAATGGTCAAACTTAACCTGAATAACGGTCGAGGTAAAATTACTATAATTTGAAAACTTCTGAGATGACATTGGTCCAAAAAAATTCAAGATCAAAATTGAGATTTTTTGACAACTTCTAGAGTAAAAATATGCCTTAGCCCTAAAAAATATGAGCAATTCATATTAGACTAAGATAAAAAAGGGAAAATCCATAATGTGAACCCAATAGGAACTTATCCTAAAAAACCCAAAAATTACATAAATGCTAGATACAAAAGCAAATTAATAACGAATAAAGTGAAAATGAAAATGATCTAGAAACTAATAACCCTGTGAACACCCATTCCAAAGAATATGAGTATATGAAACCCAGCACCCAAAGGAAACACGGTCCAAGAACTCCAAGTATAAACACAAGAGTCGATCAAGCTCTTGCACCATTCATTATTCTATCAAGAATACATAACCAATAAGTATGACTACTTGTTAAAAGAAATTATTATTTATAACTCTATAATTGGACTTCTTTTTTTTTAAAAAAAATATCATATATAGAAGGGATATTTATAACTCAATAAACTAACTCAAACAAAAACTCTTAACTCACTAGGACTGTTCTAAAAAGAATAGTTTAATCTAAACTGCCCAAAAGGATAATGAAAGATAATTATGGATATAAAGATTAAAAAATAAATAGAAAAAATGATGACATAAACAGACTCTAGTTGAATTGATTTTCAAGTAATAGCTTCTTGACTAATCAAATGTAAATTGACAGAATTGCCCTGCATGTTTGCATTAATACTTAAAAAATACTTTAAAAATGTCAAAAGACAAAAATATGTTATAAATATTCATAACACTAAAAAGGTGTTAAGGTCTGATTCGTCCTTTTTAAAATTAAAAGGAAATGATGATAGAATTGTATCTTGGAGTTTAATTTTCACTTTGACAGAATTAGTTGTGAAAATATTATCCGAACTTGTGAAACCTTTATTAGAACTTGTAAACCTTTTATCAGATCTTGTGAATTTTGATTTGCAACATGTGAAATTCTTTAAAGAAGTTGTGAAATTCTCTTGAGAACTTGTGAAAGCCTTGCTTAAACTTGTGAAACCTTTATTAGAACTTATGAAACCCTCATAAGATCTGATGAATCAAAATTTGCAACTTGTAAAATTCTTTAATAAAGTTGTGAAATTCGTTTGAGAACTTATAAAAACCTTACCCAAACTTGTAAAATCATTATTAGATCTTGTGAAACCCTTATAAGGTATTATGAATCAAAATTTGCAACTTATGAAATTCTTAAGGAAGTTGTGACATTATTTTGAGAACTTGTGAAAACTTTATCTAAATTTGTAAAAACCTTATTAGATCTTGTGAATTCAAATTTATAACTTATGAATTTCTTTAAGAAAGTTGTGAAATTCTTTTGAGAACTTATTAAAACCTTATTCAAACTTGTAAAACCCTTATAGATCTTGTGAATTTTGATTTGTAAATTGTGAAATTTTTTATGAGAAATTATGAAAAACTTATCTAAACGTATGAAAACCTTTATTATAACTTGTGAAATAATACTTTCCTCCCTGTTCTTAATTTTAAACTTAGAGGAACAATTCTGTCATTTCCTTTTAATTTTGAATAGGACGAATCAGGTCCTAATAGCTCCTTGATATTATGAATATTCATAACACCTTTTTGTCTTTTGACATTTTTAAAGTTCTTTTTAAGGGATTTTCCCTAAAAAAAAGTTGTTCACCTTAATTTGGATACTACCTTTAATCCTTAATATAAAAGACAATTAACTTTTTCAAGGAAGTTAAATAAATTACTTCAAATTATTTATATTTATCTTTTTTCTTTAAACTAATTTTTTTAACTTATAAATTGGTATATAGTCTTATATTACAAGTAGCTTATTTTACTTTCTTAATCTCTCTAAGAAAAAGTCAATTGACTCTTATCTTAAGGACCCAAGGTAGTAGTTTTTTCCCGTCTTGTCCAGTTCTACTATGATCTAATTTGGGACCAAATTGTAATATTATTGAAAACTCAATTAATCGCTTAATTCATGTAGACTTAACTTAAAACTTAACCTTTAAATTTTAACTTAATATGACTCAATTTTTTTAAAATTTTTGATAGTCTAAAACGTTAATTCCTAATGTTTAAAAAAATAATTTTTGTTTCTTTTGGCCTTAGTTTTAAAAAATAATTTTGATCCTTATCGTGTTATAGTTTTATTTTTGGAAACATATCAACTAAAACTTTAAATGGTTAAAAATATAAGAATTGAATTTTTATTGAATCAAAATATAAAAAATTGAGTTGTACAATGTTTAATACCTGAGTTTTAATTATATCAAAATTATATTAGCTAAATGATTGTTTTTCTATTTTTTTAATTATAGTTTAAAAAATTATAAGGTACTATTTTGGCATTATCTCGTTATTGTGAATATATAGTAATTTATTTTTTAAAATGATAATTATTTTTATAATATTTAAACCTTATTAAAAATAAGTAAAGACATTGAAATAATAAGGAAAATGATAATTTTTGACCTTTTTTATTAAATAGAAATTTTATATTGTCAAGTTATAATAAAAATATTATTATATTTAAAAATTATATAATTTTGAATAATTTGATATTATTTTTAATAATTTCATAAGAAATTTATTAAATTTCTAATAATTTAGTTTTTAAAATATTACTTTTGATATTTATATAAGTTAATATTTTAAGATATGAGTTAGTAAATAGGAGCCATGGTTATTAAAATGTGTACTTTAGCATTCAATTGGTGCCTCTCTCTCTCTCTCTGTTTTTAGTAAGATTCGATTGTTGCATTTTTTTTTCTTTTGGATTATAATGGCAAGCAAAAACTTGGAATTTACAGTAGTCTAAGATCTGGACCACACTAACCCTCCGCACTAACACTGCCTTGTGGCATATGACCACATTCTAGGCCCGTTTGGGTTAGTTTTGGAGAAACTCGTTTATGTAAGTCGAGGTAAAACTCATCTCATATATTTACCTCATACACTATAAATCGCGTTAGAAAAGTAGTTTTTATCGCCAACCCAAATAGGCACCTAATGCTTGCCTTTTAATACTATATTTTAGGGCTTTTTAATAATAATATACCATTATATCAATGAATATGGTTGTCAAAATCACAAGTTTTAAGTACACTTGTGATAGTGACATAAAATATAAAATATAAAAAATAGTTTAAACTCATTAGAATTTGTTTTTATCAATAAATACATATTAATAGTAAATAATTAAATAATTGAAATCTAAAAATGATAATTATTGATTTAAATATATTTTAAATCTAAATAATTGGAATTAAATCCATCAATATTTATGATTTATCATACTTAATAAAAACATTTCTCTAAAATTCATATATAAAGTCATCGAGCATAATCAAATTGAAAAAGTTAACACGTGTGTAAGTGAGTTAATATAACTTTGAGAGCTAGTAACATAAAAATGATAAACTCGATGTATGGACTTGAGAGTTTAAATAAGTTTACAAATTAGCATGAGTTTGAGAGTGAATCAACATGATTTTATAAGGTATGAACATATAAACGGTAAAATGTACTCAAATAATCAACTCATGAGTTTTATAATAATGTCAATGAGTCAAAAAAAATTTCTCTATCTTTTTTTTAGATTACTAAAACTCAATTGCAAAGTAGCTTTAAGGGTAATCTTTCTTACTAAATATAATATTTGATCATTTGTGTCCATACTAAATATAATAATGAGGGGGGGGGAATGGCAATGTGTAACATGCCAAGGTTTAATATTGAGGTTTGGAGTTAAGTAAGATTTTAGTAATGATGAAATTGAGGTATTACGAGATGAAATTTGGATGTTTTAGGCTTATAAAGATGATAGTTGAAAGTCATATCTTTAGACTTTATGAATAGTTTTGGAATTTGAAAATTTTTTAGAATCAAATGATAACATTTTTAAGTGATTCTTTTTACATTAGAAAGTAGACATCTCTAACTTTCCATAGAGCTATAATTTGTAATTTTTGGAAATATGTTGAATTATACATGAATTTTTGAAGTTGCCATTTTTCCTCAAAGTTATTGGCTTTGTTAGATTCGGAGTTTTGATAATAACAAACTTAGGATTATTCGAATTTGAATTTCTTATTATGTTTAAAGAGATTTATGTTGCTTAACACTGTGCATTATTCGATTAGTCAAGTTGTTATTCGAATAGTAAAACTTACTTTTAGTTAAGAGCTATTCAAATAACTCTTAGATTATTTGAATAAGCTAAGTATGATTCGAATAATGAACAAGCTATTTGAATAATAATGCTCTGCTAAAGAATAAGAGTATCATGATACATATAACTCTATTCGAATAGTAAGCCCTGACTAATTTTTTCTTAGTTAACATAAGACAAGATATATTCGAATAGTCAAGTTGTTATTCGAATAATAGTTTCTCTTTCAAGTTTACTTCTTAAAAGAGTATTCGAATAATAATGCAACTATTCAAATAAGGCCAAGATAAACTTATAGATCAAGAGCATTCCTATTCAAATAGTAAGAACAGTAGTATTCGAATATGAAACTCATCTATTTCAAAAATCCAATTTTCAAAAGAAACTTTGTGTTATTTGAATAATGAAATATTGTATTAGAACAATTATTGAGATTTCAGAAAGATTATTCAAATATAAATACTGTATTCGAATACACACTGCCATGAAAGTGTATTTGAATAATAGTGCTTGTGTTCAAATAAACCCATTTGGTTTTCAAAGGAACTATTTGGATAAAGATCAATCTATTCAAATAATCTTAGTACAAATAGACTAAATGTTGTTTGAATAGTAAAGAGAGTATTCAAATAGTCCATAACTAGAAAAGAGTCATTTTATTTGAATACAAGTAATAATATTCGAATAATTTATTGTTCCAGAAAACAGAGCATGAAACCAAAGATTCAAGAAAAAAAGGAACTTTTGTTGAAACCTTAATCTTACTTGTTATTATTCTTTTACATGATTAACATCTTTTTAAGCAAGTTTCAGGGAATTTCTTCATCAAAAATTTGAATATCAAGAAAAGAAAATTTTGTGTCAAAAGCATTAAATGCTAAGCATAACTTCAACCAACACATTCTCTCTGCTCCAACGTCTATATTCTTACAACACAAAGAATGTTTAGAGATGCACTAACTGAGTAACGGACAAATGGAATGTTCACAACAGTGATTAAATTCACTCCAACTATAAATACGAAAGCATTCAAAGCGGAGCAACCACAGAACTGAAAAACATTTAAGTATGTTATTAGTGCTCTGTTTATCTCATCATTTTATCTATATTATATACTTTAGTGTTTATTTATACACTTTGAGAGGGAGTTACTTCAATCACTTAATACTTCTTATTAAGATAACCTAAAGTTGAGGAACCTTAAGTAGGGTATCTGTTTACATTGTATAAGGGGGAGCAAGTATCTGGAGTAGGAACTTGCAATGTATTGAGGTTCCAAAAACCCACTGAATCATAGAAGATATAGTAAAAAGCTCAGAGGCGATATGAGGATTGGACGTAGGTTAGTTAAGTTACGATCGACTGTACACTTCGGTGATATTTCTCCATCTCTTAACTTCAGTTTTATTTTATTTGATTCCTTTAAATTGTTATTTTTCATTAAGTTTTTATTATGACCCAATTTATCCCCTCTTGGGTGAAACACTTGTACTAAAAGGCTTCAGTGAACAACATTTTTGCTAAAGTGAACAACATAAAAGCATAAAGGTTCTCTTTATGTCATTTGCTTCAATGAACACATTGATTTTTAGGTTTTAAAATTATGTCAAAATACAATTTTTCATAAGGTTTCTGAAGGGATGTATCTTGGCTCTACTAGGGTTTGTTGAGTTTAGCCTTTGGGTGCATTTTAAGGCTTTTAAATATCAAAGTAAATATTATTCCAAACTTGATTTCTCTTATTCTTTCTTAGATTTTCAAATTTGAGAATTTTAAAATCATAGGGTTTTTAAGATTTTTGAAATAGGTGATGATTTCACTGAATGTCTTTGTTTTAAATAAGTTATATGAAGTAGATTAAAGGTTTAATTGGTTTAGTTTTTTTAGATTTTGAGTTATATGAGATTTTGAGATAGGGTTTGATATTAAAGTTAGAGTTTGCTATGATTTTGATGATATAAAGGTTTGAGGAGTTGTTTAACGATTGTGTTATAGAGTTAGAAGAGAGGTTTGATTAGTTTAGAATGTTGACATTGATAGATTTGTGAATATGGGTATGTTTGAGGTGAAACCTTGTAGTATTAAACGAGGAAATTGATATGATGGATGTTGTTGAGGTTGATTAAGGTATGTAATGCATTATTTGAGTTGAGGAAATAAGGATTTTTGTGTTGGATTGAGGTGTTGGTTGGTTTATAGAGGAAATGGTGATTTAGGTCAAGCAATAGAGTAGGAAAAATATGAGTTAAGGTGAGGAAGTTGAGTTTTATGATTTATGTCATTATTTTTAATTGTGTTTGACTTGTATCTACATTAATGATGTAGATTAATCTTGTACCTTAGGTGGTTCTTGCTTGTGCCTTGACCCCTCAATTATGTGGTTTGAGCATAGATTTGAGATAACTGGGGTTAAATTACTTTATATGCATGTTTTGGACTGTAAGGCTTTTTTACCTTATAATTTCTTATAAAATATATCTTGGAATGTGTTTGGAATAGGTATAATGATGTACCTTTTCCTTGAACTTCTCTACTAAAGCTATAAATATTGTTTTCAAAAGAAGTGAATAATGAATCCTATGTTGTGAAATGATTATGATGTTATGAGCTGATTTGTGGAAAGTAAATCTAACATTAACTTGTGAGGCATGCATATTTGTGAAATGTTATGACAATGATATGTATATTGTGAAGTTGTGTTGTGTAGGTGCATGTGGAAGAAGAGGATTGGAAATGAAGATCATGATATGTTATATCCGTGACAATCCCCTACTACTGATCATAGTGGTTAGCAACTTATAGGCTCAGACCTAAGCAGGGGGACCAATCAACTTCTAAGTCTAGACCTAGGTAGGAGATGAGGAAGGGAGATTGAAGCTTAAGGTGTGGTGTGGATCTTTGGCTGAATCATACTACACTTGAAGTCCCGATCCATATCAAGGTGTAATAAGGAGGAGTTTGGTTGGAAGGAATATCTGAGCATGCAAGTGTTCTCTAGGAGCTTATACTTTGTTAATTATAATAATTATTTGTATGTTTTTACTTGGCTTACATTCCTTTCTTGGATATTTTGTAATTTGATTTTGGTTACTAGGGTTTTATATCTTACCCCGTTGATTTAACATTCTTAGTCATCATGATTCAAAATACTATATTTTTTTCTTTAGATAATTGTTTAAATATTGTTGGGCTTAGGGCCTTGTTTTATACATTCTGATATTTTGGTGGATTCACTGTCAAGTCATGTGTTTTGAAAAGATGTTTTGTGAAGACCCTTTTTTAAGAGTTTAGTGTTGTAGATATGATTTGCGAGCTGTGGTTTTTCATTCTAATTATTTGTGCCCAAAGTCTTGAATTTTTGTAGTGGGTTTATAGGAAGGTTTTATTCCCTAGACCTTGATGTGTTTTCTTGAAAGATTATATTTCCCCTTAACAATTGTTAATCAGGTTTCTAATAGCCCATTTGGTTCGATTCTACGAGAGAGGATTGCATGTAATCTTGATGTAATAGACCGATTATAGCGTTTAGTTAAGCTTATGTAATATAAAGATGATTACATTTTGTAATCCGGATTATATCATTTGATGTAATCGGGATTACACTACTAGGAATAATGAATAAGGATGCAAACATCCTGTGATCATGTGAAAATAACACTATTGCCATTATAATATGGGAAAATTACTGTACAGTCCCAAGAAGCAAAAAAATGAACAATCAGTCCCATAAAATGACATAATCACTGTAAAGTCCCAAGGGACCGATTTTTAACAAATTTCAATTCTACAGTAATTTTTCCTTTTTTTAATCCATGGCTTCTCTCTCTCACTTCACTCTTCTTCCACTCTTGTCTCTCACCACATCTTCATCTTCCTCCTCCTTTTCCACCTTCCTCTATTCCTGTTCTTCCACATCCTCTCGGCCTCTTCGTTCCAAATTCCGATTTTCCTCATTGCCTCGATTCCTCTCTAAGAGTAGACCCAAGAAGAAAGCAAAGCATCCTAAAAGGCTGTTGATGATCCTCAATCCCATTTTTCTGTTTAATGGTGTGAGTACTTCCACTTTCAATTTTGATACTCAGACCCTTCTTAATCTTGTGAACTGTTTGGTTCCTCCATTGATAATAACCAGGAAGGAGGGGTTGTTAGTGCAACATTACGGAGTTATCAATGGAGGCTGTAGGGGTTGTTAGTGCAACATTACTGAGTTGTTAACAGAGGGTGTAGGGGTTGTTAGTGCAACATTACGGACTTGTCAATGGAGGCTGTAGGGGTTGTTAACGGAACATGAAGGAATTGTCAACCCAGGCTGTAGGAGTTGTCAATGGTGGCTATAGGGGTTGTTAACGCAACATGACGGACTTGTCAACCGAGCCTGTAGGGGTTGTTAACGGAACCTTCAAGGCTTGTCAACCGAGGCTGTGGGGGGTTGTCAATGGTGGCTATAGGGGTTGTTAACGAAACATGAAGGACTTGTCAACCTAGGCTGTAGGGGTTGTTACTGGAACCTTAAGGACTTGTCAACCGAGGCTGTGGGGGTTGTCAATGGTGGCTATAGGGGTTGTTAACAGAACATGAATGACTTGTTAACCGAGGCTGTAGGGGTTGTTAACGAAACCTTCAGGGATTTTCAACCGAGGCTGTGGGGGTTGTCAATGGTGGCTGTACTCCTAAAGTGGTTCAGAATGCTTTTGGTGCTTATACTCCTTATGCAGTCAATTCTCTTGTGATCATCATTTTGCATCTGATCCTTTTTGGCTTGTGCTTCTATCGAATATGGTTGATTAACAAGAATTTCAAAGTCAAGAGATATTGTTTGAGGTCAAAGCTTTATAATTATCTTTTGGGGTTGTTAGCTGCATATTGCACAGTTAGATTGTAATTGCTTAAACCTATGACACCATTTTGTAACATGTTTTGGATAATTTGTTCAAAATCATTACTGAATTAGAGACCAACAGAACTAGTTATTTTGATGTTTATTTCCAGGATATGAAATCAAACTTACATTTTATGTTTGGTACATGTGGATATAGATTTGTTAACTTTATTGGAATTGATGTGCATTGTATTTTAATGTCGCCTTGGTCAACTCAGCCTTTAATAGTCAGCACGCAATTGTGGTGTAATCTTTGATGCAAAACTTTAATTAATACAATGCTAGCACACAATTGTAAGGGACAAAAGCTATAATGAAATTGTTACAAAATGATATTTACGGTCCAATTGAAATTTCTTCCAAATTATTCAAAATTGAGTCAGTCAACGAATGATTAATTAAACACAAATAACTATCTCACACTGACAATCCAAAAGTCACTAGGTGCATCCACTAAGAACTCCTTAATGTTTCACTGACAACCCCTATAGCCTCGGTTGACAAGTCGAGGTACCTCCATTGACAACTTGTGGAGCCTGTATTGACAACTCTTGGTGCCTCCATTGACAAGTCGAGGTGCCTCCATTGACAAGTTGTGGAGTTTGAATTGACAAGTCAAGGTGCCTCCATTGACAACCCCTGATGCCTCCATTGACAAGTCATGGAGCCTCCATTGACAAGTCGTGGTACCTCTACTGACATGTCATGGAGACTCTATTGACAACTCCTTGTGCCTGCATTGACAACTCCTGGTGCCTCCATTGAAAGTTATGATGCATCTATTGACATTGACAATTCATGGAGCCTCCATTGACAACTCCTGGTGCCTCCATTGACAAGTCGTGAAGCCTCCATTGACAAGTGTTGATGCCTCCTTTGACATGTGGTAGAGACTTCATTGACAACCCCTGGTGCCTCCATTGACAAGTCCTGACAATTGTGTACCTGTACAACACAGTTGTCATCAACAACCTTACCACCTATATTAACAACTATAGCTGCATCTGAACGAGATATATGAAAAAAATCATGTGATATCGAAAAAAGAATAAAATTCCCTTTTGCAACTCCAAAGATGAGCCCAATGTAAATGGCTCCCTAACATAATCTTCTGTATAATTTCATTATAGAAGCTCAAAATCTAACTCAGTTTCAATTTCATTGATAAGCCAGAACTCTGTAACATTGAAACAAAACCGAGAGTGATAGAGTGATGCTTGTAGACTCTACAATAAACAGCCTGAAAATAAAACAGAAGAAAACAGAAAGGGAACACAAAATTGTTACCTTAAAACCAAGAAAAAAGGAGAGCGCGATTGCAGTGAGAACACTAACAGTGGTGAGAAGGGTCTGGGTATCAAAACTGAAAGTGGAAGTACTCACACCATTAAATAAAAAATGGGATTGAGGATCATCAACAGCCTTTCAGGATGCGTTGCTTTCTTCTTGGGTCTACTCTTAGAGAGGAATCGAGGCAATAAGGAAATTGGAATTTGGAACGAAGAGGCCGAGAGGATGTGGAAGAACATGAATAGAGGAA
Organism: Albizia julibrissin; assembly: GCA_037074505.1. NCBI lineage: Eukaryota > Viridiplantae > Streptophyta > Magnoliopsida > Fabales > Fabaceae > Albizia > Albizia julibrissin. The sequence continues at coordinate 29,373,610 of CM073485.1, forward strand.
GGTGGAAGAGGAGGAGGAAGATGAAGATGTGGTGAGAAACGAGAGTGGAAGAAGAGTGAAGTGAGAGAGAGAAGCCATGGATTAAAAAAGGGGAAAAATACTGTAGAATTGCAATTTATTAAAAATCAGTCCCTTGGGACTTTACAGTGATTATGTCATTCTGTGGGACTGATTTTTCATTTTTTTGTTTCCTTGGGACTGTACAGTAATTTTCCCTTATAATATTTCAAAATGACTAAAGTGTCCACCCATAAATACTGTTAAATATTAAATAATTTTAATTGTTACAATTAAATATTAAAAAATGAATTAATAGTATAGAAATTTAAGAAATATTTCCCAACTAAAAAATTTAAAAATGATATTCCACCGTTAAAAATATTAAAATATCCTAAAATAATATTCCCATAATTAAATAATAAAAATTAACATAAACCTATAATATTTCCACCATTAAATATTAAAAAACACTACGAATCTAACATGTACATTGTATAAAATGAAAAAAATTATCATAAACTCAATGTGTACATTATTATATTTGTAGATAAGGGTAATTTTGTCCCTTGCTATATTATTCTCATATATTCTCATGTTTGATATAATCCAACCAAACATTTTTATGTATATGTATAATCTTTCTCTAATGACAAACCAAACGAATTATGTAATCATTATTACATTATATTCTATTACATTATCTCAAATTTTGTAAACCAAACAGGTACTAAATGAATAGCTATGGTGGATTGTTTGTTTTGAGAAAGAGTGTATTCATAATGCCTATTATTTTTCATTGATTTGACCGTGTCTTTATGCCTCGGGGTCAAATACAAAATATTTTTATCTAAGGATTGCAACTAGTACAAAACTCAGGTCGTCTCTTATTCAACAACCTAGAAAACTAAATGCCATAAAAATATAATAAAACATGATTGGGGTTTTGAAAATAATTTTATCTATACTAATGAAATGTAATGAAAGAACTTGTTTTTGGACTTTTTTAATATAGAAAATGGAAATGAAGTGATAAGAATGCAATGATATGGAGGCTATCTTAGTTAGGACTTTAGTGATAAGGTTAGGTTCATACATTACGGAATTAGAGGGGTAATTGGGATTAACTCACCCATGTTTTAAAATTTAGACTAAAGGTCGAGCTGAAAAGGCCCGTAGGCTATTGTTTAAATGGTCAAATTTGTTGGTTGTGTTGGAAATTGTGCCCTAGGGGCCAATCATTGTACTTTGAACATTGTTATTCAATGAATTTCTCCATTTTGTTATCATATTATTTTCATGTTCACTGTGATAACTATATCCTTGGATAAATCATAATGATTGTCCTAAATGTCCCTGGTCAGTCATTTATGAGGGAACAAAGGTGAAATAAGATCAGTATGATTTTAAAGAGGTATGAAGATACGAATCAAAGTCCTAGGAATTTGTAAGAGTATAAGGTGTCGGACCAACAAGCTATGAGAAAGCTGCATGGATCAAGTCATAAGCTTGTCTCATGTATAACCACGTCATTATGCCCTTTGACCTGAGATCATCATGGATTCCTACATGAGAGTCGCTCAGCTTTGACCTAGTTAAAGTCACCTTTGACTAGGTGATGATAAAGGCTATGTTTGGGTTAGTGGTTTTTATGCAGAGAAATGTGAATGGTCAAGATGAAATTTTTCCCTCATATTAGTAGAGAGATATTATTAGGCCACTCAATGAGTGAGTTTGAGAAATACATTGCCATACTATGATAGAAAAGAGTTTCCATTTCTATAGTAAGACTACTTAGGGATCGAGAAAGAAATTGTCAAGAATAGGAGGATGACATTCTTTATATCTTATCTTTGATCGAAATATTGTGTGACAAAAGAGACGTAATATAGTTGTATGATAGGTTGAATCAGTTTATCGATCCTTATATGAATTGAGTAGTCGTAATGTCTTGCTAGAAGCTGTTTACGACTTGTGAGTTAATACAGTCATTGGTCCACTTCCAACTTCATATGAGCTTACAGGGTCACACATAAAATAAGCTCTACACGAGCTATAATGTCCAACTTCATTAAATCTAAGATGTTTCTAGATTTAATGAATGTAATGGTGGACGAATTTTACACACACACACACACACATGTATATGATAATGTTATTACTCAACAAAACCTCAAGATACTCTTAGTTCAAAACGAAGCCGAGGCTTACCTCTTCACGATTCTACAACAAGTTCAGAATTTCGGTAGCACTTCGGCTAACTAGATGGCACAAAACACCTTAGATTAGAAAACTGAGACCATAGAAATAAAGCTCTCAGTGAGTAGAACAACTCTTCTGAAGGGCTTATCGGTCAAAAACAACAATTTGAGGTTAGAATCGGCTCTTGAACCCTGTGATTTTTACTATTCATCCACCTTCTCTCTTCTTCAAATTTCTCTTGATTTTTTCTCACTTTTTTTCTCTCTTTTAGTGTTGGCCAAAAACCCTAATAAAGAGGGATCGAAGGTTGTGATTTCATCTTGCAATTTGATGTTCTCCTAGTATGCAAAATGTCATGAGATTAAAGCCCAAGATGCCATGTTTCATTAAAGCATCTTATTTTCTCTTTCATCTCTCTCTTGGGACGTCCTTCCATGTCAGGGGAAGGAGAGGCCTCACAAATTCCCTTGAATCTAAGGTTCGGTGTTTAGAAAGTCAAGTATAAGATCAAATGGAGGCCGATAGATCTCCCTGACTCAGGTGACATGTGGCGCCTTATGAGTGTGCCAACACAAAAAGGTAAAAGGCAAGTGTCATCATACATGAGGGACACGTGTTGCCTTCCTATCAGGCCAACAAAAAACTGATATTGTATTTCATCATCATGAGAGGATACTGGTCACTCTCTTATAAAGCCAACCTAAAAATAGTGTCATCATTAGTCATCATAACTTACTTTTTTAAAAGTACTTTAATAAAGTTACTTTATCAATGCCTACTCGGGATTCTACTCGAATTTTTCTCGGGACTGCTTCACATATACCGAGGCCTACCGAATGATGCCAGGTTAGAGAGAGAGAGTGTGTGGGCCCCAAATGGCTCTACGAACTAGTGTCTTTTCCAAAAACGCAGGGTACACATATCTGCCTTGAAAATGCCATGTGCACACCTATACCGGCATATTTTGCTCGACCAATCAGTCACATACCTCATGACATAGATAGTTGGCATATTTCTATCAAGTCAATGACACCATATATGTGTCTTGTGCACATCTGCACTGACACTTTAATCCTACTGCCTGCGCATACTGGGTCCTCTGCTTGGTAAGGTTCGATCACATAGTCCTCTAGAGTTTTTCTAATTCTCCTCATTCTTTGGACCCTTTCCAAACTGGGTTTAGTAGTCTTCCAGGTATAAGCATATCCTCAAGTCTCTAGGCCTAAAATTTAGGATATTACAACCTCCCCTTAGGGTCTATTTCGTTCGACGGAGGGGAGGAGAGGGTAGGGATTTTAATAGAGGGGAAGGGGGGAGGGATTTTTATATTACCTTGTTTGGAGTGATGAGAGGGGAGGGGAGGATTTTAATGTTACCTTGTTTGGTTTAAGAGTGGAGGGGAGGGAAAATATTTTAATTTTGACAATTTTACTATTTTATTTAATTTTTTTAAAATTATGTACAATGTTTAATAAAATATATTATAAATATAAAATTATAATTTAATAACTATAAAAATTGAATAAATATAACTATAATTATACTAATAAATATTTAAAATTATATTACATAGTTTTACTTATCATATATATACAAATGGCCAAGGGATTTTTGTCCAATCAAAAAATTTTTTTAACCTCCCTTCCAAATCCTTCTAATTTTGGGGGGGGGGGAGGTTTTAAGGGTAGGGAGGGGAAATTTTAAAAAATTTCCCCTCCCCTCCATCTTGCCAATTAAGGGGATGGGACTAAAATCCCTTCCCTCCCCTCAAACCAAATAGACCTTTAGGGTTCTTGCATCCTTAATTACAAATTCAAGCCAATAACCACCATAAATCATCAACAACAATCACAAATCAACAAGAGAAGACAAGCTTTCAAGCTTACCTTGAATCTTCTTGCTTCTCCTTTAAAACTGTGGCCCCTCTATCTTCTTTTCCTTTGATTTTCTTGTTGCTTTGTATTATTTCAAGAACAATATGAAGATTAGAAGAAGTTTCCAAGAGATTGATTGAAGACAAAAATTAGTGAATTTTGAGCTCAAACTTACCTATTATGTTCTTGAAATCTCTAACTCTATTCACTTATTCTTGTCTTCTTCAACTCCCTCCTTCTCCCTCTCTCTTTTCTCTTGCTCTTAGCTGAAATATGGCCTCTTGAAAGAGCTAATTAACTATTAAATTATCTTCTTCCACCTCCTTAAAAATATATTATTTTAATAGAATTCTTACACATGTTATTTGCTTTTTGCTTCTTTTTCCATATGGCAAGAAAAGCTTCCACATGGCATGCTAGGTGTCCAAATAATATTTTTCCTTGTCTTCTTCTCTTCTTAGCCAACTTTGGCTATTAATTAAGGAAAAAAATTAGATCTTTTAATTTATTAGCTAAATTATTATTTTACCCCTACGTTTTCTTCAATTTGTGCACCAATTGTTGTCTTCCTTCTCTCCTTTTTGTTTTGGACAAAATTTATACAATATATTGGGCCAAAAATTGTGCTATCCCATTCTTAAATTTTAGCCTATAACATTAGGCTTCTATGAAGACAAAAGTTGAGCTTTATGTCTTAACTTGGCCAAATTTCATTTAACCTCTATTTCCAACATTTTGGCTATTTTAATTGCACCAAAATTTACTATTTTATTCTATTTAATGTAATAAATGTACAAGGAATTTTGGTAAATAAAATTTGGGATATTACAACTCTCCCCCTATCAATAAAATTTCATCCCCAAAATTTGCTACATGAACATATTCATAAATTTTGGCTAATGTCTTTGCATGTCTTCTTCCGTTTCTCAAGTAACTTCTATAGGAGATAAGCCCTTCAAGACTGCCTTCACAAAATGGGGTACTCATATGCCTGAGTTGTTTTTCTTGTCGGGTTCCACCTCATATGTAAGATCATCACGCATATCAATATGTTCATATTCAATTACATGCTCTGGGTGGGGTTGATACTTCTTTATTTATGAAACATGGAAGACATCATGTAACCTACTCAAATTCGGAGGTAAAACTATCTGATACATTACTAGACCAATTTTTAATAATATTTCAAATGGACCAATACATCTAGGGCTTAATTTCTTCACTTTTAATACCCTCTAATACCTGTGACAAGTAAAACTTTCAGAAACATGTGATCTCCAACTTCAAATTCTAAAGGTTTTTTGCCTCTTGCTAGCATAACTTTTCTGCCTACTCTGAGTAGCCAACAATCTTTGCTTTATCAACTTAATATGCTATGTTGTCTGCTCTACTATATCTAGCCTATACAACTTCCTCTCAGATAGTTCTTCCAAACACAAGGGCGATTGGCATTTCCTTCTATATAACGCCTTATATGGAGCTATTTGAATGCTCGAATGATAGCTGTTGTTGTAGGAAAATTCTGCAACTGGAAGTAATCTATCCCAGCTTCCTTTGAAATCTAATACATACACCCTTAGTATATCTTCTAGCCTCTATATTGTTCTTTCTGTTTGTCTATCTATCTAAGGATAATAGGCTATACTGAATTTGAGTTTGGTACCCAAAGCCTTGTGTAATGATCTCCAAAATTTAGAAGTAAACCGAGGATCTCGATCAGAAGTTATATTCTTTAGTGTACCATGAAATTGCATAATTTCCTTGATATATATCTCTGCCAGCTTATCAGGAGAATAATGGATGATAATTGGTAGGAAATGGGCTATCTTTGTGAATTGATCGATAATTACCTATATTGCATCATGATTTCTAATCTTAGGTAATCCTGTCATGAAATCCATAATAATGCTTTCCCATTTCTACTCAGGAATTTTAGGGTTTTGCTGAAGCCTTGACAGTCGCTAATGCTTGACTTTTACTTTCTGACAAGTAAAACAACGAGCCACAAGTTCTATCACATCTCTTTTCATTCCCCGCGACCAATATATGGACTTCAAGTCATGATACATTGCGCTTCTTGTATCTAACTAGTCCACTTGAGGATGTGTTATATTCCTGAGTTTTTTCCTTTTAAATCATGTTCCTGATAGATTGTGTACTTTTATCATACAATTGAGCTTTCTTAATCATTGTCCTTAGATTATTTTCTACCTAACTGACATTGCTGCCACTGATCATAATTTGATTAGACAGAATGAGATCCCTAAAATCCTTAATCAATTTCTGCTCTTGAATCATTAAGGCTACCACCTGTACTGTCTTATGGCTCAATGCATCTGCAACTACATTAGCCTTTCCTGGATGGTATTTAATTTCTAGGTTATACTCTTTAACTAACTCCATCCATCTGCGCTATCTCATGTTCAACTCTTTTTGATCATACAAGTATTTCAAGCTCTTGTGGTCACAGTATAACTCTATGGTTGCCCTATAAGGATAGTTTCTCCAAATTTTCAGTACAAACACAATTGCTGCTAACTCAATATCATGAGTTGGATAATATAGTTAGTGAGGCTTCACTAACGAAGACATATGCTACAACTTTGCCCTGTTGCATTAAGACACATATTAATCTATGCTTGTTTGCATCACTGTTGACTACCTAGGTCCAATATGGATCGGGGATTGTTAATACTAGTGTTGTTGTCAATCTCTCCTTCAACTTCGTGAAGCTCCTCTCACAACTATCATCCCACACAAAAGGTTGAGTTTTCTATGTCAACTTTGTCAAAGGTGAAACAATTATGGAGAAATTATGTATGAATCTTCTAAAATAACCAACAAGACCAAACAAACTGCATATTTCAGTAACAGTCTCTGGCTTCTTTTAGTTCAGTACTACTTCTACTTTTTTAGGATCTATCGAGACCCCTTCTTGTGAGACTACATGGCCTAAAAATTTAACTTCTGAAAGCCAAAACTCAGACTTGCTCAACTTGGCATAGAATTTCTTATCTTTCAATGTGCTCAACCCTTTTCTTAAATGCTCTTTATGTTCTGCTTTACTTCTTGAATACACTAGAATATAATTAATAAAGACTACTACAAATTTTTCTAGATACAGACAAAAAATTCAATTAATGTAGTTCATAAAAAATGCAGGTGCATTAGTTAGCCCAAATGGAATTACTAGAAATTCATATTATGACCATGTCTAGTTCTGAAAGCAATTTTTGATACATCCTCTGTTTTTACTCTAAGCTGATGAATTTTTGAGAATATGCAGGAACCAGATAACTGATCGAGAAAATTATCAATTATAGGGAGTAGATATTTGTTCTTACCGGTCACCTTATTCAGCTCCATGTAATCAATACAAAGGCGTAGGCTTCCGTCTTTCTTTTTGATAAAGAGTACTGAAGCTCCCTATGACGACATGCTGGGTTAGATAAACCCTTTCTCTAATAAATCCTCAATATGCTTTTTCAATTCTACCATTTCATTTGGAACCATCCTGTATGGGGCTTTGGATATTGGTCTCACTCCAGGCTTAATCTCAATTACAAACTCCACTTCCCTTTTCCGAAGGTAATCCACTGATATCCTCTAGAAACACTTCAGGAAACTCATTCACTACAGGAATATTTGTTAGTGTTGTTCTAGTTTCTGAATGCATAGAGAAGAATAACATATACCCCTGATAACATTTATACAGACATTTCTCAGTTCAATTGCTAAAAGAAAATTATGGTTGACTTCTATACTGACATGAGATTGCGGATTAGGATAAATGACCCTTTTGCTTCCGCAATCTAACAAAACATTGTTCACCGTTAACTAGTCAATACTGATAATTACTTCCAATTTATACAGTGGTAAGCAAATCAAATATACTATTGATTCATGTCCTTCAACGTTTATTATGCAATTCAAACAAACATTGGCTAGGATAGATCTGACACCTGTGGGTGTAGATAGAACTAGATCATATGGTAACTAGTGAACACTCAAGCCTATCCATCTTACACAGTCATATGCAATAAATCAATGACTAACACCTGAATCATACAATACTTGTACGAAATTACCATTAAGTAAAACCATACCTTGGATTAATTCAGGAGATTTTCTAGCTTTTTCCTGTATCATGGCAAATATTCTACCCTAAGTTCTCTGCCTTGACTCCGCTACCCTTTATTGCCGTGAAAAGTCTCTAGTAAAATGTCTCGATTGCTGACAATTATAACAAACTGTCGGCCTTGCTGAAGCACTACATGGGCTTCCAAGATGATAGGGCTTGCCACAATGCCAATATATTTTGTTCTCAGGGGTCTCTAATTACTGTGGCTATCAGACTGATAAGGCTTTTTGTTACTCCCTTTGGATGGTTCTCCTAGATTTTTATGTTTTTGGGAAGAACTCCTACTGCCAGATGTACCCTTATTGCCAGCATTTTTGTCAGTATATAGATTCAGCAAATTGCTTTCTATAATCCAATATTCTTCCACTTCTTTATTAAATTTGGTAAAAAGCTTGGATATTAGGTAAGAGGAGTATTGAGACAATTAGATATAGTGAGCCAAGTACTCCTTAAAGCTTTCCTTCTCATCTTGCTGAATAGAAAGGAACTCTGTTTACTTTGCAATTCGGACCAATCGGGGGAAGTATTTCTTATTGAATTGCTCTTGAAATAATTCCTAGGTGATAAGGAATATTAGGAATATTTGGTACTTGTATGATCATCTCAATATTTTTCCACCATCTATCTGTATCGCCTTCTAATTTGTAGATTGCTAGCTGAACTTTGATGTTATCCGGGCATTCCAGAATGTTGAAAATTTCCTCCAGCCGAGATAGTTAGTCCTCTTCCCCCTGAGGATCAAACTTTCCTCAGAAAAGAGGTTATTACTGACAAAATCGTGCCACCCATGTCTGTAGACTTTACGCTCAACAATAGGTCTAGGCGAAGGCCCCTGATCAGGTTGATTATACTCATTCTCTTGTCCACCAAGATTATTTTCTCTCTCCCTATCTGTATTTTGTTTTTGATGTACCTTTTACAGCTCGTCCCTGAGATCATGTATCGTTGTCCATTGTTCAGTTAACTTGCCTAATATCTGCTGTAATGGGTTAGGTATAACTTCTTGACCTTGTCCTGCACCTCTACCTCTTGGTCTCATCATCTTTATGTTTTACTATATTAAAATAAGGAAGAGGTAAATTTCACATAACCATAAGGGCATATTTGTCATTTCATAAATTTTTTGATATACATATACTTCAGAAATAATATAGAACAAACATTTATAGAAGTTTAGGGAAACCTTTTAATAATATACATCCTATGAACCCCTGTATAACATGTTTCTACTCCTTTACATTACATGACATAATATGTTCAAAACTTCCCAGGGGGTCAACCATTATTACATTTCCTTGGCCCAAGTACACTTAACCTTGATGTACCAATATAAAAACGCTGGTATCGGCTCCAACTGCTTCCGAGCATTGACACCTCATGACTACCCTCACCCTAAAAAGTCATGCCAATCATCTCCGGACGACCGAATACTTTATAATAGTCATATATCAATATCAGTACATGTAGTCCAATCAATACTTCGTCATGTTCTCCATGAACTCCATAAAACTATCTTTTAGATCCTGCTCTATAATCTCATTCTTCTTTTAGGCCCAAAATGCAGTATCGGGGAAGAAATACAATGACTTACAAATCCAATCGTTATCTGGGAACTCTATATCAAGAAATCCTTGATCCTAGTATAAGTTTTCTACATCATGTAAATAATGTGCATACTGGGCCATCGGGGTATCCCGGACACGAATAGCTTGCAAGTACATGTTCCTAATGTACTCCCACATCTCCTGGTCCAGATGTAGGTCATGTGTCATGTGTACGAGTCCGGCTCTGGAACCGTATCATCCTTATTTTTTTTATTTCTAGGATATAATTATAATTTGAAAAAAATTATTTATAAAAAAATAAAATTAGTAGGTAATTTTTGGGGATAAAAAGAAAACATGGATCTGGTTAAAATATGTTAAAAAATAATAATTTTTTTTAAAAATGAATAAATTTTGGTGCTAACCTCAAATTAAAAAAATATTTTTAACGCCTAATAAAGAAGGAGGGGGTATTATAATAATCCACCTCCATAACCACTTAACTGCGTGAAGTATAGTGCAGAGAGGTGGAGGGTGAGAACACTGGTAGGAGTATTTTTTTATTCTTTGGGGATCAATAAGGTACTCAAATTCTTTTCTAATCACAATAGTTTCTTTAGGAAAAATGTTCTAAATACTTTTCTCTTTCTTATGATAGTAATTTTTTTTGCGGATTAGAGAAAATTTGAAGATTAGGATTTTATGCAAATTTGAGTTTTGTCAATATATGACTATATGAATGTAGAGGATGATTAGTTAATTTTAATTGGTTTACTTTTGTTATTTAATTGAAATAAGATTTTATAATAAATTTTCTATATAATTAGCCTATGAATAATTCTATATTAGACTTTTTAACTAATTAAATATGGATTAAATAATTTATTTAGGTTGTTGGAGGTATTATTGAAATTCTAATCGGTTTAGTTTTGTAGATTTTGTGTTATACGAAATTATAAGTTATAATTTGATATTAGAAATTAGATTTTGATATGGTTTTATTTATGTGGAGGTTTCAATATTTTTTAATAATTAGGTTATGCTCATGTAAGCTAGAAAAGAGATTTAATTAATTTAGGATGTTGATATTGATAATTTTATAACCCTTGAAGTTAAGGTGATTAGAGAATTACTATTGTTAAAGATTTTATTGAGTGAAATAGAGTTAAGAAATTTTAGAAATTTTTATTTGAGGAATAGATAAATTTTTGTTATTTTTCAAAGAAAATTAAAGTGAGCTAATTATGGGAATTATTTTGTATTAGTTAGCAATTTTTGTTAATTTTATCAACATATAATTATATATTTATTGTATGCAACAATTTTTTAATTTATCTTGTATGCTTGTTGAGGTGATTATAAGTATATGTTGATATTTTTAATTGATATAAATATGTTATAGTATTTTATATATGAAAAATGTACAATGATAGTGTGAATTATGTTTTTAGTAAACTTGTTAGTTAAGTAGGCCTGAATGATTTTCAATGATTAATGATGTATAGCATTGAATATGGAATATATGATAATAAGTTATTGATATTTGTGATGTTGAGATGTTGAATGTGGTGAGTTGTGATTAGAGGAGGTTTGGTTTTTTTATACCACGTGGTATAGCTGCCACTGTACGCACAGTTGATGGCTTTGATATTTTCAGGGCACTTGGTATCACCTTTTTCTTTGGCCGGGTTAAAGGTCAGCTCAATGGACAAGTGACACCTTTCCATATTTAAGGGAAAGGGAATCCATGGTCTGATATGAGTTCTGTAGCCTTTGGCCTGGCTATACCTCATTATTAGAGAACTTGGTGCTGTCTTGTTAAAAAGACTAAACCTATTATATGTTGTAGCCTATGGGTTCTTGATAAGTGAAATATTTGCATATTTATTTTCCCTTATATGAAGATTTTTTTGGATGATATTTGAGTTTAATTTAATGAATTTGGGTGTAATTAATAAATAAATAATGATTTTGACATAAACTAGAATTCCTTGAAAAATACTAAATTTTGATCCTGCTAAGTTTTCAAGTAATATCTAGAGCTCTAGATGTTAGATTGGGATATTCTTTATATGGATAAAAAGTTAAGAAAAATTCCTACAACTTTTATATTGAGACCAAAACTCAGTTTTGCCTTTAAGAGTTCTGAAGTTTGCTTAGAATTTAATCAAGTGGATTTGTCTAAGTCTGACCTTTACCCACTAATTGGACCATAACTTGAGCTGTAAATATTGACATGAGGAGCTATCATATGCATTTTTAGGTTAAGATCCAGATCTACAATTTTTATGAAGACAAAAATGTGAGATTCTACCATTTTAATTCTCAAAAGGAGTCTGCAAACAAGAAGTAATGTTGCCATAAGGTCAATATTGGTGGCTTAAAGTCAAGATTCATACCTAACAAAGTGGAAATTTTTGCACCCCATTTATCTATAAATAGAGGAGTAGAAGACACAAGGGAACACACCATCTTAGAGTTCAATTTTATGCATTGTACTGTTCTTGCATGCCTCCTTCTTAGATGGTATAGGTGGAAGGTTTTACCTCCTATAAGAAAGGCTAGATTTTTCCATTTTTATGTATCTTGTAGTTATATCTTTATGTTTTAGAATTTAATAGTCAAGTTTTATGCAATGTTTATAAAGTTTTCAAGGTAAATTTTCATTTTCCTAGGGTGATAATGTAGCTTACTATTGACAGATTGAATCTTAACTTATAAATCTATAAATCTAGTTTTAAATTTTTCTTCATGATTGAGTTTTGATTATTATTCTTAATATTTCCAATTGATTGACCGTCTTTTGAATGATTTCAATATGCATGTCGAGACCGGAAGGAGATGCAAGTATGTAGATCCTATAATTAAAACCATAACTTACATATAAAATATGAATATATTCATATGGGTTGGGTAATCTTAATAAGTTCTATAAATCTTAATGCATGATTAATTATTTTATTTCATATAGGGATATATTGGATTAGCAATTAATTATAGAATAGCTTGATCTTGCAAGAGGCTAGTAATTAAATTAGGGAAACTCGGCTATCAATCATGTGTAATAAATTAGACTAGAATAAATAGGTGATTCAATCCAAAATTTGTTAAGTAAAATATGATCCCTAGAGCTTTTTTTCATATTTGTTTTTATATCAATTACACTCACATTTCATCATTTTTATTTTATCTCAATCACCAACTAATCGATAAACTAAATAGTATTAAGATTACTAATTTTGGTAGTTAGTGATCAATCCTCGTGAGAATGATACTCTACTCACTTCTATATTACTTGTTTACGATAGTGTACACTTGCACTTTTTAATAAGCCATTTACACTCGTAATAGTTTTATCAGCAGTTGAGGCAGTTATAAGGATAGTTGAGGGAACTCTATACATATTAAATTGTTTTTTTGGAATATTAATATTTTTGGAAGATTATCTTTACATATATTCATATTTTTGCCCTCTTAACTATCTTGTAATCAGTCCCTGCATACTTGTTAAAATAGAAGTAGTTACTAGGCCTATATGACTCATCCCATCGATTTATTATTTTTTTAGGCGAGAGTTAAAATAGTGCTACCAAGGGGGGGAGGCGTACGAGGCTTGATTTGATATCAATTTGAATGTCTCATTTAGCTTCATAAGTATAATGTATATTGTGAAACTTAAGGGACTTTTGGGCATTCATTCCATATGCTGAATACTCTTTTGCATACTTGGATTTGAACTGTGGACGGAGCCAATTGATATATTTTTTATGTAAAATTAATTAATGTTTTGATGGAATGGTGAACTTTAAGGTAGTTTAAAGAGATTGTTATAGGAACTAATGATACTATCCTGATCTGACTCCATCCCGTTAGTCAGCGGTTGATCAGTGTCTCTAATAATGAACTCACTGATGGTGCTGGTCTAGGATGATGCCCGAATATTAGCCTTGGTTGTACTCGTTTCCCTTCAGGTACCCGTTGGTCCTCTGGTGGTTGATTCACTGACAGCGGTGATCTACTCCTTTAGTGCCTCCTTCTACTTATATTTCCTATTACAATATAATCAAGACCATATCAATATACTATTCTGTTATTACCAGAATCACATTGCCCTGATACAAAAAATGTCAAACCCTTTAATATTTTGACATTAATCAAAGTAATAGCATGTAGTTCAATGGGCAAATAGAAACAACATAAATATACTGATATAAAGTACTTGATTACATTACAGGAAATTCCCACAGGGTTTGTACATATTAATTACAAATCCCAAAATACATAAAAAAGTCACAGATAACCAATACTAAATTCTTGATAAGGACTAGAACTTCTTAGTTGCCGGTGTCAACCTCCTTGCCCTTATAGCCGCTTCCTCTAGCTAAATATATTTTAATTTATGGAAAGGGTAAGATTTATATGAATCTCAGTAGTAACATACAATCAATCATATAAAATATAATAAATAAACATGCAATGCACCATACGTGTAATAGAAATAAAATGCTATAAACTTGTCTGTTACCCGACATTCAGGATCAAAATGATTATTTAGTTCCTACTAGCCATATTGTGATCACTGTTTAGGATCAAATGATTGTTTAACCCCTACTTGTCTCACTACTTGAATTGGGTCCCATTGGTCTTGATGGTACTTATGCTTTTTCCACTGGGTAGTACTTGTGCTTTTCCCATACCACAGTGACAAATTATATTGAACATGTCAGTCTACCTGATCTGGGTTCCACTTGGCCTATTGGTACTTGTGCTTTTCCCACACCACAGCTAGGCTTTGCAACATATAATTTCACATCACAGAACATGCAATATAAAGCATATGAACAATCACATAATGTATGAAAGATATAGTTATTACCTAAAATCTTTTATAGTGCCTAGTAAGTATCAGTCCTCTAATTCTTTGTCCGACTCGGGTAAATGTCAAATCCTAAAATTTCAAAACTATAATAAATGAGTTATTACTCATTCATATCTTATTCCACAACTCATATAGTTGGTTATCTCTACCTAAAAACGCATAATTACTAAAATGCTCTTAAGAATCCAGTCTAATTCCTTTTATACCAGGTATAACTATACTTCACTAAAAATTATACCCTAGCTATTCCTATACAATTTTTCATGTAGAATCTATTTTTGACATCAGGTTTACAAAAATCACAATCCATTTTTTAGAATGCCCTTGACAGCCACAAAAGTTAGGGTTTTAGGGGTAAAATTGTTATTTTACACCTTAAAGTTTTTATACTTCATTTTCACATGTTCCCTACATAATTTTTCATTCTAAACATAATGAAATCATCAAATCCATCAAATTCCAGCCCAAACACATAAAAATTTCCTTGACTAAAAATATGAAATTTTTTAGAAATTGGAAGATTTTCAATTTCCATGCAACCAAACATCTTCTTTTCACTTCTAACTACTTGTTTAATTACTTAAATACCTCTTGAACATGATTAATCAAAATTTGGGCAGTACCTACCCTTAGGGTTCATGCATCCCAAATCATAAATTCAAGCTAATACAAGCCAATAACCACCATAAATCATCAATAACAATCACAAATCAACAAGAAAAGACAAGCTTCCAAGCTTACCTTGAATCTTCTTGCTTCTCCTTCAAAATTGTAGCCCCTCTCTCTTCTTTTCCTTTGATTTTCTTCTTACTTTGTATGATTTCAAGAAGGATATGAAGATTAAAAGAAGTTTCCAAGAGATTGAAGACAAAAAATAGTGAATTTTTGAGCTCAAACTTACCTATTGTCTTCTTGAAATCTCTAACTCTCTTCACTTGTTCTTGTCTTCTTCAACTCACTCTCTCTCTCTTTCTCCCACTCTCTTCTCTTGATCTTGGTTGAAATATGGCCTCTTGAAAGAGCTTAATTAACTTTTAAATTATCTTCTTCCACCTCCTTAAAAATATATTATTTTAATAGAATTTTTACACATGTCATTTGCTTTTTTCTTATTCTTTTTCCATATGGCAAGAAAAGCTTCTACACGACATGATAGGTATCCATATAATATTTTTCCTTGCCTCCTTCTCTTTTTTCCTGACTTTGGCCATTAATTAAGGGAAAATAAGAGCTTTTAATTTATTAGCCAAATGACTATTTTACCTTATATTTTCTTCAATTTTTGAACCAATTGTTGTCTTCCTTTTCCCCTTTTTGTTTTGGATAAAATTTACAAAATATATTAGGCCAAAAATTATGCTCTTTCATTCTTAGATTTTAGGCTACAACATTAGGCTTTTATGTGTTAGAGCAAGCTTATCACTCAAGAGGGGGTGAATTGGGTGATTACAGAATAATCATACATTTTAAAAATAATTAAGAAACTTTAAAACATAGTTAAGAGTAAGGAGAGAAATCACCAAAGTGTACACTAGGAGTTTATACTGGTTTAGACTCTGACCAACGTTCAGTGCTCAGAGTTCCTCTAAGCCTTTCACTATATCTTCCAAGATTTAGTGGGTTCTTGGAACCTTAGTACAAAGAAAGTTCCTCATCAGAGACTCGTTCCCCCTTATACCATATAATCTTGAATCCCAACTTAAGATTCCTTTCTCTCCCAGAGTATATAGATGAATACTGAAGTACAAATGAGAAATAGAGCACTATGAGTATATTGGTCGGAGTATATTTATATGTTGTAAGTGTCTATCTTTCTTAGTTGAATGCTTCGGTTTATATAGCAGATGTGTTGAGAGCCGTTGGAAGCATTCAAATATATAGTAGATGTGTTGAGAGCCGATAAATAATTTAACAGTTACTTACTGTTGCTTATGTTGAATAAATCCGATATTTCCCATGTGATCTGGTAGTGCTTAACACCTATAAAACACTTAGAAAAAGAGACGTTAGGATTTCTTTTAAATATCATTCGAGTGAATACTCACTTTACTGGAAGTGATCATCATTACTTGAGTACACCACGAGATCACTTGAGTGATTTCTATGGTTCTATCAAGTTTCTGGAGGTGATTTTGATGAGAACAGTGAATTACTTGAGTTAACAACCTATTCGCTAGTAGTGATAGCCATTCACTTGAGTGCATCATGACTTCATTGGAAGTGATTTGATAAAAATAGTATATTACTCAAGTGGATAACAATTTCATTAGAAGTGATTTGGCTTTCTGGAAGTGCATTGATTGATCATTGTGAGGGAATTTTATCTAACTGAAGGTGATCTAATTTTTTGAAAGTATGATGACTGATAACTGAGAGTGAATTTTATATGACTGGAAATAATATGAGGCATATTGGCATTTACTGAGAGTCATCTGGCTTTCATTGGAAGTGATATGATACAAATGATAGTCACTATAAGTGAACTATAAAAACACTGGAAGTGATTTGCAATTTTAGCCAATACTCGAGTGCATATGGACTTCACTCGAGTGATGATTTACATCACTCGGGTGATCTATATTCAGATCACTTTCTTGCTTCACTGGTAGTACACCATGATTGAATTTAAACAGGATCATTTTAGGCAAGATTTGTTATCATTAAAACTTGTAATCTAACATTCTCTCCTTTTTTGATGATGACAAAACTTATTGTATGATCATTTTAAAAATATAATTTTGATAAGATCAAATCGTCTTTTATAAGTTCAAAACAGTGCCTTTACAAAAATAAACTGAGGATATGCTTATCAAAATTTTTGAAGTTAGTTCATTAGAAATAAGACCATGGAGATAAGATCAAAAAGTTATGATCACATTTTCATTAGGTTAGATCTTTTTACAATTCCAGTTCTATTAGAGTTGAACATAAAATAGACTCAATATAAACATACATATAAAATATAACATAATAACAGAAATAAAATCAAATGATCATATCAGCTTTTCTCCACTATTTTGGCATCATCAACAAGAGAAGACAGAGTAAAGGAAGAGACTGAAAGCTGAGCCGGAGGAGGGCTAAAGAGAAATGAAGACAAAACATAAGTAATGATGGATAGCTGGGCAAGAGACTGAAATGAAAAGGTAGGAAAGGAGGGCTCAACGAGAGTGGTCTCAATAGAAGGAGCAGGCCCTATAACCTCAATGGAAGTGATATCATCAACCATAATCTCCTCTGTGTGAGAATTGGATGAAGTATGATGTGATGAAGTGGATGGGGTTTGAAGAATGGGATCTCCCTGAGGAAGATCACCAATTGTGATGTGGTTAGAAGTGAAAGATGTGGACGGTGCATAAATATGAGTGTTAGAAGGAATGATAGGAGAGTCTGTGAGTAGAGGGATTGGGAGATCAGAAAGTAAAGGAGGAGTAGAGGTAGATAGTGTAGAGGTAGAAGCTGGAGAGGGTTCAAGAATGGGAATGTGAAGATAAGTCTTGAGGGCCTTCTCAATCCTCTAAATACACTTTTTTTTATATGTCTGGTGGTCAAATAGGATCTTGAAATTGTGATTTACCGCCTCTACTAATACTCTGACCTGGTAATTGACCTAATCAACCAGTTGAGTGTTAGACTTCTTCAACTCAGAAATGACAGTCTGGATAGCATCCTAAACATACGTCTGAAGAAAAGCCCGAGTAAAGGAAGGACCTGGTGATACAGCTTTGGAAGATTAAACCTTATCCATCTTGGAAGGAGAAAGATCTACCTTTTTATGCTGTGGTTCGTTCTTGCTTATCCTAGGATCTTGAGTCTTGGAAGCTACTCCAACATGTACTGTAATTCCCATTAGGATAAGATAAATCTTCCCAAACTTGGGAATCCAAGCTATCTTTCCTCCGGGAATCAAATGCTATATGTTATGTATCGAAAGGATATAGGAAACAAGCTGAGGATAGGAAATGGTAGTAGTCTTTGTGGAGTGAATTTTGAATCTCCTCATCTCCTAAAAGATCATATCACCCACATTTCTCCTCTCTCTGATCAAAAGAGATACCATCATATGCAAGTCTTTCCCAGTAATGTGAGTAAAACTATTGGCATTGTTTGCCATGCTCCGAGAGTAAATGTAGAACAGGGCCCTCTGATCATTAGTCAAGGTACTAGGTGATTGGGGAAGAGGCTCACTAGACTGTCCCAGTCCAAATATGTCTATCAACTCATGAATATGAAAGACTTGGGGAGGACTCAGAGGAACTTTCTTGTGCCTATATAGGCATTGATTAGGTCTGCAAACAATAAGACCTTCTGCTCACGCACACTAGTCTCAATCCTCTCCTTTATCACTTTCCCTTGGTTATACTTAACATCAACAATCTTCATATTGCAGTAAAAGTGCTTAACAACCAGTGGATTATAGGAAATTCTTAGCCTAAGCCATGAATCATACTGGTCTAGATAGGGAGATAAATCTAAATGAAAATCCCTTTTGAGTTCAGCTAAATCAACGTATACTATGGGACATAAATCTCTCTTAGCAAACCTAGTATCAAAGGTAATGGAGTTGTTTACCTTGAGGTTATTGAAACCAGAGGGAGGAGTGAGAAACTCAGGGGTATTGTCTTGAGAGGGCTGAATAGTCTCAGAAGGAACTTCACTTCTGGTGGCTTGAGATTTGGTGCCATACCTTGATCTTCTAGGAACAGAGGAAGCAGCTTAAAGGATATTCATAGACCTTGCCATTTTGGTCTTCAACAAAGATTCCTGGGCATCTACTTCTCTTTCTTTCTCCTTTCCTTTTCCTTTTGAGGGTACCTAAGATTTTATGGGAGTTACCGACAGCTCTTAAATATGTATACATTTAGCTTTCAGTGTATACTGAACCTTTGGGTATTGATTTAAGCTTCTTTGATGGTAGAGATGATGTCGGTAAGAGTTTAGGCCTTTTGGTTCTCACCATTACTGATAGACAAGGTTTTACGGTTTTGATAGTAGTTTTATCAGAAGAGACAAAAATTTTTTTAGGGCTTATGGAATTGAAGAGATTGAAGGAAATCAGATCAGAGACTGCGAAAGATGTTTTACTGGTGAATTATGAAAGTTTTAGGACTTGATTTTGGGAAATCTAGGTCTGAGAGAAAAGAGGGTTGCAGAGCATTTGAATTGTAGAAGAAAGAGGGAATAGAGATTTTGAAACTAAAATGAAGAGACGCGGGAGATGAACTAATATAACCATAGATTTACCATTCAATCAAGTGATTTTGCCATTCACTCAAGTGATTTTGGTTAGCACTCGAGTGAACAAATAAAATCACTCGAGTGATTTGCTTCTGAGACAGAATCACTTGAGTAAAAGGACCAAATCACTCGAGTGAAATCTAGTGATACTTCACCAGGTCCTAAACTCACTCCAATTACTTACCATATTCAAGTGTTTGACAAAGATAACTCGAGTGACCTACCTATAGCATTTTTATCACTCAAGTGACCTCCTATGGTTACATTATCTTTCTTTGTTCACTAGAATGAACTTTTACCTATTCGAGTGGTTTCCTCTTTGTTTATCTCTATTATTTATAGAGAGAAATAGAACATCCTGCAAAACAAATTTCTAGATACTCTAATGCTTAAGTTAGTTAAAAAATCATCAAAATATTATGAAATCACATTTACTAATATTTATAAAACTTAATAACTTATAATTCATTGGGATGTACCATTTTCAATTCTCTCCGTATATACATGAACTGTTCTCTGGCAAGAGGTTTGTTGAATATATCAGCCAATTACAGATGTGTTGGGATAAATGACACCTTGACATCTTTCTTTTGAATATGATCCCTAATGAAATGATGTCTCACATCAATATACTTGGTTCTTGAATGTTGTACTGGATTTTTCATCAAGCTTATTGTGCTGGTATTGTCACAATAGATAGGAATTTCCTTGAGATAGATGCCAAGATCCTGTAATTGTTGTTTCAGCCATAATATCTGTGCACAACAACTTGAAGCTACTATATATTCAACTTCTGTTGAGGATAGTGATACTGCGGTCTGTTTCTTGCTAAACCAAGAAACTACTGCACCTCCAAGGAATTGACATTGTTCACTTGTACTTTTCCTATCTATCTTGTAACCACCATGATCAGAGTATGAGTATGCAACTAAATACTCATTACCTCCCTTAGGATTTATTTGTGTCAGCAAGATATCTGAAAATTCTTTTCACCTCTTCAACATATGATTCCTTAGGACATGATTGATATCTAGCACACATGCCAACACTGAATTAGATATCTGGTTTGCTAGTAGTGAGGTAGAGTAATGATCCGATCATTCCTCGATACTTGGTTATATTGAAATTAACTCCTTCCTCATCAGGATCAAAAAGGATTTTTGAGCTCATCGGAGTATCTACTTCATGGATTAATCCATTCTATACTTTTTGAGAAGTTCTTTAAGATATTTAGTTTGAGATATGAATATCACATTCTTTCTTCGTTTAATTTGTAAACCCAAAGAGAATGTCAATTCTCCCATCATTGACATCTCAAACTCCCCCTGCATTGTATCCAAAAACTCCTTGCACAAAAGATCATTAGTAGCACCGAATATGATATCATCAACATAAATTTGAACTACTAGAATATTGTTTCATTTTCGTTTTATAAATAATGTTGTATCGACTTTTTCTTGTGCAAAACCTTGTTTGATGAGAAATTTACTTAGTATTTCATACCATGCTCTAGGAGCTTGTTTCAAACCGTATAAAGCCTTTCTTATTTTGAAAACATGATTTGGTTTTGAAACATCTTCAAATCCTAGAGGTTGTTTTACATAAACTTCCTCCGTAATGTCCCCATTTAAAAATGCACTTTTCATATCCATTAGATAAAGTTTGAATCCCTTGATACACACAAAGGCTAAGAGTACTTGTATTGCTTCCAATCTTACTATTGGAGTATACGTTTCCTAATAATCAATACCTTCTTGATTATAGCCTTTGGCTACCAATCTTGCCTTGTTTTTTACAATAGCTTTAGATTTATCAAGTTTGTTCTTGAATACCCATTTAGTGCTAATGACCGAATGATCTTTAGGTTGAGATACCAAATCCCAAACTCGATTTCTTTCAAATTGCTTAAGCTTTTCTTGCATTGCTAAAACCCAATCATTATCTGTTAGGGCTTTATCAATGTTAGAAGGTTCCAATTCAGAAATAAATGTAGAGAAATTAACTTCATTTAAAATTTTGTTTCTCATTTTGACATCTTCATTAACTTCTCCTATGACTTATTCTAGATGATGAATCTTGTTATATTTTCAGGCTTTAGGTTGTCCTAGTTGATGTGACTCAACTTCTTTTTTCGTTTTATCAACCTCAAGACTGGAAGAATTATGAATAGGTTGGCTATTTTGATGATTATTAACTAGTTTCTGCACATCGTTAATGTTTTTGCCAGAGGATTCAAATTCATCAAATACAACATGAATTGATTCTTCAACTACACATGTTCGTTTATTAAAAACTCTATATGCTTTACTTTGATTTGAATAGCCTAGAAATAAGCCTTCATCAGCTTTCAAATCAAACTTTCCTAGATTTTCTTTATCGTTATTATAAATGAAACACTTACAACTGAATATATGTAGATAAGCAAGATTTAGCTTCCATGCCTTGTAGAGTTCATACGGTGTCTTTCCAAGTTTAGTTCTGACATACGCTTCATTTGAAATGTAACATACAATACTCATACCATCTACTCATAAAAATTGGGACACGTTCTTTTCATTCAGCATGGTACTAGCCATATCTGTAAGAACTCTCTTCTTCCTCTCTACTACTCTATTTTGTTATGGTGTCCTTGGTACAAAGAAATTGTGATCAATCTCATTAGTATTGTAATACCATATTTCCAATGATCTCATATGAGCATAAATGAGTAGTGAAATCAATTATGGAACCATGATTTGAACCCGGACTACCCAACTTTCCAAATTATTCACAAACTCCCACTCTCAACTCAGGATTTGAACCTAGGGTAGAGAGGGATTTTCAGAGGGTAGAAAACTTTTCAATAAATTCCATAAGCCTCACGATAACTCTCCATATTTTGTACATTTAAAGGATATTTTACAGATATTTGAAGAGTTATCCTAACAGATTTTGAAAGATTTTTAAGAGCTTTTAGAAGTAAATCAATTTGGTGAATCATTTTGGGGATTTTAGTTTAGATATTATGGTTTTAATATAAAATAGAAATAATTTAATTTAGGAATATAATGATAATAATAAGTCACTGTTTAAAAAAAATTAATTAAGAAAATTATATTTTTAGGAATTCTGAATAAGCTCTAAAATATTTCAGATATTTTCATGTTAGTCCCTCCTCAAAAATTTATTATATTTTCATTTAAGTCCCTTGGTCAAAACGCACGTTTCGACCAAGGGACTCATTAGGTATTTGGACGCTGAGACAGGGAGCTGACAGAGGGGGCTGAAAAGAAAAACGAGGGAGAGAGGGTTGCGAGTTGGGAGAGCTGAGATTGAATAAGGAGGAGGCTAATAACATTTAACATCATCCTTCACCATTCCACCATTACCACACCACCGTCATTACACCACCATCAACCTCAGCATCATCTATACACAGTGTCAGATCAAAAATTGCAGCAGAGGAGAGACAATAAAAGAGTAAGGAAGAGAGGCAGCGGCGACTGGCACTCGGTCATCGTTGAACCAAAAAGGAGGGAGAGCAACGCCGTTTGTTTTTCTTCATGGTACCGTCATCATCGCTCACCTTCTTGGAGCTTCACGAGGGATCAGAAATCATTGCGACTGATAGCAGCAGCGATTTTGGAGGCAGCCGACACTGTTAGAGCTTCATCTTCAGAAGCTCAGTAGAGTGACCGAAGTTGAATCAGAAAAGAGGAACGAATGAAAGAACAGAGGCAGCTACTGGAAGGAAGTCTGGAACAAGGAGGAAGAGCCGCTGGTTTTGAGTGTTGGAAGGAGCTGCCGTGAGTTGAACCAGAGGAGACAGAGCTGAGATGCGAAAGATAACAATGAGCTTAATGGAAAAGATAAGCTGGAGGCGGAAATTGGGAGGAATGAGAGAAGAGTGCTGTAGCATTCATTGCAGCGTCACTGTTCATTTCGCACTGTAGCTGAGCACTGTTCTTGTCACTTCTGGGCAGTTACACTCTGTTTCATATTCTTCATTCTCCTTGTTTTAATTTAATTCCCAACATGATTTTGGATTCTGAAGCCATTGTAGTTGTAATGGGATTTATTGTGAACATGTGTGGCTAATTGTTCTTGAACCTAGAGTAGCTATGAACTAATTTAGGGATTTGAACATGTATGAATCAATTAATTGTACTTATTGTTATTTTAGTTTACTTAATCTTGTATTATTTTATCTACTTGGTGCTTGATCACCCTAAGTAGAAAATTGGGAAATTTAGATTAGCCTTGGAAGAGGGATCTTAATTGGACTATAGGATTAAATAATGTGAGATTAGAATTTATTCTAATTTGCCAATAGGATAGGAATATACCTATTGGACCCATATAATCATATTAGAGTGAAGTTGAACATTTATTGCTTTTTGAGTAAATTAGTTAGGAATAACAATTTTAACTTGAGAGAGGGGTATGAGTAATTGAAAGATACTTATATCCATTTAAACTCTAGATTAACAAATTAACATTAAGTGCATTTATTTTGGATATATACATGCTCTAACCTTGAAAAAAGGATTAGCCACTCTAGGTTGTTTTTCTCCACTGAAATTCCTAAAAACATTTAATTTAGTACTTTTAATTTTGTTTAAATTGATTTTGAAATTAGTTTCTTCCTTGATTTTCTCAACTTAAATGAACATAGGAAATTTAATGCCTAATCACTAGTTTACTTGAATCTCTGTGGGATGACCTTGATTTGCTACTATACTATTTCCACGGCCCGTACACTTGCAGTGCTTGTTTAAAATTCAGTGGCATCACCTCACTACGTCATCAATGCCTTATCGGCTCTTAAATTCATTATGTCAGAGTACATGCGAGCATTTTTCTTTTAATTAAACTAGAGCTATTCTATACTCAAACTTCACTCATTCATTTACATACATCAAATGTATAATCACATAACACTACCAAAGTATTTACATCAAATACAAAAGTAGTGCCTTGCACTACGATCTTCAATTCACCTCGGAATTCCTCTTGGCATATCTCCATGCAATCTTCATATTTACTTAACATACCTATATGTTTGGGTAAGGAAGAGTAAGATTCGAAGAATCTCAGTAGCAAACAATACCACTATGCATGCGAGATACATATATAATGCATGACATGCTTGCCATTTATAAAATCATGCTAATATGATGACATCAACATGCTCAATGACACAATATACTCATGGCCATCATATAACATAACAGAGTTTTAATCAATCAAGCATGCTCAACACAATTAGGAAAAACAGTCACTTAAAACAATGCAAAACATATATATCACATACATGCGAGCTAGGTAAGTTCACTACCTTTTGGACTTTACCTCCTCCTCTTGTATCTTCTAACCATAGCTTCTTCTTTCTTACTTTATGGCCCTATATAAGTAATGACATTATTAGAGCCATAAAAAGTGAATGCTCCATGGGCCACATTAGCCCTAGAGGCTTACTTTCACCCTTGGAGTTCATACTAATTACATTTGGTTACTTTCTTTCTCAAATTCGCATGGTAGCCAAAAGTTGCAAGCATTTTGACCAAACTTTGAAAAATCATAATTAATTATATAGAACTCCAATTAGGATGGTTCAAAGTCCTATGTGAATCCCTTTAAGTATAATTTAAGGTAAAAATATCTCACGCTAACAATTACACTTCCATAATTTTATAATTTTAAATAAATCCTCACTGACATAGAATCAATTCCAAATTCAATGCCTAACTTTGAAATATCATATCTTTTGATCCACTTGTCCAAATGGCTTATATTACCTATCCAATTAAGGTTTGAATTAGGTTTTTCTATTCAAAAACACGTCACAATAAATCTGTTTCTGGAAAACGAAATAAACAACACTATTCTCTTAATTCAATTCTTGGGTTTTCAATCAAACTCTTCTAAAGTCACAACCACGCCTTAACCCCACACATTTTTTCCCAAGGAATCCATTAGAAACCTTAAAATCATCAAATTGATATTCTTTCCCTCAAATTCCAGGTCTAGCTGAAACTTAGGTGTTCTTGGGTCAAAATTTTGTTTTTGATTCTAATGCTTCCGGGACCGGTTTCTCACTGCTATCCCACACAATTTTTCATCCTAAACCCATTAGAAGTATCAAAACTAAAAAAATCAAACTCCTTCCCCATAAATCAAGGTATAGCTGTAACAAGGCAGCCACCCTAACTCCAAATTTAACCGATCAAAACCCAAGATGTACGGCTTAAATCAGAGCTTAGGCTTACCTCTACTCGATTCCACAACCGGTTCTTGATTCTGGCAGCACCTCTCTTAAGTAGATGAAACCAAACACCTCTAATCAAAAATCTAAAACCATAGAAATGTTGCTCTCACCAAGAGGAATAACATTGAGAAGACTCCGGGAGCTAGAAACGTTGAATCGGAGGTGAAATCGGCCCTAGAGCTCAAGAACTTTCACTACTCACATTTTCTCTTTCCTCTTTCAATTTCTCAAAGTTTTTTATGCTTTTTCTAAGAATTTTTATGTTGTTGGCTGCACATATAAGGCTCTTAATGAGTCTTAGAATTTGTTCGCCAAATCTTACGGTGCCACGTGTTTGGTAACCAGATCAAACGGTGACACGTATCCTTTTCCTTTTTAAAAGTAGGTCCCCCTCTTCATTTAGGCCTCTTAGCTGACCCTAATGTTAGGGAAAAGAAGGGTGTAGTGATTTTCACCGGCTTTCAAGCTCGGTGTTTGAAAAAGTTAATTCTATGACCAGACCGGAGACCGATGGATTCCCTTGACTTTTGTGCCACATGTCACCGTCTTGAAATGCCAACATAAAAGTCACTTTATTAATCTCATGATGAAGGGGAAAATGTCACCTTCTTGTGGTGCCAACCTAAAAACTACTTTATTAAAGTTACTTTAATAAAGTTACTTTATCGGTGCTTGCTCGAGATTCCACTCAGGTTTTTCCTCGGGATTGCGATATGCATATCAAGACCCACCAAATGACATAAAGTCAGAGTGTGTATGTAGGTCCCGCATGGCGCCACATACCAGTGTCTACTTTAAAAAACGCAGGGTACACATGTGCACCTTAAAAATGGCATGTGCACATTTACACCGGCCTATTTCACCTGACTAATCAGTCCCCTACCTTATGACATAGTAGGATGGAGTCTTTCTATAAACCCAATGGTACCATATTTGTGTCTTGTGCACATCTGCACTGACACTTAAATCATACTTCCTGTAAGTACCGAGCTCTTTGCCCGGTAAGGCTAAATCACATAGTCCCTAAGAGCCTTTCTATATCTCATCATTCTTGAGACTCTTCCCAAATTGGGCTTAGTCGTCTGCTTGATACAGGCTTATCCTCAAGTCTCTATGCCTAAAATTTGAGATATTACAAGTATCACAATAGTCTCTAAAGGCTTGATTGTCAAATTCTCTACCATGATCTGTCCTGATACCTACAATGGACATACATTTCTCATTTTGCACTTTCTTGGCAAAAATAATGAATTCACTAAAAGTTTCATCCTTAGATGACAAGAAGATAGTCCACGTAAATTTAGAGAAATTATCAATAATAACCAAGACTTTTAACTCTTACTCATCCTACCAAATCCATGTGAAGTAGTTGAAGTGGTTTATTGGTTGAAATTTCATTTTTTGATTTGAAAGATGATTTTGTTTGTTTACCTTTTTGACATGCATCCCATATTAAGTCATTTTTTAAATTTAATTTAGGTAGACCAATAACTAAATCCTTTTTGAGTAACTTACCTAGTTGGTGCATATTGACATAAGCTAGTCATTTATGCCATAACCAAATTTCATCGGCATTACTCATAAAGCAATTTTTAGAAGCATTTTCATTCATATCAAGGTTATAAAAGTTACATTCCCTTTTTACTCTGAGCTTTTCCTTCAAGTTCTTCTTTTCTATTTACAGGTCATTTTTGCTTACAATTAGACATTCTTCTAAGTCAAATATTACCCAATTATCCTTATATGTGCTTTGACTAACGATTAGCAGATTGTGACACAAGCCTTCAACGTAATATACATCCTTGACTTGTATGCCTTTAATTCTTTTAATTTCACCTAGTCCTGCTATCCTTCCATATTGATTTCCACCAAATTTTACCTTGACACCTTCTTTTGACTCTAGTGTGGTAAAATTCTTAGGATCACCAGTCATATGTCTGGAGCATCCACTGTCTATATACCATTTATTGTCTCTGGATGCTCTGAAGCAAACCTGCAATTAAGGATAATTAAGTTTTAGGTACTCATATCTTTTTGGGTCCTTTAGGGTTAGTACAAATAACTTTCTGAACATACGAATCGTTAAATACCCATTTGTAGGTTTTTATAATTCCTTTCTTTTTATGAATGCATGATGAAGTGTAATATCCTTTCCTATTGCAAAAATTACAGTGAGCAAAAGGATTAGATATATGTACAGAATGTCTGAAATAATTCAAATATGTTTTTCCTTTGTTTTCTTTTTACCTTTCTTTTTATCTAATTTTGGATCATATCCAATACCAGACCGATCATTCACAAAATGCTGGTCTTTTAAAATAACATTTAACATCTCACTTCCTTTTGTAAATTTGTCAAGTGTTTTAGTGAGATCAGTATTTTTTTTCAAAGAGGAATAATTTTTGCAATCTTTTTCTAAAACTACTTTAAGTTTTTCTTCAAGCAATTTGTTTTTCTTTTTGAACATAATAAGTTCTTTAACTACTTTAATGAATTCAAAATGTAAAAGATTGTATTCAATCTGTAATTCATCATAAGTAAGGTCATAATTGTTTACCTCTTCCTCAGTTTCCTCTTGAGCAACCATGCATATATTGGCTATTTCTTCATTATCTCTTTCTTCATATAAGGAACTGTCTCCCCATATTGCAGAAACGAATGCCTTCTTTCTATTGAAAGATTTTCCTTTCCTCTTTTCTTTATTTTTTGCAACAGTTCTGGACATTCTGATTTGATATGTCCTGGCTTACCACATTTGTAGCAAATGATTTCCTTGGATTCCCTTCTGCTACTAGTTCCTCCTTTTGCCTCTTTAATTGCCATGACTTTGGCATCCCATTCTTTAGAAAATATATTTAATATCTTTCTTACTTGGGTATTCTGATCATAAGATTTCCCAAGGGCTGTAAGTTGATTCACAAGGTGAGTATATCTAAGTTCAAATTCAGCAATCGACTCACCTTCCTTCATACGAAATAGATCAAATTTTTTAACCAAAGTATTGATTTGGTTTTCTTTTATTCATAATGTTCCTTCGTGAGCTACTTCCAGAGCTTGACATATCTCTTTAACAATTTAGAATGTGCAAATTTTGAAATATTCTTTTTGGCTTAAGGCACTTTGAATCATCAGGATTGCTTTACTATTAAGAGTCACGAGCCTTTTCTCATTGTCATCATATTCTGCTGGTGACTTAGGAACTTTACATGAATCTTCAATTTTCATAGGCGCGTAGTTACCAGTTTCAATTACATCCCATAGTCCATATTCTGTAGCCATGACGAATACTCTAAACTTTGCTTTCTAAAAAGAAAGGTTTGAAACCTGGTGCTCTGGTGATAGAGGCTCCATCGGGAAGAATTCCTTCACATATGCTTGCAATTGGATCCTTCTTAGGTTGTTGTACCTGAACAAGAAGACCTATGCTCTTATACTAAATGTTAGAGTAAGCTTATCACCCAAGAGGGCGGGTGAATTGGGTGATTACAGAATAATCAAAAGTTTTAAAAATAATTAAGAAACTTTAAAGCATAGTTAAGAGTAAGGAGAGAAATCATTAAAGTATACACCAAAAGTTTATATTGGTTCAGTCACAACCACTCTAACCTACGTCTAGTCCTCAGAGCTCCTCTAAGCCTTTCACTATGTCTTTTAAAATTCAGTGAGTTCTTAGCACCTCAGTATAAAGCAAGTTCCTCACTAAACACTCGCTCCTCCACACATGACATAATCTCGAATCCTAACTTAAGATTCCTCAATCTTAAGTTATACAATCAGAAATCTTGTGTTTTGTAAAAAAATCTCTCTCACAGAGTATATAGATGAATACTGAAGTACAAATAAGAAACAAAGCACTATAAGTATATTGGTCATAGTTTATTCGTGTGTTGTAAGTGTCTATCTTTCTTAGTTGAATGCTTCAATTTATATAGGAGATATGTTGAGAGGCTGTTTAAAGCATTCAAATATTTTCTTGTTATAAGTTGATTGCGATCTGACAAATAATTCAGCAGTTGCTTATTATTGCTCATGTTGAATAGATTTGATGTTTCCCATGCGATTCGGTAGTTCTTAACAATTGTAAAACACTTAGAAAAAGAGATGTTAAAATTTCTTTTAAATATCACTCAAATGAATACTCACTTCAATGGAAGTGATCATCATCACTCGAGTGCACGATAAGATCACTTGAGTGACTTCTATGGTTCTGTCAAGTTTATGGAGGTGTAACTAATGAGAACAATGAATCACTCGAGTTAACAACCTATTCACTGGCAGTGATAACCATTCACTAGACTGCATCATGACTTAGCTGGAAGTGATTTGATAAAAACAGTATATCACTCGAGTGTATAACAATTTCACTAGAAGTGATATGGTTTTCTAGAAGTGTGTTGACTGATCACTGCAAGTAAATTTTATCTAACTGGAAGTGATCTGATTTTCTTGAAGTGTGATGAATGATCACTGGGAGTGAATTTTATCTGACTAAAAGTAATGTGACGCACACTAGCATTCATTGGGAGTGATCTAGCTTTCATTGGAAGTGATCTGATACAACTGATAGTCACTGGAAGAGAACTTATACAACTGATAGTCATTGGAAGTGAAATGATAAAAACACTGGAAGTGATATGCAATTTTAGCCAATCACTAGGGTGATATACTTTCTAAGGCATATCACTTGAGAGATTATTAATGATCACTCGAGTGATCTGTAATACCCTACTTTTTCACCAATATTCCTCATATATATATTTGTAATATTTTATGGAATAAAATAGTGAATTATGGTATGCATGAATTTATAGAAAAATCCTAATCGCCGGTTTCGCATAATTCGGCCAAGTAAGGATACAAAGAGGTAATAAATGTCCATTTAAAGGCCTAATATTGTAACCAAAATTTGAGCATGAAATGACACAAATAATGGTTTTATTCAATTGTTAAAAATTAGACTTAAATAGGGATTTGTAGAACTTGGAAGCACCTCATTTGGATTTTTTTAGATTTAGTTATGATTTTTGAAAGTTCGGTCAAGAAACAGAGAATTCTTGGCCGCGGCTAGAAGATTTGCTTGGCCATGGCCAAAATGTTACTGACCTATTTTTGGCCGCGGCCAAGACCCAAAATTTTCAATATTTCATATTTTCCAAGAGGTTTTGATTGAGATGGTGTTCCTCAACCCCATAGGCCTTTATTGGGACTTTCAAGGGCTACCTAAATGACTCAAATGACAACCAACAAGCTAAACTAAGAATAGTTTAGTTTACATTATATCAAAAGATTGTATTGAGTAATGACTCATTGTCCGTAAATTCCAATTAGAGGACCTAACAGCCGTTCAAAGCTTAAGACATTGCCGAGCTCCGACAAACCGGAGGAAATTGGTAAAGGAAAACAACTAGGTAGTAACTTGTCCTTCATATATTTATAATATGCATTGTGTGTTATTTGAAATCATCACAAATTGTCTAGCACATTTTGATTATGTGGGGTGGTCACCCGGGGCTTATCTGCGCGGGTGAACACTCAGGCCAATGTAATGTTCAGTGATGCATGAGTAGGTGTCCGGGGCTTATTGTATTCCTAGCACTATGGTAATATATATATGAACTGCATGAATTACACTGAATGTTGTTATGATGATTCTGTTGTATGATGACTGAGTAGCATGCTTGTGATGTTATATTTGTATGATTGGCATTATGTTACTACTGAGATTCTTTTAAATCTCACTCTTTTTCCATAAACCACCTTCAGTACAAGGAGAAAGCTCAAGGGGCAAGAAGAAGGTAAATGCGGACGGTTAGAGGATTAAATGCAGAAGATTATGATTTTACTGGTTGTCTATTAGGTGTATTTTAGATATCTTAAACATGTGTATATATATTTTGGATATGTATATACTGTAAATGTCTTGTAACTTTGGCATGTTACAATAAGTAGACTAGTAGAAGAACGGTTAGTTATATTATGCTTCCGATTGCTAATGAAATGTAATTAAGGTATGGAACATGAGAACTAAGCAAACTCTGATAAAACGAAAAGAAGAGTGCGGTGAGACTTAATGAGATAGTGAATGTTTGTGAAAATGGTTTGAGAAAATTTTATTACTCTTAAAAACTTCTTTCCAGTCTCAAGTTCAAATCCTGAGATAGGTTTGGACTTTACGAACATTTTCAGAAGTTACTTAATCTGGGACCTGATCTTGGTTTAACAAATGATTTTGCTACTCTTTTATACTCATCTGAGGCTATAGGAAATGAGGTATCACATGATCTTCCTAATTACTCGAGTGATCTATATTTAGATCACTTTCTTGCTTTATTGGTAGTATACCTTGATTGAATTTAAACAAGATCATTTTAGCCAAAATTTGTTATCATTAAAACATGAAATCTAATATTTTGAAGACAAAAATTGAGCTTTATGTCTTAACTTAGCCAAAATTTCATGTAACTTCTATTTCCAATATTTTGGCTATTTCAAGTGCACAAAAATTCACCATTTTATTCCACTTAATGTAATAAATGTATAATAGATTTTGGTTAATAAAATTTGGGATGTTACAGAGGGCATATCACTGCCTATTTACATATCTAATAATACTCTTCCACCTAAGTCGCAGCTCAAATGGCTTATTTTTGGGTTCAGATTCATTTTACTACTCATAGGGGATATATGGCTTGAAAATAGATTCATTGGGTTTTGTGTCATATGCCTCAAACCAATCACTATATGCCACCTTAGAAAACATGAAATTTTAAATTTTGAATCCCCTTATCTTAAGTCTCTCTTCTTCTCAGTGCAGAAAAAGGTCTCCCTTTTATTCTAGGGTTTCATCATTCAAAATCCCCCCATGTTCATCACATCTCTCTACCTTCTTAGCTCCCCCTATCAATTTATTCTTCCCCAACATGCTATCCTTTCTCTTACTCAACAGTTTCTTTTCCTTTTCTATAGCCTCTTCTTCCTCATCTCATCTTGAGGACAACAAGGAGGATGGTAATGATGATGTGGTGGAGGGATAAGCATGTGACATTCTAAGAATCAAAGCTTCCTATTAGAGAAGGAAAAGAAGGCCAAACAAGATTCTAAGAATCATAGGGATAGCATTGAAGCTGTTCAAAGATCTTGATTATCGGCACAACTAAAGCCCAAGTAAAGTTCCCAAGCTCTTGCCTAACTCATCCTTATTGAATAGTATTTTTCTTTTTATGCAATTCACTTTTTTTGCACCTGTGAATTTCACTTTTCTTTATTGTTCTTCAATTCATTTTTCCTTTCCCCTCACATTTGTTCTTCAAATCAATATTATAAATGCTATTTACATGAGTATTAAATTTTCATGATGGTTTATCCTATTATAAATGCTATTATTTCCTATACAGGAGGTGCATGATCAAATGAGAGGGTTAGGTTCCACCTTGAAGCCAACAAATTCTAGCCATATTCATTTAATCCAGAAAGACAAAAATCTAATGACACATAAACTTAGTAAAGCATAAGTTTGATAGAAATTCCAACTGGTTAATGAGTAATCTACCTGACAATGTCAACAACTAACTAATTCATTTGTAAAAGATAAAAATGAAACTTACTAGAGCCCTATGAGTGAACAATTGCTATCAAAGGATGCGCACTCCTTCAGGATTTTAACTAGATAACAATCTTATGAAGCAGTTAGGCAATCATTTATACCTAATGACATCAGCATTATGTTATTACATGTTTAAGGAATGTGCAACTGCTAATATTGAAAAAGAGAGTGTAATGAGGCAGCAAGATTTTTAAACACAAACAACATTTATAACACAAGGACAAAATGTTGTTAGCAGATTAATAGCAGTATCATGTACATATTTCATTTTTTAAGGATATGCACTTGCAACTTATAGAAAAGAACCATGTAAGTGCATCAATAAATGTTATATACAAAACCATTTAAAAAGTTTCTTTATACATGACTATAGAAGACGAAGTATATGATACATAACTTACTAAACAAAAATAGACAAAATGATAGCACAATACATACTAAATTTAAAGATTGAAAGCTACGTCTCAGCTCCTTTTCTACAGGAAGTCATGCCCCTCATTTATAATACTGGTCAACATAAATGGCAACAGATTTATGTCTAAGGTATCTTAAATATCCACCCTGCAAAAAAAGTCTGAATGTTATGAGTTCATATGAAAATAATCTTTTCAAGATGTATCTCTTTTTCAAAAAGGGACAAAATATTATGCTTATGCATTGAATACTCTTAATGCTCCTTATTGATATTAGATAAAGCATAAATGTTGAAAGGGACACATTTTAAGAAAGTACATTAACTATTAACCATTAACCAAAAGATAAAAGCATAATTGAAGGAAACAAAAAAAAAAGCAAAAGATAAAAGCAAAAACCTCATAACACACTAATAAATACAAACTCGTTATTCATGATGCCACATAGGAAAGATCAAGGCCAAACAACAAAGAGGTATTATATAAGGACATTAAAGAAAACATGAAGTACTCATTATTGCATAGGCATAGTCAATTGCTTTGCTCAGTGACAATCTATTATGTGTACGTTCTAGACCTTCTTTGAAAATGAGCTATACACTTATCTAAATCATTGGAGAGAAAGTAGAGTTACTTTACTTTGAATCACATGCAGTCCTCATATATGGTATATATGTGTTGATGATGTTCAAGTACTCGATATGGCACCTAAAGATATAAAGATTAACATTCTCCTATTTATGACTTTCTAACCCTTATGTCCTCATGATATTGTAAATGTCCCAGGCTTGATCTACCCTCTCTAATGCCATGAACTCTCCATGATGCTTTATCGAAGTCATAGCTTGCAAATACTATGAGATGATTCAAAGTGAGGTAACTCCACTTTCTCTCCAACGACGTAGCTGAGTACATAGCTTATTTTTAGAGAAGGCTTACAACTCACTCATAATAGATTATCACTAAGGAAAGAAATGGAGTATGGTTATAAATGATGAGTTCTTCGTGTTGTTCTTTAAGATCCTTATATAATACCTCTTCTTTGTTTGGCCTTGATATTTCCTATATGGCATCATGAATAACGAGCTTGTATTTCTTAGTTTGTTATATGGTTTATGGTTTTATCTTTTAGTTACTGGTTACTGGTTAATATTCTTTCTTTAAATGTGTCCCTTTCAACATTTTCACTTTATCTAATATCAATAAGGAGCATTAAGAGTATTAAATGCATAAACATAATATTTTGTCCCAATTTAAAATGGAGCTACATATTAAAAAGATTATTTTCATGTTGGCTCATAACATTTAGACCTTTTTTGTAGGGTGGATATATAAGATACTTTAAACATAAATCTGCTGCCATTTGTGTTGACCAATATTATAAATGAGGCATGACTTCTTGTAAAAAAGGTAGGCTAAGATGTTACTTTCAAGCTTTAAAGTTGGTATGCATTGTGCAGTCATTTTTGTCCATTTTTATCCAATAAGTTGTGTATCATATACTTTTTCTTTTATAGTCATGTAAAATGAAGTTTTTTAAATGGTTTTGTATATAACATTTCTTGATGCACTTACATTGTTCTTTTACATAAGTTATAGATACAGGTCCTTAAAAATGAAATATATCCATGATGCTGTCAATAACCTACTATCAATATTATGTCCTTGTTACTCATTTAAATTTTGAATATGTCATTCCTGACAGTCATTAACATTTGTAGCGGTTAGGTTATGGAACCACTACTAATGGCACTACTATTTGTAGCAGTTTATGGGTAGTAACCGCCACAAAGTATGTATTAGTAGTGGTGGAGGTAGCAGTTAGATAACCGCTACTAATGTTTGAACATTGTAAAACTTCAATTTAAGCATCTTGTTATGTGTCATTTGCTTTTCAGTCATCTTGTTGGCTAAATTTTTACCTCTAGTTATGGATAAATCATGGATCAAGTTGTAACACCTTACAATTCTGCCCTTTTATTACGTATACAGAAGCGTTTACTTATATTTTCTTAGGGGATTATTACTCATTTATGGCTATTGAGCTATGATTCTTACCGAATATCAGAGTTAATTCATTTTTCCATAACGATCCCAATTATAATTCAACTTATTCATACTATTCAAACAAATATATAGGTCGTACAATTAATCTACATACAGTAAATTAATACACATTCTTCTTTAATTCTTCGTCTTCTTTCCTTCTTGTTCTTCTTCAAGCATTCTTCTCTTTCCTATTCTCGTACCTATATGGTTGGTGGGGGAGGGTGAGATTCAGGGAATCTCAGTAGTAAACATACAGACAGTGCATGTAAGATGAATGCTAGTGTATGATATGCTTGCCTTACATAAGCTTATGTTCTCATAATGATATTCAGCATGCTCAATATTTCGTGCAACATACTTATGGCCACCGTAAAAATAAAAACAGAGCTTTATTCATTCATACATGCTTCACATAATCAAGCAAAGCAATACATCAAATCAATATACAACATAAACATCACATACATGCAAGTAAGTAAGTTTACTACCTTTTGGACTTTGCATCCTCCTCTTGTACCTTGATCTTCCAACCATAACTTCTTCTTTGTCACTTTATGGCCCTAGATAAGTAAAGACATTATTAGAGTCATGAAAAGTAAATGCCTAATGGGCTATATTAGCTTTAAAGGCTTACTTTCACCCTTAGAGTTCATACTAATTACATTTGGTCACTTTCTTTCTCAAATTCACATGGTAGACAAAGCTGCCAGTATTTTGACCAAACTTTGAAAAATCATAATTAATTCTATAGAACTCCAATTAGGGTGGTTTCAAGTCTTATGTGAAGATATTTAATTATATTTTCACATAAAAATCCTCAATTCTAGCCATCATAGCCACAAAATTTCCAAAATTTCTCCAAATATAACATGTTCCAGATTTCATTCCAGAAACAGGACACAACTTCAAAAATTCATATCTCCCAATGTACTTTTCTAAAAATTACAAAATACCTATAAAATTAAATCTTAGGATGTATAATTTAATTCTGGAAAGTTTCAAAATTTTTGGAAAATTTTTACTCCATAAAACATCTCATACAATGTCTTCCAGATAGGGTAGATCAACAACATATACATTCAACTTCATAAATTTCCGAAGTCATATACAAGCATTCAAAAATCATGAACACTTGCATACCTATACAATTTTTTTATAGAATCCAATGGAATCATAAAAATTACAAAATCCCTACTTGTTCATCACGTTCTGTTCATACCAGAAAATCAGGGTTTTCTACAACAATTCACCAATTCAGAATTTTGTCGAACAACTTAGTCCAATATCATCATAAATCATCATCTAACCATAAATACATGATGAAATCATGATTAAACCTCAAAAATACCCCTTGGATGAAAAATAAATAGTACCCAACCCTTACAAAAACTCATCCAAACAACAAACCAATTGGTTCGAAAGGAAGCTTACGTTTACCTCTATGCTTTTATGCAGCCGGTTCAGAAATCTGGTAGTATTCCGGCCGATGAGATGGTACCAACTACCTTCAAATGAAAAAAATTTGAAATTGTAGAAATGAAGCTTGGGATGAGTAGAAGAAGGTTTGTGAAGGGTAATTTGAGAGAAAACACCGAATCAGAGGTAAATCGGCTCCAGAGCTCAAGAATTTTACTATTCATATTTTCTCTTTCCTCTTCCAATTTATCAACGTTTTTTCTTATTTTTCTCTGACTATTTGGGCAGCTGATTGAATTAAATGGCTAGGGAGGAGCTTTGAAAAAGTCATGCCACGTGTCGTGATGTTGTGGTGCCGTTTGTTTGGTGATCCACTGATTCGGTGACACGTGTCACTTGTTTTTTGGTCTTACCTTTTTCTTTCTCTTAGGTGGCACCATAATTGTTAGGGAAAGGGAGAGGTCTGACAATTTCCTTGAACTCCCAGGTTCGGTGTTTAAGAAGTCAAGTACATGATTGAGCCGGAGACCAATAGATTTCCCTGACCATTGTGCTATGTGTCACTCTCTGGTGGTGACAACTCAAAAGACAAGATTACTTTTTCATCATGAGAGGACAAGTGTCATATTCTCATTTAGCCAACATAAAAGTTGTGTCATGATTGCTTACTTTATTAAAGTTACTTTAATAAAGTCACTTTATCGATGTCTACTCGGGATTCTACTCGGGTTTTGCTCGGGACTACGATACGCATATCGAAGCCTGTCATGTGACACCAGGTCGGAGTCTGTATGTGGGCCCCACATGGGACCACATACCACCATCCACTTTAAAAATGTAGGGTATACATGTACGCCTTGAATATGATATGCACACACCTACACCGGCCTATTTTACAAAACTAATCAGTCCCTTACCTCATGACATAGTTGGGTGTGTCTTTCTACCAATCCAATGACACCATATATGTGTTTTATGCACATCTGCACCAATATTTTAATCATACTTACTCAAAATACAAAGCCCCCTGCCTGGTAGGGCCAAATCACATAGTCCGTGAAAGTATTTCTATATCTCATCATTCCTAGGACCCTTACTAAAATGGGCTTGGTAGTCTACTTTATTCAGGCTTATTCTCTAGTCTTTAGTTCCAAAATTTAGGATATTACACAAGTTTCCACGCAATTCTTCAGTTTATTTATACGGATTAAACAACTTCTTGGATTTCGCTTACTTGGTAATGGAAAGATCATATACCCGTGTCGGAGATACAAATTCAAGAAGTGGCATACACGAGAAATTATTAAGGAACATTTACTTGTGAAATATTTCCTGAAAAAGTATACATTCTAGAGAGTTCATGGTGAGAAGGCTGGTATGAGATACAATGATTTTCTTCCTCGAAGTTCACAAGTAGGAGTTCAAGTAGATAAAGATGATCATGTTAACGATATTGTGCGTGATGCTTTCCGTGTTTAGGACTATAACTTCAATGAAGAAGTGCAGGGTTCAGAGCCTATGTTCTTGAGGAATGAAGTAGTACGGGATTTTTTTAACCTCATAGATGACACAGATCGTCCTCTATATCAAAGGTTGTTGAAAATACTCAAAATTATCTTTCTTGATCAAATTGTATCATATTAAGTGCATGTGTGGAATCACAGATAAGGAAATGTTGATATTGTTGGAATTATTACAAGATGTGTTCCCCGACATGCAGATTCCCACATCATTCTACGATGCCAAGAAGATTATTAACAGATTGGGCTTGAACTACCAGAAAATTGATGCATGCCCTAATTATTGTATGTTGTATTAAGGAGATGAAGCCAGGAGGGAGGATTTCAAGAGATGTCACACATCAAGGTACAAAACAATTCAGAAGGGGAAAAAGCAGAAGAAGAAACCTGCAAAGATTATAAGGTACTTTCCTTTGAAACTGCAGTTATAAAGATTGTTTATATCGTCCTAAACAACTGAGCACATGAGGTGGCATGATGTTGATAAGAATGAAAATGGTAAATTAAGACATCCACGGGATGCATAAGACTGGAAATTGTTCGACTCTAAACTTCCATCTTTTGCGTTAGACCCTAGAAATGATCGGCTTGCTTTGGAAACCGACAGTTTTAATCCCTTTGGGAATCTTAGTACAAGTTATAGCATTTGGCCAGTAGTCTTAGTTTCCTATAACTTACCCCCTGGATGTGTATGAAACAAAGCTCTTTCATTTTTTCTATGATCATCCCAGGCAAAAAGGCACCGGGTAATGATTTCGATGCATATCTCTAACCACTTATTACAGAATTGTTGTACTTATGGCAGGTCAGCATCAAGATATATAACTATACGAGAAGTCATTGTTTAACTTGCATGCATCTTTGATGTGGACTATAAGCAACTTTCCTGGGCTTCGAAAAGTTATCTAAGTGGAACATACTGGGACAGTATGTCCAGCTTATAATTTTGACTCCGATGTAGTCTGCCTTCCCTATAGTTAAAAGTGGTGCTTCATGGGTCATCGGAGGTTTCTCGATGGCAAGCACAAGTTAAGATTACAACGGAATCATTTCAATGGGAAAACGAAAACAAGAGGACCTCCTCAGACTTTAACTTGTGTAGACATTTTACAGCAGCTTCAGAATGTTGAATTAGTGTTTGGAAAAAGTGACGATTCAGCAACTGCAGGGAAAAAGAGTAGGAGGAATGCTTGGGCTTCTGCACCTCAGCAATGGCGGAAGGTAAGCATCTTCTTCACTCTTCCATATTGAAAAACTAATTTACTTCGACACAGTATGATGTCATGCATATTGAAAAAAATGTATGCGACAATGTGTTATATACTCTGCTTAACAAACCTGGTAAGTTAAAAGATCATCTTCAAGTGAGGAAAGATTTACGAGCCATGGGAGTTCATGAAGAAGCATGGCTTAATGAGCATGACAAATTTTAATTGGCAAAGTTTACCCTCACAAAACTAAATAAGGAAGTCTTCCTAGCTAAATTGAAGAAAATAAAAGTTCTTGATGGCTATTCAAGCAACATTTCATGATATATTGACATACAAGCAAGAAAGGTTATTGGCCTGAAAAGTCATGATTCACATGTTCTTATACAATAGTTACTTTTATTAGTTATAAAGAATGTACTTTCTCCTGATGTATCCATCATTTTGGTAGAGCTGAGCTCCTTCTTTCAAAAGTTTTGTTCTAAGGCTTTGATCATTAACGAGCTCGATCAGCTGTAGTCCAAAATCATTTTTACGCTTTGTCATTTGGAGATGATCTTTCCCCCCTCCTTTTTCATTGTGATGGTTCATCTGACAATCCACCTTGTTCATGAAACAAAGCTTGCTGACCTATTTCAATATCGATAAATGTATCCTATTGAGAGGTACTCATTTTATATATGTGTGTCATCATTACTTACTCAATTTGCTAGTCACCCATTCACTATTTAGTATCATTTTTCCCTCTTTACTTTATAGGTTTCTTAGCAAATTAAAATCTTAATAAGGAATAAGGCATGGCCAGAAGGTTATGTAGGGGATGAAGTCTTGTATTTCTGTTCAAGGTACTTTGATGACATTGAGACGGCTTTCAACTAACAACCTTGTGTAGATGATTGTCCTAAGCTTGAGTCAAAAACATCCACAGAGTTGTTAATCCCTCATGTTGGTAAACCAGTTAGAGGAAGTGAGAACTTCAAACTAACTGCAACTGAGAAATTGCAAACATATAAACATGTTTGAGAAGTTGCACTCAAGTTGAACCATTCCTTCAATAAGAATTGTACACTCATAAGTTATTATTCAACTATCCTTACATTTTTTATTTACATTTCATGATTGTCATCCATGATTAATTATAGGGAATTCAGAAGTCATGTTAAGTGTCAACTCAGGATTCAAACACAAACATCCTCCGAAGTTGACAAAAAGGTCCACAGAGAATTCATAGACTAGTTTGCGAGTAGACTATTAAATGACCACGACTCATACTCACCAGAGTTTAGAGCCCTCACACTTGGCCCTCTTGACCATGCAAAAAGGTTTACGGCATATAATGTCAATGGTTTCAAGTTTTGCACAGCATCACGAGATAAAGGATTGCAAACTCAAAATTCGGGTGTTTTTGGCACCTTTGGGACAAGGACTTATGCAAGTAGCAGTGACAACAACATGCAATTTGAAGGTTTCTCTTACTATAGAAAGCTTCTTAATGTTGTCAACCTAAATTACAAAATTTTTGTAGGCATGGCAACGAAGAATGATTAAGTGGAACCATGCTTTTGTTCTTCTAACTTTTAATTTTTTTAAAAAAACAATTGACTAACATTTGTAGAGGTTTTATAACCGCTACAAATGCAAAACAACCGTTACAAATTTTCATTGCTACAAACTTAAACCGCTACAAAAATAGTGACATTAACCGCTATAAGAGTCACGCGGATCTCCAAAAATACTCCCATACCAACTCATTTCATACATTTCTCCATTTATTTACTCCCTTCTTCTCTCTCATTTTTTCTCATCTAGGAATTTTTTTTCAAGAGTCCAAGATCTACGTAAGGTGATAAAATATAGTAAATTTTTTATCAATCCTTTCATCTTCATATTTTTTTACTTATAATATTCATACTAATTTTTTTTGAAAAAATTAACAAACTATTCCTCAACATTTGTTATGTTCCTTCGATAATGATCAACATGTACGAGACAACAAAATAAGTACTTATTACCTATAAATCCAGAATATTATCTACACTTTCTCAATATTATGTATATAAATTTTACATTTATGTAACTTAATTTAATCTTTTTCTTTTTTGTTAACGTAATTCAATTTAATCATTCTTTTCAAATAATAACTACTATTAGTCCAGGTCCAACTATATAATAATCAACTTGCTAGAATAATATTAGGACAATTGAATTAAATTATTAGATAATTTTTTTTTCATTTTCCCAAATAATTGTAGCGGTTATTAAAACCGCTACAAAGTTAAAACTAAATTGAAAAATTGATTACATTTTTTGCCCACACTTTTAAAATCTCATCCTAATTTAGTAGCGGTTCTATAACCGCTACAAATGTATTAGCGCTATTTTTAAAAATTTCATATTTTAACTTAGTAGTGGTTTTATAACCGCTACAAGAAGGAGTCAAAAATTTCATTTCCCATTTTTCCGCCATGGGGAAATTTTGTAGCGGCTATATAACCGCTACAAAAATATTGGCACCAATCGTAAAAAATTCACATTTCAAATAGCCGCTACAAATTGGCAGATCACCATTTGGAGCATTTTTTTAACCGCTACAAAATTGTCAGATAACGAGTTGACTTAATCCGATTATTGTAGCGATGTGCACAAACCGCTACTAATTCAGTAGCAATATTTGTCCTTAAGTTACGGTTATATTAAACCACTACAAAATCGATTGCAATAGGGGTTTTGTAGCGGTTGCTACAAATACACTTTTTTAATTGCTACTAAATCACTTTTTTTTTTGTAGTGACATACCTAGAGTAATGTCATCAAGTTTTAAGTACCGAAATTTTCTTAGGTCATTCGTGATTAGTATGAATTACTTTTGGTACATGTATCCTTTTCTAAAATGATATGAAGTATAATGGCCTTTCCTATTGTAGTAGTTACATGATGCAAATGGATTTAATATATGAACTGAGTTTTTAAAGTATTTGAGATATGTCTTACTGCCTTTCTTCTTGTTTCCTCTGTTTTTATCTTGACCAAACTTATACCCAATTCTAGATTTATCATGAGTAATTCTTTGTGACTTCAAAATTATTTTAAGAGTTTCTATTTAGTAAAATTTTCTAAATTTTTTGTTAAATCACTTATTTTCTTATCTTTTCTTCACATGATGCACATGATAAACATGATATGTTAGTGCTAGTTCTACTTTCTAACTCTTTTACTTTCTTCTTATAACATACCATTTGTTTAGCTATCTTGATGAATTCAGAATGCAATGCATTATAATCAGATAATAGTTCATAATAAGACGGTTCAGAATCACTTTCCTCAAAATCTGATTCTTCTTCTTTGGCTACCAAGCATATGTTTGCAACTTCATTGTTGTCACTTTCTTTATCAAATGAGCTATCACCCCATTAGATGATATTTATGCTTTCTTTTTCTGCTTCTTCTTGTCTTTGTTCTTGAAGCATTCAGACTTGATATGCGCTGGCTTTCCACATTCGTAGCATATGACTTGTTACTCTTTGCTTTCTTTCTTGCTCGAACCTCCTTAATGATTCTTGAAGTTTTGTTGACCTCTTATATAGAACTTCTTGAA
Source organism: Albizia julibrissin (assembly GCA_037074505.1). NCBI lineage: Eukaryota > Viridiplantae > Streptophyta > Magnoliopsida > Fabales > Fabaceae > Albizia > Albizia julibrissin. The sequence continues at coordinate 29,417,536 of CM073485.1, forward strand.
CTTCATTACAATCATTCCCATATCGTCATCATCAAGTACATCTTGCTTTATGTTGATTCAACTTCCTTGATAGCTTTGAGGGAAATTCCTCTTTTCTTTTTGTCATCAAACTCTTCCAGCTCCTTCAATTTCAGCTTTCCCTTATACTCTGAAAGACTACCAAAGAGTGCAGCTATAAATCTCATTGATTCACCTTTGGCTTCTTTAATAGCTGTCACTTTTGCTTCCCTTTCTTTCGTAAGAATGTTAAGAATCTTTCTTACTTGGGAGTTTTGATCAAAGTTTTTCCCAAGTGCTACCAATTGGTTGACAAGATGGGCATACCCAAGTTCGGATTCAGAGATCTTTCTCCAAGTTTCATCTGAAACAGATCATACTCTCTTATTAGAGTATTGATTATGTTTTCTTTAATTCCAGACGTACCTTCGTGTGCGATTTCTAGTACATCCCACATGTCTTTAGCGTTAGCAATGTACAAATTTTGAAATACTCCTTCTGGCAGAGGGCACTTTGTATCATTAAAATAGCTTTGCTATTTAATGTTACTAGTCTCTTGTCGTTGTCGTCATATTCCTCTGGGCTCTTTTTCACAACTCTATCTTTAACTTTATCCATTGGAATATAATCACCATCTTGTATTACATTCCATAAACCGTACTTGTTTGTCATTATGAATACTTTAAACTTAATTAGCTTTCCAGAATGAAATATGCTCTCCAGTAAAACCAAGAGGTTGAGTTATAGAAGCTTCATCTGGAAGAATATTTTTACCTATTGTTTCCATTGAATGGATCCTTCTCAAGTTGTTAAACTCTTTTGAGAAGACATTGCTCTAATACTAAATGTAAGAGGTAAGCTTCACCCAAGAAGGGGGTGAGTAGGTAGTGTAATAAATTTTTTTGTAATTACGGTGTTATGGAAATAAATAAATAAAGAGTAAAGATAAGAGAAATTGCACACAGAGATTTATACTAGTTCGACCCAACCCCAGTCCTATCCTCAGATATCAACACCTCTTGAGCTTTTTACTAATCTTTCAAGATTCAGAAGGCTCTTAGAACCGCAGTACAATAACTATCCTCTAAAGAACTATGAGTAGAAATGTTCCAAACCTAGAACTTTCTCTCCCCTTTACGGCAGCTCTTATGAGCAGAGCAATCCCAAATACCTTTCTCTCTTGCTTATCCGTGCAAGTCTTACAAGCAGCAACATTCTCTCCTACTTACATACATGTAAGTCTTATAAATAGCAACGTTCTCCACCGCTTACACCTTGTAAGTCTAACAAGTAAAAAGTCTTACTAGGAATTCTCTATACAACTTCTCATGTAAGGAAATCAACCCTCTCAAGGTCCCTTTACCTTGAGATCAATTCAAAAGTACAAATAAAAGTGTTTACAAACTATCTCACAGAGTAGATGTAATACCCCACTTTTTCCACTATATATTCCTTGTATATATTTATGGGGAAAATGGTGAATTGAGGCATGTATAAACTTATGGGGAAAATCTAATAGCCGGTTACACATAATTTGGCCAAACAAGGACACAAAGAAGCAATAAATGTCCACTAAAAGGCCTAATATTGTAACCAAAATTTGAGCATAAAATGATACAAATAATGATTTCATTCAAGTGTAAAAAATAAGACTAAACCAAAGGAAAAGAGCAAGAAATGATTTATTTTGATAAATCATAAAAACGTAAGGGCAAAATGGTAATTTTGCCATAAAGTGGGAAATAATTATTTTTCCCTAATATTCCCAATAATTTCAGTTAAATGGGAATTAAAAAGAGGAAAATGGCTACTTGATAATTAATAAGCCTATTTTGGTAAATTATTATCAAGAAAAGTCAAATAGTCAAAAAGTCAAAGACTTGGATCAACAAATTACAAGATGTCAGATAAATTAAGATTAGCATATTCCCATTCTCATTTTTCATGAATTTCAGAGGATTGAAGAGAAGGAAAAGGGAAAAAGAAGCAATTTGAGAAATTAAATAAGAGAGTTTTGGACCAATGAGATTTGACCACATGTAAAAAGCAACTTGGAACAATTCATTAAGTCTTCATTCTTCATCCTCTCATCCTCATTTTCGATCATCAGCTACACGTAAAGAGAGAGAGAGGGCTTGAGGATGGAAATGAAGAAAGGAGAAGGCATGAGCTAGGGTTCCTCAAATCTAAGGTAAAAACTTGTAAAATCTTGTGAGTTTTACCTCTTAATCACTCTATAACCTCTTCTACTCCATTAATTCCATGATATTCAAGCTGAATCAGAGGTGTAGAGAGAGAAGGCTGAGGCATTTTTAGAGAGAGAAATCATAAGAATCAAAGGTAAACTTCCAAAACTTGCTTTTAGTGCCTTAGTGGTTGTTGTTCTTGTTATTCTTTGGCTTGGAATTGATGACTTATGAAGATTGGATGGTGGAATTCCTAAGATGTCATGCTATTTAAACATGCTTCTAACTATGTGTAATGAGTGTTTAAATAGCTAATAATTCGATTAGAAGTAGCAAGGAAGTGATTAAGGATGAGAAAACGAGAAAACAACAAACTTTTTTTTTAGAATTCTTAAATCTTCCCTGTATTGTTCCATGTAGGAGGAGTGGGAATTTGACTATTTTGATGGTTCCATTAGCTTTATAAGGAATAATTGTGTATTTATACAAGTGTTCATAAATTTTGGATGCTTGTATATGAATTTGGGAATTTAAGAAGTAAGATTATACCCAGTGTTGATCTGCCCTATCTGAAGCACCATTAATGTGCTTGATGTTTCAAGGGCCAATTCTTATCTAAAAATTCTGAAACTCTCCAGTTTGAAATTAGACACATAGACCTTTAATTTTATAGTTCATAATGATCAATTGTATTTATGTGCTAGAAGTTCTACATTCTCAAAATTTGAGCATGCAAAACTGGAATTTTCTGGAACAATGTGAAGAAAGTTAAAATACTGTATTAGTTTGTATATATATAGCTAATGGGTATATTTTTATTTGAAACTAAACTTAACAAGAGTCAATTAGGACTTGTAAGTAGCTCAATTAGATATTTTTGGATTTAGATATGAATTTTTGAACTTCTTCCCTGTTTCTAGAATGTGATTTAGAAAGTTTGAGTTTGGTGAAATTCTGGGAATGTTTTGGTTGTCATAGCTAGAATTTAGTATTTTTATGTGAAACTAGGATGAAATAATTTTAATATAATTTATAACCACTTAATTTGGAGTTTCCTAGAATTAATGGTGAATTTTTGAAGTTTTGTTCTGTTTTCTGGATTGCATCTGGAACAGTAACGTTTAACAATTCACAAGAAATTATATGAGCACAGTAGGCAAACCCAACTATTTTTACTCAAAGATATAAGGAAATAGATTTGTTTTGGATTTAGAATCGGTTAAATTGGATTTTTCTAGAATTAGTTATGAATTTCCAAAATTGACCCAAAAATCTGTCAGTTTCTGGAAAACAGTGAAATTGCACTGAACAGAATTCTGTTATGCCGAAATTATGATAATTGTTTTAGATAACCAACATAATTGGAATTAAAGACAGTAATAGTGTAAGTAATAACCAGTTACTTGTAACTCCAATTTTGATAGGGACTAGAACTTGCCAGAGCTCAAACCAACGGTTAGAAATTACGCAAGGAAAGCAATCAGGTAGTAACTTATCTTTCATATATTATATCATGCATGGTGTGTTGTATGGATTCATTATGAGATATCTAACACATTCTGGTTATGCGGAGTGGTCACCCGGGGCCTATTACGTGGGTGGACGCTCGAGCCAATAACGTTCTATAATGCACGAGTGGACCTCTAGGCCTATTACGCGGGTACCCCTCGAGGCCTTTAACATGCCTAACGCTATGGTTGTTTATTATAAACTACATGTGATGCACTGAATGTTGTTGTGATAGTTCTGTTGTATGATGTCTGTATAACATGCTTTGTAATGATATATATATGCATGATTGACATTACGTTACTACTGAGATTCTTTTTAAATCTCACTCTTTTTCATAAACCAACTACAATACAGGGAGAGAGTTCAAGGGGCAAGACGAAGGTAAATACAGACAACTAGAGACTGGGAGCGTGAAAGACTTTAATCTTTTTATTGGTTGTATGTTTCTTGTATTTTGGATCTGTATATGGTATGAATAGCCTGTAACCTTAACAGTGCTACGATAGTGAAATTGATAATGCCGGTAGACTAGTAACGGAACAATTTAGCTATATTTTGCTTCCGAATGCTAACAAAACTTAACTAAGGTATGAAACGTAAAAACTAAGCAGAGAATCGCTCGCATACTCTGATAAAATAGAAAGAGAAACCGGTGAGACTTAGTGAGATAGTGAATGTTTGTGAAATTGTTTAATAAAATTTTTATTACTCCTAAAACCCCCTCTCAATCCCAGGTTCAAATCCTGAGATAGATTTGGGGAATTGTGAACATTTTTCCAAAGTTTCTTAATCCGGAACTCGATCCTGGTTTCACAAATGCTTTTGCTACTCTTTTGTACTCATCTGAGGTCATAGGAAATGAGGTATCATAGTAGATATGATAATCACTGAAGTACAATATGAATACAGAGAGAAATATGAAATTAAAGACTTTTGCAAAATGCTCTCGTGTTTGTTCTTGTTCGATGTTCATGTCCGTCTTTGATATTCTGTATTTATAGTCGATTAAAATTTACCGTTGTGGAGTGGAATATCCTATTGTGGAGCGGGATGCGTATGTTTGAATTTTCAGATAGCCTTTTGCGGTATGTCAGTTACTTGTTGTGGTAAGTAGCTGATATTCAGTGTATAACGATGATGTTCGCCATGATTGACTTCCTTATTTGAATTTGTATTATGAATGTTCAATCTCCTGTTTCACAGTTGAAATATATGTTAGTTGATGTATTAACAAGTGAAAATATAATAAATAAATAAAATTTAACCATATTCGGATTGACTTCTATAACTCTGTAATGCATTCTGCTTTTGTAACTGATAAGCTCAAGTTTTTGTTTCAAACTTGAGTCCAAACTCGAGTTCTCAAGGTAAACTCAAGTTCTTACTAATTTTGCATGTCTGAGCAGTGGTAACTTTCAAGTGTTCTCTTGAGATCATGTGAAGAATTTTTCTCTAAACTTGAGTTTCCTGCATGAACTTTCAAGTTCCAGTTTGAACTTTCAAGTTCTGAAGTACAAACTCAAGTTCTTACCCATAAATTGTGTTCCTTGTTTGTTTTTCAAAGTCCCAACTCGAGTTCTTCTCAGAAACTCGAGTTTCAATGTTGCCAAGACTACTTCAGTTTGTCTTTGCCAAACACTTGTGAGAGTTAAGTTTCCAAACTTGAGTTCTGTTCAAAGCATAAATCAAGTTCTAATATCAAACTCAATTTTTAAACCTGGTTACAATAATATTAGATGTTTCTATTAAAACCTTGCGAAAGTTATCCTTACAAACTCGAGTTCACTTCAGGGCATAAGTCTAGTTTTACTTTAAAACTCAAGTTCATCATATAGTCTCAATTTCTAACTCACCTTCTGCATGAAACTTGTGAGAGTTAATGTGCAAACTCGAGTTCCCTTCAAAATATAACTCAAGTTTTGATCCAAAACTCAAGTTCTCAATGTAGTTCAAGTTTATGAGTCACTTCTGGACAAAACTTTCAAGAGTCAATTTTCAAGACTTGATTTCTCATGGAAAACTCGAGTTTCCAACCTAATCATTATAACATCATGTGTCTCTGCTAGAAACTCTCAGGAGTGAACTTTCAAGACTCGAGTTCTCTTCAAGACCAAACTTGAGTTTTGCTCCAAAACTCAAGTACATCATATTGAAACAATTTCTGCAATGTCCATAACTCAAGTGCTAGCTTTATCTTGCAAGAGTTATACTGAAGTTTTCAGACCAAACTCAAGTTCTTTAACAATCAATACTCGAGTTTTGATCTAAAACTCGTGTGCATGAGATAATCAACAACAACATGAATCTATCAGTTTATTTAATAACCAATGTAACTCATTGTTCTTTATTAAAATTTTTCATTCCTTTGTAAAACAATTCATTATCATTTGTTATCATTAAAACATGGATTCTAACTGTTTAGTGATGGATCATTCTACAAATATAATAAAACTAGTTTAATCCTCTATAGAAGTACATGTTGTCAATAGTAAAAAAAGTTTGTTGTGAATGGCATTGATGAAATGATCAAATTGGATGGAAGTGTTATAAATGCCATTGGTAGTTTAATAAATGATTATTTTGGAACCAATTAATTTAATAAATGAAGCTGGTAGTATTTTTATTGGCTTGTTATAGAACCAATTACTTTAACTATGATATGTAGTGTTGACAAATATGATTTATTTTGTAGTGAGTTGTGAAAAATTATTATGATGTTGCAGGATTAATTGTTGCCTATTCTTGTTTTGTTTATTCACTTTAAAATTAGTTTTACATTATAATTGTTGTAATTAAATACATTTTGTAGTAATTTTATGAATTAGTTATTTATTTTGAGTTATTTCATTTTGGTATCGAATTGAAAATTGTTGTAGATTTGGACTTTAAATACAGAGTATTTCATTAGGAAAAGGAAATAATTATGAAAAATTATTTTTTTTAAAAAAAGACCTATTGGAAGCACTATAGGAGGTAATGCCCTTCCTATGGCGCTTCCCTAGAGAAGCGCTATAAGAAGCTATTTAAAAATAATAATACAAAAAACAAGCTATGGCGCTTCCATAGATTCAAAAATCCCATAGCTATTTTTAATGGCTCAAGCGCCATAATATTCTTTAAAATAAGTATCACATATTATGTTTTTTGTAGTAGTGATTATGAACTCTATAATAGACAATCAACTTAAGATTTCCACTGTAAATGTGAGTAAGTACCTTGAGATAAATTAATAGAGATATTCTTTTTCCAGATACAATAATAAAATAGAAAAGCCAACACCATATTCATCGTGGAAAAAAAGGCAACACCAATAAATTGATATAAAGCATTCTTGTCCATACAAGAATTTATTTCCCAACAGAGTTCATAAGTTTGGGGAAAAAACCAGAGTTTATATAACATACTAACATGATTGTTTCATCATGAATCTTCTACCTCGACAAAAAAATGCATACAATGTATTAAAAAAAGATAGGAAAGAAAAAAAGGGAAGAGTATAAAAATAAGATACGAATATCTTATACACAACACTCCTCCCCTTACATGCTTTCCTTTCTTTGCAAATGAATGAACATATAATATTCACTTCGTAATAATCGTCTTAGATGTTCAAAGGAACCAAGCTTTCTGGATAGCCAAACACTTTGAACATTTTTGGAATTCCATGGATTTCAAACCCCTTAATTTGTTGATTCTTAAGATTATAAGAAACCAACTGGCATCCATCTTCAAGAAGAATCTCATCATCTCCCAAAAGCCCTAAAATTGATCTAAACTTAGGGCATGGTCCAATAACAGATTTCTTAGTCCACTTACTCTCAACTCCATACTCGTTCATCACCCAGATTTCAAATCTGTGATTGGTCGTGTATGTAGCTATACAAGCAAGTTTCTCATCAATCACAGCAATATTTAATTCATTATATTGATCAACTCTAAGAGGCAATTGAATCTTACCAAATACCTCCTTAGTAAAATCAAAGAACAGTATGGCCTTATCATTATCATTAGTTAACCAGTGATAGAACCCATTCAAATAAGCCCTACAATTTAGATAACATAGACGAAAAGCGGGGATAACATAATCTATGGTTCTCTAAGAATTAGTACTAAGATTATATACCTCAACTGGAGGAAGTTCTCTTCCTTTAAAATCCAAATTCCCAAATTGAACAACCTAGTAATCCTTTGTAACAAGATCAATACCAATTCCAAACATGATATAAACCATGTCTTTCGGTAGGTTTTGAGATGGAGGAAGAACCTTCACCTTTTTTGTTCCTAGATTCCACAGAATCAAACTAGACCTACCAGCTTTCTCTCCTCCATAAACCCCATAAAGATAAAAAATCCCATTACATTGCCCATAAACAAATATGTAGTCTAAATCCTTCTCAGGAAATGGCAATTCAAGATCCTTAGTTTCCTAATCGGAAATCAAAGAAAGGTAAGGCTTCATAGTGAGATTATGCAAGCGAAAGATTAGCTGGTTGTGGTAGTCTTTAGAGACTGACACTGTACAAAAAAGGGTTTTTAGATTGCCACATTTAGACTGCTACATTTAGACCGGATATAGAATATTAGGTCTAAAAAGTATTACCGGTAGCAGCTTCGTAAATATAAAAAACTTTTTATATATTGGTTCCTTTAATATGAGGTCTAAAATATATTATTTAGATTGGTTTCCCAAAAAACCGGTCTAAGAAGATTAAAATAAAAAAAAACAAAATGTCAATTATTTTTAAGACCGATTGTTTAGTTTAACTGATCTAAAATATAAAACTTTTAAGACCGGTTGTTAACAATAACCGGTCTAAAAAATAAGGAATAAAAAAAATATATATTTATTACTTTTAAGAATAGTTGTTAAGAATAACTGGTCTAAAAAGTTAACTTTTAATACTTTATTTTAATCATAACCAATCTAAAAGATTTTCATTAGAACCCTCTTTATCGTGCCCAAAATTGAATTTTATGACACTTTCTTATATAGATGTTCGATTTTCTTCCTCTTAGAATGATCTGATATTTCTGCTTGCTCTGATGGCGTCTTTACTCCTCCATAAGCCACTTGGGTAATCCATCCTCTTTCTCAAACATGTACTTGTGGTAAGCATCGTCTAGCATATGCTCCTGTTGCTTCTTCATCTGACACTTCTTTGCATAAGCTAATATCTCGGCTTTTTCCTCAATAGAATAATCATTAACATCTCGTCTTTATTGGACCAAATCAAGAATCTCCTTACCTGCAAACAGATCCCAGGGTCCAGAGTTCACGAAGCGTGTAGATCTGAGAATTAAGAAGCGAAGTAGTAGATCTAGAGGAAACCATTGATTACATATCAGTGGTTCATATGCAAATTCGAGCCATGACCAATCTCGCCGACCAAATCTCCACCTCTTCTTCTACCTCCACCTCTGCACCACCTGGCTAATCTGTACTGTGATTCAAAACTTAATGTTCAATTTTCTTCTTCTCTCTTTTTCCCTTTTGATTTCCTTAATTTTCATTTTCATTATTTTCTTCGATCCAACCTTTGTCTCTAGAAGGAAGTAAAGATTTCTGAATCAGTGAAGTACATATCCATATATTATCTTGTTCCCTTTTTTCTCCCTTTAAGTCGAATCATCAATCTCATACTTAACATCAAGACTTAATGATTCACCTGTGTTTCAATTAACACTCTATTCTTGTGACCATAGCAGAGGCTGAAACTAAACATGTCTGTAACATTGAAACAAAGTCATGTATGGCTCATGTGAATCTTTATTTCCAAATCCCATGAATTGTGAGTAATAGTTGCTAATAAACTGGTGAGATATTTTAAGATCGGTGTGGTACACAACCGGTCTTAAAAGTCTTAACTTTTAGACCTTATATCTTAAAAAATTGTCTAAAAAAATATTTTTAAGACTGTTTAAAAATCGATTTTAAAAGTAAGACTGTTTAGACCGATTGTATCGAGATAGAATCCAAAACTGGTCTAAAAAATGATGTTCACCTGGTCTAAAAAGTGATTTTTACACTAGTGTGATTTAGACCAATCAATTGTTTGGCAATAAAAGATGGATTAGCAATTCGTTTGTACCAAGATTTCGCCACGGATTTGAATCAAAGTAGGGATTTTACAAGAAGCCTCAACGACATCTCCTCTACAAGTTCTTTAGGAAGATCAACAATCAACAACATTTTCATTTTTCTTAGCTTACCTGGGTTTATTAGGTTTTCTTTTTCTTCTCTTGTGGTCAAATTCACCTCCCCAAAAGACCAAAGCAGAAAGATGTGGTCTTAGAGGTAATTGGCCTACACAGGCGTTTGCGAGAGAGAAGAGAAAAAACCTTGTTTGGGTAATTTGAGGCACAAGGCCACATTGTTACATGGAGATGCTTATATACACAACAACATATTCGTCTTCCATGAATCTTATCCAGAATTCCAGAAGTGGGAACACCTAATAATTTTTCCATAATGAACGAAAGAGATTCTGTATCTTTTTTCATTCTAAAAATGAATTTGAATATTATTCGATGATTCATTAGATTATATTGATCATAATTGCGAGGGTGGGGAAAGAAGGGGGAAAGTTACTAATAAAGACATCATTGGAAACTTATTTGTTAAATGGGATCTAGGGAAGATTTTTCGCACATAAAGAAAGATTATTCGCACATATATAGGGAAGATATATTGAACACATGAAAGATTTTTTGAACATAAGGGAAGATCTTTTACACACTGGAAGATTATTTACACATGAAGATATCATTTGGAAAAGAAGCTTCTAATGAAGTATTTTTGAACAAGTTTCCCAAAAAATAAAACATCATAATTCTTCTATTAGAAATGGGAAAATAAATCCTAGGTCCCAAGGGACCAAAATAATAACAATGAAGTCCTATTGCAAATTGCCAGGTCAGAAAAGTCCATGGATTCCCTATGTGAAAAGATGATATTGCCCTTAGAGTTTAAACCAGAGTGTGTTCAAATTTTTATAAGTAAATCAGTCATATTTTCAATAGCATGAGTTATTCCTTCACGAGTTATCCTGTCACAACTTCTGCTGACTTGTTTTACAACTTCTGCTGCCTTGTTTTACAACTTCTGCTGCCTTGTTTTACAACTTCATCAGTTATATTTACCACTAAATTGTAATTCCTGAAGAAGTTTAGAAATTATACCAGTCCCTACTTTCACATCTAGTAATCAAAATTTTAATAACATGTTATGCCTATTTTGGCAAGTCCTTTAGTCATTTTGTAAACTGCATTTCCATTCATAGAGTGCGTTTGAAATTTCACAACTCCCAATGGTCACAAATGCTTATCAGAAGTTTAACATCTACATAAGTCATTTTAACAACTTCATCAGCCATTTTCACAACTCAATTTTCCTTAAAAGAGGTCATTTCAAATTTCACAAGTTGTAAGTCACAATTGCTTATGATAACTTTAACATCTGAATTAGCCATTTTAACAACTTCATTAGCCATTTTCACAACAGCGTTAGTTATTCCCCTAGGGTCTGGCACAACAGCTAGTCTAGTTTTAACAATTTTTTCATCATTTTTTAACAAATGAATTAGTTATATTTACAACTGCATGAGTTATTCCTGGAGGAGTATAGAACTTGACAACTCCCATATCACAACATTTGATTTTGTTTTAACAACTTGTTCTGCATTTTTTGACAATTGAATTCGTCATATTTACAACATGAGTTATTCCCGTAGGATCTGTCACTACAGCTTTTTTGGATATTAACAATATGTTGTGCCTATTTTGACAAGTTACTAAATCATATTTACAACCAAATTGTAATTATCGGAGGAGTTTATAAATTTCACAAGCCCCAATTGTCATAAAAACTTATAAGCATTTTAACACTTTCTTGTGCCTATTTTTTTAAAAAAGTCATTGTGCCAATTTTGGCAATAATTGATACCTGTTTTCATAATTCATAATGCATCTTTTCATAATTACATGAGTTATGTTCACAAGCTGATTTTCCTTCCTGCAAGAGTCTACAAATTTCACATCCCACCTGTCAGTACAACATATCTGGAATTAACAACTACAACTGCATGTATTAACAATACTTTTTTATTATCATCATATCAGTTTTTTCTCAACAAGAAAATCACTATCACATTCAACCCTTCTTACTTAAAATAGAGCACCCCCTCTGTGACCTTGTCCAATAACATAGCAATCTATCTATTATATTTTCCAAAAACAAAGCATTGTACTAACAATTACAACAACTATATTAACAACTACAACTACACGTATTAACAACAATTTTTTTATTATCATTTCACCTTTTTTCACCAAACAAACCCCTATCACATTCAACCATTCCCACTTAAAACAAAGCACCCCATATGTAACATTGCCCAATAACATAGCAATTCATATATTATATTTCCCAAAAACAAAGCACTGTACTAACAACTATAGCAGCAATATTAACAACTACAATTGCACGTATTAACAACAATTTTTTAATATTATATCAATGTTTTCTCAGCAAATAAATCCCTATCACATTCAACTATTCCTACTAAAAACACTGCAATCCCTCTATAATCAACCCTAAAAATAGAGCATAATAAAATTCTCACAACCCAATTATGATGAAACCCCAACTTTAATAGTCAAGATCATATTTTCAGCAAAATCTTAGCATTACTTATCTACCTCCTAGCACATAGTCCACTATTGACCCCAAGCTCCAACCTTTAACTAACCCCTCAATCTCAATGCACCTAAACATACAGATCGGAAAAAAAAATTGAGTTCACTGTTCAACCTCTATAACAGTAGATAAAGACTGAAGGTCTAACCTTTGGCCAGGATATAATCACCAAACTTAATCCCTTCAACATTGTTGCAGACACCACCATGAAGTTCCTCCATTTTCTCTTTCTATGTGTTTTCCTCTATTTTCTCTTTCTTTTCGTCTGCTCTTTCTGTGCATTTTCTCTTTCCTATGCATTTTTCTTGTTTTGTTCTTTGGGGGCATACTCATCTTTTCACACATTGAATTCATAACATAAAAGTCCCTAGGGACTTTTATGTCTTGGCAATTTGCAATGGGACTTCACTGTTATTATGTTGGTCCCTTGGGACCTGGGAGTCATTTTCCTATTAGAAATTGACGACTTGATTAGATAAACATTATGTGTGTGGATATATATATACATATAGATATAGATGTACATGTACATATATACATACATATATATATATGTGTGTGTGTGTGTGTGTGTGTGTCTTTCTTTTTAATATTTATTACTAGTCTTTTTCACTTTTATTCTAGATGTCTTATCAAACTTAACAATTTTTTTGTAGTGTTTATATTTTCTATTTTATCTGTATATAAAAGAAAGATAATTGGTGCCATTTATTATAGCATATTCATGTTCTAAAGGGCATAACAAGCAATAATTATGTTGATTGGTGATGATGTGTCTTGTGTTCTAATCGTTTCACTTGTTACTGTTGAGAAAAAGGGCCGGTCTTTCTCAAGTTAGAGTCTAAAAGGGCTGGCCCTTTTAGACACGTTTAAAGAAAAATTGTCATTTTTCGAAGTCCGGCCTGTGAGCACAAGGGTAGGGCCAGCCCTTGGCTTCCCTTAAACACGACTGGCATGATCTGCCTTCCCAATCGATATAGACAAGATGATGTTCATCCGTCCACTTGGAGTAAACAAACCTTGGCTACTATAATCTTCGAGCTCATCCTGTAACATACAATTTATCTAAATGAAAATTAAACACTACCAATATGAAAAAAATTCAAAATTAAATACTTATGCTTTAACTACTTACAATCCTCGCAGCAACCTTTGCAACAATCAGATTTATGAACTTCCCACCCTTAATCCTCGCTACTTTCCATTTTTTGTTACGCGAAGGAGCCGGGGCTTACACAATAATGCTAGATCTGATTTGGCTGCTTCCTTCATTTTCTCCAACTCTTCTTCTATCATCATCAGTTCAAGCTTTTGATAACCACCACAAAACATGTAATATTAATACTTATTTGCTGCTTGCCTCTCTGTATTTGCTACACTTACTTCCTATGAAAGGAAAACAATAAAAAATGAGTCAATGATGTCAAGTATATTTAAATAAAAAGTTCTATACTATGATGAAAGAAAATTTACCAAAAATTAAGGATCTTCCTGTGATGCCACAAACAACCTCTAGTCCTCTGGAGACAAATACGAATAAGTTTGACATGGGTCCTGACCTCTCTTTTCCCCTTGAATGTACCTTTGTATCATCTTATTTTTGAAATCTTTCCATCGTAGACGAACCTTTCATATCTAGTGCTTGTACATCTCCCAACTGTCTGGGATATCAAATGTTTACTGCAAGAATAAAGAAAATTATATTTGAAGCAATAAGAATAAAAATCAAAATGCAGATGTATCGAAACTTAAATACCAAAATTTATTGCCAATTCATAGCTTTCATTTTTTAGGGAACCAACTTCCAATTATCATAGATAATGCAAACTTTGCTTCAACCCAAATAGCCTAAATAGCTAATGAAATGGTCTTCCTCAAGACCAACTGGATTCATGTTGGCATCAAAGTCTACATACAACCTCTCTTGTTGATATTGATGACGTGCAACTAATGTAGGCATCTTTATCCTTCCTCTAACCCTTCTCATGAAGGGTTTACCTCTTTCCATTTGATGCTCCCTATCACTTTATGAGTCACTAGAACTGTCCATATTCCTGTTAACACAAAAATCATTATTAGATAGGTAAATAAATTGTAATTAAATGAATAAACTAACCAAGATTAAGAAAAAAAGACATAGTACTATTTTCTAAGTTAAGTACACAATTTAATTTTCTAAGTTAAGGTCTTACTCTATATTGTCTCCCATATTCCTTCACAATGATCATTTCTTGCTGCATATTCTTCATCATCTACCAATTCTACTTCACTTGCTCTAGGTGGATTTGTTGTGAAAGGTGGTGTGTCATCAGTATTGAAGGTTGGATCACCATACTTCTATTTTTTACTTTGAAATACAATGGACATTTTTTTATTTGTAGGATCTGTGACATAAAACACTTGTTTCACATGGCTTGCTAGAATGAAGGTTTCATCTATATAACCAACTCTTCAAAGATCAACTGAGATAAATCCAAATTGTTGATCTATTACCACAGCAGTATTGCTAACCTAGGTACATTTGAATAAAACAACTTTAAACTTATTGTAGGTTATCTCCTATATTTCTTCTATAACTCTATAATAAGCCATGGATGCTAATATAGGGTTTTTGTCTTTGGAACTGAAAAAGTGCATGGCTTCAGCTTCTACCATTACCCCCACTATTTTGCATAGTACTTCTGTCATCTTGGTCTTTTATGTAGAAAGAATACATGTTTATATCATAACCGGTCCAAGTAATAACCTGAAACAAAGGCCCCAAGCAAGCCACTCGATTATCTCAGACACAACAGTCTCATGCGAAACCTTTTCCTTGAACTAATCTATGAATTTCTTGTTTTGCTCAATAGATGTCTGCATCTTATTCTTCCTTGGATTCATGTTCTCCAAAATATTTTTGTGTTTATCTATGTACGGTTGAATTTATTCCATAATATTCAGGATATATAAGTGTGCTTCCAACACCTCTTCATAACGCATATTCTTCACTTTCAGTCTTCGTGTTCTCTTGCTTCTCTCCTCTTCATGCTGAGATTGTTCATTCTTCCCTGATAGATAATTTTTGTAACAATTCATAGCCTCTTCAACTACATATCATTCAACTATTGAGGCTTCAGGTCGATAAGGATTCTTAGAATACCCTTTTAAGATCTTCATGTATCATTCAAAAGGATACATCTACCTTAGGTAAACTGGACTACAAAACCTTACCTCCCTTACTAAATGAACTATCAAATGCACCATTATATCAAAAAATGAAGGAGGAAAATACATCTCTAGTTTGGACAAAATAATATAATCTTCATTTTCCAGTTTATCCAACTTTTCAGTGTCAATGACTTTGTTACTGATAGCATTAAAGAAAACACACAATCTTGTTACAGTGATTCGCACTTCCTCTCTCATAATGCCTCTAATAGCTACTGGTAATAGTTGTTGCATTAACACATGATAGTCATAGGACTTCATTCCCACTAACTTCAAATTGTCCATTAAGACACAGCTTCTCACATTAGAAGAATATCATTGTGGCACCTTAATTTCATGCAAACACCCACACAAACTTCTTTTCTCCGCTTTTAATAGTGTATGTGCTATTGGCTCTATGTATTCCGTCCTACCATCATCTTCTAGTTGTGGATGTAACTGTTCTCTTATTCCCATATCAAAAAGGTGTAGTCTCGTACTAATTTCATCCTTAGTCTTCCCTGGTATGTGCAAAAGCGTACTAACAAGATTATTACAAACATTTTTATCCACATGCATCATATCAATACTGTGTCTCACATCAAGACTATGCCAATATAGAAGATAAAAGAAATTGATCTCTTCTTCCATATGTTCTTCTCACCCGCAATCCTCTGATTCTTACCGAAGGTGACATTGATACGTTCCACCAGACTATAAACTTCCTTCCCAGTTAACGCCTTTGGAGCTATTCCATGCTCTGGTAAGCCATTAAAATGTTTTCTTAACCTATGATACGAGTGAAACCGATGAAGAAACCTCCTGTGACCAAAGTAGACCATTTTTTCCATACTTAAGTTGATGGAAGTGTGTGTCTACTTCACAGATCGGACATGCTTTATGCCCCTTCTCACTGTACCCTGACAAGTTTCTATATGTAAGGAAGTCGTTTATTGTGGTGAAAATCATTGCACATAGATTGAAGGACTCTTTCTTATATGCACCAAACACATCTATACCTTCCTCCTACAACTTCTTCAAGTCCTCAATTAGAGCCACCAAGTAAACATTGATATTGTTCCCTGCTATTTTGGTTCAGACATCATCATAGAAAGTATCACATACTTGCGTTTCATACATAGCCAAGGAGGTAAGTTGTATATTACAAGAAGAATTGGCCATGAACTATGTGTACTATTAAAAGTTCCATATGGATTGATTCCATCTATACAAAGCCCAAGCCAAAGGTTTCTCGACTCACTGCCAAATTGAGAGAACATTCCATCTATTTTCTTCCATTATTGAGAGTCAGCCGAATGCCCAAGATATTTTCTGTCAAATATTCTCTCATCAAAATGTCATCTCAACTTCTTCACTTTTGTTGCACTTGCAAACAAATACTTAAACCACAGTATTATTAGATGCCATAACACCTTTGAAGGTTTCCTTTTAGTTGTCCCTTCGCCACAACCATCATCTTTCTTTACTTTGTATCATGACGTTTTATGCTTAGGACACTCACTAAGACCTTCATACTTCTTTCTGTACAATATGCAGTCATTAGGGCAAGCGTGTATCTTTTTATACTCCATACCCATCGTAGACAATATTTTCTTAGCCTCATACATACGGTTTGGAAGTACATTATTATCTGGAAACATATCACACAACAATTCAAGCAGTAATATGAAACTACTATCGGTCCACCCACAAGTTTCCTTTAAGTTGACCAAATGCAATATCCCTGTCAACCGTGTGTACTTACTCCTAGGGTATAAAGGTGTCTTTGCATCACTCCGTAGGCTGTCATATTCAAGTGATTAGGCAAAAGATTATGTCTCAACATTGTGAATCATTTTCTCCATTCTATCTTCATCTATCACATCCACAACTTCCTTCTTGTGCAACAGACAATCAGTTACTTCCTCACCAGGTCATATCTACCTTGTGTATTGAAGATTTATTCCATCTCAAAGTAGGTGATCCCTTATAACATCAACATCCCTTCAAATCTCATTTAAACAATTCACACAAGGATAAAAATACATCTCATTTTTAATTGGAACATTCCTTTTAGCAAATTCAATAAACTCTTCCACCCCATTCTCATATTCTTCATTAATTCTCAAAGTATTCATCCAACTATGATCCATTTTATTACCACCTAAGCCATTCCCAATAACACTTAAGTTTAGAACAATTATCAACGATAGGATTGCTTTTTATCACTTTTTTTTTAAAAAAATTCAGCAGCATTTCCCCTTAAATGTAAGACATCCCAAAATTTCAATAACAAACTATTTCAACTTAATTCAAACAAAACAAACTAATTGAGGAAATTCAGGACAATATCAACAATTTAAACCAACAATTTTTCTTCAGGGAACTAATATGTTTAAATTAGTACAAGTTAAAAGTTATATGTTATTGACAAGAAGTATTTAACATGTTTTTATATTAAAAAAAATATTGCTAATACTCTAATTCAATTCATTGTATCTAATACTCTAATTCAATCCTAAAACTTATTAAACTTATAATAAAATTTAAAAATTCAAAGCAAGCTATATATACTACAAGGCAAAGGTCATAGAATGAAACTATTTATTCCATCATTTATTGATTTCAATTTACATATACATATATGCATTCACTTTAACTTGGATAAGTATTTGTCACTCCATACATGGTTTAATTTTATTAGGCCCTAAAATTAATTTTGTTTCCAGCAAAAGAAAAATACATACATTGTTTCCAGCAAAAGAAAAATATAATTCCAGCACTTCAATTTGGTTTTACTAGAAAAACATGTATTGTTTCCAGTAAAAATACATACTAGGAGAATAAATATAATTCCAACACTTCAAAGGGTCACATTCACTAAAGGAAAAAAAATAGAAAAAAATATATACAAGGAAGCATACAATGGAAACAATGGCGTCAGAAGGTTAGGAGGAAGGAAGCCAACGGTACAACACCTGAGAAAGGGTAGGAGTGGACGGCACACTACCATGAGAGAGGGAGGGAGTCCTACATCACAACACTATGAGAGACGGAGGGAGCCCGACGGCAGGAGAGGGAAGCTGGGAGGAAGGGCCAATGGCATCAAAGAGAGAGGAGGACGACGACGGAGGATGGCGGTAAGAGACTGACAGTAATGAGAGGGAGTGACAGTGAGAAAAAGAGAGAGAGGGATGTTGAGAGAAGGACCGTGATGGAGAGAAAAATAGAGAGCAAGTGTGAAGAAGCTTGAAGACGGAGAGAGCAAATGAAGATGGAGGGGGATAGAGCTTGAAGACGGAAAGAAATGAAGATGGAGAGAGACGAAGCTTGAAGAGGGAAGGGACGGATTTCAAGCTCAAGCTAGCTTAAGGTGCTGTCAGACACTTGTCTGACATGCACAAGCATCCCCAAAACCAAAAGAGATGCCTAAACTCACCTTTAGGTGTCCTAGTCCATACTTGGGACTTCTAAAATTCAAAATTCCCTCCCTTTATTACAAAAATGACACTACATTTTCTTTTAATTTCCTTTTTATAGAAGTGATACTAGTTGGAAAACAAAAAATCCTAAAAAGATATTCTAACCCTTTTAATATAACAGAATAAAATGACTTAGCTATTAGGGATGCACTTCTGGCCAAAAAAAAAAAAAACTATCGCATATGCACATTGCATGCCAAAGCAATTATAACTAACCAATGAAGATGATATAACTAGGTGTGTTTGGTTGAGTAGTTGAACGTCAGATAAGCCCGTTTGAGCCTATAAAAGTGGTTATAAAACTTGTTTATTCTATTTGACATGCTTTATAAAATCCCACGGTCATTTCACCCTCCCACTAAGGAGCATAAGTAACAAGTGGATAGCTTTTTCTGTTGGAAAATCTAGATGAAACTTCTACAATAAGGATTTCTTCAATTTAGCCTATGCTCATTCTCCAAAAATTTCTCTCAAAATATTGTTTGAACATATTTTTCCTGTTATTTTTCAACCAAAGTAGTTCAAATAACATTATTTTAAATACTATTTTTCTCATTGCTTAACCTGAATTTTTTAATTATTTTTAATAATAATTTTTATAAAATAAAAATAATACTTAAATATTTAATATTTATGATAAATATTTAATGATCATTATTATTAAATATACTCAAAAAATATAAACAAATGTATTTATAAACATAATCAAAATTCTCAAAGTCACTCATAAAACAATTATCCAAATAGAAATCACGATTAACCAATGTCACTTTTAATAAGTGTCACTTATAAAAATCACAATCATCTAAAATCACATTTGTTCACCTCTATTCTAAATGGGCACTTAAAATATTTTTTGGTATATCTAATACTTTGAAGAATTTTTTAGGTGTATCCAGTATTAATATTATTTGTGCTTTAATGTTAGATGTACCAAAACATATTTTAGCTAGGGGGTCGGACACATCTAAAAAAAATATTTTAAAAAAGATAGATATATCAAAAAATACTTTAAAGCATTGAACGCATATAAAAATAATACTTCATAATTCATAATACTGGATATACCATAAAATACTTTAGAATATTGGATATAATTGAGAAAATACTTCAAAATGCTGATAATTCTACGTTGATCAATTGTAAGATAAATTAAAAAGTATAGGCAATAACTATCAAAATTACTTAAAGTATTTTGATAGAAAAACAAATGTAATACATACGTCTGTGTTTGGATGTAAGAAAAACAAACACTTCTGCTTTTTTCTTTTTTTTCTTTTTTTTGATAAAATGTCAAAAGATCTGATTAGCTAGAATTTAAAGCGTTCTAAAGGATACGGGGCAACAAGAAGAAGAAATAACAGGATTGAAGAAAGTCGAGGGAGCCGTAGATACATAAATAGATGAAAAATACGATAAAAGAAACCGAACATCATAACAAACAGAATAGAGATTATTAGTAGAAAATCTCTGCAGGTTGAACCTTTGCTTTCTAATGGAGACTATTTGCAGCGTGGAAGGGACCTGGTGCGAAAGGAGGCCTTGTTGGTTAATCCAAATTATTAATTAGAGCACCCCTCAGGCAGGCAACTGCGAAATCTTTGATGGTAACTCGACCTTTTTTCCCAGATGAAATAGATCGCAAATCAAGACATGTCCTGATTTAATTTTCCTAGCCTTCACTATTTCCACAATAATCATCCAGTTCTTCATTAAAGACGGAAGAGTGAACTTTGAGGAGTTTTCCTCAACTTGCATTGTACCTTTGCAGTAGATAAATCCGAGCAACCAAAAGCCAAAGATGGGTATGAAATGTGACTTAATATATCCTTTATTAATTTCTATGAAACAAAATTTAGGGAAAATGACACTAAGGACCCAAAGAAGGAAAATAATATCATTAAAGTTTCATAGCTTGTTAATGACAAATGAAAGAGCCATTATTAATAAGTTATGTGACTTTCTGATATTATTATTTTTTAATTAGGGCCTTAGTCTCTTTTTCCCTAAAATTTATTATCATAATAATACCTTTAATCATGAAAAGCTGCTCAGAAAATTTTAAACTCATCAAAGTTTTCTCTAGCCAAGATAAGAAAGATGACCAATCATCACAGTTCAATCCAATTGGTAGACGGCCAAACCAAAGATACAGCTTTGGAGAAGGGGCAATAAATTAAAACATGTTCCAGAGTTTCTTCTATTCTAAATCACAGCCAAATGGACACAGGCCTCTGATTAGAAACAAATAATTAATATTAATATTTTATATTAAAGAATGGAAAAGTTAAAAAAAATTGTACATATTTTTTTAAGGGATAGAGGAAAGGGCATTAAAGTCATTTTACCCATATTTTAAAATCTCAAATTGAGTTTATAATTCAATTAGGGATTTGTTGAATTTACCAACTTGACTTAAAATGTTTTCCATTTTAGATGGTTTTATATGTCATTTTCTCTATACACAAAATAAATTAAATTAAATTTGGAGCATATAAAATCAATCTAAACAGTCCATATTGTCTATGAGTAGAAAGTATAAGAAAATTTTCCACAAAATCAAATTTTCGAACAATTTAGTACCATGCTCTACAGAGCAATCAAATTAAACAAGTAAAAAAAAAAGAAGTGATCATCAATACTAATCACCAAAGCAAACACTAATGGGAAATATAAAAAAATATAACTAAACTATTAGTGTTAAGCATTCATGGAAATTAAATCACGAACTGATATTTCTTCTGATCCTCAAATCTATCCCAGCCACTCGTCCCTCCTGTTTGTTATTCCTAAAAGCGTGGTGCATTATACAATAATGAGTATTATGAGAAATATTATGTTGCTGATGGCCATCCTGTTAGAATAATATAACAATAGAGATCCCAAATATATTGCATAAATTCCATAAATAAGAGCAGCAATGAAAGACTTGATGAAATACCTTTAGCCTTAGTGATTTTGCATGTAGTATCTCACAACTTGGAAATTGTGAAGAATAAGAAAGAGTTAGAATAAGAATATAATATAATAAGTTAGGGCTTCTTTTAATAGGAAGATAAAGCATAGTGATGGTGTAGAAATAGCCATCACCTGTTAGGGAATCCCTAAGGAGCAAGTATGTGTTCACGTACTGCTCTAAGACTTAACCCAGGCTATTTATAGCCTTCCATCAAAGCTTGTAATAGCTTTACTGGCAAGGCAAGTGACCTTAGACCAAATCTCTATCTAAATCATTTTGCAGGATATAAGCGATAGATATTTTATCCAAAATATATTATACTGATAATATTTAAAGCAATTCGATGATATTCAGAATAATTACATAATATCTAAAATATTTAATTTGATCAAAATAATAAATTAGAATATCCTTTATATAATCAATCAATAAATATATCTAGATACAATCTAAATAAGATACAATATTATCCTATAATAAAATATCTAACAATCTCCCACTTGGCCCGCAACCTAATGTCATTTGGTAAGTCAAGGTTCATGTAAGCAACACTACAAGAATCATGGTGGTAGGTCGTCTTTGATCGAATATTACCTTCCATGTATCACAAGTAGCATCCTAACTTAATAGGTCAAAAACTTAATGAATAAACCATAAATATTTATTCGGTTTCAACTTAAATGTTTGCTAAGATCTCATAATTTAGGTACCCAAAACAATTGAGACAACAAACTTCAACTTGAATTTCATCACTTAATAATATCTCATCTAGATCACTAGATGTGATATATTATGGATAAGATATTTGATCCTTTTGATTTATCTAAAAACATGCTCTTTATTAAAGGATTATGCTTTATATGTTTATGACCTATTGACTCCATGGTTATACAACACTCTTAATTGTTTTGAATTAATTTAATAATTCAAAAACCATCTGATGAAATTCTTTAATTGGCAATCTTATAACTTGCCTCAACGAATGACTAGGTTAAGCAATCCATGGTGGAACTAACCAATCAGTGGCTGCTTAGCAATCTTATACCCATCCATGATACAAATTGTTCAGCAAGGGTAATGATTTATAGTAATGTTAACTCTTTTATAGTTAACACATCTTACAAAACTAAATAAACTAATCATTCTACTATATTTAAAGCATAAAACTTAACATTCATTTAGTAATGTACCACATGACTTGTAGCTTTTCTGTTATTATTCAAGCAAAAATATGCTTAACTATCCTTCTAAAATGTCTTTCCAATGGCATTTGCCATTTGTGCACACATTTAAACAAGCCTATGCATTGCAAATTAAATTAGAAGGAATAAGATAATATTAGAGACATATGGACAATCTAATCACATTCTCATAATAGACATTACTCACAACAACTACCATTACTCATGAATGTTCAAATGTTTGTGATTGTAGGTTACTTATGATATTCTCAAATATTTTGAGAATAATCTCTATGTATTCTAAAAGAATATCACACCTAACTTAGTCATATCACAACTTTGAACAATGGTAACTTGTTCATTTATAACAATTAAGTCAAAATACACAAGCTATTAATGAATCATCCTTTTGTACCATATAAATGACTCAATTCCCACTACTCTAGTGATATAAAGAAGAGTTATGACGTTCTCAACATAGTCCTGTATGTAATCACATCATGATACATTAACTATCACTATTGTGAAACTTGCTCATGACAAAATGAACTCCTAATTTTGTTGACTAAATTCTCTTTATTATTTATGTTACAATCTCTACTAATTCACATATATATCTCACCTTGTGTCCAAAATGGAAAGATACAAGTGACATCGCAACTCAAGATAGACATTTAACTACCATGAAGATATGGAAGGATCTATATATGAATATAGGAGGAAATACCTCAATAAATCAATTTCCTCTTCATAGAGAAGTTACAGTAAAAAACTTTATTTGTGTTACATAATGTGCATATTAGCAACTTTACAAATAGACTTGTGTTGTTGCTTACCTTACACCTATCATAAATTAATGTCTTCATTTGGAACTTACGGGCACTCTCAATATTTATGTTCTATTTTAATTTCCTGATGTACATGACGTAGTAACCATGAATTGCCAAATTTTAATCACCATTGGTCTTAACTAAATCCATTAATAGGTTGAAACCCAACAAGGTGAGTGCACTGTAAAATGAATGTTCTACTATTAGAAGTTGGAATCCTCCATATGTAATCACCTTCAATGAGTTTGATCACTCCCACTAATTTTAACATTCCAAAATAATATGACATTTCAAAATACTACACAAAACTGTAAAATAAAATGGACAACTTATATAAATTCCTAAGACATCTCTATATTTTCACCAAAATGTACAGTCCTAGGATATTTTCCTTCCATACTTTTCTTTTTATAAGATAATTCTATGCAAGAATACATTTTAAATTGAGCTTTTAACCTTTGAGATTTCAAAAGGATTTAAACAAAAACATTTGTTGGAATCTCCACACAAATATATATAGTTTTCTTTAGTGTGTACTTAAGAGCTAGGTTATGAAACCCGAATCGGACCAGGAGGTAAACCGAGCCGATTCGATGATTGGTCCAGTCCGATATTTTAAAAAATCAATTTTTTTTAATTTTTCTTTAGAATTTCATATTAATAAGCTTAAATATTCAATTTCTTATTGGTTTAACTCTGATCTGACATACTGACCTTTGACTAAGTACCCCGACTGGTTTAATGACCATTCCAAGTTTCAAAACCTTACTTAAGAGAAAAACCCTATCATCCATTATGTTTCTTCTTGCAATAATTTCACTTGTATTAGGTGAGTCCAAATATGAAGAAACTTTACATATAGACTAAGTTCTAGTCTACTAATGGTGTACTTATCATATCACCCATCTCTTTCAACTAATTTCACTATATTAATCAGTTTATCATATTAACCACTAATTTTGCTTTATATAATCCAAATGTGTCAATTGACACTACTCAATTATAAAGCAAATAGCATTTGGGTATTGTAAAAGGTCAAGTATAAGGAGAAATGAATTATTTCACTAATTAAAACATAATTTATAGCAAGTATATATCCATTATTGCCTCCAATCAAGACTTTTAACTATAAGCATATTATGATCTATACGCCTATTACTTTATGGCTTTGGAGTTAGTGGCTTTATAGCCCTAATTTATTCTCATTCTTTTCCAAGTATGAGCAAAACTTATATACACACATTTTCAACGAATACCTAAGATCCATGCATGTACTCATGTAAAGGAGTAATGGCTCATGACATAATAAATTAAGGATCTCTTCCACCAAATTAATGGAGGCATCTTACCCTATTATGAATAATCACTTTATAGTCAGCAAAGCAAAACAATGTAACAACAATTATGAGAATTTCTAAATTCGTCATTTAACCTATAAACAACCCTTAACTTTGCTCTATCCTTATGTACTGGTGATGATTAGCTCTTAATTGAGATTAATTTAATGAGACAATTATATCTCATAATGTTATCCCACCTCTCATGCTAGTATCTTTGAGTACTAGAGCTTTTATTGATGTCAAATTTGATAAAGAAGTTGCATTTTATCTCCTTCTAAGCTCAACAATTATCTTTAACAAATTCTGTCAAACTAAATAATTAAATATAAAAATCAAGCTACAAGGTCAAAGTAAAATGTAATCATGCTTACAAAACAACTATAAAAGGCAAAGGAAAAACTATTACAAACAAGTGTATGTTTACCAATATAAATCATAATTATAAATTCGTATCACTAAGATCTACCTATGGGTAAAGACATTAGGATAATATGAATTTATCCCAAATTGATAATCTATAACACATTTATATTTTCTAATACATGTGGGCTACTTAGAAATATTATGTCATTTTATTCAACCCTAATTAAATATCCAATTATAATTATCTACCTGTAGTCAAAGACTAATTATAACCATATATTTAATTCCAATTGATATTATATAATGCCATGTGATTCAAAAATATGCATCCAACAAAATTAAGGATGTTGTGACCACTCCCCATGAAAAAAGCATGCTAACCACAAATATCAAGTGCATTTAAAACATAAATATGCACTAATAACTAAATGAGAATTTAAGTACTTAATTTAGTCAACAAGAGTGAGTCAACAAGAGTGACTAAACAACTACAATTCTCCCACTTTGATTAAATTAATTAATCACCTATTGGAGTTGATGTTTTGAAAAATCCATAAGCTATTGTTTACACATGCAACATTGAGGATGTTGTGGCTATTCCTTAAGATGTATGCTATTCGCAAAAATATCAACTATGTGCACTTAAATTCCAAATATGCACAAATCTTTAATGAGAATTTAATTGACTAATATAATCAACAAAATATGAATAAATAATCATCATAGATAACTTCTCCCATTATTTTGTTCATCCAAATTAAGTCTAACATGTGCACATCTTAATGGAGGGATTAACTAATTAGTTTAATCAACAAAAAATAAATTAACAACCCTCCCAATATTTTATGTATCCAAAATTTGCTTAAGAAATCAATTTCAACATATTTTCACTCAAATATAATTTTACAAAATTCAATCAGTTGAACAAATTTCCAAAATTAATTACATAGATATTGAGGTAATTAAATGATATATCAAAATAATTTTTCAAAATTACCATAATGCAAAAATAGTCAAAATTAATTTTTCCATATTTATACAATTGAAATAGCCCACAAACAACATAAATCAAAAGACTGAGTCCAAACATGAATAGATTTGAATAAAGCCCAACAATGATTTTCAGAAGCACTAAAACAAACATTTAGGTACCCAAAATAAGGCCATTGAATTTCAAAATTATTGGAAAAATAATTAAAATGAAAATATGATGTCCGGACAAAATGGCCTAGAGAATAAAGATATTTTAAAATTTCAAAAATAAATTAAAAAAAAGTGTGTACAAGCCCCAAATGCAGTAAAAGTAACTCCAGCAATTTCTCAAAACTTCAATAGGTTTCTAGAAAGGCCCAGATGCATTACTCATTTAGAATTAAGAAAATAAAAATTTCATAAACCCATAAAATATGGCACATCATAAAAGCCCAGGAACAAAATAAATGGGTAAAACACGGCCTAAGAAATAAGGTACAAAAAATTCCTGAAATAAAAAAAGTTATATGCACAAAGGCCCAGTTGCATCAATTAAAACAAGTTAAGGGAAAATGAAAATCCATAATTGTTCCTTCGATCCAGATGCACCAATTAAAACAGAAACATTGTATAAGCCTAAAATGAAGTCATAGACTTGGCCCAAAATGCAAGCCAGTTTTCAAATAATTCTTAAACAAATTTCAGGAAAACAAAAGGCCCAAGTTCTGGAAAATAATCCCAAAATAGAAAACCCAAAAATATAGGCCCAGTTTGAAAGATCTATCTTGAAAAGCTTATAAACACAATTATTAAAATAAAGCAAAGGAAGAAAAAAAAAGTCCAAAACGTCAGGTCTAATATGTGAGTCTAACCCGCGATAAATTAAATAAAATAGTGCATTTCAGTATGCATAAGAACGACGTCGTTTTGCCATTGTAGAAGATTGGCTCAGAGACCTTTAAACGACGTCGTATCGGTCTTTATCCTCATGTAGGTGGGTTAACTTACTCGACCCGAACACAAACCCAACACAGTACTGCTGCATCTTGCAGTTTTGGTCGCCATTTTACCAGCTTTCTAGAGCTCGAAATCTAACGATTTTGATAATGAAAATCACAGGAAAAATAGTCCAAAGCATAATATAGGCCAAATTTCATGAAAAACACCACGAACAATCAAGAACATAGATGTACTAAGATTGAAACAAGGATTCCAAACTCAAGAAACATATGAACAGAGAGACAACGGAAACAGTGACGGTGATCCTTGAAGAACAAAAGGAATCTTACCTCCTCCCTTAACAGAAAAGACCACGAATATAGGTAATTAAAATTGAAGAAAATAGAATCAATTTCATGTCTCCGATTTGAAGCACGAGTTCAATATAAAACAAAAACGATGAGTTTGAATCTTCAAATTATTGATTTTAAGCAATTAGTCATTTTGGGGCCTTTAAAATAGGATGAAGTTGGAGACATAATTCATTAGAGAATATATTATTCTCCTTTGGTCCCAACAACTTGAAAGGCACAAATCATTGACAAAGGAACAAGTAATGAATCAAATATTTATAGGTGAAACTCCGATAACTCACAATGAAAGATGTTGCTCCACAATTAATTATCACATTAATTTTTCAAAGTAGAAAATAAAATTAAATAACATGTAAAAAATATTAGGCAGAGAGGAATCAAAAAACTTGCTTTGATACCACATATTAGAATAACCTAATAATAGAGATCCCAAATATATTACATAAATTTCATAAACGAGAGCAGTAGTGGAAGACTTGATGATATAGCTCTAGCCATAGCGATTCAGAATGTAGTATCTCGCAACCTAGAAATTGTGGAGAATAAGAAAGAGTTAGAATAAGAATATAATAAAATAGGTTAAGGCTTCTTCTAGTGAAAGGATGAGGTACAGTGATGGTCTGTAAATAATCGCTACCCTTCAGGAAACCCCTAATGAACAAGTAAGTGTTCAACGTATTGTTCTAAGACCTAGCCTAGGCTATTTATAGCCTCTCATCAAGGCTTGTAATAGCTTTACTAGCAAGGCAAGTGACCCTAAACCAAATCTCTATCCAAATTACTTTACGGGATATAAACAGAAGATATTTTATCCAAAATATATTAGACTGATAATATTTAAAAAAATTCGATAATATTCAGAATAGTTACATAATATCTAGAATATTTAATTTGATCAAAATAATAAATTAGAATATCCTTTATATGACAATCAATAAATATATCTAAATAAGATATAATGTCATCATATTAATAAAATATCTAACACGTCCTTCATCTTAACGTTTTGCAGCAAGTTGAAGCACAACACTTTAGGATCATTAATCTAGGCTGCTATGTTAGAACTCTGATATACAAATTTACACTCACTTCGTGGCTTGCAAAACCAAACTACATAAAATAACCAAAAATGTCCAACATCATTAAAAAAGTATAGTATTTGACATAAAGAAAAGTCATAATTTGGGCTGCGAATATGAATGTTCTATATGATTTGTGTGTTCATTTGGCATCTTCACCATCTTGTTCATAATTCCTCTCTTACTTTAGAGAGGCGATTTGCAAGCCATCGAAGTGAGTGCAAATTTGTGTATAAGAGTCCAAAAAAGGTGTGGAGCAAGGTGGGAATTATAGCAGCCTAAATTGTATTGTAGTCATGGGACAATGATCCTAAGGTGTTGTGCTTCAACCTTCGCCTAGTTGGTAAGAAGTGAACCTGTTTTTTAGTATGTCAAGAGACAGGTGAGAAAGTGAAATATAAAACTCCCTTACATCCTTAATATATATATTTTACTAATTTAGTTAAATTAATAAAATTAGTTAATATCACATGTGTTTTCTAAAATACACTAATCATCTTCTTTAATTTCTTCATTCTCTTTCATCCTTAATTATTTTAGCAATTGCGTTTTCAAAATACTTTTAATGAAATTAATTACACATTATTAAAGATTATTTTCATTTCCTTAATCTATATGCTACATCAATAGTGATAGCCCCCTGCTATGTTCACAGGTGTCATTTTTTAATGCTCTGTTTAGATGGGAGGAAAATATGGGAGGAAAAAAATGGAAGGAAAGAATAAGAAGAGAAGAGAAAATTGGGGAGAAAATATTATGACTCTTCCAATTGAATGGACAATAAAACAAACACAGAGGGAATAAAATGGGCAAATGTTTAAATGACTAAAATATCCTTACATCTCACCAAAATATATTACGTTTAAAATTAAATTAAATATTATGTAATGCCCCACTTTTTCACCAATATTCCTTATGTGTATATTTGAGATATTTAGTAGAATAAAATTGTGAATTGTGGTGCACATAAATTTACAGAAATATTTCATTCGCCAGTTACACATAATTTGACCAAATAACGATACGAAGAGGCAATTAATGTCCACTTAAAGGCATAATGTCGTAACCAAAATGTGAGCATAAAATAAAAAAAAATAATGGCTTCATACAAGTATAAAAAATTAGGCCAAACCAAAGGAAAGGAGTATGAAATGATTTATTTCGATAAATCATAAAATGTAAGGGCAAAATGGTAATTTTGCCAGAAAATAAGAAATAATTATTTTTCCCTAATATTTCCAATAATTTTAGTTAAATAGGAATTAAAAGAGGAAAATGGCTACTTGGTAATTAATAAGTCTATTTTGATGAATTATTATCAAGGAAACTCAAAGAGTCAAAAGTCCATGGTCAACAATATGCAAGATAGTATTATCGGATATTTCAAAAGCAATATTTCTCTCCCTTAATTCTCATTCATTTTGGTGGATTGAAGAAGGAAAAGGGAAGGGAATTATAAGTTTTGATATTATTAAAAAAAATCAAAGAATTGGACCAATAGGAAATCTCCATTTGTAAGGCAAAGTGATTATCCATTTCATTATATCATCATTCTTCATCTTTTCCCTTCATTCTTGTGCAAAACCTGCACAAAGAGAGAGAGGGAGCTCGAGAACGTTGCAAGAGATCCAAGGCTTCACCGAGAGCTTGGATTTCCAAAGATCAAAGGTATGAGGCCTATAACTTTGAAGTTTATGCTTCCAAATCATGTAAGAACTTCTCCTAACCTCTTCTCTTCCTTAAAAACCATGATTAGCAAGCTTAATCAAGGGTGTAGAGAGAGAGTACAAAAACATTGAGGAGAGAGAAGCAACAAGAATCAAGAGGTAAACTTCAAAGCTTGTTTCTCTTGCCTTAGTTGCTGCTGTTGTTGTTGTTGGCTTAGAATTTGTTGTTTTGTGAAGATTGGATGATGAAACCCTAAGAGTTCTTTCTATCCAAATTCCTTCAAAACATGTTCATTTAGTGTTTGAATAGCTAATTATGTGAGTAGATGTAGAAAGGAAGTGATTAAGCAAGAGAAAACAAGAAACCAATATAACTCTCCTAAGAATCCTATTTTCTGTCTTGTTCATGATATGAAGAAGGAGTAGGAATTTTCTAATTTTGATGTTTCCATTGACTTTATAAGGAAAAATTGTATGGATATATAAGTGGTCATGATTTTTGGATGCTTGTATATGAATTTGGAAATTTATGAAGTATGTTTGTTTATGTTGTTAATCTACCCTGTCTGGAGCATTGTTGTTGTGCGTGGCGTTTTGATGAGCCAAACCTTGTCCAAAAATTCTAAAACTTTCTAGAATTAAATTAGAGACATAGATCTTTAATTTAATAGATATTTTTATAATTTTTGGACAAGTACATTAGGAGATATGAATTGTTAAAGTTATACCTTATTTTCTGAAAATAAATCTGGAACAGCCATGTTTGGCAAAATTATGGGAATGTTGTGGTTGTGGTCACCAAAATTGAGTATTTTTATGTGAAATTATACTGAAATATTTTTACATAAAATTTGTAACCACTCAATTTGGAGTTTCCTATAATTAATGGTGAATTTTTAAAGTTAAGCAAAAAGCTAGTAGATTTGAGAGTAATGGTGGAAATAACCAACTTGGGATGGTTGGATCCCCTTGACTTTTGCTTTTAATTTAATATACTAACTTTAATGACAACCAACTTGACTAATTGCATTATGCAAATATTGGATGAAATAATAACATGTCGTCTATAAATTCCAATTATAGGACCTAATGTAAGATCATCTCCTTAATTCCATAATATTAAATATTATCTCCCAAAGACTAATCATAATAGAGATAAAATCACACAACTATTAAATATTATAATATCCAATCTATGATACGATAATACAAAATATGTAGTCAAAGCAGAGTTTATAGGATGTAGGCCCTATGAGTGGCAATATACATATTTTTAACACATAATAAACCACAAGAGGCCATAGAGATATATCTATGCCTCAGGAGCTCCTCCCGACATTCAGCACGGAAACTATCACCTGAAAAATGTTAAATCGACGGGGTGAGACAAAAGCCTCAGTAACCAGCTTTCCAACTTATTACACATGCTGACATGTATTCATGAGGTGCCAAGTGGAACAGTTTATATAATAAAATATTAAAAATCTAATATCATTGTTTTGTATACAAATCTTATATCAGAAATTATAATATTATATTTCAAATCTCATATCATAATTCCCAAGTGCCTCCCATCAATCCAACCGAACCGCCTTATTTCCGCCGACTAGACCCATGGGCTAAGTTACTATCTATGTTACTGGCCACTCAAAGAGCTCTCCGGTCACATGATGAGGATTGGCCAAAATCCACAGAGCATGTTCCCGGACCATGGGTCTTTCCCCTCATTGAACTAGTGGGGTGTCGCAGCCCCTCATTGAATTGGTGGGGCAGTCCCTCATTGAACTGGTGGGACAATAGAAAGCCAACCATTGTGCACCGATGGAGGCTATACCACGTGGTAAAAATAACTTTCTCCATCTCAACCCAAACCAAACAACCCAATATGTATCAGTAAATAGCTCAATACGAATTTTCTCAAGATTTCCATACACATATGAAGATATTCAAAATATACAAATACATCTTATAATTTAAATCACAAGGTTCCACAAAGCAAGTATATAACAAAATACTCATCAATATTATTCATTGAAATAATCTATAATATCCATATATGATTTTCAATCTCATAATCATTTTACAAAATACTCACAAACACATACCAACGCACATAATAAGTGGAAAGTGGTTACCTCTCGCCAAAGCTAATTATTATCACACTGTTCCAAATCCAAGAGCTCAAACACACGCCAAAATCAATATATCACAATCAATTTACTACCCGTTAATAATTTTTCAAAAGTCAAAATTATAACTTATTTACAAATAATAATATACTATAAAAACTGAAAATAACAATTTAGGGTTTAAATTATAAAATGACAATTTAGTCTTTCAAATTTCATAAATGACAGTTCAGTCCTCCAAATTTCATAAATGACAATTTAGTCCTCCGAATTTCATAAATGACAGTTTAGTCGTATGAATTTCATAAATGACAGTTTAGTCCTTCAGATTTTAAAACTATACCAACTAAAATTCAATAATATTTCCATTAACCCAAATAAATTATTTAATATAAATTTAATCGGTTTAAAAGTTCAAAATAACATTATTTATAAATTGATTATATAGAAAATTCATTATAAAATCTTATATCAACTAAATAACAAAAATAAACCGATTAAATTAACTATTAGTTATCATCTATATTCTTATAGTCATATGCTGACAAAACTCAAACTTGTCCAAAATTCTAATCCTAAAATATTCTCTAATCAGTACAAAATTAATATCATAAGAAAGAGAAAATTATTTAGAAAATATTTCATAAAAGAATTTTTATATTTAGAAGAGATTTTAAGTATCTTATTGATCCCGAAGAAATGAAAATACTCCTATCAGAGCCTTGTCCGTCACCTTACTACACAACACTTCACGCAGAATTTGCGTGAAGTGTGTGTGAGGAGAGGGGGTATTTATAATACCCCTCCTGCCTCCATTATTTTTTTAATATTAAAATGTGTGGCATCGTAAGGTGCTACCATTTTTAGTCAAATGTGGGGGCACCGCCCCCCACGTTTTTATATATATATATATATTATATAATAATATTATATTATAAAATAATATTATATTATTTATTTTTTTTAATTAATTTTTTTAAAAAAATTTTATTTATTTTTTTTGTCCTAAAAATTACCTACTAAAAATGATAATTTTCTCTAAATTATAATTATATCCTAAAAATAAAAATGAGGATGTTACACCTAACAACGGTTCGAAGCTTGAGATTTGCCCGAGCTCTGACAAACAGGAGGAAATAGCTAAAGGAAAGCAGTCAGGTAGTACCTTGTCTTTCATATGTTATAATATACACTGTATGTTGGTTGTAATCATCATGAATTGTCTAGCACATTCTAGTTATGCGGAGTGGTCGCTCGGGGCATTTCTGCGTGGGTGGATGCTCAGGCCAATAACGTTCTATAATGCACAAGTGGGTGCCATTAGCCTATTTGTGTGGGTATCCCTCAGGGCCATTGAACTTGCCTAGCACTATGGTAGTTTATGAATTGCATGTGATGCACTGAATGTTGTTGTAATAATTCTATTATATGATGACTGTAAAGCATGCTTTGTGATGTTATATTTGTATGATTAGCACTACATTACTACTGAGATTCTTTTGAATCTTACTCTTTTTCAAAAACCCATCTACAGTATATGGAAAGAGCTCAAGGGGCAAGAAGAAGGTAAACATGGACAGCTAGAGGCTTAAACGCTGAAGACTTTAATTTTGCTGGTTGTCTGTTATGTGTATTCTAAATATTTTGGAAATTTACATACTATAAATAGCTTGTAACTCTAACATGTTACAATAGTTAAACTGGTAATACCAGTAGACTAGTAAAAGAATGGTTTAGTTATGTTATGCTTCCGGTCGCTAACGAAATATGGAACATGAGAACTAAGCAGAGAATCGCTTGCAAACTCTGATAAAATGAAAAGAAGAGCGCGGTGAGACTTAGTGAGTTAGTGAATGTTTGTGAAAATGGTTTGAGAAATTTTATTACCCTAAAAAATCCTTTCCAATCCTAGGTGCAAGTCCTGAGATAGGCTTGGAATTTTTGTAAGTTTATCATTATTTCTTAATCTGGGACTTAATCCTGGCTTCACGAATAATTTCACTACTTTTTTGTACTCATCTAAGGATATAGAAAATGAGGTATCACATTTTTAGTATCATAGCATTAATTCTAGCATTAATAGGTATTTTTTAGAGTCCTCTTCTTATGTTGATAGATTCTAATCCTTCGTTAGCTACTTGTGTTAGAAGGCATGGCTGATAGACCAATGACTAAGAATGATAACAAGTGGGGAAAACAAGGATTGGGTAACGTATAAGTGTATTTGGATTGATTGTTGTAGTTTATTCAACTTTGGTCAGCTGATGAACTCGAGTGCACCATGGCCAACTCTAGTTCATAGGTCATTTTCCCATGCATTAGGTAGCTTCGGGTAGGAACTCACTAGAGTGCGAAACCCAAACTCGAGTTTTGATAGTTGAGAACTCGAGTTCATATGAAAGAATTCGATTGCATCTCCTTTTCTCCACAGTTATAAATATCTCGGGTATAAACTTTTTCAGCAGAACTCGAGTGCAGTGTCTTCATAGAACTCGAGTACTAATACTCAAACTCGAGTGCACCATTGAACCATAGCATCTGAGATCTTTCGGGAACAAACTTCATTTCAAAACTCTCCAGACTAGAGTGCAAAGCCTTTGCGGACTCGAGTGCATTCTGGTGAACTCGAGTGCAATTCTTTTTGATAGGTGCATAGTTCAAGAAGCAGTTAAGTCTCAATGGTATACCAACTGAACTCGAGTATGACTTGCAAGACTCAAGTTTGTTGGCCAAAACTCGAGTTCATGCATTCAAACTCGAGTGCAGTGGCAAATATTTGGAATATGTAAATGTGACTTTGTGCAATGTTTTCTTTAGAGATTTTAACATATTGTACTTCATTTAACTTGATCATGTTCTTGTGAAACCTTTCATCACTATTTTGGTTATTATCATTAAAACAATGATTCTAATATAGTGGTTTATAGAACGGCAAGAATGCCAAGAGTAAGATGTACCGCTCGAAAGAGTGTTCCAGTTCCTATCTCTATCAAGTTAAGACAAAGAAGTAGGTCACCCTCACTTCCATCAATTAACCAGTCTTTACTAGAGGAGCAGATACCATAAGGTGAGGCCTATGTAGTCATTAACAGAGGAGGGCCTGGACGTGGACCGAAGATTGTGAGTACACGCAGCAAGAGCGTTAAGTATCCAGTGTTCTATAGTCCTATTGCTAGGGACAAAGCTACAATAGTGGACACAGATGACTTAGAGTCAGAGGACAGTATGCAGCACCCAGACTCAGATGCAGAGTCGAATGCTCAAGTAGAGAAGCTAGCATTTAACCCACACCCTGATTATGAATTATGGGAGCAACTTAAAAATTTGTATCTGACGGCCTTTAGTGATTTCTTCACTCCCACGACACAGTGCACATCATTTTTAGACTCGGTACAGAAGTTGTACGAGCAGAGGGAGGAGCTTGAGTTAATGATGACAGACGATGTTTAGACTCGGTACAGAAGTTGTACGATGTTTTTACCTGACTTTACGTCCTGGATCAAGAAAAACAATGAAACCATATTTATGTGTCCTTTTGAGTTTTTTCCTTTTATTAGGAATATGACCTTATATGTACTGTTTAATATGTACAAGGGATAATAGGGAGAACGATGATAGTATGCTTAGTAAGATAGTATAAGCTTTCTTTTGGTGTAAATGTTAAGCCACTTATTGTACATGTGACTGGTTTCTATTGTAGAACATGCTCTTTTGATATAAATACCAAGCCACTTTAATGCAAATATGAATGTTTTCTATAAAGGAAATATATATCTATTGTGTGATGGTATTTAAAATCTTGAGAAGTACATATGTACATATATATGTTGATGTAATATTAACGTAGTATTCCTTCTTAATAGTGAATGGGAACCATAGTGTGACCTAGAAGAGAGGAAAATGTACTACCAAATCCTGAACCTGAGAATAATGCAAGGCTTGATCTTATGCAACAAGTCCTCAGAATGCTTACTTAACAGCAAACTATGATTCAAGACTTGTGAGAACAAGTTCGGGAACTAAGAGAAAAGCGGAACGCTGATGGGGCGCAAGTTGAAAATCCTGCAGGGAACAACCCGGAAGGGAATAACCCTGAAGGAAATAACCCGAAAAGAAGCAACCCTGAAGGGAACCACCTTGAGGGAAATCCAGATGCAGAAGAACCACCTAGTGATGAGCAATCAAAGTCGTAAGAGGGAAATTTAGAAATTCTTATTATTCAAGAACGTGAAGAGGATATTGTCCAGTATTGGATGTCTAAATTCATCAAGTACCAGCCTTTGGCATTCAAGAGGAGATTTGATCTGTAGGCTGCTGAAAACTGGCTGAACCAGTTAGAGAAAATCTTTGAGGTGCTAGGATGCCTTACAGAGATGAAGGCCAGAATGACTATATACAAACTAGAAGGTAATGCTAATGATTGGTGGAAGAGTACAATACTCGTACTACGGGGCCTGAATATCCCACTAACTTGGGAGTTTTTTAGGAGAAATTTTATGAAAAGTATTTCTTGAGGTCAATAAGGATTGAGAAGGAGAAAGACTTCCTAGCAATTCAACAAGGTGACAACGAGACCTTTAATACATACCTGTCTCATTTTATTCGACTGTCCTATTACTCTTCCTACCTGAAACTTAAAGATGATGAGGAGTGGAGCTCTGATATGCTAATTCAGGAACTAAAGCCTAAGTTAGAAGAGAAACTAGTTGTCAAGCAATTTAAAAAGTTCAATAAGGTTGTAGAAGTGTGCCGACTGACAGAAGAAAACCTGAAGAGAGTGCATACCAGTAAGAGTACTAGGCATCAAGGTGGACCTACTCAGAGGAGTACCTCACAGAAGCGCAAGGGATAGGGATTCCCATAAAATGGAGACAACAAAAAGCCCTTTTGGTCTGGTAACTGCAGCGGCCAAAAACCCCCAATGTCTCAAACATACCCTCGATACATTAAGTCTCATCCGAAACGATGGTGCAATCTTCCTATGAGCCAAGTGATTTGTTATGCCTTCTAGAAGCCAAGCCATTTGGCAGTAAATTATCCTCAGTGAGCAGCACCAAAACCTGTTGAGC
Source organism: Albizia julibrissin (assembly GCA_037074505.1). NCBI lineage: Eukaryota > Viridiplantae > Streptophyta > Magnoliopsida > Fabales > Fabaceae > Albizia > Albizia julibrissin. The sequence goes on from CM073485.1 coordinate 29,455,499, forward strand.
CCAAACAGAAGAATCAGGGTTGAGTATTTTCCTTGACCCAGGAAAAAGTAAAGAAGTCTCCTGAACTGGTGTAAGGTAAAATCTTTCTCAATGTCAATTTGTTGCAAGTTTTATATGATTCGGGTGCTAGTCACTCCTTTATTGCTTATGACTGTGCTAAGTGCATAGGATTGCATATGCATAAACTGCCATTTGACTTGATTATGTCAACACCGATGGGTGTCAAAACTATGATTATTGACGCTTGTCTGAACTGTGTGATAAACGTTGAGGGACGTGAGTCTACAGTTGATTTAATCTGTTTGTCTCTTCAAAAACTTGAAGTTATACTAGGTTTTGACTGGCTGACTACAAATAACGTGCTGGTAGATTGCAGAAATAAGAGGATAATATATCCTTCTCAGCAAGAGTTTAGTGACATAAATGCTAATATGAACTTTATCTCATTGGTAGAAGCTGAGAAATGCCTGAAGAAGGGATGCCAGGGATATATCGTGTTCTTTTCGGTACAGGTAGAGACAAAAATAGCCCTAGAAGACATTCCGATTGTAAAAGAATTTCCTGAAGTGTTTTCGGATGAACTTAGTGATTTACCTCCAGAAAGAGAAGTGTAATTCGTGATTGAGATTATGCCTAGAGCTGGGTCTATATCAAAAGCCTCATATCGAATGGCTCTAAATGAGATGTCTAAGCTGAAGAAGCAGATTGAAGAATTGCTTTAAAAAGGGTTCATTCGACCTAGTGTGTCACCATGGGGAGCACCAGTACTATTCATCAAGAAGAAGGACGAGAGCCTTAGGTTATGTATTGATTATAGAGAGCTAAACAAGGTAACCGTCAAGAACACCCCACTTCCCCGGATTGACGACCTTCTAGATCAACTTTATGGAGCAAGTGTGTTCTTGAAGATTGATCTAAGGTTGGGGTATCATCAGCTGCGTGTGAAGGCAAAAGACATACCAAAGACTGCTTTCAGAATCTGGTATGGACATTATGAGTTCCTGGTAATGCCCTTTGGGCTAACCAATGCACCAGCCGTGTTTATGGACTATATGAACAGCATCTTTCGCTAATATTTAGATCGATTCGTGGTAGTATTTATCGACAACATTATGATATTCTCTAAGAGTAGAGAAGAGTATAAGGAGCACTTAAGAATGGTGCTAAGTATTCTGCGGGAAAGGCAACTTTATGCGAAGTTGAGCAAATGTAAGTTTTGACTCTCAGAAGTCATATTTCTGGGCCATGTTATCTCACAAGAAGGGGTTGCAGTAGATCCTAGTAAGGTGGAAGCAGTGCTAGATTGGGAAAGACTAGAAACTGTTACTGAGATACGCAGTTTTCTGGGTCTTGCGGGCTATTACCAGAGATTTATTTAGAATTTCTCTCGGATTGCCTTGTCGTTGACCAAGCTCACACAGAAAGATCAACAGTTCAAGTAGGACAATCAATGTGAGAAGAGCTTCATGGAGTTGAAGAAGAGGTTGACAACTGCACCCGTGTTGATTATCCTTGATCCCGAGTTGACCTATGTGGTCTACAATGATGCGAGTAAGTAGGGACTGGGGTGTGTCCTGATGCAACAAGGCAGAGTAGTGGCCTATGCCTTTTGACAATTGAAGCCTCATGAGATAAATTATCCCACACATAATTTGGAACTGGCGGCAATTGTGTTTGTGCTTAAAATCTTGCGACACTACCTATATAGGGTGATTATTGAACTGTATTGTGACCACAAGAGTCTTAAGTACCTGTATGATCAGAAAGAGCTCAGTATGAGACAATGCAGGTGGATGGAGTTGCTAAAGGACTACAACCTAGAGATCAAATATTACCTAGGAAAAGCTAATGTCGTCGCTGATGATCTTAGTCGGAAGGCGGTGCAAGTGGCAACTATGATGATACAGGAGAGAAAATTAATAGAAGATTTCAAAGATCTAAACTTGAAAAATTAAATCCTCTGTGCTGGTTATAGTGTTAGCCAAGCGAAAAGTGATTTAAAGGCTAAGGTTGCAGAAGCTCAAATGCAAGATGAGCAAGCACAGTCCATCTAGACTATGATCGAACGAGGAGAAACTCAGGATTATGATTTATCACCAAGTGGATTGGTTCGACACAAGAAGAGAACCTATGTTCCATTGAAAGTTGACTTGAGGTAGAAAATTCTTGATGATACGCACACGAGTTGTTACACCCTCCACCCAGGGATGGTAAAGATGTACTGTGACTTAAAGGTGATGTACTGGTGGCCTAGATTGTAAAAGGACGTGATGGATTATGTGGCATAATGTCTTACCTGCCAGAAGGTAAAAATTAAGCACAAAAAACCACTAGGATTGTTTCAGAGTCCCGAGATTCCAGAATAGAAATGGGAGAACGTAACCATAGATCTTGTGGTAGGATTACCCAGAATCCGGAATTATGATGCGATCTAGGTTATTGTTGATCATTTTACGAAGTTAGCGCATTTCATACTGATCAATACTAGTTATTCTCCTAATAAATTGGCATAAATTTACATCAAAGAGATAGTGAGGCTCTATGGGACGCTGAAGAATATAATTTCTGACAGAGATCATTGCTTCACTTCAAAGTTTTAGAGATCTCTGCATGATGCTTTGGGTACTAAGCTGAACTTCAGTACGATCTATCATCACCAGAAGGATGGACAGTTAGAGAGAACTATACATACACTGGAAGATATGTTAAGAGCATGTATGATGGACTTTAAAGGAAGTTAGGATTACTATCTTCCACTTGCAGAATTCGCTTACAACAATAGTTATCATGCGAGCATTCAGATGGCTCCGTATGAAGCGTTGTATGGAAGGAAATGCCAATCCCCTCTCTATAGGACAGAGTTATCAGAAAGAAGATTATACGAGAAGGATATAGTAGATCAAACTACTAAACATATCAGAATTATTAAACAGATACTGCTTGCAGCCTAAAGTAGGTAGAAGAGCTATGTAGATAATCGGAAGATCGTTGGAATTCCAGGTCGGTGATCATGTATTTCTGAAAGTTTCACCTGTTACTGGAGTTGGAAGGACAATAAAGAGAAAGAAACTGAGCCCTCGCTGCATCGGGTCGTTCGAGATCTTGTCAAGAATTAGGCCCGTAGCGTATCGGATTGCTCTACCCCAAATCTGAGAAAATTGCATGACGTCTTCCACGTTTCACAATTAAAGAAGTACTAACTAGACCCTCAGCATATTATTGAGTATGAAAATGTGGATATGCGAGACGATCTCACCTATGAGTCTGAGCCAAAGCGAATCATTGAAAGATAAGAAAGGTGGCTCAGACATCGTAGCATATTATTTGTGAAAGTGGTCTGGAAGGTACTATTGCCAAAGGAGGTGACCTGGGAAGCGGAAGAAGATATGAAAAGACGTTACCCGGGATTTAAGCCACATGAGGTGTAACAAATTTCGGGGACAAAATTTATTGAACGGAGGGAGAACTGTAATACCCCACTTTTTCACCAATATTCCTTATGTGTATATTTGAGATATTTAGAAGAATAAAATGGTGAATTGTGGTACACATAAATTTACATAAATATTTCAATCGCCAGTTACACATAATTTGGCCAAGTAAGGACACGAAGAGGAAATTAATGTCCACTTAAAGGCCTAATATTGCAACCAAAATTTGAATATAAAATGACACAAATAATGGCTTCATACAAGTGTCAAAATTAGGTCAAACCAAAGGAAAGGAGTAAGAAATTATTTATTTCAATAAATCATAAAATGTAAATGCAAAACAGTAATTTTTCCATAAAAAAGAAATAATTATTTTCCCCTAATATTCCCAATAATTTCAGTTAAATGGGAATTGAAAAGAGGAAAATGGCTACTTGGTAATTAATAAGCCGATTTTGGTGAATTATTATCAAGGAAGGTCAAAGAGTCAAAAGTCCAAGTTCAACAATTTACAAGATGGTATTATGGGATATTTCAAAAGCAATATTTTTCTCCCTCAATTCTCATTCATTTCGGTGGATTGAAGAAGGAAAAGGGAAGGGAATTATATGTTGTGATATTATTCAAAAAAAGTCAAAGAATTGGACCAATAGGAAATCTCCATTTGTAAAGCAAAGTTAATCCATTTCATTATATCTCATCTTTTCCTTCATTCTTGTGCAAAACCTCAACAAAGAGAGAGAGGGAGCTTGAGAACGTTGCAAGAGATCCAAGGCTTCACCAAGAGCTAGGATTTCCAAAGATAAAAGGTATGAGGTCTGTAACTTTGAAGTTTATGCTTCCAAATCATGTAGGAACTTCTCCTAACCTCTTCTCCTCCTTAAAAATCATGATTAGCAAGCTTAATCAAGGGTGTAGAGAGAGAGGACAGAAAAGTTGAGGAGAGAGAAGCAACAAGAATCAAGAGGTAAACTTCAAAGCTTGTTTCTCTTGCCTTAGTTGTTGTTGTTGGCTTGGAATTGGTTGTTTTGTGAAGATTGGATGATGAAACCCTAAGGGGCGTATCTGTAAAAATTCCTTTAAAACATGTATGTTTAGTATTTGAATAGGTAATCATGTGAGTAAAGGTAGAAAGGAAGTGATTAAGCAAGAGAAAGCAAGAAACCAACATAACTCTCCAAAGAATCCTATTTTCTGTCTTGTTTATGATGTGGAGAAGGAGTATGAATTTGCTAATTTTGATGTTTCCATTGGCTTTATAAGGCAAAATTGTGTGGATATACAAGTGTTCATGATTTTTGGATGCTTGTATATGAATTTAGAAATTTATGAAGTATGTTTATTGATGATGTTAATTTTGAAACTTTCTAGAATTAAAGTAGAGACATAGATATTTAATTTGATAGATAGTTTGTAATTTTTTGACAAGTACATTAGAAAATATGAATTGTTGAAGTTATACCTTGTTTTCTGAAAAGAAATATGGAACATTCATATTTGGCGAAATTCTGGGAATGTTGTAGTTGTGGTGGCCAAAATTGAGTATTTTTATGTTAAATTATACGAAAATAGCTTTATATAAAATTTGCAACTACTCAATTTGGAGTTTTCTCGAATTAATGGTGGATTTTTAAAGTTAAGCAAAAAGCTAGTAGATTTGAGAGTAAGGGTGGAAATAACCAACTTGGGATGGTTAGGCCCCCTTGACTTTGCTTTTAACTTAATATACTGACTTTAATGACAACCAACTTGACTAATTGCATTATGCGAGTATTGGACGGAATAATAACCTGTCGTCCATAAATTCCAATTATAGGACCTAACAGCGGTTCGAAGCTTGAGATTTGCCCAAGCTCTGACAAACAAGAGGAAATAGCTAAAGGAAAGCAGTCAGGTAGTACCTTGTCTTTCATATGTTATAATATACACTGTATGTATGTTGTAATCATCATGAACTGTCTAGCACATTCTAGTTATGCGGAGTGGTCGCTCAGGGCCTTTCTGTAAGGGTGGACACTCGGGCCAATAACATTCTATAATGCACGAGTGGGTGCGCAGGGCCTATTTACGCGGGTATCCCTCGGGGCCATTGAACTTGCCTAGTGCTATGGTAGTTTATGAATTGCATGTGATGCATTGAATGTTGTTGTGATAATTCTGTTGTATGATGACTGTAAAGCATGCTTTGTGATGTTATATCTGTAGATTGGCACTACATTACTATTGAGATTCTTTTGAATCTCACTCTTTTTGAAAAACTCATCTACAGTATAGGGAGAGAGCTCAAGGGGTAAGAAGAAGGTAAACGCGGATGGCTAGAGGCTTAAACGCTGAAGACTTTAGTTTTGCTGGTTGTCTGTTATGTGTATTCTAAATATTTTGGACATGTACATACTATAAATAACTTGTAACTCTAGCATGTTACAATAGTTAAACTAGTAATGCTAGTAGACTAGTAAAAGAATGGTTCAGTTATGTTACGCTTCTGGTCGCTAACGAAATATGGAACATGAGAACTAAGCAGAAAATTGCTCGCAAACTCTGATAAAATGAAAAGAAGAGCACAGTGAGAATAGTGAGTTATTGAATGTTTGTGAAAATGGTTTGAGAAATTTTATTACCTTTGAAAATCCTTTCCAATGCCAGGTGCAAGTCCTGAGATAGGTTTGGAATTTTTGTAAGTTTTTCATTATTTCTTAATCTGGGACTTAATCCTGGTTTCATGAATGATTTAACTACTCTTTTGTACTCATCTAAGGATATAGGAAATGAGGTATCACATATTACATTAAAAAACATATTAGCACTAACATTATCAAATAATTTAAGATAATTTGATAAAGATATATTTTTATGTTATTATATTTCTAAATATAAAATTTAATAAAAATGATAGCTATAAAAGAGTGATATAAATCTGGTGAAAATTGTTTTCATCTCTACCTTCACATTTACATCACAATCCCAACACCATTTTGAATAAATCTCAGCAGTCCAATCAGGGAAGAAATTGACCCATTTGTTATTCTCTCATCTTCCTCATGAGCTCTTTGGTAAAAACACAATCTTTATCATGAGCTGCAGTGCTCCACCATTTTCCTGCTTCACGAGAGGAATTGCAAAGATAGGTTAGTAGAGAGAAAGTTTAAATCCGAATTGTTGACATAGGGAGATATTCAGGACCAGGGGTGACTGGATTAAAGAAACAGAATAGTGCTTGTCAGGAATAGCGATTGGAGCTTTTACAAGCAACTTTTTTTATTGTGATTTATGGTATACGAGGTAAATATGTGAGAGGAATGTTTTCTTAACTTTTGTATTTAAGCACTTTTGGGGGGTCCTAAAAACTATCTCAAACAAGCACTAAGAAGGTGGAAGGCGAGAGGCTTATTCGGGAACAAAGAAGATCGCAAGGCATAGCGAGGGCATAAACGGAAACGAGCTTTCCCTCCCAAATCTCTCCATATGTGGAGAGATGATATGGAGAGAAATGGCGTGGGCCCTACACCCTATTTTCTTCCCTACTTTTCCTTTCTCCTATTTTTCCATGGCGTGAAAAACTATGCCGATCGGACTGGAAAATCGATGAACCGGTCCTAAGTCTGGTCAGGTTGATGCATTAAACCGTGAACCAGTTCGAACCGGTCTAAACCGATAAAAACCAGAAAAAAACCGATGGTTGGGTCGATTGAATTTTTTCCTCTTGTTTTTTTTTGTGAAATACATTTTTTTTATTCCTCGAACTGCTATCTTGCGCTATTTTTGAGGAAAAAATGAAAGTTTGAATACCAAGATGAAGATAAAAGTAGGTAAATAAAGAACAAATATAAAAAAAATGGATTTTTAAGGGATATAATAATTAATTAATTATAATAAATGAGATATCATTGCATAAATATAGGCACCATAACTAATACTAATAAATTTTAAGCATTTTTTTTAAAGATCTTCATTTTTATCTATAGAAGTTTAAAAATATGTTAATATATATATTGTCACTAATAAATTGTAACATTTTAATATGACCGGTCCAACCATTGGTTAGACTCCAATTGACCCATTAACCCTTGAACTTGTGCCATGACCGGTTCATTGCCCAGTTTGGTTTTTTGTTCCTTGTATTTTTCTCCCTCATCCAACAAGGAAAACACATTTCTCTCTACATTTTTTAAGAACAAGATCCCAAAGAATACAAGGAAACATCTTTTGGGTGTGTGGGGAGATCAAATTTCAAGTAGTCTATAGATGTTGCTTTATGAGTCTTTTCTTTATAGGCTACTTCAAATATTTTAATTTCACTGTGTTACAAGACTGTCAAATTTTTTCTTTCATTTTGAAGAACAAATTTGTACCTTTTTTTCCACATGTTTATTACACTCTCAACATATTTTCATTAATCAGTTTAATCAACATATGTCTCTGCAATCCCCTCTTACCACCTATTTGAATTTTGTTCTTATACGTCCAAAATCAAACAAGTAATGTTATCATAGACTACTTTTATAATTAACACTTCAGGACAACAATCTCTGTGCAACGCACCCCTTGAGATTCTCAATAACTACAAATGTGTAACGTTCACAGACAAATACACACACAATTGTACAATAGACTCGGATATAATTCAATGGATGAAAACCAGTGGTCACCGAGTGTTTCAATTGCACATAGAAATTCAAGAGCAGTGCTCAATACAAATCAAAATATCAGAGAGAGAGAAATAGAGACTGACACAAGGTCCAGAAGCAAAGAAGAGAATCTGCAGAGGTAAATAAGTACCACCCAAATTCTTGGCCATTAATGCCACTTGCTTCTTATACCATTTAATACAGCAACTGCTCATTACATATGGAGCCTACATGGGTCCTTGCAATTGTAAGCAGCAAATACTTGCTATTCTGCCCCTTTTTCTATATACCAACATATTTAGGTGTATGGAAATGAGTTTGGTCTTTTCTTGGTGGATTAGGCCCAAATCCATTGGTCTTGGGGTCAAAATAAAATATCTAATTTTATGGGATATTTGTTGGGAACATTTTGAGGCATTTGTTGGCAGTATTCCCCAAATATTTGAAACAAATTGGTGGAAATAGTTTTCGAGTAAGAATTGGTGAGAGCAGTTTTATTTATATGGTTTTATGCTCTGCGTGTGATGATAAGAAACACAAACTCCCAAAGAGATACGCTGTGAAAAAGTCTCAGAAATTTTTCTCTCTCCTTCCTTCGCCGCACTTTGCTATGTATTATAGCCAGATTCCGACGTGATCTTGTTTGTGTGGGTATCTTGTGAGTACGTCTTGGTATGCCCGAGAATCTACATTAGATGATATAATGGACCATAATCTGGTTGGTTTGAGTGCAGCAATATAATCTCAACCAGTTATGTGAAACCAACAAGAGGGAATTTGTTAGTATGAAGCCTGATAAATGGATTTCATAATTAACCAAGGAGTCATAAATTTGAAAGTGGAAATCACCATGGTTTCTAGTTTACAGATTTCTATGGTCACATTTTTTTTTCAATAAAAACATGAGATAACTATTTATTTATCGCTCACTCAGCATTATATAATTGATTCTTTTCAAAATATTATTCCACATCTTATTTGTATACTTTCGTTTTTTCCCATTTTAAACTACTTAGTAAGAATCTATTTCATAAAAAAATACTAATTAAGAATATGAAATTTTTCACAGAATAATAATTTCTAACAATGCTGATGCAAACCAAATGTAAAGACACCATGCTCTACAGAGAAATCATCAAATTAAGAAGAAAAAAAGTGATCATAAGGACTAATCACCAAAGCAAACACTACTGGGAAATGTACAGTAAAGTCTAGCAATTCAAAAACAAACATATAACTAAATTATTAGTGAAAGCATGAGTTGAAATCAAATCACAACCTGATATTTCTTCTGAGTCTCAAATTGATCCCTCCCATTCGTCTTAACGTTTTGCAGCAACCCAGCCTTACATGAATTACAGTTGAGGCACAACACTTTAGGATCATTGTCCCAAGCGTCACAATCTGGGCATCTATATGTTGAACTCTGATACACAAATTTACACTCACTACGTGGCTTGCAACACCAGACTACATGCAATAACCAAACATGTCCAACATCATCAAAAAGTGTAGCCTTTGACATAAATATGAAGTTCCTATATAATAATTTGTGTGTTGTTTTGGCATTTTCATCATCTTGCTCATGATTCCTGTGTAAAACCTCTTAGAATATGTTTCCCTTTATTAGCAAGGCGCTTCAATCTCTTGTGGAGTCAGGGTGTCAAAAACCACCCAGTGAATGCAAATTTGTGTATTAGAGTCCAACGGTGTGGAGCAAGATGAGAATTACAGCTTCACAGACTGTAGTGCTTGGGACAATGATCCTAAGGTGTTGTGCTTCAATCTTCGCCTAAGGTGAGAGGGTTGGGTTTCTCTCATTGTCCTCTTTCTCATTTTCTTTTTATAATCTCATATTCACCGTTAGATTAAAATTATATATGGTTCATATTCAATCTTTTATAAAATCATTTCTATAATTATAAATAAGTAAATTTAAATTCTTAAGATCTTATTTATAATCCATAAAAAACAAATAAATTTAAATTTATCAAATATTAAATCTAAAACGTCTATTTCATACTTTAAAAATGAAGCTGAGATGATAAAAAGATAATAAAAAAGAAGACAATCAGAATATCCTCTTCTATGAAATTTTTAAATGTGAAATTGGTGGAGGGGAAACATTTGGAGGCAAAATATTTTGAGCGCTGAAATTTGGGGTGCTGATAAACAAAGCATATCTAATCATATCAATTATCAATTAATCTTATAATATCTTATCCATTCCATTGAGTTGGCAAGCAAACAATCAGAATCAGATACAGTCTCCAACCCTTTCTCGCTGATGCAAATTACTTGTCAGAGCAATTATAACTAACCAGAGAAGGCAAAAAAAAATAATAATATATAGGTAAAAATGAACTTTTTTTATAGTATGTTTTTACGGAACAACTAAGAGAGAAAAATGGAATAATAAAAAAGAAGTATATAAAAACAATGTAGTGCCAAAAAATTTATGAGAAGAGAAAATAGAATTAAGTAGAGGAAAAATAATAAAAACACACTCATACAACTTTATCTTATAAAGATTAAGGCAATTCAAATTTTGTGTTCTTATAAAAAAAAAGTACTTGAAAAAAATAAAAAAATAATTTATAAAATATTGTAATAATACTTTTAAATTGATATTATTATATACTTTTTTTCTTACTCTTTCGTATTGTAAACTATACAATCCTTATTTAATTAATAGCATTTTGTTCTTTTCCGCCAAAAAAGTGAAGATTGAGTATATAAAAACATTCTCAAATCGGATTCGATACTTTGTATAAAATGAAGAAATCCACTTTATTATTGTCATGTAAAAACGGGTTCTGGTGTGGAAACGATGCAGGATTCAACGCTTAACATTGATTTACTGAATAACTAGCTTGTACTCCCCGTGCGTTGCATGGAGTGATTGTGCTAATAGAAACGTTTCATTCTAAATACTGTAAAATTATTATATTTCATACTTCGTAATATGGACAGTAATTAAAATCACTTTGATTGTTCCTACTTCATAATATAGATTTGATTCTTTTATGTATGAATTGTAAGTAAAATCTGTCTTAATTGCATATGAGAATTCTTTATTGTTCACTATGCTTTGAATTTATATATAATCTATTTGTAGTATTTTTTTAAGATATATATTATTTTCAAAAATAAAAGATAGCCAATTTAATTAATTAATTAAGTGCATGATAAGCAAATCAACCAAATCATGAAATATTAGTTTTCGTCAGTTAGAAATATGGTAGGTTAGACTTTATCATTACTACAAAAAAGGCTTTTAATGGCGCACATGTAATGATGCTTTTTAAAGAAACGCCATAGGTAATTTTTTTTTTAAAGAGAAAAAAAATTATAAGCTACAACGCTTTTTATTATAAACGTCGGCTAAAAGCATTGTCTTGACCCGTACTTCATATAAAGTGTCGAGTAAAGCAATTAATATAAGAAAAAATATATTGTAAAATGACATTAAAACAAATTTTACCTTAGCCGACGCTTTTAAAAAAGCGCTGGCTAAGATTAATACTTTAACCTGCGTTTTTTAAAAAAATGCCAGTTAAAGTCAAGCCTTTATTCGGCGCTTCATGTGAAGCGCCGGAGATGAGTATTGCCTTAAGGCAATAAGGCAATTCATTACCATACATACATACATACATACATACATACATACATACATATATATATATATATATATATATATATATATATATATATATATATATAATTTTTATCCATAATATTTGAAATTGGGTTAGTTATATCTAATAATTGCCTTTGAAGATATAATTTAAAATTGAATTTTAATTATGATGTAAAATTAAACAAAGTAAAAATCAAAAAAGTATGTTTAGCATATATAAAGCATGAGAGATAAAGGCCATATCTAGGGAGATTGTAAAAAAACATGTTAAGTTACTTTAAAAAAATATATTTCTAATTATAAATTGTATGTTAAGTTACATCTTAACCTTAGCCAAAAGCATTACCTTAGCCGGCGCTTTTCCAAAAACGCCGGTTAAAATCCACCTTTAGTCATCGCTTTTGGAAAAAAGCCGACTAAAGGTGGCTTAGGCAATATATTGCCTGAGACAATATATTGCCTTTATCTGGCGCTTCATGATGAAGCGTCGGAGCTGAGGAAATATATATGAATTCTAAAAGACAACCTATGGCTTGAGTTTGAAACATTATCTAAAGATTGATTCAAAAGGTGAGTATTACTCACTAATCTCGTATACACATGTATGCATTCTATTATTGTACCCTTTTTAAGTTAGATCAATAGCATATTTTGAGCCACGTCATGAGTATAGTATAAAGGATACCACCTCACGTCTTATTGTATAAAAAATTAGAGGGAAATAATATTAGAAGAGAAAAATTTGAAGAATGCAATTCAATATCGATAATGCTCATTTAGAATTAAGAAGTCAAGATGAAACAAAAGCATACAATTAATAAGTCGAGTCTCAAGAGTTAAGAATAACTCTTTACTCTGACATCTTTGCATACCCAATACATCTAATGGTTTTACTAACTATCTAATGGAGAAATTACGCCCTTTTTATTACAACAGAAGAGTTGTATCTGGATTCTGCTTCTGTAGAGTGCTATCTGGGTTCTGCTTACCGGTACAAAAAACACTTTCAAGACCGGTTAAAAATGATATTTTAGACCGGTTTTGGATCAGGCTTGATACAGCCGGTCTAAAAAGTATTAAACTTTTTAGACCGGTTAAACAACCAGTCTAAAATATGAACTTTTAAGACTGGTTCTACAACAACCGGTCTTAAAGTTTAACTAAGGAACAAGAAGGGAAATTTCAGCATAAAAAAATAACAATTTAAGACCGGTTCTATTAATAACCGGTCTTAAATATATATTTAAGACCGGTTATTAAGAGAACCGGTCTTAAAAGTTTACTTATTTAAGACCGATTCTCTTAATAACCGGTCTTAAATATATATTTAAGACCAGTTATTAATAGAACCGGTCTTAAAGTTTAATATTTTAAGACCGGTTTTCTTAATAACCGGTCTTAAATATATATTTAAAACCGGTTATTAAGAGAACCGGCCTTAAAATTTTGTTTTGTTTTTTTTCGTTTTATTTGTTTTAATCTTACCCAGGCCAGTAAGCCATACTCAACAACATTCCCCTTGTCACATTACATACACATGCATATATGTATATATTGACAATCAGAAGCAGTGACAACAACATTTTTATTTTCAGAAACTACCAATACACAATCCTCGACTCTCAACAATCAAAGAATGAACATTATAAAAAAAATCATTGAAAACAAACACATTCAATTCCAATGACTACCAATAACACATGATCAACTTATTCAATTCTCAGAAACAGTACAATATTTCTCATTATATGGAAAAAAATTCGTAAGCTTTACAGAGAAATGAAAAAAGTGGAGAAAATTGACAATAGTGATCCCTGCCTGAATCAACAGCCAACTAGTATCGCCAATATCCAAGAATTTGTCCTAAACAGAGATATAAACCAAGTTAGATATATATGAAAACTATAAGTATTATTAGAACAACATAAATTGGATTCAAAAAATTACTAATCTTGTAAAAGCTCATAAATTAATTCAGCACAACAATTGCGGATGAAATCAATATCTTCTTCATGAAAGGGATCAGCAAGATCAAACATTTGTATGTGTAACACCAAAGCCAAACAAAACATTAACTTACTAACTTAAAAAAAATAAAGTAATACAAAATATTTGAAATATACATGTATTACCTCCTCAGTAAAGTCAGTCGTGTCTAGGCTGATAATATTGTAAATCTGCCTCAACATATAAAGACCACATAAGTTGGAGCTTGGTGGTTGCCTACGGGTCTGAAAAAGAACATGATATCATCAAAGCAAGCATAAAAGCATAGCTTATGAAAAGCATCTTAAAGAAAACAAATATGTACTAACCTTTGGCGTGATCCATGTAGGGTCTTTTAAGTCACGAACATGCCTACCACACTTAGCGTGTAGGAAAGTCCGCATAGCCCTATGATCAAAATCACAAAGATTACTTATTCTGCACATAAACTTTGCACACAAAAGGTAATAAAGCAAGAAAACTTACGAGTTCATGGTCTTCTTCAAGTCAGTCCCCGGTTTAAAGTGAAGGGAGCAGAGGAGGATCACTGTGTAACTAGCCTTACACAGAATAACCAATTGCCAATGATCCCTGAAAAAAAAGAGATGAATGTTAAGCAAATATAAAGCATTATATGTGATGTTTTGGAATATAAATTTGATGTTTCTTACCCATGCACATAAGGAACCAAGAAACAGTCAGTTTCTGTTTCACTGAGCCTCTGTGATAAATATCTATGTCTGATGGCAGAAGTGGTCCCTTTCTCCGTGGCATGAGCTGGGCACATGAATCCAAATTTAGCGCTCTGCCCAGAGGAAACCAACCTACGATTCATGTACCTACAAAAATGGAAGCACACAAATTAAGGTTACAGAGGGTAATTTTTAAGATATTTACTTCCAATTGAAGAAGATACTTGCATCAAAAAAAGCTGGACAATCGCAATCGTAAGATTTTGTCTAGGAGCGACCATGGACATTAAATCATCCCTCTCAAGATAGTATGCCGCCCCTGACGGTCCAACAACTGAATCCATAGGCCAATTTTGAGTCGGGAAAGATGTATCAAATGCCATCAGAATCACTTGCTGCATCACATTCAGTGGTGGAGGCTGTGAAACTTCACGAGGGACGGGAGCTGGACTTGGGGCTCTGATCGAGGAATCCGCAGCTCCAACAGAAACAAGGTTCTTAGGCCATGATATGAAAGTACCCAAGACATCGGCCACAATCTTGAACTCCTCAGAAGGGATAGGGACAGGTGCGTCTGAGATAATAACCTCCTCAACTGACACCCTAACCTGATCATCTGTCATCTCGAGGTGGTGAACAGTTGATCCTAGGTTGTGCACACTCCCCCGTGCAACTAACCGTCTCATAGGATCCTCAACATATAAATCACAAGGCTCAGCATTATCCTTTCCAGGACCCTTTGATGACTGTCCCACATTGCAACAACTCCCTTTGGTGCTCTGCTTATGGCGATCGAGCGATTGTGCGTGGACAGGAGCGGTGTCTTGTCTTGTGCTCACCATGGCATATACCTCGTCCTTCATCTTGCTCAACCGGGCATCCAATAGTGCATCAAATGATGCTTCTACCTCGGCCCTTGCTTCTGCCCTCGCAGTGGCCAACATACGCTCCAATTCATCTCTCGTGACCACGTTGGAGGAGGAACTGCGTGAGGAGGATCCAAAGTAATCCTTTATACCCACCCCTCCTCCAACTCCCCTAACGCGGCCTGGATGCTCATATTTTCCAGTAGCAACCGTGAGAATGTCATTCCTCCCCTCGGACTTGAAGGTTCCCTCGGCTTTCTTTTTTTGAAGTTCCTCCTGTGAGATATACAAAAAACACACATGAGTAATGAAAAATGTTTATTAAACAGTTAATAAGAACAACGATACTTACAATTTTTTCACCGACTATACGAGACTGGTCGCTCGTATAGGATCCACCACTCTTCCGGTGAGCATGCAACCACAACTCTTCACGTCGTATCGGAGATGGTGGAGATAGCAGAACAGAAGGATCAGATTGAGATGCTTCTTCCAATCTCCTCCGTTTGGCCGCCAACAAGTCTTTCTCGGCCTTTGCGTATCCCCCACGAGACATTGTGTGGGGGAAATCATTATTCCTGCCACTCGCTTGTGCCTTTTGCCTTCTTTCCTGCGAATAGGAAATGGGAAAAAAATGTTACAAACAGTAAAGACAAAAGATAAGTAAATAAAGTACAAAATAAGTTATCTCACCAAAGCCTCTGGAGTAGTCCGAAGCCTAAAAAACTCCTGTCATGTTGCTTTATCGATGTACAAGTACTTGCTGCAAGGAGTAGGACGTGGCTTACCAGCTGGCACCTTGATATGCACGTAATTGTTCGCCAGACTCATCTTGAACTTCCTCTAGCGCTCACAACAATATGTCATAGTCTTGTGATACAAGATCTCACTCTGAGGAACGTCGTAGGTGAGCTGTTATTCATGAATGAAAGGAGTTAGTGACAGTAATGAAACGAATTTGATAAAAGAAACATATAGAGGGAACTTTATATCTGAATAGTGTCCCAAATATGCTGCTTCACATTTTTGTCGACATTCCTCTACTCCTCTATCAATATGCTAGGCTTATTCCGTGCGAGGAGGCCGACAAAACTCCTAAAACGACTGGTATTCGGCCCGATCGGTTTCCAGTATTGATCGAACTGGATCGTTATCCTCTCCCCAGCAGACCGACTCAAGGAAACATCCCTCAACCGTGTGGCCGTCCTGCCCCTCCTTCTAGGCTGGTGACTCGGCTCACCCGATGACTGCCCCTGATTAACACTCTGAGGCTCGCTGTGCTGAGCAGTACAGTGCACCTGATCCTCTGCTATAGGAGGCACCTGATCCTTGGCTGTAGGATGCATCTGATCCTCGGCTGTAGGATGCACCTGATCCTCGGCTGTAGGATGCACCTGATCCTCGGCTGTAGGATTCACCGGATCCGTCATTGTACTGTTAAGACAAATTGTTGAGTTAGTAAGTTATAAAATAGCTATATATTAAATATGCATATAAGTTATAACTGACTTCCCTAATACAGGTTGGCTCATTAGTATTGTTTGTAGATGCTTTTGGGGCATGACTTGTAGAGGCTATTACAGGTGATCTCTTGTCACTCGTGTGGTCACTTATCTACTCGAGTGACCTCCCTTCTCAACTCTCAATAACCTCGCAAGTGACTTGCTGAGATTACGCAAGTGAAGGCTTAGCCACTCAAGTGATTTTGCTTCACTTTCCAACATTTAGTGAGTGACTTGCAAAACTACTGAAAGTTGAAGATCATCACTCAAGTGAATTTCCTATCACACTCGAGTGATCATCTAAGATCACTGAAGGATGAATATCTTCTGATTCAAGTTTCTTTCTAAATTCATTTCTTTTGTCTCAAACATACTTTAAACTTTCAAAAATTTTCTTAACTCACTTGAATCACAAAGTATTCATTGTTTATCAAGATTAGTTATCATCAAAACATATTTGAGAACTAACACTTATGGGGTTCAACATAGTGTGGGGCTTGTGAGCTAAGTTTCTAATCAACCCTTAATTGTTTCTGTCCTGAGTCTCAGGTTATTGTTGTCACATCCCAAGAATTTAAGGGTGATAAGCAAGGAATGCGAGGGGACTCACATTCTTAAAGCTTTAAAACACATATAAACAAACGGCTCACCAAATAATTTCAATAATATTGAATATGAGTACATTATTTCTAACTCATATATAATATATCTCTTGCAATCAAAATATTAAGTGATTGATAGAGATTTCAATAGAGTCTCTATGCAAGTCAGAATTTTCAAAATTTCTATTATAGCATGCAAGTTCATTATAGTACATGGAGCTTTGCTCCACAATAACATATATAGATGCTTACTACTTGACTAATTAAAGAAGGTGGGGATCCTACCAATAACAATGTGAGATAAAGGCTTGAGGCAGGGGAAATTACCTGTTTGACGTAACTTGGACCTTGGCTTGAGGCGCAGGAGGAGAGGGGCAGCAGTGGCTGGAAAACACGCCGGAGTGAGATAAAGGCTGGAGAAATAAGATGCTCAGCCGCCCTTCACGATGGTACTCACGGTGACTTCTTCGCAGCAACGACAAGTACGAACGGAGAAGGAGGGAGTTTCAAACGCCGACAACATAATATGGGAAAGAAGGTGGAAGCAGCGGTGGCGACTGGAAGGGTGGCAGGAGAATACGGCGGAATATCACCTACTGCGTTGGAAGTGAGCAGTTCGCGGCGGTGGAATCAGAGGGGGAAGTGAAACGTAACTGATGAAATGAACTTTCACGGCCGTTCTAGGTTTGAAAATTAGACTTTTAAGACCGGTTATTTAGATAACCGGTCTTAAAAGTACTTTTAAGACCGTTTATTTAAATAACCAGTCTTACTAATTAATTTTAAGACCGGTTATATAAATAACCGGTCTTAAATTATTGATCTTTAAGACCGGTTGTTAAAATAACCGGTCTTAATAATAAAGTGAATTTTTTATTCATTTTAATAATTTATTTTTAAGACCGGTTATTGAAATAACCGGTATTAAATTATTGAATTTTAAGACCGGTTATTTAGAAAACCGGTCTTAATAATATCGTGATTTTTTATTCATTTTAATAATTTGTTTTCAGACCGGTTGTTTAAATAATCGGTCTTAAATGATTGACTTTTAAGACCGGTTATTTAAACAACCGGTCTTAATGTGTTTTTGAGACCGGTTGTTTGTATAAGCGGTCTAAATAAGATTTTTTTAGACCGGTTTTTTAGACAACCGGTCTAAAAAATTACTTTTAATTACGGAATTGCCACCGCGTATTTCTTTTAGACGTTATCCACAATAACCGGTCTAAATAATGCGGTCTAAAAATGCTATTTTGCACTAGTGGCTTCTAAAAGTTTTTAGAAGATTGCCCACCTATTTGCTTAACTAATAGATACAGTTCAGGTGTATAGGTTTGCAGTTGATCAAGTAGTTGATCAGCAGTTGGCGCATAAATTATGGAATGGCGAGTCGCTTGGGTATAAATCCTGATTCCACAGCATGATCAAAAAAAGACAACACATCATTATAAAAATCATTAACATATAACAATCCTAATGGTGTTTTATGAAAGTTTAGTTTAGCCCAATATGCAATGCATCCCATCTAAAGTTTCCAAACCACCGGGTAGAGCGATAAAAGCTTCAGCATGGTAGAACATACGTCACATTCGTTCAGTCAAGCTTGAAACCTGTAACTCATGTCTGATGAAAAAGATGTGATCTTCCAACTTCTTCACCCTTACACTCAAACCCTTGCTACCGTTATTAGATGCAAAAAGAGCCACACTTCCCTTTAGGCCCTAAAGACCTCCCCCGTATATAAACTTAATCTTTCTAGCAGCTAATGCATTTCCAAGTTCTTTTGCTGCAAGTATAAACTCTCTATCCTTTCTGAAATCAGTTTCACAAAAAATGCAGATAGCTTTACATCTACATTTTAGGGTGATACCATTTCCCTCTTTTTTTCTCCCAGACATTTTGTCTCTCAGACATCTTATGTTTAAAAGTAAAAGAGGTCATATTTATACTACTAAAGCAATGCAAATGCAGAGAGTTGACAACATAAACGAGATTTTGTTATAATTGATTATTTTATAGGAAAAACAGCACATTACTTTACTTGGCTAAAGATGACTAAGGCAGGAAGAGGGAGGACGTTGATTTCGGGGGGAAGAAGGAAATAACTCTTAACCTTTAAAAGTTTATAATATTAATGAGAAATAACTTTTTGACGATTGGAGTACATAGAAATGCTTTCCTTTTTCACGCTCACTATAAGATATTTTTTTTATGAAAAAAGTAATGTTAAATTTATAGTAATTTATGATCACAACGTTTTTGGCGAGTTGGGCACATGAAAGACAGCTTTCAAACCCATTAGATTGCTTACTAAAATCAGTATGTCTTTACTATTTACTCTAAACAGACACAATTTTGGTTAAAGATGAGAGTGGACAAAAATGAAAATGAGAAAATCTGACCAGATTTATTGGTGCCGGCAATTAGGTTGATCATTTCTAAAATGGAGAAGAAAAATTGAGATGATTGAAAAGTGTCCATGAATTTGTCACTTGTTAATACATACATACATACATACATACATACATAGGGACATAATAGAAAGCTAAATTATTATGTTCTTTTTAATGCACATGTTGAAATAGTGGAATATATATATAATCACTGATGCTGGAAAACAAAGTTATTCGAAATTATGAAGCATATTGGTAATGCAAACATGTATTCCAAACTATATATCAACATATTAATTAATAAATTTAAGTTTCTGACCAAAATGCAAGATACAGTCGCATCCAATAAGTAAATATAAATCTAGAATATTCTTGAGCTCATAATAATTAATGTAATTTTTTTTCAATATAGAAGCATCGGGTCAAAGACACAAGATTCAACAAAGAAGAAATACAAAGATATAAGTCTTGGGACAATATGATGATACATGCATAATTTGTTGGATCTTGAAAAGATACGTCATGAAGTTTTCAAAAAATACACTAAATCATATTGAAACATGTAAAGTATATTTTAAAAAAGATAATAAAACATTGATATGAATGATATTGAAACATCTCTCTCTACCAATTTCAAATCATGAAAACGTACATCATGATGTGTGGAAGTGTAAATGTCATGTTTTATGGCTTTAGGACCATCCTCATGCCTTCATAATGACAAGTCCCACTTTCCTTCCCTTTTACGATATGAAGCTTGGCAATTGGAAGAAAATGTGGGGGCCACATGTAGAGACCATAGTAAAAGAAATTTTCAAAATAAAATTACAACCATTTGGCTGGCAAAATTTTTATCTAAATATATATATGAGTGCTAATAATAAAAAATAAAGAATATAATATTACATTCATATAAAAAAATTTGATGTCGTAACTTATCATCAGAACCAAAAAAAAATATTATATGTGCTTTACAAATTGGATTAGAGGAGTAAATAAGAATGAAAAAAAAATCATATATTGTTTGTAGCATACAATGGGTTAGTATGAATAATTTCAGATTCTATATGTAATATATGAGTTTATTCTGATTTTTGTAAATCTTTTCTAAATAAACGCCTAGATTGTAGTGAGTTAAATCATAGTGCGTCAAAATATATGGAAAGGTGAAACTTTAAAAAAATGACATAATAGAAATAGTGAAATTTTGAAAATCACATGCATGCATCATCATCATATTGAAAAAGGACATAATAGAAATAGAAATAGACTCTCAATTTTGAAAATCAGGTACCTGCATCATCATATTGTCCCAGACTTATATTATTATTTTTCTTCTCTATTGAATTGTGTGTCTCTAACCAATAATGCAATCTGATTGTCAAACGTGCATGATTTGCTGATATGGGCAAATGATAACTTTCTTTAGCTTGTGAGACTTGTTGATTGTGTTGGAGGGAGGTTCAAAAAATTTCTAGCTTGTGAGACTTAATGATTTGCTGAAGTGGGCAGATTATATATAGGGACATGGCTAGTGTGGCCTGTTGTTTTTCTTGTGTGTGTTTGTTTTGTTGATATTTTTAATAAATAAATAAACATTTGTTTAACCTTAAAATAATTAATAATTTTATATTAAAGATATTAATGTTGGAAATTTTAGAATTTATTTAAAATAAATAAATATTTGAGAAAATTCCAAAAAAATACCTTTTAAACTTCAAAATCCCGTTGACAATGTCGTTAATGGGATTAACAAGAATGGTAATGCAATTGATAAAACATTTTATTGTTAAATCACCTATTTGGGATTTTGAAGTTTAAATGGTATTTTTTTAGAATTTTCCCTAAATATTTTTTATCCTTAAAATTAATAATTTTAGATTAAAGATATTAATGTGAGAAATTCTAAAATTTAATTTAAAATAGTTTAATATGAAAACTCTCGACTCAAATGTTAAAATTTTACTTTTTACATAGTTAATTGACACTTCAATGGGATCCATTAAGTCAAAAACAAAGTTGAAATAAAAAAGAGAAACAAATTAATGGAAGAAAAAAAAAAGACTGACATGCACAAAGAAGGAAAAACAAAAACTCTTCCACTATTATGATTGTCCAAATCTTAATGTTTTCTTTTCACTTTGACTTTGTTTCACACAGCTTCTATTGCTTTTAGTAGTTTCCTTGACAACGTTCTATATTGCATCATGTGATCGATTAAATGATGAGGGAGGTGATCGATTGTCCCAAATAAAATTTGTTAATTATTCATGATATGTCTATTTGTCACAAAGAGTAAGACGCAATAGCTATTATTAAATTGGAAATTTGCACAAAATTGATACTTTTAGATTAAAGATCTTAAAACTATGTAGATCAACATGTGCATTAAAAATAACATAATAATTTAGCTTTTGTGGCAATGTCAAAATTCAAAAAGCAGCTTGCATCGTTATAATTACAATTATGTAGATAGGATCTATGAATATGACATACAGTCATAAATAGTGCTCATGTGATTTTAGCTCCTCTTAAAATAGGAAAACATGATTGATTGAAAGAAAAGTGAGGTCTTATTTGTTAAATTAAAGTCAAAAGTGACTGCACGGTGATTAATTTGCATCAGTACAAAGAAACAAATTAAATAAAAAAACAATTAAATTAATCGGAGGAGTTCTGTAACTTTTTTAAATTTGAAAATCTTGAAAAGCAAAATGCATATCACAACAAATTAGAAAGATTAATTTATTACCACCGGAAGTAAAAAAAACAATGTTCTCTTCTAATACTTATTATCGGAAGTCAAAAAAGCCAGGAATTGAATATGAATATATTGACTAATTTGAAACTTTTGTAATGATTAAAGAGACCACAATAAAAACAAATTATGAAGTTAATATGAAGTAAATTGATAGGATATTTGTTGACGTCAACATCTGGCCCCTCTTTCCACTAATTCAAAATTTTTAATTTATTGGACTTTTTGATGGTTCTAAAATTAAATCATTTATAATATATTGAGAGAAGAATTTGAATTGTTGTTGAGAAATATAAAGGGAAGGTACAAAGTCAAAAAGTGTTTTCATGGCATATGGGCGAGTTTTGATTAGAGAATGATAAATAGTTGTCAATATGTTAATAGAAATAGTGGTGGAGACGATAGAAATTAGGAGAAACGAACTTGTATCGCAAACAAATAATTTAATACTCTTTTTACATAAAATAACGCACACATAGATTAAAAATATTATATTAAAAGTCAATATTATATTACATATCATAAATTAATTAATAGCAAAGTTTTTTTAGGAACGTACATATTGTTTTGATATTATCATTTATTACTCCTTCTGGTCTTAAATATAAGAGACCATTAATCTTTTTTTAGAGAGATCAAAGAAGTAAAATAAGTTACTTAATTATATCATATATTGTGTATCATTAAATTATATATAATAAGTTAATATGTTGGGAAAAATAGATTTGAGAATAAAATGATAAATATACATATTTTAAAGAATGTTAATTATCTTCTTTAATATTTCCAAAAAAATCAATTTTATCTTATATTTAGGATAGGAGGAAGTAATATCTTTAATTTTCTTTGCTAATAATGATGATGGCATGAAAATGTGTGTCTTGTAGTCCCGCATGTGCAGATGATAATTAAACATTTTGAGAATCAATCATAGATGATTGAGAGAAATTGGGATTGTCATATCCATCTTTTCTTCTCTTCACGTACGAATCACAATATTATAAGTGGCACACAGAGCTAGACTTTAGTGTGAATAAAACAATTAAATTCAAAGTTACCATCACTAGGATTTGAATTCAAAGAAATCAATTAACTTCAAAGTCAATAATGCACACATAGATAAAAAATACTTAAAAGAAGTTATATCAATAAATATTTTTTAAAATATGTAAAACTTTTCAATTATACCCTTATCAAAAGTCAATATTATATTACTTATCATAAATTAATTATTATCAAAGTTTTTTTTAGGAACATACGTATTGTGTTGATATTATTATTTATTACTCCTTCCGGCCTTAAATATAAGAGACAATTAATTCTTTTTTTTATAGATCAAAGAAAAAAAATAAGTTACTTAATCATATTGTATATTGTATATTATTAGATTATATATAAGTTTATATGTTGGGAAAAATAGATTGAGAAACAATGATAAATATAAATATTTTAAAGAATTTTAATTATCTTCTTTAATATCTCCAAAAAAATTAACTTTATCTTATATTTAGGATGGGAGGGAGTAATATCTTTAATGTGCTTTGCTAATAATGATGATGGCATAAAAATGTGTCTTGCACTCCTACATGCGTGTCCATTAATTGATCCATGCTCATGATTGAGAGAAATTGGGATTGTCATATCCATTTTTTCTTCTCTTCACGTATGAATCACAATATTATAAGTAGAACCAATTAATTTTTTTGCGACATGGCCCCCAGAGATAGGCTTTAGTGTGAATAAAACAATTAAATTCAAAGTTACCATCATTAGGATTTGAATTCAAAGAAATCAATTAAATTCAAAGTCGTTGTGAACAAACCAATTAAATTGAAAGTTATCATTTATAGGATTTGACGACATCAATTGCATAACATACTTTTTATCTTTTAAATCTATTTTTTTCCTAAAAAAATTTATATGTGCTTGTTCGGAGTGTTGGTCGGAGTACAAAATTTAACAGAGAAAGTAGCTGATGTTCAACTCCCAACGTTGTCATTAATTGATCCATGCTCAAAACGTATACATTTCTTAAAATGATTTAAAAGCACCTGGACAAGATTTTTTTAGGTCAGAACTTTTTTTTATGATGAAACAAAAACATGAAACTAATAAGATGTGTCTCAAGAGTTAAGAATAAATCTTTACTCTGTCATTTTTGTACGCACCATACATCTAATGGTTTCACTAACTAACAATCTAACGGGGAAAGTTACAACCTTCATATCTACTTTTGTCTGAATATTGCCTACCTATTTGCTTGACTAATGGATCTAATTTGGGTTCACAGATTTGCAGTTGATCAATCAGCTGATCAAATTGGTTTGCTTCCCATCCAGCTTTCTTATAAACTCGCAAACATGGTCTTTCAATGTCAGATTACCAAGATAGTAGTGCACCTTTTCTTTAGTAAATAACTTCATTAAATCGAGAAGAATAATGTGAACTTCACCACTAAGATGCGCCTCAAGATTCAAAATTATATCATCTAATGACTCCTTACTCAGTCCATCCTTTATGAATTGAATTTTATCTTCTCGATTTATAGAAACCATACATTTGTTCCGACAACTGCTATCACATGTCCACGTTGCACATTTATGGCATACCTTCATTTTTTTTTCTCTTCTCTTCTTCGAATAAGAACTTCTTCCCATTCCTGGCATAGGTTTAAAAAATGAGTCATGAATCTCACCTACTAAACGTACATTAGCTTCAATTATCCAGCGTATATCCTTAGGTAGGCCCAAAATCTTGAATGTCTTCATCCTTTCAAGTCAATATCTATAAATCTTCCTAAGCACATCTTTGGAAAAAGTAGGAAACTTTTTTTTAAGTTTCGGAAGAGATTCCTCCATAAAAGTGATGAAAATTAATAGATCATCCTAAAAGATGATAAGGAGTAATGGAGATGATAAGGAGATATGCTTAGATGGTAATGATGGGTGAAGGAGGAAGAAGAAGGAGAGAGAGAGAGAGAGAGCATGGGTTTTGTTGAGTGGATGATTTTGGTTTAGTATGGTTGTAGTAGGTATGGTTTTATACTTTTAAATAGAAGTCTCATGACTTATGAGAATATGGCTTATGAATAGTGTGTCGTGGCTTGATATGGCTTATGAATAGTATGTTGCGGCTTGACAACAGTATTTAGGGGAAGAGTTATTATATTGATATTGATGGGCTTTCTATTGGAATTTGGGTGCAAGCAGTTGAAGGAAAGTGACACATTTGAGAAGCCATGATTTTGTTCAGATTATTTTTGGAAGTACAATTTGTAAGTAGTTTTGTTTTGGTTGAGATTATCCAAAGCCTAGAGGTATAGAAATTAATAGTGTATCATTTATTAAAAATAAACCCGG
The DNA here is from genome assembly GCA_037074505.1 of Albizia julibrissin. Lineage (NCBI taxonomy): Eukaryota > Viridiplantae > Streptophyta > Magnoliopsida > Fabales > Fabaceae > Albizia > Albizia julibrissin. The sequence continues at coordinate 29,481,359 of CM073485.1, forward strand.
GAATCACCATTTTTTTAGTTCACAGATTACTGTGGCCACATTTTTTTTTTTCAAATTGAAACATGAGATAAATATTTTTTTTATCGCTCAGCATTATATATATAATGGATTCTTTCAGAATATGTCTCCGCATCTTATATACGTATAAGCAAACTACGAAAAAAGGAACACTATATATATGAAAAAGAGTATAGACTTCGGTAGAGTTTAGAGTTGATTAACCGAATTTATTGGAAAACATTCAAAATTTTGCTAAATCCTGAAGAGAGGCTCCAGCAATGACTGTACGTTATTGAACTAAGGGATGGTTGGAATTGCAGTTCTACTCATAATAAAATAAAGGGGTTAAAGGTTATTTTTATCCCAGAAGTATTGACTCAAGGGTAATTTTGCTTTGAAAGTTTCATCTGTGGTAATTTTGTCCTGTAAGTTTTAAATGTGGGGAAATTTCGCCTTGACTGTTATTCTAATTAAATTTGATCATTAGTTGACCAAATTTTGGGGCAAATTTACTCCTAAGTGAAAATTTCTAGGAAAAATTTACTCCTCAATTGAAACTTGTAGGGTAATTTTATAATTATGTCAGAGACAAATTCGTTTTGGAAGTTTTCACTTTGGAGTAAATTTGCCCCTAAATTTGATCAACTAACGGCCAACTTAATTGCGATAACGATCAGGGCGAAATTACCCAAATGAAACATTCAGAGTAAAAATAGCCTTTAACCTTACTTACAATTATTTACGCGCTTTTTGTTTGTGTGTGGTTTGGGAGGTGTTAAATATTATTCATGCTTATAATTTGATTGAATTTTTATTTTTAACCCAGTAATTTCATATTGTGATTTTTAGTCACTATTATTTTACAAGGACTTAATCTAACTTTAATTGCGTTAGAGATGGAAATAGACTAGACTCAAGCATATTGTTATGCCTATTTAGATAAACAAGCATGGCCTATTTTTATAAGGCCTAGCCTATTTAACCTTTTTTTATTTATACTATTATATAAGTATATATAATTTCATCTAAATAATTTTATAAATTACCAACTTAGTCTTAATTTTAAGTTTCATATTTTATCGTCATTACACTTAATCCTTACTTTCACATAAATCATTTACCCCCACCTCTCTTCTCTCCGATCACTTGATATGACAACACTAACTCACTTTCTCTCTCCTAATTTGCGCCTTCCACTAAAACATAATAATTGTTATGAATTTATTTTAGTGTCAAATGAAATATTATAATCTTAATTAGAGGAGTTTGTCCCAATTTACGTGGAAAGGGTAAAAGAGGTAAAAAATTAGTTTTACATGTTATTTGTTATGCTTAGTTGATTTTAGAAAATATATCTCATTAGTCAATAGACGATTAATTTTTCTTATTCCTATTTGCTCGAATAAATGTTGTCACTAGACATTATTTTCTTTTCCCGTTTTCCTTGCTAAGCCTTAATATTACAACGAGAATAGATGTTAGACTTTTAAGACATAATGTATGATTGCATATAAGCGTAAAAGATTATATATGAATTTGGAGGCATAGGCTTTAAAGGCTATTTAAAGGCTTACATTTTAAATAAGCCTTTAAACTAGCTTCAGGCTTTTTGAAGGTTCATGCTCAGGCTTAAAAAAAACCTACATACAGTTGTAAGTCCAAACTCAGGCTTTAAATCTCTGTTGCAAGCCCAAGCCTATTTAGACAAAACCTAACCTATTTCCACCCATAAATGGCGTTAACTTTAATTAACAACATTAAGTATGGGTTTTAGTTTTGGTTTTTATTTTGTTAAGGACATCAAGAAGAATCTTCATCAATAACAAATAATAATTTACAAGATACAAATCAACCAATTTGGGTTTAATAATTATCATCTCTCACTTGAGGATGTTGATCTAACTACTAACTCTAATAATTCAAGGGATCTCGGAGGGATTTTCCTCTTTAGAAAGAGACTCACATTAATATCTTTTTTAACATAGTGTAGATCTTACTATCATATACACTTATCACATTAACTAGGACATCTATTTATAGGGTAGTCACTAATCATAATCTTAACTAATAAGATAAGATCTTAATAATAATTCAATATTCCAACATATTTATGTATATTTTTAACGAATTTTGGTTTTAGTTCTACATATTTAAAAACTTATACCAAATTAACAATATCGCTAAATACCAAGATTTGAAACTCAATTTTTATTAACCATTGTCATGGAAACTCATATTTGGGTTTTTGGTTAAACCCAAGTTTTTAATGAAAAGAAAATCAAACTTTTCAGCATGGTCTGATAGTGATTGTTGCTACTTGTTTTAAACCAAGAAAATGGAGAATAAATGTTGGGGCAATCATAAATACAGTGTGGGCCATAGTATGCTTATATAATCTCACATATGAAGAAAGGCCACAGGATGCTTATACTTGTTTTATCTTATGAAATAATGGTCTTTTCTTTTTGTAAAAAAAAAAAGAAAGAAAGGCGATGGTCAAATGGATTTAAGCTTTTGATTAAAAAAAATGGTTTAGCTTCACTACTCAAATTTAAATGCTAATTTTCAATTTAAAGTATTACTTGAGAACTATAGTATTTGAACTAGTGTTTACCACTTTCTCGATATTACGTTAAGAAACAGAAAAGTCAGATAAAGACAACTCTTTATCCTCTTCCAATTGTGTTGGCCGATCACTATATTCTGCAACCAACGAGAGTAATCACCGCTGCGCTCCTAAGATGAGAACGATAAGCAAGAACATAGACTACTCTTGTTTATGATGTTGGACATGTTTGGTTATTGTTAGGAAGCGTTAGGAGTGAGGAAGCATATGAAACAGGGGGAGTGGGTTGCAGATGGAGGGCACAGAGGGGTTTAAAGGTGAAATTGATGGAGGGGCTAAATTTGAAGGGAAGATGTTTAGAGCGCTGAAATTTTGGGTGCTGATGCACAAAGCCTAACCAATAATATCAATTATCAATTAATCTCATAATATCTTATCCTAATCCTAATCACATACCAGTTGGCATAAAAAAAAAATCCTAATCAGATACTCTAAACATATTTAATAATAAAATAATATAACCATAGCTGATGCAAATTACATATCAAAGCAATTACTGCTTTCCGTCTTTAATATAAGAGCCAGTTAACTGTTTTTTTAAGGTTAAGGAAACTAAATAAATTACCTAATCATAACATATGTGCATATCATTAAATTATAAAAAAAAACATTCAAACACCTCTAAAATCTACAAATTGATTCATAATGTCAAACCATGGTTTCGGCGACTAGAACCATGTTTTCCATTGAAGTTGGGGAATCAGCTTTTCGTAGAAAAAGCACTTTGGCCATAGGTATAACTTTTAAGTGGCTTATAAGTGCTTGTGCACGTAAGTCGAAACAACTCTCATCTCACATACTTACCTCGTATTCCGTAAATCACGACTAAAAAGCTGCTTTTGAAGACTCTAATTGTTATTCCAAACGAGCATATTATCGCCCATCTATTCAACTATGTTTTTGACATATAATTTTTTATTTTTGTAAAATTATAATATGTATGTATGTATGTATGTATGTATGTGGGGTTAAAGTATAGTTTTAGTTTTTTAAGTTTCCATCTGGTCACATATCACTACTACATATTCAAGTATATAATCCTTAATAAATAACGGTTACATCGAATAAACGTCATGTAAGTTGAGGCGGAGGTCACACAAGAATATATAACGTTTAAAAATAATGGTTAATTATGCGCATCATCATGTATTGTAAGATGAAATTCGCGAAAACACAAAAATAACAGTTGTAATTAATAACCATAATTTATTTAGTTACAAAAATGATGGTTCTTTCGAAACAACTGTCATGTAACACTTACAAATTATTCGTCTTCCAACCTTACATCAGCAAAAAAAAAACATAACAATTATAGCAATTGACTGTAAAGTATGAACGACAAAAACGACCTTTCATAATAAAAAACTGTCATGTAAAGATAACTCAATAAAGCATCTTTTCATAAACCTTGTTCGATTCGACATCAAGTACCAGTTCTCCTAAGCTTTAGAGTGACGTACATTTCAACTCTATTTAAACTGACCTATTCATTTTGTTCATAGTAGTTTTCTTCATCAATTAGCCTCTTCCTTCTCTCTTTTATCATGGTCAGACACCAGAGAGTTTTTTCTATTTGCCCTCATCCTTCTCCACAAGCTCCTCCTCTTCCACCACCACCATCTCCTCTATAAGCTCCTCCTCCTCCTTCTCTTCCTCCACCACCACCTTTTTCTCCTCATCTTCTGCCCCCTCCTCGAATGGAGGCTCTCTGCAAATGTTGGCCAGCCTTGACCACTCCACACTCGCTACATACATCCACAGTCTAAACGAAAGTTTAACCTCATCCTTCATCACAATGAGGTTGTATATGATCACTTACTATTAGACCCTTCATCTCCTTTATCTAACTTTGATGATGTGCTGAGTAAGGAGGAGGGCCAGGACGAATAGCAATAGTGGTGATAACTAAAAACCACTACTATTTTGTTTTAATATTAAAAAATTTAATCATTAGGGAAAAATATTTTTGAAAAAAATAATTACTACTTCATTGTTATTATTAAACAATCATTACTAATGAATGTCACGTTTACAGTTATTAGTCAACAATTGTTACTTATGACAATTTACAAGAACATGTTCAGTTGTATAACCCTTCTATTTCAAAGGACACATTTTACTGGATAACCCGTGAAACCCTTTCCATTCCACTTCTATCTAATTAACCAAAAATAATCTTTAATACTAAAGAATGCGTTTGGTAGTAAGATAATTCAGAAAACCCTTTCTATTTAAACATTCAAAAAATGAACTCCACTTATCCACTTTTATTTTAACTTCTCATATCCAACATCTGACTTTTGTTCTTCATCGATATCATGGACAAATGCAAGAGATCTTCTTGTTCATCATCTTTTGTTCTCTTTGGGGTAAAACCAAAAGATAATCACCATCCACTAACAAGCATTAAAGGGCTTATCCACGTGAACTATAACCTCCAACATACAGTTAATAATTACATAGGAGAGCAAGGATGCATAGATAAGTGCTTGAAGGAACCTCTCTTGTTCACTCTCTGAATAAGAAGGTGGATAAATTATTGGAGAAGGATCAATCTAATGAAGTAGCAGATCATTCATCTCCATAACTTTTTTTTGTTTATTCACACTCTCATTTTCTTTTCTAATTTTTTGTTTGTATTATGAGGTTGAATAATTAACTTCAAGAATTATTTAAAAAAATTCAAATAAATAACGGTTATTAAGTAAAACCTGTTAATTTTTAAAATATCATGTTAAACACCTAACGATTACTTAAAAAAACTATCGATGTTTACAAAATCTAATGATTGTAATGCAAAACCATGAACTTTCATTCAAAGATTCATTACGGTTGTAAATTAAGAACCGCAAGAAAAAGCTACCTTTCATGATGGTTTTAAACTTATAACAGTGAGCAAGTTTCGCCAAATCTTTTAAGACACACGCTATTTGTGTCTCTTCATATTCCCAAGTTATTACACTTATATTTAGTCAAACGTTGCCAACCATCCTAAGAAACCCACAACTTTGGTTGACTTTTTTTGGCGTCGACAGTTGATTTTAGGGGAACCAAATCCTCTACTACTTTCTTTGAACTTTGGTCCAATAGTTGCACAAGTTGCTTTGATTGCCCTAACTCACTTTTTCGTTTTAGAGCCCTAGCTAGGTCGCATTCCTTCGTGTGTTCTGTTCTCCTTATTTTTAGGTGCGATTTCTCTTCTACGTTCCACATGCTTCACTTTCTTTGTTCTCCTTATTTTTTAGTTTTGGCCTTAGCGGTTCATCATATTTTTTGAAAACCCATTGTTCTATTTCCTGTGACTGATTGAATGAGTCTTATTTTCCAGTTAAAATGGCTGGTTCTAGTTTCTCTAGTACTGATAATGCCCCTAGTACTAATAATTCCCTTAGTATTGGCATTCCCCCAAGTCAAACTAAAAACTTGACCCAGGAACAAGTGTTAGATGAGTGTGGGATATTGTAAGGAGGGGTCGCTGCACCTTGACTTTTGTGAACGAAGCGAAGTCTTTGGTGAGAAAATTTGATATGATATGGAATGATGAGGGTCAAGCTTTTGGGCTGTCACACTTTATCAACTACATCGGCTTAACTGTAAGGACTAACATTCCTATCACATTGGATAACTAGCGTTGAGGGCAAAATGAGTACACATACGTTATTTGGGACAATATCAAGGTAAGGTATATCTGCATGCTAATTATTTTCCATGTACTTGTAAAAATGTTAATTTGAATTGTGTGCTTTACAGCCTACATATGATATAGACAAAACTTACAAGATATTTGTCCTTAAGAAGGTTGGGCAAGCACTACACACATTCTGTCATGTATTGACGAAGGCTTATTTGTAGAATTCTAAAGAGGTTGATGTAATAATAGTTCCTCAGCATCTTCAATCCATGATCAAACCAGAAGAGCGGAGAGAATTGGTCATCTCACATCGCCAGCTGTCATTTCAGGTAATAATTATTCACAATTTATTAGACTTACATGTAAATGTTTAATATTGACTAGAGTGTTGTGCATTTTCGTAGGAACTAAGCTGGGAAAATAAGGAGAAGGCGACGAATAATAAGTATCCTTACAAGGAAGGAAAAATAAGGTTTGCTCGCATTGCTCAACAGTTGTTTACTAAGAGTAGGGATGGTAGTAGACCTCATTGTCATGAACTTTGGTTGGTGGCGAGTTAAAATAAAGATGGCTCTTAGGATAATCCTTAAGTGAAGCAAGTCATCGATAAAATGGTAAATATTAATATTAGTTATTGATTTTTGGAAGCAATTTCTTTAATTAACTATCAATATTAACATTATTGTTAAATGCACAATAAGTCATGTCCTATGAAGTTACTATACAGGGCCCCCTATTTGCAGATGAAGACGTATTGGCCAAGACATTGGGGCCTGACGATCCAGTCTTTTTAGAGGTGCTAACTTTAGATTGACTAGGACAAAATATTACAGTCACTAGCAACCACGAAGAAATAACAAAGACGAAAATTATGAAAAGCTCCAAAAACAATAAGATGAAATGCATAAACAAATATTGTTTCTCACATAAGAGCTAATGAAGGAGTGTTTTACAAAGTAGCAAAGGGGAAATGACAGCCTAAGTACTAAAGGCAACTGCACATTTCCAATCCATGATCTACATGAGGGATTAGTGGAAGTTGAATATTTTGCCGATAACCCTAGATACCATACAGTTACCCGCATATTCAATCACCCATAGGATAACATGATTTATAATTAATTTATCCCTCGTGAGCATGTGAAGATACAAATCAATACCAACATTGACCCCAACTATCCGCTTCCTATGGACATCGGGAGAGAATGTGGATAGCTACGTTCTATAGCCTCGTCTTCTACTTCAAGTTTGCAAGTTGACCAAGAAGTCTACCTCTCAAAAGAAGCTACCTACCAAGTCCAAGATTGACAATCAGTCCAAGCCCCCCACTCAATTTAAGACCCCCAATCAGTCCAAGAAGAGGAAACATCCTACCCCCAATAATTAATTTAGGAAGAAGTCATTCTCACATAATAAGCCCGTTAGTCAATTTGCATGGAAGTCCCTCTAGCAGTTCGCTGACAAGTTCTTGGCTTTGAACCCATTTCTAATGATAAAATTTGAGATAGTTCTTCAAACTACTAAAGTAATAGGAAGCTATAAGTTAAGAGCTTGTTTCTGAGGTATTGAATAAGGAGATGACAAGTACAATCTCTGTCAACTTCTTTATGAGTTATTTTTTCAATTGTGGTTAAACAATTAGCTACTTAGAACTTTGATTACATTGTGATATGTTGGTTTAAGCATTTCAGGCACCTGTGCCATACTTACATCCTCTCCCACAGCCTCTAGGACAAGATCAAGTTCATCCACCCTGACAATCTTAATAACCAAGGTGAGAGCATGAAGGAAGATGTGAACCAATTTCAAGTTCATCCGCCCTGACAAACATCAGGCATACTTACTTCTTGGTGCCTTACATTCAAGGGTGGGTACATCATTATCTCTACTTGAATTAGTTTTTATTTATTTTGTAATTGTCTTGGTAGTGTGGTATATTATTATACTTAGGGGGATACTGGATGCTAATAGTGTTAAATTCATTTTCAAGGCAAAAATATTTAGTACTACGACTCTTTGAGCAGGGTTCTAGACACGAGACCATACATGTAGGAGACATTCAGCCAATAAGTTATCTATTCATCATCTCTTATAATTCAATTCAGGTTGCATGTTTCTATATACATAATTTTTTATTATATCTCCTTAGAGCAGTGTACAAGTACTGCATGCAAAATAGTCTTGACTGCACCAAATACAACCTCACTGATAGCCGCTACAGATACACCTTCCAATGGCTGAGTTTGAAGGTATATATATTATTATTCACTAATTACTATAATATTAAATTGAAGCACACATATAGTTTATATATGACTTACTAACAATTTTTATTTCATTTCTTTATAGTTCACATGTCAACCAAAATACAACAACAATTGTGGGTACTGCGTGTCGTAGTTCATGAATGATATAATCATGCACAATCCTGAAAATAATATTGATCCAAATAAGGTATATTATATTCTCAATTTGTTAATATATACATTTGGTCAGATATATATTACAATATCTAACTTCCATCTATTGTTTCCTTTTAGACATAGTATTTTAATGCCTCCTGTATGAGGTTTAACCACTCACAAATGAAAGAAGTGGTTGAAGAGTTGATGATATCTCTGCAATATCAGTGGGAGAGGGAAACCTTCAAATGACTGTAAGTTTCTAGATGTTGATTTGTTTATTTTCAATTTTTGGTTTTAATAGTGTATACATATACATAAATGATTGTAAATATATTTTGATTTGTTGTATTGTTCTGTATATGAATGACTGGAAATATATATCCTGATTCATTTTGTGCAAATGTATATGTAGGGGGATATCAAAAGAAGAAACCCCCTCCACCCCCCCCCCAAATAGATTTGATACATCGTGGTTGTTACCTAACAACCATTATTTACGTCAACTATATATAACGGTTGTTTAAAAAGATCCATTAGCATTACTTAAATATATAATGGTTATTTTGAAAGAATTGTTATATAATGTAATACATATATAACGGTTGTTAAAGTGGAACCATTATGTATTATGCAAGCATTACCATATATTATAATAGTTGTTTATATATACTCGTTAATTATTATCACATCATACATAGCATTACCAAGCCACAATATATAATAAGTGTTATATTAAAATCGTTATAATAGGTTTAAAATAAATAATAATTTGTTTCTAAATGACGTTTTGAAACAGTTATATATGATAGATAATAATGTCATAAAAGGCATTTTTTGTAGTAGTATATTAGCCCTATAAAAAGAGGAATTTTTAATCTTTAAAACTTAACTCCAATAATGTTACTAACAAAAAAATATTGACTAAGTAGTAAGTGGTGATTTAATCCTATGTGTTAGGCTTTTAAATCTCATTTTAATTATTCCAAAATAATAAAAGATTACGAGGGGCTAGGCTATTGGCGCTGCCTGCTCCCCGTTCTTTCTTCCACTTCATCACTGGACTCCCTCCCTCCAATCTTGTTGATTCAGAGATTCTAGGCCTCCCCCTCCCTTTGTTCATCATCAAAACCCCTTCATCCAAAACCAATTTCTTATTTTTCAAAGCCCATGCTCATAGTAAAAGAGGAGGGTTAGCAGCTGAAATCTGGAAGAGGTAGTGGCGGAATAAATTCAAGAAACCAGTTTTATTTCAATAGAAGCGAAAAAAAAACAGAGAGAGGAAGTTATGAGGATGCCGATTCGGCATTTGAAAAAAGAGGATGAGAAGGGGACACTAATTTTTTTTCCTTCATTTATTCATTTGCTCCAAATTTAGATGCAAGTTTGTTCTTTCAGCTCCAGATATGGAGGTCAGATGGAGGAGATATCGATCACAGAGAAGGCACATTTTTTTTTTGTGTTTTTGTGTTTTTAAATATAAAATCATGGGAAAATTACAATAAGGTCCCAAACAAATGAAAATATGAAGAAATGGTCCCAAGGGGTTGTTAATGATAACATGAGAATCCTCCATTAACAACATGAGGATCGTCATTAACAACTCATTTAGATCATTTCTTCATATTTTCATTTGTTTGGGACCTTATTGTAATTTTTCCTAAAATTATTATACTGAGTCAACATTTTCCATGCATGTGAGTTAAGCGTGTTAAAAATAAAAGATTAAAAATACACTTTATAAGTTTAAAGGACTAACTTGAGAACTGGTGCAAACATAAAAAAAATCAAAACTAGATTCTAACAGACACACGCATATAGACACACATTATTTATCTACTATTTATTATCACCTTATATTATTTTTAGTACTATCTCTAATCCTAAATATAGGACAATTGACTTTTTGTTGTTGTTGAAGATATTAAAGAAATTAAATAAATTACTTAATCATATTATATGTTGTGAATTATTAAATTTTATATTAATTTATAAGTTAAATAAATTACTTTGAAGAAAAAACGATAAATATGAATACTTTAAAGTAATAAGAAAATCACCCCAAAGTCCCAATTAGGAAACATAATATTAGAAAATTCTCATAACTTGTCAATGACAAGTAAATGAGCAATCATTGACAAATGAATAAACTACCATTGACAAGTTATGAGATTTTTTCTGATAATATATTTTTTAATTGGGACCTTGTTGTCATTTTTTCTAAAGTAATTTAATTAACTTCTTTAATCTCCTAAAAAAAATTAACTGAATCTTATATTTAGGACCAGAGATAATAATTTACATATGAAAAGGGATTATGAATTAATGGTAACAACTCTCCAAGCATTTTCAATTATCAATGTCACTTTATTCATAGTCTCTTTAATTTATTCTCTTAAGTATTTTCAGTTTATTCTCTTTAATTATCAATTATCAATTATCAATATAACTTTTCTTTATAATTTATTATCTAAAAGCTAATTTCAAGGTTCCAAATTCACTAATAGCACTTGTAACTAACCAGAGCGAAACAAGAGGCTGTTTGGAATGGTTTATATATTTTATAAGCCCGATTTACGTAAATCGAGATAAAACTCCTCCACATATTTACCTCGTAGACAGTAAAAGTTACCTCGTAAACTGAAAAAGCTACATCGTATTCTGTGAATCACGATTAAAAAACACTTATGAAGCTTCCAATCACTATTCCAAATAACTTTTGAAGACAAGCTAACTAATGAAATCACGTAGTTTTTGACCTTAAGACATCATTTCAACCTTAAGACAAGCGCTTAGTTTTTGACTAGTGGAATCAAATCACGTAGATCCTTAGACGTAAGCCTAATGATGTTGTCGGGATGATGTCATTCCAATATAGGAAGGATCTTGTTAACTTCCACAAGCCAAACACTCTTCACGGTTAGTCAGAGAAAACAACATTTGTGCCATCTTAGTACTATCCTCCTCCTTTTCCTCCTCCTCCTTTGGATTCTCCTACATTTGCAACACAAATCTTTCTTATCTATCAATGTGAACCAACACTAAGAAAATGAAGTAAAGATAGAAGATTATGTTCCTGTTTGGGAACATAGTGGAAAAGTGGCTTTTTTTTTAATGTGGCTTTTGTAGAAGCCAAATAAAAAAAAAGTCATATTGTTAATGTGATTTGCGTTTGGATTGACAGTAGGAGAAGTGGCTTTTTTTTCTAAACCCAGTGAAAAAAAAGCCAGAAGCTACTTCAATGAGCTTCTAAAAAAAGTAGTTTTTTTTCTAAAAGTCCAGTGAAAGCTAATGTGTTCACAAACGGATCCGCAAATGTCAAATGGACTTTTACCCTCCAAATGAGCTTTTCCCCCTCCCAAATGAGATCCCAAACAGGCCCTATATATAATGAGCTTTTCATACCTTGAGAGCAGAGGTATCAACTGTGAACTTGATGGCATCTGCTGCAGCTCGTGATCGAAGATAATACATTCCAGTCTTCAAACCCTATCATACCCGCAGACACATGTCAACAACAATAAAAAGCAATCAACCTATGATCTATCGATGCTCACTGGAAATGTTTTATGAAGGTGAGGTTCATTTTTTTTATAGTACATGTAAGACTACAAAGACCTCAGGTATTAATTTCCTGAGTCAAAAAATATTCTCGACCTCTTTTTATCAATAAATAATAAACTCCTAATACTTTCAGGAGGCAACTCGGTGATATGAATATCCATCATCATACTTTATGATTCCTTTGCCATGGCATCTGCAACTATGTTAACATCTCAAACACACCATATCATGTTCACTTCCCAGTTTCGAATCAGCAACATACGAACCTCCTCAATAAGGTGAAAATCAGGGTGTTCCTGAGACATTGTAGCTTGAATCAGCTCTATGACTTCCATACAGTCACACTCAACTAAAATTTGTTTGTATCCTCTATCCCAAGTAAGTTTAAGTCCCCACAAAATACCCCAAGCTTCAGCGGGTACCACCGTTCCTTGTCCAATCCAGTACATAAACCCCTGTAGGAACTCTCCATTATGATCTCGCAATACACCTCCACAAGTGCACATCCCATATTTGTCATTCCTAGACCCATCAGTATTAATCTTCACCCATCCAGTTGGAGGTGAATTCCATTGGCAACTGCTCCCCATCTCATTTTGACTTCTGATCAGGCTCATATTTCCCCATGATAAGCAGGCACGAGCACGAGCTAAATTGGTCGTACTACTCCAAGTAATGTTATTGAAGCAGCGATCATTTTGAGCTAACCAGATATACCGACAAATGATCGTAAGCCAAAGATGAAACTCAAATCCCTGCACTATATCCTTCCGTCTTAAACACCATGTAAACCAGTCATTTCTATCCAAGTATGAAAAAACAGATTACGTAATCCCGGCAGTAAAAAACCGTTCCAAAGCTCAGAAATCCCCGGGCAATCTCGTAGAAGATGAAGTATAGACTCTCGAGAACTATGGCATGTTCCACAATTGCCCGTAGGATGGCCACCATAATAAAACCGTAACGAGTTTGTCTTTAGGCGGCCATGAAAACACAGCCACAAAAAGGTACGGTATCTCTGAGAGACCTTCAATTTCTAGATACTTCTCCACCGGTATCTAACATTATTTTGTGGAATATCCACTAATTGCTTGTAAGCAGAACTTAAGGAGAAATTTTCATCTGAAGACCATCTCCACCCTGGGATATCCTGCCCATATAGTTGACGAATATTAACTTGTCTGATAGCTCACATACATGCCCTGGAATTAAGTGTTCAAACTTGCACATATCCCATTGTTCAGAAGGAGAGATGCAATCCGCTACTTTCCATTCAGAAATGTTACTATTCAAAGGCCGGGTTACCAAATTCTCTAGCTTGTCTAAATGTGGCACCTCCACGTCCTTCCAAAAATAAGTGTTCTAGCCATTTCTGACTCTCCATGTTATAGCCTCTATGATCTTGTCCCATTTATTACAAATATCTCTCCACATATTAGACTCTCCTCTGCGCTTCTCAACTTTAGGAATAATATCATTGCTGGCTTTATACTTTTCTCACAGGAATCTGACCCAGATCGAGTTTCGTCTATTAATCATACCCTATCCAAGCTTCATCATGAATGCATTGTTCTGATAGCGAGCCTTCTTAAGGCTCAGTCCACCATCTTCCTTACGTGCACACACCGAATCCCAGGAGACTAGGTGAGGTTTTCTACTAGCTGAGCTGCTCCCCCAGAGGAAATTACGACATCGTTTGTCAATTTCATCACAAGTCCTCAGAGGAAGAGGCATTGTCTGCATAGTATAAGAAGGCATAGCCGACAGTACAGAAGACACAAGAGTATGCCTGGCTGCCATCGATAACAATTTGGACTTCCAATTAGCCAGGCGCGAATCTATCTTGTTTAAGAGAAATTTATATGTTTCCCTTGAGCTTTGTTCATGTAAAATAGGCATTCCCAGATATTTACCCAGGTTCGAAGTCAGAATAAAGTTCAAGAAATCACTGATTTCCTTGCATTTGATATGATTCACATTTTGTGAGAAGTAAATTCTTGACTTAGCAGTATTCACTTTCTGTCCTGAAATGTCACAAAATCGTCCATGATGGCCTTGACAACCCCTGCTTGATCTAGATTTGCCTCTGCAAACAAAATGAGATCATCAGTAAAAAATAAATGAGATAGGGGTACCTTGTTTGGAGAGCTTAAAAAGGTAGGGCGACATAGGATCACCTTGTCGAACCCCACGGGAAGGGCAAAACATATCAGTAGCCTCACCATTCCAAAGTAGCTACATTTGAGGTGTTGTCATATAAGCTTGGATAACTTTGAGAACATAATCAGGAATCTTAAGCAGTTTTAAACAGGTAGTGATAAAATCTATCTGACACGATCATATGCCTTCTTGATAACTCTCCATTTTTAATACAATTAAAGAATATTTTAGAGATATTTGGAGAGTTATCTAAGCAAGTTTTGAAGGATTTCTATGAGATTTTATGAGATTATGGGAGCAAATAAAATTAGTGAATCATTTGGGGATTTTATTTTAAATATTATAGTTTTTAATCTAAAATAGAAATAATTTAATTTAGGCTAATAATAGTAAGGATTCACTTTTCTCAAAAAGGAACAATTATAGAAAAGATATTGTATTTTCAGAAAATTCTGATTGAGCCCCAAGATATTTCAAAATATTTCATTTTAGTCCCTCCTCTAAAGTTTCAAATAATTTCATTTTAGTCCCTTGGTCAAAACGCACGTTTTGACCAAGGGATCTCTTTAGGTCTGTACAGAAAACGAAAGAAAGAAGAGGCAGCTGGAACGGGGAGGGGGGAGCGAGCTTGAGAGCAGAAGCGGCTGGTTAGAGAGTAGAGCTTGTGAGAAGGAGAAACAGATTGGAGAGCGAGCTCCGGTGCTTAGCGGTGGAAGGAGGAGCTAGCCGAGATTGGACTGAAGACGAGAGAAGCTGGGACCGGAGCAAGGAGGCGGCGGCTGGATTGGGAAGTGGAAGTCGGAGAGAGCTGAAAGAGAGATCTGGGAGCTGATATTATCACCGTCGTCGTCATCGTCCGGCACCACTCCTTCCTCCATTGCCGCTGGAGAGCTTTAACCATCCACTTCACTGGAGAGGAGCAGCTGAAGATATTCAGAACCAGGAGAGAAACAGAGACGAGGGAGTAGCTGAGAGAAGGAAGCAGGATCATTGGAAACACAATCCTTCACCACTTCACCGTCACTGCACCACTGCATTTTCTTCCATATCCACCATCGCCTGCACCACATCTTCATCACCGTAACACTTCAGCGTCATCGTCATCATTATTCACTGTCACTGTGGAGCAAGATCAGAACATCAATATAATTTTAATCAACATCTCCTGTTGTCGTGGTTTTGTTCTGTTTCTTCTTTCAGTTTAATTTCCAATATGATTTTGATTCTGGATTTATTTGCTGCTGCTGTGATAACTCTGTTTAAAGCCATGTGTGGCTAATTATTTTTGAACCTAGAGTAGCTATGAACTAATTTGGGGATTTGAGCATGTATGAACCAATTAATTGTGCTTTTTATTAATTTTGTTTACTTAATCTTGGATTGTTTGTCTATTTAGTGCTTGATCACCACTAAGTATGATTTGGGGAATTTAGATTAGCCTTGGAAGAGGGATCTTAATTGGACCATAAGATTAAGTAATGTGGGATTGGAATTTATTCTAATTTGCCATATACCTATTGGACCCATATAATCATTTTAGAGTGAAATTGGACATTTATTGCCTCTTGAGTAAATTAGTTAGGAATAACAATTTTAACTTGAAAGATGGGTATTAGTAATTGGAAGATACTTATATCCATTTAAACTCTAGATTAACAAATTAATATTAAGTGTATTTAATTGGGTAAATACATGCTCTAACCTTGAAAAAGGGATTAGCCACTCTAGGTTGTTTTCCTCCACTGAAATTTCAAAAATATTAAATTTAGGACTTTTGCTTTTGTTTTAAATTGATTTTCAAATTATTTTCTTTCTAGATTTGCTCAACTTAAATGAACATGGGAAATTTAATGCCTAATCATTAGTTTAATTGAATCTCTGTGGGATGACTTTGATTTGCTACTATACTATTTCCACGGCCCGTACACTTGCGGTGCTCATTTAAAATTCAGTAGCATCAAGTTTTTGGCGCCGTTGCCGGGGATTCAAGGAAATTGGTGATTAGAATTAGAATTCCTTTAGTAATTTTAGCTTGAGCAATTTTTATTTTTATTTTTATTTTTGTTAGTTCTTTGTGTTAGTGTGATACTCTTGAGATTTGTTTAGTTTTCCAGGTACTTTAGTATATGCCCCGCAGATCCAAAGTTGCAAAGACACCACAGAAAACAAGGAGCATCCAAGAACTTTTGGAAGCTACAAGACCTCATACTCGAGCAAGGAAGGGTGTAAAAACTGATACTACAGTGATGGCTGAGGATGAGAATGACCGTTTGGGTGTTAATGATTTCTTGGGAAGACAATCTCGTGGGTATCAATCAGGAATTAGAGTTCCTGAATTCCAAGCTAATAATTTTGAGATCAAGCAGACTATGCTGAAGATGCTTGAGTTACATGGTCAATATGCTGGGAATGATTCAGAAGACCCAAATCGGCACTTGATTCAATTTCTGGATGTTTGTGACTCATTCAAGCAAAATGGAGTTCCTAATGATGTGATCCGCCTTAGGATTTTTCCTTATTCTCTACAAGGAAAAGCTAAAGAGTGGCTCAACAATTTAGAAGAAGGTAGTGTCACTTCTTGGGCCGTGTTGGAAGATAAGTTCAGATCTCGTTTCTTTCCACATAACAAGATGGTCGATGCAAGAGCTGCTCTTACTAATTTTTGCCAACAGTTTGGGGAACACTTATATGAAGCTTGGGAGAGATTCAAGTTGCTTGTTAGGCAGAGTCCTGGCCATAATTTTGAGAAGTGGGTCTTACTTCAAATCTTCTGTACCCGGTTGACTCCTGAATCTAGATCAGAATTGAATGCTGTCACTAATGGAGGAATTACAAAGCAACCGGTGAATTATGTTTGGAGTTGCTTAGATGACTTATCAGCTGACTTTATTCAAAACAACAATGATAGAAGATCAGTGAAGTCAACTGAGAGAGTTAATGATGACACTTCATCACAATTGGTGGGAATGTTAAATGCTCTCAATAAGAGATTTGATCATCTAGAAGCTCAAGTACGCCTATCCAAAAGTGGACACATGGGGGTTAATGCTATTCATGCTCCTTGTGATTATTGTGGAGATGGACATGCTATGGGACAATGCCTTATGTCTCAACAGATTGAGTCAGTCAATTATGCAGGAAATTACCATAACAATCAGATTAATCCATATTCCAATACTTACAACTCTGGATGGCGTAAAAATCCTAATCTCTCTTGGAAACATGGTGCAACTCTTAATGAAGCATCTACTTCTAATTCAAAGCCAATGGCACCTCCTGGTTTCTATCACATGGAAAAGGAAGTTAAGCCTATTCAAGAGCCCAAAACTGATCTTGAAGCAATGATGTCTCAGCTTATGAGTTTTCAATTGAAGAGTACTCAAGATCAAGCTGCTACTAATACAACATTGAGTTCATCCATCAAGAATCTTGAGGTTCAAGTGGGGCAACTTGCAACTGCTGTGAATGCATTACAGCAAAGGGAATTGCCAAGTAATACTGTGACTAATCCTCGTAGCAATGGAAAAGAGGAATGTAAAGCTCTTGTTTTGAGAAGTGGTAAAGAGTTACCTGAGATTTCACAAACAGTGAAGAAACCTTCAGCTTCTAATGGCCACGAGACTCCTACGATCATTATAAAGAATGATGAAGAGTTTATTCAAAAGACAAAAGTTGATAGTGAGTCTACGAAGGGTGAAGTGAAGAAGAAGCCTACCAATGAAAATCTTAAATGGGTACCACCTTTGCCATTTCCTCAAAGATTCCAAAAGAAAGCTTTAGATGAGCAGTACAAGAAGTTTTTGGGGATCTTTAAGCAATTACACATCAATCTCCCTTTACTTGAAGCTTTAGAGCAAATGCCTCAATATGTGAATTTTCTTAAAGAGATGTTGAGTAAGAAAAGAAGATTTGGTGATTATTAAACAGTACCCCTCACTGAAGAATGTAGTGCTATTATTCTCAACAAGTTACCTCTTAAACAGAAAGATCCTGGTAGTTTTTCTATACCTTGCATAATTGGAGAAAAATTTCAAGGTGGAGCTTTATGTGATCTAGGCTCAAGTGTCAATTTGATGCCATTATCTGTGTTTCGGAAATTGCAACTTGGTGAAGCTCATCCAACCTCTGTGACACTTCAGTTAGCTTATCGAAGTTTAGCTTATCCAAAGGGTATTATTGAAGATGTGTTGGTTAAAGTTGATAAGTTTATTTTTCCAGCTGACTTCATTGTGTTAGATTGTGATGAAGATAACACTCTTCCACTCATTGTAGGAAGGCCTTTTCTTGCTACAGCTCGAACTTTGATTGATGTTGAAAAAGGGGAGATCAAGTTGAGAGTGAATGATGAAGAAGTTATTTTCAATATGAACAAGGCATTGAAGTATCCTAGGGACACAACTGATTGCTTCAGGGTTGATATACTAGATGATGTGATTCAAGATACTTTAGAATCTTATGTTATAAAAGACCCTTTGGAAGCTGTGTTATTTGGAATTTATGATGTTGAAGAAGGGAATTTAGTTGAATGCAAGAGGTTACTTGAGACTTCTTCTCCTTACAGTAATCGATCAAAGCAATTTGAGTTGTTAGAGATGGAATCAAGGCAAACTTCTTTAAAGCCTTCTATTGAAGAAGCACCAATTCTTGAGCTTAAGCCCTTACCATCACATCTTCGATATGCTTATTTGGGTGAATCTGAGACACTTCCTATTATCATATCTTCTTCTTTATCTGAAGACCAAAGAGAAAGGTTGTTGAAAGTTCTTCGGGATCACAAAAGGGCTTTGGGTTAGACAATTGCCGACATCAAAGGTATAAGTCCTTCAATTGTGATGCATAAGATACTTTTGGAAGATGATCACAAGAAGTCTATTCAGAATCAGAGAAGATTGAATCCTATGATGAAGGATGTAGTCAAGAAAGAAGTGATTAAATGGTTGGATGCTGGAATCATTTACCCTATTTCAGATAGCTCTTGGGTTAGTCCAGTACAATGTGTTCCTAAGAAAGGAGGAATGACAATTATTGCTAATGAGTATGATGAGCTCATCCCCACTCGTACAGTTACAGGTTGGAGAGTGTGTATGGATTATAGAAAGTTGAATGAAGCAACAAGGAAGGATCATTTCCCACTTCCTTTCATCGATCAGATGTTAGATCGATTAGCTGGTAAGGAATTCTTTTGCTTCTTAGATGGGTACTCAGGTTATAACCAAATTGTTGTTGCTCCTGAAGATCAAGAAAAGACAACGTTCACATGTCCTTATGGTACCTTTGCCTTCAGAAGAATGCCATTTGGTTTGTGTAACGCCCCTGCTACTTTCCAAAGATGTATGATGAGCATATTCTCTGATATGATAGAAGAGATAATGGAAGTCTTCATGGATGACTTTTCGGTCTTTGGTGAATCATTTGAAGAATGTTTGATACATCTGGATAAGGTGTTAAGGAGATGTGAAGAGACGAATTTGGTTCTCAATTGGGAAAAGTGTCATTTCATGGTGACTGAAGGGATAGTCCTTGGGCATAAGGTTTCTAAAAAGGGCTTAGAGGTTGATCGAGCAAAGACTTCTGTGATTGAGCAACTTCCTCCTCCTTATAATGTCAAAGCTGTGAGAAGTTTCTTGAGGCATGCTGGATTCTATCGTCGATTTATTAAAGATTTTTCAAAGATTTCAAAGCCTCTTTCACAATTACTTGAGAAAGATACTCCTTTCCATTTCAATGAGGAGTGCATGAAGGCTTTTGAAGGATTGAAGAGTCGATTGATTTCAGCTCCTATTATTATTGCTCCTGATTGGTCACTACCTTTTGAAGTGATGTGTGATGCGAGTGACTATGCTGTTGGAGCTGTGTTGGGGCAAAGGCATGCTAAGATCTTCCATCCCATCTACTATGCAAGTAGGACACTAGTTGCAGCTCAGGTAAATTACTCTACTACTGAAAAAGAAATGCTTGCTATAGTGTTTGCTTTTGAAAAGTTTAGAGTCTACTTGATGGGTGCTAAGATTTTAGTTCACACTGACCATGTTGCTATCAAATATCTGTTAGGGAAGAAAGAGTCCAAACCTAGATTGATTAGATGGGTTTTATTGTTACAGGAATTTGATGTGCATATAGTTGATAGGAAAGGAATTGAAAATCAAGTTGCTGATCATTTATCTAAGATTGTGAACTCTTCTGATTGTGTGAATGATTTAATGGTTAATGAATATTTCCCTGATGAACAGTTATTTGCTATTAGCAGTTATGATTTTCCTTGGTATGCTGATATTGTGAATTATCTGGCATGTGATGTGTTACCTCCTGATTTGACTTTCTATCAAAGAAAGAAATTTTTGCATGATGTTGCCTACTATATATGGGAAGAACCATTTATTTTTAAGAGATGTGCTGATTTGATTATTAGGAAATGTGTGCCTGAGGTTGAACAAGAGGCAATTTTAATTGAATGTCATGCATCTGCATATGGGGGACATTATGGGGGGCAAAGAACTGCATCTAAAGTGCTTGATTCTGGTTTTTA
This sequence comes from Albizia julibrissin, assembly GCA_037074505.1. Taxonomy (NCBI): domain Eukaryota; kingdom Viridiplantae; phylum Streptophyta; class Magnoliopsida; order Fabales; family Fabaceae; genus Albizia; species Albizia julibrissin. The sequence goes on from CM073485.1 coordinate 29,502,268, forward strand.
TTAGCCTTCTTTATTTAAGGATGCTCACCATTTTGTTTCCAAGTGTGATAGATGTCAAAGAACAGGTAGCATTTCCAAGAGACATGAGATGCCTCAATCTGGGATCTTAGAGGTAGAGCTATTTGATGTTTGGGGGATGGATTTCATGGGTCCTTTTCCATCTTCAAGAGGAAACCAATATATTCTTGTTGCGGTGGAGTATGTGAGCAAATGGGCTGAAGCTATTGCTTGCCAAGCTAATGACGCCAATACAGTAATTCGCTTCTTGAAGAAGTATATCTTCACAAGATTTGGCACTCCTAGAGCGATCATTACTGATGAGGGTACTCATTTCAACAATAAGAATTTCAAGGCTCTATTGGTAAAATATGGAGTGCACCACCGAATGTCACTTGCATATCATCCTCAAACTAATGGCTTATGTGAGTTGGCTAACAGGGAGATTAAGAGGATCCTGGAGAAAACTGTAGGTCCTACAAGAAAAGATTGGTCTGATAAACTTGATGATGCTTTGTGGGCTTATAGAACAGCTTTTCGTACTCCAATTGGCATGTCACCTTATCGGTTGGTTTTTGGGAAAGCTTGTCATTTGCCACTTGAATTGGAGTATAAAGCATGGTGGGCAATCAAGAAGTTGAATATGGATCACAACGAAGCTGAAGCTAAAAGGCTATTGCAGCTAAATGAGTTGGAAGAATTGCGATTTCAAGCATATGAGAGCTCAAGATTATATAAAGAAAGGACAAAGAAATGGCATGACAAGCATATCTTGAAGCGAAATTTTGAGCCTGGACAATTGGTTCTTGTCTTCAATTCAAAACTCAAGTTGTTTCCTGGAAAGCTTCGATCTAGATGGTCTGGTCCATTTCGAGTGGTTTCCGTGTCATCAAAGGGTACAATTGAAGTTAGAAATGAGAGCACAAGAAATTGCTTTAAGGTGAATGGGCAAAGACTAAAGCACTATCATGGTGGTGAGGTGGATCGACAAGCAATGGTTTATCACTTGGCACAACCTCCATGAGTTTCTCACATAGTCTGACTGAAGACTTTAAACTTAGCGCTTCTTGGGAGGCAACCCAAAGTGTAGTTTGATGTGTTGTTTTGATTTTGTAGGACTTTTGGTAGCCCCTGATGATGCATTCCACTTTGATAGCCACAAGATAAAGCATTCAAAAGCACAAGACAAGGATTGAGAGGGGAGTATTCTTCTACTTTTCTTTGTTTTGTTTGAGTTGATTGTTAATAACATGTTCTGGGATATGAGTGCTGGTGATAGTCTAGTTTTGCATGTGATTGATATTTGTTGTGACTATTGAGTTGAGTGGTGACATTTGTGAATTGTGCTTATTGGTAAACATTTGAAATCTTTGGAACTTTGGCTCTCCTTACACTTGGATATGGTGATTTCTTCAATTCCATTACTTGGTGTTACGTGTTCACATTGAGGACAATATGACATTTAAGTGTGGGGGTGAGAGGTACCATTGATTTTGCATGGTTTGTCCTCAAGTTTGACAAATTTCTTTGATTTTGCACATAAATAGAAAAATTTTGAACAAAAATTTTGTTTTTCATGGAAGCTTGGATTTTACTTATGCACATTGGCAAAGTTGGGTTGATTTGAATTTAAAAGGATTGAGTTTTATTAGAATTCGGTTTTATCTTCTTGAAATGTTAGTAAATAGGCAAGTGATTTGGCTTAGGTAAGTGACTTTAGGATGTCAAATGCCGGTGAGAAATTTGAGCCTAAATATTCATTTCTTTCAAGAGGGAGTACACTTATTGTGATTTCATCTCTAGAACTTGTTTTGAATCTCTTTTGAAGCTTTAAATCCTTATGCATACACAAAGATGATTTAGGCATTCATTTCATAGCTAGTTAGGCCAAATGACCATCCTTATCATATGAAAATCCTTTGATTTACCCCATTTGAGCCTCAACTTGTTTTTAAAAGAAAATTGCATTGAGTAAATAGCCCTTTGTTTGATAAATGCAATTTTTAAATTTTTCCCTTTCCATCCATTTGCTACTTTAGTAAGTGCTAAGTAAGCAATTTTAGAACAAGAATGAAAGGATTAGGAAGCCTATGTTATATGATGAGTTGGTGTGGATACTTTGAAAAAAAAACAAGAAGAAGAAAAGAGAAAAAAAAATTGAAAAGAAAGGTGTATAAAAAAAATAGAATGAAAAAAAAATGAATAGAAAAAAAAATTGTGAAGATTAATGAATAAATGTTGTGTATAGTAGAAGTGAGTTTGCTTTCTTTAAGTGAATAGTTTTACATTTTTCATGGATATCATTGAATTGCTTAGCACTAATTAAAGTATTCCTTCATATCATTTGACCATTTTCATTTCATTATCTTACCTTACTCATTACAACCATTGGAAAAGTCCTTTTGATTTGAGTATGTAATGGGATAATATAGTGGAGATTGAGATGATAAACAAGCCCATGGTAGATGGGTTGCAATAGGTGGAATTGAGTGAAATACAAGCCATTTATTATCTTGAGAGATGAGTGCAAACGCATACCTTGTGAGGGGCATTTTATTGTGATTTATCTTTGTCAAATTAATTGCCTTGCTACTTGCATTTTTAGAAGATGGAAAAGAGTTCTAATAAAGCATTACTCTTGAAATTTTGAATTAATTCCAATTTTATATTACTTGCTTTAAAGCCTTGCTTCCATGAGTTTCTTTGGTTGTTTTATATTTGTAAAATCTTGAGGACAAGATTTGATGCAAGTGTGGGGGTGTGATAACTCTCCATTTTTAATACAATTAAAGAATATTTTAGAGATATTTGGAGAGTTATCTAAGCAAGTTTTGAAGGATTTCTATGAGATTTTATGAGATTATGGGAGCAAATGAAATTAGTGAATCATTTGGGGATTTTATTTTAAATATTATAGTTTTTAATCTAAAATAGAAATAATTTAATTTAGGCTAATAATAGTAAGGATTCACTTTTCTCAAAAAGGAACAATTATAGAAAAGATATTGTATTTTCAGAAAATTCTGATTGAGCCCCAAGATATTTCAAAATATTTCATTTTAGTCCCTCCTCTAAAGTTTCAAATAATTTCATTTTAGTCCCTTGGTCAAAACGCACGTTTTGACCAAGGGATCTCTTTAGGTCTGTACAGAAAACGAAAGAAAGAAGAGGCAGCTGGAACGGGGAGGGGGGAGCGAGCTTGAGAGCAGAAGCGGCTGGTTAGAGAGTAGAGCTTGTGAGAAGGAGAAACAGATTGGAGAGCGAGCTCCGGTGCTTAGCGGTGGAAGGAGGAGCTAGCCGAGATTGGACTGAAGACGAGAGAAGCTGGGACCGGAGCAAGGAGGCGGCGGCTGGATTGGGAAGTGGAAGTCGGAGAGAGCTGAAAGAGAGATCTGGGAGCTGATATTATCACCGTCGTCGTCATCGTCCGGCACCACTCCTTCCTCCATTGCCGCTGGAGAGCTTTAACCATCCACTTCACTGGAGAGGAGCAGCTGAAGATATTCAGAACCAGGAGAGAAACAGAGACGAGGGAGTAGTTGAGAGAAGGAAGCAGGATCATTGGAAACACAATCCTTCACCACTTCACCGTCACTGCACCACTGCATTTTCTTCCATATCCACCATCGCCTGCACCACATCTTCATCACCGTAACACTTCAGCGTCATCGTCATCATTATTCACTGTCACTGTGGAGCAAGATCAGAACATCAATATAATTTTAATCAACATCTCCTGTTGTCGTGGTTTTGTTCTGTTTCTTCTTTCAGTTTAATTTCCAATATGATTTTGATTCTGGATTTATTTGCTGCTGCTGTGATAACTCTGTTTAAAGCCATGTGTGGCTAATTATTTTTGAACCTAGAGTAGCTATGAACTAATTTGGGGATTTGAGCATGTATGAACCAATTAATTGTGCTTTTTATTAATTTTGTTTACTTAATCTTGGATTGTTTGTCTATTTAGTGCTTGATCACCACTAAGTATGATTTGGGGAATTTAGATTAGCCTTGGAAGAGGGATCTTAATTGGACCATAAGATTAAGTAATGTGGGATTGGAATTTATTCTAATTTGCCATATACCTATTGGACCCATATAATCATTTTAGAGTGAAATTGGACATTTATTGCCTCTTGAGTAAATTAGTTAGGAATAACAATTTTAACTTGAAAGATGGGTATTAGTAATTGGAAGATACTTATATCCATTTAAACTCTAGATTAACAAATTAATATTAAGTGTATTTAATTGGGTAAATACATGCTCTAACCTTGAAAAAGGGATTAGCCACTCTAGGTTGTTTTCCTCCACTGAAATTTCAAAAATATTAAATTTAGGACTTTTGCTTTTGTTTTAAATTGATTTTCAAATTATTTTCTTTCTTGATTTGCTCAACTTAAATGAACATGAGAAATTTAATGCCTAATCATTAGTTTAATTGAATCTCTGTGGGATGACCTTGATTTGCTACTATACTATTTCCACGGCCCGTACACTTGCGGTGCTCATTTAAAATTCAGTAGCATCACTTCTCCAAATCTATCTTAATGGCCATGAAACCCTGTTTTCTCTTTAAAGACTTCATAGAGTGGATAATTTCCTGTACTAGGATGATATCATCTGAGCTTTGACGTCCTTTCACAAAACTGTATCGCTTTGGGGCTATCACTAAAGGCATGACGCCCTTGAGTCTGTTAGTTATAACCTTCGTAACTATCTTGTATACCACATTACACAGGCTTATAGGACGAAAAATCACGAAACGTCTCAGGGTGTTCCACTTTCGGTATAAGAACTATTTGAGTTTCATTGATTTTCCGAATAAGCAAAGGATCATTAAAAACTCTTTTAACTAGATTAAGAACCGACCTTCCTACCGTATCCCATTGGCTTTGATAAAAAAGGGGATTAAATCCGTCAGGCTCTGGCGTTTTCAGCGGCCCCATATCAAACAAAGCACATTTAATCTTGTTATCCTCAACCGATCTCCCTAGAATACGCAGATTTACATCATCAATTTCTGGATAAGTACACCCAAATACCAATGATCCAGTATACATATCAGTCTCCGTATACAAATTTTCAAAGAATTGGCTCCCCATTTTCATAATTTCCTTTGCATCATAAGTCCACTTCCCAGAGTCAAGCTTTAATGCCTCAATTCTATTCTTTCTTCGCCTCCCATTAGCTACTGAATGAAAATATTTGGTATTTCGATCACCATCCACATACCAGGTAGTCCTAGAGTACTGCAGCCACATGACTTCTTCCTGTGCCAAGAGCTTTTCAAGCTCACTTCATAGCTCTCCTCGTAACTTATCCAATCTCTCTGAGATACCAATCGAAGCCATTTTTGCATTAATCTTGTCTAATCGTCGATATAATTTATCTTTTATATAGGAAATGTTACCAAAGACTTCCTTATTCCATAACCTCAAATCTTCAGTAAACTGCTTCACAGATCCACACCAGTAATCTTTCACCCCCCATCGTACTTGTACAAAACTCTTGAAATCATCATGCATAACCCAAGGGGCAAAAAATCTAAAAGGTCTATGTTTCTTAGTAGCAAAAACATGAGACTCGGTATCAAGCAGCACAGGACAATGATCCGATTTAAATTTAGGCAAATGTGTCATAGTGGCATTAGGATTTTTAGTAAGCCAATATTTATCCACCAATGCTCTATCTATTCTGATTTGGCTAGTAGAATTGCATCATGTAAAATGAGGTCCATTAAAACCAATGTCAAGAAGCTCGCTACCCAAGATCCAATTACGGAAAGACTTATTAATGCCAGAATTGTCCTTATGATTCTTACTCCAACGATCCTTGGAACATGAAACAACATTGAAGTCACCAATTACTATCCAGCCTCCAACAGACAGATGTTGAAGACCCTCAAGAATGGGCCATAACCAGCGTCTATTAACCATATTAGGGTGCCCATACACCACAGTAAGTGACCACTCATCACTTCTGCCTTTATTCATGATCCCATGAAAAAAATGATCACCCGACCCAATTACAGAGAAATTTAATGTAGAATACCAGGATAACCAAATACCTCCGCTAAAGCCTCGTGCTTCAACCACATGCATATGTGTCCATCCCAGTTTTTACACATAAGCTGTGGGTATCCTAAAGTTTTTGTTGAATCAATTTTTTCCCGAAAGTATTAAAAAAAGGAGTAATGTCACCCCTAATTGTTACAAATTTTAAATGTCAGCGTTAATTTTTTAACAAGTCAATGCTGGTTTTTTAGAGATTAGGGTGACTTTGCTCCTTTTTAAATATTTTCAAGACGAAATTCGTCCAACAAAAACTTTCAAATATCTACAGCTCTTGCATGAAAACTTTTGTGGCAAAATTAAACCTTAACCCTTTTCATAATTTCATCCATGTTTCAAAACTTGTGAGAAAAAGAATCATATATTACCTTCAGTCCTATATATAAGAGTCGGACATGAGGTTTATTTTGGTTCTAAATATAAAACCCTAATTTACTTTGTCTCCCAAATTTATAATTTTTCCCTATAAATATCATTATTAATTGCACATATTAAGAGAGGGGATCTCTTTCAAGGGGTAATTCTAATATACATGATTAGAGGCTATTTTAGGAAAATAAACACATTTATTACTAATAACTAAATTTTCTTTCTTAATATATACAAATTAGTTATCTAACTTTTCTATTAACCACCAGAGGGAGAGGGAGAGGGAGAGGGAGAGGGAGAGGGAGCACCTTGGACCATGCATAAAAGTGCAAGGAAGTGAGCTTTCCAAAGTTAGGTTGATCCATGTGAATGTTTAAGCTTTGACTCTGATCTATGCAGCACCCACGATCAACAGCCATATCAACCAATGTCCTTTGCTTGATCTCCCAAACAGTCCTGAACAAATACAAATTACGTCAGTAAGAAGCATCATCATCATCCCATTTGGGTTTGGTTAAAATAATGCAAATCTCATTACTTGTATATTAATTTCAGCTCATTGGGTATTTCTGGGATTTTCTCAACTGAACCATTCTCATAGATGATTTTATTCTTGATCGTAGGTGATCACAGTCCCATCTTAGTCAAGTCATGAAGAAGGTGCTTGTTCACCACAACAAATTCACCACTGAGAAATAAACAAAGCAGAACTTAGAAAACAAGATAGGGTATTAATAAATGGTTAAGATTCAATTTTGCCCCAGAAATTTTGACTTAGGAGCTGAGCATCTAGAAGTTAATTTTTAGATCAATTTCACCTCGGAAGTATTAAAAATGGAGCAAATTCTCCCAACAGTTAAAAAACTAATGTTGGATGTTAACATTTTTTTAATGATCAAGTGCGACATTGCTCCTTTTTTAACACTTGACAAAATTAATTAAAAAAATTTTTTGGATACTCATTACTCTTACGCCAAAACTTCTGGGGTGAAATTAGACTTTAACCATTGATAAAAACTAGACACAATAATAACTTGGGAAATTGACAACAAAAACTTTAAAACTCTTGGGCTGTAGATATTAGAAGTATATGGCTCAAAACACTCATTGTTTCCAAGAATCTGGCTGGTAGATGCTGTTGGCATAGGGGCTACAAGAAGTGAATTTCTCACTCCATTCTTTAATATCATATCCCTGAGTGCATCCCAATTCCAAAGCTTTGAGGGTATGACACGCCACATGTCTGGTTGAAGAATTCTCTGTGCAAATACAAAAATAATTCAAGACACTTGAAAATTAATGAGTGATGGAAACTTGGTAGTATGGGATACCAAGTCCCACGTTGAATAGAATGGATGCCCAATGGGATATTTAATTGAGTTGGTTCTCCCACCTCAATGGCTAGTTTTTGAAGTAGGGTTTCTTATCCCACTTAGGTATCCATCAAAAAGTAGGTTCAGTTTTTCACTCATGACTTTTTTTCTGAGAAAGATTGAAAATGATTTCACAATTATGTATATACTCCCTCTGATTCTTAATATAAGATGTATTTACCTAATTTAATTAGATTAAGGAAGTTAATTAATATGACATGTATTTTCTAAAATACCCTAATCATTTTCTTTAATTCCCTTATTCCCTCTCCTCCTTGATTATAGTTGAGGATTGAAGGAGTATCAATAAGAGTAAATTAAGAAAACATTGGCAAATATGAAAAATATGTTTTATATTTAAGACCAAATTCAACTCCCCAAATATGTCATTTATTAAGGACCGGAGGAAGTACATACACACCTTGCTCACAGGACTCCCACTATATGTTTCATAGGGGCCTTCCTTTGGAGCCAATTCAGATGAAGTTTTTAAAGCATGATAATATATTGTTGCAAAAATATCCTTGTACAACTGCTGAGCCTGCATCCCAGATCCAAGTAAATGAATCATCAAATCAAAGGTAACATCTAACTTAAAAGTGGAGACAACAAAACAGCCTCAAGAAAAATGATTTACCTGTAGTGAATCAAATGGCATGCCAAGCAGTATAAAAGTATCAGCAAGACCCAGACTCCTATACCAATAGGCCGGTGACGCAAGTTTGATTTCCTGCAGTCTCAACTGGATAGTAATTAACATCAATTATTTTATTAAGATTGGTCGTCACCACTGCAGTAACCTGAGACATCACCCAAAAAGCCCATGAAACCATTAAAAGTCATGTAAAAGACATGTCAGTACAAGAAAAGTACACACGTTTTTTCTCTCATTTTTGGTTTGCCACTAAAAAGTACCCAACTCAAAACTTCAGGAAGACGTGATTTAATTAAGGGTAAGGTAGCAGCATCAAACACCCTGATGTTATTTCACAATTGTACCCAGTATCCTAATCTTGTTTGTGGTGCATCCAACACCTTGGTGTTATTGTTCAAGTGCTTCTAGCACCCTAAATCATTAGAGTGCAGGATGTAACTAAAAAATAACATCAGGGGGTGCTGGATGTAACTTGAACATAACATCAGGGGATACTGGATGCTATTTTACTGTTTAACTAACAATTAACGGTAAATGGTACCTCTGCAAGTTTATCAAAGTCAAAATATCGATTCATAGAGCCTCTACTCCCAACAAGCTTAGATGGGTGAGACTCCATTGGAACACCCTACAGTCAGCAAGATAATGAATTCCAAATTGAGGGAAACCTTGATAAAAAAATAAATAAATGAAAAAAAAAACCAGATAAAAATGAGTCTTGTCAGTGAAGCATAGTAGAAATGCCCCACCTTCTCTCTTACAAACCGAGGCAGGGCAATAGAAGCTGGATTGCATACAGCAGTTTCTGTTGGACTTGTATACTGAATTATCTCAGTACACAAGTTTGAGGACTTAATTGTCCCTAGATTTTGCTGGCTACTTTTCCTATTGCAAGAGACCTAGAGAAAGGAAATAAATGACTTTCAGCAAGAGAGGAAAAATAAGAGGGATTAAACAGAAGAGTTATGCTGCAGTAGAAATTTAACAAGTCATGGTAGACCCCACCTTAAAAAGCATGTAAGGGTTCCAGTTTCAATCTGGGATTTTAGGATTTCAAACCAAAGATTTCGTGCCTGAATAAGCTTTTTTTGCTTTTCCCTATTTCAAGACAAAAGCACGTACGATAAGCATCACAGTAATAAACTGGAGAGGTGCAGTCAATACATACAATACATGTCAACAGCTAGTTGTCCCAATGGTACGCCACCGCCGTACTTGGATGAGGTCTTAGATTTGATCCTAGCGTTGACATATTTGAGTGCACGTGTGTGTTAAGATTTTAGGAAAACATACACCAAATATCCTACACAAACCAAGAGCGAACTTACTTCTCTTTCATAATGAAGATACAACTTCTCAAATTCTTCACCCCAGCAATCTTCCAAACCACATGCTTCATTAGGGCAAAACAATGACCATTCTCCATTACTCTTAACTCTTTCCATAAAGAGATCAGGTACCCATAGAGCACAGAACAAATCTCAAGCACGGTGCTCTTCTTGTAATGATAGCACCAGTTCATAATCAATACTCCTTCTAGTCCTTAATATAAGATATAGTTTATAGTTCAATTCCTTCATTAAAGTATATCTTATATTAAGGATCAGAGAGAGTAGATTGTAAAGTAGTATATGTAGAATAAACTTTTAATAATATAGTAGGACCATTTTTCCATGATAGAAATAAAAGAATACCCTCCAATTTAATTGCTTGGAAAATAGAGGAAAAGTTCCCTAGTGAAAATTTCATTAGTGAGAAGGATCCGGCAAATTTTTATATGCAGAAAGTACCGGTGCCTACAAATTTTGTACCTTTCCATGATTTTTTCTTAACTCCAAAAACTCAAATATATCAGCATGCCATGGCTCCAAGTACACAGAAAATGCACCTACAAGTGCAAAGCTCATAAAGGAAGGGCATTTTACAAGAACAACATACCTTTCCTCTTGCCCCCTTGATCAAAACAACGAGCAACTTCATTGAACAAATGCAGCATAGGAACAATACCATTGGAAGTCCCATTAGTTCCATGAATATAACTGCCTCTGGCTCGAATATTGTGAATAGGAAGCCCAATTCCTCCAGTTAACTTGCTGATCACAGCACACTCTTTCAAAGTATCCATTATACCTTCTATGCTATCTTCTTTCATGCACACAAGGAAGCAACTACTCAACTGCCAAAACACATGAAAAGCCAATTTTAACAACTTATTGCCATACTTATGAAGGGAAATAGCATAAAAAGGACAACATAACCAAAGGTTTGGGCTAGGGGCCTCTAATGTCCTAACTTTCTAAATGTTTTTCTTGTTTCCCTTGACCATTAGACTCTACACAAAATAGGTGACATTTTGATATTTTATGGACATAAAATGGTGCAATATTGAATTTTGTATGATTGTCAAAATATAAATCAAAACTTCACAAAATTTTAGAGTATTTTATATATGAAAAATTGTAAAGAAATTCAAATTGGCATCATTTCATACCCATAAGAGATCAAACATTACTCATTTTACGTAGAATCTAATATTCAAAAGAAACAACAAAAAAACATTTGAAAAGTTAGGACATCACAAAGGACATCAAAGGAAAGCATAACAGAAGCCCCAAAATGGTTCACCGAACAATACTACCTCTAGTCTCTAATATAAGATCTATTGAGGACCGAAGGTAGTAAGAACAAAAAGAATTAACGGATGGCAGAAGCATAATAAGTAGAAATCATACTTGAGGTATTGGAGTTCCAGCACTGAAAAGAGTAGGAGAAGCATGAGTGAACCATCGCTGAGACATGAGGTGGTATGTCCGTACAGAAGACTCAATGTCATCCTAGTGAATTCCCAAAGCAACCCTCATGAGCAAGTGCTGAGGCCTTTCCACAACTTTCCCTTGAACCTTTAGCAGATAGGATCTCTCAAGGGTTTTGAAACCAAAGTAATCATACTCAAAGTCTCTCTCATACCTAATCTCGCTGTCTAAATGAGAGGCATGCTGTAACCACAAAGGAAATAATCACAAACGTATGAACATGACATACTTTAAGATATTGATAACCAGAAACTATTGAATTTTTGGATATTGGTATACATTGTGGTTTTCCTTTCTATAAAAAGGAATTAAGTCAATTGATAAAATCTACCTCAAACTTTATGTACCTTCAATTTAATGTCTAACTAATCAGTATCTAATATTCTTCATACTCTTTTTCTTGTCGTTTTTTTTAATATATATTTTGGGCTTGTACTTTTTTTAGCCCCAAAAGACTCATGTTATATCTTCATTCCGCCTAAGCTGATGCTTTTTTTAGTCGCATCAGCTCCACTATATTCTTTTTTAATGCAATATTAACTTTTTTTTTTTGGTCCTACTGATCAAAAGGCTCTGATACATGTTGAATTTTTAGATATTACTCAATTGACTTAAATCATTTTGATAGAAAGACAACCAAAACTTATACCAATATCTAAAAATACAACGCCTATACTAATATCTAAACATTTAACCTAAAAATTCAGCACCTATATATACTAATAACTAAAAGTTTAAAGATACATTCATTATCAATTCATAGACATCATCAATTAAAAGAAAAGATATATTCAATTCAATGTCCAACTAACCGACCGACGACTCTCTTAATATCTAATATTCTTCCTACTCTTTTTTTTCTTTTTTTACTGGGCTTGTACTTCTTGAGTCTCAAATGCCTCATGGCCACTATATTCTTTTTCATGCAATATGAATTTCTTTCTTTTTTTCCTTATATTAATCAACAACAACAACAACAAAGTCTTTATCCCACTAGGTGGGGTCGGCTACATGGATCGCACGACGCCATTGTACTCTATCAAAGACCATAGATTTCGATATATTATTAATTAAAAGGTCTCTCTCAATGACCTCATTAAACGTTCGTTTTGATAGAAAAATAACCCCAACATATACCAATGTCCAAAATTTCAACACATATAGATAAGAAAAGATACCTTCATTATCAATTCATAGACATCATCAGCTATAAGAGGAGCCTTCAATCCGGATTTCTCATCAACATGATTGTACATGATTTTGACCCTGGAATCACCAGATTGACACTACAGTTAACAACAGATCTGCAAGCCCTGAATAAAGTAAGCATGTATACCATTTTCCAGAGATACTTGCGTCTCAGAAAATGACTCTTTAGAGTTCCTGTGGAGATTAGAAACGGCAATCCTAGCAGCCAACTGCATATATGATCATAGAGAGCAAAGATGTAAGCATAAACAGGCAGCCAGACATGGGAACCTTTTAAACCAATGTTCCATCATAAGGCCATCCTCAACCTCAAGTCTTTATTCAGTGTACACAAAACAAGGATTACGGGTTTGGGGCCTCTAATGTGTCTCTCTAATTATCTCTAATACCCTTAAAATGTCCTAACTTCCCTAATGTTTTTTCTTGTTTCTTTTGATTATTACATTCTATATAAAATGAGTGGCAAAATATTTTGATATTTTATGAATATAAAATATAAAATAGTGAAGCTTTGATTTTTTTTTTTTTTGTGATTTTTTGAAGAAAAAAATCAAAATTGCATAATTTTAAATATATATTTCTTTTAATAATAGTAAAAAAATCAAAAACTGCAAAATTGTATGCACATAAGATATCAAAATTCCATTCAATTTAATTACTTAGAATCTAATGATAAAAAAGCAAAACAAAATTGCGGAAGTTAGGGAATTACAAAGAAGCACATTAGAAACCAATGTCTGTGCATGGTCGTGGCTAAGTCAGCGCAAGTCAGGTTTTGCAAGTCCACTCTAATTTCCAAAACATATTTTTGAGAAAAACATTAGTGAGATTAGCCATGTTATGTCACGAAATAAACTTGCATTCATGATAACCTTTTAAACCAATGCTCCATCATAAACCTATACTGAAGTCCTCATTCAGTATATGGATCCACAGAACAAGAATTGCATACCAATTAAAAAGTGATGAAGACAAATCACATCATCAAGATCATAGAACTAGTGGTACCGAATTGAACACAAGTCTATCGGCAATCCAAACATACTACCCACAAGATCTAAAATCAAACACCGAATCCATAAGTAAGGGCTAGGCACAAGAAAAACTCACACAGGCATAGTCAGGGTGGTTGGCGGTCATCGCAGCGGCGGTTTCAGCCGCCAATACATCGAGTTGGCTGGTGGTTATACCCTTATAGACACCGGCGCATACTTTTTGCGCCATCAAGACGGGATCACAATGCTCAGTGCTCAGCCCATCACTGAGCTTCTCAATCGAGCGGTTATCTCATCAAAATGATCCACTTCGTGACGTGCATCTCTCTTCACGACGGACATTTCTGACAAACCACAGAGATGCGTTTCTATGAAGAATGAGAAGATTAGGCGCCAACATACAGCAGATAATATGGCGGATGAGGCGTGGGTTTCAAATATGGAAATGGCTTCCTTGGGAAGTTTGCACGAGGTTCGGCATGGGTTCGAAAAATATTTTAAACATTTATGTAAGAAATTAGAAATTTAGAGTGCTTTAATTATTATTTTTAGATGGAAAATCAAATAGAAATAACATTATCTTAATTTAGGCTTATACTTTTAACAAATTATTAATCAAGCCCCTTTGCCTAATTAAGGATTTTCTAATATTGTTAAAAGACTAAAATGTCCTCCTGTAGTTAGAAAGAAAAATTAAAGGATGTAAGCATAATTTCGGTTTTGGTTATTTAAGCTACATTTAATTGAGATTTTCTTTTTTTTTCAGAATATTCTATTAAATTTTTAGAAAAATTTCACTAAAAAATTCAAACATCTATTAAATTATTCCAATAATGATTGCAAACTCCTAAAGATTAATCGACCAGAATGCAAAGACCAATGAACAGTGAAGGAACAAAAGAGATAGGAAGAATGTCATATTTTTGTATAAAATTCAGAAGCACACAATTCATATTGGAGACTTCACCCCTCCACATGCTTTGAATAGCTAAACCGACTAAAACGGGATCAAGACACGAATTCTGTTGGAATTTTGGGTCTAAATTCTATGGGTTATGAATAAGAAGTAGGTTGGAAGAGAAGAGGGAAAATGAAGGAGAAAATGGTGTGTGGATAGAAGTCCCACATTGAACAAATTAAGAGAAGTAAGAGTGTATATAAGACTCTACTTTAAACCTCTAAAATGGGCCATTGGACCAATCCACTTTTGTGAATGAGTGAGAACGTAGGTAGGCCTTCATCTACCACACGCGCGCGCCGCCACCGCCATCCGTCCTTCCGACCCTTGGGCCAATCCACTTTTGCATGCTTTACTTGTAAAGCTACTAAGCGATTGCTTACCAGTAAGTTCGACATGAAAGATATGGATCTAGCATATGTTATTTTAGGAATTAAAATCCATAGAACATTTTGATAGGCTAGCATTGTCCCAAGCACATTATATTACTAAAATTCTAGAGAAATTTAAGAGTTTGAACATAGTTCCTGTGAAGAACCCTATAGACCCTAGTTTTCGTTTGTTGAAAAATACTGGCAAAGCTGTAAAACAAAAGGAGTATGCTCAAGTGCTAGGCAGTCTTATGTATGTTATGAACTGCACTAGACCTGATATTGCCTACACTGCAAGCATGTTGAGTCGCTTTACTAGTAATCCAAACGAGTATCATTGGAAAGCTATGGTAAGAATTTTGGGTTACTTGAAGCACACTTAAAACTTTGCTTTGCATTACGAGAAGTATCATGTAGTGCTATAAGGGTATTGATGTGATGCAAATTATTGGATCACCAGCTCTAACGAAACAAGATCCACAAGTGGATATGTGTTCACCCTTGGCGGGGGTGTTGTGTCTTGGAAGTCATCCAAGCAGACTTGCATTGCAAGATCAACTATGGAAGCAGAATTTATTGCTTTAGATAAAGCTGGTGAGGAAGCCGAGTTGATTCGTAATTTTCTTGAGAACATTCCTAATTGGCCAAAGCCGGTACCGGCAGTGTGTATACACTGTGATAGTCAAGCAGCTATTGGTAGGGCTAAGAATGTCATGTATAACGGTAAGTCTAGACATATACGTTGAAGACATGATACCGTTAGATAATTACTCTCTAATGGAATCATCTCGATTGATTTTGTGAAATCAAAAGAGAATATAGCGGATCCATTGACTAAATGGATTTATAGAGAGTTGATTAGAAATTTGTCAAAAAGAATAGGTTTAAGGCCGATAAATTGTTGATTATTGCTGTAACTCTACTTAAATAAGTTGAGATCCCACAAACTAGGTTCAAAGAGACAACTAAGTGATGATCGACTGTAAACATTGTGGAGTTTTAAACTCATACTCATTCCTATGACAAAATAGTGCATATATATATAAGGGTAAGCATTTAGGCTTTTCATGGTTTCTTAATCTGATGTGTTCAGATGATGTATATTGACTTACATCACAAGGAATCACCTATGTGAGTGTGAAGTGGGGGTCGCTTCTATGAGAATTTAAAACGGCCAATTCTCTAGAACACTAGCAGAACCAAGCAGCTGTCTAAGGCCAAGATGGGCACAACATGAGGACCAACGATGCTAGAAGAGCAATTGTGTAACACCTATTGTCTTGGTATACACTAAAGGTCGATGGTTCAAGACAATGCGTCCACCGATTGACCGAGTATATTCGATAGGTTTTTACTAGAGAAGGTTCAAAGGTTACCCCTACCTATCTCGATGCAATTGCTTCTCGTAGAGGAATCGCACTTTGCATACATGTTCATTTGCATTTGGTCATTATGGACTAACTTCTTATCCATATGGGGGATTGTTGGAATTTTGGGTCTAAATTATATGGGTTATGAATAAGAAGTATGTTGGAAGAGAAGAGGGAAAATGAAGGAGAAAATGGTGTGTGGATAGAAGTCCCACATTGGACAAATTAAGAGAAGTAAGAGTGCATATAAGACTCTACTTAAAACCTCTAAAATGGGCCCTTAGACCAATTCACTTTTGTGGAGGACTGAGGAAATAGGTGGGCCTTGGTCTACCATACGCGCGCCGCCGTCGCCGTTCGTCCAGCCCGGCTCAGTTTGGTTCGATCGGTCGCCGCCGCCGCCGGTCCAGTCCGGTCCGTGTGTGTGTGAGATTAAAAAAATTATTTTTTTATTATTAAATTATTTTTTGTTTGTTCAAATAATTCTTGAACTTTTGTTTAATTCTTTTTTTACCCCTCATTGATTCTCCCAACGGCGGCTGTAGCGAAACGCTGTGACCGAACTGGTGCTTCCGTTTTGGTGCGACCGTCGGCTTCGTTCTGAGTGTTTGTTCGTACGACGCACCAGTTCGCCAGCAACAGTAAACTTTCGCTTCTGTTCGCTACGTTCTGGTATGTCTATTCGCACGACGCACCAGTTCGCTCGCAAGAGTCAAGTTCATCTGATCAATTTCCTTCATCTATAAATAGAACGTGCTAGTGACAGGAAAAAATTAATCAATCTCAAAATACTCCTCTCTCATATACTGCATAGTGTTTTCTGCAATCATCTCATATCCTGTGCGATTCTGAAAGCAGTCTCATTGTGTTCGTTCGGGCTTTTGATTGATAGTGCCATTATTCTGAAGACGTAATTCGTTCAATCCTGTGAGACAATTGTTCGAGCACCTTGGGCATCCATATAGAGGGAACAAATTGTCTTAAAGAGACAACGTACGTTGGACTCGGATTTTATCAAAGTTCATTATCATTTTCGGCAGTTTTGTGAGTTTTCCTATAGTATACATAACTGTTTTGTATTTATAGATTATGTCATCTTAGTTATACAGATTCTTATTGAAATTTTTACATTGATAGTACATTCAACAAGAAGTTCTTCACTAGAGTGACCATTGAAGCCATAATCTTGCAGGTTGAAGGTGAGGAAGGAAAAGCTTTCATTCCACCATGATTAAAAAAAAAACACAAACAATAGAGGGTGGC
The DNA here is from genome assembly GCA_037074505.1 of Albizia julibrissin. NCBI lineage: Eukaryota > Viridiplantae > Streptophyta > Magnoliopsida > Fabales > Fabaceae > Albizia > Albizia julibrissin. The sequence goes on from CM073485.1 coordinate 29,519,715, forward strand.
TGTCCAAAGACATTCTCTCCTCAGCCCACCCCATTTGATACCCATAATGCTGCAAACACAAGAGTAGCTTCACACACACCTCCTTCCCCAGAAGAGTGAAAAACCAACTAGAGTTTGATAATTAAACCAAAAAACAACAACAAAAAAGCAGTAATCATAGTAGAACCAAGCCAACCTCCAACACAAACAAAATTAACCTGCAAAAGAAAGAAAACACATAACCAACTAGACTCCCACGTAAAGAAAGATAAAATTAAAACACAAAGCAAAATTCTAGCAACTAATAGGGGTAACCAAGACTCTAAAAATACTAGCAGATCTCCCCCCAGCCCTGATAGTACCAAAAATACAGCATTCATGGAGTTTGGGTGGTTGTAAGCCAACCACCGGTCATCCGAGAAAAAGCCAGAGCAAGAGAAACTTCCACCGATCCCAGATTCAATCCATTCCATAGCTTCAGCATCAGGTTCTGTAGAGCCTTGGTCCCATCCGTCTTAAAACCTTTAGCCACCAACTTCAACTCCTCAACCCCTTCAAAGCCTTGGTCTCTTTCATCTTAGTACCGCTAAAACTGCTAGCATTAAGAACCTCGCTTAGCCTCCGAATCGCAGCCATGAAACCCAAAAATTCCTCATCCCACTTCACAAGTTCCTGTTCCAGTGCTATCTAATTGGGTTGGATTTTAGCATTATCAACCCAATTAAACACTAAAAATATTATGGAATTACTGACAGATTTTTTTCTGTTGGCAATTACCGACAAGTTACTGACAGAGGATCTGTTCTTTCAACCATGTCATATATTTGTATGAATAAAGTCTTTGTTTATTATTATCAGACTCGACTACGAATCCTTTCAGTTTTATCCATAATCTGACTTTCTCAGTTCATCATTTTTCAGTACTCTCATTAATAAATCATAATCAGATTATTACGTGGATGTTTGAAATAGCGGTTGAAACTTTCAATCGTATTTTTTAATCATGATTTACGATATACGAGATAGTTTTTACGGTCTACGAAATAGTTTTTACGATCTACGAGGTAAATATGTGGAGGAGTTTTATCTCAATTTACGTGAATCTCTCCTTATATACATAAATATTATATTTATTTTTTGAATTGAAATATTATATATAGAGCTTGTTTGTTTGAGCTTATTTGAATCGGGCTTATTATATAAGCCCGATTCACGTAAATCGAGATAAATCTTCTCCACATATTTATCTTGTAGACCGTGAAAGCACTTCGTAGACCGTAAAAGCACCTCGTAGATCGTAAAAACTACTTCGTAGACCGTAAAAGTTACTTCGTATTCCGTGAATTATAATTCATAAGCACTTATGAAATTTTCAACCGTTGTTCCAAACAAGCACATATAAAGCCAAAACAGCTCAACTAGTAGCGCGAGGTCCAGTAGTGATAAATTGAGATTTTGTCGGTAATAAGTAGTTTTTAATTTGTAGTGTGAGAATCGTAGCTCAATAATTAAATAATATATGGATGATATTTTTTTGAAAAAGGACAAAATGATATAAATAATATTTTCTTATCTTACACAGCCATAAAAGAAATAAAACTGTAACGCAGTGAATTGAGTATTTCTTAAATACTAAAAAAAAAAGAAGGGCTACAAATAATAAAAGAGTGGAAATTCAATCTAGCTTAAAGGAGTCAGTTGGGTTAATTTTCCTCTAAGCTGAACTGGTGTATAATCCAGCCCTCAACATATCAGAGAATGGCATCCCTTGTTGCCTTTCCACCTTTTCTTTCTTGCAATTTATGAAGAATGATTATCCAGACGTTGTTGTTGAATTCGGGCCTGTTTGTGATCTCATTTAAGAGGGAAAAAAATTCATTTGGAGGGTAAAAGCTCATTTGACATCTGCGGACGCGTTTGTGAACACATTAGCTTTCACTGGGCTTTTAGAAAAAAATTTACTTTTTTTAGAAGCTCATTGAAGTAGCTTCTGGCTTTTTTTCACTGGATTTAGAAAAAAAAAGCCACCTCTCCTACTGTCAATCCAAACACAAATCACATTAACAATATGACTTTTTTTCCATTTGACTTCTACAAAAGCCACATTAAAAAAAAAATCAATTTTCCACTGTGTTCCCAAATAGGCACTTCTTTCTTATCGAAATCATTAGACATAGTGAGACATTCCTAATATGTTTCTTTTATGACGACTGAAGGTTGGGTGATATGAATATGAATCTTGGTGTGGGGGTGGGGGATTAAAATGCAAACGATATAGTCACCTGGATAATGAGCTGTTTTAACTTTTTTTTAAAAAAAATTAAAAAAATGTACGATGTTTGACTATGAGCAATTTAATATTTTTAAATTTATATTTTTATAATCATCTCTAATAAGAGTGTGTTTGGATATAATTTTTAAGAATAGTTTCTGAAGAAAAAGTGAAAAAATGATTTTTTTAATAGATTATGAGAAGAATAGATTATGGAAAAAAATGATTTTAATAAAATGAGAGTGTTTGGGTATTGGGTTAGGAATCACTTTTTTTAGTGGTCAAATTACCAAAAAAACATTAGCTTTTGTGATAATTACATATAAAGTATAATGTTATATTTTATTAACAATAACAGAAGAAAACTTCTAACAGCATTAGTTCAAATTTAACGATTTTGTTAAATTTGCACCTTTTTAATTATTCATTGTTATTTTTGCACCTTCCAAAACTTATTTGTACCAGACACCCCTTAAGAAACGCTTGGTTCTTAAATTTATACTTTAACCTAATATTTAACATTAAATTTCTTAATAAATACAAAAAATGGAATAAATTTGTCTATATGTGATATTAATTAATTTAACTAATTTTTTAATATAGTAAAAAATAAAAAAATTAAATTAAATTTCTAAATTTTTTTAATTAAATTTATAGGATAGATGAGAGAGAATTTCAGAAAAAAAAAGATAGAGGAGAGAGAGGGGGGCGTAGGTCCCACAAGGCTGAAAAAAAAAGTATGGTTTGTTGCGTGAGGCCCACCAGAAGAAGAGATGTGTCAGGCCCACAAACTAAGAAAAGCAAAAAAAAAAAAAAAAAGAAGTTTTCCCAAATCCATAGTTTTAGACACCAAAACCATAGTTCCCAAAAAAAGATGTGTGTTTGGTTAATTTTTCTCAAAACCGCATGATTTGACAACAAAATCATGGTTTTGAGCAACATCTAAACACTCTAAATTCCATTCCCTACATCTTTGTCCCCCCCCCCTTCCATTATTCCCTAGATCCCTCACTCCAAATATTTTAGAATTTTTAATGAAATATTTTTAAAGATATTAAAAGTTAAACTAAAGTATAAGTTTTGAAAATAAAGGAAATGTATTATACTTTACGCAGCTTAGTTCCTTTCATGATATGATTGATTTGTTACTTGAGGATAATACTAGTGAGGTATCTATAATGTTAGTTATTAGTAATATATTTATTTAGGGTTAAGGTGTTTAAATAACTTTCAATTTTTCTAAAAAGTGTAAAAGTAATCATAAAATATTTTTTTAGAGTAAAAAAAATAATAAATATTATAAAAGAGGGCAAAAGTAACCATGACGTTAACAGACGTTAATATTTGTTAATGTGAATTTTTTAATGAAATGTTAAGGTGCTAAAATAGTAATTAACTTATATTAAAAGTGTAAAAGTAATCATAAACATTTTGGATGCAAAAGTAACTAAAAAATGACTTCTTGAACATTAATTTATAAGTTTTTCTTTGTCTTTTGTATTGTGAGTGTACTTCAATTTGGGGATTAAAATGACAACTTATGAATTAATAGGGGTGTGCATCAATTTGTCGTCCCGAAATTTTTTTTAGGACGGGACAATTTCAGGATCGGGAAAATTTTTTCGGGATCAGGAATGAGACTTCTCAATCACGACTTTTTCCCGATCCTGAAAATATACATATATTTATATTTTTATAAAAAAATATTTAAGAAGATAAGATCAAATATGAATAAAATGTGAAAATTCCTAATACCCTCAAGGTAATATATATTCTTATAATTTTTTTTAGTTAATTTCATTTATTATTTATTAAATAATTCTAATTTTTTGTTCTTGTCATTGTGCTTTTTGTAGCTGAATTGACAATTTTAAGTATGTATTGAACTAATTATATATTTGTGTTGGACTAATGTTGTACAATATGATATCAAACAAATTATGTATTTGTCTTAGACTAAAAGAAACACACACAAAAATGAAAGGGGTCGGGATCGAGAATGATTTTCATTCCTGAACCCTTTTCGGGATCGAGATCGGGAATGACATTTCTCGATCCCGTCTTATCCCGAGAACACCCCTATGAATTAATATTCAAGAAGTTGCCTTTTTTTTTTTTGCGAGAATGATGAAATGAAAGAAATTTGTCACCCTAACTTCAAAAGCTAAAATCCCTAACAAGAATCATTGGCTTTAAAAGTACGGTCATTGCTAATGTTGAAGCAATCTCATAACCAACGATGAGAAGATTCTAAGGCATGATATCTTAGAGGAAAACTAAAATCCCTATGGTGGCATATGCATATGGTAGGATTATACGACAAATGAATTTAAATTCTGAGATGACTAGGGGTGACGTGGATTTTTTCCAACCCTACCATATGCATATGAGATCTTTCATTGCCCTAGTTTTCCTCTCAGATATCTTCCTTTAGAATTCTCTCATCTTTGGTTATGAGATTGTTTTAACATTAGTGATGACGGTAATTTTAAGGCCAGTGATTTATGTTGGGGATTTTAGCTTTTGAAGTTCCGGTGACAAGTTTCTTTCGCTTCTTCATTCTCGCTAGATTAAAAAATAGGTGACTTCTTGAACATTAATTCATAAGTTTTTTTTTTACTTTAGTCATTTTAATCCCTAAATTGATAAAATACTCATAACACAAAAGCCAAAAAAAATATTATGTATTAATGTTCAAGAAGTCACTTTTTAGATACTTTTACATCCAACTAAAGTTTATGGTTACTTTTATACTTTTGGAATTAGTTAATGGCTACTTTAGCACCTTAACATTTCATTAAAAAGTTTACATTAATGGAAGTTAATGTCCGTTAACATCATAGTTACATTTGTCCTCTTTTATAATGTTTATGGTTACTTTTACTTTAAAAAATAGTTTATAATTACTTTTACACTTTTTTTTAAAAAAATGAAGGTTATTTAAATACCTTAAAAAAATAAATGTACAAGGAAATCTAGGATGTTTGACTATGAGCAATTTAATATTTATAAATTTATATTTTTATAATCATCTCTCACAAATTTCATTCCCTAGATCCTTCTCTCCCCGCCCCCCTTTTTGGCAGTATTCCCTAGATCCTTCACTCCAAGTATTTTAGAATTTTAAATGAAATATTTTTAAAGATATTAAAAGTTAAACTAAAGTATAAGTTTTGAAAATAAAGGAAATGTATTATATTTTACTCAGCTTAGTTCATTTCATGATATGAGATTGATTTGTTACTTGAGGATGATACTATTGAGGTATCTATAATGTTAGTTATTAGTAATATATTTATTTATTGTATAAAAAAGTAATATATTTTCTTATTTATTTGTATTTAATTATTTAGATATATATCTTAATATACGAAAATCTCTCTTAGGAATTAGGAACCGTTATCTGGCAATGGAAGCCACATTAGGTTTTATGTAGAGCTAATTAAAGATAAGAAGGCTTTAAAAATGTTGAAAAAAATGACATTTCTTCCTTAGATTATTGTTTGTATGGTCATTTCAAGATTTGGGTTAGTTTTAAAAATTCATAACTTATTTTAGAAAGCTTGGATTGAGTTGGTTCTTATCTCATTTTAAATTTTAGAACTCCTTTTTGTAATAAAAATGATAAATATATAGAACTTTGATAATGATTTATCAAAAAAAAAAACTTTGATCATGCCAACTAAGTTTATTTTGAGAATAAACTTGTTCTATCTTGTTCCTACCGGTTTGATATTTCTTTTCTTCACTTTAAAAATTCATATGTTGAGGCACACGTATCCAAATGAAGTGATTTTGAACTTGTTTTAAAAGCTCTGAAAGTACGTTATAAATAAAAGAAACACACACAGATTCAGATTGGCCCAACTGATGTAGTTTATTCTGTGTCTGTGTGATTGTTATGTTTGTAAACAAGAAGTTTGTTGACAAATTCCCCAAATTGTTGATAGATTCAAAATCCAAATTATTGTCCACTATGAAGGAAAAGCCAAAAGCATAGGGGTTGAATTACTCAGCTCATTTACGTGACTGGTTCAAGTTGAATTTTAAAAGAGAACTGAAAATTAATAAAGATAATAACTAGAATCTAGTATGGGTGTATATTTCGATGTTGTAAATATGGAGAAATATGTTAAGTTGCTAAACAAGAATGAACTAATCTCATTTACAAAGATTATCAATGAATATAATGAATTTTTCCTTCTTGGAAGTCATGACTTAGGGACCTATTAATCCTCTTTTGAGTGAGGACTTTGACTCTCTTTCAAATTTATAAACCTCACACTAAGCCCTCTATTTATGGAGCTTTACCAACTAATATATTCTAACTCTCTAACACGCCCTCTCAAGTTGACATCTCTTATAAGTGTTAACTTGTTAATATAAATAATAGGGTTTAGTGAAGGGAATTGAATCAAATCATTTTGATCTTGTGAATAACACTTTTAGGAGACATCTTCCTCTTTAACTTTCATGGAGACATCTTTAGAGTCGGGAAATCGGGTCGAGCCCGTCGGGCCGGCCGTTTTAAGCCCTTTTAAATCACGCCTGGGCTTAAAAAATGGAGCTTCATAAGGAAGTCGAGCCTAAAAGGACCCACCCTAGAGGGTCGGCCCTGCAGGGCCGAGGGCTGGCCCATTAGACCTTTTAGCTTTGTTTTTTGTTTTAATTTCATTACCACTCCTACTCATGTCCTTACTGACTCATCCCTAAGAATCTTAAAATTGCTAAATTTATATATGATGGTAATTTACTAATTCTTGATATTTTTACCCCTTAAGTAGAGTCTACTACTTAAAGTGAAGTACAATCAAAATTCCTTGAAATTGATGATAGTAGTGAAGAAGATGAAAACGATAGTTGTCATAATCATGTCGCTTAGAGTGTTTAGATTTTTGCCTTCTTATACTTTGTATGAGACTATGAATTACTTGTACACAATATTTTTTATCTTTGATTATGAATTATTAATTGTATTTATTTTATTACATGAGATGTGTAAATGTATAGTTAAATCTTGTGAAAATGACTCCTGGCCCTGGCCCTGATGCTCTCTGGCCGGGCTTTGAAAAAAAAACAATTTTTCTTTCCTCGGGCACTGTAGGGCCGGCCCTGATTCCCACCTCTAGACATCTTGTTCTTGATTACTCCATTTTTTAATTTGTATATCTTCAACGCACACTTCCACATTGAAGACAGCAAACTCATTCATTCTTCTTTAATTGACTTCTCCAAATACTGTGGCAGATTATTCAAGAGTCTCCCCTTTACAAGCAACAATGAATCTTATATTCAATTTTCTTGAAGCCAAGCATATTCACCCTTACCATCATTTGTTTAAAGAAGCCCTGCTGCTATAAGTGACCATTGTCTGCTTGAGAATCATAGTACATGGCAGTTTTTCAAGCCCCCAATCATATATCTAATGCCACAACAATTTCTTCAAGCATGTGTTACCACCACCACTGCTCGGCGCTTGTTTGGGATGGTTTTTGGGAGGCCCAAACGTGTGATTGAAGAGGCAAAAGCAAGGTTGGCAGCTTTTCACTTTTTGAGCTTTGTTCGAGAGGGCGTTTCACTAAATGGGCTTATACATTTAAGTGGCTTATGATTATTTTCATAAGCCACAACCCGTGGTTTCATATCACGATTGGCAGCTGAAATAAGCAGAAATACCGTTACAACATTAAATGCCTGTTTTTTTTTTTTTTTTGGGTACCAATCCTCATTTATTTCTCTCTTTTCCCTCTTATCTCTCTTCTCCATCTCCATTTTTGCGTCGCGCAGACACATCTCTGTGATTCTTCTCCCTTATCCTCTCGGCAGTGACCAGCTTCTTTTCCTTGAAATTATTCCTTTTGTTTCTAGCGTCTCTGTCCTCGTCGTCTTACGGTGAGTTCTATGATTTTTCGCTGATAGCTGTGATTTTGTTGTCCGTCTCAGTCTCACTAGCCGTGTGTGTTGAAATCAGGCACCTTGACTTAAAGTCCAGCGGAGTCTTGTGGTGTGCGTTCGGAATCTTTTCACGCTTAGGCTGGCTGATCAGTGCATGCAAGGCACTTTGTGGTTGCCTAGCTTTGAAGTGTTGATCTAATCTTCAATCTACTTTACTCATCGATCTCTTCTCTGTCGGTGGCTTCTTTTGCGTGGTAAGCTTTAAAGCTTCATTTAACCAAGATTTCTCCTATTACCAAAAGTTCCAAACCTGTTCTTTTAATGTTTTAATCTATTAGAATGAAAGGACCTATACTCTGCTTTAGTGTCCGATCTGTCCTCTACCGTTGGTTTTATTTTGGTCTGCTGTAGTCCTCGATTTTTTTCCTGGTTTAGTCGCATATTTGGTCATTGTTAGTGGTGGAAACTTCTGTTTTGATTGCTTACTGCTGCTTAATGAGATTTTCTATCCAAATTGTAATTCTGGATTTCAAAAGTCTATGTTCGAAGGAAAAAAAAACGATACAATTTTTTTCTTTTGTAATTCTGGATTTCAAAAGTCTAGTTTAGTCTTTTTTTTTTCTGGTTTAATGTTTCTTAATGGGATTTTCTGCCAAACTTGTGCTTTTTTTCTGCCAAAATTATTATATTTTTTCTGCCAAAAAAATGACTGTAATGCTGTGTTGTTACCTATAGGCTATGTTTGGCTCGATGGAGGGGAGGGGAGGGGAGGGATTTTAATGGAGGGGAGGGTTTGAGAGATATTTTCTTTTACCTTGTTTGGGTTGACAAAAAGAGAGGGGAGGGGAGGGAAAATATTTTTATATGGACAACTTTGCTCTTATTTAATTTAATTTGTAATTAATAACTTTCTAACATATTTAATAAAATATAATTACATAAGGAATTTAATAAATAAAATTATAATTTTATAATTATAAAAAATAAATAAATAAAATTATAAATGACATTTACTATATAAATTATAATTTTGTAATTAAATAATGAGAAGGATATTATGTGAATATTTTAAAATGTTATGGACATATTAATTAATTTAAGCTCAAACATTAACATTTCCTTCTAAATCTCCCAATTTTGAAGGGGAGGGCTAAAATTCTTCTTCCCTCCTAAAATTTTTAGTTATCCAAATAAGGGGAGGTGAGCAAAATCCCCCAATTTCCCTCCCCTCCCCTCCCCTTATACCAAACAAACCCATAAACACACACCTACAGACTGATGCGATTTTTTTTCTTTTGTTAAGTTAGGGTTTTTGGTCATAAAATTATGTTTTGAGCTTTTGCTTGTTCTCTCTGGTCTGTGCATTTGTTATCCGTCAAATTTTTCCTATAGAAATATGAACATCAAAGCAGTATAGGATGTAGATTTATCTGAGATTTTTATCAAGGCATACATTGAGCAAATATACCAAAAACAACACCAAGGGATGTCATTTGCAAAGACAAGTTGGAAGAATATTGTCTCTACATTTAATATACACTGAGAAGACTTGGAAAGTATATGAGAAGAAACAATTGAAGAATATGTTAGATATTTAAGAAAAGATTTTAAGATTTGGGATGCCTTAAACAAAGAGACAAGTGTAGGCCGATACCTTACAACGAATAATGTCAGGTATTGTAAGACCCCGCCTTATATACCCCTCATTATTGATATTAACCAGTGTATTAATTGCGCAGTTCAATGGGCATATAGGAATATCATAAATATATTGATAATATTGATACAATATGCTTGATTATATTACAGGAGTTCCCCGCAGGGATGTACATAATAATTACAGACCTTAAAATAATAAAAGGTCTTTAGATAACCAACTGCTTCTCTTGATCTGGACCGGAACCTTCAAATGCCCGAAATTATGATTATGTCATCTGAGCCGTTGCCTGCTACTGAAAACTTTATTCATTTATGGAAATGGTGAGATTTGGGGGAATCTCAATAGTAACATGCGATCAGACATATAAAATGTGATAATAAATATGTAATGCACAATGTTATGTAAGATGCAAACTCATATTATGTTGTGTGTACACTGTCCAAGGTCAAACGACTGTTTGGATCCCTGGCTTAACTTGTGTACCTCAGGTAGATCCTAGACCACAGCTAGGTCGTGTGCCCTAAGCACTGTCATGTTACAGAAGATGTCATACACAACATACAGATATTCACATAGTATATGAAAGAAAGAGTTACTACCTGAAATGTGCCCTTTCCTTTCCTGTTTATCGGTCCAAATTTAGGATACATGAGTTATTAGTCATTCATAATTCCTTCTAAACTCATTGTGTTGGTTATCTTAGCTTAAAAATACTAAATGACTAAAATGCCCCTGGGGACCCGATCTAAATCCCTTTATACCCGGTGTAATTGTACTTTATCAAAAATTATGACTCACTACACAATTTCATATGTAGGATCCATTTTTGACCTCTGATTAGTCAATTTCCAGCCTAAATTATAAAAAAATACCCCTGACAGCCCCTAACTTAAGGTTTTAAAGGTAATTTTGTCATTTAACATTCTAAGGCCTTTATTCACCATATTATATATGTTCCCTACATAATTTTCCATTCTAAACCTAATGGAATAAAAAAAACCATGAAATTCCAACTCTAACCCTCCCAAACAGGTCTAGCCAAAAATATGAAATTGTGAGGGAAAATGAGTTCTTATGTTTTAATCTTTAAAACACCCTTCTTTTCACTTCTAGTAATATGTTTAAGCACTTAAACACCTTTTTAACATGATTAGTATGAATTTGGGCAGCACTCCCCCTTAAGATTTGTGCATCCCAATCATAAAAATAAAGCCAAAACAACCACAAATTCACAACAACAACCAACAACCATCAATAATCATCAAGATAAAACAAGTTTCCAAGCTTATCATGATTTATTTTTCTTTCTCTCTCTAAACCGTGGGCTTCCTCTCTCTCTTCCCTCTTGATTGTGCTTGCTAAACATGGTTTTCAAGATGGAGAAGAGATGCACAAGAGATTGAAGCCAAGAACAAGTGAATTCTATAACCAACTCACATTGATCTTGCTCCTTGTACCTTGCTCTTTCTCTTTGTTCTTATGTTTTTGGAAGACACTCCCTCTCTCTTGTTCTATTTGTTAGCTGAAATAATGGCCAAGGAAAGATGAAGAAGCTATTAAAAAAAATATATCCTCTTCCACCTCCTCATAATAATATACTTAATTGGAAATGAATATGTGCATGCTTTACTTGGCCATAATTTTTCCTCTTGAATTAATGTGAGTCAAGTAAATTCATTTTCTCTTACTCTCCTTTGTTGAACGAAATATCTCTTAATTTGGAGAAAATAATTTCTTCTTGATTTATTAGTCAAATGATCATTTTGCCCTTACATTTTTTCCATTTTTCGTACTTTGCAGGAAAGCTGGCTGAATTTTCATCAAATTTTGAAAATTCACATCTTTATTTATAGATGTCCAATTGGTATGGTTATAAAGGCTATATAACCCTTATTAAGTATAATTTAAGGAAAAATATAGTCTTTAGCCAATTGGAAGCTCAGAATTCTCAGAAGTACCATTTTTTTCGATGCTTTCATAGAAACTTGCCAGTGTTACTGGGCTAATTTCAAAAATACATAACTCTTAGTGTACAGCTCAAAATGACTTATATGATATATCAAATTAAAGCTTGATAAGTCTACTTTCATTCTGAAAAATTTTACAGGCATTGGAAATCATTTGCCTATTTAAAAATGTGACACAACATGACTGCCATGCAGGAAAACACACTGGTAGCAAATCTTAATTCTTACAATTTTTGTTCCAAACATAATCATATTGTGTGTGAGCACTAATTGCCTTGTTTTGTTATTCCCTCTACTCTTTAATTCACCATTTATTCCCCTAATGCCACCAAGGTATAAGGAATTTTAGAGAATAAAATTATGCATTACTGGAATACTTGCTAAATCGGGCTTATTCTTAAGCCTCTAGTCCCAAAATTTGAGATGTTATAAGTATTATCTCTTATAGACATGTCTTTTACAACTTATGTAATAAATTGGTTGAACATGGGTTATGGAATTCTAAGAACGTAGGAGTTGAAGAAATGGTTGTCATGTTTTTGCTTACTATCAGACATGGAGTAGGCAATAAGATGGCGAAAGAAATATTTCAACATTTCGAGGAAATTGTAAGTAAGCTTCTTCTGTCACCGCTATTCCAAACACACCCTAGGTCATGTGGCACAGCTTCCAACAATATTTAGTCATGTTTCTTCTGCCCATTCCGAAAAACAATGAAGATTGACAGACTTTAGTAGTAACAATATTTCCACTACCAGTAAGAAGACTAAAAAACATGAATATGCATCCTCATTATAAAATTTGCAAAGATGAACTCAAGCTACTATCTTCTCTATCCATACTCCATACAGATTCATAATTGATCATCAGTGATAATGAATGGAGCACAACTAGCATTGAGGCTATACAACATTGCTCTGATTTTGTTAATAACCAACAAACTGTGATAAAAACCAAATTGACAACAATGGTATGAATTCTAAGAATTGTCAAGAAAACTAAATCTCTAGTTTTAATTGTAGAAAAATCCAATGAAAACTCAAAAGCAAGTAATTATCTTAGCCCCTGCCTTGATAAAATTCAGAACTCACTGTTTGAAGTAATAACCCTTTTGCACGAATAAGAAAGCACAAGAGGGTACCGAGAATTCTAGCAGCATCAAACAATATTGTCACTGAAACAAGAACCTGAAATTATGCTTCTTTTCCTCTTGTTGTTGGTTTGAGTACTCTCTGACACGTAACAAGGTTCAGTTGAAGAGATATGCTGATCATGTTCCTCCGAGATAGCTTCCTTTCAATTAGCTCATTATCTTCATCACTTATCTTCTACAAATAGCCACTGTCTTACTCTGTTCTAATTTTCTCCAGTAGGTAGCACTCCACATTCTTGACTTTGCACTCTTTCCCTTCACCATCACATTGATAGGCCATGCTTTGCAAACCCCTTTTTTTATTCTTTTTTTTTTCTTCTGTTATTCTTTGGCTTCATCCTTTTCCTTCTGGAGCTTAATCGGATTTGATCAAATCCTGTCTACATGCTCCATTCCTCATATACCCCCAAAGGCAGGAAAGGGAAGCACTTAGACATCTTTCATTTTAGAAGAATCATATCTATACGTGGAATCACAAAATCAATCGACAACAAAAGAAAATTTGAACGATTTAGATTTTAGAAATAGATTAGGGCACACGATCTTTAATCTGGAACTAGAGAGTGAAATTAATCATGGAATTGCAATCTTCAACAATGCTAACTCAGGAACTGTGAAGACCCGATGTGTCAATGGCAATTCATGGGTCTTGGATCGTGATTCTAATTTAGATATCGAAGCTACCTTGCCTGATATTCAGACCACAAGTTTATTGAGATATTGAAGCCTTTTTTTTTATTGTGCGATTATGGTTGATGACGTTATGCATACTGAAGCAGAAAAGAGAAAAAAGAGAGAAAGGGAAATGACAGGAGAGAAAATAGAGGATCTTGAGAGAAAACCACAATATGCATAACATAACTGAATTAGGGTACATGATGGAAACTAAATAACCACGTAGTACAGGACAAATGAGAATGAAAAGACTAATCTACCATTAATAAACTACATAATGACATAAATGTACTTCTAATGAATTCAATGACATAACAATGCCCCTCTTAAAATCATCCTTGTCCTTAAGGATGTGCTTGGCTTGTGAATTCTAGAAAATAATGGAGGATGCTGGACTAATACTCCCATGTGGCCTCGTTAGGGTTGTTACCTTCCCATTGCATGAGAACTTGGGTGACTACCTTGTTTTTTACTCGTTTGACACGACATTCCAGTATGGCAACAGGATTCCTAGTAACCGGTATTGCTGGTTTAGCATATGGAATTGGCACCATTGGTACTGAAGGATCCATACATAGTTTAAGCAGGGACACATGAAAAGTAGAATATATCTTAGATGTTGATAAAAGTATGGAGATAGTTTTTCTGAAGCCCTTCATGCTACACTCATCTGACGATAAGGTTGCAACTGCAAGTATACCTAGTCCCCCACTTCAAACGTATGTTCAGAACGGTGTCGATCGGCAAACTTCTTCATCCTATGTATTACAGCATTTAAATTTTTCTTAAGTTGTTGTAGCAGAGCTTCTCTCATGCTGAAGGAGCGGTCAATGGTATCCATGGAGGATTCAAGAGGTATGTAAGCAAGCTATAATGGGGGTGGCTGACCATAAACAATCTTGAAAGGAGTTGTTTTTGCTGAAGTATGATAGGTGGTATTGTATCACCACTCTACCAGAGGAAGCCATTGGGTCCAATCAAAAGGGTTTTGCCATAAGAAACAACAAAGATAATGTTCTAAACAATGATTGAGTACCTCACTTTGCCTATCACTCTGGGGATGATATGCAGTAGATAACTTTTGTTCAACATCCAGTCAAAGTAAGAAATCTTGCCAAAACCGGCTTATAAGCACAGGGTCACGGTTACTAACGATATTCAGAGGAGCACCATGCAATCTGTATATCTTATCAATAAATACTTATGCTAAGTCAGAAAGTACGTACGGGTGAGCCAAGGCCAAAAAATGTGCATATTTGCTAAGACGATTTACCACCACCCAAATAGTATCCTTTCCCTTAGATTTGAGAAGCTTCACAATAAAATCCATAGCTATGCCATCTGAATAGGTAGGGGTTGTAATAGACTCGGATAAGCTATATTCTCGGCCTTGCAATGAAGGCATACCTCACAATGCTTAATGAAAGCTTGAATGTAATTCATTATTGCCTTCTGATAAAAGAGAGATGTAATGCATTGGTAGGTAGCTCGAACCCCAGAATTTCCCCCTATGCCCCTAAATGTAACCACTGGATTATACACTGTTGTAACTCTTTTTTGTGTAGATCCTATGACTAATCAGTGCTTTCTCAATAATAGCCCATCTTGCTAAATGTATTTAAGGTGGGTAGTAGGGTGTTCTTAGAGCTCCTTAATGAGCTTGACTAAAGCCTTGTCACTTTTCCATTAATCAAGAATCTTATTCCATAATTCTATAGAGACCGGAGATACTGAGAGGTGAAGCAGCTCACCCTATGTGGCACGGGATAATGTATATGCAGCTCCATTTTTGGTGCCCTTCCTATATTTGATATCATACTGCAATCCCATCAATTTAGTGATCTATATGTATTGAGAGGGAGTGGAGAGACACTGCTCTAAAAGAAACTTTAGACTTCTTTGATCAGTCAAGATAGTGAAAGGCTAAATGCAAAGATATTGATGCCATTTGGTGACAGCATGAACAATATCTAACAACTTCTTATCATAAACTGAAAGTAACCTATTCTTGGGAGAAAATACTTTACTCACATATGCTACTGGGTGCCCCTGTTGAGATAGTATCGCCCCTATACAAATATTAGAAGCATCTGTTTCCAAAGTGAATGGTGAAGCAATGTCTGGCAATGACAACACAGGAGCTTATGTTAGTTCTTTTTACAATTTTATAAATGCACCCTCAGCTACTTGGGACTAATGGAAACCATCCTTCTTCAATAATTCAGTAGTTGGAAATGGAATCAACCTAAAGGACTTGATAAATCTTTGATAATAACCACATAACCCCAGGAATTCTCGCAACTCTTTTAGAGTTTAAGGAATAGGCCATTTCCTAACTGCTTCTAACTTTAAGCTATCAGCTACTACCTTGCATAAAAAAATCACATGCCTTAAATATTCAATGCTGCAGGTTGCAAAAGCATATTTAGATTTCTTCACAAAAAATTGGTTCTTTATCAGAATATCAAACACTATTTTTAGATGAGAAACATGAGAAGGCAGGTCCTAACTATATACTAGTATGTCATCAAAAAACACTAGCACATACTTTCTCAATAGACCCTCAAATATTTGATTCATGATAGTCTGAAATATGGATAGGGAGTTAGCCAACCCAAAGGGTATTACTAAATACTCATAATGACATGCATGTGTTTGAAAAGTTGTTTTATATATATCTTCCTACTTCATCCTGATTTGATGGTAACAAGATCGAATATCAAGTTTAAAAAATACTTGGGCAGTCCCTAATTCATCAAATAAGCCTTCAATTAAAGGTATGGGGAAGTTTATCTTTGACCATTGCATCAATGGTGTCCTTTTGCAATGTGGGGTAAATAGGTCCAGTACCTTCCTTTAAGATTACATGGTGGTCATAATTGTCTCGACATGGTGGGAGAGCTTTTGGCTCCTCAAATAAGGTCTCATACTCCTCAACATGCAACTAAATTTTGGCTGAAGTAAAAGAGCTTACTGTAAACTTCAAGATACAGTAGCTTTCGGGTACGAGCTAAACAACTAATATGCTATGAGGTTGATGTAATAATTTCTGCATTTTGGTATCAGATATCACCCTGCTTTTACTGGGCTTCAGTACCTCTAATCTCACCCAAACACCCTTTCAATCAAACTCCATTGTAAGCTCTTTACAATCCAGATGAATGACTCCCAATTCCCTTAACCAATGCATACCCAATATCATATCATATCCTACCAACGAAAGAAACATAATTTCTGCCTCAAACTTGACACCACATGAAGTCCATTTCACACTTTGTAGTTGACCAATTTGTCCTCACCCGCTTCAGAAATTCATTGGGGATTAATTTTCTACATACTAACCCCTCCTCTTTACTTAATGATTAATCTAGGAAATTATGATAACTTCTGGTGTCTATTATAATACTGATAACTCGCCTTCCCAATACTGAGAACTCCAGGGAACCAAATTTCTGTTCCTTCTCCATTCTTATTCGATCCTCCACATGCTTCAATTGTGACTGTGAGTGAATTCCCTCTACCATGGTAGTGGATCATCACTACTCAGATACCAATGATGCGCATAGAAGCAGAAAAGAGGCATAAAAGAGAAAGGGAGATGAGAAAAGGAGAGAAAACAAAGGAGTTTGAGAGAAAACCACAATATGCATAACATAATCAATTCAGAGTACATGACAGAAGCTAAATAACTACGTAGTACGTGTAGTAATAGATAATTGAGAATGAAGAGACTAACCTACCCTTAATAAACTTCATAATGACAGACATGGACTTCTAATGAATTCATTGACATAACATGATGGCTAGATTATATGAAGCAAATCAATTTGAATTTTGACAATGGATCTCAATATCTGATTTTCTGAAGATAGCTGAAGGAACAAAATTAGGATTATCGACAAAATCATCGTGGATGTGCGATTGATCTTTTGACGGAAAATCAAGAACAACCGGTCTAAAAAGTATCCATTTTTTTTTAAATATTCCTCTTAAAAATTAGCTTTACCCAGGCCAGCAAGCCATTTCAACAACATCCAATATATCTTTCTTCCAATAACCCACATTCCACAGAAGCAACAAACAATAAATCATTGAAAATCAATACATTGTCACACAATCAGAAGTAACAATATCAACACATTATCATCAACACAACAAAATCTCAACTTTGTGCACTTTTTATGATTTTTTTTATTTAAAATAGACTAATAGAGCTTTAAATTAAGTACTAGAACACTGAAATTGGATGTGTATATTGTAGGTTATGAATTTTAAAATTTTGGATAGGAAGTATGGAATATTCTGACTCACCAGTGGGACAGTCAGATTGCATGCAGGAATTTAGAAATTAGGTCTATGATTTAATGCTAGAAATTAACTTTCTTTATAGAGGACTAAAATAGATTTATGTAGGAACTTAAACCACCTCATTTGGAGTTTCCTAGCTTAATATATGATTTTTCAAAGTTCCCTAAAAATTAGAGGCATAAGTGGTTAAGTTTGGAAATTGATCACATTTTAGGGAATTAAAGTTAGTGATGGTTTGAGAGTTATGGGACAAGTTTAAGGGGTTAAATTTATTTAATGGAGTGTCTAAATTTCAGGGGAAATAGACATTCAACATGTATTAATTAGATACACAATAGACATAAGTAGAAAAGATTATCCAAGATAACCAACTATTCGAATAAAAAGGATAAGAGTTATAAGAGGGCTAAGAATAACATAATTTTAATTATGTTAATAAAATTGGAATGAGTAATAACCCATCTCTATATGGATTTCAAATTATAGGATTTGATATTTGCCTGAGCTCGAGGGGAAAATAGATTGGTGAAGGTAAATTACCAAAAAGGTCGATAGGTAGTAACTCTTGCTCTCGTATCTTATGTATTTTTTCTGTATGTTTGTTTGTACCATCAATTATATTCGTTTTATAAATAGACGGTTTGATTATTGGGTAGTTTCCTAAGGCCATAAGTCTCAATGTGTATTGTTGTATGAAGTGTATCCCTAGGTTGTAAGACTTGATATGCATTCAGTGTGAGGCTATAAGTCCTGATGTGCATTATTGCATGGGGTGTGTCGCTGGGCTATAAGACTTGCTATGCAATCTGTGTGGTAATAGACTGTGTGTCCTGAGACTGTAAGTCTTGATGTGCCTTTAGCATAAGGTGTATCCCTGGGCTGTAAGACTTGATATATCAGCTGAGTTGTATTGGACCAGTGTATCCCATGATTGCTGATTGTGCTGCATCTAGATTGTTGAATGCTTATTATTTGACGGTTTGTTTTGCATGCTTCTTGAACTTGCATATTTTATAATAGTATGTTGTTACTACTGAGATTCTTGTAACACCCTAAATTTTATTCACCAAAATTCCTTAAGCATTTGATTATATAAAATGGAATAAAATGGTGAATTTTGGTGCACTTGGAGTAGTCAAAATGTTGGAAATAGTGATTATGTGAAATTTTGGACAAGTAAGACAATAATCACAATTTTTTTCTTGATAAAGACCTAACATTGAAGCCTAAAATTAAGTATAGAAGAGCACAATATTTGGCCCAATTTATGATGAAAATTTTGGCCAAAAAGAAAAGGGAAGAAGGAAAACAATACTTGGTACAAAAATTTAAGAAATGTAAGGGCAAAATGGTCATTTGTTGAATAATCAAGAAGACTCTTGATTTTTCCATTATTAATGGCCAATTTTGGCCAAGAGAGGATAAGGAGATGGAAAATGAATTTTTGGACATAAATAATGCCATGTGGAAGCATTATGGGCCAAGTGAGAAAAATAAAATAAAATATTAAGACGAGCAAAAATTGTAATAAAAAAATATTATTTTAAGGAGGTGGAAATAGCTTATTCAAGAAGCCAAATTGCACTATGAAGAGGCTATGTTTCAGCCTAAAAGGGAAAGAAGAGAGAGAGAGAGAACAAGTTGGAGGAAGAGAAAGAGCAAAGAGAAAGAACAAGAGATCAAGAAGCAAATCAATGTAAGTTTCAAGCAAAATTCATATGTTCTTGTCTCTAAACTCTTGGGAATCTTTTCTAATCCTTAAATCATTCTTGAAATCACATGAAGCAAGAAGAAAATCAAGGGAAAGAAGGAGAAGGAGGTCACGGTTTTGGAAGAAGAAAAGAGAGAATCAAAGATAATTCGTGAAACCTTGATTTCTTGATAAATTCATGGTTGTTGTTGATGTTGTGGTTGAATTCTTGGTTTAGTTGGCTTGATTTTATGATTTGGGATGCATGAACCCTAAGGAGAGGTGCTGCCCAAATTTTGATTAATCATGTGAGAAGTGGAATTAAAGGGTTTAAGAAGTGATTTAAGGTGAAAAGAAGGTGTTTTGTTGATTGAAACTAAAAAATTCCATTTTTCCTAAATTTTCATGAATTTCAGATAGGGGATATTTCTTGGTGTTTGAGTTGAATTTTGACGGATTTTATGATTTCATTGTCTTTAGAATGAAAAATTGTGTAGGGTATGAAAAATAGAGTTTGGAGGCTTTGGGGGTGTTAAATGACAATTTTACCCATAAAACCTAATTGGTGGCTATCAAGGGTAAAAGCTAGAAATGCAGTGTGATTTTGCTAAAACTGAGGCGAAAAATGGATTCTACATATGAAATTGTGTAGGATTAGTCTTGGTCATAATTTTTGGAAAGATACAATTATATTGAGTATAAAGGGAATTACATCGGATTCCCTAGGAGTATTTTAGTAATTTAGCACTTTGGGTTGAGATAACCAACTAAATGAGCTTTGGAATAATGCATGACTCATTTACTATCAATTTGGAATTTTAAGATTTGACATTGGCCCGAGCTGGACAAAAGTTAAAGGACTGATATTAGTTAGGCATGGAAAAGAGTCCAGGTAGTAACTCTATCTCTCATATTCTATGTGATGGTTAATATGTATTGTTTGTCATGTTATGTACAATGACATGTGAATGGTGGTAATTCCTAAAGTTGGGTGTAGGAAAAGCACGAGTACCACCCTAAGGGAAAAGAACAGCCAGTGGGTACCCAATCTAGGTAGGCTAGTGGTAAGTATAGACATACAGTCATCTACTCTAGAACATCATAGCAAATAGGGGTCATACAGTCATATGATCCTAAACAGAGCATGCAGTAATGTCAGTAAGGGACAAACAATCATTTGTAACTAAACGTCAAGCAGTGTATCTTTATGATCACTGATTGGCAAGTAGGGACAAACGACCATTTTGATTCATACAAAATCCTCGTTTGATCTATAACATTGTTTGACAGACATGTGCACATCATTATTATTTGTTGCACCATATATTGCATTACATGTTTATCTTTCACATTTTATATGATTGATTGCATATTACTACTGAGATTCATTTGAATCTCACCCTTTATATAAATCAAAATTTATTTAGCAAGAAGAAGCAGCTCTAAGGGCAAGGGTGTGGGCACCGTCAATTAAGGGTTTCGGTCCAGAGCAAGAGTTTAGAGTTGGTTATCTATATCATTTTTATGTATTTTAGGTTTTGTAATTTCTATGTACAAACCTTGTGGGAATTTTCTATAATGTAATCATGAATTTTAGATCAGTATATTTATACTAATTTTGTTCGCCCATTGAACTACATATTAATACTCTAATAAATGTCAAAATATTGAGGGACTTGATATTTTTGGTATCAGAGCATGCAGTTTTGATAATAACATAATAGTATACTGATATAGTCTTGATTATGTTGTAATGGGAAACATGAGCAGAAGGAGGCGCCAGCGGAATAGATCACCGCTGACTGTGAATCATCCTCTAGAGGACCAGAGGATACTTAAAGGGCAACAAGTACAGCCATATCATGTTAGGCGTAGTTCTAGGATGTTTCGAATCCCGAGGAATTAGGGTTCGACTACGGCCAATGTTCGGGTCTCAACCCAAACGTGAGCCATTAGTTAGTTTAGAAATGTAAATATCCTCTTATTTATAAGAAGACAACTGAGTGAGAGAGGGAGAGATAATGAGAACAAAGATGAAAGACAATATATGGGAAAAAGATTATGAGAGAGAATATAATTAATTATGAGTAAAATTGGTAAAATTATATATTTAATGTTTAGACAACACCAAACTAGATTTTATAAAAATGAACATACCAATTCAAAAAGTTGGGTCATATAAAGGATCAAAGGGAGTATTGTAAAAAAAATTACGTTATTTATGAAGGTTAAAGCTGAAAATCAAAATAGTTTTTAGACAACTCCAATGATGCAATTGACTTTTCTTAGTTTGAGTAAATTAGTTTAAGCTTATATTATGAACTGAAGGATTTAGTTTGGGCACCAAATATGGATTGTCCAGATTTAGACTTTTTAATTTTAATTTTTTAAAATAAAAATTATTTTAATATATACATAAGCTAAAATAAAAATAATCTCTTAACTATTTGTTTTTCTACAAATAAAATATTTTTTTATTTAAAAAATCAGTAGTTTAAAATTTCAACTTTAGATAGATCGTTGAAACTATATTTAAACAATGCAGATCCCAACAAGGAGGTGATGAGTACCATGATGCTCTCAAATCTCTCTACATCACTATAGACCACGGTAAGAAGACAATGGACGTGTGCCTCCACTACGAACTTCACTTGAATTCTTTGTCTTTCTAACTTCATTTTTTACACTATATATAGATACGGTGCATGCTGATCTCCAAATCATCTTCATTCACTAAAATAATATTGTTAAAAGTGATAAACAAATATCAAAACTGGATTTATAGGGGGCAAAAAGCTCATTTGGTCTTCTAAACGTCATTGAACAAACATTTTCCAGTAATCTATGAATTCAAAATGATGGGATCATTGAGAACTACATCTTTGATGTTGACCACCTCATCAGGCATCTTCTTCGCATGAATCACATCATCCTTCTTATAAGCTAGGTGAAGTGTTCTGCACATTTTCCAGTAAACATGTTTGATATCAGGTGAAATTATACTTCCATCTATCTGCAACACTAATCTTAGCAGCTCTTTTCTGGTCCCATCAATCTTTCTCTTTATCTCCTTTATGATTTCTTCTTCACTTTTTGCCCCAGAACCATGGTTCAAGCGCAAGCTTATTGAGTTGATAAATTTCCCTTGTTCTTTTTCCCTCTGCAAAATATATATATGTACAACCTTATTCACTTACTGTGTTACAATGTCTCCTCTCACAATATTCTTTCTTAAAATTCAGAGGAAAGTAAAAATTCATGTCACCTGGTAGCCATTGATGTCATTGAGGTATCTGCCATGGAGACTGACAAGCTCAAAGACGTATTTGTATTCATCACTTTCAACGGTAGCCTGTGGAAGCTTGGGTCCCACAAGATACATTACAGAGATGATAATTGGTCCCAAGGCCATTGTTATACTCCCATTACGCTCATATTCTTCTATGCTTGGCACAGCACACTTGCCTCTTCCCCATTCTGCTTCCTTTAACATACACCGCAACAAGTCCACCCACTGTAAACAATAATGCCAACATTAATCATAAGATTGAAAAAACTATAGTACAGTGTGATGATGAAACTAATGAAGAACAAATTGTTTTTTTAAGAAAATAAGATAATTACTACAAGACTAAGATGATATTCTTACAATCTGAATCAAATGGTTCAGCACACTGCGTCCTTGAACTTTACATGCTTGGGTTGCAGTCTCACAAATTGTTTTCTTTAGTGCTAAGAATATCAACTTAACTGTCTCAGAACAACTTTCGTTGTTGACATCTACGTCCCACCTGTTATTCAATGTTCAAACCGCTTAATTTATCGTCTTAGAAAAGTTAGTGATGAGAGAAAACCACATATACGGGTTCATTACAAACACACGTACTTCTCCATCAACTGTGTAAGGTTGATCTGTTCCTTTTCAGTGCTCCAAACATCAAAGAATTCATCAACCACACATCCCAGCAAGCCTTGTTTTGCCCATGCAAGACGTGCTTCACGAAGTTCAGGGGATGTGAGTGTTGCTGCAACTGAGAAGAAGGTATAGGCAGCTTTTGTTTTTGAAAATAGAAAATGCAGTTTCTCTAATCCACTCTGTATAATCCACCTGATTATTATATATACAGCTTATTAGTGATTAATTCCAGGGCTGGCACATTAGGTTAGGATGGAAATGCTAACTCAAATTGAACGTTTTTACAGGACCATAAAGTTTAATGATGTGTTAATTCTTTGCAATTAAGAATTTATATATACCATTTAATTTCTTCATTATATAACTTCTGACTTTCTTCAGTCAGCACAAAAAACAACCTCAAATTTTCAAAACACACACACACACACACTCAGCTTTAGGTTCTTGGAAAAGGTACTAACTGATTAAAGATGTCGAATTCTTCGCGAATTAACAACTGGCAGTGATTGAAGTCTTCCACTCCCAATTTCAGGAATTCTTTATTTGCGAGGTTCAAAGAACTGAATGAGAAGAGCCATCAAATATCAGGTGAGTAATCTATCTATCTATATATATATATATATGTAACTCAAAAAGCCCACGTAGAGTTATTAGTCATGATATATGCACCTATATGAAGATTTTAACATTCTCTTTTGGTCGACTTTGTAATGCTCTATAGATCTTCGGTTGAATATGAAATCCAAATAAGCATGATAAGGAAAACGCAGAGCAAAAGGTACCTGAAATAATATATGAATTATTAAAATGTCGAGGGCTAGAATTGAATTTGTGAGATTAGTGTGTGTGTGTGTTGTACACGTACCTCGTGGTCAATATGGTTATACAGTTTACGAGTACTTGTCGAGGAAGATGACAAATATTCCTTAAGAAAGTGTCCGGTCCAGGAGTAAAGTTCCTCCAAAACTGAATCATTTGAATGTGAAACTATATGTGATGCTTTATGTAACTCCAAAACAGCGTCAACGTCTTTCAAATAACCTTGAAGGGTATTGCAGAATTTGTCCTTTGAAAAAGAATCAAGTGCATCTGAAAATACACAAATGTATATGAGCCTTTTTATTTTTTTTCCAAAAAAAAAAAATCATTTTAAGCTACGCAGAGTTTTAGTGGGTAATTAAGAAAGGCATAAAACCTGAAGAAACACCATATCCGTGCAAACGCAGCAAACGAAATGCCATGGCACATGTGGTTGGCTCTAAAACTATTTCATCTTCTCGTTGCCACTTTCTGTGTCAAAATCAAAATGGAAAAATAGAGTAGATTCTTCAGCCTTCTTCATTTCGAAGCCTGTCATGAACGTATAAGAAATAGGATTTTTTTTATAATACCTCCACGTATCATCTAATACATTTCCGATTTCCTCCTTAAAATGTCGATTAATCCCCATTTTTTCAAGAGTATCAACCATATGGAGTCGAGCATACACATCAAGAGGATATACTGTTGGAACTGAACAAATTATGCAGAACAAGCATTAGTATAAAGCCTAACTAAGTAATGTGATGCAGATGAAAATAAATCTATCAAATTATGCTCCAAATGAAAAATTACCAGCATTCCCAAATTGATGCAAGAGTGAAAATAGATAATCAAGACAATATGTATTGTTAGTATGAGTGTATGCTGCTGCAGTGGCGGCTGGAGAGTTGAGAAGGGAGCCATTGTTTCTCTGAAATTTCAGAGCCATTTCCCAATTCTGTGACTTCCCAAATCCTTCTGAAATGTATGCAACATATGCTTTCCATCCTTCTGACTTGCTCCCACTTCCACTGCAATTGCCATATACCAAAGAGCTCAGCAAGTATACTTCCTTTCAAAATTTTCTGCAACATGATTGTGAAGTTTGAATATTCATGGCTTGCGCATAGTTTTAGGAAAAATTGGTGAAAATTCCCCCATTGAAAGTATTGGTACTTTGCAAATTTTGTACACACAGAGTACCAATACTTTGATTTAAAGTCATTCTCACCAATAAATTTTTTAATGAGGGACTTTCCCCCAATTTCCTCAGAGTTCTGAGGTTGTGGGAAACGTTTGCTATCCGTGAACCATAGACGAAGAACTCTTCTGCTGAATGTTTTTGAAGATGAGGAAAATTTAAAACAAAAATTAGAAAAAAAAAAAGTGGGACCTTTGGAGTTCCATTTCCCTCTTTTGGATGAATTTCTCTGAAGCATTCCCTCCAAGAGGAAGATTTAGATCCAGACTTTGGGATAGCTCAATTAAATGAGAAAATATAATATCAAATCCAATCGAAGAAAGTTGTTTATCATCACCAGCTGCAGCAATGTTTGATTCAATATATCCAAGTCCTTCAATAAAAGAGAATCTCCCAATTAATTATTTCACTATACGCTTCTTCAAATAACACAGGTATAAATACATCAATGTGTGTGTGTATTTATATGCATATATATATTACTATATAACTTGCATAATCTGCAATCATCCAATCGTATGTTTGAAAACACCAACGGTTTATAAGATTCACAATTATATCAATACCTCTATTGATTTGCTGTTCACCAACACCCCATTGCTTAAGTGCAAGAACACAAGCCAAAGTAGATAGAAGAGAGTCTTTGGTCAACAACTCATTACCATCAGGAAGACCCCATGATCCATCGTTTTGTTGATTTTCTAATAACCAATTTAGGGTTTGAGGGAAGAGAGGAGCTTGTGGAGAAGAAGGTGATGGTATCATTGCCACCCATGCGGTGTCATACGAAGAGACAGAGAGTTCAACCTTTTCAAACATCTTCCTTATTCTCTCTTTATTCCCCTCTATCATCTGCATTTAATACAACTCACCATCTTATTATTTCTATTTTGTAACGAAATTATTTGGCATATTGGAATTAGATCTTCGTAGATACGAGAAATGGAAAGTTGATAATTTACAATATTGTCAGTTCCGTTGCCAACTTTGTTCCTCGTAATGAATCCAACCGGAGTTGCTGGGAGATGTGAACATATAAAGAAAGACGTTAAATTTTCTTAATCATGTAATTATATATACATGATATATATTTGATGACTTATCTAATTTATTTTAACAAAAGAATGTAAAAGTGCCACGCTATAAAATATATGGAGAAGGATTGGGTATTTAAATTCTTGTTTTGTAATTTTGTCAAAACAAACTAGAACATGTAATAGATTTTGAATTTAAAAGTAATTTTTGAAATGACAAAGTTCTCCACAGTATTAAATCATGATTGCTTGCAATAAACACGAGCATGGGAATGAAGGCATTACATATTCTAATACCAGTTAGGGAAGATGCACATATTTTTAAATCTGAACTTTGTAACACCTACTTAGCAACTCTGTTATGTTTTCTAAGTTATCTATAATTCATTTGCCATTGATGTTTAAAGTTTAAACACATTTGGAAAATCTGTCATCCTTTTTGCAGCCAAATGGGATGATTAAACCTTAAAAATAGCGAAGAAAACAATGATCATCTGCATCTCAATAACCCAAATACCAAACCAATTATCTGCAGAGTGTGTGTGTGCGTGCTCGTGTGTGTGATTGAGTGAGAAGAGAGAGAGAGAGAGAGAGAACCTGGAGAAGCCGAAGGATTAAAGTGAGGGTGCGAGTGAAACATGGTGGAACCCAAAAACATGACGAAAATTTTTCTTTTTCTTCTTCCTTAGAACGCAAGTGTCTGGTGCTCTCTTAGATATATACTAGTATATAGGAGACAGAAAAGTTCTTTTTCACTACGTCTAATTTTACTTTTAACCAAAAGAATAATCGATTTAGAATTTTATTCTTCATTTTTTAGTTTATAATTACTCAGCTATCAGAATAAAATTTACTATTCAAGTTCTAGTATGACTTAATACATGTTTGGATTAACTTTTAAAAATAAATTTTATGATTTAAAAAGTAAATATTTTTAAAAAAATTATTTTAACTTAGAAAAAAAGGTTTTTCTGAAACACGATTTGGATATTTTCCAAGCATGCAATTAAATTCATTGGGTCCTCCTGAGTCAGAGCGACTAGGGGAGAAAATGAGGAGTCGTTGTAGATTTGAGAAATAATTGTATATTATTACTCTTATCTTTCGTATTAAATAAGACACACTCCGTGGATCATTGTAGATTTGAGAAATAATTGTATATTATTTATAATTCATAAATAATATATATAACTTGCCATAAAGGGTTTTAATTTGGACTTTGATCCTTATTTAATCAAGGTTTTATTATTGGCGATATAATTTAGGTTCTTATTGATGGTATGAAAATATTAAGTTTTTATTTATTTTGTGAGTCCACAAGGAACATTTTTGTGTGCATTTAATTTTCTTGTGATTTTAAAAATGAATTGCAATTTTGACGCTTGTTATAGATTTTACATGGCATATATTGAAGCATTTTTCGTTTGTTTGTTTTATTTGGATTATTTTTATATACTATTAAAATTATTATCTTTCATCGTTCTCTTATATTATTTCCTAATTCACCAACCAGTGAGAGAATACATTATTTCCCCTTATATTATATGATTGTTCATTTCTTATTTATATTTAAATTTGAATTAATCATTATATATACAGTTGACTTAAGTTTTTCTTCATTTGACCCCTATAGTGAACTTTAGTTTATTTATTTATAGTAATACATATTCTTAGCAAAAAAATTTTAAAAAAAACTTGGACATTTTCATTTCCCTAGCTCATCCAAAGTTTATTTTTAATTAAATATATATGAAATTCTCGTGTTAGGATGTCAACAAGAAAAAGTCCTTAATAAATACGTCAATTATGGAATATATGCTACAGAAATAGTCAAATTAACATGCTTGATGTTATGTGGGTTGGTAAATTTTAAAGTTGATATTTTTCTCAAATTTGTCAAAGTCTTCATTTTTCATTAGCAGCTTATTTTGACCAGTTTTGTTAGAATAATTGCATCACTTTTTTATTTTTATTTTTTTTATAAATTTTATTATTATTTTTTCTAATGTTGGGATGGTCGCACAAAGGGGACTGGGCGGTGTGGATGTTTTTTTATTTAATGTTTTTTCATACATGTATTTACTTTCTTCTCAAAAAAATAATTTAGTGAATTAGATTCTAAATTTCTAATACCTCATTAAAACTAAGTTAGGTTTTATAGATAAAAAAATATTTGTAAGATTACTTACAAATTACTCAATACCATTCTAATGTTAATAATGAAGTTCGAATGATATGTTAAGTCGCTAATAATATTTAACATATAAAAGTATATATTTAGTTCTTGGGAAAATTGTTGATAAATACCAAATAGTGAAATTAATTGCTATTTGCCCCCTATAATGAAATGGCATTGAACTGTCATTAATTTTGGACATAAAAAGACATAAATTCCCTTAGTTATAATTGTGGAGGTAGGGGGGGGGAAGCAAGAGAGAAAAGGAATAGAAGGGGAAGAGAAGAGAAGCACGAGTCCAAATATCAATAGCCTTTGTACAAGCTTCATCCTTCATTCCTTGTTTCTTGCGTCGCCGGCCATTTGCGCCACAAGACGCTTGTTCTGTCCCAATATATGTCCATTGAATCATTCTAGGCATTGCAGGTTTTCTCTTCTTCTTCCTTCCTCAGATATGCGTTTTTCTGTCAAGCTTATTTCTTATTTTTCGACCGACTTAATCACTTCCCCAATCTCGCCTCTCAGGCCGTTTTTGATAGTTGGCTCAGGTTTAGAACAATTGTCGACACGAGACGGTCGGTTGAAAGCCTTCTCAATGTCATCAAAGTACCTTGAGCAGAAATAAAGGACTTCATCCCCTATATAACCTTCAGCTATAGAACCTTCTAGCCACTCCTTATTCCTTACGTAAGATTTCAATTTTCCAAGAAACTTGTAAAGTAAAGAGGGAAATATGATACTAAATGGTGAAATTGGCGAGTAGCAAATTTAGAAAAGTAATGATGATGCACATATGTAAATACAGTACCTCTCAATAGGATACATCCATCAATATTGTACCAGGCCAGCGAGCTTTGTTTCATAAACAAGGTGGACTGTCAGGTGGATCATCACAGTAAAAAATGAGGGAGGAAAGAGCATCTCCAAATGACAAAGGGTAACAGTGATTTTGGACTGTAACTGATCGAGCTCCTCAACGATCAAAACCTTATAACACAAATTCTGAAAGAAGGAGCACAACTTGACCAAAACGATGTACACATAAAGAGGAAGCGCATTCTTTATAGCCAGCGGAAGTAAATGTTGCATAAGAACATGTGAGTCATAACTCTTCAGGCTAGCAACCTTCCGAGCCTGCATGTCAATACATCATAAAATGTTTCTTGAATAGCCATCAGGAACTTTTATTTTCTTCAACGTGGCGAGGAAGACTTCCTTGTTTGGTTTTTTGAGGGTGAACTTTGCCGGTTGAAACTTGTCATGCTCATCAGGCCACGCATCTTCACGAACTCGCATGGCCCATAAATCTTTGCTCGCTTGAAGATGATCTTTTGACTTACCGAGTTCATTAAGCAGCGTGTGTAGCACATTGTCGCATACATTTTTCTCAATGTGCATGACATCAAGACTGTGGCGAAGTAAATTAGTTTTCCAATATGGAAGAGTGAAAAATGGAGAAGTAAATCAGTTTTCCAATATGGAAGAGTGAAAAAGATACTTATCTTCCGCCATTGTTGAGGTGCAGAACACGAAGTAGTCCTCCTTCTCTTTGGCCCTGCTATTGATGAATCGATGCTTTTTCCAAACTCGAATTCAACGTCTTGAAGCTGTTATAAGATGTCTACACCGGTTAAAGTCTGAGGAAGTCCTCTTTTTTTCCATTTTCCCATTGAAACGATTCTGTTGCAATCTAAACCTGTGCTTACCATTGAGAAACCTTCGATAACCCATGAAGCACCACTTTTGACTGTGGAGAAGGCGGACTGCGTCAGAGTTAAAATTACAAACTGGACACACCGTCCCTGTATGCACATTCCACTCGGATAATGTTCCTAACCCAGGAAAGTCGCTTATGGTCGACATCAAGGCTGCACACAAGTTGAACAGTGACTTCCCATACGTGTCATATGTCTCAATCCCGACCTGCCACAGGTCCAACAATTCTACAATAAGCAGTTTGAGATAGACATCGATGTCATTACCCAGTTCTTTTTTGCCTGTGATTATCATAGACAAGATGAAGGAGCTTTGTTTTATACACATCCAGGGGGCAAGTTGTAGGGAACTAAGACTACTGGCCAAATACTGTAAGTTGTACTAAGATTCCCAAAGGGATTAAAACCGTCGGTCGCCAAAGCAAGCTGAACATTTCTAGGGTCAGCCTCGAATGATGGGAATTCAGCGTCAAATGCTTTCCAGGCTTCTACATCCCGTGGATGTCTTAATTTTCCATCTTCATTCTTATCAACGTCATGCCACCTCATGTGCTCAGCTATTTTCTGCGACATAAACAATCTTTGTAACCTAGGCTTTAAAAGAAAGTACCTTATAATCTTTGCAGGTTTCTTGTTCTGCCTTTTCCCCTTCTGAATTGTCTTGTACCTCGATGTGTGACATCGTTTGCAATCCTCCCTGGTGGCTTCTTCTCCCCAGTACAATATACAATCGTTAGGACATGCATCAATTTTCTAGTAGTTCAATGCCAATCTGTTAATAATCTTCTTGGCCTCATAGAACAATGTTGAGATCTTCGCGTCGGGGAACGCATCTTGCAATAATTCCTGCAACATCGACATTTCCTTATCTGTGATTCCACACAAGCACTTGATGTGATACAATTTGATCAAGAAAGATAATTTGGAGTATTTTCGACAACCTTGATACAGAGGACGATCTGCATCATCCATGAGGGTGAAAAAATCTTGTGCTACTTCATTTCTAAAAAACACAGGCTCTGAACCATGCACTTCTTCGTTGAAGTTGTTGTCCTAAAAACCGAACGCATCACAGACAACATCATTAACAGGATCATGTTCATTTACTTGAACTCCTACTTGTGAACTTTGAGGAAGAGTATCATCGTATCTCATATCAGCCTTCTCACCATGAACTCTCCAGAATGTATACTCTTCTGGGAAAGGGTTCACATGAAAATATTCCTTAACACCTTATCTAGAAAGGCTTTACTTGCACCCCAAACCCAGAAGACTTGGAAGATGAGTGTCATGTGTGGTCTGGGGCCGGCCGGCCTCCTTATCTAGAAACTGCTCCAAATCGTTGAAAGGAAAGTTTTTGAAGTTGAACATATCCTGATCCTCGTCCTCAAAATCACTGACACTGATCTCTCCTCCCTCCCTCTCATGATGGCCCAGTGGTGCGGTCCCCTCCTGTAAGGCCATTTACTGAGGCTGTAGTTGGGGTGCCTCCTATGGGGCCGCATGTTGGGCCTGCGTTGGGCCCCCTCCTGTCGCTGCTTTGGGCCAAACTGTAGTTGTGCGGCCCCACTCCCTCTGTGCTGGCTCCTGCCCCGACCCCCACCTCCTTTACTCGTGCTGCCATGTAGAGATCTGTGGGGTGCAATTGTAATATCCCGAATTTTGGGACTAGGGCTTAAGATTTAGCCTGGGTTAAAAGGGACCACTAGACCCCTGTTTGGTAAATGTATAGTAAGACATAGTATTATTTTCTAAAACTCCTTTATATCCTTGGATATTAAAAGGAATTATATTGGTAAGTTAAAGAGCCCGGGGAATAACAAAACGAAGTGATTGGAAGTCACACACAACATAGTGAAGTGGAATACAAAGTGTTGTTGCTATCGGTAAAATTCTCGATGTGGAAGTCGTGGTTGTGTGGCAGATTTTAAGGGGAAAATGATGTCCAAAAATTATGAAATTTACCATAATGAAATTAAAGTTATCAAGCTTTAACTTGATAGGTCATATAAGTCATTTGAAGTTGTACACAAAGTGAAATGAATTTTTAAAGTTAGCCCAGCGAAATTAATTATTTTCTAGGGCATCATTCAAAGATTAAAATTATGGGAAGAGTGAACTTCCAATTGGCTAACTGTTATATTTTTTCTTAAAACTAGACTTAATAAGGTTTGTATAGCCTTTAGAACCACCTCAATTGGATATTTGTACAATTAGATATGAATTTTTAAAGTTTAATGAAAATTCTGTCAAATCTAGTATTATATGCGAAAATTAATTATTTGGACCAATCAGAGGACGCCACATGTCCAAACCAATTAACCCTTGTAATATATTATTACTCCCTCATCTCTTCAACCATTTTCACACAGAATCAGAACGCAAGAGTGAGATAGTTGAGAACGTGAAACAAGAAGAAGGAGAAGGAAGCTAGGGTTCCAACAATCAAAGGTAAGGAAGTTGTAACCTTGTGATTCTTGCTTCCTAATCCTCTTATAACCTCTTCTAATCACTTCTTTACCTTTGGAACTATGGAATTTGAGCTGAATTAAGGGTTTTGGAGAGAGGGATGAAAACATGGAGGAGAGAAAAGTGGTGGAAATCAAGAGGTAACTCCTCCAAACTTATTTATCTTGCTTGATTAGATGTTGTTGGTGTTGTTCTTGGTGAATATAGTGTTGATTTCTCTTGTTTTCAAAATTGGGGCTGATAAAACTTTAGGGGAAATGCTATCAAAATCTCCCATAAATAATGTCTAATGAGTGTTTAAATAGCTAATCATTTGATTAGAAGTAGCAAGGAAGTGATTAAGCAAGAGAAAACGAGAAAATAACAACCTTTTTCTGAGAATCTTAAATTATGCCCTGTACTATTTTGTGGGGGAAGGAGTGGAAATTTGATGATTTTAATGCTTCCATTGGCTTTAGAAGGTAAAATTGTGTAGGTATACAGGTTTTCATGAATTTTGGATGCTTGTATATGAATTTGGGAAATTATGAAACATATGTGTGCATGTTGCTTAATCTGCCCTGTGTGGCACTAAGTGTTGGGTGTGATGTTTCAAAGCCTAAACCTTGTCTAGGAATTCTGAAAATTTTTAGGCTTATATTATACATTTAGAGATTTAATTATATAGGTATTTTGTAATTTTTGGACAAGTAGGTTAGGAGTTATAATTTTTCAAACTCTGATCATGTGAATCAGGGAACTTCTGAAGCAGTGTTCAAACAAATTGAACTCTTTAATTGTGTGAGTGTATTTAGTTTATGGGCATATTTTTTCATTATATTAGACTTAATAATGGTCAAGTAATACTTATAATCACCTCAATTTTATTTTTTTGGATTTAGAAATGAATTTGTGAACTTGTGCCCTGTTTCTAGGAAAGAATCTGGAACAGGGTGATTTTTTGAAATATTGAGAATGTTTTGGCTCTGATAGCTAACATTGAGTATTTTTATGTGAGACTATATTGAAATATGTTTACATATAATTTAGAACCACTCAATTTTTAATTTTCTAGAATTAATGGTGAATTTTAAAATTTGGCCTTGTTTCTGGGACTAAATCTGGAAAGGTGATCTTCAACGAAATTCTGGGAATAATTTTTATATATTGGGGAAACCTATCTATTTTTCCTTAAATTTAAATTTACATAGATTTATTTAGGCTTTGTAATCATTGCAATTGTAATTTTTTAGAATTATTCATGATTTTGGACATTTGGATATTGAATCTGAAGGCTGTTTTGGGGCAGTGGAGTGTAATAATGAAATCTGGGCTTGTGAGCATGATTACTACAAGAGTAATGATTTTTAATGTAAATTAGACTTGATAGGGGTCACATAAGCCTTTAAACTACATCAATTGGAGTTCTATAGAATTAATTGTGATTTTTCAAAGTTTGGTGAAAAATCTGTCAGCTTTATGTCTTATGTGAATTTAAGATCTAATGGCACAAATGTAATTGATATGAACTCCAAGGGTGAAAATAAGCCTTTAGGGCTAATGTAGGCTATTGGGCATTCACTTTTAATGCTCTAATGATGTTATCACTTACCTAGGGCCATGAAGTGACAAAGAAGAAGCAATAGTGGGCGGATTAAGGGACAAGAAGAGAAGGACATAGGTACTGAACTTACATTTTCTGCATGTATGTGATATGTATGTCTTGCATTGATTATGTGACTGCTTTGCCTATTTGTGTGGAACATGTATGATTGGTTGAAGCTCTGTTATATTTGTGCAGTGACCATATATATGTCATAACATCAAGCATGCAGCATGTCATTATGTTGGCATGAAATAGTGTAGGCAAGCATGCCATGCATTCATATATATCTGGCATGCATAGTGGTAATGTTTGCTACTAAGATTCTCTTGAATCTCATTCCTCTCAACCAACCATTCAGACAGGTGAAGAGTGTAGGAAGATATGCATCGGAGGAGATATGAAGGTGAAGTGAAGATCATAGTGTAAGGCACTACTATTTGTATTTGATGTAAGAGTGTGGTGGTTATATGTAATTATATATTTGATGTATATGTGGCTATACATTCCATGTATGTAAATGAATGTATTAAGTTTAAGCAGAGAATCACTCATATACTTTGATATAATGAAACAAAGAGTCGTTAAGAGTTATTGACGTAGTGAAACTCATGGAAAATTTTTTTTACCCTATGAAAAACCCTCTCAACCCTAGGTTCAACTCCTGAGTTGAGATTGAGAATTTGTAAACATTTATTGAAGTTGGGTAATCTGAGTTCGAATCCTGGCCCTACTAATGATTTCACTACTCATTTGAATTTATCTAGGGCTATTGGAAATAAGATATTACAGTTTTGGTATCAGAGCAGTGATTCTAGCAATGAAATTGTCTGCTTAGAGATAAAGGCATAGTCAGAGTAAGGGATTCTGACTCTAGCTTGCATTCTCTGCTTAAGTAAATAGTATGGTGATCTCCTATTAATTCTACTGTAACAGGGAGTTACAAATAGCAAAGGAACCTAAGGAGTTAGACCACCTCTATTTGTGAAATTAGCCTATTAAAGGAAGGGGTAACGGTCTATGTAGAGGAAGTAGTTCCACTTGACAGGGATGTTAGCGATGCCTAATCCCAGTAAGGATTCCTCTATTGGTAATAATGACAATGAGACCCTAAGGATAGAAGAGGAAGCACGGATTTAGATTCTGTTGCTAACTCTAGGGCTCCTGATATTGAGTTAGAAGTATGACCCATATTGTTTCCCTATGTTATGAGAACACATCGAGAGGCTATACTAAGAAGCTGGTACTGCTTATGTTTCCCTGTGGGGACAGTGTCTAGCATTTCTGGGTAGGATAACATGTCATATTGTGGTTGAGGTATGTATAGGCTACTAATACCCAATAACATATGGTATGGTGTTAGCATTGATGCCCCAGATCTCATCGGAAGTCTGTGGCTTCGCGTGCTCAGGCAAGGGAAATCTCAAGATGGGTGACCCCCTGGGAAGTACCTTGAAAATTTCAAATCTTTTGATTAAATGTTTGGAATCGTGATTAGAGGTTCTTAAATGACCTAAAGAATGATTACAGGCATAGAGATAATGAAGTAAGTACTAATCTTTAATATGAACCATTTCTGTTGCAGTGAGTACTACCAGAAAAGTTTATCTAATGAGGTTATGGAAACTTGAGGTATAGTGATTGTTTGAGGCTTCTCCATGCTATGTAATGATCCTTATAACCCATGGGGCTAAATGTATGTAGTTATGATATACGGTAATGCATGATGAGTGGTGATTATGCCGTATGTCTATCTTAGAGGATCTGAATTGATGATACTGAAGGTTGAGGATATGGTTGAATCAGATCTAAGCTAAAATGGTGCTTAGGTCAGAATGTAAATAAGGTATTACAGGAATAACCTCCTTCCCCTTTGCTCTATTTCCTGAAGCCATATGTAGATAGGTAAATTTTTGAGGAAAAGTCGTCAGAAACCCAAATGGTAAGCAAAATGAGAATAACGGCGCTATTATATAGATTTAGAATTTGTAGCGGTTATACAATAAAACAGCTACAAATATCAACTCGTGAATTGTCGTACGCCAAATATTTGTAGCGGTTTATGTCAACTAACCGCTACACTAAACTAGTCTTCTGACATTCTGTAGTGGTTAATACACAGAACCGCTACATATAGGCTGACTGTTCATAAGCTCACACAACATTTATAGCGGTTTACGTCAACTAACCGCTACATAAACCTATCTTCTGACATTCTGTAGCGGTTACTTTATAAAGAATTTAACCGCTACAAAATACCACTAAAGCAAACTGTCATTAATTAGTCTATTTTATAGCGATTTCTAATAATAACCACTACTAAGTGCAAGTTAGAGTAAAAACAAATTGCAGTCGAAGCTAACAATAGCCTTCAAAGTCGTTGTCGCCCATCTGAAATAAGGGAAATGACCTATGCTTGGTATCATGTAAAGTAACTGAGACGAATCATACGCCTTTTTCTTTTTTTCAGGGTATCAACACCTTTGAAAGCTGTTGTTATCTTTGGGCTGCAAATTCTTTTTTACGGATTTTTATAGTGATTATATTTATAGAGGTTATTTAGATAACGGTTTGTACGGATTTTTATAGTGATTATATTTGTAGCGGTTATTTAGATAAGTGCAACAAATAATTATCTATTTGTATTTTGTAGCAGTTAGTGTATGTTAAACCACAACTAAATGAAAAAAAAATAGGCGCCTCAGCTTCGCGCCGTTTGGCAGTTAATATTTCTAGCGGTTTAGTCCAAATAACTGCTACAAATAAACCACTGCAAATGGCACGCCACCTTCACACCATTTGGTGCCAATCTGGCGCCAAATTGATAGCGGTTTTATGTCTAGTAACCGCTATGAATAAATCGCCCGCCATGAGGCACCAAGTTGCCGCAAAATTGGTAGCGGTTTTGTTTAATGTAACCGCTACAAAGTGTACATATAACATGACTTACTATTTTCTATTGCAAATCAATAGCGGTTTTGGCTTTAACCGCTACAAATTTCAGTATTGGTCGCAGTTTCTTCCAACCGCTTCAAATTAACCTCTATTAATCGTCTTTTGTTGTTATTGTGTGATGGTATTAGTTTTCTTTGTGACAATAAATCAAATTGAGAGTTTCAAATGGCAGCAAATCTCACCTGGTGACTATGTTTCACTATTTTGGAGTTGGGATTTTGTAACTATAGCCTTAAATATTGTTGGCTCCATCTTTAAAAAGACTATTATGGATTGTTGATAATAGCAAATCCGAAGCGTATATTATTGTCAAGATTGTGTGGTTCGTTGTATAGTTGATGGCTTATCTATCTTCATCTTTTGTACTAGTGTTTGTGGGTGTTTTTCCTTCTATGAGATATTCTCATGGAGTTTTTTCAACAACCAATCTAGTTGCTTTATTGCCAATAAAAAGTGGTGGATCCTTTGAAATAGTTCTTCGAACAACTACTTTTTACAATAACTTTGTTTCCGATGATGGCGTTTTTTACCTACAAATTCCAATAAAGGGATTTTGAATGCGGTAAGGTTCTTAGCTGTAGTGGAGGCTCCCTCTCACCTATCACTACTACAAAAAAGGACAGATGTGACGTTTATGTTTAAACTAATTGTAGCATTTAGGAAGTGTCATATATCTCATCGCTACTAAAAGAAGCTGTGACTTTTGGAAGCGCCACAGCATATATAATTTTTTTTTTGACAAAAAAACACTTCTTGTGGCGCTTCCTTGAGGGAGCGGTATAGGAAGTCTATACTTCCTGTTGCGCTTCCTTAAGAAAGCGGCATAAGAAGTCTGCACTTCTTGTGGCCCTTCTCAAGTCTGTAATTTTTTTAAAAATTTTTTTGCTTCTTTTAGCACTTTTCTAAGGAAGTGCCACAAGAAGTATTATTTTTTTTAAAAATAATTTTTTTTCATATTTTTCTTTTAGAATCCTATAATTATAGTTGATAACATACTTTAAACATATTTTCATATCTACAACACAATATCTTCACATACAACCTATATGTAATAACATTTAATTTTATCTCATTTATTTGTTGGCATATAAAAATGAGAATAATTTTTTTCATATTTTATAAAAAAATTAAATATAAAGATATTGAGCAAATTAAACTATTAACTACTAATAAAATTAGATTTTTAAGCTCAAAAATTAAAAAAACTTACCGTATATAGGAAGCTTGAATAGAATGAGCTAAAACATCAAGTACAACACTTGAAAAAAAATAATAAAGAAAAAAGAGAAAGACAAAGTTGCATGCATGCTTAAAAATAAAAAAAAAAAGGTGGTTAAGAAGACAATGTACCATAAATAGCTTTAAAATATATATAAAAAAAAAGAAATGTGAGTGGATACGTACTTATAGAACAAAATGGAACTATAACAAAGATGAAATGAGAACAATAGAGAGGAGTGGGGTTGGTTTGGTGTAAGGATTAGGACCAAAGAAATGTGGAAAAAGTGCCAAAAATGAAAAGAGGAGGAGGAAATGTGAGAAGTGATAGAACAAAGGAATGAAGAGGAAGTGTCCATCTAAATGGGGACGGTGATGAGTGAAAAAAAAAAGGAGAAGGAGGAAACGTGGGGACTAAGAGGATAAGGAGTGATGACACGTGTTGGATAAAAAATGAAAACCAAGAGGAAAAATGTGATTAAAGCAGATTGCGGGAGAGAGAAAAGTTTGAAAAAAAATTAAAAAGAAGTTATTTTATGTGGTGCTTACCAAGTCAAGTGTCACACAAAGTGCGTAATAGCTATGTCACTTTCTTGAGTAAGTGTCACAACTGTTACTTTTGTAGTAGTGTATTTTAGGGTTAGGTAATTTTTAGGGCTTCTTTGCATAGTTATGTATTTAGGCTTTCTTTTTACAAACATTTTATTTTGGGCTTGTATCTCTTGTTGGATTAGTTGCAACGAAATACTATTTTCTGACCCCAAAAAAAAATGTGTATGGTTAAATTTTATTGATATTTTACTGTTGTTAAAGAAGCATAAAATAGAATAGAAAAAGTTTTCTTTTAAAAATTTCAAAATATTGCTTGCTATTAAAATTTAACACAGTTTAAAAAATAAAAATGGTGGCTTGCTTGTGAAGTTGCTTTTCAGTAGCAAATATTTTCAACTTATTATATTTTATGACTAATTCAAAAAAAATATATTATCTGTTTTTAATATATTATAAAAGCTAAAACCCTCTAACCACTCCTTAAAGTCTTAAACATTATCTCTCCCTTTTATCGCTTGAGCTATCATATTATTGTGAGAAAGGAAACTCATCCTGATTCAATTTCAATAAGAGTTTAAGACCTAATTGGCGGCTTCGCTGTACTGATTTTACAAATTGCCACTACTGTTTTCCTTTGAATGCTAATGTCAAACACGAAATTGTTGCGTATTATGACTTGACATGCCATTTCTCTTTTTCCTGATAAAATTAATTTATACTTTGAGAGAGATTGTGGAAAAAAGTTATTTAATAAAAGAAGAAACTTTATCGGCATTTTATAAATTTATTTGATTATTTGATTTAAGCTTTCTTATTACTAAGAGTATAAAATATATAAATAGTAAAGATGTCAGACTTAGACCTATTGCCATACCTGTTAAGTAGATAAATCAAACTTATTTTTATAAGGCATAGCCTACAAACCTACAACATGGTCCATGTATCTTTTTTTTTTTCCTATTATATATAACTATATATAATATTTCTAAATAAATTTTATAAATTATTTATAAAATTACTAAGTTTACCTTAAGCTCAAGTTACACACTAGCTCAACCCTTTCTTTCATCAGCTGCTCACCTCTACCTCTCTTCTCTTTGGTTGCTCAAGCAATCAACCATGATTCAATTACTAGTCAAGATTTGCTACAAGTTGAATATATATGCTCCTTAATATTAATGACTTGGCTTATTTTGTAGGAGTAGTCATCCAATGAAGAAGAAATTATGTCGAAGTCTTAGATTATTGTTGCGACTATGATGAATTCTTAGTATTATTTATGTTACTACTACAAACAAATTATCATATTTGTATTACTGTAAATTTGTAATTATATTAAGTTTTTATGACATATAGTAATAAACGGAACTTTTTTATTTTAATGTAAATCTGAATTAGATTCATTTAAATAATTAAATTAGACATATTCTTTTTACAGCCTTAAATCATATTTAAGACACAACGTAGGTTTTTAAATAAGTTTAAATTGTTACATATGGCCTTGAACGCATTGACTTTTAAGTCTTGTTTAAAGGCCTACATTTTAAGTAAGCTTTTAAAAAATGTTTATGACATATCAAACCTTTTAAATGCTCGGGCTTATACCTAAAAAAATGCCTATAAGCATGTTCAAGTTCAGACATAGGCTTTAAACATTTGATCTAAGGGCATTCTTATTTGGTAAAAACCTAACCAATTTTCACCCCTAAACCACCTCACTATAACTAAGCATGTTCTGATAATGTCTAAGCTAACTTTAATTTTAATCAACATGAATGCAAATAAATGAGCTAATGCAAGAAAACTTAAGCATATAAATAAAAAAATGAACCGATTTCAGTTAGAATTTATTGTGTAAAAAAGAGAAATGATTTAAATGAATCTTTCCCATATATCAAGAAAAATCTTCCATATATATTAAAGAAGGGTTAAGGTACAAAAATATACATGAGTTTTTCCCAAAATAGCACCCAACACCAAATTCTTTTTTTAGGGGCAAAAGTAACTATGTGATTACAAAAATGGGGCAAAAGTCACAATTTCCGTTAAATAATGATGACGCCTGTTTAATTCACCTTAAATGTGACAGTTGTTGTCTATATGTTATTTCTAGTTGTGAAAGCATGCTTATAGTGACGGTTATGGATGATTATGAACACGATGGCGCTGATTCTGTGTTTATTATAAATCTTGGTGAGGCAAATCTGGATAGCAATAGGCCAAATAACAGTTATATTGAGGGTGACTAGGGCGCTAGTGGTGCTGAAGATCCATTAGTTGTTCACTAATGAATTTTGGTCAAAAAGTTTGCTCTAACTCACCCTTTTTGGTCAAAAAGTTCAAAATCACGGTTAAAGTTTTCAAATTAACAAAAACTGTGATTTTTGTCCCATTTTTATAATCATATAGTCACTTTTACTCCATTTTTGTAACCACATAGTTATTTTTGCCCCTAAAAAAAGTATTTAGTATTGGGCGCGATTTTGGGAAAAACTCATGTGTATTTTTGTACCTTAACCCTATTAAAGAATGACATGATTTAAAATTTATTTAGTTTACACTACTACAAAAAGATAGATTTAATGGCGCCCTTCTTATGACATTTCTTTCAAGAAGCGCCATAGATAGTTATTTTTTTTCAAAAAGAAAAATATTTTGAAGCTGTAGCGCTTACTATTATAAGCGTCATAGCTAATGTTAAGCTTCTGTGGTGCTTGCCTAAACAAGCGCCATACAAAGGCTTTGTTTTTTATTTTCTTTTTTTCAAAGAATAGCACACACCAAAGCTGGCATTATTTTTTTTTCTTAAAAAAAATAATAAGTAACTTGTATGACCGCTTCTCAAGCAAACACTTTTCAAAGGCTTGTACTAATATAGCCTTGAAAGGGCTTGTCAAGGAAGCGCCTTCCACCCAAATATTTGCTTCCCTTTTATTTAAAAAAAAAAATAAAGTAGTCTGATTAAGGGAAGCTTTGACACTTACAATACAAGTGCCATTGCTTCCTTTACTTAAAAAAAAATCAATCACCTTTAAAAATTTGTTTCTTAAAATACATAGGGCCTTAGAAGGCACTTCATTCGAAAGAGTCTTCCAAGGCAACGCTGCCAAGGTCACACTATGGCCTTGGCAATTATTAAATGCTAAGGCCACAAGGGCCTTGGAAGATGCTTTACATTAAAACGCCTTTCAAAGCATTTTAATTTTTTTTCTAAATTAGGAAGTTAGGGTACTTTCACACAAAGCATCATAACATTTCCCACCTTGTATGACGCTTTTATATAAAGCCTCATATAAGGTGCTATATACTTTTCAATTTTCAATATTTTGTTTTAAAATTTGGAAGCTATGGGGTTTTGTGTACAAGGTGCTATATACTTTTTATTTTTTAATTTTATTTTTTTCAAATTAGGAAGCTTTGGCGCTTTGACACAAAGGGCCATAGCTTCTCCCACCTTGTAGCTGACACAAAGGTGCTATATATTTTTCACAGCCTGACATTTTCATCTTTTCGCATTCCATCCAGCTACCTCATTTCCTAGAACTTCATTAGTTCCTGACTCTATTGGTCCATCACATTTCCTTATCTATTATCCTCACTCCCTTCTCTCTTTGATGGTGGTAAGTAGAAGCTTCCTTGGTCTCCCTACTTTTTGTTTTTTATTGTATGCTCTTCATGCACATTTCTTCAATATTTGGTCGGCACTTCCATTGTAATACAAAGCTTCATCTCCCACATGTTTGTTTTTCTTCTTGTCTCAGCCTCCTTTAGAAGCTCCCTAGCGTGTAAATATTTTTTTAAAAAAATTTGGTCCACGTTTTTTTAATTAAAATATGTTATGAATCTTATATGTATGCTCATAATTTTTTTAGGTATTTATTTGAAATTTCAACTATATCTTCTTAAACTTCCTATATATTATACGTTTTTTTAATTTTTAAGCTTACAAATATAATAATACATAGTTTAATCCTTCGTAGAAGCAATGTGTATGGCTCAAGTTTAAGCAACTCAAATGCTGGAGTTCTTTTATGCTTAATAGATGAAGACACAATTATAAAGGATACGTGCTGTGTTATTTCATTTTACTGTAAATTATATTGTAAATTGCTATAGAT
Organism: Albizia julibrissin; assembly: GCA_037074505.1. Taxonomy (NCBI): domain Eukaryota; kingdom Viridiplantae; phylum Streptophyta; class Magnoliopsida; order Fabales; family Fabaceae; genus Albizia; species Albizia julibrissin. The sequence goes on from CM073485.1 coordinate 29,563,051, forward strand.
TTTGGATTGTAAATGGATGTTTCTATCAGTAAAATAAAATAATTATGAAAAATTATTATTAGGAGGCGCTTCCCCAAAGAAGCGCCATAAGAAGCTATTCAAATAAAAAAAAATATAGAAAACAAGTTGTGGCGCTTCCATAGATTTAGGATGTGCCACAACTGTTTTTAATGCGGTTAGAAGCTATGACATTTCCCAAGCGGCATAGTATTCTTTAAGATAAGCACCACATATTACGTTTTTTTTAGTAGTATTAGGAGCCTGACTTATGAATTGAGTATTTTAAAAGCGTTTTAATATGATTTTGCCAAAGTATGAGTTAGGAAAATTAAACATGCATATGCAACAATAGCGTCTTTAATTTGAAAATTAATTTAACATTTGATTTGAATATTCAAATGCAATTACATTTTATTCCATATCTTTATTATTTAGTTAGCAGAATATAGTCTTTATATTGGCTCAAAAGGGACCATTAGTCTACTCAACAAAAATCTTACAAGTCTCCCATATATATCGGGTCAAATTAAAACAAATTCATACTTTCAAAATGTAGTCGTCTAATCTATTTCTTCTTCTACAACAATGATACAACGAATTCACTCAACAAATAAAATTATTATGAAAAATTATTATTATTATTATTATTTAAAAAAAAGACTTCATATGACGCTTCCATAAGAGGTGACGGTTCCTATGGCGCTTTCTTGGGAAGCTATTCAAATTAAAAAAATATAGAAAAAAAGTTATGCCGCTTCTATAGGTTTAGGATGCGTCATAGCTGTTTTTAAGGCCGCTAGAAGCTATGACGTTTCCCAAGCGTCATAGTATTTTTTTTAATATAAACACCACATATTGCGTTTTTTGTAGTAGTGTTAGAAACCTGACTTATGAATTGAGTATTTTAAAAGAGTTTTAATATGATCTTGTCAAAGTATGAGTTAGGAAAATTAAACATGCATATGCAACAATAGCGTCTTTAATTTGAAAATTAATTTAATATTTGATTTGAATATTCAAATGCAATTACATTTTATTCCATATCTTTATTATTTAGTTAGCAGAATATAGTCTTCTATATTGGCTCAAAAGGGACCATTAGTCTACTCAACAAAAATCTTACAAGTCTCCCATATATATCGGGTCAAATTAAAACAAATTCATACTTTCAAAATGTAGTCGTCTAATCTATTTCTTCTTCAACAACAATGATACAACGAATTCACTCAACAAATAAAATTATTATTATTAGTATTATTATTATTTAAAAAAAAAAGACTTCTTATGACACTTCCATAAGAGGTGACGGTTTCCTATGGCGCTTTCTTGGGAAGCTATTCAAATTAAAAAAAATATAGAAAACAAGTTATGGCGCTTCTATAGATTTAGGATGCGCCATAGCTGATTTTAATGCCACTAGAAGCTATGACGTTTCCCAAGCGTCATAGTATTTTTTAAGATAAACACCACATATTGTGTTTTTTGTAGTAGTATTAGGAACCTGACTTATGAATTGAGTATTTTAAAAGAGTTTTAATATGATCTTGTCAAAGTATGAGTTAGGAAAATTAAACATGCATATGCAGCAATAGTGTCTTTAATTTGAAAATTAATTTAATATTTGATTTGAATATTCAAATGCAATTACATTTTATTCCATATCTTTATTATTTAGTTAGCAGAATATAGTCTTCTATATTGGCTCAAAAGGGACCATTAGTCTACTCAACAAAAATCTTACACGTCTCCCATTTATATCGGGTCAAATTAAAACAAATTCATACTTTCCAAATATAGTCGTCTAATCTATTTCTTCTTCTACAACAATGATACAACGAATTCACTCAACGTTAGTCTTTTTTGAATGATAATATATTATATAAATATTGAAACTTTTTATATTAATCAAATTGAATAATGGATGCACATTCATGTATGTGATTTCATTTTCTGGCACCTAGTGACCAAAGAAGTTTTGATATAAGGGCACGTGATCTTATATACTCGAATTTGTGACACAAAACATTGGAATTTTTATATATAAATTTCATGGGTTCAGTTTGGGCACTAAATCTGGATTGTCCAAATCTAATTTAAATAGTTCAGGTTTTGTCTCTTATTTTCCTTTTTTTAAAAAATTATTTTAATTTATATTGTATCTAAAATAAAGGTAATCTCTACTATTTACTTTTTAAAACAAATTTTTTTTTATTTTAAAATAATCAATTACAAATTTTAAATATGGACTATTGAAACTGTACTTGGATTCTGTGGATCCGGCGCAACAAGCCCTAAGGCCGGTTCCGAAGTTTAATAAACAGTGAATTAATTAAACCCTGATGCTTTTATAGTTTGGAATCAAACACAAGTTAATTAACAAAAATTGATTAAAAATTGGAAAAAAAAATTATATAATACTCCCTCAGTTCCTTTTTATAAGAATCTAGTAGCCAAATTACATATAGATCAACAATGGTATCTTTTGATCCAAAAAAAAAAAAAATCAAACAATGGTATCTTATAAAAAAGATAAGGGAGTATATTACTAAATTATTTTTATATGAGTCCGCATCTCTTAATTCATAAAAAGCCTCTCCTCTCATTTGAACCTACGACCTCATGCTCTTGTTGCCCTCAGGCACGAAACCTATCTTATATTATTACATAATGTTATATATATAATATTATCTCACACACACAGATATGTTATATTGTTAAAACTAATAATAAATTATATAAAAATTTTGAAAAAATATTTATATATTCATGATTAATTAATTTCAAATTCAAAAAATTTTAAATCTTTAATAAATCTTCTTATAAGTATATTTTTAGCCAATTTCTTAATATTGAATTCTATTTTTAATTAAAATTACTTAATAACTAATAATTTAATATTATAAATATTTTTAATATAAAATTATAAACATAATATTAATAAATAATAATTTATTTTTAAATAAAATAAAATAATAATATTATAAATATTATTTTAGTAGAAAATTTTAAATATAATATTAATAGCTAATAATATAATTGTAATAATTAAGATTAAATAGAATTATTACTAACTAAAATTTTAAATCGGACAGATGAGATGCAGGAAATCATAATCAGGATATAAGGAACAAATTATGGGGTTGACCGAATATGATCCGGGTTATGGAAGGATCTATGCCCTCTTTCATGCATAGAATATATTATAGGGTGTCAATCCATAGACCCCTTACCTTCTTCCTTCAGATCACAACAGCACAGCCTTCCTTCGTTTCCTACTGGAGGCGTACCATAATATATATCCCTTATATGAAAATTATAATAACATGCATCTCATAATCTCATTCTAGACCGTACTCATTTAGAATCTGATAAAACTACTCCCCTAAATCCCTATAAGGAGTTTAGAACTCCATACCTTAGATGTCTCTTAAATATGTATTCTTCTTTCCACGTAAAAGGTTGTTGTAATGGAGGTTATATGAGAGAAGGGTTGAGAACTTAAGAGATAAGAGAACTGGAAATTTTATTGAACTTCAGAGAATTACAAGCTGGATTACAAACCGGATGCCTTACTCAGAGACTTACATTGCTTTATATAGACGAGATTCCTAACTCTAGTTTACAGACTCTAGTTACTTTATGTAACTCTGATTACTTTTACATGACTTTACATGACTACTTCACATGTTGATGTTGGGTACTAATTGAGACTGCCTTCCAACTTTATTCGTCTGGTACAAATTCCTTTCTTTTCCTGAATGTCTCTTCTTCTTTTTCTTCTTTTTCTTCTTCTGCCGACACTTTTATCTTCATCATCTTTATGAATTTTTCTTTTCCTTCTTTGTCTTCTTCTGCCGACACATTTATTTCTTCAATATTACTCTTTATCTTCATCAACTTTTCTTTTATCTTTCTGAGATTTCTTCGAATTTTGTTAATCTTCTTTTGGATTCTTCTGAGGCTTTCAGTCATTTCTGTCTGTCATCACAGTATATCTTCATTAATTGGGATTTCTCCTTCTTTTTCTCTTCTTTCTTCTTCTTTACAATATACAAAATTATGTACAGGATATTCTGACAAATATTTACAGACTTTTTCAGCAGTTTCCTCATCATGTTCCACTTCATTTTTCTTGATCGATTCATACCACTTATGGAATTTTGCATGAGTTCCATTAGTGGTTTTTCCAAGGGAATAAATACAAGTTAAATCACTCGTATGATAAAACCAATGAATTTCTCCAATATTTGTTACAATTCTATTCATTTCCTGGAAGATTATATGATGGTCTTGTGCTCGGATATTAGAGATTCTGAATTGGAATTCATCATCATCATCCATATCCTCTTTTATTTCTGGATCAAATTCAATTGGTTTCTTTGTGGTTCCAAGGAGAATTAAATTAATGGGATGATAAAATTGGTCTGGTGTAACTTCAGCAACTGTGGAGTAACACCTTATAAAAACTTTATGTTGCAGGATTATCTTAAAGTATTTTTCTACGGCTTCTTTGAATCTTGGTGGGAATAACTGGATTTCTTTCATATCTTGAGAATGATAAATGGTTTGAATTAATCCATAGCTATATAGGGTTCTGACAATTTTTGGTGGTGTTCCTGGGTAAATAATGGCTTTATTAATGGCGTAATGAGATACATATCTGATAGTCTTGTGGGTTAATGATAAAGTATTCAGTCTTTTTACAATAGTCTTATAGAATTGATATTTATGGGATAAGTCAAAAACTTCTGGATTACTGGGCTGTTTAGAAGTTGAGGCTTTAGAGGTCAAGGCTATTATAGTCTTATCTGGTAAAGAGGTTTTATATTTTGGGCTTGATATTGAGCTTTTTTCTTATTGTTGGACTTCTTTCTATTTCTGGGCTTGCTGATCTTTTATTATTTGGGCTAAGGAATTTTTTTCCTTGTTTTTGGGTAGATGACCCTTTCTGTTGGTTTTGGGTAGATGACCCAATTAGAAGTTTCTGAGTAAATGACTCAGACTGGGTAGGAGACCCAATTACTGGTGATTCCTTGTCTTTACTCGTTTTTTTGCGAAGGTTCCTCAATTGGTTCCTTCTTTACTCGACTTTCCAGGTCTTTCACTCTAGTAAATAGTTCATTTACTGAGCTAGTAAGATTAGATACAGAATTAGACAAGTTCTGTACACTATTACTTACTTGGCTTCCAAGTAAACTCATATTTACTTCGAGAATATTCATTTTCATTACAAGATGTGTCATAAATGGATTTTCCTCTTGTACCTCATTTAGAGGAATTTGACTTACAGGGCTATTACTCATTCTTTTTCCCGGTTCCATCTGCTCAAATAATCAGCAATTAGATTATTTTTTCCTTTGATATATTCAACATCATAATCATAATAAGACATATCACTATGTCATTTTAGTAACATTTTATTACTCAATTTTCCATTCTTTATTCCATTTTTTAACCATCCTTTTACTTATGTATTATCAGTTCTTATAATAAACTTACAGTTTACTATAAATAATTCGAATTTTTCTACTTCCTTTTTTATTGCTAAAAATTCTTTCCAATTAGAGTGATAATTACTTTGTGATTCGTTAAATTTTCCACTTGCATATCTAGTTATTTTTTCTATTCCTTGACTGTCCTCAAAATACAAAGCTGCACCCCAATAATTCTCAGATGCATCAGTGTATATTATCCATCTTATATTTTCTTCTAAAGGTATAGTTAATTTTGGTAATTTGTTACATAAAACTTTTATTTGTTCTATAATTTTCTGGGTTTCTTCATTCCATTTCCATATTGTTTTTTCTCCTGCTAACTTAGATACTTTGGCTGTTAATTTTGATAAATGTAGTATATAATTTCTTGCTTGGTTTACTAATCCTAAAAATGATTGTAATTCCTTTTTATTATTTATTCTTGGAAATTCTTTTACTTTCTGACTTATATGGTCTTGTAATTCCATTCCATCTTTTGAAATTATTTGACCTAAAAATCCTATTTTTTCTTTTTTTAATTCAGCTTTCGTGGGAGATATATTTATTCATTTTTGTTCTATTAATTCCATAAATTTTTTCAAATGTTCTTCATGTTCTTTTCCATTATTCGAAAATATTAATATATCATCAATATAAATTACAGCAAAATTTCTTATTGGACTTAATAATTTAGACACATATTCTTGAAATATACTTGGACTATTGTGAAACTCCATGGGTAACACATTCCATTCATATAATCCTTCTGATGTACTAAAAGCTGTATATTTTTTACTTTCTTCTTCTAATTCTATTTGAAAAAATCCTGACTTACAATCAAATTTACTAAATATAGTTTTTCCTCTTATCAAATTAAACAATAATTCCATTTTAGGTATAGGGTATCTGTTTCTTATTACAATTTCATTTAATTTAGTATAATTTATTACCATTCTAGATTTTTCTCTTTTTTCTTCACTATGTTTTACAACTATCATTGCTGGTGATGAGTATTCAGATCTACTTTCTCTTATCAAGTTATATTTTTTCATTTCTTCTATGTGCATTATAAATTCATTTCTATCATTCTCTGTCCATGGATAAGGTTTACAATTTATTTCTTTACTATAATGTTTCAATTCTATTTTTGCTAATGGTTTAGATTTTTCCCAATGTATTAAAGGATTTTCACTATAGTTTTCTTCTAATATTTGTTCTATTGTTTTCTTTTCATTTTCTTCTACTTCTCTTATCGTTAAAGTAGCTAACATGTGTTTTATATGAACTGGTTTATTATTTGGTAAAAATTGTACTTCATTTTCATTGTTTTTTAGTTGAAATTTTTCATCTTTTCTACTATAAGGTTCCATTATTCTTATTCCCCATGCTTCATGCTTACAAGGTGTTGTTAATATAAATGATGTTTCAATCATATGTATATGATAATATTGTTCTATGAAATCTAGTCCTAATATTATATCACATGATGATTCATTAAACTGATTTAATATTTTTAACTTTAACTTATAGTTTCATATTTGAATATTAACATTTAAAGCTTCATATTCCATTAAATGTATTTTTTTTCCTGCACTTTCCATTCTTAAAGGTCTTTTTTTTTCTTCCACATTATAGGTGGTAAAACATTATATTTTGCTACACTTAAATTTGCTCCTGTATCTATTAAAGCATGATATTTTCTTGATCTATATTTTTCATAATTAAATTTTGTGAGAATATAATATAGCTTAGTCATTATCCACGTGATAATATATTTAGTTTATTCTTCAAGTATTTTATGGAATCATTTCTTCCTCTTATTCTTAAATATGCTTGATATCTTATTCTGAATCCATTAAATGTTCTTTGTCTTTTTTCATTTTCCAATATTTCTTTTATTATTCTTCTATCAGTATTATTTCCATTTTTATATTTTTTGATTATTCTTCTTATCAATGGTTTATTATTATGTATTATTATTACTTCTCCTCTAAAATTTCTGTATAAATCTACCATATTACCCTCTTGATAATACTTCCATTATTTTTCTGAATTTCTTTGCATAATATTTTCTTTCTACATGTGCTTCCACTGTATTATTATATTCTTCTAACCATAATAAAAAATGTTGCTCATATAATTCTCTTAATCTTCTTTTTCTTCTATATTTTGTTTTTCAAATTTATGTTTTAGAAATCTCATAAAACTTACATCTGTATGATTTATTTTTATTATTGTTCCATCAATTTTGTATAATCTGGAGTTCCTAAATACCATTCCTCTCTTGGTTTCCATTGATTGTTTTGATTTTCTTGTTCAGTTTGATTATTCATTTAAAACTTTAGGAATTATTATTGTTACATTTTTTATGTTAATAATTATTCTTTTTTCTTGAATTCTATAATTATTTAATTTTTCTAAAAAATCCATTCCTAGTATTAATCCGAAATTCTTTATTTCTTTATCTATTTTTATTGAAAATTCCATTATATCTCTTTGATTAAATCTTATCATTATATCTATTTTTCCTTCTTCATTTAATATTACATTATCATCTAAATGTTTTATATCTATATTACTTTCTTTTACTTCTTCTAATATTAAGGCTTTTATATTCATCCATCCTGTATTTTTCTTGATTTATACTCTTATTATATTGTGTTTTTACTTTACTTCCTGATGGTTTTATTTCTTCCAAATTTGTAGTTAAAGGTATTTCTGGTAATCTATTACTTCCTGATCTTATTAATCAGTTTTCTTGCATAAGTTGTTCATTATAACTTAAACTTAGTTTTGGTTCATAATTTAATCTTCTTGGATTAAAACTTAATGATCTTTGTCCTAATTGATTATTAGTCTGTAGTCTTAATCTTCTTATATCTTCATATTCTCTTGTTCTATCTATATCTATTTTTAGTTGTTCTGGTAAAGTTATTGTTATTGGATCTATAGGTAATTCTTTTAATATTGGCATAAAATGTTTTTCTATACTTATTCTTCCTTTATTTTTATTATAAATTTTATGTTCATTGGTAAATACAAGTCCTATCATTGCAGTTATACTTATTGTTTTTTATCCTTCCATTAATCTTATTCCTCCTAATTTATGATATACATTTATAGTTTTATCTATATGTTCATCTGTTACTGATATTGCAAAATTTGTATTTAATGTAAATTTCAATTTTTGATATATTAAATTTCCTGTTAGCATTCCTATTATACTGTCTTTTACATCACTTATTATTCTTCCATCTGTTATTAGTAATTCTATAGGTGTATCAATTCATTCTTTAAAATAAACTTTTACAAGTAATTGTATTCCTGCTATATAAACTTCTGTTACTTCATTCTTAAATGGTACTTTCTTTATTTCTTCTTCTATAAGTCTTTTACTTATTAGAGGTATTCTTAATACGCCTTCGGTTAATGTTGATTCTATAGGATGTCTTTTTTCTAATACTACACAATGTGTTTTATGATTTGTTTTAGATTTAAATTTTCTACTTACCATTTCTATAAACGTTTCTTCTTGTAATTGATTAGTTTCCATATCTAGTTTTTTATCTTTTATTTTATTAAAATGTTTTGGGTTAAATATCATTCTTCTTTCTACTGATCCTTCACTTACATTTCTATATTCTTCATATTCATCTTCTTCTTGTTTACTTGTTTGTCCTTCTTCTAATTCTCTCATCATATATATATACATTTCTTCTTCACTTTCTGATTCTGATTCTTCTGATTCTGTTTCTGTTATTTCTTTTAAGTTATATATTTCTACTTCTTCATTTTCTATATCACTAAATACTGGAATTTCTAATTCTATTGGTTCCAAATTATATTTTTCAGCTTCTTCTAATATTTTCATTTGCTTCTTTTCTCTTGGTTTTTTACATTCTGTCGATATATGTCCTATTTCTCCACAATTATAACATCTACATTTTTTAAGTCTTTTACTATAATTTATTCTTCTTTTACCTTTCTTAAAATATTTTCTTGGTTTATATTTATTATAATACTTATATTTTGGATATCTTTTAAATTTATATTTCTTTTTTCTAAATTTATTATACTTTCCTAATTTTTCTTTCTGTATTTCTTCTTTTCATTTTCACATCCCCATTTATGTGGCGTTTCATATCTATTACATTGGATTACCATTTTATTTCTTTTATAATATTTCATATTTTTCCATGCTTCTTTACATTTATTAGATAAAAATTCTTTTAGAAAATATTCTCTTCTTCCCATTGTATCTACAAATGTTATTAAATCATTTCTATTTCCAAAAGCTTTATAATACTCCTCGTTTATTTCTTTTGATATTAATCTTGGTAATTTTCTGTAAAACATTTCTAAATAAAATTTTTGTTCTTCATCTGTTTCTAATCTTGCTTCATAATAATATTTTTTATATTCACATATGTATTGTTCTAAATATTTTGGTTCTAAAAAACATATTTCTATTTGATGTAAACATAGTTTTGCTTTTTCAATTTTTGTTCTTTCATCTGCTCCTGCACTTCTTCCTATAAATTCATTTCTTAAAACTTGTTCATATTTTCTTATTAATATTGCATAAAATTTTTTTCTTCCTTCATATGGTTCAGTTACTGTCCTTACTTGTTATCTAAATTCTTCATTTTTACTTTTCCACCAATTATGTACATTTCCTAAAAATGATGCTTCTATTACTAGACTTACAAGTCCTGTATCTATTGATTTTTCCATTAATGCTATTAAATGTGATTTATTCCATTCATCTAATATTTTTTCATTATCTGTATAACAGTCCATATCTAGCCATATTCCAGAATTAGGTATTTGTCTTGTTTCAAATTGTTCTAAAGGTGGTGGTGTATATTTTGAATTTCTTGGTGTTTTAAACTTAGCTTCGAATTCCATATAATTAGATTCTTTTAATGGTTCTTTATGGTAATATGTTTCTCTTTCAAATTCTTCATTTTCTAGTTGTTGGTTACTTGTTCCTTCATTATGAGGTAATTCTGTTGGTATTATTTGGGTTGGTTGAATTATAGTACTTTCTGACGTATCCATTTCTTCTGCCATATTTAATTTTAAATTTTTTGGTGTTTTTATTCTTGTTACATCTTTAAATTCTCTTTTTATATTTTCTAATTCTTCTTTTTCTTTTCCCATCATTTCTTCTATTTTTAAATATTCTATTTCTTCCATCATATTTATTTTTTCTTTTGGTTTTATTATTTCTATTAATTCTTCTAAGGTACTATTTTTACACATTATTTCTGCTATTCTATGTGATTCTTTCATCATTTCTTTTTCTTTCTATCTATCAATTTCTTCTTCTTTTATTATTAATTCTTTATGTTTTTCTTTTTCAGGATTTATTTTATTTTCTCTTATTCCTTTTTCCAATTTTTCTATTTCATCAAAAACTGTAAATATATTTTTATTTAACACTTGTTGTCCTAATGTTAAAGACGAAGTCATTATTCTTATTTGTTTTACATTTGTATCTAAACTTTGTTCTTCTATCTGTGTTTTAGGCATTTTTTCTAATTCTTCCATTTCTCTTATAGCATCAAATATATTCATCATATTTATTTGAGGATTATCTTTTATAGGTTCTAATAAATTTCTTGACTTTATTCCTAAATATTTCATTATTTCTTTTATATCTTCTTTTATTTCAATTACTTCTTTTTTTACATTTTTTACTTCTTTTCTAATTTCATATATTTTCTGTTCTAATGGTTTTGCTAATTCTATTAATCTTTCTTTTCTTTCTCTAGGAATTTTCTTTTTTATTATTTTTCATATATCCTTAGGTATTTTATTTTCGATTTCTTCTATATTATATACTTCTGCCATATCTATTATATTTCTATTGATATAAGATCCTAATTTTTTTATTAAGAACATGTTAGTCCAATTTATTAAATTCTACGAATTATCACCTTCTCCTCCTAACATAAAAGGAGTTAAATTATAGATTTCTTCTTCATCTTGTCCTATATAAGAACTTTATGGTAAATTACTGGGTTCTATTTCATATATTCTTGGTTCCATTACTTCTATTAAATTCATTTTACAGTTATAATTTCTAATTACAAAGATTTCCTTTCTCTTGAAGCAGATCAGTCAAGCTGCAACTTCAGAGGATACTTGGAAGATCTTTTAAACACACTTTTAATCAATAAAATAAAACAAAAGCAAAGAGATCTAAACAATAATATGAGATTATAGAGATTTAAGGTTTCATCTTATCTTCATCTAAAAGTGAGCTCTGATACCAAAATCGGACAGATGAGATGTAGGAAACCATAACCCGAATCATATTCGGTCAACCCCATAATTTGTTCCTTATATCCTGATTATGATTTCCTGCATCTCATCTGTCCGATTTTTTTCAAATTCAAAAAATTTTAAATCTTTAATAAATCTTCTTATAAGTATATTTTTAGCCAATTTCTTAATATTGAATTCTATTTTTAATTAAAATTACTTAATAACTAATAATTTAATATTATAAATATTTTTAATATAAAATTATAAACATAATATTAATAAATAATAATTTATTTTTAAATAAAATAAAATAATAATATTATAAATATTATTTTAGTAGAAAATTTTAAATATAATATTAATAGCTAATAATATAATTGTAATAATTAAGATTAAATAGAATTATTACTAACTAAAATTTTAAATATTATTTTTTATAAATTTATGAATATAATATTAATAAATAATAATATAATATTTATTAATTAAAATTATTTCATAATAATTATTACTATAATATTATAAATATTATTTTAATATAAAATTTAATAATTTTTAAATTTTTGCCATGGAATTAGCCACGGAAAAATCCTTGGCTAATTGCCATGGAACTTTTCTATGGAAAAAAAATTTGAGATGGAATTTCATAGGTAATTTAGCCACTAATTTTTTTGTGCTAATCTAGCAACAGAAAAATTCTATCAGAAAAATTTCCAATGGATTTCCGATCGAATTTTCCACCAAAAAAATTCTGTGGAAAATTCTATTGGAAATTAAGTTTTTTTTTTATAGTGGATTTTCATTTATTTCTTTTGTTAATTTTGGCTTACTTAATTAGCTAATTGTGGTTTGGTCAAATTAAGAAAAGGTGTTAAGTAAATGGCTTAATGCTTAACCTAGCAATTGATACCAAGTTTTTCATTGACAAATGCTCCTTTTGGTCCTTAATATAACATATTTGGGGAGTTGATCTTTGTATTAAATATAAGATATATTTTTTATATTTTTCAATTGTTTTCTAATTTACCTTTATTGATGCTTCCTCAATAATAATTAAGGAAGAGATGGACTGAGGTAATCAGTGAAGATAATTATGATGTTTTAAAAAATACATGTTAAATTAACTAATTTAACCAACTTCTTTAATATAATCAAATAAGGTAAATATGCCTTATACTAAGAACCATAGGGAGTGTTCTATTGATCACTTTATTATAGTTGATGAATATGAACACATTTTATGCTTATCAAGTTCTAATTATCATTTTAAATGAGTAAGTGGAGCTTAAGTCCTTAAATGAGTGAAGTGTTAGTATGATCAAATTTATTCATTGAAAATTGAGTAAATTTTTTATTTTTGGATACAAAGACTAAACTTGAATATAAGCCCGACCTTTTTTTATTAGGCGTAAACAAACAAGAAGTGTTATAAACATGACCTTTTTATATTTTTTTATTTTGCCGTAAACATGACAATATATATGTGTGCGCAAAAGAAATCGAGGAAATGTATTTTTTTAAAAAAAATCAATATTTTAGTGTAAATTATACAAAATCCCAATTTAAGAAAATAAGCACAAATAAAGGGTTCCTGAATTTAATATATTACTAATAGATCTCAAGAATATATATATATATATATATATATATATATATATATATATATATATATATATATATATATATATATATATATAAGTCAAACTATATTAAGTTCATAGGACTTGTTAGAATTAAATGAAATTTGGGAGACATATTTATATTTAATTTTCTTATTTGAGATTCATGGGTAATTTTCCCAACATTTTTATTATTGGAAGCTTATCCCTTGGAACAATCACCACAATTTCAACGTCAATCCAATGACCCTCTTGCTTCCCCAGCCCTTACCCACAACAACAATACTAATTCTCTATACATACATATAAATTTGTATGTGTGTGTGTACATACACACACACGCATATATAATCCCAACTATGTTTGTAGAGATGTAAATATAAATTTTGAGATCTATAGATTGAAGAGACGTGAAGGCACAAGAATTTCTCAAGCAGCTTCTGAAGATTATACGACTTTTTCAAAGAGGACTTTTTCAATGTGAGAGTTGATAGTATCTGGATCAGTGTGAGCCGCATAGTAAAAGCTTTTAGTGACAATGAGGAATGTGTTTTTCATATTGAAATCCATGCCATTAGAAGAAAGCACCAATTGCACCAGCTCTTGCATTTTAACCCCTAATTCTGGGTTAGCCTTGTAGCTTCCATTACTATTGTTTTCCTGACAGTATTTTTCAAACCACATATGAGGCAATTGTAGATGAATATATTATCATTAAGAAGATTAAATAATGGGAAAATTTCAGTCAGCCCCCATGGGAGCAGTTTTATTTTAATTCATCCTCAAAAAATTCTGAAATTTTACTGCATCCCCTTAGACTAAAATGAAATTAATATATCTTTAAATTTGGGAAAATAAATTAGTAAAATGTTTCTGTTTAAAAATTTTATTGATACACGTTATTTATAAGCATGTCATTCACAAGAAAAATAAGAGGATTCAAAAAATAAAGCACAACTATCATTGTCTTTTCAATCACAAAACTTAATTTCATTTTGACTCAAAGAGTACAGTAAAGTTTCAGAATTTTTTGAGGTTGACTTAAATAAAATTGCTTTCATGGAAGCTGACTGAAATTTTCCCTTAAATAATCTCCTTATTAATTAATCAGTGATGCTTAATTCTTAATAGGTAAATCACCTTGGTGCTTTGGAGAGAACGTAATTGATGGCAGAGTTGATTAGAGACTTGGACGAGTCTCTGATAGTGAGTATTGAGCTGTAAGTCGTCATGAGAAAGTTGGTAGGAAGCATTATTAATATGAATCATCTTCACCAATAGCTCAGCTTCTCCTTCCCACTTTTCTCCTTCGCTTTGCCATCCCAATATCCACTTTGTCCACTGTTTGCATTATTCAAACATCATTATATAATGCCAAAAGAAATAACTCATAAAAAATTCATGAATAATGAAGGTCTTGTAACTTACCGCATCATGAAGAATATCAAAGCTAGCAGTTGGTAAGCTCAGAGAGAAGGAATGCAAAGTTTCTAGTAAAGTCCCTAAAAGACCCTCCCTGCTCTTGTTTTTATTCAGCCATCTGCAATTAATGCATATAAATTAATTAACAGTTTGAATTGAAATTAAAATTTTACTAGATAATTACCTCTCGGTGACAAGTGTAATATTTACCGTTCATTTAAGGAGGTACTGCTGTTATGGAATTCATGCACAAAGGCTTTTCTTTTATCTTGGTCCTGATATGTGGTTCTGAGTGTGTGAATCAGAGCAGAAGTCTTGACCCATGCAAGCCGTTCTTGAGACCTCTCAGGCTCAAAAATATTGGCTGCGGCCAAAAAGTAAGCTAAAAGAAGCCTTTCTTTACTCAATCCTAGGCTTTCTAGTCGCCATTCTGAGGACCACCTGTATGAAAATCCATCCTATAATAAGAGGTTATTAAATATAAATTTTGATCTAATTGGATGGCTGACATTCAAACTTGTGTAAATGTCATTTCTTAAATATTGGGGGGTTTTGAATAAAATAATGTCATTATTTTTCTATCTTGTTCCTAATTTCTTGTTCTTTTCTGAAAGTATTATTGAAGAGAAGTAGGCCTTTTCTCACTTCTGTATTCTTTTCCATTCTGCCCGATGCACAGCTTGACACATTGCATAGTCTAATTTTCCAAGTTCAAGATTAATGTTATTGTTTACTCTGTGCAGCCTGAAAAAAATGAAAAAAAAAAGGAAAGTATTACTTGAGTTCAATATTTTAAGTACAAAATCTGAATATCTAGATCATCTTGTTGACACATTTTAGTCACCTGTAAAGGCTCTTGGAAATCCAGACATCATCTCCACCGCCATATTGTTCCAAGTAAAATCTTGTCTCCACACGTGGCAAGCTTGCATACCATGGAAAATCCAATCCATAGCTTACCTGTTATTTTGTTTAGGGAAATTAATTAATAAAAATACAAAATCAAACTAAGGTTAATAGAAATTAAATCTGAATAAAATAAAATATATATACCTCGCCAGATAGATCCTTGGAGATGATCCATTTATCAAGAATTTGATTAGTATCTCGCTTCTTTGACAAGAAATTAATTGCAAAATTATTGCCTTCATCAAGAATTGTCTCTCCTGGGAACTGAACTTGAGCTGCTCTGTAAAAGTTGAATATTACTGTTGCTCCTTCATCTGATTGCCCAGGATAGCAGAAGAACTCTCCATCCTTCTCAAAATTTTTAAACACGCCTAACAAATTAAATTCCACGCAATGTGATCAAATATATTTATTAGCATAACTAAATTAATTACCAGCGCGCTATCTATTTACAGCTCTAATAAATATCAACAAATGATATTTTACTTACTCGGGGAAACATCATAGCCATTCAATCTGAGTAGTCTGAACCCCATAGATGTATCATCAAGGTCTGGCAAATCTGAATATCTTGTCCATCCAAGACCTCTCTCATTCCAACTTCTGATAAGGTGGTGTTGGCGTTTGGTAGAATAATGTTTCACGAAAGCAATTGAATTGGTTAAGAGTTCAGCATATTTTGTGAACAATAAGAATAGATGTAAATAGCTTATTATTATGCACATATTACAATCAAATAAATTCTACGTACTCTAAAGTTTGCGACCTATACTTGTATTTCGGATTTGGAACAAATAAATCAATAGTTGTAACTTTTATTGTGAAAATTTCTGAAGTAAAATTCTAATAAATATGAAAACTTAAGTTGCAATCTCAAGAGTGATTGCATTTAGGGAAAAAATTATGGTGGGTACGGAAATGCAGTTTCTCAACAGATAAGGCTAAGAATATTTTTATTAATTTTATATATAGTACTTATTTGATCTTATTTATAAGGCGCTTCTAGTATGTTTCACATAGACTAAGAAAAACCTTAAACTTCATTAATTCTACCTTTAAAATCAACAACTTTCTAACTTTATCCCAAGTTAACTACACACTTTCCTAAAAAAATAACAATCTTTATAATAATAAATGAGAGATAAAATTGTATATTTATATAAAACATTGAATGACGTGCCTTTGTAAATAGAAGTAAAAACTACACACTATCTATGCCAGCCTTATAAAGGATACCTTCATTTTGACATAATGGTGGAAATTAGGAAAGAGAGAATTTGTTGCTAGTACTCTAATTTAGTGCCTGATTGGGTATCTTTAAGAAAGCGCTTTTGTACTTCAAAACTATCATTTTGGAAAATAATAGTCAAACATATGAAACACTATAAAAACACCTTTTGCTTGGAAATCATGGTTTTGAAAAAGCTATTTTTCTCACTTTTTTATGCTTTTCTAGGATGGTTGGAATCATTACTGTGATGGCATAAATGCTCAACCAAAAATACTCTTCCCCTTCACTCTTATTTATTCAGTCTTCTCTTTCCCATTTCACCCAAAAATATATTTAATCATATATTTTTTAATATATGCATTTTAATTATTAAATAATTATATAAATAATACATTCTTCTACATATGCATATATATTATTTACTTTTTTTGAGCAAATATATTATTTATTTATTTATAAATTTAAAAAATATAAATTAAATTTTGTCTTTTCCAGAATTATCACATTACCTTATGTTCTATTTGATAATTTGTACATAAAAGAAGTGATTATGATGACAAGCATCCAAACACCCATTTTTTCAAAATCAATCTTTTCACAAAATCTATTATCTAAAATAACTTTTGCCATCTTTTTTCTAAGAAATTATTTTCTAAATGCTAAGTCAAACACACTTTAATGGGTTCAAATAATTACTAGTTCACGTGTAAAGTTGGTTGAGATTGATTTTGATGTTCAGACTAAAAGTCTAAGATAAATTTGGCGGTATCATAACCTCGGAGAAGACAATTATACCTGTAAATATAATCTAGCATCTCTTTAATCTTTGGTTGAAAATATCTCGCAATTCCCAAGCGCTCCAATCGATCGACAATCCATAATTGTTCAAAAATATCTATGGGGTAGAGTTCTGGGACTAAAATTTCAGAGAATTTGAGTAAGTGAAAGATTAATTCATTGCATTGAATAATTCTATGCAATTGCAAATCATAATCACCAAAAGGATTTTATTTTATTTTATTTTTGTAAACTAGGTTGTTAGACACACACACACACAGACGTACCTCCTCCCCTAAAGTTCTGAGCAACATTGTTTAAGTAATTGAGGCAATGTGGGTCCTTGCTTTGGTTGAAAGCAAAAGCAGTGGAAGAAGGACAAAACAAGTAAGAGCCATCTTTGCTTCTCACTTTCTGAAGCTTATCCCATTGAAGCCCTGGTATTGCTTCCAAGCTGAATAGCAACGATGTTGGCACATTGTGCAACACCTCCGTTGGTATCCTTTTCCCATTATAAAACCAGTCAACACAAAATGATACATCGAATCTTAGAAATGATATATGTATATATTACTCACTCCGCTTCAAAATACAGTAGCTAGTATAGGGTTTTTCTTTTATCCTAAATGTAACACTATAATCTACTTTAATTATCTCACAAATTTATAATTTCATCTTAGAGTGTGAGGAACAAGAGAAGAAATGATGGGACTTCTGTACCTTTTGAGCTTGTTTTCTTTCCTTGCCAATATTTCTTTAAGGGCAGGGAAGACGTTAGGCACATCAATGTTCAAAGCTTTTGCCAATTGGAGAAGAGAGGGCAGAATAACTTCGAACCCACATGTCATGTGCTCTCTATTCTCCGTTTCCAGTGTGTTTACATTCTCTCTGAAGAATTTTAGTCCTACATACATTTATAAAAAGTACGTACGAGTTACTTCAACTGCAACAGTTAAGGTGTCAGGAGTTACAGTCAGAGTTAGTGAATTACCCCTCTCAACTTTTTCAAGATGAACGTTGTAGTGTGTTAAGGCAATGACAGAGGCTAAGGTGCAAATAAGCCTATCATAAGCCACAAATGTGTGAGGATCTCCCCAGGATCCATCTGGAAGCTGATTCTCTATTATCCATTCAAGTGATTGTAGAAACTGGGGGGACCCACTTCCATTCACATCTTCCACCAGAGCTACCATTGCTGTGGGATAAGCTGAGGGCGATATGCTCTTCTCTCCTTCATTTGATTCCAAGTTCATTCTAATGGCTTCCACTCTCTTTCTGATCTCCTCATTCATTTCAAAAGCCTTTAACTTTTTCATATCAAAACAACAGATATGACATCAAAATCACCATATATATTTCTTATAAGAACGTGCATGCATGGCATTGAGATTATAGTTGAAGAAAAATGTCTGTTAATTAATTAAAACACTACCTCCAAATTAGCTTCTTCATCTTCTTCCTTAATCCAACTCTTTGTTGATGGAAGCGTCGAATCTTCAACTCGTGAAACTTTTGAAGTTATTGGTCCTGATATTCTACTGCTGCTGCATCTTGCTCTGAAATCAGAGTTTCTCTCTGAAACGATGACTCTAGCCTTCGATGGTGAAACCCCTATGACAACATAAGCAATAATACTATATATGTAAGATTTTATAGAGGATGATGAGTGCATAGCTATATTCTTAAAGATAGTGAGATGAAGCTTAGATTACCATGAAAGGTCATATTAAAGGAATGATGGGTGAAGTGAGAATTACTGGGAAAAGAGAAAAACACACAGTGAGTTGAAGAAGGAAAAGAAGGAAGAGTGCAGGTGGTGGCGTGAGAAGCCATTGATGTGAGGTCTTAATTATTCTTTTTGGGATACGTTGTTGGAGTAATCCTCTTACAATAAATATGGCTTTGGCGATAGATACTCGCTATTTATAAGCACGATCAGGTGGTAGTTTTGTAAATTAAACTTTGTACCACTGTTTGTTTTTAGGCTACAGTGCAAAAAAAAAAAGCATATATACTTCATACACATGTGCGCACTAGATATATTACTTTGATGCAAAAGTGTACATCAACTTTTTAAAATAGGATAAAATGTCGCCTCTATTATAATTTAGTTGGAGAGAGGGTTGAGAAATTAAGAGAGAGAGAGAGAGAGAGAAAGGGGATGGGTTGATGGAGAGGGTGGGAAGGGTGAGTTGTATTTTCTCCATTTAAAAATGTTTAGGATACTTTTACACCCCAAATAATATATATAGTGCCAGGGATACATATGACATAAGTACATAAACATTTTTATACCTTGAACCTTTATTTTATTTGACAATAATTTAGTGTGTGTAAATAAGTAGTAGAAATACAAAATGGATGATTATGAATTTTAAAACATATTTAAACATTATAAATACACTAAAAAAATTCAATTATTTGTAGTGGTTAAAAAAAATACCAATTTGTTATAGGTGACAGCAAATGTCTTCGATCCTGCTATATGATGGATCTTCTGCTGCCTTTGGTTCCTGGTGTTTCTCTCAGAAATAGGCTAAAAAAAATAATTAATATTTTATTTTTAATAATTTTTTATATTTCTTTCTAAATAATAATTATTAAAAAAAATTATTTGTCCTTCTGGCCTTCTCCTGTACTAGACAAATCTTGCATAGTCATTAGGTGGGACACCTTCAGGCATGGCCTCCATCAACTGCTCCAAAGGCATCGCCCTGTCTTATCTATAGAGTGGTAGAGACGATTTCTCCTGTTCCTCCACCCATCCCCCATCGTTAACAAGTTGTACTGCCTCCTGTCGTCTTGCATGAAAAACTTATCCCGCATCACAAAATTAAATACATCAGTAACAATTAAATAAATTATAATTAAATAAAAATTAGATAAATTATAATTTTTTATATTTGACTCAATATATTTAATTAGTTACCTTCACAGCCTCATCCCAAGCTACCTCCTTCATCCTCTTGGGCACCTTCTTCCAATCCTGAAAGTGGATAGGGAATCGGATCCAATTCTCACCCAGCTCATTCAGATAGTGGTTGAATAGATGACTGTCATTCTCAATTGGCTGGTCCATGGCATTATTCCATGGAACCACTACATGTAGCCCCTAGCCCAACTTATTTAGAGAGGCCACGTCCAACCTTCTGGTGGTGATGTTCCCATACTCATATGTACATTTGATCAAAAATTTAAGTTACATATAATTTCACATTTAAACCACTTTAATCAAAAAAATTAACTTATTAAAACAATTCTTTACCTTGAACCTGCACCTCAAACTCGGTGGCATGTGAAGATGAACGTCCTAGATTATTCTGGTTCCTAGCCTTCTCGCAGTCAAGGATTCACTCAACTTCGCTCAAGGAAAAATTGATATCAAATTCCCCCTGATCCTCGTAGTCACTCACATTGATATCAAGCCCCTCAAATTGTTGGATAGGCACCTTTGGTGGGATCGCCTACTTTGGTGGGGCCTGTTGTATTAGCTCCTGCTATGGCGGGGTTGCCTGTTGTGGTGGGATCCCCTGCTGTGGTGCCGTGGGGACATCTTTGGGGTGCTCTCTACCCCGACTACCATCCCCCACAGAAGAGGTCCTCTAGGGGGACGCTTGTCAATTGCCTTCATTTTCCCCTTGTCTCTCCTGGAAGACAACTATAATTATTCACTTAACCAATAAAAAACTCATAAATATTACAAAAAATATATTTAAATAACAATCAAAATTACTATAAACAAATCTATTCAACTCAAAAACAAAATGAAATAAGTAACCTTACTAACCTCAAGTGCCTAACTCCTTAGATCTTAGTACAAAACCTTAGATATGATAGCGTGCGCAAAAGGAATTTGCCAAAAAGTGTAAAATGAGGGGTGGTGGAGTTTATATAGGCTCAACATTTGTAGTTGTTTTTCCTAAAACCGCTATAGTAACCGCTGCAAATCACGAAACCCTACCTCGATCAACATGACACTTTATAGCGGTTGTCTTCAACTACTACAAACATGCAACCCTTGACATTCTATAGTAGTTTTAAAACCACTACAAATCACGACACATTTTGTAGCAGTTGGAGAGTGGTTCTTGCCTTTAAAACCGCTACAAATATAATGAACTTAACCACAAATCTAACAATAACTTTGGCTCAATAAATGAGAAGAATAACTTAGCTTACGATAAGTTCAACTTCAAGACGTGCATGACAGCATATGGACGATTAGAACAACAAAAGGAATAACAACTTTTGGAGATCCCTTTAAATTTTTATATATTATATTTTCTCATTTCTTTTTGCGTAAGTGATGGGGATATGAAATAATGACTGCTTAGCATTTTTGATATCCAAGATATTTATCATTATTAGAGAATATCTTATTTTAATGTTGATTCAGTTATTATCTTTTATCATTAATTGTGATTTGCATTAATGTTAGGATTCCAGAATGTTCTCTCTTTAATTTCTAAGATTTTGGTTGAGGTCTATATTTAATGTATCCATTTCCTCACTGATCTCTTTCTCTATCTCTTCTTTATTTAATATATCCATCATTAGATTAAGTTTTAATTATTGAGATTTATTCCATTTAGCATCGTAGATTCTTATTCTATTTAATATTATAATAATTTCTTTTATATGGTATTAAATCTCAGCTATTTATTCTTGATCTAATAATGGACACTTTAAATAGAAAAAAAAATAAAGATAGATCAATGGAGACATTTCTCTCCCCGTAAATAGCACCCAACTCATCTGATTTGTAGGCTTTTTGATAAATAGAATAATAATAATATTTAGTTTATTCTCCTCCTCCTCTATTTGTCTTGTTTTCCCCTCTTTCTTATTCTCCATCCTCTCTTCTCCGTGTCACCTTTCCCTTCCTGCACCAGTAAGCCTCTTTAGTCGTTTCCGTGACTGGAATTTGCAGATCCCATCTGGCGTGCTAGTCATGGCGACCAACTAATGTTCCCTGCTGATCCGGTCCTACGTCAGTAAGACTCTTTAGTCGTTTCCGTGACTGGAATTTGCAGATCCCATCCGGCGTGCTAAGTCATGGCGGCTAACTAATGTTCTCTGCTTCCCTCCATCTTCTTTTTCTTCGTTATATGTGGTTTCCATTCCCTATGCCCACGTTGGCTCCTTGATTCTATTCGTGGGGCCCTCACTGTGGTGGTTCTGACAGTCCAAGCACCTTTATTTGGAAAAATTAGAACAAGACCTAGATCAAAGATATTTATTGGGAGTGACTGTAAAAGTGTTAATTATTTAGATTACTAATTGTTAAAATAAAAATTTAAAAATACTAAATTTATTTTAATTAAACCTTCCTCCACATTCTATTTTTAAAAGTAATATGAATTTTTAAATTTCATTAAATTAAACACAATTTCTCTCTTTTTTTTTACCACTTACGTAGATATCTATTGAAAAAATAACACAAACACCTTTCAATTTTGTTAAAATTATAACTTATAAAATTGACACAAACTTTAATTGAAAATAAAAATTATATAATTTTATGAAAAATCAAAATATTTTATAATTTATTATAAATGTTAAAGAAAGGTTATGTATATCTAAAACAATTTTAAAAAATATGCAATTTCAAACAATTCAAAGGAGGTTTGCATTATGTGAGAATAGATTTATGTGAGTTTTTACAAATAAAAATCCATGTAATTTTTTTTTGACCGAAAACCATGTAATGTTAATATACTTAAAAAAGTCTAGATAATCTATTATATTTTTTTATTAAAAAATGGTATATAGCATTGCCTCCCCCAAAGAATACTTGTGTGTAAACCAAAAAAAATGTTAATAAAAAATTTAATATAATCAATAAAGTCTATAATATAAATTTTTTTCCTAGAAAATATAAACAAATAATAATAAATTTTATTTTTTATTGGTATAAAGCTTTTTTAACGACTAAAATATTAGATAAAAAAATTAACATCTTCTAAATTTTTCTAATTTTTTTTACTTAGAGTTTATTTTATATAACATTACATAGATCAGAAAAAAATTAATGATTTAAATGACACTACAAAAAAACCATCAATTTCCGATGCAATTTGAGATGGAAAAAAATTACGTCTCAAAAGTCATCCAAAGACTGTCGGAAATTCTGTTGGGAATTTTCCAATGGAAATTTCCCACAAAAAAAAGTCCGTTGGAAATTTTGTCAGAATTGTTATTTGTGGCAGAATTTCCGACGGACTTTTTTCGTGGGAAATTTCAGTCAGAAATTCTGTCGTAAATCTTAACGTAACGTTTTTTATGAAATTACCGACGGAAATTCTGTCGGAAAATTTGACAAAATTGATTTGTGGAAAATTCCGTCGGAAATAGGTATTAATTAATTAATGATTAATATATTTATTATTTATTAATTATTTTATTATTAAACTACATTATGTTAATAATTTGGGAAAATTCTATACAAAGTTTCCTAAAATAGAGAAATTATAAATAAAGATGGTAAATTCAATAAATCATTAATCAAGTCATTAACTCAATTTAGAATTTTAAAATCTGAGTAAAATGACTTTAATGCCTCTCATCTCTTTTCTCCCATTTTTTTAGCAGCCTCTCTTTTCTCCCCTCTTAAAAGAATATTATTGCTTTATGATTTTATAGCTCTATATATCAACATTAATATAGTTATTTGTACCAGGTGATACAACCTAAAAGCAAAAAACAAAAAACAAAGGAAGCATAACCGATACCAACTTCACTTTGCAAAAATGAATTGAAATAAAACTTATTTTTACCAACATTAGCCTAAAATAGAATGATTTTTCTTAACACATAAATGTGATTTTTTGGAAAATAATTTAGTGAATATTTCAATTTTTAAGTTTTTCATTATTTTATATGAATTAGTAATATTAATTATTATTTTCTGACAAGCAGCGTGCAAATTTCATATACTTCTATAGATATTTTAGAAAAAAATATGCAAAGGGCACTTAAGATTTCATAAAACGATTTACATCAATACAAAACTTTCCAAAAAAATCCTCTGTGTGTGTAGGTGTGTGAAATATAGTAAAACGTATATTAATATATTTACTAAAATATATCTTTTTATAGTGGCATATATTATACCTTTTTGTGAAAAAAAATTGTTCTTGTTAATAAAATGATTTATTTGTTCAAAATATTGTACGTCTTTGTGCTGATGATAATAGTTAATATATTTAAATTATAGATGAATCATATTTTGTTGTATTAAAATTAATTTTGATATATAAAGTTATACACATGTTGGGAAACATAAGTTAGGAAAAACTCTTTAACACGGAGAGAATAGAGGGTATTAAAATTATTTTACCTATAGTTTGAAATCCTAAATTGAGTTAATGGCTCAATTAGAGATTTATTAAACTATTAAAGTATCTCAAAAGTTTCCTACTTAAAAGTCATACAAAGATCATTGGAAATTCAGTTAGAAATTTTCTGACGAAATTTCTAACAGAAAATGTCCGTCGGAAATTCTATCTGAAATCCTAACGTAATGCTTTTGACGAAATTATTGACGGAAATTCTATCGAAAAATTTGACAAAATTGATTCGTAGAAAATTCAGTTGGAAATATGTATTAATTAATTTTTTAAAAATTTTTATTATGATTTATTTAATTAATGATTAATCTAATTATTATATATTAATTATATTATAATTTAAAATTTAAATTATTATTAAATTATAATATAATTTTTTGCAAAAAAAGTATTAAGTTATAATATAAATAAAAACATTATTATATCCTACACACACACACAAAAATAAAAATAAAAATATAATAAAATGAATAAAAAAGATATTAATAATAAAAATTTAGATATAATATTTACATAAAAAATAAGGAAACTAAATTGTAATGTTTAATTTTATATATATATATATATATATATATATATATATATATATATATATATATATATGATTTCACATTTAAATCACACAGGTTCTTTCTAACTCAACTGAAAAAGGCACTGGCGCATACGTGAAATGTCATGGCTTCAAATTCCAACTTGGTCATAAAATGAAACCAATTTGTGCTATAGACACGTGGCGAGGGACGAAGGGCAACACGTGGCACACGATGGAAGGTGAAATGTGGTAGTTGACTGGGACACGTGTCGGTTGACCAGGACATGTGGTGGCATGAGGCGAGGTGGTGGTAGGTATATGTGACGGCTACCGATCGGAGGTTTCCGTCAGAAAATGCCATGGAAATCTAGGAAAATTTGCCACAGAATTTCTGTGGAAAATTTAATTGCAAATTGCTATAGAGAGTTTCGTCAGAAATTTCCGTCTCAATTTGCCACGGAATTTTTGTAAAAAATTCCCTCTCAAGTTGTTACAAAAAGTTCCTTCATAAAATTTCCACGGACATGATCCGTCAAAAATTCCTTCTCAATTAAGTGAGAAAATCCACCTAAAAGTCCATCACAATTTGCAATGGAATGTAATATTCCATCATAAAGTGATTTGTGACGATGCTATTACTTACATAATTTTTTCTATTGGAAATTCCGTCGCAAACCATTTTACGACGGAATTCCATCACAAATACCTTCCATTACGCCATAAATTCTGTCGGAAAATCTGTTGAAAATTTCCTATTTTTTTGTAGTGTGAGTTAATATCTATATTAATAATTAAATGATATATTGTTTATATGATTATCTAGATGCTAGTTAAAGTTAAAAAAAATGATGATTTTGGCGGTTGTAATTTTGGTGAAAAATAAAAATAAAATTACTCTTAAAATAGAATGTGAGAGAGATTGAGGGAGAGAATGTAGAAAGTTTAATCAATGACAATTTAATATTTTTAAATTTAAATTTTGGTTATTGGTCTTTTTGAATAATTACATCTATTATGTTCTTCTCAACAAATATCATCTGCTCTAGGAAATTCTAATTTTCCCAATTTTTTTTTTAATCTCCTTTTGCTCTTTCCTTCTCAACCCTTTGTTTCCCCCCTTTTTCTTATCGTTCTTAATCGTTTTTTCACAATATTGTATTATATTCTGAAATACTTGGATTTCTATTTAACATGTTTCATAATATAATATATTTTATCTAAAATATCAATTTTTCACTTAATATCACTATAACTAACTATAAAACTTCCTAACTAATATAAAATTTCCTAACTAATTAATCAATTTCTTCTGAATAGTATCTTTTATTGATAGTAATTTTCATCTTACAAGATATAACTAGTTTTACATAATTTCATTAATTTATGTAAAGTCCTTATTATATATATATATAAAAGGGAGAATTAAGAAGGATAAAGGAAAAAATTTATTAATAAGGATATTAACAATTGTAATTATTTTGAAGACCAAATATCAAAATATAAAATTTTAATTATGAAATGAACATTGACCAAACTCCCTACATTTTCTCTAACCCCATCTCAACTATTTTATGTCTAATTATCAAATTTGATGATATCTTCATCTATATTTTGATTAAAAAAAACATCTATATGATAAATGTTTTTCTGATATTCTCTACCGTGCACATCATATATCTTTAAAAGTTACCCAAATTAAACTAGCATCTAAAATCTAAAAATAATTAGAAATCTACCTTATTCTAAATTATGATTATTTTTAAAAATGAAAAAATCACAAAAAAAATTAGTTATTGCACCTTATCTTGGAATTGTGATTCACGACTTTTTTTTTCCTTCTATATTATTACTCAACCAAATTCCAGATGAATATATTTCAAATACAATAACATTGAATAAGTTCTAATATCATAAAGCTATTTTTTTAAAAAACAAATCATGCAGATATCATTAAATTTGACAACTAACTGTCAAATAGTTGAGATGGCGTTAGAAAAATTGTAGAGATTTTAGTTAGAGTTAATTTTATAATTAAATTTTAAATTTTTATTTTTGGACCTTCTAAATATTACAATTTTTAAGATCTGTATTAATAAATATTTATTTTTTTAGTCCTCCAAACTAATTTTCCCTTAAAATAAAAGATCAGAGGGAGTAATTTACACAGAAGTAAAATAATTTAGAAATTTTTTTATAAAAATACCTTCAAAATTTGAAAATATCAAATTAGTTATTTCCTATTAAAATGAATTGTAAATTACTAATCACGTGCAATCAATTCTTATCTATCTATTGCACATAACAAAATTGATCTGGAATTTTGATATTTTGAAGGTATTTTCTGAAAATTTTCCAATATATTAGTATTATTTATATTCTTAATATATTTGAACAAACAAGTTTTAAAGTACGTAACATAAATTAATTATATTGTATGAAAGAAATAAATTCTAAAAAGGATATTGTATTTTTTAAATTTAGATATATAAGGGATAATCCCTATAAAATCTAGCTTAAATATTAAATTCAAATTCAGGCTATACTTTTAACAAATTTTTAATCAGGCCAAAAGACCTTCTTAAGAATTTATGAATATTTTCAAAGACCATAATACCCCTTTGTAGTTAAAAATGATTTTAATCAAATACCAATTATTTTGATTTTGATTATTTGTAAATTTAGATTTATTAATGGTGTGATAGCTTTACATTAATACATGCAGTAAGCGTCTAACGAGCAAAAAATGATCACGCTAATAATCAAAGACCGAATGAAAGGCCAAAAAAACAAGAAGAATTTGCTATAGGATGAACCTGGGCAATACAATATACGAGTATGTGTATGTATTACGTAGACGAACATTCCCCCCTATTTCCTTTCAATTAGGAACGCAAAATTAAATTTTCTGTTCTTAATTGCTTTGCATTATTTAAAAAATCATGGTGCAGCGAATGAAATGTTTTACTGTATAAAAGTTGAGATAATATCAACGTTTTAAAAGTCAGACCGGACGTCAAGCTAAAAAGATCAATAGGTCATGGTTCGAACGGTCAAATCGGTTGGCCGCCCATTAGAGTGGGTGACGTAATAATTAAATTAAAATAATATTATATAAATATATAATGGTTAAAATATAATTAATCCTTAATCCAATTTAATATTTTTTAATTATAAGGCAACGGGATATTAATAATAAAATAGAAATATTACAAAGTAAAAGTTATAACAAAACAGAAAGAAAAATTAACCACATCATTAAGCAAATAGGGAGGCCTTTATCCAATTTAATAAAAAATTAACAAAGTCACATCATATATCTAACAAGATGAAATAAAAAATATATTTTAATTGCATATCAATTATTATGAATAAAATTTAAATACTAAAAATACATTTTGAATTATATTAGTTGACACTATTGAAATAAAAAAATAAATTTTTAAAATTATAATTATATTATGACATATGTAATATAAAAAGTGAGTGTTGGAAAAAATATAAAAAAATGAGTACTGTTAAAATATTTTACATTTTAAAACATATGGCGGGAGATTAACTTATTTATAATAAAATTATAAAGGTGAAAATTGAATAAAAAAACAATTAAAATATTTCATACATGTTTTTTGTGTTTTTTTTTTAACTTTCTAATGATTTTATGTTGGTCCATCCAGTTTTTATAAAATAGTTTCGAGTCTCAGCACAATAGTACTTCCAACTTAATAACAAGTAAATAGCAGCCCGAAGTAGTCTATTGCTAAAAAGGCCTAAAAGAAAATTTTGAGCCATTGTTGTGACCAAGACCATTCGGTTCGACTCTGAAAGCCTTGGATAATATATACAATACGTAACTACCACAGGGTCCTTGAAAGATACTGCTGACATCATATCATATTTCCAAAAAATTATTGCTATCAATTCAATTAATTTCTGTTGGCCAAAAATAATAATAATTAATTTTAATAGAGTTAAGGTGAAGAGTAAAATGATTTAGTTTTCAAAACATAAGATTCAAATATGATCTTCTCCTTTGAATTTACAATGAAATCTCCTTTAATTGAGTTTTGGAATATACTGTTGAAATATGCACGTATAATTGCATTCTAAATATATAAATAATCAAAATAAAAATAAATGGGATTTTGATTACCTTGAATTTTCTTTTTTAACTATAGATAAGGGCATTTTAGTCTTTTTAAAATATTTTATTCTTTCAACTTGATTTAATTATTCTCCCTAGCTATATATAAAATATATATAGGCTAAAATAAATTGTTACGTTCATTTCATTATAACTAAAGTAACAAAATCTAAAATAAAATAAGTTGTTTATATTTTTAATATCAAAAAGTGTTGGTAGTTTTTTATTTTCTATCCATTAATATGAATCACACAGGAAAACAAAAAAGTTAAGCCTTTTGGCCTGATTAAAAACATATTTCTTATTATAAATAAAGAGCTAAAGATGAGAGAGAATAGGAAAGGAGGAGGAGGAGAGAGAGTAATTCTCTATTCAAGGTGTATCCCATACATAATAGATGTTTTATGTGAATACCCTACTTTGTCCAAACTCTACTAAAAAATAATACAAAATAAAACATGAAAAAGAAAAAAAAAACCTTGATCTTTGCACAATAAGCCAATGACATTAATGATTGGATTATAATTGAATCTTAAAAATTGATCATAATTAATTATGATTTTCTTGCAATTGAATTTTGCAATAAATGGAAATAAATTTCAAAATAATTCATTTTATTATTTTTGATTGATATATGGATTAGTAAACTTAGTGTGGAGTAATACTGGAGGAGGAAAAAAAAGAAATTAAAAAAATTTTCTATCAGTTAAGTTGATAGATTTAAATTAAGAAATTACTTGTCGAAAAAAATTAAAAATAAGAAAAAAATTAAAAATGAAAATACTAAAAATATTTCTCATATATGTTGATAAGTTTGAATTAAGAATTTTCTTGTGGAAAAAAATATAAAAATATTAAAAAATAAAAAAAAATCTCATGTTGATTGTGTTAGGGTCAAGCTAGAAAATTTTATTAACAGAAAATTAAAAACATGAAAATAAAAAACATTATGAGGAAAATCCTACTTTAAGGTTATACATAGGAGATCAAAGGTTAAAACAAGACACAGAAAAAAATTGGGAGAGTAAAGACAAAAAAAAGGAGAGTGAAATTTGTTCTTCATCTTTTCCCCCCCTCATATTCTTGAAGAAAGCCTATGCTGTTATAATTGTTGTCATATATGTAATATTTCAACACCAATGACTAAAGAGAGAAATCCAATATGATGAGGATTGATTCATTTTCTTATTGTTTTTTATTTTCCTGCTCTCTTCTATTTTCCTTTTCTTATCTTTTTTTTAAAAAAAAAATCCAAGAAAAGCCTATACTGTTGTGATGATTATCACATATATCAAATCTTAAGCATCAATGACTAGAAGGAAGAATCAAATATAATTTTGATTGACTACACTCTTTCTCTTGTATCCATTTGTGAATGATAGCCTCACTTTTTGGTTTATATATGTACTCACCTTGACATTTTTCACTCATTTGTTGTCTCTGTGTCACCATCAACATGCTCTCTTCATCTTAAAACTAGTGTTAAGCATCAAATGTTTTTTATATGATACTTGCTAACACTATGGTTGCCATTGGATTTGGATGAGTATTTGGCATATGGAGCGTGAATGATAATATAAGGTTGACCAATAACTCTCTTTTACCCCATAAAATATATCATGATATGTGATGGGTGAAAGTAGTTCAGTTATGGTTCTATTGCTATATGTTTTCCTTCCATGCCCCTTTCCCTTATTTTATTATATGGTTCCTTCATCACTTTGTCTCTTTTGTAGTAAGACTCAAAGCACTATAGGTACATTCTCTCACTATATATACTTTCGAATCATTTGTTATGAATAATATTTTGATCATGCAATTAATGCTTTGTCTTTTTCTACTCACTAATAATAGCGAATCCACATTTCTTATAATTTAAACCTAACAATAGAAATATTCCCTTATATCAAAATAAATAAAATTGATCTCAAAAGGGATTTATGCCGTGTGAGATTTTTAGAGCCGCTTCAAGCAAAATTGATTATTCTTCAGTGTGAGATTATGTGAATATCCTTAAGAAGTTTAGTTCAAAAGCCTTTCAAAAATCTTTTCCAAATAAAAAAAAGGAAATTGCTTTCATAAGTGAAAAAAACAAACCAACAAAAAAAATCATTTTTCTAAAAAAAAAAATACAGGACATTTTTCCTAAAAAACACTAAGTGACATGTATTTTTGCCCTGAAATACGTGGGTTTTGATTCCTATAAAGGGTATGTAGGCCCTAAGCTCTCCTCCTAAATCAAGTTCAACTTTATAAATAAATAATTTTTTCCTTATTATTTTTTTATTTTTTGTATGTATTTTCTTAATTTTTCTTCTTCTTCAGGTAATTATAATAAAATTAAAGGCTATATTCATTTTTAAATAATTAATTTAGGGTAACAATTCTTATGAACATGTGTTGTGGGGTGCCTAATGTCAATCCCCGCAGAATTTAGACATTTCATAAAGCATTATTGCATAGTTCTGATAGGTAAACAAAATTTATATAAATACACTGATATATGTTTTTTGATTACAATACAGGAGTTTGAAAAGTAGACAAGAGTTATATATTACATCCCCAAAACTTCAGTAATCTACATATGATTAACACTAAAATAACTCCATAGACTGCTTGTCCTCAATCCTTATGTTCAAATTTCTCCTTGCCTTTGGAATTGTTATGCCTAACTAGATAAGTTATTTATAGGAAAGAGATGAGATTCAAATGAATCTCAGTAGTAACCATAAATCAATCATATAATATGAAAATAATAAACATGCAATACATCATTTATCATGATGCAGCAATCAAAATGCCTAAGCCTATCTGACAATGCTCTGGAAACAAACAATGATTTTTTCCGGATCAAAATGATCATTTGTTCCTGATCTGCACAATATCATATCATAATGTGATCACAACAACTTGGAGTAGGCCTAAACCTATCCGTACTCATCATAACTTGGAGCAGGTCAATACCTGTCCGTACATATCAAGTTACTCAATTGGGTCTATCTGGCCACATGGTACCCAAAGGTTCCATGGGGTGGTTTAACTCATCATCCACACCCAGAGAGTATCACATCGCAGTCAATACATTGACCAGATCATGTCAATCATCACATATTAACATTCACATAATATATGAAAGATAGAGTTACTACCTTGTTGCCTTTCCTTCTCTAGTTTATCTGACTTTGAGGGTCCCGCTAAACAGATATCGAATCCTAAAATTAATAAAAATAATTGCAATTAATTACTATTTATGTTTATTCCACTTGGGAATTTATAACTTTAGCATTTGCTTCAAAATCACAAAATTTACCAAAATGCCCCTGGGGACCCGGTCCAGCTCCGGTATTTTGTACTTTCCCAAAATTACAACTTAAACCCATTCCACATATTTTCATGTGAAAATCTCATATTTGATCTCAGATCAGATCAATTCCAACTCGAATTACAATTTTGCCCTTAATAGCTCAACTTAAGGTTTTAGGGGCAAAATCGTCTTTTCACAATCCGGGGCTTTTCTAACTTTGCATTTAACATGAACCTTACATAATTTTTCCTTCTAAACATCATGGAGCCGTTAGAATCATAAAATTCCAGCTCTATCCCTCATTTTCTCTCTTGGCCGAAAGTTACAAGAGGATTGAGAAAATCATGTTTTCATGATCCTAGCTCCTAGAACACTTTCTTTCTACTCGTATTCCTTTGTTTAACCATCAAT
The DNA here is from genome assembly GCA_037074505.1 of Albizia julibrissin. Classification (NCBI taxonomy): domain Eukaryota; kingdom Viridiplantae; phylum Streptophyta; class Magnoliopsida; order Fabales; family Fabaceae; genus Albizia; species Albizia julibrissin. The sequence goes on from CM073485.1 coordinate 29,596,493, forward strand.
TCTCATACTTAACATAATCAATGGAAATTTTGGCAGCATTTCCCCTTAGAAAATGGACATCCCAAACTTATAGAAACACCATAAACAATCCAGAATACAATTATTACTCAGTTACCGGTAAGAATTTCATAGTTTGAGTAGCTTACCTCACTCTTCTTCTTCCTTTCCACTTGGCCGAAAATCCAATCCTCCCTCCTTGAAGCTTTAGATGCTTGAATAGCTAATTTAAGAAGGTATAGAGGTTTAGAAGGGTTTCCTAATGCCATAACACCATATTGAGCAGAGATTTCAGCATACTTACCTTATACTGGAACTTAGGACTCCCTACCTCTTCCTCTTTCTCTTCCTCTTATTCCTCTCTTCCTTTCCTTATTTCTAACCCAACTTGGCCGACTCAAGCCCTTAAATGAGCAAGGGGAAAAATTTTGAAGAAAATTCTAGAAGCAAAATGGCATGAGTTCATTGGTTCTTATTTAATTATTGCATAAATTGTGTTTTTATTAGATAATTAATTATAAAATTATTTCTCAAGGCTCCATATGTTACTATTTATGTATTTATTAAATAAAAATTTTCAGATTACATTTACTTGGTCAAAATGACCATTTTGCCCTTGCAATTTCGCAATATTCAGAAAAATTCACAGAATTATCACCAAACTTTGAAAATTCATATCTAACTGTGTAGATATCTAATTTGGGTGATTCCAAAGCCTATGTTACCCTTGTTAAGTATATTTTTAGGTAAAAATGTAAAATTTATCCAATTTGAACTTCAATATTCCCATAAGTTTTATTTTTGAAACCTGTCCCAGAAAAAGGTCAGATTCGCTGGGAAAGATTAAAAAATTCACTTCTCCTTGTATACAACTCCAAAAATTCCATATGACCTATCAAATTAAATATTATCATGTCTACTTTCATTATGGAAAATTTTAGAATTTTGAAGGTCATTTACTAATTTAAAAGTATCACACAATCCAACGGCCCCAATAGGAAATTCACCAACTAGCTTGTATAATAACTATTTTGTCATATGTAATCTTATTGACTTTACTTTGTCACCTTATATATATATATTTTTTACCATGAAACACCATAATAGCTACATGACCTTTAATGATCAAAATTTGGGATATTACACCTAATAGCTTCCCCATGCACAATCGACGTACTCCTGAAACCTCTTTGGTTTTCATATTTTCAAGAAAGAGTTTCCAAATTTATACTTGTTTTAAAATTTTGGTGGCGGCTCCATATTTTTCAAATTTCGGGTGCTATAGCTTAGCAACTTCACTAGAGATGATTTGAAAGTCAAGCCTATTTAAGTTAAGTGTTTAAAAATAATATGGCCTTAATTTTATTTTAGTTACCATTTTTTCTTTTTATTTTTTGATTTTTTATTTGCTAAATTCTTTATTCATTCATTTATTTTATTTATTCTTTTTCTCCATCTATCTTGTGATATACTTAGTAGATGAAGGTTAAGTAGAATCTAGGCTTACAGGTTATTATGCTTTCCACACACATTAAATACATACACTATTATCCTCACACACATGTTAAGCCTTATACCTGGGTCTGTGAGTTCCTTAGGTGAGTGGAAGTTTCTAGCAGTCTCCCTATAGGGTTTTCAGAACCCCCTGAGGTTACTATGAAGACTTCATCCTAGTTATTACTCATTTGGCAAGGTTGATCCCTGTGGGGTTTTCAGAAGGTAAATTTTGTCAAATGGCGTCTTTATCTTTATGATGGGGCAGTTAGGAGACCTTTATCTATGAGAATTAGAACCACTATGAAACCATTGCACCTATAAGTGGAATTTGATCTCTCTAAAGGGTACATAGGCCCTAGGCTCTCCTTCTAGGTCAAGTCCAACTTTGTAAATAAACAATTTTCCCTTTATTGATTTCTTATTTTCTGTAAGTATTTTTTAAATTTCTTTTCTTCTTTGAGTAATTATAATAAAATTAAAGGCCATAGTCATTTTTAAATAATTAACTTAGGGTAACTGTTCTTATGAATGAGTGTTGTGAGGTGCCTAACACATTTCCCACGCACAACTGACTCTCAAACACTATCTAGTTTTCATTTTCCAAAAAGAGGTTTCCAAAATTATCCTTACTTTAAACTTATGATGGCAGCTTCATATTTTCCAAATTTTGGGCACTACACCTACTATTTATAGGAATAGGTTTATAATTAATCTCAATAGAATCTACATCTAGCATTAACGGATTTAATGAGGATAAAAATAACTGTAAGACACTAGAGATAATATTAGATAATAGAGATATATGGACATCCACACAAATATTATATGAATAACTCTCCCCCTTGATTGTCCATTATGTATGAATGTGCCTCATTAAAAACTTTAACTACATAAAACCCAGTAGGTTAAAACCCTGACTAAAGAAAAAAGTACATTATTCATTGATACATTGTCTAATGTTGCCTTGTTAAAAACCTTTTTAGGAAAACCCAGTGGGATAAAACCTAAGTAAGGGAAAAAGAGTACATCATGTATTGACTCCCTCTCTTAACGACATTAATAGAGATCTCTGAGTCTACAAAGATCAATGTCATGGATAAGCTTTTCAAATATTGCACAAAGAAGAGACTTGGTGAATAAATCTACTAGATTTTCATTGGAACGGAACTGCTAGACATCTATTTCACCATCTCTTTGAAGGTCATGAGTGAAGAAGAATTTTAGTTAAATCTGCTAGATTTGTGTCATATGGATTAGACGAAAATCCAATATATGCATAACCAACCAGTTCATGATGGGATACATTTTAGTAGAAAAACCCTATCTCTATAATGCCTTTGAGGTAATGAAGAATGTGTTTTACTCTATTCTAATGTCTTCGTGTTGGTGAAAAACTATATTTTGCTAATAAGTTAACAGCAAATAATATATTAAGCCTTGTGTGATTAACAAGTTATATTAGTGTTCCAATAGCACTAAGATATGGTACTTCTAGACTAAGTGGCTCTTCATCACCTTCTTCGCTAATCACTCGAGGTCTAAATGGATCTTTATCCACTTACAAAGACCTTACAACCATTAGGGTACATAATGGATGTGATTTATTCATGTAAAAATGTTGTAGAACCTTCCTTGTATAGGCTTCTTGATATATAAAGATCCCATATTTTAGGTACTCAATTTATAAGCCAAGACAAAATTTTGTTCTTCCCAAGTCCTTTATTTCAAATTCTTTCTTCAATTAAGTAATTTCGTTTTAGAGCTCTTTAGGAGTTCCAATGATGATGATGTCATCAAAATAAACAATAATTATAGCAAACTCACTTCCGGATATTTTTATAAAGATATGTGCATATGGGATTATTTTTATATCATTCTTTTAATAGATATTCACTGAAACGTTTATACCACATGCGGCCTTATTGCTTCAGGCCATACATGGACTCATTTAACTTAATTGAGTATTATTCTTGAGAACTAGAAGTGGATGCTTCTGAAACCTTGAGTCTTTTAGGGACTAGTGCTTCTAGCACCTTGAGTCCTTCAGGACTTGTGCTTATGACAATTTAAGTCCTTCAGGGACTTGTGCTTCTGGAACCTTTCCATAGGGCCAATTTTTTCTTTGTTGGAAATCTCTAATAGACTTTAGCTCATGATCCTCATTATCATTCGTTACATCATATATTATATTATAAGCAAAAGTGTCATTAACGTTGACCTCATTTCAGTCCCATCGATTCTATTCCCAACATAATTTATTAAGATCTCATTATTTTCACACATTTCAAGTACCTTAGTCTTTTCTGGGACTATGACATAATCCTTTGGAGATATCTCTTCTTGAGATAATAACTCTTTAGGAGATGACTTTTCTAGAGCTAATAATTCTTTAGGAGATGGCTCTTTTGGAGCTAATAACTCTTCAGGAGATACCTCTTATGGAGCTATTAATGTTTATTGATTATCCTCTACTTGACCATCTGTATTCTTAGCTTCTTTTCTCTTTCGAGGATTTTCTTATCTTGGAATTGATAGGCCTTCTATGCTTCAGGCGTGCTTTAGATTCTTTCACAATAGTTATCCTTCAGGGACATTAATTCTGATAGGAGCATTAGCAGTTAGGACATATGACTTCGTCACTTTATTTGGGTCAGTAAATACTTCTAGCATTTGATTAGCTAAATTCTACAAGTGAATTATCCTTTAAACTTCCAGTTCACACTGTATTGTAGGAGGATCAAAATGAGCCAAGATAATTCATTCCAGCTAATCTCTTTACCTCATTGCTTACTTTCTCCCCTTAATGTTAGGAAAAATAATTCATCAAAATGACAATAAGAAAATCTAGTTGTAAATAAATATCATGTAGATGGTTATAGATATTTTTGTTAGTCCTCAATGTTTTGATGATAACAAATCTTGATTAAAGCAATAAAGTATCTGGTGGTTCAAGAAATTATTTAAGGAATTAAAGATTGATTTGAATGAAAATGGAAACTTGAATCACATGACACTCGTATCTCTGTAATCTTAGTAGATCACTCGAGTGATGAAGATATCACTCGAGTGGAGGCCTTTCAACTCTCAAGAGTTTCTCGCAAGTCACTCGCCAAGATGCTGAAAGTGGAGGAGAGTCTACTCGAGTGAATAAGTAGCCACTCAAGTGACAAAGCTCCACTTGCAGAAGAAAGCAAGTCGCTCACCAGATTACTGAGAGTTGAGAAGAACCCACTCGAGTGAGCAGGTGGTTACTCGAGTGACATGAGGACACCTGCAAGGATTGGCAAGTTACTCATAATTTTTCTAAGAGTTAAGTTGAGAAGCCACTTGAGTGATTAATTATTCACTCGAGTGACAAGAGACCACTTGCAATCTTTGGAAGTCCCTCACAGCCTTTTAAGAGTTGAGTTAAGGAGCCACTTGAGTGAGTAAGTGATCACTTGAGTGACTATGTTCAATTCCCATTTTCAAAAGTAACTCGCTAGTTTTTCAAGGTTAGGGGGAAGGCTCACTCGAGTGACAGAATTATCACTCAAGTGAATTGATCTCAACTCGCTTGTTCAGAAAGTCACTTACAGAGGGTTTTGCAAGTGATGAAGAGTAATCACTCGAGTGAGTGAGTTATCACTTGAGTGAAGTCAGTCACTCTGACTTAACTCTCAAGTCACTCGCATCAGTTGCTAGAGTTGTATCAGCAGAACACCCAAGTGATGAGCAGTCACCCAAGTAATCACTCGAGTGAGTGAGTTATCACTTGAGTGAAGTCAGTCACTCTGACTTAACTCTCAAGTCACTCGCATTAGTTGCTAGAGTTGTATCAGCAAAACACCCAAGTGATGAGCAGTCACCCAAGTGACAAATCATTAACTCGCAATCTTCAGCAAGTCACTTCCAGAGAGCTCAAGAATGAATTATAGTTCCCACTCAAGTGAGACCCATCTACTCAAGTGAATTAAATTCCACCTGAATTAATCATCTTCCACTTGAGTGAAGTCACATCGTCTTCCTCCATTTCTTAAAATCCTTCCATTCTTTCTTTGATTCATTATATTATATGTATCATCATTTATCTCTTACGTATTGTTTTAATATTACTAATCATCATTTGTGAATAAGTTTTAGAAGAATGGACAGATTAATTGATGTGGCATATTCAAATTTCTGTTTCTTGTCAGAAGCATTAAATGCTCAACCATAAAACCAGAACTACAGACAGAAGGAAGGTTATATCTGAAAAGTGCCTGAGGAATTTAATGCTTCAGAAAGTAGAAGTGATCTAAACGCCGAAATCCTCCAACGACTAGAAGATCAATCTAACGGCTAGCTCAAATACTCTCAACGGACATTTAAAGCTCCACCTATAAATACTTTTGCATTCAATAAGGAAGAATTACAAAGCTATTTTGCACAACACCATCATTCATTACTCAATTCTCTGTGTCTGATAATCTCTTGTACTTCAGTAATAATTGATTAGCTTTATGAGAGAGTCCATTATTCATTCTCAATTCAAAAATATCTAAAGGTAGTTGGACCTTGAGTGTGGGTGTCGGATTACATCGTGTAAGGGGGAGTGAGTCTAGGTTAGGATAACCTGCTGCTTGATACGATTGTAATTGGTTTTCCAAGAACCTAATAACTCTTGGAAGCATAATACAAACTCAGAGACGCTCTGAAAGAACTAGACGTAGGTCATAGTTGGACCAAACCAATATACATCGGTGTTATCTTCTTCTACCTTATCTCTTATTATTTCAGTATGTTACTTAAATTTTTTAAAGATTCACCCAATTCACCCCCCTCTTGGGTGAAACTCAATCTAACAATTTTATGATCGAAGGGGATTCATACCTAACATAAATTCCCATTTTCTTTTGAGGACCTATTTTGGTGCATTGTGGTGGTGCTACCGGCATATATATTGTACACCTCAAAATCTGTAGATGAGAAATATTTGGCTTATAGCCAATAATCATTTTTAAGGGGGAAACCTTTAGATAACTTGTTAACTTAAATGTGAATTAACATTGATGCATGTAAAATGGCATGGCCCCAAGCACAAATTGGGATAATAGGCCTCATAAGTAAAGGTCTTACAATTAATAACCATTTAGCCAATGATTCTGCAAGTTTATTTTGTATATGAACATGAGCTACAAGATGTTCAACATCAAGAGACATACAATATTCATTAAAAGAGACATGAAAAATAAAGGAAACCATAATTAAAAATAGAATACATATGACATAATTGAAATATTCATCCAAGATAACTCACTTGTATTCCAACAAACTTCCCCTAATGTGTGAGTTATACAAACATATTTTTCATATTCCTACATTAGTTCTTCAAGAACTATATCAACTCAGTTATTAGTTCAATACTACAAAATATAGATTTTACTACCCCAAAGGACGTCTATTTTTTTAGAAAGAGAAGTAAAAATAAAGGCGGTGGCATTTTTTGTAATTTTGTACATGAGTTTTAAAAGATTAGGTGTCCCAATTCTAAAAACGGAGGCTAAAGATCCACTTTTGGAAAGGTCCACCTTTGGCGTCCCTAATTTAGGTGCTAAAGGAGGGACTAAAATTTTTCTTTCTTTGACCTCGTGTGTGCGCTTTGTTTTTCTTTTTGCAAAGAAAAATTTTTCTTCTTAGCTTCTTCCTGCTCTTTAATTCTTGCTTCTTCCTCTTCTCTCTCTCTCTCTCTCTCTCTCTTTGCCTCCAAATTTTTTTTGCTTTCTCACCATTTTTTACTATTTTATCTTCTCTCTTTTTTTTGGGGTTTCCCTTCTATTTTATCTTATAACTCGTGTTGTTATGACTTGAGGATTGAGATTATGAAACATGCGTCTTAACCCAAGTTCCTTCCAAGAAGACGAGGTTCATCTCTCCCAGTTGCTCCTCTCTATTCGCTATTACAAGAAAATGAATTTCAATAACAGAAGTAGATGAGTTTTTCGCAACTGATTCCTCTTATTGTTATCATCTTCTGCCTGTGAGATTTCGGCTTGGGATTTATTATTGTGTGGATTTTGGATTTGGAGTTCAGATACTAGATTAGTGATTTCATTGACTATCATCTGTAATTTCTAGTTTCTATTTCATTAATATTTCTACCGTTGTGATTTTTTTTGTCTTCTTCTACCTTCTTTCAGATGTCCCTATTTTAAATTTGGGACACCGTAAGTGAAACACCTACAACATCCCCTTTTTTTACAGATGCCATTTCCTAACTTTATTACGTCATTGGCATAAATGTTCCTAACTTTTCAGACATTAGAAGGGCCAAAAAAGGGACATTAAAAGCTCTATCTGTAGTAGTGGTTCTTCAAGAACTATTTATAATATTTATTTCTTGTTACATAAAGTTCTCCAAGAGTTGCCATATAGTTTTTCAATAACTATCTTTTCAGTATATTCAATATCTCTTTATGGAAAACATTACTCCATTTATATATTTTGTATTAGAAATTTGAAGAGATTCATAAGGGTAAAATCAAACTACATAGAGATTATACTATAATGATATATGATAAGATGAAATAAAGAAAATTTGAGGGGAATGTGATGACAAATATAACATACCTTATCAATACTATGCTCCAACATTTTTCAACACAAAGTCAATTGATTTCAAATGATCAAAAAAATAAGACTAAATATCTAATAAATGGCTTGTGATATACAATAATCTCATCAACAAACATAGTAAGGCACCTTTTTCTTGGATGAATGAGGGCATTTAGGGCCTTTGGCCCCTAGCGAGTACCCCTTGGTATTCGGCGCTTTTTCTGGGCCCTAGTTCCTCAACTGGGCTAGGTAAACCTAAGGAACCGACTAATCCGGAGTCGAGGTAATGTGGAGCACATCCTATAAAACTTTGTGCTAAGATGGGTACCACCCTCTACCTACAAGTGCGTTTCCAAAGATCGAACTCGCGTTCTCACCTCGGGAGTATTAGCCGCTTACAACTGCACTCGACACTTGTTGGTATCTTTTATTTTACTCAAGAGCTTCTCTTAATATAATATATTTTAACCATTGAACTTTTGGCTATATTATTTATATTTTTAAAATATTCATTGCTTTATATATATTTGGTAGAGACTCATGAGTGGCATAACTCTTTTAATGTCATCATAGTAAAAATTAGTATTCAAGACTATTACTTTTGTGTGGCATAATTCTCTATGAATAATTAGTCTTTTGGACACTATAAAGTACAAATATTTATTTTTTTTTCAAAGTTACAAAGTTCTTTTATGTCATTTGATATTTTAATCATGAGCCTCCAATACTTTAATTAGAGAGCCACAATTTTCCTTCCCATGCTAAGGAATCGAGAATATTTATACGTTACCCTTAGGATTCACAATCAAAATTTAACTAAGGATTGCATATAGGTAAACCTAGGATTATTCTCTCTTCTCAAGAAGCCTTTTATTGATTTTTTAAAAAAGAATGCAACTTAATTAAAAGCTAAACTATTGTTTATGGTATTTTTTTTAATAAAAATGGTGAATGAGTGAGTATAATGGTATGAAGTTTGAATATATGAATGATGATGCTCTTGGTAATGAAGAAAGTGACTATCATTGTTCAAAAAGATTATAGGAGTTTAAATTTATTATGTCTTAAGAAAAACCTCATAAAAAAAAACATTTGAGTCCAATATTCCCAATTCATAGTAACTCCTACAAACATAGCCAACTACTACAACTTGAGATATTGTTTAAAACCACTTAATGTGCAATTGAAATTAGAATAATGCAACATGAGTCTTCTTGAATTTGAGTGTTAAATAGCCCCTCAAACGCACAAATCAACTACATTAACTAGACAATAACACTTAACATAATCTTATTGCAACCACAAAGAAATTCAAACATGTAAATCTTCATACTACAAAATCCAATCTCAACTACAAATATCAAACCAACAAAGATAATTAACATCAATCTTAATTCCAGAATCATATATAATAATTCCTAAAACTATGAAATCTAAATGTATAACTCTAGACTAATGGAATGATAGAAAAACTCCTATGTAGTCCATTGAGCTCAAGCATATATCTCCATCACCAAGAAGCAATTTAGCTACACATAGCCATTGTCCTAGGTTGTTTGAAACATTGGAGATCTATGGAATAAAGGTGAACAAACGAATCTAAGAAGCAAGTGATTTCCAATGACACTGAAGCTCGTCCTCCCTCTCTTTTTCAGTTCAACCTCAAGCTCTCTTTCTAATCCCTTCAAGCTAAAACTAAATGGTGGTAGCAACATGAAAGGAGGAGGTTGTGGTAGGAATAAAGGAGCTTTCAATAGTGAAGATAGTTCCAGTGAAGTGGTAGATGTGTGAAAAGAAGCCGACAATGGAGAGAATGAGAAGGCTACCAAATCTTGATGGTGATCTCTAGTTCTCCGGTCTATAACTTTGTGAAGCTCTAATATAAAGGTATTTCTCCTTCCTCCCTGTGCTACTATCTCTGTTTTGAGCTTCTTCGGTTATAGTGCTTGGGAAAGAAGCCTGCTGGTAACGGTGAAGGTAAGAGTTGTTGCTAGTGAGGAATAGAGGTGAAGGTTGAAGAATGAAGGATGTTTAATTCTCCAATACTTCTCATGACACTCACTACTTATGTAATGTCAAGCTTGGTCTGTCCTCCAATATTAGAAAAGGAAGGTCACTGACGATAAAGAAAAGAGAAAGGAAGGTCGTGAAAGGTGTTCAGAGAGAAAGGAGAGCGAGAGAAGGTGTAGGTATATGAAAATTGGTCCGCGATGCTCTGAGAGTCTATGAATGTTGAAGAAAGAAGAAGCTTGGTTAAAACCTATTTTGACCAGAGACCAATCTATGAACTTTAAAAGTTCGTGGAGGGACTAAAGTGCATATTTTAAAAATATTTATAGGGCCGAACTATAATTTTTAAAAACTCTGGGTCTTGTTCTGTAATTTTGCTATAGCCCTTTTTTCATAAATTTGTAATTTTCAGAAATTTTGGAGCCCTTTTCTATAATTTTCCCCCCAATTGATATTTTCCACATTCTCCAATTTTCTTCTAGAACACTTACAATGTAAGATTAAGCACAATGTAGTATCAAAAGTTCAAGAAATCGTTTGCATGAATAATTAAATTTTTTTGACTATTTTACCCCTAATTACACTTAATTCAATACAATATCCCCAACTCAAATTAATGTTTAATCATGCAATAATGTCATAGGAAATGTATTAAAAATCCTAAATTAATCATGAAAAAAAATATCAAAATATGGTTCAATAAAATATAATGGGTGCTAGATTTGAAATTATAATGTTAATAAATACCCAAGCCAAATATCATAGACATACAATCATTTAATCTCAGGATTCTAAAAGAGGAAGATATTACCTTAAAATTAAAACTTATGGCTTCCAGCCATTTAGTTCTTATAGCTTCAAGCCAATTAATTCTCATGGCTTCAAGCCAATTAATCTTAAGATGAGAAATTAAATCTATATGGCTTTTAGCCATTTATCTTCAAACTAAAAATTATATATCTTCTTGTCATACGATAAGATAGAAAATAAAAGTTATATGACTTCGGGTCATTTAACAAGATAAAGAACAGAAGTTGTATGACTTATGATCATATAATTCCAAAATATGAAAGGAAAGTATAGGGCTTCTAGCTATAAGATAGAAAATACTACATAGCTTATGGTCATACTAAAAGTGACAATATCCATAAGATAGAAAATCAATAATGATTTTCAATCTTAGCCATGGGACTTGATGTCTATGGCAAAGTATCATTTTAATTCTATATAATGTCTTAATTCTATATAATATCTCAAATTATCTTGCATAGATCAAATAAGAAAACAAATAGGGAATTGTTAAAGAATCAAAGCTATATAGAGCTACATAGGAATATAATAAGTATCTATTTTCATCATGTAAAGCAAATTTTTCATAATAGTCAAGAAAGGGTAAAGTTTCTTAAACCTTGGAAAGGTAAATTAAATCATACTATATTAGCATCAAGTTCATGATAAATCTTCAAAATAAATCATAAAATTTTCAATTGTGTTTAAAATAAAAGATCTATTCACATAGTAGAAGATTAAAGGAAGAATAACATTATGCACATAGTATGATAGTTCATGATTATACAAAAACATATCTACCTAGCATATTCAGAATGAATATGCCCTATTATGAATAATATAGCCATTTTTTTCGGGTAAGTAATATAATTTTTTATATTCCTTGAGATATGAATATATTAAATTTTGCAATATTTAGTTAATTAATAAATATGTTCGACCATTCAAAATTTCCAAGTTAGCAATTTTCCTTTTTGTAAGGAGTATATAAAAGTTTGCATAATTAATTTTCAAAATAGCGTACCTTGTTCCGTGATATTTTGATGGAGAATTGATATGATGAGATTTGCAAAATCGAACCTTTTAATTACTCTGGTTGGTATTGTATTGATTTTTCCTCCCAAAACAATGAAAAAGTCTCTAATCCTAATAATTAAATTCATAAACTCATTCGGTAGAGTCTCGTGCTGATAACATGTTATAAATAAAGAGAAAGATAAGACAGAATGTGAGAGGAAGAAAGGAGGGTAATTCTTATTCTCTATTCAAGGTGTGTCTCATACATAATACATGCCTACTTTTTATAGGCATATGTTTACAATCTCAATAGAATCCACATCTATCATTAATAGATTTAATGAGGATAAAGATAATTGTAAGATACTAGAGATAATATTAGATGACAGAGATATATGGATATCCACACAAATATTATATTCAAGACAATTTTCAAAATATGTTTTAGCTATGTGTTCTGAAAAATAAAAATTAAATTTGTTGTAAAAAATAAAACATTTTTTAATATTTTTTATTTCTTAACAAAATTAGAGCAAAGATGAAGAGAATAACAGGACAAAATAATTGCTTATGTGCTTAGATACTGTCATGGCATAATTTGCTACTATAACACCCCCATTCAAAGTTTATTGTGACAATAGAAAGTGCTTATTCCATCTCACTATAACACCCCCTTTTAAAGGTTCTTCTATGAATGCATCTTTATTCATTTCTTCATAGATAGTAGCAAGCTGAATATAATTTACATTTAAAAGAAATTCATTCCACCTAGGGTCTCAAAGTCTACTTGGATTAATTATTAGTGAAGACATACATCTTTTTTTAACCTAGTTTGTTTTCCTTTATTTTAGTTTCTTCCAATCTCTTTAGCTTTTTCCCACACTTATGTAATCTTTCTTTTTGTTAGCATGCTTATGTTGTACTCTAAGTTCTCTTTTTTAATGGAAGTTCTTTTTTTTTTAAAAAAACATCATTTTGTCCTTAAAAAAACAAGAGGAGGAGGAGGACAAATGAGCGGCTATGATGTATGTAAATGATTAAGTTGTTGATATAGAGCGAGGGTGTATATGCAAGTAATGACTGTACAAAATATAAGTGACAAATGAGCAGTGTGTAATACCCTGGATTTTGAGCTAGGGAACTTGAGGATAAGCCTATATCAGACAAACTACTAGGTCCGAGTTTAATAAGAATCCCAAGAATATTGAGAAGATAAAATGATTTTTAAGGACTATATCTGGGCAAAGAACGAGTCTCTAGGTTACATGAGGCTCAGAGCACATAAGTAGTCAGACAAAGTATGACGGTGTATACCCACCTTGGCACACTTGGCGCCATATTTGGGCAGTGTGAAAAATATATGTATAGGCTATGTAGGACCCTAGACTATGTGATTCAGCTCCTCAGGGTAGAGAATAAGTCAGATTATATGAGGGCTTAGTAGATACGATTAGATGGATAAAATATGTCGATAGAGGTATGGACATGACATTTTTAGGGATGGTATATATACCTTGCATTTTTTAAAGGGAAAAGGAGACATAGGCCATGTGGGTTCCATATGTTGACGCATTGACATACGTACTCGGCAATCCCCTGAGGTAACACATGTGGATTGTAACAGACGGCCCAGAGTCTTAATCTCCTCTATACAAGCGGTTTGGACTAGCGTCTTAATCTCCATCTAGCTAGCTAGGAACTGTCCCCTCCTCTTGGGGATTTATTTCACCTCCCCAAGGACTCAAGGCTACAACCTGAGGATAAGTCATGCCTTAAGAGCTCCCTGGTAGCCACCTGCACCATGGCTAGTTAGATGGAGATTGAGACGCTAGTTTGGACCATTTGGATTAAGGAGATTGAGACTCAGGGTTGTTCATTACATAAAAAGGTACCTTTTTATATAACGAATAGCCTGAAGTCTCAATCTATGAATTTATATAAGCAAGCATGTCATGCACAAAGTATTTCTTGTATGCATTTATGCATACATAAATTCATGCCAACATAATGACATATATACATGCTCAATGTTAATATATTACACTAATGGCCATAGTATAAATAAAACAGAGCTTCACTAATTCATATATGCTTCATACAATTCATCAAAGTAATTAACACATCAATATAAAAGCACACATATCATGTTATGTAAGTTAGAAAAGTTCACTACCTCTTGTCTTTGAGCCCTCCTCTTGTACCTTTCCTCTAACCATTGAAACTTCTTGCAGAGTCTTTTGTTCCTCTTCCTTCTTGACATCTCAAGGCCTTAGATAAATAACCACCTTATTAGAGTCATGGAAATTAATGTCCAATTGGGCTACTTTACCCCCTAGGACTTTTTTCTAATTTTTGGACCCACGCTTATCTCAAATTACTTGTAATGCCATAAATTCGAGGGTCATCCTAAATTGCAAGATTTAATACCTTACTTTGAAACATCATAACTTATTCTCTATGACTCCAAATGAGGTGGTTCAAAGTCCTAGGTAAATCTATTTAAGTCTATGATAAGGAAAAAATATTAACCACTTCCAAATATAGGGATAAAATTCCAGAAATCCTCAATTAACTGAAGTATGTTAGGATTTGTTCCATATTAAGTGCCTAAATTTTAGAAACTCATATCTCCCAAACTACTGACTCAAATGACATATATTATATATCAAATTAAAGCTTAATGTGTCTACTATTATTCTATAAAATATCAAGATCATCAGAAAACAATTGGTCATCCAAAATCACGTCACAAACAACCTGCCTCTAGAAAATGAAATCTGGCAGCATTATTACTTTAATTTCAATTTTTATGTTTTCAATCCAACTTTTTTAAAACCACAACCACACCTTAACCCCACACAATTTTGCTCAAAGAATCTATTAGAAACCTAAAATTTGGAAAAGTCATATTCCTTCCTCCATTAACCAGGTCTAGTCAAAACTTTAAAGTTTTGGGCCAAAATTATGTTTTTGATTCTAATGTTTTCGGAACTGGTTTCTCATCGCTATCCTACACAATTTTTCTTCCTGAGCCCATTGGAAGTATCAAAAATAAAAAAATAAAATTCATTCCCTATAAATCAGCGTATGGCCAAAATAGGGCAGCCCCCTAACTCCAAATTTAACCAATCAAAATATAAGATATCTAGCTTAAGTCTGAGCTTAGGCACCTCTAGCCGGTGCCATAACATGTTCTTGATTCTGACAGCACCTCTCTTGAGTAGATGGAACTAAACACCTCTATTTGAAAATCCAAAACTATAGAAATGTTGCTCTCACTAAGAGGAACAACATTAGAGAAGACTCCGGGAGCTAGAAATGCCGAATCGAAGGTGAAATCGGCTCTGGAACTCTGGAAATTTTACTATTCATCCGCCTTTTCTCCTCTTTCATTTTCTCTTAAAATTTTCTCCTATTTTATGGTGGTTGCATGAAAATTTAAAGAGAGGAGAGAGAGAATTGTGTTGTCTTAAAGTGACATGTATCACACATGTGTAGCCCACAGAGTACCACGTGTCCCTGACCAATCCAGTCCACTTCTTTTCCTTAAGTATTTATCGACTTTAATATTAGGGGAGTAAGAGTCTGATGAATTTCTCTGACTCCTCTATGCAGTACTAGGGAAATTCAATCATATACCTAGATTAGAGACCAGTGGATTTCCCATACCATTGTGCTAGGTGTCCCCTCCAAAGATTGCCAACACAAAAGTCACTTTATGGACCTCATGATGAAGGGACAAGTGTCACCTTCTTATGGTGCCAACCCAAAAGTTGGGTTACCATTAATACTTTATTAAAGCTACTTTAATAAAGTTATTTTATTAAAGCTACTTTATTGGTGTTTACCTAGGATTTTACTCAGGTTTTTACTCGAGACCGCACCACATGTGCTACCTCAAGGGATTGTCTAGTGCGTATGTCAGTGTGTCTACATGAAGGACCCACATGGCCTATGTCTCTTCTTTCCTTTAAAAAACTCAGGGTATATGTACCTACCCTAAAAATTCCATGTGCACACCTTTACCAACATATTTTATCTATCTAATCGCACTTATTGAGCCCCTATATAATCCAAAGACTTGTTCTCTACCCTGAGGAGCCGAATCACATAGTCTAGAGCCTTACATGGCCTACACATGTATTTTCTACACTATCTAAGTATGGTGCTAGGTGTGCCAAGGTGCCCATACACCGGCATACTTTGTCTAACTACTTATGCTCTCTAGGCTTCATGTAACCTAGAGACTCGTTTTGTTAAACCCCACAAAATTTAGACATTTATCACAGCATCAAAACATAGTTCATTAGGCATACAGAATTAACTTATACATACTGAAATAACACGTTTGATTATGTTACAATAATCTACAGGGTCTTATATAATACATATTACACAATCTCAAAACATAAGCGGAGTACAGGATAACTAATCACAAAAACCCCTTCTGAAGCTAGTCTTCTTAGTTCCTGGAATCTACCACTTCTTTACCTTTTGAGCCGCTTTGTCTTGCTGTATAAATTTTATTTATAGGAAAGGGATGAGATTCAAACGAATCTCAGTAGTAATAGACAATCAATCATATAAAATATGAAAATAAATATGTAATGTAACAATCAAAATGGCAAGCACATGTCTAATAATGTTCAGGAACAAAGCGATGATTTTATCCGGATCAAAATGATCGCTCGTTTCCTACATACATATAATAAATCATACAGTGATCACAATACCACACAGGTAAATATACACATATCAGTATTGCTACACAGGCTATACATTGCACACCAGTAAGTATAGCCACACATGTTATGCATCGTACACAAGTAAATCACATTGTACAGAACATGGAAAACAATGCATATTAACATTCACAGAGAATATTAGAGATAGAGTTACTACATTGTTGTCTTTCCTTGCCTAATTAATCTTAACCTTTACTTTTCGGCCCGGCTCGGCAAATATTAAATCCTAGAAATTCCAAAGCAATTGTAAATGATTTATTAATGTAATACCCTCTCTTATACAAAAAATGTGATACCTTATTTCCTAACACTACGGTAGAGTACCAACTAGCTAATACTCACCAATTTTTTTTTTCATTTTTCCTCTTTCTTTTCGTTATGAAACATCAGAGTTGCAAGCAATACCTCTGTCGGTATGAGTATTTACATATATTCACATACATGCACAATTCATTAGATTTACTTGTATTTACAACACAAAACATGCCATCTATTCCTTCTACTTCATACACAAACCCAAAACTCATAAAATTCTTAAAATACATAACAGAAACTAGACAACCATAACTAAGTTCTTCAGCTGCTTGGCCTCAACTCTTCGTCATTTACCTTCTCTTTGCCCCATGAGCTCCCTCCCTATACTGGAGATTTTTTCTTAGGAAAAAAGGGTGAGATTCACATGAATCTCAATAGTAACGCAATCATACATATAAAATAACACACAAAGCATGCTTCATACTTCATGAATCAACAAAATCATCATAACATCATTTAGGACATCCCATGCAATTCATAAACTGACTTAGCGCTAGACAGGTTCTTGGCCCCAAGGGGCACCCGTGCAAAGATAGGCCCCGGGCACCGCTCGTACAATTATGAACATTATTACTTGAGTGTCAACCCGTCCAAAGATAGGCCCTGGATGATCACTCTGCTCAATCTAAACATGTTAAACATTTTGGAGATGATATCAAACAAGACATATGCATGCCATGTCATATGAAGACGGTTACTACCTGGTTGCTTCTTTTATGCAACTTTCCCCACTTGATCAAGCTTGGGCAAATATCGCGCTTTAAATAGGTGTTGAGTCCTGAAATCTCCAAATACACCATCAATGAATCATTACTCATCCCTATATCATTCCAAACTCATAACATTGGTAAACTTAGCTTAACAGTGCTAAATTACCAAAATACCCTTAGAGACCCGATTATTTGTATTTTACTTAAAATCATGACTTAGGCTATTCCTACACATTTTCGCGTGTAGAATTCATTTTTAAACCTAAATTGGCCAAAATCAAATCTGAATGACAAAAATACCCTTGACAGCCCTCAAATAAGGTTTATAAGGGGTAATTTTGTCATTTTACCCTTTGAGGCTTTTCTCACTTCATGGTCAACATAGACCCTACACAATTTTGTCTTCTAAACCCAATGGAAGCATTGGAATCGTCCAATTCCCATCTATTTGACACGTCCAACACAATAAAGGGGATTTAAATTCCCAGAAAAGTTGTGTCGGATTCTCGTTTTCTTTAGCCTAATCACCTCTTTTATAGTTATAATTAATATATTAACTGATTAGACATTCATTGGACTTGACTGGAGACATTTACATATTATGGTCTCTTTGGCTTTCTTCAATTATCTTATACCAAATGAATCATAATCAAGCCCAAAACAACTCTACTAGCATTAATTAAGCAAGAGGAATAGGTTTGGGAAGTTACCTCTTGATTTCTTCAACTTTCTCTCTCCTGCTCATTCTTGACTCTCTCTCTAACTCTTGATTCAGCTGAATATCAATAGATTCAAGGGTAGAGAAGTCAGGAGGAGAGGTTATGGAGGGATTAGGTAGCTTAAATACAAGGTAGCAACCTCTTACCCTAGATTATGTTGAACCATAGACTTTCCTCTTCTCTTCACCGTGCTTAGCTCTCACTCTAAACCTTTCTGATTCAATTAATCGAAATAATGGAGTTGAAAAGATGAGAGAATGATAATATAATGAAGGGTTAATTAATTGTGACAAGTATCACCCTTTCATTGGTCCAAAAATGCACTATTCCTTAATTAATTTCATTTCCCTTCATACTCCCTCATTCCAGCCGAAAATCCCATGAGAAATACAAGGGAAATCTGAATCTCCAATTATCTCATTGTGTCAACTTGTAACTTGTTGACCAAGTCGTTGACTTTTTGACTATTTGACCATTCTTAACAATAATTCACCAAAATTGATTTATTAATTGTCAAGTAGCTATTTTAATCTTTTTAATTCCTATTTAACTCAAATTAGTGGGAATATTAGAGAAAAATAATCATTTCTCATTTTATGAAAAAATTACCGTTTTGCCCCTACGTCTCATGATTTACTGAAATAAATCATTTTTCACTATTTTCTTCGGCTTAACCCCATTTTGACATTCAAATGAGGCCATCATTTATGTTACTTAATTTTTCAAATTTTGGTTACAATAATTGGCCCTTAATTGTGCATTAATTTCCTTTTTTATCCTTATTCGACCAAATTACATGTAACTGATGATTGACATTTTTTCCCCATAAATTCACATAAATTCTTACACCACATTTCACCACTTTATTGCACTGAATATATTCCAAATATACACATAAATGTATTAGTGAAAAATGGGGTATTACAATTACTCATTCATACTTCGTTCTAAAATTTATAAATTGATTATCCTATCTCAAAATTGCATAATTACCAAAATGTCCCTAGGGAACCCGATCTAATTCCCTTTTTACCCGGTATATTTGTACTTTTCCAAAAATTATAAACTAGGATAAACCTACATGTTTTTACGTGTAGAATCCATTTTTGACCTCAAATTAGGTAAATTTCTAGCCCAAGTTACAGATTTACCCTTGACAGCCCTAAGTTAGGGTTTTAAGGGCAAAATTATCATTTCATATTCTAAGGCTTTTCTTGCTTCACAATCCACATGAACCCTATACAATTTTCCCTTCTAAACTACATGGAACCATCAAAATCATGAAATTTCAGCTTTATCCCTTATTTCCAGGATTGGCTGAAAGTTTACAAGTTTTGGGAAATATTGGATTTTCATGATTTCAATCCTTAAAACACATTCTTTCCATTTGTTTTTACTTGTTTAATCCTTCAATCATCAATTAAACATAATCAATATAAATTTGGGCAGTATCTTCCTTTAAGATTTGAACATCCCAAGTTACAAAATTTACCATAAACAAACCAATATCCAGCCAGATAACAACCACAACTATAATTCCAACAAGAATTTCAAGGTTTTGGTAACTTCCCTTGTTTCTTCTTCTTCTTCCCCTTAAACCGTCACCCCTCTTCTCTATTCCTTGAGCTTTTTCTTTTTAGATGGCTAATCCAAGATTATATGGAGGTTAAGAAGGGATTTCATGAACTAGAGAACAAGAACAAGTAGAAAGTTTTACCTACTTATCTTGTTCTTGCTTCTTGAATCTTGCCTTCTCTTTCTCCAAGCTTTTTTCTCTCTTCCTTCTTCCCTCTTTTATAGTGAACAAGAGAGTGCTCTAGAACTCCCTTTCTCTTTCTTGTTTTATTATTATTTTATTCAAGAATTTCATTATGTGACATTTCTTTATTATTTCCCTTTCTTAGGTAATTTCTCTTGACATCTCTAGATCATTCTTGCATCCTCTTCCTTTTCCCTACCAACCAACCTTCCCCCTTAATTATAGAAAAATTGCTAAATTTATTTATTTAGCCAAATTGACCATTTTGCCCTTACATTTTCCTTGAATTTTAAAATAATTGTTACTTCCTTCTTTCTATCCTTTCTTGGCCGAAAATTTGTCACATATTTAGCCTAAAATTGTGCTCTTCCATATTATATTTTAGGCCACAACATTGGGCTTTACCTGAAATTAAATTGAGCATTAGGCCTTTCTTGGTCACAAATTGCATATAATTTCTTTTTCACTATTTTGGCTACTTCAAGTGCACAAAAAATTCTCTTTCTTTATACAAATGAATTTACACGAAATTTTGGTGACTAAATTTGTGATATTACACGTTCTTTTCCTGGATATAGTCTCTGAAAATCATTCTATCTTCTCAATATTTTTGGGACTCTTACTAAACTCAGGCCTAGTAGTCTGCTTGATATAGGCTTATCCTTAAGTTCTCAGGCCTAAAATCCGAGATATTACACACCGCTCATTTGTCACTTATATTATGTATAGTCATTACTTGCATACACACCCTCACTCTGTACCAACAACTTAATTATTTACATACATCATAGCCCACTCAATAAACGTTAATGATTAATCTTTAACTTGTAAAATTTTGATTGTGAAAATTGGTGCGACTTATCCCCACTGCCTTCCTAACATAGTATCATACATTCTCCATACATAACGACACTTGTGTAGCATAAACGGGAACTTGTTAACTTGCATTCATTCCACATAAATAGTCATTAACATGGAAACCACATAGGATTTAAATTGAAAAACCAAAATGATCTCTAACATCAATAATCATTTGACAGTATATAATGCTGCCATATGCAAAATATCACCAAAATATACTAAACATACCCCATTACATAGCCAAAAACATGCACACAACCTAAATTACATAACATTTACGTAAACAACAGCTCATTCCATCTTCTCATGCTTCATAGACTTCAGAGACTTGTATATTGTCTTTAAAGGAGAAATAATAATTGAGGGAACACCATTGTCTTTGCTCGTAACATTTTTTCTTTTAGACATTCTTCCTCTTCCCTTTTGCAGCACCTATGGCAACCACTTAGGAAATTAGGATATCATCAATCCCTGGAGAACCAAGCTGATCACACTGAGTCATTAATGGCTCACTCATCATTGGACTCTTCTCTTCTAGATTTGAATCTTTCTCAATTACACAAATCGAATCCTCACCTTGAGCAGATCCAATCAGTTCTTCAGCCTTACAAATGACAACATTTCAATTAAATCTTCAACCCAATATTGTGTATTACAAACATTCAACTAAATACTATTGAAGCCTAAAAAAACCTCTGCATTTGCTGCATTAAACTCATCCATAAGGTCTGCCCACTCTACATATGCTGTCATAGAAATACTTGAACCTGGATGGTTCTTATTATACTTGTTCAACTTCATTTTAAGTATCATCTTCTTACCAACCAACTGGTCCACTGTATTAGGAAAGTCATCAAACTCATTCTCATCTTTCTCCTAATAAAAAGAAACTTAATGTTTACATCAAACATTAAGTTTTCATCCAAATACACATTACATAATAACATGCATACCTTCTACATGTTAGCCTTCAATTCCATTACATTCTTATCCAGCAACTAAGTAGCATGTTTGTCAAAAAGCACAACTGATGCCCTACTTGTATCAACATATACAGTGTAATATATTCTCATCCTGCCATTAAACCATGTTTATAAATTATCAATTCTTTACTTAATATTATCATTTACATAACCATATATCTTGGTCTCAAACAATAGTTAGACTTCATTGAAAAAGGCTTCCCCTTGCATAAGTTACTGCTGCAAGACATTTTATCATTCTCAACTTTCGGCTTTACACCCACATATTGCACAACCCTCATACAGCCAATCATGTCGGGTCTCAAACTTCACAATCTCACAGAAAATTGCAAAGTAATCATCTTGCATGTACAAAACATGTCACACCATTTAATGCTTATACAATAGCATGCATTCCCACAAAAAACACACACCACTCTTTGATTGCTTATTTCCTCTATCTTAATCCTTCTTGCAGATCTCAATATGCTATCTACACCAGAGTATGATACCGAGACCTATCACTTGGACTAATAATGTTGACCATTAGAGAAGGCAAAGACTTCGCCATGCAAAAATGTCTTCTTTGGTTACATTACTCATTTTCAGACAAATATACTATTAAATATGAGCACAAACTTCACTACACTTCACCTTGCAATGAATTCCTTGACCTCATGAAGGTTTGGATTAAACATTACTTTTCTTGCATGAAATTAACTACTTACTTTTGGATTACCTAAACCGTTGAGGAAAAAAATCTTATACCTTTACCCATAAAAGCATAATACTAACATAAAAACATATTATAGATCTATTAACTTAATATATGACACCTACCATCTTCATCAAACCTAACCCTTGCAACTTGTATAATCATAACCAATGGCTATCCTAGTATACTAAAATCAATCATACAAACATGTTAGGATTGGTAGGTACATCGGAAATTTAAAATTGTAAAAGTTCACCAATCCCAATTGCGGATCTATCAACGACGTTTAAATCGAGTTAGAAAGAATCATATCTTTTTATGTTTTGCTTTTTCTATCTCTATGAGCCAAAAACTCAGATCATCTCCTTCTACCAGTATCCACATGAATATGTCTCCAACATGGACAGCGTGTTAGTGCCTCCAATGCATCTCTAGACTTTTTACGACTCTCTATTTCTCATCAGTCTTAGGGTTATCTAGCCCCTATGTTTTTATAACTGATGAGGACTATATTGGATCTTTAAAATTAATCTTAATTCATTTTAAAATCAATTAACACTTAATTGTTTTGATGAGCTAATTAAATAAATTCAGTTTAATTAAATCTATCAAACAATTTTAATTTAACATATTTATTTAATCAGAATAAAGAGCCAATGAAATTAGATTTAATTTATCTTTATAAATTAAATATGAGATATTATATCTCTATCAATGTTAGTTATTTAATTTATCAAATAAAATTAAATCTGAAACTAATACTACATAATTATAATATTATTATTATACACACACACACAAAATATTATCATTATTTTTCCTTTTATGAATTTTATATCATATATATATAAAATCCGTTCACCCTAGATTAAACATTATATTCATTGAATCTTAGACACATATTATATTCAATGAATCTAAACATTATAGCTCATGTAAGCTTATACAAAGTTGGATGTGTGCCAATAACTATATTAACCCACAAGTAGCAAGCGGCCTCTAACAAGACATTATAACTAGCCAATTCATATGAGGATCGTTAACACGATTCAACCTGTCATACAACTATGTTACGTCCCTTTTGTCCTATGATATTTCAACTAAGGATGAGGCATGTATAGTGTCATCTTCCTGTTCCTAACCATTATTTTCCCAATTTCTGAGTAGTCTGATAATAGAAATGGAAAATCCTTTCCATCATAATATGACCATACATTTCTCAGACTTACTCATCAAGGGGCCCAGTAATATCCCTCTATTAATGTGAGGGACAAATTTCATCTTGATCATTCACATTCCTCTGCATGAAAACTACTAAGCCCGATTGTAGCCTCTATCATCACCCGGTCAAAGGTGACTTTTGACTAAGTTAAAGCTTAGCGACTCTCATGTAGGAATCTATGATGATCTTAGGTCAAAGGGCATACTGACGTGGTTATACATGAGATAAGCTTATGACTTGATCTACATAGCTTTCTTATAGTTGGTCGGTCCAATATCTTATACTCTTACAAGTACTTAAGACTTTGATTTGTATCTCTATACCTTATCAAAATTATACTGGTCTTATTTCATCTTTGCTCTAATATAGATGACCGACGCCAGGGACATTTAAGACAATCTTTATGATTCATCTAAGGATACAATCATCACAGTAAACATGCAAATAATATGATAACAAGATGGAGAAATATGTAACACCTTAATTTCTAAATCCTTTAGATTAGTTTAAATATATAATGGTTTCAAACTTGAGACCAAAACAATTTAAATTCCCAATTTAAGAATAGTTTAATCTTATATTTGTATAGGATTTTCAAAAAAAATTTTAAAATAAATATGTATGGTCTAAATTTTAATTTGTAAATTCATTATCTTTATCAGTTTCAAAATCATTTATTTAAAATAAAGATCATTTTCTATCCATAGCTCGCGTCGTGATGGTTAACTTATTGGTTTCTGGATACCAATACGTTATCGAAAGTCTAGCGTACGGATTACAACGTATACAGTCTGCATCGCGAGTACTAGTACTACTATCGCTACTACAACTACTTATAAATATTTTACAGTCATCCAAAATAAAATGATAACCAAACAGTCCATAATTTATTTGTCTCTTCTTCGTCCGTCTATATTACCTTCTTGCCCTTAGAGCTGGACGCCTTTGCTGTATATCATTTGTTTAAAAAGGGGTGAGATTCAAAAGAATCTCAGTAGTACACAGATCACTCATATAATATGCAAATACTAAGCATGTAAAACAAATCATCAAACAGCACAACTTACAGAAATGCAGCACATAAAAGGGCCTAACCGGTCCCTTATCACAGACTCACAGCGCTTGAGATTCATAATCTGGCTGCCCAGAGTCTCTGCCCCATACAAGGTACAGTCACGGGCTTTCTACCTCAAATCTACCTGGCTTAAGACGCCCCCGGGTAACTCCCGGTGTAACTTGTACTTACTGGTCTTACCGCCTATGGACTATCTGTCCCATACATATACAGATGATATGGTACACATACATGGCATCACATATGATATAAGAGATAAGGTACTACCTGACAGTCTTTCCAAATTTGGTTCCTGTTCTCAATCTCTTAGGCGTCCCGGGCAAATGTCAAATCCTATAATTTATAATTTACGGACGGACGAATTATTACTTATTCCAAAATAATTTAAGACACCTTGGTAGGTTATCATTATAGCTAATACCTTAATTCCAATAGGTATTTAATGGACTCATACCAATCTAAGTATTTAATTTGACCCTTAGAGTCCCAATTATTTCAAAAATACCCTTACTTTTTATTTTTCACTATAACTCAATTCTGTCAGAATTTTCAATAATCTTTGAAAATTCATATCTTGGCCTAGAAATATCCAATTAAGGTGGTTCTAAATTCTATGTGTCACTTATGAAGTCTATTTTAATATAAAAATATTTTAACTACCACCTATCCATGAATAATTCCCAGTTTAAAATTTGTTTCGCACTGCCAGCAAATCTTTCCAGTTTCAGTAGCTTAACTTCTAAAATTCATAACTAAATATCTAGAACTACAAATGGGATGGTTAAAAATCTTATATGATCATCTTTAAATATATTTTCAGGGAAAAATATTACCATTTATAAATTGTAGCTACAAAATTTCCAGAATTTCGTCAAACCTCGTCTGTACCATAAAACGTTCCAGATTCATCATCTAACTTTAAAAATTCATATCTCACTATTTATAAACCCAAATGATACATATTATATATAAAATTAAAGCTTAAGATGTCTACTTTCCTTCTGGAAACTTTCATAATTTTCTGAGCAGGTTTGGTTACCGAAATTTATTTTACAACCAATATGATTTCAGAGAAACTAACCGAACAGCAACTCCTCTTATTTTCTAAAAATTCTAGACTTATATATAATCATCCAAAAATCATAATCTCATGTATTCCAATATAATTTTTCGTGTAGAATTCATTGGAAACCTCAAATTTATCAAATTCTCATTCCTTCCTTATGTACTATTTTTCCCAAAACAAAACCTCACAAGACAACAATTCATTATACTAGGTTCTTATGCTTCCCAAATTACCCAAAAATAATCTCAAATCAACTAGAAAGAGTTAAGAATATGGGAAGGAAACTTACCTATATTAGGATATGGAGTTGTATGTAGAATTTGTAATCACTTCTTCCTTCCTCTAGTAGCACCGATCACTCTTACGTATCTCTCTTTTTCTATTATGTGTCTCTTGCTCTCTCTCTTTTTCACTCACTCTCTCTTTTCTTTCTTTTTGGATTTTGGCTGAAGAGAATGAGAAGTGTGTGTGTGCTTCCGTGTGATTAAGAGAGTGAGAGAGAGGGTGTGTTTTTTTTATTAATTAAAAATGTGTATGTGTGTGCCATGTGGGTAGTGTGTGTGTTATTTAATTATATGATTGTGTGTGTGTGTATTGCGTGTGATGTGTGGGAAGAGGGTGTGTGTGTTTTAATTATTATTATATATATAGGTATATTTTTATCCTATTAATTACACACACTAGGTCTTTATTTTTCCCTTTGTTTAATTTAAGATTCCTTAAATTTCATAGCTTCCATAATTTAGCTTACTATCTAACTCCCATAAATTAATCCTTAGCCTTTGAATAAATTTTGGGATGTTACAAAATACATTAAATAACAATGTTCAAAGTACAGTGATTGGCCCCTAGGACATGATTTCCAACAAAATATTCATTGGGTAATTAGCTTGTTGTTTAGCCATCAAAATTCTAGATCTACTCTTATTTAGACAGTGATGAGAAACCTATGTCAATGTCTCAACGCTTTAGATATGCAATGATTCAATTGAATTAAGCAACACAAGTTAAAACAACTATAGGCAAGATGAGATTATGAACTATACTCTACAATGAGAACTAAATAGATTCAGATTATGAGAAGTTGTTTAAAATCAAAGTAACACTTCATCCTACGAGATATCAATCTCTCTTTATGGCTGCTCAAGTGATATAATTAATCTCTCTCAATCTTCCTACTCAATTCAAGCTTAGGTCACTTAATTTAGTTTAGATTAGAAGAATTAAATGGAGACAAGGTCAAGATCAATGAATCACATAATCTTCACACGAATTACTCATTCATTTGAATACAATCACAAGTCTAACATATTTGATTTAACTAAATCTAAAGCCACTTTACTTTCTACAAAGATTCATATTATAAACATGATCACATCTCAACACTTAAATACATAAATTCAGCTTTGGTATATAGCCAAACACTAGCCAAACAAAGCTACACAAGTATAAATCATTAAGCTCAAACTCTTGAACCGAATTAGCTAGGAAGTAGAAGAATCTTGAGAGACTTCTTGATTAATTTGCCATTAAGCTCCAGCAACTCCAAGAGATCATATCTCCTAAGATGAAGAAAGTGATCTAGCCATGCATTACTCTCGGTATACTTGGCACTTCTAGCACAGTCACTCAACTCTTTATTTTCACTCAAATCTCTCTATGCCAAGCTCTACAACTAGACTTTACTCTCCAATAACTTTCGATATCCAAATATGCCTCTTAGCTTCTTCATTCTACCTTTTAAAGCTTAGCTTCACCTTTTACTTAGTCAAAACACGAACTGGCCACCTCCTTCCCACTTGCTTCAGATCAATTTCCCATTGCTTCCACGGGTAATGATCACTCTTGATTGCATGCTATTTTAGACATAATTGAATGCTTCTCATCCTTTTCCCTATCAAATTTCCACTTAAATTTCAATTTTCAATCAATGAAATCGCATTTCAATTCTCATTTAGTTTTCCATTTATGATGGAATCACTCTTCCATTCCTGATAGAATCGAGCTTCTAGAGAACCACTTTCCTTTCCTTTCTCTCAAAATGATGCCATTTTGCATTTTTGCGCCAATTGCTCTTTACATCCATCTTTCTGTAATTATAAGTGACCCTGTAGCCTTTTCAGCACTTGCTGCCAGGTCCTACTTCTTTTACACTATCGCCCAACAAACTTGTTGACTTTTGCAAAATCAGTCCCTACACCTACACAAAATGTCATAGCTTCTAAAAGCCTTCAAATTCATCAATTAAGTTTGGTTAAAGACCAAAACCTGCTCCACCCTTTCTTGAACTGTTTCCATCAATAATTCCTCTATTAATCAATTCAAACCATGCTAATTTGGGCCTCTAAACCTATCACAATTATAGTTTATCACCGTGCATTCGCCATATATGACACAACCAACTAAATTCCTATTGCATCATGAAAATTTTGTATTACACTTCCAAAAATATATCTACCTTTTATGAAACACACTTCCACATCCAAAACATACATACCTTCCATCCTCCAAAGTCAAATGAACTATATTTTTAATCTCATTCCCCAAATGAAACACCTCCAGCAAACTAATGCTGGTGATAAAGGCAATAACATCTACATTGAAAAACAAACGTATTATAACATGACATAAACAGTTATACAATATCTTACCCAAATATGTACATTGATTTAATACCACCTTCTTACCAAACAAATACTTAGTATGCTTCTTTACAGTCTAAATATAAATATCTTAAACAGGCATGAACATAAAAGCCATGTTCAGAGAAAGACCTTCATACTCCTTGATGAACATATGAGAACTAAATATGAGCTTGAACTTGTGCTTTAATGGCTTATATTCCTTATTATTCAAAACAACTTCAAAATTCATAATTATGTATGTCTTTCCTTCAACAGGAAATTTGAAATACCTAGCAAACGGAAACTTGTTCATAACTAAAGCTTGAATCTTGTCACCCTATTCAGGAACATCACAACACTTCAATTAACATATGCCATACATAATAAAACTCCATTTTCCACCAATATATATGCAATATAATTTGATCGTTTACCTTTTCATCTGCCAACAAAATTTTCATACAAAACACCTCACTTGACGCTTTCTTGTTATAAACATTCCATTTCCTCACCAAACATCCCACAATCTTCCATCTATCTGTTGAGTCATTATCACTCTATCTTTGAATATTGGAGAGAACTCATTATATTACTCCCACACTACAAACACTAATAAGCTTTTACTTCAAGAAACACCATGCAAGAGCTAAATGATTGAACCAATCATATATAAACATACGAGAAAATGGTAGGAAAATTTCCCCCTTTGTTTCGCCTTATAACAGACTAACCTTGAAACATTTAACTTTTTTCAATATGCTGTATACCCAAACCCATTACCTATCCACCATTTGGACCTCTACTTCACCTACCTTCTAATTCTACCTATACACTATAATCTACATATCATCATGATTACATCTACAAACATTTGCACTCATAATAACTTAAACAACTATTCACTTCAACTTTTTCCCTTAACTACTCTATGCTAAATCAAATCTACAATCCCATTCAGATGACATCACAATATATGACCATGTGAACAGTCTCTACTAGAACTGAACCTATCTATAAACCACCCTATAAACATCATTCACATGTCCTAGAATTTTTTTAGAAAATGTGGATTATTTAAAACCTTCTCCAATACAATATTACCCAGCGTACAATACTTCACTATGAGTACATTTTAATTACAGTTGAGTGCCTTATAAGCAACATTCATTACTACCTTCTTGCACATTCATCATTGTAACATCCCAAATTTTGGAACTAGAGACTTGAGAATAAGCCTACATCAAGTAGACTGCTAAGCCCCGGCTTATCAAGTATCTCAGTAAGGCACGATTTTATTCCCTAAATTCCTTTATACCCTTGGGGGTATTAAAGAGCATAGGGAATGAAAAAAAAGGCAATTAGAGGTCACACACAACACAATTATGTGGAAGCACAAATTATAACAAATGAGATTTGCCACTAGTGGATTTTCCTATGCGACAGTATTGTTGTGTGACATTTTTCAATAGGAGAATGATGTCAAAAAATTATGAAAATTTTCAGAATTAAAGTAGACATATCAAGATTTAATTTGATAGGTCATAGAAGTCATTTGGAGCTGTACACAAAGAGTTATATATTTTTGAAATTAGCCCTGAAAAACTGATGACTTTTAGTGGCAGCGTCTAAAGACAAAAATTCTGGGAATGTTGAGCTTCCAATTGGCCAAATTCTATATTTGTTTTTAACAATAGACTTACTAAGGGTCACATGGCTTTTATAACCACCCCAATTGGATATCTATACAATTAGATATGAATTTTTAAAGTTTGATAAAAATTCTGCCCAATTTTCAGCTAGTGCGAAAATAGCAATAAATGTAAGGGCAAAATGGTCATTTGACCAATAAATCAATAGGTTGAGATTATCCCTTTTTTTGGGGAGCAATTCGGTCAGAAAATGGAAATAAAAAGGAAAATAATCACTTGGCTCATATTAATTCATGAAGAAGGAAAAGTTGTTGACCAAGTAAATGGCACATGTTGATTTTCTATTAAACAATTTTATTCTAATAAAGCAAGAGGGATATTTTGAAGAGTTATATCCCTTCCTTCTTCACTTTATACGATGTAATAAAGAAAAGAAAGAGGAATACTTTTATTTGGACATATTAATTTAGAAAGAGAAAGAAAACAATAACCAATTGGAAACATGCACATGTAAAAGTAATCTTAGTTAAAGTGCAAGATGAAAGATATTGTAAAAGCATTCTTGGACTTCTTTCAACGGCCCTTTTTCACGTCAATATGAGAAAGAGGAAAGGGAAATTAATTGACTTGATGAATATTAAAGCAAGAAGGAAAAAAAGGGGGAGCTCTTGACCAATCACAATTAGGCACTTGTAAAACCAAAAGCAATAGGAATTAAGTGAATAAATCATCATCTCTTCTCTTTGCTCCTTCATTTCGGTCAAGCTGAAGCTAAAAAGAGAGAGAGAGAGTTTCAAAAGCTTCAAGAGCTAAGAAAGCAAGAAGAGAGGTCTTAGGGTTCCAAGTGCAAGATCAAAGGTAAGGAGCTTGAAAACTCGATGTTTATGCTTCTTAATCTCACAACAACAACTTCTAACCTCTCCTCCTCCTTGAAATACATGTTTTTCAAGACAAATCAAGAGAGATGAGAGAATGAAAAGTGATGTTTTAGAGAGAGAAAGCCAAGAAATTCAAGGTAAACTCAAGAACCTAGCTTCTTTTATTGATTCTTGATGGTTCTTGGTAGTTGTTGATGTTGTTGTGGTTGTTTTGGCTTGATTTGTAATTTTGGAAAGCTCAAACCCTAAGGGGTTATGCTGCCCAATTTTCTAATAATCATGGGGGAAAGGTGTTTAATTGATTAAACATGGGATTACAAGTGAAAAGGAAGTGATTAATGAAGTGGAATCATTAAACTTCCATTTTCCCCCAAAATTTCTAGATTTCGTCTAGCAGCTGTTTCAACATTTTAAAGCTGGATTTTGATGTTTTTAATGATTCCATTTGGTTTAGAATGAAAAATTGTGTAGGGTTCATGTAGACCGCGAAGTGAGAAAAGCTCTAGAATGCGAAATGACCAAACTAGCTTTAAAACTCTAAGTTAGGGCCTGCCAAGGGTAATTTCATAATTTGGGCATGATTTTGACTAATTTGAGGTCAAAAATGGATTCTACACACAAAATTATGTTGGATTAGCCCGGGTCATGATTTTTGGAATAGTAAAATATTACCGGGTACAAAGGGGCGTAGACCAGGTTCCCAGGGGTATTTTTATAATTTTATAGTTTTGAGTCAAGATAACCAACACAATGAGTTTATCATGATTTATGAATAAATAATAACTCATTTATCCTAAATTTAATATTTTAGGATATACCGATAGGCCGAGCCGAAGACGAAGCTGGATCGATTGACAGGTAAGGAAAGGCTACATTCTAGGTAGTAACTTCTTCCTACATATACTATGTGATTACTAAATGTTTTATATGTCATTCATTGTAACATGAGCTAGTGTCTTTGACACACCAATATGTCATGTTGTGGTCAGGGACCCAACAAGGGCACTAAGTAGACCAAGGTGCATACATATAGTTTGGCCTTGGGCAAGTGTACACATAGTTTCGATCATCTTACATGACATGGTATAACATATCTATTTTCGCATTCTATATGTTTGAAAGCATGTTACTACTGAGATTCCCCCGAATCTCACCCTTTCCATAAACATTTAAAGTTTCCAGCAGCAAGCAGCGGCTCAAAGAGCATAATCGTAATTACTAGCGACGAAAGGTTCCGAGCCAATACGAGAGGAGGCGTTGGTTATCTGAAGACCTTTATATTTGTTAAGGTCTGTATTATTCTGTACACCCCTATGGGGAATTCTGTATGTAATCAAGCAATATTGTTTTAATATATCAGTATACTTATGCTATTTCTATGTGCCCACTAAGCTACGCAATTGCTACTCTGAGCAATATCAATAATAAGACGGGGTCTTACAATCATCATACCTTACCTTTCATTTATAAAAAAACATAAGTTCAGTATAGAATTGTAAATATTGCTACATTACTAAAGAAATCTCATCAAGTTAACTTTTCTTAAACAAATCAACTTAATTCCTTCACAGAGTTATTTCACCATGCACACACTTATCATATTAAGTTGACTTTTTTTGAACATATTCACTATTTTAATTTGTTCCCCTCACCATGTGATTTCAGCACAACTGTTTCTGTTATATATTTATAAGTGTCCTGTTAGTACTTTTTTTTTTTTTTTGCCATATATATGTAAACCATTAATATAACTAAGAAGATTGGTCCTTTAATTAACTTTTACACCCAAGGTTATAAGTAAGTGATTAATACAAAGCACTTCTCACGAAACAAATAACATAGAAGATTGCACCATTTCACTTTTGGAATAAGACATACTTTGTTTTATTGCTAACATTGAAATAACCGATACTACTAACTGAATACTTGAATATTTATCGAACTAATGTTTCTGGCCCCGCATGTGAGCCACCACCATATCGCCACATATTTACAACAAAAAGTTATCAAAACATTACATTTTTATAGATATGGTCACACAAGACCATTCACAAAAGCACCAACACAGAAGTACAAAAAAAAAAAAAACTAACTCTACAGCTAGCATCCTTCTTGTGTTATAGAGTTACTCATCCCCTTAGCCTCTAAAATGCAAACCTCCACAAATCCACAACCTCCCTAAAGTAGGGTTCCCAAAAAACTCTGGTTGCATAGCCATAGTTCACCACGACTACATCCTATGTTATTTTTACATAAACACTGTAACATCCCAAAATTTAATGTAAGGATTAATTTATGGAAATTAGATAGTAAGCTCAATTTTGGAACCTACAAAATTTAAGGAAACTTAAATTTGACAAAGGGAAAAATTAGGACCTAGTGTGTGTAATAAATAGGATAAAAATATACCTATATGTGTATAAAAACACACACACCCACACTTGACAGCACACAACACGTACAGCCTCCTCATTTGCACAACACAAGCACACACCTACCTATTCATTTGGACACTTGGAGGTTTCATGGACAGCACACACCTACGTACAGCCTCCTCTTTGATAAAAGAAACACATGTACCACACACATATTCACACCTACACCATTATCATTTCCCTCTTCTATTCGTCCAACACACATACACGTCCATCACCTCATTAACCAACAAATAAAACACTCTCTTATATCTTCATTCTTGCAACTCATCAGCTGAAAAAAAAACGAAACAGAAAACATAACAGCAGAAAATAGAGAGAGAGAGAGGAAGGAAGAAGAAGCTTCAAATCCTACATGCAAGCCTATAATCTGATATAGGTAAGTTTCTTCTACTTTAACCTTGGATTTCCATTGGATTTGTGACTGTTTTCTGGGTTGTTTTGCTACTGGAATCAAGAGAAGTCACCAAAAACGTTTTGCATCGTAAAATACCAAAACCAGCAAGTTTGTGTCCGTTTTGCATGAGATTTTTGATTCCTTTTCTTCTGTAAACACGTCCCAAAACTCAAGGAACATGTTTAGGAGTATGTAGAGTCAAAATCTTTGAAATTGGAGTCCAAAATCATGGTTGCATGTGAGTTTTATCAACTCTGTTTTGGTAGCCGGAAAATAGAGTTTTTATTAGAAACTTTCAGAAGCTCAAACGGAGGCTACAGATAGATTTTTCATCTGGTTCTTTTTTATATGGAAGGTTTAGGATGTGTAGTATGAAATAGAATCAAGAAGAGCTCAATTTGGTGTCAAAACGAATAAGTTATTAATTTTTGAAATTAGACTATCAAAACTGACATTTTTCAGAGTCAGTCAGTTTCGTGTGGCTTTATGACCAACCAAATCACATCCATTATTTACGAAAATTTACAGAGAGATAGTAGACATAATAAGATTTACAATTAGTTGTAGAATGTATCATTTGGATATCTTTAGAAGAAGTTATGATTTTTGAAAGATGGGTTCAGAAACAGGTGCAATCCTAAACATCCAGATTCTAGTAATTGATTTCGTGGTGTTTTTGAATTATGTAATCTTTCCCAATGACCATGAAAATTTCCAGAATTTAAGTACATAGTCTTAGATTTAATTTTATATATAGTTTGTGTTAATTAGATTAGTATACTAAGAGATATGAATTTTTGAATTCAGTTGCTCTCAAACTGTGTTTCTAGAAAACAGTTTGTTTGTGTCGAACGTTTGGAAAATCAAACCTTGACAAAAAAAATTGAAACTTTCCAGATTTAAAGTAGACATTCATAGCTTTAGTTTTACAGGTAGAAAATAATTTTTGGACAAGTATATTAGGAGATATAGATTTTCAAAGTCATGCTATGTTTTTGGAGACTAATATGGAATAAGGATATTTCGGAAAATTCTGGGAGTAATATGGTAAATCTGGGTAGATTTTGATATTTTTACATGAAAATATATTTTAATAGCTTCATGTAGGCTTTGGACCCAGTCAATTTCAATTTTTCTAGAATTAGTTATGATTTTTCAAAGTTAACTGAAAAATCTGTCTATTTGCTGAAGAATAGTAAAATTACACTATGCAAAATTATATAGTGTATAAGCCACTGAAACTGAGATAATCAGCAGAATATGATTAAAGATAGTAGTAATACAAGTAATAACCAATTACTTTTTAATTTTAATATATAGGAACTGGTAAAAGCCTGAGCCGAAGAAAAAGTTTTGGATAAACAGTTGGACTGAAAAAGGACCCAGGTAGTAATTCTTTCTTTTATGAACTATGTGATTATTTATATGTTGTGTATTCCATTTTCTATAACATGACAGTGCCTGTGGCACAACACGCGAATAAGCCAGGGTTTAAACATATCGTTTGACCATGGACACGAGTTTAGCCGGGGTTGCAAACAATCGTTTGGCCTTGGACAGTATGCATACAACATGAGTTAGCATTTTACATATCATGGTGCATTGCATATTTATTTATCGCATTTTATATGACTGATTGTATATTACTACTGAGATTCATTCGAATCTCACCCTTTTTCAACATCTAAAAATATTCCAGCAGAGGATAGCGGCTCTAAGGGTAAAACCGTAATTACTGGCAATTGAAGGTCCGGTCCTAGCCAAGAGTTATATATGATTATCTTTAGTTGTGAAATTTATTTCTTTTGTACTCCGTATATATTTTTCAAACTATATGAGGATTTTCTGTAATATAAGTGAGTACTTATTATCAGTATAATTTCACTATTTCTGTATGTCATCCGAAGTACGCATTTATTATTCAGCAAATATCAAGATATTAAGGGGTTTGACAAACACAACAATTATTAACTAACTACCAAAATCAGGTACTATTACATCTCCTAAGGAAAAATCTTACATATACCAACTCACCTCCTTCCTTATGAACCATCCCATATTGAATCACTACAACAACATTGTCATTGTTGGAAACTGGCTTAAATCCTTCATAGACCTTTTCTGCCATGTTCCCATAAAGAAAAACCTCAATCCTGTTCAAACTATATATAAAAAACAAAAGAACAAAAATGGTCATATAATGTGTACCATATAAATCCTAACAGTGTACCATTAAATCCTAACACATCATTAAACATATATAACTTTGGATAACCCACTATCTATCCTCAACTACAAATCTGAGCTTCTGCATTAGAAGGCCATTAACCTAATCTTAGTCCAACGGTTGAATAGTGCACAAAATCCCCATCACAGCTGTAAAAAAACACAAATATCACAACCTAATAACAAAGCATAACACAAAAGTTAAACAAAAAATAATGAGCGCTATATTACCTATTACTCTTTCCGAAGGATACCACGTATGCTTGATCTTCGGCATATTCATGAACTTGAATTAGTGTTTTGGCGCCTTAAGAAATAACACTTTCTGACTTCACTCGTAGGAAATAATAGAATGAGGTATCGTGGGTGCACTCGTTTCCCATTTTCGTATACTAAGAACTTCCTCACATTATACAGTCGATCCGGATTTATCTCTTTTTAGAACATATCGATAAGTTCTTTGCCAGCCATCTTCATGATCATGCGATAGATCTACAGTACACAAACATTGTTCAGACCAAACCCATAAAAAAGTAACTAACTTCACTTTAAAACACTTAAAGCTTATAAAACAACTACCTTTTCATCAAACGTTATAGCATCGAATGATAGCATCTTCTTCAGCCACCTAAAGTCCATATTATCAAGGTCAAAATTTGACTTCGGATACACTCTATCAACCTTCACCAAGACCCTGCCATTAGCTAACCACGGTGTTACTTCGTCAAGAAATTGATGTTTGCTCCATAGCCATCAACTTGTTGATAATAAACACAGGAGAAACATCAATAAAGGAAAAGAAACTAAAACAAAGGAAAAACAACTAAAAAGAATAATAACAAAAGCAACTGAAATGATGATAAAAACACTACAACATCATGTATATATATAGCAGAGTCCATTAATAACCGCCAACTAACTTCTACTAAACTCATTAAATGTTGGAGTGCCCAAACAAAACTTATACTTCTCTTGACAAAATGCATGTTAAGAATCGTCATTGCATTCAAACTACATTTAGGAAAAACTATGTAGAACCTTTTCATCTGCCATATACTAACAAAACCTTTTAAGCACCCACCAGCTAATAAATGTTAATCAATGAATATTCCTATACACTGCATCACCATTCTCGATTCTCAAAACCGCATGTAGCCATTTATTGCTTCCACCTACTTCAAATATACCACATTGCTTGTCACTTAATGTTATAATAAATTTCTTCAAGCCACATAACCTAAACTCAGATTGCTTACCATTCTTCAACCTCTAGTTATATGACAATGCAAAAAAATGGGAACAACAACATAAAAGAAGATTATATGAAGGAGTCAATACATTCATAAAGCGTGTGTAACACTCCTAATTCAAAACTAGCGCCAACCCCACTCTTGGCAAGAAAGGGTGAAAGGCACATAGGACATGTAGCTTGATGTTACTAAGATTTAAATAGGTACTGCAAGTGTACAGGCTGTGAGTGAAAATAGTATAATATCAAATCAAGGTGGATCCAGAGAGAATCAAATGATCTAGTAATTAGGCATCAAAATTCTCATTTTCATTTAAGTTGAGCAAATCAAATAAGGAAATTGAAGAACAATTTAAACAAAAAGCAAAAGTAATAAATCTAATATTTTTAAGATTTCACTTGATAAAAACAACCTCGAGTGACTAATTCCTTCTTTAAGTTCTAGAGCATGTAACCACCCAAAATAAATTTACTTAGTATTAGTTTTAATCTAGAGTTTAAATAGATATAAGTATCTCCCCATTACTCATATCATTCTCTCAAGTTAAAATGTTATTCCTAACCGATTTACTCAAGAGGTAATAAATGTTCAATTTCACTCTAATAGGATTATACAGCTCCAATAGGTATATTCTTATCCTATTAGCAAATTAGAATAAATTCTAATCCCACATTACTTAATTATATGGTCTAATTAAAATCACTCTCCCAAGGCTAATATAAGTTTTTCAATTTCATATTTAGTGGTGATCAAGCACTAAGTAGACAAAATAGAACAAGATTAAGTAAACAAAAATAACATTAAGCACAATTAAATTATTCATACATGTTCAAATCCTTAAATTAGTTCATAGCTACTCTGGGTAATTGAAAAAATCAGCCACGTACACATTGCTTTAATCCAATCTATCTCAGCCAACTAATCCAAAATCATTCCAAATACAGAATATGAAAAGAGAACAAACAGAACACTAAAATTCCTCTTCCTTTCCAGCTAGCTCTGTTGAACTCGGCTCCCAAAGAAAGAACAGAAGTGGAGACAGTATACTCCTCCAAACTATGTTTCCACTTCGTCGGAGAAGAAGAAAGTCTTACGATGCCCCTTCTTTCTCTTTCTCAGCAATGAAGATGGAGATCAATTCTCAATCCAAAAAGCAGATGCCTTCTCCATGGCATTCTAGCCCTTTGAGAAGTCAAGCAAGAAGATTCTCCACTGTTGGAAAATAACATTGTCCACCCTTGATGGATTAGGCTCAAGCCCAAAGTGTTGAGGCAATAATATAAATAATATAAAAATTTGGTTGATATATGTGATATTCCTAATTACTAAAAGTCATATTTTAATTGATACATTATAACTCTTCGGGAGATAATGTTTTACCGATATGCTATGTCTCTCCATCAGAAAGATATATTGTTTCCTTGAAGAAAGGACACGTCGGTAGAAAGGAAGGGACACGAAAAATACTATAAATAAGCGTAAAGGATTCAGTTGAAATGAGTAATCTGGAAAACATAAATTATAGTATATTGATCCATAATACTTCTACTACATTTTCTCCCTTCCTCTTCCTTTCTTGTGTTGCTCTGCGTCATACTCGCTTCCGTCACTATGATCCAATTAAGTGTAGGCATTAAAGTTTAAAGGTCGCATTTCAAGTAAGCCCAAATATTCTTACATCCACAATCCCCACAACGTGGCTCGATCCCTACTTAAAGAGCTTAGTTCCAGATCCATCGAGGACGACGATCTATAGCGTCACTTTGAAAATAGTCACTTCCTTCCTCTTAGTTCCCTCCGGCGATGGTGATGCCGGAGCTACCCTCTGATTATCGCTATCTACTTCAATTTCCCTCCCTTTCTAGTTTTTCTCGCTCCAATAAAGACGATGCTCAATGGCTTTTTTTCCGGCTGAGTACCCTCTTTCTTTTCCCAATTGCCATTACTCCTCTTGGAAGAGGAAAATGAACAGTAAAGCTACCCTAAACTAGGCGCCTCTTTGCTCTCTGATTTAATGATGGTGAAGATGATGATCCATAGTGCACCATCGGTTGCCACTTCTCCCATTACTTAATCGTGGTCTTTTTTTCTTCTTTAGGTCAGATTGACCTACCAAACGATGTCGTACTACCTGAGAAAGAAAAAGAAGCAATTAACAATAATAACTAAAAGCTAAAGCAAAGCAAAAGTTGGCATCTTTTTATATTATTTTTTATGTTAAAATTATAAACTACTATTATTTATTTTTTTAAAATAACTATTTCTATTTTAGTTTAAATCTAATATTTTTACAATAAAAATCCCCAAATAATATACCAATTTGGTTTGATCTTGTAACAATATATTCTCATAGAAATCTTTCAAAATTTCATAGATAACTCTCTAAATATCTTCAAAATATACTTTAAATATATTAAAAATGGTGAATTATAACACCCCCACACTTATATCAAATTGTGTCCTCAAGATTTCGAAAGTTTAAAAAAATCAAAGAAAATCATAAAAGCAAGATTCTCAAATCAAACACTATAAAATTGGATTTAATTCAAATTTTCAAGAATGAATCTTTCTTAAAACTCTTTTCCAATTTTTAAAAATGCAAATAGCAAGGCAATTAGTTTGGCAAAGATAACTCACAATAGAATATCCCTTATAGGTCAAGTGTTTACACTCTTCTCTTCAGATAATTAAAGGCTTGTGTTTAACTAAATTCCACATGTTATAATTCATCTATCATTGGCTCGTTTCTCATTTCAATCTCTACTATATTATCACATTGCATACTCAAATTAAAAGGACTTTTCCAAGGGTTATAATGAATAAGGTAGGATAATGAAATGAAGTGGTCAAATGAAATGGAAAAATACTTTAATTAGTGCTAAGCAACTTAATGAAATTCATGAAGAATGAAGGAATACTCACTAAAAGAAAACAAACTCACTGATACTATAAACAATCTTTATTCTTTTAACCTCAACAATCTTTTTCTTTCTTTATTCCATTTTTTTTTACTTTCTTTTCATTTTTTATATGACTCGTTCATTTATTTTCTCTTTCTTTCATATTTCTTTTTTCTTCTTATTATTTTTTTATTTTTTTTATCTACACACACTCTTATAGTGTTGAATTTCTAACTCCTTCACTCTTTGTTTTTTTAGATTGCTTCACTTAACCCTTACTAAAGTAACAAATGAATGGGAAGGAAAATATATAAAAATTGCATTTCTCAAACAAAGGGTTATTTACTCTACGCAATTTTCTTTTTAAAAAAATTAGGCTTAAATGGGGTAAAGCAAAGGATTTTTCATGTGATAAGGATGAACACTTGGCCGCACTAGCTATGAAATGAATGTCTAAATCATCTTTGCGCATGTAAAATAATTTTAAGCTTTAAAAAAGATTTAAGACATGTTCTAGAGATGAAATCACAATAATTGTACTCCCTCTAATTAGGCTTAAGTTTCTCACATCCCTAAGGGAATTATCTAAGCCAAATTCTTTACCAATTTACTAACATTTCAAGAAGATAGACCCGAATTCCTAATTAAACTCAATCCTTTTCAAGTTCAAATCGTCTCACTTTACCAATGTTAACAAGTAAAATCCAAGCTTCCATGAAAAGCAAAACTTTTGTTCAAAATTTGTCTATTTATGTGAAAAACCAAAGAAGTTTTCAATATTTCCAAAAAAAATTTGAGAACAAGTCATACAAAAACAATGTACCATCACCCTCACACTTAAATGTCACATTGTCCTCAATGTGAACAAGTAACGCTGAGTAATAGAAGTAATAAATAACCAAATCCAAGTATAGGGATAACAAAATCTTCTAAGATCTCAAATTTTCATCGATTGAACACAACTCACATATGCCACCAATCACAACAAAAGTCATTAACAAATATCTATCACATGCAAATGTAGACTATAACCAGCATTCATGTCTCAAAACATGTTATCAACAATCAAATAAAACAAAAATAAGGAAAAGTGGAAGAAAACTCCCCCCTCTCAATCCTTATCTTGTGTTGAATGCTCTTAATTGCAACTTCCAAATTGGAATACATCATTAGGGGCTACCAAAAGTCCTACACAAATAAGCAAACCTCAAAATAACTCAAATAAAAAGAAGCAAAGGGAAATTAAACTACCAAAACCTTGAGTCGCCTCCCTAGAAGTGCTTGGTTTATAGTCCTCAGCCAAACTACGTCAAAAACTCAGGGAGGTTGAAACAAGTAGTGCCAATGTATCGGAGGATATGATACAGAGGTATTCAAAATTTTCTTACTATGCTTATAAGCATTCGCCTTACCATTTTTCTCAACAAAGATAGTCCTAAGAGGCTCTTTAATAGCAAATGAATCCAATTCATCTTGATGGAGGTCATTTATCACAACAACCCTTGCACATTATTTTGATTCAGTTTGAAACTCCATTATTTTATCCCTCTTAAACTTAATTTGCTTGTCACTAACTCATAGAACTATCTCTCCTTCTATCAATGTTCTTATAGTAGCTAAAAATAGTCTCTTAATAATTAGCAGAATTAATCTCTTTATCCTTCTCAATATTAAGAACAATGAAGTTAGCAATTCAGATGAAAGAGCCAACTTTCACCAGTACATCCTCAATAATGCAACATGGATAAGAGAAACTTTGATTAGCTAGCTTGAGTGTAACAATTGTAGGATTAGCCACCCCTCTAACTGCAACTTCTTGAAAAGAGATAGAGGCATAAGATTCACAGTAGATCCTAAATCACATAATGCACGTCCTTCAAATTTGTCACCAATAACACATGGAATAGTGAAAGAACCTGGATCTTTACACTTTAATGGCATATTAGGTTTAATGATACGAGTGATCTCCTTAGTCAATACTACAGTTGTAAACTCAGTAATGTGGTTCTTCTTACTCAATATCTCTTTCAAGCTCTTAGCATACTTGGGCATTTGCTCCAAAGCTTCTATCAAAGGGATGTTAATGTGTAATTGCTTGAAAATATCTAAAAATTTCTTGTATTGCTCATCAAAGGCCTTCTTTTGGAATCTTTAGAGAAATGGTAAAGACAATGCCCACTTAGGATTCTCAGTAGTTATTGCTTTTTTCTTCACGTCTTTCTTTTTGGCATCTCTATCCTCATCTATTCGCTTAGCTTTTTGTATAGACCCCTCATCATTCTCTACAATAATTTCAAGAGGTTCATTGCCATTAAAACCTCAAAAGCTACTCTATTGGTTGTTGTATCTCAAATAACTTTGTTGGCCAAGCTACTCCCTTGCAACTGCTTTTCCATTTCTACGAGGATTAGACACAGTATTACTAGACAATTCTCTTTGTTGTAATGTATTAATAGCAGTTGCAAGCTGTCCCATTTGCCACTACAAAAAACATCAAAT
This sequence comes from Albizia julibrissin, assembly GCA_037074505.1. NCBI lineage: Eukaryota > Viridiplantae > Streptophyta > Magnoliopsida > Fabales > Fabaceae > Albizia > Albizia julibrissin. The sequence continues at coordinate 29,639,383 of CM073485.1, forward strand.
TAGTGACGAAATTTAGCGACAGAAATTTCGTCACTAATCAACTTAGTGATAGAAATTAGTGACGGATTAGTGATGAAACCATATCAGCGAAGGAATTTGTTCTGTCATAAAAAGACCGTTACTAATTGATTAATGATAAAATTTTGAATTTTGTCACTAATTAGAGACGGAATTTAGCTAGGAAATTTTTCCCTATCCCTAAATTACATCTCTAATTAGCTATGGAATTCACTAATTAGGGACAGAAAATTCCGTCACTAAATATTTTTTTATATATAATTTAAATTGCCATATGTGCCACATGTCGACACCACGAGCCTTCACATATCCTTTGCCGGCGGCCGCCATGTGTACTAGTTAGCCACCACCACCTCATCTCTGGCCATCAAATGTCCCGGTCAACCGCTACGTGTCACCCTCCACCGTGCACCATGTGTCCAAGTCACAAATTGGTTGCATTTTGTGACCAAGTTAGGATGCTAGTGTCTTTGCCAGTTGAGGTAAGAAGAACCTGTGAAATTTAAATGCAAATATATATATATATATATGTGTGTGTGTGTGTGTGTGTGTGTGTGTGTGTGTGTGTGTGTGTGTGTGTGTGTGTGTGTCGTTTGCAAACAAAAATAGAAATTCAAAATTTAATATATTATTGAATATTTCAATTTAGTTTTCTTATTTTATTTTATGTAAATATTCTACCTAAATTTTTATTATTAATATATTTTTTAATTTAATTTAATTTATATTTTATCTTTTTTTTGTATTTATAAAATTTTCATTTTATTTGTATATAATATATTATTAAAAATTAAAATATATTATATTATAATTATAATTTCAAAAATAAATATCATTTAATAATTTTTATTTATTTATTTTAAAACTATATTATTAATTTAAAATTTAAATTATTTAAAAAAATTATAATTATTGAAAAAGTTAACTATTAGTGACATAAATTAGAAACGGAATGTAATTTTGTCTTTAATCCGTCACTTATTTAGGGATGAAAAAAATTCTATCTCTAAATTCCATTACTAATTTTTAATAACAAATTTAGCGACAAAATGTAATTCCATTGCTAATCTGTCACTAATTTAGTGACGGAAAAATTCCGTCTCTAAATTCCATCGCTAATTTTTAATGACAGAATTAGGGATAGAAATTAGCGACGCAATGTAATTCCATCTCTAATCCGTCACTAATTTAGTGACTGAAAAATTATGTCTCCAAATTCCATCGCTAATTTTTAATGACGGAATTAGAGATGGAATTTAGCGATGGAATTATACTCCATCACAAATTTAGTGATGGAAAAATTCCGTCAGCTAATTTTAGCGACGGAATTTGTGAGGGATTAGGGACGAATTAGTGATGGAATGAAATTTCGTCGCTAAATTTTGTCACTAATTAGCTATTCTTTTTGTAGTGTGCACCTCAAGATTCTTGATGGAAGAGTCTAATCTTGCATTAGTAGTAACTTGATCTTGAGTACTCTTTAATTAAAAACTGAGACATAATTGCTATAGGACCCCATTTTCAGTCACCAATATTCCTTTTATGTAATTAATACATTTAATGGAATCAAATAGTGCATTATGGTATACATCAACTGTCAGAAACATTCCAATTGCCAGTTACACATAACTTGGCCAAGCTATGACACAAATAAGCAACTAATGTCCACTTAAAGGCCTAATATTGTAACCAAAATTGGAGTATAGAAGGAAACAAATAATGATCCAATATAAGTGTGAAAATTCGGTCAAAAGCAAAGAAAAGAGCAAGACATGAATTTTTACAAAAATATAAGGGTAAAATGATAAATTGTCAACAAAACAAGAAACAAATATTTTTTTGCCCTACTTCTCCCATTAATTTCGGTCAAGAAGTAAAATAAAAAGGGAAAATGACTATTTGATAATTAATAATCCCATTTAGGAGTATTATTACCAAGTGAAATTAAAGGAAAAGCAAAAAGTCAAAAGCAAACAATATGACATCAATTAATAACTTGGAACAAGTAATTATGGACATAGAAAAAGCAATCAAATATCCTCTTTTTATCTTGCATATTCTTTCAAATAAAGAGGCAAGCAAGGGAAATATTGTATGGCCATGATAATTCAAGAGGAAGGGAAAAAGATGAGAGCCAAGTAAAGTTACATAATAAATTACCATGAGTTAATGTTATGACATAAAGCAAATGGATATTATAAGAGCTCTTAATTCTCTATTCTTCTTTCTTCATTTACATTCAACAAAGAGGGAAGCAAGAGACATATATTCATTTAGTTATATTAATTTAGGAAGAGGAAAAAACAATAACCAATCAAAGACAAGCACATGCATTAAAGTAAAAAGCAAGAGGAGATATTTTTAAGTCTTCATTATCTCTTCTCCTTCCTTCATATTTCGGCCAGCCCTAGCAAAATAGAGAGAAAGAGAGTGAGAGTTCAACAAAGCTTGAAGAAGCAAGGAGGTTTAGGATTCCAAGAAGCAAAAACTCAAGGTAAAAGCTTGTAATAGTGATTTTTCCTTCTAATCACCTTGGAGCTTCCTCTAACCTCTTCTCCTTCTTGAAATCCATGGATAGCAAGTTAAATCAAGAGTGTAGAGAGAGAGAGGGAGAAGGCATTAAGGAGAGATAAATTTAAGAATCCAAGAGGTAATCTCCAAACCTTGATCCTCCTGCCTTATACAATGTTGTGGTGGTTGTAGTTATGGAATTTGCCTTGGTTTTACTTGTTTTGTAAATAGGGGTGGAAACAGGCCAGGCGGCCTGTCAGGGGCCTGCGGCCTGGCCTATTTCCGGCCTGGTCAGGCCTGGCCTGTCAGGCTAAAAGGCCAGGCCTAGGCCTATTTTGAGGCCTGTTTCACATTAAAGGCCAGGCTCAGGCCTGTCAGGCCAACCTGATCCTGTTAAATAATTAAAAAAAATTATCATACAATCTTACCTCCTTCCCAAACCCTACATCCCATTACCCAACCTCTAATCCATAAATCACAATACCACTATACCAGGCAGCCGACTCGGACTCTCACGGTCTCACCCAAGTACCCAACTCGTCCTCACTCCTCAGACCTCAGTCCTCACCAGTCACCAGTCGCCCAACTACAGCTGTGACTAATCTCATCTCTGTCTCCGGTCTCCCCATCTGCGCGTGAGTGTGTGGCCTGCTGGCGGCTGCTGCTGCTGGCTCTCACTTCCGATCTCCCTCCTTCTCACGTCTTCACCTCTTGGCCGACAGCCCGACACCGACACGGTGACACCCAGCTGCTTTACTCACCGTAAGTCACCGCACAATCTCCCTCTCGTCTCCGACCGACGACCACTCTCTCTTTCTAGACTCTGTCACTCCCGTCTCCAGTCTCAATCCTCGACTCTGTCACAATCTCCCTCTCGTCTCCGACCACTCTCGTGGGTTGCGGCTTGCTCTCTCTCACTCTCGAATCTATTACTCTCGCAAGGTTGAAGGCTGGAAGCTCACGCTGCAACAAGTATGTCTCTCTCACTCTCAACTCTGTCAAACTGTCATTCTTGCAATTTGCAAACCTGGGTCATTGATTTTCCAATTGCAATTTCAGTTTCTTCCATTGATGTTTGATTTTGCAATTGCAATTTCAGTTTCTTCCATTGATGTTTGATTTTGCAATTTCTGTTCATGCTTCACAAGATAGTTACGCAGACATAATGAAGCTAAAAGTTTATTTTGGTTTTGGCATTAGATTGCTAAGTTTATTTGCTCTATCACAATTTTTGGGATGACATCTGTGAATTTGGTTTGAAAGTATAGTTATTATTTGGGTGCAGAATGTGAACTTGCAAGCTCCTTTGCCCTGATATAAGTATGTAGAATGTATAAATATGGCCCGTCCAGTTGTGTTTAGTGTAGTCATGACACTAGACTAACTTTCAATGAAATAGATTAAGCAGAGTAAATTTGTGTCTATTGGTATAAAGTTCGGTATACACTCCTTATGATTTAAATATCGCTTTTGATATAAAAATTTATTTCTGTAGATGTTTTAAACTTTTACCCCGCTTCACTTGTACGCTAAATTCTTGGGAAATTTCAATATTCATGTATCAAATCGTTTGGGAAATGATATCTCCATTATTGGTGCACCGCTACATGTCATTTTGGATTGTTTGAGTTGTAACTTTCGACCGAAATTGAATTTGATTGCCAATTTTAATAATGGGCCGCCGCCGCCGCAGCATCAGGTGTTGGTGCCCTCTGACAAGGAAAGGCCCAAAAGAAATGCACCTAAATTAGTGTTTGAGTAATGTGATTTGGTCATACGGTATTATGTTTCACCTAAATTTATGCACCTAAATTTACTGAGTTGATGTACTCTTTTCATGTTTCTACATATCAAATTATCAATCACATAATACTGAAATTTGACAACATATTGAAGCTATCACCAATCTCCCTTGTTTTTATGTTTCAGTTCTAATTAATGTCATCTCCATTTGAAAGTGAAACAATGTCATCTAGTTCAATTCCTCCTAATGCTATTGAGGTCCATCAACAAGCACCAACAGATTCAAGCCAACAAACTAGTCAACAAACCAATGAGAAAAATGATTGTGATGGCATTGGCGATGATGATATCATTAAGAAGAAGTGGCGAAAAATCTCACCTATTTGGGATGATTTTGATCAAGTTGAAAGTAGTGATGGGCTCAAAGCTAAATGCAAGTATTGCAAAAGTTTATTTTCATACTCAGGGAAGGGAGCTAGCACTTCCCATCTATGGAGACATATCAAATCTTGTGATTCAAGGAAGCTGCACATTGCTACAAAAAATAAGCAGTCCACCATTCCATTTCAACCGTCCAGTTTAAGTATTAATCCATTTTTTGCATCGGGTGCCAGATATTCCAATGAGAAAATGAGAGAAATAATTGCTACTGCAATCATGGTACATGAGCATCCATTTAATATTGTTGAGGATGAAGTTTGGATGTGGGGCTTTCAATATGCCAATTCTGAATTTCAGAAATTTTCTCGTAAGACAGCAAGAAGTGATTGTTTGGCTATATATGAAGCAGAGAAGAAACAATTGAAGGCCTTATTACAAGGTGTGAGCAAGATTAGTTTGACTACAGATATATGGAAATCAAGTCATCAAGTGACTGAATACATGGTTATCACTGGGCATTTCATTGATGCAGAGTGGAATTTTCAAAAGAGGGTTTTGAGTTTTGTCAAAGTTCCTGCCCCTAGACGAGGAATTGATGTGGCTGATGCTATCTTCAAGTGTTTAAAGGCTTGGGGAATTGAAAACAAAGTGTTTTCTGTGTCAGTTGACAATGCTTCTTATAATGATTCTTGTTTAAGGGCTCTTCGAGACACCTTATCACTCAGTAGTTCATTGCCTTTAGGTGGTAACTTGTTTCACGTTAGATGTTGTGCGCATATATTAAACTTGTTGGTGCAAGATGACCTTGGTAGAATTAAGGACATTATAAATAATGTCCGTGAGAGTGTGAAATATATCAACTACAATGATTCAAGGCTGAAAGCATTCTGTGATATTGTCGAACAGAAACTACTGAAGGAAAAGAAGCTCATTCTTGATTGTCCTACTAGGTAGAATTCTACATATAGGATGCTATCTACTGCTTTGAAGTTCAAGGTTGTCTTTCCCGATTATAAGGAAAGAGAACCACATTACAACTATGCACCATCAGAAGAGGATTGGAAGAAGGTTGAGAAGATTTGCAAACTTCTAGAAGTGTTCAATCTAGCCACTCATGTCATATCAGGTAGTGAGTATCCTACTGCAAATTTGTACCTTCTTGAAGTTTGGAGAGTGAAACAAGTAATTGATAATGCCTTAGAAGATGATGATTTCTTTATAGTAGAAATGGCATCCTCAATGAAAGAGAAATTTGACAAATATTGGGGGGAATGCAATATGGTAATGGCTCTTGCTAGTATTCTGGATCCCAGGTGCAAATTATATGTTATTAATTATTGCTTTCCTTTGATTTACAAGCCTGATTATGTTGTTTATGAGAATATAGATAAAGTGGTGAAAGTTTTATACCCAATGTATGATGACTATGTTGTTGCGTATAAGGGAGAACCAAGTAATGAAGTTGATAATGGTGGCAACAACTCTTCTCCTAATGTGCCTAGTTCTTCTATAATTACTGGATTTGATCAAATCATGAATATTGTTCGTGAAAAGCAAGCAATTCCCCCTATGAAATCAGAATTGGAGGTTTATCTTGAGGAGGGTGTTTATATTCCTGATGGCAATTCTAACTCTTTTAGTGCATTGGAATGGTGGAAAAATAATAGTCTCAAGTATAAGATTTTATCCAAGATGGCTGCTGACATACTAGCTATTCCAATCTCAATCGTGGCATCCGAGTCCACATTCAGTGCTGGAGGTAGAGTTATTGATGAATATCATTCTAAATTGAATGATGAATCAATTGAAGCACTCATTTGTGGTGGGGATTGGCTTCGCAACAAGTACGGTCTAAAGAAGAAACAAAAGGTATAAATTTTTCATTATTAAAATAATGTCATTTTTTATACATCTTGTTAAATTGTGTTATATTCTAATACTATATATTTGATTAATTTTTTTCAAGGTTTTCGAAGGAGAAGAAGAAATTATATTGAAGATTTGATGTATCGAGACATAGTGAACTTGTACTAAACATTATTATGTTGTATTTTATTTCATATTTTATTATGCATATTGGATTATTAATAGTAATTTATATAATTGAGCCTGTTTTTGGCCTGTTTGAAGTGGGCCTGTTTTCGACCTGATTGAAGTATATATATTGTGAAGCCTGTGGCCTGTTAGCCTGTTTAAATTTTTTTTTTAATTTCAGGCATCCTTAACAGGCCACAGGCCAGGCCAGGCCTGAAAAAAGGCCTCTTACAGGCCACAGGCCAGGCTCATGCCATTTAGTTACAAAATAGGCCTGGCCTGTTAAGGCTCAAGTCTGGCCTGTTTCCACCCCTATTTGTAAATTTGGGATGATGAAATCCTAAGGGGAAATGCTGCTAAAATTTTCTCAAATCATGATCATTTAGTGCTTAAGTATTTAATCATGTGATTAGAAGTAGAAAGAAAATGATTAAGCAAGAGAAATCAAGAAAACACATTTTCTCTCCTAAGAACTCTAGTTTTGGTTAGAGGCAGGACATAAGGGTAGAGATGGAATTTGGTAATTCTGGTAATTCCATTGGCTTTATAAGGGAAAATTGTATAGGTATACATGAGTTCATGATTTTTGGATGCATATGTTTAAATCTGGAATTTATTGAAGTGGAAAGCAATGTTGTTTGATTTGTTCCAGTGGAGACAGTTTGATTGTGAAATGTATTTCATAGGTCAACATTGGTCCAAAAATTATGAAACTAGGAAAGATTAAATTAGAGATGTAGAGATTTAATTTGATATGTATTTTGTAATTTTTGAACTAGTATGCTAAGAGATATGGATTTTTGAAATTATGTCATGTTTCTGGAAGCAAATATGGGAACAGTGAAGTTTGATGAATTTCTAGGAAAGATATGATGATAATGGTTAGACGTAATTATTTTTCCTTAAAATTAAACTTAAATAGATTCATTTAGGCTTTAGAATCAGTCAAATTTTATTTTCATAGAATTAATTATGAATTTCCAAATTTGACTAAAAATCTACCATTTTTCTGAAAAACTGTGAAACTGCATTGTGCAAAGTTGTACTGTGCATAACTTGTCAAAATTGCTGAAACTGCATTGGATAACCAGCAAAATTGAATTTAAGGTAGTAAAAATACAAGTAATAACTAGTTACTTGTAATTTAATTTATAGGACTTGGTAAAAGCCTGAGCCGAGACAAGAGTGTAGGAGTCAGCTAGTAACTTTTTCTTGCATATACTATGTGATTATTATATGTTTGAGTATGCCATTCTCTATAACATGGTCATTATGTCTTGGATACGCATATTATCCTAGTTGTGGTATGGGACCCAAAAGGGGTGCAAGGTTAAGCTAGGGTGCAAACATGTTGTTTGACCTTGGACAGTGTGCACACAACATTCTATCATCTTACATGACATGGCATATTGTATATTTATTTTTGCATTTTATATGTTTAAAAATCATGTTGCTACTGAGATTCACTCAAATCTCATCCTTTTTCAAAACTAAAAACTTTATAGTTGAGGCTAGTAGCTGAAGAAGCAAGGCGGTGGCTACCAGTGAATAGAATCCTAGAGCATTCTGTAGCTGTTATAGCTATCTTTATTTGTAATTTAGTTTATTTGGGAACACTCTATACATCTGTATATATTTTTTTCAAACCTGCATGGATTCTTCTATATTATAAACAAGCACTTAATATCAATATGTTTATGCTATTTTTGTATATCTTACGGAACTTTATGCTTATTACTTTATGATTATCAAAATGTTAAAAGGGTTTGACAATTGCCTCTAGATCAGGTTTGGGCTCATGAATAGGAATAGCTTCCTTTTCCAATTGAAAGAACCTAGGAGATGACACTTGCTTTAAATAGAAGTTGATGCTTGATTAAGAGTTATACCATACTTCCAAGAGAGATTAAGATTCTTATATCGATTGCATTAATTAGTGCCATGGTAATTTCCTACATAGTTTGCTGGCTCTATTTGTTGAGGTATTAGGCATTATCCATTAGCGTGTCCATGTCCATAACAATCACAAGGAACATAAATAGCATTGACTCCCATGTGTCCACTATTAGATCGGTGTACTTGAGCTTCTAGGTGATCAAACCTCTTGTTGAGTGCACTTAACATTTCCACCAATTGTGATGAAGTGTCCTCAATAACTTTCTCAATTGACTTCACTAATCTTCATTCATTATTATTCTAAAAAAATCAGCTGATAAGTCATCTAAGCATCTCCAAACAGTTTACCAGTTGCTTTGAATTCCCCCATTAGTGACATCATTTAATTTTGATATAGATTCAGGAGTCAACTAGGCATAAAAGATTTGAAATAATATTCACTTCTCAAAAGTATGGCCAGGACTCTGCTTAACAAGTAACTTGAATCTCTTCTAAGCTTCATATAGGTGTCCCTAAACTGTTGGAGAAAATTAGTAAGAGCAGCTCTTGCATCTACCGTCTTGTTATGTTGAAAGAATCTTGATCTAAACTTTTCTTCCAACTCAGCCTAAGAAGTTATACTCCCTTCTTCTAAGTTGTTGAGCCATTCTTTAGCTTTTCCTTATAGAGAATAAGGAAAAGGCCGAAGGCAAATCACATCATTAGGAACTCCATTTTGCTTGAATAACTCACAAACATCAAGAAATTGAATCAACTGTGGATTTAGATCTTCTAAATTATTTCCTGCATACTGACCATGTAGTTCAAGCATCTTCAATATAGTCTACTTGATCTTAAAGTTATTTGGTTGAATTCAGGAACTTTGATTCTTGATTGATATCCATGAGATTGTCTTCCCAAAAAATTATTGACACCTAAACTATCATTTTCATTCTCATCCATTTCTTTATTCTCAATTTTTACACCTTTCTTTGCTCGGGTTTGGGGTATTGTAGCTTCCACAATTTCTTGGACGATCCTTGTTTTATGTGGTGTGTAATATCCCAAATTTTAGGACAAAAGGCTTGAAATTAAGCCTGGAATAAGTGGACTATTAAACCCAGGTTTAGTAAATATCCTATAAGGCATAGTAGAATTCTCCAAAATTCCTTTACCCTTGGGGTATTAAAGAGAATATTATGGTGAATTAAAGGGCTTGGGGGATTGAGAAACAATACAATTAGAAGTCACACACAATATAGTTAATTAGAACACAAAGTAGTATACCTACCGGTGAATTTCCCGGTGTGGCAGTCGTATTTATGTGACATCTTTTAAGGGAAAATGAAGTCCAAAAATTATAAAAACTTTTAGAATGAAAGTATATGTATCAAGGTTTAATTTGATAGGACATATGAGTTTTTGGAGTTGTACATAAGGAGTTATGTATTTTTGAAGTTAACCCAAGGAAACTGGGAATTTTCAGTGTTAGCTTCCAAAAATAAGAATTCTAGGAATGTTGAGCTTCCAATTGACCAAATGTTATATTTTTCGTTAAATATAAACTCAATAAAGGTCACATAGCCTTTAGAACTATCCTAATTAGATATCTACACAATTATATATGAATTTTTAAAGTTTGATGAAAATTTTGCCCAGTTTTGCATTAATTGTGAAAATAGCAATAAATGTATGGACAAAATAGTCATTTTGCTAAATTTAATTCAAAGCCCATATTTTTTCCCTTTTCCTCATGATGTTGGATGTTCAAAAGGGGAGCAAGAAGGGAAATTAAATACTTAATCTGAATTAAGCAAATGATGAAGTAATTTGAGCCAAGTGAAATAAGTTATAAAGTCAAAAAAAGTAAGCACATGTTAATTAGCAATTGAATATTAATATGTAAGGAGATGGAATTGGGATATTTTCAAAAGCATTATCCCTTCTCAAAGACCCTTAATTTCTTTGAACAAAGAGAAAAGGGAAGAGAAAATAATACTTAGCCATAAATGATGCCTTTTAGAAGCATTATGAGTCAAGTATAAAAAGATGATGACTCAAGTCAACAATTGTGGCTAGGTTTGAAAAGCAAATTTGCAAGAACACTTGGTTAACATTTTCTCTCCCATTTGGAATGTAATTGACGTCCAAGCTAATAGACGCAAGGGAAGAGAGAATTCATCTTAACAAAACCACTCTTGGTCAATTAACTCAAGCACTCTCAAGACACCATGAAATTGTGACACTTGGATTTTCTTTTCTTCCCTTGGCAGTTTTCAACCAAGTGTTTTATGAAGGATGAGGAGTGGATATTTAACCATTATTACTCTCTCATTTGGCTGCCCAAATCGTGCAAAAAGAAAGGAAAGAAGGAAAAATGAAAGAGGAAAGAGAAAGGTGAAGAATGAAGAACAAGAAGCAAGGTAAAAGACTCTTGCTCAATTTTCACCATCCAAATTAGCTCTATTGCTCTTGAGGTCTTCATAAATGTTGTTCCTCTCTCTTAGATCTTCATTGCTATGATTTTAGTTTCTTGAAAGGATGTGTTTTGTGCTATCTACAAAATACCAAAGTTGGAGAAATCAAGAACAACCCCTAGAAAGTGAAAGAGGTGAGTATAAGCTTCATTTTGACCTATATATTGGGTTGGTTGAATGAATTTTTTGGAATTTTCCATGTTTCCTTGTTTTCATTCATTTATGGATTTTAGGGTTTCATCATACTTTTCTAATATACATGTGGTTATATGAGGTTTGGGAAGCATATGAACCTAGTATAGTGAATAAATTGTGAAATAGTGAATTGTTGTCTTGTGAGGTTATGTCTTGATCAGAACAGAGCATGAAGAAGGAATGAGAATTTTCAAAATTTAACATTTCCAATGGATTCCTTGGGCAAAATTTTATAGGTATGAAAGTGTTCATGATTTTTGGATGCTTATATATGAATTGAGAATTTTTGGAAGTGAAGAGTAAATGTTGATAATCTGCCATATCTGAAATAGTATGTTTGTGCGTGGTATTTGAGAGGTCAAACCTTATCCAAAAATTCTAAAACTTTCCATAATTAAAATAGAGACATAGAGCTTTAATTTGATAGATATTTTGTAACTTTTGAACAAGCATACTAGAATATATGATTTTCCAAAGTCAAGCCCTATTTCTGGAAGGTAATCTAGAACAGTGCAGATTTGGCGAATTTCTGGGAAAAATATAATGATATTGGTCAGATCAAAGTATTTTTACACAAAATTATACTTAAATATATTCACATAGGACTTTAAATCACCTCAATTGGAGTTCTATAAAATTAATTATAATTTTTCAATGTTTGGTCAAAATGATAGCAGTTTTGACTACCATGAGAATTTGAGAAAAAAATGGGCCAAATGTAATTAGTAAGAACTTCAATGATGAAAGTAAGCCTTTAAGGCTAATATAGCCCATTGGACATTTACTTTTCATGGCTCTGATAATGTTATTACTTATCTAGGGCTATGAAGTAACAAAGAAGAAGCAAATGTTAGAAGGTCAAGGTGCGAGAGAAGAACACAAAATCCAAAAGGTAGTAAACTTACTTGTATGTATGTGATGTTTATGCTGTGTATTGATTTGTTATATTGTTTTGCTTGATTATATGAAGCATGTATGAATGAATAAAGCTCTGTTTTTGTTTTTACTGTGGCCATAAGTATGTTGCACGAAACATTGAGCATGCAGAATATCATTATGAGAATATAAGCCTATGTAAGGCAAGCATATCATACACTAGCATTCATCTTACATGCATTGTTTGTATGTTTGCTACTGAGATTCTCTCGAATCTCACCCTCCCCCACCAACCATATAGGTACAAGAATATGAAAGAGAAGAATGCTTGAAGAAGAACAAGAAGTAAAGAAGACGAAGTGCCTGTTTGGGAACCCAGTAGAAAAGTGGTTTTTTTAATGTGGCTTTTGTAGAAGCCAAATTGAAAAAAAGTCAAATTGTAAATGTGATTTCTGTTTGGATTTGCGGTAGAAGAAGTGGCTTTTTTTAACATCCAACATGAAGAAGCTAATGTGAAAAGCTCCAAAAATGAACTTCTCTAAAAAGCTCATTATTTTTAAGAAGCCCATTCTTTCTTAATGGATTTCCAAACACTCATCACTCTTATTTAATGAGCTTTTGACTGCAAATGGGCTTTTTTATCTCAGTGATGAGTTTCCAAACAGGCTCGAAGAATTAAAGAAGAATGTGTATTAATTTATTGTATGTAGATTAATTGCACGACCCAGATATTTGTATGAATAGTATGAATAGACCTATATTAAAGTTGAACTATGATTAGGATCGCTGAGAAAAAGAATTAACTCTGATATTCGGTAAGAATCATGGCTTAATAGCCGGAAATAAGGAATAACCCCTAAAAGAATATGAGTAAATGCTTCCGTGTACGTAATAAAGGGGCAGAAATGTAAGGTGTTACATGGTGTCTTAGTAACTTTGAATCTGCGGGGCATATACCAAAGTACCTAAAACGCAAAGCAGATCTCAGGAGTATCACACTAACACAAAGAACTAACAAAAATAAAATAAAATGGCTCAATCTGAAACCACTAAAGTATTTCTAATTTTAATCACCAATTTCCTTGAAATCCAAGGTAACAGCACTAAAAACTTGATGCTACTAAAATTTAAGTAGGCACCGTTAGTATACAGGCTGTGAAAATAGTATAACAATAAATCAAAGTCGTCCCACAAAGACTCAATTGAACTAATGATTAGGCATCAAAATTCCTATTTTCATTTAAGTTGAGCAAATCAAATAAGGAAATTGAAGGACAATTTAAACAAGGGAAAAAGTGATAAATATAATGTTTTTAAGATTTCACTTGATAAAAACAACCTAGAGTGGCTAATCCATTCTTCAAGTTCTAGAGCATGTAATCACCCAAAATAAATATACTTAATATTAGTTTGTTAATCTAAAGTTTAAATGTGTATAAGTATCTCTCAATTACTCATATCCCTCTCTCAAGTTAAAATGTTATTCCTAACCAATAAGGCAATAAATGTCCCTTCACTCTAATAGGATCATATGGTCGAATAAGTATATTCATATCCTATTGGCAAATCAGAAGAAATTCTAATCTCACATTACTTAATTAAATGGTCCAATTAAAAACCCTCTCCCAAGGCTAATATAAATTTCACAATTTCATACTTAGTTTTGATCAAGCACTAACTAGACAAAACAGAGTATTGGAAGCTTAAATAGAGTGAGTTGAAGCCTCAACCACAACACTTTGAAAAAAATTAATAAAAGAAAAAGACAAAGACAAAGTTGTATTGATGTTTAAAAAAAGGTGATTAAGAAGACAATGTGTTGTACATAGCTTTAAAGTATTTATAAAAAAAAAAGAGGAAAAATGAGTGGGTACGACTTACAAAATGAAATGGAACTATAAGGAGGATGAAATGGAACCAAAAGAGAGAAAGAGTTGAGTCAGTTTGGTGCAAAAAATGGGACAAAAGAAATGAGGAGGGAATAAAAAGAGGAGGAGGAGGAGGAGGAAATGTGAGAAGTGATGGAACAAAAGAATGAGGGGGCAGTGCAGATCTAAGTGGGGACAGTGATTAGTGACAAAAAGAGGAGAATGAAGAAATGTGGAACTAAGAGGATAAGAAGTGATGACACATGTTGGATAAAGAGTAGAGACTAAGAGGATAAAGGTGATGGAAGCAAATTGCGGGATAGAAAAGGGTTTAAAATTTTTTTTAATAAAAATATTACTGTGTGTGGCGCTTGCTAAGCCAAGTGTCATACAAAGTACGTAGCAGCTGAAGCACTTCTTTGAATAAGTACCACAACTGCTGCTTCAATTTTTATTTTTTTTAAAAAAAAATATTAGGTGATGTTTCCTTAAGGAAGCGTCACATAAGGTCATCAGGAAAGCTATGGTGCTTCCTCACCTAAGGTGTTTTTCTAAAAAAAAGAAAAATCTAGAAAAAGTTGTAAAGAAGTGCCACAAAAGGTACGCCATTAATCCCTATTTTTGTAGTAGTATTTCATCATCAATTCATCAAGTAACTTTGCAACTTAATGTGCATTAAAACGAATTAAAATAATTTATTAAAATAATTAGTTGCACTTATAATATTTTTTAAAAAAATCTAAGTTGACTGCATATGGACAAATCGCATGAGACTAGATCCGATTTTTATTTTAAATATCCTACATGGTTTAATGTTTGAAAGTTCGAAAACACCTGCATTTTATTATTCCATTCCTCAAGTGGGTAAAATATTCTTGTATTTTCATCATCAATTCTTCAAGTAAATTTCCAACTTAATGTACATTAATATAAATTCAAAAAATAATTTTTAAAATAATTATATGCACTTATAATACTTTTTAAATCTATGTTGATTGAATGTGGACAAATCACAATAGAACAGTTCCATTTTTTATTTTTAATATCATACACACTTTCATGTTAGAAAGTTTAAAAAAACTTGATTTTTATTATCTTGCATGCTTTAATGTTTCAAAGTTCTAAAACACTTGCATTTTGTTCCATCCCTCTAGTTGGTAAAATTTTCTTCTATTTTGATCATCAATTCGACAAGTAAGTTTGCAACCTAATGTATATTGATAAGAAATAAAAAAATATTTCTAAAATAATTAGATGCACTTAAAAATTTTCTTACGAAAATCTAAGTTGACTGCTTGTGGACAAATCGCATTCGGCAAATTCGATGTTTGAATTTTGGTATCTAACAGCCTTTAATGTTAGAAAGTTCAAAAACACTTGCATTTTATTCCATTCCTCTAGCTGGTAAAATTTTCTTCTATTTTGGTCAACAATTCAACAAGTAAGTTCCCAACCTAATGTATGTTGACACATGAAAAAATGATTTTTAAATTAATTAGATGCACTTAATAAGTTTTCTTAAGAAAATCCAGGTTGAGTTCGTGCGGACTAATCTCATTAGCCAATGCCAAACTTGATTCTTATTATCTTGCATGCTTTAATGTTTGAAAGTGCTAAAACACTTGCATTTTGTTCCATCCCTCTAGTTAATAAAATATTCTTTTATTCTGATCATCAATTCAACAAGTAATTTGCAACTTTATGTCCGTTGACACGAATTCAAAAAATAATTTCTAAAACAACTGGATGTACTTATAATATATTTTAAACCTAAGCTGATGATTGCATGTTGACAAATCGCATTAGACCAGTTCCAATTTTGATTTCTAATATCTTACGTGCTTTAATTTTTTTTTTCCCTGCATCTTACTTGCTTTAATATTAGAAGGTTTAAAATAAACTTGCATTTTATTGCTTTCCTCTAGTTGGTAAAATTTTCTTCTCTTTTGATCATCAATTCGACAAGTAAGTCTGCAACCTAATGTATATTGATAAGAATTAAAAAATATTTCTAAAATAATTAGATGCACTTAAAAATTTTCTTACGAAAATCTAAGTTGACTGCTTGTGGACAAATCGCATTCGGCAAATTCGATGTTTGAATTTTGGTATCTAACAGCCTTTAATGTTAGAAAGTTCAAAAACACTTGCATTTTATTCCATTCCTCTAGTTGGTAAAATTTTCTTCTATTTTGGTCAACAATTCAACAAGTAAGTTCCCAACCTAATGTATATTCATACGTATTAAAAAATGTTTTTTTAAATTAATTAGATGCACTTATAAATTTTCTTAAGAAAATCTGAGTTGAGTGCATGTGGACAAATCTCATTAGGCCAACTCCAAATTTGATTTTTAGTATATTGCATGCCTTAATGTTTGAAAGTTCTAAAACTCTTGCATTTTATTCCATTCCTCTATTTGGTAAAATATTCTTTTGTTTTGATCATCAATTCAACAAGTAATTTGCAACTTTATGTCCGTTTAAACTAATTCAAAAAATAATTTCTAAAATAATTGGATGTACTTATAATATATTTTAAACCTAAGCTGATGATTGCATGTTGACAAATCTCATTAGGCCAGTTCCAATTTTTATTTTTAATATCTTACTTTCTTTAATATTAGAAAGTTTAAACTAAACTTGCATTTTATTGCATTTCTCTAGTTGGTAAAATTTTCTTCTATTTTGATCATCAATTCAACAAGTAAGTTTGCAACCTAATGTATATTGATATGAATTAAAAAATATTTCTAAAATAATTAGATGAACTTATAAATTTTCTTAAGAAAATCTAAGTTGAGTGCATTTATGTGGACAAACTAAATCGCATTGGACCAATTCCAAATTTGATTTTTAGTATTATGCATGCTTTAATGTTTGGATGTTCTAAAACACTTGCATCTTATTCCATTCCTCTAGTTGGTAAAATTTTCTTCTATTCTGATAATCAATTCAACTAGTAATTTGCTACTTTATGTACATTGATACGAATTGAAAAAATAATTTTTAAAATAATTGGATGTACTTATAATATTTTTTAAATCTAGGTTGATTGCATGTTTACAAAAACGCGTGCTCTATATTTATAGAAGGTAGCGCTAAATAAAATCTCCCTCTCTGCAAAAATCTCTCTTTCTCTCTCTAAATTCATACTTTTGAAATACAATTATCTTCTAATCTATTTTTCGTTCTCATCATTCTTAGTGAAATTTTAAATAAGCAACAATGATAGAATGATTCTGATCGATTGCCAGCGTAATCTAATTAACTTTATTTTTCGTTACTTTGACAATAATTTTCAAAAATCTTTGCAGTGAAACATTTTTTTATTGGCTATAATTTTTTGGCATTTTTCTAGTTGCGAAAGAAATGTCGATATAGAGGTAGGTGATCTTATCATTCGTATGTGTGATACCAAAGACCCAAAAAAAAAAAGAAAAAAGAATTGGCAATCATATACTCATCGGTTGGGAATCACTAGGATGCTTGCTGATCGGTATAAAATCAATCAAACTTTATAAAAGACTTTATAAAATATAAAACAATTTTATAATTTATAAGAGTAAAAATAATGCATTATGTTCTAAAATTACGTTGTGTGGTGAAAAGACCTTATCGCCCCTAATGTTTAGCAACATGACAAGTGTGGATATATAAATTTACAGGGGTGATTATTACATATTTTAACAAGTACTATACACAAAATAGCAAGTATTAATAGAACATTTTCAAGTCTTGCTTTACATTGTAACATGTTCTGATATACAAAATGACAAGCGTAGATATGTGAATTTAAAAGTGCTGATAAATATTCTAACAAGTACTCATACACAAAATAATACTTGTTGATATGGAAATGTATTAATTATATGAGAAATCACATTTAAATTGAAGGCCTTTAGAAAGTTAGATCTAATCCTTCCACTGATGAAATAAAATATTTCACGCTTAAAAGTTAAAACAAAATGAAATAGGGATTATATCATCTAAAAAAAATTAAACCTTTCTTTTTCATCCTCTCAGCTCTTTTAGAAAAATCTCCGACTGTAATGATATTATGGCTTTCTCTTTTGGAAAAGAGGATTAAGAATAGATTAAACCAAAAATTTCATAATACTTTTATATAATTCTAATTCTTTAATAATTAAAACGATATCTATTACACAACTCTAACACATATTTTTAATTAAATTTAATAGGCATATATTTTTAAAATTCATTTTTATATTTAAAATTATTTCCTTTTTTATTTTTATTTATACTTTTACATATAATAATTAAATATAATTAATATTTCTATCTTCGATTTAATAAAATGTATTTTGTCTAAAAAATTTAATAAAGAGTGAACTGATATATGTTTATACGAATTAGGAGTGGAAATAGGCTAGGTTAGGCTAGATCTTATCTAAATAGGCATAGACCTACAATAGAGATTTTATACCTGAGCCTGGGCTTAAGCCTGTACGTAACCTTTTTTTTAAGCCTGAGCATGGGCCTTCAAAAGGCTTCAAAAAGCCTATTTAAGGCCTATTTAAAATGTAGGTCTTTAAATAGCCTTTAAACCCTATGCCTTTAAATTTATATATAACCCTTCAAGCTTATTTATAATACTACATTATGTCTTAAAACTTAAAAGCCTAACATCTATTCAAGTTGTAATATAAGGGCTTAGTAAGGGAAAGAAAAGAATACCTAGTGACAATAATTGTCCGGGCAAGTAGGAATGGGAAAAACTAGTCATCTGTTGACTAGTAGGATATATTTTCTAAAATCGATCAAACATAACAAGAAGCAGACGAAACTACATTTTACCTTTTACTTTTTCCATGTAAATGGGAACAAACTCCTACTACTTAGATTATAACATTTTATTTAGCACTAAAATAAACTCATAACAATTATTATGCTTTAGTGGATGACGCAAATCAAAGGAGAGAGAGTAAGTTAGCATTGCCAACTAGAGTAATCAAAGATAAGAGAGGTAGGGGTGAATGATTGATGTAAATGCAAGGTTTGAGTGTGTTTGAATTATGATAGAATGTGAAACATAGGATTAAGAATGAGTTGATAAATTTATAATAATTTATAAAATTATTTAGATAATATTATATATACTTATATAATGGTATAAATTAAAAAAAACGTAAATAGGCTAGGCTTGCAGGCCTGTAGGTTAGGCTTTATGAAAATAAGCCTAAACCTGAGCCTGACCTATTTACTAAATAGGCTAGGTTAGACTCTAGGCCTTGTTAGGGGTCTAACCTATTTTCATTCCTAATATGAATGATTCAAATAAAAATCATACTCTCTATCTGAAAAAAATTAAAACCGTACTTCCGTTGACAAAAGTAAATAAATCTAAATAATTTGCTCCAAAACTTAATTTTTCATATTGATAGTGTTGAGCTCAAAAAGAACCGATCGAACACTAATTAAAAAAACAAAAGATGGATCAAAACATGAAATACGCCAATTCCCATGGAGCGTAAAATTCAGACATTATATGGAAAATCGTCACGCCGCCTACTTTGATTAAAACGTACAATAAATTATCAGAAATTTCAAATCAGAAAGTAAATTGCATAAATTTCAATTATTAAAAAAATAAACCGTTCTATTCACGATGCCTTCTGTTATATCTTTAAGATCATCAGCTGCTAATCGGCCCCTAGATCAATTACATTTGGCTATCTCTTTTTTAAAAAAAAACAAAAGAAAATATTAATCCTTATCGTTTAAACTTAATTTGGTCAGGCAATAATTTAACTGTTGCTTTTTTTCAAATTATACTGTCTTATTTTAAATAATCTTCCAAATATATTATAACTCAGTAGTGTTATACATTGTAATGTGTCAAATTGGTGGGTTCAGTTGGAAAATCAATAAACTGACTGAAATATATAAATTTGGCTAAAATTGTTAAAGAAATGATTATTTTGAGAAACAATTTAACAGAAAAAAATAGTCATTAAACTTTCTAAATTGGTCGAAAAAAACTTTTCCCATTCTTGCTTATTTTGTTTTGAGAAAATCTGTGAACAGTCCCTTTTGAAAAATTTAATTGATAAGAAAGACCTGAACTTAAGTATTGGTACTTTATGTGTATAAAATCCTCTTGAGGACCAGTACTTTTTATGTATAATAACATATTAAGTCTTTCTGTGCAAAAGCAGGGATATTCAAATGAGATTTATTGGTTAAATAATGAATATTCTTGTTCAGTGATAATTAGTCACCTTTAAAATCACTGAGTTTACATAACCGAAACTGATGAAAAAAGAAAATCATGGAACCTCGTTACAAATGAACTCACAGAAAATAGAGATGCTTATTAAACAACATTATACAACTAAACATCGTACAACACATTGAGTACCACCGTATAGAATGCTCTCAATGAGTCATCCATTATTATAATAGAAAATAGCTGCTAAAAGGCCATAAGACCTCACTTATTGATCTACATATCTGTGTTGAGTGATCATACTACTGAGATATAATAAAGCTAAGGGCGATACGCAATGGGAACTAAACGTAGGTCATTTTTTCTTCTTACCACAGCACCAAAGATCTCAGTCATGTCCAACTCTTCATGGCTTTTTCCATTTGAAAGTTTCCAATCAAAATGATACAGAAGATTTGCAATTATCAATTCTAAAACTGGTGTAGCAAATGATATGCCAGGGCATATCCTCCTTCCTGCACCAAATGGAATAAACTCAAAGTTGGTGCCTTTGTAATCAATGGAGCTGTCAATAAACCTCTCAGGTTGAAACTTGTCAGGTTCATTCCAATACTCAGGATGCCTTCCAATGGCCCAAGCATTGATGATAACATTAGCTTTGAGAGGTATCTCATAGCCATTGATTTGACATATCTCACTGCTTTCTCTTGGAAGCAACAAAACAACAGGTGGGTGTAATCTTAAAGTTTCTCGTATCACTGCAGCTAAATATTTCAACTGATGAAGTTCTGACTCATCTACATATCCTTTGTTTTTGTAAACCCTTCTTATTTCTTCTTGTGCCTTCTTCATTACGTTTGAATTTTTTATCATTTCTGAAATTGCCCACACTGTTGTTGTTGCAGTAGTTTCAGTTCCACCAACAAACATGTCCTGAAAGTATATCGGTGCCATGAATAATGAAAACACATTCAGTTTCATGGTAAGAAAGATTTTTCAGCGTTTTTTCCTTTTAAATCCTTACTTCGCTTCTGAAATATTATATATATGAATGAATAACCGCTTCTTAGAACAAAAAGCTGACAAGTCAAGATAGGTAAGTATGGTTAAGTGTAAATAGCAACCAATTGATGATCGAACACTATATCCATCATATTGGTCAGAATCAACAAGCTCGAGTACTGATGCATAAGTATAATGCGCTTGAATTTGGCATACCAAAGGAGATATATACAAGCAGTTAAAATCATAAATATTATGCGCGTGAATTTGGCATTGGTCTTGATCATGTGGCTAACATGATTATGAAAACCCTACAGCTAGATCTTCACGTGACCTTATATTATGAGCCAGCCTATTTATTAAAAGGACCAACCTTTGTTGGTAGAATACCCTTTCTAATCATCTGTATTATAAGTACCCATTGATAGAAACTTTATTACTATGTGCAATCAAAATGGATATTTTTGGGACAAAATTAACTATAAATTTAAGATATTGAGGTATTATATTTAGATCAAAGTAAACTATTTGCCTCACTCCTATATTTAATTAGATCTGAGGTAGTAATAAATTGTTAACCAATTAAGCATGAAAAACATTGGATAAAATTAATAAATATAACAGTGCGGTATATACGGTAGTTAATGTTATGATCGAATAACATATGACAAATTATATTTAGTTATTTGAAAAAGGAGACTAACCAGAATGACAGCTTTGATATTGTTGAGAGATAAGGGGACTTCAAGGTTGTTCTCTTTCTGAATCTTGAGAAGAACATCAACGAGATCCTCTTCTGCTTCTCCTTTATCGCCATCCTTCTTTCCTAAGTGATCATTGATAATAGTGTTGAGCATCCCATCAATTTCTTTATGCACTTTTTCAGCCTTATCTTTCGTTCCATTAATCAAACGAATGAATTCCAACGAAGGATAGAGATCAGAGATTGATAAGCCACCAACAAGCTGTATTGCATACATTATAGCAGGTATAATATCTTCTATGTTTCTAGTCTTTCGACCAAATGCTGCACGAGCAACTATGGAACTAGTAAGTGGGTAGAGTTTGCTGGTGAGATTCACTTCAGAACCTAATTCATGTTCAGAAATATGCTTCACAAATGCAGAAACCTCCTCTTCCCTTATTATTCTGAATGTCTGGACCCTCTTTACAGACAAAAGATCGGACGTACAAATCTTCCGAAGTTGCCTCCAATAGTTTCCATAAGGAGAGAAGGCTATGTTTGTGCTATCATAAGCAAAGATTTCACCAGCAAAAAATTTGGGTCTATTGGCGAAGATTGTGTCGTGGGTTTTCATAACTTGTTTGGCTACTTCTGGCGAAGAGACTACGAACTGGGACAATTGTCCTAGCTGAAGGTGCATGAAGGGCCCATACTTGTTTGAGAGGTCTCTAAGAGATTGATGGGGTAGTGACCCAATTTGATGAAGGTTTCCTATAATTGGTAATTTCCAAGGTCCTGGGGGTAGGACTTTTAGGGATTTCTTCAAACTTGAAAGTTTGTATATCATGAAGACGAAGCAAAGGAAGGTGAAGAAGATGGAGTATATGATTTGAATCTCCATTAATTGGCAAAGGATATGCTAGAATGTGGTGCAGGGAAGAAGACGAAATGGTGTGGCTTTATAATGAATCAACCATCTCGCGATAATAGGGTTACATCATTAGGACGAGAAGATCCTTTTTTATTATTATTTATTTAATACCTTTAACCGGTATTCGACAGCTTTTCTGGATTCTATTATCCAGTATTCAAGCAATTTAATTTTAGGATTCATGGCATCATCTCTCAACACATGTATCTTTTCTAGGACACGAACTCGAGACTCAGAGAGATCTAGTAGAGCTTTACATCGATGAACTAACTCTATGTTGGCATTTGTTTTTTATTCTATTTATAAGTTATATCATTAAGCTTTTCATAATAATATATAATTTTGTCTTCCATTTATTATGTAGACTATGGACACTCCTAAGCTTTCTATTGATGAAATAGGGATGAAATAGGGATGAAGTTGGAGAGTAATTAAATTTTAAAATAGAGTTAATGAAGTTTGAAGTATTTGTTAGTTCTCATAAACCATATTAGAAGTGATTTATGAATATGATAAAGAGGAGTACTCTTGTTTGAAAAGGAAATATTATAAATGAATATGCTTGTAGTCAAACGAAAGAAAAGGAAAAAACGAGAAAGAAAGAAAAGTCAAACTGTTTGGTTTTTCCCCCTTCTGTACGTGGTTTTCTAGGTGAGAGGTTGAGAAAAGTATCTTATTCAATTGGATCGGTAAAATATTTCTCAAAGGTAATTGTACAAGTAATATTGACGTAATGATTATAGAGGTAAAAAAATTTTCTAGTAATTCATATTTTATTCAACATTAAATATATAGAAGGAAAGAATGAGAATAAGTATTTTATTTAATTGATTACGTAAATTCACATATTTAAGTTACTGTAATTACTGTTATAAAAAAGAGTTATGTATTTCTCAAATGACAAAATGAAACAACAACAACAACAAAGCATTTATCCCACTAGGTAGGGTCGGCTACATGAATCGCACGACGCCATTGTGTTCTATCAAAGACCATAGATTTTGATATATTATTAATTAAAAGGTCTCTCTCAATGACCTCATTGAGCGTTCGGTTCGATCTTCCTCGACCTCGTTTGACAGGACTCCATACTGCTTGATCAACCCTTCTCACTGGAGCACTCAATTGCCTTAGCTGAACATGTCCAAACTATCTCAAACGATTTTCTACCATTTTTTCTTCAATAGGGGCCACTCCAACGCGATCATGTATATGAGTGTTACGAATCTTGTCCTTTCTTGTATTGCCACACATCCATCTTAACATCCTCATCTCAGCTACCCCCATTTTATGTTCATGATATCCCTTTAAAGCCCAACATTCACTACCATATAGCATTGCTGGTTTTATAGCAGTACGGTAGAATTTTCCTTTTACCTTATTAGGTACTTTACGATCACAAATAACTCCCGTAGCTTTTCTCCATTTGTACCATCCGGCTTGAATTTTGTGATTGACGTCTCCATCTACCTCACCATCTTGTTGTATAATTGATCCCAAATATCTAAATTTTGTTACTTGCGGGATAACTTGCCTACCCAATTTAACTTCCACTTCACTTTGACTTTGTCTCTTATCAAATGAAAATTTTGAAATATTAAAAATTTTACATGAATGTTTTGCTTTTGAAGGAATTGGAACATTGAAAAAAGACAGTACTTACACCATCAAGTTTCTTATATCTATTATGTCAAATTTTCCAATTATATACATATCTAAGTGTCAAGTTTTCCAATTATACCTATTTTTCTGGATTTATAGTATAATAAATATGTAGACAATTTGAGAGAAAAATATTATTTTGAATCCATGAATAAAAGAGAATACATATGTGCCTTTATATAGGAAAACCTAAAGCTAAATCTAGAACCTAATTTAATCTAATCAAATCAAAATAACAAAGATATAATATATCCGTATCTAATTCTAAGATATATTAAATATCAAACTTAATAACAATTAATCTAAATAATCTAAAATAAATACGCAATATTCCCACACTCCCCCTCAAGTTGGACATGGATGCTAATCATGTCCAACTTATACAACTTTCAAATGCAAGTTTGAGCAATTCTTTTGTCAACATACACATCTGCAGCTTGAGAATTTGTCGGTGAGACATACTACAAGTGTCACTTTCACCAAGATAACAGAGGCCATCACTAGGACCAGACCTTGGCACCAAGAAGAGACTTCATGATTAGAGGAAGTAGTAGAAGTCATATTGACAATTGTTACTGATCGAGTTAAAAATATTTTCTTTTTTAGAGTGAGTGGTTCTGAAAAAATAAATAATACTACCTGATATTGGAGACCCGATATCGGATGAGAGGGATAGCGACGGTGGCCCTTTGCTATGATTGTGTCTATGAGAGGTAAGGATGACGGATTGCTGGCTGATTGCACCTAGACGAGATGGCGATCGACGATGAGTCCACGAGAAGTTATCTATGAAGGAGTTAGCTATGGTTGTAGTCGATGATGCTCACAGGGACGGACTGATTTGTGATGATACGGACAGTGAACTCTGACGGTGCCGATGATACTGAGAAGGGGTTGACTTGCTTGGTATTTGACAACATTTGTCTAGTGCAAAGAGGAAGACCACAAATTGGAGTAAAGATTACCGGATGTTTTGGGAAATTCCTCGAGATTTAGACTGTCACTGGGAGTGATGATCACAGACCTGGTGTTCAACACTAACGATCTAATCTAATTATGTCGAGATTGAGACCGTTATTGGGAGCAATGATTGTAACATCTCAAAATTTAGTCAAGGGCCAAATGTCCCAAAAATAAAGTATAAATAGTGTTAAAGACTACCTTGAAAATTTAGTAAGGGATTTAGTTCTAGTTACTTGAAGGAAAATAGCCAATTCCTTTTTCTAAATTAAAATATGATATAAAGCCTAAATTGGATCCAAAAGAGAGGAAATGGTGTCTCGGAAGGAGAAAATAAAATGAAACAAAAGACCTAATAGCAATTTAATTAATGTTGCCATAATTAAGGACAAAAATGGAATTTACAATTTGATCATAAAGGTAGGATTGAAAACAATAATCAAGGGTCAAGATTTGCCAATGAAATGGCAAAGTAATCATGTGGATGAAAAAGAAAAATTAACTCCCTCCCTTAAGATGTTGAGGACGGCCAAGGACAAAGAAAGAAGGAGGAAGTTGGTCAAACATTCAACTTAGTTTACATTAGGACACATGGCCATCATTCTAGCCAAGCACTCTTACACTCATGAAAATAATTAATTCCCAATACTCTCTCATTCTCTCAATTTGGTCAAGATCATAAAGCAAGAAGGGAAGAGTGAATTCCAATTGACCAAACAATCCCTTAGTCAATTATTCAACTTGCTTTTTTGCAAGACACCACAAGAACTTGACACCTCATCACACTCTCCTAACTCACTCATTTTCGGCCAACAGCTTAAAGAGATGAGGATCAATACTTAATCAATCAACTTCCTCATTCTCACACCTTAAAATTCCGCCAAGCAAGGAAAAAAAATAGGAAAAGAAAAGAGAAATTTGGAATGATTTCTATGAAAGTAAGGATTAATTGAGGTTTCTAGAACTGTGTACTCATAATTAGTAGTAAGAGATATTTTTCCTTTAAAGTAGACTTAAAGAGCTTTACCTAGGACTTTGAACCACCTCATTTAAAGTTTTATAGATTCAGTTATGAATTTTTAAAGTGAGGTGACAATTATGACAGTTTAGGTTTGACATGCAAAATTGATATACTTATTGTGAATTGTAACAAGTTTGACTTCCAAAAGTAAAGTTATGTACTAGAGGCTAGTGTAGACACATTAAATACTCACTGGCACAATGCACTAGTCTTAAAGATAACCAACCCAAGTGTTTTGAATTGTCAAACAATTGGAATAAGTAATAACCCGTCCGCTCATGAATTCTAACTTATAGGATTTTATATTTGCTCAAGACAGCCAAGAGACAGGTAACAAGGACAAGAATTTGGAAAGGTTTCCAGGTAATAACTCTTTCTCTAACATACTATATATTCTTTTGCATGCATGATTTTACCATCGTGAATTTTTTTATATGAACACACGATAGGCAGTAAGACCGGTTGGACTAGCGTGTCCTTGGGCTATAAGGCCTATTCAACATTCAAATTATGAAGGGAAGAAGCTCAATGTTACGAGTGTAGGATGGTGTATTTAGAAGTGCAAGTGTACACTGTCGTAATCAAGTAATATAGAAGTGAGTAGAGTATCATTCCCACGAGGATTGATCACTAAGTACCAAAATTGGTAATTTTAATTCTATTTAGTCGGTTGATTAGTTGTGATTGAGATTACAAGATAGAAATGATGAAATATGAATATAAGTGATATAAAAACAAATATGAGTAAAAGCCCTAGGGATTAGATTTCACTTAACAAATTCCGGATTGAATCACTTATCTATTCTAGTCCAATTTATTCCACATGATTGATAGTCGAGTTTCCCTATTTTAATTACTAGCCTTTTCCAAGGTCAAGTAATTCTATAATTAATTGTTAACCCAATATATTCCTATATGAATTTAAGCAATCAATCATGCATTAAGATTTATGGAACTCAATTAAGACTACACAACCCATATGAATATATTCCTATTTCATATGCAAATTATGGTTTTAATTATAGGATCCACACACATGTATCTCCTTCCGGTCTCAACATGCATATTAAAATCATCCAAAAGGTGGCCAATCAATTGTAAGCATTAAGAGCAATAATTAAAACTCAATCATGAAGGAAAAATTAAAACTAGATTTAATAAGTTAAGATTCAATCCGTCATTAGTAAGCTACGTCATCACCCTAGGAAAAGGAAAATTTAGCTCATGATAAAATTAAAAACAAAACCAAAATATATTACAAACATCATAAATATTGCATAAAAATTAATTACAAAAACATAAAAATAAAACTACAAGATGCATGAAAATGGAAAATCTAGCCTACCATATAGGAGGTAAAACCATCCATATAGGTGGCAACCTATACCATCCATAAAGGAGAACTACCTAGACCTTCCATATAGGAGGTAAAACCATCCATGTAGGAGGCATGCAAGAAGTAAAAAAATGTAAGAAATAAATTATAAAAATAACAACTCTCTCTTTAAAATAGAAACTCTCTCTCTCTCTTCCTTCCTCTTCATTCCTCCTCATTTTAGGGTGCCAAGCTTTATTTATAAGCTTCATTTTCGGACTGCTACAGTGAACCGCACTGCTACAGTGAACCGACCACACCGTCCACTACAGTAACCCGCACTGAATCGCCTCACTTCCACACACCGTCCGCTACAGTAAACCGCAATGGTCCGCTACAGTGAAACTGCTACAATGCACAGTGAACAGTACCCGCATGAACAATGCACAGTGAATAGTATCGCATGAATAGTAACTTTCCCTTAAATGCCTTCTTTAATTCTTTTTAATCCGGTACTATCCATGGCTACAAGAAAATCATTATTTATTTATTAATTACACCCAAATTAATTACATTCAGCTCAAATATAGTCCACAAAATCATCATATAAGGGAAAATGAATATGCAAATATTTTACTTATCACTCAACATAATACCAAGCACTGTGGGAATAGACCAGTGTGTCCTATGAATGTATTTTATGTTGCATATTGTGAATTGAATTGAATGTTGAATGTGTAATGTATTGTTGATATGATAGTTTGACTGGAATGCGTTATGGCATTTTATATGAGTGATATATGTTACTACTGAGATTCTTATGAATCTCACCCCTTTCCAATAACTAATCTACAGCAAGGGTAAGCAGTTGAAAGTGTAAGAAGGTAATCGCGGATGAGTAAAGAAAATGACTAAAAAGATTTATGTTTCCGTTGGTTATCTACTTTTGAGGATCTGTATATTCTGTATATATAACCATAGTAAGAATAGTACTAGCAGTAGCGGTAGACACGATAGCCATAACTCCGTATACATTAGTACTTAATTGTAATAAATGAATTAGAATCAAGCAACTCTGCACTAAAAGCCCATTAGTTAATAAACACTATGTGGGTTTTTGATAGAGAATGCTCTGATTTTAATAAAAGGAATTAAGAACTGATGAGTTATAATGAATTCGCAAACCATTTTGAGACCACACTTTAAGTATTTTAAAAAAGTTTTCAAAAAACTCACTCAAGTGCAAGTTTGAACCTTGTATTGAAGTTGAGACTTCAACTATTTTTCAATGAATATTAGTCTTAGATTTGAAATCATTATATATTCAAACTCATTTAAAGGCTAAAGTAACTATGTGTTACAATGATCACAGACCTGGTGCTCGACGTTGACGATCTACTCTAATTGTCAAGATTGAGACCGTCACCGAAAGCAATGATCACAAACCCAGTGCACGACACTGATGGACTCGAGGGCCAAACTACCACTGCCTAAAGCTTCAAATGACACTGTCGGACTCGAGAAACGCCGATTAATTCTCTGAACATGGAGAGGAGACCGACGGATGTTGGGTGCAATGACGGTGGATCGTACGACTAGATTCTATTGGGTTTACGAATCTAGACAAAGCTTTAGGATGGAACTAGACATTCTCTAAGAATGGATATATGATAGAACCAGATAGTATGCAAAGGAAAAAAAACACATGCATAGCGGCGTCCACTATGCATCGGACAGAGGAAGGTGAGTGGAGTCAAGAACTCTTTCATAAGCTGAGACGACCGAGAGAGAACTTTTGAGTTGAGGATAAGCCAATCTTACCAATAAGAAGGAAAAGAAGGTTCATGAGTGTTAATCTCACACTCAAGGAGATACACGTAGATGGTAGATTTGCCATTGCGGGCGAGAAAGAAGGGCGTTCTCCCTTCTTCTTGCACCTATTTCTCTTTTTCTTCTTGATTGGCGGCTTCTTCTTCTTTTTCGTCCTCTTCACTAGTTTTGATACCAGGTGGACAATTTGAGAAAAAAATATTATTCTGAATCTATGAATAAAAGAGACTACATATGAGTCTTTATATAAGCAAACATTAAGCTAACACTAGAATCTAATTTAATATAATCTAATCAAAATAATTAAGATATAATATATTCATATATAATATTTTAAGATATAATATATCCATATCTAATCCTAAAATATATTAAATATCAAATTAAACAACAATTAATCTAAATAATCCAAAATAAATACACAATATTCTCACATAATATTTTAAAAAATATAACACATAACTGTGTGATGGGAGAACTTAATTAATATAAAAGATACAAGCAACTTAACCTAAATAGCGTGTTTTGACAAATGAACTACGATTTTCTGTACTTCAACTGAAATACTTAGTAATGAAGTGTTGGCAAAAAAATGAAAAAAAGAAGTGTGGGTTAAGGTAAAAATTTAAATGGTTAACAATTTTTTTTTAAAAAAAAATTATTACTTGTATCAATGCAAGAGCAGACGTGTAAAGATTTAATTGATTTGGCAGTATAAACAAACTATGATCAACTTGTGCCATCTCGTAACAATGAGGTTCATCATGCAAATAAGAAAAGTAAAATAACATTAGGAAATCAAATATTTAAATCAGTGGTCTTACATGATATATATCTTGAATACACGGCGTCTTATTATGAAACAAATGTCTTATTTGATACATTGATGGACTAAACGATGTCATCATGGAATCATACATAGATTTTGCTACTATGTTTTTTTTTCTCAATAAAATATTTAATAATTTAAAGGAGTTCATGTATATAATTGTTGATGTTGATTTACTAAAAAAAATAGTGGATTAACAACTGAATTTAGAAATAGAATTTAATAATTTCATTGTAAAGTAGACTATCACTGGTTGATTAGTAACAAAAGTCTGTATTTAAATTAGTTTAGTGGCATAATTTTGTCATTAATACACTGTTCTTTTGGAATTTTTTTAAACATATTATTATAAAAAGTACTTTTTACGTCCATCATTAACGTCTTTTTTCAGAAAAATAGACATCAAAACGTTGGTGATGGCATTTTTGCAATTTTCTGAATGCTTTTGTAAAACGTTATTTGAAAAGAGACACAAAATAATGGCATATGGCGTCCCTTCTAAAAAAAAAACACAAAAAACAAAAAACCTAAAAGAAGAAGAAGAAAAAGAAGAAGATGCTAAAGTATGCTTTTGGCGTCCTTTTTGATAGAAAGGACGCCAAAAGTACCCCTAAATCTGATTTCATTTGACGATAGATGAACCAAAGCTCTGTCTCCTCTCTTAAGATACATCTCTTCCTCTGTCACTTTCTCTCCATCTCTCCTCGTAAGTCCTCTGTCGCAACTCCTCTGTCTGCTCGTCTTATCTCGGTCTGTGTCTCTCAGTTGTCCCCCGTTGGCTCATCTTGTCTTTGTCTCTGTTTCTCAATCACAGGTCCTTCTCGGCACTTCCATATGCTCGTCTCGTCTCTATTTCTGTCTTTAAGTCGTAGCTCCAACCGTTTGCGCACTCCTATTGCCCACTCTTCTCCTTAAGGTACTCCACTTCGCTTCTGATGATTTCTCTTTTTTCCCCTGACAGTAGATTAATATTCGCACTTTGGCTAGATTTTATGAAGATTGATTATATACTAATCAACACTTTAATTTAAATATTGACACTGATACATTTGGTAGAGTAAGGAGTTTGATATAATTGTTTGATTTTGATTGCACTCAAGGTGTTTGATAAAATGTCTAAGAAATAAAATTGATTAGAATGTTGTTGAAATTGCTAGATAGCTCACTGCTACAAATAAATATAGTTATGACACTTCTTTTAATATTATTTGTAGCATTTAACAAGCGCCACATATTCTAACATCACTAAAAGAAGCTATGGCGCTACAAGCGCCACTACATGTATTTTTTTTATTTAAATACCACCTAGGGTGGCGCTTCCTCAAGGAATCGCCACCCCAGACCTTTTTTTTTAAAAATATTTTTTTAATTTTTTTTAAAAAGGGCCTGGGGTGGCGCTTCCTTGAGAAAGCGCCACCCTAGACCCTTTTTTTAAAAAAATTATTTTTTAAATTTTTTTTAAAAATGGTCTAGGGTGGCGCTTCCTTAAGGAAGAGCCACAAGAACTTCATGTGGCACTTCTTTAAGGAAGCATCACCCTAAACCATTTTTTTCATAGTTTTCTTTTAAAACCCTATAATTATAATTAATAACATACTTTAAACACATTTTCATATCTCAATAACAAAATGAAGAAAAGAAAACCACAATAAAAAAACTTAAAAAAGATATAAATTAACAAATAAATAATTAACAAAATCACTACTAAGCAAAATACAAATATTAAAAATAAATAATTATTTTATTTATGCAATTCATCAATGTTAACAATTACTACAATAACTAAAAATTATAACTACTACATATCTTGACAGACAACCTATATATAATAACATTTAATGTTATCTTATTTATTTTTTGGCATATAAAAATAAGAATAATTTTTTTAGATTTCATAATAAATTAAATAAAGATATTGAGAAAATTAAACTATTAACTACTAATAAAATTAGATTTGTAAGCTCAAAAATAAAGAAAAAAACTTACAGTATAGAGGAAGCTTGAATAGAGTGAGTTGAAACCTCAAACACAACACCTAAAAAAAATTAATAAAGGAAAAAGAGAAATACAAGGTTGCATAGATGTTTAAAAAAAGGTGGTTAACAAGACAATGTGTTGCACGTAACTTCAAAATATTAAAGAAAAAAGAAAAAAAAGTGAGTAGGTACAACTTATAGAATGAAATGAAACTATAAGAAGGATGAAATGAGACTAAGAGGGAGAAGGAGTGAGGTTAGTTTGGTATAAGAAATAAGGAAGGAGTGCCGCGAAAATAAAAAGAGGAGGAGAAAATGTGAGAAGTGATAGAACAAGGAAATAAGGGAAGTCTAGATCGAACTGGGGACGGTGATGAATGACAAAAAGAGAAGGAGAAAATGTGGAAACTAAGAAGATAAGGGAGATAACACATGTTGGATGAAGAGTGAAGACTAAGAAGATAAAAGTAATGGAAGCAGATTGCGAGAGAGAGAAATGTTTGAATTTTTTTTAATAAAATAATACTTTAGGTCGCGCTTGCTAGGCTAAGGGCCACACAAAGTAAGTAACAACTATGACACTTCTTTAAACAAGCGCCACATCTGTTGCTTCAATTTGTTTAAAAAAAAACACTTTAGGTGGCGCTTCCTTAAGGAAGAGCCACCTAAAGTCACCTAGAAGCGCCACCTAAAGTGTTTTTTTAAAACATTTTTTTAAAAAAATATGTAAGAAGCTTTGGCATAAGGAAGCGCCACCTAAAGTGTTTTTTTAAAAAAAATTAAAAAAAATCTAGAAGAAGCTGTAAAGAAGTGCCACAAAAGATGCTCTACTAATTCCTATTTTTGTAGCAGTGGCTAAAGCCTATGCTATAAGAAGAATAAAATGGATTCTTGGGAACTGTTTTATGTTTGTTATAAGTTTGATTTATATAAGAATTTTAACTTAACAACCTTCATGAATGCTTAAGCATGTATTTTTTATGTGAATTATTATGGAGAGTTTGTAAAAAGAAATTGTTAGATAAATTAAAGTTGCTCAAGCTTTATGTATAAATTGAAAGAAAGGGTCAATTATTGTTTGAATGTGTGTGTGTGTGGTTATGGTGGTGGTTAAGTCATAGTTGTTAAATTGAACTTTGAAGCATGTTCAAAAATAAAATAAGAGTAGGGAATGCTCTAGTAAGAGTTTAGGGAATGAATTTGATTGTTTGGTTTTGTTGAAAATTGCTTATTTACTCACATTGAAGTTCCAATATTGTGAGTAAGAATTGCTACTTGAAGCTGCAATACTGTGACACTTTTCTCTTTTTTATCTTTTGTTTATTAGTTTTATTTGAAATAAGCTGAAATAAGTTGTTATTGAATTTTTTGGATGTCTTACTATTAAGGAGAAATGATATCGAATTTTTAAAAAAAAAAATGAGTAAAAGGCAATCCCTTCCTCGACTTATATTGGCATGTCCTTTCTTGACAATTGTTTTAAACTTGAGTGTTGTTGGAAATGATTTAGGTGGTAATAAAATGGATCATAGTTGGATGAATAATGCATTGAGAACTAGTAAAGGATATGAAGTTTATTGAATTTGTTAAAAGGAATGTGTCTAGCAAAAATGTGATGTATTTTTGTCCTTGTGTCAATTGTTTAAATGAGAGACAATGGGTTATTGATGATATAGGGGATCACTTACTTTGTGACGGAATAAATCTTTGGTACATAAGGTAGACACGGTATGGTGAGGAAGTAACTGCCTCTGCATCCTAAAAGAAGAAAGTTGTGGATGACATAGATAGTGATAGAATAGAGAAAATGATTTATGATGTTGAGGCAAGATCCTTAGCGCAATTGCATGTATATGATAGCCTATAGAGTAATGTAAAGACACCGTTGTACCCTGGGAGTAAGTATACAAGCTTGACAGGTACTTTGCATTTGGTTAACTTAAAGGTAACTTGTAAGTGAACTGATAGTAGTTTTACATTGTTGCTTTGAATTGTTGTGTAATATGTTTCCAGACGATAATGTTAAAATATCTCATTTTGATAGCTTTAAATTAAGAATTTACTTGTGGGGAAAATGTAAAAAAATTTAAAAAACAAAATCTCCTTGATAGTGATTAGGTCAAATTAAGAAGTTTTATTAATAGAAAATATAAAAAAAATTATAAAAAACCTCTCATTAATGGTGATTAGGTCAAGCTAGGAAGTTTTATTAACATCAAATACAAAAAAAATGAAAATTAAAAAAAGAAGGAGCATTTATGGAGAAAACCCTACTTTGAGACTATAAACATGGGAACAAGGGTTGAAGCATGACAAAAAAAAAAAGGGAGAGAAAAGACACAAGAAAATGGGGTGAGAAAAGAGGCAAGAGGAATGGTTAGAAGTGTCTAAAGAAAGTGAAATATGTTATTCATCTTGTTTTCCCTCATACCACCAAGGAAAGCCTATACCCTTATAATTGAGTATCATACATGTGATGCCTTAACACCAATGGCTAGAGGGCGTATTCCAATATGATGAGGATATTGATTTCTTTTTCTTTTTCCTTCTCTATTTAATTTTTCTTTTCTTTTCTATATCCAAGGAAAGCCTATGCTTTTATGGTTGGTGCCACATATGTGATGCCTCAACACCAATGGCTAGAGAATGAATCAAATATGAAATTTTGGATTAATTTATTTTCTTATTATTATTCATTTTCTCTCTCTTCTATTTTAATTGTTTCATCTCCGTGCCTAAGGAAATAATATGCTCTTGTGATTGTTGTCACTTTTGTGAACTACAACATTATTGCTAAAGGGTGCAATCTAATATGATTTGGATTATTTTATCTTGTTTTTTCTTTTCCAATTTTTTCTCCTTTTATCTTTCCTCTCTATTTTTTTTTCTATTTAATCTTTCTAATCTCATATGATTGTACCACTCATCCCTCTTTCTTTCTATTTCTTTCACTCTACCACCCTAACAATATTTATATTCCTCTCTTCTTGTTAATATTACGAGGATATGTCAAATGATATTTGTGTATTATTTGGACCATGAATAAGGTATGCGTCTTTAATTCATTGACTTGGCATGTGATGGTTTGTTTCCACCACTTATTTTCACTATTTGGATGTATATTACCTATATTATTTTCATCTTTCCCTTTAACCTAAGTTTTCTTTATAAAAAGGAAAAAGAAAAATAATCGTGACCCATTTTTATAAATTAAAATAATAAAGAAGAAAGTTTCTTTTTTTAATAAAAATAAATGAAATTGATTTTAAAGGGATTTATGCCGTATGAGGTTTTTAGAGCCTCCTCAGGTAAAAATTGATTATTCTTTTGTGTGAGATTATGACAATCTCCTCAGGAAGTTTAGTCCAAGAGCCTTCCAAAAACCTTTCTTTTATTCAATTAAAAATAGAAGAGTTGTTTTCATAAAATAAAAATACAAACCAGTAAAAAATCATTTTTCTCAAAAAATAATAAAGGAACTTTTTCTTAAAAAACACCAACAAAGTGACATGCATTTTTATCTCGAACTATATGGTTTTGATCCCTCTAAAGGGTACGTAGACCCTAGGCTCTCTTCCTAGGTCAAGTCCAACTTTTTAAATAAATAAATTTTCCTTTATTAATTTCTTATTTTTTTGTAAATATTTTCTTAATTTCTTTTCTTCTTTAGGTAATTATAATAAAATTAAAGGCCATATTCATTTTTAAATAATTGATTTAGGGTAACTGTTCTTATAAACAGGTGTTATGGGGTGTCTAACACCTTCCCTACATATAATCGACTCCCGGACCCTATCTGGTTTTCTTTTTTCAAAAAAAGTTTCCAAAATTATCCTTTTTCAAAATTTTTGTGACGGCTCCATACTTTTCAAATTTCGACGCTACAATATTTTACCACATGTGTGTATGTGTGTGCGCGTATTCAAGATTGAGAAGTCCTATTCCCAATCTCAATCTCAATCCTAAAAAATGTTTTCTCGATCCCAACTTTTACTGTCCCAAAAATTTTCAAGACAGGATTTTTTCATCCCAATTGCTCGGGATCGGGACAGGAAGACTGGGACAAAGAAACTTTAAACACCCCTAATTGGGGCTCTCTTCATCCAAAAAACAAGAATTGGGCTGCTATAAAAGGCCTCATACCCAAATAACAACAATTTTAGGCCTAAGAAAATATTCTACTCTTGAAATCATGTTAAGTTGCTAAACAAGAATGAACTAATCTCACTTACAAAGATTATCAATGAATATAACGAATTCTTCCTTCTTGAAAATAATGACTAAAACCTTATGGGTCCGTTTAGTTTGATCTCATTATACCCTGTAGTATAATGTAATACGATGCAATAGTAATGCAATGTAATATTAATTATAGAGCTAGTGTTTTGTTTGATTTTTAAGTAAGGTGCAATGAGTTATTTTTTAATAATTATTTAAAATTAATATATCATACAAAGTTTATTTTACCCTTAATGTAATCTTTGTAGAAAAAATAGTTAAGAGTCATTCCATTGCCTCATATTAACCATCATGCTATCTCGTTGAGGATTGTCCAATGTCAATGGTTGTGGTGGTGGAGGTAACAATAACGGTAACAATAACAGTAACGTGGCAGTGGCGATAGCAGGTGGTGACAGCTAGGGGTGAGCATTCAGTTTTTTGATTTGGTTATCCTCATTAACCTAAAAACTAAAAACTGAATTATATCAATTAAAGAGACTGAACCAAAACCAAACAAAAATTAACCGAATCGAATAAACCAAAATATTTTGGTTCGGTGTTCATTAATTTTGATTGTAACCAAAATTTTAGGCTATATATCAAAACAACAACAATCTTTTGAGGGAATCAAATATATCAAACTAAATCTAAAAATAAGCCTATAATATAGGGGGAAAATGGGAAATAACAGCTATCAAACCACAATAAAAAAAATCACTAGATCAAATCCATAGTTTGAGGGAAAAAATGAACACAAAAGAGAAAGATTGAGGAGAGATGGAGTGAAGGAAAGAAGATGTGTGAAGTGAAGGTGAAGGCTACTTGCCTTCTAATGGACAACAAAACTCGCTAGATCTGTAATAAGTTCGACATTAATAGCGATGACAAACTCTCAAGTTCTGAGCTAATGAAGATGCTGCTCAAACCTGACTTAAAAAATCAAACAAACTCAAGTAGGTTGAGGACATATAGTAGAGATGTCAGAGATTGGGTCATTGATTCGATTTTCCTGAGGGGGTAAAGACCGACAACAGAGAGCAAAGGTCATGATAAGGGAGATATTGAGTGGAGACAAGAGCTGGATTGAACCAAACAACATAAAATGAGAGTTTTTTCTAGGGTTAGCCATTTATGATGTAGGATTACTTGGACTTGGGCTCATACACATGTTTTAAATGAAAAATAATGAATGTTGGGCTTGGGCCATTGAAAAGGCATATAAAACATACACACAGCCTATATGTTACATGTGTTATTTCAGTTATTCGGTTATAACCGAATTTTTTTATAATCACCGAACTGAAGATCGAACACCAAAATGCCCGAAGAAAAAAAATCAAAAAATAACTAAAAACCGAAATAACTGAATTGAGTTTGGTTCGGTTCAGTTTTTGGTTTTGGTTTCAGTTTGATTTTGCTCACCTCTAGTGACAACTACAACAGTTAAGGAGGAGGTAGTGGTGATGGTGGCAGAAATAGTAGAGGTGGCGACAACGAGTGGTGACGACGGTGATAGCGATGGCGGTAGAGGAGGAGGAGGTAGTGGTGGCTATGTCGGCAAAGGTGGAAGTGGTAGCAATAAGATTGGTAGCTACGACGGTGGAGGAGGAGGTAGTGGTGACAGCAGAGGTAATGGTGGAGGTGGAGGTGGAGGTGGAGGTGGCGGTAGCAGGGGTAGTGACGACAGAAATAGAGGAAGAGGTAGTGGTGACGGTGACAATGGTGGGGTGACGTAGTAGTGCGACGACGGCAACGATGGTGGTAGTGGTGATGGAGGAGGAGGAGGAGGTAGTGGCAATGATAGCAATGGTGGAGTGGTGTGGCGGAGGAAGAGGTACTGTGATGGAGGTAGAGGCAGTGTCAGCGGCAATGGTGGAGGTGATAGTAGCGTCAACAATGGAGGCAGTGACGACGGGGGTGGTGACGGTGGCGGTAGAGGAAGGGAGGTAGTTGCGGCGGTCATAATGGTGGAGATGACGATGGTGGCATGGGGTGACGGCAACAGCAGTGAAGGAGGTAGTGGTGGCGGCCACAATGGTAAAGGTGACGGCGGCAGCGAGGGGTGTCAGCGGCAGGTATGACATGTGAAATAAGGCAAATGAAGCAAAAACAAATGAAACTAAA
Organism: Albizia julibrissin; assembly: GCA_037074505.1. NCBI lineage: Eukaryota > Viridiplantae > Streptophyta > Magnoliopsida > Fabales > Fabaceae > Albizia > Albizia julibrissin. Next base: position 29,678,106 of record CM073485.1, read on the forward strand.
GGGTAAATTGGACTTTCAACCATACAATGGGGTGGTAATGAGCATTCATAGGGGGAGAAGTATGGATAAGAATTACCAATTTTTTGGTAATAATTATTTACCATGTTAAAAAGTAGTCAAACACTCTTATCTTGGTAATGTAATCATGATTACCATTGCAAGCATGCAATGCGGTTGAACTAAATGGGCCCTAAGACTTCTTGGTGGTTTATGAGGCAAAGGCTTATGTTAACCCTCCTCCTTTGGGTGAAGACTTAACTCTCCTTCACACCTCTAAACCTCACACTAAGAACCAACTAATGCATTTTAACTCTCCAACAAAGCAAGGCTGTTTTTTATTCAGATTTTACCTAACCTTTGGAACCAGCTTCAGTTATTTTACAAATATGGCAGACTCTTGTGCAGGTTCAAGACATTAACTATATATCTTAATAAAACAGCTACATCAAGTCTCTTAATTTGGCAACCACCAGCCTTGAGATGGGTTAAGTTGAACGTTGATGGAGCGATGGTTTCATCCTGTAATAAGGCATCATGCGGTGGACTTATTATAGATCATCTCGGCATTTGGATAGCTGGTTTTAAACATTTTCTTGGGGGCATGTAGTGCGTTTGAAGCAGAGGAGTGGGAAATTTTCAAGGGTCTTAGACTTGCATGGGATTTAGGACTCAAGAAAATTAAACTTGAACCAAATTCAAAAGAATCTCATTGATATGTTGCCGAGTACGTAGCAATAGTAGCAAAGGATGCAGCTTGCTGTTTTACAAATGGTCTATTAAAGCATTCATGGGAAGTGAAACTACGTCATATATCTAGAGAACAGAACCACTTGACAGACGCTCTTGCTAAGGATGCTTTGTCAGGATCTTCTTTACTCGGTTCATGTCCGGCTCACTTATGAACCTTAATTGCTAACGAGTGTCTGAGATTTAGTGTGTGTTTCGATTATCTTTTAGATAATAACTTTTATAATTTATGAGGTAAGTATGTGAGAGGAGTTTTGTTTTGACTTACCGAAAAGGGTTTTTGAAACAACGGCTTTAATCTTTCCCAAACACTAATCCTCTTAAGTTTCATAGTTGTTTTAATTTATGGGCTCTAGCCCTCTCTTGTAAATAAAAACAAAAACAAAAAAGAAGAAGAAGAAGGAGAAGAAGCACTGCGGCTGTGTAAGTTATCAAGAAGTAACACCAGATATCCCTTATTTGGTTAGAAGGAAATGGAGAGGGGAAGAGAAAATTTATTATTGGTTTTGAGGAAAATATAGTTAAAAGTTTTTAATTAATTTTCATTATCATTTCTTCTTACATCTTATCTTTACCAATAATCAATATGTATAATTATAAATCTGAATCAAGGGTTACTTTTCATTTGAATAGTAACAGCTTCAAGGGTGATGTGGGACTCCATGCTTTAGCCGTAACTAGATGTTTTAGAAACTTCACTAAATGTCAACTATGTTAAGCCTCATGGTTCTCTTCTCCTACTTTATAGTCCTTCAAGGCTCTTATATGTCATGACTATTTTTGGTATATGTTAGCACCCACCACAATAATTTATCATTGTATTGGATAATTGTAGTATCATTATGATGTTTCTTCAAATAGCTATTTTTGTAAAGTTCAAATGGTTAATTAATTTATGATCACACTATTATTTTTCCACATCATTTGCATCAAGAAAAAAGATAAATCTAATGCAATAAATAATCCTTTCTAATTATATAATGGTCATTCTTGAGAAACAATATTTTTTATGAAATGTAAACCATTTTTTATTGATATTAATGATAAACTTTTACTTGTATTATTTTGGACGTTTGAAAATATATTCCAGTATTTAAAATTAGTTGGCAATTCCTGGAAGTTAATATTTCAATATAATGTGGATATCATTAATTGTATATGGATTGTAATTCTAGTATAGGATGCCTTTTTGTTTTTGTTGGAGTTGGTATAAATATACTTTGGACTATTGATTTAAGTGATGTTACTGCATTCTATGCATCACGCGAGGAATAAATGCTTGTTAAAATTTATAACCTTACCTATTCATTACCCTTTTTTTTAATTAAACTTGTTAAAATTTATCCTCTTGCCCATTTTCTTATTACCAAACTAAGGAAATACACCGACCATTGAAATGTAAAATGATTTTAAGGTTAGGGAAATAGTAATTAAGTAGTTGGCAAAGCCTAAAAGGAAACACCAGTAAACACTAACCAAGGACCATGAGAAGGCTGCTTATATTATAGGAACTAGGCTCATTGGTGAATAATGAATATACAATAAACTATTGTTGGGTGATAAAATGATTATGTGTATAATTTATCAGGTGACATTATCTTTTAGATAGTCATTAGTAAAAGTGATTTTTTTTTTGGGACAAGAAGTAAAAATGATTTTTATTTCAACTGAATTTTGTAAACTGAAGTTGGAGTGAAAATTAATCAATGTAATATAATTTATTTTTACATAAGCTTTTATAAAAAGGCAAAAGTATTTAGTCATTTAATTTCACACAAGGTTTCATTTTAATCTCTTAATTTTATAAAGTATCTTTTTAGCCCTTAACCCCAATGACATTAACCAAATAAAATAATGCTGATATTTAGATTTTAAACTTGAAAACACATTTTCAGATATATTAAGTGTAATATTTAAAATGATCATTACAAAAAAATCATCATTTGAGTAACGAAATTAGGGTTAAAATGCTGAAATTCCTTTTACATTAAAACAGTTATTTTGACATAAACATTTTTTAATAATATATTAAAAATTAGTTTCAGAACGTTTAAACATCAAGAAAAACCAAAATAAAAAAAAGTTGACTTTCGGCCCAAAATCCCAACCATCACTTTCGAATAAAAAAGTAGCATTTTTCATTGGAAAAGCCAGTTTGGGCCACGTTGCCTTGATCCCAGACAAACCCACAGCCTGGGAAATAGCTGTTATTTATATCCAAGGGAAAATAACATTTGGTCTCTAATAAGGAAATTATTACATTTTGGTTCCTGCTTAAAAAAAATTGTTAACACAGTATATCATAGTAGTTAACCTTAAAAAAAATTGGCAAAAAAAGTTAATCTTAAAAAAGCCATTATTTCAAGAGACCAAAATATCAATAATTCCCTAACAAGGAACTGAAATATCATTCTCCCTTGTAATCATGAAGGTGCTAACCATTATGGCCTACATTCTTTGGAGATAGAGAAACTTATTCCCCACTTTTCAATAGATTAGGGCAGGTAGAAAATTTCACATTCACATAATAAATTTTCAAATATCATCTTAAGAGCGTAGATCTAAGAACTAGATTATATATGCTTTTTTACTAGATTCCAAAACAAGATCTACCAAGTCTCAGATAATGAGCCATTTATATTTATAAGATCAACCAGTTTAACCATTCTAAGGCAAAGGGTCGTTAGGCTTTTATATGATCTCAAAAATATTGAGCCAACAGATAATATTCGGAAGTGAAAACTAAAAACTACATATTTGCTAACAAAACAAGAAAAATACGATATGCAGCATTTACAGCATTGCCTTTTCTTTTGTTTTTATTTACTTGTTCAAAATAAGGCTTTGGCATTTCAAGTATAAAAGTCATCAAGCAATTGAACCTCATTCTCTGTTGCATTTACTTGCTAGCTAGTCACTTCATCATGTTCCATTTACCTTACTTCCATCAACTTCCATCAAGTTGTCCAAGGGAGAGGAGGTGTGCTGTGTATTGCTGCGATAATTCAAACACAAAAATATATCTATAAATAAATAAATAAATATATAAGTAAATAAATAAAGTTCAAAAAGAGAAGAGTTGCTGATATCAGACATTTTATTGAGAGAAGGCGTGCATGCCAAGAGCTTAGAGCTCGCATGGCACCCCACACCACTCGTGAAGGAGTTTGTAGGCTCTATACCCTAAAGTAGCAAAATGAGGTGCCTCCCCTATTTGGCCATAAAAAAGAGAGAGAGAGAAGGCTTCCACACACACACACACACACACACACACACATATATTGCCAAGCTTACATGATATATATTAAAGTTTCCAGATCTCACATTCACATACTGGTTTTTACAGAAGGGGGGAACGAGCTTTGATCATATTTCAAGGTATCATTGAAGTTGAAATGTGAAAAGATTTACTTTGAATCACCATAAATGGTTCCATAGTCAACTTTTCTGAAGAACAAAAGAAGAAGAAATGAGAGAAAAATGGAAACGCTTGCGTTAAATTTTTTATTTTTTTTATCTTTTTATTTTTTGGGCCATAGGTGGCTTTAAATTATGGTTAAACATTAACTGCTCTAATATTTCTGCCATTGTGATATCCTTCAGAACTGTTTAGGTAGGGGCTTCATTTAGAACTATAAATAAAGCAGCCAAGTGGACAAAATTTAATTTCTTTTTTTTAAAAATGGAGAAGGCAGATCAAGATGAACGAATAACATCAATCTTTCTCCTATTTTATATGCCCAAAGTAAAATTGTGGCCCCATTAAAAATAAAAATTGTGTCCACATCAATATAGGTATTGTGCAACTTACAGCATGGTATGCATATGCTGGATTTCCTTGACGCTCAAAGTGTTTTGCCATGATGCAGAACTCAATTGGGCCCCACTCCTCAACTTCAAAGCAATTGCCCAGGGCCGCTTTGTATAACTAATAATAGATTCAATAAACCATCAGCATACTCCTCTAGTCCTATTTATAAGGTAGAGAGAAGGAATTTTTTTCCTATTTACAAGTCACATCATTAAACTTTTCATATGAATGTAAAATTTTATCTTTCATTTATTATTGTATAGACTTTGTTATTATGGGGTATAGTGTATACTATATAGAGATAAAGTTGGAAGATTGTTGAATTTTAGGGTTGAGTTAACGAATTTTAAGATTTTTTTGTTCTAGTGAAACATGTAAAAAGTAATTTATAAATAGGACCAAAGCATGTTTCACTAAAATAATATCAGACAAATAAATCCACCTTCCAATTTATGGGTAAACAGCCAATTACCTTAGCAGTATCTGTTAAAAGCTCAGTTCCAGCTGGATAAGATGCATAGAATTGATCAGCTCTGGAATAACCAGCCCTTGTTCTGCAAACCAAATACATATACCGACAAGCTTGAGATTAATGTGAGAAACAATTCCATATCAATTCCAGCATTTATAATAAGTTTTCAAAATTATTAGACCCACGTATTGCCAGTATAAGCATAACCCAGAACTGCAACAAAGGTGTAGAATCCAGCATAAGACACCACTCTACGGAACTTCTGAATCTTCAATATCTCCATAAACCCATCATAGAGCTTCATGGATAATGTTTAGAAGCTACCCTGAAAGTGAAATTGTGCAAAAATGTAGATTCATAACCAGAAAGATGTTGTACACAACTACCTTATTCTTCTCCAAAGCTCTCAACAGAGAATGCCAACCAAAATTATGAATTCATATGAGCAGTGCCATCTCAAACTCAGTAACATATTGATAGGTAATTGTAAAATGATAATAATAAATGAATTAAATAAGAAATAGGCAATATGACCGTTTACCATTTAGAAAGTTAAACTCAACAAAGGTTAGTTAGGATTAGAAGCCATTACCTATAAGTCTATATAAGGAGGTAACCATCTATTGTAATACTCATGTCTTTCTGGTATCTGAATAATATTGCGAATTCCAGTCTCTCTCTCTCTCTCTCGTTCTGTTCTTCTGTCCTCCTATCTCTCCCTTTTCTCTCCACTTTCTTCAACACCACTCTTAACACATATTTGCTCCTTTTTAAGGATACGAACTAAGTTATTACAAAACTATATTCGTCTAGCAGTTTCAGTCGGATGCAAAGATAAGAATAAGCAAGCAGGATACTGATATATGAAATGAAGCAAACCTACTTCCTGACCCTGATAATCCAATAATATAGACCCTCTTGCCATACGTGTTTAAGGTCTTTTTGGGCCTGAAATACCTCAACTTAACGATTTCGACAAAGAAGCAACAAAATCCACATGATAGTGAAAGATGAAAACCAAATGGAAAAAGAAAAGAACACAAAACAGAGTGCAGGGGGAAAAATGCAAAAACCATCCAGAACAATAGGGTATTGGAATTTACAGTGAATAATTCTTGAAGCATATGTTATGAATGCCCTTCGGTATTTAGAATACTTGAAAACACTTATTTTAGCTATAATTCTGTATGATCCTCACTAGTCATCAGCAATTAAAGCATAACAAAGCTAACTGAGGCTCATTAACAGTCAAATGCATTTTTGACCTATACATACTAAATTTTGAGAGGGTAACTAATCACTCAAAGAGAGGATAATATTTTAGCTAAGTTGTGTTTAGTGGGCCATGTCTCTTTTTAATTATAAAATTTGAAAATAAATATGTGAAACAAATTATCCACCTACTTTTCACGTCCTAAACAAGAGAGACTATGATGCAGACACCGACGAGATTTCATCGATAGTTAACATTGTTGCCCCGGCAAGCAGCTTCTCACAGGAAAAAAGACAAACACATGGCAGACGTGGAGTAGAATATAGAAGCATACGAAACAAGTACCTCACATCCGAATGCATTTCTGTGAAGAGCCCTAAAAACCAGAGGTAGGGATGGCTAACTTCGGTATTGGAGATTAGAGAGAGTAAATTAAGGAAAAGGGGAAGTAATGGGAGGGGCTATTACCGCATAGAAGAACAAAAAATGTTGGGATTAAAAAGGGTATAATCTGATTTGGGTTGGAGCGAATGATGAAAATATGGATATTAGACTGACCTGTTCGCTGTTACTTTGACGGAAGGATACCACCAGAGTACCCGCCAGCGGCAGCTCAGAAGACTAAAACGGCGAGAGAGAAGGAAGGCGCAACAGAGTCGAAAGTGGAGCACGACGAGAGTGAAGAAGAAAAGTTGAAGAATCTGTGTATAGTTCTGTCGGGGAAAAAAAGGGGTTCGAGCGATTCTAAGAAAATTTATTTTTTAATAAAAATGGCGTAAATAATGTATGAATTATTCAACATCAAATTTAATTAAAATAATAATCATGATAAAATTATTTTTTTTACCTTTAAAAAATTTTTAGGATAAAATTATTCCTTAACCCTAAAAAATTTATACAAGAACATTGTTATCTTTTCACATTAACTTTAATTTTAATTTAATTAAATAGTACACAAATTTAAAAGAAATGAAAATTTTTAAATAAATACCTTTTGAACTTGGAAAAACCCAAAAAGTCTGTTAGCATATGAGAAAGATAAATAGGTCTCAAGAAATTAATTTGGGATTTTGAAATGTTGTGCTTTTATCAAAATGCCCTTCAATTTTTCTTTTAAAAAAGTAAAACCTTTGCTGGCGTCGACACCACCTCTCCCGAGGGACTTCGGTGGTCGGCGGCCGAAGTTCTGATAACAAATTGAGTAATGAGACTGACAACTTGAGTTCATTAAACTCTATCAAGCATAGTTGACAAGTTAAATAAAAATAATGACAATTTTAGTGTAACCATTAATAGCCTCAGGAGCACAATTTATTAATTGCTTTATTTAAGTTGTTATTACCTTTATTCAATTTGTTAACGACACCAAATATGATTTATGGAACTTAAGTAGTCATTCACATTACTCAACTTGTCACTGGAGCTCCAACGCCGTTGAGGGTTCTTTTTTTAAAAAAAAACTTGAGGGGAATTTTGGTAAAAGCACAATATTTCAAAATTTCAGAATAGTCCCTTGGAATTTATTTATCATTTTCATGTATTAATAGACTTTTTGAGGTTTTCCAAATTTAATTGGTATTTACTTAGAATTTTCCCATTAAGAAATACTTGGATATATAACATCATCCAAACTGCGTTTAATTGAAATACAACAAATCAACATATTTTAATCTCAATTGGCTAATAACTCATATGAAAAAATTCCTATTTTATTTTCTTTCAAGAAAAATAAACCTAATCATTTGAAAAAAAAAACTCATTAAGATGTTTACTTCTCTTAGAAACAAAATAAAATATTATTTAAACTTGTGATTTCATCTTTGTAGTATAAGGTTATTTATTGTCTCAATCAATAGCTTATCAGTTAAATATTGGGTTATGGTATGAATCCAACATCCTAAATTGTTTTTATAAGCATTCAACATTTTTAACTATTTTTCTATGGTATCGTATAACAACTTAAAGTATTTTTTGTGCATCTAGCATTTTAAAGTATTTTTTTTTTCATATGCTTCCAGCCTCATAAAATATTTTTACAAAAAGTACTTTTAGATATACGCACTTAAAAACATATTTCAAGTGGTGGATACACCACAAAAAACATTAGGATACTGGATGTACTTGAGAAAATACTTTAAAATATTGGATACACTTTAACCCTTAAATATTTTTCCTATTTATATTATAATTCATACTTTTCTTATTTTAGAAATGTCAAAGCTTTTATCTTATTTATTATAAAATCTAATATATTGTTATGTTCATTACAGTTTTATATTATTTTAGTTTTATAAAAACATTTTTTGATCAATTTTACTCTGTTATTATGAAGGTTAACGTACATAAACTTAAAAAATGTTATTGTACTACTAAAAGTAAAATTTTATTACCAAAAAAGAAGGGAATGAGCGATTAGGAAGTCTGGGCATTTTAGTAAGCATAAAACTGAATGATGTAAAAAAAATGAATATTCTGGCCAAAAAATTGAAAAAAAACGTATAAAACAGAATGAGTATGACCTTATAAAATTTGTAATGCTATTACAATGTCGGCATCGTACTATATAACAATCTATTAAATGAACTTTTTTACACAAAAATACCTTTTATTTAAAAATTAAATATATTTTTCTAAAATTGTCATATCATATTTTTTTCGCTGTTTTAATTGCCAAAATGACGTTTACCAAGCAAAAAAAAAAGAAGGAACAACACTACTACACAATTGTCGATATATGTAAGTTATTATCGACCATAGATTACGGTTTCAAATTGTCATATATACGAGCACTATATATGCTTGGTGCATATACATAACGGCTTCAAATAGTATTTTATTTAGTATATTATAACAGTTCTAATAGAACACCTGTTATGTATTGATGCTTAGTGATGTCATAATATATAAAATGTTGTGATAATAAATAATGAGCATACGTAAACAATCGTCATAATATATAGTAATGCTTATGCGTTAACAACCGTTATATATGTAATAACATAAATTATGGTTCTTTTAAAATCACAGTTATATATTTATAGTAATGCTAACGGCTTTATTTAAACAATTATTATATATAGTTGACATAAATAATGGTTATTAGTAGGGTGGGCATGAGGCCCAGGTGCCCAGTGCGCCCACCCGAGCCCAGAGAAAAATGGCCCTGCCCGGCCCAAAAAAAACTGGGCACAATCGGGCTGGGCATTTTTTCAGGCAAAGCCGAGCATCGGGCAAGATATGCCACCTTGCCCATTTGGCCCTGCCCGATATATATATATATATATATATATATATATATATATATATATATATATATATATAATTATATATTCATATATGTGTTATAGTGTTTTTTTTAACAATGTGTCATATATATTTTATTAGCCATAGCATAACATTTACTCAATGCACGCCACGATATAAGGCAACTAGGCAAGACATTAATTTTTTTTGGTAAAAAAGGTAAGGCATTAATGATTAACCCATTTCGTCATTTCTGTTTCTCAGTTTTGTACTTATGTTTCTTAGTTCTCACTTACTTTGTCTCTCATATTTGTGACTTGCCTTTTGCCATAACTGCGAAGATTAGTTCTCATCTCCTCAATTGTGAACCAACTCGACACTTCCAGGTTGCAGCTTTTGCCATAGCTTGTGATTTTTCTTCTTTTGTGAAACTAAATGTTGGGCAGGGCGAAGCCTGCCCTGCCCAACCCACCCTTGCCCAGCCCAAAATGGTTAGGGCTTTTACTGAGCTGGGCTGGGCATCGGGCTGTAAAATGCAGCACATTCATCAATCGAGCTGGGCATCGGGCAAGGGCCTCGCCCTGCCCAGCCCTGCCCATGCCTACCCCTAGTACTTGTTAGGCAACAACTGTGATGTATCGAAGCTAATTTTTTTTAAAAAAATGGGAGGGGGTTTCTGCTTTCGATATCCCCCTACATATATCTTTGTATAGAACGAATTAGTGTGACACCTCCCTTTTAATTCCTCTCCAGCTCTTAGTTCCATTAAATCATAGTAAGCGAGCGATAATTTAAATAAACTAAAAGCCGTTCTCTTTATTTACACTAGAGCGATCCTCTGCTTATACAACATCCATACATATCAAAATACATCTCATATACACACATACATGTATAACTTCCTGTTAATACAATCACCGTATAAATACACCAAATACAAGCCAGCACCTTGCGCTTCAAGCTTCACTCATCTTCATATCTCCTCTGTGAACTTCTCCTGGAACTCTTCAACTTGTCTAAAATGGTTGGTTGGGAGGAGTGAGATTCGAGAGAATCTCAGTAGCGAACAATACCACTATGCATGTAGATATATATGAATGCATGACATGCTTGCCTACACTATTTCATGCCAACATAATGACATGATGCGTGCTCGATGTTATGACATACATATGGCCATTGTATAAATATAACAGAGCTTCAATCAATTACATATGTTTCATACAAATAAGCAAAGCATTCACATAATTAATGCATAAACATACATATCACACACATGCAGGGAAGGTAAGTTCACTACCTGTAGGACTTCACGTCCTTCCTCAAACCATCGTCTTTGCTCCGGTTCGAGCACATCCATCCATCGAGTCCTAGAAGTCCAAACATGATAAATGAGTCACTACTCATCCATATAATATTCTAGACTCGTTTTCATTTGTTAACTTAGCCCAATTATGCTAAATTACCAAAATTCCCCCGGAAGCCTGGCACAACTGTACTTTTATAAAAATTATAACCTGGGTCAATCCTATACAATTTCACGTGTAGAATTCATTTATGACTTCAGATTAGTCAAATTCAGGGTCGAATGATGGAAATACCCTTAATAGCCCTTACTTAGAGCCTTTAAAGGGTAATTTGGTTATTCGAGAGAATCCGTTTTGGTAGAGTTCCGGCCATTCACAACTTTCTCTCTCTCCACCGCCTTCTCATTCTCGTCCGTTCTCTTTCTCTTTCTTATTCTCATCTTTTCAGTTTCTCTTTCTTTCTTTCTTTCTCTTTTAATCAGCACGAGAACGAGAATAAGAATTGATGATGAAGGGTGATGGTTAATTAAAATCATCCATGTGGCCTTTACTCAATTAGTCCACCTATCTCATTTCTTGCACAGCAAGTTTCATTTCTCTTTTCCTTCATCATTCCACCAATATTAATGAGAAATAAGAGAGTATAATTCACTCTCAAGTTATCCCATTATACCACCTCAAGTAGTCAATCGAAGCCTTAAGCTTCTCTACTTATTGACTTTGCTTAATAATAATTCACCCGCTTGGCTTATTAATTATCAAGTAGTCATTTCCCTCCTTTTAATTCCCATTCCACTCGAATCATTGGGAATATTAGGGAAAAATCATCATTTCTTATCTTTTAGCAAAATGGTTCACCTTTTATTTCCATTTTAATACTTAACAATATAGAGGAATTTTGGGATAAATATCATTCCTCATTTGGACATTTGCTAAACCGAGGTCTAGCAGTCCACTTAATATAGCTTAACATTAAGCCTCTTGTCCCAAAATTCAGGGTATTACAATTAGAATATATATTTACAGTCATTTATATAGAGAACAATACAACAAATTAGAATATATTTACAGTCATGCACGTACATGTATACACTATTAAAACCAAAAGTTTAAAACAAACAAAAATATATAAATTTATAGTCATTAATAGCAGGTTCCCCTCCCATTGATGTTGTAGAGATATCGCCAACTCTTCATCTACTTCTTCCATTTGTGACTAGCTAAACTTTGTGTAGAAAGCATAAAAATATTGTGTGCAAAAGGAAACAATAGATGAAATTAGATTTTGTAATATATATATATATATATATATATATATATATATATAAATGAATTATGCATATAATATTCCTTATTAGGATCAATATTTTTAGGACTGTGCATGATTATGTCCTTTATGAATTGCATCATGCAATACCCACAATTGTTGCTGTGTTCTGGTTGTTGTAGGCACTATAAAGGAATGAGAAGAAAAATGTGTTAATCAATCATACATAAATTATGTGTGTGCTTCAATTTAATATTATATTCATTGGTGAATTATATATATATATATATATATATATATATATATATATATGAACTCAACTATAGGAAGGCATATCTGAAGCAGCCATTGGTAAGGTTGCAATTATTGCAATCGAGACCATTTTGCGTGTAGTACTTGTACACCATTATGAGAAGATACAATAATATATATATATATATATATATATATATATATATATATATATATATATATATATATAGAATTATAAGAGATGATAAATGGATAACTTACAGGTTGAATGTCTCCTGCATGTATGGTCTATTGTCTAGAACTTTGCTAAGAGAATCATAGTACCAAATCTTTTTGCGCAACGGATTTAGCACTATAAGCTTCTAGTGTCCCCTAAGTGCAATAATAGATCACACTATTAAGACAATTACAAAATAAAAATAAAAACTAATATAAGAAAAGTTAACGATGCACCTACCTTTGACTGTAAGGCACAAAGAAGTAATGTCTATTTTAGTTGGTGCTTTCTTAATGACTTCATCTCCTAGAAACCTTGGTTGAGATTGTTTCACTTCTTCCTTTATGCCGTCACTCTGGTTATTGACTTGTCAGGGTAGATGAACTTGATCAAGTAATGGAGGCCGTGGAGGAGGATGTAGGTGCCTAAATGCCGAAACCAACATATCAGAATATAATTGAAGTTCTAAGTCGCTAACTTTTTAATCATAGTTGAAAAAATACCTAATAAAGAAGTTGACAGAGCTTGTACTTGCCATCTCCTTATGTAGGACCTTATCAAAAAGCTATTGGCTTACATATTCCATTTGTACTGGTATGGCGAAGACCTCTATCTCAAAGTAGATAATTAGAAATGGGTTCAAATTCGAAGTGAACAACTTGTCAGCAAACTACTTGAGGGACTTTCAAGAAAATTGACCAATGGGCTTATTCTGCAAGAATGACTCCTGCCCAGATTGATTATTGAGTATGAGATGCTTCCTTTTCTTAGACTGAATGGGGAGCTTGGACTAATAGGGGCAGGCTTAGATTAATGGGCAAGCTTGTACTTAGTGGATAGCTTATTTTGAGTGGTAGACTTCTCGGGTTGCTTGCATACTTTAACTAGACAGCAAGGCCACACAATGAAGGTACCCATAGCCAATTCCACTATTTATATGTCTTTAGTAGCTATAGGGAGCTGATAGTTGGGGTCCATATTGGTATTGACATGTACATTCACATGCTCAGGAGGCACATGCCGCGTTATGAATCATGTTATTCTCTAAGTGGTTGTACATGTGGCACGTTGCAATTGTATGGCATCCAGGGCTATAGGCAAAACATTTAACGTATGCCAATCCCTGAAGTAGATCATGAGGGGGGAATGTATAGCTACCTTTAGTACTTGGATTGTCATTTCCCCTTATTGCTTCGTACTATGCTCCTTCTTCAACTTTAGTGTGAGAAATTGTATTGTTTTTGCATTCCATCGTATTGTTTTTAAAGCTTTTCATATTTTTCATCCTTCTTATTTCTTTGAGGTTGCCTATGACTATAATATTTTGTCTACGTCAATTCAAAGCTAGTACCCCTAAGAAGATCGAGATGGTCAGGCTCCAATATCTTGGCTAATATGTCCTCATCCACAGAAAGGTCGCCCTATGGGACATAGTTTGCTCTGCATTTAACAATAATATTATTATTGATGGTTAATTGAAGACATTAATTCCATAAATTGGAGACTAATATTAATGCTTACCATTTTATTGACAACCTCCTTCACCGGAGGATCATCATAAGAGCCTCTTTATTTTACCTCGCTATTGACCAAAGTTCATAAATGGGAGGTTTAATACCATCCCTACTCTTAATGGACAACTCTTGAGCAATACAAGCATACCCCTTTCTCCCTGACTTGTATTTGGATACCTATTATTCTTTACTCTCTCCTTATTTATAAGGTTAATATCTATGAAAACGCATGACACTAAAGTTAATTAATATTAAACAAACACATGCAAGCCTTATGAATTGTGAATAACTATTACCTTGAATAACTCTTGGCGACTGGAGATGTCAAATTCTCTCCACTCATGTTATTTGATCGTGGACTGAAGATCCTCTGGAATTTTTGTCTTATTAGCCTCTTCTGGTTTTTGCAAATACGTTTTTATCAATACATGATAGAATGTGCGTAATGCTTGCCCAGACTTCTTGAGGACACATTTCTTCTGAGTATCGTCTATATCATATGTAGACTGCAAAGTATACAATTCAAGTTAACATTTTTTACAAAAAATAGCAAGTAATTAATAGGCACATATATCTTACCTTAAGATTGTCTAAAATAATGTTTGTGTACTCTTTCTATGCCCTACCCCAGTTACTCAATGTGATAGGAACGTTAGTCCTTACCCTTATGCTGATGTAGCTGATGAAGTATGACGGCTAAAAAATTTGACCATCATCATTCCATATCACATCATATTTTCTCACCATAGACTTTGCTATGTTCATGAAAGTCAAGACGTAGTAGGTAGTAGCCCCTCCATACAATATCCTTTACTTATTCTACTGCCTGTTCCTAGGTCATGTTTCTAATTTAACTATGGGCATTATCAATATTAGGGGCATTAGCAAGGGAACTAGAACTAACCATTTTAACTAGAAAACATAACTCATTCAATTAGCCGTGAGGAATAGAGCAATGGATTTTCCAAAAAAACATGATGTACGACTAATTTCAAAACTTAGCTAGGCAAGATGAAGTGAAAAATGGAGAATGTGAAATGCAAAAAAGAAATTATACCTAAAAATAAGGAAAGCAGAGCACAATAAGGAATGCGACCTAACTAGGGCTCCAAAATGAAAAAAACAAGTTAGGGAAATCGAAGCAACTCAAGCAGCTATCGGACCAAAGTTCAAAGAAAGTAGTGGAGGATGTGGTTCGAATGAAAGTGATTGTCAACTACTAGAAAAGTCAACCAGAGTTGTGAGGTTCCAAGGTGGTGAGTAACATTTGACAAAAAATAAGTGTGTTAAGTATAATAACTTGAAAATGTGAAGAGGCATGTGATAGAGGGTGTTTTAAAAGATTTGGTGAAATTTATCACTGTTATAATTTTAGAACCGTTATGAAAGTTGGATTTTTCTTACGGCCTTTAATTTACAATCGTAACAATTCTTGGAATGAAAGTTCAGAGCTTTACATTAAAATAGTTAGGTTTTATAAACAGTGATGGTTTTTTTTATTAATAATCATTACATATTGTTGTTCATAGTTTTACACTACAGTTGTTAGTTTTATAAACAGTGATGATTTTTTCTTAATAACTGTTAGGTATTGCTGTTTATGGTTTGACATTACAATCATTAGGTTTTATGAATGGTGACGGCTTTTTCTTAATAACCATTAGGTATTTGATATGGTATTCTAAAAAGTAACGAGTTTTACTTAATAACCGTTATGTATTTGAAATTTTTTAAATAATTTTTGAAGTTAATTATATAACCCCATATTACAAAAAAAAATCAAAAATAAAATGCAATGTGAATAAACAAACCAAAAATAAAAAGTTATAGAAATGAAGGATCTGCTGCATCATCATATTCATCATTCTCCAGTAATTTGTCCACCTTCTCATTCAAAGAGCGAACAAGAGATGTCAGTTCCTTCAAGCACTTGTCCATGCATCCTTACTCTCTCCTGTTAACATCAACTATATGTTGGAGGTCATATTTCGTATGGATAAGCCCTTTAATACTTGTCAGTGGATGACAATCAACCTTTGGTTTTACCCTAGGTAGATCAAAAGATGATGAACTAGAAGATTCTTGCGTTTGTCCATGATATCAATGAAGAACAAAAGTTAGAAGTTTGATATGAGAAGTTGAAATAGAAGTAAAGAAATGGAGTTCGGTTTTCAGACGTTTAAATAAAAAGGGTTTCGTGGATTATCTTACTGCCAAACACATCTTTTAGTATTAAAGATATTTTCTTGATAAAATTAAATGGAAGTGAAATGGAAAGGGTTTCACTGAGTTATCAAGCAAAACACGTCCTTTGGAATGAAAGGGTTATAGAGCTGAATGTGTCTTTATAAATTGCCATAGTTACTAACATAACAAACGATTATTTACTAATAATTATGAACATATCTTTGTAAAATGCCACGGTTACTAACATAAGTAACGATTATTTACTAATATCTGTGAAGTGTCAATTAATTTTTTTAAAAATATTTTTAGGTTACTTTTCTCTAACAATTAATTTTTTTAATATTCAAAAAATAAAAAAAATAATAGTGGTTTTCAATAATCACCACTACTGTACTGTTATTCTTCTACTCTTGCCCCTCCCCTTCACTCGGCACATCATTGACATCAAAGGAAAGAGATAAAGGGTTTGACTGGAAGTCATATTCAACTTCATTTGATGAAGGATGAGGTTCAACTTCTTGTTCAGACTATTGGCATATGTAGTGAGACGCCTTGTGGAGAAGTTAAGGCTGGCTAACATTTGCAGTAGAGCCTCTATTTGAGGAGGATACAAAAAGAGGAGGAGGAGGAGGAGGAGGGGAAGGTGTAACAT
Source organism: Albizia julibrissin (assembly GCA_037074505.1). Lineage (NCBI taxonomy): Eukaryota > Viridiplantae > Streptophyta > Magnoliopsida > Fabales > Fabaceae > Albizia > Albizia julibrissin. Next base: position 29,694,988 of record CM073485.1, read on the forward strand.
CCCACTTTTTTTTATTCACCAATATTCCTTGTATGTAATTAAGACATTTAATGGAATAAAATGGTGAATGGTGGTGTACATAAAATGATAAACACTCTAATTGGTTGTTACATACAGTTTGAAGCTAAGACACAAAGGAATAACACTTGTCTACTTAAAGGTCTAACATTTAACCTAAATTAGAGCATGGAAGAACACAAATGTTGGCCTAATATTAGTGATAAAATTTGGTCAAAACAAAGAAGAAGAGCAAGCCATGATTTATTACAATAAATCATAAAATGTAATGACAAAAGGTTAATTTACCAACAAAGCAAAAAGTAATTTATTTTTCTCTCTCCTCTTGATATTTTCGACCAAATAAGGAAAATAGGAGGGAAAATAAATACTTGGAAGACAATAGTGCCATATGGAATTATCCTAAACCAAGTAGAAGAAATGCTGTCATAAAAGAAAAGGCACATGGTTAATTAGTAATAATATATTGTTAATTAAAAGAGGGATTTATGGAAAATGCAAGAGGTAATTATTATTTCCCTTGCTCTCTTGAATTTCGACCTAATAGAGGAAATAAAGGGAAAATAATTTACTTGGTGTACATTTAATCAAGAAGAATTAATTAAGCCATAAAGTAATATTAAACAAAAGCAAGAAGATATATTTTAATAGGCAATTATCCCTTTCTTTCTTCCATATTTCAGTCAAGTTAGAAAACTAGAGAGAGAGAAGAGAGCTGGAAGAACAAAAGAGCAAGAGAGGAGGAGGAAGCTCAAGAAGGCAAAATCCAAGGTAAGATGTTAGAAATTCAAGTGTTCTTGCCTTCTAACTTCATGGAAACCTCTTCAAACCTCTACATCATCTTGAAAATCATGTTTAGCAAGCAAAATCAAGAGGGAAGAGAGAGAGAAAGTTGGCGCCTAGAGAGAGAAAGTGGAAGAATCAAGAGGTAATCTAAAAACCCTTGATCCTCTTGGTTAATATGTTGTTGGTGGTTATTGTTGTGTTGACTTGATTTTCATGATTTTTGAAAAATGGGATGATGAAACCCTAGAATGTTATGTTGCCCAAATTTTTATTGATAATGTTTATTAAGTGTTTAGGTAGTTAAACATGTGATTAGGAGTGAAAAAGGGAACGTGTTTATAGATTGAATTCATGAAAACATACTTTTCCCTTTCCTCTTCCAATGTTTCAACCAAGCACAGAATAGGGGTAGAGATGAAATTTTGTAATTTTGATGATTCCATTTGATTTAGAAGGGAAAATTGTGAGGGAATACATGAGTTCATGATTTTATGCAAATATGGAAATTATAGAAGTTAAAAGGAGATTGTAAGACCCCATCTCAATTTTGATATTAATCAGAGGAGCAATTGCGTAGTTCAGTAGGCACATAGGAATAGCGTACATACTGATATTATTGATACAACATGCTTGCTTATCACTACTACAAAAAGGCTTTTAATGGCGCACATTTAATGACGTTTTTCAAAGAAACGCCGTAGGTAATTGTTTCTTTTTTTTTAAAAAAAATTATAACCTACGGCGCTTTCTATTAAAAGCGTCATAACTTAGTATTAAGATTCTATGGCATTTCCTTAAGAAACGCTATGCAAGGCCTTTTTTATTTTTTTTAATACCAAATATATCAGCTATGGAGTTTTACAGCAAAGCGTTATAACTGGTGTAATGATTTAAAATTATTCTGAACGTTTAGATGCTACTCAAGTTATATACATTTTGTCAACAAATAAACTTCCCTTAACTTATTTATTTCTAATGCTTTAATTATGAATTAAAATAAATAAAGTAAATATTTAAAAAATAAATTAACAAAAGCTATACAAATACTTTATCTAAAAAAAATTCTTAAATGAAATTTGCACTTTAATAATAGGAATAATCTAAAAAAAAGATGTACATTAATTAATGCTTTCTTAAAAAATGCTTGATAAAATCCTTAAAATCTAAAAAAATCAGAAGTACCTTAAAAAAAATTTAGTGCCTTAACCAGCACTTTAGATGTTTTGAAGTAGAGATGTTTTAACCAGATCTCTTACAAGTGAAATGCTTAGTCAGTGGCCCATAACCCACGGGTCCCAGGATCGAAACCTGGCTTTGATACCAAGATGGGGGAGGTGCCCCGAAGGACCGAAGGGAAGAGGGAGAAATGAGTAAGAAGGAAGTAGAGAAGCAGACGGACTACTTAAAACATAATTAAAATCATGAATTAAATATGCAAAGGGGGTGCTCTGTAGAGAAAATAGGGGGCGAATGATCTAGAGGCGATTCCGTTAAACAATGTTTAAAACTCGGCCATGACTAGTTCATTGAATCTGCCGATCCTAATTCTCCAGAGGAGGTAAGGATATGATGCAATGCAAGAAATATTTAAAAGATGTTTATTAAAACATATAAAACTTACAAGTGAAAGGGAAGAAGGATGGAAGATAGGAAGTCGGAGGAATTGGGAGAGAAGGGAGGAGAGAATGCTTAGTGAGTGTAACTAAGTCTGCCTAACAAGTGAGTTCGGCTCTCTTTAAATAGGCCTGACTAAGTTACTGTTTGACCTACAACCGGTGAGCAACTGTCACTGTTCGAACAGTACCGGTTAAAGTGCACAGTGTTTTGCCGACACTACAGTGTTTAGCACGTTTACAATGTTTAAATTTGAAAAATTACAGAATTGATTCCTAAAACTAATCTTCATCTAAATTTACAATAAATTCTTCATCTTCTTCTTCTTTATCTTGTTCTGAAGATGCTAAAGAGATATGTTAGCTAGATGATGGTTCTTGCAAAAGTTGCAAAATAGAGTTTAATTGTTTGATCAAGTCTCCTTTGGATGATGTTGACGCCAAAGTTGCTTGGATTCTTGACCTTTAGTTTAATAATTTACTTTGCTCTGTTTTGCAAAGATACTGTGGATTAGCTTTGAACCACCTTTCCACTGCTTTGGAGTCAATACTACTAACTTCAAATTGAGCCCACCATCTAACAAAGGGAATTCTTTTGTAAAAATGTTAGAGTAGTAGAATTCTGGATAGTTTGGGAGAATCGGTATTGCCAAGAGAAAATCCAGGCAGTTGATAGTTTTAAAAAATAGTGAAGATCGATTGGAAAAGAATCTCCATCAGAGTTAAATTTTTTTTTAAAAACCTCAAGGGCCTGTTGGACTTTTGGAGGAAGAATCTCAAGTATTGGACCGAAGAAATTCCACCAATGAACAAACCACTGAGGGAAATGGTATTCAATTTTTGTTTTGAAATAAACAAACCAAGTATGTTTGAAAATTATATTTTGATCCTAGAATACATTGGACCATGCTTCCACATAATCCCAATAATTATATCCTGGAGGATAAATTCTACCCTAAAAGATTTATGTTTATGTAAATCTTGTCCCCACTGGGTAGGAGTGAGGACATTTAAAATCTGCAAAGTAGAATGAGTTATTAAGGTATTATCCTTCTTGTCTACTTTTCTATCAATTAAAATAGACTCAGAATGTACCAGTATAAACTCATAATACTTTCTAGTTTTTCTTAAATCATGTGGTCTGAAATACCAACCAGAAGGGAAAACATTTAGAGCCACTTGGTTTGGAGTCGGATGAAAGAATTCTGGCTCAATTTGGAGGATACTCTTTACTTGATTTTCTTTTGGAAGGTAAGGAGTTTCCAAGTTTGTTTGTGTTTTACCAACAATTGCCATAGAAGAAGGGGCTAAAACTGCCAGTTGTTTTTGGGAAGATCCAATCGTCAGTGTAGAAGGCACTTGGTTTAGACGATCATAATCTTGCTTTGTGATTATTTTTTTAGGGACCAGTTCTGCAAGAGCTAGAGTTTTCTCATCCTTTTTAGTAAGAGTCTGGCTCCAAGTTTATTCTGGAAGTTTATTTTGAGCATAGGACTCCAGAATTTCCTTTCTTGTTGCTCTGGTTTGTTTCTTTTGCTTATTTTTGGAAGGATTGGATGACCCTTCCTGGGATGGACCCACTGTTTGATTCTCCTACTGAGAAGCTTGTAGTGTCTGGAGGATTATCTGCAGTTGTTCTGAGGAGATTGTTTGAGATTGGGCTCCGATAAGCTGTTCGGCCCTGAGTTTGAGTGTTTTGGCTTCCTTCCGGGTTTTTTCCTGGATCTTTCTTTTTTGTGGGTTTTAGAGGCATTGGGGCTTTTCTCAGTATACTACCAACCCTGAAGAAACTCACGGGGTGAGAAAGTCTGGAAGAGAGTTTGTAGTGCCTTTGATAAATTCAATATCAAAATCAAAAACACTTAAAAGGGATTGCCATCGGGAAAAAATTTGTTTTGATGCAAGGTTTTTAACATCCTTTTGTAAAACATCTTTTGCAGATTTACAATCAATGCAGACTAAAAACCTTTGGTTTAAAAGATCAGATTGAAATTTTGAAATGCATAAAACAATTGCCAAAATTCTTTTTTGATTGTGGAATAATTCTGTTGAGAAATATTCCAGTGTTTTGACGTAAAAGAAATAATCTTTTCTTTTCCATCAATTCTTTGTTTAAGGATACCACCATAACCAATGTCAGAGGCATCAGTTTCTACAATTTTGAAAGCAGAAGGATCAGGAAGGCTAAGGCAAGGAAGCTCCTTAACCTGAGATTTGATCTGCTTGACAATATTAGAATGTTCATCCGTCCATGGAGGAGGATTTGTTTTAAGACGCTGGTGAAGTGGTTTAATGAAGTTGCTAAGATGAGGAATAAAATCTGCAACGTAGTTTAAACATCCTAAAAATCTTTGAAGTTGCGTTTTATCAATGATTTGATTAGGAAATTTGTCAGCAAATTGAATTGCCCTTTCAATTGGGGTTATAGATCCCTGGTATATCCAATGCCCAAGAAATCTCACCTTAGTTTGAAACAAACTAATTTTAGGTTTGGAAACTAATAAACCATTTATTTCTGCAATCCTGATGAATTTGTAAACATGTTTAAAATGTTCTTCAATAGAATGTGAATAAATCAAGACATCATCAATATAAACAATAATGAATTGACTATTATCATTGAAGATTTCGTTCATGATTCTCTGGAATTCAGAAGGAGCATTTTTTAATCCAAATGGCATAACGTTCCACTCGTACTGACCAAAAGGAACAGTAAAAGCAGTCTTGTACCTATCTTTTTCAGAAATTTGTATTTGCCAAAATCCAGATTTCATGTCGAATTTTGAAAAGATTTTTGCAGAATACAAACGTTTTAGTAAGTCAGATTTGTTTGGGATTGGATACCTGATCCATTGCAGGGCTTCGTTTAAAGGTTTGTAATTAATCACAAGTCTAGGAGCTCCCCGTTCAATTTCTGCATTTTTATTAACATAAAAAGCAGCACAAGACCATGGGCTTCTAGATTTGTGAATTAATTTTTTGTTCAGAAGATCTTGAATCTCCTTCTTACAGGTTTCAAGAAGTTCTGGACTCATTTGAATTGGCCGAGACTTTGTTGGGATTTTCTTTTCAGAAAATTCATTTTCATAAGGCAAATCGACAACATGTTGTTTACGATTCCAAAAAGCATTTGGTAAATCCGAACAAATTGTTTGATGAATTTTTTCAAGACAAGTTTGGATTTGAGTTTGAGTTTGTTTTTGACACAGCTGTTCTTCTATTCGTTTAAGAGAAATATCTTCCTTCAAAAAGTTTATCTGTTGTTGTTTTGAAAGAAGAAGATTTAATTCTTTGATTCTTGGTTTCTGGGTAAAGGGAAATAGTATTTTTTTACCCAGATGTTGTTTCGAAATCCCATCCTCATCAGTCATATACGGGAATAGTAAATGAGCAAATGGCGCCCCAAGAATAATCTCGGATCCCGTAACTTTGATTAATATGAATGGGGTTTTTACTTTAAAACCTTCATTTTCAACAACAACATTTGAAACTTTATACTGAACGCCTACTCGCGTTTTGTTAATGCCATTAAACCATTCAGTTGTTTTTTCAAAGTATTTTGTAGGAATGAGACCTTCTCTAAAACAATTAGCATCAGATCCTATGTCAAATAGAACAGTTTGTTCTAATATTAATTCATCATTAACAATGATCTTCGCATGTATATGAAATTTTTGAAACAAGACTCTAGAAATCAAGTTTAAAAATTGTTCAGAAAAATCATTAACCTGATTGGTTTCTTCGTTTTCTGAGACCTGGTTTGTTTTATTGGGTCGGGATTCTGAAAATGGTTCGTTTGATGCAAGTTGTATGTCCTGGATTTGGGATATAGCTTCAGCATGTGTTTCTTCTTGTAGTTTGATCAATCAAATTTCAGTTTTGAGATTTTGAACTTCATGTTGAAGATCTGAAAGAGTTGCTTGTTTTGGAATATGTTTAAAGTTTTCAAGTGTTTGGGTGAGATCGTATTTATTTGAAGAAGCTGGGGGTTTAGGTTTGGAAGAGCTAAGTGTTTCAATGAAAAGATCTTTGAATTGAACGAGATATTCTCCTTTGTCAGAATCTGGAAGTTTTCCATTGATATTAAGAAGGAGATCTTGTTCCTTTGTAATAACAAATTCTTCTGAAGATTTAAATGAAATTCAGGAAAATGACTTTGAAAACTCATCTTCAGAAATCAATGTGTGTGTGTGTGTGTGTATATATATATATATATATATATATATTAAATATATGTATAAATATAAAAGCGTTGTCCAAGGATTCAAGTTTTATTAGTAATAATGTATAATTAAGTACAAGTACGCATGCACTTAAATATGTACATAGTATATATAGATATGTTAATGTGAGAGTATGTGATTCACTGTTAATTAACTTAATAATGTAACCATATATATACATATATATATACATCTATATACATCTATATACATACATATACATACATATATACATATACATATATATGTATGTATATATATATGTAGGTATATATATATATGTATATGTATATATGTATGTATATGTATGTATATACATACATATATATGTATATGTATATATATCCAAAGTACCAGCAACAGTAGCAAAAAAAAATTATCATAAAAAAATAATATAGAGAAAAAAGTATCGTACAAACAAATAATATAGAAAAAATAGTGAACAGCCAAAAAATTAGAAACAAACATTAACCTTAGGCGGCGCTTTTCAAAAAGTGCCACCTAAGGTGTATTGAATATAGCGGCGCACGTTTCTATATACACTTTAGGCGGCGCTTGTTAAAAAGCACCGCCTTAGGTATAATTTTAATTAACCTAAGTCGGCGCTTTTTGGCTAATGCAAAAGTCTTTTTTATTCCGTTTTTTATACTTTTTTTAATGGTTCATCTCTTTAAAATCTTAGGTGCCTTTTTTTTTTATTTTTTTTCAAAATTAGTCTTTTCCACTACTTAAAATCATACACTGTCTTTTTTTTAAAAAAAGAAAGCATGTGTGTGTGTGTGTGTGTATATATTATAATATCTTATTATTATATAATATATTAATATATATATATTATAATATTATATTATATATAATATTAGATATTATTAGGCAATATGTATCTTTGAACAACATTTAAATGTCAAGCGTCGTTAAAGATTATTAACTTGAATTTAACGTCATTATTTTTTTTTATTTCGATTATTGAAAGCTACGACGCTTGATGAGGAAAGCGTCGGAGCTTCTATGGACTTTGAATTTAAGGTTCTATTTTAACTTTTCACCAGCCCGCTATTATCGTCTTCCTCGCGCGCCCTCCAGCTCCCAATTTTTTAAATCTCCATTACTCCATCATTTTATCTTATCCCTTTAGTCCCAGTCTATTGTTTTGGTCTCTATTTCCTATAGAAGCCCCTTAGCTTGTAAGTGTTTTTTTAGATACATAAGCTTAAATCTGTATTCTTTTTTCTTCTTCTTGTTAGTTAAAATATGTCATGAATATTATATTTATACTTATTTTTTTCTAGGTATTTACTTAAAGTTTCAACTCTGCCTTCTTAAACTTCCTATACATTGTAAGTTTCTTAATTTTTGAGTTTAAATCTGCATGTTTTCTTCTTCTTCTTCTTCTTTTTATTTAAAGTCTGTCATGAATCTTATATGTATGCTTAGTTTTTTTTCCAGATATTTACTTGGAGTTCTTTCATGCTTGATAGATGAAGATGTGAATTAAATATTACAAAGAAAACCTTCAAGTTTGATAATGGATTTGGATGTAAATACAGATCGAGGGTTTCATTAGGAAAAAAAATCAGTGACACAAATTTTTTTTTAAAAAATGGACCTTTTATGACGCTTCATGTGGAAGCGCCGTAAGAGGTGCAATAACCTCCTATAGCGCTTCCACAGGAAGAAGCGTCGTAGGAGGTTCTTCACCTCCTATAGCGCTTCCAGTTGGAAACGTCGTATGAGGTCAGTCTTTTTTTTAAAAAATAATATTAATTAAATACAATATTTTGGCATTTTTTAAATTCAACAAAGCGCCGTAGGTTCTTCTTATGGCACTGGATGTTGTGCCGTTTTCAAAATGCCATAAGATTAAAAAAAAAGCATCGCTTATCGTGTTTTTTGTAGTAGTGTATATACATGATTTCCCCATAGGGGTGTACAAAATAATTACAGACCTTAAAATAAATAAAAGGTCTTCAGATAACCAACAATACCTCCTATCCAAGTCCGGTACCTTCCATTACGGGAAATTACAGTTCTGTCCTTTGAGTCGCGCCTACTGCGAAAACTTTGTATATTTGTGGAAAGGGTGAGATTTGGAGAATCTCAGTAGTAACATACAATCAGATATATAAAATGAGATAATAACTATGTCATACACCATGTTATGTTAGATGATAGAATGTTGTGTATACACTCCAAGGCTAAACCACTGTTTAGACCCTGGCTTATCTGCGTGCACCATCACTGGATCCCAGATCACAGGTAGGCTAATATGTGTGTCCAAGACACTGTGCTCATGTCACAAAACATGGCATACTTAAATCATATATTAATCACATAGTGCATAAAAGAAAGTGTTATTGCCTGGAACGTGTCATTTTCGTGTCTGTCAGTCGGTCCAGCTCCGTCTTCGGCTCGGGCTACTAATATATCCTAAAATTTTAAATTTAGGATAAATGAGTTATTATTTACTCATAACTCATGCTAAACTCAATGTGATGGTTATCTTGATTCAAAACTGTAAAATTACCAAAATGCCTCTAGGGACTTGGTCTAAGTCCCTTTATACCCATTCAAACTGTACCTCACTAAAAATTATGATCTGGGCTAATCCTATACAAATTTATGTTTATAATCCATTTCTGACCTCATATTGGTCAAATTCTGGCCCAAATTATGAAATTACCTTTGACAGCCCCTAACTTGGGGTTTTAAGGGTAGTTTGGTCATTTCATATTCTAGGATTTTTCATACTTCATAATCTACATGAACACTATACAATTTTCCCTTAAAAACTTAACAGAACCATCAAATTGATGAAATTCCAGCTCCTACCCCTATTTCCAGCACTGGCAGAAAATATTGAAAAATTAAGCAAAAATGTGTTTTCTTTTTTTCAATCCATAAACCTCCTTCTTTTTACCTCTAATCAAATGATTAACCCATTAAAAACCTCTTAAAAATTATTAGTGTGAATTTGGGTAGCACCTTCCCTTAGGGGTTGACATTCTAAAATAACAAGCCAAGCCAAAAATCAAGCCAAAACCAACAACAACAACCAAAACAACAACTTATAACACAAGAGGATCAAGTTTATGAGATTACCTCTTGGTTTCATCACTTTCTCTCTCTATCACATCTCAGCTCTCTCTCTCTCTCTTCTCTTGAGATTTTTCTTGCTAGCAATGAATTTCAAGGAGAAGGAGAGGTTAGAAGAAGTTCTAAGGAGATTAAAAGGCAAAAGTAACTTGATTTCAAGCTCTTACCTTTGATTTTGGCTCTTGGAACCCTACACCTCTCTTGTGTTCTTGAAATCTTGAAGCTCTCTTGTCTCTCTCTTGTTTAAAGATGATGGCTGAAAATGAGGATGGAAGAGAAGAGATGATGGTTTTATGTAATGATCTCTTCTTGCTTTTTACTTTAACATATGCTTGTTTTTTATTGGCTCTCACTTTTTCCTTCTTGAATTAATATATTAACCAAACAAATATCTATTCCCCTTATTTTCCCTTGCTTGACAGAAACTACAATGGGAAAGGGACCATTCAATTGCTTCTTGCTTTATGATAATATTATTGTTTAATGCAAAATTGCATGTGCATGAAATACTTGGCCAAGGATTTTCCTCTTGAATTAAATGTATGCCAAGTTAAACATTTACCTTTCTTTCTCCCTACTTTAGCCAACATTTATCCCAATTAAAGGGAAAAAATGGTTGTTTGCTTTATTGGCCAAATGATCATTTTGCTCATACATTTTTCTCCATTTTCGCACTTGCTGGAAAACTTGGCAGAATTGTCACCAAGCTTTGAAAATTCATAACTAATTACATAGATATCCAATTGAGGTGGTTCTAAAGGCTATGTAACCCTTATTAAGTCTAGTTTTAAGAAAAATATAACCTTTGGCTAACTGGAAGCTTAACATTCCTAGAATTATTGTTTTTGGATGCTAACACTGAAAATCACCAATTTTATTGGGCTAACTTCAAAAATATGTAACTCCTTGTTTAAAGCTTTAAATGACTTATATGACCTATCAAATTAAAGCTTGATAAGTGTACTTTCATTTTGAAAATTTTTATATGCATTAGACATCATTTTCCTATTTAAAAATGTTCCACAACACGACCGCCACACAGGGAATTATACTAGCAGTAACCCTCAACTTTTAAAATTTTTGTTCCTACATATTATTGTTGTGTGTGACTTCTAATTGTATTATTTTTTCATTTCCAGTACTCTTTACTTCACCATAATATTCCATTTAATACCCTAAATGTATAAAGGAATTTTGGGGAATACAATTATGCTTTACTGGGATACTTGCTAAACTAGGGCTTAGTAGTCTACTTGATTCAAGCTTATTTTCAAGCCTCTAGTCCCAAAATTTGGGATATGACAGAGATTTTGTTTGATTGGTTTCTCTAGAAACAGTTTTATTGTGAAGTGTTTTTTGTTGGCTAAACCTAGTCCAAAAATTATGAAATTTTCTAGGGTTAAAGTAGACATGTAGAGCTTTAATTTTATAGGTAGAACATAACTTTTGTACTATCATATTAAAAGATATGATTTTTCAAAGTTGAGCCCTATTTCTGAAAGAAAATATAGAACAAGGGAAGTTTAACGTATTTTTGGGAATAATATGATGATAATGGTCTGACTTGAGTATTTTTCCATAAAATTGAACTTAAAGAGCTTTATATAGAACTTAGAACCATTCAATTTGGAATTTTTTAGAATTAATTATGATTTTTCAAAATTGACTATAAAGCTGGTAGTTTTCTAGAAAATTGTGAAAATGCACTATGCATAGTTTTTCTTTGCAGAAACTGTTGTGATTGTGATAGATAACCAAGAAACTGTGATTAAAAGGAAGTAGTAATACAAGTAATAACCAGTTACTTGTAAACTTTAAATTATAGGGATTGATATTAGCTCGACCCGATACAAGGATATTAGACTGACAGTAGAACCGAAAATGGATCCAGGTAGTAACTCTTTCTTTCATTCACTATGTGAATATCTATATGCCTTGTGTATGCCATCTTTTGTGACATGAGCATAGTATCTGGGACACAAACATAGTTCCTGGGGTATATTACCTAGTTGTGGGCTGGGATCCAACGGAGATACAGAGATAAGCCAGGGTTGCAAACAGTCGTTTGACCTTGGACAGTGTGCACACAACATACTTTCATCTTAATAACATGGTGCATTGCATATTTATGTTCACATTTTATATGTCTAATTGTATGTTACTACTGAGATTTACTCGAATCTCACCATTTTTCAATATTTAAAAATATTCCAGTGGAAGGTAGCGGCTCTAAAGGCAAAGCAGTAATTACTAGCGAGTAAGAGTCCCGGCACAAGCAAAAGCTGTTATTGGTTATCTTAGTTGAAATTTTGATTTCTTTGGGACTTTGTAAATATTTTTCAAACCCTACAGGGGATTTCCTATATTGTAAACAAGTACTTAATATCAGTATATTTTCGCTATTTCTGTATACCTTGTAAACTATGTGCTTAATACTCTGTGAATATCGAAATGTTAAGGGGCTTGACAGAAGAAGCTTGTAGAGATAGTAATGGTAATGGAGGAGGAGATTGAGGATGATGGGAGGGTAAATGGAAAGAGCTCTCTAGCTTCTGACCGTAATGAAGGAGAGAAGGATGAGGTTGATTGATGAAGAAAAGTACTAAGAACAAAAGGAATAGGTTAGTTTAAATAGAGTTGAAGTGTACTTCACTCTAAAGCATATTTGACTTAAGAGAGTTGGTACTTGGTGTCGGACCAAACGAGGTTATGAAAATATTGTTTTTAGAGTTATTCCTTACATGACAGTTGTTTATTATGAAATGTTGTTTTTTTCATTCATACTTCACAGTCAATTGATATGACTGCTATGTTTTTGTTTTCGTTGGTATAAAGCTAGAAGATAAATCGTTTATGAGTGTTACATGATGGTTATTTCATAAAAACCGTCATTTTTATCACTAAATAAATGATTGTTATTAACTTCAACTGTTATTTTTATGTTTTTGCAAATTCCTCCTTACAATAAATGATGGTACGCATAATTAACTATTACATTTTAGCATTATAGAATCTTGCGTGACCTTTGCCTCGACATATATGACATTTATTTGATGTAACCATTATTTAATAAATGTTATGTATGCACAGATCTGTAGTAATGCAAGATGAATTTTTCCTAGTAGATAAAGACATGGTAAAAATAATTATCTTTTGGTAAAATATTCAATGTTACTAATTTCTTTTTCATAAAAAGGAAAAATGAAATTAAAAATAAAATGATTTGTTTACAAGAGTAGCAGTTAGTGGGGGAGAGTTTGAAACATCATGAAATAGAGTAATAAGTTTACAAGTAACATGATTGAAATGCTTTAAGAAAGAACAAATATCAACACATAGTATATGCAAAAAGGACTTCTAAGAAATAGAGATGGCATCCTGAATTTGGCAATGTCAATTATTATTTTTTTGACACAAAGGACATTTAAGCCCCTCTTATCATTAGCAACTAATCAAGGGTTGCAAATCTAGCATAAAAGAGCTCATAAGCATCAAATGATGAACGCTGAACTATCACCTTGTTTCTTTTTCCAAGTAAAAGCTTGTAAAAGCATATCATTGAGGAGAATATATGTATAATAGTATGTAAGCCGAGCTACTTTCTTTTTGCATAAAACAATTTTCCATGAGTAAGTGCTCGTTAGATAAAAATTCTCTTTTATGGGGTCTTTAAAAAGTTCTCTTTTGTCAAATCAATGTATTTTATTATGGGAGTAGAGGTCAAGAGAGAAGAATTCAATGCAGTGATTATCCTCCAAATCTATTTTAAAAGGAGAGATAAACTTATTGCCTTGATTGAACAGATTCCAAGTCCTCCTTATTGAACTGGAAGAAAAAGAATATCTTTACTATAGAAATGAATTTTCTATTTATCTCCTAAAAAGCCCCAAAAGAAATTAATACACTAGCTATTGATAACATCCTAAATTTTAATCCTAGGGTTTAGTGTTAATTAAGTAACAATTTTATGTAAAAATTAAGTAATTAGGTGATTAATTATTAATTAAATCTTTGAGAGATTATGGATGAGGTTTAAGAGTAGTTTAATTATTGTATTCAAGGTTATATATATTGGAAGTGAGAAATATTGGAACAAGATATGAAAATGTAGGAAAAGTGAAAGGGAGTTTAAGGTCCAGTGCTCAAATAAGGGCCCAAGTTGTGGGTAAAGGCAAAGAGCCTGAGTGCCTAAGGGCTCAAATTAGCACCTAGCCCACATGTCACAAATTTTATAAAAGAAGGAGCTCATTGCTTGAAAATCAGAGGAAAATGATAGGGAAAATGTTTGGGCTCTACTAGGGTTTATATCTCCATTCTATTAAGGGTGTTTTCAAGCTTCCTAACACCCAAGTAGGGGTGTAAATAGTCTAGGCCCTTTTCAGGGGCCTACAACCTAGCCTATTTGAGGCCTGGTAAAGCCTAGCCTGTTTAGCAAAGAGGCCAAGCTAAAGGCCTATTTGGAGGCTTACTTGCTTAAACAAGTAAGGTTTTTTTCCTTGAGGCTTGGCTTGCTAGCCTGCAGGTCTAACCTGTTTAACACATATATATTATTTACTTTTATATATATTTATAAATTTTAATTTGAGACTAGCAAGCTAGGCTTTGAAATTATATATATATATATATATATAGGCTTTAAAGCATACCAACAGCTTACATTTATATAGGTTTTAGTAGGTTCAAAGCCTAATTTTGGCCTTCAATGCCTACAATATACGCCTTTTTTAAAGGACTATATTGTTAGTAAGCCTTTAAAAAGGCTTAAGGACTAAAAAACCTACATTCAGGCTCAGGCCTAGGCTTAGCTTTAAATTCTCAATGTAGGCTTAAGCCTATTTAGCTAAAGCCTAGCCTGGCTTGGCCTGTTTCCACCCCTACACCTAAATAAGTAATCTAGACTTGATTTATACCTTTCTCTTTGTTAGATATGATTAGTTTTGATAATGTCAAATTTAGGTGCCAAATATTAAGAGTAAAAAGTTTGCATAATGTATTTATCTTATACTTTGACTAACTACTATATTTAATGTGAAATATATTGTAGATTAGTCAAGTAAAGGAAGAAGATATCAATTTAGAATATGGAGATTGATCAAGAGGAAGAGAAGAAGTCAAGAAAAGAAAGAAGTTATTGAGCTAGATTGTGGAGAATGATCATCAAGAGGAGGAAAAAGAAGAAGAAAGATTGAATTAGTCATATTAATCAAAGAAAAGAAAGAAGCTATCTAATGAAGAAATGATGTTATGTAAAAAGAAGAAGAGATTGTAGATATTACTTAGAAAAACTAAGGAGTTATCAAAAGGATTGTGGAGAATAATCATGAAGAATAAGAAGAAAATATATTGAAGAAAGAAGAACTTGCAAGATATAATGAGAATATTAAGATTCAAGATCTTATATGTGATATTGGAGATCTATATAGTCAAATGTAAGTTGGAATGGTGTTAAGATTCCTTATATAGAAGTTATACCAACTTCCCTCGATTGGCACCTTCATAGATGAATTTTTTATGATCACTCAAGTGACCACTCTATTTTGCTCTGTTTTCATTTAGCCGATAGAGGTCTAGTAGTTTGGTCATATCTCTCAAATCATAACTCTTATTGAGGTAAAACTTGTTTCATATGAAACTATCCAAATTCAACGCAATAACACCATGGTGACTCTGACAGTGATTTTATTTGTGGAATATTTTCTCTAAATAAATCACTCAAGTGATATGCTCTAAATCTTATCACTTTCATATCACCATAATAAAGTTAGCTAGCGATCAATTTTCTGAAAAGATCATCAAAGTTTCTAAAGTTTTTATCTTACATCCAATTCACCCCTTATTAGGTGTTAGTCAGATCTAACACCCTTTTGATATTCCAAATTTTTAACTATTTGAATTTTAGGATTTTCGATAATTTCAAAATGGGTGATGATTTCACCGAATATTTTAGGTTTAAAGGAGTTATATGGAATATATTAAGTGTTTAATTGGTTTAGTTTTGGTATATTTGAGATTATATGTTATTTGGAGTTAGGGTTTAAATCTTTGAGTTAGTTTTTTTTAGATTTGATGTTTTTAGTGATTGGAAATGAGTTTTAATGGTTGAGATGTATTAATATAAGTGGGACTTGAAGTTTAATTGGTTTAGATTGGTGACTTAGCTTGATTTATGAAAATGGGTATTTTGAACTCGGAACCTTAAGTGTAAAATTGGGGATTTGAGTTAATTGGAGTAATTTATAGTTGGTAATTGGTTTAAATGAGTAAGTTGAGACATTTGACATGGAGGTTTAATATTGAGATGATTAAGTTTGAATGTTGTTAATAGTTGGGATGTTGAGAGGGACTTAGAGCCTCTCATTGCTTTGTTTAACTACTCAGTTAATCAAATACTAAATTGTAGTTATAATTGATTCTTATAGATTAATTGTGACTTGTGGTTGAACTTGAAGATTAGGGTATTGTGGTATTACATTGCCTTAATGAGAGGTAACTACTTGCTTTTTGTTGTGCATGCTTTGTATGATGTTTGTGAGTGATTTTTAACTACTTGAAACAATGAATTTGCTATTGGTTTGTGATATGAACCATGAAACTATATTTTTATGAAATTTTCTTATGTGACTTATTTTATTGAGAAATGGCTAGTGGCATAATGCTATATGAGTATATGTTGATTTATGAGATTGAAAAAATTGTCTTAATAACTTGTGAATGGTTAATGGCATGTGATAACCTATTATAATTATATCTCTTGAGTATTGATATGAGAGGGGACAATGAATATTGATATGATGGGAGGTTATTCATAGAGGAAATAAGGGGTGAATTCTTGTACAAAAGAGGAAATACAGTGGTGGGATTCTATGTGTACACTGGTTAGTCCTTGGCCCATTTATATTTAGTAGCATATTGACACCCCACTAATACATTAGAGGGGGAACCCATGGTCCAATCTTGTGGATTTTGGTTGGTCCATATCACTTGATTGGTGAGCTTGTTGAGTTAAACTACTAGTCTCATAGGTAAGTAACAACCCACTGGTTCAACTAGAAGAAATGAAGCGAGAGGAAATAAGGGTGGTTAGAGATCAAATTTTTGTGTATTGATTTTCATACACCTATGTGATAAATATGAGAAAGAGATTATGTTATTGTAAATAGATATACATGCAATCATGTGACATTTATGATAATGCTATCAATTTGTAACTATCTCACTTAACACCTCACAAGCACTTACTTGTATGTCTAATGAGATGGATTGTTGATTACTGAGGATTTTGTTTCAACCCATTAATTTAACATTTTTCTATGTGCTAGTTCCCATAAATGTCTAATAGGGAAGACTTTAGAAGCTTAAGCTATTTCTACTAAGAGTAGTGCTTCTATCTTTTTGTTTTATGTTGAATTATTATATATCAGTTCATTAGGGCTCATCTTGCATACTTTGATTTACTTGAAGATTTTATGCATTAACTCTATACTTTTGATTTTTAGTTACTGGATCACTCTTAATGATTTTAGGTGGCCTAGAGGCCTTAATATTGTATTTTAAACTTGTAGATCCACACATTGGTTGACTTGGATATTTTGTTAAGTGATAAAGTATTATTCAGTTAAAAAGTTTGGGCTTGATGGTGAATGTTTATTTTGGGTTTCGAGGAGTTCAAAGCCTAATTATGTGCTTAAATTATTGTTAAGGGGTTTTTTTCTTTTAATCACAATATTCCTTTTGAAAAGTAAGTTTTAAGTTTTTCAATCATGGTTAATTTGTTTTGATAATCAATACACTTTCATAACCAAGATAGTGTTTGGATGAATAATTTGGTTAAATACTAAGTTATTATCGTTTGAAGGAAAAGATCTTATGATCTTGTCACAAACATGGAGAGGTAGCTTAACAAATGATAAAATGTAAATATTGCAGCAGATAAAACAAATTTGATTAAAGACAGACAACTAGTCTAGAATAAAAACTTTTCCTTCCAAGAAGAGGTTTTATTTTCAATAGAAGAAAGGACTTGATGATAGATTGGAGATTTGTGTTTCCAGGATCAATCCGAGTTTCCAAGTATTTGCTAAGTCTGGATGAAAAATGAATACCAAGCTCATAAGAGAAATGAAGTTTATCTACATGAGAAACATTCAAACTAAATATAAGTGTAGACTTGGATTTATTTATTTCTTGACTGACCTTTAACAATATAGTTTAAAGCTATCTTGAGAGCTTGAAGCTCTTTTTAGTACTTTCAATGAAAAAGATAGAATCATCTATATATAAAATATAGGAGATTCATTGAGTATCTTGACAAATCTTGACACTTTTCCATTCTTTCCCAACTTCCATTTAATGAATAAGGCATGCCAAAATATTAGCTAAGAGAATTTAAAGGTATAGTGATAAAGGATCTCCTGCCTTACTTCACAGTTGGGAGTAATAGAACAAGCTAGATGGCCATTAAAAAGTATCTAATATTCAACTATGGAGATATATTGATATTTGAAATTAACTAATTTAGAAGGAAAGCTCATTTTCTGAAAAATAGTTGCAATGAAATTCCATGATACTCTATCAAATGCTTTAGAGAAATCTACCTTCAATGTAGCTAATTTTTCCTTCTGGCATGAGCAGAGTGCATCTGATTCATAAGACCAGCTTCTAGTAATATATTATCAAATATCATATGTCCCTTGATAAATGTAATTTGGTTAGGCCAATTAATTGATCATAAGGTTGTTTTAATTTGTTGCAAAGCACATTTGAGATAACTTTGTAGGAAACGTTACTTAGACTAATTCGCCTAAAATCTCTCATATATTGAGGTCTGCGAGACTTAGGAATCAAAATTATATTCACTTTATTTAAAGCCCTAATCATATGTTCAATTTTCCAAAAGAGGAGACCATGACAAATAAGTCACTTGAGACTAAGTCCATAAGACCTGGAGCATTATCTCTAAGTAAACAAAAAACAGCTTCTTTAACTTTAAGGACAAAAATGGGGGGAAATTAATGATTCAATTTGAGAGCTTGAAAGGGTTGGTATGCTTAGTTGATCCAAAGATAGTAAAATGTTATGAATAGAATATAGATTATGACCTAGATATATTTGACCAAAATGATGAGAGGCCATACCAGTGAGCTCCAGAGCATTATTCATCCAATTACAGTCATCTTTTCTCAAACTTATAATATGATATTTGGAGGCTCCTATATTGACCATAGCATGGAAAAATTTGATATTATGTTCACCCTCTTG
This sequence comes from Albizia julibrissin, assembly GCA_037074505.1. Taxonomy (NCBI): domain Eukaryota; kingdom Viridiplantae; phylum Streptophyta; class Magnoliopsida; order Fabales; family Fabaceae; genus Albizia; species Albizia julibrissin. The sequence continues at coordinate 29,713,979 of CM073485.1, forward strand.
CTAGGATTTTGATTTAGCTAAATGAGCCCAAAAACTAGCTTCTCAATCATAAAGAAATTCAAGTTGATATTTAACTTGATGGAATTTCGCTACTAGAGATATGTGTTAGAACTAGCTGACACTCAAGAGGGGGTAAATTAGGTGTATGATAAGAAAGTCTGAACTTTTAAAATCTTTTCACAGATTGTTCACTTAGTATATATGGAAGTAGCTATTATGTAAATTATATATGCTGGAAATATAAAAGCTTAGAGAAGAAAAGATGTAAACTGTGTTTTATCCTGGTTCGGTCTAATCCACGATGACCTACGTCCAGTCCCCAGGCTCCTCCTGAAATTTCCAATCCACTACCTTCTTGTTTAACCGGGCATAAGAAAAACCTTTACAAAACTTACAAGAGTTACTCCCCCTTATACACTGTAAGGTTAACTCCCTTTTACGGCAAGTCAAGCAAAGCAATCCCAAGGACCTTTCTCTCTTGCTTACCCGTGTAAGTCTTACGAGCAGCAATGTTCTCTCCTGCTTACACCACTATAAGTCTTATAAGCAGCAAATTTCTCTACTGCTTGCACCTTGTAAGTCTTACGAGCAGAAAGTCTTACTGGCGGCTTCCCCGTAAGGTAATCAAACCTCTCAAGGTCCCTCTACCTTGAGATCACTTATAAGATACATATGAAGTGTTTACAATCTCTCTCACATAGTGGGTAAAATACTCACTGAAGTACAATCAAATAATCTCACTCTCCAAATACATGATATAGAAAACAGATAATCACATAGAGTATGTGAGGCGGAAGACTTATGATAACAGCATGTTGGCGTAGTTGAGTTCTCTTGTTTCTGTTCGCTGTAGTCTTTTTCTGTAAATCTCTATCTCTTCTTCTTAAATGCTTCGGTTTATATAAGATAGGTTGAAAGCCATTGGAGCATTCAAATATTTTCCCGTTGTAAGCCGATCGTGTGCTCAGACAAAAAGTTCAACGGTTATACCCATTGATCGTGGTGCTCTGACAGATGTAATAGTATTATTTTTCTTTTTTCACGTTAATAGTTATTTTTGAATATTGCTGCTGCCCACGATTAATTATCGTTGACTGTTGTTTAGTTACTTGTCATATGCATGGTAGTGGAGTACACTTGTAATACACTTAGGAAATAGACGTTAGAACACATCACTCGGGTGATTACAAACTTCATTGGCAGTGAATTCTAAAAACTAAAGAATCACTGGAAGTGATTTTGATTTCACTGGAGGTGATTCTCAGAAAGTAATATTCTACTAGCGGTGATCAGCATCCCTCAAGTGTAGCTCAAGATCCCTGGAGTGATTTCCATGATTCTGTTAAGAACAGTGAATCACTCTAGCTATCAATAAATTCTCTGGTAGTAAATTCTGATTCTCTTGCAGTGATTTTAGTGTTACTGGGAGTGATTCAGATTCGCTGGTGGAAATTGATATTTTCTGGTGGTGCACTGTAAGCGATTCTGAGAAAATCCTATATAACTAGCAATGATCTTGATTTCCAGAGATGGTTTTAATTCACTAACAATGGTTTTAACAAACACAATATATTACTGGCAGTGCATAGCATGATCACTGGAGCTGATTCTGAGTGATTCTGATTTACTGTCACTGGAACTGATTCTTACATAGTGAAGAGTGCACTGAGTGATCATAGATGCTGACAAAAGTAAAACTGACAAAACTTCATATCAATTGATCTTGGAAGGTCTCTAGAAGTGATCTGCAAAATCAACACAGTCACTTGATTGGATATTATCTGACAGAAAGTGAACTGAGGCATTTGATATCCAGTGGGAGTGATCTTGGTTTCATCGGAGGTGATTCAGATTCTCTGGAATTTTTCTTGCAGTGATTTGGCTTGCACTGGAAGTGATTCTGAAAAATCTCATATCACTCGAGTAATTTCGGTATCACTGGAAGTGAAATTACAAAAAAGAAATTTTTCTTGCAGTGATTTGGCTTGCATTGGAAGTGATTTTCAAAATCAACAGAATCACTCGAGTGAATTGGATGTACTAGAAGTGTTTTTCAGCACAGTGAAAATTTTCGGGAGTGATCTAATAGTCCACTGGAACTGATATGCAGAATAAGCTATATCACTCGAGTGAATTCTGGAATCACTCAAGTGATCTACAATTTCTGGCATATCACTCGAGTGATTGCTAAAAATCACTCGAGTGATCTGTTGTTCAGATCACTTTAACTCTTTGTTGTGTTTCCAATTCTTCAGTAAACAGGGGTAAACTTCCAGATGACATAAATCTTCGAATATAACTCTAAAATTGTCATATTATTTATCAATGGAAATATATTTATTTCTAGTTTCATATGCCACTAGTTTCAGCTCAATCGAATTTGTGGTTTGAGAGTTATGTCTAAAATACCAAACCTGTTCTAGAAAGTGATGCTGATATGAAGGCCAAATTCAAACACTTATATCTCCTTCATATGAACTCCTTAGATGTTAGTTCTAGTTTCAAAATGACGCATTAGAAGTCTAGTTTCATATGCAACTAGTTTTGTCTCAATCAGAGTTATATTTTGAGAGATATGATTGAATTACCAGACCTCGCTCAGTTGGACGGAAAACAGAGCATAAAAATTCAAAGATCACTCGAGTGAATAGTGACTCACTCCAAGAATTTTTCCCTATTTCCAGAATCACTCGAGTGATTCTGAAAATCACTCAAGTGATTATTAAAATACTCGATGCTACAATTGCTACAGTGCCATACGCTACAGTACCGTATGCTACAGTGTCAATTGCTACAGTCCATAGAACTTGAATCTTCATATTTTTCATTAATTCTTGCAAGTTCTTCATTCCTCAATTTCTTTCTTCCATTGCTTGACTAATCTATAATATATGCAATATTAAATATAGTAGTTAGTCAATGTAAGAGATAAGTATATTATGAAAACTTTTGCTCTCTTAATATTTGACATCTATATTTGTCATCATCAAAACTAACCATATCTAATAGTATGAGGAGGAGCAGATGAATCAAGTGAACTTGATAGTAGTTGAAGGTGATTCTAAAAAACTTGAAGTAATAAGATAGATTCTAACATGTAGTTTACTCCAATTGGAAAGGGAGAAGAGAGTATGAGACAATTTGAAATATAGATTATAACTCGAAGATCTGGGGACATATTGTTGCCAATTTCGCTTGAATATTTTCTTACACTTTTTAAAGAAATACCAAAAAGATTCAAATTTCTTTTGTCTATAAGGGTTCCATGTAACTTCAGAAGAGAACAAGATGGGACAATGGTTTGAAGCTGTTATGCATAAAGTTTGAACCAAGGAAGATGGAAATTGCTACATCCAAGATAAATTGCAAAAAGCTCTATCAAGTCTTTCCATAACAAGGCTAGAGCCATATCTATCATTTGACCATGTAAATGTTGGCCTAACTAAAATGAATTAATCAAATTAGCATTGTTAATGCAACTTAAAAAAGCTACTACTCCAAATGAGATACCAACAGAACTGAGTTTATCAGAGTGAGATATAATTTCATTAAAACCATCAATAAGAAGCTAATATAGGTCAACCGAAGGCACAATAGATTGAATCCAGTCCTACAAAATAAAATGAAGGTGAAATTGAGGGGACCATAGGCAAAAGAAACATAATATCAAGGGGACATTCCATTATTTGTAACTTTATAGTAATAAAGGTAAGGACTAACATCTAGAACTTACACAACAAAAGCATCCTTCTATGCAATAATTGTTCCCCTCCCTTCCTAATGGCATTATTGCCTGTATAACTTGAATATCCCCTAGCTATTGAAGGGGATGAAGTAGAAGACATGTCAAGCTTGGTTTCATATAAGCAAATAAAATCAAGAGCATGCTTTCCAATCAACTGTTTATATTTATGAACTATCATGACCTTACAAAAGCCACAACAGTTCCAACTTAGTTCTCATGGTTGTTGGGGAAGCTTTCCATAGACAGCTTCCTTTGCCATTTTAGTAACATAAGGATGATTTAAGGTCTTTAGATGCTTTAGAACTCCTTAGACTGAGAAAATCACTTTAGGTTTTTGCTTTTTTGTAGATAAGCTATGAAGATAAGCATAAAAGAAACGAAGCTCATGGCCCTTATTGAGGTCAAAATTTCTCTGGTTGTTGCCACCTATACCTAAGAACCATTCCACTCCATAAACATCAACACCACCTTCCTTTTAAGATTTCTCTTTAAGCTTAGCTAAATTCTCAGAAAATTTAGGAGCTTTAATCAAGAAGCCAATAACACTAGTGACAAAAACATCACTTAAGGAATATTTAACTCATTTACAATGTAATGAATCACCTTCATTTGCATATGCTTTCCGATCACGCTTATAAGAGCATCTACAATGCTTTGGAATCAAGGACCCATAACCTTCTAAATCATGAGACAACCATATTGTGATACTGTGCATCCACTTCCTCTTATTTAAACCTTTCTCCATACTCTCACATAAAGCTTTACAAGTTTATGACATAACAATTGGCACTTGAAGCCCACCCTCAATAACGGAGTGATATAAGGAATTCAGAAGGTTTCTATTATCATTACCCTTATCATTAGTCTCAAATGCATCAACTAGAAAAGATGAATAAGTACCATCATACTGAGGAGATCCCTTTTATCATGAAGAGTATATTTTTTAGCAGTATTACATTGAACTTGCTCATCCTTATAAATGTGATCCAAATTCAAAGGCTGATCACTTCTAACCAAATCGTTAGTATGAGAAAAATAAAGGACTATAGTAAAAAAGCTTTACCGGACTAAAATCTTTAACATAAAAGCAACCATTATGAGCCCAGATTTTGATAGACTCTAATATTTTCCTTCTTGCATGAATCCATCTTAGGTCAAGTAAACAAAAAATGACTTGATTCATGAGAAAATTTGCACCCAAACCAATTAAAGTTTTGTTTCATTGTATCCATTCTTTCTCTCAACTTATTTGAAGACAATAAAAAATCATATTCAATATGCCCAACCCTCCCATAGTTCCAACATATTTTAAAAATTCTCTCATACCTACTCTCAATCCAAACACATCTCCCATTATCTAACTAAATAAAAACTACCGAAGGGAACAGAAGAAATAAATCAATTTTAACTTTAATTCTAAAAAAAAATATAATTATGACATCTCCCAAATGATCATTAAACTCTAAAAATTCACTAAACATATTTTCAACTTCCAAATTGAAATATTCTAAAGGTAGACCCCAAATTTGAATTCATACAGGGATGTTTTGAAGACATATCTCTTTAAGCATTTGGTTAGATTTCCCTTCTATAGGGTAAAGAAGCAAGTTATTCAATACCTAAGGTCCACCATATAAAGCAAAGCTTTGCTTTTCCTCTCATTCAAAATGGATGAGAAAACAATTATCTCTTTTGCAAACCGCAACAACTTTACCATGCAAGTGCCAAATCACTTCTAATATGGCTTGTAAGCTTCAAATAGACTTATTTTTCTTGTCTATGAGTACACCCTAGATGCATTCATCTACAAAACCACATTTTTTTTAAGTAAAGGCTAATTCAAATCTATGATAGAAACATATTAGAAAGCACCTAGAAAAGAAAAGAAGCACACCATCCATAAATATTGAAAATCACAACCAGTTATAAAGAACCCAAAAGAATTGCCAACTAGCTAGATCAAATAATCCAAAATTTAAACCAAATAAATTATAGAAGCATTATCAAATCCAAGAAGATATGAAAAAGCAACTAGAAAAGCCAAACAGTCAAACAAAACAACAGTTGTATCCAAGGAAGATAATAAGTTTGGTACGGTGGAATTTGTGTGATGGAAATGGAAATGGAATTAAAATCCATTTCATATGTCTATTTGGTTTACATAAATTTGGCCTCTATGTTCAAATGAATTCCATCAAAATGGGCTGATTTGAATTTCATACCAAAACCTATGGAAATGAGATGGGTTCTTTGGAGGCCATATTTTTTGGACTAAAATATCCTCAGTTATGAAATTTCTGGACACTTTTACCCTTATTCTATTTATAAGGCAAACCCTAGAGCATAATTTGAAATTGTGATCCATTACAGAGAAGAGAAAGATGACACTCTTAAACCCTAGTTTGAATTTGACATAAAAGACTATGGTAGATGACACATGATGTAATAAAGCAGTCAATAATGCTAGAAAAGTGTTCAGCAGTAAGTGTTATATGCTCTTCTTCTACAAATTTTGTTGTAACATTTGAAAAATACTATTGTCAATTGATAATAATATATAAAAACAAAAGAGATCTAGAGAGGCAGTTAAGTGAAGTCTTTTCATGACTTATGTAATATCATGAATTTTAGGCCTAGAGACTTGATAATAAGCCTATATTAGGCAGACGACTTAGCCAAGTTTGAGAAGAGCCCCAAGAATGATGAGAGATAGAAAGACTCTCGAGGACTATGTGATTCAGCCTTACTGGGTAGTGGGCCTAGTATGCGTAGGTAGTAGGATCAAAGTATCAGTGCATATGTGTACATGACACATATATTATGCCATTAAGTTGGTAGAAATATGCCACCCAGATATGTCATGAGATATGTGACTGATTGGTTGAGCAAAATATGCCGGTATATATGTACACATGGCATTTTTAACGCAGTCATGTGTAACCTGCGTTTTTGGAAATAACATAGGTATGTGGCGCTATGCGCCACCTACACACACACTCTGACCTGGCATCATTTGGTGGGCCTTGATATGCGTGTCATAGTCCTGAGTAAGGCCCAAGTGGAATCCCAAGTAAGCACCGATAAAGTAACTTTATGAAAGTAGCTTCAATAAAGCAAGCAATCATGACACAACTTTTGTGTTGGATGAATAAGAGAGTAACAAGTGTCCTCTCATCATGACAAAGTATAAAGTTCCTTTTACATTGGCTTGCCAAAAAGGTGACAAGTGTCCTTCATGATGAGGGTTACTTTTTTCCTTTTGAGGTGGTACTCTAGGAAGATGATACCTAGCATCTGAGTCTGGGGAATCCACCGGTCTCCTGCCTGGTCGCGTACTTACTTCTCGAACACCGAACCTAGGAGTCAGGGAAATTTTTCAGGCCTATCTTTCCCCTGACATGAAAAAAGTGACATCTGAGAGAGAGAGAAAGAAGACAAATAGCTTGAGGACACATGGCAATCTTGAGTTCACATCTTGTGATACTTGGTACACTAGGAGAACATCAAATTACAAGAAGAAATCACAACATTCCATCCCTTTTTATTAGGATTTTTGACCATCCATAGGAAATAGAAATAAAAATGAGAAAAATGGAAGAGGAAAGAGAAATGATGAATAGTGAAATCCTCAGAGTTTTGGAGCCGATTCCAACCCTGAATCATCGTTTCCGGCCAGTAAGTCCTTCATAAACATTGTTCTACTCACTGAGAGCTTTCTTTATATGGTCTCAGTTTTTTAATCAGTGGTGTTTTGTGACATCTAGTTAGACAGAATATTGGCGGAGTTCCAAATCGGTTGTAGAGACACGAAGAGGTAAGCGTAGGCTTCGCTTTGAACTGATGAAGTTGTGATTTTGTCGAGATTTTGTAGATTCTTGGGAGGCCTAAAATTTTGGCCAAAAGGTGTTTTTAATGTATTTAATAGATTCTACAAGAAAAATTGTGTGGCAATAGCCCCCAGCTATAGTCTTAAATGAATCGGAATGAAAAACCAAAAGTTGGGATTTTTGTTTGCCAGATTTTGTTTTCTGGAGGCATTTAATTTGTGATGAGTTTTTAATTAACTAAATGTTATCCAATAGCCATGAAACTTTTCAAAATTAAATTAGACATTATAATCTTTAATTTTATATATAATACATGTCATTTAGATTTGTAGATTGTGATATATGAATTTTTAAAGTTAGGCATTGAATCTGTAATGTTTTCTAGATCAATTGTGTTGTTTGATGATTCTAGGAAAGTTATCCATATAATTGTAAATATTTAATATTTTTCTCTAAAACTAGACTTAAAGAGGGCCACATAGGATTTTGAATCATCCCATTTGGAGTTCTAGAGATTAAGTTATGAATTTTAGAAGTCAGGCCATTAAAACTAGGGTGATTCTATGGAAGTAAGGATAAAATGAGAATTCTGAAACTGTGCGTTTCTAGGTGGTAATATGATCCATTTTTCCCATAAAATATAATTAATAAGGACCTAGGTCTTTGAACCACCTAATTTGAACATTTGTAGAAAAAGATATGAATTTTCAAAGTTTGTTGAAAATTCTGCCAACTATTGGAAATTGTGCGAAAATAAGAAAGTAATGGCATTTAAGGTAATTTGAAACAAGTATGGGCCCAAAGAATAGAGACAAGTCCTAGAGACTAAAGTAGCCCATTGGACATTTATTTTTCATAGCTCTAATGATATGCCCATTTATCTAGGGTCATGGATGACAAAGAAGAGGCAATGGAAGCAACTTCAGTTATTAGAAGAAAAGGTACAAAAGGGGACTCAAAGATAAAAGGTAGTGAACTTACCTAACCTGTATATATTTGATATGTATCTTTGTGTATTGATTTATATAACTGTTTTGCCCAATTGTGTTGAGCATATTTGATTGATTGAAACTTTGATATATTTATGCTATGGTCATGAGTATGTTGTAACATTGAACATTCAGATATGTCATTATATTGGTATGAAATTATGTAAGGCAAGTGTGTTATGCATTAAATATAGGGTTAAGGTACAGATTTAACAATGAAGTTTTAAACAAGGGGCGCCAGGCACAATTATGTTTTAAAGGAGGCAAAAATACATATAAGGAATTAAAAATGGAGCACCCAGCACAAAATCGTTAACTTGCTCATAACGTCCGTTAGGTTTAATTAAAAATGGAGTAACATTGCACGTTTGGAAGATCAATTGCATACAACGGAAGATCCTTTGCACATCATAGATATCTTGATCCTTCTGCACATAGGTGGTAAATCTATTACACACAATAGAAGATCCTTGGCACATTATCAAAGATCCTTGGCATATATCGTGGATGATCCTTGGGCACACACAGAAGGTCATTTGCACGTCATGCAAGATACATTGCACATGTGTAAGATCTAATACACATAAGGGAAGAACATTTACATATCATGGAAGACACATTGTAAATGTGGAAGATCGATTGTACACAATAGAAGATCCTTGGCACATCATGGATCATCATTTACACATATCGTGGATGATCATTTAGCACATAGGAAAAAGATCCATTACACATAACGGAAGATCCTTCACACATCATGGAAGCATCATGATATGCAAAGGATCTTCGATTATGTGCAATTAATCTTCCACATATGCAATGTTGCTCCATTTTCAATTACACCTAACGGACGTTATGAGCAAGTTAACGTTTTTGTGCTGGGTACTCCATTTTTAATTCCTCATGTGTATTTTTTCTTCCTTTAAAACATAATTGTGCTTGATGCCCTTTGATTAAAACTTCATTGTTAAATCTGCACCTTAACCCTTAAATATATATATCTTACATGCATAGTGATATTGTTTGCTACTGAGATTCTCCCGAATCTCACCCTCCCCCAACCAACCATTTAGGCAAGTGAGCACAAGAAAGGAGTGCAGGACGATGCAGCTGAAGAAGAAGTTGCGGATGAAGAGTTGATGAATTATTATGTGCTGTTACGTTATGTATTAACATTTTATGTGGTTAATTGCATAACCCGCATGACAAAGGTATTAATTATTCGAGTGCGTTAAATGAACTAGGAATTGATAAGTAGAGGAATTGATAAGCCGAGAAAAACCTTGATAATAATAAATGGAAGAATTGAAAAGTTAAAGTGAATAGTAACACCATGAATAAAGTTAATTAATCTGGTAAATATGGTTTTACAAAATGAACAATGCCCTTAAGAATAAGGGTGTAAGTTTTTCACTGAGCGCTTTATTTATTGGTTCTCCTGAGCCATAATAATAAAGTTAATACTTCCGATATATAATAAAGGGGCATAAGTAACAGGTATTACAACTTGGGTTGCTTTTGAACATAAGGTCTTAAAGCTCTCATCCATAACAAATGTTGCAAGGTAAATAACTAAATCACCAAGAAAGATATAGCCACCATAGTTCATTAATAAGTCATAAGCCACCATACCTAAATACTTATATGTAATTTGTCAAGAAATTATTGTTGCTTACATTATTAGATTTTTTTTAAAAATCCTAGAATATTTTTTTATAGAATAGATGCAATATCTTTTCTTTATATTTCCTTTCATGATGTAAATATCCTTTATATCTATATTTTAAGTATGTAAACATTTCCTTTGTTTCTATACCGAATTTTTGGATTTGTTCTTATATTCGTGTTATATATATACATACAGTCATAGATCTTAATAGAAGACAACTGATTGTGCATCTATTTTTATGGTGGCTTCAAGCTCTATTTACTATGAACCAATGTTTTATGAGCATATGTATCTCCATTGCTTAATGTAGACAACAAATTGTTCATAAGCCATACTCATTGGATTTTTATACTAGGAGGGTTTACCTTTGAAATCTAATTTATACTAGTGATATGACTTGTTTTAATCAAATTAGAATGAATAAGGGTACTTTTAACAAGCTTTGTCTTATGCTTGATATAAAAGGAGGTTTGAAACCTACTCAAAACATGTTGATTGATGAAAAAGTTGCAATGTTTCTCTACATCCTAACATATCATCAAAAGAATAGAGTTATACAGTTCTAATTTGGGAGGTCTAGTTGTGACACCTCATTTCCTAAAACTACGGTAGAGTACCAATTAGCTTATACTCACCGAATTTAAAACATCAGAGTTGCTAAATGCTAGAACTTCATACAATATCTCTGTCAGATATTGATGAAAGATATGGTTCATGTAGTCCATAAATACCACTGGTGCATTGACCACCCCAAAAGGCATCACTAAAAACTCATAGTATCCATACCGAGTTCAAAAAATAGTCTTCGGTATGTCCTCTTCCTTTACTCGCAACTGATGATACCCTGACCTCAGATCAATCTTCAAGAATATGCTCGCTCCAGATAGTTGATCTAGAAGGTCGTCAATATGAGGAAGTGGGTACTTGTTCTTGACGGTTACCTTGTTCAATTCCCTATAATCAATACATAATCACAGAGTTTCATCTTTCTTCTTAACAAACAATACCGACTCTCCCCACGGTGACACACTGGGTCGTATAAACCCTTTCTCAAGCAATTCTTCAATTTGCTTTTTCAACTCAGCCATGTCATTCGGAGCCATTCGATATGGAGCTTTTGATATAGACCCCGCTCCAGGCATAATCTCGATTGCAAATTCAACTTCTCTTTCCAGAGGTATACCACTCAGGTCATCTTGAAACACCTCAGGAAACTCTCATACAATTGGGATATCCTTCAGAACCATTTCCATATCTACTTACACAAAAAAGAATACTACATACCCCTGACATCCTCTTCTGAGACATTTCTAGCTTCTGCCAATGAGAGGAAATTCAAACTGACATCTCTATGGCTAGACTCTTACGGAGTAGGATATATAATCCTCTTGTTTCCAAAATCTACCAGCACATTATTTGCCGTAAGCTATTCAAAACCCAATATAACTTCGAGTCTTTAGAGTGAAAAACATATCAAATCCACTGTAGATTCATATCCCTCGACATTTATAACACAATTCAAGCAAACATTAGTAGTCAAGGTTTTAATACCTATCGGTGTAGATGCAGTCAAATCAAATGGTAGTTGATGCATATGCATTCCTAGGCGCTTAACATAGTCATAGGCAATAAAAAAATGACTAGCACCTAAATCATATAATACTTGCAATACACTACCATTAAGAAGAACTTTACCTTGAACTAACTCTGGGGACTCCTTCGCTTCTTCTCGAGTTAAAGCAAATACTCGTCCCTGACTTTGCTGTCTAGGCTCGGTAGGTCGTGGTGCTGCTTGTTGAGGACAATTTATTGATAAATGGCCTAGCTTCTGGCAGGCCTAACAAATCACTTGGCTTGTAGGAACATTGCACCATCATCCCGGATGATATTTACCACACCGAGCACACATCTGAGACGTTGAGGGTTTTCATCCACCACGATTTCCAGACCAAAAGGGCCTTTTATTGCCTCTCTTTTGCGGAAAACCTTGTCCTCTTCGTTTTTATGAAGTCTCACCATGACTGGATCCACCTCTCTGGCTCATACTCTTGTTAACTTGTACCCTTTTTAAATTCCCTTTTGTAAGTCGGCATGCTTCCACAGCCTTGTTAAACTTTTTGAATTACTGGGAAACCAACTTCTCTTCCATCTCAGATTTTAGTCCTCCAATGAGCATATCCGAGCTCCACTTCTCATCATTCTTAAGATTCAAGTAGGAGGAATAGCGAGACAGTCAAATAAACCGAGACAAATATGAATCGAAGGTCTCATTATCACCTTGATGGATTGCCAGAAATTCTTTCTCTTTTTCAATTCTTACTGACCTCAGAAAATACTTCTCATAGAAATTTTCTTGAAACAGTTCCCATGTCAAAGGGATATTCTGAGCGCGTATCAGCAACGTTGTATTCTTCCACCAATCATCAGCATCACCTACTAGCTTATAAATTATCATCATGGCTTTCATCTCTGTCGAGCATCCAGCACCTCGAAGATTTTCTCAAGATGATTGATCTAATTCTCCGCAGCTTGCGGGTTAAATCTCCCATGGAATGCCTCAAGCTAGTACTTAATAAACTTTAGCATCCAGTATTGGACCATGTTCTCATCTAATTCTTGAACAATAGGAACATCCATGTTCACTTCATGTGATTGCGATGGCTCGTCGTGAGATGACTATTCCTCATTTGTATCCCCTTCTGATTGGTTCCCTTCAGGTTGATTTCCATCAAGGGGATTCCCTTCCGGATTATTCCCTTCAAGGGGTGCCTCATCTGTATTTCGTATTTCCCTTAGTTCCCTGACTTCTTCTTGTAAGTCCTGAATCATAGTCTGTTGTTGAGCCAGCATGGTAAAAACTTGTTGCATCATATTAGGCTCTAGATTATTCTTAGGTTCAGGATTTTGTGGCACATTCTTCTTTGGACTACCTCATCCTATTGTTCCTTTTCACTATTATAAGGAACACCATGTCAATGTCATATCAATACTTATATGTACATACAACTTTCTAAATTTTATATACTAACATACATCAATCACATGTACTCAAACAACTTAGTATTCATATCAAAAGGAAATATGTTCTTCAACATAATTAGTTATATGTACAACAAGTAGCTTATCATTTACATCAAAATAAGTCCATACTACCTTACTGAGCATACTCTCATCTTTTACTCTTTATGCATATTAATCACCACATACATAATAATATGCTCAATGAAAGGTAAAAACTCAAAGGGACCCATGATTACAATCTCATTTTTCTTCTTGACCCAAGAAGTGAAATCAGGAAGATAGACTAATGTGGTTCGGATCCAAACGTCATCGTCCATCATTAGCTCTAACTCTTCTCTTTGCTCATATAGTTTTTGCACTGACTCCAAGAATGTTGTATACTGCATTGTGGGAGTGAAGAATTTTGTAAAAGCTGTCATATATAGGTCCTTCAATTGCTCCCATAACTCGTCACTTGGATGTGGATCAAAAGTTAACTTCTCCAATGGGGCATCTGACTCCACAGCTGAGTCTAGATGTTGAAAACTATCCTCCGAGTCCACATCATCTTTATCCACCACTGCGGCTTCGTCTTTAGCAATAGGACCAAAGTATACTGGCCACTTAACGCTCTTTCTACTAGTCCGTCCTATCCTTAGTCAATGTCCTCCTCTATCGAGGATCACGCCAACTCTACCTTCCAGGATCTGCTCCTCAGGCAGAGGTTGATTGACAGAAGGAAGTAAAGGCAACCTGCTTCTCTGCCTTCTTCTATCCAACTTATCTCTCTTCTTGATAATCATAGGAGCTGGTGAGCTCTTACGAGCAGTTCGTCTTACTCTTGACATTCCCACTTTTTCTGTATACCACTGTATCATAATCCATACTGCAATGATAATCAAATAGTGGTAAGATACTTCACAAGAAGATGGTCAAAATAAATAAGGTATAATGTATCAAAACCCTTAAAGAAACATTGCACAAGACACACTTCATTTTCATTATCATCACTACAAAACTCGAGTTTGAGAAAATGCACTTGAGTTCTGCCCCTTCACTCGAGTTCCCTCAAACCCACTCGAGTTCAACAACGTTTCCCCATTGGAATTCACCTGATTCAATCATACCAAGAGGATCCACACTCGAGTTTGACTCTAACACTCGAATTCTCTAAGGTTGCTCCACACTCGAGTCCCGAGAGTGTGAGGGAAGAAGTTTGTTCCAGAGAATCTCCCAAACTTCGACAACAAGCGTTGCACTCGAGTCAAAGAATTAGCACTTGAGTTCTAATAAAATATCATACTTGAGTTCTAAGAGTTTAGAGGAACGAGTTCATAGCCGAGAAATTCTAACACTTGAAACAACAGGCGAGCACTCGAGTTCACCATAGAGCACTTGAGTCCTTCACCAAGAGTGCACTCGAGTCTTGTGAGTTTGCCCATGAGAGTGTCTGTCTGAAATCTTGAGATTGAAATTGAAAGTCACGAACTCGAGTTCCTTCTTCCATACTTGAGTTCCCAGCCTCCACTGCACTCAAGTCACGAGAGTTACGGCTTGAAAGTTTCTATTTGTGAGTTTATTACCCAGCGAAATCCAACATGCACTTGAGTTTCCTATCCCGCACTCGAGTTCTTAGGAACTTTAGACTCGAGTTCACCTTTGAACTCTCATGAGTTTCTGCCCGAAAACACTTGATTTGTGGGAAAATACCTCTTGCACTGGAGTTCACTATTACAAACTCGAGTTCTTAGCTCAATTTCACTCGAGTTCACCCTGATACACTCGAGTTTACCAGCCATTTCCCACCTGAAACCAATTCTAAACTTTCCAAAACATCCTCATAACTATCAACCCAACTCCAACACTTCCACCACTCTTTTACCATATCTCATACCCATATTCTTAATCATCACAATCCTAATGAATGTGCATATCTCTCAAATCCAAGCAAAGGATTTCTAGCAATTACAAACTTATTGCTAAAATCTACGCTCTATGATTCTAGCAATAACCTTCGTTGCCAAAACTATTGCTTTGATACCATAAAGTGTGACACCTCATTTCCTAACACTGCGGTAGAGTACCAATTAGCTGATACTCACCGAATTTCAAACATCAGAGTTGCTAAATGCTAGAACTTCATACAATACCTCTGCCGGTTATTCACATACATGCACAATTTCATTAGATTTATTTTACAACATACACACTATCCACTTCATCTACTCCACTTCATATATAATCCAAAAACTCATAAAAGTCTTAAAATACATAACAGGAATTTGACAACCTAAACTAAGCTCTTCTGCCGCTTAGCCTCGGCTCTTCTTCATTTACCTTCTCTTTGCCCCACGAGCTCACTCCCCTGTACTGGAGATTTGTTTTTGGGAAAAAGAATGAGATTCACAGGAATCTCAATAGTAACACAATCAAACATACAAGATAACACATAAAACATGCTTTATACACAATCATCAATCAAATCATCATAACATCATTTAGTACTTTTCATGCAATTCATAAACCATACTAGCGCTAGACAAGTTTTTGGCCCTGAGCGGTACCCGCGCAAAGATAGGCCCCGGGTGATCACCCCGAATAATCTAAACATGTTAGACATTTTGTAATAATATCAAACAACACATATGCATGCTATGTCATATGAAGACGGTTACTACCAGTTGCTTCTCTATGCAACTTTCCTAATCGATCCAAGCTCGGGCAACTACTGAGGCTAGACCGATTGTCAAGTCCTGAAATCTTCAAATACCAAAAATGAGTTATTACACATCCATACATCCTTCCAAACTCATAATATTGGTAAACTTAGCATAATGATGCCAAATTACCAAAATACCCCTTAGGTCCTGATTATTAGTATTTTTCTCAAAATCATGATTTAGACCATTCCTATACATTTTCGCGTGTAGAATCCATTTTTAACTTCAAATTGGACAAATTCAAGCTCAAATGACAAAAATACCCTTGACAGCCCTTAAATAAGGCTTAATAGGGGTAATTTTTGTCATTTCACTTTCTGTGGCTTTTCTCACTTCGGGGTCAACATAGACCCTATACAATTTGGCCTCCTAAATCCAATGGAAGTATCAGAATTATCAAATTCTTATCCATTTGCCACATCCAACATAGGGAAGGGGAAATAAATTCCCAAAAAATTTATGTTGGATTCTCGTTTTCTTTAACCTGATCATCTCATTTCTACTTATAACCAATATATTAACTAGTTAGATATTCATTGGACTTGATTTGGAGATATTTACATATTATGGTTTCTTGAGTTTTCTTCAATTATCTTGTACTAAATGAACCATAATTAAGCCCAAAACAACTATATTAACAACAATCAAGCAAGAGGAACAAGTTTAGGAAGTTACCTCTTGATTTTTCTCAACTTTATCTCTCTATATGTTTTCTCTCTCTCTCTCTTCCACTAGATCTTGATTCAACTATCCAACAAGGAAATCAATGGTAGAGAGATGAGGAGGAGAGGCTAGGGAGAGATTAGAAGTCTTAGATCACAAGGTATAAGCTTCTTACCTTGAGATTGGAAGATCCCTAGCTCCTCCGTGCTTCACGTTCTTAGCTCTCATCCTTCACTCTTTCTGATTCAGTTTGATTGTGATATTATAGCTGGAAAGATGAGAACTTAATATAATGAAAAGGGTTCATTTGGTTTAATGCAAGTGGCATATTCTTATTGGTCCCAATCATCATTTTCTCAAATCAATTTCATTTCCCTTCTTTCTTCCTGGTTCAACTAAGAATTAGTATGAGAAATATAAGGGAAATCTGAATCTTCAATATCCCATTGTGCCAACTTGTAACTTGTTGACCAAGTCATTGACTTTTTGACTATTTGATCATTTTTTGACCATAATTTACCAAAATTGGTTTATTAATGATCAAGTAGTCATTTTGATCTTTTGAATTCCCATTCAACTCAAATTATTGGGTATATGAGGGAAAAAATAATTATTTCCCACTTTTTGGCAAAATTACCGTTTTACCCCTACATTTTATGATTTACAGAAATAAATCATTCTCTGCCCATTTATTCAACTTAACTCTATTTTGGCACTCAAATAAGGCCATCATTCATTTCATTTGATTTCTTGAATTTTGGTTACCATAATAGGCCTTTATCTGTATAATAATCGCCTCTTTATATCCTTATTCGGCCAATTTACGTGTAACCGGCGATTGACATATTTCCCATAAATTCTCATAAATTCATTCCTATCATTTTTTCACCATTTTATTCCTCTAAATATATGTCAAATATACACATAAATGTATTGGTAAAAAATGGGATATTACACTAGTAAAACCATAAGTCAGTGTTTTAATACTGTATTGATTGCTATGACACACTTGAGAGAGGAGCTATTAAAAATTTAAGAAACCTCAACCGATTGTGGAGGATTCAATAGACTCTAAATAGAAGTGATTCAAAGTATAGTTTCATTTAACATATAATTATGTTGATGATTTTTATAACTCATTTGAATGCACTTATAGAACAATTTAATTGTTTTTTTAAGAATTGTTTAAGTACCCTTGATGGCATACGTATTAAGGTAAAAGTACATATTATGAACAACGGAAGATATGGGAATAGAAAAAGGAGATATAACTACTAATGTACTAGGTGTTTGCTCACCCGATGCACAATTTATTTATGTCCTTACTAGTTGGGAAAGTTAAACTGCTGATGTGAGAGCTTTAGATACAATTCATAGGAGGAGCGATAGCTTGAAAGTGCCTCTAGGTTTGATAATTACAATGATTTACCTTTTAATCTTAAGTATAAGACAATATTATTTGGTTGATGTTGGATACACAAATAGTGAGGGATTCCTTGCACCCTATCAAGCACAAGCTACTATTTAAGTTAATGGAGATATGAAAGATGCCTTGTAAATGGTCATGAATGCTTTAACATGAGGCATGCATCAGCCCCTAATGTCATCGAGCTTTGCTTTAGAATCTTGAAATTACATTAGACTATCCTTAGAAGTCCTTTATTCTACCCTGTTTGAACTTATAATCGAATTGTGATGGCTTGTTGCCTCCTACATAATTTGATTCATCAATAAGGATAGGATCCTCTTAAGGACAAGGTTGATGAATTAGATATGGATAAATCTAATGTAGGTGTTCCACCAATTTTGACAATTGAGCCATCAGATGCTTGGAATAACTTTCATGAGAGCTTGACCAATGAGATGTTTGTTAATTTCAGGAGGCATATGGATAATAGAATAGTGTAATAATGGAGGTTTAATGACTTTTATATAGGAGTGTGTATTAGAGTCCTGTTATTTGTGTTATTTGTAGTTTTATATTTGGAGTATTTGAATTTGAAATGAGTGTGCTTTGTTTTTTATTATGTTCTATTACCAATGTAATGAATTTGGTTTTATATTTGCAAAGATTTTTAATTTAAATATGGATATATTTTATTGTGTTTTGATTTAAATAATGGTAGAAGAGGGATTAGCAAATAAAAAAATTCCGTGTCTGGTCAGCTAAAGAAGACAATGTGCTAGTTGCTTCACTATTACATATTTCATGAAGAAGGTGGTTTGCTTGCTGACAATGGTTTCAAGCCTAGTTTGTTAAAGCTATAGGATACTATGTTTCATGCAAAGTTAGCTAGGTGTGATTTAAAAATTTGTTCTAACATTTAGTCGCATTTGAAGACCTTAAAATTGAACTGGAAAGTTGTAAACGACATGGTGAATAGTGTCAACTCATCAAGATTTGGTTAGGATCTCGAAAGCAACTGCATTACAGCTGAAAAGGATGTCTAGGATGAGTATGTAAAGGTACTATTCTGTCATTTAAATTATATTTGAATTGAATATTTTAAATTTCAAATTAAGTTGAAAGTATGGTTTGATTATGTTATAGAGCAACAAGAGAGCTGCTCAATTCTATGGAAAACCTTTTCATCATTTGATGCACTTTGCATTATATTTGTGAAATACAAAGTTATTGGAAAAGAGACATTTTCAAGCTTACAAAATGACAAGGTTGATAACAATGAAGAAATCTCACATCTTCAAGTTGATGACAATGAAGATGCTTTACAAGTTGATGACAATGAAGATGCTTTACAAGTTGATGTAGGTGTTGAAGCTAACCTATTTATTACTTCCACGAATGGAGAGGCTACTGCTACCTTGACTAGAAATGAGAAAAGGAGAAGGAATAGTGATGATCGCTATTAGCTTTTTTGGAGGCTATTGAAAAGATTATGAACAACACATGTGAAAGGCTCCAACATGAATCTGAAAGTTTGGGAGTGATCCTTCAAAAAATGGAATAGACATCTATGTTTGGTGCTAAGCATGAGATCCTTTATGAGGAGCTCTCAAAGCTAGAAGGATTGACTGAAACCAAACTAGAAGATGCATTACTGAAAATTATCAAAGATTAAGAGCTCCTTGTTGTCTTCCCAACTCTCACATAAAAGAGAAAATTGTCTATGGTCCGAAGGCTCCTTACATATATAGTATGTCTTTAGGCATAATTTAGATATAATTGACCACTTTTGAATATTTTGATTGTAGTTGAAAACCTTGCCATTTATTCTTGATATGTGAAAGGGTTAATATGCTAACCACTTTTGTATATGTTGATCATACATATGGGTTATGGATGATGAACGCAGCTTTAAGACTACCATTTTGTATATCCAGATGTTAATGAAGGATGATTTATCACCTAGATTTATTTTACTTTATGTGTGTATAAATAATGATACACACACACACTCTCTCTCTCTCTAGGATTACTACTATAAAATAATATGATATAAATCCTTCATCTTTTTGTTTAGAGAATTTCATTGTGTAGTAGCAAGAAAGAACTAATCTAGGTGGCATAAAAATTGTTGCGTCATGTTCAATATTTTCTTTTATCATCACAGGTACTTTTACATAAGTGTGGATTCTAACTTACAACATATTGCAATAAATATGTCTTAATAAAATTTTTTATCTTCCCTATATTAATATTGTTATTAATTATAAGATGATTTCATTCAAATATGTGTATCGAACCATTAAATTATTGGCAACTTCATGGCATTTATAGAGGAGCACGTACGGACTCAAAAAATGCTACCTTGGAAGATTGGATGGACAATGAGAAAATCCTTAATTAACATAGCACAATGTACTAAACTGTGACACTCATCTTGATACAGTTGGTGTGGATTTGAATATATATTCAATTGTAGTTTTAGCATAATGCAACTGTGATAAGATTGATTAAAAAAAATATTAATCAAAAGTCACTATTTCTTGAATTATCTACTGCAACATTCTTAAATGGTAAATTTCCAAATGCAAGCATCCTAATTGTCTTCTTATAAGAAGGTATAATCCATAATACAAAGAAATAATAACAACCTTCACATACAAAAGCTTCCTAAAACATTATGATCTATGAAATGAGTTCTCAAACAATGTCTTTTTTAGCATCATTTGGAAGGTTGACAAACTCAGCACATAACACTTTATCTTTAACCAGAAGTAGATAGGCATCTTGAGGCTCCTTGTCATCAATCCCATCTACCTTCTAAAGCTCATCATATAAAATCTCAAACTCATAAACGAAACCACAATGAACTTGTGATCTGCTACGGTGCTACTTTTTTCATCCCTTGAAAAAATCTTGTTGAGTAAAAAAATAGGGGAAATATTTGGAACGAGCTAACACATCTTTCTTGTTCTTCTATAAATAATAATAATGGCCATTAATCACAGTATCCCAGAATAAAAGATCACAACAAATATGAAAATAACAATAACGCTCATTATATAACTGTCATTTCTTTCCTTTATGTACTTATCTCATACCTCTACTTTTGCCATTACACACTTTTGATTATGATCCCACTTGAAACCTGAGTTATTGGGACCATACACCATCTCATATATCATCTGTCACTCTTGCTTCATTTTTTTATACGACAATGAATATTAGAAACCTTTATTCCATATCCAGGTAACTTTTCATTCAGTCTTATCTCTATTTACTTAAGCTACAATGGTCCATTGAAAGCTCCTTCTCAATGAATCTTTACCAAGCACCTAATGAGCATATCATCTTCCTCAGGAGTCCACATGTGCAACTTCTTACTAGCCATGTTTTGAATACATTATACAAGCATTACAAGATATAATAATAGTATCATATTCAATATAATAATAGGATCCTATATAAGACCAAACCAAATATTTGAAATGGAAAAAGACACAATAAAAACAAAAAAATATCACCACTAACCAAGTTTGATTTACAAATAAAACTAAAGAAAAAAAAACATGAACTCTCACAAGCCAAGTTGAAAAGCCGCGATGAAGAAATCACCTGAAGTTGAAGGTGACCGAACCCTCTACGACATGATGCGAGTTTATGATAGTGACAAGGATAAAGAGAGATGGCAGCTGCTACCACACAATCTCTAAAGTGAGATGAGATGCCTTTATTGATTTGAAAGTTGAGATGGAGTTAACACTAGAGCAACAAACACCCAAATCACTTTCGGCACCCAAATCACTTTCGGCTTTAAGAACGAGACACCCCATAAAATAGAAAATAAGTTCTCCTTTACATATTTGCTCTTGCTCAAAATTGTCAAACCCCTTAACAATTCGATATTCACAAAGAATTAAGCGCATAGTTCATAGGCATACAAAAATAGTAAAAATATACTGATAATAAGTGCTTGTATACATTAACGAAAATCCCATAAGATTTGAAAAATATATACGAGTTAAAAAAATTAGAACTAAAGATAACTAACTGCACTCTGACTAGAACCGGACCTTCAATCGTCGGTATTTACGGTTTTGCCCTTAGAGCCACTGCCTTTTGCGGGAGTATTTTTAAATGTTGAAAAATGGTGAGATTTGAGTGAATATCAGTAGTAACATACAGTCTGACATATAGAATACAAAAATAAATATGCAATGCCATGTCATGTAAGATGATCAAAACTATATGTGTACACTTGCCCAAGGTCAAACTACATGTTTACACCCTGGTCTACTTGGTGCCTCTGTTGGGTCCTTAACCATAACTTGAAAAATTGGTGTGTCCAAGACACTAGCTCATGTTACAGAAAATGACATATTCAACATATAGATAATCACATAATACATGTAAGAAAGAGTTACTACATAACTACTTTCTCAAGTCTCTTGACTGTCCTAAATTTCGGTTCCGGCTCAGGCTATTTCCAGTTCCTATAAAAATTCAAGTTACAAGTAACTGGTTATTACTTGTATTATTACTTTCTTAAATTAAAATGCTGGTTATCTCAGTTTCAATGTCTTCTAAACAGTACCATTCTGCATAGTGAAATTTTACTGTTTTTCAGCAAATTGGCAGATTTTTTAGTTAACTTTGAAAAATCATAATTAATTCTGAAAAAAAATCCAATTTGATTGGTTGTAAAGCCTAAATAAAGATCTTGCAATTTAGTTTCATCAAAAAATATCTAAATCTGGTTAGTTCAACCATATTGCTCCCAGAAATTCATGAAACTCTACTGTTCCAGATTATACTCCAAAAACAAAGCACAATTTGAAAATACATATCTCCTAATGTAATTGTCCAAAAATTATATTCTACCAACCAAATTAAACCTCTAAATGTATACTTTAAATCTGGAAAGTTTCATAATTTTTGGTGAAGGTTTGTTTTTCCAAAATCTCATGAAAATCAATCTAACTTCCAAAAACATAGTCTGGCAGCAACTAACTTCAAAAATTCATATCTCTAAATTTACTAATCCAAATATCACAAATTATGTATCAAATTAAAGCTTAACATATGTACTTTTGTTCTGGAAAATTTCATGGACATTACACAAGATTACATTACTCAACAATACCACGTAACCAACTAGCAAAATTAGGACTTCTAGGATTTCATCCTGTTTCTGGACCTAACTTTCAAAAATCATAATTCCCAAGCCAAATTATGACCACTAATTATTGTTTCTCAAATTTTTAAGAAAATAGGCCTTTAATTTTGAAGATTAATCTCTAGCACCATTGAAATTTTCTTTTTGGAAATTTAACCTTCTAATAAATTTTGAGATGTTACAATTCTCCATCCGTAAATTTCGTCCTTGAAATTTCTTACATCTATGGAGACATTATGTAGTCTGCTCAAACTTAGGGGTAAAGCTATTCGATATGCTACTAGCCCAATCCTTGACACGATCTCAAAAGAACTAATGTACCTAGGGCTCTACTTCATCTTTAACACCCTGCCAATGCTACTAATAGGCGAAACCTTTATTAATACTTGATTTCCAACTTCAAACTCGAGAGGTTTTCGCCTCTTGTCGGCAAACTCTTTTATCTACTCTGAGAAGCTAGTAGTCTCTACTTGATCATTTTTATCTGCTCTGTGGTTTGATCTACTATAACTGGCCTATACATCAGCCTCTCAGACAGCTTTATCCAACACAAAGGCGACTGACACTTCCTTCTATACAACGCTTCATAGGGAGCCATTTGAATGCTTGAATGGTAGTTGTTGTTGTATACGAATTCTGCTAAAAGAAGGAGTTTCTCTTAATTGTCTTTGAAATCAATCATGCATGCTCTAAGCATATCTTCTAGTGTCTAGATTGTTCTCTCATTTTGCTCGCCTGTCTGAGGATTATAGGCCATACAGAGAAACAAAAAAGAGAAAGAGAGAGACGTGAGTAAGAGAGTTGCACCAGAGGAAGGAAACCATTAAAGAAGTGGAATAAGGAAGCTCCAAGATCTACGTACAATACCATAAATGAATTTAGGTGGGTCTTCTATACCCCTTCCCATTATTGTTTCATTTTTGGGGATGTTCATGAGGATTTATAGCTGCTGGAATTAAGAGAGATCACCGATAAGTTTTAAAACTAATGATTGTATGATGATTTTGGGTGATATTTCTGGTGTTTTTGGTTCTATAAACATATCCCAAACACAAGAAACATGTTTAGGAGTATATAGAGTCAAAATATTTGAGATTAGAGTGAAAAATCATGGCTATGTGTTATTTTTCTCAACTCTGTCTTGCTCACCGGAAAACAGAGTTTTTGCCGGAAAGTTGCAGAAGCTTAAACAAAGGATATAAATAAATTTTTTGTCTAATTATTTTTAGTATGGAAATTTTAGGATGTGTAGTAGACAACAGAATCAAGAAGAGCACAATTTAGAGTGAAAATGAATGAGTTATTGATTTTTGAAGTCAGACTGTCAAAATTGAAGTTTTTGAGAGCCAGACAGTTTTGTGTTGCATTATGACCAGCCAAGTCATATCCAATATTTATGAAATTTTACAGAACGATAATAGACATCCCAAGATTTAAAATAAGTCATAGAATGCTTTATTTGAATATCTTTAAAGGGAATTATGATTTTTGAAAGCTAGGTCCAGAAACAGGATGAAATCCTGGAAGTCCTGATTCTGGCAGTTGGTTACATGGTATTGTTAAGTAATGTAATCTTATCCAATGTCATGAAATTTTCCAGAACAAAATTAAATATTCTAACCTTTAATTTCATACATAATTTGTGATATTTTGATCAGTAAATTTAGAGATATGAATTTTTGAAGTTAGTTGCTGCCAGACTATGTTTCTGGAAGTCAGATTGATTTTTGTGAGATTTTGGAAAAAAAACCTTCACCAAAAATTATAAAAATTTTTCAGATTTAAATTAGACATTCAGATCTTTAATTCGGTGGGTAGAATATAATTTTTGGACAAGTACATTAAGAGATATGCATTTTCAAATTTGTGCTTTATTTCTGGAGTATAATATGGAACAGTAGAGTTTCATGAATTTTTGGGAGCAATATGGTTGAACTAACCAGATTTAGATATTTTTCAATGATTACATTGCAAGATCTTCATTTAGGCTTTGGAACAAAACAAATTGGATTTTTTCAAAATTAATTATGATTTTTCAAAGTTAACTGAAAAATCTGCTAATTTGCTAAAAAACAATCAAATTTCACTATGCAAAATGGTACTGTTTAGAAGCCACTGAAACTAAGATAACCAGCAGAATTTAATTAAAGGAAGTAATAACCAGTTACTTGTAACTTGAATTTTTATAGGAACTGGAAATAGCATGAGACGGAACCAAAATTTAGGACAGTCAAGAGACTTGAGAAAAGAGTCAGGTAGTAACTCTTTCTTGCATGTACTATATGATTATCTATATGTTGAATATGTCATTTTTTGTAATATGAGCTAGTGTCTTGAACACACCAATTTTCCAAGTTATGGTTAGGGACCTAACAAGGGCGCCGAGTAGACCAGGGTGCAAACATGTAGTTTGACCTTGGGCAAGTGTACGCATATAGTTTCGATCATCTTACATGACATGTCATTACATATTTATTTTTGTATTCTATATGTCAGACTGTATGTTACTACTCATATTCACTGAAATCTCACCATTTTTTTAACATTTAAAAATATTCCAGCAGAAGGCAGCGGCTCTAAGGGCAAAACCGTAAATACCAGTGGTTGAAGGTCTGGTTCTAGTCAAAGTGTAGTTGGTTATCTTTAGTTTTATTTTTTTTTTTTTTGACTCTGTATATATTTTTCAAATCCTATGGGATTTCCTGTAATGTATACAAACACTTATTATCAGTATATTTCTGCTATTTCTGCATGTATATGAACTATACGCTTAATACTCTGTGAATATCGAATTGTTAAGGGGTTTGACAATTTTCGTATCAGAGCTTATTATTCAACCTCATGATCGGGGGTTCTCACAATCTGATCTGTGGTAAATAATTAGCTCTTACCCCGACATGACCAGGGAGTTAGGACGAATCCGGCCCTAGTTGCTACCATCAAGAGGTAGGGCGTAAAACAAGTGGCCAATGTACATTTTTTGCCACAAGCTATCTGGGACGTGCCACAGAGACATTTTTGTTGATAGTTTGGTTAGGGCAAAGGGATTTTTATTTACTTTATAAATTTTTTTTCTTATTAGGACAAAATAGTCTTTTTATTACATTTCCAAAAAATCAATATGCATCTCAACAAATGAATAATGCTTTGTTCAAATTTAAAGTTGTCACAATGTCTTACCAAAAAAAAAGTTGTCACAATGTCAAGGAATCAATCTACCTTTTTTAATTAAAAAATAATATCTAATATTAACTCAAAGGAGAGGTAACATAAAACAGAACCACAAAATTCTAGCTTCTTTCATCACCTTGAATCTAAAAGTCTAAAATGATGAAGGGTGATCAACAATGCAAAATTACCTATAAGGCTATAGGAAAATTGAGCTAGATCAGCCATATGATTTTCCTACCTATATCTATAGTTAACTATCACCTGTCGTTTATTATAAATAAAAAGTATAGATTCATCTATAACTTCCCTATATAGGTGAGAAGTATCATTCCTCTAAACTTAGAGTTTAATAGCTTTTACATTATTTAATAAGAGAAAAACTTTCCTAATTCCTTTAGACCAACACAAGTATAGACCTTGAATGATTTCTATTAACTCTACTATTGCAGAGGAACTTGATTAAGTTTTCTGCTAAAGCCACATATCTGATTGACCTCACTATTATATTTTTTACTACCACATTCACTTCTTCAATCTTGCAACACCATGCCATCCACTTTTAACTTGAAGAAACTTTTAAGCCTAACATGCTCATTTCCTTTATATGGAGAGTTACGATTATAAAAGTGTTATCTACTGCATAGGGATTGCTACAAACTATAAATAGGATGGACTGGACATTTAGATGATCAAGAGGGTTTTCAATACCAAATAGTTTATTATGTAACACGTCATTTTTGGTCACCAATATTTATCCTATGTAATTAATACATTTAATGGAATAAAATGGTGCATTGTGGTGTACATGAACTATCAGAAACATTCCAATTGCTAGTTACACACAACTTGGCCAAGCAAGGACACAAAAGAGCAATTAATGTCTACTTAAAGGCCAACATGGTAACCTAAATTGAAGTATAAAATGACACAAATAATGGCCTAATACAAGTGTCAAAATTTGGCCAAACCAAGGGGAGAGGAGCAAGAAATGATTTATTTCAATAAATCATAAAATGTAAGGGCAAAATGGTAATTTACCATAAAACAAGAAGCAATTATTTGTCCTCTAATTTTCCCTAATATTTTGGTCAAATGGGAATTAAAAAGAGGAAAATGGCTACTTGGTAATTAATAAACACATTTTGGAGTATTATCACCAAAGGAAAAATAAAGTTGGAAAAAGTCAACAATTTCAACTAGAGCTAATATTTGTAAGAAGCAATTGTTGAAGAATTCAAGAAGCAACTTTCATTCCCTTTTCTCTTAGTCATTTCGGTCAGACAAGGAGGGAAGGAAGCAAGCCACACACACACATATATACATATTCATTTTGGTACGTAGGAAGAAGGAAGTCAAAGCAAAAAACAAAAAAAAGGTAATATGACTTTGACCAATTACTTGAAACAAGTCTAAAGGCAAATGCAAGAAGAAAATTAATTCCCTCTTTCCTCTACACATTTCGGTCATACAGGGCAAGCAAGGGAATTGATGTCTGGCCTACATTAGCTTAGAAAAAGAAGGAAAAGATGACCAAGAAATATTGCCTAATTAAATTTCCATTTAAACCAATTATGGCATAAGCCAAAAGTGATATTTTAAAACAATATACACCTCCTCCTTGTAATGTCACAAATTTTGATCATTAAATGTCATGTAGCTATTACAGTGTTTCATGATAAAAGAACATATAAGGTGACAAAGTAAAGTCAATAAGATTACATATGACAAAATAGTTATTACACAAGTTAGTTGGTGAATTTTCTGTTGAGGCATTTGGATTGTGTGACACTTTTAAATTAGTAAATGACCTCTAAAAATTATGAAATTTTTCAGAATGAAAGTAGACATGATAAGCTTTAAATTTTATAGGTCATATGGAATTTTTGGAGATGTATATAAGGAGAAATGAATTTTTGAATTCTGCCCAGCGAAATTGATGTTTTCTGGGACAGGTTTCAAAAATAAAAATTATGGGAATAGTGAACTTCCAATTGGCCAAATGTTACATTTTCCCCTAAAACTATACTTAATAAGGGTTACATAGGCTTTAGAACCACCATAATTGGATATCTACACAATTAGATATGAATTTTCAAAGTTTGGTGATAATTCTGCCAATTTTTGCAAATGTTGAGAAAATCAAAGAAGTTGCAAGGGAAAATGGTCATTTTGGCCCACATAAAAAATAATCTGCAATATTTATATATACATTACAGAAAAGGGAGGAACATGGTAATTTTATGGAAATTTTAGAATAATTAAATAAGTAATTATGTAATTACTGCAATGTATACATTTGGACCAATGAGAGATCTCCAACAAATGTGTCTAGAATTCTCCACATGTCTCTCCCTTGCCTATAAATGAACCAAGTCAGCCAAGAGGGCTGGAAAGGAAGGAAAGAAGAGTGGTAGGAGAAAAAAGAAGAAGATGAAGAAGGAAGAAGCTTTGAGCTCAAGTATAAGATAAGTATACCGAAATCTTTGTTCAATCCTGTGTTAAAGTATTAGAAAACTCTCCTAAACCTCCATGCCTTCTTGAAATAGCTATTTAATCAACAAAAAATTTAAGGAGAAAGGGATAAAGCTTCAGCCAAGGGAGAACAAGAGGAAGAAGTGAGGTAAGTTACTCAAACCCTGAGATTCTTACCGATAACTTAGTTATAACTGTATTCTGGCTGGATTATGGATTGTTTTTTATATTTTTTTAAATTTGGGATGTCCATTTTCTAAGGGGAAATGCTACCCAAATTTCCATTGGTTATGTTAAAATGATGATTGGATGATTAAACAAGGAGAAACTGTTAGAACTGGCTGACACCCAAGAGGGGGGTGAATTGGGTGTGTGATAAGAAGGTATGATCTTTTTAAAATCTTTTCGCAACTTATCAAATCAATACATGCGGAAGTATAGAAACATAAGCTGATATGTAAATCATATATGCTGGAAATGTAAAAGCTTAGGGAAGAGAATATGCAAACTGTGATTTATCCTGGTTCGGTCCAATCCACGATGACCTACGTCCAGTCCCCAGGCTCCTCCTGAGATTTCCAATCCACTATCTTCTTGTTTAACCGGGCACAAGAAAAGCCTCTACAAATCTCTTATGAAGTTACTCCCCCTTACACACTGTAAGGTTTACACCCTCTTACGGTAAGTTGAGCAAAGCAATCCCAAAGTCCTTTCTCTCTTACTTACCCGTGCAAGTCTTATGAGCAGCAACGTTCTCTCCTGCTTACACCACTGTAAGTCTTACGAGCAGCAACGTTCTCTACTGCTTGCACCTTGTAAGTCTTGCGAGCAGAAAGTACTATTAGCAATTCTCTCTACAACTTTCTCGTAAGGTAATCAACCCTCTCAAGGTCCCTCTACCTTGAGTTCAATACAATAATATATTTGTAAGGATTTACAAACTCTCTTACAGAGTAGATAGGATACTCACTGAAGTACAATACAAATATTCACTCTCTCAAATATACATAATATAGAAGATGAAGTAGAGCAAAGAGTGGTCGGAGGTAGAAGACTTAGAATATCAGCATGTTCATGTTCTCATTGTATTGCATATCTTTCTGTGTTTGAATCCTCTCCTATTTATAGCTGAGTTGTGGAAGATGACCGTTGTAAACATCCATCCGTTAGAGTCTGTTGATTCATTTGACCGTTGAACCGATTTGGATATTTTCCTGTTGTAATCCTATCTGATGCTTAGACAGACACTACTTCATCTTCGGTTGGAGTCCCATTGCTTTGCACGTTCGTTGAGTGTATTTAAATATTTTCCCGTTGATCGTGCTATGACATATGCTTCAGCGTTTCTTACAGTTTGCCCATTGGTCTGACAGATGCAATAGTATTTGTCTTCCGTTACTTATGAATTTTTCTGCCGCCCATGAATAGTTGTCGTTTGAATGGAGAGTTCAGTTACTTATCGTGTGCGTGATGGTGGAGTACAGCTATAACACACTTATGAATATAACCGTTAAGAAATATTTGAATCTCAACAGATTAATATGGATCACTGGAAGTGTTTTATAAAAGAAACAGTAATAAGACCATCGAGAGTGATCTTGTTTTCGCAACTGAGTAGTAAAATGATATACCATATGATTTTGATAGCAATTTGGAGAAATCAGTGATAATAGAATTTTACTAGCAAAATCAGTTGTTGTTTATGAAGGTAATAGCAAATGGATTATAGTGTATGTAGGAAAGCGTATACTGGAACAATAAATCATTATATGAGAAAATGCAATATCACTTGGAAGTGAATATAATGTCATTGGGAGTGATTTTGAAAACTTTGAAAACTTCTGACAGTGATTGCTGGTTCACTGGAAGTGATATTGAAAATTCCATATTTCACTCGAGTGAATTTGGAATCACTGGAAGTGATTTTGTAAATAGTGATTTCTTCTTGGAGTGATTTCCAATTCACTGGAAGTGATTTGCAACTTTTCAAATATCACGCGAGTGATTCAAGATCACTGGAAGTGATTTGGTGTACAGTGAAATATTCTTGCAGTGATTTTCAATTCACTGGAAGTGATTCAGTGAAAATGCAACATCACTCGAGTGATTGAGGATCACTGGAAGTGATTTGAAAACTTTGGCGGATCACTCGAGTGATCTGAGATTTACTGGAAGTGATTTGGAAAAACTGAGATATCACTCGAGTGATTTGGAGATCACTGGAAGTGAAATGCAGAAAATCTCATATCACTCGAGTGAATTCCATTTCACTGGAAGTGATATTGAGAACAGTGAAAAATTCCTGCAGTGATTCTGTCGCCACTGGAAGTGATCTGCGAAATAAGCCATATTACTCGAGTAAATTCTGGAATCACTCGAGTGATCTTCAATATCACTCGAGTGATTAAAAATCACTCGAGTGATCTGTTGTTCAGATCACTTTAGCTCTTTGTTTCGTTTCCAATTCTTCAGCAAGCAGGGGTAAATTTCCAGATGCCATAACTCTTCGAATATGGCTCCAAAAATTCTGTCTTATATATCAATGGAAAGCTCTTGAGGTCTAGTTTTATATGGCACCGGTTTCAGCTCAATTGGATCTGTGGTTTGAGAGTTATAGCCAAAATACCCAGTCTGTTCCAGAAAGTGACGCTGATATGAATCCCAAATTCGAACACTTATATCTCCCTCATCTTAGCTCCTTTGATGTTGCTTCTGGTGTCCAAATGACGCATTGGGAGTCTAGTTTCATATGCAACTAGTTTGGTCTCAATTGGAGTTGTATTTTGAGAGATATGATCGAATAACCGTACCTCGCTCAGCTGGACGAAGAACAGAGCATGAAAATCACTCGAGTGATCTGTGAATCACTGCAAGTGATTTTTACTGTTCTCAGAATCACTCGAGTGATTCTCAACATCACTCGAGTGATTTCCAAAATCACTCGATTGCTACAGTGATGCTACAGTAGCTACAGTGAAAATGCTACAGTACTACTGCTACAGTAACCGTAGAACTTGAAACTTGCTATTTTTCATTGATTTTTGCAAGTTCTTCATTCCTCAATTTCTTTCTTCCATTGCTTGACTAATCTACAATATATGCAATATCAAATAGTTAGTCAATGTATTAGAAAAGTATACTATGCAAACTTCTGCTCTCATAATATTTGATATATATATTTGGCATCATCAAAAGTAATCATATCTAACAGAAACAAGTAACAAGAAGGTGTTTTAAGGGTTAAAATCAAGAAAAATCCAACTTTTCCCAAAAATCATGAATATTTCGGTCATGCCTAAAAATAAGGGTTAGGATTGGAATTTCATGATTCTAATGGTTCCATGATATTTAAAAGGGAAAATTGTGTAGGGTTCATGAAGAGTGCGAAGTGTGAAAAACCCCAGATTATGAAATGACGATTTTGCCCCTAAAACCCCAAGTTGAGCTATCAAGGGAAAAATTGTAATTTGAGATGGAATTGATCTGATCTGAGGTCAAATATGAGATTTACACATGAAAATATGTGGAATGAACCTAAGTTGTAATTTTTAGAAAAAGTACAAAATACCGGGGCCGGACCAAGTCCCAAGGGGCATTTTGGTAAATTTTGTGATTTTGAAGGAAATGCTAAAATTATAAGTTTCAAAGTGAAATAGACTTAAATAGTAGTTAATTGCAATTATTTTGGTTAATTTTAGGATTTGATATCTGCTTAGCGGGACCCACAAAGACAGTTATATTAGGAAAGGAAAAGCATCAAGGTAGTAACTCTATCTTTCATATACTATGTGAATGTTAATATGTGTTGGTTGACATGATCTGTTCAATGTATTGCTTTGTGGTGTTTATACTCTCTGGGTGTGGATGATGAGTTAAACCACCCCATGGAACCTTTGAGGTACTATGTGGCCAGGTAGACCCAGTTGAGTAACTTGATATGTACGGACAGGTATTGATCTGCTCCAAGTTATGATGAGTACGGACAGGTGTAGGCCTGCTCCAAGTTGTTGCTGTGATCACATTATGATATGATTTGTGCATATCAGGAACAAATAATCATTTTGATCCGAACAAAATCATCATTTGTTTCCTGAGCATTGTCATATAGGCTTAGGCATTTTGATTGCTACATCATGATAAATGTTGCATTACATGTTTCCTATTTGCATTTTATATGAATGATTTTCTGGTTACTATTGAGATTCGTTCGAATCTCATTCCTTTCCTATAAACAAATTATCCAGCTAAGAATAGCAATTTCAAAGGCAAGGACAAAGTCGAATACAAAGACTGAAGACAAGCAGTTGATGAAGTTATCTCGGTGCTCAGTATAGTATAGGCTACTAAATTTTTGGGATGTAATATATAACTTACTAATACTTTTTAGTTTCTTGTATTATAATCAAGAAACATGTATCAGTATATTTGTATAAATTCTGTTTGCTTGTTTGAACTATGCCATGATGCTTAATGAAATGTCTAAATTCTGCAGGGTTTGACACTCCTCCTCCTTCATTCGGCCAAACTGAATCAAAAGGGGAGAGAGAGAGCTCATCAAGCCAAGAACACTAAGTACATAAGAGCCTAGGGTCCCAAGCAAAACCAAGGTAAGAACTTGCAAGATCTTGTTATTTTTGCTCCCTAATCACTCTATAACCTCTCCTAACCTCTTCTACTCCATTAAACCCATGGTTTTCAAGAAAAATCAAGAGCTTAGAAAGAGAAGGAGATTTCTTCCAGGAGAGAGAAGGAGCAAGAATCAAGAGGTAAACTTCAAAACTTGCTTCTCTTGCCTTGTTAGATGTTGTTGGTGTTATTGTTGGTGGATATTGACTTGTTTTCTCTTGTTTTCAAATTATAGGTTGAAGCTAAGCTTAGGGGAAATGCTACCCAAATTTCCTCTAAACATGTCAATTTAGTAATAGATAATCATGTGATTAGAAGTAGAAAGGAAGTGATTAAGCAAGAGAAAATAAGAAAACAACATAATCTTCCTAAGAACCCTAACTTTCTGTCCAGTGCATGACGTGATGAAGGAGTGAGAATTTGGTACTTTTGATGATTCCATTGGCTTTAGAAGGCAAACTTTTGTAGGTATGCAAGTGTTCACGATTTTTCGATGTTTGTATGCCAATTTGGAAATTTATGAAGTATACATGTGCATATTGTTTGATCTACCCCTGTGTAACAGTGCTATTGTGCGAGGTGTTTCAAGAGTCAAACCTTGTCAAAAAATTCTGAAACTTTCTAGAATTAAAGTAGAGACATATACCTTCAATTTTATAGCTATTTTGTAATTTGTGGATAAGTAAAATATGATATATGAATTTTTGAAATTATGCTCTATTTTCTAGAAATCAATCTGGAATAGTGATGTTTAACAAATTATTTTCAATGATATGACTACAATGAGCAAACCTAACTATTTTTTCTCAAATTTACATTGAAATATCTTAAATTAGGCTTTAGAATCAGTCAAATTGGATTTTTGTAGAAATAATAATGAATTTCCAAAGTTGATTGAAAAATTTGTCAGTTTCTGAAAAGTAGTGAAACTACACTGTACAGAATTGTATCGTGCAGAAACTATTATAAATGCATTAAATAACCAGCAGCATTCAATTAAAAAGAAGTAATACTACAAGTAATAACCAGTTACTTATAACTTTGATTTTGATAGGAATTGAACATAGTCCGAGCCGGAAACAAAGTCTAGGATGATTTGGAAAATTTGAAAAGACTCAGGTAGTAACTTCTTCTTACATATATTATGTGATTCCTATTATGTTTGTATATGTCATTCACTGTAACATGAGCTAGTGTCTTTGACACACCAATCTGTCATGTTATAATCAGGGACCCAACAGGGGAGTCGAGTAGACTAAGGTACAAACATATAGTTTGGCCTTGGGCAAGTGTACACACATAGTTTGATCATCTTACATAACATGACATTGTATATCTATTTTCACATTCTGTATGTTTGTAAACATGTACTTAATATCAGTATATTTTCGTTGTTTTTGTATGCCTTATGGAACTGTGCGCTTAATACTCTGTGATTATCGAAATGTTAAGAGGTTTGACATATTACATCTGAATACCTAGATATCCTAGCACAAATAGTAAAAAAGATTCGGCCTAGAGACCTTCCTAGTATGGTGCAAACTCTATTCGTTTTTCAAATTCCATTTCACCCATTCCACTCCTTACAAGATAAAGAAGTCATCCCACATTGACCGCAAGACTACATATTCCCATTGAGTCTTTGCATTTAAACAATACCTTGATAGATGCAATGAGTCCTCCTCATGGTCAAGTCCAAAAGGGCAAGAGTCAGAAGTAGCAAACCCTTTTCTCACTCTAAGGAATCAATGCATCTACAATAGTACACTAGTACAAAAGAATATTTTAGAATATTGGTATAATATTTTAGTAAATATTGATGTAATACTTTTTAAACAAATTCCTATGATGTTAGGTCTAAAAGATACTCCTCATGTTTTAATTGTAGGATCTAGTTTGAGGATGAATTTTGGTTTTAATTGTAAGACTTTTTTTATCTCTTTTATATTATATATATATATATATATATATATATAATTTTTATCTAAACTAATTTTCTCAACTTATAAATTGATATATAATCTAATGTTGCACAAAAATAGAAAAATTAGATCCAAAGTAATTAAGGGTAGAGGCAACGGAACATAAACATGATGATAGAGAAGACGTTCTCCATCTTTAATCTCAATGACATTCTCACCTTCATCCATTCCAATCTAAAAACTCAAATGAAGAAGTAAACACAATAATGGAGAACATAGAGAAGTAGGCAGAAGAGAAAAACAAAGGAAATAAGGTAGAAGGGACATGGTAGAGGCAATAGAACATAAACATGATCAACTACTACCAATATGATCTGATTTACCTATGGTTTCAAAGTTATTTAATCATATTATTAATTCTCTATCTCAATATCATCAAAGGCGTTCTTTTCTATATTCTTACCTATCTAAAATCAACAAAACCAGCTCTCGTCCTACACTACAAAAAAAGTCCAACAATAATGACACTGGTTATTATTGAAGGAACTAGAAAAGGAATAAGCACAACCTATGGAATGAAGACATGCAGATTAAATTAAAATATCAAGTTTAAGAAAATGAAACAAACACATATGCCATAGAAAATGTACATATAAATATGTTTTCTGAATTTTTGTCATATTCATACCAAGAATGAACTAAAAGGAAAACACACTTGGAATAAGAAGGAAAAGGATTAGAGAGAGAAAGATAAGAAGAGAGACAGATGTACCATTCAAATAAAGGATGTTACCCTACACTTAGCTTTGTTTCCTAATTTATTTGTGGTAGGAGGCTATAGGTGATTTAAATTTGAATTCGAATTTGGAGGCACATCCTAATCCGATTTATGAAACTCCATGTTATATTAAATGTGGATTAGCTTTTGGAGAATAGCTTTTATGATTTACAAGGTAAGTATGTGAGAGGAGTTTTGTCTCGATTTACGAAAAATAGCTTATGAAACCATGGTTTGGGAGGTTCCTAAACACTTACTAAATATTGTCCAATGAATTTTTTTTAATTATGAACAGTAATTTAAGTTGAGTCATAGGTAACCCTTTTTGAGAGGTGGAAGACATTTTAAGGTAAAGGTTGATTGATTATATATAGGGTAAAGATGCAAATTTACCAATAAACATTTCACTAAGGGGTATCTGGCATCATAATGTTTAGTTGGGTGTAAATATATATATGAACTTATTTAAATGAGGTGAAAATACCACCTCTGTTAACAGCTTATAACGCCAATTACTTTTTTTGGCGGGCCCCACACTTGATTATTCAACTCATTTTTCCTGCATGCCATGCTCTCTCCCGCCCCCTCTCTGGTTCATTGTTTCCCTCATCCAACTTCCAAAATCAACTCGATGACGCCGGTGTGGGGGATGATAGAGTAATGGTTTCTCTCAATTCTCATTATAGGAATGCACTACAAAACTTTAGTAGTTATATGAATCCTTGCTCCTAGAAATTCAAAGCAAAATGACCTCAGTGTACAAGAATATGACACTACACATTCTAAACCCTTCACCGAACGTATTAGTTTAGAGTTTCATGGAAATATAAAGGTGTATGTTCTAAGAAAAACTAATCTAGTTATTGTTTGCCTCTCATCATTGAAAAGTGAAAATAATGGAAAACAAGTAATTAATCCAAAAATCCTTTAATGATTTGTGCACCCTTCTCAGCCTTATCGTATAGATTACCACCATGTCTTCCCCATTTGCTAGGAATATCTTCTCGAAACGATCCAGTGACAAATTGGTCAAACTGAGTTTCTTTCATTTCTCAAGGGCTTCAAAACCTAGGACTCCTTGTAAGATTGAGCATGTAGGTTACTGTTATCTTCATTGAAGGATGGACCTTTGATGGTGAAGGGTCTTTATTTCTCTTCCAAGAATTAATGACCTCTGGTTCATAACAGAAAGGACAAGGTTAAAAGAGTGGGATTGATAAAATAAAACCAAAGGTAAAGCGAGAAGGTGGGGTGTACGGAAGGAAGAGGGTCAAGGTTAAGGGGGCCATAGGTGGTGGAGATGAGGAAAAGGTGGGCTTTCTGAAGAAAGCAAAAAGAGAGAGTGTGTGTGTGTGAGAGTGAAACAATAAATAATGAAGGGAAAGCAAGACAGGTGGCCAAAAATGAGTTAAATAATCGAGTGTGGGGTCCACCAAATAAATAAAGTAGCGAACGTTATCATCATTTAACAGAAGTGTCATTTTTGCCACTTTAAATAAGTTCATGTATTTTTTCTGCGCCCAACTAAATATTATAGTGCCAGATCTCTTCCGTGAAAAGTTCGTTGATAAATTTGCACCTTTACCCATTTTATTTATAGGAAAAATTTCACTACACCCCCTTTGTAGCCATTTAATATCAAACAGCTCTCAAAACTTTCTAAAATTTCACTGCACCCCAAGACTAAACGGAAATTAAAATTTATGGATGAAAAGACAATTGTGCCCTTACTTTATAAGTCAAATATAATTATTTATAAAACACATATGAGAATTTACAAGTCAAATATACTTATTTACAATATTAATAAGTGAAATTACAAGACCATTTCAGTCATGTACAAAGCAAAGAGCATATTCACAAGAATATATGTTATTTACAAGACAAATATGGGAATTAACAAGTTAAATATACATATTTGTAAGACACATATGGGAATTTATAAGATCATCTCAGCCCTGTATAACACAAGGGCATAAATGTCTTCTTAGCCACAAAACTTAATTTCAGTTTAGTTCTAGGGGTGTAGTGAAGTTTTAAAAAATTTTAGGGGTTCTTTGATATTAAATGTCTATAAGGGAGAATTAGAAGTGTAGTGAAATTTTTACACACACTGTGCACAAAGACACTACTAAATAGAAGGTATAGTGTGTTTTTTTAATCTTTTTTTTGTTAATAAAAGGTATGATGGATTGGACTTTAGTGTTTTTTTTTTTTGAAAATTCTATAAAAAGAACTTTAAAAATAAATAAATAAATAATGGTGTTTTAAATATTTATAATACTAAAGAGATGTTAGTACTGATTTGTCTTTTCTGAAATTTAAAAGAAATGATAAAAATACCCTTATATATATTTAAAAAAATATTACAATCGAGTCTATCCAAAAGCCATCCAGAGGATTTAGTCCTTACATGTGTTCTGAGTTCAAATTTTGGGATATCAGGAAGAAAGAAGGGAAATTGTTCTTGGGTTCAACAATTTTCTCTAATAGTGAAGAGCCCCACAAAACTCCAACAACAATGGTGGCAGATTCATCATCAAAATTGGAAGGTTTTCTTTACTCTCGTCAGAATCTCTTGCTTGAAAGCTCTTCGCTCTATCTGCCTCAACCCTTCTCCTAGCTCCAATTGAATTGTAAATCTTGCCACACAGCTTGCAAATGGATGGTTCTTTTCCTACTTTCCCTCTTCCCTTTCTTTACCGCTCCTCCCACACTAACCCCTCTTTCCTGCTCCTCCTCCTCGATGTTGATCAAATTACCACCCAGTTTGGATCTCTGCAACTATCCAAGTTTATCCACCAAACCTTCTTTAAACATAGCCTCAATCGCTTCCTTCCTTCCGAAATACCTAATTTCTAGCACACAATCCATGGTCGTGAGTAAAACATGCTAGTTTAAGAAGCTTATAATCTTCAATATTTCACCGTTCGATTCGATTTCACCCACAATAGGAGATCTTATTGATATGATTAGCGAATACAGGACTTGAATCGAATTCCAGGAAGCCATTTAAGTTATGGCGCTAGTGGTTGGACCCATTAAGACTTGGCCTACAAAGACATCCTTGTCGAACTGAATCAAACCCGCCATAGCCAAAGCTGAGTGTTCTCGGATTCTCTTTGCACATTTAGGATTGCATAAAATTGACTCTAGCGAAGAAAACACCTTCAATCAGAAAATTAGGTCCTGAAATTCACGGATGAACCCTAGGGAAATCGGCTCTTCAAATTAAACCCTAATTCCTTCTCGTCGCACATCGGCTCTTGGAGATCTCTACTCAAATCGCCAACGCTTTCATGGTCTATCCATTTCTGAACTCAGATACGATTGCCTTGGTGACCTGGGAAATGGTGTGAGCGAATGTTTGGCACCTGGGAGCCTGTTTGGGAACTATTTTCTCTCTAAAAAAAGCTCATTAAATATGTAAAAACTCATTTGTATTTAAAATAAGTGTTTAGCAAATTATTAAGGAGTAATGGGCTTTACATGTAGAAGTTCTTCTTTTCATAAGCTCAAATTTGTAGCTTTTTGAAAGAGCTTCTCATCAATTCTCATTAAGTGGGACCCATATAATTGCTATTTTTGCTTTGTTAGAAAGTTTACATGGGACACATATTTTGATCTAATATATAAATTAATATTTCAATTAATTATTAAAATAAATACATTAAATTATAATTTAATCAAAATTATAGAATTGAAATATATCATATTCTGATCTAATTCATGTATCACATTTTGATTAAAATATATATTTATTTTTTTTAATTAAATGTTTTAATGTATTTTTCTTGTTTTTCAATAATTATTAAACTTTTTTCATTTTTAAAAATTTTATTTACATTTTTTAATATCAATTATAACAATATGTACACAAACAATATATATGTAGTATTCAACAATGTTCATGCCATTTTCAGTCATTTTTCATCCAAATGGGCTTTTCAAAAGCTAATCCAAACATGTTTTACTTTGAAAAAAGCCACTTCTCCCACCGTCAATCCAAACATAAATCACATTTACAATCTGACTTTTTTTCAAACGGGCTTCTGTAAAAGCTCCATTAAAAAAAAGTCACTTTTTCACCAGATTCCCAAACAGGCACGAAGAAAGACTGGAGGCTAAGGTCGGTGGCTATCAATAGGGGTAAGGGTTACTCTTAAAAACATTGTAAGGGTATTTTTGCCATTTCATTTTAATTTTATAAAAGACAAATACAACACGGGCATGTTATAAAATTTTTAAAATTGGAAATACCTTTATGCTTTATCATTTTTAAAAGTATGTTTGGAAACTTTATTTGCAATCGGGCTTATTTTATAAGCCTGATTTACGTAAATCGAGATAAATCTCTTCCACATATTTACCTCGTAAACCGTAAAAGTAACCTCGTAAACCGTAAAAGTTACTTCGTATTCCGTGAATCACGATTTATAAGCACTTATAGAGTTTCCATAAGTTAATTCAAACGAGCTAAAATATTTGTCTTGTTCCCTTTTATTTTTTAAAAATTCTGGTATTCTTCTTTGTCAATTTCATTGTAGAATGCGTCTAATTTGCTGATATTTTCGCGTTAGAAATATTAGTATGTTTGGAAATTCAATGCATAATCAGGTTTATTTTATAAGCCTGATTTATGTAAACTGAGATAAATTTCTTCTACATATTTATCTCGTAGACCGTAAAAGCAACCTCATAAATTATAAAAGTTACTTCGTATTCCGTGAATCATGATTTATAAACACTTATAGAATTTGCATAAACTAATCCAAACGAGTTATACCAGCTATACTTACCTATATCAATATATATCAAGTCAACCCGATACAGATTACGCGGAGACTTTTTTATGAGAATACGAGCCACTATTAACGCAAAATAATGAACAATCACCATCATCAATAGATTGAACTTTTTTATTGACACGTATACAATAAAAAAAATTCAACTACTAATTTATACTAGTATATTTATTGAGATTCTCAAGTTCTATTTGTCTTTTTAAGAAAATGTCAATGCACGAGGGAAAAAGTCTTGAAACTTGAAAGCGACCCCACTGTCATTATATTTTGTGCATTCCATCTTCCATTGTTCACAGGGACGCTAATATAAAAGTATCTTTGAAAACTCAATCTATAATTAGGTTTATTTTATAAATCTAATTTATGTAAATTGAGATAAATCTTTTTCACATATTTATTTTGTAGATCATAAAAGCAACTTCGTAAATCGTAAAAGTTACTTCGTATTCCATGAATCACGATTTATAAGTACTTATGAAGCTTTCATAAACTAATCCAAACAAGCTAATACTCTCTCCTTGTTATTATCATTACTTAAAATCAATGAAGTTAATTAATATTAGGTGAAAAATTAATGTTTTAAATAAAGCATACTCTAAAACAGATGGAAGGCCTTATAATATGAATCAGTAGGAGTATCATCAAAATTAATGTGCATGGCAAAAAAAAAAAAAATCATCAAAATTAATATGGTTAGTTCCACTAGAAAACAAAAGGCAAAAATTGGCCTAGATTCATAAATAACACACGAACCCTTATATAATATGTTTAGTATTTCAAGCTGCAAAATTTTATAATTAAAATTAACTTGGAATAATATGATGAAAGACCCAAAAAAAAAAAATAAGAGTTAGCAATATTTATGAAAATTTTAAGTCCACGTTTGTTTTGTTTTTTATCATCGCTACTCCATCTGGTCTAAAATATAAGTAATTGTTAACGGCTTCATTGAAATTAAGAAAAAAAATAGTTAACATGTTAAATATTATCAAATTAGAAAAAAATTAATGTTATCTCTATTAAACAACGTTTTGAGGGGATAGAAAAATAAGATGAACCATATTTAAATACTAATTTTATAAATAAAATTGATAAATACATATTAATTTTTCTTCAACTAATATATGTTATGGAACAAAAGTTTGGGAAAATCACTATTAGATTTAAAAGAAGGAATATAATTATTAAAAAAATCTCACAATAAATAAGCAATGTGCAATGATAAGTTTCTATAATGATATATTTGTGATAATAAAATTGTACTACACACTTATTATTAAGATTTTTTTTTTCATGATTACATTTATAGATCTTACATACAATGATTCTATTCTATTGTTTTTTAAAAATTAAGATGCATCCAATATTTTAAAATATTTTTTGATATATATGAGTGTTTTAAAATATTTTACGGTTTGATACACTAAAGTATTTTTTATATGTGTTTATCACTTTAAAGTAATTTTTGTATATCAAACAATTTAAAATATTTTTTTAGACATATTTAATACATTAGATTGTCTAAATTATTAAATTTAAAATTTCACAAAACAAATACTCTAAAGTTATAGACACAC
This sequence comes from Albizia julibrissin, assembly GCA_037074505.1. Classification (NCBI taxonomy): domain Eukaryota; kingdom Viridiplantae; phylum Streptophyta; class Magnoliopsida; order Fabales; family Fabaceae; genus Albizia; species Albizia julibrissin. The sequence goes on from CM073485.1 coordinate 29,756,524, forward strand.
ATAAAAATATTTTTTTTCCTTTCATGTAAAAATACTTTAAGTACTAAATTATATAAAATCCTTTCATTAAATATTTTAAGGTGGTGGATCACATTATTATTTTTACAAGAAAAATAAAAGTGACTTGTATTCTCCGGCCAGACAAGGAGCGCTCATTAGTACAGATAGCGTAGTGCCGTAATTGTTCGGTGACCTTGACTTTTCCCTTCTCGTACGCATGGCCTTGACTGAAGACGAAGAAGCGTCGAGTCAAAATCTATCTATCTCTCTTATAAAATCATAGTGTGTTGAGAATCCAAAGTTGTCTTCTCTTCCTTCAAATCTCGTCCACATTCAGAATCCGATTCTGCGTGGAAGTAGCCAGAATACTACCGGAAAGCATCGATCCGTATTTTCTTCGAGAAACCACAGTTCTTATAGTTCTGGAACTACTCTCCTTCTTTCTCCACAAAGCAATATAGACACGCAACATAGAAATGTCACCGGACGGCCACGTCATTTCGTCGACTCCGGGAGCCTTCAGGCTCCGTTGGGACGTCTTCCTGAGCTTCAGAGGCGCGGATACTCGTAATTGCTTCACGATACCCCTTTACAACGCCCTCCAATCTCGCGGCGTTCGGGTATTCCTCGACGACGTTGGACTGAATCGCGGTGACCACATAGCCCCGAGTTTGATCGAAGCCATCCGTGACTCGGCCGCTTCGATTATCGTCATCTCTCCTGATTACGCCTCTTCTCATTGGTGTCTGGAGGAGCTTGCCGAGATTTGCGACTGCCGGAGACTGATTCTGCCGGTGTTCTTCAACGTCAACCCGCGTGATGTCCGGAAACAAGGGGGTCCGTTCAAAGATTCTTTTGAGGATCACAAGGCTAAGAGGAGAAAAGAAGATGTACTAAGGTGGAGGGAAGCTATGAAGAAAGTAGGTGGAATCGCTGGTTTCCCTTTCTCGCATACCAGGTCTTATCGATTACTGAGTAATTTCATCTATTTGCAACTATCTACTGTTCTCCACACCGATTTTTCTAATTCGTTTGCTATATTTCCTGTTATAGTGAAAAGGAAGAAGGCTTTGCAGAAAAGAGAGATGACCTGATTCGACTTTTAGTAACAAGGATTCTGAGAGAACTGAGTAATGCTCCGGTGGGTGTGGCTGAATTTACCGTTGGACTCGATGCTCGAATTGAACGATTGTTGGAACTGTTAGACTTGAGATCCAACGGCATAAGAGTATTGGGATTGTATGGGATGGGTGGGATTGGCAAGACAACCCTTGCGAAGGCACTTTTTAACAGACTCGTTGTGGATTTTGAGCGACGCAGCTTCATTTCAAGTGTTAGAGAAGTTTCATCCAAAGATGGAGGCTTAATTTCTCTAAGAAACAGAATTACTGGTGACATATCCTCCCAACCAGTGGTTGGTAACGATATTTCTACTTTCAGAAAAACAGTTAGTGAAAACCGTGCGCTGATAATTCTAGATGATGTGGATGACGTGAAGCAGCTCGATACTCTAATTGGCAAAAGAGAATGGTTCCATGAGGGAAGCCGTGTTGTAGTAACCTCAAGGGATACACAAGCTCTGGCTGAGACTTATGTTAATGTCTTCTACGAGGTTCTGATATTGGATGACTCTGAGTCACTAGAATTATTCTGTTACCATGCAATGAGAAGAAAGGAACCTGCAGACAACACTTTTGAGAAATTGTCAAAGGAAATAGTGTCTCTAACAGGAAGATTGCCTTTAGCTCTGGAAGTGTTTGGTTCAATGTTGTTTGGTAAGAGAAGGGAAAAGGAATGGGTTGATGTTGTGGAGAAGCTGAAGCTGATTCGACCTGGGGATCTCCAGGAAGTGTTGAAGATAAGTTATGAAAGGTTAGATGAACAAGAGAAATGTATCTTCCTTGACATTGCTTGCTTGTTTGTTCAAATGAGCATGAAGCGAGAAGATGTCATTGATGTATTGAGAGGTTGTGGATTTAAGGGAGAGATAGCAACCACAGTTCTCACAGAGAAATGTTTGATCAAAATCAGAGAGGATGAAACCATTTGGATGCATGATCAGATTAGAGACATGGGAAGGCAAATTGTTGTGGATGAAAATCTTGTAGATCCTGGTATGCGTAGTAGATTGTGGGATCGATCTGAAATTCTAACTGTTTTGAGGAATTTGAAGGTAAGGATCTGATCAATGCAAGAATAATTAATTATTTTCCATGGACTAAATAGTTTCTTAAAGATATTATCATATAATTGATTCTAACAAATTTTAACAGCTGCGTAATAATTATTCTTTAAACTAAGATATAGATAACTATATTATTCTGTTAACGAGTTTTTCAAAAATATTTTAAAATTAAATGGTGATCACTATCTTATAAAAAATTAAATTTATGAAACTACTTCCAAGAATCTGCATAATAGTTGTTTATACATTTTGGCAAGATAAAAGTATCTCGCATATGTCCTCATGCTGCTTGTCTTATGCAGGCAGGAAGAGTGACTAAGACAAACAAAAGAAAGGACCGAATTTTATAAGGCAGCCATGACAGATTATTTAATCATCGCACCTACATTAATCAGATTTAGTTCATTAAAATATTACAATGCCATAATACGTCCTCACTTTGCATGCTGTGCTTATACCAGACAATAATGGAAATATTTGACATTAAAATATTTTATAATGTCTGACATGTATTTGACACAGACACCACTGTTTTTTTATGTTAGCGATTTATTGCATCTTCTCCACCCCTCAGATAATAAAACCGATTTCTTATATATGTTGTTAAAAAATTTGTGGTGTCAATGTAGCCAACCCCACCTACCTAGTAGGTGGAGATACGTTTTATTGTAAAAATATTTGGTTGCTCTGGATACTGTAGGGAACTCGGAGTATTCGAGGGATAGTCCTAGACTTCGAGAAAAGATCTGCCAAAGATCATAGAGGTGAGGAAGCAATTTCTTGGAACAACCTTCAACGGGGTTCAAGTGTCACAAATGCCCTGGCATTTCTTAAACAGATGCACAAGAAGTATTTTCAACAAGTTGAGAAAGACAGAGAGGCTCTAGTGATTCACACCAAGTCATTTGAATCAATGGTGAGCTTGGTGCTGCTTCAGATCAATAATTTGAGATTGGGAGGGAAGTTCAAATCTTTCCCTGCAGAATTGAAGTGGCTTCAATGGCATGGATGCCCTTTAAAAGGCATGCCTTCTGATTTTTGCCCTCAAGGACTGGCTGTCCTTGACCTCGCACACAGCAATCTTGAGAACTTGTGGGATTGGAAAGGCTACAAGGTATTATTCTTCATGCTTCAATTCTCATGTTGGTCATCTGATTATTGGTTATAAATGTAAGAATCAATAAGGAACGGACCATGGTATTATTACAGACACATAGTGGGTCACATTTAAAAAATATTCATACTTCAAAAGAATTATCAAATGAGAAGGTTACCAATCTTACATTCAAATTATTCATGCACAACACACTTTAAGTGCAATTTATAGATATATAGGTATGTAGTTTTATAGGATGAGGTCTGGAGTTTAAGCTTGTATGAAAATTCTTTGAAAGAGATATCCCCAATTAGGAGGACCTGACCCGACTCAATTTAGATCAGTCAGAGTCTAATGTAGATCTGGATATTAGATGGTTTGTCAAAAAAAAAAAAACTTCAGGCATAACAAAAAAATAGAAGATGTTCCTTGTAGTATAGAGAACAGTCAAAACACACTTGGTGTGATTTTTAGATATTGTCACAATTTTTTTTTTTTTTTGAACAATTTTTTTCTAATTGTGTTTTGCAAGAAAACATGATAGAAATTAGTAGTGGGTCAACTTTGTTCGAGATTTATCTTTTGCTAATCAGACTTAATTCTCTGTTTTCTTTTATATTACCACCTGAGACGGGGCAAATCTGACATGCAAATAGTGAGCCACTACTAAGATGCTAATATCAATTCTTTAATAACATATTACACTGGCTTGCAGGGGCCAGAGGACATAATGGTCATGAACTTGTCCCACTGTTACCAACTAGAAACTCTTCCTGATCTCTCTGGGTGTCAACGTTTAGAGAAGATTGTCCTTGAGAACTGCTTTAAACTAAGTAGGATTCATGAATCAGTTGGCAATTTGGCTGCACTTCGTGATTTGAATCTGACTCGTTGTAGAGAACTTAACGAGTTACCCAGTGGTATATCTTGGCTGAAAAATCTAGAGAGCCTCTGTATTTCTGAGTGCTCAAAGTTGAAATCGTTACCAGAAAATATGGTCAACTTGAAATCACTGAGAAAACTTCTTGCTGATCACACGGCTTTAGAAAAGCTGCCTGACACTATTTTTCATCTTGAGAAACTTGAAACTCTTGTTTTAAGTGGTTGCCATCAATTGAAAAGGCTGCCTGACAACGTAGGACTCTTGGGTTCTCTGCAAGAGCTGTCTCTGGACCAATCTGGATTAGAGGAACTCCCCAACTCTGTTGGGCGTTTGAAAACCCTTGAAAAGCTTGGTTTGATGCATTGTAAATCTCTCACTATGATTCCTGATTCTATTGGAAATCTCATATCACTTTCAGAGCTCCGGCTTTTTGGTAGTGCTGTTGAAGAGATTCCTTCTTCGATTGGATCATTGTCTTATCTAAAAGAACTCTCACTAGGAAACTGTAAGTCTCTGAATAAACTGCCTGAGTCCATCAAGTCTTTGGTTTCCATTGTTGACCTTCAGCTAGATGGGGCAGCGATCACAGATTTACCAGATGAGATTGGAAATTTGACATTACTTAAAAAGCTTGAAATGAGGAATTGCCGGATGAGATATCTTCCTGAATCGATTGGCAACCTCACAGCTCTTACCACCTGGAACATTTTCAAAGGTAATATTGTAGAACTGCCAGAGTCCATCGGAAAGCTCGAGAATTTAGTCTTTTTAAAGCTGGACCAGTGCAAAATGCTCAGAAGGCTTCCACATTCTATAGGACATTTGAAGTCCTTATATCATCTTTGGATGGAGGAAACAGGTCTGACGGAATTACCTCAAAGCTTTGGCATGCTTACCAGCTTAAGGACGTTGAAAATGGCCAAGAAGTCAGAAAATAACACGCTTCAGGATTCTTATGTAATCTCATCTTTCTTCTGCAATATGATATTTCTGAATGATCTGGATGCTCGTGGTTGGAGGATATCTGGGAAAATTCCTGATGATTTTAAGAACTTGTCATCTTTGGAGATGTTGAATCTAAGCCAAAACAAATTCCACAGCCTTCCTTCTAGTTTGGTGGGCCTTTCGATTCTCAAGAAACTCTCTCTTCAAAACTGCACCGAGCTGCTTTCTCTCCCTGCTCTTCCCTCAAGCTTGGTAGAGCTGAATGCTGCAAACTGTTGTGCCTTACAAAGCATTCATGACCTTTCAAATTTAAAAAGTTTAAGGGATCTGAACCTCACAAATTGTGTGAAATTGGTGGATATTCCTGGCCTTGAACGGTTAGAGTCTCTGAGGTTTTTGTACTTGAGTGGATGCCTTAAATGTTCCTCCACAGTCCGCAAGAGACTTTCTAAGGTTCATTCTTTCCCTCTCCCATCATCAATGAATGAATAAATTAAAGGGAAAATTAATTTCTTTGATCTTTAAAGTTTTGACTCGGTGCAACTCAGCCCTGTACTCTTGACTCGGTTGTAATTCACTTTGATTCACCGTGACTGAGTTACAACCGAGTCAAAGTATAAGAACTGAATTATACATTAAGTCAAAGTGTACAAATTGAGTTATAATCAATTTAAAACTATAGGGACCAAAGATTAATTTTCCCTAAATGAAAATTGAAAGTATGTATACTTTCATGTTTATTTTTGGGATAAGCCAGATCAATGTGTATTTTATAATTTTTTTTTTTTTTTTGGGTAATAGTTAACCGACCCCCTTGTGTGACAGGTTACACTGAGGAATTTATTGAACTTAAGCATGCCAGGAAAAAGACTACCCAAATGGTTTTCAGGACAAACTGTAAGCATTTCCAAACCCAAGAACCGCGAACTAACAGGTGTAATTATAGGTGTCATTCTTTCAATCAACCATGATATGCCTAGTGAACTGCGAGATCTTCTTCCTGGAGTAGCTGATATCAAAGTAGATGTCTTCAAACTGGGCAAAAATATATGTACTTCAGGATTGGATTTGCGTGGATTGCCAAGAACCAATCAAGAACACATGTATCTTTGCAGGTACCCAGATTTCCATCATCTCTTCTCTTTCTTGCGAGATGGTGACACATTATGTGTGACTCGGTTAAACCCACCTCTGGATAAGGGGTTGGAGTTGAAAAATTGTGGGGTTCATTTGATCTTTGAAGGGGATGATGATTATGGGGGTGCTGAAGAATCTGTGGACAGAAAACTAAAATCTGTGTCAGAAAAATTGTCTGAGTTTTTCAGCACTTGTGAAGAAGGAAGCTCCAAAGATGGAATTGAGAGCGAAGATGATGATGAATGCCAAAAGCAATTAGAGACTCAAGAGAAGGAAAACAGAATCCCATCATCATCTATTCCCTGCAACTCCTATTTGCTCTATTTTTTTATTAGTCTGTTCTTTTTGTTGGTGAGCCGGCTGCTAATAAAATTTGTCTTTAGCTATGATGCACGGTAGAAGATTTTGTTTTCTATAAAAACAAAAAACCAAGATTGTTAGCCTTCAGCATTTGAAAACCATTGTCTGGAATCCCAAATCTTTGGCTATTTTCTAGTCTCCAGAAACCTTCTGAGATTTTTCACTATATCCGTTAAGTTTGAGCAGGGTACTTGAATTATACTGTTTCACTATTATTATCCCTCAAGTTTGATATCTAGACACATGAGAAGCCACTTAAAATATGTTTAAGGACAAACTCGCCCTTAACTTCAAGGGAAAACACTACCTTAAGATTACAAAAATTTTACTCGCAGAAACCCTCTAGGAGCAGAATAAGTACATTAATGCCCAATGATCAGCATAATAACATTTTACGGCTCAAGGAATGATTTTATGATGCTAGATGTATAAAACTTTGAACCTTCTTTTTTTTTTTTTTTTTTAACTAAAACGTTCTTGAAAAAGTCTACGTGTTCATAGGATAACCACCAATAAGGTAAGACAATTATTTTTAGGCCCTGAATGGTACGAGGATTTTTGAGGGAGGGGAAATTTTTGAGTTAGATTTTAAAAAAATTAAAGTGGGGTTATGAAATTTTAATAAAGAGAATATATAAGATAAAAGAGTAAAAAAATTTTAACTAAGAACTTTTAACCTCACTTTCCTAATTTTTTAAAATTCAATCTAAAAAAATTGTTCCAGATCTTCCTTTCCCTCCCCAGTCCCCACCCCTCATACCAAACAGCTGTTGGCGCTTGGTTAACTTCTTTCCCTCCACTATTTAATTTCAATGCAAATAAAATGTTTAGGTAGTTTTGATTAAGAAATAGTTTCAATACAAATGTTTTTAACAGGATATTTTAGGGAAACCAATATATTTTGAATAAATGCTCCCTTAGGTCTTTATTATATGATCCCTTATGTAAGTTTTTTGCAATCCTAAATATCAAACCCTATAAAAACAGTCAATAGCATTAAAGTCTTCTTTTTCACAACTACCCTTATTAATTAGGGAGAATGTCAAAAAAATATCATTTAAACTTCAAAATCCCGTTAACAAGTTCGGTAAAGGAATTAACAAGAATGATAATGCAATTAACAAATCATTTTATTGTTAAATCACCTATTTGGGATTTTGAAGTTTAAATGGTATTTTTTTGGAATTCTCCCTATTAATTATAATGTAGTGAGATATTGTAAAAGAAAGATATTAAAGGTAATTAAGATATGTTAATTTTAATTGGAGGATAATTTTGAAAAGTGGTAATAATTTTTTTACCATTTTAATGATACAAACTACTTTTAACCACTTTTTCTTAATCCTTATGAAGTAATTAGAAAGGTCCTATATTATAGACCAAATGGAGTAACTAGTTTAAGTAATTTCCTAAATTTAATATACTCAAATTAAGTAAATCCTATATTAAAAATAAGACATAATATATAAATGTGGCAGAAGTGCGTATTTATTAAATTGCTTAATTCATCTTGTTTGAGGAAATACACTAGTAGTGTTCATCAATATTATTAGTATCATGCTTCCCTCCTAAGTTATTAAATTTGGATCGGCCTTTAAACTGATTAAGATAGTGAATTAGCTAAGAGTCAACTTAGGGGGCCAAACCTGAGGAAAATAAAAAATTTAAAAAAAATAATTTAAATTCTTGTTATAATATTATACCATCTAAAATTAATTCAATACTTTAAATTACTAACAAAATAATCATATACTTATCCAAAATTCTTTACAATTTATTTGACATATTGATATCATAATATCAAACCACCATCCAATAACATTATAATCAACAATTACTAAATATTCTACCTAGCAATTATCAAAATAGATAAATGATAACAAAATATTCCTACCTACGATCTTATAATCACTAAATTAACAGTCATTAATACAAAATTATCATTCAATTCTACTGGTGTTGTTGCCTACAATTCATACCCCATAAAAAATATTTTTTTAAAGGCAACAAGGTCAACCTGCAACTTGCCTAGTTCATCGAGTTGAGCCCGAGTCACCCCCAAATTGCCATAATGGTGAGTTAGGGACCTTCCTAGACAAACCGGCGACCTTGCTAGGATCCAAATTTAATAATAATGCTTCCCTCTATGGGCATGTCTGGATTTATCATTTATCCATATGTAAGAATGTTTTTTCAAAGAAGGAAAAGGCCTAGATCGCAATGAAAAGCTAATCATTATTACTCCCACGGTTGTTTTTTATAGGAAACACTTTAAGGTCATCTCAAATTTTGATTAAGTTGTTATTTTATCCCCATTTAATTACTCATATTAAATATCATTACATTTATTGAATTCACTCACACTTTTTCCTACCACTCATTCTCTTTCCTCTGCACATTTTTTTTCCTACTTTTCTTATTCCCTTATATTCTCCCATGAATGAAGGTATTTTTAAGAAAAATTTGCATTTTTTTACACATTTATTCTCCTTAACTAATTTTAAGCTACTTTTTTATTAACATCATTTGGTTAATTATATTTTATAAAAAGCAAGGGAGTAATATCTCACGCAACTCAATTGATCACAAGGAAAATCAAGGGCGGCAAGCCAAAAGATTGACATACGACAAGAGGGTTATTCAATTAAACTTTATTCCATTAATTACACTCAACTACTGCACCACAATTTAAAAGTGCTAAACATATATATCTTCTTTTTTTTAAGGCTCAGGAAATCCATTACCGATAACAGTAACTAATTCTTTGCACCATAGGCTTTTCAAAAGGGTTTTAGTATTGGTTGAGACCCTTTTCATATATATTATCAAGGATTAAACTCTTGACTAGATATTTAAGAAACCCAACTAAATACTAACTGTACTAGGCCTAATGGTTAGTGCAAAACATATCTCTAATCATAACAGAGATAGTCTCTCTCAATTTCATCTAGCACTATAATTTTATTTGTAGTGCAATTTTTCCATTAAAATATTTTTTTTACATGTAATTTTGTTTCTAAAGTATTCTTTCTTGCTGCAATTTTGCCATCGCCATTAACTTCCATAAAATTTGTTAAGTTTAATACGCAACCAATATCAAAAGTATTTTTAAGTAGCACTCAGCGCTTTAAAATAATTTTTAAATATAATTTTTCCCTGAAATTATTTTTCATAACTCTTATTTCATATTTACAGTACTTGTCTTCCATATTTTTAGTACTAATGTTTAATATTTCAATAGTCAGTTTTTCAATTCTTTCAATAGTCATATATTTTATAGACTTATCTTTCATATTTTCAACCTGATCTTTAATCATTTTAAATAATGAGAACATGAAAGATAAGTACTAAAAACATATAGCAAAAATATGAAAGATGTGTACTGAAAATATAGAACTTTTTTCCATAAATTAAAATTCTCCCATTAAAATTTTCTTAAGTGTTTTTAAGCACTCATCTTCTATATTTTCAATACAACTTTTTTTTTCATTACTCAATCTTTTCACTAGTCATCTTAAGAAAATACAGTTAAGTATTTTATCCACTGAGCTTTTTTTTTTTTTAAAAAAAAAAGTTACTTTTTGCCCAAACCAAAATTTCTAGCTTTTCCTTATTGTAAAAGTCACTTTCATGTTTAAGCTCTTCTCTCTTTTCTCCTTATTTCTCTTGACATCTCACCAGTTTCCATTTATTTTCTCCCTTATTCTTGACGATTTAGAACTGAAAAGCATGCTTATGGGAGGTTCCAATATTAAACAATTATTTGATCAATTCCACTTATCCATTAAAAAATTATTTAATTAATCTAAACTACCATTTTTTGAGATAATCTCCCCAATATCTTAGATTTATGGTTTATAAATATGCTAGAAATATCATTTAAATATAAATATGTTAGGTGGTAGTTACATTTGAATATAATTAAGTATTTTAATATTTTCAAATTAAATATATCTGCATTGTCTGTGCAACAATAGCTATACATAATTTTATTAGAAGAAATTCTCAAACTGATGTGGATTTTAGCGTTACAGAAAATGAGAATATAGTTGATGTAGATAATAGTCAAGATCAAGAGCCATCATCGACAAATAATACTCGGACATCTTAAACCCAGATGAATCATATTCATGACACCATCAATAACCAAATTGTACGGGACTTTTGATTTGATTAGTTTTGTTATATTTTACTTTATCAATAACTTTAAGTTTTTATCATTTATAATTTATTTACATTTTTATTGTAATTTTATTATATATTTTACAATTACCAAATTTTCAAAGTTAATTTTTTCACTTTTCATAATTTTTAAAAAAATTTCTCTTAAATATCACAAAAAAAACTTGTGCAAAAGTCAAACCAAACACATTTTCACTTTCATAAAAACACTTATCCAATCGCTAATCCAAATATAACTCACTTATACAATTTAACTTTTACCCAATTTTACTTTTCCATAAGTTGAATTACAAATAAATTACTTTTATCACAGCTAATCCAAACACACCTGGTGTCTATCATTTCAACGAGTATATTTCTTTACATCCCAAGAAGATCGATTCTTTCAGTTGGGTAGAGCTCCTCCCATCTGGACCGTTTAGATGGAATCTGGACGATTCAGATTTAATTCTTTTTTTTTTAAAAAAAATTATTTTAATGTATACAGAATCTAAAATAAAGATAATTTTTTAATTAATATTTTTTTAAAAATAATTTTTTATTTAAAATAAGTAATTTAAAAAATTAAATGTAGACAATTTAGATCTCATTTAGACGATCCAAAAGAAAAAAGTTTTCCCAGGTCAGCTCAGGAAAACTGGGTCCTTTTGCTTGTTGGATATTACCTCTCATGTAATATCTTGCGCTTTGCTTCCAGCAACACATTTGTTTTCTGGACAAAACATAACACTATCGCCTTACTTAATAAATTTCAAACTCCCCTCAATCTTACTTCGACTGCTCATTCTTCAATCTGAACTTCCGATCTTCTTGTCGGATCTTCAGGTTACTCCTCTCCTTTTTTTCTCATTTCATCTATTTCTTTCTTCCCTTCTCATTTCTATATGCTCCTCTTTTTATTTTTTCTTGCATTTCTTTCTGCTTCGCGGTGATATTCTTCTCATGTCATTTCCCTATTTCTTTCCTGTCATTAACTCACCCCCATTCTACGCCGGCCGGCTTTTTAAAATTCATTCAGGTCCACGGCTAGACTCTGGCTTTTGGCTCAAAAGCCGATTCAGGACTAAAATTTTGGTTTGAGGGGAAGAGGAGGAGGGTAGATTTAAAATTTTGGAAGGGAGGCTCCCTCAAATTAGAGGATAATTTTTTTGATTTTTTTGGGAGAACTAAAATTTTGGATCATTTTATTTTCATAATTTGTATAATATTCTAATAAAATTAATGATAAAATAATATTATTATAAAATTAATTTAAAATAAAAAATAGATTATTATAAATTTAATTAAAAATAAAAATATATTTTTTAAATAAAAATTATTATAATTGTAAAATATTTTATTATAATTTTAAAATAAAAAATATATTATTATAAATAAAATAATTTTAAATTCATGTGTGCTCAACACATAAAGTATATTTTGGTAGCACTTGACACTTAAAGTATTTTTTTTTTGTGCAATTATGGAATATGAGTACTAAAAATTAAAAAAAAATTATGAAAAAAATTAACTTTTGAAAATAGTTTTAAGGGCAATTAGTTTTTTTTTTATTTTTATTAGTCATCTTAAAAAATAATGATTTTTTAAAAAAGCTCAGTGGATAAAATACTTAACCAAATATATGTTTTTCAATTAGATTTATTGTCCTTCAATCGGTCGGACTTAAAAGGGTAGGAACGTTCAGCCAAACATGCCCAACCACGCATATCGGAAGCTATTACAAAGTTCTTTATTTCGTTTTATTTTTTAACGAGTGTTTCAGAGATAAACCAATACCATCATAGTGAAAATATTGAAGCTATGCAGTGATGTTCCATTTTTCCAATTACCACTTCCATCATATTTGACTATCTATTATTTATCTTTTGTCATGGTTTTTAAAGTTATAAATTAAATCGTTCAAAAAATTATATTTTTTAAGAAATAAAATCGGAAGTTATCATTATAGCAAAATGAAAAAAAAAGGGCCAATTAAAAGGAATCAGAATCTCTACTAATGCTCAGCCAGTATCACACATATTGTATGCTGATGATTATGTTTTCTTGTTTGAAGGAAATGTTCAAAGTATCAACTATATTAAAGCATCCTTGGATCTATATCGCATGTGATTTGGACAATTAATCAATAGGTCAAAATCCTCTATTGTCTTCAGTCCAAACATTGCTTATACTCAAAAGATGGCTTACTCGTGTTTTGTAGGACTAAAATTCTCATATAGGCTTGGTAAATACCTAGGCGCACGGATTGATCCAAGAAGTATTGCTCAATTCCATTGATCAAATAACCTCTTTATGGAAGGAAAAATTGCTATCTCAAAGCCTCATGGCTCACTTTGATTAAATAAGTTCTTTATGGAGTTAATCTTCATGTTCTCTTCTGTATCAAGCTTTTAGATTATATTTGTAATCAAATTGATACAAGATGTGCTAACTTCTTCTGGGGGTACTAAGGGGGATGCAAAGAAAATACATCTCAAAAATAAGGAATTTACTTTTAGACTAGCAATGAAGGAAGATTGGGACTTAGATTGATATCAAAAGTCAATGACTCATTGCTGGCAAAGCAAGTTTGGAGAATTGTCAATTCAACATCGGGTGATTTAATGGCAGAAACAATAAAGCTAAAATATTTTGACCTTGATAGCTCCAATTTGATTAGGAGGCCTTATAATTCTTCATGGATGTGTAAAGGAACCTATAAGTGTATGTGCATCTCTCATCTATGATCATCTACAATGGAGTGTGGGATCTAGCCATAACATCTCGTTAAACTATCCTTTGCAGTGGCCTATAAAATCCGGGTCTAAAATGAAAGTAAATACTTCTAAAATTACAGACCTATTAGTGCATCTTCCATCTTCTTGGCATCCAATAAGTTGAAATGTTACTCTAGTGATAATCTTATATCCTAAACAAATTGTAGATATAGGGTGTGTTTGTTTAGGCTTTTCCATCTCATTAAGCCAAATCAAATAGTCAAAAGCCCAATTGAATTGGGGTTAGCAATTTTTGTATGTTTGTTTGAGCTTTTGACAAAAGAGCTTTTAACTAAATAAGTAGCTTTTGAAATAAGCTCTCAAATGGAGCTTTTAGCTTTTGACAAAAGAACTTCTTACATACATAACCTAGAATAATGGCAAGAAAGTTTTATTTCTTTTTGATAAGTATAATGAGAAGATTTAGGTAGTAAAAAAAAATAAATGACAAGAGTTTTACTAAAAGCCATTGCCAGGAGCTTATTGCTGCAGCTTAATAAATTTATTACTGTGCAAATTCGGGGTTTTTACTCTGTATTGATTATTCCAAAATGAATACTGATACAAGTAGTAGATAGATCAAAGTGTTTTTCATCATTTTTCTCCTTTGATCTCTCTGCACTATCGCCATACAGGTTCATGAAAGTATTTAATTGGAATTTTAAAAAAAAATTTATATAATAATTGATATGTAAAAAACTAGTTGCCTCATGCACTTTAATCAGACCTTTGATTAAGTTGAAACAAAATTAAAACGTTCGTAACACCATCAGGGACCTAATTGTACAGGACCTTAGGATGAATTAGTTCAATTATCTTTTACTGTATCAAATACTTTAACTTTGTATCATTTCTAATTTATTTACATTATTTATAATTTATTTTCATTTTCATTATAATTTAATTATGTATTTTATCATTGTCAAATTTTCAAATATAATTTCTTCAATTGTCATAAATTTTACAATTTTTTCTCTTAAATATTACAAAAGTCACTTATGCAAAAGTCAAACCAAACACCTTTCATTTTCATAAAAAAAACTTATTCAATCGCCAATCCAAACATAAATCACTTACACAATTTGATTTTTACCCAAAGTCACTTTTCTATAAGCCATTTTTTAAATAAGCCACTTTTCCACCGCTCATCCTAATCACCAACATCCCTCTTCCTATAAATGACAAAGATGATAGACTATTATGGAAACTCGGTTCCACGTGGGATTACTCTTCGAAAGATGGTTTCAAATTGCTAACGGGTACAAATTTAGGCACTTATAATGGTTCATTTTGGAAATTCTTATGGTCATTGTCACTAGCAAGAAATAAAAAATCGGACCAGGTAATAAACTGGTCACAGCACATGTTTAAGGGTTAATGGTTTAATTTGGGTTGAACCGGTCATATTAAAATATTATAATTTATTAGTGGTAATATATATATTAATATATTTTAAAATTTCTATAGATAAAAATAAGGGAGAATTCCAAAAAAATATCATTTAAACTTCAAAATCCCAAATAGGTGATTTAACAATAAAATGATTTTTTAATTGCATTACCATTCTTGTTAATCTCATTACCGAACTTGTTAACGGGATTTTGAAGTTTAAATAGTATTTTTTTGGCATTCTCCCTAAAAATAAAGATTTTTAGACAAAAAATACTTAAAATCTATTATTATTAGTTATGGTGCTTATATCTATACAATGATATCTAATTTCCTATAATTAATTAATTATTATATCCTCTCAAAATCTTTTTTTTTTAGATTTGTTATTTTTTAACTATTTTTCTCTTCATCTTGGTCTTCAAATTCTCCCTCAAAAATAGTGCGAAATAGTAGTTAGAGGAATAAAAAAAAATATTTATATAAGAACAAAGGTTAAATCGGGTGGACCGGTCGAACCACCGGTTTTGACCGGTTCAATCGGTTCAACTTATCAACTGGACCGGACCATCGACCGGTCACCGGTTGGACCGGTTCAACCGGCCAGTCCAATTCGATTTTGTTTTTCAATGGTCCCTACCATGAAAGACATTTTGTTCATTTCAAAAGTTTTCAATGAGGCTATTCCATCTTTTGACATACTTATTAATGCTCATCATCTGGATATCAATGGAAACTGTGCATTTGGATGTTCTGAAATAGAAACACTTGATCATCTGTTCTTACTAAATTTCCCATTCACAAAGGTAGTATGGTATGGTTGCCTATCAATAAGACTCAACTTTCCATCTTTTAGTCACCTGAAAGATTGGATCAAATATTTTCTTCCCAAATTACATCATGATGGTCCCTTTAAGGAAATAGTCAAGCTGGTCAAATTATTTTCGATTATTTGGATGAAAAGGAATAAGCTTTTTCATTAAAAAAAAAGTCCGGCATGTATCACCTTCTGAAGTGATCAAAGAAATTTAGTTTGTAGCATCTCTTATAGAATTGGCATACAAATCTCACGATCCACTTGTACAGAGGTCATTGATAGTAGCGTTGAAATGTCAGTTGCTTGAAAATACCCCTTCTCAAGTTTGGACTGTCTTACTGTGGAAAAGGAAAAGAGAGGCTCACAATATGCCAACCATGGATATGTTTTCATGGTCAAGCAATTCAATCTTTTATATGGAGGGAAGTCTCTATGCAACCTTTTGTCTCTTTACAATGCCTTAGGGAGCTCTACTTTGGATTGCAAAATCAACATTATTTTTGGATCATGATGATAGAAACATCAGAATCTATTGTTACAAAAAACTCATTCCACCTCCTTTTTTGGAATTAGATAGAACCCATAATATGCTGTATCGAGATCTAGGCATCCTTCGGAGTTCTTTTCACCATGGTTAGTTCTCTGAAATCACCTTATTAGTTCTCTGAAATCCTATTCAACTATGATTGTAGATATATGATGTATTATCTTTTATTTTTACTTAATGATAATTGCATTTTATAAAAAGAAAAGAAAAAAGCTATCAAAATCTTATAATATTCTTAGTATTTTTTTTCACTTTAAAATTTTATAAATACATGCATACATACATATTATATATATAGTACTAACTTTTTATTTAATTATTATTATATCACCGGTTCGACTGGACGGCTTGATCAATTTGACCTTTTGAATCATGACCTTACCTTTCTAACTCAACATTCAGACTGACTTTTAAAGTATTGGTAGTACCCAACAACCTAAAAGCTTAAAGTAAATTTTTGGTGCAAGTTTGCCATATTTGGTAACTCTTTTTTTTTTTCTTCATATTTTCACTACTCATCTTCTACATTTTCAATGATCAATATTTTTTTAATTTTTTTTTTGTAGTAAGCTGTTTTATAGACTTATCTTCGATGTTTTTAACTTCATCTTTAGTAATTTTGAGTAATGAAAACATGAATGATAAATATTGAAAACATTAGGAAAAACAAGAAAGCATTAAAACTCTTCTCTCCTTTCCTTCATTCTAACCAATTCAAACGACATAATGTTAAAATCATTCCCCTTCGTGCCTCTCCCCTCTATTGAACCAATCAGCCCTTGCTGTGGGATTTGGGATAAGGACTTTTACATCACCTTGTAGGTTTTATTCTTTTCTTTTCTTTTTATTTTTATTTTTAAATTTCAAAGCTTGCCTTATGTGCTTGTGATCTCCTTTTACACAAAAAATGCAATATAATATTGCATTTTCTCCTACGATCCTATCTTGTCCATCACTCCATAGTTATATATAAGTATATATAATAACATAGAAAGAGGAGGGAACAAGGAAAGCAGTCAGGTTCCTTTATTATGGGATATGCTGACCATACACTGTTGAGAGAAGGATAAAAAAATATCACTTAAATTTTAAAATTCTATATCAATTTTGTTACATACGATTTTAACTATATACACTTAAGTAGTAATTGATAACTAATTTTAATAGAAAATTATTAATTTAGAATTTTAAAGTTTAGAGGTGATGTTTTCTTGTTTTTTATTTCTCTACTATATCACTTTCTTAGTTTAACAGTATATTTCTATAATTAAATTGGGTTATATTTTTTACTCATCACG
Source organism: Albizia julibrissin (assembly GCA_037074505.1). Taxonomy (NCBI): domain Eukaryota; kingdom Viridiplantae; phylum Streptophyta; class Magnoliopsida; order Fabales; family Fabaceae; genus Albizia; species Albizia julibrissin. The sequence goes on from CM073485.1 coordinate 29,774,119, forward strand.
ATCTAACCACATGTTAAACCAACCAGTTCAATAATCGGTCCTTCTTAATAATAAAGAAACACGCTTTATTTCTATAATGAAAGCAGAACAAGATTCCAATTTGAAACTCAATTACGTTTCCAAGTACGTCGAGGGTCCATATATCACACACACACACAGTGCAGGCTCATGATGATCACATCTCCAAAATGAAAAATAATGGTGAAGCTGAGCATTATTGTAGTGGCGGTTGCCGCCATCTTAATTGCCGCGGGACGTGCTCAGAACTGTGTGGGTGGGCGCCGAATCCAGTTTCCTACTCATTTTCTGGAGGAGTAGGAAACCTCTTCTCATATCGTTAATATGAAATGTGGGTAGTTCAAATTTAATTTTTTTTGAGTATTTTTTGTTTTTTTTAAAAATTATTTTAATGGAAAAAAATATAAAATAAAAATAATCTCTTAATTAAGATTTTATTTTAACAAATAATTCTTTTATTTAAAAATTACCAATTAAAAAAATTTAAATATAAACTGTCCAAATCTAATACAGATTAGAAAAGCTTTCCCTCTTTATCCTTTGGATAAACAGGAAACTGGGTCGCCGGGTTTAAGCTGCAGCGAATATGGGTATTGTGGAGCTGGAGATGTATACTGCGCCACCGGCTGCCAGGCGGGCCCTTGTTATGACTCAGAGTCCGGAACATCCTGAGTCTCCATTGCGGGTACATTCACCGGCTAGGCCGACGCCAGCCGTACCGGCAAGAACTTCTACACCTGAGCTGCCTTCCTTGCGGATGACTCCAAATGTGAGATCACTGGCGGCTTTTTGGCCGATATCACCCACGAAACTTGACGTGATGAGTTATTTGAGTTTGTTATTGACTAATGAGAATTATTGATTATTTGAGTTGACGTGATTAAGCTTTTTGTTCGTTACTATACGCTCGAAATTATATATTGCTGAAAACATTATCATTTTGGCGATTGGAAAAGAGCATTCCTTATCATTGTCAGAAAAACAAAAACCAGAGAGGAAATACTTGAAAAATGAAACAAAAGATTTTGAAAATGGGAAAAAGCGACCAAAATGAGTTGATGAGCGCTCAAACTCGTCTAGGCTATTCTTCCCATTTTGAAAGAGGAGTTCCAAGATACCACCGAACCACTATTAGTAAACTTTTCGTCTTTATAATAAAACAAATCTGTCAACTGCGGGGCGAGCTTTTTCCGCAATGTAATTGTTCACAGTAATAAGATAATATTAAATAAAAATCTTATATTTATAGGATTCAAAATTCAATATATTATACATAAACATCATACAATTTAAAAAAATTAATAACTTAAACACTCAAAGTAATACATTATCTTATAGTAATGTTTTGAATTCTAAAAGAAAATCAATTAATAAAAAATTTCAAAATGTTTTCACATGCTTTTGTTGTAGATTATCCATTGATCACGTATCAGTATAGTCCAAGACTTTCTGTCACATATCTTTTAACTATAAAAGGATAATATAGGTATGAAAATAAGAATAAGAAAATATAAAAAAAATATTATTATTTGTGAGAAAGAATATACTCTTTGAGTTGTCACATTTGTATCCCCCAAAAGAGTTGCCAAATTTGAAGCCCAGATGTGTCTCACTTAATTATTTAGGTGGAGATGAGATAGATTACGTTTTGGTGAGATAAAGGTTGGATTATACATCCATATGAGAGAAAAGAAAAGAAAAAGCGGAAAACACAGCTTCACAATGCAATCTCAGTAAATTAGCATTTGCTCACTCGTTAACCATTGGATCGGGTTGAAATTTGTTCAACAAATTTGACACATGTGGTTCATCATTCAACAGTGGGATCAACATTTAGAGGCCTGATATGAAAGAAATCATATTTATGGGGAGGAACATTTTTAATGGTATTTTTAGCTTCTTTATTCTTTATTGTAGGCGTGTACCTTGAATGTTTAGCTGGGTGATTGCATGTGTTTGTGCATGTGGTTGAGACACTCTTGTGCCCTATTTTCATCATAGTGGATATGATTTTCTTTGGTCTAAATGACCCATGATTATTACCATTTGAGGGGTTTTCCACGTTAATAATTTTGGTGTCTCCTATGCCATTTAATTTCTGTCATATATTTGTTTGTTAATTTCCTCACAGGCTCTTGAAAGTGATAGGAAGGTTTAACATCCACTATGATATTTGTAACAAAAATTTCATCAACTATATCCAACACTAAAAAATCATCTAACTCTTTTGAAAGTAAGGAAAATACAAGTAATAAAAAAAAGTAAACCTTAAAAAAATGATGGAATTAAAATTCAATTAATAATATTGATAAGATTTACATGTTAGATATAATTATTATTTATATTGTCTGCATTTGTGGTTTTAGAGTCATATGTTGAATTTATATTGTATAATATAGCTTTCACATATAATAATCCAATAGCAAAATAAAACGTATATTTTTTTAAAAAAGGTTAAAAGGAATTTTTTCCCTAAAAGTTTTTATTGAAGGGTAATTTTACACTGAAAGTTTTTCAGAGGGCAATTTTTTCCTGGAAGTTATGTTAAAAAGAGATCAATTTTGTCCTGACCGTTATCCTGGTTAATTTTGACTATTAGTTGACTAAATATATTGAATTGACAGTCTACATGTCATTCACGTTATTTTTGTTAATGTGTGAATTTTCCCCTCGAAGTTTTAAATTTAACTTTAAAAAAAGATGAAGTAAATGACATATCGACTTCCAATCCAAATTTACACCTTTACAAAAATGATAGAGGTCAAAGCAAAATTGCTCCATTTTTTACACTTCTGAAACAAAATTGCCCTTTAATAAAAACTTGTGGGGCAAAATTGGCCTTTAACAATTTTTAAGAAAATTACACACTTTTTAGACAGGGTATGAAATTACCTAGTCTAAAAAAATCTATTATAAATTGTTACTTTTTTAGATTGAACAATAAAACAACCAGTCTTTTTATCCCTAGAGTTTTTTTTTCTTTTTATCAAGTCCTTATACTTTCATCTATTTTTAATTGAGTCCTTGTAGTTATTTTTCTTTTTATAAGGTCCTTATTGTTTCACCAAATTTTTAATTAGGTCTTTACAAGTTTTTTTCTAAAAAGTATTTATTTATTTAATTTAAATTTAAATAAATTAATAATATTAAAATATAAATTAAAAAAATAAATTTAAATTAATAATTATAAAATTTTAAAAAATTAATATAATCAATTAGTAATTCTAAATTAATTATAATTCTATTCTACTTTTAGAGAAATTCATTATTATAATTCAACTTTTAATATTTCTCATAATTTTTCAATTAAGAATTTATTTATATTTTATATTTTTTTTAATTTATTTATTTTTATAGTTATAAAATATGAATTATAATAATAATAATTTTTTTTGGAAATAGAATAGAATCATAATTAGTTGATTAAGGATTAATAATTAATAATTAATAATTTTTTAAATTACATAATTATTAATTTAAATTTATATTCTTAAGTTATATTTTAATGGTATTCATTGATTCAACTTTCAATTAAATTAATAAATTAAAATCAAACGAAACCTATAAGGACCCAATTAAAAATCTAGCGTAACAATAAGGACTTGATAAAAAGGAAAAAAACAGCAAAGACCTAATTAAAAACAAGTGAAAGTATAAAAACTAGATAAAAAGTAAAAAAAGCTATAAGGATTTAATTAAAAATTGGTTGAAACTACAAGGACCCGTAGATTAATTATCCCTAAAAATTAACCTTTTAGACCGGTTGTAGGACATTTTTTAATAAAGGCAAACTTTTTAAATCAACTGATATAAGACCGAACATAAACACAGTCTAAAAAACCAATTTCAACCCAACCGATGTAAAAGATTTTTTTTCTAGTAGTGTTTCTATCTTCAAATAATTCATCATTATTATGTGGGGGGCATGAGATGTTAGATTCCATGTTTTGATGATAACAAATCATGTTTTGGAAGCTCATGGAATAATTAGCAGCAAAGCAATCCATTCTGGTGATCTGTGAAAGATCACTCGAGTGATTCATTTAATCACTCGAGTGATTGTGGATCACTCGAGTGATTTTGTTCATTACTCGAGTGATATTCAAGATCACTCGAGTGATCGCTGAAATCACTCGAGTGATTGCGGAAAATTACAGATCACTCGAGTGATCCGCAATTTCACTTCCAGTGATCGCGAAATCACTGCAAGAAAAATTCACTGTTTTGAAAATCACTTCCAGTGATTCTGAATCACTCGAGTGATCCGCCAAATCACTTCCAGTGATTGTGAATCACTTCCAGTGATTGTGAATCACTCGAGTGATCAGACTAACACTTTCAGTGATTTTGTTTTCACTTCCAGAAATTCTCACGGTTTTGCTATTCACTTCCAGTGATTCTCATTCACTCGAGTGATGCGCCAAATCACTTCCAGTGATTGTGAATCACTCGAGTAATGAAGCAAATCACTTCCAGTGATTAGGATTTCACTTCAAGAAAAATCTACTGTTTTACAAATCACTTCCAGTGAAGCTGAGATCACTCGAGTGATCAGCCAAAATTCTCAAATCACTTCCAGTGATCCTCAATCACTCGAGTGATGTTGGATTTTCGCTGAATTACTTCCAGTGAATTGGAAATCACTGCAAGAAGATTTCACTATTCACCAAATCACTTCCAGTGATCATAAATCACTCGAGTGACATTTGCAAAGTTCCAATATCACTTCCAGTGAACCAGCAATCACTGTCAGAAATATTCAAAGGTTTCAAAATCATTTCCAAACACATTATATTCACTACCAATGATATTGCATCTTCTCATATGAGGATTTATTGATCAAGTATACATCTTTCTACATTGACCTTGATCCAATTACTTTTAACTTCATCAACGACAAATGATTTTGCTAGTGAAATTTTATTATTACTGTAGCTTTCAGAATCATGATATAATACTCAGTTGCGAAAATGGGATCACTCTCTATGGTTTCACTGTCTCTTTTATAAAACACCTCCAGTGATCCATATTAATCTGTTGAGATACAAATATTGCTTAACGGTCATATTCATGAGTGTGTTATAGCTGTACTCCACTATGATGTACTTAACATGTAACTGAACACTCCACTCAAACGACAACTATTCATGGTAGCAGCAGAAATTCAAAAGTAACGGAAGACAAATGCTGTTACATTTGTCAGAAGCATCTTTGAATTAACGGGCAAATTTACAACGTCTTCAAAGTGGTTCTATTATATATGTCCAGCCATTTGAAGAATACAATAACGAAGAAATACGCCTGAACTTTCCACAAGTGATATCTTCTCAAAAAGACTTCAACACTTCATCTGTACTTCATTTTTTATCTACATACTCTGAAAGAGAGATTGTCAGTCATACTAAATCATTCTCAATTGTATTAACTTAAGGTTGAGGAACCTTAAGTAGGGATTTGAAATTACCTTGTGTAAGGGGGAGCAAGTGTCTGAAGGAACTTGCTGTTTGTACTGAGGTGCCAAGAACCCACTGAATCTTGGAGGATATAGTGAAAGGCTCAGAAGGACTTCTGAGGACTGGATGTAGGTCAAGTGTTTGAGACCGAACCAGTATAAATCTCTGTGTCAACTTTGGTGATATCTCTTCTTTCATTAACTGTGCTTTAAGTTTTGTATATTGATTTTAGATTTTCGAATTATTTTGTAATCACCCAATTCACCCCCCTCTTGGGTGAAAAGCTTGCTCTAACATTTGGTATCAGAGCACATGTCTTCTATTTCAGGCTTAACAACCTTAGAAGGATCCGATGGCAAGCATGGGTGAAGCAATCCTTCCTGACGGAGCTTCTATCACTAGACCACCTGGTTTCAATGGTGAACACTTTTCCTTCTGGAAAGCTAAGTTCCGTGTGTTCGTAATGGCTACAGAATACGGACTATGGGATGTGATTGAGACTGGGAACTACGTACCTACAAAGACTGAAGAATCTCGAAAAGTTCCTAAATCACCAGCAGAATTTGATGACAATGACAAAAGACTAGTGACTCTCAACAGCAAAGCAATTCTAATGATTCAGAGTGCACTAAGTCAAAAAGAATACTTCAGAATCTATACGCTTCAGACTGCTAAAGAAATGTGGCAAGCGCTTGAAGTAGCTCATGAAGGAACATCTGGAATTAAAGAAAATCGCATCAATACTCTAACTACAGAGTTTGATTTGCTTCGTATGAAAGAAGGTGAGTCAATAGCTGAATTTGAACTTAGATATACTCACATTGTTAATCAACTTGCAGCACTTGGAAAATTCTATGATCAGAATGTCCAAGTAAGAAAAATACTAAATATACTCTCCAAAGAATGGGAAGCGAAAGTCACAGCAATAGAGGAGGCCAAAGGAGAATCAATGCAATCTGTAGCTTCTCTGTTTAGAAGTCTTTCAGAATATGAAAGCAAACTAAAATTCAAACGAGAATTGGAAGAAGTTGGCGACAGAAGGAGGAAAGGTCTTGCATTAAGTGCAACAAAAGCAAAGACAGAAAACCAAGAAGAAGAAGAGGAGATCGATGATGATGAAATGGGCCTGATGATCAGAAGATTCAAGAAATTTTATAAAGGCCAAGGATTCAGAAACTTTCAAAGAGGTGGAACAAGTGGCAGAAGAGACTCCAAGGAAATCATCTGCTATGAATGTGGTAAACCGGGACATATCAAATCAGAATGTCCTGAGCTAGTACAGAAAAATAAAGAAAAGAGAAACTTCAAATCCTTCAACCGGAAGAAGGCATTCGTTTCTGCAATATGGGGAGATAGCTCCTCAGAAGAAGAAAGCGATGATGAGGAGACAACCAATATATGTCTGGTTGCTCAAAAAGAAACAGACGAGGAGGTAATGAATTCTGATCCTACGTATGATGAATTACAAAATGAATATGATGCTTTACATTCTGAATTCATCAAAATAGTTAATACCTTGATTACTTGCAAAAAGAGAAACAAAATTCTTGAAGAATAAATTAAAAACCCTTTGGATAGAGATTGCGAAAAGTGTTTGTCCCTTGAAAAGAAAAATATTGATCTTACCAAAACTCTTGAGAAGTTTACAAAAGGCAGTGAAATGCTAAATGTCATTTTAAAAGCACAACGTCATGTGAATGATAAATCTGGTATAGGATATGATCCGAACCTAGACAAAAGAAAGGGTAAGAAGAAAACAGGAAGCAAATCCTATCTAAGTTATTTCACACGTTCTGTGCACACATCTAATCCTTTTGCTTACTGTAATTACTGCAATAGAAAAGGACATTACACTTCTTCATGTTTTCATAAAAAGAAAGGAATTATAGGAACCTATAAATGGATACCTAAGAAGAAACATGAACTAGAAGTTATCTGTACTAACCCAAAAGGACCCAAAAGGATATGGGTACCTAGAACTTAATTATCCTTAACTGCAGGTTTGTCTCAGAACATCCAAATCAAACAAATGGTATATAGATAGCGGATGTTCAAGACATATGACTGGGGATCCTGAGAACTTCACCACATTAGTACCTAAGGAAGGTGGCAAGGTGAAATTTGGAGGAAATCAAACTGGAAGGATATCAGGACTTGGAGAAGTCAAAGACAAAATCAAAGACGTATATTACGTTGAAGGCTTATGTCACAATCTACTAAGTGTAAGTCAAAGCACGGATAAAGACAACTGGGTGATATTTGATTCAGAAGAATGCCTGATAGTTAGCAAGGAGGATCTACAAATTGAAAAGAAAAAGTTGAAAACCAAACTCAAAGCAAAAAGGGAAAGTAATTGCTATACTCTTGATATGAATGAAAATATTTCTGAAAGTTGTCTTCTGAGTACTACTGATGAGAGTTGGCTTTGGCATAAGCGACTTGCCCATGTTAATATGCATCAATTGCAAAAGTTACTCAAAAAGGGTTTGGTAATTGGGCTACCTAATGTCAATTTCAAAAATGATTTAGTCTGTGATGCTTGTCAAAGAGGTAAGCAAACTAAAACTTCTTTTAAATCAAAAACTGAAATTACCACTAATAGACCACTTCAACTATTGCATATGGATCTGATTGGTCCAGCAAGAGTTAAGAGTCTCGGTGGAAACTTGTACACGTTTGTTATTGTTGATGATTTCTCTAGATTTACCTGGAATATATTTCTATCATCCAAAGATGAAACTTTTTACAAATTTATTACCTTTGCCAAGAAAGTGCAAAATGAGAAAGGTATGTCAATTGCAGGAATCAGGACAGATCATGGTGGAGAATTTGATAATCAAGCATTTACAGAATACTGTGATACAAATGGCATTGATCACAATTTTTCAGCACCAAGAACTCTTCAACAAAATGGTGTAGTAGAAAGAAAGAATAGAGTTCTTACAGACATGACTAGAGCAATGCTCAACGAAAAGAATGTGTCTCAAGTCTTCTGGGCAGATGCAATGAGCACTGCATGCTACATCTCAAATAGAGCATATGTTAGAACCAAGCTTGGAAAAACACCATATGAACTTTACAAGGGACGGAAACCAAACCTTGCTCATCTACACATATTTGGCTGTAAGTGCTTTATTCATAACAACGGTAAGGATAATCTTGGAAAATTTGATTCTAAGGCTGATGAGGGAATTTTCTTAGGATATTCAAATCATAGTAAAGCATTTAGAGTTTTTAATAAACGAACATGTGTTGTAGAAGAATCAATTCATGTTGTATTCGATGAATATGTATCCTCTAGTAAAGACTTTGATGATGAGATATCTAAAAACCAACCTCCCATTAACTCTTCACATCTTGAAGATGACGATTGTGAAAAAGAAGTTGAACTGAGTAATTCAGATCAACCTCGTGCCTGGAAATATGTCAAGAGTCATCCTCTAGATCAAGTAATAGGTGGAGTTAATGAAGATGTCAAAACTAGAAACAAGGTTTTAAACGAAGTAAGTTTTTCTGCATTCATTTCTCAATTAGAACCTTCTAACATTGAAGAAGCCCTATCAGATAATGATTGGGTGTTAGCAATGCAAGAAGAGTTAAACCAATTTGACAGAAATCAAGTTTGGGATTTGGTGCCCCGGCCTAAAGACCACTCGGTTATTGGCACTAAATGGGTATTCAAGAACAAACTTGATGAATCCGCAGCTATTATCAGAAACAAGGCAAGATTGGTTGCCAAAGGCTATAATCAGGAAGAAGGAATTGATTATGAGGAAACATATGCTCCAGTAGCAAGATTGGAAGCCATACGAGTACTCTTAGCCTTTGCTTGCATCAAAGGATTTAAACTATTTCAAATGGATGTGAAAAGTGCTTTCTTAAATGGATACATCAAGGAGGAAGTTTATGTGGAACAACCTCCAGGCTTTGAAGATGTATCCAAACCAAATCATGTTTTCAGACTCAAAAAGGCATTATATGGTTTGAAACAAGCACCTAGAGCCTGGTACGAAAGATTAAGCAAATTTCTCATCGAATTTGGTTTTACTCGAGGAAAAGTCGATACAACATTATTTATAAAACGAAAACTAAGTGATATTTTGGTAGTTCAGATTTATGTTGATGATATTATATTCGGAGCTACTAATGATTCCTTGTGTAAAGAGTTCTCTGAGATAATGCAGGGAGAATTTGAAATGTCACTGATGGGGGAATTGACCTTCTTTCTGGGTTTACAAATTAAACAAAGAAAGAATGGAATATTCATATCACAAACCAAATATCTTCAAGAATTGCTTAAGAGGTTTGGATTGGATGAAGCTAATGGAACAGATACACCTATGAGCTCAACCGTACTAATGGATGCTGATGAAAAAGGAGTCGATTTCAACATAACTCAATATCGAGGAATGATAGGATCATTACTCTATCTCACAGCCAGCAGACCTGATATTCAGTTCAGTGTTGGTCTATGCGCAAGATTTCAGTCATGCCCCAAAGTGTCACATGCTGAATTAGTGAAACGAATTTTCAGATATCTGGCAGGCACAAAAGAGTTGGGTATATGGTATCCCAAGAGAGGTAATGAATATTTAGTTGCCTATTCTGACTCTGATCATGGTGGCTATAAAACAGATAGGAAGAGCACAAGTGGACAATGTCAATTTCTTGGAGACGCAGTCGTTTCTTGGTTCAGCAAGAAACAAACTACAGTATCTTTGTCTTCAACAGAAGCAGAATACATAGCAGCCTCAAGTTGTTGTGCACAAGTACTATGGCTAAAACAACAACTTCAGGATCTTGGCATATACCTTAAAGAAATTCCTATTTACTGTGACAACACCAGTACAATAAGCTTGGCGAAAAATCCTGTACAGCATTCAAGGACCAAGCATATTGATGTGAGACATCACTTCATTAGAGATCATATTCAGAAAAGAGATGTCAAGGTGTTATTCATTCCTACACATTTGCAATTAGCTGATATTTTCACCAAACCTCTTGCCCGAGAACAATTCATGCACATACGAAGGGAATTGGGAATGGTAAATCCCAATGAATTGTAAGTTGTTTAATCTTTATAAATGTTGATTTCATAATTGTTTTGATGATCCCATTACTAATTTAAGCATCGGAGTTTCTACAAAGTTGTTTTGCAGGATGCTCTGTAATATCCTTAAGTAACAGGGACAAACAGAGAAGGAAGACAATGGAGTAAGTGAAAAGTGAAACACTGCAATCACAGGTAAAATTAGATAATTAAATTGATAAATTTGTCACTAGTAAGTCACATGAGTATTTCCATTATTAATTTAGGAGTTACAGCATGATATCAGATTTTGTGAAGTGTTTTTGTACTTCACTCGAGTGATTTTTATATTTCACTCGAGTGAAAACCAAAATCACTCGAGTGAATGTTAAAAATCACTCGAGTGAATGTTAAAAACTCTGATATATCAGTTCCTCTCTCTCTCGCGACTGCTTACCTTCTACCGTCACCTCCATTCGCTGAAAACGCTTGAACCCAGTAACCGCAACCCTCTTTACTACTCTTAACCGACAAATCCCCTCAAAAGCCAGCCCATTTTAGTTTAAATCCTTCCTCCGACAGTTTCGTCTTTCATTTCCGACAGTCTCATCATTTCGCAGTTCACTCCCGACTGTCCCCATTTCACTTTTCTCTCGCCTTTTGCTTCCGAAAGCCTACCCAGCGTCCAATTTCTGTCTAGCCGTCGTCAAAACCTTCGCCTCCACCAAGTGTCGGTACCCATGGCAAGAAAAAAAAGGCTCGGGCAATCTCCACCACCTCCACCTCCGTCTAAGAGGGTGAAAGCCCCCGCTGAACCAGAACCCAATCCACCCAGACCAAAACCCAAGGGGATTCGGATTGAGGAACCCACGGGAATGGCTACCCGTTCACATACCAGCGTGAAAGGGAAAGGGAAAGAAAAATCTGATGTCCAGCGAGAAGCAGATGTCCAAGAATCAACTTTGCAAAGAAAAATCACACGGGCAGCGAATATCTTGGCAGCCTCTGTGCCTCAGAAGTCAAGGTATGCAAGTCAAGCCATTGGTAGTCGACAGTCTGGCTCCCTGGCTGAAGAACCTACTGAGCTCCTTGAACCTCCTTCTGGATTTAACACTGGTAACCTCAGTCTCTTGAACTCCATTGTGTTTGCCTCACACTTTGCTAAAAGAACCTTCTGTCCTGTTGTGTGGGTTGAATTGGAGGAACTAAAACAGAAATTTCATATTGATCTAACCCCATATTTGAAACAATATGAACCTTGGCTGAGATTGAGAATGTCATACAATCCTTTGGTTGTCAAATATTTTTATTGTAACATGAAGACTGCTGATGTAAAGGATGACCAAGGAAACATCATTGCTGAGAGAATTGAAACAAGTATTAGAGATCAGAAAATTCTTCTGTCTGGGGATCTTATCAACACCTATCTAGAGATAGAGGATGTTCTTATGAGGCCTCCACGTGTGTTTAATATTCATGAATTAGTTGATATCTTCAGACCAGGACAACCTGGAGTACCTCTACCCACTTCCCCAGCCTCTCTTTCCAATGATCAGAGAGCCTTGTTCTATATTTACTCCCGAAGTATGGTTAACAAGGCAAAGAACTTCACTCATATCACGGGAAAAGATCTTCAGATGATGGCATCCCTCATGACAAGGGAAAGAAGAAATATGGGGGAACTCATCTTTCAAGAAATGAAGAGGTTCAGGTTCAACTCATCCAGGTCTACTACCATTCCCTATCCTCAGCTTGTGTCTTACATCCTTTCCCTGCACAATATTTGGCATTTGACACCTGACGGAGATATTGTGAGGATTCCCAAGTTTGGGAAAATTCACCTCACTAGGATGGGAATTACCATTCCTGCTGGAGCATCATCACAGCCTCAGAGACGCCATTCACCTCCTCCTGAGGCCAGCCAGAGAGAACCCCAGAGGATGGACCCTTCACCCTCCAAGATGGATGAGGCACAGTCCTCTAGAGCAGTCTCCCATGGTCCTTCTTTTACTCAGGCTGCTATTCAGACATATATCCAGGAGGCCATTCAGTCTGCAGTCACTCAGTTGAAGAACTCTAATGCTCAACTGATTGATCAAGTTAATAATCAAGTGACAATCTTAGTGGCAGCAGTGGATCACAATTCCAATCTCCTTTTTGAGCGCCTGACTGAGCAGTCACAGAGAATTCAGAGGATTGAGGATGCTCTCAGGACTCACCTTCATATCCCCTTCCCTGATTTACCACCTGCCTCCTCACAACCTCCTCCATCAGATTCTTCAGTTCCAGAGATTTCACTTTCTGATCCTCCCATCATTCCTCCCATTATTCCTTCAGACACTCCTCCAGCACCTCCCACAATCTTTATTTCTGATCCTATTTCTGCTGGTGATATTCCACACCCTGACCCCATTCTCCAGACTCCATCATCTTCTTCACATCACACTGCTTCCAGTTCTCACACTGAGGAAATCATAGCTAAGGAAGCCACCACAGAGGTCATAGGACCAAATAACTCCACTTCCACCACTCCTATTGAGCCATCTTCTACCACATTTTCCTTCCAATCTCCTCCACAACTTTCCATTATTCCATATGTTCCACCTACCTCTTTCTTTGCATCTGCATCCACTCAAGCCTCTACACCGTCTACCTTTCCTCTAGATGATGCCAAAAAGGGGGAGAAGAGCTGATATGATAGATATGATATATTTTCTTTTGATGCATATGTGTTTTAGTTTGTAATTATAAGTTATGTATTTTACCTTTCCTGGACTTTGTCACTGTGTATCTTGTGTAATCTGACTTGACTTTAATCTAATGGAAATATGAGTTTATGATATGATCTTATGAAATTTTTAATGTATCTGTGTTTATGATTGCAGTAGCCAACATGATCTCATGGAAATCCTAGTGTATTACAGCCGCCAAAATGATTTCAAAAAATTCACTTCTTATGTGCATTTTCTGTTTACAATGATTTTTGAACTTGAAACTTACATCTTTTATCTTCCAAAAGGTCAAAAAACTCATAATCTCTTAAACAAACTCATCTTAGCAATTGCAAATCAAAATTAGTGCAAAAGATTTCAAAAAGATCAAGCAAAGTGTATTAGAAAATCAAAATTTTAAACTTGATCATATGATATGTTTTGTCATCATCAAAAAGGGGGAGAATGTTAGATTCCATGTTTTGATGATAACAAATCATGTTTTGGAAGCTCATGGAATAATTAGCAGCAAAGCAATCCATTCTGGTGATCTGTGAAAGATCACTCGAGTGATTCATTTAATCACTCGAGTGATTGTGGATCACTCGAGTGATTGTGGATCACTCGAGTGATATTCAAGATCACTCGAGTGATTGCGGAAAATTACAGATCACTCGAGTGATATGGGAAATCACTCGAGTGATCCGCAATTTCACTTCCAGTGATCGCGAAATCACTGCAAGAAAAATTCACTGTTTTGAAAATCACTTCCAGTGATTCTGAATCACTCGAGTGATCCGCCAAATCACTTCCAGTGATTGTGAATCACTCGAGTGATCAGACTAACACTTCCAGTGATTTTGTTTTCACTTCCAGAAATTCTCACGGTTTTGCTATTCACTTCCAGTGATTCTCATTCACTCGAGTGATGTGCCAAATCACTTCCAGTGATTGTGAATCACTCGAGTGATGAAGCAAATCACTTCCAGTGATTAGGATTTCACTTCAAGAAAAATCTACTGTTTTACAAATCACTTCCAGTGAAGCTGAGATCACTCGAGTGATCAGCCAAAATTCTCAAATCACTTCCAGTGATCCTCAATCACTCGAGTGATGTTGGATTTTCGCTGAATCACTTCCAGTGAATTGGAAATCACTGCAAGAAGATTTCACTGTTCACCAAATCACTTCCAGTGATTATAAATCACTCGAGTGACATTTGCAAAGTTCCAATATCACTTCCAGTGAACCAACAATCACTGTCAGAAATATTCAAAGGTTTCAAAATCATTTCCAAACACATTATATTCACTACCAATGATATTGCATCTTCTCATATGAGGATTTATTGATCAAGTATACATCTTTCTACATTGACCTTGATCCAATTGCTTTTAACTTCATCAACGACAAATGATTTTGCTAGTGAAATTTTATTATTACTGTAGCTTTCAGAATCATGATATAATACTCAGTTGCGAAAATGAGATCACTCTCTATGGTTTCACTGTCTCTTTTATAAAACACCTCCAGTGATCCATATTAATCTGTTGAGATACAAATATTGCTTAACGGTCATATTCATGAGTGTGTTACAGCTGTACTCCACTATGATGCACTTAACATGTAACTGAATACTCCACTCAAACGACAACTATTCATGGTAGCAGCAGAAATTCAAAAGTAACGGAAGACAAATGCTGTTACATTTTTCAGAAGCATCTTTGAATTAACGGGCAAATTTACAACGTCTTCAAAGTGGTTCTATTATATATGTCCAGCCATTTGAAGAATACAATAACGAAGAAATACGCCTGAACTTTCCACAAGTGATATCTTCTCAAAAAGACTTTAACACTTCATCTGTACTTCAGTTTTTATCTACATACTCTGAAAGAGAGATTGTCAGTCATACTAAATCATTCTCAATTGTATTAACTTAAGGTTGAGGAACCTTAAGTAGGGATTTGAAATTACCTTGTGTAAGGGGGAGCAAGTGTCTGAAGGAACTTGCTGTTTGTACTGAGGTGCCAAGAACCCACTGAATCTTGGAGGATATAGTGAAAGGCTCAGAAGGACTTCTGAGGACTGGACGTAGGTCAAGTGTTTGAGACCGAACCAGTATAAATCTCTGTGTCAACTTTGGTGATATCTCTTCTTTCATTAACTGTGCTTTAAGTTTTGTATATTGATTTTAGATTCGCGAATTATTTTGTAATCACCCAATTCACCCCCCCCTCTTGGGTGAAAAGCTTGCTCTAACATGAGACACATGGTTATAACCAAATCATGAATTGGTTTTCTATTTAGAGATTTGCAATTTTAAATCCCATTTTTTCATGTTAAGCATTGACTCCCTATGGGCTTATTTGGTACAAGGGGAGGGATAGTGCACCTATATATGGAAAATAATTTTGAATTGAATTTAAAAAAAAAAAAGAGATAAGTGAGTTTGAAACTTTTTTAATTAAATTTTTTTACTCTTATATCTTACATCTTTTTTTATTAAAATTTTGTTACCTTACTTCTCTAATTTTCTTAAATCAAACTTATGAAAATTTTCCTTCTCCTCCTCTCCCTTTCAAATCCCTCATACCAAACACACCTCTGTGTGATGTAAGAGATGAAGAAAGCTGTGAAGAAGCAGATTGGGGGGGGCGTAACCCAATATTCAAGCCAATACTGTATCATGAGCTGATACTAGAAATAGTAAAAATAGAGAGAAGACACATGAATGGGCAAATGACTCAGGCTTATTATGCTGCCACTATTTAAGTATTATTGAGCATAATCCAATTTTCAAACCGGCATTGTAGCATGAGCCGATATTGTTGTTAGAATCAGGAAAAATAGAGAGAAGCCATATGAATGGGCAAATGACTCAGGTTTATTATGTTGTTACTGTTTGTCGAAATATACTAGTCCACCCTTGATAAATTAGGGCTCAAGCTCAATTCAAGATGGACTATCATGGAGAGACACATGTTATAAAGAGATATTCTTTATGGTTTAAAGATTATATCTTTTGCCATATAACCGTATGTTTAAAGGTTGCATCCATTCTTATGTGACCATACATACACTATATATATAGGACGTGGGATCAAGGGAGTTAGTTAGAAGATAATATACACAATCCTCCCTTTAAAAGATTCTCTCGATAAAGTTCCCCTTCTCTTTCTCTCTTTGATGTATTTATTATGTAACATGATCTAGGTCCACATCGGTGCTCCAGTTTCGTATAGGTACTTCAGCGAGTCAGTCAGATTCCAGATACACCTAAAATTCTTTTTAGAGCAAACAAGTTTTCTTGAGGCATTTATGATATTTTTTTCTTGTTCCCGCTGCCTGTCTTTGTTGCTATGCATGTCTTAATTGCATATTCCTCATCGTTCTTAGTTATTCCAACATATTTCAGTATACTGCCAAGCATATATGTGTCTCCATTCTTTGTTTCCCCCCCCCCCCCCTTTTCTATTCAAAAATATATTATTCAACATTCCTTTTATGCGTTGAATATTTCAAAAAGATAAAAACAAAGAACTGAGTAACCCAACAGTTCTGGATCTTAAGATAGATGCAAAACTTGTGTTTTTCGTTTCATTCCTCATAGCAGTATATATGTATGTTTCAAAAGATATTAACTATGAAACTTTCAAACCACAAGAACAGAAGGGGAACATCATGAACACCATCGTACTTGACTGATTTCATTCATGAAATTGATTTTTTTACTGGTTTTTCCCAGTGTCCTTAATTGTTTCATATGCCGGTTAGTTCCAGAGGCATGTATCAATCTATATTTATGCAATGCATTTATCTGATAATTTCTGTACTGGGTTATATATGTGTGTTTTGAAACTGGAACATACAATATGTTTATTAGATGCCTCTGTTTGCGTTTTTCCCCACTCTCTTATGTTTCTTATGCGTAGTCTATGTTGTTTTTTAATACAAAAAAAAATAAAAATAACGAAACAGAACATTTAGTTCCCGACATTGGATTTCGACTAAGTGACGATTTTTGGTGTGGTCAGTTGTTTTGCTCATGCTCTACGTTTTGTTTTCTTTACTATCATGTTTTCTGTGACAAAATATTATTGTATAAAGTATTAGTAGTCAGAAAGCATGATTTTTTTTTCTGAACCCAAAAACACTGAAAATGTTCCTTATACAAGAGCAGTCCATTGGTACAACAGTTTCACGATTTTTAAATTGGGTCATCAAGTAACCTTCTTTCTATGCCATGACAGCAGTCCCAATATGTAGATAATGAAACTCCGAAGAAAACGAGACGTCGGAAACACCGGTTGTGAGGGAAAGAATTAGTCGGGTCCGTCGAGGATCAGAAGGGTCAAAGTTAACGCCGTCTGGAGGAAGAAGACGACAGAAACAGCACATGGTTTCTGTTGCCTATTTCCCTCCTCCTCGGTGAAATGAATTGTTTCACTAAATTAAAAAAAAAAAAAGCTTTTATTTATTTATTTTGCTATGTATGGGAATAAGCCCGATGACTAATTCTTTAAGTACTGTTGGGCCTAAGAGGGGGACGGCCCTCTCAAATAAATTTTCTTCATACACACCGCCTCAAGAATCGAACACAGGATTAAAGCGTTTAAGGGAACGCAATTTCCTTACCACTTACGCTAACATGAGTTGGAAAAAAAAATAATAATAAAAATAAAATATTTTTTTAGTAGTAAAAAAAAAGCTTTTATGCAAACTGGGCTGGTGACTTCAGTTGGGCTAAACAAATGGGCTAGGCCCAATTGATTTATGGATGAATTAAAAAAAAAGAGCATTTGGGTCCGAAGGATTGGACGAATTCTTCATTTTTCATAATTATTTCATTTCCTCGTCTTTTAAAAGTGTGTTAGGGAGCATTTGAACTCCAATTGAGATATGATTTGTTTCTAAAAACTTCTAAATTCATATCTATATATTTGACATACAATATGTTGGTTTTGAAATATATTTGGATCTATTTTGAACATTTTCAGTCCTATTACAATGATTTTTATTTATTTAAAAATTCTTAGAATACTTGTAATGATTTATTCCATTTTACTTGAGATAAATATGAGTCAAAAGAGATTTTTAAAAGAACTGAAATAAAATTTATTTTAATCTTTTAAATAATAATTTTGTTGAAAAACATATATTTAAACTTGAACTTGATGACTTAATAAACAAGCTTTTAAGTTAAAAGCCTTTGAATGTTGATCCAAACATAAATTATGTATAGAAATGTGAGCCTCTAAGTAACGGATGAGATAGAGATTTTTTTTTATTGGAATATGAAATTTTGATTAACAACCTAGAAGGAGAAGATCAAGATGGAAATAATCCAAAGTAAATTGATCCTAAAATGAAATAAGAGGAGCAATTGGAAGAGAAATAAGAAGATATTTTCTAAGAGGAACTTACATCTCCAGAATCTTACGAAATTTAATTTAAGATTCAAATCTAGAGAAACCTCAAGGAGGTAAAAGTGAAAGATCAGATATTGAAGAAGCGGTGTCTGATCAAAAGCGAAAAAAAAAATCTCAAATGGAGAGATTTTCTAATATCCAAACTCTAGATCATGGTGAAATTCAAGGAAATATTGCTTCTTAGGTAAAGAGTGAAAGCCCATCTTAGAGGAGAACAAAATCTTAAGCTTAGTCCAAACCCTAATACTTAAAATTATAAAAGGGTTTAGAGCAAATAATAAGATAGGGAATATAAAATTCTTGTAACTTTAGAAAAAATAATAGTAGTTGAGAACCTGTTAGATTAGATTTGAGAAGCATAGTGGTTTAACCCTTTAGAGGAAGTGTTTTTGGCTAAAAATTAAAATTTGCATAAATGAAATGCATAAAGAATTTAGAAAAAAAAAATATTAAGTTTCCCCAACCCTAAGATAAAAGGTTAAGACATTATGAAAATAATGCAATGAAAGACACGAAGAACTAAATGTCATATACTCTTTTTGAGTGGAAGCTCTTAGAAAATAAGTCTTTTGAGAGTAATACTTGAGCATGTTATTTAAGGTACTTGTATGAATTTCTTGATAGATGATAATGACATAATTGGAATATGTGTAATGGGAGGTACAAACATATTTTCCTAATTATAGACCCAATGACATTATTATTTTTATAGTAAAAAATAATACAAGTACATGACGTTGTATACTTCAATGTGTTATTGATAAATTTGTGGATTAAATAAATAATGAATAACCCTGTGTGTGAGATAATTTGAGTGGCTAAGGCAAGAGAGGCTACTAAGAACATAATTTATAAACTTAATGGAGACAATCAAGATATTTGGTATTTATATAAAAAAAAAATTATGGTCAAGCTATTGACAAATGGTCATGGTTATACTGAAGTTGAGATGTCAGCTTAGTATAGAAATAACATAATGAAAACATTATAGTAAGAGAACTATAATTGATTATACATTGCAATTATTTTGGTTTGTTGCATGTGGTCTTATAAGTATGATGGTAAGACACAGAGCTTAGTATATTATTGCCTTGATGATTTCTCAGAATTATGGCTCTACTAGATTTTACACAAGTCTAAAGCTAGAGTGTTTTAGACGATATGTGATGCTTTTTTTCCATAGACTATAAGGGTCTCATTTGCGAATTTCCATAATGATTGTAAGAGAAAGCTCTATATGTGAATTTATTCATAGACCATGAGGGTCATTTGCAAATTTCCATAATGATTGTGAGTAGGAGCTCATAAGGGTTACATTTTCAAAAGTGAAAACAATGATACAATTGTGACCGAAAAGAATTAAAGGTACCATATTTGTTGTGAATTAGTTTTCAAATAAGGGTGAAACTAATCACATTGTATCTCTTTACAAGACACAAATACAAGGTGGTATAGAACATGCCAACAATCCTCAATTATTTCTATGAGTAGGAGTTTAGAATGGTCAATAAAGAGACCTAAACAAAATAAAAAAGAAAGGTAAGAAGCTCTAGTGAAAATGAATAATTGAGAAAAATGTTTGTGGTTATTCCAGATGAAGTTGGTGAGTTGCATTTTGTACAAGAGACCATATCAAGGAAGAATGGAAGAATGTAATGGAATGGGAAATGAGTTCTTTGAGAAATAATCAAGTCGAGAATCAGTTGATCTACCACCAAGTTAAAAGGGCTATTAGGAACTAGTGAGCTCTCTAGATTTAAGAGAAAAGTAGGCGGATCAATTAGCATACACAAGACTATTGGTTACAAAGGGGTCTGCATAACAGGAAAGCATGTTTCTTGCTTGTTGTGTATTTAAATTAGTTTTAATATGGTAATAGTTAACTATTTGAATTTAAATTTACATCATGTGAATGTAAAGCCTACACTTTAAGTGATAATCTGGATGAAGAAATCTATATGCAGTGACTATTAGATTTCACTAAAAGTAGTATTTGAAGTTTCACATAGTGATAACTTCATGTGTTTTTGCAGAAGTTCTTTTATGGATTGATGCAATTATCTAGATAATTATGTTTAATGCTTCAAAAGAGCGGTAACCCAATGTGGTTTTAAAATGGTGAAGAGAACCATTCGTAAATTATTTGTGATGTTATTCCTTTAAGTAGATGATATACTATTAGTCATACATAGTTTGAATTTGATAATGCCTATTAAAGAATGGTGTTAGTAAATTTTGAAAAAAAAAAGTTCATGGGTAAGGCAGTTGGATTTAAGATCGAAAGAGATAGCTTAAGAAGACTCATCTCTTTGACAAGAGAATTACATTAAGAAGATTCTTAAGCAGTTCAAAATAATTGAATGCAATACCATGGATACCTCGAAAACTTTAGGAGTGAGATTGAGTCTTGATAAAGTTCCTTGACTAAACCAACCAAGAAGATAATGGAAAAACATGTCCATATAGATACTATTAGCAGTGTGATGTATGCAATGATGTATATAAGAACATATATATGCTTATGGTAAGACTTGTAATTCGTACTAGTCTAACCATTGTGAAATATATTAGATGGTTTCATAGAAAGGTCCTAAGATACTTGTAGAATACATTGATTATGCACGTTCAAAGTATGTGTTGTGGTAGTACAAAAGGCTATATGGCTGGTAATGTTCATAGAATGTATGAGATTTGAAAGTGAGAATTCAAATCTAGTGTCAAAGTATTGTGAATACACGTAGCCATCACTTAAACAAAAGACCCTAAGCATAATAGATAGACTAAATGCAAAGGTATAGTTGTATGAGAGATGTTATAGCACATAAAGTTGTTATTGAACAACATATTCATAAGCAAAGTCTCCTAATTAAGCCTAATGACCAAGGACATATATGAGAAACATGTTAAATCCTTTGGCATACATATGGTATGAAGTAATGATACTTCATTTTGGCTTTTACTGTGTATGTAAGTATGCAATGTCTAGTATGTCGTACAGGTTTGTGAGGTCGACTTTCTCACATAAGCAACCACCTTTAATATTCAGGAGGGATGTGTTAAGATGAGACAATTGTTTTCACCAGCAAAGCAGCAAGAGTGCTAATATGGTAGAGAAGAAACACAAGCTATGTCGCCTTGACTTAAAGTGCAGTAAGTTGAGATGAGATCCTTAATTATAAATATGGATTGAATCATGGAAACCCATGTCCATGATACCTGTTGCTAGACAACAAATTCTTCAAAATTGATGTCATATAATATGAGCGGAGTTGAAGAATTTGGGTTTAGATATTAGGAGTGTCTAAACTTAAGTCTGTACGGTGTTAATGATAAAATCAAAATGACATATGCTCTTAAAGAATAAGAGTAATATCGTAGCATTGCTAAAGAACCGCAAATGGGAAGCAAGTAAATAGATCCCTGCTTCATTGCCGTGTGAGTCCCAGAAAGGTTAATCTTTCAATGATGTTCTTTGACTTTGAAATTATTATGTAAATATGTTTTAATGTCTTCTACTATAGCATTTTGTCCTATGATCATAATTTATGAGATCTAAAGGTATTATATTAGGAAAGCTGTTGATTCATATCAAAGTGATATATAGGTGAAAGTATGATTATTACCTGAAATATACATACCTATGTTGGTGTTTGAGACCAATCCCTTATGATATTATTTTGTGATTTTATATGTGTAGATACTATGCATATGAGGAAGGCAATCTAAGTTTTATACTGACTCAAGAAGGATTAGATTAGCCATAGGAAAAGTGCATATTGGTAAATCTAGGACATCCAGACACTATATCAATATCAAGATGCACTATAAGGTTATCTTGTGTTGATCTCAGAAAAAAGGATTTCTACTATAGGCACCTAAACAGAGACATCATGCCTACGCGGTCACGGAAAAATACCTAGTATGAAAGAAGTAAGAGAAAGAGACTTGGCTTATAACATCGAATCCACCAAGTGTGAGTAGGAGATGTTGGAATATAGTAGTCCATCCTTAATGGATTAGAGCCCAAGTCCGATTCAAGAGGGGCTATCATAGAGAGACGTATGTTATAAAGATAGATATCCTTTGTGGTTTAAAGATTATATCCATTGCGATCTAACCGTACATTTAAGGGTTGCATCTATTCCTATATGATCGTATGTACACTATATATATAGGGTGTGGGATTAAGGGAGTAAGTTAGTTAGAAGATAATACACACAATCCTCCCTCTAAAAAGTTCTCTCAATAAATTTCTCTTCTCTTCCTTTATTTGGTGTATTTATTGTGTAACGTAATCGGGATCCACATCGGTGCCCTGGTTTCATGTGGGTATTTCAGTGAGTCAGTCAGATTTCAAGTACGCTCAAAATTCTTACATTATTTAAGTATTATTGGTTATAACCCAATATTCAAGTTGACATCATAGCATGAGCCGATATTGTTGTTAGTAACATAAAAAATGGAGAGAAGCTACGTGAATGGGCAAATTACTCAGCCTTGTTATGCTATTACTTTTTAAGTGTTATTGATCCCAATCTCTTTGTTCATATATTATTCTCTTGAGTATTTCTTTATTCTTTCATTTGCTTAATTAGCTCAAAATATTTAGAGGACTATTTGCTAGTGAAATGTCTTACGGTAACAACTTTTATGGGCCCGTTTGGTATATTGGAATTAGTTTTGATGGGTATGGAAATGGAGATGGAAATGCGTATGGAAATAAGGTTTAAAAGCATGATTGATATTACAAGGAAATGAGACCTCATGTTTATCTGAAAAGACCAAAATGCCTATTTTTTTTTCAAAAAAAAAACCTCTTCCTTACTCTTCCAAAACTTCCAACCACCTACCTAGATTCACACCATACCTCAGAAAATCAAAACCATGAACAAAAGCTCAGAAATTGAAACTATGGAGCCATAAAAATTATGACAACATGGGAAGTACAAATCACAAAAGCCAAATCAAAGTAAACTTAAACACAAATCTGCAAAATCCATTAATATAATATAGAGTGATTTGTCAAAGAAGAAATCGATGAACAAAGTTATAGATTTGGATAAAGAAATCGATGAACATATGAAGAACACGATCTTGACGTTGGTGACCGAGCCGGAGACGACGTCGATCTTGTGTGGTTGAAGATGAAGGTCGGCTATGGTTCGTCAATGGAGGTTGCATGAAAAGATGAAGAAGATAAAGTCAAAGAAGGTCGATGGTGGGTGGGGAAGAAGGTCACCGGCGGTGGTAGCGGTGGGTGGAAAAAAAAGTCTGTAACACCCCAATTTTCAATCACCCATATTCCTTCTATGTAATTGAAACACTTAGTGGAATAAAATGGTGAATTGCCTATTATAGAGGTCAAAAATTGGCCAAACCAAAGGAAAAGAAGCAAGAAATGATTTACCGGGATAAATCATAAATTGTATGGGAAAAATCATAATTTTGCCAAAATGTGGGAATCGATTATTTTTCCCTAATTTTCCTAATGATATCAATTATATGAGCACTAAAAAGAGGGAAATGACTACTTGATAATGAATAAGCCAATTTTGGTGAATTATTATCAAACAAGGCCAACTCGTCAAAGTTAAAGGACAAAAGTAAACAACTTACAATATGACAATGGGATAATTGAGATCAATATATTTCCCTCAATTCTCATGCAGCACGGCTGAATAAAGTGCAATGAAGGGAAATGAAATATTAAAATAAGAAATGGATTTGTGGACCAATAGAATAGTGCCACCCATGTGAAGTTAATTATTTAACTTAACTTATATTATTCCTTTCATTAATCCATTTCATCATTCCATCGTGCAAACAGAATCAGAACGCAAGAACGAACGAGAGAGAGAACTGAGGAGGTGCAGAATGAGAAACAAGAGGAAGCTAGGTTTCATTCAAAATCAAGGTAAGGAAGTCTTGATCATGTGTTTCATGCTTCCTAAACTCACTATGATCTCTCTTGCTCATATCTTCATCTTTGAACCATGGTTTTTGAAGATTTTTCAAGAGGAGAGAGAGAAAATAGTCAGACGTTGAGGAGAGAGAAAGTGAAGAAACTTAAAGGTAACTCCTCAAACATGATCCTATTGCTTAAGTGGATGCTATTAGTGTTATTCTTGGATTGGCTTGGTTGTTCTTGTGAGAGACAGATGAAGAAACTTAAAGAACTCTGAAATTCAAGTTTCTCCAAATCTTAACCAAAGATCATGTTAATAGCTAATAGTTTGATTATAAGTAGAAAGGAGGTGATTAAGCAAGTCAGAATGAGAAACCGACACAATTTTTCTGTGAACTTAAAATCTTGACCCTGTCTTGAACGTGATTAAGGGGATAGAATTTGATAATTCCGACGATTCCATTGGGTTTAGATGATGAAATTGTGTAGGGTATATGTTGACGACTAAGTGAGAAAAGCCCCAGAATGAGAAATGACAAAATATGTCTTAAAACACAAATGAAAGGGTAACCAAGGGTATTTTCTTCATTTGACCCTGAATTTGACCAATTTGAGGTCAAAAATGGATTCTACACATGAATTTATGTAGGAATAGCCCGTGTCATGATTTCTGGTAAGGTCCAGATAGACTGGGGCTACAGGGACATTTTGGTAATTTAGCGTTATTAAGCTAAGTTAACCAATATCATGAGATCAAAGTAAGGTACAAATGAGTGGTAACTCATCTTTGGTGGTTGGATATTGTAGGAATTAGGAATGATCCGAAGGTTAAGCTTGCCTGAGCTTCGAACTATGAGAAAAGGACACAAGGAAAGCAATAAGGTAGTGACATCCTTCTTACATATACTATGTGATGCCACTATGAATGCCATACATGTAACATGAGCTAGTGTCCTTCTTACATTTCATGACATTGCATATCTATTTTTGCATTTTATTGTATGTAAGCATGTTGCTACTGAGATTCTCTCGAGTCTCATTCTTTCCAAACAACAAAACAATTTCAGCTGAAGCAGGTAGCTCAAAAGGCAAAGCGGCGGCTACCGGTGATTAGGGTCCCGGAGTTTCGTTGAGATTATAGCGCTTCCGCATGTACCTAGCTATTATTGTTTTGGTACTCTTTGTACATGTATTTATATGTGTTATCAAACTCTTTGAGGGTAAATCTGCAGTAATGTAAACTAATATGATGTATTTATATGTTTCCGCTGTGTTATATGCTTTATGTTACCAAATATGCTTATCGCCCGTAATTATTTATGGTTTAAAAATAAGTGTTACAAGGTCGCTAGTGGGTTGGGAAGAAGCTCACAGCTGTCGGTGAAGATGAATGATGACGCGATAGAGTTAGGGATGATTAAAAATGAGAGGGTTAAAATGAAAATTTTTTTTGGGTTGGAATTGAAAAATCTGAACTTTGGACATGGAAATCATTTCCATTAATCTTGATGGAATTGGCCTCCACATGGAAGCCAATTCCATGCTCCTAGATTTATACCAATCAGGACAAAAGCATGGAATTGGCCTCAAATTCCATTTCCATGAGGCCAATTCCAGTATACCAAACGGGGCCTATAAGTAATAATTATAAAATGAATATCTATGAATATGTAATTGCTAAACAACCAACAAATAAGAGAGTAAATTTACTACTCATTACATTTAAAAAAAATTAACTACTTTATACAAACAATTAGTTGATATTTTTAAAATTATCTTTTTTTTTCTCAAAAAATTTTTATTAAATAATTTTTCCATTCGTTCTCTTAATAAAAAACACTATATTTTGGCAACATAAATACGCTTTTTAAGACTTTTTTTTTAAAAAAAAGAATACAATATTAACTACTACCTAAATTTTACAAAAGGTCATCTAAATAAGAACATCAAAAGTTTTCAAAAGCATTATGAAAGAGTGGTAGTATTCTTGTCAAAAGAAGATTTGATACCTAGCGGTGCCTTTTTTTGTGTGGGATAATCTAACAATTCCATTTGATATCCCGTACAAAATGGTTTCCAGATGCTAAAAGCTAACATTATTCTATAAATCATATATGAAGATTGTAACACCGTATTTCATAAAGCGTTCAGATGAGTTCTAGTCATGTAATGTTTACAAACTTGAGACATTGCTCTATTATAAATTATTAAAACCTAACTTCAATATAGGCTTCGGGCTTGTACTTGAGTGGGTTTTTCAAAAACTTTTAAAAATACTTTAAGTATAGTTTCAAACTGGTTTGCAAATTCATTACCACTCATCATATTCAAAATCTTTTGTTTGAAAATCATAGCGTTCTTCGGCAATAGCCCACGTAGTAGTAGTTAACCTATAGGACTTTAGCGTTTGGTTGCCCCGATTCTAGTTTACTTATCGTGTTTGGATGCTAGAGCGGTTGTTAATAGTCTAACGTACTAATTACAACTAATACAATTAGTTCTACTGTTATTGGTACCGCTACTTCTACTTGATTACATTTGCATATTTTACAGTCATTCAAAATAAAACATAACAAGAACATCTTTAATTAATCAACCCTCTCTTCATCCATCCAAGTTACATTTTTGCCCTTGGAGCTGGACGCATTTGATGTAGATCATTGGTTGAAAAAAGGTGAGATTCAAAAGAATCTCAATAGTACACATATCACTTATATGATATGCAAAATACTAAGCATGTAAAAACAATCATTACAAAAAAAACTTACAGAATGCAGCAAACAAAAGGCCTAACTAGTCCCTCATCACAAAACCACAACGCTTGACAATCTTAATCTGGCAGCCCAGGTCCTTTTCCCCATACAAGGTACACGCATGGCTTTCTGCCTCAAGCCTACCTGGCTCAAGGCTCCCCGAGTAACTCCCGGTGCAACTTGTAGTTACGGGTCTTACCACCTAGAGACTAACTGTCTCGCACATAAGCAGATGACAGAGAATACATACAAAGTAGCACATATGATATAAGGGATAGGGTACTACCTAATAGCCTTTCTAAATTCTATTCTTGTTCCAAATTTAGTAGACTTCCTGGACAAATATCAAATCCTATAAATTAGAATTTAGGGACGGTGAGTTAATACTTGTTCCAATTCTTGATAACTCATAACACTTAGGTTGATTATCTTTGAAGTTAATTCATCAAGCCCAATGTGTATTTAATGGGCCTACACTAGCTTTATGGGCTCAACTTAACCCTTGAAGTTTCAATTAATTACATTTGGCTCTCACTAATTCATTTTCGCCTATTAGTCAAAATCTGATAGAATTTTTAACAAACTTTGAACATTGATAACTTTGTCTAGTAAACTTCAATTGGGATGGTTCAAATTCCTATATGATACTCATTAAATCTATTTTAAAGAAAAAATATCTCCTTCAGCTAGTTCTATGCACAGAAATCTAGAATCACCAATAAAGTCACACTGCCACAGGATTTCTCCAATTTTAAAGATTCAACTTCAAAAATTCATATCTCCTAATATATTAATCCAAATGACATAAATGACCTATTAAATTAAATCTTATGATGTCTACTTTAAATCTGAAAAGTTTCATTGCCATTAGATATCATTTGACTAGTCAAAAATGCATCACAAGCAAACAGCCTCACAGAACTCAAATCTTGGCAGCACTTAAACTAGTCTTATATTATCATCAAACACCATATATCATCATATATTTATGATTAAACACATGGCCTCAAAAGCTTAGCTTGGCCAAAACATATGGCAGTCCAAAGGTCCAAGAAAACTCATTAAAAATTCAAATCAATCAGTTCAAAATGAAGCTTAGGATAACCTCTTCACGATTCTACAACCGGTTTAGAATTTTGGTGGCACTCTGACTAACTAAATGACACAAAACACCTGTAATCAGAAAACTGAGACCATAGAAATGAAGTTCTCAATTAGTAGAACAACTTTCCTGAATGGCTTACCAGTCGATAACTGCGATTCGGGGTCAGAATCAGCTCTGGAACTTAAGAGTTTTCACTATTCCTCCTCCTTCTCTCTTCTTTTTATTTTCTTGAAATTTTCAGATTTCTTTCCCTTTGTTCTCTTGCCTTGGCCGAAATATTAAAGGGAAAGGGATGAGTTAGATTGATGCCATGTGTCTTTTACTTTGATCTATTAGTGTCATAGTATGACAAGTGTCTTGATCTTGAACCATAAGGTGTCAAGTGTCCTTGAAACTTTTCTTTTCTCTTTCTCTTTCATCCTAGGCATCATTTTTTTATGTCAGGAGAAGGGAGACCTAATGAATTCCCATGACTCCTGGGTTCGGTGTTCGAAAAATTCAAGTACGTGTTTGAGCCAGAGACTGGTGGATTCCTCGGACTTAGGTGCTAGGTGGTTTGTTCCAAAATTGCTAACTCAAAAGGCAAAAAGTAAGTGTCATCATGAGAGACACTTATTACATTCTTATTCATCCAATGCAAAAGTAATCTTGTACTTTATCATTATGAGATGACACTTGTCAATTTTTTGTGGTGCCAACTATAAAGTGGTGTCATCATCAGCTATCATGACTTACTTTATTAAAGCTACTTTAATAAAGTTACTTTATCGGTGCTTACTCGAGATTCTACTCGAGTTTTACTTAGGATTATGGTACGAATACCAAGACTTGCCAAATGACGCCCTAAGCCCCTCGTGTCCCTTGAATGGCGCCAGATGTCCTACAGACACTGATAGATTTCCTCCGACTTCTTAAGCTCGTATTTCATAATCCTGACTTCGTAATTCAGTAAATGATACCATACGTATTTGAGAATCCCAGATATTGGTCCATATTTATAAACGTAAACACTGGTATTAATTCAATTCAATAGGTTATATATGCAAGTTCTCACAGTTACATAAATTCGATATATTACTCAAGAAGAAAAACAGTAAACGGAAGAGAGAACATAGGAGTTATTGAGCTTCATTCTCTAATTCCTCCTGGCACTCATCATCATCTTCACTCTCAATTCCATCTCTGGAGCTATCTTCTTCGCATGTGTTGAAAAACTTGGCCAATTTTTCTGACACAGATTGTAAACTTCGGTCCACAGAATCTTCATCTCCACCATAATCATCATCCCCATCAAAGATCAAATGAACCCCATATTTTTTCAGCTCTAACCCCCTATCCACAGGAGGGTCTCTCACTGTCACACAAATGGTGTCACCGTCTTGCAACATAGAGATGAGTTTTGAGTAACCAGGATACCTGCAAAGGTGTATGTGTTCTTCATTCGTTCTTGGCAACCCACGCAAGTCCAATACTGAATTATATGGATTTTCTCCACGTCTGAGGACATTTACTTTGATATCAATTACTCCTGGAAGTTGAACTCGCAGTTCACTGGATGTATCATGGTTGATTGAAAGAATGATACCTATAATTACACCAGTTAGTTCACGGCTCTTGGGCTTCGACAACGTTACAGCTTGTCCCGAAAACCATTTGGGTAATCTTGTTGCCGGCATGCTCAAGTTCTTTAAATTCCTCAGTGTAACCTGTCATACAAGGGATGAGATGAGTGCTACAAAAATAAATGATGAATTACAAATTAATCTGATTTGCCCTCAAAATAAACATGAAGGTATCCAAACTTTTCATATTCTTTTAATTAATCATTGTGTTGGGATGGGGAAAGAGATGAAAAAGAATGAACCTTGGAAAATCTCTTACGGATTGTGGAGGAGCACGTAATGCATCCGCCAAAGAACAATTTCCTCAAAGACCCTAACCGTTCAAGACCAGGAATATCCACCAATTTTACACAATTGGTGAAGTTTAGATCCTCCAAGTTTGTCAAATTTGAAAGGTCATGAATGCTTTGTAAGTTACAACAGTCTGCAGCATTCAGATTCGTCAAGCTCAAGGGAAGAGCAGGGAGAGAAACCAGCTCGATGCAGTTTTGAACATGAAGTACCTTGAGAACAGAAAGGCCCGCCATACTGGAAGGAAGGCTGTGAAATTTGTTTTGGCTTAGTTTCAAAGTCTCCAAACACGACAATTTCTGAAAATCATTCGGAATTTTCCCAGATATTCTCCAACCACGAGCATCCAGATCATTCAGAAATATCATATTGCAGAAAAAAGATGAGATTACAAAAGAATCCTGCAGCGTGTTATTTTCTGACTTCTTGGCCATTTTCAGCGTCCTTAAGTTGGTAAGCATGCCAAAGCTTTGAGGTAATTCTGTCAGACCCGTTTCCTCCATTCTAAGATTATATAAAGACTTCAAATGTCCTATAGAATGCGGAAGCCTTCTAAGCATTGTGCATTGTTCCAAGTTTAAAAAGACCAAATTCTCGAGCCTTCCAATGGACTCTGGCAGTTCTACAATGTTACCTCTGTAAATGTTCCAGGTAGTAAGAGCTGTGAGGTTGCCAATCGATTCAGGTAGATATCTCATCTGGCAATTCATCATTTCAAGCTTTTTAAGTAATCTCATATCCCCAATCTCATCTGGCAAATCTGTGATCGCTGTACCATCTAGCTGAAGCACAACAACAGAAGCCAAAAGCTTAATAGACTCGGGCAAGTTTCTCAGAGACTTACAGTTTCCTACAGAGAGTTCATTTAGATAAGACAATGATCCAATTGAAGAAGGAAGCTCTTTAATAGCACTACCATTAAGCTGAAGCTTTGGAAGTGAAACAAGATCTCCAATAGAATCAGGAATCTCATTGAGAGATTTGCAATGCATCAAACCAAGCTTCTCAAGGTTTTTCAAATGCCCCACAGAGTTGGGCAGTTCTTCTAATCCAGATCCGTCGAGAGACAGC
Organism: Albizia julibrissin; assembly: GCA_037074505.1. Lineage (NCBI taxonomy): Eukaryota > Viridiplantae > Streptophyta > Magnoliopsida > Fabales > Fabaceae > Albizia > Albizia julibrissin. The sequence continues at coordinate 29,805,509 of CM073485.1, forward strand.
TCTTGCAGAGAACACAAATGGGTTATGTTGTCAGGTAGTCTTTTCAAGTTTCGGCAACCATTTAAAACAAGAACTTCAAGTTTTTCAAGGCAAAAAATAGTCTCAGGCAGCTCTGCTATGGCCGTGCCATCAGCAAGTAGTTTTCTTAGTGATTTCAAGTTGGCCATGTTCCTTGGTAACGATTTCAACTTGTAGCAGCGAGAGAGACAGAGGCTCTCAAGATTTTCCAACCCAGATATATCATTGGGTAACTCAGTAAGTTCTTCACAACGAGTCAGATTGAAATGACGAAGTGTGGTCAGATTGCCAACTGATTCATGAATCATACTTAGTTTAACGCAGCCCACTAAAACAATCTTCTCTAGATGTCGGCACCCAAACAAATCAGGAAGGGCCTTCAGGCGATAGCACTCGGAGAGGTTCATAACTATTATGTTCTCTGGCGCCTTCGTGCCAACATAATGAGCTATTATGAGATTATAGATTATATATATAGATATAGAATTTAGGCTAAATTACATAAAATTTTCCTAAACTTTGTATCATGTACAAATAACTCTTTTTTTTTTTTAAATGTACAAATAACTCTCTTAAGATTTAAAACTTAATAATAAATCGCCCTATACTTTTAAGTTTGTGCTGATAACTTTCAATCATTAATTATACACCCCTTAAACTTTATTTTTGTGTATATATAATCCCACAAACTTTGAGTTATCTGCATATAACCTTTTAAACTTTTATGTGCGGAAAACTAATAACAGGAAAGTTACCTACATAAATGAAAGAATTCAGGGGACTTATTGTAAAGTTTAAAAGATGGACAATGTTATCTATACATAAATAAAATTGAGGAGAGTTGTGTATAATTTAGCCTATAATTTATATTAGCATCTTAGTAGTGGCACACTGATTTTCATGTCATATTTAACAAGTGCCGGGTCATATCTCTAATAAAAGGGAAAGAAAACAGAGAATTCACTCTGGTTCATAAAGGATAAACCTTGAACACAACCGAGAATTATCCCCAAATAAAATAAAATAAATAAGGAATTAGAAAAAATATTTAAATTATACACACACACACAAATATATATTAAAAGAGTCCAATTGTAAAGTTTTGATTGAGGGATAAAAATATCTGCAAAAATTTTGTTCGAAAACCTAATAATAATATCTGAACAAGCGACCAGGAAAATTTTTTTTTTGCCTAAACTAAGGCACATCCCGTAAAGTTTTTATATTTTTTGTTAGATGAATAATTTCAATATAATAATTTTGCCCACAACTTCCTTGTCCGTAATTTAATTATTCAAACATTTGGAAATAAAAATCAGATGATGCGAGGCCAGAAATAATAATAATAATAATCATATGATGATGAACAATGATAATTGAAGCATGAAGATTGAAGAAATACCTTGCATCCTTTCCGATTCCACAAACTTTCAATATTGCCGTGTGTGAGATCAAGGATAGCCAATTCACGTGGCCAAAAATCAGAAGGCAAGCATTTTAATGGGCATCCTTGCCATTGTAGCCACTTCAATTTTGCAGGGAAAGATTTAAACTTCCCTTCCAATCTCAAATTATTGATCTGAAGCAGCATCAAGTTCACCATTGATTTAAAGGCCTTGGTGTGAATCACTCCAGCCTCCATGTCTCTCTCAACTCGTTGAAAATATTTATTCTGCATCTGTTTAAGGAATATCACAGCATTTGTGAAACTGGAACCACATCGAAGGTTCTTCCCAGAAATTGCTTCTTCAACTTTATGATCTTTAGCAGCTCCTTTCTCGAAGTCTAGGACCATCCCACGAATTCTGCTTGTTCCCTAAAGTTTCAAAAGCAACAAAATATTTAACAACATATATAAGAAATTGGTATTCTAATCAGATGGGTCAAAAAGATGCTATAAATCACCAACACTAAGAAGGAGCGGGTTTTATGTCATATGCATGTTGGAATACAATATTTTAGTGTCAAGCATTTCCATTGGTCTGATATATGCACAGCATGCAAAGTGATGACGTGTTACGGACTTACAGCATAGTAAATTGTAATATAATATCCTAATGAACCAAATCTAGTTAAGGTTGTGCCAATATGATTCAATAATATAATCTGTCATGACTACCTTATAAAAATAGGTCCAAGAGAGTGGCTTTGGTTAAAAAAACAAATAAATAAAAAAGAACTCTTGGATCTAAACAAGAAAAAAGACCCATGAGATCTTTTTTATTTATTTGCTTATTTTATCCAAGTCACTCACTGCGTGCCCCCATAAACCAGCAGCACGACTGCATAAACTCTTTTATTTTACCAAAATATAAAAAGGACTATAAACTAAATTCTTGATATAAATGTGTTATAAATTTAGCTATTAAAGGATTGTGATCACCATTTAATTATAAGTTCTCTTTGGAATATCTCATTAACAGAGCAATGAAGTCATCTATATTAACCACATAATTCAATTTCGTCCACACCATAATTATATACGATGCTTTTAAAATTTGTTAGAATCAAATTACAAATTTTTAAGATGCTAAATAATTGATGGAAAATTAATCAAGTTTCTTGCCTTAACAACGATGATAATGAAGAGGCTAAGCACCTCAAATCATACAAAAAGAATTAAGCTTCAAACTATAAGACCACTTTCAGGATACTTACCTTCAAATTCCTCAAAACACCAAGAATTTGAGATCGATCCCACAATCTACTACGCATACTGGGATCAACGAGGTTTTCGTCTACAACAATTTGCCTTCCCATATCTCTAATTTGATCATGCATCCAAATGGTTTCATCCTGTCTGATTTTGATCAGACATTTTTTTGAGAGAACTTTGATTGCTTCCTCTCCATCAAATTCACAACCTCTCAGTACATCAATAACATCTTCTTGCTTCATCCTCATCTGAACGAACAGACAAGCAATGTCAAGGAAGATGCATTTCTCTTGTTCATTTAACCCCTCATCATAACTGATCCTCAACACTTTATGTACGTTCCCAGTTCGAGTCAGCTTCAGCTTCCTCACAACATCAACCCATTCCTCTTTCTTTCTCTTACCAAACAGCATTGAACCAAACACTTCTAGAGCCAAAGGCAACCCTCCCGTCAGAGACACTATTTCCTTCGACAACTTCAAAAGATCTTCTCCTGCAGGTTCATTTCTTCTCATTGCATGGTAACAGAATAGTTCTAATGAATCAGAGTCAACCAATACCTTAACCTCGTAGAAGACATTAACATGAGTCTCAGGCAAAGCTCGTGTATCCCTTGAGGTGACTACAATACGGCTTCCCTCATGGAACCATTCTCTTTTTCTTATTAGAGTATCAAGTTGCTTCACATCATCCACATCATCCAGGATTATCAGAACTCGATATTCATTAACTGTTCTTCTGAAAGCAGGAATATCATCACCATCAACTACTTGATGGGAAATGTCATTGATGATTCTGTTTCTTAGAGCAATTAAACCTCCATCTTTGGATGATTCTTCTCTTACACTTGAAATGAAGCTGCGATGCTCAAAATGGACAACGAGTCTGTTAAATAGAGCCTTTGCAAGGGTTGTCTTCCCAACCCCACCCATCCCAAACAATCCAATACTCTTACGCCATTGGAGTTTACGTCTAACAATTCCAATAATTTTTCAATACGAGCATCGAGTCCAACGGTAAATTCAGCCACACCCACCGGAGTATTGCTCAGTTCTCTTAGAATTCTTTTCACTAAATCTCGAATTTGGTCATCTTCCCTTTCTCTTTAGCAGAAATACAGCAAATTACTCAGTAAAGGCAGAAAGGCGAAAAAGATAAAAGAAGTGTAGAGAATAGTGGGGTAGCTGTAAATAGACGTAACCATTATTTGCAACTACCTACTATTCTCTACACATGAATAGTCAGTAATAGAGAAGACCTGCGATTCGGGAAAACGAAACCAGCGATTCCACCTACTTTCTTCATAGCTTCCCTCCACCTTAGTACGTCTTCTTCTCTCCTCTTGGCCTTGTAATCCTCGAAAGAATCTTTGAATGGACCCCCTTGTTTCCGGACATCACGCGGGTCGGCGTTGAAGAACACCGGCAGAATCAGTCTCCCGCAGTCGCAAATCTTAGCGAGCTTCTCCAGACACCAATGAGAAGAAGCGTAATTAGGAGAGACGATGATGATCGAAGCGGCCGAGTCATCGATAGCTTCGAGCTGACTCTGTTGGGCTATCTGGTCACCACGATCTAATCCAACGTCATCGAGAAAAACCCGAAGGCCGCCAGATTGGAGGGCGTTGGAGAGGGGTTCGGTGAAGCAACCACAATTATCCGTACTTCGGAAGCTCAGGATCACGTCCCACCGGCGCCTGGAGGCTCCCGGAGCTGACGAATCGACATCGCCGTCCGGTGACATTTCTGTGTGACGACGGACGAATCTACTCTATATGGCTTCTTTGGAACTCTGGCAAGTTTTCTAACGGAATCGGATTCTGAATGTCGAGTAGGTTTGATAGGAGAGAAGGCAACTTTGGATTCTCTGCGCAAACAGTACAGGAGATTCTTAACTGCCCCCAGTGTACCAACTCATTGATGCACTGACCCCGTAAAATCATGACATTTGAATGGCAAAATACTTAAGTATTCTAAAAACGTTGGATCATCTATATTTTAATTAATTAAAATATAATAATTTATCTTCTTTTAATTCTATATAATAGATAAGTCATTTAGAGAAATTTAAATTTTATAATTTTAAAAAATATAAATTTTATAATTTAGAAAAATAAAAGACACAATTTCTTCTCATAAGTTGTTATTTCTTAAAATTCATAATATTTAAATTTATTTAAATGATTCATCTATTATGTAGAATTACAATAAAATGAGTTATTATATTTTAATTAATTAGAATACAGATGAGAGGATAATCCTAGAGTATGTAAGTATTTCTCTTATCTACAAGAAATTCTTCGATGCACCCAAGGCACCAAGTCACTTATGCATTGACCACTAAAATCATGGCACCTCATGTAATTTGTATCATATGTATCAGCCTACATGTCAACTGTCATTCCCTTTATTTTAATTAGTTTTTAGAAAAAAGTGCATCTTCATCCTCTCTTGTGTGCAATTTTTTTTCAGAAAACCTTTACTTTCTCCGAACCCAGTTTCCTTACTCATCTTTGAGTTGAGAAGGGAAATGTTTTCCTATTTAGATTGTCTAGATGAGATCTAGGCGGTCTAGATTTTTTCTTTTTTTAAATTAGTTATTTTAAAATTAAAAAAAATAATTTTTAAAAAAATATTAGTTAAGAGATTATTTTTATTTTAGATTCTGTATCCATTAAAATAATTTTTAAAAAAAAATAAATCTAAACCGTCCATTGAAAGAGCTCACAGGAAGGAAGCCTTGTTCCTACTTTCTCCCTCCCCACTACTGCTTGACCACCTCTCTTCCTTGTCATCCCCTAAATGCCATTCTCTCCCTTAACATCCCTCATCAAAGTGTTGGAATTTTGGGTCTAACTTCCATGAGTTATGAATAAGAAGTAGGTTGGAAGAGAAGAGGGAAAAGGAAAGAGAAAATAGTGTGTGGATAAAAGTCTCACATTGGACAAATCAAGAGAAATAAGAGTGTATATAAGACTCAACTTCTCACCTCTAAAATGGGTCCTTGGGCCAATCCACTTTTGTGGAGGAATGAGAACGTACATGGGCCTTGGTCCACCACACACATGCGCACCGCCGCCCGTCCGGCAGGCTCGGCTCTACTCGATTCGGTTCGGTCGGTCGCCATCGGTCCGGTCCAGTCCGCACATGTGTGATTTTAAAAAATAATAATAATAATTTTTTATTAAATTATTTTTTAGTTTTTTAGAAACAATCCTTGAACTTTTGTTTAATTCCTTTTTTACCCCTCCGTGATTCTCCTAATAGTGCGGCTGTAGCAAAACACTGTGACCTAACTGGTGCTTCCGTTTTGGTGCGTCTGTCGGCTTTGTTCTAATGTGTCTGTTTATACGACGCACCAGTTCGCCAGCAAGAGTCACCATTCGCTTCTGTTCGCTCTGTTCTGGTATGTCTATTCGCACGACGCACTAGTTCGCTCGAAAGAGTCGAGTCCATCAGATCAATTCCCTTCATCTATAAATAGGACGTGCTAGTGACAAGAAAAAATCACTCAATCTCAAAACACTCCTCTCTCATATATTGCATGGTGCATTCTGCAATCATCTCATAACCTATGTGATTCTTAAAGCAGTCTCATTGTGTTCGTTCGGGCTTCTGATTGATAGTGCCATCATTCTGAAGACGCAATCCGTTCTATCCTGGGAGACAATTGTTCAAGAACCTGGGGCATCCGTATAGAAGGAACAAATTGTCTTAAGAAGATAACGTACGTTGGGCTCAGATTTTATCAAAATTCATTATCATTTTTGGCAGTCTTGTGAGTTTTTCTATAGTATACATAATTGTTCTGTATTTACAGATTATGCCATTTATAGTTATACATATTCTTATTAAAATTTCTACTTTAGAAGTATTGGGGAACAATAATCTTAAGATAATCTGTGTTAGTTTTGGTATTGGAATCAGCTAAAGTTAATTTATACCATTGGTGTCTAGAAAAGTGATTTAATTTAGTGGTTATTTAATTAGTCACCGTTGCAGTAGCACGGAGAGACTCCCACTTCATTTACACTTACCTGGCCAATTGATATAATAAACAAAGCTGGTTTCATATACTGGTAGAAACGTGATTATAGCTTTCACTTGATTGTGTTGAATCTGTGTTTAGTATCTTTAATTTTGATTATTATATTGTTCTTAGATTAATATGTGTGATTAATCAGAGTTTCTGTTTGAGTAACAAAAATGGCAAGTTCGAGTACAAACTTGATGAACCCAATTGGTTCTGCTTCAATGCATAATGAGAAACCAGAAAAGTTCAATGGGAATGATTTCAAGAGATGGCAACAGAAAATGTTTTTCTACTTAACTACCTTGAACTTGGCATGGTTTATTACTGAAGAAGCTCTGAAATTGGAAGAATGACAACCATTAGACAAGGAAAAAGTTGCTGCAATTGATGCTTGGAAGCATTCTGATTTCCTATGCAGAAATTATATTCTCAATGGTCTAGACAATACGTTATATACTGTGTATAGTACTTTGGAGACAACCAAGGCATTATGGGAAAGTCTATACAAGAAGTACAAAACTAAGGATGCTGGCTTAAAGAAATTTATAGTTGGCAGATTTTTGGATTTCAAAATGATTGACTCTAAATCTGTGGTAAGTCAAGTTGAAGAACTTCAATTGATTGTGCATGAAATTCATGCCGAAGGGATGTCTCTTAGTGAGTCTTTCCAAGTTGCTGCATTTATAGAAAAATTGCCACCATCTTGGAGGGATTTCAAGAATTATCTCAAGTATAAGCGCAAGGAGATGTCACTTGAAGATCTAATTATAAGATTGAGAATAGAAAAAGATAACAAGATTTCTGAAAAGAAATTTGGCAGCAATCCTGTAGTTTCGAAGGCTAATATTGTTGAAGATGGTCCGAAGCCCAAGAAACGGAAACACTCTAATGAGGGATATCATTGAAGCAAGCCTAAAGCAAAAGTCAGAAATTCAAAGGCAATTGTTATAACTGTGGAAAGCTTGGCCATCGTGCTAAGGATTGTCAGAAGGCAAAGGATCACAAAAAGAAGAAGAACACTCAAGCCAACATTGTTGAAACTGCTACTGATATGATTGAAAACATGAATCTTTCGGCAGTTGTGATGGAATGTAACTTGGTTGGAAATACCAAGGAGTGGTGGGTGGACACTAGTGCCACTAGGCATGTATGTGCCAACAGATGGATGTTCTCTTCTTATACCCTTGCGAAGAAAGATGAACAACTTTACATGGGTAATTCTTCTACTTTAAAGGTGGAAGGTGTTGGGAAGGTAGCCTTAAAGATGACTTCTGGAAAAGTCATGACGCTTAATGACGTGCTCCATATTCCTGACATTCGCAAGAATTTAGTGTCTAGATCCCTCTTAAGCAAGAATAGTTTTAATCTTGTATTTGTTTCTGATAAGTTTGTACTTTCTAAGAATGATATGTATGTAGGAAAGGGTTACCTTAGTGAGGGCCTTTTCAAACTTAATGTAATGACTGTAACTAATGATAGTGTTATCAATAATAATATTGCTTCTATTTATGTGCTTGAGTCTTCTAATTTATGGCATCAAAGATTAGGACATGTTAATTTAAGATCAATTAAAAGCTTAATTTATTTAGATTTATTGCCTAAAGTTGATTGTTCAAATAATGATAAATGTCAAGTGTGTATTGAATCAAAATTTTCTAAGTTACCATTTCCTCATGTTAAAAGATCAACTGAGTTATTAGATTTAATACATACTAATATATGTGATATGAAATCTGTACTATCTAGGGGTAATAAGAAATATTTTATTATATTTATTGATGATTGCAGTAGATATTGTTATGTGTATTTGCTTAATAGTAAAAACGAGGCTATTATTGCTTTTAAACAATATAAAAATGAAGTTGAAAATCAACTTAATAAGAAAATTAAAGTAGTAAGGAGCGATCGTGGGGGAGAATATGATCGCCCTTTCGAGGAAATTTGTATAGAATCTGGTATTATACACCAGACAACTGCTCTTTATGCTCCGTAATCAAATGGGATTGCAGAAAGGAAAAATCGGACATTGAAAGAAATGATGAATGCAATGATAATTACGTCCGGTTTACCACAGAATTTGTGGGGGGGGAAGCCATTTTAACAGCTAATTTTCTTGTTAACATAGTACCCACAAAAGGATACAGAGCATACCTTATGAAATATGGAAAGGAAAGAAACCTTCCTTGAAATATTTGAAAGTGTGGGGGTGCTTGGCTAAGGTCGCAATTCCTAAACCCAAAAGGTTGAAAATTGGACCTAAGACAGTAGACTGTGTGTTTATTGGCTATGCACTTAATAGTAGTGCATATCGATTTTTGGTTTATAAGTCTGATGTATCATATGTCCATGTTAATATAGTTATTGAGTCAAGGGATGTTATGTTCTTTGAAGATGTATTTCCGTATAACAAAGTAAATGAAGCAAGTGGTAGTAATAATGACAATACTGTGATACCATGGGATGCTACAACTAATGACGATTCTGTTGAGAAGGAACCTAGACGTAGCACAAGGCAAAGGATCGCCACATCCTTTGGGCCGAATTTTCTGACTGTTGTGTTAGAAAATGAGCCTCGAACATATGAAGAGGCTATAGGCTCTCCTGAAGCACCATTCTGGGAAGAGGCTATCAATAGTGAAGTTGAATCCATTATGTCAAACCATACCTGGGAATTGGTTGACCTTCCTCCTGGCAATAAGCCTCTAGGAATTAAGTGGATCTTCAAAAAGAAGATGAAAGCAGATGTCACTATTGATAAGTACAAAGCTAGGCTAGTAGTAAAAGGCTTCAGACAACATGAAGGCCTAGACTACTTTGATACATATTCACCTGTTACAAGGATTACATCCATTAGGATGTTAATCACATTAGCAGCATTAAATGGGTTGGAAATACATCAAATGGATGTTAAGACAGCTTTTTTGAATGATGACTTAGAAGAAGAAATCTATATAGAACAACCTGAGGGATTTGTTGTCTTAGGACAAGAACGGAAAGTATGTCGATTGATAAAGTCCCTTTATGGACTTAAGCAAGCCCCGAAACAATGGCATGCGAAATTTGATGAAGTTATGTTATCAAATGGCTTTAGCATTAATGAATGTGACAAGTGTGTCTATATTCAGAATACTAAAAATGGGTTTGTTATAGTCTGTCTTTATGTAGATGACATGTTGATAATGGGTAGTAATAATCAAATGATTAAAGCTACTAAACGATTGCTTACCAGTAAGTTCGACATGAAAGATATGGATCTAGCAGATGTTATTTTGGGAATTAAAATTCATAGAATATCTAAAGGGTTGGCTTTGTCACAAGCACATTATATTACTAAAATTCTAGAGAAATTCAAGATTTTGAACATAGTTCCTGTGAAGAACCCTATAGACCCTAGTTTTCATTTGTTGAAAAATACTGGCAAAGCTGTAAAACAAAAGGAGTATGCTCAAGTGCTAGGCAGTCTTAAGTATGTTATGAACTGCACTAGACCTGATATTGCCTACGCTGTAAGCATGTTGAGTCGCTTTACTAGTAATCCGAATGAGTATAATTGGAAAGCTATGGTAAGAGTTTTAGGTTACTTGAAGCACACTCAAAACTTTGCTTTGCATTACGAGAAGTATCCTGCAGTGCTAGAAGGGTATTATGATGCAAATTGGATCACCAGCTCTAACGACACAAGATCCACAAGTGGATATGTATTCACCCTTGGCGGGGGTGTTGTGTCTTGGAAGTCATCCAAGCAGACTTGCATTGCAAGATCAACTATGGAAGCAGAATTTATTGCTTTAGATAAAGCTGGTGAGGAAGCCGAGTGGATTCGTAATTTTCTTGAGGACATTCCTAATTGGCCAAAGCCGGTACCGGCAGTGTGTATACACAGTGATAGTCAAGCAGCTATTGGTAGGGCCAAGAATGTCATGTATAACGATAAGTCTAGACATATACGTCGAAGACATGATACCATTAGACAATTACTCTCTAATTTGATTATGTGAAATCAAAAGAGAATATAGCGGATCCATTGACTAAAGGGATTCCTAGAGAGTTGATTAAAAATTTGTCGAAAGGAATGGGTTTAAGGCCAATCAATTGTTGATTATTACGATAACTCTACTTAGATGAGTGGAGATCCCACAAACTAGGTTCAAAGAGACAACTAAGTAATAATCTACTGTAAACACTGTGGAGTTTTAAACTCATACTCATTCCTATGACAAGACAGTGTATATATATAAGGGTAAGCATTTGGGCTTTTAATGGTTTCTTAATCTGATGTGTTCAGATGATGTATATTGACTTACATCGCAAGGAATCACCTATATGAGTGTGAAGTGGGGCCGCTTTTATGAGAATTTAAAACGGCTAATTCTCTAGAACACTCGCAGAACCAGGCATGTGTCCAGGGCCAAAATGAGCACAACATGAGGACCAATAATGCTAGAGGAGCAATTGTGTGACTCCTATTGTCTTGGTATACATTAAAGGTTGACGGTTCAAGACAACACGTCCACCGATTGACCGAGTATATCCGATAGGTTTTTACTAGAGAAGGTTTAAAGGTGACCCCTACCTATCTCGATGCAGTTGCTTCTCTTAGAGGAATCGCACTTTACATACATGTTCATTTGCATTTGGTCATTATGGACTAACTTCTTATCCATGTGGGGGATTGTTGGAATTTTGGGTCTAACTTCCATGGGTTATGAATAAGAAGTAGGTTGGAAGAGAAGAGGGAAAAGGAAGGAGAAAATAGTGTGTGGATAAAAGTCTCACATTAGACAAATCAAGAGAAATAAGAGTGTATATAAGACTCAACTTCTCACCTTTAAAATGGGCCCTTGGGCCAATCCACTTTTGTGGAGGAGTGAGGACGTACATGGGCCTTGGTCCACCACACGCGGGCGCGCGCCACCGTCACCGTCCGTCCGGCCGGCTCGGCTCTGCTCGGTTCGGTTCGGTCGGTCACCATCAGTCTAGTCCAGTCCGCACGTGTGTGATTTTAAAAAATAAAAATAATAATTTTTTATTAATTTATTTTTTAGTTTGTCCGAACAATCCCTGAACTTTTGTTTAATTCCTTTTTTACCCCTCCGTGATTCTCCTAACAGTGCGGATGTAGTGAAACACTATGACTGAACTGGTGCTTCCGTTTTAGTGCATCCGTCGGCTTCATTCTGATATGTCTGTTCGTACGACGCACCAGTTTGCCAGCAAGAGTCACCATTCGCTTCTGTTCACTCCGTTCTGGTATGTCTATTCACACGACGCACCGGTTCGCTCGCAAGAGTTGAGTCTATCTTATCAATTCCCTTCATCTATAAATATGACATGCTAGTGACAGGAAAAAATTACTCAATCTCAAAACACTCCTCTCTCATATATTGCATGGTGCATTCTGCAATCATCTCATAACCTGTGCAATTCTGAAAGCAGTCTCATTGTGTTTGTTCGGCCTTCTGATTGATAGTGTCATCATTCTGAAGACGCAATCCATTCTATCCTGAGAGACAATTGTTTGAGAACCTTAAGAATCTGTATAGATGGATCAAATTGTCTTAAGGAGACAACGTATGTTGGGCTCAGATTTTATCAAAATTCATTATCATTTTCGGCAATCTTGTGAGTTTTTCTATAGTATACATAACTTTTCTGTATTTACAGATTATGCCATTTATAGTTATACATATTCTTATTGAAATTTTTACTTTAGAAGTACTTGGGAATAACACAAAGTAGCTAGATATGGTTGTTATGAGTTTTTGTAACCTAGTATTGAGGGTGGCACAACGGGGCAGCATTGCTTTGTGCAATACCGAACTTTCATCGGGAACAAGTTGTCTATACTCCAATGATCATGACGGTTGACAGCAAAATGTCCTTGCTGCAAACCCAGCAACAACCAGACTTTCTAGCAATAGCTGGGCCTTTACTTACAAGAGCATCAGTAGTGGGATCTGTTTTTATAAGCTTGGAATCGTCATGGTCAGCGGTTGTGCCAACGGTGGCAAGGGCCTTATCGATGGCCGTAAATGGGTTTGAGCAAGGTAGGCTATTGGGTAGGTTATCCTCCGCTAACCCTTATCTTTCTCTCATACATTAGTAGGTTTTCCTTAATATAAGATTTTTGAACACTTTTATGCAAATTTTATGAAATTAGTCATAGTTTGTTAAAGTTGGATGAAAAATTTGTTTTTTTTTGTATAATTCATATCCTCCTTTTGATTCCAACGATTTAAGGAAGTACTTTATTTAAATTAATAAAACTAGACCCAAAGGTGCAAGAGACTGAAGAAGAACCATTGGCATGAGAAGGTGGAGGTTGACTAATTGGAGCCGGTGTTGGGGTTGGCCTAGTGGTGGTCGTTGGTGATGGAGTAGAAGGAGAGAAGTTGCGGACAGCGATGGAGACGGAAAAGTGGTAGAATGTGGTGGAGATGGAGCCAAGGTTGAAGAAGAAGCCAAGAGAGAAGGAGTAGGTGAGGGGGAGTGGCAAGTAGTAATAGGGAGGGAGAAAGTAAATGTTTTCTAGAAAAAATTGCAGTTGAGAGATGATGAAGATGCACATTTTTCTAAAAAATAATTAAAATAATAAAAGGAAGGAGGGGTGATGAGTAGACTAACATATAGGATACAAATTACATGAGGTGTCATGATTTTAGTGGTCAGTGCATAAATGAGTTAGTGTACTGAGTGCACCCAATAATTTCTCAAACATCAACGAGAGAAATTGATAGAATTAAACTCTTCCAACTTCAAATTCAAATGATGATGATATGATTGGTATATGTACTGCCATCGTTAAGGCTCATATTTACTGTTTACTTGTTTAGGCGGGGCATACCCGTACGAAAATAAACTTTTTCGCCTGTGTTGGCCAATCGAATTAGTTTATAATTTATTAGTTATTTTTCAGCTAACCTCATTGACTTAAGTGTGCCGTAAAAAGAAATTGGAAAAAAGATACTTAAATACTAATTGAATTTAAAAATTCTAAATTGATTTTATTGATTACAAAAGTAATGGGATTGACAAAAAGAGTATAAAAATTGACAACTCATTTTTTTTGGAAATCACTGATTTGAAATTTTGAAATTCAAGTGATATTTAAGTGTCTTTTTCCCAGAGAAATTTATGCCAATTCCACTACGGTTTTAAGAGGATGCTTGGCTTCCGAATCATGACAAACTTAGTACTTATATAAGTGGGAGGATTGATGAGAGTATACGTGACTTGAGAATAGTTGAGGTGATGACCACGTCAGGAGATTGGGATTGGTGTATAGTTAGGGATCTTGTACCTATGCAGATTCTTCAATGTTTGGAACAGGAACGGCCAGATTGAATAGTACAATACAGGATACACTAGTTTGGAGATTTACATCTCATGGTGATTTCACTGTGAGATCAGCGTATTCTCTCCTCTATAATCATAGGAGCTCAAGCGTTAATGGGGATTGGAGGATGATTTGGAAGGTTTTAGCCCCCCAACGATGTAAAACTTTCCTATAGTTGTGCTATAAAGGTCATCTGCTAATTAGTCAATCTAGACCTATGAGGGGTATGCAACTTGACGCCACCAGTAGCCTATGCTTAGAAGCTATTGAGGAGATCTTGCATGCATTACGGGATTGCAAGTACGCCAGTTCTGTTTGGAACTTTTTGTTGCCAAGGCAACTACATGGAAAGCTTTTTACCCGGAGCTAGCCACATGACTGGGTTGTTTGGAACCTTAAACAAAGATGCAAGGTTGCAGGAGTGCATTGGTTGACATGGTTTGTAGTGGCTAGTCGGTAGATCTGGATGAATAGGAACACTGGAAATTTTTTATCGTATTTAGAAGGGTCCTTTGCATATTGTGTATCAAGTGAATGCAATTGTGGCTTGTTTGAATGATAATTTCTGCAAGAAGTTCATCGAGAGGGAGAGGGTTCCACGATGGCAACCTCCCTTAGTGGGCTCCTTTAAATATAATGTCGATGGCTCCTGTAGAGTTACTTTAGCATCTTGTGAGGGGATTGCTTGGGACTATGAAGGAAAGGTTTTGGACGGTTTTATGTTCCACATTGGTAATGGTAATAGTTTGCATGCTGAGATGTGGGCAATGTTATAGGCCTTGAAGAGAGCATGGGAGTTGGGATGGTGGAAGGTCGATATTGAAACCGATTGTTGGGATATTGTTGAGTTGTTGTCATCGAGGTGGAATGAGCTTCATCCTCAGGGTGATCTTCTCACATAAGTTAAGAGCTAGTTGGACCAAGGCTGGAAAGTGAGCATTAATTAGTGTTGTCGAGAGAGCAATGGCACTGTAGATCGACTTGCGAGGGAAGCACATATCATAGGATCAAGGCTGCATGAAACGATCATTTCTCACAAACAGCGATTATCCAATACAGTTATACAAAATTAGTGATTTTTTAATACATTTCTGGAGTTTAGGACATAGGATTCACCCACAAACCCTTTCACAACATATCGGAGTTTAGGGCACAAACTCGCCCACAAAATCACTAAAGAGAAATTTATTAGACTGATCTCACATCACAATTAACCCATGAATCACAAAATGATTTCCAACACAGTTGTGGTTGTGGACCTACCAACATATCAGAGTATGCAACATAAAATCTCAAGTCTAACAAGAGTTAAGCATTTATTCTAAAACAAATATCCAAACAGTAAACGTGGCATTTTAAAAACATGAGGGCCCTATAATAGTAATATAGAAATTAACACAACACCAATACCAAAAGAGACCTACAAGATTCTCAACGTCTATGCCTCTTGTTGCTTCTCTTAGCCTCTAGCCAGATTAGAGGTCTCACCTGAAAAATTATTTATAATGACGGAGTGAGACATAAAGTCTCAGTAACCAAAATCAATTTACAAAATATGCAGGAAAGGATTGTAAGTCAGAGAAGCAGGTTTAAGTGACATAAAATAATAATAATCTCATAAATTAAAACTTCATATAATATGATAATCAAATAAAATCATCCCAACTCATCCATCCTGCTCCTCCTTATTGCTTCTGGACTAGTACAGCCTATCAGTGCTAGTATCCTGGCCAAAGGTTAGCTAGTCACTTCAAGAATACTGCTCCCTCCCATGCCACCACCAATATACCATAATGGGAGGTGTCCGCCTAAAACACTCAATTCAAAATCGGGGTCAGGACTAAGAGAGTCGATGGGCACACAATTCATCATATCTCCTCCACACAACCTAACATATCCCATAATATAAAAAATAATAAACTAATACAGCTTTCGAAAACAATTACGAGATTCTCAATTCTTATACAACATTCCATCACAAACAATATATCCATCACAACAGTAATAATTTAATAATAATTTCCACTTATATATGTAAATTGGAAAATACAGTGCTTCACTAAAGTAAATTCATATTCAGACATAAAAAAATCTTGTGAAACACATACAAATAATATAGATAAAAATAAAGTTTATAAAACACCTTACAGTCCAAAGCAAGCATATAAAATAAATTAACCCCAGTTACCTCGATTCCAAGCTTAACTTTAATTTGGATAGTAAAACCCATGCAATCACCGATTGCAAGAAAACTCTACAGTATTAATGTAGATATCGATTAACCACAAATAACAATAAAATAAATAATTTACGTAATTCAACTCCTACAACCCAATTTCCTCTACAAATATTTTCCTCAATTATTTCAATTTTCTTAAAAATCCTTAGTCATAGGTCATTCCTCATGAACCCAAATTACTCATTAAAATCCTTAAACACCTTTTATACCACTTTCTCACATCAACAACCCAATTTATAAATTAAAATTTCACCTTTAACATACCTATAATTATAAAATCCTCAATATCAACCTTCTCAACAATTAAATCTCATTTTCATAATTTATATGGGTATAATATAATTATTAAATAATTCCTCAAATCTCCACATAATTAAAATCACATCAAATTCAAATTTAAATATTAAGTCCTAATTCATATTTTTCACATAGCTCAGATCTAACAAAAATAAACTGATTAAAACCTCAATAATACCTCCAATAATCCAAATAAATTATTTAAACAAATTTTGATTGGTAAAAACGCCCTATAGAAATTAAGTTATACCCTATTTATAAAGAAAATTAATTATAAAATCACATAACAACAAAATAATAAATATAAACTGATTAAAACTAACTATTAATTATTCTCTACATTTCTATAGTCATATATTGACAAAACTTAAAACATGCCTAAAATCATATCCCCAAAATATTCTCTAACTAGCATAAAATTACTATCATATGGAAGAGAAAATTATTTAGAATATTTTTCATAAAAGAAGCTTTGTGATTAGAAAAGAATTTGAGTACCTTATTGATCTCTGAAGAATAAAAAATACTTCTATCAGAACCTCACTCTCCACCTCTCTTCACAAAACACTTCACAGCTGAAGTGTTCAAGGGAAGGAGTATTTATAATACCCCATCTCCTGCTCTTCATCATGCTTTGGCGCCATTAGGCGCCAAAGCATGATATATATTTTTTTATATAAAGATAAGGGGCCACCCCTTATCAACGGCGCCTACCAACTTTAATAATTTTTTTTAAAAAATAATATATGATAATATTATTTTATATTATTATTTATTTTTTTTAAAAAAAATAAGGATGTCTTCCGCACTTACACCATCCTTTTTGGATGAGTGCCTTAGAGCTGATTTGATTATTCTTTAGTCTAGATTCTTTTGTCTTGTAAGAAAAAAAAATTACCATGAGGCCTGTAAAATCCCTTTCTTAACATTGTAAAATCCTATTATTATAACTCAATTCTCCACAAGTCTACCATGGTAGAAAAGATTACAGCTCATCTTTTAAAAAATTAACCATAGTAGAAAAAGAGTTCAACTAACCGTTTGAAAACTCTACCATGGTTTATAAAATTTACCATGGAAAATAAAACCATTTTTCCTTGCTAAATAGTATCTCATCATATATAAAAATATCCTTATCAGATCAAATTATGGATCCACAAGTTTAGAACACATCATAAGCCATACAGGCCTTCTAACATCATCAGAAGCAATTAAAAATATATAGTTAATATATCAAGTTCTCAGAAATAGATCAGAGTATGCAAGATGAGCCCTAATGTGGCATTATACAACAATCCTACATATATTAAAAGATGGAAGTATTACTTTTATCAGAAGTAGTTTAAGCTTCCGAAGTCTTCCCTGATGAACCCGCACGACAATTATTTCCTGAAAAATGTTAAATCAACGGGGTGAGACAAAAACCTCAGTAACCAACAATCTATCTCATTGGGCATACAAGTATGTGCCCGTGAGGTGCTAAGTGGGACAGTTATAAAAGTATAACATTATTAAAATATCACTTGTCCATACGAATAATTTAATAATAATTCACAATATCATATTCTCATTCTCATATTTACCATACAAGTGTACAAGAGTCAATACACAATAATTTATTTTCTTTCCTCCCTTATTTCCTCTCCACCTTATTTCTTATGACTGAACCCATGGGTTAGTACTCACCCATATGACTGGTAGCTAACTCAACAAGCTCACCGATCAAGTGATATGAATCGGCCAAAATCCACAGAGCACAAGACCGAACCATGGGTTCCCCCTCTAAATACATAAGTGGGGTGTCATAGCCCTACGGAATATAAATGGGCCAAAGGACTAACCAGTATACACCTGGACGTCCACCACCTTATTTCCTCTTTTGTAAAAGAATTCACCCCCCTTATTTCCTCTTTGAGTAACCTCCCATTAATTCAACATCTACCATCCCATCTCTTATCCATATTATATAATTATGACATATCATTATCATTTCATAATTATCAAAAAGGATTTTCTCAATCTCATAAATAAATACCAACTCATATAATATAATATTGCTAGTCATTTTCTCAATGAAAATAAGTCCCACAAGACAATTTCATTAACAACATATTTTTCAAAACCACATCACATATCAGCAGTCAAATTTATAAATTTGCATAATTAAAATCACTCACAAACATCATATAAGCATGCACAACAAGAGGAAAGTGGTTACCTCTCGCCAAAGTTATTTATTACCACACTGCTCCTAATCCAAGAGCTCAAATAAACGTCAAAATCAATCTACCACAATCAATTTACTACCCGTTAATAACTCTCCAAAATTCCACATAATCAAAATTATAACTTATATACAAATTTTAATAATAATATATAATATATTATAAAAACTGAAAATAACAGCTTTGGGTTTAAATTTTAGAAATGACCGTTCAGTCCTTCAAATATAAAAAATGACAGTTTAGTCCTCCGAATTTCATAAATGATAGTTTAGTCCTCAGAATTTTATAAATAACAGTTTAGTCTTCCTAATTTCATAAATGACATTTTAGTCCTCAGATTTTCATAAATAACAGTTTAGTCCTTCAAATTTCAAAACTAAACCAATTAAAATTTCAGTAATACCTTCATTAATTCAAATAAAGCTCTTAACCCACATTTAATCGGTTAAAAAGTCCTATATATAATTATTTATAGACTAATTATATAAAAAATTTGTTATAAAATCTTATACCAACTAAATAAGAAAAATAAACTGATTAAAATTAACTATTAATTATTCTCTACATTTTTATAGCCTTATACTAACAAAACTCAAGCTTGTCCAAAATGCTAATCTTAAAATATTTCTCTAATCAGTACAATATTATCCTTATTAGAAAGAGAAAAATACATGGAATAATTTTGATGAAAGAAATTTGCTGAAAAGAAGTTATTTTAGCTATCTAAATAATCTTATAAGATAAATAACTTACTTCAGAAAACCTTAAATAAACTTCTTGTTCTCTTCTCGTTCTCTCCCTCTTACTCTCGTTTCTCTCTCTCACAAAACCGCACAAGAGACCACACCTCTTGTGCGGTTTTAAAGGAAATGAAGGGGGACAATTGCTCCCCCTTCATATATATATATATATATATATATATATATTATATATGCATGAAATATAATATAATATATATAAATATAATATATTATAATATAATAAAATATTATATTATATTATAATAATATAATAAAATATAATATAATATTATAATAATAATTCAATTTATTATTATTATTATTATTATTATTATTATTATTATTATTTGGATATTACAAGGCCATCCAAAAGAGATTTATGTCCCATTTGTAATTAATGTGTATTTTTCTTATAAAAAGACCAAAATAACCTTGCCATTGAAAAATAAAGTTCTACCTTGAAGAACCTCGGCTGCCGGAACAACACTACTGGTCTATAGCTGATGAACAATCAAGAAGAACAATCAATTTGGAAAAAAAAAAATCAACAATAGATCTGGGAAACGGCGATGAGGTTGAAGACGGAGGTCTCGCGATCATTGCAGTGGGAGATGAGGACGAGCACAAAGATTGGTAGAGACTGAAGGTAGGGAGGGGCTCGATAGTTGTCTCCAACCATATCTCCGTCATCGTCCAACGTTATCTTCAACATTTCGGTCAACCACACCTTCGCCATCGTCTGCCCATGTCGCCGTTCATGGTCATCAAACCTCTCTTCTAACAGAGGCAAATAGGTATTTTAATCTTCACTTTCATGGAAGCGGTCTCAATTCTCATGGGGTAGTGAAGGAAGTCGGTTCCATCATTTTTTATGGAGCTAGATTCCATATGGAACTTGATTCTTGCATACCAAACGGTCTCATTTTTTACTTCTCTTCGCAATTCCACTTCTAGCGCTGCACTTCCACACTACCAAATGTAGCATTAATAATTAAAAAGTCTCAATGATAACAATAATAAGTGAATTATGGTCATTTCTTAAATTGAACTTTATTGTACATATACTTCTCAGATATAATTGGGACTTTTTGATAATTAAATCCTTCTTTAGAACCTCAAAGTAATTCACTCAAATCTAAACTATATGTAGCGTAGTTCACCATCTAGGAATAGTGTAATGCATAATAAATTTATAGGAAGAAAGACACAAAAATAGCTTTCAAGTATTATAAATCTCAATTCAAGATTTGAAATGGTTTAATTAGTGTGGAGTCCTTGAGAACTAGTTTGACATTAAATTTTATAATAAAATGATCTAAATGCTCTTAATTTGAATCATGAAAAACAAGAGTTTAATAATTAACAACTTTAACTTATCAAAATGACAATAATAATTAAATAAGGCACTAACAACTTTAATATTTTAGAATACACACACATGGGTGTCGCACTCACATAATTATTTGTGTGTTAGAGATGCTAAGATGAGTCATGTTCGAGTGTTACGTTGGTTTTGAAGAAGAAGGTCATCCTACAAGTCACATGTTTGAACTGAGAAGAGAGTAAGAGATGCTAAGATGAAATTGGTCAAGATATTAGACTAATTAGTTACGACTTTGTATACATCAGTTATATTGAACTGCACAAATGGAAAATATAGTATTCTTTGGAATAATAGTATTTAAGAAGACAGGTATCAGTTGCACAACCGGTTTATGGACCCGTTTATAGTGTATATTAGTTTTTCTATAAAATTGAATTGCACAAAAGGAAAAATAGTATTTAAGAAGGATGAGTTGGACAAGAGCCAGGAAACTTTACACTATAAACAGGTTGCACCACATTACTGGATAGGAACCCATAAGTTCTAGATGTTATTAATTTAGAAAAAAAAACAAAAAACAAGAAAGAAAGAAAGAAATAATCCCATTTGCCCATAACAAAAGGTAGCAGCTTAATCTATAAGCAAACAGACATATCAGTTTCATTAAGATTTCTTTACACTGATTAAGAGGACATCATCAAGTGAAATATCCATGTCCCAAGATTCCTTATCTGTTTAGGACATGGAAAAGTTTGACCAAAACCCTTCCAACAAATGCTTTACAGTTGTTATACAGCTCTAAAGAAGAGATTAGCTTACAAAAAGTAAAAGAGAACAACAATTTCACCTAAACTAGTTCAAAATAAGGGATAAACATGTTATTTAATTATCAATTAAACGACATGTCACTTGGCCACTATTCATTAGTAAAAACTTGAATATGACAGGATGCATACAGCCCTCTACTTAAGAAAATCCAAGAAAAAAAATTTATTCAAAACTTTGATTGATTAGATAAACATTGATTCACACCTCATTCTCTAGCATAGATAACAGAAAATATGGCGGTGGCTGATAGAGCGGCCTGAATGGCGTCTCTCCATTCTCCTTTGCCTCTCAATCCCTCAGAAAGAAGAAGAGGAAGACCTTGATGGACGACGATGGAAGTAGAAACTAGGTTAGTGCTGAGAGAGATTAGAAGGAAGGTGAGAGAATATGAATGGGAGAGCATTCAATAACCCTAGGCTTCAGGATGTGAGCTGGACCCATAAGTATCAGCTGGCTTTTTGAGTCAGGATTTCAAATGTCAATTGCACATTGCACAATATTTAAGCGCCTTTCAAAATGGAAGGGAAGGACCAAGCAGTAAATTCAACTTTTTACAGAGCCCTATGCAAAATGCTTGTAATCCAGTAGCTTGGAATGGAGCCCAATGTGATTTTTTCTTGGAACAACAAGCCGGATCACTATTTTGAATAATGAAATGCGTCTGAAGCCGTGGTGAGCCGATTTCTAGCAATAATCTTGGTGGAGAAGTAATAGGGGATATATTGATTGTAATACTATTAATCAAGGAACAAAAAACCGGACCGGGCAATGAACCGGTCACAGTACTGGTTTAAGGGTTAATGGTTTAACCGGGGTCGGACCGGTAGTCAAACCGGTCATATTAAAATATTATAATTTATTAGTGGTAATATATATATTAATATAATTTTAAATTTCCATAGATTAAAATAAAGATCTTTAGGAAAAAAATGCTTAAAATATATTAGTATTAGTTATGGTGCCTATATTTATATAATGACATCTCCTTTCCTATAATTAATTAATTATTATATCCTCTCAAAATCATTTTTTTTAGATTTGTTCTTTTTTTACTTACTTTTCTCTTCATATTGGTCTTCAAACTTTCATTTTTCCCTAACAAATAATGCCCAATAGTAGATAGAGGAATAAAAAAATATATTTTATAAAATTAAAAAAAAAAGTCAAAACCGGTTGACCCACCAGTTTTGACCGGTTCAAACCGGTTCGACCGGTTCACCGGTTTACACCTTGAACCGGACCGAACCACTGGCCGGTCACCGGTCGGACCGGTTGAACCGACCGGTCCGGTCCGGTTTTTAGTTCTATGCTATTACTAGCGTGTAATCATATTTTACTTCATTTTGTTTACTTAACGGTGTATAATCTACATATCAAATACATGAGTACTAAGTGCCCGTTTAGGAAGGAGCATTGGAGCCCAAACGTAGGGGGATTTGGCAAAAGCACAACGGAGAATTCTTTTCTTGTTTGGGAATGTGTTTTTGTTGATCTGGCTTTTACCTATAAAGCAAAAAAAGAAAAAAAAAACAACAACAACAAAAAACAACAAAAAAAACAACAAATTTTTTTTTTCCAAAAGCCACTCACCCCTTTGCTTTTACGGTGAGCTATAAACATGGTGACGGTGAAATTTGTCATAGGTCCACAAATACTTCCCTTGTTGTCTTGTCTTATCCAAAAAACATTAGGTTTGATATTAAGAAAATGAATTTTAATTTCAGTAATCTAGGAGTATTATTTAGTTAAAAATTTAATATTGTTATGCTTTATACTTCCTACGTTTTTTAATATAAGATCAATTAATTTTTTAGAGAGATTAAAAAAGCTAAATAAATTACTTTAAAGCATTTATATTTATCTTTTTTTATACTAAACTAATTTCTCTGACTTATGAATTAATATATAATCAAATAATATACAATATATGTTATGATTAATGAACTTATTTAGTTTTTTTAATCTCTCCAAAAACACAAGTCAATTAGGTTTTATATTAAAAACCGGAGGTAGTAATATATATTTTTTAGGGTTAAAAGGCAAAAATATCCATAAAATTTTTTCATGTGCAAAAGTAACAATAAACTTGCAAAAAGTGGCAAAAGTGGAACCGTTAAAACTAACTAACAACTGTTAACTCCAATACAAAAGTACTAAAATACTCCTATTTAAAAAAAGGTTAAGGGACAAAAATGCCCATAAATTTTTTTCAAAAGTGCGTCCATCACTATAAACTTCTTTTTGGTGCAAAAGTAACCATGACTTTTCAAAAAGGGGGCAAAAGTGACACTTCCATTAAAACTAACTAACAACCATTTACTTTAGTGTAAAAATACTAAAATACCCATTGGGAGGCACATCATAGGGAAGCAAACGGTGTGCTACAGAAGGTGTGGAGCAACCCATCGGGTTTGACGTTTCTTAAAATGGACATCACCGAAACTCTAGTGTTTGTTGTGTCGACTGCCAAACAAGAACCCCAGGACAAGAATTTGTGTGACTAAAGGATGAAAATAATAATAGTGGTGAGGGAAATGATGGTGGTGGTGCTCGACAGATGAAGTGAGAGAAATGTTGATGGCAATGACGGTAAAGTTGGTGAACACCGACTGTGGGTTGATGGTGAAGCTTCGATTTCTTCCTCTTCCTCCATGTTCCAAAGTCTCTATCTCTCTTCTTTGCCAAGAAGTGTCGATTGCTATGATAGTGATGCTTAGAGGGAGTGAAGTCACAACCCATGGTGATTGTGGCAAGAATGAAAAAGGAGACTTTTTTGGAGAGAGGGGTATTTTGATACTTTTGCACTTGAGTAAATAGTTACTAGTTAGTTTTAATAGAAGTGTCACTTTTGCCCTTTTTTGAAAATTCATAGTTATTTTTACATTCAAAAAAAGTTTATGGTGGTAAAAGCACTTTTGAAAATAATTGTGTGAATTTTTACCCCTTAACCTTTTTTTATAGGGGTATTTTGGTACTTTTACACTGCAGTTAACGCTTATTAGTTAGTTTTAACTGAAGTGTCACTTTTACCTATTTTTTGAAAGTTTATGGTTACTTTTATACCAAAAAAACGTTTATGGTGGTGGATTCACTTTTAAAAAAAAGTTTATAAATATTTTTACCCCTTAACCCTATTTTTTATGCCAAAATTTATAATATATATACATGTTAAATGTATCTATTAAGGTATTTTCAAACTTTTCACAAAATGTTAATTATTTTCATATGTATTATAATTAAGTGTTTTAGTAGTTTCAAGTTTTTTCAATAATAATTAACTACTTTTATTTTTTTTAATTACAATTATTATATATATATATATATATATATATATATATATATATATATATAAAAGATTCATATCTTTTCCAGTAATTTTTCATCTAAACTTATTTTTTAAATAACCATCTAAATAAGTTTCATTTAAAAAAAAAACCACTTGTACTTCTGTCAATTCAAATATAAATCATATTTATAATCTAATTTTTATTTTATCCTATAATTGCAAAAATCAGATTAAAAAGAAAAACCACCTTTTACCATCACTAATCCTAAAAATATCTCACGGGAGCAGAGATTTTGGGAAGCAGATATCGTGGGGAAACACACGAACACCTGGAACGATGATGATGAACGCTGATGGTGAAGATGTGCTTGAGCATTCTGACACGTAGCTCGCTCCTCCTATTATTATTATTATTTGCCAACACTCCTCCTATTATATTTATTCCCACCTCTTCTTTAAAAAAAATAATATCGGAGACAACCCAAACGAATAGGCTACAACTGCAACAGGATGAAGATATTATACTAGAGACGCTTGAAGCACGATACTACTCCCTCTTCGTCTTAACTATCTAGATCATCATCTAGGCCATCTTCTTCGTTAGTGTTGAAAAACTTGGCCAGCTTTTCTGACACAGATCGTAGCCTTCCATCCCCACATTCTTCATCTCCATCATAATCCTCATCATCCCTTTGAAATATCAAATGAACCCCACATTTTTTCAACTGTAATCTCTTATCCACAGGTGGGTTTTTCTTGGTCACACAAAATATGTCTCCATTTCGCAAGCAAGATATGAGTGGATGGTAATCTGGGAATCTACAAAGGTATATTTGTTCCTCATTCGTTCTTGGCAACCCACGCAAGTCCAACACTGAACTATATGTATTTTTGCCCAGTTTGAGGACATTTGCTTTGATATCTACCACTCCGGGAAGTTGAACTCGCACTTCACTGGGTGTATCATGGTTGATAGAAAGAATGATACCTATAATTACTCCTGTTAGTTCACGGTCCTTGGGCTTCGAAAAGCTTACAGCTTGTCCTGAAAACCATTTGGGTAATCTGGTTCCTGGCATGCTCAAGTTCCATAAATTCCTCATTGTAACCTGCCATTCAAAGGGGTCAATAGATTTGTTAAAAAGAAATGGTATATTACACAACTGGTTTGTCCCTAAAATGAACGTGCAAGTATCCATACATTTAATCGGTTAACATCCGATTTTGTTATTTAAAGTATTTTCATGTTAGCACCAGCCCCCTAAAATAATTTTTAGTAAAATTTTGCCCTTAAATTATTTTCTCAGTAGCATTTAACACCTTAAAATTATTTTTGGTACAATCTTATTCTAGAAGTATCTTCTCAAAAGCAATGAACCACCTAACAATCTGTATGTTTTTAAAATAGTTTCTGAAAAAAAAAATACTTTAAGAACAAAATTGCACAATAAATTAAATGTTGAATGTTACTGAGAAAATATTTTAAGAGTAAAATTAGATTAAAAATTACTTTAGAATCTTAAGTGCTTACTAAGAAGAGGGAAAAATTGCACTTTAACCCTTTAATCTGTTGTATCTATTGTCAATTGGGATTTACATTAAGCTTATAATCTTCATTTATTTATTTATGATAGTAGTGGGGAAGAGAGGGAGAGAATAAACCTTAGAAAATCTCTTGCGAACAGTGGAGGAGCATGCAATGCATCCACCCAAGTACAAATTCCTCAAAGACTCTAAACGTTCAAGACCTGGAATATCCACCAGTTTTACACAATTTGTGAGGTTTAGATCCTTCAAACTTGCTAAATTTGAAAGGTCGGGAATGTTTTGCAAGGTAAAACAGTCTGCAGCATTCAGCTCTATCAAGCTTGAGGGAAGAGTAGGGAGAGAAACCAGATCGGTGCAGTTTTGAAGAGAGAGTTTCTTGAGAATCCAAAGGCCAATCAAACTGGAAGGAAGGCTGTGAAATTTGTTTTGGCTTAGATTCAAAGTCTCCAGAGACGACAATTTCTGAAAATCATTGGGAATTTTTCCAGATATTCTCCAACAACGAGCGTCCAGATCATTCAGAAATATCATATTGCAGAAAAAGGATGAGATTAAAGAAGAATCCTGAAGCAAGTTATTTTCAGACTTATTGGCCATTTTCAATGTTCTTAAGCTGGTAAGCCTACAAAAGCTTTCAGGTAATTCTGTCAGACCCGTTTCCTCCATCCCAAGATGATACAAGGACTTCAAGTATCCTATAGAATCTGGAAGCTTTCTTAGCTTTCTGCATCTGTCCAACTTTAAATGAACAAGATTCTTCATTTCTTTGATGGATTCTGGCAATTCTTCGATGTTTCCATTGGAAATGTTTAAGGTTGTAAGTGCTGCGAGGTGTCCAATTGATTCAGGTAGAGATCTCATCTGGCAATTCCTCATTTCTAGCTTTTTCAGCAACTTCATATCGCCAATCTCATCTGGCAAATCTGTGATCGCCGTCCCATCTAGCTGAAGCTCAACAACAGAAGCCAAAAGCTTAATAGATTCAGGCAATTTTTTCAGAGACTTGCACCGTCCTACATATAGTTCATTTAGGTAAGACAATGATCCAATTGAAGAAGGAAGCTCTCTAATAGCGCTGCCAGAAAGCATAAGCTCAGAAAGTGAATCGAGGTTTCTAATAGAATCAGGAATCCCAGTGAGAGAATAGCAATCCATCAAACCAAGCTTCTCAAGGTTTTTCAAACGCCCAACAGAATTGGGTAGTTCTTCTAATCCAGATTGGTTAAGAGAAAGCTGTTGCAGAGAACACAAAAGTCCGATGTTGTCAGGTAGTCTTTTTAGGTTTTGGCAATCATTTAACATAAGAATTTCAAGTTTCTCAAGGCGAAAAATAGTCTCCGGCAGCTCTGATAAAGCTGTGCTATTAGCAAGAAGCTTCCTTAGAGATTTCAAGTTGGCCATGTTTCTTGGTAACGATTTTAACTTGTAGCAGTCAGAGAGAGAGAGGCTCTCTAGATTTTTCAGCCCAGATATATCATTGGGTAACTCAGTAAGTTCTGTACAAAGGGTCAGATTCAAATGACGAAGTGTGATCAGATTGCCAACGGATTCGTGAATCCTACTTAGTTTAATGCAGTTCATAAGAACAATCTTCTCTAAACGTCGGCACCCAGATAGATCTGGAACAGCCTCCAGGTGATAGCAGTAGGAGAGGTTCATGACCACGAGGTTCTCGGGCACCTGCATGCAAGCCAACGTAAAAGTGTTATTATAGAATTTATATTAGCATCATAGTAATATAAAATAAGGGTCAGTTCGTAATAGAAAATAGGGTTAATACAATCTTTGATCCTTCAAATTTGTCTTCATTTTGATTTTGGTCACTTAAGTTTCAAACTATAGACCTTAGTCCCTCAAGTTTCATTCCGTTTAAAACATTGATGCATATAACTTAATAAAAACCTGACTTATTTTGTCCTTTAGGACCAAAACCAAAATGAGGACAAATTTGAGGGACCAAAGATTATATTAACCCTAGAAAATAAAAAAGAGAATTTCAATAAGTTTTCTAATAAAACATAATTTGCGGGCAATTATTTATTTATTTAAAAAAGGTCTTAAAGTGTCAATCAAGGGCCAAAATTATCTATCATAATTTTATTGAAAGAAAGTATTAATAGCTATCTTAAACTTAAACTAGAGTGTTTTTTTTTTCATTTTTGTTTTTGTCTAAACTAAGGCACATTTTGCAGTATATTTTTTATATCTGTTGTTGTTCATAGATAATTTCAACACATACTAATTTTGACGCACATCTTCATTGTCCGTGCTTTTCTTAGGTTTATATGTAATAATTAGATGATGTGAGGCCAAGAGGAAAACAAAATTAATCAGATAATGAACATGAGAATTGAAGCATGAAGAGTATAATATAATACCTTGTAGTTTTTCCGATTCCACAAATTCTCAATATAGCTGCGTGTGAGATCAAGGACAGCCAATTCTCGAGGCCAAAAATCAGAAGGCATGCGTTTTAAAGGGCATTCATGCCATTGTAGCCACTTCAATTCAGCAGGGAAAGATTTAAACTTCCCTTCCAATCTCAAATAATTGATCTGAAGCAGCACCAAGTTCACCATTGATTTAAAGGACTTGGTTTGAAGCACTTCAACCTCTTTGTCTTTATCAAATCGTTTAAAATATTTCGTGTGCATCTGTTTAAGGAATGCCAGGGCATTCGAAAAACTGGAACCACATTTAAGGTTGTTCCTAGATATTGCTTCTCTGTTATCTTCAGTAGATCTTTTCTCCAAGTCTAGGACCATCCCTTGAATACTCCGAGATCCCTACGGTTTCCAAAGCAACCAAATATTTAACATGTATAAGAAACAGGGATTGTTATGAGAGGGGTGGAAAAGATTCTATAAAGGGCTAACACTAAAAAAACAGAAGTGTTTGGGTCAAATACATGTTAGACATTATATAATAATGCATAACATGCAAAGTGGGGACACATGTTACCGCACTGTATAATATTCAAATGAACAAAATCTAATTAAATAATCTGTCTATGGCTGCCATATAAAATTCTGTGGCATATTTTTTTTTTCTTTTGCTTGTCTTAGTCAATCTCACTGCCCGCATAGGACAAGGAGCAAGACGACATACATTAATTCTTTTATTTAACCAAAATGTATAACGAACTATTATACAAATTCTTGAATGAAACATGTCTTAAAAGAGTTAACATCAGTTCAGTTTCTTGCCTAAACAAGGATGATATAAGATTAACATCAATTCAGGATCCTTACCTTCGAATTCCTCGAAACAGCTAGAATTTCAGATCGATCCCACAATCTGCTACGCATACCAGGATCAACAAGGTTTTCTTCCATAACAATTTGCCTTCCCATGTCTCTAATTTGATCATGCATCCAAATAGTTTCGTCCTCTCTGATTTTGATCAAACATTTCTCTGTGAGAACTGCGATTGCTATCTCTCCCCCATATCTACAACCTCTTAGTACATCAATAACATCTTCTCGCTTCATCCTCATCTGAACGAACAGACAAGCAATGTCAAGAAAGATGCATTTCTCTTGTTCATCTAACCCCTCATAACTAATCTTCAACACTTCCTGAAGATTCCCAGGTTGAATATCCTTCAGTTTCTCCGCAGCATCAACCCATTCCTCTTGTCTTGTCTTACCAAACAACATTGAACCAAACACCTCCAGAGCCAAAGGCAATCTTCCTGTCAGATACACTATTTCCTTGGACAGATTGAAAAGATTTTTGTCTCCAGTTTCCTTTCTTCTCATTGCATGATAACAGAATAGTTCTAAAGAATCGGAGTCATCCAATACCTTAACCTCGTAGGAGACATTAACATGAGTCTCGGGCAAAGCTTGTGTATCCCTTGTGGTGACTACTATACGGCTTCCCTCATAGAACCATTCTCTTTTTCCTATTAGAGCATCGAGCTGCTTGGCATCATCCACATCATCCAGGATTATCAAAACACGATGTTCATTAACTGTTCTTCTGAAAGCAGAAATATCATTACCATCAACTACTTGAGAGGAAATGTCACTGATAATTCTGTTTCTTAGAGCAATTAAACCTCCATCTTTGGATGAAGCTTCTCTAACACTTGAAATGAAGCTGCGATGCTCAAAATCCACAACGAGTCTGTTAAAAAGAGCCTTTGCAAGGGTTGTCTTACCAACCCCACCCATCCCAAACAATCCCAATACTCTTACCCCATTGGATTTCATGTTTAACAATTTCAATAGTTCTTCAATACGCGTATTGAGTCCGACAGTAAATTCAGCCAAACCCACCAGAGTATTACTTAGTTCTTTCAGAACCCTTTGCACTAAAAGTCGAATTAGATGTCCTTCTTGGCTATAACAGGAAACACAATACATCACTCAGTCAAGTCAGAACGGCAAAAAATTAGAACACAGCAAAGAATAGTAGAAAGTTGCAAATAGATGTAACTCATGAACTGATATAAACTACAACTGTTTAGTATTTACATCTACCTACTCTTCTCAACGCATAAAAATACTCAGTAACAGAGAAGACCTGGAATTCTTGAAAACCCAACCAGCAATTCCGCCTACTTTCTTCATAGCTTTCCTCCACCTAATTATCTCATCTTCGCTCCTGTTGGCTTTATGAACCTTGAAAGAATTTTCGAATGGACCTGCTTGTTCGAGGACATCAGTGGGGCTAACGCCGTAGAACACCGGCAAAATCAGCCTCCCGCAGTCGCAAATCTCGGCAAGCTCCTCCAGGCACCAATGAGAAGAGGCATAATCAGGAGAGATGATGATAATCGAAGCGGCCGAGTCATGGATGGCTTCGATCAGACTCGGGGCTATCTGGTCACCGCGATCCAACCCAACATCGTCCAGGAAAACTCGAACGCCGCGAGATTGGAGCGCATGGTAGAGTGGTTTGGTGAGGCAATCACGAGTATCCGTGCCTCTGAAGCTCAGGAAGATGTCCCAGCGGAGCCTGAAGTCTCCCGGAGTCGCCGACACGACGTGGCCGTCCTGTGACATTTCTGTACGACGAGTCTATATTGCTTTGTGAGGGAGTACTTCTGGAACTGTAAGGACTGTGATTTGTCGGAAATAATGCTGATACTTTCCTGCAGAATTGTGGCAAGTTCCCCGCGGAATCGGATTCTTCTGAGTGTTTATCATTGAAGAGAAGGCGATTCGAAATTTCTCTGCGCACTGTGGATTGAGAGAAATTGATAGATTTTAAGTGTTCAAATGTTATAACTACGTCTCTACTGCCATTCTCAACGGTTCCAACACGGAACTTCGTGTCCAGTCGCGGCCATGTACGTACGAGAAGGGACATTTTCCACAAGGACCCAATATGACCAACGAGAAACAATCCTGGGAACTAAGAAGGGGGACTTCAAATTTCGGAGTCTAACAAAAATATTAAAAAAAATTGTTAAATTTGTTACTTCGTGTTCAAGCCTTAATATAAGATATATTTAAAGAGTTGATATTGATTTTTAGAGTCAAGAAATTGGGTCAAGTCCGTCGGGCCGGCCTGTTTAAGCCTTTTTAAATCACAGGCCGGGCTTGAAAAATAGAGCCTCAAAAGGAAGCCGAGTTTAAAAGGGCTAGTCTGTTAAGGCCCTTTAGCTTTTTCTTTTTTTAATTCCTCTGCCCCTCCTGCTCGTGCCCTTACTGACTCTTCCCTAAGAACCTTAAAATTGTCAAATTTACATATGATAGTAATTTACTAATTCTTGATATTTTTACTCTTTAAACAAAGTCTACTACTTAAAGTGAAGTACAATCAAATTTCTTTAAAATTGATGATAGTAGCAAAGAAGATGAAAACGATAGTCGTCATAATTATATTGCTTAGAGTGTTTAGTTTTTTGCCTTCTTATGCTTTGTGTGAGACTATGAGTTACTTGTTGACATTATTTTTACCTTTGATTATGAATTAGTAATTGTATTTGTTTTATTGCATAAGGCGTGTAAATGTATAGTTAAATCTTGTGAAAATGGTTTTTAACCCTGCAGGTTGACCCTAGCCTACATGTTCTAGGGCCAGGCTTTGAAAAACAACAATTTTTCTTTCCCCGGGCCCTGTAGGGCTAGCTCTTTTAGGCCCTAGCCAGTCAAGGGCTAACCCTGATTCCCAACTCTATTGATCTTAAATATAAAATATAATTTTCATATTTATGAATATTTTTGTTACATCTATTAATGCTCCATCAACAATAATAAAAAAAGAAAAAGAATGTTATCGACAATGAAAAAAAAGACGAGGGAAAGGGAACGAAGAAATTAAGAAAGATGATTAGGGTATTTTAAAAAATACATATCATATTAAATAACTCAACTAACTTTCTTAATTTAATCAAATTAAATAAATATGTCTTATATTAAGGATTGAAAGGGTTATTTTCTTTTTAGTATTTTGTATGGCAAACTAATATTTGATAAAAAAACCTTTTTTTAATAACAACCTTCTTAATATGCTCAATTAATAAGGATAATTTATAAAAAAAATATATGAATTTGGGAGACAAATTAAAATTGATTGAGACGTCATATTTATAACAAAAAAAATCAAAATAATTACTATATTTAGGATCAATAGGATAAGTTAATTTTAATTATAAAATACAATGTCACTAGTTTAAATAAAACAAAAGGAAAAAATGTTGAAATATTTTAAATTTAAATAAAGCCTATGATAAAATATGTAACATCTCTTATAACCACTTTACTCCTATCTTAAATATATGGTACTTGCTAGGTATCAATATCTAATATCACATTTGGTGTTTAATATAAACTATATTAAAATATTTATATTTATTTTTTTTAATTAATTTATCTAACTTATAAGATGATGTATAATTTAATGATATACAATATATGCTATAATTAAATAATTTTTTTAATATCTTCAAATTAAATTAAATATTATATTAAGAATTAAAGGGAGTATAAAAGATTCAACCAAAAAAAAATCTAATATAAAAGAGGATATGCTGAGCCATCTACAATGTTAGATTCATACTCTTTTCCCATAAAGGCCAATAGATCGTTCTATATATATATATATATATATATTAATATAAAATATATTTATCTAATTTAATTATATTAAAAAATTATTTAAGTTACTTTAATATGACATGTATTTTTTGAAATATCATAGTTATCTTCTTTAATTCTCACATTTTCTCTCATCTTTGATTATTACTGAAGAAGTATAAATAGGGATAAATTATAAAAATATTAACAAATATAAAAAATATATCTTATATTTAGAATTAATACTAACTTTTTAAATATATTTTATATTAAAGCCTAGAGGGAGTAATATCAAAGCATAACATGTAAATACCAGAGGCTAAAAAGTAAATGGGACCTATGAAGTAAATAAATTCTTTATTTAGAATATTTTCTTCATAAGTGACAAAATCTAATAATAAAAAAATTGAAATATAATCTATAGGGTTAAAAAATTTATGTCGAAAGAATTAATACTCGTATTATATAATTTTAAAAATAAGAGTAAAACATTAAACATGTATTTAAGGGGGCTGCATGTAATTTAAATTATTATTTGTGCTAGAAAACAAATTTGTTAAAAGTTACAGGTTTGAAAAATTACATGTTTACGCAGAGTTATGTCGCTTTCAATTTCAATACTTTATAGCGCTCATGCATAATGCATCAATATTAAGTAAATCTAAGTTCAATTGTTTTTGGTGTCCGTATCAATAAACAATTTTTTCCTATTGTGAAGGATAGTGACTGATGAGTTTCATAAATCTTATGCCTCAGTATTAATTGGCTCAAATTCACAAAAAAGTCTTCGCAGAATCTGAATTAGGTGAAGTTGACACAAGTAAATACGATATTTTTTTTTTTGGTGAATTTTTAGGTGTTTCATGCTTTTGATGATAAATTTTAGGAAAAATTATATTTAGGTCTTAGTTAAAAAAATATTAAAAAATGGTATATTGAAATTTTAAAATTATATTGAAGTCCCATAAAACGCTTTTTGTAATAAATTTCAATTGTCAAATGCTCATTGGCTTGTCAATGGATGTGAAGGATAGTGACTGATGAGTTTCATAAATCTTATGCCTCAGTATTAATTGGCTCAAATTCACAAAAAAGTCTTCGCAGAATCTGAATTAGGTGAAGTTGACACAAGTAAATACGATATTTTTTTTTTTGGTGAATTTTTAGGTGTTTCATGCTTTTGATGATAAATTTTAGGAAAAATTATATTTAGGTCTTAGTTAAAAAAATATTAAAAAATGGTATATTGAAATTTTAAAATTATATTGAAGTCCCATAAAACGCTTTTTGTAATAAATTTCAATTGTCAAATGCTCATTGGCTTGTCAATGGATGTACATAGACTTGTTAATACACGCCCATAGAATTGTCAGTATAACCCCCTAGACTTGTTAGTATAATATACATGGACTTGTCAGTGAACGCCTCTGGACTTATAAGCAAAATTGAAATTTATTATAAAAAAGTTTCACAAGACTTAAATGTAATTTTGAAATTTTAAGGGACCATTTTTTTATATTTTCTCTTGTCCGAGATTTAAATATAATTTTTCCTAAATTTTAGTATAAATAGGAAAAAGTTACATGGAGGTCTTTATAGTTTTCATCATTTTTGAATTAGGTCCTTAGACTTTTTTTATCCTTGAAATTTAGAATGGTTAAATAAAAACTCTGTTGAAAACTTCTCTTAGCCACCTCAGAAACATATTATCCTTCTTCCTCCTTCCACCCTAACCCAGATCAAGCTCTCACCTCACCTTCGTTTATTCCCTCA
This sequence comes from Albizia julibrissin, assembly GCA_037074505.1. Classification (NCBI taxonomy): domain Eukaryota; kingdom Viridiplantae; phylum Streptophyta; class Magnoliopsida; order Fabales; family Fabaceae; genus Albizia; species Albizia julibrissin. The sequence goes on from CM073485.1 coordinate 29,840,842, forward strand.
CATCAACATCAACATCAACATTGTGATTATTAGTACTATACGTTTTAGTCCCAATGTTATCCTAAAAGTCTAAAAACGTAGTAATGTCACCTACTTTAAGGGCCCGTTTGGTACACTGGAATTGATTTTGATAAAAATGGATATGGATATGGATATGGAAATTGATATAGATATAGAGATGAAAATTATCAAACCCTTTAACATTTCAATATTCGTAGAGTATTAAGTGCATAGTTTACAAGGCATACAGAAAAAACGGAAACATACTGACATTAAGTACTCGTTTACCATATAGGAAATTCCCATATGGTTTGAAAATATGTACAAAATGTTCAAAAGAAACAAAAGTATAGTAATAGATAACTAATAGCAGCCTCTGATGCACCAGGACTCTACTCGCCGGTAGCCACTGTTTTGCCTTTCGAGCCACTAGCTTCCACTAGAATGTTTTTGGATGTTGAAAAAAGGGTGAGATTTAAGAGAATCTCAGTAGTAACATGCATTTCAGACATATAGAATGTGAGAATAAATATGCAATGCACCATATTATGTAAGATGATAAAATATTGTGTGCACACTGTCCAAGGTCAAACAATTGTTTGCAACCCTGACTTAACTCTGAGCCTCCATTAGATCCCAGACCACAGCTAAGTTAATATGTGTGTCCCCGACACTATACTCATGTTACAGAAGATAGCATACACAAGCATACAAATAATCACATAGTGTATGAAATAAAGAGTTACTACCTGAGTCCTTTTTTAGTCCTACTGTTTGTCCAAAACTTTTACTCCAGTTCGGCTATTACCAATTCCTATAAATTAAAGTTAACAAATAACTTGTTATTACTTTCATTATTACTGTTAAGCATATTGTGCTGGTTATCTAATGCAATTTCAGCAAATTCTGCATAGTATAATTCTGCATAGTGCAGTTTTACAGTTTTTCAGAAAATTGGCAGATTTTCATTCAATTTAGAAAAATTATAATTAATTCTATAAAATTCTAAATTAATTGGTTCCAAAGTCTATGTACAACTCTTTAAGTTTATTTTCATGGAAAAAAACCTAAGTCTAACCAGGGTCATTACATTTTTCCCAAAAATTCTCCAAAATTCCCCTATTCCATATTGCATTTTAGAAACAGAGCTCAACTTTGAAAATTTATATATTTTAAACTACTAGTCCAAAAATTATGATCTACCTATCAATTTAAAGCTCCAGATGTATAATTTAATCCTATCAAATTTCATAATATTTGGACTAGGTTTGACTAATAAAATTTATTTCTCAACAACACTGCCTCCAGGAATCAAATCAAATAGCATTTCCCCTTAACTTCAATAATTTCCAAATTTGCATACAATTATTCAAAAATTATGAACTCATGTATTCCTATATAATTTTCCATTATAAATCCAATGGAAATATCAAAATTATAAAATTCCAACTCCTTCCCTATATTCTACATTTGGAAGAAACTTTGAATCCTAAAAGAAGAAGTTGTGTTTTCTTGATTTCTCTTGATTAATCACTTCCTTTCCACTTATAATCACATGATTAACCATTTAAAAACTCATTAAACATGATTCATGGAAATTTTTTTAGCATTTCATCTTAGGGTTTCATCTTCCATTTTTCACAAAATCCACAAAATCAAGCCAATCACAACAACAACAACCACAACAAGAACATACTACACAAGAGGATCAATTTTTTGGAGATTACTTCTTGTTTTCTTGACTTTCTCTCTCTCTCTCTCTCTCTCTCTCTCTTCTGTCTTGATTTTTCTTGCTAACCATGATTTTCAATAAGAAGAAGAGATTATAAGAGGTATTCTTGAAATTAGAAGGGAAGAACACTTGATTTCAAGCTTACTTACCTTTGATTTTGCTTCTTGGAACCCAAGCTCTTCATCTTCTTCAAGCTCTCTTCAAACTCTCTTCTCTCTCTATTTTTTGTGTCTTGGCCAAAATATGGAAGAAGAAGGAAGGGATATTGGCTTCTTAAAATATCTCTTCTTACTTTTGGTATACTATTGTTTAATGATAATTGCCATGTGCTTCTTTTACTTGGCTATAATTAATTCCTTTTGAATTAATGTGAAACAAGTAAATTCATTTCCCTTTTTTTTCCTTTGGCCAAAAATTGGAAGGAAAAGGGAATAAATAAATGCTTCTTGCATTTTTCATGAGTTCCTTCTTTAATTAGTTAATTTGGTCATATTTACTTTTTGACTATTCCAACTTATTTTACTTGACCACAATTGCTCCAAAATTAATATTTATCTCCCAAATATTTATTTTCCCTCTCATTTCCCTATTTGGCCGAAAATTGGCCTAATTAGAGGAGTAAAATAATTAGCTTTTTGTTTTATGGAAAATTACTATTTTTTATTACATTTCTGTAAAGATTCATGTCTTGCTCTTCTTCCTTGTTTTGGTAGAATTTTAACACTATTATTGAGCCAAGATTTGTGTCCTCTCATACTCTAATTTAGGTTACAATGTTAGGTCTTTCAGTGGACAAGTGTTGCTCCTTTGTGTCCTAACTTAGCTAAGTTGTGTGTAACCACCGATTGGAGGGTTTATCACTTTATGTGCATCACAATTCACCATTTTATTACATTAAATGTATCAATTACATACATGAAATATAATAAAAATAGGATGCTACAAAAATGAGGTTTAAAAGTATGTTTGATTTGTCATGGAAATGAGGCCTCATTTCCATATAAAAAGACCAAAATGTCCTTCTATTTTTTTTTTAAGAAAATTCTTCCCAAAGATAGAACCTTCGCTCCTCTATAGAAACTATGAAGGTCAAGCTAGATCAAGTTAGATCTTAGCAAATCTGTGATGGTCAAAGCACAAATCACCAGTGGGAAAGTTGAAGGTTTTAACAATATTTCACCTTTAGGTTGTACAAAACCTTTGTCTCCTCCATTTCTCTTAGATTGAAGCCCTTTCCATCAAAGATGATGCTTCCATCATCGATCTGCAATGTAGTCGATTTAATGCCATAAGGTTGCCACTTTCCGTCGTCGTCGCTGTCACAAGATTTGTGAGCACAAGCCGTTGTAGATCTGTAAGTTTACACTGGTCTCCAAATCCGTCGTCGTCGATCGAATCTACAAGTTGGGCTCGTCGAAGAACAATGAGTAAGACAAAGAGGCTATTGTGATTTGCTCACCGACAATGGTGCTTTGCTCACCGACAATGGTGGTGGTTTCTACTCGTGCTCGCTGGCGGTGTGTTGGTTCATGGAGTTTTTGTGGATGTAGATGAAAAAGGGAGAGGGGTAAAACTAGAATTCCATGGAATTTCTTTCAAATCCTTGGGTCAGCACATGGAAGCCATTTTGATGGAATTAGGCTATATGGCTTCTACATGGAAATGGAATTGAGACCAAATTCCATCATCCAAACAAGCCTCTCTATAGAATTGAGACCCAATTCCATCATACTAAATGGACCCTTATGGCTGGTTTGGTTCATTAGAATTGATTTTGATGAAAATGGAAATGGATATGGAGATTGAGATTGAGATAGGGTTTAAAAGTATGTTTGGTATCTCAGAAATGAGACCTAATTTTTATGTGAAAATACCAAAATGCTCTTTTATTTTTTTTTAAATCTCCCTATAAGCCACAACCAGCTTCATCTCTTCCAATTTTGAATGGCCATTTTAGGCAATATTTCAAATCTCTAAATGTCATCCCATCTACTTTTGAATGGAAATTTCAAGCAAGATTTCAAATCTTGCTCACCCTTTTACTAAGGCGGAGAGACTCACCCAGGAATGGAAGCTCAAATGTCGTCGACTACCACCACGATGTCGACATCGATGATGTAATACCCTGAATTTTGGGACAATAGGCTTGTGATTAAGCCCGGATTAAATGGACTACTAGACCCTGGTTTAGCAAGTGTCCAAGTGAGGAATATTATTTATCCCAAAACTCCTTAATATCTTTGGATATTAAAAGAAATAAAAGATAAGGACAAAATGGTTGCCAAAAGATAAGAAATGATGGTTTTTCCTTAATATTCCCTATTATTTGAGTTGGATGGAAATTAAAAGGAGGGAAATGACTACTTAATGATTAATAAGCCTAATCGGGTGAATTATTATCAAGTAAAGTCAATAAGCGGAGAAGCTTAAGGCTTCGGTTGACAACTTGAGGTGGTGTAATGGGATAATTTGAGAGTGAATTATACTCTCTTATTTCTCATTAATATTGGTCGAATGATGAAGAAAAAGAGAGATGAAACTTGTTATACAAGTAACGTGATAGTTGGATCACTTGGTGGTAAGCCACTTGGATGATTTTAATTAAGCATCATCCTTCATCATTTATTCTCTTTCTTTCCTGCGTTCAGATTAAATAAAAAAAGAGAAGGAAAATGAATTAGAAAACGCGAGAAAGAGAGAGAGAACAGAAAGAACGAGAGAAGGTGGTGGAGAGAAAGAAAGTTATAATTCAATGGAACTCGATCGAAACGGCGTTTTCTCTCAAAGTACCCACTATAAATATTCTTCTACTCATCCCGAGCTTCGATTCTATGGTTTCATATTCTCGTTTGGATATGGTTGGTGCCGTCCCGCCGGTCGGAGCGTCACATCGGATTCAGAAAGGCGTAGAGGTAGGCGTAAGCTTCCTTTCTACCATTTTGGTTTATCGTTTGGATGAGTATTTTGAGAGTAGGATACTGTTCATCTCTTATTCTATCAGTGTTTTAGAGGCCAAAATGATGTCCAATGGATGTCTAAACGGCTAATCATGTAAGTATAAGTAAAAAGGAAGATATTAAGACAAAGAAATGGAGGAACCGACACAACTCTTCTGAAAACTCTATATTAGCTACCTGAGGTGTGGCATGAGCAAAGAGTTAGAATTTCATCGATTGGATGATTCCATTGAGTTCAGAAGAGAACATTGTGTAGGGTTCATGTTGAAGGGAAAGTGAGAAAAGGCCAGGGATGTGAAATGACCAAATTACTCCTTAAAGGCTATAAGTAAAGGCTATCAAGGGTATTTTCATCATTTGGGCCTGAATTTGATTGATATTAAGTCATAAATGGATTATACACGTGAAATTATGTAGGATTGGCCTAGGGTATAATTTCTGTAAAATACAGTTGGGCCAGGCTTCCGGGGGGCATTTTGGTAATTTAGCATAATTGGGCTAAGTTAACTAATAAAAATGAGTCTAGAATGTTATATGGATGAGTGGTGACTCATTTATTGTATTTGGAATTCTAGGACTCGATGAATGGGTGTGCCCGAACCGGAGCAAGGACGAAGGATTGAGGACGGACGTGAAGTCTGACAGGTAGTGAACTTACATTTCCTGCATGTGTGTGATATGTATGTTTATGCATTGATTATGTGACTGCTTTGCCTATTTATATAGAACATATATGATTGATTGAAGCTCTGTTATATTTGTGCAATGGCCATATGTATGTCATAACATCGAGCACGAAGCATGTCATTATGTTGGCATGAAATAGTGTAGGCAAGCATGTCATGCATTCATATATATCTACATGCATAGTGGCATTTTTCGCTACGGAGATTCTCTCAAATCTCACTCCTCCCAACCAACCATTTTAGACAGGTTGAAGAGTGCATGGAGTTATGCTCAGAGGAGGAATTGCTGAGGAGAAGATTGTTTAATGTAATGGATTTACAATTGATAGCCTTGTGTGGCTTGATGTATATGTGTATGTATAAGCATGTATTAATGATCGTTGAAAAGCAGAGAACCGCTCTAATGTAATAAGATGATCGCTCTAGCATAAATAAAGAGAACGTCTTTTAGTTTATTTAAATTATCGCTCGCTTACTCTGATTTAATGGAACTAAGAGCCGGTGAGGTATTAAAAGGAAGGGTGTCACACTGTAATGGTATCAAAGCAATGATTCTGGTAATGATGGATAGTTGCTAAAGTCACTAGAGCAATGATTCTGGAAATAATGAAATTTGCTAGAAGTTCTCTGCTTAAGTTGATTGGTCATGATTCTTGCTAGGTGCCATGTGTAGAAGGCATAGTTGATGGAACTATGGCTAAAGGATGATGGCATGGTAGTAAGATGATGATTGAGAATGATAATCCATGGAAGAACAAGGATTAGGTAGCATATGGGTGAAATTGGAGTTGATTCAGAATGATTTTTGAAGTATTTATCAGCTTGTAATAGCTTATGAACTCGAGTTTGGCATGGTGAACTCGAGTTCATAGGCTAAACTCTGAATGCTACATACTGGGTACATAATAGATGAAAATGTTGCATGGTGAATGCAGAATACCATATGAGATTTGGTCTCAAGAATATGATTCTTGAGTTACATACTCTATGAGCTTGCAAATAGAAGAACTAGTGTATAAGATGGCATAGATTTGCCACTGTGATCGGAGGTTCTCACTATATGAAAGTGAGATGAAGTGTTGGCTTTTACCCGACACAACATAGAGGCTAAGTGCCCTATGAGTACCATGACTGGGGGGAGCTAACCAGGTGTATGGGGTGCTTGTGTGAAGCACCAGTTTTGATTGAGAAAGAGGTTGAAGGATAGCGGTTAAGGTGCCGCAGGTGGCATCCAGTAGGGGGATGACTGGTAATTATGCCGTTTATAGAATGGAAAGGGATAGACTGAATGTCTTAGAATGATTCTCCAAGGTACAAATTGTACCATATGACGTTCAAAATTTTGAGAACAAAATTTATTGAACAGGGGGAGAACTGTAATACCCTGAATTTTGGGACAAGAGGCTTGGGATTAAGCCTGGATTAAATGGACTACTAGACCCTGGTTTAGCAAGTGTCCAAGTGAGGAATTTTATTTATCCCAAAACTCCTTAATATCTTTGGATATTAAAAGAAATAAAAGGTAAGGGCAAAATGGTAATTTTACCAAAAGATGAGAAATGATGGTTTTTCCTTAATATTCCCTATTATTTGAGTTAGATCGGAATTAAAAGGAGGGAAATGACTACTTGATGATTAATAAGCCTAAGCGGGTGAATTATTATCAAGTAAAGTCAATAAGCGGAGAAGCTTAAGGCTTCGGTTAACCACTTGAGGTGGTGTAATGGGATAATTTGAGAGTGAATTATACTCTCTTATTTCTCATTAATATTGGTCGAATGATGAAGAAAAAGAGAGATGAAACTTGTTATACAAGTAACGTGATAGTTGGATCACTTGGTGGTAAGCCACTTGGATGATTTTAATTAAGCATCATCCTTCATCATTTATTCTCTTTCTTTCCTGCGTTCAGATTAAATAAAAAAAGAGAAGGGAAACGAATTAGAAAACGCGAGAAAGAGAGAGAGAACAGAAAGAACGAGAGAAGGTGGTGGAGAGAAAGAAAGTTATAATTCAATGGAACTCGATCGAAACGGCGTTTTCTCTCAAAGTACCCACTATAAATATTCTTCTACTCATCCCGAGCTTCGATTCTATGGTTTCATATTCTCGTTTGGATATGGTTGGTGCCGTCCCGCCGGTCGGAGCGTCACATCGGATTCAGAAAGGCGTAGAGGTAGGCGTAAGCTTCCTTTCTACCATTTTGGTTTATCGTTTGGATGAGTATTTTGAGAGTAGGATACTGTTCATCTCTTATTCTATCAGTGTTTTAGAGGCCAAAATGATGTCCAATGGATGTCTAAACGGCTAATCATGTAAGTATAAGTAAAAAGGAAGATATTAAGACAAAGAAATGGAGGAACCGACACAACTCTTCTGAAAACTCTATATTAGCTACCTGAGGTGTGGCATGAGCAAAGATTTAGAATTTCATCGATTGGATGATTCCATTGAGTTCAGAAGAGCAAATTTAATCAACAAAAAAAATTCTTAATAAATATATTTACAATAATGAAGCAAATGAAGAAAGAAAAAGAAGTGATAAAAAAGATCAAAGTTTAATTCACTTTATTTCTACTATAAAAAAATCAATTTGTAGGGTTCATGTTGAAGGGAAAGTAAGAAAAGGCCTGGGGTGTGAAATGACCAAATTACTCCTTAAAGGCTCTAAGTAAGGGCTATCAAGGGTATTTTCGTCATTTGGGCCTGAATTTGATTGATATTAAGTCATAAATGGATTATACACATGAAATTATGTAGGATTGGCCTAGGGTATAATTTCTGTAAAAGTACAGTTGGGCCGGGCTTCTGGGGCCATTTTGGTAATTTAGCATAATTGGGCTAAGTTAACTAATGAAAATGAGTCTAGAATGTTATATGGATGAGTGGTGACTCATTTATTGTATTTGGAATTCTAGGACTTGATGAATGGATGTGCCCGAACCGGAGCAAGGACGAAGGATTGAGGACAGACGTGAAGTCCGACAGATAGTGAACTTACCTTTCTTGCATGTGTGTGATATGTATATTTATGCATTGATTATGTGACTGCTTTGCCTATTTGTGTAGAACATATATGATTGATTGAAGCTCTGTTATATTTGTGCAATGGCCATATGTATGTCATAACATCAAGCACGCAACATGTCATTATGTTGGCATGAAATAGTGTAGGCAAGCATGTCATGCATTCATATATATCTACATGCATAGTGGCATTTTTCGCTACGGAGATTCTCTCAAATCTCACTCCTCCCAAACAACCATTTTAGACAGGTTGAATAGTGCATGGAGTTATGCTTGGAGGAGGAATTGATGAGGAGAAGATCGTTTAATGTAATGGATTTACATTTGATAGCCTTGTATGGCTTGATGTATATGTGTATGTATAAGCATGTATTAATGATAGTTGAAAAGCAGAGAATCGCTCTAATGTAATAAGAGGATCGCTCTAGCATAAATAAAGAGAATGACTTTTTGTTTATTTAAATTATCGCTCGCTTACTCTGATTTAATGGAACTAAGAGCCGGTGAGGTATTAAAATGAAGGGTGTCACAGATGACCCAAATTTTGACGTTGTCCAGAAGCTCCTCATGCTAGTCAAGCTTGAATGCGAGGGGTGGGTAGGGGCTCAAATCGAACAAGATCGCTCCTCCACAGGTCAAACTAGATCCCAACGAGTTATTCGGCCTAAGCTATGGTCTCATCCTAGAGCCGTATCTTGGGGTCTCGAAGCTTGTTGGCGATTGGAGTCTTAAAGCTTGCTAGCATTGAGGGTGGGTTCAATAGCCAGAAGCTACTCATGGTAGCTAAGCTTGAACACGGCCGGTGGGTGCAAGGGCAAAAGTGAATTTTGGTTCATGGAATTACAAATCTTTGGATATGATTATGGAAGTCATTTCCAACTATTTTGGTGGAAATGGAAATGAAATTGTGGCTAATTCCATCATACCAAAAAAATTTCTCATGGAAATGAATTCCATTTCCATTTCCATACCCCCCAATTCCATCATACCAAATGGGCCCTTAGTATTTTAGTGCTCTTTTCTTTTTTAGCCTCTGCTCTGCAAGTGATCAACTGGTAACTGGCGTTAATTTCATTGTTTCCATCTTCAGCTGCCTAGAAACTACGCTCATTCCCTTTGATTTTCTATTATTTAATTCTAGTCTTGTCTTTTTGTTTTTTAATAGTCTTGGGTTAAGTGATATTGATGGAAGAGTGAGAATGTTTGAGTGATAAAGATGAGGGAGAGGAGGTCCTGATCACTAAATTTGGTTTTTTGTTTTCTTTTTTTGGAATGATTATGATGGAAGAGAGAGAAGGTTGGAGTGATAAAGATGAGGGACGATAAGGGAAGGGGAGGAGCCGATTTTTTTAATGAAATAAGGGTGTTTTGTATTTTATTTTATTTTCTTAATTTATTAAATGGCTGCCACATCATCGACTGAGTCAACATAAATTAGACAATTACGATTAAAAAAATAACATATGTTAATCCAAGGGCAACATCATTACGTTTGTAGACGTTTAGGGTGACATTGAGACTAAGAAAAACTTTCAAAGCAACATTAAAATTTCACAAATACTTTTAGGGTGGACTTGCATCTTAACCCATGAAAGTGTTGTTGCTTCAATTCTAATAGCTGATGTAGAAATAGCTTTATATGTAATGTAGAAATGGCATATATAGTTGCATTCATTTACTCTCTACACAACAACCAATGGAATTCCTTAGGGGAAGATGGTTAGGACGGCCCAACGGGAATCCTTTATAAAAAAAATATCTACAGTAAAAATTATAAATTAAGATGTATCTAGCATCTTGAAATATTTCTCTAGGTTCATTTAGTGCCCTAAATATTTTGTGGTGCTAGATTTTTTTTAAGTGCACTCATCACTTTAAAGTATTTTTTAGATGCATCTAACACCATAAAGTATTTTTTTACATGTGTCCAACACCATAATTTTTTTGTGTGCATCTAGCATCCCAAAAGTATTTTTTTTATGTGTATCCAACACTTTGAATTATCTAAATTGTTAAGTGAAAATTTACACAAAAAAGTATTTTAGGATGATGGACACACATGAAAAATACTTCAGAATGTTAAATGTACCACAACATATTTTAGGGCATTAGATGTACCTGAAAAAATATCTTAGAGTGATGAATGCATTTTAACCCAAAATTGTATTATGAATCAACTCTAAATAAACACTATATGTTTCTTAAGTTTGTGAGAGTAGGGTTTTGATATGACAATGCTTTATTTATTATAAAATTAGTCATTCATTTAATTATTATAATGATCTAATTATTTAATAGACATTTCACTTATTTGTTAATCTATTGTTGAATATATTATATGTTCTGTTTATAGAATTATTTGCTCATTTAAGTAATTGTAAATTATTTATCTTTCTAAGAATGAGGGAAACGTTTTCTGCACCTGTGGCAACTGAGACCATTACTAATTCAAATTACTATAAGATCTCACACACTTATCATAGAGAAATATTTAGGTACTCCCAATGTACTAGCTCTCATGTCCTTTATCCAATGAGAATGTTCCAACTCAGATATTTTTAATCTAATGTGTTAGCCTTGTTTTATTATTTTTAAAAATTTAAAATGCATGGGTTTTGCCAATTTTCTCAGCTGCCCCTCTCTTCCATCTTCCTTAAACTATCACCCCTCTCTCCCATAGACGCTTTTTCTTCAAGAACCATTGCCTCCAGCCTCACCTTATCCAGCGCCATCGCCCTCACTTCATCTTGTATTGTACTACTTCATAGAAAGCTTCTCTCTAATAGCATCACTCTGATTTTTATATAACCTTATTCTTTATTCAACTTTAATTTTAGAAAGAGAAACAATTATAACAAAAAGCATTTCCCCTGCTCTCGCTCTCTCAAACTGCCATTTTCAACCTCGTAGCTGCTTACTTTGTCTCTAGCTTTATATACTTGTATATCTATTCGTTATGGATTGAGATTTGGCATCGAGATTTGGAAGTAGAGGATTTTGGGTGCGAGAGTGAGTGGTGGAAGTGTTGGTTAAATTAGCCATAGCGGATATTTCTTTTTTTTTAGTTGGCACCCTACTGGGTGCAGGGCCTGGATCGAACTCGGATGAAGAGGCACATAGGCCTCATACCTTGCCAAGTACGCCACTATACGCTAGCAGCCATGGCAAATATTTTTGATAATAAGGTAGAGGTGGCGTTAGATGAGGTGAGGCTAGAGGTTGTAGTTCCTAGAGAAGGCTGTCGGCATCATGGAGGGGAGAGAGAGGGAAGAGTTTGAAAAGGAGGGAAGAGGGGCAGTTGAGGAATTTGACCAACTCTAAAAAAATTTAATTTTTAAAACAATAAAACATGGCTGATGCATGAGATTAAAATTATCCAAGTTGGAACATTATCATTGGACAGAGCACATGTGAGCTAGTATACTAAGAGTACATAAGTATTTCTCATCACATCCATAGAAGATTAAACTCATGGCCTTATACTTAATGACTTAAAAGAAGTATTTAGTGTTATTAGATCAGAAAGCCCTAACGATATGATTGATAAGCACAATAGACTAGATGGAGGCAACAATGTTGGTTAACGGATGAATCATACTCCCTCCAGTCCTTAATATAACATATATTTACTTAATTTGATTATATTAAGGAAGTTAGATAAGTTAGTTAATATAACATATATTTTCTAAAACACCCTAATCATCTTCCTTAATTCCCGCATTCCCTCTTTTCCTTAATTATTGATAAGGGAGCATCAATAGGGGTAAATAAGGAAAATATTGATAAATATGAAAGTTACATCTTATATTTAGGATCAAGATAAACTCCCCGAACATGTCCTATATTCAATATTGAAGGGAGTAAGATATTATTATACAGGTTACCCGCTCATTTGTTCCGTACGTGTCAGCAATAAACTCTTAGGGCTAGTTTGGTTGGAGAGGAGGGGATGGAAGGGAGGGAAAAAAAGCCCCTCTCCTCATTTAGTTTGAAATTTTGGAGGGGAAGGGGACCCCAAAGTTTTCATCCCCTCCCCTCCAACACCCCAATTTTAGCCTCCCTCCAAATTGGGGGGCTTTGGAGGAAAGCCAAAATTTTATACCACTTTACTCTTATAACTTAGTGATATTACAATAATGCCCGTGATGAAAAATATTATGATAAATAAAATTATTATTAAAATATTTTATTATAAAATAAAAATATATTATTATAAAAAAATTATTATTATTAAAAATATACTATTAAAAAATAATTCAATATAAACATTACCTATTTATGAATAAAAAATTATTATAATTGTAACAAAAATTCATACAAATTTAAATAAAAAATATTTTTATAAATAAAAAAATAATATTATTAAATTAATTTGAATAAAAATATATTCGTATAATTAAAAAAATTATTACAAAATAAAATTTAAAAAGTTATATTCTTACAAATAAAAAATATTATTATAAAATTGATTTAAAATAAAAAATAAATTTTTGTAAAGAAAAAATATTATAATTACAAAATATGTTAATATAATTTTAAATAAAAATATTACTATAATGAAAAATATATTATTTCTATATTAATTTAAAATGAAAATGTGTTATTATAAATAGAACCTAGTATATATGAAATCTTTAAGTAAGTTTAAAATGAATTTAATAAAAGTAATGGAACCTTGTATATATGAAATAGAACCTAGTAATTTATCAGAAAGTTCTTTTATAGGACAAGAAGAAGACAAATCTTTAATTTAACCCCTTTTATGTTAGGAGGAGAAGTGATAACTCATGGAATTTAATAAACTAGACTAATATGTTTCTAATAAAACAAATAGGATCTTATATTAATAAGAATATAGCAGATTTAACAGAAGTTTATAGTATCGAAGAATTAGAAAATAGAATCCCTAAAGACATAAGAAAAATAATAAAGAAATAAATTCCTAGAGAAAGAAAAGAAAGATTAATAGAATTAGCAAAACCATTAGAACAAAAAATATATGAAAAAAAGAAGTAAAAAATACTAAGAAATAAATATTAGAATTAAAAGAAGATATAAGAGAAATAATGAAATATTTATGAATAAAATCAAGAAAATTTTTAGAACCTATAAAAGATAACATTCAAATAAATATGATGAATATATTTGATGCAATAAGGGAAATGGAAGAATTAGAAAAGATGCCCAGAAAATAGATAGAAGAACAAAGTTTAGATACAAATGTAAAACAAACAAGAGTAATAACCTCATCATTAGCATTAGGACAACAAGTATTAAATAAAAATATATTTACGATTTTTGAAGAAATAGAAAAATTAGAAAAAGGAATAAAAGATAATAAAATAACTCAAGAAAAAAGGAAAGAAAAAGAATTGATCATAAAAGAAGAAAAAATAGATAAACAAAAAGAAAAAAAAAATAATGAAAGAATCAAACAGATTAGCAGAAATAATATGTAAAGATGCTGATATAGATGAATTCATAGAAATAATAAAGCCAAAACAAAAATTAAACATGATGAAGGAAGAATTAGAATATTTAAGAATAGAAGAAATGATGGGAAAAGAAGAAGAATTAGAAAATATAAAAAGAGAATTTAAGGACGTAACAAAAATTTAAAACACCAGGATTATTAGAATTAAACATGGTTGAAGATATGGACACATCAGAAAGTATTGTAATTCAACCAACACAAATAGTACCATCAGAACCACCCCATAAATGAAGGAACAAGTAACCAAGAAACAGTAATGAAAGAAAATGAAGAATTTGAAAGAGAAGAATATTATCATAAGGAACCCTTAAGAGAATCAAATTATATGGAATTTGAAGCTAAGTTTAAAACACCAAGAAATTCAAAGTATACACCTCCGCTTTTAGAACAATTTGAAACTAGACAAATACCTAATTCAGGAATATGGTTAGACATGGATTGTTATACTGATAATGAAAAAACATTAGATGAATGGAATAAATCACATCTAATAGCATTAATGGGAAAAGCAATAGATACTGGAATAGTAAGTCTAGTAATAGAAACGTCATTTTTAGGAAATGTACATAATTGGTGGAAAAGTAAGAGTGAAGAATTTAGACAACAAGTAAGAACAGTAAATGAACCATACGAAGGAAGGAGAGAATACTATGCAATATTAATTAGAAAATATGAACAAGTTTTAAGAAATGAATTTATAGGGAGAAGTGCTGGAGCAGAAGAACAAACAAAAATTGAAAAAGCAATATTAAGTTTACATCAAATAGAAATATGTTCTTTAGAACCGAAACACTTGGAACAATATATATGTGAATATAAAAAAATACTATTATGATGCAAGACTAGAAAGAGACGAAAAAAAATTTTATTTAGAAATATTTTATAGAAAATTACCAAGATTAATATCAAAAGAAATAAATGAAGAATATTATAAGAATTTTGGAAACCAAGGAGAATTAATACCATTTGTAGATACAATGGGAAGAAGAGAATATTTTCTAAAAGAATTCTTATCAAATAAATGTAAAGAAGCATGGAAAAATATTAAATATTATAAAAGAAACAAGATGGTAATACAATGTAATAGATATGAAACACCACATAGATGGGGATGTGAAAATGAAAAGAAAAATATAGAAAGAAAAAACTAGGAAAATATAATAAATTCAAAAAAAGGAAATATAAATTTAAAAGATACCCAAAATATAAATATTATAATAAATATAAACCTAAAAAATATTTTAAGAAAGGAAGAAAAAGAATAAATTATAGTAAAAGACCAAAGAAATGTAGATGTTATAATTGTAGAGAAATAAGACATATATCGACTGAATGTAAAAATCCAAGAGAAAAAAAAAATAAATAAAAATTTTAGAAGAAGCTGAAAAATATAATTTAGAGCTAATAGAATTAGAAGTACCAATATTTAGTATTATAGAAAATGAAGAAGTAGAAATATATAAATTAAAAGAAATAAGTGAATCCAAAACAGAAGAAGAAGATATATATATATATATATTTATGAGAAAAAATTAGAAGATGGAGAATCTAGTAAACAAGAAGAAGATGAATAAAAGAATATGAAGAATATAGGAATATAAATGAAGGATCAGTAGAAAGAAGAATGGTATTTAATCAGAAATATTTTAACAAAATAAAAGATAAAAAACTAGATATGAAAATTGAATAATTACAAGAAGAATCTTGTATAGAAAAAGTCAATAAAAAGTTCAAAGCTAAAAGAAACTATAAAACACATTGTGTAGAACTAGAAAAAAGACATCCTATAGAATCAACATTAACAAAATGAGTATTAAGAATACCTCTAATAAGTAAAAGACTGATAGAAGAAGAAATAAAGAAAGTATCATTTAAAAATGAAGTAACAGAAGTTTATATAGCAGGAATACAATTATTAGTAAAAACTTATTTTAAAAAAGGAATAAATACACCCATAAAATTATTAATAATAGATGGGAGAATAATAAGTGATGCAAAAGATAGCATAATAGGAATGTTAGCAGGAAATTTAATATACCAAAAATTAAAATTTACATTAAATACAAATTTTGCAATATCAATAACAGATGAACATATAGATAAAACAATAAATGTATATCATAAACTAGGAGGAATAAGATTAATGGAAGGATAAAAAACAATAAGTATAACATCAATGATAGGATTAGTATTCACTAATGAACATAAAATTTACAATAAAAATAAAGGAAGAATAAGTATAGAAAAACATTTTATGCCAATATTACAAGAATTACCAATAGACCCAACAAATATAACCTTACCAGAACAATTAAGAATAGACATAGATAGAACAAGAGAATATGAAGACTTAAGAAGATCAAGATTACAAACTAATAATCAACTAAGACAAAGATCATTAAGTTTCAATCTAAATCCAAGAAGATTAAGTTATGAACCAAGATTAAGTTTAAACAATGATAAAGAACCAATAGAAGAAGTAAGAATGATAAGATCAATAAGTAATAAGTTACCAGAAATACCTTTAATAACAAAATTAGAAGAAATAAAACCTACAACCAGTAGAATAAAAACACATAATATTATAAAAGTTGAAATTAAGAAAAGTATAGGATGGATACCTATAAAAGCTTTAATATTAGAAGAAGTAAAAGAAAGTAATATAGATATAAAGCATATAGACGAAAAATGTAATCTTAACAGAAGAAGGAAAAACATATATAATGATAAAATTTAATAACAGAGATATAATGAAATTTTCAATAAAAATAGAAAAGGACATAAAGAACTTTGAATTAATATTAGGAATGGATTTTTTAGAAAAAGTAAATAATTACAGAATTCAAGAAAAAAGAATAATTATTAACATAAACAATGTAAAAATAATAATACCAAAAGTTTTAGATGAATAATCAAAACTGGCAACCACAAGAAGAAGAATGGTATCTAGGAAACCCAGATTATATAGAAATACAAGGAATATTAAGAAAAATAAATCATACAGATGTAAGCTTAATGAGATTCTTAAAACATAAATTTGAGAAAGAAAATAAAGAACAAAAAAGAAGATTAAGAGACTTGTTTAGACAAGATTATTTGCTATGGCTAGAAGAATATATAAATTCAACAGAAACATATGTAGAAAGAAAACATTATGCTGATAAATTCAAGAAAATAATGGAAGTATTATCAAGAGTATAATATGAGGACAGTAGATATATACAAAAATCATAAAGGTCAAGAAATAATAATTCATCATAATAATAAAAACATTAATGAAAAGAATAATAAAAAAGTGCAGAAAGTGGAATGATAAAGATAGAAAAATTATAAGAAAAATATTAGAAAATGAAAAAATAGAAAGAACATTTGAAGGATTCAAAGTAAGATATCAAACATACTTAAGAATAAGAGATAGAAATGATTACATAAAATATTGGAAGAATAAGCTAAATATATTATCATGAGGATAATGACTAAGCTATATTATATACTGACAAAATTTAACTATGAAAAATATAGGTCAAGAAAATATCATACATTAATAGACACAGGAACAAATCTAAGTGTAGCGAAATATAATGTTTTACCATTAGTAATGTGGAAGAAAAAGAAAAAACCCTTAAGAATGGAAAGTGCAGGAAAAGAAATTCATTTAATGGAATATGAAGCTTTAAATGTTAATATTCAAATAGGAATTTATGAATTAAAATTAAAAATATTAAATCAATTTAATGAACCATCTTGTGATTTAATACTAGGACTAGACTTTATAGAACAATATTACCCTATACACATGATAGAAAAAGCCTTTATATTTACAACACCGTGTAAACATGAAGCATGGAGAATAAGAATAATTGAACTATATAGTAGAAAAGATGAGAAATTTCAACTAAAGAATAATGAAAATGAAGTGCAATTCTTACCAAATAATAAACCAGTTTATATAAAACATATATAGCAACATTAACAATAAGAGAAGTAGAAGAAAAAGAAAAAGAAAAAGAAAAGAAATCTATAGAACAAAGACTATAAGAAAATTATAGTGAAAATCCTTTAATACATTGGGAGAAATCAAAACCATTAGCAAAAATAGAATTAAAAGATTATAGTAAAGAAATAAATTGTAAACCTTACCCATGGACAGAAAATGATATAAATGAATTTATAATGCATATAGAAGAAATGAAAAAAAAATATAATCTAATAAGAGAAAGTAGATCTGAATATTCATCACCACTCACCAGTAATGATAGTTGTGAAACATAGTGAAGAAAAAAAGAGGAAAATCAAGAATATTAATAAACTATACTAAATTAAATAAAATAGCTATAAGAAATAGATATCCTATACCTAAAATGGAATTATTTTTTAATTTAATAAGAGGAAAAACTATATTTAGTAAATTTGATTGCAAGTCATGATTTTTTTCAAATAAAATTAGAAGAAGAAAGTAATAAATATACAACATTTAGTACATCCGAAGGATTATATGAGTGGAATGTATTACCCATAGGATTTCACAATAGTCCAAGTATATTTCAGGAATATGTGTCTAAATTATTAAGTCCAATAAGAAATTTTGCAGTAATATATATTGATGATATATTAATATTTTCAAAAAATGAGAAAGAACATGAAAAACACTTAGAAAAATTCATGGGATTGATAGAACAAAAATGAATAAATATATCACCCAAGAAAGCAGAATTAAGAAAAGAGAAAATAGGATTCTTAGGTCAAATAATCTCAAAAGACGGAATGCAACTTTAAGATCATATAAGTAAGAAAGTAAAAGAATTTCCAAGAATAAATAATAAAAAATATCTAAACTAGCAGGGGGAAAAACAGTGTGGAAATGGAATGAAGAAACTCAAAAAATAGTAGAACAAATAAAAATATTATGTAATAAATTACCAAAATTAACAATACCCTTGGAAGAAAATATAAAATGGATAATATACACATATGCATCTGAAAATTATTGGGGCGTAGCTTTGTATTTTGAAGATAATAAAGGAATAGAAAGAATAACTAGATATGCAAGTGGTAAGTTTAATGAATCACAGAGTAATTATCATTCAAATTGGAAAAAAATTTTAGCAATAAAAAAGGCTGTAGAAACATTTGAATTATTTATAGTAAATTGTAAATTTATAATAAGAACTGATAACACTCAAGTAAAAGGATGGTTAAAAAATGGAATAAAAAATAGAAAATTAAGTAATAAAATGTTATTAAAATGGCATAGTGATATGTCATACTATGATTATGATGTTGTATATATTAAAGGAAAAAATAATCTAATAGCTGATTATTTGAGTAGATGGAACCAGGAAAAAGGATGAGTAACAGCCATGTAAGTCAAATACCTCTAAATGAGATACAAGAGAAAAATCCCTTTATGACACATCTTGTAATGAAAATGAATATGCTCGAAGTAAATATGAGTTTACTGGGAAGTCAAGTAAGTAATAGTGTATAGAATTTATCTAATTCTGTAGCTAATCTTACGGGATCAGTAAATGACTTATTTACCAGAGTGGAATACCTAGAAAGACTTATAAAGAAGGAACCAATTGAGGAACCTTCGCCAAAAAAGAGTAAAGACAAGGAATTACCTGTAATTGGGTCACCTACCCAGAATGAGTCATTCACTCAGAAACTTCTAATTGGGTCATCTATCCAAGTTCAAGAAAAACCAGAAAAACTCCCTTTAGCCCAAATAATAAAAGACCAGCAAGCCCAAAAACAAAAAGAAGTCCAACAAGAAAAAAGTCTAAATCCCAAATATAAGACATCAATACTTGATAAAACCATTATAGCCTCGACCTCTAAACCATCCAATAATCTTGAAACCTTGGATATCCCTCAGAAATATCAGTTTTACAAAATTATTGTAAAGAGACTAAATACCTTGACTCTAACCCATAAAACCATCAAATGCGTATCCTATTATGCCATCAATAAAGCTATTGTCTATCCAGGAACACCTCCAGAAATAGTAAAGACCCTATATAGTTATGGTCTAATCAAAACCATCTATCCATCCCAGGACATGCGAAAAATCCAATTATTCTCTCCAAGATTTAAAGAGGCTGTTGAAAAATATTTTAAAATTGTCCTACAACACCAAGTGTTTATTATGTGTTACTCTACTGTTGCAGAGATTACACCTGACAGGTTTTATAGCCCATTTAATTTAATTCGTCTTAGAACTACTAAGAAGCCCATAGAATTTGATCTAGAGATTAAAGAAGATGATTAAGAATTCCAGTTCATAATCTCTAATATCCGTGCTCATGACCATCATATAATTTTCCAGAAAATGAACAGAATTGTAACTAATATTGGAGAACATCCTTGGGTATATCATACAAGTAACCTTGCTTGTATATATGCTCTTGGAAAGACCACTAATGGAACTCATGCAAAGTTTTATAAGTGGTATGAATTAATTAAGAAGAATGAGATGGAACATACTGAAGAAACAAGTGAGAAAGTTTGTAGATTTTTATCTGAATATACAAATCATAATTGTATATACTGTAAAGAAGAAGAAAAAAGAGAAAAAGAAGGAGAAAT
Source organism: Albizia julibrissin (assembly GCA_037074505.1). Taxonomy (NCBI): domain Eukaryota; kingdom Viridiplantae; phylum Streptophyta; class Magnoliopsida; order Fabales; family Fabaceae; genus Albizia; species Albizia julibrissin. The sequence goes on from CM073485.1 coordinate 29,861,326, forward strand.
TCCTATTGATGAGAACATATTGTAATGGTAGACAAAAGATGACTAAGGATCTCGAAGAAATCAGCAAGAAGATAAGAGTAATCAAAAGGAATCTAAAAAATATAGAAAGAGAAGGAAAGAAGATAAAAGAAAGATTGTTGTAGATAAGAAAAAAGATGAAAGAATTGACAAAAGAAGAAAATGAAGGCCAGCAACAGGAAAAAGAAAAAGAGTCGGCAGAAGAATATAAGAAGGAAAAAGAAGAAAAGATGCAGCAGGAGACAAGAAATGAAAGGCCAGAAAGAAAAAGACGAATAAGGTGGCACAGAATCCCAATCAGGTAGCCAGCATGTGAAGCAATAGGAAAAGAAGTGTAACTCAAGTTTGTAAAATAACTAGAGTCATGTAAACTAGAGTTAGCTCAGAGTCTATTTAAAGAGTCTGTAAGCCTTTGGGCAAATCATCCAGTTTCTAATTTCCTTGTAAGCTCTAAAGTATTCTTGAAGCCCCTCTATAAAAAATTTTCTTATCAATAAAAGCCTTCATTCAGCAACCTTTTGCATGAAAGAAGATTAAAATTTTGTATTCATATCATTTAAGGTATGAGCAACTAAACTCCTTATAGGGATTTAGGGGAGTAGTTTTATCATAATCTAAAATGAGTACGGCCTAGAATGGGATTATGAGATGCATGTTATTATAATATTTTATAAGGGATATATATTATGGATACGCCTCCAGTAGGAAACGAAGGCAAGCTGTGCTGTTATGATCTGAAGGAAGAAGGTAAGGGGTCCTTAGATTGACACCCTGTAATATATTCTATGCATGAAAGAGGGCATAGATCCTTCTATAACCCGAATCATATTCGGTCAACCCCAGAATTTGTTTCTTATATCCTGATTATGATTTCCTGCATCTCATCTGTCCGATTTTATAACATATAATATTTTTTATTTGTAAGAATATAACTTTTTCCTGTTGCTGGCTTCCATTTTCTTCTTTTGTCAATTCTTTCATCTTTTTTCTTATCTTCAACAGTCTTTCTTTTATCTTCTTTCCTTCTCTTTCTATCTTTTTTTAGATTCCTTCTGATTACTCTTATCTTCTTGCTGATTTCTTCGAGATCCTTAGTCATCTTTTGTCTGCCATTACAATATGTTCTCATCAATAGGAATTTCTCCTTCTTTTTTTCTTTCTTCTTCTTCTTTACAGTATATACAATTATGATTCGTATATTCAGATAAAAATCTACAAACTTTCTCACTTGTTTCTTCAGTATGTTTCGCTACACTTAGATTTGCTCCTGTGTCTATTAATGCATGATATTTTCTTCAGTATGTGTGTAATTGTAACAAAAATTCATACAAATTTAAATAAAAAATATTTTTATAAATAAAATAATAATATTATTAAATTAATTTGAATAAAAATATATTCGTATAATTAAAAAAATTATTATGAAATAAACTTTAAAAAGTTATATTCTTACAAATAAAAAATATTATTATAAAATTGATTTAAAATAAAAAATAAATTTTCCTAAAGAAAAAATATTATAATTACAAAATATGTTAATATAATTTTAAATAAAAATATTACTATAATGAAAAATATATTATTTCTATATTAATTTAAAATGAAAATGTGTTATTATAAATATAAAAATACTATTATAGTTAAAATATATATATTATTATACAATTAATTTATATATATATATATATATATATATATATATATATATATATATATAAATGTTACTATAGTAATTAGATAAGATGTAAATTAATTTATATAACATATAAATAAAAAATATAACCATATATGTTAGGGTAGAATGGTAAATTTATATCATTCCTCATTTTCTATCCTATTTTAAATCAAATAAGAGATCATTAAAAACCACTCATCTCCTTCCCTTAACAACCAAATCAAACAAGGTAATCATCTACCATTTTCTTCCATCCACTCCCCTCCCCTCCAACCAAACAGACCCTTAGAGCCTGTTTGGTATGAGGGGAAGGGAATTGAGGGGAATTTTTTTGAAATAAATTAGAAAAAATGTTAATAGTTTTTAATTCATTTTTCTTACTTTTTTATCATACATTTTTTTTTATGAAAATCGAATAACCCCACTTCTCCAATTTTCTTAAATTCAACTCATAAAAATTTTCCCTATCCTCCTCTTCCATCCAAATCCCTCATGCCAAATAGACCCTTAAGTATTCCCCCATTCTTAATAGAGGGCATACTTAGGGAGTTGGTTTTGATTCTAAATATATCACATATGTTTTTATATTTTTTATTTTTTCCTAATTTATCCACATTGATGTTCCCTCAATAATAATCAAGAAAGAGAGGAAATAAGAGAATTAAGGAGGATAACTAGGATGTTCAAAAAATATATGCCATATTAACTAATTTAACTAACTTTTTTATTCTAATCAAATTAAATAAATATGTTTTATATTAAAGATCGGGAGGGAGTATAAGTTTGCAAATGATAAACAAAGCAAAACTAGAAAAAGGAAACATAATTTTCTATAGGTAAGATAACTTTGTGAATCAATATATCATTAAAATTTTCTTCATTTTATTGTTCATTAAGCCGATTGCAAACTCGGCTTCTATCTGTGTTCACTGTTTATAGAGCCATTATCGACTCAATGAACAATTACAACTTTTCCTTAGGCTTCCACATCTGCCCATGTATTTGAGATTAACTTCAATAAATTTAATATGTAATTTGGCATTAAATACAACGAAATATGTTGCGTGTGCTTTTTATGAGTAAGGGCATGGCGGCATGATCGTTGTAGGATATTGGCCATACTTTTCCCCTCCAATTAAATGTGCCACATGTATCATTAATGTGGGATATGAGATGTATCAGAACCAATAAATGAAAAGCCTATGTAGTCCTGTAGAATCAAGGATTTCCAAATGAAATGCTTATGGAGTACTCACTTCTTAAATATGTTGTATGTTTGGATAGCCTCTATAAGTGTTTTTTAATCGTGATTTATAGAATATGAGGTAGCTTTTACAATTTATAAAGTAGTTCTTACGGTCTACGAAGTAAATATGTGAAGAAGATTTACCTCGATTTACATGAATCCAAGTCCAATTCAAACCAAACAAGCCTATTAGCTCTCTGCCTTCTAACAACCTCTATATTTTTCCCTTTCTAGAATGGCTAACCCTTACGTTTTGTTGGATGCTATTTCACCATTTGAGACTACATAGACGGTGTTGGTTAAGGTGGATTGTGTTTTCCCTCGCACGAACTTTGATTTCTGTGACAGAGGGTGTGGGTACCCAAAGAAGGTGGTTTTTCTTAACGCCATTGTGTTTGACATGAAGGTAATAGAGTGTGCCAACATCAAAACTATTTATCTTCAACCCGTTTGGGTAAACATACTATTTCACTGACATTATCGCTTATCAGGGTGCTCAGATGATCATCAGAATGGGGGTGATGGTGTCACTGGGCGTTATGATAACGTTCTACTGGAGGGAAGGGTGTTTTTTGTCTAGCATTTCTTGTTTGGAACCGGTGGTGAGGTACATAATAAATACCACATAATGTTGATGTCGTATTTCATTGTTCGTGAATACGTAACAGCCGGACCAAAATCTCGATGGAAGTCGATAAGTTGAAGGAGGAGAGGTTCCCTGATTGTTGCATTAAAGGTTGATTGGAGTAAAGAAAAGAGATATTGATATTTACCGTTTGTCTATGATAGGGTAGTAATCGCCTAATGATGTTGTGTAATGGATTTTGTGCACAGATTTCCTTGGAATGATGTATATGGTCAATAAGTATAGGTGGGACTTCGTGATTGGGTGTCTGAATTGGGTTTTTAAGTTTATTGCATGGAATAGGCAATTGAGTGATTTAAGTTTTCAAATTCTTCAATTATACCTGTTACATTGTAAATTTGTAAATTTAATTTATATTAATGTTTTTGCAGTGATCAAACAAGTAATGTTAAACTCTATGGCAAGAGTGCTATTCATGCATGGAAGGACTTTCATCGTGTAATAAATGTGTAAAAGTTGGGCATGGTGTTGCAATATCGGCTGGTGAAGAAGGATGGAAGTTGGCATTTCATTATTAAATAGCAATTGAAGTGATGATTAACGTTTAACTGAATTCAAATTGTTCCTTGCAGGTAATGTGTATTTGGTGAATTATGGTTTTGCAATAAGGGTCTAGTGGAATCCAAAGTTCAAGGAAGTTATGCCTGCGAGGAAGGCGCTGCTTGCCAGGTTTAGGATTCGGAGAATTTGATGATACTATGGGTGTTCTGTTTTAATAGTGTTGCAGTAATTGTATTTTGGTACTACATGGTTAGCCTAACATGATATTTTGTATTTTGTAAGATGGATGAACGGGTTAGTTACTCATATATGATGATTATATTGTGTAGAGAATGCTGCCATCTTTTTTTATGTTGTTTTTGGTTGATGATAACCTTTAGTAAATGTTATGTAATAAAGCCAACGTATTATTGAACAATGAGTATGAAATTTTATCATATGTTTATTCTGTCAAACTAAAACCTTTTTTCCACACAATGGGATTTTTAAGGTTTCGAATTGGAAATGTGTAATCCAAGGACGGTTTTGTTAATGGTTAATTATCAACAATACTCTGAACTCTGATGATTAATGTGGTTATTAATAGTAACTTACTGTCCTAACCATTACATTTTGAACATTTTCGTGCTACCAACACAAGATCTCATTAGAATCATTATCAGTTTCATTATGTTGCATGTAGATGTGAATTGACAGCACAGTCTCGTCCTCTCATGTAGTTGTTACTATGGGTGATGAAGGTAAATTCATTACATTGTGGGTTATATACCTTATGATTATTAACCAACATGTATCTAGTTCATATACCATTTAGTAAAGGTATGGTGCTGTCAGAAGGCTCATTCTTCAGTTTTGCAGTTAGTCATATTGTTTTAGGATTTGAATAAGGCATGTTCCTGTTAGTGAATTAAAGATCTGTCAACTTTTGGTAGGTTTCTTTGGGAAATTCCTTTGATTTAGGAGATTTATTACAGATGGTCTAGGCCTCATTGGAATGGGATAATAAATGCTGAATATCCCTTTGTTGTAGAAGTTTCATTTGTAGAGGATCCATTCCTTATTGAATGGGGTAATAAATGCGAAATATCCCTTTGTTTGAGGAGATTCAATTGCAGAGGTTCCATGTCTCATTAAGATGTGGTCATAAATGTTGAAGATCCATTTGTTTTATTGGATTCTGATATAGATGTTTCACTCCACACTAAAGAGGGGTAATAAATGTTGAATATCTCCGTCTATTAGGATCAGAAGATCCAAAGGTCACACATTACAGTAGAGTTGTGTAATAAATGCTAAAGTTTGCCAGGCAGTTGTGTATCTTTTTGTAGTCTACTATAATCTGTAGGATTGTGATTCGGATTCATCCTTGAATTTAATGCCAGTCTTAGGTTGAGGCTACATTTTGTTAAATGTCATAAAGATTTTGTGCTTAGTTATGGAGTCCCCTCCTCTCTCTGGGTCTATGTCTAGAGTTTCTCTCATTGAGTCAATTAATGATGGCCCAGATAAGGTGGAGGATCGTTGCACTGGTGCTTCGTAAGTGGAGTGTTTATCAAAATGAAGCAGTGAGTGAATTGTTCTACATATCTTGCTGGTGGATGAAATAGTATGATTTGTTCTCAGTGATGCGCTTAAAGTTATTTATGTAGTTGTAGTGGTCATGGTTTTTGACAATCAATATAATGTGTTTGTTCAAATATGCAGGGAACCAAGATTTGTGCATCTGTTATAAGCAAGGCACTTTTTGAAAGGTGCCTCACTGGTGCAATTGAGGGGAAGACTTACTTTATAGCCAATTCCATTGTCTCCCCCAATACTAACAAGCTACAAATTATCCTTTCAAAATTACCTTAGGCCAATAGAGCTACATGGAGGAGCTAGAAAGAGCCAGTGCTGACTACATATACAGCTTTATGCCTATCTCTCAGATAAGGCGGGCTGATGAGAAGGATCCAATTAACTATCTCATTGGTCGGTGCAATGGTGCTATATAGTTTTGTTGTTATTTTTATGTTAATAGTTAACTACGTTTTTTGACTACAATGAGTGGGTTTTGTAGACGTCATCGGATATGTGAAGTCAATGGAAGCATTGGAGGAGTTTAAGGTTGATGGGGAGACAAAGAATAGACTCAGGCTAACATTGGCTAACAAAGAGTGAGTATAACTGAAGCTGGAGTATCGTTTTGGTGTGTAGGGTACTTAATAATTCATATGTATATTACTATTTGTTGATGTAGGGGTCTCTTGGTAAATTGTGTGTTGTATGATGAATGTGTCGTTAATGTGTGTGTGGCATCTGTAGGCAAAATAGCGCCACCTGTGGTGATGATATTGCAGCTGGCCAAAGTATTGATGATCACTTTGTTTGGTTTTCAGATTCAAGGTATACTATACAGTTAGTGATGACTCAGGCAAAGCATCTATGGTCTTAGCTTCTTTGATAAGTTCATAATTCAACTCATTGGAAATACCGTGCTAGAGTTGAAGGTTAAGCTGGAGCAGGTTTGTGGTTGCTTTAGATTTGAAGGTTAAGCTTGAGCAGGTTTGTGGTTGCTTTAGGATTTAAATATTACGATTGTTGTAGCATTAGGATTTAAATATTTAACGAAAATACAGTGTAAATTAATTATTTATAAGAAATATCAAGTTTTTTGTTTTAAAAGTTAATCTAAATAAAAAAATTAAAATTAAACACATGAAATACCTCCCTAAAATAATTGTTTTGAATATATAGGTATGTAGGTAGAAATATTTGTGTGTGTTAGGGGAGAGCAAGTAGCCCATTACCCATGAACCCGCCCATTACCCAATGTAATTGGGTCACTGTTAGCCCGCCCAAAATGAACCCGTAATGGGTTGGGTTTCAGCCCGCCCATTTAAAATTTAAATGGGCGGGCTATGGGCAGACCTTTGGGTTACCCATACCCGCCCATTTAATATATTTCAGTCAAAGTTCAGTCAAAGCCCATAGTTCAGTCCCTTACTCAATTAATTTCCAGTCCCATACCCACTTTCCAGGCCCACTTTCGGCTGTTTGGCTGGGCACTAACATTCAAGGAATTAGTCCATTACTCTTACCACTTTCGGCTGTTCCCACAATCCCACTCCATGACTCCAAAATCCCTAATTGCCTAATTCCTTATTTCCTTTCGCTTTCGGCAAGTAGCAGTTGCGTCCTGTACTCTTGCGAGTGTGAGGCTGCGACTGCGAGAGACTGAGAGAGTGAGAGTGTCGTCGCCGAGAGTGAGAGACCGACTGCGAGAGGCTGCGACAGCAGGTCAGCCATCGACGGCAAAGACGAGAGTTCGTCTTCTTCTTCTTCTTCTTCTCCGCTTTACATCGAGAGGATCATAGCACAGCAAAGTTCGTGAGTTTCTGTTTTCGTCGTGAGCAAAGTTCAGGGGATCATCATCTTCTTCTTCTCCAGTTTCCGTTGAGAGCAGAGCAACTCAGCAAAGTTTGTAAGTTCATCTTCTCCAATTTACACTCAATTGTAAAGAGAATCCTTCCTCTCCTATAATGACTGTAAAGCAATGGGATTAGCGATCTCAGATGTCATTCTTGCATCTTGATGCCGACTGATATCTCTTTACCTTTCGACTTTTTTCTTATAGTGCTTATTCCTGCATTTATTATTCAATAGGCTAGGCTCATGCCTTCCTAATAGTTTGAAAGTCTTTATCATTCATGCCCTTTCTCGCCCAACTAGTTCCCTTCCTTCCGTTCCTGATGCTTAGCCTTAGAGATGCTCCACGGATGTGGTTTCACTTTAATCGAGCATGGATGTTGCCTAATGGAATTCGTTTATACGCAACAGTTTCATTTCCTAAAAGCAGTTTAATGTTCATTATCTAGGCTAGTATCTGCTAATTAGCACCATACAAAGATTCTTTGTGGATGCAAATAGTTTTATTAGAGCATGTAGGCTATGATAAATTTGAGGACGAGAAAATGCTGTAGCTATGATAACAAATCGAGTACAGTATACTAGTGGCTTCACAAATAGGAACTTTATATCTGCAGCCTTAACTGTATAAGGTGTGTGTGAATTTCTGTTATTTTGCTGCAATGGAAATGAAATATTTTAATGTATAAGGTGTGTGAAAATTTCTGTCTTTTTGCTGCAATGGAAATGAAATTGCTTACTGAATATATTGCTTATCTATATATAGTTTTGAAGAAATGCGGTGTTTATGTATTGCTTATCTGTATATAGTTCATTGATGTACATATTATTGGCTTGACTACTGTGTCGTTTCAAGAAGTTGAAATTGAATTAGCATTGTCATCTTTTGATGCTACATTCCAGAAATTCTTAGCTACTGCAGAATCTACATGTAATGTAGAGAAAATTTCAGAAGTAGATGAATATCTTCAAGCTGAATTAGTTGAATTTCGTGATCCAAAATTTGATGTTTTGGGATGGTGGAGAGTGAATGGCTGCAAGTATAAAATTTTGAATCTGTTGGCACGTGATTTGTTGGCTATACCTGTCTCTACAGTGTCTTCAGAATCAGCTTTTAGTACTGGGGGTCGAATACTTGATTCTTTTAGGAGCTCCTTGTCTTCAAAGATGGTTGAGGCACTCATATGTGCTCAAAATTGGCTATTCAAGACACCCCCTAAATTTAAAGACCTTGATATTGATAATTTTGATGAGAGTGCAAGTGTTGTTACTGGTATTTTCAATAACATATTTAATTTGTGTTGTTTCATTTTTTTTAATTTCATATTATATTATTAATGGATATGTTCTCTCTTATTTTATTTTGTAGAGGAAGATTTGGCCTCTGGAGCTACAGCCCCTTCCTCAAGTGAATCTGAAGATGATTGTGAAAACTGAAGCATGAAGATTTAATAGAAGCATGGCATTTTGTAGTTTGAATGTTTTAATTTAAAAGTTGGAGTTTGAATATCAAAATTATGTTATGATGGTACTTACTTAAATTTAGGTTCTTATGTGTGAATTGTGCTTATTAAACTTTGAAGTTTCATATTTCAAAATTTAGGATGAAGAATTTGGATGGATGCTTAATGCTTATTGCTTATGTATGTTTTTTTACAAAGAAAATAAACAGGTCAAATATAGATGGGTTACCCAAAACCCGGTCAGCCCGCCCATTTATATACTAGCCCGTTTATACGGGTTTAAATGGGTTGAGGTACGGGTATGGGCTAGCCCATACCCATGAAAAATTAAATGGGCGGGCTATGGGTTAAGGCATGGGCTACCCAACCCGCCCATTGCTCTGCCCTAGTGTGTGTGTGTGTTATTAGAATAATTAAAGTAAAAAAAAAAGTGCTTCTTATCTGACTACTGAAAATAATATTTTTTTTAAAAAAACATTATTTTAATAATGGGTCTTCCCCTCACTCCTTGTTATTCCGGCGCCGTAGTGCTCCACCACACAAGGTATTTGAGAGCATTGTTTTGCTCCCTTCTTTTTCTGTCTTGTGGTCTTATAACTTTTACAGACTTTGTCTTTCCCTTTACTGCTGTAGTGCGTCTTGTCATCGGTATTTGAGTGTATTTAATTCCTTCTTACCCATTCTCCCTTTCTTCAGCGTTACTATTGTAGCAAATGGAGGGAGTATATTTTTGTAATATTTTACTTCTTCACTCGCTCCTTTCTTCAACAATGAACACCATTTTCCTTTGTCTTTGTACCTGTCAATCATTGGTTTTTTTCAACTATATATTAATATATGGGAAAATTCCAGAAAGAATGCATGTAAAAATAGAAAAAGACAAGTCAATACAATGAATTTGTCAAATCTCAAATCATTCAGGTGTCAATACGGATAAGGAATATATGATTTTGAAATTTCAGCGAAAAGATAATTTTACCCTTCAGCTCTCCCTCCCTCCCAATTTGAAATAACAACATCGGACTCTTGATTAACAACACCGTTATCTAAAATGCGGTGTTGTTAATATAGACACCGGTATTGTTATTGACATCTAAAACTTGTTAATTTGAAATTTATCCCTAGAGTTGTTAATGAAAAAGACGATGTTGTTAATCAAGAGTCTGATGTTGTTATTTAGAGTTATGAGGGAGGGAGAGCTGAAAGGCAAAATTGTCTTTTCGGTGAAATTTCAAAATCTCATATTCGTTATTTGTATTGACACGTAACTGATTTAGAATTTTATAAATTTGTTGTACTAACTTGTCATTTTCAATTTTCATATGCATTTGCTTAGAATTTTCTCTTAATATATTATATTATCCTATATTTACTGTTCATTTTTTCCTCCGTTCTTTATTGTCATTGCCGCCACTGTTTCCTACATCACTCTTTATTCCATCTCTCTTCCCAACATATGTTTTGATTTATTAAAAAAAATGGTTCATTTAATTAAGGAAAAATTATAATAAGGTCCCAAATAAATTAAAATATGAAAAAATAATCCTAAGGGGTTGTTAATGACGATCCTCATGTTATTAATAGAAAATCCTTATGTTGTCATTAACAACCCTTGAAACCATTTTTTTATATTTTCATTTATTTGGGAGTTTATTATAATTTTCCCTTCAATTAAATCAAAATTCTCACCCTCCTCTGTATGATTTGACGTTGCATCTTTTTTTAGCTCCCTATGTATACATAAAAATATATTTCATATCATTTTCCTCTCCCCTTTTTGTCCTCCAAAATCCCAGTCATGTAATAATGTGTGTGAATGTATATAAATATATTTATGTGTGGCAAGTCTTTCCCCCTCTTCCTTTTATTTTCTTTCTCTTCATTTTTCTTTTTAATTGATTTTTGTTGGTGTTCAATCCGTGGGGTCCGTACCTATACCTATACACACAGACTCAACATTTTATTCACACATACAATCTTTCTTTTCCAACGATGCCTTCAAGTTTGTTTGGTCCCTTCCTTTATTTGGCATGACAAATTCTTTAGGAGGAGATTTTTAGATTTTCCCTCATCTCTCCTCCTAACCCTCCCCCCTCCAAATTAGGGGGAATTTGGAGGGGAGGGGTAATATTTTAGTTTAATTTAACTATTTTACCCATGTTTTTTTAATATCCCCAAAGTACCTCGTCTCTTTTGCTCTCACCTTTAAACGTTGCTCTCTCCTTCTATGCTCCCCTTTGCACCGAGCTTGCTTTCGAAAAGCGTCCACCATAGCTCGCCATCGTAGAGTGTCCGCCACCCTTCAACTTGCCGGATTCAAGGGTGTTGCAAGGAAGTTGTCTTCCTCCGGTGTAGATACAAGAAAATTTGAAGACGATGGTTCTGTAACGTCTTGAAATCCACAGTGATATTCACGCAATTTTGTTGACATTAAGGAAAGAACTCCTTAGGTAGAGTAGATAATATGGGCTCAACCCGTGGATTAAGGTAGGGTATCCCAACCCACAAAAATGTAGGCCGCACAGGCCCACATCGCATGGCCCGCGGTTGATGCAGGCTAGCCTGCGGGTTGGCGAGTTGGCCCGCAATTTTTTATATATATAATAATTTCACAAAACATATAAGTTGTTCACTCCCGTCTTGGTACCGTCCAATCCAAAGAGGAAAAATTTTAACAACTTCCCTTCTTCTTAAAAACAAAATTATTATATATTGGTTGTTTAAGGATGATTTTCTGTTTTCTATTTATAAACTTTGACAAATTTGATAACTTTATCTCTTGAATTGTGGATTATGTTATTAAATTTTTATAAGAGGAATTATTGATGCTAGGAAGGTAAATTTAATAACACACACACACACACACACACATATATTGTACTTTATGCCGTCTTTAAAAAAAGGAAATTGTTTTTTTTAAATACGGGCTCGTGGGCTGGTCCATAATCCGCACACTACAAATGCCAGCCTGTAAAAGCACGGCTGCATGGGTCAGCACCGCATGGCCCGTGGGTTGGTGCGGGCCAGCCTACAAACCACGGTGTGACACCTTATTTCCAATACTCCAAAATGAGTATAAATGAGTAGTGAAATCAATTGTGGAATCATGATTTAACCCCAGACTACCTAACGCTCAATAACGTTAATAAATCCTCGCTCTCAACTCAGGATTTGAATCTAAGGCTGAGAGGGTTTTCAAAGGGTAAAATACTTTAAATACATTCCCATAAGATTCACTATGTCACTAATACATCATCGCTCTTAATTTCATTCCAATCAGAGTATACGCGAGCGATTCACTTGCCTTTTTAATGAAATTAGAGCTATTTCCTTTAGTTAAGCTAGAGTGGTTCTCTGCTATACTTTATTCATACATACATATACATTAAATGTATAACTATACATAATCTTACATCAAATACAAATGGTAGTGTCTCGCACTACGGTCTTCACCTCACCTCTGAGAGCCTCCTCCGTGCATATCTCCCTGCACCCTTCAACTGTCTAAATGGTTGGTTGGGAGGAGTGAGATTCGAGAGAATCTTAGTAGCAAACATTACCACTATGCATGTAAGATATATATATGATGCATGACATGCTTGTCATTCATAAAATCATGCCAATCTCATGACATTTTCATGCGTGCTCATGTCACAATATACTCATAGCCATCGTATAACATAACAAAGTATCAATCAATCAAGCAGTTGCATAAACAATGCAAACACATACATGCAGGTAATGTAAGTTCACTACCTCTCGAACTTCGTGTCCTTCCTCAAACCATCGTCCTTGCTCCGACTCAGGCACCATCTGTCGAGTCGTGAATTCCAAGTATACAATAAATGAGTCGCTACTCATCTATGTATTATTCTAGACTCATTTTAGTGGATAATTTAGTCCAATTATGCTAAATTATCAAAATACCCCCGAAAGCCCGGCCTAACTGTACTTTCTCAGAAATTATGACCTGGGTCAACCCTATACAATTTCACATGTAGAATCCATTGATGACCTCTAATTAGTCAAATTCAGGCCCAAATGATAAAAATACCCTTGACAACCCTTACTTAGAGCCTTAAGGGGTAATTTGGTCATTTCACACTCTAGGTCTTTTCTCACTTCATCATCAACATGAACCCTACACAATTTACCCTTCTGAACTCAATGGAATAATCCAATTGATGAAATTTCAACTCTTTGCTTATGCCACATGCTTGGCAGCCAATTTAGAGTTCTTAGAAGAATTATGTCGGTTTCTTCATTTCTTTTGCCTAAATACTTCCTTTTTACTTCTAATCACATGATTAGCTATTTAGGCAAGCATTGTACATCGGTTAGACCACTAAAACACCATTTGAACGAAGAGTGAACAATAGCCAACTCCTATACTACTCATCCAAACGACAAACCAATAGGTTCAGAAGGAAGCTTACGCTTACCTCTACACGTTTCTGAATTCGGTTTGGAATTCTAGCAGCACTCCGGCCGGTGATATGGCACCAACCACCTCTAAATGAGAATCCAAAACCACATAAATGAAACTCGCGATGAGTAGAAGAATGTTTGTACAAGGCACTTTGAGAGAAGACGTTGTTTCGATAGAGTTTCGGTGATTGTAAGTTTTCTCTCTCCCCTCCGTTCGTTTTCTCCATTCTCTCTCGTTCTCAGTTCTGATTTCTCTTCCCTTTCTATTCTGATCGCATGGGAATGAGAAAAGAAGATGAAGGAATGATTACTTTAATGAGTCATCAAAGTGACTTACACTCAATTGGTCCAACTATCTCATTACTTGCATAACAAGTTACATTTCTCTTTTCCTTCATCATCCATGGAAATAATGAGATCAAATGAGAGAAATATTACTCTCCAATTATCCCATTATATCACCTCATAAGTGGTTGACCAGAGCCTTAAGCCTTTAACTCTTTGACTTTCCTTGATAACAATTCACCAACATAGGCTCATTAATTACCAAGTAGTCATTTTCCCCCCATTTTAATTCTCATTCTATTCAAATTATAGGGAATATTAGGGAAAACCCATCATTTCTTGTCTTATGACAAAATTACCATTTTACCCTTACGTTTTATGATTTATCATAATAAACCATTTCTTGCTCATTTCCTTTATTTCCCTTCACATTTGACTAATTTGGGCATCATACTAGAGAAATAATGGCTGCTAGCCTTTCATTGGTCATATGACCATTTTGTCCCTTTGATTATTTTTCCCCAAACTCTTTAACTCACCATAATATTTCCTTTTAATATACAAGGATATAAAGGAATTTTGAGAAATAATATCATGCCTTGCCAGGACATTCACTAAACTGGGGCCTAGCAGTCCCCTTAATCCATGCTTAGCTCAAGCCTCTTGTCCCAAATTTTGGGATATTACACGCTGGTTGGCCCGTATTCCCGCTCCTATCCTTAGGTCTCACATCCTTGCACAATTTTATAATAATACTCATTATTAAAATAATATTTTATAAAACATTAATAAATATATTTAAACATTATAATATTTATAAATACAAATAAAATTATAAATATAATCCTTGAAACCTACAAATATTATAATTATAAAATTATAATTATGTAATTATAATTATAAGGGTAAAGTTGTCTATATGAAAATATTTTACCTCCTCTCCCCTTGTAAACCAAACAAGGTAACATTAAAATATATCCACTCCCTTCCCATCCGGTCAATCAAACAAGGTAATATTAAAATCTCTCCCCTCCCTTCCCCTTCCCTCCGTTGAACCAAGCAAACCCTTATCTTCCTCTCTCTCATGTCTCAATTTCTTTTTTTTTTTTTGCTTTCTTTAATCCTTCATACATACCCCCTCTCTCTCTCACCCCCCCCCCAAGTCACACAACACCTCTCCAATAATTTTCTCAAATGTTTATTAAAGTGGTAATTTTATTAGGTTATTTTGGTAACTTAATTTTAGTGAGTTATTCAACATAAGGTAATTTCTAGACTGAATCAATCTCTTTTTTTTTCGATCTAGTAGATTGAATCAATCGTAAATTTCAATATTTAAAAAATATCTCAATTTACTATAGCTAATACATGTGCATGTATAATACAAGTTTTAGAGGATTTCTTTAAGACTCTAAAGTAGCTTTAGAGTAGTAGTAGGGTAACTCGAGTAGTTTTGAGAAATATTGTAATAGATATTCATGTTTGTGACCTTGTAGACTCTTATTGAAAGCTTTGGAGTAACTCTTGTGTGATTATCTGTGAGTTAGGGAGTAGCAGTTAACTCTAAATATTCTTCCATATACTTGTGAATTGTGTATGATCGTGAATAACTATCTTTTATTAGAAAAGTGGACTAAATTACATGCATATATATATATATATATATATGTATATATATATATATATATATGTATTGTAAATTCTCAAATAAGTAACATTACAAGTAAATTTCTTTATAACTCACTTTATTCACATAGCTAATAATTTATTATAATTAATGTATTGTTGGATTATTGTTTTTTTTGGCATGTTTGAATATGTAATGATATTTGATACAAATGGAAGCTTGAGTTATTATACCTTGTCTTTTAATAATATTATATTTATATATGATTGAATATAACTGTCATGGCAGTTGCATTTGTGATAGGTTGGAGTAAAGAGAAATTTGTATGGTGAGATCTTTTACCACGTGGTATGTCATCACTCAGTACACAGTGGATAACACATGTCAGGGTCCCTTCTTCCATGTTCTCCTTTGGCTAGGATTGCATTAGAGCTGTGGGACATGTGACACCTCCTTAGTTTTGTTCTTTTAAGGAGGGGAGTCATAATTCAGACTTAAGCTCTATACCTTTGGCCGAGTACACCTTAAAAACTAGTGAGCTTAGGACAATCCAGTTAAAGAGATGAGTTTCTGTTGGACTATGTATTAGCCTATGACTCCAGTCAGTGGAATAAGGATTAACGGTGATATAAGGGATATTGCATATTGCATAGTTGTATATTACATGTTGTGATGAAAATAGTGATTCACATAATGATACTTAATTTGAAATCATTTTATATGAGGATGGTGATATATACAAATATACATGTAATCAGTTCTCTATTTTAAATTATATGTGGTTTGCTTGCATGCAGTAGAAACTTTCAATAGTTACTAAGACATGAAATCTCATTCTATTATATTAATATTTTTCATGTGAATGCTATAATAGGAAGTAAGGGAAGGCACATGTGGAGTGAACCTTGAAGGCTCTGTCATGTTTCTAAAGCACATGTTATGCCAATTTATATTTGATTGCCATGACATTAGGATTATTTTGTTATAAAATCCTGTGATCAATATTTTTTTAAACTAAATCTTTCAAATAATATTTGGAACTATTTGGTAAATGTATTTTAGACTTGTATATCAAGTACATTGGTTTGTAAGAATGAGGTGTTATACCTATACCATTTGCATTGATTTGATGAATGATTTTAATGAGGCGGGTTCTGAGGTATGTGATAGATATTGTGTTTAAACTGTTATATTAATGATAAATGTATTAACCTTGTAAGCGAGAAGAATAGAGAAAAAATATATATTCTAAATTGTGTGTTTGATTCATATGTATAAGGGGTTATTTATACATAAGAGATAGGCCTTAGGATTAATGGGCTCATTATGATAATTGATCATAATACCTGATTCTTTATGATTCCTAATCTCTGATTCTTTGTGATACTAATAAATACTATTTACATTATATTTCCTAACACTCCCCCTCAAGTTAGAGTGTAGATGTTAACCAAGCTCAACTTGTTACAAAGATAGTCAACCTGAGTCTCATTTAGGGCCTTAGTCAAAAGATTGCCCAATTGGTCGTTAGACCTCATATGTCCCATAGAAATGAAGTTCTCTTTGATTTTATCACGTACAAAGTGACATTCGATCTCAATGTGTTTCGTTCATTCATAAACACACATCACAAAAACATTCAATTTCAGTGTGGCTATAATCTATATAGAGTATACCATGACTAGGTGAGCCCTTCAAGTAATATAAGACATGCTCTAAAGCTTCCCACTGAGCAACAGTCGGTACTGTCATGAATCGGGTAAGTACACTTACTGGAAATGTCATATCAGGGCAAGTCACCGTGAAATAGTTTAACTTCCCAATCAATCTACGGTATCTCTCAGGGTAGGCAAATGACTTGATCTTCTTAGGATCAACCTTTTTCCTTACATCCTCTGGCAGCTCATCAAATGGTATGCTATCATCAATGTCCAAAAAAGGTTTGGGAATCATAGGAAAGCTATTGGGTGCTGCCCCAAGTTTTGTGATCTCCTTTAGCAGATCCATAAAATATTTCGGCTAGGTCAGAAGAATTCCTTTCTTGCTTCTCATAACCTCGATCCCAAGAAAGTATTTTAACTAACCAAAATCTTTCGTTTGGAAATGAGAATTTAGGAAGGCCTTTAGTGATGAGATCCCTGAAGTGTTGCTCCCCGTAATAACAATATCATCAACATATCCCACTAAGAGGATCAAGCCAGCTTTCGTCCGCTAATAAAACATAGAATGGACACACTTACTCTGATTCAGACCAAATTCCTTAACCACCATGTTAAACCTGTCAAACTATGCACAAGGACTCTGCTTTAGACCATATAACAATTTCTTAAGGTAACATACCTTCCCACACTCCCCTTAAGCAACAAAATCATATGGTTTCTCTATGTAAACCTCTTCAAGCATATCACCATTCAAGAAGGCATTTTTAACATCTAATTAGTGAAGTGCCCAACCATAAATAGCTTCCATAGAAATAAATAGATGAACAGAGGACAATTTGGCCACAAGGGAAAAAGTTTCAGAATAGTCAACACTATAGGTCTGAGTATAGCCTTTGGCAATCAGTCAAGCTTTCAAGCATTCTAAGGTGCCATCGACCTTAGTTTTGATCATAAACACCCACTTGTACTCAATAGCCTTCTTGTCAGGAGGTAAATTAACAAGATTTTGGGTACCTACCTTATCAAGGGCTATCATTTCGTCCTCTATAGTAGCACGCCAACCCAGATGGGCTAAGGCTTGGTGGAGAGTAGTAGGGATGGTGATAGAGTCAATAGAGGCTATGAAAGAACAAGATAGAAGAGAGAGATGGTTATAGGAAACAAAAGAGAAAATAGGATAGGCATAAGTATGTTTACCTTTGTAGAGGGTAATGGGCAAGTTATTAGAAGGGGTAGAAGCATCAGAAGTATCAGGCACTGTTTCTAGGTCGGGCTCAGAGGCAGGGGCAGGAGGGGATAAGCTCGAAACAGACATCGAAGCGAGTATTACTGGTAGGTCATGAATATGAGCGGCTACATTACTTTCCCTGAGACACTTCCGATAAACATGATGGATAGGTGGTTTACCTGGTACCGAGATAGTTGCTTGCACAAGAGGTAAACAAACCTTATAGACTAATACATCATCAAGACCGTTGGGGTTGGAAGAGGATGAAGATTGAGTAGAGATAGGGAAGAATGGCGTTAACTCATGGAAGGTAACGTCTATAGACATAAGGTAACACCGAAGGAAGGGAGAATAGCATTGATAACCCTTCTAAACTTTAGAATAGCTAAGGAAGAAACACTTAAGAGATTTAGGATTAAGTTTGGTAACAGTGGGACGAATATCTTAAACAAAACAAACACAACCAAAGATTTTGGGGTTAATAGGAAACAAGGGTTAAGAAGGAAATAAAGTTGTGTATGGAATGTCACCATGGAGGATAAGAGATGGCATACGATTAATAAGGAAGCAGCCAATAGACACAACATCAGCCCAAAAGGGTTTAGAAATTTGCATTTGAAATATTAGAGCCTAGGCTACTTCTAATAAGTGCATTTCTTTCTTTTGACAACACTATTATGAGTAGGTGTACCGGCACACGAGGACTAATGAATCATGTCATGTGTAAGCATATAGTCATGAAACTGGGCAGAAAAATACTCTTTAGCATTATCACTCCATAAGGTTTTCACAGAAACACCAAACTGAGCTTTGATCTCAACACATAAATTGCAAAAGTGAGAAAATAACTCAGAACAACTTTTCATTAAGTAAAGCCATATGGTTCGAGAGAAATCATCAACAAAAATAACAAAGTATTTAAAACTAGACATGGACACAACAGGATAAAGACCCCAAACATCATAATGAACCAAATCAAAGGGGGACACATCTTGTTTATTGACGTGAGGTGTCATGTGAACATGGTGATGTTTGGAAAACTAAAACGACTCACACTCTAAGGACGACACATGATAAAACTGAGGATACAACTTCTTCAAAGACAACAATGACACATGACCAAGTCGACAATGAACGTCAAAAGGAAAGGAACTACCAGAGAAAGCAACAAAACACATCACCCGATCTTCAAGGAAGTAATGGCTGCTAGCTTTATATCCCCTACCAATAATCTGCTTCGTCGTAAGATCTTAAATCAAACAATGGTTAGGGAAAAGTGAGATAAAACAATTCAACTAACGAGTAAGTTTGCTAGGAGATAGAATGTTAAATGCAAGATTAGGCACATTAAAAACAGATGACAGGGAAACAGAGGAGGCAGGGGTAACAGTTCTAGATCCAAGAACATGGGAGGAAGAGCCATTGGTAATCATTTTCGAAGAGGGGTTGGTATAAGGTACATACACAGAGAACAAATAATGGTTACCTATCATGTGATTAGTAGCACTGGAATCGATGATCTATTTTAAGGAAGCAGTAGCAAGGTATGAATCACAGTTACCTGTAGCAAGTGCAGTTAGTATTAATGAAGCATTATCATAAGGATAAGAGGATTGAACCATATGAGCAACACCACTACATTGTAGCTTATTTTGCAACATATGACAATAACATTTGGTATGACCTGGTTCTTTACAATAGAAGTAAACAATAGGACTAAGAGTCAGAGGATTGTTGCCTTATCGTATGAGACTTTGGTTCCTAATATCAATAGAGATTGAAGATGGTGTACTATTTCTGGGTTTCGAGAAGCTCTGGTGCCAGTTATTAGTGGGACCACGGCTAGCTAATGCACTAGCATTAGGATTAGAGCTGGGTAGGAGAGACTCTCTACACATAGTATGCGAGAGTACACATCCTGAAGCAAAGGAAGTTTAAAACTAGACAAAATATGGGAACGAACTGTCTCATAGGTGGGATCAAGAGCATTATGAAAGATGATAATCGCTTGTTTTTCCATATTATCAACCTATACCTGAAAGTCAGCCGTAGGTGGCATTAACATCTTTAACTCTTCATATATTTTCTTAAAACCCATATACAAGTTCTTCAGGGGATGGCCCTGTTGTTTAGCATGATCGAAACACTTGCAGACATCATGAATACAGGTAATATTTCCTTTCCTAGAATATAGGAATTTCAGGTAGCATATAAGTTCTTTAACAGTATTACAATGACTAACAGAGGGAAGGATATTGCTCTTGATAGAATTCTGGATTTATAGGAATAAGCGGACATCAGCTTTGGCCCAAGCCATCTTAGGATCATCCTTGGGAGGAGCATCAGTCAGATGTCATTCATTCTCAATACTAATCAAATACATACGGACAATTTTTCTCCAATCCATATAATTTGTTCAATTCAATTTGTGATCAGTAATTTTATTAGTCATATGAACAATTTCAGCAGTGATACTAGCCTTGGAATCAGCCATAGATAATTAATGCAAATAAAGAGCATCAAAAAAAATGTACGAACCCCAAACAAGTAAAGAACCAACCAACCAGAGGTGCAACAACCCCTACAAGTGCTAGCAGATCCAAACAAGGCAAAAGTACTAACCAAACAACCCCCAAAAATGCTAGTAGATCCAAACAAGGCAGAACCACAAACCAAACATCCCCTAAAAGGTGCTAACAGAGCCAAACAAGTCAGAAGTAATAACCAAATTTCTAAACAAGTCAGAAAAATTACCAAAGGTAAAAGCAAGAATAGTAACCAAGGGAGAAATAAACAACCACAGTACAGAAAGTGGGGACCCAAGGCATGAGACCACCAGGGATAGGACGAAGGCACTGAGTTGATCCCAATGCAGCAAACAGTGGCATAAATCTCACTGGAAAACACCATCACATGTCGGATCGTGTGATCGGTGGCGAAAGGCAGGGTGGCGCGTGAAGCTTAACATGTCGGCGAAATAGAGAACGGTCGATGGGCTTCCACCAATCGAGACCTCCTGAGCATGAAAGGGTGGCGCGTGGTCCAAGAAACATCCCCAAACATAAGGAACACCATCTCTCTCCCCCTCTCTCACGTACTGTGCTTAGACAATCAGAATTTGTCAGAAAAAAATGAGCAATCAGGACACTCTGATACCATGTAAGCGAGAAGAATAGAGAAAAATTATATATTCTGAATTGTGTGTTTTATTCGTATGCACAAAGGGTTATTTATACATAAGAGAGAGGCCTTAGGATTAATGGGCTCATTATGATAATTGATCATAATCCCTGATTATTTGTGATTCCTAATCCCTGATTCTTTGTGATCCCTAATCCCTGATTCTTTGTGATCCTAAATACTATTTACATTATATTTTCTAGCAAAACTCATAATTATTTCTCTATATGTTGACAAATTGACGACTCTATTGCTTTATTGAATGATGAGGTCAGCTACTTTTCCATTCCTGTATTTCAACATTTACTTTAGTTTATTGTTCTTATGTTTACTATTTATTGTCCTAAAAATAGTGTAACACCCTATTTTCAATCACCAATATTCCTTGTATATAATTGATACATTTAATGGAATAAACGGGTGCATTGTAGTATACATCAACTGTCAGAAACATTCCAATTTTCGATTACACACAACTTGGCTAAGTTAGGACACAAAGGAGCAACTAATGTCCACTTAAATGCCTAACATTGTAACCTAAATTGGAGCATAAAATGACACAAATGATGTCCTAATATGAGTGTTAAAATTCGGCCAAACCAAGAGAAAAGGAGCAAGAAATGGTTTATTTCAATAAATCACAAAAATGTAATGGCAAAATTATAATTTACCAACAAAATAAGAAACAATTATTTTTCCCAACTTCCCTTATTATTTTCGGCCAAAGAGGGGAAATAAAAGAGAAAGTGGCTATGTGGTAATTAATAATCCCATTTTGGAGAATTATTACAAAGTGAAATTAAAGTTGGAAAAAGAAGTCAAAAGCAACATGACCTTGAGTAATTATTTTGAAGAAGCAATTAATGGCAATTCAAGAAACCAATTTTTATTCTCATTTTCTCTTATATGTTCGGTTAACCAAAGAGAAAAGCAAGAGACATATATTCATTTGGTCATATTAAAGCAAGAAGAGGAAAAGTCAAAAGCAAAAAAGCAATATGACCAAATTTAATAACTTAGAAGATGCAATTGTGAGAGTTGCAAGAAGCATCAAATATCCCTTTTCTCTTAGCAATTTTGGTCAATAAAGGGGAAAGGAAGAGGAAGATTTGTGTGGTCATAATTAATTTAAGAGGAAGGAAAAAAATGACCAAGTAAATTTACATGTTAAATATGTTATTACATAAATAAAAAAGGTGATATTTTAAGTGGCTATATCCCTTCTTGCATCTTCATTTTTGGCCAACTCTATCAAGATAGAGAGAGAGAGAGAGAGAGAGTTCAAGAACACTTGAAGCACGCCCAAAAGAAGCTAGGGTTTCCAAAGGAAAAATCAAAGGTAAGAGCTTGTAATCTTAGTGTTTATGCCTTCTAATCTCTCTACAACCTCATCTAACATCTTCTCCTTCTTGAAATCCATAGTTAGCAAGCCAAAATAGGAGTGTAGAGAGAGAGAGTGAAGAAGACATGAGGAGAGAGAAGGAGCTGAAATCCAAGAGGTGATCACCAAAACTTGATCATCTTGCCTTATACAATGTTGTTGTTGTAGATTTTACCTTAATTTTACATTGTTTGTAAATTTGGGCTGATTAAAACCCTAGGGAGAAATGCTGCCAAAATTTCCTCTAATCATGTTCATTTAGTGTTTAAATAGTTAATTATGTGATTAGAAGTAGAAAGAAAGTGATTAAACAAGAGAAATCAAGAAAGCATATTCCTCCTTCCAAGAACCCTAGTTTTGGCCAGCAGCATAACCATAAGGAGGAGTGAGAATTTTTCAATTTTGATAGTTCTATTGAGTTTAGAAGGGAAAATTTTATAGGAATACATGTGTGCATTATTTTTTTATGTTAGCATGCAAATCTGGAAATTTATGAAGTTGTAAGTGCATGTTGTTTGATTGCCTCACTGGAGTTAGTGATGTTGTGCAATATATGTTTTTGGTCAAACTTGGTCAAAAAATTATTAAACTTGTCAAGATTATAGTAGAGATATAGATATTTAATTTGATAGGTATTTTTTAATTTTTAGACAAGTATATTGGAAGATATGGATTTTTGAAGTTATGCCCTATTTTTTGAAGCAAAACTGGGAACAAGGGAGTTTGGCGAATTACTGGGAATGACATGGTTGTAGTGTTCAAACCTAATTATTTTTTTTATCAAATTTTCATTTAAAGAGATTAATTTAGGGTTTGGAAACAGTCAAATTGGATTTTTGTACAATTAATTATGAATTTCTAAAGTTGACTGAAAATCTGTCAGTTTCTAGAAACAGTGAACCAGCACTGTGCAGAGTTGTACTGTGCAGAAACTGTTATAATTGTGATAGATAACCAGAAAAATGTAATTAAAATGCAGTAATAGTGCAAGTAATAACCAATTACTTGTAACTCTAATTTTATAGGAATTGAAAATAGCCGAGCCAGAACAAGTTTAGGACAGACCTAGAAATTGAAAAGGGAGTCAGGTAGTAGCACTTTCTTTCATATACTATGTAATTATCTATATTTTTGTGTATGACATATTCTGTAACATGACATTAGCTTAGCTGTGATGTGGGATCCACCGATGGTGCACACGAATAAGCCAGGGATTCAAACATATTGTTTGACCTTGGACACGAGGTAAGCCGGGGTACAAACATTGTTTTGGCCTTAGATAGTATGTATATAGTATGAGTTAGCATCTTATATGATATGGCACATTGCATATTTATTATTGTATTTTACATGTTTGAAATGTCTGTTACTACTGAGATTCTCTTAAATCTCACCCTTTTTCAAAATACAAAACCTTACAGCTGAGGCTAGCGGCTCGAAAGGTAAGGAAGTGGTTACCCAGGAGTAGGGTCCTAATGCATTCTAGAGCTGCGTCTGGTTATCTATAATTGTACTTTTGTTTTCTTATGAACACTCTGTACATTTGTAAATATTTTTCAAGCCTTGCAAGGATTCTCTTGTAATGTAAACAAGCACTTAATATCAGTATATTTTCGTTATTTCTGTATACCTTACAAAACTATGCGCTTATCACTCTGCGAATATTGAAATGTTAAGGGGTTTGAAAAATAGCAACATGGATTCGACATTATCCCTTATCAATGAATAATCCAAGAATCATGACAGCTCTAGCTTAAATGTCTTGCCAATATCACAAGTTCTTCTTAAGCCTGTTGTGAAAGGCAAGAGGAAGCAAACTTAGAAGAAGGTAACTACTGTGGTTGAGAAGGGAGGCTCAACTATGATTTCATCACCAACTAAGCTTCCTCTTAAGCCTATAAAGTCCATCAAGTAGGAGAAGGTGTACGCCTCACTACGTTGTTTTGTGTTGTGTTCTCTGTACTTTGCATCTTTATATTATGTTTAGGTAATATGTAGTTATGTAATTTTGAAGCTGTCGTTGGTTTATTCTTAGGGTCATAAGTTATTTTTGGGAAGTGCATTTTGGTTTGTGGTTGTCTTTGTTGGCTAGCCCTTTTAGTTATGTTGGCTCTAGAGTTAAAGTTTAAGTATATATGTCCAAAACTACGGGGAGGTATGATAGGTAGTAGAAGTCTCATGTAATTTTTTGGTAGACTATATGTGTGATCTATGATATATGGTTAATGGTGAATGACAAATCTATTTATGTTACAAAGAAAACTGTTTCATTTAAAATTATGGATGATAACTGTTAAATTCACCAAGATCACAAATAAGGATAATGTTATTTTGTACTTAATGGATTAAATTAATTGTGGAATGGTCAATTCATTTAATTATTTTCTATGAATCCATGTTTTATAGTATCACCATCATTTATGGTTAAAAGCTCTATCTTGCTGGTACATTTAGTTAAGAGTTGGTCAATTCGTTGTGTTAAGAAATTTCTTTTTTAAGTTTTACGTGTTAGGTGCTATAAGTATAGATGGAAAGATGTTTGGTATATGTAGGTCATCAGTTATATATTCATCACAATGATAACAATCAGGTGTGATAACTTTGCATTCAAAACATTTACGTTACTTTAACTAACAAGTCAGGGTTGGTAGGGAGCAATTAAGATACTACAAAGGTGGATTTTAAAGCTCTACGAGTAAAGGCTGTGACTTGACATCGGCTACTATTTAGTGGGATTATGGAATCATTAAATGTGAAATCAGAAGGGCGGGGAATTTATTATGCTCATAAGGTAATTTGTAAATAAGGAGTTACTGAGCTACCATTTGTAGTAGGAGATTTTTAACATTGGATTGAGTGACTAGTGTGCTTTAAACTTCATTAAATGTCAAAGTGAAATGGAAGGTATATAGTTGACATATAGTGGTTGGTAAAGATGCATTTTTTTTATATTGACTCTGCTATTCTGATATAGGTTTATGAATACGTCCTAAGGAAATGAATTTTACTGTGAAACTAAATACTTATGCCCACAAAACTGAAGTTGTAGAAAATATGAGTGCAAAGGTGAACCAGGTAACCCATAATGATGAGAACATGAGTTATACTCACGTTGAAGAAGTTCTTACAAATGGGAGAGGTGTTCCCGGTAAACAAAAGAGGAGCGGTGTTCTTAACGATATAGGGAGTGTTTGGAAGGGCTTTTATATCACTTTAAGCCCGATTATAGATATATAAGCCCAATTGAATTGGATATTGTTTTTTTTAGTGTTTGAATGATCTTATCTTCAAAAGAGCTTATAGTGAAATAAGCCACTTTAACTTTAAGCCCTTACTGGGAGCTTTTGCACCGAGCTTATTATACATATGGGGTGAATATCCAATTTCCCTTTTTCTCTCTCTCTTCTATTCCTTGTTGCGTGCTTCACTCTATCTGCCTCCAAAATAGAGGTTTGATTTTTTTCCCTTGTCCCTCTGTCTCTCGCATCCTTTTGTTCCCTTCTTTTTCTTTTACAGTTTCACCGTCCCTTATTACAACAAGCATAATTACACTTATAAATATTCACTTGAAAAATGACCAAATTTTTAATTAAAAATCCTAGAGATTTTTATTAGAAAAAAATTTCTAAATTGATGTGTACTTTAGGGATGCAGCAAATGAGAATACAATTGTTGTAGATAATATAGTCAAGATCAAGAGTCATCGTCAACAATTTTGTATTATTTCTAATTTATTTGCATTTTCATTGCAATTTAATTATTTATTTCACCATTGTCAAATGTGATTAAATACATTTTTTTCACTTTTTATACATTTTACAATTTTTTAATTTTAAATATCTCAAAAGCCACTTATACAAAAGCTAAACCAAACACATTTCACTTTTATAAAAGCCCTTATCCAATCACCAATCCAAACATAAATAACTTACACAATTTGACTTTTACCCAATCTAACTTATCCATAAGTCACTTTTCAAATAAGTCACTTTTCTCACCGCTCATCCAAACACACCCATAACTAATATTGAAACCAATCTTTCCTCAAGATTTGACCTCGCTACATTACATGGTAGGTCATTTTTGTTTTGTAAGTTGTAACATTTATAACATATGATCATAGCTGGAGTTTCTTAATAAACTTAACATGGAATTTTCTTAGTCCAAGGGAGTACGAGTAGCAATGGATTCAAATAGAAGAGTGTCAGGTTGTCTGTCATTCAGAATCAAGGTCACTATATATTGGGAATAATCAATATGCCAATATTTGCAGAAAGATTAGTCGATGATAACTTTAATATTAGTGTTGATGTTTGTATGTTTAAGGTATTAGGTTAAGTGCCATAAATGTAGAATTGGACTACACATATTTTAAATGGTTTAATAGGTAAAAAAGACATTGCTAATAAAGTATACTTTCTTTTCAAGCAAAGATGTGAACTAGTTATCCGATAGTGGTATATTGGTGATCACGCTTTAGGAGAAGGAGTGCAAGATTTTTTGTGATGCAGAATTCTTCACATGTTTTAGTAGGTAGTGAAGTGAATGCTTTGACAAATGTCATTCATAATAAAAGTAGGAAAACATGTTTTGGTGCCAACCCAGGTGTAGTTTAGACAAGGAGCCATTCCAACTTATTCGCAATTTATGTGGAGTTGTATAAAAATATTGACTCCTCATATGACTAACCAAAGTTTTGATACTTATGAGAGTCAATGTGACTCATATGCATCTGATGGTAAGTGATGTTACTGTATTCATGTATGTCTCTTATTTTTAAGTTTTTTAATGTATTGGTTATATTTCATTATGCCAGATAAATTGATGAACTCGGGCAATGGTACATTTTCCAGTACACATTCTGTTACCCAACTTACTCCAATTGAGTTAGATGGAATTCGTTAGTAACATTAATTGGTATTTTTATTCATAGTTGGTAGAGTAGAATTACAATTGCTATCATATGTGTATTTAGGTTGCATGGATGAAGGTGATCCTGTATACATGTGTATGGCATGTAATACATTGTTGTGGTATAATGAGAAGGTTGACAAATGCAAGTCACTTAACTGTCCCACTTTTACATTGTGTTGCCTTAAAGGCAAAGTATAGTTGTCGTTCATGTCTCCTTCTCCTGACATGTTTGGCAGTTTGTTTTTCGATAAGAAGACACCTCAATCGAAGAACTTTCATTCAAATATACTTTCCTATAATAATATGTTTTCATTCACATATATGAGGGCAAAGATTGATTATTCAAAAAACCGAGGTGGTGGTCCCTACATGTTTGTTCTCTTTGAAATGAACTACCATCAAACTGGTAGCCTTCTTCCCCCTCCTGGTGAAAGACTTGTATAGTCCCAGCTATACATTTATGATATTGAGAATGAAGTAGACAATCGTATATCTGTTGTAAGGTGTGTTTTATAATTTATTTATGTTTTCATTTATAAGTTAATTGCAATAAGTCTGAATATGCTAACGTTTGGTTTTCCTCCCAAGAGCAAGCATTTGAAGCATTCAACTATTAACCCCCTTATTGTTTAGTTGATCAAAAGAGTCCTTGATGAGTATAATCTCTTTATGCAATAATACAGATTGGCCTCATCATTGATACAAAGCCAGTAGTACACTAATGTCAGGATACACATTATTGGATCAAGACAATGTGATGGTTGTATGTATAATGAACCTTTTGCATCAAAGGTTGCTGCACTTATTGTTGGGGATATATATATGAATTTAAGGAGAGCTATAATTGTTGAGGAGTTGACAGGGGGTTTAAAACGGATTGATGAGTTGAATGCCTCATACCTCCTACGCCAGTACCCTTTTTTGTTTCCAAAAGGGCAAGACAATTGTAGGGATAATATTGAAAATCGTCAAGAGACCATTGCTCAAACGAAGAGGAAAAAAAGGGTTAGTATGAGGGAATACTTTGCATACATGTTGATGTTCAGGTATTAGGAGAAATCAATATTTTTACATTTTAGTAGATTATTACTATAGTTTATTGTGGATGCATACACGATGATAGAAGCTCAAAGGATACTTTGGATTAGAACTCACCAGAAGGAGTTGAGAGCGGATCTATACCAGGGGTTATCCGATGCTTTGCTTCGTAGGGAAAGAAGTGCTACATCAGCAAGGAAGTGTATCATTTTGACATCTTCCTGCACCAATGGAGTATGTTATATGGCTCAAAATTACCAAGATGTTATGGCATTGTGTGCATTTACAAGTTATCCTAATTTGTTTTTCACTTTTACCTGTAATCTAGTATGGCTTGAGGTCACCTGTTATTGTTAAAGGGATGATTTTCATGCCTCAAACAAACCTAAAATTTTGTCAAGAGTGTTCCATGTGAAATTGAAGGCTTTCATGAAAACTACAAAGGAGAAAAACATTTTTGGCTTGGTTTGCACAAGTAAAAAATAGGTATTGTTGTGTTGTATGATTCCAAGCTCTTAGTTATTATTTTATATGTTAAGGAATATCTTTATCATATACAGAGGTATATACAATTGAGTTCCAAAAAAGGGGTCTTCCTCATGCTTATATCTTGTTGTGGCTTCATCTAAATGATAGGTTGAAAGATCCTACTGATATAGATAAGGTTATGTCTGTTGAAATTCCAGACAAGGAGTCATGTCCTAAATTGTATGAGGTAGTCAAGAGATTTATGGTACATGGTCCATGTAGTAACTAGGGGTGAGTAAAACACCTACAACCCGCCCGCTCACCTGTAACCTATCATTTTTTCCTCATTTAGGCCTTCCCATAATTAGGCCCGTAAGGGGTATGAGTAACCTGCACTCGTATATATTAAATGTCACCTCCTCACACATAGCACACTCACTCTCACTCTGTCACTCACCACTCTTTGTTTGTCAGACACTCACCTCACATACACCTAATTTGGGGCAATTTTTTCCCTAGCTTCCTTTTATCGTTCGAGCTCAAAGTGTTCATCCGTCACATACATTTGCTCTCTCTCTTCTTTCTCTATCGCTCTTTGGCTCGTCGTGTCTTCGTCGCCAGCCACTAGGTCATAGTTACTACTCGTCCTAGCCAGGCCCAGGTCTTCGTCACCATTTAAGAAGTAGAAACCGGCGAGAAAAATTCTAGCGTCGTTAGGTAATTTTTTTTTCATCTTCTATTATCTCTTCTCTTCATTGCATTTCATGAATCATTACCTTACTCCTTAGTTTTTCATGACTTCGAATCATACTTTATTTTGGTCAATGAATTTCATAGCTTTGTCGAAGTCTTCAATTTTTACTTAGATACAAGCTTCAAGGTCTCAAAATCATAGCTTTATGGATGAACATGTGTCAATTCTGTTTTGCCAATTCTATTGATTCCTTACTCTAGTTCTATTTTGTCAATTCTGTTTGAGGGTAAATTATTGCACAAGTTATGTTTTTTTTTTGGGATTTATTTTGCCAATTTTGTTGATTCCTTACACCAATTCTTATTTTTCTAAATGCATCGCTAATTGTGTCTCATCAGAAGCTTTGAAGTTTGTAGTTGTAGCATTGGTTTTTCTCAATCCAACTCATTTCAAGAGATATATGGTGCTTATTGTTAAGAGATTAAATTTTTTATTAGTATGCTTTGTACTGCTAAACCTGCTAATACATTGCTCTTTTTTACACCTAGATCTTTTTTTAATTGTATGATTTCTTATTGAGCTATTTACTACTGCATTTTAAAGGTCTTGCTTGTTGTTATCTTCATAAAAATAGTTATAGTGTATTGTTATTTGTGTTGTATTTCTATGACCGATAGCATTATAAAGTCATATTCTTAGATAATACTTCAATCATCAAATTGTAGTCTCTACAAGAACATTGACTTGGGATTGTGCTTAGAATAGTGGTTTTGCTTGTTTCATGCAACATGTGTGTTGTCCTTGCTGGTTGTCATGCTTGTCTCAAATAGGCATGAATAAGAACATTCTACTAATTGTTGCTTTGTTAGTTTAAGATGTAGCTTGAGAACAATAAGTAATTTTAGATTTATGTACATACCTTTAGCCATGGAAAAATTGTAAAAAAAAACTTGTAAATGGAAGAAACATAATCCGAATTCCATTGGATCTATGAAATGTGATCCTCATATGAGTTAAACTAAACTTAACTAGCATTCCATTTGTAATTCAACTGAGATTTTGAAAGGTGTCTAAAGTCTAAACCCAAATCACATAAATTATATGACCAAATTTAAATTGGACTAACTCGAGATGATTTATTGATTGTCATAAGTAAGGATTACTTTTTTGAACCAACTCTGACTTGTCATCGTTTAAGAATTGCTTTCTGAACAATGTTTTCCCATTAGTTTATATCATTGTGTTTATTTTTGCTATGTTAACTATGTTAAACCAAACTAAGTTAACTATGGCATATCTATCAGTGGGCTTGGTCATCATTATAAGCTTTTATTTTTTTCTATGCTATATGTACATCCTAATGCCTAAGAAGCTATGACATGTATATCATTATATGCAAGATTCAGATCAATCTGAATGGATGGACTAGGATCTGTCTTGATATCTTCTTGACTTATCATTCCCTACTACTCTACTGCATGCACAATACTTTTATTTTATTATTATTATTACATAATCCTCCCTTCTTTTAGATGTTCATTACCTTGTAAAATTAAATATCCATGTTCATGTATTTATTGTGATTTTGAGAAGAACCAAATTAGGCTTATAACTGTCACAATTCTATTCATAAATTGACCTACCCATGATTATTTGTTTGACAAGGCAAATAGCAACCTCCGATTGTACTAGAAAATGTACAAGAAGAACTTGCAACTGGAGTCACAACAGCAGCAACAACACAGGATACCGCTCATGTTGAGAGTCAAACCAACAATGAGGGAAAACCATATGAAACAAGACCTAGGAAAAAAAGGAAGGACTCATCTGGTATCTGAATCCATTTTACAAGGTTGCCACTAGCAGAAACCAAAGGAAAATATAGGTCCAAGTGCAACTATTGTGAATTAACTTATGCAAGTCATCCTTCAAAAGATGGAACTAAACAATTATGGAGACATTTCAAAAAGTGTCTAAGGAATCCCAAAAATCAAGTAAGGTTCAGAACTTATTTGTGGCTATGGAAAATCAAACATCGATGCAACACTTGTTCAGTCAAGAGCGAGGTAGAAAGGCTATTGCTAAGTACATCATAAAGAATGATGTGCCTTTTCGAACTATAATAGAACTTTTGCAAGAGTTTCAACCTAAATTTCAAATGCCATTAAGGTGGACAACTACTAGAGATTGCTACAACATATATCAAGAACAAGCAGATATCTTGCAAGAATATTTCAAGACTTCGAAAGTCCATATGTCCTTTACCACCGATTATTAGACATCTGTACAAAATAACAACTACATGTGTTTGATTGCACATTGGATTGATGAGAATTGGACTTTACAGAAACGCATTCTTAATTTTTGTGAGATTACAGATCATAGAGGGGGGTCAATTGCCAAATAAATTAAGGATTGCTTATTTCATTAGGGCATTGACAAGGTGTTTAAAATCACAGTTGACAATGCTTCTGCTAATGATTCTACAATTGCAATCTTGAGAAAGCATTAAAACACATGTTAATGGGTTGAGAATAAAGAAACAAGCAATTAGACTCAAAGAGGCTTATGAACGATATAATTGCAAGGTTGGCTATTTGGCTCTGACTAAAGAAAGAAATGAATGCCTCTATCATTTTTGAATTTGAATGTTATTTAAAGCAAGTTCTAGAGTGACAACTTAATATGTAAATATCACACACAAGAAAGATAATGATCAAATAGGCTCAAAAACTCACAATCAGGGGCTTACAAATTCAGCTCATTCAGTCTCAAAATTCATCACCAATCTTAATAATCAGCTATTCAATCATGCTATGAAATCTCTAAATTCAATTGATCCATGCTTAGAACTTATATAGTTCTTAAAATCATTGAAAAATACCTAGATAATAATTTTTTTTAATTCGGACCCTTTTTTTAGATAAAACAAAAACATACAACTAATGAGATGTGTCTCAAGAGTTAAGAATAACTTTTTACTCTATCATCTTTGCACACCACATGCATCTAATGGTTTTACTGACTAACTATCTAATGAAGAAATTATTATTATTATTTTGTTAATACTCCTCCCCCAACCTAAATCAGACATTGTTCCCAATGTCTTCTAGAGTTTAGAGAAGGTTTCTATTTAAAAACATAAGCACACAATAAAGTAAACCAAAATGCTAAAGTAAAACCATAAGATTAAGGAAAGTTACAACCGAAGAATGGTATCTAGATTCTTCTTCTGACTGCTGTCTGAAGACTGCCCATCTATTTGATTGACTAATAGATCTGTTCTAGGTTTATAGGTTTGAAGTTGATCAACTAGTTGATCGTCAGTTGGCATAGAAATTATGGAATGGTGAGTCGCTTTTGGTATGAATCCTGTTTCCACAGCATGGTCAAAAAAAGACAATAGATCATCATAAAAACCATTAACATTTAACAATCCTAATGGTTTTTATAAAGTTCAGTTTAGCCCAATATGCAACGCTAGAGATCCCATCCAACATTTCCAAACCACCGGGTAGAGCAATAAAAGCTTCAGCATCGTCCCATCTGTTCAGGAAAGCTTGAAACATGTAACTCTTATCCTAAGCAAAATATGTGATCTTCCAACTCCTTCACCCTTATACTTAAACCCTTACTACTGTTAATGGTTGCAAAAATAGTCACACTTCCCCTTAGGCCCTGGATACCTCCCCTGTATACAAAGTTGATTTTTCTAGCAACTTATGCACTTCCAAGTTCTTTTGCTATAGGTATAAACTCTCCATCCTTTCCCAAGTCATTTTCACCAAAAATGCATATACATGTAAATCTACATTTTAGGGTGCTACCCTTTCTCTCTTTATTTTTCAGAGACATTTTGTGTATACAAGTGGAAGAGTGCATATTTATAGCACTAAAATAGTGACAACAAGATCATGCAAATCATGCATTTTTCAAAGAAGTTTGAAAAATTTTCAACACGAATGACCGGTAGGCCGTTGCATGAAGAAATTAAACAAAATAAGTAAAGAACGTCAAAAGTTACTTAAAAGATAAGACAAATTAGACAAAAGCATGATTATATACAGTAGTTGTGATTGTGGTTCACATCTTCCTCTGGTTTTATGTCTAGTAATGGCTTAAGCGTTTTCTATGAATCGAGGATTTGTTTCCCATCCAGTTTTCTTATAAACTGGAAAATAGGGTCTTTTAATGTCAGATTCCTAAGACGGTAGCGCTCTTTTTCTTTGTTAAATATGTCCAATAAATCGAGAAGAATACGATGAACATCACTACTCGGATGCTTCTCAAGAGTCTGAATAATATCATCCAATAACTCCT
Organism: Albizia julibrissin; assembly: GCA_037074505.1. NCBI lineage: Eukaryota > Viridiplantae > Streptophyta > Magnoliopsida > Fabales > Fabaceae > Albizia > Albizia julibrissin. The sequence continues at coordinate 29,895,507 of CM073485.1, forward strand.
TACTCAGTCCATCCTTTGTGAATTGAATTTTATCTTCTCGATTTATAGAAACCATACCTTTACTTTGACAGTACTTATCATAATTCCACCTTACACATTTAGGACATACCTGTATTCTTTTAGCTCTTCTCTTTTTGGAGTAAGAACTTCTTTATATTCTTAGCATAAGTTTAATAAATGACTCATGAATCTCACCTGCTAAACGTACCTTAGCTTCAATTATCTAGCGTACATCCTCAGGAAGGCCAAAACACTTGAATGACTTTATTCTTTCAAGTTGACAGCTATAGATCTTTCTAAGCACATCTTTGGGAAGAGTGGGAAACCTATTTTTAAGCTGTGTAAGAAATTGCTCTATGAAGATGATGAGAACTAAAATTTTTAACGCAGTGCAGTGTATTTCAGTAAGTAGGAAAAAAGAGTAATGGGTAAGAAAAAGAAGTTTTAAGTTGCCTCCTAAATAGCCGCCCTTATTTAACGTCTTTAGCTAGACAAAAAAACAAATCTTTTTTTTTTTTCTTTTTTTAAAAAAGGTTTAGAACTTACATGTTGGTTCCTCAAATGTAATGATAGTTTTTAAAGTGTTGAGTGCACTGTCATTATACTCTTTTAGCCTTTGCCCATATACTTTAAATTTTCGATCACCGTCTTGAATTTCCATGGTTCCATATGGCCATACTTGTACCAGAGTAAAAGGTTCTAACCACCTTGATCTCAGCTTTCCTGGAAAGAGTTTTAAACTTGAGTTATACAACAACACTTTTTGTCCCGGTATGAACTCTCTCCTCAAAATTCTTCTATCATGCCACATTTTTTTGTTTTTTCCTTGTATAACTCGGCATTCTCATAAGCTTGTTGACTAAATTCTTCAAGCTCATTTAGTTGGAGAAGTCTCTTCTCACCAGCTACCTTTAAGTCAAAATTTAAGGCTTTTATTGCCTAATATGCTCTATGCTCCATTTCTACTGGAAGATGACATGATTTTCCGTTAACCAATTGATATAGGGATGTACCAATTGGTGTCTTGAAGGTAGTTCTATAAGCCCAAAGTGCATCATCCAATTTCCTTGCCCAGTCCTTCTGATTGGAATTCGCCATCTTCTCTAAGATCCACTTCAGTTCTCTGTTTGAGATTTCCACTTGCCCGCTAGTTCGTGGATGATATGAAGTTGCAACCTTATGAGTTACTCCATATTTAGCTAACACTTATTGAAGATGTTGATTACAAAAATGCCTTCCTCTATCACTGATAATAGCTCTGGGCACTCCAAATATTTTTAAAATATTTTTTTCTCAAAAAATTCATAACCACTCGAGAATCATTTGTAGGAAAAGCAGCTACTTCAACCCACTTGGAGACATAATCAACATCTACTAAAATAAGCTGATTGTTGAATGAGGATGGAAAAGGCCCCATAAAATCGATCCCCATACATCAAAGAGCTCAATTTCTAAGATATCCGTTAAAGGGGCTTCATGTCTCCTAGAGATATTTCTCATTCTTTGACATTTATCACAGGTTGCCATAATTCTATGGGCATCCTTAAAGAATATAGGCTAGTAAAACCCAGATTGAAGGACTTTAGTAGCTGTTTTATTTGCTCCAAAATGACCACCATATGGGAATAAATGGTAGTAATTTAAGATGCTGGCCATTTCTTCCTCAAGAACACGTCGCCTGATAATTTGATCTAGGCATTATTTATATAAGAAAGGATCCTCCCAAAGGTAATGCCTTACATCAGCTAGAAACTTCTTCTTTTGCACTTTAGAAAGTTCATAAGGTATTACTCTGCTTGCCAAATAATTTACAAAATCAATATACCAAGAGTGGGTTGTGATTGCACGACAAAGAGTTGCTCATCCGGGAAAATCTCCTGGATTGGTGATTCTTTCTTTTGTTCAAATGGCTCTAATTGAGAAAGATGATCTGCAATGAGATTCTCGGTCCCTTTTTTATCTTTGATTTTTAAGTTAAGTCAAATTCTTGTAAAAAAGCACCCATATGATCAATCTAGGCTTAGCATCTTTCTTCTCGATCAAGTATTTGATTGCTGAGTGGTCCGTCCAGACAATGACTTTTGACCCAATGAAGTAAGTTAGCTCTAAATTTGTCAAATGCAAACACCACTGCTAAAAGCTCCTTTTCTGTTGTTGCATAATTCAACTATGCGTTTGAGAGTGTCCTGCTAGCATAATAGATAGCATGAAAAATCTTGCCTCTTCTTTGGCCTAAAATAGCTCCGATTGCATAATCACTTGCATCACACAACATTTTGAATGGAAGGTTCCAATCTGGAGCCATGATAATTGGTGTAGACATCAAGACTCTTTTTAGAGTTTGGAAGGCTGATAAACATTCATCATTAAACACAAATGGAGTGTTTTTCTCCAATAGCATGTAAAGTGGCTTTGTGATTTTTGAGAAGTCCTTGATGAATCTTCTATAGAAGCCTGCATGTCCTAAAAAACTCTGCATGCTGGTGCAGACATCAAGACTCTTTTTAGAGTTTGGAAGGCTGATAAACATTAATCATTAAACACAAATGGAGTGTTTTTCTCCAACAGCATGCAAAGTGGCTTTGTGATTTTTGAGAAGTCCTTGATGAATCTTTTATAGAAGCCCGCATGTCCTAAGAAACTCTGAATACCCTTGATTGAGGAGGGAGGTGGTAGCTTTTCAATTGTTTCAAGCTTGGCTCGAACCACTTCAATGCCTCGATCAGATACCTTGTGACCCAACAAGATTCCTTCTTTCACCATGAAATGAAATTTCTCCTAATTTAGAACCAAATTTATCTCCACCCAACGTTGCAAGACTTTTGCCAGATTTGTAAGACAGTGATCATATGATTCTCCAAAAATTGAGAAATCATCCATGAACACCTCAATGAATTTCTCTACCGTATCTAAAGAGATCACCATCATACTTCTTTAAAATGTTGCTGGTGTATTACATAGACCAAATGGCATCTTTCTAAAAGCAAATGTGCCATAAAGACATGTAAAAGTTGTTTTCTCTTGATCCTCTAATACAGTTGTAGTTTGATTATATCTTGTGTACCCATCCAGAAAAAAATAATAGGCTTTCCCAGCTAGTCTGTCCAGCATCTGGTCTATAAATGGTAGAAGGAAGTGATCTTTTCTAGTTGCTTTGTTAAGCTTTTTGTAGTCAATGCACACTCTCCAGCCCATCACCGTTCGTTGTGGAATCAGTTCATTTTTCTCATTAGTCACTACTGTCATTCCACCCTTCTTTGACACAACTTGAACCAGAATTACCCATTGACTGTTAAAAATTGGGTAGATTATACCAGCATCCAGCCACTTTATTACCTCCTTTATTACCACCTCCTTTATATTCAGATTGAGTCTTCTTTGGTGCTCGACTGATGGCTTGTAGTTATCTTCCATTAGGATCTTATGCATACAAATAGAAGGACTGATTTCTCTTATATCAGCTATCAAACATCCAAATGTTGTTTTATACTCCCTTAGAACTCTTAATAACTTTTCTTCTTTTTCAGGAGTAAGAGTTTCCAAGACGATCACTGGTAATGTTGAATTTTCTCCCATATAAGCATACTTTAAGTGGAATGGTAGTGTTTTCAACTCCAGTACTGGTGGATTTTCTACTGATAGTACCGACTTACTTGACCTTTCTCCCAAATCTTCAAATGGCTTCTTGATAAAAAATTGGGGAATTTGCATCAAGGTACCTAATCTGCTCCAAGATTTCAGGATTAGTAGATTTTGATATATTTATCATTCTCATTGCTAATAGTTAATCCATGCAGATTTCGTTCACTACATCTTTTGTGAAGCTGGTCAATGTATCTACTCTGTAACAGGTGTCACCTTCATTTAGAAAGGACAAAGCCTTAAAAATTTTGAAAGATACTTGATCATCTTGAACTCACAATGTTAGCTTTCCCTGTTTTATATCTATTAAAATTCTCTCAGTTGCTAGGAATGGCCTCCTAAGAATGATAGGAATTTCCTAGTCTTCTTTCATGTCGAGTATGATGAAATCAGTTGGAAATATGAGTTTGTCCACCTTCACCAAAACATCCTCTAAGACACCCCTCAGATGTTTTATTGATCAGTCAGCTAGAAGTAATGAAACTGTGGTAAGCTTCACCTTTCTAAGACTGATTTTTCTGTAGACAGATAGAGGCATGATATTTACACTTGCTCCTAGGTCACAAAGTGCTCTTTCAAAGTTATATTGACCTATGGTGCAAGGTATGCAAAAGCTTCCTAGATCTTTCAACTTTAGTGATAATTTCTTTTGTAGAATAGCACAGCACTCCTCAGTAAGTGCAACTGTCTCAAATTCCTCTAGTTTACACTTATTTGAGAGAATATCCTTCATGAATTTTGCATAACTGGGCATTTAGGCAAGATTTTCTGCAAAAGGGATATTGATATGTAGCTTTTTAAAAACCTCCAGAAACTTCCCAAACTGCTTGTCTAGCTTTGTCTTCACAAGTCTCTGAGGGTATGGAATTGGTGGTACATATGGAGGAGGGTTATCTGGAAAGCTGATTCTTCCTAGTACCACATCATCCTCTTTAGGTTTATGTACTTCCTCCTTCTATTCTTCTTCGCTTTCATTTTCTCCGTCATTCTTCTTTTTCATTACAGGATCTTTCAATTCTTTCCTACTCCTTAATGCAATGGCGTTTACATGCTCTCTTAGGTTTTTTTCAGTGTCACTTGGAAGAGTACCTGGTTGTCTAGTATTCATCATATTTGCAATTTGGCCCATTTAGATCTCCAAGTTATTTATTAAGGCTTCTTGGCTTTTGAGTGCTGCGTCAGTTCTAGCCATGAATTGAGATATATTCATGGTTAGTTGAGCCAGTGTATCTTCCACATTCACTTTCTACTGTAGTGGATTTAATGATTGAAGAGCTTGTTGCTGGTAGTTCCCTTTCAGCTTGAACACATTTTGGTTATTCCTCCAACCAAAGTTTAGATGATTCCGCCAACCTAGATTGTAAGTGTTTGAGAATGGGTCATTTCTTTGATTTATGATGTAATGAGCTTGCTCCGACTGAGAAGGCATGAACAGATGTCCTTCTTGACATTGCGTGCTCACATGAGGTCCTCCACATCGATAACAGGTTTCATGAGGAGTACTTATTACATTTGCTTGGTTTGTCAATGAGTTCACTTGCTTGGATATAGATGTAACTTGAGAAGACAAAGTTGTAAGGATATCCAGCTCATGCACTCCAAGTACTTTCTGTGAAATGTTACGTTCAGAAGGCCATTTGTATGCATTAGCTGCCATCTCCTCAAGTAGATTATTGGCATCATCTAGACTTTTTCCCATTAAAGATCTTCCAACTACAGCAACTACAAGAATTCTAGTGGTATGCGTCATCTCATTATAGAATGTTTTTTGTTGCCACCAATCTGGTATTCCATAATGAGGACATCTCCTGAGCAACTCCTTGATCTTTCACAGGCTTCATAGAGGCTTTCTAGTTCATACTAGGTAAATAAGGTAATTTCATTCCTCAATTTATTAGTTTTTCCTGAAGGAAAGTATTTTGCCAAAAATTTCTGCGTCAAGGCATCCCATGTAGTTATGCTTCCTACTGGTAGAGAGTGTAACCAACTCTTAGCCTTATCCCTGAGTGAAAAAGGGAAAAGTCTAAGTCTAATGACATCATCAGTAACACCATTATGCTTGAATGTGACAGATTTCTAGGAAGCTAGCTATATGTGTGTTAGGATCTTCTGTTGGTAAACCACCGAACTAATTTGCTTGCACCATCTGGATAATTGTAGGCTTGATTTCAAAATTATTGAATGCTACTGGCGGTTTTCTAATTCGAGAAGTTGTCTCGATGAATGTTGGTGTTGCATAGTCACGAAGGGTTTTGGTATTTGTTGCTCCTTCTCCTGGATTTGCCATCGGATTGCTTAGGATTGAAATAGATTGCTTTTGAACTCTTCAATTTATTCAACAAGTTCTCTTGATCTCATAATCAAAAGGTTGTAATTCAGTCTCCTTTAATATGGTCATACACTAACCAAAAGCCTAAAAAGAAACACAAGACACCAAAGAGAAAACAAATGTAATATGAAGACCAAATTAGTATTAAAATTACTTTGAATTAATATTAATGACAACAATCCCCAACAACAATGCCAAAAACTTGTTATGATGTGTAAATGGTTTATTAAAAAGTGCAAGTATACATTGTCGTAAACAAGTAATATAGAAGTGAGTAAAGAGTTGTTCCCTCGAGGATTGATCACTAAGTACCAAAATTGGTAATTTTAATTCTATTTAGTCGATCGATTAGTTAGTGATTAAGATTACAAAATAAAAATGATTAAATATGAATGCAATTGATATGAAACAAATATGAGGAAAAGCCCTAAGGATTATATTTCACTTAGAAAATTTTGGATTGAATCACCTATCTATTCTAGTCTAATTTATTTCACATGATTGATAGTCAAGCTTCTGTAATTTAATTACAAGCCTCTTCCAAGGTCAAGAAATTATATAATTAATTGTTAATCCAATATATCCCTATATGAATTAAAACAATTAATCATTCATTAAGATCTATGGAACTCATTAAGACTACATAACCCATATAAATATATTCCTATTTTATATGCAAGTTATGATTTTAATTATAGGATCTACACACATGCATCTCCTTCCGGTCTCAACATGCATATTGAAATCATTTATAAGATGGCCAGTCAATTGAAAGAATTAAGAATAATAATTAAAACTCAATCATGAAGGAAAAATTAGAACTATATTTAATAAGTTAAGATTCAATCAATCATTAGTAAGCTATGTCATCACCCTAGAAAAATGGAAATTTCGCTCATGATGAAATTAAAAACAAAATCAAAATAAATTGAAAACTTCATGAACAATGCAGAAAACTTGATCATTAAATTCTAAAACATAAAGATACAGCTACAAGATATATGAAAATGGAAAAATCTAGCCTTCCATATAGGAGCTAAAACCTTCCATATAGGTGGCGACTTATATCATCTATAAAGGAGGACTACATAAACCTTCCATGAAGGAGGTATGTAAGAATAAGAAAATGCATGAAATTAAACTCTAAGATGGTGTGTCTCCTTATGTCTTCCACTCCTCTATTTATAGATGAATGGGGTGCAAAAATTTCCACTTGTTAGGTAAGAATCTTGACTATAAGCCACCAATGTTGACCTTATGACCACCTTACTCCTTGATTGCAGCCAACTTTTGACAATTAAAATGGTAGAATCTCACTTTTTTTTTCTTCATGAAAGTTGTAGCTATGGATCTTAGCTTAAAAACTCATATGAGAGCTCCTTATTTCAACATTTGTAGCTCCAGTTATAGCCAAATTAGTGGACAAAGGTTAGACTTAGACAAATTCATGTGCTCAACTTTTAAGCAAAATTCGAAGCTCTTAAAGGAAGAAATGGGTTTTAGCCTCAACATAAAAGTTGTAGGAATTTTTCTTAGCTTTCCATCTATATAAAGAACGTCCCAATCAAACATCTAGAGCTCCAAATATTGTCTAAAAACTAAAACAAGGTTAAAATTTAGTATTTTTAATGAATTCTATTTTATGTCAAAATCATTATTTATTTATCAATTACACCCAAATTCATTACATTAAGCTCAAATATCATCCAAAAAATCTTCATATAAGGGAAAGTAATTGTGCAAATATTTTACTTATCAATAGGGATGTGAGAGTTTGTTCAGCTTCTTTACGGAGATTCAATGTGCACATTAAAATGCAATCCTCTCTAGTAATGATGATCTTGATGGTGGAATGATGTTTCACTGGTACTCCCCAGCCGACATCATTCAATTCATTTGGACTGGAACATTCATTAAATGCAGCACGTTAAGATAGTGATATCTTGGTAACTGACAATTCCAATTCTCAATGGTTTACTTCAATCTTCGCCATTTATATCATCAATGGAATTGTCAAGTTATTCTGCCGCTGGCTCAGGAGTTAAAGTTAAGGCTTAAAGCAACAGAGTGATGGAGCCAAATGTTACTCTGAGAAACATTCGATGCGGTAAGTTTTCGTCTACTATCACTCTGAAGGTGGATCGAAAGTATAATTGTATGTAGGTGTAGTATTCAGGAAATTTTGATCTTTCGGTTATTGAACACCAATCATTTGATGTTATTTTCATATTCTTAAGTATTGTAGGTAAAGTAATGGTAAAGTTTATACCGTTCCACGTCTTCTATGTCAAAGTAACAATTTTTAGTTGGATATGTATTTCAAAATAATATGATACTGTTGGAAATTATACCCTAGGGGTCAATCATTGTACTTTGAACATTGTTATTCAATGAATTTCTCCATTTTGTTATCATATTATTTGCATGTTCACTGTGGTAACTATATCTTTTGATAAATCATAATGATTTTCTTAATTGTCTCTAGTCGGTCATATATGCGAGAGCAAAGATGAAATAAAACCAGTATGACTTTGATAAGGTATGGAGATACGAATTAAGGTCCTAGATGTCAAACCCCTTAATATTCTGATATTCGCTATATAATAAATGTGTCGTTCAGATGGCAAACAGAAATAGTGAAACTATACTGATAATAAGTACTTACTGATAATACAGAAAATCCTCATATAGGTTGAAAATATATACAGAGTACAAAAGAAATAAATTCCACAACTAAAGATAATCAGATGTAACTCCCAACTATGACTGGACCTTCCTCTGCCAGTAATTACGGTTTTGCCCTTAGAGCCGTTGTCCTTTGCTGGAATATTTTTAGATGTTGAAAAAGGGTGAGATTCGAATGAATCTCAGTAGTAATATACAATCAGTCATATAAAATGAGATAAATAAATATGCAATGCACCATGATATGTAAAATGCTAACTCATGTTGTATGCATACTGTCCAAGGCCAAACGACTGTTTGCAACCCCGGCTAAACTCGTGTCCATGGTCAAACGATATGTTTAGACCCTGGCTTATTCGCGTGTTGTGCCACAGGCACTGTCATGTTACAGAAAATGGAATACACAACATATAAATAATCACATAGTGCATGAAAGAAAGAATTACTACCTGGGTCTTTTTCCAGTCCAACTGTTTATCCAAAACTTTTTCTTCGGCTCGGGCTTTTACCAGTTCCTATGAATTAAAATTAACAAGTAATTGGTTATTACTTGTATTACTACTATCTTTAATCATAATCTGCTGATTATCTCAGTTTCAGTGGCTTATACACTATATAATTTTCCATAGTGCAATTTTACTATTCTTCAACAAATTGGCAGATTTTTCAGTTAACTTTGAAAAATCATAACTAATTCTACAAAACTCGAAATTGACTGGATCCAAAGTCTATATGAAGCTATTGAAATATATTTTCATGGAAAAATATCAAAATCTACCCAGATTTATCATATTACTCCCAGAATTTCCCGAAATACCCCTATTCCAGATTAGTCTCCAGAAACATAGCATGACTTTAAAAATCTATATCTCCTAATATACTTGTCCAAAAATTATGTTCTACCCGTAAAATTAAAGCTATGGATGTCTACTTCAAATCTGGAAAGTTTCATAATTTTTTGGCAAGGTTTGATGTTCCAAACGTTCGATACAAACAAACTGTTTTCCAGAAACATAGTTTGAGAGCAACTGACTTCAAAAATTCATATCTCTTAGTATACTAATTCAATTAACACAAACTATATACCAAATTAAAGATAAGACTATGAACTTAAATTCTGGAAATTTTCATGGTCATTGGAAAATATTACATAATTCAAAAACACCACGAAATCAACCACTAAATTCTGGACGTTCAGGATTGCACTTGTTTCTAAACCCATCTTTCAAAAATCATAACTCTCTCTACCGATATACAAATGATGCATTCTACCACTAATTTTAAAGCCTGTTATGTATACTATCGCCCTGTAAAGTTTCGTAAATAATGGATGTGATTTGGTTGGTCATAAAGCCACACGAAATGGACTGACTCTGATGAACATCAGTTTTGGACAGTCTAAATTTAAAAATTGATAACTTGTTCGTTTTGACACCAAATTGAGCTCTTCTTGATTCTATGTCATACTACACATCCTAAAATTTCCATATCAAAAATAACCAGATGAAAAATCCATCTGTAACCGCCGTTTGAGCTTCTGAAAGTTTCTGATAAAAACTCTGTTTTCCGGCGACCAAAACAGAGTTGATAAAACTGATATGTAGCCATGCTTTTGGACTCAAATCTCAAAGATTTTGACTCTACATACTCCTAAACATGTTCCTAGGGTTTAGGGATGTGATTTCAGAATCAAAAACATCACAAATATCACCCAAAATCGTCACAAAATCACTGGTTTCGGTGACAGCAACTTTCCGACAAATTTTCTGAATTCCAGCAGAAGAACAACCCCAAAAAGCTACTGAAAACAGCCTCAAATCTACTGGGAAAGGAAGATAAGGATATATGAAACTCGCCTATGTTAGCTTATGGTGCTGCATGTGAGTTTTGAAGCTTCTTCTTTCTTCCACCGATCAACTCTCTCACTCACATCTCTCTCTTTGTTCTGCTGTGTTTTCTTTTTTTTTTTGTTCTCTGTTCTGTTTTGTCTTTCTTTTCGTTTTTCTCCATATGATAGATGATAGATGAAGATGAAGAGATAAAGAAGTGGGCAGTTTGATAATGTATATGTGGAACACGTTGCATGCTTGGTCAAATGGGAAGAGAAGGAGTAGGTGTAAGTGTGTGTGTGGTGCAAGTGTGTTGTGTTGATAGCATGAAGTTATGGGCTGTACGTGTGCTTGTGTGCTGTAGTATGTGTTGGCCAAATGAAAGAAAAGATGAGGAGTATGTGTTGTGTGCTGTAAGTGTGGGTGTGTGTGTTTTTATACACATATAGGTATATTTTTATCCTATTAATTACACACACTATGTCCTAATTTTTCCCTTTGTCAAATTTAAGTTTCCTTAAATTTTGTAGGTTCCATAAATTGGCTTACTATCTAATTTCCATAATTTAATCCTTGTATTAAATTTTTGGGATGTTACACTAGACACTTATAAGAGTACAAGGTGTTGGACCGATCCGCTATAAGAAAGTGCATGAATCAAGTCATAAGCTTATCTTATGTATAACTACGTCACTATACCCTTTTACCTAAGATCATCATGGATTCTTACATGAGAGTCGTTAAGCTTTGACCTAGTCAAAAGTCACCTTTGACTGGGTGATGATAAAGCTATGTTCTGGCTTGGTGGTTTTCATACAGAGGAATGTGAATGGTCAAGATGGAATTTATCCCTCACATTAGTAGAAAGATATTACTGAGCCCCTTGATGAGTGAGTCTGACAAATGTATGGTCATACTATGATGGAAAGAAGTTTCTATTTCTATAGTCAAACTACTCAGAGATCAAGTAATGGTCAGGAATAGAAGGATGACATTCTCCATGCCTCATCCTTGAATGAACTATCATGTGACAAAAGGGACGTGATATGGTTGTATGACAAGTTGTATTAGTTTATCGATCCTCATATGAATTGGGTAGTCGTAATCTGGTTACGACCTATGGGTTAGTATAGTAATTGGCACACTGCCAACTTCATATGGGCCTACAGGTTAGCACACAAAAATAACTCAACACGAGCTATAATATCCAAATTCATTGAATCTAAGATGTGTCTAGATTCAATGAATGTAATGATTAATCTATGGTAGACAAATTCACACACACACATATGATAATATTATGATATTATGTTAGTTTTAAATTTAGTTTTATCTGATAAATTAAATTTAATAACTAACATGATAAAGATATAATATCTCAGATTTAATTTATAAAGATAAATTAAATCTATTTCAATTGGTTCTTTATTCAGATTAAATAAATAGGTTAAATTAAAACTGTTGGACAGATTTAATTAAACCATATTTATTTAATTTCCTTATCGAAGCAATTTAGTGTTAATTGATATGAAATATATTTCAAAATTAATTAAGATTAATTTTAAAAATCCAATATCGATCATAAAATATAAAACCCTGACTAATTATTTAAGTGAGAGTTAGGTTTTTCTATGGATGATAAAAAAGAGATAGAGAGCCTTGAGGGGGGAAAAACTCTAGAGGGACATTTGTGGCGCTAGCACATTGCCTTTGTTAGATTCCTAATTGTATGGATATCGGTAGAGGAAGCAGATCTAAGTTGTTAGCTCTTTGAGATTGAAAAGAAAGACCGAGAAGCATAAGAAAAGTACGTTATTCTACTACTCGATTTAAACGCCGTTAACAGATCCGCAATAGGGATTGAATACTTTTTTGAATTTTAATTTCGTTGTGCCTACCAATCTTAATAGATACTACTTTAGTTGACGAGCGAGAAGCACATTTGACACTTTGCTTTTAGGAGTGTTGAAGGAGGGGTTCATAATATATCTGGGTTTAGAGTATATCGGAATGGACTTGGTCTCCATCAGAAGTATCATCTTGCTTTTGTATCGACGATTCAAGTAGTTGAGGCTATTGATGACCTCAACCTTCCCTGTTTTTGCTTTGATATGAAGTGGGTTTCAAAGGTTGCAGCGGGCCTTGATGAGGACTCTCGGTTTTATGGAGAGTGGTTCGATCAAGTGGTGTACTTTCCTAGAATTTGGTTAAATGCATGACTGCTGTGATGGTATAATTTAGTTATTTTGGGTTTTTTATTATTATTATTATTATGTTGTTCCTACAAATTTGGTTGATTTCATTCTTCCTTCAATGGCATGTTGTAAATATTAGTGGTTTCTTGAAGTCATGGACATTGGTTAACCCTGCATCAGTTCTTGGAGCATTTAGGAAGGAGCTAACTATTGCGCTTTCAGATGCAGGGACAGAAGATGGTAGGTATAGAATAAGCTTAACTTGTCGTTACTCTAGACAACCAGACTTTATGTGTTGTTGTAGTGATGTATCTGAGATATATGGTGATAGTGAATCCCCGAGGTTAGCATCGTCCTACTGGATGAGTGTGCTGGTACAACATTAGCCAAAATAGAGACACTTGAAGTGAAAGCTGTTGAATTTGTGATTGTTCAGGATGCTGTTCAAGGACATGGGTAAATATCAATCAAGTGTTGTAATAGATTAATTGGATTGAATAAAGGCGGATGGTTTGAATTAATTAATATACATACAATCATGATGTGTGTTGTTTCTTATGCAGATGGTCCCCTAATTTGCTCATATTGGGATGCTACCAAAGTTATGTTTGATGCCGATTTTAAGTGATGCGGAGCACATATGATTTCGTAATTGATCAGTTTTATTGTGGTTCGTGACAATGGCTGTAATGTTGGCTTATGGTTTGAAAAATTTTAATGCATGATAGTATGAGTAATCGAAAAACAACGGCGTCGGTATACAGAAGATATTAAATTACCAGATAGTTTTGCAAAGGCTTAATTAGTTATGGTAGGAGCTTGCTAAGGTCATGTAATTTCTTGTATTGAATCTGACTCGTGATGAGTAATGAGAAACATTGCTTATGTTGTTGGCATATGTGTTGGAAACTGTAATGCACGAAGGAACAATTAGATGTAGGCGTTAGTAGTTTGGTAGTCAAATTGGTTTGAAGAGAGCGATGTAAGGGAAGGGAAATGGTAATGGGAAAGTTAATGCTCGTTTTCTATAATATCAATATAAACTCCTTTTTTTTTTTCCTGTGAGCATAATATCAATATAAACCCCTTTTTTCGGCAAGCATAATATCAATCTAAACTCCTTATTACATTACCAGCAGAGTTACATCCTTCTATCTAAATCTCCTTTATCATGAGTTACTCCACCTTTCCCAGATGATTCTCACTTCAGAGATTTGGCTTTGTTCCAAACTATTTGTCACTTTGCCTATAAAAAATAATAATTGTCACTATCTTCTTAAAAAAAACATTCATTATTCAAATTAACCTTTCAATAAATGTTAATTATCTATTTCTATAAATGAATGTGAGGTGTTTATTGATGAAGAGTTATTTATAATAAATAGTCTTATTTATTAGCTTTCTCAATCAGTATGTGTGACTCTAAAATGACAGGGATTTTGGAATGGAGGGAGTAATAAAGTGTTCTACAAGTTTTCTCACTGCAGCTTCAAGTCAGATCACTAACCCATTAAAACACAAATTTCTTGATATAAACAAGAGGACAATTAAAACTGTGTATGGGCATAGATGATAGTGAAAGATTGGAATCTGGAATAGTGACCTCACGAGTAACGAAGTGATAAAACATCTGAATTGGCAAGGAATATCTTCACATTTCTGAATTGGAAATCTCAGTACAATGGAATCTCATCCATTTCTAGAAATCTAGTTTACATGCAATTTAAAACTAGTAATAGCTTGTTTGGGATCATTTTTTGGATCTCAAAAGTGCTTATTTACATAAATCGAGACAAAACTCATCTCACATACTTATCTCGTATACCATAAATCACAATTGAAAAGCTGATTTTAAAGACTCCAATCACTATTCCAACCAAGCAGTAAAACAATCAGAGAAGTTGGGATAAAATATTTTAATTAATATTTTTACTCCTTATTCTTCCACCTTCTCTTTATTAAAACTTTATAACCTCATTTTTCTAGTTCTTTTAAATTGAACTCATTAGCTTTCCCTCCCCTCATACCAAATAGACCCTTGAACAAGAACATCTACATAAGCTTCTCACTGCCTTGCAAGTAACATTTATATGCTCATTTATTATAAGTTAGATTAATCAACTTTTTGTGAATCAACTTACATCCCAAAAAGAAAGCAATTTGAGTAACAAGGAAGCAACAGCACAGTATCTTCCACCACTATTGGCTGCCTGAATGGATTCAATTGAACCTACATGACATAACAGTTCAATGCTTCGGTTTATATCAGATAAATGGTTAAGAAATGTGAAAATCTAGATAATTATCAAAAGAAATACAACTTTCAAAACAAGATGACAAGCTTACAGGCAATCCAAGAGAGCGGCCAGTTACAGACTCAATACAACGTGCTGCAAGATGACATGCTTCCTCACAATAGTCAGTGAAAACAATCGGGATGTTCTTCTTTTCCATTAGCTCCTGAAATTTTCATCATGCAAAAACGAACAAAAATAATGAAAATACAGGCAAAAAGTACCCGGCATCTCAAAGACTTAGTATTACTATGTTTAATTTAATAAAAAGGTAGTAGTTCACAAATTCAAAGCAACAGCAAAATATAAAAAAGGGCGTACAATACTGGGTAACCAACTAGTATAAGCTGCAATGCCAGCATTTGGGGCTATGACTAGATGTGGGAAGGAATCCCTATCCTGTTAGGGGAACAAAATTTAAGATTAAATCGCTGAATTGAAGAATCAGACATTTATAGTTAACTGAAAACAATGATAATTTGAATGTTGACGATCAGAAAATTAAATACCTTGACCATATCACCATATCGATCATGATAGAATCCTTGCCGAAGCTGCAATGTCACTGCCGAAGTGGTGTCAGATTGGGTTTTCAAGATCACATCATCACCTGATAATTTGCATGAACACTCATCGCTATCGCAGCAAGCATACTGAGAAATACTGATCTTCTCTCCATCCCTGTTCACTGGGAAACAAGAAATATACGCATCTAGAGCAAGCTGTGACCATGATTAGGACAGAACATGAATCACAAGAACTTCAATGGACCTGTGTGGAGGAATTGCAGGCCCAACAAGTTCTACATGAATACGTACACCAGGGAAGAGTGCCTGTAATTCCCCAAACACCGCAAGTTGTAGAAGCTCTTTCTCAGGTCCTTTTAGAGACAACGTCATGAGCTATAAGTTAAAAGCTGAGGGATCATATAAATTACTAATGTCTAAGGGAGATGAAGATGCAAAGCCTAATGATTCATAAAAGTATATGTTTCACTACCACTAAAATGACATAACAGATAAAAATGAGGAAACAGAACATTTTGTAAATTCACAGAAAGCATAAGAAAGGACCCTCTGAGCCAAAAAAAAAGGGAAAAAAGAATCCAAATCAAATTAAAATAATTAAGAGAGATTTTTTTTTTTGGGCTACATAATTCAGAGATAATTTGAAAGCAATAGTTTACCAAGGTAATGTATGTACAACTTATCACTGATTTCAGGATTCAGGATCTTGATTCCAACGAGTTGCAAAGCATGATATACTGTAAGTGGCTGAAAAAGAAAACACCGGAAAATAAATAGATAAATAATCATCAGAACAATCTCTGTTCAAACATGTGTATGCTTTATGTAGTATCATATGAAGAACCTTTAGTGGATGTTTCCTTTAGATCCAAGTAAATGTTAAGTATATTGAACTTTCGCCCCTTTGTTCCAACTTTTGAATATATATATATATATATATATATATATATATATATATATATATTGTCTAATTCAAATTCCCTTCCTAGACTACCAGTGCACAGTTATGTAAAACAGAAAAGAAACCTTGCAGACAAACAAATGGCCAAGAATTGTGTTGACTTTGATGAGAACATATAGTAGCTAGTAAGACAAGTTTATGCAAGCCATTGAAATGTAGATAAAGATAAAGTAATTGCTAAAGCTCATGAGATGATCATACCCAGTGAAGAAGTAAAGCAACAGGTGAGTCTAGTGGAATACACCTCCACTTATAGTAATCTTCCCAACTATGCAACTCCTCTGATATAGGAGATTCAGGCCCTGGTCATTCATATGTTAAATTCACTCACCTAAAGGAGGATGAGAAGGAGAAGACAAACAAAGTTTTTAAGCATAAAATTACCAGAGCATGGGCAGAAATAACTTGAGAGATCCCAGCCTTTGTTTAATCTACAGAAATTAATGTTTTTTACAATGAACGTTTGTCTAAACTAGTAGACTAATGGGAAAATGTTATCTTCAAGATCACAAAAGGTGAAGCCTTTTTTTTTTTTTTTTATTCTTTATCTAAAAGCTGAATTCCAATACTCATACATAAATAAAAGGAGGAATTTAGTTGAGTGGCAGAATTGAACAACGGAGGACATGAGAGGAAACCCTAACTGATCAAAGGCAGCACGTGATGCTCCACAATGGCATTCGTGCATCCACATTCCCACTCGATGAAGGTGCCTCTTGGCCAAAAATGAACACCTAGTCTCATGTTTTTCACAAATCTGATAGAATTATAAGAGCGATAAGTAAGCAAGAACATAGACATGCATATATTAAAAGGATACAGACCATTATCAACCACAAGCAGATCATCAATTACCTGATATGTAGCCTCTTCAGAGAATGTGAAAGGAAATTCATTCAATACATCCAGATTCTTCATCTGTTTTTCTAACCGTTCACACTCTTGTTTATGATGACTCCAGTGTGCAATCTAAGCACAAAAAAGGAAGAAATTATGAATATCTAACAAAGAATATCAACATTTAAAAGAAAATATCTGCTACTAGCATCCAGTATAAATAAATTCTGAATATCAGAAATTGGTTCAAGTCTATTTAGTTGTTTTTGAAAAGTGAAGTTGTAGTACGGAGTACATCTCCTCACCATATTACCCATACAATCTCATAAGACAATAAGGAAAGAACATTACTCCCTGATGAAGATAAAATGAATTCTTTAAACTCAAAATTCATTATTACCAGATCATGAAGTACATTAAAGACCTAACCCAAATCAAATTCCAACTCATTTTCGTTTGAAGCAAAAAAAAAAAAAATTAAGAAAATCAAGCAACAAGGAGTTCGAAAGCGAGAAGCATTTTGGATTTAAAGAAAAACCAAAAAAGTATTAGAAGAACAATCAAGTGAAAAGAAAGAGGCTTGTGAGGGAGAACAGTTTAAAAAAAAGTGAGAGAAAAACCTGGTGAGCAATCGAGCAATAAGAAACAGCTTCACAGCGAGCACAGCGTCTCATGGCGGGGCCAGCGCACGGAGTTCGCCTCCCCTTCGCCGCGCACTCCATCGTTTGCAACGCAGCTCGGTCGGCAACGGCGAGCCTTCTTCCATTTCTCGGTGTTCATTGGGCTCTTAGTCTGATGGGCCTAATATAGACCTGAAGCCCAAGAACAAGCCCAAGCCGGCTTTCTTCTTTCTCATTTTTTGAAACAAGATCAAGAGATACTTTTTTTTTTTAATGTATATTTGGATTAGTTTTAAAAAAATGGTTTTTACGATTTACTATATAAATATGTAAAAGAAGTTTCATCAAAATTTACAAAAAAAAAAATTTGAAATTTCTACTCACATCTCACAATTGGTACAACGAACTACTTCAATGTCAAAAAAAAATTTTCAACCAAAGAAATGATTGATTTTTTGTCATTAAAAAAAATGTGTTAGATTTTTCAAGATGCTCTCATCATGTTAGAATTTAACAGAAAAAAATTATGAATTTAATCATGTAATTAAGATATGAGATATTACATTAGACACCCAATATCACCTATTCAAAACAATAGTTACTATGAGTTAATTGCATAAAATCAGAATGACATTAAAATTTAAAATATATGTTAATTACCTTCAACAAAACACACATGAAAAAAAATTACAACAAATAATAGGTTTTAGGCACTTTTTGTCCTTAAACCATTCTCATTGGAGAACGTAGTAGTGAGTATCATTAACTATCAATAGGGGTATAAACAGGTTAGGTCAGGTAAGGCTTGTGTCTTAACAGGACTGGCCTGTTAAGGCACTGGATGGCTTGAACCTGGCATGTGGCCTATAACAGGCCTTTTTTTCGGCCTAAGCCTGACCTATGGGCTGTGGCCTGTTAAGGAGGCCTGTAATTAAAAAAAATTAAACAGGTTACAGGCTTTACAACATGTCTGCTTCAAACAGGCCGAAAACAGGCATATTTCAAACAGGCCAAAAGCAAGCCCAAATACATAAATTAATGATCCAAATACATAAATTAATGATTCACTTGAGATGAGATTTGAGAATGGGAATTATATGATTTAGGGTTAGGATGTGAGGTGTGTAGAATTTTTTTTTTTTTAAATACTTTACAGGCTCAGACCGGCCTAACAAGCCTGTCAGTAAGCCTAAGTCTAACCTTTTTAAAAACTAGGTTTTGAAGTAGACCTGAGCCTAACCTTTTAATCTGACAAGTCAAACCTGATTATGTCAAAAACAGGCCAAAATACAGACCCCTAATAGACCACCTGTTTACACCCCTAACCATCAAGGGGTTGTAATGTTACTCTCAAACTTTAAAAAGTGTTACAATATTGTTAATGCCGTTAAAAAGGTGCAAATGTTCGTCATCGTGTGATGTGGGGCCCACATGCATATTAAGGGTGCACAACAAACTAAGAAACCCTCCCGCCTGAACACGGCATGGTCTGAAAAATGAGCCTGAAGCAATACTGGGCGAGATTGGATTCAAACGGATCACTGGGTTGGACTGTCCTTCAAGTTGTGTATTCAGACTGGTTAGTCTGGCCCAATCCAATCTTAATTATTCCCTCCAGTCTTTAGTAAAAGACTCATTTAAAGAGTTGATCTCTATTTTAAATATAAGATTTATTTTTTATATTTATTAATTTTTTTTAATTTATCCTTATTGATGCATCGTCAACAATAATTAAGGAAGAGAGAGAATGAGGGAATTAAGAAAGATGAGTAGAGTGTTTTAAAAAATATATATGTTATATTAACTAACTTTCTTAATTTAATCAAATTATGTAGATAAGTCAGAGTATATATTTATATTTATTTAATATTTAATTTTAATAAAACTTCAAATATAGCAAACCGTAGAGAACCTTTGAATCAAGTACTGTAAAATTATATTTTTATTATACATATTATAAATTTCTTATTTTCCTTTCTTTCCTTTATTCTTAAATTAGAATCAACCAATGTTTAATTTTGACCAGTGGTCTCGTGTTAGAGCACTGGATGTACAGCTGCAATAATTATTTGGAGGTAGCGAAATTCCTCTATTATGGGCTTACATTCCCACGAACAGGACTAGTTGTTTATTAATAGCGTCAAATACCAGTGAGTTAATTAAAATATTAACACTTATCTAATTCAAGCAATGAATTATTTTATCCTCGAAGCTTCGCTCTAATTTTTATTGTTGTTGAATGAGCATATTAAAATTATTGAAGGTTATTTTTTAAGTAATAATAAAATTCTTTGCATCAACTATGAAGTAGTGATGCATGGTTGATATTTGGAAGCTGTTAGCTTGTGTGTGGCATAGCCCTCCGTCCACCATTTGTTTTTCTTTTTTCAATAATTCACAAGAAGACTGTTAAGACCAGTCTAGTAACCCAGTAGACCAAGCCCAACCTGGTCTCGGTCTAAGGGCAAGAAAAGTCCGAACTGATCCTCTGACCAAAAAAGTCCAGCTTGACCTTTCTTCAAGCCAATGCTAAGCCCGGTCAAGTCCAGTTTTTATATAGCCCTATATTGTTTTTAACAAACATTTTCTAGAGATGGCATTGCATTTTTTTCAAGTTGAAAGCTACATTACACAACTTAATAGTTTATGATACTTATTGCTCCTATAAAGAATAGTTTGAGGATAAAAATGTCCTTTAACCCATAACTAAAAAATACAATAAAATCAACAGGATAAATAAAAAATTATCATTTATAAAGGAGGATTTAACCTGAGGTGAGAGAGAGACCCTAATGCCTAGTATGTAGCATCTTTTAGGGGGATCAAAGTCAAGGATAGAATTGCGTGTCACTTAAAGGAATTGGGCTCATCACATTTAAGCCAGCAGATTGGTTTAGTGGCGGACCCAAAAGAGGAAAACATTGCTGGACTCTATTTCTACCCAAGGAAGAACGTGAAGAGGACCAAGATTTTAATGACTCCATCAGAAATATTATTTGGGGACCATGAAATGACATTATATTAGCGAAACAAACTTTAAGAAGTGGGAAAGTACAGAGACAGAGACTTTAAAATCTCTGGAGAATTCTGTATGGGATGAAGATGATCCTCTTACACAGTAAGTGGCCTCTCTCTTTGTTCCTATTTATTTTATCCATTCTTGCTCAAGGTAAATTGATATGGTCAATTGTTAAAATGGGGAGACAAAAATATAAGATTTTTTACGACTCGAGTATGATAAGAAGGAAAGGACAAAAAATTGAAGCCCTCTAAGATTATTTTGACAATTGGGTTACGGATTAGGGTGACTTGAGAGATATGGCAGGTAATTGCTTCCATAGTTTGTACACTAAGGACAATAGTGATTGATATACACATAACCCACAAGGAGGTGAATGAGATCAAAATTAAAAATGTAGCTTTCTTAATGGGTGCTTTCAAAGCCCTAAGCCCATGCGGTTTAAAGGCCTATTTCTTTCAGACTTAGTTTTCTAATTGATGCTTGGAAAAATATGGGAAGTTAATCATATTCATAGTTTTCTTATTCCTAAAGTAGACAGTCCCATGAATTCAAAAGATTTTGGACATATTTCCTTGTGTAATGTCATCTTCAAAATCATTATAAAGATTTTTTTTTTTTTTGACGAAAATCATTGCAAAGATTATTGATACTAGATTGAAGGGAGAAACGGACTATTTGATTTGGTCGAAGTAATGCAGCTTCTTAGTAGGAAGATTGGGTAGTAATAATGTGATGAGGGCTCACGAGGCTATTCACACTTTGAGAAATAAGAAAGGGACAAAAGGTTATGTGGCATTGAAAGTTGATAGATATAGATAAGGCATATGACTAATTAGATTGAAATTTATTACGTGAGACTCTAATTAGTTTAGGGATGATAGAATATATGGTGAATCTTATTTTGATATGTACTTCCTCAACCTGCATGAAAGTTTTATGGAATGGAAAGAATCGCATACTTTTCATCCAGCGCATAGAGTTAGACAATGAAATCCTTTAAGTCTTTATTTATTTATTTCGTATATGGAAAGACTTGGCTATATGATACGTTAGGAAGTCAATGAGGGAAAATGGAAATGCCTTAAACTAATTAGCAAAGGACCAATCATTTCTCAATTCTCACCCATTCTTTGCATATGATCTTCCCTTATTTGGGGGAAGCATTCCATGAATAAGTGATGCCAAAGAGAGATGTCATTAAAACCTTATGTGATGCATTGGGACATACAATTATTCTTGCTAAATCAAAAGTATTTTTTCTGAAAAATGTCAATTTTAATATAGCCAGTGAACTAAGTGACTGTGTTGGATTAGCGGTAAAAGCTATTTTTCCAATGTAATTTACAGTATACGAAATAAATTTATGAAAGAAATTTTATCTCGACTTATGTAAATAGACTTTTCCACTGTCAATTCAAACATGCCCTAAATCAATATTTAGGGATTGGTATAACCACTCTTAGAAAATATGTTGGTTTGCCCCAAATTCATAATCGAGTGACTAAAGCAACCTTTATTCCTATCATTCAAAAGATGAAAAAAAAATTGACAAAATGGAAGGGCAAATTCTTTACTATGGCTAGGAGAATTGTTCTAATTAATTTTGTATTGTCAGCTTTACCAAGCTATCATATACTACAAGTCACCCTCTACCTCAGGGTGTTTTGAAAGAGACTGAGAAAGCCAACACAAACATTACGTGGAATCATAGGCAATAGAGGAAAAATGCATTTAATTGCATGGGGTAAAGTCAAGTAAGACAAGATTATTTTCCCTTTCGAATGGTCTTCAAAGATGCCAAAATGTTTGTTTCAATAGCATCATCGCTTACACTGGCTCTTTAGAAGTTTTTCAATTTAAAAATAAAAAGGTGTGTATTGAATCATATGTTGAAAGCAGAGATTAATAGTGAGAAGCATAATTTACTTGGGCTATGTTTGAGATATCTAGTATGTTTGGATAGCTTCTATAAGTACTTTTTAATCATGATTTACAGAATACGAAGTAGTTTTTATGACTTATGAGATAAATATGTTGAGAAATTTTATTTCGATTTAAATAAATCAAGTTTATAGATAAATATAAATTTAACCAAACTCGTTTGGCCATCCAATCGTACAACTAGTGGGAAAACATGTGTTACTGCCAAACGTTGGTGTTTGGATTCACGAAGGAGTAATTTGGCTTTTGATGGAAAATCCACATTGAAGCAAAAGTCAAAATTTATTGCTTTTATGTGTCAGCGTAGAAAGAGGTGACCACGTAATTAGAGGAAAGAGAATGGGCTTGAGGTGAGTCTTACCTTATTTTAAATGAAAAAAATAAAAAAAAATCCATTTATAAATTTTAGAAAAAATTGAGGAAAAAAGCCTGCATTAGAAATTTAGTGAGAAGAACATGATAAATTTTTATGTACATAAAGTAAACTCTATAAATTTTGTACGCATAAAGTATTAATGTACTTCTACAAATACATGTCATTGAGTTTATATTGTTTTAAGGATTCATTTATAAAAAATGATTCCTTTTAGAAAAAAAAAATTAAATTAGGGTTCCATTTTTTACTTTATAAATTATAATTTCAATTATGCACTTTTATGTTAAAATGGTATTAAAAAATATTTTACACATTTGGATTGATAATGATACAAAACACGTATATTAAGATAACATTTTATGAAAATATATAAATGAGTTAAGTTTTAAGAGCTTAGCAACATTAAGATAAGTTTTATACAGCTGTAAAAATATTTTTTAGATTATCTGTTAATGAGACAATCACAATAACATGTCCTTTTGTATATGAGTAATATAGAACCAATTTTATTGGCAATATTCACTTATTGTAAATTCACACGTAAATTGACTGAATGGAATATCTTTTTTTTTTTTTTTGCCATAGTCTGAATGAGTGAATGGAATATCAACATGAAAATTAATATAATTAAATACACAAAAAATAATATATATTAAAATTTAACAACTATGAGTTGCACGACTTATTCTCAAGATTTTCGAAAACACATTCCAGATGGAGCCCACTTATCACATAAAAAATATATTTGACAATAGAATATGTCAAATTAAATATTTTGAAAAACAAACATTGCGTGAAACGACGACACTTGTACAGCCGACAAATTAATAGGACATATATCCTTTAGTAAAACGACATGAGGATGGACCAAGCACATAGAAGCTTAAGTTGACCTGAAATGGTCAAACCTGCACGACACTTGATGGCTAAGGAATGGACATAAATAACCTTTTATTTTTTTGTAATTGTCAAAACATAGATAAGTATATGCTTGTTCGAATTAGCAATTAGAGTCTTTAAAAACAGCTTTTCAATCATTATTTACGGTATACGAGGTAAATATGTGAGAAGATTATTATTTCAACTTATGTGCATTAACACTTTCAAACTTCCTAATCACTCAACCAAACACACAAATCCAACAATGGTGAGGTCACTTTTGGTTTTTGTCATGATACTTTTTGTTAAAAATAATTCAGTTAATCAATACTGAAAATGTATAAGATGTTTATTAAATTTGCGTAACTCTATTGTTAAAAAGCACTTACCGCTTAAAATACTAATCTCACTTGGAAATCTTCCAATTTTAAATGCCTTTAATTTCTTAGAAATACTCCTCCAGTCCTTGATGTTATATCTAATTGAGGAGTTGATGTTGATATTAAATGTAAGAGCTATTTCATAAGTTTATCATTTTTTTTCTTAATTTAACCATGTTGATATTATCTTAATAATAATCAAATAGGAGAATGAGAGAAGTAATTAAAAAAAGACGATTAAAATGTTTTAGGAAAAACCTATCATAATAATAAACTTAACTAGCATTCTTTAATTTATTTAAATTAGTTAATTAGGTGTTATACTAAGGACTAGACAAGAGGAGTACCATTTTTGCCCATTTTCACTAAGTACATAAAGAGAGGATTTCTTTTGACAGTGTTAATCAAGGTTGAAGAAGGAGACTTTCTTTAATTGTAAAACTATTTTAATAAAATAACTAACTTTCTTTAATTTTGGTGAACTAATTAAAAGTGACATGAGTTCAAGACTGAGAGAATATGTAAGAGTAGGAATGGAATTGGGAATATGGGCTGGTTCAACTCTAATAGGCCCGCAAGGTTTTAGCTTGAAACTAATATTTTTACTTTTCACTATTTCATGAAACTTGATCAGAATTAAACTATCTCAAAATTAATTAAGCCCAAAAGCTTGAACAATTTTAAATTTGACATGGTCATCACATACCAAGTCTACCTTACACACAATACAAATCCAAATTTAAAAAGACAAGATATTTCCAAAATCCAACTTAAATAATATAAATATAATCCTCTTTGTCTTCTTTTCTTTTGCCTTGCTTCATGGTACACCACATTTTCACACCCTCTCTTTCTCTAGTTTTTACTTGTTTGGGAAAAAAAAAATTATAAATGGTATGAGTGACAGTATAAGAAAAGTACTCTACCAGGAAGGTAAATGGATAAGAAAAAGGTATTGGAGGTTAGATGATGCTTATCAAAATAGAATTATTGAGGAGTGAAGTGTGGAGCAGCTGGCTGGTGAGAAGGGCCTCCTAATTTGAATGCAATACTAATAAATTGGGAATTGTCCAAATCAAAGGGTCAACCCCCATCACTCATTTTGTGGGGTCCACAAATGGTATCATAAAGGGGAAGTTCGAGGTCGTTGGCGTCCCATGTAATGTAACTCTTCGGCCATGATTGAGGATGTTTGGTTTACTTTATATTTATACATAAGTCTAATATATATAAATTAAGATAAATTTTTTTTATAAATTATAAAAATTATCTTATAAATTGTAAAAGTTAAAAGTATTTTTAGAGTTTCTAATCATTATTCTAAATATCCTTAATTCCTTTTTTACGCGTTTTGATTTGTTTGGATGATATATACGTCCGATTGTTTGGAAAATGTTAAAATTATAGTTTTAAAAATTCTTTTTTTAAATTGAGATAAAATTTTTTTTCATATACTTATCTTATAAATTATAAAATTTATTTTTTAAAAGTTAATCCAAACACACACTAATTTATGGGGTGCTTAATATAAGAAGCTGTTAATTAATTTTGAGAAATAAAAAAACTAAATAAATTACTTAATTATAATATATATTACAATATATATATCATTAGGATCAAATTATTTTAAAGAAAATAATATATAAAAATATTTTAAAATAATTTATTGAATTTTTTTAAAATCTCTAGATTAATTAATTTGTTCTTATATTAAAGATTCAAAATAATAACAACTTTACCAAGTTCCAAGCAAATTGCTTTAAACTTATCGTTCATATACTCTCATTTTTAACCTTGTAATCAGAATTAACCAAAAAAAAAAAAAGCTAACTTGTTAAATTTATCTTAAATTAAAAAATATTTTAATTTTATCCATATTAAATGATATTTTAAAAAAATACGATGAGTCACATTTAAACATTAATTATATAAGTAAAATTAGTAAATAAATAATAATTATTCTTGAATGAACTTATTTATGAATGGGGAGCATTCTTCTACAAAGCTATTTATATTTTAGACTAAAGAGAGTATCTTATAAGTCAACTCTCAATACCTCCAGGTAAAAAAAAAAAAAAAACTCTCAATAGCTCACTAAAATTAAAAAAAGGCGGTATTAACTTTGAAATAAAATATTCTTTTAACTTCACTCATATTCAAGAGCATAAAGAAAAACTATATTTAACTTTAAGTTTTCTCCTAAATATTTGAGTAACTTTACCTCACAAGAGTCAATATTTGAAAAAAGTTCATTATTAATAAAAAAGTGACTTATATAAAGGACCTAAATATTTTCTAAAAGCCATCATATATTTGATATATAAGGGAGCATTTTTAAATATTTAAATTTTTTTATATTTCTTTTTGTCTTAATTATAGGGTAAAGTTAATTAACTTGAAGTTATTAAGGAGTGCTAATTTGTGTGACTTTTTAATTTTGCCCAGAAATGGAAATAGGCTAGACTCAGGCTCGTGCCTATTGTCAAACTTATTTAGATAAACAGGCTTGGCCTATTTAATTTTTTTTAAATTTATGTCATTATATAAGTATATATAATATCATCTAAATAATTTATACTAAATAATTTGATAAATTATTTATAAATTTATCAACCCAACCTTAATTTTAAGTTTCACATTCCCATCATCGTTGTCACACACTTAAACTTGGCATTCACATCAATCATTCACCCCTATGGCCCTAACTCTCTTCTCTTCGATTATTCAAGATGACAATGCTAACTCACTCCTTTTAGCTTGATTTGTGTTGTCCACTAAAACATAATAATTGCTATGAGTTTATTTTAATGCAAATGAAATATTATAAATTTAGTAGGGGGAGTTAGTCCCCATTTATGTGGGAAAAGTAAAAGGCAAAATCCAATTTTACCCACTGTTTGTTATACTTACTCTATTTTAGAAATATCTCATTAGTCAATAAGATGATTAATTTTTCTTATCCATACTTGCTCGGACAACTATTATCATTGGTCATTATTTCTTGTCCTTACTAAGCTCTTATATTATGACAAGAACGGATTTTAGGCTTTTAAGATATAATATATGATTGTAAATAGGTTTAAAGAGTTATATATAAATTTAGAAGCATATGCTTTAAATGCTATTTAAATTTAAATGCCTATATTATAAGTATTTTTTAAACAGGTTTCAAGCTTTATCAGGCCTTTTAAGAACTTAGGCTCATGCCTAAAAAAAACATACATATAGGCTCAGGTTTTAAATTTATATTTTAGGCACATGTCTATTTAAGTAAGGCCTAGCCTAGCCTAACTTATTTCTACCTTACATACCAATTATAAATTAATGACCATATGTTCAGAAATTAAAATCATGGATGTCAATAACTTGTGTAATTAAGCAATGAAAATATTTAAAAAGAATTAAATACCATATTTTGTTATATGTTTAGGTCAAAATAAAATTTTAAAACTTTGTCCGATGATTAGAATAGAAAGGGGATGTATCGAAAAAAGAATAGAAAGGGAATTGGAGTAGTACTCGATATTAGTTGCAATAATTACGTTCCTGTCATAATCCAAAATATTCTTGTTCGTCTTCTGAATTTGACGTTTGTCATAATCATACCACAAGTTTCGTTAATTCATAAAATTTGACCTTGGTCTAAATCCGAACTTTCGTTAATTAATTGATAGATAATTGCAATAATTAAGTTCCAGATGATAACCAATTTCCAAACTAACAATGTATTTAATTTAAAAAAAAAGACACTAAAATATCATAAAAAAATTAAAAAAAATAAATCAGAACGTGAAATTTATCAAACACCAAATCAACCCCCGGGACTTGTGTATTTGAGATTATCAAATGTTGCCAAAGGACATTAGTTTCCCTTCACTTATCAAATGTTGCCAAAAGACATTAGTTTCCCTTCACTTATACTCCTTGTTCTTTTTTATAAAAATCTAAAATTTAAATTATCTTAGTTTTTTTTATAAGAGTATGATAAAAGTTGTCTGAACATTAAATAAGTTTTTTTTATTTTTACCCCTCATTAATTATATGTATTGCATTAATTAGAATGTTAGTTATACTCATATTTACTTTATTTCTCTCTCTTACTCTTATAAATTAGGGCATACTTGAAAAATAAATTTTATTTCAAACATACTTATTATTTTTAACTAAGTTTAACAATTTTTTGAAACCGCATAATTTAGTTATTGAGCTCTTATAAATAAGATCGAAGAGAGTATTATTTTAAATGTCACCTCAACACCCCTCACTAGCCCCTAGCTCGTGACCAAATGCTAGAGTTGTAGCGGCCTAACATTTTTTTTAATTTATGAAATAAAAGTAGTTTATATTGAAACTAGATTAGTTAATAGCAAAACTAAAGTCTTTGAAACTAAATATTTTCTAATAATTACTTTTGTTTCATCATTTACTATTCTAATTTTGCTATTAACTATTTTAGATGGCTGCTATCGAAGTTCCTAATACATTTTTTTTTTCCAATTTTTGGAGTAAGAGTAGTTAAAAGTGAAACTAAAGTAGTAAATATTGAAGCAAAAGTAGTTATTAGCAAATAGTTAGCAATAAAAACCCTCTTCACTACTCTGGTTTGCTATTTATTACTTTAGTTTCAATTCACTTTTCCTTACTCTTATTTAATAAATTCAAAAAAATGTATTAAGAACTTTGTTATTAGAATCCAATAACAAAAGTAAATAGCAAAACAAAAGTAGTTATTAGGAAATGTTCGGCATTAGGGACCTTAATTACCATTTTAATTTTGCTATTAACTACTATAATTTTGATATTGACTACTTTTGTTTTAAAATTAAAAAAATAAAAACATATTAGGCTGCCAAAACTTTAGTTACAGGACACCGATGCTAGAACTCTAGTCACTAGTCACCGGCGCCAAAATTTCGGCAACCAGTTGCAGGCAAGGTCATTAGAACTCTGGTGATAGGCGTCGGAGCTCTAGCCTCCGACAAGGGTTTTAAAAGTTTGTTTTTAATTAAAAAATGAGAGCAATGATGTCATTTACAATATTCATACCAAACAAACCCTATGGTATTTTATCTTTTGAGATCAGGCCAAAAATCTTCTACTAATTTTGTTGGCTAAACTTTTTGTTGTTAATACAGTTACATAAATCAGTAAGAAAAATATAACTTACATCCTCAAAAGCTATTAATTAATCTAATATTTTAAATTAATATACTTTTTATGAGCAAAATAAACAATGGCTCCCTTGAAATATTTTATGACATTAAAAATTATAACCTTACAATAACCAGGTCCGATATGATGTGCCAGATAACCAATCTAATAATAATAGTTGTAGGCTTGTAGCACCAATGGTTAAAAAAAAAAATTTGAAAAGTAAGAGCCAAGATGTATCGAATTCGCATGAAGTCCCAACTAACCCAACTGACACTTTCCTGAAGTGTCATCCCCCAAGCCTCAGAAAAAAGCCAATTGAGAGGCTTGTTTTTGTCATAAATATGAAATTTGGTCTATTTTATTTTTTAAAATTCTTCCAATTGATTATATGTATTAAGGAAAATCAATATACATTTTTATAAATGATTAATTTAACAAAATAGTCTTAGATACTAAACACATGACAAAATATTTAAAGGTGCTAAATGAATTTTAACCTTAATATTAAATGCTGGTATTTTTGTAGGTGTATATATACTTTTTTTTTAAAAAAATTAAGTTTTGTAATTGTATTAAATGAAATTCATTAGTCTTTACGATTCACTCTAAAAATGTCTTTTAAATTGAAATTAATGGAGTATTAAATTAGAATATGCGAGCTCACACATTAAAAAAAATTGTCATTTAATAGCAGTTAAAAATGTATATTTATAGTAGTTTTAACTGTTACAAACAATATTAGTGGTGGTTCAAAAAACCACTACAAAATCAACTGTTGCAAATAAATTTGTAACGGTTATACTAAACCATTACTCACATAAAAAAATGCTATTGACTTTGTAGCAATTAACAGAAACCGCTAGAAGAGGCTCATGTTGTAACACATTATCTATGTATATTGTAACGGTTAAAAAAATGATACAAATGTTGGCGGCAAAGCAGGAAATGAAAAATAAAAATTTAGCTCCAATTTTGTAACAGTTACAAAATCGCTATTAAGTGAAAACTTGAATTTTAAAAAAGTTAGCGCCCAAACTTTGTAATGGTTAGAAAACCGTTACAAATATATGAAATTTCAAAACTAACGTCAAAAATTGAATTCAATTTGTGTTTTAAATTTGTAGCGGTTTTACAAATTGTTGAGAAAATAAAAAAAAATACAATAATATGAGTCCATTATAATATTGTGTTAAATAGTTTATTATTGCATCAAATTAAATGATAGTAATCATTATTTGAGAAAAATGATTAAATTGAGTTAGATAAGTATAAATTTTTATATATGTAATATTAAGAATGTGTAGGTAATAAGGACTTATTATGTTGTTTACTAGAAGCTAATCATTATAGAAGGAATATTGAATATGTTGAGGAAAAGTACATGGTTCAATTCCTAGACAAAAAGGAAAAATAATTAAAATTAGTATTATAAGAAGGAAAAAAATGTTAAAATAAGAAAATTAAAATAAATTTTACCTTATTCAATGACCTTACACAACTCTTGAAAAAATAATTCTCAGATGAGAGAAACGAGAGAGAAGTAGGGCAGAAAGAATTGGAGGAGTGTTTGAAATAAGGTGTGGTGGAGATATTTATAGGGATTTGCATAACGCTTGTAGCGGTTGATGTGACATTATTTGTAGCGGTTAGTTTCTTTGTAGCGGTTTATCACGTTGTAGCATGCTTTTAGGTTTTGTGACGGTTATAAAACTGCTACAAAGTTTGGTCAGAGTTTTTTTTTTAAAATATAAATTAAGATTTACAAGAACAAAAGCAAAAAAAATTTAATCATTCTTCATCGTCATCCATACAAAATTTTTTTCAAGAAAATGTTAGTGTGGTATTATTTTGTAGAAAAATTAAATTTAAATGATGTGAACTTATAAAAATGCACCGAACTATAGATAAATTGTCATCGCAGTCAGGGAAGAAGTTTTCGAAATTGGCGAGCCGGAATAGCTCACTCTCATAGGCGATATTATCCCCATCACCCATGTCGTAAAGGTCTCAAAACTTTAAGTGAACCACCATGTTTCAATCCTTATGCCTCTTATTTTCGACATAATAAACCTGGTGTGCCTCTGAGGCAAGAATATACAGCTTATCATCTTCAGATTGATCAGTGTGAATTGGCCGAGAGTTACATGTCTACATATAATTTTAAAAAAATTAACATGTAAACAATTTGATGATGAAATATCTCTTAGTGGCATCATTCAACAAAAGAAATATAAAATTTAGAAAAATAATTAACCAAGAGAATGTACCTTAACCCGTTAAAAAATAAAGCTTAAGGTGAAATAAATAATGCAACTAGCTTAGACCACTTTCTCCATACTTTAAAAAAGAAAGAAGATGGAATAGAAGGAGTAGACTTTAAAAAGGACTTGACAACATTACTATAGAAAAGACCTTTTATGATGGTTATTATTTTGAACTGTCATATATTCATGCACTATATATGCTTTGCACACATATATAACAGTTCCGAATGTATTTAGAGCGGTTTTTTGTTAATAACCATCATGCATTGGCTTTATTTTTTTATTATATATAGTAATTTTTTAATTTTTATTTTTATTTATTTATTGGTTAATATTTATGATATAAGGCACAACATAATCATGGATAATAACACAATAATAATATTAAATAAAAAATTATATTTATTGTATTTAAAATTCAATACATTATAGATAAACATCATACAATTTAAGAAAAATTAATTTTGCTCATTAAATAATAATTTTTCTCATTATAGATAAACATTATAGAAAAGCAACGGAAATACTCTATTTCATCAATGGCTCCAATTACTCTCTAACAGACAAATTTGAATGCTCTCAATAGTCATCAACAACATTCTACCTATAAATACAGTAGCATTCAAGACAGAGCAACTAACTAATGAAAAATTAATTTTGCTCATTAAGTGCTCTGTTTTTCTGTCTGTCTGTTATTTTCTGAAATTCTCATTGTTTCTTAATATTCATCTATCTATTCTTTGAGAGAGATTTTAATACTTTCATTCAATATTTGTGTGAAGATAATCTCAATGTAGTAGGACCTTGAGTGGGTATCAGATTACAAAGTATAAGAGGAGTGAGTGTCATATTTAGGAGCTTACTTGTACTGTGGTGTTAAGAACTCATCGAATCTTGGAAGTATAGTGAAAATCTCAGAGGCTCTCTAAGGACTGGATGTAAGTCAAGTTGTTGAGACTGAACTAGTATAAACACCAGTATACACTTCGATGATATTTCTCCAACTCTTACATGTTTAATTAAGTGTTTGAATTATAACGTTTTTAAATCTTTATATCACCCAATTCACCCTCCCTCTTGAGTAAAACCTTGATACTAACACTTATTGCAACATAATTGTTTTATCTTTGGTTGGTTTCTTCGTCTTAAATGTTTTCGTATTTATAGATAGAATGACTTTAATGACCACTAAGTGCATTCAAGTCTATTTGTTAGAGAATAAATGTAGCTGTTAATGAAAGAGAGTGTTTACGTTGGTTGAGGCTACTTCGCATTTAATGCTTCTGACAAAATTTTTCTTTTTGAAATTTTGAAGCTAATCTAGAGATTAAACACCTGAAACTCATACATAAATTTGATTGATAACATTTGAAAGTAATATAGGAGGTTATGGTGTTAATCAAGATACTTACAATAGGTACCAAAATTATAGAGAAGCTGATTCTAAGCTTCGAAGAATAATCACTCGAGTGTGACTTTAAATCACTTGAGTGCCTACTTTGTCACTCGAGTGCTCA
Source organism: Albizia julibrissin (assembly GCA_037074505.1). NCBI lineage: Eukaryota > Viridiplantae > Streptophyta > Magnoliopsida > Fabales > Fabaceae > Albizia > Albizia julibrissin. Next base: position 29,928,959 of record CM073485.1, read on the forward strand.
AGTGATTTTAGTTATGACACACTGATAATCACTAGTAAGTGAGTTGGTAGTTTTGTGTTTTGAACAAGATTTTTATCACTACCAAGTGATTCATATCACTCGAGTTCCCAAACTATAACTCTAGTGATATTTCCTTAGACATTTCAGTACTTCCTGATTACTTGCAAGTGATCTTGAATCATTCGAGTGATCTTTACATTGAAGATCACAAAACCTTAGAACCACTTGTGAGTCATCATTTGAGTGATCTTGCTATCACTCAAGTGAGAAGATGCGAATCACTTGAGTGCTCAACTTGTTATTTGAGTGATATGCTCTTATCAAATCACGAATTTCTTGATCATTTGCGAGTGACTTGCAAGTTATGGTAACCACTCGAGTGCTTGACTTGTCACTCGAGTGATATGCTTCCTTCAAATCACAAACTTTCTAATAACTTACGAGTGACCTACAAATGATGCCTATTACTCAAGTACTTACCATATCACTCGAGTGACTTTTTTTCTAAACTCTTTATTTGATTTGATTACCATCATGTGACTCACTGGATTTTTGAAGATGAAGCTTTATCAGTGATCCTCTTTGGTTAATCTTGGTTCAATTTGGCCATCACTCGAGTCACTTAAGTGCTAAGACCATCACTCAAGTGATTCTTCTAAAGTAGAGAAGATCATCATATAATTCCACTTTTTTGTTTTCAAATCACTTGAAGTGGGAAATCATCACTCGAATAACTTATTGATTCAAGTTATTTAATAAACACTTACATCAATCGAGTAACTTGAATCATCAATTCAACTTTGTGTCATTTTTCTTACTTGTCAAAATGTACTTAGATATCAATGTTTGTTATTATCAAAACATTATAAAAGCCAACAATATACACGAAGAAATCCTGTATACTCACCTGCAAAAGCTTGATTTGATGAGGCACTAAGAGAATCTCTGCCAATTTTTTACTGTTCATTGCTTATTGGAATCTCTTGTAAAGGAGATTTCTTTTTTGATTGACCAAGCTGCAATAATTATTGGAAAGAAAAAAGATTGGGTAAAATGAAAGTTGTAGATATGGGAGAGCTTGTCGGTGAAAGACAAATTAGTACTCGTTCTAGCTATGAACGAGTTTTGTGTAAATTTTAATTCGGTCTTCATGAGAACAAGTTTTAATGTAGTATCTAAGTAAACATTTTTAAAAGTGTACTATCTTATGAATTTTTATTTTTTTTCTTACTGCTTATCATGTCAAGGTAAAAAAGTCAATAGGTTCATTGTAACCATGTGATCTTCTCTGTATTTAATGTATATTTTGACATGGATGATTATTTTGTTATTACATACTTTGATATACAATAATATGTATTATATTCAAGATATTATTATTTTTTTGTCAAATATTATAATTACCTAACTGTAACTACTTTATTTTATCATTTTTTCAATTTCTAAAAAAATGATTTACATACGTAAATCCATATTTTTCATTTTTATTTTACTCTGTTACTGATGAAATGGCATGCTCATCATTTGAATGTATAAATTGGAATTATATCCATTTCAACGGGTGTGCCTTTTAATTTCAGAAACTAAAAAGAATATTTAGGGAAACGGTCTCAATTAGGTTTGGTTGAAATTATTTAAACGAAGTATTTAATTTTACAGTTTTTTTGCGTGGCCAAAAAACCATATTTTGTACATATATGTGCAAAATTTCTCATCTTTCATACCTAACTAAATCAATATCAATAATAAATAATAATTCTAATAGTTGCGTTGGTTGATAATCCAAATTCCAAACCAATATGCTTCTTCATCTTCCATATTTGACCTTTATACCAACCCCTATTCTTCAAAATAGGTTTTGTGGATTGCAATCTAACAGGGGCCAAAATCTCTTGGATAGAAAGTGTAACATCCTATAAAAAAAAAAGTTAAATATTATATTTTATATAAAATAATATAATATTATTATATTATAAAATAATAATAATACATATATAAATATATAAAGTAAAGTTGGTAGGTGCCATAAGGGGTTGTCCCCTTATCTTTTTTTAAAAAAATATTTTATTTGCTTTGGCGTCATCAGGAGCCAAAGCGTGAAGAGGAAGGGGATGTGGTATTATAAATACCCCTTAGTTAAACGCTTCACACAGGTGAAGTGTTTCGTGAAGAGAAGAGAGGGTGATGTCCTGATAGAAGTATTTTTGGTTATTTGGGGATCAATAAGGTGCGTAAACTCTCTTCTAATCACAAAGTTTTTTTTATGAAATATATTCTAAATAATTTTTTCTTTCCTATGATATTGATTTTATGCTAGTTAGAGAATATTTTGGGGATATGATTTTAGACAAGTTTTGATTTTTGTCAATATAAGACTGTAGAAATGTAGATAATAATTAATAGTTAATTTTAACCAGTTTAGATTTATTATTTGTTTGTTATGTGATTTTATAATTAATTTATTTTATAAATAGGATATAACTTAATTTCCATAGGCCGTTTTTACCGATCAAAATTTGTTTAAATAATTTATTTAGATTATTGGAGGTATTGTTAAGGTTTTAATCAGTTTATTTTTGTTAGATTTGAGCTTTGTGGAAAATATGAGTTAGGATTTAATATTTAAATTGGAATTTAATATGATTTTAATTATGTAGAGATTTGAGGAGTTGTTTAATAATTGGATTATACCCATATAAATTATGAAAAAGAGATTTAATTATTTAAAAAGTTGATATTGAGGATTTTATAATTATATGTATGTTAAAGGTTATTTAAGGATTTTAATGAGTGCTTTGGGTTTATGAGGAATGATCTATGATTAAGGATTTTTAAGGAAATTAGAATAATTGAGGATAATAGTTGTAGAGAAAATTGGGTTGTAGGAGTTAAATTATATAAATTAATTATTTTATTGTTATTTGTGGTTAATTGGTATCTACATTAATAATGTAGAGTTTTCTTGTGATCGGTGATTGCACAGGTTTTACTATCAAACTTAAGATTAAGCTTGGAATCGAGGTAACCGAGGTTAATTTATTTTATATGCTTGTTTTGGACTGTAAGGTGTTTTATAAACCTTACTTTTATCTATATTACTTGTATGTGTTTTGCAAGATTATATTTATGTCTGAATATGAATTTATTTCAGTGAAGCAGTGTATTTTCCAATTTACATATATAAGTGGAAATTATTATTAAATTGTTACTATTATGATGAATATGTTGTTTGAGATGGAATGTTGTATAAGAATTTAGAATTCTCGTAATTTATTTTCGAAAGCTGTATTAATTTATTATTTTTATATTACGAGATATGTTGGGTTGTGTGGAAGAGATATGGTGAATTGTGTGCCCATCAGCTCTCTCAATCCTGGCCGGATTTTGGAGCTAAGTGTTTGGGCGGACACCTCCCGGTTATGGTATATTGGTGGTGGCATGGGAGGGGGCAGTATTCTTGAAGTGACTAGCTAACCTTTGGCCGGGTATACTAACACTGATAGGCTGTACCAGTCCAGAGGAGATAAGGAGGAGCATGATGGATGAGTGTTTATGATTTTATTCATTGATTATATTATGTTAAAGTTTTGAATTATGAGAATATTATTATTATTATTATGTCAGTTTAACTTGTTTTTTTTTACTTACAATCTTTTCCTGCATATCTTGTAAATTGGTTATTGAGACTTTATGTCTCACTCCGTCATTATAAATAATTTTTCAGGAAATACCTCTAATCTGGATAGAGGCCAAGGGAAGTAACCAGAGGTATAGACGTTGAGAATCTTGTAGGCCTCTTTTGATATTGGTGTTGTGTTAATTTATATATTGCCATTATAGGGCTCTCATGTTTTTATAATGCCACGTTTACTGTTTGGATATATGTATTGGAATAAATGTTTAACCTTTGTTAGCCCTGAGATTTTATGTTGCATACTCTGATATGTTGATGGACCCACAACCACAGTTGTATTGAAAATTGTTTTGTGTGAAATTTTTAGACTTGTGGGTTAATTATGATGTGAGATCAGAATAATAAATTTCTCTATAATCAGTTTGTGGGCAAGTTTGTGCCCTAAACTCCGATATATTTTGAGAGAGTTTGTGGGCGAGTTTGTGTCATGAACTCTGTTGTGTATTAAAATTTTTTTTTACTGATTTTATATAATTATATTGGATAATACTTATTGTGATAAATGGTCGTTTCAGAAAATGATGGCATATATCAATTGGAATAACATATTAAATTTCAATTGTTTTTTATTTTTATTTTAATAAAGTGCACATTTAATCCTTTAATTTTATATAAGGTGTCATTTTAAATATTGACAAAACTTTTCAAATGATGATATATTAAGTTTAATTTAAAAAAAACGACTCAAAAAAGTATTATTAACTAATAGCACTAGAGTTAAAAGATTGGAAATATAATTTATGAAGTTAAGGGATTAAAGTGAAGTCTTAGATAAAGTTAGAGGGCTAAAGATATAATTTAACCTTAAATTTTCTTTAGGAGATTCATTTTAGTTCAGAAAGTTTTTTTTAATTATAAATTATGTTTATCTTCTAAGGAACTTATTTTACAATCAGGACCTTGTGTTGTGTTTTTTAACATAGATGGACACCCAAATTTGACTTAAATGATACAAATTTTTAATTTAATTTATTTTTTAATTATTGATTGTTTTAACAATTGGTAGTGAATGTATTATTTTAAATTTTACCGTGTATTTGCACATTTTAAAATTAGAATAATTGAAAAATGTGAAAAATGTTACAAAATCTGAATTATTTAAATCGGATGGTCCAAATCTAGTACTATAACTATAAAAACAGATGGGTTGCTTGTTTTAACAATAGTAGAGGACGCATTTCCATTAAATTGAAATTAATATCTCATCTCACAATGCTAAAATTTAATTTAGTAGTATTATATACTCCTCAAGTCCTTAGTACAACTATGAAAGCTAAAAAAACTCATTTACACGAATTAAAAAATTAGTTATTTTTAAAAAAGACTGTTGAATTACCCAAATTCTAAATAGGGTTACAAAACTTAACAAATTATTAATTAGGTCATATGGAGCAAAGAGGGATTTAGAAATAGCGTCAAATTACACGCATGCCCATTAATCTCTAATCTCTCTACATTTCATAATTTAATCCTTTTTATAAATAAATTACTTTGAGTCATCAATTAATTATCTTATATATATTCAATAAAAAAACTAGAGCAAAAAAAGCATCATCAGCCCATGATTTCTTCAACATAATTATTAAAGAAAATATAAATAAAGGACAAAGAATAATTAATCACCACCAGAAGCCAATGGATCCTTCAGTACTCCATTTGTCTTCATGAACTAGTTGCAGAAATCTCTGTGGAGTTTGAATCTATTATATACAAAATTTCTCAATGTTATGCTGAGGACATGATAGACATTTTAATCATATTTTTCACCCCAATAAAACTATCTAATTTCAGTTTAGCATTAGATTGAAGATTCTAAATAAAAAGCTTGGTGAAGGTCAAGAAGACTTTTGGTTTCTTTTATATATATATAGTAATATGGATTTTTCAGACCGTGATGTTGAAGAAATCTTGGGCAGATGCTTTTTTCCCCTCAATTTTTTATTAAATATAAATAAGATAATTAATTGATGACTCAAAATAATTTATTTATAAAAAACATTAAATTATGAAATGTAGAAAGATTAGGGACTAAGGGAGATGAGGGTAATTTGACCTAATTTCTAAATCCCTCTTCATTCCATATGATCTGATTAATAATTTACTAAGTTCAGTAACCCAATTTAAAATTTAGATAATTCAACTGACTTTTAATAGAATTTTATTTTTATTTTCCCTTAAACATCATTTATAATAATTACAACTGCTCTTGGATAAAGGTTCTCCTTAATATGCATTATTAATAAGAATAGTTTGGAAAGAAACAATTACAATTGGTACGCAAATCTCTCCATTTCTTCTACCGTTCCCATCCCTTCACTTCTTTATTATCTTCGTTAGATTAATTCTTAATATGTGAAATTTAATATCTTATAAAAATATTACTATAATATTAAATAATAAAACATGCATATAAATAAATTTAAATAAAAAAATTTGATCTAAATAGTTCGTATTTTTATACTTATATTTAGAGTTGGGAAAACAGGTTGAGCCCGTCGGGTCGACCCATTTAGACCCTAAATTTATAAGGGTCGGACCTAAGATTTTTACCTCAAAAGTGAAAGCGAGACTAAAAAGGCCAGCTTTTATAAGGCCAAGGGCCTAAAAGGGCCGGCCCTGTAGGACCACGGGCCAGCCCTTTTAGGCCCGTATATTTTTTTTATTTTTTAAAATTATTTATATAATAATATTATTATTGATTTTTTATATTTTATTAATAATGTTGTAAATATTTAGTTGTTATTATTTTTTTTATAATTAAGCTTCATAAGAATATCTTCTATTAAGAATCCTAAAAATAAAAAATTTAAAAAAGATATTTATTATTTTATAAGTATTCTTACCAATTTTGTATTTTTAAACTTATTTTCTAGTGATTGTTTTGTTTATATCTTGTGTTGTTTATTTTGTTGACTACTTACACTTTTCAAGACATAGTTATAAGAATTATTTTTAATTTTATTAAGTATTCTCATTAATTATTTGTAATTGTGGTATGTGGATAATATTTTATATTTTATATTTGATTATGACTTAATGACTGTGTTTATTTGTTACGTGATGCATACTATTTACACCTTAATTTTTGACAATATTTATATGTTAAATTAAGACTTTCATTGTTGTGATTTAAAAAAAATGAAAAATTGTTAAAATAGCCTCGGTCCTTTAGGGTCGGCCCTGACCATTATTATGCTTATGGGCCAGGTCTCAAAAAATGAATGTTTTTCTTTAGTCAGGCCTAAAGGGCCGGCCCTCTTACGCCTTGGCATGTGAAGAGATGCCTCTTTTTACTAGCTCTACTTATATTAAAATATTATATATATATATATATATATATATATATATATATATATATATATATTTTTTAAATTTTTATAAGATATTAAATCTCAACAATTTATAATTGATCAAAGGATGAGGATAAAAAAGTAGAAATAAGTAGACGGTAAATAAAATAAAGATACTTATTTTCCTTTTAAATTTGTAAAACAAAGCAGATTGAGTCTTACAAATTCTTAAACTAACTTAAACATTTAGAACATAGAGAGTATAAAATATTATTAAACAAAAGAGAATTGACCTAAATGAAAAATTAAAAAAATATTTGACCAAATCCAATACATAAAGCCATTCTGTTTCTTTTTTTCTTTTGCAGAAATTCACAAAGCCATTCAACCATGACATTCCTGAAGAAATGAATTTGGTTAGAACTTAGAACAAAATGGATGGGATGAATGGGCGAAAAAGAGCTAATTTGGTGAGCAACTCTTTGGAGGTTGGGTTGGGCCCCACCACTAATATCCCCAGTCAAAAACAGTAACCTTCATGGCAAGTTGTCTCTAGATCCATAATCCATATTCTAAAATTCTAAACCTTCCACTATATTACCATATTTATACATAAATCTTTAGAGTTTGGTACATTTTCATATTCGGACGCCATAACACTTAGTCAGAAAAAAGACCGTACCACCAATTTGTTATGTGCCATATTTAAATTATGATTAATTTCATGCTTCTAAGTCTAAACTCCTACCTCTTCTGACTTTTTCCCTTCTTTTCTTTCTTTCTTTCTTTTTTTTTTACCCTTTAATTGTTTGAAACAGTAAAGGGAAGGCACCGTGCCACCCAATACGTTGTACTATTTCAACCCAAGACCAAATCTCTCTTGTGAAAGTACTAGATTACCCCCGTCAACTACTAAGGATATTTTCTTTTAAGGAGAACGACAAAAAAAATTCTCCCCATCCTATGAATCCCAAATGACGACTCCAAAGTGCGAATTGTTCGTGAAATTATCTAAATGACTTTCATTTTTAAAAAAATTAAAATGTCAATAGTTTAACGAGTAACAATTATAATTTATTAAATCACTGCAACAACTAAGACAACAACAACTAATTTTACATAGGCCAATCAAGTCATGTCACAAAAAAAAAACTTAATTTTCGAATAGTTATTAAGGAATTTATAGGAATAAAGCTATTTTGAGAAATATTTTAGAATTTTCATATTTTGGTGATCCTTGTATATCTTTCTCCCTTTCTTTTAAAGAGTGAAAGTAGAAATAGGTAAGTTAAGTTATTCCATGTTCATTAATATAATGTAAAGAGCTTGATCTCCCTTAAGTCATATTAAATATTTATATCTTATTAATAGAAAGTAGTTATCATTGTTAAGGGGTTTTCTTTCTTTTTCCCCCTCATGGTGAAAAAAATGTAAGTTATTTTTTATGAATATCTAAGATAGAAAGTAGTTATCTTTGTTAAGGGTTTCCCTCATTTTCTTCCCTCATGGTGAAAAAAATATCCAAGTTATTATTTTCATGGATATCGGATAAAAATAACTTATTTTTCTTAAATATAAAGTCATGGGTACATATCTTATAAATATAAGAGATAATTAATCTGTAGGTCTTTATAGTTTCAACCAGTTTTTAATTATATTTTTATAGTTTTTTTTCTTTTATATTAGGTACTTATATTTTCATCTGTTTTTAATTAGATACTTGTAGCTTATTTTCTTTTTATTAGATCCTTATTGTTTCACCGAATTTTTAATTATGTCTTTGTAGGCTTTTGGATTTTAATTTATTAATTTAATTGAAAATTAAAAAATTAATAATATTAAAATATAATTTACTAAAAATAAATTTAAATTAATAGTTCAATAATTCAAAAAATGGTAAAAACGTAATTCTATTATATTTTTATAATTATAAAAATAAATAAAAATTAGAATTAAAAAAATTACATAATATAAATATATGTTTAATTAAAAATTATGAAGAATATCAAAATAATTCATAAAAAAGAATATTAAAAAATTTCATGATAATTTATTATTTATAGAATATTTGTATTTACAGAATAATATTTAATACTATTACATAATATGATATTTTATATCTATATAAGAATATTATAATTGATTTAATAAGTAATTAAAAAAGTATAGGGACCTGATTAAAAATCATGTGAAACTATAAGGACTTGATTAATAAAAAAAAATAAAAGTGTAAGGACATGATAAAAAGAAAAAAATCTAAAGGGACCTAATTAAAAAATGGTTAAAATTATAAGGATTTGCAGATTAATTATCCCTAAATATAAAAAGTTATGCCCAATTAAACTTAATAATGTTTGAATCTTATATTGTTATTGGATATAAGACAATTAATTAAAGAAACATTTAACAATATCTATAAATTATTCATGAAGGAGGCAGGGACGTCAGAATCTAAACTCAAATTCAGATGGACAACATCTTTTTTCATAGAACTGACCTTTGGGGCTAATGTATATGGCATATATAAATGACGCCTAATTTAAAGATTTAATTATATGTTCCAAAATGTGTCCTCTTCAAACTTTTTTCCCTTTTCCCCCTTCAAATATTGTTTGAAACAGTGAAGGAAGGAACCACCTAACCCCTTTCACCCCGGTGTGCTGTTTCAAACCAAGACCAAATCTCTGGTGAAAGTACTATATTACCCCTGTAAATTAAGGTTTTCCAAGGTGTAAGAAAACGTGGAAGTTGGACTGGCTTTCATTTTAGAGGCTGTTTGGAATAGCTTATGAAAATTTTATAAGTGCTTATGAATTGTAATTTACGGTCTACGAGGTAACTTTTATGGTCTATGAGGTAGCTTTTACGGTCTACGAGGTGCTTTTACGGTCTACGAAGCGCTTTCACGGTCTACGAGATAAATATGTAAAGGAGATTTATCTCGATTTACGTGAATCGCGCTTATTATATAAGCCCGATTCAAAAAAGCTATCACAAACAGCCCCTTAGTGTCAAGATAAATTTCACAACTCATAAGCATAAAAGAATATTTATAAATTACTTATCAATGAGACATCAACCTGTGAATTTAAACTCAGATTCTCATTAAAAACAAAGGTGACCTTTGGTGCCAATGTTCAGGTCCTTTTCTAACTTGAGCGTGTTTTTGTAATTTCGACTGGTGGACGAGTGAGAAGTAAGGCCCGAAAACAATAATAATAAACTGATTCGCTTTTGAAACTGTCAGAAAATATAGGCACCGCTCTCAAATCCCAATTACAATTTGCACAAAGAAAAAATCCAACAAATCGAAACTTGGGGAATGATCCTTCATCAGAAAGGAGACAATCTTTGCAGATTCGGTGTCCAAAAAACAAAAACTTGGTCCTTTGTGTTTGCGATCTCCTTCTTCTTCTTCTTCTTGGCTCCTCACCTTTCATGGCTTCTTCTTCTTCCTTCTCCAATGTGAGGCCATGGATTTGTTTAACCTTTCTCTTCGTTATTCAAACTTCTCTGCTCTTACCAATCTGTAATTGTCAGCCTCAGAACATCGAAACCTTTTTTCCACCTGAAACTCCACCCCCAGCTCCAGCTCCTCCACCGACACCGAGCATTTCTCCATCTCCGCCGGTTGTCCCGCCGCCGGAAACAACCAGAAGTTCTTCATCATCATCATCATCGAACAGTAAGGTAGGGAGGGCTGTGGCTATTACTGCAGCAAGCACAGTGGTTGTTTCTGCGTTAGCCTTCTTCTTTATCCGATGGTGTTTAAAGAAAAGACGCAGCGAAGAGAGACGTGTGAGCTCTGCTTCGGCACCTGTTGTTTCGCCGCCGGCGAACGCGTTTGAACGAATTGAAGGGAATGTGAAGGGCTTGATTGTTGATGAGAATGGTTTGGATGTGATTTATTGGAGGAAGCTTGAAGGGAAGAATGGCTCCAAGAAGAAGGGATTGCAGAGAGAGGAGGTTCGAACTATTGCTAAAGAACAAGATCAAGAACAAGAAGTAAAGGTAGTAACAGAAGAAGATGATGATGGTGATAAAGGTGATAGTGGGTTTGGAGGAAAACATCGCCGGAAAAAATCTGAGCCTGTTCAAGAAATTCCTCTGCTTCGTGGGAAATCTTCGGCTTCCGAGAAGAGTTTAATATCAGAAGACGAACATGGGTCGAGTCGGAGTTGGATGAGAACGTTGTCTCGAAAAACAGCCCCTCCTCCTCCCAAACTTCCGGTGACGGCGGCGGCGCCAGCGGCGACTGTTTCGCCACCATTACCACTGCCACCCGCCGCTTATTATTATTCTTCTGTTTCAAAAGCGAAAAACGTGGAGCCACCACCACATGCTGCTGCTTCTTCTTCTGTTGTTTCACCACCATTACCACCACCACCCTCTGCTTACTTTTCTGCTGTTAACAAGACAAAAAGCACTGAACCACCACCTCCACCACCCTCTGCTTACTTTTCTGCTGTAAACAAGACAAAAAGCACTGAACCACCACCTCCACCACCGTCAATTCCAGATAAAAAGGCTCCGGCGCCGCCTCCCCCACCCCCGCCGGCTAAAAAGGCTCCGGCGCCGCCACCCCCGCCTCCGCCGGCTAAAAAGGGTCCAGCACCACCACCTGCTCCGCCCATGGCCGGAAACTTGAAGTCGTCTTCAAAACCACCACCTAGCCCAGCTGAAATGTCAGGGGAAGACACTGATAAAGTGAAACTTAAGCCTTTACATTGGGATAAAGTCACCACTAATGTTGATCATTCCATGGTTTGGGACAAGTTGGATCGTGGCTCCTTCAGGTAACAATAACAATGACTATAATAATAATCCTAATTTCATAGATTTTGTATGAAAACCAGTGACAGTAAATTCTGATATATTTGTCCATTTTCAGGGTTGATCAGGATTTTCTGGAAGCTCTTTTTGGATATGTGGCTACAAACAAAAGAAGCCCAAGAGGGGAAAACGATTCTTCTGGTCCAAGCAAGGAGGCTTCTGCACAATCAAGCACAATTTTCATTCTTGACCCAAAAAAATCGCAGAACTTTGCTATTGTTTTGAAATCTCTAGCCGTGTCACGGCGAGAAATCGTCGATGCCCTTGAAGAGGGTCAAGGCCTCAGTTCTGATATAGTTGAGAAGATTGTTAGAGTAGCTCCAAATCAAGAAGAGCAATCTAATATCCTTCAATATAATGGAGACCCTGCAAGGCTTGCAGTTGCAGAATCCTTCCTTTATGACATACTCAATGCTGTTCCTTCGGCTTTCAAGCGTTTGAATGCTATGCTTTTCAGGTTCAACTATGATTCTGAGGTATTAGAGATCAAGGAATCTTTGAACACGCTTGAATTGGCCTGCAAGGAGCTTCGGAACCGAGGGCTGTTAGTGAAGCTTCTCGAGGCGGTCCTTAAGGCCGGGAACCATATGAATGCCGGTACTTCAAGAGGCAATGCTGAAGCTTTCAACTTGACTTCTTTGAGGAAGCTCAAAGATGTCAAAACCACAGATGGGAAATCCACATTGCTTCACTTTGTGGTCGAAGGGGTAGTCCGGTCCGAGGGGAGACGGTGCGTTCTTAACCGCGACCGGAGCCTAAGTCGCAATGGAAGCAGGAAGATGAAAGGCAACGGAGAGTCTGAGAACTTAGTTTCAGATGAACAGAGAGACATGGAATACTTAATGTTAGGATTACCATTTATTGGAGGAATTAGTACTGAGTTCTCCGATTTGAAGAAAGCAGCCATTATAGATTACAGTAGTTTACTTGCTTCAATCTCATCACTCTCCACCAGGATAGCAGAAATCAAACAGCTTGTTTCACAGTGTGGGAACGGTAAAGGAGGGAACTTTGAGAGAGAAATGGACTTATTTCTGAGAAATGCTGAGGAAGAATTGGGATTAGTGAGAGATGAGGAAAAAAGGGTAATGCAGATTGTGAAGAAAACAAATGAGTATTATCAAGGAGGAGGTTCAAAGAATAAAGCAGAGAACGTTCTGGAAATATTTGTTATTGTCAAGGATTTCCTGGAGATGGTTGATCAGGCCTGTATTGACATTTCTCGTAATATGAACCAGAAGAGGAAGAAGACAACAAAATCAAATTCTGGGTAAATATCATTATGCAAATTCCTGTACAGCAGAATTATCAGTTTTGCCGATTAAGTCGTAGGATGTTCCATGTTCTTATCATGAGGCAGCTGTAAATAACCTCGTACTCAAGAGACGAATTGGATTGGCTCCAAACTATGTGGAGCTGACAAATATTGGGACAGCCTTGTGTCTGGCAAATTCAGGAACTAGGACCTTCTTTTTTTGGTTACCCACTTCACTCATTCTTTAGTTACTTCTATGTTAATGTTGGATTCCTCTGGCACTGACGAGAATTTGCATAGCTTCTTGACAATTTCTCTTATATTATAGTACCTTGGGACCTACATTTAGGACCGAAGGAGTAATTCTTTTAATTTGTAATTTTAGATGAATGAGAATTTGTATTTATTCAACAAAGAAAACATATCACAGTTTTTGCTTCCCAGCAAGAGTACTGCTCCTCTGCTGCAAAATTCAGATTGCTACAGAGCTTTCATAGGTTGATACAGAATTTACTTTCAATTGATCTTTAATTTCCCAGTTTCTGAAAAATTTCCACTTATGGTTAATAACACCTCAGAAACCACACAATTCAATCAGGGAAACGGTGAGGAACAAGGAAAATGATTATGCAATTAAAATACAAGAAATAAGCATATCTTATATACCACAGACTTTACATTATAGAGTATTATTTTTCTTAACTCGAACATTGCTTAACTGGCGAAGAAATTTATTATCGGAGAACAATGCATGAATCCTACTCTCCTCACATTGTCCATAATCTCCACAATATACATTTCTTAATATTTTACAGATTCAAATACAAAGTCTAAATGATTGCTTCATTCTCGATCAAGTCGTGAGTCGTTGCCGTAAACATTTCCTCTGAAGTGCATCTCTACCTGTCCACTGATGTACTTTATCTCATTTTTGTTTCTCGATTTCTTTACCCTTTAAAAGGGCTACTTGGGAGCCTCAGGATTAATATCCCCCTGCATAAGAACACAACAGAATTAAGAAGAAATATTTTGAGGATGATTATAGTGACTTGGCATGATCAGCCACAATTTAAAATAATGAAAGTATAAACCAACGTCTAGCATTTCTGCCTTTTCTCTCACTTTTCTTCCTCTTGCATTTTGCTCACAAATAATCAAGTATAAAATAAGTATTTAATAAAGCTGTTTAGTAGCGTTAATACAAGATTTAAGATTTCAGAGTTTATTTTGATGGAACACACAGAATATGACTTACAATGAAAATAAAAATGATCTACCGTGTCAATGCTAATAAAAAAGAATAATTTACTAGCAGCCAGATTCAACGCCTTAAAAGTTTTTGCGTTGTTACTTGACTTAAGGAGAGGCCATTATTTGGATGACTTGATAAACAATAGAAAGGCACCCCAATTCTAGAAATGACTTCCAATGAAGTCAGAGTAAACATTTATGATTAGTGTGGCCCACTAACCACCATCACCTATGCTCATCTGCCAGAATACATCTTGCAGCAACAGAAAACAGTAGTGTTCCTACCTCCTAGAATGATTTTTAAGATGAGTTCAAGTCATCATAATCAATGGGACCAAAAAAGGAAGATAAAGGTTCCAGCTACGGTTCATTATGTAGGAAAATATCTGCTATATTAAGTCTTCAACCTACTTATTAACATGGTAGAGATCAAATTTTCAGCTGCATGATACTTGCCTTTTCCGATCGGCTTTTTGACACTTTTTGAGCCCGATAAAAAGCTGGCAAGGGTTTTGCCTTGAAATTGTGTTTTACTTTCTTGTTCTCTGCCTCCCTTTGTTCCTGTGTTCAGAAATGATGGTCAGATTCGCACTTTCTGCATCTGATATGGATAATGATATAGCCGTAGTCAGCTGACTACATCTAAGATGAACTATGAATACATGCAGTCACGCCTAAGTGATGGAATGGACAAGAAATATCAGTAATTTGTTGGAGCAAAAAGAAAATAATTATGATACAGGACAGTGTACCTTCAATTTTGATTGAAGCCGTACTCTTTCTGCCTCTTTTGAATTAGATTTTTCCTCTATTTTTTTTGGAAACTGATTTGAAAAATAAAGAGATGGGTCAGAAGAAATAAACAACACTCCAAAAATGAAAAACAGAAGCATTATTATCATCATCACATGCAGTGAATTGCATAGACAAACAGGACCTGTGCATACCTCTTTTCCTTTCTCTGCTATCATGTCACTTTTTAAGCTTCCAGAAGCTCGGACAGCATTTCCACTTATTTTATTGATACTATCAACTTTAGTTGGCCTGTTTATAAACAATTTCAGTAAATAAGCAATCACACATTTACAGTGATCACTCTGTGCCAGCATAAAAAACGAACTTAGGAGATTGATTTACTTCTTTATTTTGAGAAAGGAGAAATGGAGGTAATTAACAGTCTTTCTATCATGCACAGGCACCTATCGTCTCCTACAGACAATTAATTTTCCATAATCATTTAATAAAATTTTATATTTTATCTAGATAAGAAAATATAATTTAAAATTTAAAATTAACAATACAAGGTTATAGGCTGTTGGAAAAAGTGGACTCAAGTAAGAGATCAAGTTGAAAAAAAGTAGTCTGCTATCGGTGTAAAACAGAAATTCCAAATTCAACATGATACAAGTAGTTCAATAAAAGGATGGGCAAAAGTTTATCATTGATATTGTTGAACAAATGAACGACTGCGCAGAAGTAAAGTGGATCAAATTTGACACAGCAGCATGTAGTTTTAATAAAATATTACAGGATGGGGCTTGACAATAATATGATTCATATAATGCTCTTCTGGCCACCATTCCCCAAATAAAGAAAAATCATCAATCAAGGTCACAAAAGATAATTGTTGGGAAAAATAAGCCAATAACTAAATTTTATGATGGAATCCAACATATTCTACAATTAGATAATCACACTTATAACAAATAACCGCTTATTCTTCATTTATTCAACATTATATATGCATGATTGATTACAATTCTTCTAAGGAAAACCACAAACCATATCACAACGCCATCATTTGATGGTAGTCTTAAAAAATGTAAATGATTATCAACACTGCAAATTATGTTGAGATGCGTTGATAGTATGAGAATGATAAAAGATGCAACGTAAATATATCAAGGGAAACTAAACTGATGGAATTAAAATAATATATTATTAAGGCAGACTCAAAAGATTACCGTCCATTTTCTTTTCGCAAAGGCATAGATTTTTGGACCCTTGGCTCTGTCATCCTAGAAGGAATCTGCCCATGAATTTTGCAAGAAACATTAGAAAATGAATGAGTATTTCCACTGGTATAAACATAATTTTCCTCTCTCTCTCTCTCTCTATATATATATATAAGAGTACATATAATCTTATTACAATTACCTGCTTTTTCACCAAAGATCTTTCTTCACCAGAAGTTTTTGGCAGGTTGATGCTCTGGAATGTTTTAAATGTTCGTTTAACTATTTCACTATCCCCCATTTTCTCCATGATAGATGATTTCCTCATTGAGGTAAGAGGGGTTGGATCAGGTTTACTTGGACCAAAGCTAAGGGACACGTGCAAAGATTTATTAGCAATTGTTTTGTTTTCTCCGGTGGATGGTGTTCCCCTGGCGGATAAAGAGGGAGAATTCCCCTTCCCAGTTGAAGAGGCAAATGCTGGTGTTTCGGTTGGAACTGTTGTGGATCTTAAACTTCTGGGCGAGGAAACATGAGCTACCTTAGATGAAGGTAGCACTGGCTTCTTCTTCGTCTTTGCTGTATTAATTTTCCTATTTCCAGTGGTAACCTGTCAAAACTAAACAGTGAGAACAATAAACAGGGTAACCAAAGTTACCAAAGTTTATACATCATGTATAAAATGAGATTTAGCAAGTCAAATTTTTTAGTAAAACAACCTTGTAAGTTTCTATGACATCAAACACACCTTTGAGTCATTTGACTGTTCCATTTTTACATGTTTTGGTTCAGCTTCTGAAGCCATTACTATCTCCTTGTCCAATTCCGGAGAGCTTTCCTTCAAATCTTGAGCTTCAATGGTGGGCCTTTCTTCTTCTTCAGGTTTCTCTACCTGGGAACTGTCTGATCTGGATTCCAATTGTTTATTTTCTCCATCAACAGATGAGATTTGATAATCTCCAGAGACCGCAAAATCCCCCTCCAACGAATCAAAAGAATGGGTTTCTTGCTTGATCCCTTCAATGGATTTTTGATTGTCGGATGCATCAAATTCAGAATCAGTCCTAAAAATGCCACTCAGATCTTCACCATCTTCGTCTTCTGATTTTAAAGCATCTTTGTCTGTTTCCTTCTCTTGACTCAGTAACTCAGCTTTTCGGGCAGCAATCTTCTTGTAATGAGCTTCGAAGTAAGCTTTCTTCTGGGCTACTGATCCAGGTGTGGCACACTTCTCAACCTCTTCCAAGTACTTATTCGGCGAGAAAGTCGACCATTTCTCCCAGGACAGAGAATCATTCGCAAATCTACCAAACGAAACAGACACTTGCAAACCACGATTTGAAGCCGCCGTCTCTACCATCTACGAACACAGCAGAAAAAATCAAAAGCTGTAAGCAAAATTTCACGCAACAACACAACAAAGGACAACTCACAAGAGCACCAAATCAAAAATTGGGAATCCGTTAACAACATAGATTTTGAAGAACAATAATTCGGGAAAAAAGAAAGAAGAAGAAGGAATCTATCAGTAGCCTCGAACAATCTCACCGACAAATAGATTTACCTTATTTTCACATGTTGAAGAATCTACAACGAAATCACACATGGAAGTTCAATTACCAATCAGTTATAAACCCTAAGACACAGCGATAACGCAATGCGCGGCCTGTAAAACAAGTAAATGAGGAAATGAACAATCAATCAATCCTGGGAATCTCACAGAAAGGAGAAATTATAAGAATGCTCACAATAAAGACAAAAAGAAAGCTCTAAAAGAATTTACAACAAATGATGAGTAAAGTGATAGCAGAAACATGTGCATGTGCCGCTCACTTACTGATTCCTTTATCCTCAAATTCTAACTCCACGGTAAAGACATTCTTTGTCTACTAGCGAAGCACTTCTGGAAAAAAGTCCCTAAAAACCAAATCATCATTCAAGACAAAGCAAATATTCGACAAAAAGCGTGATCTAAGTGCAACCGCAGGGGTCACAAACACGGAAACCCACTGGTCACCTGTATGATTATTATTATTATTATTATTATTCCCAAAGATGATTAACCCTTTTTTTTTTTTAATGACATTGATTAAACACTGGTCTTTTTTCCAGTGAGAGGCCATCCAAAAGATTGTTACTAAAAAATAACCAGCACCAGAGAAATCAAGCAAAAAAGTTGAAGTGAAGGAAAAAGACGAGACGATCTAGAAAGCAAATTTTACCAATCTTGAATAATACTATAGATTTGGTAGGCAAGAGACTTGCTATCTCCCGCGATAGGGACGATTGATTGATGGATTCAATCCAGATAAGCATGAAATAGAAGGCAAATTGAAGGAAGGCCCACTAGGGAACAAAAAGAGGAAATCACACTGAAATCCCAAATAAAAAAATTTATTACCACAAAATCTTCAAGTAATTAAGAAGACCCAAAACACGCGTGAGAGTGACATAATGAAATTGTGAAAAGGCCAAGTTTCTTGTTAAAAAAACTGAATAAGATAGGGTGGGTTTCATCACTTTGCTCGTTGGTCCTCATTGTCCTTGCTCTCTCGCCCCTTTTAAATGGTCAATGTTAGGGATGTCCATGGATTAGACCAGATCGGGTTGGGCCTCAACCCGAGGTCTTGTCCTTATAAGACCTTGGGCTGGACAAGTCAGCCCGAGGTCTGGTCTAGTCCAGCACCAGCCGAGCTCGGGCTAGACCAGACCGGTCCAGTGGACTGTCTGGACCAGTTGAGGCAGTCCAATACCTATTTTAATTTTGTTTCCTCCCTTGTTTGGACTGATGCATGGAGCTAGGGATAGTGGAAAAATGCATAATAATACCTCTAATCAGGAAAAATATATCATAAAAAATTAAAACCCATTCATAAATCCATAATAATCTCTAACAACATTGAACAAGAATAAAAAATAACAACATTCAAGTTACTTTAATACAATCCATAACAATCAATTAAACACATTAAATCTAACAAGTATAAAAAATTATTTGAGTTTTGAAGATTAAAAAAATATACAAGATATTTAAAAAAAATCGAGTCGAACCGAACTAGACCGAAGGGTCTGAACCCTTGGTTTGATGTCCGGTCCAGCCCGATCAGTCTGGTCTGGTCCGGCCCGATCAGTCTGGTCCGGTCCAGTCTGTTCAAAGTGTCTTGGACTGATTTTTTGCCTTCTAGACCGGGTCGGGTCGGTCTACCCAGACTACTGGGTTTTTTTGGACATCCCTAGTCGATGTTGTCACTCATGACTCTTAGCTTTTATGTTCATTGTATTTGGTTAGACATATTTTCCCTCTTTACCCCTCTACAATGGTCTTCATCACAACTCACAAGTGGCCCATTTTATCTTTTAAAGGAATTTTTTTTATACATTCGGAAAGTAAAAAACAACAAAAACAAATAAACAACAAATACTACTACTAACTACGTATCACTCTTAGTGTTAAGGAAGGAGATAGTAGCCTCCTTAGATAAGACCTACATCCCTGAGTTCCACCTTAGAGATTTCTTGGCTGAAAGATCAGTCTCCTCGTTATCTAGTCGACTAATAAAAGAGAGTTGTACCTCCTAGTTTGCTTATTAGATCTTGCAGAAGTTTGATCAACTGTCCATCCTAATGCAAGTTCAGATTGCCTCTAATGGCCCAAGAGATAATGTTGTGCGAGTCATGGAACACCTGCATCCTCCAGAGTCTTATATCCCAAGCCCTACGAAGGCCCCAAATACATCCCCAGAGCTCTATGCTAAAACAATTGTCACCCTCAAAGCTACAGATAAACGATTCAATAATGTTGCCTTTAGCATTTCTCAGTATATTACTACACCCAATCGTTAGAGAACTACGTGCATACACTCTATCTACATAAACATTAGGCCATTTCTATGTTTTATCTTGGACAACATTAGTGGCTCTCTCTAGCTTGATTGCACTCTTCATCTTCGGATTACACAATACTTTAGCCCGCCTCATGTAGTTCACGATCCCCTTTACCTCAACTAAGCTTTCATGCAAGCTAGATAAGGTATTTTGATGAATGAACCCATTCCTTCTTCGCCATAACATCCATCATGTAACTATAAAAATCTCATTCCAATGACCTTGCTTCATCACTCTATTATCAACAATATTCATACTCAGTCAATCCCAGTAATTACTCTCCCAAAATTGATGATAGGATGAAGGAACACCCAGTTGAATCCAGAAACTCCAAGGATGGTCACAATCTTGAGCCATATGCAAGTAAGTCTCTGTGGATTAGAACATAGTTTGAACTTACCACCCACGATGTAAATTACGTTGAAATAAGGCTCTGTTCATTAACAGGCGGTCATGCATGACATCTTTGGGGGATTACACTCATAAGAGATCTATACATCGGTTTGACAAATAACTATCCACATCTCTCATGTTTCCACCGTACCTTCTCTACCCTATTCTAGTTCATTATCTCAATTCCTTCTTGCACACTTGCCTAAGTTGACTTAATCCTACTCCAACCTCTAGAACCCGGGCACTCCTTATCGATCTTTCGTAAGAGGTTCAGGCCACATTGATACTTAGTGCGAATCACCATGGTCCATAAGGCATATTTGTTGGGATTGAAAGGCACAACAAAAGAAATTAAACCTTTAAAATTTTTCTCAATCCTGAACATGGATCTATCAACGACGTTTCAATTCAGTTAGAAAGAATCCTACCTTTGCGTTTTTGCCTTTTCCTATCTCAAGAAGCCGACACCTCATATTAGCTCCCTCTACCATATCCACACAAATACGACCTAACACTGGCAACATGCTAGCGCCTCCAATGCTTCACTAGGGTTTTCTTACGGCTCTCTATTTTTCTTATGCCCTAGGGTTCTTGTGCCCTTCATTTTTTTATAACTAATGAGGGCTATATTAGATCTTTAAATTAATCTTAATTAAATTTAAAATTCATATTATATCAATTAACATTTAATTATTTTTATGAGCTAATTAAATAAATTCAGTTTAATTAAATTTGTCCAACAGTTTTTATTTAACATATTTATTTAATCCAAATAAACAACCAAAAAATTTAATTTATCTTTATAAATTAAATTTGAGATACTATATCTCTATGTTAATTATTAAATTTAATTTTATCAAATAAAATTAAATCCAAAACTAACACTATATATATATATATATTATATTTTCCTTTTTCAAATTTTATATCATATATATAAAATCAGTCCACCCTAAATTGAACATTGTATTCATTGAATCTTAGACACATCTTAGATTAAATGAATATGGACATTATAGCTTGTATTGGGCTATTCTTGTGTGCGACCCTATAGGCCCATACAAAGTTAGCAGTGGTGATAAACCCACTTTATTACTACGTTTTTTTTATGGGATTTTATTGTTGTTAGATATTTTTATGAGCTAAAAATATATATTTTGTGATAATTTGGGAACATATGACGCTACTTGAAATTTTTTATATATGTAGGGGCAAAGTGGAAAAATGGAAATCTTTAATCATTGAAAAAAAACAAAAGAAAACGAGTCAGATGCGTGAAGAGAATGACGATGTTTAGTCAATTGGAATGAAGTCTTCACATGGGGCCACATGGAAATGCAAAATAGTAAGCAGCTGGAATGCAACAAGTTTGGTCAACAACTTTATCAAGGATCACATGGGCTGAAAACGGAAAGAGAAAAAAAACTGAATGAGGAAAAGGATAAAAAGAGGAACTAACGGGAAAAACAGAGAAAAAGGAGACGGGAGGCAGCTTCGTTTACGGCGGACTGAAATTCCATTTGAGACAAGTAGGGGCGATCTCTTTCTTCTTCTCCATCTCTAATTCTTCTGAGGGTTCGATCCAGATTCGACCATGGCAGAGCTAAAGATTAAGTTCGTTGAAGTGTTCAGGAACACGATGAGCGGCTGAACATCTTCACTTCCTTAAGAAAAGAGCCAATGCCTGAGTTTCAGCGCTAGAGAGGGAGTTTAATCGATCCAATCTTGTAGATGTAGATTCATTGTTACTGTTCAGGAACTTGGATTTGATCTATGACACTTTCTGATTATGTGTTCTTTATGGTTATTAAATCATGATTCATTGATAGTAATGAGCTTAGGAGTTTAATGCTACCTATTCTAGAGTAGAATTAATAATGATATTTGGTTCGTTTGAATCAGATTTTGACATTGGTTTGATTGATTTTCAATAATTATGGTTTCATATTCATAAAGGAGTTTCAAGCGTAGTGCAATCGTTGAGTTTATGGATGCATAATCAGAGTCTATTCTTCAGTTTAACTCCAATAATTTTAGAAACAATGAAGGCTAGGTGAAGTTCTTAGGGAAGACCATTTGAAACTGATATTTTCAACATCAGAATTCTCTTTTCACTATCATTTGCGTTGCTGCGATTCTAAAAATTCATAGATATTTCAAATAGAAGTATTGATAGTTTTAGCAAAGATTACATGCAAAAAGATTTTCTTAATTTGTTTAAGTACTTTTACAATTGAAATTTAAAGATTTCTAGCACCTCAAGAGAATCGATCTAGGTTGCACTACTATATTACATATTTTAGTGGTCCTAGAATTTTGATAACTTTCACAGAGTTAATCAAGTGGGCCAATAAATGTATTAGCCCACAAGTCACAAGCGGCCTCTAGTAAGACATTATAACTACCTAATTCATATAAGGATCGTTAAGACGATACAACCTGTCGTACAACCATGCCACGTCCATTTTGTCACATGATATTTCAGCCAAGGATGAGACATAGATAGTGTCATCATCTTGTTCCTGACCATTACTTTCCCGATTCCTGAGTAGTCTGACTATAGAAATGGAAACTCATTTCTATCATAGTATGACCATACATTTTTCAGACTCATTCATTGAGGAGCCCAGTAATATCTCTCTACTAATATGAGGGACAAATTTCATCTTAATCATTCACATTCCTCTGCATGAAAACCACTAAGCCTGATTGTAACTTTTATCATCACTCGGTCAAATGTGACTTTTGACTAGGTCAAAGCTTAGCGACTCTCATATAGAAATTTATGATGATCTTAGGTCAAATGGCATAGTGATGTGGTTATACATGAAATAAGCTTATGACTTGATCCATGTAGCTTTCACACAACGGGTCGGTCCAGCACCTGGTATTCTTACAAGTGCCTAAGACTTTGATTTGTATCTCCATACCTTATCAAAGTTACACTGGTCTTATTTTATCTTTGCTCCCTCATAGATGAGCGACCAGAGACATTTAGGACAATCTTTATGATTTATCTAAGGATACATTTGTCACAATAAACATGTGAATAATATGATAACAAAATGGAGAAATTCATTAAATAACAATGTTCAAAGTATAATAATTGGCCCTTAGAGCATAATTTCCAACAATATCGATGTGTGGCTAGACCCTAGCCAATCTTCATTATGAATGCATGGTTTTGCATCATGGAATGGTGAAGGCTGAGCCTACCCTACTCTTTTGGTTTAAATAATGTGTCCCACGAGATTAAATGGCCTTACGTTTTTCCTTTGTAGAACCCTAAAGAAAGCACTGGGCATGCTTATCTATTGCTTCGCAACAACTAGTTGGAAATAAAGACGTTTGCATGACATGGTTAAGGATGGCTAATGCTGCTGTTTTAATTAGAGTATTCCTCCCTGCCAAAGAGAGAGAGAGTGTAGCACTTCCAACTTGATAGTCTCTGCCTTACCTTATCCACTACAAATTGATATGTGTCCTTTATAACTCTATCATGGTGTAAGGTAACCCCAAGATACTTTCTGAGATTTTCCACCATCGTGTACCTTAGACAAGTGCTGAAATGTGCTTATGGTGTGATTTACATTCTGGGAAAAGAATACTTGAGTCTTTGCATCCTTGACCCACTAATTTGAAACTCTGCATAATTCCTAGAGGCATTTCTTGATAACATTGACTTGACTTAAGCTAGCTTAAGCGAAAATAACCAAGTCGTCATCAAAGAAAAGATGTGAGATTGGCGGTCCATCTTTATGGAGCCAGATAGGTTTTCATGCTCTAAAATCAACTTGCTTCTTGATAAGATGAGCTAACCTTTCCATACAGAGAACAAATAGGTACGGAGAAAGAGGATCACCCTGTTTAATATATCGAGAGGGCCGTAATGATTCTGATTTACCCCTATTCTACAATATTTGTATAGTAGGGGACTTGATGCATTATTCGACCACTTAAGTTAAGTGCTCTGGGAAGTTTATTGACCGCAAATAATTGATCACAAATGACTATCTAACCTTACCATACGCCTTTTTCATGTCAATTTTAATCACCATACATTTTTTTTGCCCTTTATTTTCCTCATAGAATGTATAACCTTCTATGTTATGATAATGTTGTCCAAGCTTAAGCACCCAGGAACAAAGATGCACTGGTTAGGAGCAATAATAGTGGAAATAACATGTTTAATGCGGTTTACAATAATTTTAGTAATCATTATAAAGACTTACAGATATCTCGGATATCCTACAGAGAAGTAAATGCCTTAGTAATAAAATTAATAATTGCATATTGCGCCTGGGGCCATTGGGATTGGAAAAAGAGGGCATTCGGGCTATTAGGACCAGGTGCTATCATTGCTTCCATGCTATTCAAAGTTTGTTCAATCTCAACTACTGTTACATTTCATCCCATTGCTTGCAACATCTCTTGAGATATTGGTGGGTAGCTATACTTTATGGGAATTGTATTGGAGCCATGATGCTCCTTGATAAATAGAGATGTATAAAAGCCAACCACTCCCTTCTTTATTTTCTCTACGTCAAAAATCCATTCCCCACTTTTATTTTTGATCACCTCAATCATATTGATCTTCTTTCTTGCTCTTACTCTTTGATGGAAATATTTTGTATTTTTATCACCAAATGCAAACCATTCACACCGAGCTTTCTGCGCCCACATAACATCTTCATAGAGTAAAATATCCTTGAGTTCTTTTCATAGGTTCTTTTGAAGTAAGAAAATAGACGATGAGGGTCCCTCCATATTTAGTCTTGTTTAAACCTTCCAAGAAATTCAAGATTCTGTGTTTTAGCCTCCCCAAATGCCCATACACCTCTTTTCACCATACTGCAACCTTCTCTGTAAAATGTCTACACATTATCTATCCACGGTTCATATTTA
The DNA here is from genome assembly GCA_037074505.1 of Albizia julibrissin. Lineage (NCBI taxonomy): Eukaryota > Viridiplantae > Streptophyta > Magnoliopsida > Fabales > Fabaceae > Albizia > Albizia julibrissin. The sequence continues at coordinate 29,954,420 of CM073485.1, forward strand.
GACCAAGTTGTAGACATAAAGTGGTCAAAATCATCGTGTAAGATCTATGAGGCTATGAACTGAAAGGGAAATTCCCTAACATATTGCATATTACTTGTCGATCTTTACAAAAGTAGAGGGCGGTAATATGATTTAAATTGGTAAAAGACTTTAACTATTACTTTAGAAATGGGTCTATCAACCTATCGTTAACTAAAACTCTGTCCAGTTTGCTTCAATAGCCTTCTTTACTCCATGTGAATAAAGGGCCAATTGTAGGGATACTAGATAGACCCAAATCTTCAAAGCAACTGCAAAATGCTTTATTGATGCCTAGGTGTATACGAGTTTGTGAATATCGTTCATGCTCAAATAAAGTGCTTTTGAAATCACTACTCAAGCACGGGGTCTCATCTACCCTCTTGCCAATCTCTAGCAAATCCCTCCAAAACTCCTATCTTTTCGATGCACAAGGACTCACACACACCCCAGTAACATAGTTCTTACGTCCATTTTCTTTAACAACTAAATGGATGTATTGGTCTGAATCACCCAAGATATGCACAGTGTAATACCCCAAACCAAATAACAAAATACTTTACCAAAGTATTTGACATATCATCAATAAGGATGTTCAACATCTAAATCATCAAAATATAAAATCAGTTCAAATAAAACCCACAACACAGTGTTAAATCAAGTTCTCAAAATATTTCAACAAAACAAAATAAAATGCGAAAGTTCAGGGTCATGGCAAATAACAACAACATAACATATGCTCTAGGAGCACAAAAGAGCCTTCAAGGTTCACTCCATAGGTGCCTTCCCTTGCTCCCTTCTAGAACAATCACCTAAAAAATGTTAATGTAAGGGATGAGATTCAACGTCTCAGTAACTACTGAAAGTTTCTACCGTACACAAGCAAACTATATATGATAAAAAAAGAAGCTGATTATGTATATATTTATATGTACCATAATCCTCATACAAGACTATTACTAATTTAATTATCATCATGTCAATCTGTATTTCCATCACAATAAGTAATATATAATTATGCAATATGCAATATGCAAAATGCAATCTTCCTTATATCACCGTCATCCTTATTCCGCTGACTGGAGCCATAGGCTAACACATAGTCCAACAGAAACTCATCCATTTGACTGGATTGTCCCAAACTTACCAGTTCTTAAGATGCACTAGGCCAAAGGTGTAGAGCTTAAGTCTGGACTATGGCTCCCCTTTTTAAAAGAATATAACTAAGAAGGTGTCACATGTCCCACAACTCCAATGCAATCCCGGCCAAAGGAAAAACATGGAAGAAGGGGCCCTGATAAGGGCCATCCACTGTATACCGAGTGATGGCATACCACGTGGTAAGAGATCTCAACATACAGATTCCTCCTTACTCCAACCCATCATAAATGCAACCGCAATGACAGTTATATTTAATCATTAATAAATATAAATAAAAGACAAGGCATAATAAATCATGCTTCCATTCATATTAAATATTATCAATATTCAAACATGCCTAAAAGAAACCAATAATCCAGCAATACAGTAATTATAATTAAATTATTAATTATGTGAATAAAAATAAATTATAAAAAATTTAATTGTAACATTATTTACTTGAGAACTTACAATACATACACATATAACTATAATTCATTCCATTTTTAATAAAAATAGTTATTCACAATCATATACAATTTACAAGTAAATGGAAGAATATTCAGAGTTACCTGTTACTCCCTAACTTACAAATAATCACATAAGAGTAACTCCCAACCTTTCAATGAGAGTCTACAAGAACATAATATATATATATATATATATATATATATATATATATATAAAACTCAAAACTACTCTAAAATTACCCTTTAAATCTTATAACTATCCTATAACATTTACTATACGGCAGTTGTCTTGTTAAAAAAAATACTATATACATGTATAAGAAAAAGGACAAGATTGGGATGTGAAGAGTATGAAAAGAACAACACACACACACACACACACACACACACATATATGTATATATATATTTGTATATAAATCCATGCATGACAATAAGGGAATGGGTAAGATACTAGGATAGTTTTATTGATCTTTAAAGCTTCAAGACACAAGCACAGTAGCAAAGTAACCAATGTGGGGCCATGGAGTAATATGGTAATATATATATATATATATATATATATATATATATATATATATATACACACATACCCACTCACAAATGTATGGATAGGAGAGAAAAAAAATATAAATACATAAATTGGCAACTGTGAAGCATAATGATGGAGGGGTTGAGTACAAGAAAATACACATACACACATTATAATATTGAAATTTTGAGGTAGAGAACAGAGAAAGACACGATGGTCAATGATAGATAAAATAAATGTGAGATGGGTTCAAGAAATATGGGAGAGATTCATATATTTTCTATGTGGGAAGAGAAAAAAAAGAGTTCAAAAAAAAAAATATATATATATATATATATATATAACACAAACACCTAAAAGTCCAAAGGATAAAAGGGGGTTTAAGAAATCTAGAAGAACCATGTAGATTAGGTGGCAGATGGGGCAAGGAATAACTTTCAATACATGTGTTTTAGTATACCTAAGAGAAAGAAAAAATACGAACAGTGGGTAGTGAGGAAATCAATGAATAAAATGAAAATGTATCCACAAAATCATCACAAACATGCACACCCTCAGATGAGCAAGTGGCGGAGGAAAGATTGAAAGAAGACAAGACACGATACAACGGTAAATAGTAAAGAAATGAAGAAAAAGGTAAGGAAGGTAAAAAACATGACAAGAAAGGTGTGCGGTAAAATAAATAAATAAATAAATAAACAATAGATGTCTGGTAGGAGAAGAAAAACACAGAAGAGAAGAAGAGTACTGACCTAGGAAGGTAGGGGTGCAGCGCTGAGGGAACATGTGGGGTAAGAAGAAGATAGTCTTATGTAAGAGTAGTTCTAGGGTTTGTACCAATAATGTTTTTGACATCATTTTTTTATATTATTTATTCCAAAATCATATTTGTCTACAGATCCATACTCATATATTTAGAATAATTATTTTAAGGATGCATTTCATTTGTATTATTATATTTTTCTTAAAAAAATATACATTTATAACTTGATATTTCTCTTAAAATATTAATTTATTACTTACTCTTTGAATATATAAATCTACACAACTATTTTTGTGTGTGTTAACAAATTAAGGATGTTACACACAGACCCTTAAGTTTCTTGCTAAAGCAGCCAAAGGCCCCTACTGAACCCAAGTGAGTCAACAATATAGTAGTTTTTGAACCCTATCCTGCTAGTTATCTTTTAAGCTTCAAACCCTTTAGAATGCGTCTCAAATAACGCTAAAATGTCTACCTTATACTTGCTACATAGTTCCTTCACCAAACTGGGGAATGTCTGAAACCCTACTCCTTTACAGTTCTAGAATATACCAATCATGAGGAAACAATAAGAGAAGAAGGTTGGCCTATAGGGCCTTGATTAGAAACACCCTCGGCGTGGTGAACTGGCTCAACCATAACTTGATTAAAGGTATCTACCTGTACATCCTCCCTTAGGCTCAAGTTTTCCTTTAGATCCATATTGTTAGAAGGCCTTACAGCTATATCATCATTATTTGTATCCACATTCATTAGGGCTCCAGATGGGTCCTTAGACCACCTAAATGGGCTTCCTTTCTAAGTTCGGCAACCCAATTTAACTTGGGTTAAGGGACTCTCTTTGTTCTCTTTTCGATTTGTATCATTCACCCATAGTTTTCTACTCCTCGGATCCACTACTTCTTCTAATTGGTTATATCCTTTCCAAATTGGGGTTCACCAGTAGCAACACTTTGTACAAAATTTGCCTTTGGTCTCTCTATATTCATAGCTAACTTAACTGTCAAGCTCATATCACACTTAATCAAATTATGTTGTCGAAATTTTAAAATTTTCCTTATCCAGTTTCTTGTGATCCCAAAATCTCCAGCGATGATCCCTTCTTTCTTAGTAGTCAATTGACCAAATTCAAGACCCCCATAGCCTCCTTCCACTTGCCCCTTTACGCCCTCTTTTGAGTATTAACGTCTATTCCATCCCTACATTATTTCCCTTAGAACCCTAAGGGGTATTATCTACTGTATCCTTCCTCGACTCCTCCCTCGTCTTTTCACTTCAGACCTCCATTTATGCAGCATCTGGATACACATCCCTATAGTGTCCGTGCTTTCCATAAGGAAAATAAATGAGGTGCAACCCCTCATACTCTACCATTTGTTCCTTACCAAATATGGGTATTGTCAAAGTTAGTTTCTTTTTCAAATCCAATTCCACACAAATGCGTGCAAATCTTCCTCTCTCGATCAAATAAGTTATTGAGTCCACCTTCAAATTCCTCTCTACCAGGCCCCCAATTAGGAATAAACTCAGCATTGAAAAACTCCAATGGAAGTAACAAAATACGGGTCTAGGCCACTATCTTCCTTTAGTATTCCACCATCCACGAGTCAAAGTTTGGTTGCCATCTCTGCACAAGGAGATAGTGATATGCTATCATCTACATCCTTTAAGATAAACATAATTCATGTCTTCTTCACATTCAAACGAGACTATAAAATAGCCATTATCTATATCTCGGACTATGTAACATTCCTATGTCTTTCAAACATGTTGTAGCTTGGTTTTCATGTGCCATAAGAAAATATTTTCCCTCGCCAGTTTGATGATAAAGGACTTTCTTCATAAAGCACACCACCTCTAGTATTTCTCCGAGATATCACCAGAATGGGAATAACATCCTTATCATTTTCCTCTATCACGTACTTCTCACGCTGCTCTTGCCCTTTCCTTTTTACATCCCTAAAGAAACCCTTGAGGATTTCGAGATATCCATTCCAAGTATCCTCAAATACACCGCTACCTTTAGCATCAAAGGTGCATCCTCTGAATCCCGCATCCAAGAGAGTATCCTTATAGGAACATCCCTTTGTTAGAACTGGCTGACACCCAAGAGGGGGGTGAATTAGGTGTATGATAAGAAAGTGTGATCTTAAAAATCTTTTCACAGATTGTTCACTTGGTATATATGGAAGTAGCAATTATGAAAATCGTATATGCTGGAAATATAAAAGCTTTGGGAAGAGAAGATGCAAACTGTGATTTATCCTGATTCTGTCCAATTCACGATGACCTACGTCCAGTCCCCAAGCTCCTCCTGAGATTTCCAATCCACTATCTTCTTGCTTAACTGGCACAAGAAAAACCTTTACAAAACTTACAACAGTTACTCCCCCTTACACATTGTAAGGTTAACTCCCTTTTACTGCAAGTTGAGCAAAGCAATCCCAAAGACCTTTCTCTCCAGCTTACCCGTGCAAGTCTTATGAGCAGCAACGTTCTCTCCTGCTTACACCACTGTAAGTCTTACGAGAAGCAACGTTCTCTACTTCTTGCACCTTGTAAGTCTTATGAGCAGAAAGTCTTATTGAAAATTCTCTCTATAGCTTCCCCGTAAGGTAATCAATCCCCTCAAGGTCCCTCTACCTTGAGATCACTTTTGAAATACAGATGAAGTGTTTACAAGCTCTCTTACAGAGTGGGTAAAATGCTCACTGAAGTACAATGTAAATATTCTCACTCTCAATTATACATGACAAGGAAAAACATATATTAATAGAGAACATGTGAGAGATGAAGATTCATGACAGCAACATATTGGCAGTTGGGTTCTCGCTACTTCATCATTTCTGTTCGCTCGTGTATTTTGGTCACTGTCATGTATCTTCTTCTTTTTGAATGCTTTAGTTTATATAGCAAATGTTGAGAGCCCCGTTGGGAGCATTCAAATATTTGTCCATTGTAATCTGATCATGCTCTCCGATAAGTAATTCAGCCGTTGCCCATGATCGTGCTCTGACAAATGCTTCAGTTGTTTGCACGTTCATTGACTTGTCTATTAAATATTGATATTGCCCATGATTCGTTATCGTTGAATATTGGTCGGTTGCTTGCCATGTGATCTGTAGTGGAATACCTGTAATGCACTGACAGAAAAAAGCCGTTAGAGAATCTTTTAAATATCACTCGAGTGGATAACTACTTCACCGGAAGTGATCCACATCAGTAGAGTACACCATGAAATCATTCTAGTTGTTTCCTTGTTTTTGTCAAGTTTCTGGAAGTGATTCTGATGAGAATAGTGAATCACTTGAGTTAACATCTAATTCACTGGCAGTGATATTCTAAAACATGAGAATCACTTCAGTGCGGTGTCACTTCACTAGAGGTGATTTTGATAAAACAATTAACACTTGACTGCAGAAGCATTTCACTGGCAGTAATCTTGATTTCTGGATGTGACTATTATTGGAACTGATTCCGATACAGTGAAGAGTTCACTGAGTGATCATCAGAAGTCGTGTATCAAAATACCCATATCACTCAAATGAATCTGATCTGACTTGAAGGTAATCATTTCACTGTAATGACTTGGACATTACTGGAAGTCCTACTGAAAGATTAGTATATCATTGACTGGATAACATCTGACTGGAAGTGATATTGAGAAAATGGCATATCAGTTCATTGGAAGTGATCTGGTGCATATTTGTATTCTTTGGAAATGATCAGTTACGGCACTGGAGGTGATCTGAGGAATTTTAATATTCACCGGAAGTGATTCAACATCCACTGGAAATGATATGGCAAACTTCATATATCACTTGAGTGAATTTAGCATCACTGGAAGTGATTTTACAAATAGTGAATTTTTCTTGCAGTGATTTTCAATCCACTGGAAGTGAATCTGGAAATTTCAAACATCACTCGAGTGATCTGATTATCACTGGAAGTGATTTCCAAAACAATGTATTTTTCTTCTGGTGATTTCAGACTCACTGGAAGTGATTCTGGAAAAATATGATATCACTCGATTGATTTGAGATCACTGGAAGTGATTTTCAAAATAGTGAATTTTTCTTCCGGTGATTTCAGACGTACTGGAAGTGATTTTGCAAAAACTCAAATATCACTCGAGTGATTTGAGATCACTGGAAGTTATTTCTAAAACAGTGAATTTTTCTTGCAGTGATTCTGGTGCCACTCGAGTGATCTGCGATCTGACGTATTTCACTCGATTGATTATTAATGATTACTTGAGTGATTATGCAAATCACTCGGGTGCCCTCTGTTCAGATCACTTGAACTCGTAGATGCTCTTTCAATTTGACAGCAAACATGGGTCAACTTCCAGATAGCATAACTCTTCGAATATAACTCCAAAATTGCTATATTATATATCAATGGAAATATATTTAAGTCTAGTTTCATATGGCACCAGTTTCAGCTCAATTGGATATGTTGTTTGAGAGTTATGGCAAAATTACCAAACATGCTTTGGAAAGTGACACTGATATGAAGGCCAAATTCCAACACTTAATGTTGGTTCTTGTGCGAAAATGATGCATTTGGAGGCTTGTTTCATATGTAACTGGTTTCATCTCAATCGGAGTTGTGGTTTGAGAGATATGATTAAATAACCAGACCTCTCTCAGCTGGACGAAAACAAAGCCTGAAAATTCAAAGATCACTCGAGTGAATAGTGACTCACTCCAAGTAATTGTCCCTGTTTCCAGAATCACTCGAGTGATTCTGGAAAATCACTCGAGTGATGTTCAAAATCATTCGGTTGGTATAGTGCTATAGTATGCTACAGTTCCAAATACGCTACAATAATCGTATTCTACAGTACCACTGCTACAGTACCCCAAAGAACTTGAATCTTCACATTCTTCATTAATTCTTACAAGTTCTTCATTTCTCAATCTCTTTCTTTCATTACTTAACTAATCTACAAGATATGCAACATTAAATATAGTAGTTAGTCAATATAAGAGATAAGTATATTATGCAAACTTCTTACTCTTAATATTTGACATCTATATTTGTCATCATCAAAACTAATCATATCTAACACCCTTAACTCTGACCTCCCCATCGTCTCACTTCTCTCCACCACCATTGTCCCCCACTAACTTCGCCTTCTTCTGCCCCCGATCATGAGGACTCTCTTCCTCTGTACCGCTATTCGCCATCATCACACTTGTCTCTCTTTCAAAGTTTATAAAAATTTATTTTTTGGTAGGCCCATGGTATCTACTGCTATTAGAAGTGACTAATCCCTTCGCACGGTAGACTTCCTAAAAGGGCTTTAGTGCTGGCCATGAGACCCTCTTCATAAACACCGCCAGGGATTGAACCTCTGACTAGATGCTTAAGGAACCAGCTAAGTAACAAATGTGCTCGACCTCATGGTTCTTTTGAAGGAAATATTAATTCCTATATATTTTAAAGGAAGTTTTGATTCTTATTTAGTGCTTTATAATCTAGGGTAAATGTCATCAATCACCCCTAAACTAATTTTGGAGGTGCAATTAACACCTTAAAGTATTTAGAGGTACGATTTTGGCCCTTAATCTAACAGAGCTAGTGACTGCATTTTTCCCTCATCCTAATCATTTTTTTTAATACTGAGCATTTTACTCGTCCACCACAGTTTCCAAAACCAAATTAGACACATTATATGGCGATTTTTGTTCAAGTTTTAGGACTATAGACATGATCACAATGCCTCTAATTTGAGCGATTCTTTGAAGCATCTTCACCACCATGAACGCGTTGGCAAACATGCACTAGTGGCGGCGTTCACTTCTAGAGACCCCACAAATGCACTCATCTCATGATGACAGTACTAGTGATTTTATGGAGGCCAAGATGGCCGTGGATCAGAGCATGAACTCCCATCTTCTTCTTGGATTTGGAAAGGGTTTGAGCTAATCAGAATTCTATCATAAACATGAGAGTTTATTCTATGGTGAGCACAGGGAATAACAGATCATCCTCCATCACATAAGCTAAAATCACCAGCCGCAAGCTTATGGCCTCACTGTTCAAAGCCACCATTCCTTTTAAGCTTCCCTTTACACGATTGGCCAAGGCATTGAAGAGAGTAGACTTACTGGAACTAGTCTACTAGAGCCCATTACAACCATGATCTCACCATTGCAACCCTTGCTAGAGATATCATCAGTAAGTGCATTTGTTCTCAAGAACAAGCTCTCTTCACCCATGGTATCATCAACGGCGGCAGCAGTAGCAACGATTTCTGGCTGACCTTGACGTTGTAAATTAGATTGCTTAAAGATAGCACAAAAGGTAGAGAATGAGGCCCAAGTCAAGCATGGCCATCTCGGGCGACAAGGGCATGATGCATCACCGTCTTGTAGGTGGCCTTCTTGCTTACACATCTCTAACATGAAGATGTCCCAATGTAAGAGATTGGTGATGATCGGTGGGAAGACTTGGAAACTGTGGAGCTCGAATAAAATGCTTGTGTGCAAGGGGAAAACACTATTACTGCCTTTGTTAGTACAAGGGCAAAATTGAACTAATAAAAATATCTTGGGGATAAAATTGTACCCTTAAATACTTTAGGTTGTTAGTTGCACCTTCAAAATTAGTTTAGGGTGCTGGATGCACCTTTACCCTATAATCTATTACTAAAACTATTTGGATAATATGCTAATTTCATATTTTTAAACTACTAAATGTGTTATTTTTAACGAAGATATTATGATTACTCTATCATTTTAATGGGTGGATGACTACTGTTGAGTACTTTTTTATCATTTTTATAAACAACAACTATCTAAATCATATAAACAAATTGCTGTTTAAAAATAATTAAAAGCAATATATAATGTATTTTTTCTAAATATATTCTTATTTATGAAGATAATTCAAAGAGAATGAGTAGGAAAAAAACAAAAGAGAATGAACATGAAAAAAGAGATGAGAGATATATATGACTAATTGATTTTTCAGACTATTAAATTTTTAGTTTAATCCAATGTTAACTTGTATCACATACTTGTTATTGACAACTAAACTAACTATATTAACAATTGTGGCGGCATATATTAATCAATGAGAATAACTTTGTAATTTCACAATTAGATTATCTTACCTTCAGGTCCCTCAGGGCTTGTTAATTATTTGAAGATTTGATGGAACTGCTAGTAATAATTTCTCTTGCTTTGTTGCTTGAGACGTGAGTGCAAATTTTCAATTTATTTTTGAATTTTTTGTTAAAAAATACTACTTTAAGTTTTTTTTTTAAAAAAAATGTGAGGAATTTAAGTATCGGCTTGCAAAATTATCACTACTATGATATGTGGATAATTTAGCTTGTTTATAAATAAAGCTAAAACCTAATTACTTTTGCATTATGATTGAGGCAATAAAAGCATCGTAAAAATCCATTAATTTTCGTCAGAATTCAAATTGTAATTCTACATATTCCGTTCCAAGAATTGTATGACATACAAAAATTAAGAGTGAAATAATTCAACCTCCATTACTTTTTTTTAAATTACGATTATAACCTTTTAAGTTCAAAGTAATCTAAAACATCAAGAATTAAGCAATGAAACGTAAGAATAATTCATTACCTTAAAAAATAAAATAAAATGAATAGTGTAGGGCGGTCCCTTAATTAATTCCCACTCCAACTTGAAGGCCAATATCCATGTACAGAATAACCAGACTTCCAATTATTCAAGAGCACAACCCACCTCACTGCCCAAAAACAGAACAAAAGCACAAAGATCATAACCATCCTTTGTGTCGCCACATTATTCACCTTCACTAGGTCATGTGTCACATACCCTAATAATAGACCCACAATTGTATAAAAAAACCCCACACAAAAACTTTCTAACCCAAGTTGTATTCCTGATCCCTTATAGAATATTGTAAACTTGGATCTATCGTTTCGATCTGCCAAGAACATAGGCACCTTCCTTATGAAGTTGTACATCACCCCTGAAACGCTAAAGAAGTACACGAACACAGCCCCAGCTAGCCAAACCCTAAAGTCATGAAAAATTGTTTGGCCCTCGATGATCTTCTTGGCAAAATGGGTTGACCAGATCAAGAATCCGATTACTATCAGTATCAATTTGTTTCTGGAAATGATAGGGGGTCGATAGATGGGACCCACCGTGAGGTTGGTCGTCGTTTTGATGAATTCAACGATGGATTCAGCAAGATGGGACCAATCTCCTTGATCAATCTGATATGAATCGCTAAGTTTTTTATGATAAGGGGAAACAATGCGAAGGTGAGGGAGGGCATCGACGCCGAAGAGAGAGAAACTCTCTTTGGATTCTGTGTATTCGAGTTTGCAAAAGAACAATTTTGATGTGTGATTGTTGTTCGCAATATATGAGGAGGACACAAGTTCAAATTCACGTACAATATCTTTGAGGCGGAGCTCGGGTTTGTTGTGGAGTTGAACGGCGTCGAACACCATGATGACCCAATAGGGTCTTGGGGTTTCGACCGAAGTGAGGAATCGAAAGATGGACTGATCATTAAAGTGAATTACACCGGATTTGGATTTGGTTTGAAGGGCAAGAAGCTCATGCACTCGATCGTCGTTAGATTCCAACAAAGCATTATTGAAGGAAATGAGATAGCAAAGAGTGATGAAGAGCAATAAAGGTGACATTTTTTTTTGTTTGGAAAATGGTGTCATTGTTCAAGTTTTGTAGTCAAGAAGTGATTTGTTTCCTGAAAGAGAGGCGAACACTTTGCAAATAAATATGACTTTTTCATGCATGCAAAAAGATATAACAACCACAAAATATAGAGCATCTACATGTGTAGGATAATCATATTAGGAGAAAGAAATACTTACATACTCTAAGAACGCCACCTTATTTATATTCTGACTAATTAAAATGCATATAACAATTCATCTTATTTTAATAATGCATGATAGATGAGTCATCTGAAGAAATTCAAATTTTATAATTTTAAAAAAAATATAAACTTTTTAATTTAGAAAAATAAAAAACGCAATTCCCTCTCGATTTTTAAAATCATAAAATTTAAATTTCTCATATGACTCATCTGTCATGTAAGATTAAAAAGAATGAATTTTTGTATATATTTTAATAAGTTAGAGTACAAATAAGATGACACTAGTAAAATATGTAACTATTTCTCATCATATTAGTGTGTGCATGCGTAGGTGTTTTTTTTATATTGTTTTTAAGACGAATTTGTGGGTATTAAAGCTTCATAAAATCTATTATTTTTGATTTATAAGGGAGTGCCACCACGCGCCATGTTAAAAACTACTTCATTTCCTACCTGTAATTACTTATTTTTGTCTTGCCATTATTAATTGTTGAATAAAATAATTTAGTTTTTCCCTTCTTATACTCTTGCATGATAAAATGTTGTTATTTGTTTTCTTAGTCCTATTTTGTTTTTCAAGTAGATTCAATTTCATAGCATCTTTGGTGAGCATTGATATCTAGTCTATCCAACTTTAACTCGGAAGGTGTAGATATATATTTTTTACCTTTTATATTTTTTTAAAAAAATTATTTTAATGCGTGTAAAATCTAAAATAAAGATATTCTCTTAATTATCATTTTTTAAAAAAATCATCTAAAAATAATTAGTCAAAATTTTAAATCTGAACTATCGAAGCAATAATCAGATCTGCAAATCTTATTGTAGAGATGAGCACCAAAACTTGTTTCAGGAATAACCAAAGTAAGAACAATGTTTAAAACTGGTGATTGATGCACGGGACACAATAATATAAACCCTTCCTTATCAAATTCCGTTTTGAAGAGAGAGAAAGTCTGATTTTTGACCGTTGCTTTGCAACGGTCTTTGAATCCACTGTGGGCTTTAACGGAGTTGATCTCTGCAACTTCGCCAGCGTCTCCACGGCTACTGTATGTCGGTTGAAGGGAGGGTCTTCTCAACCGTTGAGAGCGAGAGTCCGTGAGTTAAGCTTGGTGTTCTGACGGAGCTGTGGGCTTCGACGGAGCTGCTCTTGCAGCTTCACCAGCGTCTCTTGTGTTAATAGTTAGAGGTCCTAGCCTGGTTTCCATAGTTGCTGCTGCTCAGGAAAGCTACTTTAAAGCTCGGTGTTCTGATTGTGGCTTGCTTTCTGCTGCTCGGTGTTCTACGGCTTGGATCTGTCTTTGCTGCCTTGCGTTGCTAACGTCAGTGCTAACAGAGGAGATCATTGCTGCCAAAGAAGATCAGCACTGTTGAGGTAACATAAAAAAACTCACTCTGCTTTTCTGGTTGTAAAAGAGAGTGCTAGAGAATTTTTGCGGAAATGACACTCGTGGAGGTTGATGAATTGGAACGCAGTAGGAAGAAAGTTCGGGAGGTTGATGAAGAATTCAAACATACACAATCTTTAGCTCCAAGAGTAGGGGTGGAAATAGGTCAGACTTGTGCCTTAACAGGACTGGCCTGTTAATGCACTGGATGCCCTGAGCTTGGCCTGTGGCCTGTAACAGGCTTTTTTTTTTGCCTGAGCCTAGCCTGTATACAGGTCTGGCCTAGCCTGTGGCCTGTTAAGAGGCCTGTAACTAAAAAAAAAATCAAACAGACTAACATGCCACAGGTTTCACAATAGGCCTACTTCAAACAGACAAAAAACAAGCATATTTCAAACATGCCCAAAACAAGCCTAATTACATAAATTAATGATCCAAATACATAAATTAATGATCCAAAATACATCATAAAATGTAAAATTAAATACAACATAATTTTCAATACAAGTTTACCAATTTTCACATCAAATCTTCAATATGATTTCTTCTTCTCCTTCGAAGACCTTGAAAAAAATTAATAAATTAGTTGATGAAAATACACAACAGTTGTTTCCAGAATGAATAACCGTTAGCCACATCCTAATTCCTAACAGAAAAAGCACAACAAAAATTCGTGTAGGAGATAGAGAAACAAAAATTCAATGTGGAAATCAATGAAATATTCCTGAGAACGGAGATTGAAGTTCAACCGTTAGCCAAATCAATGTTCAATGTGGAAATAAAAATTCGTGTGGAAATAAACAGAAAACGCACAACAAAAATTCGTGTAGGAGACAGAGAAATAAAAATTCAATGTGGAAATCAATGAAATATTCCTGAGATCGGAGATTTGAGTTCAACCATTAGCCAAATCAATGTTCAATGTGGAAATAAAAATTCGTGTGGAAATAAATAGAAAAAGCACAACAAAAATTCGTGTAGGAGACAGAGAAATAAAAATTAAATGTGGAAATCAATGAAATATTCCTCAGATCAGAGATTAGAGTTCAACTGTTAGCCAAATCAATGTTCAATATGGAAATAATAATTCATGTGGAAATAAACAGAAAAAGAACAACAAAAATGAAATATACCTGAGATCAGAGATTGGAGTCGAAAAGGTGAGAGTGCTGAGTTAACTCTGAAGCTGAGATCGAAGATTAGGGTCAGGGCCTCAGGGGATTTGGAGATCAAAGACGGAGACGCAGATCAAAGATGGAGATGGAGATGAAGCAGCTGGTCAACTCTGAACTCTGAAGCTGAGATTAGAGATAGAATACGAAGCAGCTAGCGGTGGAGGAGACAGAGACGAAGCAGCTAGTGGTGGGGGAGACGACAGAGACGAAGCAGCTGGGGTTGGGGGAGATGATGGAGACGAAGCAGCTGGGGTTTGGGGGAGACGATGGAGACGAAGCAGCTGGCGGTTGGGGGAGCTGACAGAGACGAAGTAAGTGAGGTTTGGTCGTTTGGGGGAGACAGAGATCTGGAAGCTCAGTCCTCAGACTCTGAGGGACAATGAGTGACAATGACGGAGATCTGAGGCTCAGCAGAATGTGATGGAATGAAGCACTCGAAGTGTAACTTGAGAATTGGGAATGAGATTTAGGAATTAGGGTAAAGACGTGTCAGAGGTGATTTTGGGTGGGATTTTTTTTTTATAAATTATTTTACAAGCTCAGGCCAGCCTAACAGGCCTGTCAATAGGCCTGAGCCTAGCTTGTTAACCTGACAGGCCAGGCCTGACTAGGCCAGAAACAAGCCAGGCAACAGGCCCCTGGCAGGCCGCCTGGCCTGTTTCCACCTCTATCCACGAGTAGAAGACTGGATGAGTGACGATGTTATTGGAGGCGAAACCAACATACCGGAAGTGATTAGACAGTCATACAAAGACGCATGTGTTGAGGTTCAGAATGTGAATGATGTTTCATATAAAGAAGATGAATGGTGGAAAGGGGACGGATGGAAGTCAAGGATTGAGGTGGAAATGACGTAAAAGGGTCCAAATATTATAGTATGTCCGGAGTTTAGGAAGAAGCTGGCACAGAAATAGTCGACTTCACTGTTTGTTAGGCTTCTTGGCAGGATGGTACGTGAAGATCAACTGGGTCACAAACTGCAACAGTTGTGAAGACGCAAGGGGGAGGTTGAAACTACTGAGATAGGTTTTGGATATTTCTTGGTATGTATGACCAATGAGGAGGACTATGAATTCGTATTAACGAGAGGCCCTTGGTTATACATAGATCATTACCTGGCAGTGTAACCATGGAAGTCAGAGTTTGATCCTGATACTGATGAGATCTCTAAAATAGCAGCTTGGATAAGAATTCCTAAATTCCCAGTTGACTTCTATGACAAGGGTATTTTATATGCGGTGGGTAACCAAATTGGACGGGTTCTGAAAGTGGACTCAAATACCCTTTGGAAAACTAAAGGTTGTTTTGCCCGTATATGCGTTGAGGTTGATTTGATTGCACTTTTTCTCCCAGCCTTAATGATCAATGGGAAAGAGAAAAAGATTGTTTATAAGGGTTTGCACTTAATTTGTTTTTCATGTGGATGATATGGCCATGACAAGGACCATTGTCCTAATAATCAATCGTTAAACACATCAAAGATGACATCTATGGCTAACCAGTCAGCCCCTATAGACACAACACAATTGCCAAAATGCCCCGAGTCTGATGCCGGAATGTATGGAGAATGGATTGTGGCACCACGTCGGAGAAGGGAGCAACGTATGCCCAATGTAGGTAATGGAAATTTTAGGCATGAATCTAGGCGTGAAATTCATTCTCGAAACATGAGAGGAGGATCACGTTTTGAGGTTCTTAATGCTAATAATATGGGAACTAATGATAGAGATTATGGTGGTAGTACAAATCAGGGGAAGAGTCGGGTTGGTTCAAAGCAAGGAGAGAGGTTACGCGAATCAAAAGGAAAATCAAAGGCGGTTAGTGGATCGGATATTTTAAATGTAGGAGTAAAGGAGAGGAATTGTGATTCTGGGAATAACGGAGGCCTTTTAAAGAAGTAGAATAAACCACGTGGAAACCAGATATATAAGAAGGAAGGAAGTGTCGAAGGAATTTCCTAAGGAATCTTAAGTAAGGGTCTAAAGTCATAGAAAATAAAGATACAAGTCATTTTTATATGTTGAATCCTAACAGGTTATATCAAGAAGCGGAGTCTAGTGCAGGAGGGGGATCAGAAGGTAAGGATAATTGTATAGTTCCTAACCATTCCTCTATCAAACTAGGAGCATCCAACCCTATTGATCCAGGCGCAGAAGAAGGAGAGACTTTTGGAAATCGAATAAACTCTCTTAATGATGTTGATGATGTGGTGATACACATTGTTGGGGAAGAACAGCAAGGACATATGACCCATTAATTCTTGGTTTGGTTGTTCTTTTTCCCTTTGTGTTTTTTATTAATTTTAATAATTTTTAATGATTATTATGACTTGGAATACACGGGGTGCCAGTGGTGCCTCTTTTCACAGGTTACTTTATGATATCGTCGCCAGACAAGGTGTTAACTTCTTTACCCTGCTAGAACCTAGACAGATAGGGATGAAAGCGAATCTCATTGCTAGGAAGCTGGGATGGACGCATATGCATGTGGTTGAAGCAAGAGATTTTAGCGTAGGTATTTGGTTATTTTAGGATTCTACATTAAATTTCTTAGTTATTGATTCAAGGGATTAATTTTTTCATGGAATAATAAATAAAGGCAGAAGTGATGAGTGATCCCTTACCGTGGTGTATGGGCATCCAAATATGCTTAATAGACACCGATTGTGGCCTATTCTCGAGGGCATTCAATAATTGGTTGTTGGAGGCTAGGGAGTGATTAGAGATTTTAACGTTGTTTCATGTCCCGAAGAACGCTGGAACAAAAACCACAGGGATAATTTTGGCTTTGATAAGTTATTTCGTAATTGGCTACTTAATAGTGAGCTACTTAACATTGGTTTTAGTGGACCTAAATTTACGTGGGGCAATTCTAATAGCCGGAGCAGAATTGATAGAGCCTTGATGGATAAATGTTAGCTTACAAAATATCCTAATGCTTCTGTAAAACACTTGCCAAAATTTAAATCTGATCATTGTCCAGTGCTGGTTGATACTGATTTAAATGTTTTTGCTATTTAGAAAAGAAGACCTTTTAGATTTTTTGCTCCTTAGGTTATGCATGATGGTTTCAAGAATTTTGTACAGGCACGATGGGGGGTGCAAGATGACTGGTATGGATCAATCAAAATGTTTACTGAGGATTTGAAGATATGGAATAAGGAGGTTTTTGGGAACGTATCATATATGAAAGACAGATTGTATCATCAATTAGACGGGATTAATGATAAGATGGCTTCGGTTGGGATCTCAGAGCACTTGGATAAGTTACGAGGGGAAATATGGTGTGAGCTTGAAAAGCTTTTGGCACGGGAAGAAGTCATATGGCTTCAGTATTCTAGGGCTAAATGGTATGTGGATAGGGATCGAAATACTAAATACTTCCATTCAATGGCTAATGGAAGACAGAGAAGGAATAAAATAGAGGCATTGAAGCATGACTCTGGGGAGTGGATATATGATGCTATGGAAGTTATAAGAATGAGAAGTCAATTCTTTGAGAATTTGTATATGAAAAATCATACATATACTGGGTCTTTGGTATTTGGGTGTACTTACCCAGAGATTGATGATATGAATCTGCGTATTTTTGGGAGATCGGTTGAAGATAATGAGATTAAACGTGCCTTGTTTGATATAGGGCCATTAAAAGTGCTAGGGCCAGACGGTTTAAATCCTCTCTTCTACCAAAGCCAATAGGATACCGTAAGAGCGTCATTTCTTGATTTAGTTAAAAGAATCTTCAATGATCTTATGCTTATATGGAAAATCAATGGAACTTAATTAGTTCTTATTCCGAAAGTGGAACATCCCCAGACGTTTCGAGATTTTTGTCCTATAAGTTTGTGCAATTTTGTGTACAAGATTGTCATGAAGGTTATATCGAATAGACTCAAGGGAGTCATGCCTTTAGTAATAGCCCCAAACCAATGCAGTTTTGTGAAAGGCCGTCAAAGCTCGGATAATATTATCCTAGTACAGGAGATCATCCACTCTATGAAGTTGTTAAAGAGGAAAAATGGATTCATGGCCATCAAGATAGATTTAGAGAAGGCGTATGATCACGTCAGATGGAGCTTTAACATTGCATGTTTGAGAGAACTTAAGATTTTTGACTATATTCTTAAAGTTATCCAAGCTTGTTTAATGATGACTCAAATGCAGCTGCTTTGGAATGGTGAGGCTACAAATATGTTTTTCCTGACCCACGGAGTTCGACAAGGTGATCCTATATCGCCTTATCTATTTGTTATCATGATGGAAAGATTATGGAATCTCATACAGAAAGCAGTGGAAGATGGAGATTGGCATCCATTTAGGCACTCCAAACAAGGTACCCCTATATCTCACTTATTTTTTGCTGATCATCTCATTTTGTTTGCAGAGGCTGATTTAGCTCAAGCAGGAGTTATGAAGACCATCCTGGATGATTTTTGTGACATTTTAGGGCAGAAAATGAACGCTGGAAAGTCAAGGATTTACTTCTCAAGGAATGTGAATCACAATAGATGCAAAGAAATCAGTGAATTCTTGAACTTTGTTCCGACTTCAAATCTAGGTAAATATTTGGGAATGCCTATATTACATGAATGAATCTCAAAGACCGTATAATTTTCTTCTAAATAAGATGGATGCTCGCCTAGCTAATTGAAAATCCAATATGTTATCGATGGCGGCCAGGCATACTCTGGTATCTTCTGTGCTATTGGCTATGTCATCTTATGCCATGCAGACAGTGCCTCTTCCTTTGAGCACTTGTAATGAAATTGACAAATGATGTCGTAACTTCCTCTGGGGAAGTAATTCAACCAGTAGAAAGCCTCATCTCGTCTCTTGGGATTCGATATGTGCTCGTAAGGAGGATGGTGGCCTAGGACTTAGGAAGGCTCGTTATCAGAACCAAGCATTTATGATGAAGCTTGGATGGAGTATGATTAATAGACGAGACTCTCTATGGGTCAGGTTCAACCGAGAGAAGTATAAAGCCAGTAATGATATTATTCCTAAAGTTGAAAAGCGTCGATGAGAGTCTAATATGTAGAGAGGTATCTGTAACAATCGGGACAAGGTCACTGATAGTATAATTTGGAGAGTCACTAACGGCCATAACATTGATTTCTGGAAGGATGTATAGGTGCCACATTTGGATAAGTTAGAGAGTCTGGTGAAACGACCTTTGTCTAGAGACATTACTGAGTGGAAAGTAGCTGATTGCATCACCCCTTCCAGACAGTGGGATATAAACAAGTTTGAGCACCTGCTACCAGGGGTATGTATGTACAGCTATTAGATGTATTAGCATTTGTTAGATAAATGGACAAGATTTCCTAGCATGGAGATGGTCATCATATGGAAATTTCTCCTTGAGATTTGCTTACAACCATTTAGTGGATGGTCTACATAACAATAATGGATACCGGTGGAGATGTCTCTGAAAAGTGAAGGTGCCTCAGTGGTACCGTACTTTCTTATGGTTGTGTTTTCATGGTCGTCTAATGACAAACTTGGTATGATTCCAGCATGGTAGCCATCCCATAGGAATTGTGGGATATGTAGTAATTCTTACGAGTCAATTCTACACATCCTACGGGATTGCCCAGTGATATCTGAATTCTAGAAAAAATTTTTGCCACTAGGATGGCACGATGTGTTTTTTCACATATTGGATAGGAATGTATGGCTTGCATGGTGTCTGGGACGAAAGGACATAGTACAGGGATTTGAGTTTCGTCTTTGGTTTAGGTTATATGTCAGTATATCTTGTTGGCTCGAAATGATCGCTACTTCAATAACATTATTTGGAGTAGTACAACCATTTTAGCTCGTGCTTGTGCCTGCTTATCATGGGGTAATATGAATCTATTCCGAAATTAGAAGGAGGAGGTGAGTATCCCCCATTAGAAGCCACCACCAACTGGGTAGGTGAAGATCAATACTGATGGATCTAGGAATGCTAACTCTAGGATGTGCACTTGTAAAGGTGTATTGCGAGATCATAATGGGAAGTTCTTGCAGGGGTTTATGTATCAGATTGGGCAAGGGACGGTGGTATCCGCTGAAGCTTGGGGTGTTTTATAGGGTCTAAAGCTTGTATGTGATATAGGATACAGAAGAATTTTGGTTGAGTTTGATTGTACGAAGGTTATGGAACTAATTCAAGATACGGTGTCTCAGGAGCACCTTGATTTTCACCTTATTGGGGAGGCTCATACGTTATTGAATCGACAATGGGAAGTGGAATTGATATGGTGTTCTCAGGATGTTAACACAGTTGTAGACGCTATGGTGAGGGAAGCATGGAGAATGACGATGGATATTCATATCATAGAATCGCCTCCTGAAGTTATTAGGAACTTATTACTTACCGATGTTAACGGGTCGAGAATAATGTTTGACTTAAGAGGTTAATTCCTGACGTGTTTATAGTTTTTCATGTTCTATATATAAAATGCACAGGACACAATCTAACAAGATAAGTTAAGAAAACAGAACTTACAAATCTTAGTAATTGCCTAGGTATGAAAACTCATATATACATAACCAAACTTTTTCTAAGTTTCTGTACTCCTAATCCTAAATTATATTCCCTTGGCTTCTTAGTGAGTATTTGTCAAATACTGAAATCGTCATTTCAGAAGCCTTTTTTCTATAAGTCGAGGCCAAATTCCTCTCACATACTTACCTCATAAATCATAAAAACTATTCTCCAAAAGTTAATCCAAACACATAATATAAAATATACTTTATAATTCATAAGATTTTATATTATATTTTTTTTATTAAAAATAGATCTTATATTAAAAAACAACCGCAGAATTTTATGCTAGAAAAGGCATTTCGGTTTGAGTTGCAAGAGATTGCAACCCTTTTTTTGTCGTTGATATATCTTATGCAACATTATTTTGCAGAGGTCAAATGAACCATGAATGTTTCTTGGATTAGTTTCGTTACTGTTTCTCCATTTTTATAATATATTAAAACAAAAAAAATTCTTCGTCAAAAAAAAAAAATCTATTATTTAATCATTTGAATTAATAAAGATGTAGGTCAAATTTTTATTCTATAAATTAATAAAATAAAAATAACCGTTAATAATACAAATAAAATGCCTGTGTCTTTTTTGTGACGAATAGAAGAATTATTTTAATAATATTCATAGAACTCTGTATTATGCTTCGTATTTGAAATCTTACTATATATATGGTTTAATTACTTAACTAATTTAACTAATTATTTTAGCAAGACTCTGCGTCCATTAATTTTACTTAAACTATATACTATATTTTAATGAATATTCTCTATAACTTATGTGAATCAATTAAATCAATAAATTACTAAAACAATACTTGACTTTATTTCACAGCCAAACTATTTGAAGGCAAGATTTTTTTTTTAAAAAAAAAGAATAGAAAAGAATTTGCCCACTCATGATGCATTCCCCACTAAATGTAAATTATTCTTATTAAAAGATAGAGACTTTATGCCTGATTAGTTGAACTTTATTATATGATTGTAATGTTAATCATGATCTATAAAGAAAATTCAAATATCTAACACTCACAAACCTTTCACATTGATTAGAAACCTCTGGAATAAAATTAAACATTAACCCTATATTAAAAAAACGGGGAAATCGTTGTAAAGTCTGGTGGAAGAGAATTTATCGCCAAAAAATCTAATGAAATACTTAAATAATTATAATGCCCCATCCAGGAGGCCTAATGGCGACCGGCAAGTGAGAGACAATTTTCTAAATTTTGTCAGAGGAGCTTGAAGCTGGATCCATGTGGGACCCGATGGAATTAGCTTAACTGGTAATCAATCTGAATTCTATTGGCTAACTATATGCCAAGATCAACGGGGACATGTTGCACGACGTCGCATCATCGAGAGGACTTAAAACAGCAGCCTTTTTTTTTTTTTCTTGCAGCGTGATCCAATATGGGCTCAAGCCCACTATATCTTTTTTGTTTTGCCCACCAAGCCCACTATATCAATATGACATAAAGCCAGCACCATAATTATCAACATACATATATCATCGTCTATTCTAAAATATATATTAATCATTAGATCAACATATAATATGGAAACGTGTATAATAATAGTCATAGCATGAATGATCTATGGATTCTATAGGGGAAATATAAAGATATTGTTTATTATAAAATAATTCCTGCAAAACAATATTCAAACATTGTCAAAATTTAAAGAATTATAATGAAAATTTCCTTGATGTATAATTAATAGGGATAATTTGAAAAGGAAATTATAAATTTAGGAAAAAATGTGGATTGAGAAGAGTCTTATATTTAATACCAAAATAAATCCTTTAACCAACCCTTACATTTATGATTGGAAGGACTAACAAATTGGCTTTTGATTTACAAATAATGAGGTTAAGTATTAAATGAACTAACATATTTTATTTTAACTCATACCGGTTTATCCCATCTAAAAATATATTTAAAGTATTATATAGAGAAAGAGAGGAGTAGGGACTAGGTTATAGGGAGGGAGGGAAAGAGTTAGTTCTCCGATTTAGACAAATATATAACTTTCAAATTTGATAAACTAACCCTATATGAACGCCAAAATTTATACTTTCTTTTTTTTTTAAACTATTCACATTTCTCTCGTACATTTCAAAACTCAAAGTCATTTTCAGTTAAATGAAACATGAACATCAACAACTTGGCTGTGGCTTCTTCCTATTTGATCACATTTCTTTTAAAGCTTGCCTTGTGCCTTTCCTCATTCCATACTCTTAAGCTACTCAATATACACACCCCACACACATAAACAAAAGCTTCACCTTTTGCTTTATACCATTTCTCTCTCACCAGTCACCACCCACCAACTTCTCTCTCTTCCTATAAATATACAACAAAAACTTCCACTCACTATTAAAATCTCCATAACATACACCCATTGTTTATGTCTTCCTATATAATACCTAAAACAATGAGAACAAATTTTCAATCCCTTCAATTGTTCCTATTCTCATTGTGTCTCTTACTGGGTTTGTCCAAACCCGACCCTGACCCGATCCAAGACTATTGCATTGCTGACACAAAAAAACCCCAAGCGGTTTACCTCAACGGGGCTCCATGTATCAACCCGGAACTAGCCACCCCGTCTCATTTTTCCACATCATCTTTGTCCAAGCCTGGGAACACAAGTGCTAACAAATTTGGGTTTAGTACCACCCCCACCAACATTATCAATCTGCCCGGGCTTAACACCTTGGGCTTGGTCTTGGTTCGGGTTGATATAGCAGCCGATGGAATTGTGCCACCTCACTCCCACCCACGGGCCTCAGAAGTGACCACTTGCCTTCAAGGCATATTGCTCGTCGGCTTTATCGACACGTCAAACCGGGTCTTCACACAGAACTTAAAGGCCGGTGAGTCTTTTGTATTCCCTAAGGGTTTGATTCATTTTCTGTACAATTTTGACAGTAGAAAGCCCGCCCTAGCAATTTCCGGGCTTAACAGTCAAAACCCAGGAACCCAAATAGCATCAGTTGCCACATTCGCAAGTACTCCTGGAGTTCCTAACGAAGTGTTGGCAAAGGCTTTCCAAATAAGTCAACAAGAGGTGAAAATGATCCGGAAAAGCCTTGAAGGCTAATTAATTAATTAAATTTTATTGTATATGATTTATGTCTTATGATAATATGTCCATATTCTATTATATATGTTTGTATTATTAATCCTTGAAATGGCGTGACTTGGGATCCAACGGAGAAGGTGAGAATGTGATGTTTGATTGGCTTTATACTTTTTTTTTAAAAAAAAAAATCTTTGTGAAAAGAGACATTTTAACGGTCATTTCATTTGTTTAATGAAACCATGAAATGGATTCATCTCATTCGTGTATTGAGTTCCCGTGCGTGAAGGAGTTAAGTATGTATATTTTGTCCTTAATAACTTGTTGGATTAATTTAATCAATTTTGATGTGGAATATTAGCATACTTAAGTGCATAGTTAATTGGGTGGTTAATCAGTTCATTTTAAAATTACCCAGGTCTTTGTAAATTGTATGCCTTCATTTAGGGAGAATTTTTTGTGTGAACCTAGTCATGTCATTTGTAATCTGATAAGTTAAAATACAACAACTTAACTAACATTAATCCTAATTGGCTATTCATGTATTTTTTATTTTTATTTTTCTTAAAAAAATAAATCCCTTAATTAAGATTTCACAAGTAATAAAAAAATAAATCTTATGAAATCTTTCAATTTTATTAATATGTCAGCTAATATTTATGAGAGCCAAATCAATTTATGAGATGTTGTATTTTAACTAATTAAACCATATATAAAGTGTCAAATCATATTCATCCAAGAATTTCTCTTTTTGCTAGAGCTAAGAAAAATCTTACATCTCATTTAAAATTTAACAAATTTTCAACTTTAACCCTTATTTAATTCATACTTTACACTAAGAGTATAAAGTCAATACAATAATAAATTAATGGTAAAATTGTATATTTATATAAAAAATAATAATGTAACTTATAAATAGGATAAAAAATATTCCTCTATCTTAAAAAGAATTAGAGGAGTACTATATGATCAATATTACTATTCCAAGATTTAGAGCATTAAAGGTTTTTGTTTTTTCAATAAGTGCATATTTCTTAATGCATTATTAGGTCCTTTTTTTTAATTTATTTGAGTATAATGATCTCTCAATTATTATAATTAACGATAACACCGTAAGATAAGAGAGACAATATAAATATATATATGTATGTATATCTATGCGTGCCCGAACGAACTAAGTTTCGTAAGCAAATAGAAGAAATCGAATTTGAATTGGGTTTTTTTTAAAGGTTGGGGTATCATTAAAGTCAACTTTGGTAAGTCAAGAAGAGAGGTGGCCATGAATTTCGTCATTGATATTGGGACACCTCTCCCACGTTTCGAACACGTCTTTATTGTTTCCTTCTCAAGAGTTCTTTAGAGGCATATTCGTGACCAACATATAGAAAAAGATGCATCATAATGACCCTTTAAAATAATTATTTCATAAATAAACTCATTGAATATTCTTTCCTTTCAAATGCCTATCATCAGTGAAGTGAAAGCTATGAGAGCGGCTTAAGTCTAGGGCTTTTTTATTTTATCCATGAGCACTAAAATTGATTCCGTAAGATAACATCTTCTTATTAGCTTAAGCAAACTAAGGAGAAGAAGTTGTCTTAAATGTATGAAATCTATATCTTGTAATTATATATTTTTTCTATTTTCTTTTAAGACAATTTGATAGTAGAATTATTTGCTTATCCAATGTATTGAAAGCTAATTATTAGGGAGATCATAAGCATGGTCGGTTCGGCCAAACCAGTAACCCGTTGTTTAAACTAAAACCTTTTATGGGCGTAAAATAAGACCATATCCAAAAGATTCTCATAGTTATATGGGCATGTTTAGACTAAACTAATTTGATGCCACACTCTTTTCCTCTAATGTTTGAAAAAACATATTTTTGAAAAACTAGAACAGAAAGCACTAATAGGTTAAAATTACCAATAAAATCAAACCCATAACTTTTGACTCACAATTTCCAAACTTAGTTTGAACATAGCCATCCATTGAACCGATGCACCATTGCATTGTGCAACGCAAAATGGGGGAATGATTCGGAAACCCAATTCAAACATGTGTAAAACCCAATTAAAGGCTTGTTTGAAACATTAATTGAAGTTTTTAAAATTAAATTTTTAATTATAACTTACAGTGTATGAGATAAATATGTGAAATAAGTTCTGTCTCAATCTATATGAACATGTTTATGATAAGTTATCTTATTTCCACTATCCCTTCCATGTTCATCTTTTTGAACATAGATCAGTTCTCCATCAAAATTTCCATCGATCCTGTGATCACACCACCAACAATAAAGACACTTCTTCATTTCCTCCAAAATCAATGTTAATTTATCACACTAATTCTCTCTGATTTTTCATAACTCCCCCTCCACTAGGGGTATTCATGGGATGGAACGGGATGTGATAGGCCCATTCCTTGTCTCGTCCTGTTCTTGCTGGGACAAGGATAGAAACATGATGACCCATATATTTTTCTTTTGAGATATGGACCATCAGTTTTTTTCCATTTTCTGAATTTGTAAAAATTAAAATGTTTGGGTGAATTAGACACTGAATTTAGATGATTAAAAATATATAATATAAATATGAAATTAAACCTTTTTTTTATTTTTATATCAAAAGCAAAGTAAAAAAATGAAAAATTATTAAAACTTAAACTTAATAATAGCGATGATCATAAATATTTATAGTATTTTGTAGTGAATTAGGCGAGCAACTGCAAGAGAGACCAAGAAAATGGAGTGAATGAAGATGGTGCGAGCGACTGCGATAGTTTTTTTGAATATTTATAGTGTTTTGTATTAAAAAGATATAACTAATATATGATAATAAATTTTTATATGACTAAAATCTATCTAAAAAATATTATATGATAATATATTTTTATATAACTAATATATATTTAAAAAAGATATTAGTTATATCTTTAATACAAATATTAGATATTCTAATAAAAAAATTAAATATATTAAATTAATAACAACATGATTATAGGACGGGACAAAAAACCGAGACGGGACAAAACCCATCTCACATCCTGTCTCATCCGGTAATGATTTTGTTATGTCCCGCTTTGTCCCATCCATAATATTTTTTTTTTTTTGGAACAAGGCTATATCCCTCCCATCTCGAATATTTTTTTGGGAATAAGACTATTCCAAAATGACCGGGATCGGAACATGACAGTTGGGACAGGACAAAGGTAAACACCCCTTCCCTCCACAAACAAAATATTACTAATAATTACTTAATTAACTATTAATTTGTAAATTAACTGAAACCCAAGAATGCGCATCAGCCATAGACATGGCATGTCTTTTTGGTCTCTTGGAGGTTCCTATACTTTCTAGCCTGTGCATGCGATCTTTTAGAATCCCGTTGTACAAAGTGATTTGATAATCTGGCATTCTTATGATTTCTGGAATTTTGCATTTGCAACTGCTCGATGTTCTGTTTTGCTTCCTCTATATTTCTTGGTAGCAAAACACGACATCCCTATCGGTGTTCTTGAAATCAGCGACATCACCACATCCTTCTTCAAATCACTCCTTCCTATTCATTGGATGAGGAGGATTTTTCTCATTTTGCTTTGGGTAAAATGGAGAAAGGAGGGTTCATTGAGGCTGAATGAGAAATAAAGAGGAAGGTTGGTCTTCAAAGGCTTGGTTAGAACACACAGGCTAAGTGTCTGTTTGGATTGACAGTAGAAATTACTTTTCTAACATGATTTACGATCTATAAGAGAAGTATGTAAAAGAAGTTTTGTCTCAACTTACGTGAACATGCTTTTTTAACGTTAATTTAAACAGGCTCTGACTTTGCAGAGGAAGGTAAGAGAGAGATCAAAAAACTTTGGAAACCATGTTTTGGATTATCAGCGGCTGAGTTGGCATAATGGGTAACACAAGGGGTGCCAAGTGTATCATAGAGTCTAACAAAATAAATTTAAAGTCAAAATTAACACATTTTAACTGTATGTTATGTTGGGGGTGAAATTGCTACGTTTTCTATATTTCAAGGGTAATATTGCTTCTAAAAAATTTTCGGATATCCACCACTCCTAGACAAAAACTTCTGAGATAAAATTAGACATTAACCATTATTTTTTTTAAAGGGCACATATTTTATACTCCTCACTTTGATGAGCAAAAATATACTCATCACCTATTAACAACGTTAGATTATTTTGGATGGTCCAAATATAATTTGATTTTTATATTTTAAATAAACTTAAATTTAATATATATAAAATTTAAAATAAAGATAATTTTATAATTATCACTTTTCATAAAAATGAGTTTATCATTTAAAAAATCGTAAATTAAAAATCTTAAATTTAAACCGTTGATATTAAATTTAAACAATTGAGATCCCATCACAATGATGAGAAATTAGGTGCTCATCTTCAAATCCATATATTTTGTTCTTCTGATTCTCCCATACGGCAACAATAGAAAACTCAAATTCTAAAAGGATTCAAGATCTCATCTACCAAACTTGGAATATTAATAGTGTGTTTGGCAAGCAATTTGAAACCATGGTTTTGCTCAAAACCATGATTTCAAGGAAAAAATGTCAAACACCCCATTTTATAAGAAAATCATTTTTTTTTTCAAACCATGGTTTTGGATCCAAAACCATGGTTTGGGAAAAAGCTAGAACTTGTAACTTTTTCTCTCTCTTTCTCCATTTTCCTCTTTTGGGGATTATTTATTTCAATCTAAAATATAGTATTATTTTGAATAATTACTATATATAAATTTTTTATATAATTTATTAATACATATATGTTTGAGCTATTTTTTATGACGTTATATAATTGCCCAATGTTATGATTTTAATTTTTTAGACAAATTTATTTAATTTTAGGTATTATTATGAAATTTAATGTTGAAAAATATTTAAAATAAAATATTATCTTTTTATATGTAGTTATCACAAAAGTTAATGTTCTTTTTAGTAATTTGACCATTAAAAAAGTGATTATTAACCCAATATAATTTTTTTTCTATAATATATGTGTGTGTGTGTGTGTGTTTGATTTTTTTATGTTAGATAATTGATTAATGTTATAATTTTTAATTTTTCAGATAAATTTATGTCATTTTTTGTATTTATTATGAATTTTCCTATTAAATAATACATAAAATATAATCTTATCCTTTATATGTAATTATCACAAAAACTAATGTCCTTTTCAGTAATTTGACAATAAAAAAAGCTATTCTGATCAAAATATCCAAACACTCTCATTTATCAAAATCACTTTTTTCACATAATCTATTCTGCCAGAATCTATTCTCAAAAATCATTTTTTTTTCACTCTTTTTCCATAAGCTATTCTCAAAAGTTGATTCCAAACACAAACAACTTCCCAAGCTCCAACAAAATGATCAGCGGAGGCTTAAAACAGAGAATTTAGCCTGGGGTCCACCTTGGATATAAACAACTGTACATTGAGAGCCAGGATTTAAGACGTGAAGCCATTGGGGAAGTTCATACACATTCTTGTCTTTTGTTGGAGAGAGACCCCACAGAGGCCCTGACAGATTCTCAATCTCAAACTTTACATCAGAGATTGGCTTCTTGGAGGCGTTCTTAATCATTACTTGGTGACGGTAATACGTTGTTGCTCCCTCATTCCATGAGTTAGTAATTGAGTGAACCAATTCAATTGCCCCACCTGCATCAGTTCATTTTCCTATGTATGTCGTTAAGAGTAAATTATACAAATTTATTCAAGCATCATTAAAATTATACTCATTCGATTCTTAATATAAGATATATTTACCTTATTTAATTAGATTAAGGAATTAGTTAATATGACATGTATTTTTTAAAATACTTTTATTATTTTTCTTAATTCCTTTCTTCCTTCTCCTCTTTAATTATTGTTAAGGGAATATCAATAAGGATAAATAAAAAAAAATTAATAAATATATAAACTAGTCCGGGGTATTACTCTCAATTTGAAGCGAAAAAAGTTTAGAGAGCTAAATGCCCAAATTACAGAGATGTCCACAAAAATCACCTGAAGATGAAGATTCTGCAGGCGTTGTTGGTATTCCTGCATTTGTGCCTGTGAAGCCCATGCATAGAAAATTATTACAAGGATTGAACAGAGAGCAACACAAGATCCACTAAAGTGCAAGGCAATATGCTAATTTACTTTCATACTCACGTGGTGTTGTCATTTTTTGGTGCAGTGGCGACCCATTACCTGCAACAAACATAAGAAGTGATCGTTAAGACATATAATATAATTGAGTACAAAGGAGATTATTAATGTAGTAAGAAGTAATTAACCTGCATTAGCATTAGTGTATAAACTGTGAAGCTTGGCAAAGATGCCCACAAGTGGAGCAGAAGCAGAAAGAGTAGGCTCAGTTTGTTCATAATTGGATCTATCATCCAAAAACTCGTCGTTTTGATCAGGTCCTCCAACAAGGCCGCCATATAAGACATTGGGATTGGCTTCGCTCCGATGATACCAAGTGTCGAAGCCTTGCACGCACCCAACCACAGAATGAAGAACAAAGACGGAAGGAATGGAGGATCCTCTGTGGTGCACATGAATCGGATATTTTGCTCCATAGCCAATGAGATAGCTCATGCTCTTGGGGTTTTTACCAAGCATGTAGTCAGCTTGAGACTTGACAAAAGCGAGGAGATCTGACGGCTGAATCTGGACCTGGGGACAATGGAGGGTGGATCTTGCAGAAGACAGGTAAGAGGAGTAAACAGCCAGCAGAAATGAAGCAGATGATACGTACTGCATATTGTTCCAATCCCGAACGTACATCAATCCACCTGATTAATGGCAGTTATTATTGCCAAGCATGCAGTTTCTTTTTCAGTATAAATAAATAAATAAAGGTCATTAAATGAAGTGAACTAATTGAACATGTAATTAGTTAACAAACACCTGGAGTTTTGTGGACATTATAACCATCATTCTTTTGCAAGCAAGCACAGGCAAAGTAATCTGCCTTGGCCTGGTATTGCTTTAGGATGGAGGCATGAGAACCAGCCTGTCCTTCTAGAACCACCTGCAAATTGATTTTAACTTTTCTGTCATCAGTCAAGCACACTGCAACGGGTAGATGATTAAAATATTAAATCTAGATGATTAAAATCCTATTGAACAGTGTAGATCTCGTCTCATTGATTAGCGATGAGCACTGAAACGGGTTCGTAGTATGGATGGTTAGTTACATGGGAGAGGAGGATCTGCAAGCCAGCATATTTGTTGTCCCAAGAGAACTCAGTAACTGCCCATCCAGTTCCTCCCAGAGACTGAGCATTGTCCACTACATATTTGAGATAGTAGTCATCCCCTGTTGCTCTGTGGAGCCAAGCAGCAGCCCAAAGCAATTCATCCTGAATAAATCAATTACCAGCCAAGTTTAACATAATATGATGCAAGCTAGATATATAAATGTCGTACAGGTACAGGTGATGAACTCACTGAATAACCAGAAGAAGCATAGAACTGGTGAGCAACTGTGATGGAGTCATCATATGAACCTCTGAATGTGTCGGCGAAAGTGAACAATTGTTTTGCATGAAGGAGGAGGAGAGAAGAGTAAGAAGAGTTGTAAGGGTTGAAAGCAATAGAAGAAGCAGCCATGGCAGCAGCAGTCTCAGCAGCGAGATCAGAACCAGGATTTTGTTGGTCAATCTTGTAGGCATTCCTTGGTGTGTTCATGTCTTCTGGTCGTTCCCAGCAGTAATGGTCTGAAGCCCCATCCCCTACTTGTCCCCACAGAATATTGGGATGAGGATGAGCTTTCAGAAAATAGTCGGTGGCCCACCTAATGGACATGAGGGTGGGCCCCATCTGGCTCACATCAGTGATCTCTTTCCTGAACTCTGTGGCTGCCCAGGCCAGCATGGTGGCACTGAAAGCCATTGGCAGACCGAATTTCACATTGTCCCCTGCGTCGTAGTATCCTCCCGCCAGGTCTGCCTGCATTCATATCATCTATTATATTAATTGTAAAATTACCAACATATTAAATCTAGTTGAGGCAGTTGGTCCCTAATAAGATGACGAATTAAAGTTTAAAACTTTATTAAAAGAGATGTGTGACAGTGTCTCAAATAGAATTATTTATAATAAAAGAATATCTATACTTAGTAAAATAAAAAAAATGTTTACAAAATTAAGGGGCTATTTGGTATGAGGGGAGGAGAGGAGAGGAAAAGTGGCTGTGGAGGGAAAAAATTTTAGAGCCGGTTTTTATTTTTTAAAAAAAAATTAAAGAAGTGGGCTTAATTATAAAATTTTAATAAAGATGAGATGTATGATTAATGAATAAGAAAAATTAATTAAAAATTTGTAATCTCACTTCTCTAATTTTTTAAAATATAACTCATAAAAAGTTTGCCTCATTTCCTTCCCTTACCCTCCAAATCTCTCATATCTAAGGGTGTGTTTGGTTTGAAGGAAGAGGAATGAGGTATGTTACCTTATTTGTTAGATGAGTGAAAATGAGATGTTATGTAATAAGAGCCAAAAATAAAAGGAGGAAGGGAATGAGAGCCAACATTTTAGTTTTCCTTCTATTCAAAAATTCAAATCAAATGAGAGAATGATGACTCCTCTCAAACCAAACACACCCTAAAGAAAGAAATATTATGATTTTAAACTCAAGGAAATAAAGTAAGGTTAATTACTCCTTGCTGAAACCCGTCCTTGAGAGCAGAATCGGCACGCCACTTGACTCGCTGCCAGGGTAATTTTCCAGACCTCTGTGCCTCAAAGAACATCAAGCTCTTGTCAAGTGCTTCGCCGTAGTCCAACTCTGAAGCACTTAAACGCACCGTACTGATCATCAATACAAGCGTCGTGCACACTACACAAACCTCCTTCAGCTTCCTCCCCATGGATGCCATTATTATTGCATTGTGCATTGCTCAGAAGCTTCTTATATATATTATAGCATACCAAGAAGAATGAGATTTGAGAGATATATGCGAAGTCTTGTGGTAGCCCTCACGTTTGTTTCAAGAGCTTTCCGCGTTCATGAGGACGTGCATGTGTGTAAGCTTCTTATATATTGGCTTATTCTCCTGCATTGACTTGGCCCTTATTAATTATTTATTATGTGCCCTGAATTATTCAAACTCTATTTAAAATGTCAATATGTTTCTTCTTTTTTTAATCATAGGTATAAATATTTCATTGTGGGATCAATTTGAGAAATTAATTATGTTTGCAAAATAATTTAAAAAATAGAGGCCTTAGGTCACACTTGATACAAGCACTACTAAAGCTTTGAATTTTTTTAAAAAATACCATACAAACAAGGATTGTCTTTTTTTTTTCTAGAAAACCCCAACTTCTAACCTCACCCCCCAACCACACACCACGCTTGTAATACCTTCACGCTCACCACCTCACTCTCTCACTAAACCCACTCCCTCTCTTCCCCCTTCACTTCATGCTTCCCCACTCCTTTTCTCTCCCTCCTTCAATTCATTCCACTTCTCCGTCCCCACTCCCTTTCTCTTCACATTTTCCCTCTTTTGTGTCCCCACTCCCTATTTCCCTTGTCCATTTTCATTCCCTATGTCTGTCCCCACTCCTTATATTCCTTATTGTCCTCTTCCAACTCAAAATCAAATCTCATTCTTTTTTTTTATCTATATTTTTTTCCCTCTTTGTACTGTTCTTTAGGTGATGTTTGAAGTTTGAGCTCTCTTTTAAGTTTTAGATGTCTAAGCTTCCAATAAGATTTTTAATTTTTTTGAGCTTACAAATTTAATTTGATTAGTAGCATAGATTTTAATTTGTTCAATTTATTTTTTATATTAATTTTATTTTGAAATCTGAAAAAATATTGTCATTTATATATACTGAAAATTAATTGAGAGAGAATTAATTGTTAATATAGGCTGTATATGAAAATATTTAGTAGTTCATACTTTTTTTTATCTGTTCTTTTTTTCCTCTTTGAACTTTTTTTTTTTCAGATGGTGTGTTGAAATTTGATCTCTCTTTGAAGTTTCAAATTTATAAGCTCCCATACATTGTAAGGTTTTTAATTTTTTAAGCTTAAAAATTTAATTTTATTAGTAGAATATATTTTAATTTGATCAATATATTTTTTATATTTATTTTATTTTGAAATATGAAAAAATATTGTCATTTATATATGTTGAAAATTAATTAAGATAGAATTAATTATTAATACAGGTTATACATGAAAATATGTAATAATTACAATAATAAGAAAAATACATATATTTTTTTAAAAAAAATACTTATTGTAGCACTTGCGTCAAATCATATATTTTTTACTTATTGTAGCGCTTGCTTCAAGTCAGATTTTATTTTTTTACTTGCTAAGTATTGTTTTAAAGAGAAAATAAAATACAAGCTATGGCGCTTATGGAAGTGTTACATCTTGTTTTTTTAGCAATGGAAGCGCCACATATATTAAAAAAAGAAGTGTTATAGCTTCCATTTTCTATAGTAACCAAAACAGATATACCGATGAATCTATTGAGAAAAGTCACATTGAATAAGCTAAAGAAGTTTTAGAAATTAAGTAGGCCCCAATTTTTTTGGTTGAGTTTTTTTTTAAAAAAATATTATTAAAATTCTAACTAAAAATAATAATATTAAAAAAGTATTCATTGACAAGTGAAGATCTAACATTGATAAACTATGAGACTTGTCAATATATTATTTGTTTTTGTTGGGAGCTAAATGATATTCTCCCTTTTTTTATTGAGTTTTTTTTTTTGGTAAACAAGTTGAGTTTTAATTAAAGTCGATGAAATGAATCCTATAATATATATGCATGCATGTGTGTATTTTTTTCTTAAAAATTAAATTATTGTAAAAATACTACATGATGTGGATATCCATAAACTCTCAACTCTTGACCTTTTTTTTCTACATTCCACAACCTCTCTAATGAATAGTCTTTAGGAGTCTTTATACCCATAACTCAAAGGTTATAATTCGTGTACTCATGAGGATTAACTTTGCTATTTGCTTTATGTAACTATTAGTTGAAATTGAGAGCTTATAAATAAAGTACTATGTACTACACTTTAGTGGCATCCAAATGAATAAGATATCGCTCCATCTTTCTTTGTAATTCTGTCTTCATCTCTTTTATCTCAATCTCTCATATTTTCTTGATTTCATAACACATTATCAACATGAAACTCTAACGAAGGTATATTTTTCTCACCATTACGGGTTTAGTCATTCCCATTAGTGAATTTGTCAAAGCCCCCCATTGGGCTAACACTTTCACATATTTGGTGAGGAAGTCATGCGCTAGTTGTCATTCTCATTATCCATTTTGTCAAAACCATTATGGGTTTTGTCATTTCAATTATTGATTTTGTTAAAGTCATTATGTCTTCATTTATATCACACACACACACACACACATATTAAAGGAGCTTGGTGGCCCAGTGGCCACCAAATCCCTTTGTATTGGGGGTGGGGTGGGTTTGATCCCACCCTTGCCCCCATAAGAAACTTTTTTTTAAAAAAAATCCCCCTAAAAAAAGCCCCCTATGCCAGAGCTCCAATAGCCGGTGGGTCCCAACCGGCCGGCGGTGGTACTTCGGTAAGGGGCACTTTTTATTTTTTATTTTTTATTTCAGGGGTAAAATGGTAAAAACATCAACATTTTAAAATTTTAATTTGATACCTATCACATTTAAGTCATTTTAAAGTGTTAATAGACTTTTGTGGGTTTTGCAACTTCATGTGGTATTTAAATGACATTTTCCCTTTTTTTTTACTTGCTAAGTATTGTTTTAATAAAAAAATAAAATACAAGTTGTAGCGCTTATAGAAGCGCTACAACTTATTTTTATAGCAATGGAAACGCCACAAATAGTAAAAAAAGAAGCGTTGTAACTTCCATTTTCTGTAGTACTCAACATAGATATACCTATAAGTCTATCGAGAAAAGTCACATTGAATGAACTAAAGGAGTTTTAGAAATTAAGTAGGCCCCAATTTTTTTGGTTGATTTTTTTTTTTGAAAATATTATTAAGATTCTAATTAAGGAAAATAATATTAGAATAGTATTCATTAACAAGTGAAGAGCTAACATTGACAAATTGAGACCTGTCAATATATTATTTTCATTGGTTGGGACCTAAATGATATTCTCCCTTTTTTTTTAGTTTTTTTTTTCTTGGTAAATAGGTTGAGTTTTAATTAAGGTCGATGAAATGAATCCTATAATATATAGGCATGTGTGTATTTTTTTTCTTAAAAATTAAATTGTTGTAAAAATAGTGGATGATGTGTGTCAAATCCCTCAGAAATTCGACATTTAAAAGAATACCAATACATAGTTCAGTGGGTAAACAAAAATAGTATAAACATATTGATATAAAATTCTTGATTACATTATAGAAAGTCCCCACAAGGTTTGTACAAAGTAATTTGCAAAACCTAAAAAATACATAAAAATGATTCAGATAACCAACACTAAGCTCTTCATCAGAACTAGAACTCTCAGTTTCCTGTGTTCACCTCCTTGCCTTTAAATCTGCTACCTTTTGCTGAATAAATTTTATTTTTGGAAAGGGGTGAGATTCAAACGAATCTCAGTAATAACATGCAATCAAGCATATAAAATGTGAAAGATAAACATGCAATGCAGCATATAAGATACAACAATTAATAATGCTATATATATGTCTGTCAAACAGTGTTCATGATTAAACGACAATTTTGTTCGAATTAAAATGGTTGTTTGTCCCTACTTGCCAATCAGTTATCACAATGCTATTATGCTCAGCGTTTAGGTACAAATGACTGTTTGTCCCTTACTGGCCTTACTGTGTGCTCTGTTCAAGATCATATGACCGTATGACCCCTGCTTGCTATAATGTTCCGGACCATACAACTGTCTATCTATACTTGCCACTAGCCGACCTAGACTGGATACCTACTGGCCCTAGACGTACTTGTGCTTTTCTCTTAGGATGGTACTTGTGCTTTTTCCACACCCAGCTTTAGGAATTACCGTCATTCACATATCATTACACAGAAGATGGAAAACAATACATATTAACAATCATATAGAATATGAAAGATAGAGTTACTACCTTCACTCTTTTCCTTACCTAGCTAAGGTCGGTCCTTAATTTCCGATCTGGCTCAGCAAATATCAAATCCTAAAATTCACAAATTAATAACAAATGAATTATTACTTATTCATACATCATTATAAGACTTATAAGTTGGTTATCTTTACTCAAAAATATGTAATTACCAAAATGCCCCTAGGCAACTCGATCTAATTCCCTTATATATCCGGTATAATTGTACTTTTTCAAAAATTATGACATGAGCTATTCATACACAATTTCACGTGTAAAATCTATTTTTACCTCAATTTTCGCAAAAACACACTGCATTTCTTGATGGCCACCAATTAGGATTTTAGGGGCAAAATTATCATTTCACCTCCTAAAGCCTTCACACTCTATAATTTACATGTTTCCTATACAATTTTCCATTCTAAACACAATGGAATCATCAAATCCACCAAATTCCAACTTTAACCCCTAAACCACACTTGGCCGAAAGTTTAGAGTTTTTAGAGAAATTGAAAATTTTCAATTTCCAACCAACAAAACATCTTCTTTCCACTTCTAATCACTTATTTAACCACTTACACACCATTTGCACATGATTAATCAAAGTTTGGGTAGCATTTCCCCTTAGGGTTTATGCATCCCAACTCACAAGTTCAAGCTAAAACAAGCCAAACAACCAACCAATTCATCAAGAACAAGTATAATACATCAAGATAGAACAAGTTCTTGAGCTTACCTTGCTTCTCCTTGATTTTCTCTCTTTAGCCGTGGCTTCCCTCTCCCTTTTCTCTTGTTTTTTTTTTCTTTCTTTACATGTTTTCAAGATGGATATGAGGATTAGAGAAAGTTCACAAGAGATTGAAAGCAAAAACAAGCAATTCCAACTAGTACTTACCTTGTTTTGCTTCTTGATTTCTCTAGCTTCTTTCTTATTCTTGTTCCTGCCCTAACTCTCTCTCTCTCTCTCTCTTTCCTTCTTGATGCTTGCCGATAATGAAGGCCAAATGTGTTGAAATATTGCTTATAAAATATCACTTCCACCTCCTTAATTTTATTATATTTTATTATCAAGTATTTACACATGGTAATTTCTTGTTCCTTCCTTTTTTTCCATATGGTTTTTATGCCTTCCACATGTCCTATTATGTGGCAAAATCATATGCTCTCTTGCTCTTCTCTTCCTTGACCGACTTTCCTCTTATTTAAGAGAAAAATATTGGCTTTTTATTTTATTTAGCCAAATAACTATTTTACCCTTACATTTTCTTGAATTTTTGAACCAATTGCCATTTTCTTCTTCCCCTTTCTTTTTGGCTGACTTTTTTAATGTATTTTGGGCCAAAAATTGTACCCTTCCATACTTAATTTTAGGCTTCAATGTTAAGCTTTTATAAAGACAAAAATTGGGCTTTATGTCTTACTTTGCCAAAAATTTCATGTAATCACTATTTTCACTATTTTAGCTATTTCAAGTGCATCAAAATTCACCATTTTATTCCATTGAATATAATTAAATGTACAAGGATTTTTTTGTGAATACATTTGGGATATGATAATGTGGACGTCCATAAACTCTCAACTATTGGCCTTTCACTTTATACACTCCATAACCTCTCTAACGAATAGTCTTTTGGAGTCTTTATGCCTATAACTCAAAGGTTATAATTTGTACACTGATGAGGATTAACTTTGCTATTTACTTTATGTAACTCTTAGTTGAAATTGAGAACGTACAAATAGAGTATTATGTACTACACTTTATTGGCATCTAAATGAATAAGATACCGCTTCATCTTTCTCTCAAATTCTCTTTTCATATCTCTTCATCTCTTTCATCTCAATTTCTCATATTTTCTTGATTTCATAACACGTTATCAGTATGAAGCTCTAACGAAGGTATATTTTTCTCACCGCTGGTTTAATGATTTCTCCTACCTTCTTTTACCATATATCTATTTGATTTTATCTGAGATGATATAATCCA
Organism: Albizia julibrissin; assembly: GCA_037074505.1. Classification (NCBI taxonomy): domain Eukaryota; kingdom Viridiplantae; phylum Streptophyta; class Magnoliopsida; order Fabales; family Fabaceae; genus Albizia; species Albizia julibrissin. The sequence continues at coordinate 29,993,466 of CM073485.1, forward strand.
TTATATGGAATAAAAGAGATCATTTCACCAAGAGTTTTATACATTGGGTTCCGTAGCTAAGATTGGAGATTATTAGTACTTTATTCTCCTTTGCAATTTTTTTTTTACTTTTATTTATCATTTTCCGAAAATCTCTTATTATGAAACATTTATATTTATTTATTTTATATGACGGTATTCTTTACATTTTATGTTCTTATATTATGTTATTTCATTTTATTTACATTTCATTTGTTTATTTACTTATTTAACGTTTATATTTCTTTATTTTATTTTATTTTAATTTTATATTATATTATATTTTTATTTTCTTTATTTTATGTTATTTAGTTCATCCTATTTTATTTTTATTCTATTTACATTTCATTTATTTATGTTAATATGTTATTGTTATATCATTATGTGAATCTTTTTTTTTCATTTGTTTATTATTACATTAGTATATAATAGTATTATATATGATCATATAATATGATATATATATATGATCATGGTCCGATTTATTATTTATATTTAATTATAAATAATAACATTTATAAGGTCATTAAAATTATGAGCAAATGTTATAATATGACTAGAAGTTATATAGATAGAAAAATGGTATAATATGATTAGAAATCATATAGACTAATATGTATCAATTTATTAAAGGTAAAGATCAAAATGGTTGTGAAGTCAAAAAGACCATGAGATATTGTGAAAAATACCAAAAGTAGTTATGATACTTAAAGCAATAAGTTATAGAGAAAGATGACTAAATTATAAAGTTAAAATAAATAATTGCAAGCCCTGAAGGCTATATAATTTTGATTTTGATTAGTATTTGAATTTAAATTTAAATTTAAATTTATTGTGATTAATTTTTGAGAGAGAATTATTATTTGATATCGTGATATTGATAAGTTTTCATGAGTGATATACGAAATCAAATAGGCAAAAAGGTAATTATTGGTCATTTTAAAATTTTAATATAGTGCTAATTTATTTACAAATTTAAATATTATTGGTAATTATTGATATTTTGATTTTATGACCTTTTAGGATTCTACCTCATGGTTATTGTCACTGTGCCATATAACTCTCAAATGAAATGGTTTCTAGTACTTATTCATATAACCTTTAATCATACAATTAAATTGTTTAATTCTCTTCTTTATGTATAATTGTACAATTTATTTGTAACTTTAAGTATATGGTGTATGTGAATATTATTCATACATTAATGAAGTTTACCACATCAAACATATCTCTATTTTCTTCTTGGGACTTGTGCTTCTCTGTTACACCATAGATTTCCCAAAAAATACTGAACTTATATACCTCAACATCAAGGTACTTTCTTTCATTATTAGTTCTACTTTTCATTTTAACTTTGTCTTCCATCTCTTTTCTCCTCGTGAGCACTATTATGTTGCTTTACATATATATGTAGTTTTTCTTAGTTTCCAAAAGTTTATTATTGAAAGGCATACAAATACTCTATAATTTGTATTTTATTTTGGTATTATGAAGTTATTGTCTTCTCTCTCAATTCATTGTATTGTCATTTCTTCTACTCCTCAGCATTCTCATATGATATGTACAAGTTTCATACATTAATCATGATATAACATATAATATGATGATATATATTTGAATCAAATTAGTTTTATGTGACATTTGTAAAAAAATCATATATCATATTTAAATTAAGAGAATGAGAATTTATTTAATTTTATGAGAAAATTCATTATAAATAGTTTATGATTTGTTAGACAAAACTATTTTTGTAATGTGTGTGAACTATATATATAGTGCAAGTCAAATTTATGGATGATCAAATAGTAGGGAATATTTTAAAGAAGACTATACATATAATTATTAATCATTATTTTATATTATTATGCATTTGTCTTTACATTTCTCTCAAATTAATTTTGAGCCCCTAAACATCACAAATCATTGCAATAAAATCTTTATGTATTTTGATTATGGATCTCCTCATATTTCTTTATGTAGTGAAAAATTCTAAACATTTCATACTTTGAATATGCATCAAAAGAGGCAAATTGAAGCATATTATTATTAATGAGTAATAAAGTTATACAAAAATGTGATAATATATGTTAATTCTTGAAAAACATAAATGTAACAAAATCGATATAGTTCTTGGAGAACTAATATAATTTTTTATTTATTTTATGGATGGAAGAAGAATTGATTATGAAATGTTATGACCCATAAATTTACATTAGAGTTTCACTATGTTAAAGAGTCTAAGTAATAGCCCAATAGACTGAAATCCATGATTGTATGTGGGTTATAAAGTACTTGAGTTTTCAAGTAAAAGATAGATTATTGACTTACTATATATTGATTTGTCTTTGAAATATAAAAATAAAGAAAGTGTATTTATATGACTTACACTTGAGGGGAAGATTGTTAGAAAACAAATGTAAGTTAATATTGAAAAGTTCAACTCATATACTTCCATATAAAATCTATTGATCTCCCAAAAATGGATGTTATATTGATATTTTATAACAATATCTAATGGAAAAACTAGTAGTTTACTGACCCAAATAAATTTATTATTGACATGACTTGTTTGATCATCTAAGTCATATATAAAAGATTACGTATAACATCTATTGAAGAACCAAAAGATTCTTCATGAATAGCCAACAAATTATATAATTCAAGAATTATCATATGTTGTTTGTTCTAAAAGAAATTTGATTATGAGAGTATCACAAGTTATGATTTGGAATGGATCTCTATATTTCTAGAAATATATCAAATTCATATATGGGTCCATTCAAATAACATGTAAACCATACAAGTATTCATTGAATTTGATATATGTATCTATATAAGATGGTTACATGTGTGATTATTATTAATTTGCAACATGAAGTTTGTAAGATTATTTGAATAAATCATTATATTGGGTGCACAATTTATGGACAATATGATCCATAAATCATTTATTAAAACCTTCATAAATAGCTAGATCAATACTTTTGAGAATAAATTTTTATTTCGATGTTGATATATTTGATCTTATATATTGCATCACTTATATACATCAAGCTAACAAAATTCTCCAAATAAAATTGGATTTTAGTCAGGAGCCAAAAAATTCTATCTTAAAAAGTTTGAATGTGTATTTCTATTGATCCACCACAATGCACATAGATGAATATTTAAAGGAAATTGAGATAAATGTTAGGTAAGAATCTCCTTCTTCTTGTTTGTCTCTAAATGAAATAAAAGGATGTTTCTATTAGAAACAAATAGATTTATAAGACTTATGTTTCATGATTAGTCGATTGTCATTTGACAAAGTTTTCCTAACATGAGGGGGTGAAATTAAATAGATGTAAAAGAGAACAAAAGGAATGCATTATTACTATAAAATATAGATAATCAAATATAGCAATATAAACCATATAAGTTCATTAAGTTTTGCATTTATGAAATATTGCATAAAATTTGTCAGATGCAATTACTGACCTAAATGAGAATTATTTAATCTCATATTCCAGTTGAAAATGATTTAATCAGCATAAATGAAAGCAAGACATGCCCAAGCATGAGAGAATAATTGGTTCCAAAAGAAAAGAAAAATGAGCAAATAATCAAGATGATTAAACTGAGGAGGCAAGTACTCTATAAAAGGCTAAGACGTAACTAATTGCAAAAATTTCAAAAGAGGTTCAAGTATGTAAAAGTAATAGAGATCTCAATGAATTATGTCATGGGAAAAATGGAATTGAAAAGATTAAGTTGTCAACAACTATCTTGATGATAATTTCACGTGATCAATTGAGGATCTTATGCATAAATATATCTTGCAAGTAGACAAAATGGTCATTGGCCAAAAAGAAAAAGTAAAACGGGAAAAGACGTAATGAAAATGGGGATTACATTATTTTGATATGTAAAAATTATGAACCTACAGTCCCTGTAGAAATATGAAATATATAAATATTTAAGTGAAAATGAAGATTTCACGTATGTTAATGAAAACTATGATGAGGCATACTATTTTGTAGTGGATACAATAATTTTAAATTCATGGTAGCTTATGAAAATAAAATTATGCATTTGTTAAATGTTGTTATATACAGCATATTCATATGGCTCAATAAATAATGAAATTTATATGAGAATCCTTAAAGGATCTAAAATGCCAGAAGTATATACAAGAAAATAATTATGTATATAAAATGTTATGTGAGTTTGAAAATAATTCAAGTATATATAATTGCTTGAAAAAGATATTGAAAAATGAGTAATTTTACATTTTACTTGACTTGTAGATCGAGTTATTGAATGCATCAATGATTTCAAAATCACATATTTCTGCTATAGTGAATTTTCTTGCAAAGATATATTGAATTTAATAATCTAGAAATACCTTATATTTTATGAGAATATTTTATACATCATACTAATATGTCATTTATTATGTTATTATTGGTAAAAATTAGTTCTTGTAGGCACACAGTGGATAACGAAAATGAGATTTGGTGTGATAGTCCTATGAACATATTATATAATATTATTTTGTTTAGAACAAACTGAATATGTGTTTGCAAGATATATTTTGGTGATTTTCAAAATAATTTTCCTTTATTGTTTCAATGATGATAAGATAAAGACATAATATACTGATATTTTAGCATATTCAGAAGATATGTTAGAGGAATACATTTCAGCAGAACATTTAGTAACAATGCATTATTTATAGTTTGGCAACCAAAAGAATTGCATGCTTGAAATATATTGGAAGTAATGTTCTTATCGGGGGAGTAAATCTAATATTACTATTAGGGGGAGTAAATATGATATTATCATCAGTTGAAGTAGAGACCATGTTGTACTCTTTTCCTTGACCAAGATTTTATCCCACGGGGTTTTCCTAATAAGATTTTTAACCAGGCAACTTCGATTTGTATTGTGTACTCTTTTTCTTTAATTAAGTTTTTGTTCCACTGGGTTTTTTCTAGTAAGGTTTTAATGAGGCACAATATTTGTTCATAGATTCCAATGGGGAGTGTTGTAAAAAATACTAGATGATGTAAATGTCCATAAACTCTCAACTCTTGGCATTTCACTTTATACACTCCATAACCTCTTTAATAAATTATATTTAGGAGTCTTTATGCCCATAACTCAAAAGTTACAATATTTGCACTCACGAGGATTAACTTTGCTATTTACTTCATATAACTATTGGTTGAAATTGAGAGCTTATAAATAGAGAACTATGTACTCCACTTTAGTGACATCCAAATGAATAAGATATTGCTCCATCTTTCTCTCCAATTTTCTCTTAATATCTCTTCATCTCTTTCATCTCAATCTCTCATATTTTCTTAATTTCATAACATAAATCAAATTTTTAGTGTTTATTATTTAATACAATTATCTATATATATTTTTTGTGTCATTATTATCTATTGTGTATTGAATATAATTTTTAATTTTTGATCCTATAATAAGGAAAATTATTTTTAAACGATGTGGTTTGGGACATAAAATACACAGTCCCGTTTATTCTCTCTTTATATTTACATAAAGAATGTTACTCAATCCTAATAATGATTATTACATGCAATACAAAAGACAAGTTATTCTAATTCTTGTGAAAAATTAAATCACACAATATGTGAATTACTAATATTTAGAAATCCAATCAAATATTTCAGCCCCTTAATCTTTTGGTGTTGTAAAATCAGTTTGGTCTTAGACTCTGTTTGGTTTGAGGCGACGGGAGGAGAATAGGAGGGAGGGGAGGGATTTTACTCCCCTCCCCTTGATTGGTAAGACTAAAAATTTAGGAGGGGAAGGGGAAATTTTCAAAAAATTTCCCCCTTCCCCTCCCCCAAATTGAGGGGATTTAGAGGGGAGGAGTAATACTTTGGTTTGTATTTCCTAATATACTCATATTTAATTTTAATATTCTCAATCTACCCTTCTTCCTCACTCATGATATGTTGCTTTCTCTTTCCCGTCAACTTATCATCGCGTTGCATCCACCACCACAGCTCGCCCTCACCATCGGATTGTCTTGTTCTCCGTTCATCATCTTCAGTTGTCTTTCACATGTACTACACCACCTCCCTCCACTTAGCAAGTTTGAAAAGGCACTAGATTATAGTTCAACGGGGTTTGGTTGGTTTCAAAATTCAACTAAAAAGGGAGCAAGAAAAGCTCTAAGGTGCATGGTGGCGGTGGTGAATACTAACGATGATAAGCTTTGGTTCAAGATCCAGAGGAACAATTTGATCAGAAAGTTATTCTAGAGGCTTGTAGAGGTAAAGAGACGAGGCATCAAAGCTTCTTTCAAAAAAATTATTTTTTATTATATCTATGTATATTATATTATAATTATAATATTTATAATTATTTTTTACCATAATAAGATTTAAAATTATTAGTATAATTATACTTACAATTATATATTAATTATTATTTTTAAATTATATTTTATTAAACATTTTATAAAGTTTAAAAAACAATTTTAATAAAATATGGGCAAAAATGTCCATATTTAAATATTTTCCCTCCCTTTCCCTCATGAACTAAACAATGTAACATTAAAATCATTTCCCTCCCCTCCCTTCTCATCAATCCAAATGAGAAAAAATTAAAATCCCTCTACTCACCTCCCCTCTCCTTCATTAAAATATCTTTCATCTCTTTCCCTCTATTGAACCAAACAGACCTTTAAAAAAACTTAGTTGTACTCACCAAAAGTCATTTTCTATAATAATATTATATCATTTTATTATCATCACTTAACAATTTATGTTTTCTTTGTTTCCATCAATGACATTTTTTGGTATCAACTGTTAATTAATTATTAGGAATTACAAAAATTAACTAAGTTAATTATTCGTAAAAAAATGTGTATTTGTTTTCCTAAAGCAGCCTTTTTAATTATTTGCATTAAAAACTACTCATTTGATGATGAAAAAATCCTCAACAATATTTTCAATTAATAGGGAGAATTTAAAAAAAAGTATTATAAATTTTTAAAACAAAATGGATTGTTTTTTTTTCATATGGTGACAAAACTAACTTTTCACTTCTTGTTTAGGATAGCTTATTTTTAGCTTATAAGTACTTTTCGTAAATCGATATAAAATTTCTCTCACATACTTACTTCATATACCGTAAATCACGATTGAAAAGCTGTTTTTGAAGGTTTCAATCACTATCCCAAACAAGTACTAACTCTTACTAGAGCGTTCATCATTTTTTTATTAATAAAAATACCATATGTTCCAATACAGTGATATACAGACATCATGCCCTTAAAAAAAGTAGTTTCACACAAACAATTTAATCATTAAAAAATTCGACAAGTTAATATTTAAGGGCAAGATTTGTTATAGGAAATGATAGTAAGTCATAACATATTGTCATTTTAAGGAACATTTTACTAATTAAATTGTTTATATGGTATAATATTTTCTTAGGGTTGAATCTGAAAATGGGGGTGAGTATGGCTTTTCAAAGAAATTTTTTTTTGGGACTAATTAAAGAACTTCATTTGAAAAGCTTATATGCCCATTTTCATTTGAATTGCCACTACTTTAAAAAAAAGTTTATAAGACCACCATATATAAATCTCTATAGGCGGAGATGGTTTAAAAATTATGATTGGTGGCACTTTTGTAAATACCGATACAACTTAAGACCGGCTGCGCTTTTGTGCGGTCTAAATAATATTTTCTAAATTGGTTATAATTTAATGTGGTCTTGATAAATATTAAATATTATGAAATTTTCAAACTTTAAATTCTTTTTAGATTAGATGCTTATACATCCAGTTTAAATATTCTTTTAGAGACCGTCATTTCTTTACATTCAATCTTAAATGTTTCAGAGTTTCTTCAGCTTTTAAGGTAAACTTTCCAACGCGTCTCTTTGAAATCTAAAGCCACTTCAATAAATGTAATATTCATCCATCTTGTCTATTTAAACTCTTCATTCCATTCATTTCTTCAAATCCATCTCTCTCTTCTCTCTTATCTCAAATATCAATATGGTGAAATGCATCATGACTCCTTCAAATTGTCCTCCTTTTCATCCTTCGCCTCTATAACAACTGTAAGTAAAGGAGGTTCTTAACCACCTCAATGCGAGGGTGGCTCACATGGAGAGACACCTCTAACGACTCTTCACTTTGTTGCACACTGTCAACAAGAAGTTGAACCTTGTACTTGACGTCAATGATGTCGAGTATAATGTTTCGAATGACCCATCTTCTCCTTCCTCCTCCTCCTCCTCTGCCTCTGACAATAAAGAGGAAGGTTGACAGTTTTTTTTATTATGTAAAATCTTTTTTAATCAATGTAATGCTACCTTCGAGCAACAAAAAAAATTATAATATTAATGAAAATAAATTTATTTATAATCTTGATCTTGAACGTCTTGTGCTTCTTTATTCTATTGTTGTTTATGTCTCTATGATGATTGATAAGTAAAATATTTGCATATTCATTTTCCCTTATATGATGATTTTATGGACTATATTTAAGCTGAATGTAATCAATTTGGGTGTAATTAATAAATAAATAATGATTTTCTTGCAGCCATGGATAGTACCGGATTAAAAAGAATTAAAGAAGGCATTTAAGAAAAGTTACTATTCACTGTATACTGTTCATGCGTACTGTTCACTGTGCACTGCAGCAGTTTCACTGTAGCAGACGGTGTGGTCGGTTACTGTAGCAGTTTCACTGTAGCGGACAGTGTGGTCGGTTACTGTAGCAAATCATTGTAGCAGTCTGAAAATGAAGCCTATAAATAGAGCTTCTTGGCACCCTAAAATGAAGAGGAAGGAAGAGAGAGAGAGAGAGAGAGTTTCTATTTTAGAGAGAGAGTTGTTATTTTTAGAATTTATTTCTTGTATTTTTTTTTACTTCTTGCATGCCTCCTACATGGATGGTTTTACCTCCTATATGGAAGGCCTAGGTAGTCCTCCTTTATGGATGGTATAGGTTGCCACCTACATGGATGGTTTTACCTCCTATATGGTAGGCTAGATTTTCCATTTTCATGCATCTTGTAGTTGTATTTTTATGTTTTTGTAATTAATTTTTATGCAATATTTATGATGTTTGTAATTTATTTTGGGTTTGTTTTTAATTTTATCATGAGCTAAATTTTCCTTTTCCTAGGGTGATGACGTAGCTTACTAATGACGGATTGAATCTTAACTTATTAAATCTAGTTTTAATTTTTCCTTCATGATTAAGTTTTAATTATTGCTCTTAATGCTTACAATTGATTGGCCACCTTTTGGATGATTTTAATATGCATGTTGAGACCGGAAGGAGATACATGTGTGTGGATCCTATAATTAAAACCATAATTTGCATATGAAATAGGAATATATTCATATGGGTTATGTAGTCTTAATTGAGTTCCATAAATCTTAATGCATGATTGATTGCTTAAATTCATATAGGAATATATTGGGTTAGCAATTAATTATAGAATTACTTGACCTTGGAAGAGGCTAGTAATTAAAATAGGGAAACTCGACTATCAATCATGTGGAATAAATTGGACTAGAATAGATAAGTGATTCAATCCGGAATTTATTAAGTGAAATCTAATCCCTAGGGCTTTTTTTCATATTTGTCTTTATATCACTTGTATTCACATTTCATCATTTCTATCTTGCAATCTCAATCACAACTAATCAACCGACTAAATAGAATTAAAATTACCAATTTTGGTACTTAGTGATCAATCCTCGTGGGAACGATACTCTACTCACTTTTATATTACTTGATTACGACAGTGTACACTTGCACTTCTAAATACACCATCTTAAATTCGTAACAAGTTTTTGGCGCCGTTGCCGGGGATTGTCATTAATATCAATACCAAGTAATTTTAATACTAATTTGGTCTTCATGTTACATTTTTTTGTGTGTCTTTTGTTTCTTTTCAGGTTTTTGCTTAGTATATAACCAGATCGAAGAAGACTGAATTACAACCTTGTGATTCTGAGATCGAGAGAACTTGTCGAAGAAATCGGAGAGTTCGAAAGCAGTCTACTTCAATCAATTCAATGGCAAATCCGGAAGGAGAAGCAGCAGATACCAAAACTCTTTGTGATTATGCAACACCAACAGTCATGGAAACAACTTCTGGAATCAGAAAACCACCAGTAGTAGCCAACAATTTTGAAATCAAGCCTGCAATTATCCAGATGGTGCAAGCCAATCAGTTCGGTGGTTTATCAACAGAAGATCCCAACACACATATAGCCAGCTTCCTAGAAATATGCGACACATTCAAGCATAATGGTGTTACTGATGATGCCATTAGACTTAGACTTTTCCCTTTCTCACTCAGGGATAAGGCTAAGAGCTGGTTACATTCTCTACCAGTGGGAAGCATAACTACATGGGATGCCTTGGCACAGAAATTTTTGGCGAAATACTTTCCGTTAGGAAAAACTGCAAAATTGAGGAATGAAATTACCTCATTTTCCCAGCATGAACTAGAAAGCCTTTATGAAGCCTGGGAAAGATACAAGGAGTTGCTAAAGAGATGTCCTCATCATGGGTTACCAGATTGGTGGACACTGCAAACATTCTACAATGGGATGACACATACCACCAGAATTCTTGTAGATGCTGCAGCTGGAGGATCTTTAATGGGAAAAAATCTTGATGATGCCTATAATTTACTTGAGGAGATGGCAGCAAATGCATATCAATGGCCTTCTGAACGTCATAATTCAAAGAAGGTACTTGGAGTGCATGAGCTGGATATCCTTACAACTTTATCTTCTCAAGTTGCATCTATATCCAAGCAAGTGAGCTCATTGACTAGTCAAGCAAATGCAATCAGTACTCCTCATGAAACCTGTGACCAATATGGAGGACCTCATATGAGTACACAAAGTCAAGATGGACAGTCATACATACCTTCTCAGTCGGATCAAGCTCATTATATCGGAAATCAAAGAAATGACCCATTCTCAAACACTTATAATCCAGGTTGGCGGAATCATCCAAACTTTGGCTGGAGGAATAATCAAAATATGTTCAAACCCCAAGGGAACTACCAGCAACAAGCTCTTCAACCACCAAATCCACCACAGCAAAAAGTGAATATGGAAGATGCACTAGCTCAACTAACCATGAATACATCTCAATTCATGGCTAGGACTGATGCAACACTCAGAAGCCACGAAGCCTCAATAAAGAACTTGGAGATCCAAATGGGCCAAATTGTAAATATGTTGAATTCCAGACAACCAGGTACTCTTCCAAGTGACACTGAAAAAAACCCAAGAGAGCATGTGAAGGCTATTGCATTAAGGAGTGGGAAAGAATTGAAAGATCCTGTATTTCTACATAAGAATGACGGAGAAAAGAAAGAAAGTGAACTAGAAAAGAAGGAGGAAGCACAGAAACCTCAAGAAGATGATGTGGTACCAGGAAGAATCAGCTTTCCAGATAACCCTCCTCCATATGTACCACCAGTTCCATACCCTCAGAGACTTGTGAAGGCAAAGCTAGACAAGCAGTTTAAAAAGTTTCTGGAGGTTTTCAAAAAGTTACATATCAACATCCCTTTTGCAGACGCTCTTGCCCAAATGCCCAGTTATGCAAAATTCATGAAGGACATTCTCTCAAATAAGCGTAAGCTGGAGGAATTTGAGACAGTTGCACTTACTGAGGAGTGCAGTGCCATTCTGCAAAAGAAACTACCACCAAAGTTGAAAGATCCAGGAAGCTTTTGCATACCTTGCACCATAGGTCAATGTAACTTTGAAAAAGCACTTTGTGACCTGGGAGCAAGTGTAAATCTCATGCCCTTATCTGTCTACAGAAAACTTGGTCTTGGAGAGGTGAAGCCTACCACAGTTTCACTACTTCTTGCTGATCGATCAATTAAACATCCAAGGGGTGTCTTAGAAGATGTTCTGGTGAAGGTGGACAAACTCTTATTTCCAGCTGATTTCATCATACTTGATATAGAAGAAGACCAAGAAATTCCTATCATTCTTGGGAGGCCATTCCTAGCAACTGGGAGAACTTTAATAGATGTGCAACAGGGAAAGTTGACTTTACGAGCTCAATATGACCAAGTATCTTTTAACATTTTTAAGGCTTGGTCATGTCCAAATGAAGGTGACACCTGTTACAGAGTAGAAACAATGACCAGCTGTACAAAAGACATGGTGAATAAAAGCTGCATGAATCAACCACTCACAATGGGAATAGTAGATGTTTCAAAATCAACTAATCCTGAAGTGCACAAAGAATATTGGGCAATAAAAGCCTTAAATTCTGACTTAAAGGCGACTAGTGAGAAAAGACTTCTCCAACTCAATGAGCTTGAAAAATCCAGACAACAAGTTCATAAGAATGCAAAGTTATACAAGGAGAAGACAAAAATATGGCAGGATAAAAGAATTTTGAGGAGAGAGTTCACGCCAGGGCAAAAAGTTCTGATATGCAACTCAAGGTTAAAGCTCTTTCCGGGAAAGCTGAGATCAAGGTGGTCAGGACCTTTTACTGTGGTTCAAACATGGCCATATGGAGCAGTGGAGATTCAAGATGGTGATCGAAAATTTAAAGTAAACGAGCAAAGGCTGAAAGAGTATAATGACGGTGCACTCAACACTTTGAAAACTGTCATCACTTTGGAGGAAACAACAGGTAAGTCCTAATTTTTTTTAAAAAAAATAAAAAAATAAAAAAAATAAAAAAAAATTATTGCTTGGGTCTTTGTCTAGCTAAAGACGTTAAAGAAGGGCGGCTATTTGGGAGGCAACCCAAAACTTCTTTTCCTTAATCTTTCATTTTTCTTTCTTACTTACTGAAGCACACAAAACTGCATCTTTAAATTTTAGTCTCATCATGGAGGAAATTATTGTAAAGCTTAAGAACATGTTCCCTACTCTTCCCAAAGATGTGCTTAGGAAGATCTATAGCTGTCGACTTGAAAGAATGAAGACATTCAAGCGTTTGGGCCTTCCTGAGGATGTCCGCTGGATCATTGAAGCTAAGGTACGTTTAATAGGTGAGATTCATGATTCATTTATTAAACCTATGCCAGGTATGGGAAGAAGCTCTTACTCCAAAAAGAGAAGAGCTAAAAGAATGAAGGTTTGTCCTAAATGTGCAAGGTGGAATTGTGATCAGCGCTGTAGGAGCAAAGGTATGGTTTCTATAAATCGAGAAGATAAAATCCAATTTATAAAGGATGGACTGAGTAAGGAGTCATTGGATGATATCATTCAGACTCTTGAGACGCATCCTAGTGGTGATGTTCATCATGTTCTTCTTGATTTATTAGATATATTCAACAAAGAAAAAGAGCGCTACCGTCTTGGGAATCTGACGTTAAAAGACCCTGTTTGCCAGTTTATAAGAAAACTGGATGGGAAGCAAATCCTCGATTCATAGAAAGCGTTTAAGCCGTTACTGGACGTAAAACCAGAGGAAGATGTGAGCCACAATCACAACTACTGTATATAATCTTGCTTTTGTCAATATGTCTTATCTTTTTCAGTAACTTTTGACTTTCTTTACTCACTTTACTTAATTTCTTGGCACAGTGGCCCACTGGTCATTCGTGTCAGAAATTTTTTCAATTTTTTTTTGAAAACTGTGTGATTTGCATGATTTTGTTGTCGCTGTTTTTGTAATATAAATATGTAATCTTCCATTTATAAAAAACATAAAATGTCTGAGAGAAAAAAAGAGAGGAGTGATATCACTCTAAAATGCAGTTTTAAATCTATATGCATTTTTGGTGAAACTGACTTGGGAAAGGATAGAGAGTTTATACCTGCAGCCAACGAACTGGGACGTGCATTAGCTGCAAGAAATATCAATTTTGTCTACGGGGGAGGTATTCAAGGCCTGAGGGGAAGTGTGGCTATTGCTGCAACCATGAATGGTAGTAAAGGTTTGAACGTAAGAGTGAAGGAGTTAGAAAATCACATCTTCTCCTTAGGGCAAGAGTTAGGGGTTTCAAGTCTGCCTGAACGAATGTGACGTATGTTTTACAGTGCTGATGCTTTTATCGCTCTACCCGGTGGTTTTGAAACGTTGGATGGGATCTCTAGCATTGCTTATTGGGCTAAACTGAACTTTCATAAAAAACCATTAGGATTGTTAAATGTTAATGGTTTTTACGATAACCTGTTGTCTTTTCTTGATCATGCTGTGGAAACAGGATTCATACCCCAAGCGACTCGTCATTCCATCATTTCTGCACCAACTGCTGATCAACTACTAGATAAACTGCAAACCTATGAACCTCAACCAGATCTATTAGTAAAAGAAAAAGGTGGGCAATCTTCAGACAGCAGTCAGAAGCAGAATCCAGATACCACTCTCCGGTTGTAACTTTCTTTTATCTTATGGTTTTACTCTCAGCATTTTGGTTTAATTTATTGTGTGTTTAGGTTGTTTAAAAAAAACTTTCTTTAATCTTTAGAAGACATTGAGGACAATGTCTGATTTAGGTTGGGGGAGGATTATAAAAAAAAAAGCATAGTTTCTCCATTAGATAGTTAGTTAGTAAAACCATTAGATGCATGGGGTATGCATAGATGGCAGAGTAAAGAGTTATTCTTAACTCTTGAGACGCATCTTATTAGTTGTAATTTTTTTTTTGTTATTTCATCTTTAAAAAAAAAATTATTTAAGTGCTTTTCAATGATTTTAAGAAGTATATAAGTTTGAAGCATGGATCAATTGAGTTTAGAGATTTTATAGCATGATTGAATAACTGATTGTTGAATTTGGTGATGAATTTTGAGATTGAATGAGCTGAATTTGAAAGTCCCTAACAGTGAGCTTTTGAGCCTATATGATCAATAGTGATTATCTTTCTTGTGTGTGATATTCACCTATTAAGTTGTCACTCTAGAACTTGCCTTAAATCTAGTTGAAATTACATGTCACATGCACATTCAAAAATGATAAAGGCATTCATTTTGTTTAGCCAGAGCCAAATAGCCAACCTTGCAATTATACCATTGATAAGCCCCTTTGAGCCTAATTGATTATTTATTCTTAACCCATTAATATGTGTTTTAATGATTTATCAAGTGCTTTCACTGAATTTGAAAGATTAACAGAGCATTTGAAATTTTTGTGAAATGGGCTTTTGACAAGTGTGGGGGTCTATATATCATCAACTACAAAAGTGCAGAAGTTGTTTAAAAAAAAAATAAAAAAAATAGAAAAAGAAAAAGAAAAAAAAATGTAAATTATGGGTTGTTGGGATGAGATAAGCCAGGTTTATTCATAAGATGGCCCATTTTTCAATTGTTCTATTTACTTAGTAAAAATAGCCCTTCATATCACTTTTTACATTCCTTTCACCTTAACCCCATTACAACCTTTAATAAGTCCTTTTGATTTGAACTATGCATGTCAATTAGGTAGTGGAGATTGAGATTTTTGGCAAGCTTATGGTAGTGCAATTTTTTCAGGTGAATTTGAGCGAAACACTTACCCTAAAACACTAGAGAGATTGAGAGAATGAGCGACAATTATGAATTCGGTTCATTTATTTTCAAATGAAGTTACCAGTTTATACTTTTATTGATTCAAGAATACTATGATCTCTTTATTCTTTAATTGTGTCCTTGTTTATGACTTGACACTTCTGATTTTGTTGGAAGCACTTATTAGTTACTCTTTCTTGTACGAGGACGTCCAAGAGCTAAGTGTGGGGGAATTTGATAAGTAAAATATTTGCATATTCATTTTCCCTTATATGATGATTTTATGGACTATATTTGAGCTGAATGTAATCAATTTGGGTGTAATTAATAAATAAATAATGATTTTCTTGCAGCCATGGATAGTACCAGATTAAAAAGAATTAAAGAAGGCATTTAAGGAAAAGTACTATTCATGTGGACTATTCATTGTACACTGTTCATGCGTACTGTTCACTGTGCACTGTAGCAATTTCACTGTAGCAGACGGTGTGGTCGGGGGTACTGTAGCAGTTTCACTGTAGCGGACGGTGTGGTTGGTACTGTAGCAGTGCGGGGGGTACTGTAGCAGTGCGGGTACTGTAGCGGACGGTGTGGTCGGGTACTGTAGCAGTTTCACTGTAGCGGACGGTGTGGTTGGTTACTGTAGCAGTGCGGGTACTGTAGCACTGCTACAGTAACCAACCACACCGTCCGCTACAGTGAAACTGCTACAGTACCCGACCACACCGTCCGCTACAGTACCCGCACTGCTACAGTACCCCCGCACTGCTACAGTAACCAACCACACCGTCCGCTACAGTGAAACTGCTACAGTACCCCCGACCACACCGTCTGCTACAGTGAAATTGCTACAGTGCACAGTGAACAGTAGCGGACGGTGTGGTCGGTTACTGTAGCAGTGCGGGTACTGTAGCAGTCCGAAAATGAAGCCTATAAATAGAGCTTCTTGGCACCCTAAAATGAAGGGAGGAAAAGGAGGAGGAAGGAAGAGAGAGAGAGAGTTTCTATTTTAGAGAGAGAGTTGTTATTTTTAGAATTTATTTCTTGCATTTTTTTTTACTTCTTGCATGCCTCCTACATGGATGGTTTTACCTCCTATATGGAAGGCCTAGGTAGTCCTCCTTTATGGATGGTATAGGTTGCCACCTACATGGATGGTTTTACCTCCTATATGGTAGGCTAGATTTTCCATTTTCATGCATCTTGTAGTTGTATTTTTATGTTTTTGTAATTAATTTTTATGCAATATTTATGATGTTTGTAATTTATTTTGGGTTTGTTTTTAATTTTATCATGAGCTAAATTTTCCTTTTCCTAGGGTGATGACGTAGCTTACTAATGACGGATTGAATCTTAACTTATTAAATCTAGTTTTAATTTTTCCTTCATGATTGAGTTTTAATTATTGCTCTTAATGCTTACAATTGATTGGCCACCTTTTGGATGATTTTAATATGCATGTTGAGACCGGAAGGAGATACATGTGTGTGGATCCTATAATTAAAACCATAATTTGCATATGAAATAGGAATATATTCATATGGGTTATGTAGTCTTAATTGAGTTCCATAAATCTTAATGCATGATTGATTGCTTAAATTCATATAGGAATATATTGGGTTAGCAATTAATTATAGAATTACTTGACCTTGGAAGAGGCTAGTAATTAAAATAGGGAAACTCGACTATCAATCATGTGGAATAAATTGGACTAGAATAGATAAGTGATTCAATCCAGAATTTATTAAGTGAAATCTAATCCCTAGGGCTTTTTTTTCATATTTGTCTTTATATCACTTGTATTCACATTTCATCATTTCTATCTTGCAATCTCAATCACAACTAATCAACCGACTAAATAGAATTAAAATTACCAATTTTGGTACTTAGTGATCAATCCTCGTGGGAACGATACTCTACTCACTTTTATATTACTTGATTACGACAGTGTATACTTGCACTTCTAAATACACCATCTTAAATTCGTAACAATGATACATTAATTTTAGTGTGTGTGTGTGTGTGTGTGTGTGTGTGTGTGTGTGTGTGTGTGTGATATTAGTAAATTATATTATACGGGATATTGTTAAATATTTAACTTGACTATATGCAAATCGGTTATAATGGCATAAGGTCTAAATATGTTAATCTGAACTATCGTTTAACTCTTGACCTGTCTAAATGTAATTTAATCTTCTAACGTTCACTTTTTATTTAGACTGGATAAGATGAACATTTGGTCTCATAATTATTATTTAGACTGCATTTTTAAAGATAACCGGTCTAATACATAACTTTTTAATTTCCAACGCATATCATCATGTCTCATCAGTATCATCTAAAGTTTTCGGATGTCAATCCTGATTATAAATACCAAGGTGCCTTTAGTTCTAAAGTTCAAATTCAAAATTCCCTTTCTATTTTTATCTTTCATCTTTGAGTGGCAATGGCAAGAACAAAAAGACAGTGTTCCCCCTTTTCTCCTGTGGCTACAGCTACCAGCAAGTCCTTTTTGTAGCCCCTTCCACCTTTGACCTTGGACGAAATCGCTGAAGCCATCTTTCATTCCAAGATACCATTCTGGAGGTCATGGCAAAGCAAGATTGCTTCTCCGAACGACTAGGAAGTTGTGGCGGTGTTGGATGACATCATTAACCATTTGGACTAAGGATGATTGTCTCCTGGAATGATGATGATCATATGAAGGACTTGGGTTTCAAGAATGTGCACATATTTTGATGTAATTTGATTTTGTGCCTAATCATCACCATATATAATATTTTAATTTAATTTTGATTTCATGCATGTACTGTGCCGCCTTTAGGTGATTATTAATGAAAAGTTTCAATCTTTGTATGCCTTTTGATCTGTTACTATTATTTCATGTTGATGATTTTCATTTTCTCTTATTATACGAGCATTCAGATCATTTAAGTTCTTGTTTATGAATTTTGTTTCTCTATTTCTAAAAATTACTACTAGATTGGTTGATTTAAAAGACAATCATGTTATGAATTAAAAATGTTTTTTAACATATTGAGACTGAGTGTCCTTAAAGCAGGTCTCGTTATGAATATTTAGACTGTCTTTAATGAGGACCAGTCTAGAAAAATTTGTCCTATTACATATGTTAACTTTCACACTCAGTCTTCATCTTTAGCTTCTCTTAGCCGCGCGCGCACTCTTTCTCTCTCCATCGCCTCCATCTGCCATGATATCTCTCTCTCTCTATCGATGGGATGGGTTGATATTTCTTTTCATTAGGCTCTACTTCTCTGTTGTTTCCATTTTGCTCTCACATTCGGTAAAAATTGTTGCCCTTTTCTATTAGTATTCTCTTTCATTATCTTTACTTGCATGGACACTTTAATCGGTTGATCCTGATACTCACTCCTTTTATTTATTTGTCGAAACATTGATGCTTACTCCTTTTCCTTTTTTGTCAAAATTCTTATTGAATGTTCAGTTTTTTCTATCTTACATCCACATAAATGAAAGTTTTCCACTTGATCACTATTCTTTCTTGTTTTTTAAGTTATTGTAAGTGAATTTCTATTCATTTGATTGTGAAAAATATTTGCAATTTTGCATTACAGGTTAACCTTGTAATATATATGGTGGTGTTGATTGGGGCATATGTCCTAATCATTAGGTTGTGATTAATTTAGGTCTACTAACACCACCACTGTTATATGTGGTGGTGTTGATAGGCCTAAATTTTTTTAATTTGTTGCTTGCGTCAAATTCACTATAGCTTGTGAATATATGTATGTAATACATTAAATTTGAAGCAAGTAATGCTAATTTTTTCCAATCAGCACCACAATATATATCACAAGGTTCAACTTGCAATATAATAGAAATGAACACAAGATATGCATACATAGCACAAAAGCTAGATGAGTGCCAAACTGACCATATATTCATGAGTAAGTCAAAAAAAATTATTTCATTACAATAGATTTGTATTTAATTTGTTTATTACAAATTTATTCTTTTTCATTACATAAAGGAGTATGAAGAGCACCAAATTGAGTGATTTTTTTGTAGTTATGATTTATGTTTTTGTATATATGTAAAGAGTATTAATTAATCTAATCTAATGTGTAACTTAGTGTAATTGAAAACATGGGATGAATACAATTGGAGGTTGTAGGTACAAGCAAGTTATGCCCTAGGACTTGAAAAACAAAAAAAGCCTTCCTTCTACAGTATAAATATGATATTCATTTTGTGCTTATTGACTTCTTATATGTTCACTTGAGTATAAAAGTTTAGATTTTTTTTTGCTTGCTCAATATTCTCTGTGGTTGTTATAGTTATTGTATGCGATTTTTTCCTATGGAATTTGTCATGGTTGGGATTATGAAACTTGGGATTATGACAATAATGCAATTTTATTGGATTATTCTCATAATGGCAAATTTCACAACTCTAATAATAACGAATGCCATAAACAAAAATTTTCTTATATGTACTTTAATTGAATCTTTTTTGTCATACATTTATTCTTTTCAAGTTTGTTTTTTTGGATGCCCCCTCTTTGAAATGACTTAGATCATTATTGAGTATTAGATAGGAGTGTCAATTGTAATTTTAACCCCTAACGTATGGGAGTTGTTGATGCGTGGATAGTATCATGGGCCACCCTTGGATTAGGTGCTAAGTTTACTAAGCTTATGCATTTTTGCTCTTTTGAGACTTCAGATAGAATATGGCTCTGGCCTACCTCAATTTTTAGTGACAAAAGTGGAGTATCTTATTTAATGAAGCTGAAACTAACATAGTTGATATAAAAACTTGATAATTCTATTTTATATGGTTGAATATAGTCGTGTGATGAGGTCTTGGTTGAGAGGAAAATCAAAATGAATGCCAATAATAAAGAGCTGCTTGACTAGGTAGAATTACTAGTGACGGGTTGATGATTAAAACGTCTAAATTAGATGATGAAAAATGTAGGCCGGATGATTTTTGCTTGTAAGGAAAAATTCGTTGAACTAGATTACCAATCAATCCAACAAATTTGTCCTTACAAGTGATTATCATCTGGCCAATGTTTTTCATCTATTCGGTTACTTCTTTATTATTGGCCTTCAATTTATTTTCCATCTCATCTAAAACGTGATCACGGTATCAAATTCACTCATATAAAATCCAATTCTCATATTTGAATATTAACTCTATTATACTCAAGTTTATTAAATAAGAATATTCTCCTTTATCACCTTAGACTGTGCAGGGCAAAGCCATATTTCATATATGAGATCTAGAAGATTCAAAATATATAAGGATGGTAACCCGGTACCCAATCCATGGGTAGATGCATTCAACAATAGGAATGCTCACAAGATGAATCATGTGTCAATAGCATGCAGATGCCTAGCTTAAAATTGCATCCACTGAATCTAACACTAAAAAATCATCTAACTCCTTTGGAGGTCGGGAAAAAGTAAGCAAAAAAAAAATTGAAAAAATAAATGACAGAATTAAGATTTAATAATTATCTAATAATATATTGCATAATATAGCTTTTAAATCTAATAATATTCAACTGACCAATAAGGCTTCTGTGAAACAAAACTAAACATACACTTAAAAAAAAAACTTGCCCACTTTTAAGACTGGGTATGAAATTACTTTATATAAAGAGTGAGCATTTTTTTAATTATAAATCAAATCTTTTTAAGACCATTCGTTTAAACAACCGGCCTAAAAAATAACTTTTAAGACCGGTTGTAAGTTCGGTCTTAATAAAGACAATCTTTTCAAACCAATATTAAACTTAAACAAAGTCTTAAAAACTAATTTCAACTGTTCAAAAAGACCTTTTCTTTTTAGTAGTGGGCATTTCATTCTTTATTTAAAAAATTTTCATAATCAACTATACTCAGACCTAACATGGGGCTTAAAAGTTAAAAATTTTAAATTCTTGCTCTCATCCTAAACCTCACTTGTAAATTCCATTTTATATTGAAATAACACAACATCTCATTATTCCATAAGAATTTGATTTCAGTTCTCTATAGAAAAAAAGGAGGAGGAGGATTTGATTTTGGTAACGGTACTCATGTTGCAATGAGATATATGGATCTTCCAAATCTAGTTTATATTGTTTAAGTGCTTATTTGGAATAGCGATTGGAGCCTTTAAAAGAAGCTTTTCAATCGTAATTTACGGTATACGAGGTAAGTATGTGAGAGGAGTGTTGTCTCGACTTATGTGTATAAATACTTATAAGTCTTTTAAAAGCTGATCCAAACATGCTATAAATAGAAAATTTCACTACATCCACTCTATAGCTATGTAATATCAAACACCCCAAGACATTATGAAATTTAATTGCACCCCTGAGGATTGAATTGAAATTAAAATTCATGGGTAAAAAGACAATTTTGCCTTTACTTTACAAGTCAAATATGATTATTTATAAGAAACATAAGAATTTATAAGTAAAATATACATATTTATAAGAAAAATAAGTGAAATTATAAGATCATCTCAACTATGTATAAGACAAGGAGTATATTCATAAGAATACATGCTATTTACAAAACATGTGTAGTAATTTACTAGTTAAATATGCATATTTACAAGACATGTGTAAGAATTTACAAAACCACATTGATCATGTATAAGATGAGGGCATAAATGTCTTTTCAGTAAAAAAAAAAACTTAATTTCAATTTCACCTTAAGGGTGTAATGAAGTTTCAAAAAGTTTTGGAGCCTGTTTGATATTAAATGGTTACAAATGAGGTGTCAGTGAAAGTTTCCCTTATTTAAATTTAATATTTTTTAATTTTAAATAATTAAATGATAATATGTTACATACTTACATGAGATTATTCTAATTTTTATTTTTTAAAAATTATAAAATTTTAATTGCGATAATAAATTTTCTAAAAATATAATAGAATTATAATTTATTAATTAATTAATTATGTTAATAATTTTTTTGAATTAAATATTTATTAATTTAAATTTATTCTTAGTAAATTATATTGTAATATTCTTACTTTATTTAATTTTCAATTTAATTAATAAATGACAATAAAAAAACTTATAAGGATTTGATTAAAAATACAGTGAAACAAAAAAGACTTTATAAAAAAGAAATAAAAAAATTATAAAGACCTTACTAAAAACATGTGAAATTATAAGGACTTGATAAAAAAAATGGATCGAATTAAAAATTAATTAAAATTATAAAAACCTGCATATTAATATTCCTATTTTAAAAAATACTATATGGAAAGAGACATTTTAACGGTTATTTTATTTGTTTAATGAAACTATGAAATGGCTTTATCTTATTCATGTATTGAGTTCCCGTGCGTGAAGGAGTTAAGTATGTATATTTTGTCTTTAATAACTTCTTGGATTAATTTAATCAATTTTGATGTGGGTTATTAGCATACTTAATTGCATAGTTAATGGGTGATATTGATTAATCAGTTCATTTTAAGATTAATAAGGTCTTTGTTAATTGTATGCAATTCATTTAGGTTGAATTACGCATAAAATCCGTCAAGTGAAAGTCCCAATTTGCAGTCAATGAATTATTCGTACCGCAATAGTGACTAATAAAAGATCATGAATATTTAATTAATTAATTAATTATCTAATTAATCAATATAGGTTATATAAAGACTTGGTCATTATTTTTGGGATGGCATAATTTTGAGAACACACCCTGATACCATATGAGTCACTTTTAATATATGTTTTAGAAAAAATTTAAATCTTATTAACTTTATCTTAAAATTTAATAATTTTCTGATTTTACTCTCTTTAATGTGCACCTTACCTTAAGAATATAAAGTGAACATAATAATAAATTAAGTATAAATTTATACATATTTGTAAACAATTTAAGGATCGGCCTCATAAATAATACAAAAAAAATATTTATTTTATAAATACAACTAAAGGAGTACCATATGAATATGATAACTCTTTTGAGCATTTTGTGGCGAGTATCTATTTCCAAAGTTTGTAAATGAGTCATGTTGCTTCTCTCTTGCCTCTGTTATTTATTTCTTAATGCATTATTAGGTCATTTTATTTAATTTGTTTGAGTATAAGAGCCTCTCAATTATTATTTTTTCGGAGTAATTTTGTTTCGAAAGAGTTAAAAAAAGAGTAATTTTGCCATCATCATTAATTCAGTTAATTTTGTCCGTTAGTTGACCAAATATACTGAGCTAACTATCCATCCACGTTATTTTTACTAAAGTGTAAATTTACTCCAAAAGTTTTAAATCCAATTTTTTTTAGAAAAAATGAAATAGATGACATATGAACTTTTGGGGAAAATTTGTACTTTAACAAAATTAAGTGGATAATATATAAACTATTAGCTCAGCATCTTTGCTCAACTAATAATCAAAATTAATTAGGATAACGGAAAGGAAAAATTACTCCCTTTTAGACACTTTCATGGTAAAACTGCTCATTAAAAAACTTTTAGGGTATAATTGCCCTCAATAACAACTTTTAGAACAAAATTGCCCATTAGCCTTATAACTAACAATAACATTACATGATAAGAGACAACACACAAACATAAATAATTGCCCTTGAGTGGCAACTTCTGAAATAAAATTACCCCTTAACCTTATAATTGTGTGTGTGAACTAAATTTCGTAAGCAATAGTTTTTATGATTTACGAAGTAAATATATAAAATAAGTTTTATTTTAATTTATAAAAAAATAATTTTTAAAACTGTGATTTGAGACTTACCTGAACACTCACACAGTAGAAGGAATCGGATTTGAATTGGGTTTTATAACGGTTGGGGGCTCATTGAAGTCAACTTTGGCAAGTCAAGAGAGGTGGCAATGAATTTCGTCATTCATATTGGGACACCTCTCCCACGTTTCGAACACGTCTTTATTTTTTATTTTTTTCCTTCTCAAGAGTTCTTCAGAGGCATATTCGTGGCCAGCATATAGAGAAAAAGATGCGTCACAATGACCCTTCAAAATAATTATTTCATAAATAAACTCTTTGAATATTCTTTCCATTGAAATGCCTATCACCAGTGAATTGAATGCTATATGAGAGCGACCGAAGTCTGGGCTTCCCCATTGAACCAACCCACAACCTTAATTCACAATTTCCAAACTCGTTTTGAACAGTCACCCATTGAACCAAAGCATCATTGCTTTGTGCAATGCAAAATGGGATAATGATTCGGAAACCAAATTCAAACCAGTATAAAAGTTACAGTATATGAAATAAATATATTATGAGAGTTTTAGTAAATACACTTCTCTAAATCCCCTAAATCCACTGAACTGTTGAAGTTGAACCAATGAATAAATTTTTTTTTATTTTTAATTAAAAGTGAGAGTAGTGGACTTTGATGCGTAAGAGAAGAAAAGTGCAGGTCAAGCTTTAGTAGTAAAAAAAGATGATTATACGTTACGCGTACAACTTTGCCAAATGATAATTTGATTAATAATATAAAATCTCAATTTTGTGTGGGTCCAACAACACAACAAACATCACTGAGGTTTCCTCAACCCGGAGGCAAAGTCCAGCAAGTGACTTTCATTTGCCACATGTCACTCTGTATATATTCTTTGCTTTACTTCCTCCTTTTCCACTTTTAATTCTTCTTTCTATCTTCCCTTCCAATCACAGAGAACCCATGATCATCTCAATCATACACCTAACCAAAACTCTCTTTTTTTATTGTGTTCTTGAGCAATTGAGGATTCTCCATAAACATAAATACAAGCTCAATTTAAATAAAACAATGAATCAACTCTGTTACTGTCATTAGAGATTTAGAGTTAATGTTACTATTGATTGGATCGAATTTTGGTTTTTATCATTATAATTTTAAATTATAATTTTTTTACGGCCTTAAATTAATGACATCAAATATAGGGGGGAAATTAAAATTAATTAAAAATCTAATGATTAAAACTAAAATTCGTTAAAAATATATGGAAGAAAACCAAAACTGGCTTAAAAGTACATACACTAGATGAGTTTTGGTTGGGGTGAAAATTCAGTCAGTTAAATTCCGAGACAATGAGAAAATTTAACCATATTTACTATAAACAAGTTCAAAACGCTGGTGTTGCTGTTCAGGACAAAAAAGAATGAATTTCACAACTCCATTGTGTATTGTTGAATCTCAAGAAAAATCAACTCATTGTGCGGATTTCAATATAATTGTGAGCGAAATGGTAAGATAATTTTACCTTGTTGACAATTCATTCTTTAAGAACTCGACAGAGAAGTGACTTTTTTTTAATATGATTTTTGTAGAATTCAGATTGAAAAAAAGTTAGATTATAAATGTGATTTATATTTGAATTGACAGTGAGAGAAGTGACTTTTACAGAAGCCAAATTGAAAAAAAAATTTAAAAACTAAAAAACAAAAACAATTTTTAGTTGTTTTTTTGATTGTTTTTTTATTTTTTTATTTTTTGAAGCTGTCATTTATCCACTATTGACTGTACACTACCAATGACGACTACTGCCACGTTACCACCAACTACTTCACCGCTATGTCATTTTAAAAACAGATTTTTCAAAACAATCTATCCAAACATTTTTTTATTTATTTTTAAAACTTGTTTTTAAAAATTATTTTATAAAACTATTTGTGAGAACAAAAAACAGAAAACAGAATCAAACAACCCAACAGTTTTTCCAGATGAGTTACCAAACACTCCACAGATATATTAAATAAGCTTTTAGGTATAAATGAACTTTTTTATCCCATTAATGAATTTTCAGGCACGTTAGAGGTCATAAAGAAAGACCTTCTAATTAATAATATATCGAAATCTATGATTTTTCACAGAATACAATGACATCGTGCGATCTATGTAACCGACCCCACCTAATAGGTTAAAAACTTTATTGTTATTAGATCAAAACTCAACCATTACTGTTCAGAGCCACAACGCATTAATAATTTAATATCGTAACTCCTTTTTGTAATCTATTGTATTGTACAGAAACACACAGATTTGAAATTACAGCACCAAAGTGAGCACAAAAAACTCTGTTATTCAAATAAAACCATGTACCAACTCTGTTATATTATTATTATCATCATCTTCATCATTATTCTCCACTTTGTATCGATCGATGACCCCATAAGGCCATAACTAACAACTCAGAAAAATTCAGATTGTAACAAGAACTCACACCCAAGAAGAAGAAGAAGAAAGAAAGAAAAAATTAAGCATTGAATTTGAAATCTGATGTGTAAAAATTACACGAAAGAATCTGAACAAAGAATGAAAATAAAACCCCAAATTCTCTTCAATCTCTCCCCTGAAATGTGTTTCTAATATCCATCTCTGTACACAGCTAATCAAAGAATATAAGTATCTGGACAGTAACAACAAAACAAATTGTATCAAAGAATCATAACAAATCATGCGAATACCCAACCAGAATCGAAGAAATCCAGCTCCATTGTTCATCCCTTTCACTGTTCCTGTTCTGAGGCTTGTACAGATCATACGGCTCCCAGAGACGATCTAGAGGACAAGGTTGCTTGGCATCGAGCCTCGCCCATGGCTTCCCTTTCCCGCTCCAATGCAACAGACTCACAGGACCAGAATGAAGAGACCTGCAAGTTCCCTTCACGTTATCTCCGCCTAATCCGTGTTGATTCCATCGGTGATCGATGGCTTCAACGTTCCCTGCAAAAACCAGCAAGAATGGAGGAAGCGAACCCAGATCGTAGATCCTCATCGTCTTCTGCAACTCCATCCATGTCTCGATCCTCTTTCTGTAATTCCCCTCTCTCCATTTCTGTAAATCCATCACCATCACGCCTGTGTTGAAATAGCACGGGTTTCTTGACGCGAAGACCCGAGAAAGAACCGGGTCGGACCAGAACGCGTCAGTGAAGTACTTGGTGAAGTTGGCGTGGCAGTATTCCGGTGCTCCGATGACTCGACTTCCGGTGAGCTTTACGTTCCAGAGTTTCTGAATGTCGTCGACGACGATCACGTCGGAGTCCAGGTAGATGACCCGGTCAACGCAGGAGTCCAAGATATTGCCGAGGTAGTTTCTCGCGTAGTTCAGTGGATTCTCCAAGGCTTCGCGAATCGACGATGAGATGAGGTTGATGACGGTGTCTTCTCTGAAGATGTGTACCTTGAAGTTGAGCGACGGGAAGGTGGAGCGGACAATTCGGGTCAGGATTCGTGGGCTAGCCGGGTCGAACTCCGCCGCAATGAAGTGGAAGAACACGTTCTCCGGGCATGAGGAGTGTTTAAGAACAGAATGAACGGCGGCGATGGAGCCCCGTAGATAACCCGAATCCAGAGTCATAGCTATGTGAACCAGAGACCGATCACAAGACAAACCCAAACCCTTATTTGACGAAACCGGGCACCCGTCTCCGTTTCTGTAATCCGGAGCTTCTGCAAATTGAAACACACCGTCAAGTCCCATTTCCAGCCGCTCTGCGCCGGTGAACCTCGTCGGAAACGACCGAATCCCGAGACAGAGGAGTGGGAATAAGAGAAGTAACAGCGAAACGACGAGGCTTAACCGGAGAGAAAGCATTCTTTGGGATTGGTTCTTGTTGAAGAGAGATTGAAGAAGGTGGGTAGAGAGGAAAGCAAATGTAAGAGTTCTTGAAGTGGAAGCTGATAAAGAAGGTGAAATCTGGTTCACATCTGGCATGAAACGAAATGGGTAACACCGGAGAAAAGCCAGATTGCTATCTGATTATTATGCTTGACCTTCAATAGCTTCTTCTTCTTCTTTTTCTATCTCTGCGCGTTTTTCCAAGAGAAACACGGTTTTCGCTATCTGAGAAAGAAAACGAAGAAGAAGAAGAGGGGAAAGGAGGGGGGGGGGGGAGAACACAGAGAGAGAGAGATTTATTGAAGGACTTCTACAAGATTCGCTTTACTGTCTCTGTCCTTGGCTCATTATTTTTTCAGGAGACCTCGGTACTTTTTCTATTAAGTTTATTGAACACACTTTCTCTTCATAATTTATTGAATTATTTCATTTATAGTAGGCAAAAAAATGCGAGTGAAAATTACCGAGACCTCGGTACTTTTTTTATTAAGTTTTTTTATTTTTCTTCATTAATTAAGGTTATTGTGGTGGCTAACTACATAATATGTAAATTTTCATAAAATAAAGAAAAATAATTTTAAAGAAATAAATGATGAAATTATATTCATTTATTATCAAAATAAAAGTAAAATTTTTTTATGGTCATTAAAAATAAAATAAAAAATTATGGTCATAATTGTATTCTTGTACAGTTGTATATATAATATATAGTTAGGTTGATTTTGCTCTTATTTATATTCATGACAAAAGTAATCCTATTATATTTTGAGTGAGAATCATGTCATTAAATGAATGTTTGGATTAGCGGTAACTTATTTTATAAGTATTTTTTACATAAGTTGAAATAAAACCTATTTCACATACTTACTTCTTATACCGTAAATCATGATTGAAAATCACTTTTGAAGGCTTCAATCGATATTCTCAACACCCACTAAGTTTTCCTTACAAATTGATATATTATGAATATAGGAACTAGCTAGTATGTATAATTGAGAATTTTTTTTTTACCAAAATTGAGAAAATTAATAAAAAATTTTAAGAGCCTGATTAAAAAGGAAATGAAGGTGGTAAGCGGCCTCGCTGAGGAGGATAACACAAATTCAAATCCTAAAAAAAGCACTTATTAGGAGAAGCTAAAACTTTTTTACATTCTAAGTCTCAAAAGGAAAAAACCCATATATAACCAAATAAAAAAAATTATAGGATCTGAAGATTAATTTTCACAAATACAAAAAAAAGCATTAGTGATAAGAGAATAATAGGGTAATTTATTATCTTTGATTTATTATTAGTGATAAGATGAAAACTGTAAAATGTCATATTATTCATAGATTGTTAATTTGTATTAGTATGACTTTGTTGAAATTCATGCAGACCTGAAGCCTCTCTAACTTTTTTAATTTATATTTTTTTTTTGTTACCAAAACTAGTGTGAGTGATATAAAGGTTTTAAAAAATGAATTATATTATTCATGATATATAAATGAGAAAATTTATCATAAATTTTGTATTATACTATAAATATAATTTTTATGTAGTAGTATGATAATTATGTAAATTCAAAATATACACCAACCATATAATTGAATAATATTAAAAAATTATAGGTAAAATATCATATAAAAATGGTTGAATTACCTAAATTCTAATTTAAGTCATTGAATTTAACAAATTATATATATATATATATATATATATATCCATTAGTTATTAAAAGAGCAAAATTAAAAACATAACTATATTATCTGTTCTATCAATTAATTTTTTTAGAAGTGCGGTACAACTTTGTGCTCCGACTTATTTTCAAAAATTAGCTATACCTAATATTCTTTTTTTTATACAACATTCAGTGTTATAGGAAATTAGGAGTATATATAATTGAAAGAGGTGAATTGTTGTGTGCTACAATGTTTCATGAATATCTTTATATGGAATTTTCCCCTTTTTAAAAAAAAATCATGGATTATATATTCAGGATTCAAAATTTAAACTCACGTCATAAAATTTTGAACAAAAATATAAATATTAAAAGAAGGCATAGATCTAATGTGACAATATATTTCAATTTATTCTAATTAATAAATTATTATATAAAACCAAATATTGTATAAAAAATATTGTGCATGCTTTTTTTTAATTAAGATAACATCAACATACCCATAACAAAGCTTTCATAGTTTGGTGATATATATTGTGTTCATCACCACCACCTGCATAATTAATATTTGGAAAGAAGTAATAAAGCAAACGGTGCTTCCTTGTGCAGTACTTCTTAAAGAATTAATTGATAAAACAAATAATAAGGTTATGTTTTCAATTTTTCTGTTTTAAAAACTAAAAGATATGGAGATGATTTGATCTAAATTTTAAATTTTCAATTATGATGCATTACTGATATATAATTTATTAAATTTAATGACCTAAATTAGAATTTGGGTAATACTATCGTCTTTATATGAGATTTTTTTCAAAATTATATTAAGAAAATCTAAATTAATAAATCTAATCAAAATCAAGAATACTTTTCTTGTGGGAATGTTGGGATGTAAGAAGTAGACGAATCTAACATAATAACTTGATTTGTCTAAACAAATATTCTTCAAAGAATTTGAATGTTTCTTCTCTTCTCTTTTTCATATTTTTTTATGTTTGTTTAAAGACGGCGTGATTTATATTTATGTAATTGATTACGTAATTTGCCAAATAACAAGTTCTCATGAAGAAAATGGTAAAGTTTTTTTTTTTAATCACCATGAAGAAAATGGCAAGTTTGAATCTACAATTACGAACAATTTTACTCATTATAAATGATCATACATGTGAATGAGTTGGAATGACATCTATTAAAAAGAAAATAGTAAAAAATCATCTGAGGTGATTCGGACACTTCTAAAGACAGACATTGGATGTGCTAGTGAGGAGAGTTGATCAAATAGTATAAAGCCTTCTAAAAAGAGATAGAGGAAGACCAAAGCGAACCATCGATGAGATTATAAAGTGAAATTTATTGGTTAATAATACGTCCAAGGATTTGATTTTCGATATAATATAATAATGTTATGCGATTCATATAATCGATATCACCGTGAGATAATGTTTTGTTGTTGTTATTGACAACCATTAAAAAAATGGCAAGTTTAAATCTACAGTTACCAACAATTTTACTCATTATAAATTTTAAATTTTGACTTTCCTTTTAAAAATAGTAAATATATTACCTTTCATGTATATCAGAAATTGGATGTAGTTGATAAACATAATTAATTAACGAAATTAATTAAAGTAAGAGATCCAGACAATCATCAATAGTATAGGTAAAAATCACATTGTTTTTTTGAGCTCTGTAGTATACACACTTATTGACACAAATTTTTTTCTTAATTATAAAATATTCAGGTAAGTGAAGTTTTAAGTAGCTTAGTTATTATGACTCAAAAATGGTTTTATATAAAGTAGTGAACGAAATTTTTTTCTGGCAAAAAAAGGTTAGAATTTTCTTTTGATAAAACTAATTAAATAGAATACCTTTTCATATAATTAATTTTTTTATTTATAAAAAAAGATTAATTTTTTTCGCCAACCTTCACCTAATATAAGGAAGTCACACTCATTACATCCATAGAGGGTTAAACTCTCGACATCAAACTTATAAAAAAAAAAAAACGTAAGAGGGGTGCATATGAGTGTTATTGGGCCAGAAAATCCCAACCAATTTATTATCATAGTAATAGTAAAATTTGTACGCACACTTATAAAAATGAGTCACATTCACTTTATTAATGATGGTAATGAAGTGATTAGGACGGTTGAAGTATATTTCTTAAGAACAAATCCATGGAAGTAAATAAAACTTGAACCCTTAGATGGTGTGAGTTTTATTTTTGATTCCGTCACCGCCAATTGATGCATTTTTTGGTTTAAAATAGTTGGGATTGTGGTGAAGATAATAATCAGGGAAAATTTTAGAAAAATACGTTGAAAATAGAAAAAGATAAATTAGAGCTTTCAATCTATAAAATCTCATGTTAGTATAGTGTCAATGCGGTGGAGGAATCAAAGATTATCAAATCTTGACAAAAAGATCGTCCTGCCCTTGAGCTTTCATCTTCTTCTCCTTGTCTCTCAGCTCAAAATAACAACACATGTTTCTATATTAACAATACCATCTTTTACATTAACAACTTCACTTTCGTATTTCATAAATTCGTATCTCAAAAACTAACACATACCCAGGGATAAATTTAAAATTGAGATACAAAGTTGTGAAACATAGTGAATTTGTTAATTTAAGAAATGTTGTTGTTAATATAGATACATATGTTGTTATTGGCTCTGAAACTTGTTAGTTTTAAATTTATCCCTAGCATGTGTTGGTTTTTTAGATACGAAATTGTGAAACAAGAAAATGAAGTTGTTAATGTAAAATATGATGTTGTTAATATAGAGACATGTGTTGTTATTGACCTCTTAAATTTGTTAATTTCAAACTTATCCCTAGTATGTGTTGGTTTTTTAAGATATGAAGTTATGAAATAAGAAAGTAAAATTGTTAAGGTAAAATATTGTATTGTTAATATAGAGACAGATGTTGTTATTGCCCCTGAAACTTGTTAATTTCAAACTTATACCTGGGTATGTGTTGATTTTTAAGATACGAAATTGTAAAATAAGAAAGTGAAGTTGTCAATGTAAAATATGGTGTTGCTAATATAGGGATGTGTTGTTATTGCTAAGAAAGGGAGAAGAAGATTAAGGGCTCAAGGATAGGGCGTCTTTTGATAAAAATTTCATAATCTCAAATTCCTCCACCGTATTGATACTATATTGATTTGGGATTTTATAAATTATAAGCTCTGATTTGTCATTTTCTACTTTCAAGCGTATTTTTTTTTTTTTTGGAATTTTCCCTAATAATTATTTGATAGTTTGTTGGATTAAATTTTGAACCCATGTAGCATTTACTTTCTCTTTTCCTTATTATTAGATACATTCTAAGAGAGATTAACCATCCTTATTATAAGTCACCTGATAGGATACTAATTAAGTTTTTTTTTAATATTGTCTCTATTTAAAGTCATTAATCATGAGAGAGAATGTAATGCAAATTTGAAATTTTTTCTTCAGATATGGGTAAAATAAGAACTTATTTCATTGCTAGAAAATATTAATTAATGAACTATTTTTTCTTAATTATGGTGAAAAAGTCATAGCAGCCTTATAATAGTACCGAATAGAAGACATTAATTCAAAAATAAGGAATAAGACTAGAAAGTTCCAAAGAGACCATGAGAGTAGCAATAATATGACAGGTGTGAACAGATAGAAAATATATAGATGAGTGGGCATCACAAATACGGTCTTTCATTATTGGGGCACATTACAAAATTCATAATTGTATTGTGCCAAGCATGAGAAAACAAAATGTTAAGTGAAATTAATTAATTGTATCTAATCATTAATAATCACAATAAACAAATAATCTTTTCTTAATTATCCAAAACAAAGAAAGAAAGAAAGATTCATCGAGCCAGAAACAATCACAAACATAAATTATTTTTTTTTAAAAAAAATTAATTTCATGATAAAAATTGTAAGTATTTAATTATATTTATTATTTTTTATTGACAATAATTGATTCATGTAAAAATACAGGAATCAATTTCGTTGAACATGAACTTAAGGTAGCCATAAAGAGTTTGTTTGGAATAACTTATGAAAATTTTATAAGTGCTTATGAATTGTAATTCACGGTCTATGAAGTAACTTTTACGGTCTATGAGGTAGCTTTTACGGTTTACGAGGTGTTTTTATGGTCTACGAAGTGCTTTCACAGTCTACGAGATAAATATGTGAAAGAGATTTATCTCGATTTACGTGAATCGGACTTATATAATAAACCCGATTCAGATAAGTGATAACAAACAAGCTCAAAGTTGCTTCCATAACAGAAAGCAAATCACGTTTGATGTGATAGGATTAGGTTGGGAGATGAGTAAGGTTCTAATTCCAAGCTTGCTTGATGAGAAAGTTAAATTACATGTACTAAAACCATCTTCTAAATTTTAATCATC
Source organism: Albizia julibrissin (assembly GCA_037074505.1). Lineage (NCBI taxonomy): Eukaryota > Viridiplantae > Streptophyta > Magnoliopsida > Fabales > Fabaceae > Albizia > Albizia julibrissin. Next base: position 30,027,618 of record CM073485.1, read on the forward strand.
AACCTATATTATGTGATAGGTCCTTCAAACATATACTCCATCCCACCCTCCTATCCTTTTTATGTAAAAAAAATATGAAATTAGAATTAATCGGTTTAAAAAATTAGTTAAAAATAATAAATATATTAGAAATGAAATCTTTTTTTAAGCATGTCTTTTCTTTTAAAGGGCAAGTAAAAGAGAAAAATAGAATAATAGTGAGAAAAAGTATGAAAGAAAATATGTATAACATAGAAAAAAAGATGAAGAGAGATAATAGAATAATTAGAGGCAAAAATGGTAAAAATATAATAAATGCTTAGACAATCTCAAATATGATCTTATAAAAAGGATTAATACAATTAAAATTTTATACTCTTATAAAAAAGATAGGAGGGCATAATTGGTAATCCAATCCCTCATTGGTAAATAGTTAGTAATTTGGTAGGGATCATTTGGCCTAACTGACACTTAACACCTCCTTAAGTCTTTTTTAAGTATGGGATTGTGTATTCGACCTTCCATGAATGTGATATGTGCATGAAGAGTTTCTTCCATTGGGTGAAAAATTAAAAAAAAATTGTTTAATAGTTTGATTTTTGTAAATAAACACATATGGTTCTTTAATTTTATATAAGATTTCAGTTTGATTCCTTAATTTTATAAAATGTTTTTAGCATTCTACGCTTAATATTGTTAGTCTCATTAATATAAAATGTCAATATTACAATTTCAAATACTAATAAAACATTCCCAACATTTTAAATTTAATATTTTAAAGAAAGTCGGATTAAAATATTATTAATAAAAAAATTCTTTGTCTGCATTTTAAAATTGCTACTAACACTTTTTGTTAATAAAATTGATTATGATAGAGTTATAGGATTTAAAAGACAACTTATAAAATTAAGAAATTCAATTAAAACGTTATATAATACTGGAGGAGTTAAAGTACACTTTTGCTTTTTCTTTTTAACTTGTTATGGAGTAATTTAGTTTAAAAAAAAAAGCCTCATTCACCTTTTCTATCTCAAGAAAAATTAGCCTTTATTTTTTTGAAGTACAGCCATATTTTTATAAAATAAAATTATCCTTTATGGAACAACCAAAATTTAACAATTAATGTGTGTGTAAAGTTGGAGGTGTTTGGGAATTTGTCCCTTGACTGGAATAAGAATAATTTTAAAATATGATTTTTTGAAAGAAAATTATAGAAAAATAATTTTAGAATTTTAAAATATTAAACCACGTTTTATTATTAAGAATTTATAAAATAATGACAAGACTTAATAAGTAATTTATAATTTATTTTATGAAAAATATCTGATTTGGATATTACAATTTTAAAATTATTTTTTCGTTATTTTCCCTCTTTTTTCATGTTCTATTGGTTTTTGTTCTTTGTCCGTGTCCATTCGTGCATGATCCCCCCCCCCTCCAAGCATGCATGATAAGAAATTAATTAATATTACAAGCAATAAAACCCTTCTTTAATTAATGAATTGTTATTTGATATTTCAAACTTTTTTTTTTGGACAAAAATTTGATATTTCAAACTAGTACAACTGATTAATTCACCTTAGATGTTTGTTAGGCTATCATTTTAACATGATTTTTATTTTCATTAATAGGGAATTCTAAGACTTTATTTGAGATATAAAATCTCATTCCAAATCGACTCATCAACTAATATATCAGACTTTTGTTCCATGTACCCATTCACTGATCTTCCCTTTTTAACGTCCATCTAAATAAAAAAGGAAAAAGAATTTTGAATGTCACCCTTCATATTTGAATACTATTTCTGAGGTCATCCATTTTGACTAATTCTTTTTTTTTTAATTCAATCATATGCATATTATCAAAGACTTTTAATCCCTTTACTTCTTACTTAATTGCAATCTTAGTGTCGGTAAGCTATTAACTAGTTTAGATATTGTATGCTCATCTAGTTTTATTCATAATACTGAGAGAGATTTTTTTTGTCATATTAATAAGTCATATTATAAAATTATTTTAAAATTTTATTCTTTATTTATTATTAAATAGACTATGTACTCTTTAGTTAAAGTGCTTATTAAATAGGGTAAAGTTAGGAGGTTATTAAATTTTACAACAGAGTAAATAAGATTTAAGGTTTTTTTTATTTTAATAAAATATGTTGGAATGACTTATAAATAAAATAAAAGAGTATACATTAGTATTGGCTGTTGAAGTTGAGTTGCCTTAATCATCTTCCAGTTGCTAATTAAGCACAAGTTGAGGACACACTTTCTCTTCATAATTTTGTTAAAAAAATTAATTCAGTCTCATAATTTCTTGAAAGTTAAATGGCATCCTTCTACCGCGTGGATATTTGATAAGTTTATGCCCATTTTTAGCAATCACTAAGAGAACTCCTGATGTACCAAGAGAGAAAGACACGAGGTTAAGTCGTATATGGTATCCTAACATATTTGTCAGTTACACTTAATATACTAAACTTATTTTTAATGTATTCAATACTTTAAAATATTTTTTTAATATCACTAGTATTATAAAGTAATTTGTGGTGTAATTTAGTTCTTAAAATATTTTTCTCAGTAGTAACAAGCACCCTAAACTTTGAATATTACTAAAAAAAAATTTTTAGGGTGTTGGATATACAAAAAATTACTTTTTTATACTAGGTATACTATTAGAAAAATACTTTAGAGTGTTAGATGTACAAGAAATTACTTTATGATACTGGGAATACTATTAGAAAAATACTTTATTATGTTAAATGTATAAAAAATTAGGGTTTGTTTGGGTTTACGTTTAAAAAGCACGTTTACGTAAATCGAGATAAAATTACTCTCATATACTTACCTCGTAAACCATAAATCACGTTGGAAAAGCAACTTCTACCGCTAATTCAAACAAACACTTAGTTTAGGACATTGATTGTTATTTAAAAAATATTTTAGGATGCTAGATGTTATTTAACCCAAATATATAAAAAACTATTGAAATATAGGAAGCTCAAGATGGGTTCTTGAAATGATTTAATTCCTATGAATTTTTATGGACTATTACAGAATTCATTTTTTGTAAAATGACCTAATTACTTTTAATGTGATCAGTTGTTACTGCCTTAATTATTTTTGTCATACGGTAAGTTAAACTTGTCACTTGTTAAAATATTGTTGTGATTGATATTCGGTAAAAAAAAAATTTTGTTGAAACTATTTGTCACGCATGATCTTAATTTTTGTTGTCATTTGACATTACTTGCTAAATCATTTTTGACATTTTTTATTTCAAATTAATGGCATTTAAGTAATTTTGTCACGCATGATGTTAATCTTAAGTAAAAAAAATCAACTATTTGTCACGCATGATCTTAATCTTAAGTTAAAACTATTACTTGCTAAATCATTTTTGACATTTTTTATTTCAAATTAATGGCATTTAAGTAATTTTGTTCAATCCCACAATCTAGTTCCTAATTATTTCAGAGTGATTAGGTCATTTCAGGTCCTAAATTGGTATTTGTATATTTTTGGAGGATTTTTGTGTCTTTCTCTGGTGTAGAAGTGCATATAAACTATAAAAAATTACTAAATTAAATTAAAATTATACCTAAGCACGTGGGATTTTTCCCCCTTTTATAAAGCGCTTATGTGAGTGGAATTCAAGACAACTCACTATGGTATGAGGATATACCTCATATTATGAATGCTTATAAAAATGTTTATAAAAATATATGACAGAACATGTGGGATTTTTTTTTTTTTTTGGTGATAACGCCTAATTTTTGAAACTGACTTTGAGTTCCAAGTAATTTGGATTGAGCGAAATCAGATTGTATGATTGTAAAAGCTCTCTAAGGGATAATTTTCTTCGCACACAAAACTTATTTTTTAAAAAACAAAAGGTATTGGTATTAATAACTTGAAATTATAAGTAAAATTAAACCTGTGATATTGCATTTATATGAGAGCTTTCATGTTATTAAGCTATAAGGCCTTTGATCACAAGATTTCTAAATTTAGGACACAAGAAAAGTAAATGCTGAACTATTTTTTTTACTAAGAAATATTATTTTTTGGGACTGATCATTTTCCCTTATGATAATAAAAGCTTATGATAATTTTTTCATCAAACGAACTTTGCTTGGATTCTGGTTTAGGCCAAGAAATGAAGTTAAAAATTTCGTTTTATTGAGCATATGTATTTATACTCTTTAGTCATTTTATATAACATGCTTGATAGGTAGGGGTTGTTATGTTATCATGTGAAGACAGAAAATTGTGACCCTTCCTAAAAGAGAATGCTTTAACATCAAGTGCTTGTTTGGTAGAGTGATTTTGAATCCGGTTTATTATATAAGCCCGATTCACATAAATCGAGACAAATCTCCTCCACATATTTATCTCGTAGACCATGAAAGCACCTCGTAGACCGTAAAAGCACCTCGTAGACCGTAAAAGCTACCTCGTAGACCGTAAAAGTTACTTCGTATTCTGTGAATTACAATTCATAAACACTTATGAAATTTTCAACCGCTATTCCAAACAAGCTAGTTAACTTATGATGATCTCAAATTATTCTTTATGGATATAATTCTATTTATAAATTACTTTCAACATATTTTATCAAAACAAAAAAAAAACCCTTAAATATTATTTATTCTCTCTTAAAATTTAATAACTTTCTAATTTTACTCATATTTAATGCATACTCTACTTAAAGAATACAAAGTCAACACAATATAAATAAATGATAAAATTATACATTTATGTGAAAAAAATTAATAATATGACTTATAAATAGGTGTGTAGAACAAAAAAAAAACCTTCTCTCTATTTTATAAATAGGAATAGAGAAGTATTTAGTTACATATGCAATTTGTTTAAAACAAAAAGTGCATATGATGGATAAAACTTAAAAATTCAAATAAATCATGAGGGTTAAATTGAAAATAATATGTAGGAACATTTGAAGACATGTGAATAATCTTTTTAATTTTCAAACTTTAACGTTACAGTATATATATACCAAATGAATATTAATTAAGGTCCATGGCCATAACCATCATTGCAAAAACATTGATGGTGGGAGGAATGACGAAAGTCATTTGTATCATGACAAATATTTTAGGGAAAATGGTTTAAAAATATTTTGAAAGTAAATTAATTATTAAATAGTACCACGCCGTATAAATGAACATCTGTCATGTGCAATAGAGCTTTCGTTGTGTGCAACCATCTTCCGTGTGTGTAAAAAGTTTATATATGAAAGTGTAAACACCTTTCGGTCGTATGCAACATATCACCCGTCGTGTGCACCATATCACCCAGAGTAGTATTTAACAATTAATTTGTCCCAATGTATTTTTAAGCAATTTTCTCAATATTTTATTTAATATTTTTTAAAAGTAAATTTTGTAAAAAAAAAAAATCATTGGATGTCATTACATTTATACTTTAGCGGCGATAGTGGAATATGTTTGAATTTGTAAAATGAAAAGTAAGAGTGTGAGAGACAGTGATGGTACGTTGTGTTGTATGTACAGCTAAGGGATGACAGCAAAGGAAAGCGGCGCAGCTGGAGCCTTGAGATCCTCCGTTACTTGCCCATGTGACCACTTGCTTCTTCCCTTTTTGTACTTTTTAAAATAAAACCACTCCAATAGCAAGGCATAACGTGATTAAAGGACTGAACTGGTTGGATTGTCGATCGAACTCACTAACTGGTCTGTTTAGATCATAAAATTAAACTATTTTTGTAGTTGAGTAGCGTTGGACTGAAGTTAAACTGTCATTGAGCCGAAACCGAGAGTTAGACAGAGAACCAAAATGGTGTTTAGAAAACCAGATAGTTTTTTGGGTGGATGGAAAAAATGTTGAATTTTTTTTTAAAAAAAAATTCGACTATCTACAAAAATTTAATATATTTTCACATTATTTGTGGCCATATGTTGTTATATAATTGAAAACTTGATATGTTATGTTAACAATTAGACTTATTATGAATTTATTATTTTATATATATATTACTACTTCCAATTATTAGTATATGATCTAATTTATAGTTTAATTTTTTTCATTAAAGTGGATCTTATATTGATAACCCAAAGAAGTATTATATCACTACAAAAAAAAAAAATTCAAATTACCGATGGAATTTTAGTTTTTCGACAGAATTATCGACATAATCCGTTCCAGCATTGTGATGCATTTACTAGTTGAGTTATTTTGACCTTGTATTATTTGTTCACTTAACAACAACAACAACAACAAATTTTATTTTTTATAATATTTTACTTAAAATTTTTATTTCATTTAAATATTTATTATTAATATGATATATATTAAGTATATATTTAATATTATATTAAATATTAATTTTCTGATATTTAAGTATTTTTATTTTTATTTTTTCATTATATATTTTTTATTATGTTATTATATTATACAAATTATTAAAATATAATAATAAAAAATTATAAATTTTATCTTCAGATTACAAACAAAATTCTTCAGTAATTTTTGTGAAAAATTACCAATGAAATTTTAGTTAGTAATCCGTCGGTAATTACCGACATAAAAAATTGTATTGGTAATCCATTGCTAATTACGAACGAAATTTCTTTTTGTCGGAAAATGAGTTTTCCAACGGAATTTTCCCATTGGTAATTTTATCGACGGAATGTTAATTCGATGTTTTTTTTAGTGTATATTCATATGATTTATCAACATAGAGTTAGTATAGTGGTATAAGGCCTTGTTAGATCTCTCTGAGTCTTGAGTTTGAGTTTCCTGGGAGACACCTCTGGTGGGAGGAACAATCACGAACCTCAAACCAAATATCAGATGATAATATCAAAAAAGAATATGCATATAATTTTTTTATCAAAATTTTTACTAAGTTACTACATCACCAGTTCGACCATGAGAATTGTGAACGCCTAACCTTTCTAGTTCAACATTCATTCTGACTTTTAAAATATTGATTGTGTCTAAACAAAAAAGCTTGTAGCCTAATGACATGAAACATTTCTTCTATATGGAAGATTGTGGTTCTTTTATATGGAAGATTGTGGATTTGATTCTGCTTGTAACTTTAGACCGTTAATGCATATCCCTTTAATTTTTTTTTTTTAAAAACAATGTATCCTTATATGTTTTCTTAAAAAAAATATCATTCCTTGACTTATGATCTCACTCTGGTTTTTAAACACAGTCACAAAAAATATAGTGATGTCAAGTTTGAGTCTGTGACCTCATCCAAACATGATATGCAGTGCTATTGTTAAGCCAGCTTGTAGATAACTAACGTGATATTACAATGTCTCAGGGAAAGAGATTGCATCTATAGCATGTCTCAAGGAAAGAGATTGCATCTATAGCATATGCTTCGCTTATTCCTCCTCTCAATCCTCCATAGGCACCTCCACCTCTGCTTCATTTCCTAAACTTATCCCTCAATATGCCTCTTTCAATTTTATGTGCTTCCAAAACTATATTTCTCCAAAATCAAAGTATCAAATATACATTAAATCGTAAGACAAAGTAGATCGGAGCCACATAAAAAAAATCCGGCCTGTGTGATTATAGATATTTGTGAGGATTCAAAGACAAATCTTTCTCATTTTAGATGAAATGATAGGTGAATTTATTGTCTTCAAAAAAAATTTATGTTGTGTTTGGTTAAGGGAGAATTTGAATTTGGATCAGATCCATTATTTGGGTAAATAAGAAGTCATTGATTTAGATTTAATCCAAATTCAAGTAAATTTTAAAATTAATGTTCAATTTTATCCCAAAAGTTTTGTTGTAAAAACTATGGGTACTAAAATGTTTTTTTTTATGAATATCGTCAGGAAGTGTTATAAAGGAGTAAAGGCACCCTTATCATTAAAAACACTAATATTGATCATTAAACAACTAATGTTGAATATAATGATAACATTGTTAACGGTTAGAGGCACAATATTGCTCCTTCTTAAACACTTTCAAGTTTATATTGATTAAAAAAAATTAAAATACCCACAACTCTTATGTGAAAAAATCTATAGTGAAATTAGACCTAAATTTTATTATTATAATTTTTTTAGAATTTTAAATCCCCACTCTCCTTGTAATAATGATAAAAGTTGTTGCCATGTGATTTGAAAGTCATGAGTTCAAATCTTAAAACCAGCATCTCCGCTTGCGGAGTCAAGACAACATAAATTATTTCAAGTACTTACTCACATTTAGTTATTACAAATAATTATATATGAATTTTAAATAAAATATTTTAAATCTAAATCCATCTATCTAAATACATTCTTAGTAGTTTTAATAAAAACTTCTCGTTGAAGATGCTTGTTTCCAATACCATTTTGGAAAGCCAAGGAGCAAAACAACAAATAACATAATCAATGGAAGGTTTATTAAAATATTTGCAAAGAGATTAACCCAAATTATCTCTTTCAAACTAGAACACAATACAACATTATCTCTTTTTTTTTTCTCTTTCTCATTTTCTTCTCAGAATTTTGTATCCACCATTGGATTTAAATAATAGATGGTTCATATTTAACATTTTATAAAATTATTATTATAAATATAAATAAATAAATTTAAACTGCTAAAATATGATCTACACAATCTATCTATTATATCTCTTGAAAACTTGTAGTAACGGCGGTTTTTTTTAAATGCATCCCGTTATTAGTTTAGTTTATTTTAACATATTCTATTACTTATGTTACATTTGGTCCGGTCTTTTTCAACGATTGGTTTTTCCAACAACCTTTATTATTAATTATCATTAACATTTATTCTTAAAGTCCAAAAACCATCTTAAAAAAATATTTATCCATGAAGTTCAAAAGCCATCTCTAAAAAAAACTATGTTGGAAAACAAAAGACTTGAATCACTTTATGGAATAATCCAAAGAGCTATATAGCATCAATCTTCAATTTGTTTTAGTTTAAACTAAATTTTCACATCGTGATCGTTTCTACTGCTTGATAATATTATCATTAGTGGGGGCCTTCATGTAAAGTTCAAGAATACAAAATATAGCCATTTTGATTTCTTGACTATAGTAGCTTGCAAGAATCAAATGTTTGCATTCAAATGGATTTGTGCAGAAAGACAACAAATAAAATAACTTCCTAGTGGGCATGGGGAGAAAATCAAATCAAGTAGTATTAAGTGGTTTTTTTATCTATTAACTTTTCTCCTATGGGTTCTTTGATAATAGCTATTTTGGATTTAGCTAGATCAATGATCCATATTGAAGGTATGAAAATCTTCTTCTGATGTGATCTGTCATCAAGGGTAAAAACAAAACAAGAAATATTTTTCTAATTTTTTTAGTGACATGGGCTTATTGTGTTTTCTTCTCTACAGGATGAATTTCTTGCATGCACTATCGCAACAACAAAAATTCATTAACATTTGGAAACACTTAGATGTATATGGCTTCATATATTATACTAAACCTCATTGAATTTACAATGAATGAATTGAGCTCTTTTTTACACCATTACTTATTTTTATCCCATTTGTTGACATTGCATGATTTTTTTATTTTGGACATTGTTCATTAGTGACTTAGGGCCTATTTGGTTCAATAAAAGACCCTCTTGGTACTACATGGGGTTGCAATGAAATGTTTATTACTATTAGCTTAGCATGTTTGGTTTCTTATTGACAAGTGGGATTAATTATTTTTGTAAGTTTAATTGGAAATACAAAAAGCCTTAAAATGTGCCTTAAACAAAATGATTCTCTATCCCCAATCATCTTTTTCTTCAGTCAAAACACCTAGAATCAGTGTCAATATGCAAAACCCATAATAAAATTAACAAGTGAAAAATCTTAAGTAAAAAATCACACATTAAATAATTGAAATAGGGAAAAATAATCTTCCATATGTGTTTTCTATGAATATCTAGAAAAAAAATATAGAGGAAAAAATTTAATATTCTTCATAAAACTATCACATATATTAAAAAAAATCAACTTGGAACATCTTTTGGAAAATGTCACCCATTATATTATATTATATTATATCTTTGAAAAACTTGTAGTAAAATGGATTTAGTTTTTTTTTTTGAACCGTTAGTTGATATTGATAATTTGTGATGAAGCAATTGGTTTTTTTTTTAAACTATTAATTGAATTTTGGTTTTTTTTTTCAAAAAAAATATAACATTATGTTATATTCAATTAAACAAAAATTCTCAAAAAATTGATTGGAAAAAAAGTCACTTGAATGTTAATTATGAATCGGTTGAAATTGTAAAGACACTTGAATGTTAGCTATGAAATGTTAAATGTCAATGTGAATCAAGTACATTTTATTTTCAAATGTACACCTTTCATATTCCTGCAAATAAAAAAAACCATCTGAATGTTAATTATAAATTAGTTGAAAAATGAATAGCCACTTGAATGTTAATTATAAGTTTGTTCGAAAATGAAAAACCAGTTGATTTTTAATTGCGGAAACGCAACTAGGATATTAATCATGAATCGTTTGAAAAATAAAAAGGACACTTGAATATTAATTATGAATTGGTTGGAAAATGAAAAGCCACTTGATTTTAAATTGTGGCAAAGATTGTTTGGGAGGAAAAAATCCACTTGAATGTTAATTATGAAGAATTAAGGAAGCATTCAACTTTTCCCCTGTTGGCATAATTCTGGGGGATAAGCAGGTATGTCATAATTAATTTAATTAATATTGTAGTAGGAAAATTCTTGTATAATTTGTACGATTTATGTTTGGTTCACATGCAAGCCATAATCCCACTCCTTTTACTTTAACTCCTAAAAATATTACAATACAACATGACAAGTGTTCTCTATGATTCTTTCAGCAACATTGACTATCCAAATGACACTTGGCTCTTTATTATTGTATGTGCTATGAGAAAGTTTGCTTATTTTAGGAAGACCCCACTGTGTGCTCCTTGAGGGGTTGGCATGATTATGGGGGATAAGTAGGTATGTCTAGCATAAATTTTTCTTGCATGTGTAGCATTTTCCCATCCTTACTTGTGATGACTTAACAAATACACGTAGGGAACCAAGATTGATAGTTTTTATACATAAAGAAGAGTAAGAGAACGTTTCATGCGAGAGATTAAGGAGGGTGAAGTCTACCATTTTAAAAATTCTGAAGTACTCAACAACGTTGACCAATATAAAGTAACTCCATGCTCTTGGAAGTTTGGATGCCACAATAGAACATATTTCCCATATTTAGATTCCTTAATTCCTTAAAAACACATAACAAATTACACAACCAATGGTGAATAAATAATTAGATAAGAGCATTTGAAATTCTTATTTTAATTACCGTAATTCATATTGTCAAATTTTAGGCGAATCCCTTCTATAGCATACAGTCGACTCGTACTCACCTACGGTTTCCTCAAGAAAGAAAATGTTGTCTTCATAAAAGTACACCTTTATATGTAAGGGGTCATGCTATCATCTATGTTCTTAAACATGAAGTTGCAGATGGCATGGGATGTATAAAAGATGTATTAAATATAGACAACAAAATAATGTCGTGCTAATTTAGTTATGCATAATGTTCTACATAAGAGGGAGATTGAAAGTCATTCAACCAACGAATCATTATATTGATAAATTTAGTTTTTGTTCCTCAAGAAAACAAATAATGACATGCGAAGCATGAACAAGCTAATGAGTGACTACTAACGAGAAGAGAGTAGACTGATATAAAAGAATAACAAGAACGAAGGGGTAGAATTTATAAACAAATGAGAAAGATGATTCATGACCCCTTAAATTAAGATCATTTATTTATTCACATCAAATTAGAAAATTAATATTTTGAATATGCTATAAATAATAAACACTATCTCGTGCAACGCACGGGGAAGAATATCTAGTTCATAACTGAAATATAGACAAAATAAAAATTCATTTATAAAATATTATGATAAATAATTTTATAAAATATTAAATATGAACCATGCATTTTTTTAATCTAAGGTAGAGATGAGATAATGAGAAGAAAATGAGAAATAAGAAAAAGGATAGGATCTACTTCGTCAACAAATATAGTTGTCCTTTGTTTGAAAACGATGTACTTCTATAGAGGCTAAAGAATGGTTTTACAATCTCTTCCAACCAATGGGATTATTGTAATAATTGTAAGAAAAAAAATATGTATTAAGTGATGTGAAACTATTCAAAGCAATGTATGAACATAAGATCAACAAAATAATGAGAGCTCTCTTTATGAAATTTTATGACAAAAACTTGTCAATAATATAAAATTAATCAAATGATTAATACATACAATAAGTTAATTGACATAGTCATAATTATCAATTGATATACTCATATGACGTCGTTATCATTATTTTTTTTAATTTAGTAAGCATTCTCAATTTACAGCACATAATTGCTGCAAATAAACTACTTCCTTCGGAGCCAAATGAAAGGCTTTGACATATATTTTCTCAAATTTTTAATTTTTTTCTTTCTAAACTCTCCCTATTGATTATATGTATTAAGATATTTTTTTTATCATTTGAGTAGTTTTCAATGCAAATGATTAAATATTTTAGGAAAACTAACATACTTTTTTTTACAAATAACTAAATTAATTTCCTTAATCTTTATAGATTTTTAATTATATAACTCTTACATTTAGAACCAGAGTATCATACTTTTAATTAATTTAAAGACTCTATTACTTGTTTTATGTATTGTAGTAGATAATATATGTTATGTATCAAAGAGAACTTGGTTAGTGTTATAAAATAAAGGGAAAGATGAAAAAAGAAAGGAAGAATGAGTAGAAAGCAAGAAATAGGATTTCTCATTCACTATTCAGTAGTGTATGAAATACATAACATATGCCTTTTATTTATAGGCACAACTCTCTAATATACAATTAATATGATTCTATAATCATAGGAAATAATGAGAGATAATAGGAAACAATGGGAGAATAAAAAATAATAGGAGATATAGACATCCACAAATATTATATTTATAATATTTCACCTTGGATGTCCATGACTAAGCATGTGCCTCATTAAAAAACTTCAACTAAAAAAATCAGTAGGACAAAAACTTAGTAGAAGAAAAAGAGTATACTATTTATTGATACATTTGATAGAGATGACTCATTAAAACCCTTGTTAGGAAAACCCAATGGGAAAAACCATAGACAACGGAAAAATAGTATAATGTTATCAACTCCCCCTCTTGATAACATCAGTTGATATCTCTAAGCCTGCAAAGTCCAATACCATGAACAAGCTTTTCAAAGATTATATCAGGAAGTGACTTGGTAAATAAATCTGTTAAACTTTCACTGGAATGGATTTGTTGGATATAAATTCCACCACCCTTTTGAAGGTCATGAGTGAAGAAGAATTTCGGTGAAATATGCTTCGTTCTATCGCCCTTAATATATTCTTTAGTTAGGCAATACATGCAGTTTTATCCTCATATATGATTGTTGGGAGCATTTTATTAGGAGATAAACCACAAGTGGTTCTTATGTGATGTATTGTTGATTTTAACCATGCACATTATTGACTTGCTTCATGCATTGCTATAATTTGTTTATGATTAGATGATGTAGTTTGTTTCATAGATCTCTATGAAATAGTTGTGCCACCACTTGTGAATAAATATACTGTTTGTGATTTACCATCATGTGAATCAGACAAAAATCTAATATCTACATGACCATAATCAGTTCATACTTGGATACATTTGAGTATAATAACCCCATATCCATAGTGCCTTTAAGGCAAAGAAGAATGTGCTTCACTTTATTCCAATGTCTTCGTGTTGGTGAAGAACTATATCTTACTAATAAGTTAACATGAAATGATATATTAGGACATGTATGATTAGCAAGATGCGATGGTACTCCAATAGCATTAAGGTATGAGACTTTTGGACCAAGTATTTCTTTATCACCTTCTTCACTTATTACTCGAGATCTAAATGGGTCTTTATCCACCTGCAAAGACCTTACAATCATTGGGTTACATAATGAATGTGACTAATCCATGTAAAAAAAATTCCCTAGGACCTTCCTTATATAAGCTTCTTGATATACAAAGATTCCATTATTTAAGTACTCAATTTGTAATTAAAGACAGAATTTTGTTCTTCACAAGTCCATCATTTCAAATTCTTTCTTTAAACAATTAATTGTCTTTTGAAACTCTTCCAAAGTTCCAATAATGTTGATATTATCAGCATAAGCAGCAATTATAGCAAATTCACTTCCATATCTTTTCATAAAGATGCATGCATATATTGGATCATTTTTGTATCCTGCTTTCAACAAATATTCCCTAAGGCAATTATACCATTTGCTTCAGGCCATACATGGACTTATTTAACGTAATTGAGTATTGTTCTCGAGAACTTGATTTGTGTGCTTCTAGCACCTTTGTTTACTGCTAGGCTAATCAAATAACAAAAGGTAGTCTTATCCACTACTGGCGAATACGTTTCTTCAAAATTAATATCGGATCTTTGTGTAAAGCCTTGGACAATAAGACATGCCTTATATATAGTAATTTCACCCTTTTAATTTCACTTTTATACAAAAATCCATTTGTATCCAACTGGCTTTACATTTTCAGGTGTAAGAACTATGGGTCCAAAAGCTTTTTGTTTTGCCAATGATGTTAATTCTGCATTAATGACATTATTCTATAGGGGCTAACTCTTTCTTTGTTGGCACTCTCTAATGTGCTCATGATCCTCATTATCATTCATTATCTTATATGTTATATTATAAGCTAGGATGTCATCAATGTTGACTTTATTTCAACCCTATTGGATTCCATCCATAACATAATCTATTTAGAACTTATTATTTTCATACAGTTCAGGTACACGAGTCTCTTTTAGAACTATTGCATTCTCTTCTAGAGATAATAACTCTTTAGAAGATGGCTTTTCTCAAGCTATTAATTTTTCTTGATTATCCTCGACTTGACCAACTATATTCTTAGCTCCTTTTCTCTTTCAAGAATTTTTATCTTTGGAATCGATAGGCCTTCCACGCTTCAGGTGTGTTTTAAATTCTTTCTTAATAGATTGTCCTTTAAGGACATCAATTCTTATAGGAGCATTAGCAGCTGGAACATGTGACTTTGTCACTTTCTTTGGGTCAGTAAATGCTTCTAGCATTTGATTAGCAAGATTCTATAAATGAATTATCTTTTAAACTTTTAGTTTACATTGTTTTGTTTAAGGATTAAAATGAGCCATTGATAATTCATTCCAGCTAATCTCTTTATCCAACTACTTAATTTCTCTCCCTAATGTTAGGAGAAATGATTCATCAAAATGACAATCGGCAAATCTAGTCATAAATAAATCTCCAATTGATGGTTCTAAATATTTTATAATCGAAGAAAATTCATACCCAACATATATTCACATCCTCCTTTGAGGTAGAGTCGGTAATATAGGTTCAATCTGTGGGCCCGCGAGTTAGGACAGGGTTAGGGTTGGAATTTTTCTAGCCTACAGGCCCACATCGTATAGCCCGTGGGTTGGCGAGTTGGCCCGCACATAGTTTTTTTTATATAATAATTTCACAAAACCTATAAGTTGCCCACCCCCATCATAGTACATCACAATTCAAAGAGAGAAAAATCTTAGCATCTTCCCTTCTTCTTTAAAAAAAATTATTATATCTTGATTTATTGAAGACGATTTGATTTTTTCTTATAAACATTATCAAATTTGATAAATTTATCTCTTGAATTATGAATTATGTTCTTAAATTTTTATAAAAGGAATAATTGATGCTATAAAGATAAATTTAATAACTCATATATATGTGTCTCGCACTTTCGGTCGTCTTTGAAAAATAGGAAGTTTTTAAACAAAAATGTGGGCCTATAGGCTGGCCCGCAACCCGCATACTTTGGGTTAGCGTTGGTATTTTTCCAACCCACAAAAGTGTGGGCCGCACAAGCTTGCATCGTGTGACCCTCGGGTTGGTGTAGGCTAACCCGTAGGAGCTCAACTTTGAGGACCTATTTTTGTGTGTTGTAGTGGTGCTACAACACATATACTATACACATAAAAATTCTAAGATAGGAAATATTAGGTTTTTGACCAAAAATCATTTGTAAGGGGAAAACCTTAAGACAATTTGTTGGCCTAATGAGAATTAATATTGTTGAATGCAAAATGCCATAGCCCCAAGCAAAAATTAGGAAATTAGATCCCATAAGTAAATGTCTTTCAATTAATTGCAACTGTTTAACCGATGATTCTGCAAGTCCATTTTGCATATGAATATGAGCTACAGGATATTCAACATCAATTCTAATAGACATACAATATTTAGTAAAAGCTTAAGAAGTAAATTCACCAACATTATCAAGACGTATTTTCTTGATAGGATAATCACGGTAATATGCTCTTAATCTAATCAATTGAACAAGCAATATCACAAATGGCAGGTTGAGAGAAGATAATAAGCAAACATACGACCATTTAGTTGATGCATTAATTAAATCATATAGTACCTAAATGGCTCATAGGGTAGGTGTATTAGCCCACAAATATCTTCTCGTATCAATTTTAGAAATGTGAAAGACTCACTTTCTATTATGCTTGGTGAGGGATAAATAATCAACGTTCCTTGCAACATGTAGCACATGAGAAAATATGGGATTGTGGTATTTGTTTACCCTTTAGGGTATGTCCACATGAATTCCCAATTATTTTTTGCATCATGATTAAACTGGGATGGCCTAACCGGTCATGCCAAACATTAAATTTATTGGTAAACTCCTAGTTTACATTGAAAAACTTCTTGTTTGCATTGATATTTGTAAATTTCTAGTTTACAATAGCATGTGTTTCAATTATACTTATGAATGTATAGTACAAGTTGGAAGAAAAAACATAAAATTTCTAATATGCATTTTATACCAGAAACTAAATTTGTGACATCAAGGCATTTCTGATTATTTTTTAGTTGTTGTTTCTATATGATATCCATTTCTGTGAATACCCTTGAAACTCAACAAGTTTCTTTTAGATTTGGTAGCATAAGGTATTATTGTTAGATATAATTAGTTTTGATGATGTCAAATATAATGCCAAATATTAAGAGAAAAAAGTTTACGTCATGTATTTATCTTATACTTTGACTAACTACTATGTTTAATGTGAAATATCTTATAGATTAGTCTAGTAAAGGAAGAATATATCAAGTTGAGTTATGGAGAATGATCAAGAGAAAGAATAAGACGGTATTGAAGAAAGAAGTTATCACATAGAGGGAAAGGAAGTCAATAAAAAAAGAAGTTATTATTGAGAATGATTGAGAGAATGAAGAAGGAGAAAGATTGAAGAAAGAAGAAATTTTGTCATATCATAAAAGAAAGAAGCTATCTAATGAAGAAAGGATATTATGGAGAGTAAGGAAAGAAGAGAGAATGAAGAAAGGATATTAGTCAAAGAAAGGAATAAATTATCAAGTTAGGATGATCAAAAAGACAAAGAGAGATTGGAGAAAGAATAATTTGTAAGATATAATGGAAATATTAAGATTCAAGTTCTTATATGTAATATTGGAGGTCTCTATAGCCAAATGGAAGTTAGAATGATTCAATTTGAAGTTAAGATATAGAAGTTATATCAACTTCACTCTAATTGAGGTGAAAATTGTTGCATATGAAACTAAACTTAAAATTCTTTTCTTAGAAGCTAAGATCAAGTTCAAAGAGTCTCATATGAAAGAGATATGTATCTCGAAAGTTGACGCTCAAATATGACACCTTATTCCGGACAAGCAGTCATTCTTCATATCATAACTTTTAGCCAAGAACGAGTTTTGGACTGAAACATGGTGCATATAAATCTAGACTCAAGAGGAATTTCAACGACACCAAGATAAATCTCAATGAAGTTCAGATAGAAGAGATATAAATTTCATAAATGCATGATCTTATATAGATGTTGCTCCAGACTAACAGCTATTGGATTTGATCATAAGTTTTAGAATACAACGAATTTGGAATTAGTTCTTATTGCATTAAAAAGTAGACTTAAAGAGCTTTCTGAGGTCATTTGCTATATTTAGAGTTAAAGTGAGTCAATCACTGGCAAGGATCACTCTAGTGGTATGAAAGTGATGCACTATTCACTTTAAAGATCCTAAAGGATTACTCGATTGATGACCTATCACTAGCAAGGATTACTCCAGTGATATGAAAGTGATGATTTTATCAACATCTTGAATTTATTCGAAATTCTTTTAAACTCATTTAAATCTTGACTATCTTGTTCCTAACCTCTCCGAATCATTATTAATCAATATTTTTGTGAGGACTACAAGCGATTAAATATGGATTAAGATCAAAATCACAAAAAGCATTTTTGTGTTAGAAGTTTCAACAGCTACTTCCAACAAACTTCAAACGGTCATATTCTCAACAAAAAGAATAAAATCTCAATGGTCAAAGGCACATGATCAACTATAAATATCATAACATTCAAGACCAAAAAGAGTGAGAGCTCTGGCATACAACGTCAAAATGGCAAAACTTTAAATCTTACACATAGTCAAAGCTCTGAAATTATATTCACTTCTTGTACTTCAGTGTTAAACTCAATTTACTTCATAGAGAGAGAAGTATGTTTTCATTGTAATCATTTTTTCTTTGTGAGAGTTATTCAAGATTGGGATCTTGAATGAAAAACATATTGCAGCCTTACATGTTGTAAGGGAAAGTGATTCTCAAGATCGAGATTAAGCTTAAGGTTGTTAAGGTTCTCAAGTACCCATGAAACTTGAAGGATTGTAGTGATTCTCAAATACCCAGTTAAACTTAAGGGAGATAATGGATTGAAATATCAGGAGGAGCTTAGACTAGACGTAGGTAATTAAGGATTGGACCAAACCAGTATAAATAATAGTTTGAATATTCTTTTCCCTTATCTCTTATATTTTTAGCATACTTAATTTGAATAATTAACTGTGGATTTATGATTCATTATTTTCATACTTGTTTTTTTACTAAGATGCAAAAAGATTATAAAAGTTTTTAAGTTTTTATCTTACACTCAATTTACCACCCTCTTGGGCGTCAGCCAGTTCTAACAATTATCAATACATAATTTTGTTCCTTCATGTAACAAAATATTAACTCTTCCGGAGCCTTCAATCATATTTATACTGCCAGATATGGTCTGAACATTGGCTACTCGCATAACCAATGAAGAAAAATATTTAGCACTTTTTAGTAGGTGTGGGTTGTTTTTCTATCAACGAGACATAAATCTTTAGGATTGATATCAATAAGACTCATTTTTCATTTAAAGAGACATGAAAATAAAATATAATATAATTAAAAAAGAAAAATACACATAGTAGTAGCAACTTTAAGCACACTCAAATATAGTTGTTCAAATATATGAAGATAATTTATACTAAAAAATCAGCAACATATAAATAGGTAGCATCCATGTCACCATACTCAGAATTATCATCTTTATCAACATAATTTATTTCAATCTTTTCCCACTTTAGGTTGGAATTTGAACCACCATGATTACGATCATGATATACTTACGACTATTGCCCCATCTATGTCCACGTCTACGGCCACAATTAAATTCATTCAACACTATATTCACTTCTGGGAAAATAGTCGAGCTTGTTAGATGTGATTCATGATTTTTCAATAAAACCTTATTGTTTTGTTTAGCCACATGATAGTAATAAATTAATTCAGCATATTTCTTAAATTTTGTTTGTGGTATTGCTACTATATGAGTAAATTGGATGTATTCATTCATAATGAGCCTTTGAAAGGATAATCATCTCCTAGTGATCATAACTTTCTTTTAAATTGTCAAAAAGAACAAGTGGGTCTTTTATAGTCACATATTGAGTTTTGAGACATTCATGCAAATGGTTATGTAGAAAAATCATGGATCAAGCAAGATAAATAGTTCTTTTTTGTAATGACAAGAGCCACAATTTCTAATTTTATAAGATTTAACATGGTTCAAACTAATGCAATAAAAATAAACTCTTAAATATGAAATATAAAACCGTAATATAATAATATAAACGATAATAATAGGAAATTCGTAAAGATAAAAAAAATAATTCATAAAATAAGATATTACAACAAAATTAAAATGTTATGGCTTCAAACCAATTAATCTCAAGATGAGAAATTAGAATCATATGGCTTCCAACCTTTTATCTTCAAGATAAAATTATATGGCTTCTGGCCTTTTATCTTTAAAATAATTAAAATTATATAGCTTAATGTCTTTTATCTTTAGGATAAATAAAATTATATGGCTTTTGTCCATCCAATAAAATAGAAGACAAAAAAATATATGACTTTTGACCATATAATAGGGAATTAAATGGATATTGGCTTCTAGCTATATTATAAAAGAACATATGGCTTTTAGCCATATAATATCAAAATAGAAATCAAAGTGATATGATTTCTATCCATATAATATCAAAATGATACGAATTATAGTCATATAATATCAAAATAAGAAATCAAAATGATATGACTTCTAGTCATATATGTTAGAACTGGCTGACACCCAAGAGGGGGGGTGAATTGAGTGTGTGATAAGAAGGTATGATCTTTTAAAATCTTTTCGCAACCTATCAAATCAATACATGCTGAAGTATAGAAACATAAGCTGATATGTAAATCATATATGCTGGAAATGTAAAAGCTTAGGGAAGAGAATATGTAAACTGTGATTTATCCTGGTTCGGTCCAATCCACGATGACCTACGTCCAGTCCCCAGGCTTCTCCTGAGATTTTCAATCCACTATATTCTTGTTTAACCGGGCACAAGAAAAGCCTCTACAAATTCACAAGAGTAGCTCCCCCTTACACACTGTAAGGTTTACTCCTTCTTACAGCAAGTCAAGCAAAGCAATCCAAAGACCTTTCTCTCCTGCTTAACTGTGCAAGTCTTATGAGCAGCAATGTTCTCTCCTGCTTACACCACTGTAAGTCTTACGAGCAGCAACGTTCTCTACTGCTTGCACCTTGTAAGTCTTATGAGCAGAAAGTCTCTGACAATTCACTCTACAACTTCCCGTAAGGTAATCATCCCTCTCAAGGTCCCTCTACCTTGAGTTCAATACAGAAGTATAGATGGTGTGTTTACAGACTCTCTCAAAGAGTAGATAAATCCTTACTGAAGTACAATACAAATATTGACTCTCTCAAATATACATAATATAGAAGATGAAGTTGAGCAAAGAGTGGTCGGAGGTAGAAGACTTAGAATATCAGCATGTTCATGTTCTCATTGCGTTGCTTATTTTTCTGTGTTTGAATCCTCTTCTATTTATAGCTGAGTTGTGGAAGATATCCGTTAGAGTCTGTTGATTCATTTGACCGTTGAGCCCATTCGGATATTCTTCTGTTATAATCCCATCTGATGCTTAGACAGTTACTATATCATTTTCGGTTGGAGTCTCATTGCTTTGCACGGTCGTTGAGTGTATTTAAATATTTTCCCGTTGATCGTGCTCTGACACATGCTTCAGCGTTTCTTACAGTTTTCCCATTGGTCTGACAGATGCAATAGTATTTGTCTTCCGTTACTTATGAAATTTGCTGCCGCCCACAAATAATTGTCATTTAATATTGATCTGTGTAAGCCATGTGATCGGTAGTGCATAACACCTGTAAAACCACTTAGAGAAATAGCCGTTAGAAAATATCACTCGGGTGATTAAGGACTTCACTGGAAGTGATTTCAGAAAACTGGAGAATCACTGGAAGTGGACTTGATTTCACTGGAGGTGATTTTCATAAGATAATTAACTCTTGACCGCATAAGCATTTCACCGGCAGTAATCTTGATTTCTGGATGTGACTGTCATTGGAAGTGATTCTGATTCAGTGAAGAGTGTACTGAGTGATCATAGATGCTGACAAGAAGTGAAACTGATAAAACTTCATATAAGTTGATCTTGGCATGTCTCTGGAAGTGATCTACAAAATCAACATAATCACTCGCTTGGATATTATCTGATAGAAAGTGAACTGAGACATACTGGCTTTCACTGGAGGTGCATTCTGGTTCACTGGAAGTGATTTGATCTTCACGGGAAGTTATTCTGATTCAAACTGATATACTGTCACTGGAACTATGAAGAGTGAATTGAGTAATCACTGACTGTAAGTGATATGAGGTAACTGATATTTGACTGGGAGTGATCAAGTATGGTGCTGGAGGTGATCAGTTGAAATGGACGATCACTTGAGTGGAGTTCATGTCACCGGAAGTGATTTTCAAAACAGTCAAATATTCCTGAAGTGATTTCGCCTTGCACTGGAAGTGATCTTGAAATTTCCATGTTTCACTCGAGTGAATTTGGAATCACTGGAAGTGTTTTTGTAAATAGTGATTTCTTCTTGCAGTGATTTTGAATCCACTGGAAGTGATTTGCAATTTCTCAAACATCACTCGAGTGATTCAAGATCACTGGAAGTGATTTGGCAAACAGTGAAATATTCTTGCAGTGATTTTTGATTCACTGGAAGTGATTTGGAAACTTTCAGGTATCACTCGAGTGATTCAAGATCACTGGAAGTGATTTGGAAAACTTGGCGCATCACTCGAGTGATTTGGCATTCACTGGAAGTGATTTTCAAAACAGTGTATTTTTCTTCCGGTGATTTCAGGCGCACTGGAAGTGATTTGGCAAAGTTGAGATATCACTCGAGTGATTTGGAGATCACTGGAAGTGAAATGGAAAATCTGAGATATCACTGGAAGTGATTTGGAGATCACTGGAAGTGATTTGGCAAAGTTGAAATATCACTCGAGTGATTTGGAGATCACTGGAAGTGAAATGGAAAAATTGAGATATCACTGGAAGTGATTTGGAGATCACTGGAAGTGATTTGGAAAATTTGAGATATCACTCGAGTGATTTGGAGATCACTGGAAGTGAAATCTGAAACAGTGAATTTTTCTTGCAGTGATTTTTCGATCACTTCCAGTGAAATGCCATATCACTCGAGTGAATGCTGAAATCACTCGAGTGATCCGTTTCCAGTTCTTCAGTAAACAGAGGTCAACTTCCAGATATCATAACTCTTCGAATATGACTTCAAAAATGTTGTACTATATATCAATTGAAAGCCCTGGAAGTCTACTTTCATATGGAACCAGTTTCAGCTCAATAGGATCAGTGGTTTGAGAGTTATAGCTAAAATACTAAGACTGTTCCAGAAAGTGACGCTGACATGAAGGTAAAATTAGAACACTTATATCTCCCTCATATGAGCTCCTTTGATGTTGGTTCTTGTTTCCAAATGACGCATTGGGAGTCTAGTTTCATATGAAATTGGTTTCGTCTGATTTGGAGTTGTATTGTGAGAGATATGATCAAATAACCAGACCTCGCTCAGCTCGATAAAGCACAAACTCTGAAATGCTGCACATCACTCGAGTGATTTGCTGAATCACTCGAGTGATTGCGTTGTTTTCAGAATCACTCGAGTGATTCAGCAAATCACTCGAGTGATTCAGCAAATCACTCGAGTGATTCATTAAATCACTCGATGCTACAGTGCCAAACAGTGCCAGTTGCTACAGTACCCGTATTGCTACAGTGATAATGCTACAGTGCCAAACAGTAACTGCTACAGTACTTCTTAATTCCCTTATGAGCATAGAAACATCCAGTATTTCTTCTTAGAAGCTTGAATCTTGATATTTCCATTAATTCTTCAAGCTCTTCATTCTCCAATCTCTTTGACTAATCTATAAGATATATAACATTAAATATAATAGTTAGTCAATGTAAGAGATAAGTATATTATGCAAACTTTTGCTCTCGTAATATTTGATATATATTTGGCATCATCAAAACTAATCATATCTAACAATATAATCTCAAAATTGGAATAAAAGGAATATGGCTTCTGGCCATATTATGGAAAATCAAAGCAATATGGTTTATGGCCATATAATTTCATAATAGGAAATTAGAATGATATGACTTCTACCCATATAATTTCAGAATAAAAAATTAAAGCGATATAATTTCTGATAATACAATTTCATAATAAAAAATTAAAGCGATATGACTTTAGGACATATAATTTAAGAATAGAAAATTAAAGCAATATGACATATGGCCATATAATTTCAAAATATAAAATCAAAGGTGTATAGCTTCTAGCCGTACTAAAAGAACAATATTAATAATATAACAGAACTTGTAAAGGTGATTAAAATAAGATAGAAAAATAATAACAATCTACAATCTAAACTACGGAACCCAATGTTTAAAATAATTGGCAAAATGGTTTATTTAATGTCATATAAGGGCTCAGATTATCCTTGACCAGTGATATAAAATAAGGTAAAAGGAGATAGAGGAAATCGTTAAAATAACTAGAGAGAATTATACCTTTGTTAGAGCTTTTATGCTGATAACGTGTTATTATAAAATAAAGAAAAAGATGAGAAGAGAAAGGAAGAATGAGTTGAAAGCAAAAATGAGAAATTTTCATTCACTATTCAGTGTTGTATGAAATACATTATATATGCCTTTTATTATAGGCATAACTCTCTAATTTATAATTAATATTATTCCATAATCATAGAAAATAATGTTTAAGAATAGGAAACAATGAGAGAGAATAGAAAATATTGGGGAATATATCCATAAATATTATATTTAAAAATATCAAGGCGGTCCCCTGCATCACTTTCAAGGATGAGATCTCATAGAATAGTGAGAAACTTGAGAAATACACAATGATTAAGTTAATTAAATACGAATATCCAAGTTAAATCCAACTATTGCTTCAAGTTTAGTTAAAGTCAGCAAAAAAGTAAGTTTGACTTTTGATGTTGACAAATACATAAATATTTTGTAAACTTGGGGCTGGATAAAATTATACTCTTTTTTATTTTTAATATAAGATATATTTTAAAAGTTAATTTAATTTTAAATATAAGATATATTTTTCATATTTTTCAATTATTTATTTATTTCTATTAATACTCCCTCAACATTAGTTAAGACAAAGGGAGGATAAATGAATTAAGAAAGATGACAAGAGTGTTTTAGAAAATACATTTTATATTATATAACTTAACAAACTTTCTTAATATAATCAAAATTAAATAAATATGTGTTATATTAAAGGTCAGAGGGAGTAATACTTAATGAGATTAAGTAAATAGAGGTGTAGAGTTTAAACTCTTCTGATTTATTAAAAATAGTATTTCTAAATGAAGTTCTCATATTCATTTTTCCCTTGCCCGACTCAATTTGAAAATGGGAAATTATCAAATTAAATTAAGGATCTGTCAAGGGTCAGTAGATCTGATCAGAGTCTAAACCGGGGCCAAATCAGTAAAAAAATGAATATTTTAAACTTATTAATATAAAATTCTAAAAAAAATAAAAAAATTTGATTAAAAAAAACCGGACCGGACCAACCTGGTTTATCAAACGATTGGCCGGTTTTCGAACCAGACCGGCTAGTTCGGTCTGAGTTTCAGAACCCAAAATTAAAACAGTATAAAAAGTAATTATACTGAGAAAAATCATTTTGTAGGACAATTAAATTTAAGTGATTTATAAGGTCAAAGTTTACCTAGTTCTAGCTGATTAGAATGGATCAAATGGATGAAAGTCGATTCCATTGACAATGGACACAGGCCATAATTATTCAAAATTAAATCAACTTAATCCATGTAACTCAAATTTTATCCAATTGACCTAGTCACCTATTTGGTCGATTCAGCTAGAGCTAGGTCAATTTGACTTCATATATCCTTACTTAAATTTAGTGGTTAAGGGCTTGAGAGTTATTTTTTGCCGAAAGTATTCACAAAGGAGCTATAGGTATTTGAGATTTCTTTTTTGCTCAATATCATTCCAAAAATGTTAAAATAGTTATAATGTCACCCTCATCTAACAACTAAAACAGATGCATACCATGTCTGACCTAACACCACGTATGATTTCACGTGGACATAATTGTACTTTTCTTTTTAAGTTAAAGGTTTTTGTCTTATATATAAGTATTTACGAATGAGAAGTGAGTATCCATAATTTTTTTTTTTTGGTTAAATGCTGTAAGTGTAAAAAAATGAGTAATATTATTCAAATTTAATAGTGGGACAAAAATAGCATGTGAAAGATCAATAAATACACATAACAAAGTGAATGGCAAAGATCACATGGCAAATATACGCCGAAGAAGATGATCGTATTTTCAACTCTAAGATGACATTGAATCAAAAAAAACTTTCAGATATTTATTTTTTCTTTGCAAATACTTCCAAGACAATTGGACAAAAATTACCTGAAACCTAAAGAAGAAAGGATGGTTATACCCACAAGGAATCATACGTGATATAAAGCCTGATGTGGCAGATGATGTATGTTTGGTTATTGTTAGAGTAGAGTGGTATTATTCTTTTTTAACATTTTATAGACGACATTGGGTCAAATTCACTTCTAAATGCCCCTTCACGAGTACTACTGGAATAAAAATTATCTTTAACCCTAAAATTAATTACCCTACAATATCCATCCATGATTTTTGTTTTTGGCGATATTTTCTATGCAACAAACTTAAAATATAACCCTGAGAAAACTCAATCCCAAATTTTGATTTTAAAATTGAGCATGAAAGGGCTCAAAAGTATAGTTTACTATAAGTTAAATGTACTGAACACCTATATTAATTAATTATTATAGAGAACACATGTAAAATAATGACAAGTAGTTAGTAGTATATTGGAGTCTGATGGGGATAATAAACCAAGTTATCTTAAATTTTAATAATTCCGCTAATGATTAAGTTATATGTGTTTATGATCTCAATACCCTGTTTGGGAATCACTCAATTTTCCCTTATAATGTAAGACAGGGTCTTGTAAAGCCACAACACTGTCTTTTACTTTAAGAATACTACCCTATGCTTTCTTATTACCATAGATGGATCATGTGGTTGTTGTTAGAACCAATAATAAGTAATCATCAATTATCAATAAATAGTAGTATAAAATTTAAACCAACCAACTATTCACGTGGCCCATAATCTAGTTATGGTTAAATTATAGAAAATGCAAATTTTTTTAACTCAATTATCACCAAATTAATTGTTTGAAAAATTGGAAAGATAGCAATTAAAGATAACACTATTAATCAACAAGTTGTTGGTTAAGTGATAAGCGGCTTTAATTTCATAAGAATGAGAATATAAATTTAAATTTTACAAAATGTATTTGTTGGGAAAGGTGAAAAGTCCTTTTGTAAATTTTTGTTAAAAAAATATGATCTCTAATTATTATTAGCATTTTTACATGATCTATAATTATGATCTACTTAAACAATTTTTATCATCAAATATTTTATTTTAATTAAATAATTAATAAAAGCGGTCCGATAAGTGGCTTTCACGGTTTCACCTGAGGCTATGCAATTCTACTAATCTAGTCCACTCTCAAACTGGACTAGTTTTGGTTTTTCAATTTCTTTCCAAAGAATTTAAGGGATTTAGAGTATATGTCTGTGAGTATCTTTTTTGTCTTTTTTTTGGGGGGGGGGGGTTGGGTGTTTGAAAAATGCTATTTTTTCAGATTTATACAATTAAAACAAATAAGAAAACACAAAGAAAATGAATTTTTAAAAGGACAAACTTGTTATTATGGCCATTTGTTATTATCTATTTGGTCTAGTTTTCCCATACAAATAACAATCTTGCAGCTATCTAAGGGTATTTGGTCTAATGGTGGATTATTATTCGGATACCTAATAATAGGATTTAAAAAGGGTGACAAACCCCGAGTAATCCAAAGAGCTGTCAAAACACATCTTGCAACTCCTTTACAGCTCTGTATTGGTCATATGTGCTTAATTTACCATCTCAGTTACTCATCCTTTGTGCCTAAAATTCTTTGAAATTTTCTCATGAATCTTGGTAACACCTGTTGGTTTCTGAAATATTTTGATAGGAGGAGGCTGAAAATTTCAAAGTATAAATTACAATCGTTAAGGAACCTTTAGACCTTCGGTTAAATGCAATATTTTGAAGGATTATTAAGAAAGGTCTTGGAATTTCTGGAGTTAGGCAAAGCAAAACTATTAATACGAGTAATTGGCATTTTGGTTTATTTTAATACATCATTTGGCAATCTCAACTAATCCACATAAAATGTTGGTTTTATTTTTTCTTTTTATTAATAGTATTTGATATTTTTCTAAAAAAATTGGTCTAGTATTCCAAACCAAATTGAAGCACATGAACTTTTTTCTTTTCACAATAAGATTTCACATGAATAAAATTTCACAATTTTGTTTGACTACTATTATAAAAATCACATATGACAAAAATTAATCGGCCTTTATTTCGTGCTTTATGATTGGGTGGAATCTTGGGTGATGCAAATGATCAACCAACAATTTTGGCATTGGTAAAGAATAACCTAATACCTACAACTCTACAATTGGAATATTTCTGATTCCCCATGCTTGTCTGCAACAAGAAAGGAATATCCTCGTCAATGTTTGAATACCATATTGGTTAGTTGAAAGGAGAAGATTCCTTACCACATATTCACAAGTTCAAACGACATAAGAGAAGAAATGAATATCTCCTTTTCATACGTTTCTTATATAATTGTGTTTTCTTTTATAATTCCTTAGTTCCTCTTCCTCCACCCATATTCTTTTCATACGTTCTTTCTATTTTCCCTTTATAATATCCCCTTTTCATATATTTCTTATATAAGTTCAGTTGATCTAAGCGCTCAGTAATCCTCTAGTCATATTTATTGCCAGCTTTGACGGGTTGCTTTAAATCCTATTCATCTCATCACTTGTGATATGTGTGTGTGTGTGTGTATAATATGAAATAATTTCATGTTAAATTTGAATTAATTATTTTGTCTTGCGATAAGTTAATTCGAAATTAATTTGGTCTTCTACGTCGTTAATTAAGGGGCTTTTGGTTCTTATTTTACAACTCGGCCCCCCCAATTGCATTGCTGGTTTAATGTTCGTGTTTTGATTTGTTTAGATAAACATAAAAAAAATACCAGTATCCGACGCTATTAATATAAACATAGCAAGTTCGTATAATGAAGAATAAGGAGCCAAAGGATATGATATGCAAGAAAATGGCATGGACTGTTAGAAACTTCAGTACATTGATCTTCAACATCCCATACTATTCTGAGGTTTTCACCGCCGGCCGTTGTACTTGGTAATTGTTTTCTCCTTCAACCTAGAGATTGTGCGCTTACTAAATTATACTTTTAATCCTTTAATTTTATACTATTAAGGTTTTAATATCTAGCCCCTTACTTTTAAAAAGGTTTTTTTAGTCCTTTATACCTAATAGTCGTAATAAAAAAAAGCTGATATATAGAAACTTTAATGTTGAAGAAACTTTATCAAATGTTAACACATAAAGTTTAATTTATTAAAGTAATAATGATTGTTAAAAATCATTTAAGACCAAGTTAAAAGATTAAAAAGATATTTTTTAAAGTTAAAAAACTAAATTGAAACCTTACATAAAGTTAGAGGATAAAATGTCTACTTTTGTAGGGTACACATGTATAGCATTCCTTTATTGTTTCCTTCAAAAACACTTATCCATTTTCAATTGTTTTTGTATTTGATTGTTCTTTCTTTTATTCTTTTCGGTCTCATAATTGTTTGTTCCATCATTTAATATATTCACACATTAATTCCGATAAATATCATTAGATTGTACGAAAATAGGATGATCAAATATTGTTATTATACTACTATGTACTGGATCTTTTTGACTTCACTGCTTTTTTTAATCGTTTAATTTGTATTTTTATGATTACCTGTTATTCTAAGAAAATCTTAAATCTCCCTGCAATTATATGAGGCATATTAGACGAAAAACATCAAATATGTAATAAACATATTAATATAATTGTTGTATGAGACTTTTTATCAGTGTTCTCAGACCCGGACCGGATTGGCCGGTAAATCGGTCCGGTCACCTTTTTTATTTTATTTTTAAAAAAATTGATTTTTTTTATTTTTTCTTTAGAATTTCATATTAATAAGTCTAAAATATTCAACTTATCATTTATTTAGTCACGGGTTAGCTCCGATTTGACTCCGGTCTGACCCACTAACCCTTAACCCAGTACCCCGATCGGTTCAGTGACCGGTCCGGGTTTAATAACCTTACTTTTTATATACAAAGGACAAAGAGACAACATGTCATTGGCTATACGTTTGGAAGTTGATGCCTCGAGTTTGCCTCAAGAGTGTAGTATCTGGGCAGCCATCGGCATAACAGTCACCAATCAAATTTCCAGGAAAAATTCTATAACATATGGAGGTATCATTTAATTTTTTATATTAATTAGTTATTACTTTTTTTATTCATTTTATAAGAGTTTGAAATTTGAATTGTTTTGGTCTCTTTTATTGAATCCTTCACCAAAGTTGTTTAAATATTTAATGTGTTTCTATCATTTTTTTTATTCTAATTAACTCTATTATAGCTCGTTATCTTTTTCCCATACTATATTCTCTTTCATATGTTTTCTCTCATTAGAATTATATTTTTTTTTACTTCCCCCTTTATAAATAAGGACATACTAGTAAATAAAAATTCATTTCTGACATATTTATTACTTTTAACTAATTTTAACTGAATTCTTAAATTACGTAATTCAGTTATCAGGTTATTGTAAAATACACCGGAGGGAGTATTCCTTTAAAATTTGTTTTCTTTTCTGCAGTGTCATTTTTTAATGTAAGGTCCCCTTATTTCATAATTTGAAAATGATAAATTATATTTGAGTGATTTGATTGAACAATGCAGATGAAGATACACCCCGTAAGTTTTCCGCAAATATAAATTGGGGTTACCGTAATTTTATGCCCCTCCGGGAACTTCAATGGCCATATATTCGGAATGATACATATGTAATTGAAGTTGAGTTTTTCCGGGTGACATTTGAAGGCTTTGAGCCTTCAACTCACCCAAAGGACGATGAAGTTTTTGTTGATTTTAAGGATTTGAGGAAAATAGAGAAATCGTTTGTTCCACTGCTTGAGGAAGTTTGTTCGTGGCATCCTTCGTTGCTGGATTGTACAAAGAACAAAAGTCGCAGGTGATGTGCTATTTATAGATCTCAACTTAACTCGAAGAGTTAGAGAAAAAACGTTCTAGAATCCTAAAATTAGAAAGCAAGTGATGATATATTATAAAAGATAGAAATCAAATAAAAAAATAAAACATACTATTGTCAAATTATCTCATTAATCATGACAAATCCTTGACGGTCTTCAAATCTTATATAATCTTCAATTATTCTTTTCTTCTTCCTTTTCCATTTCTATCCTCAGGTTTACCAAATGGGCATTAACTGCATTGGGTCGAGTGCTACAATTTCTGAAGAACAAGAAGTGGAAAGATATGAATGAGGAAGCATGTGAGCAGTTTCAACATCTGTGGGAGGAGCTTGAGATGATTAGATTAGACTTGAGTTGGTTAGAACCTCTTGTGAAGTCTGCTTTAAATATGAAAGGATATGAAGAGATCAAATAGAGAAAGTGAAGAAGTTGAAGCAAAACTTGGTGGTTGCAGAGACAAAAATGAATATGATAAAGGAAAAACTGGCTCATACAGAACAAAACGTTGAGATGATAAGAAAAGAATTGGTGGATGTAGAAGAAGACTTTGAAGA
Organism: Albizia julibrissin; assembly: GCA_037074505.1. Classification (NCBI taxonomy): domain Eukaryota; kingdom Viridiplantae; phylum Streptophyta; class Magnoliopsida; order Fabales; family Fabaceae; genus Albizia; species Albizia julibrissin. The sequence continues at coordinate 30,059,341 of CM073485.1, forward strand.
GAAGGATTTGGATGCTAAAATTGGATGTGGAAAACCCTACTCCTACACATGGATAATGTAGCAAATTAAATGCATTATGTGTATGTGTATGAGGAGTTCCCCGTTATTATTTGATTTTTAATGTGAAATCCCCCCAAAAAAATATCAAGGATTAGTTTGACATTAAAAACTTGTTTTGATTTTAAATAAATTAAGAATTACACTAAAATAAAATTAATTAAGAAGCCATATTTGGACATCATCAAGCCTAATTAGAAGTAGTTCTTAAGTGTTTGGGAAACCATAAAACAGTAGTTTTAAAAATTCTTTTCTGCAAGTCAAAATAAAACTCCTCTCACATACATAAATCATAAAATATATTCTCCAAAAATACATGGATCCCTAGAATCTGACTGTTTCTTTTATAGGCTCCTTTATATTTTGATTATATTCTTTGTAGTTTTCAATTTTAACCTTTAAATTTGGTGTATTAAATTATACTAGAGTGTCAATCCTGTGCATTCGAGTTGCTCAATTATATTGAAAATACCCTTTAACTGGTGAATGAGATCGAAAAAAGATACTAAGATGTGAATTGCATAAGTTGAAGTTGTATTGGGTAGTGACTGAATATTATTGTTGACAGCATAATGCCTTGCTGGCGTATATATGTTCTGCTTGAAAAGAGTTGTTTCTGGATGCTCGTAATTGAAGCAAACGTCAAACCTCATGCCTTGCACAGCCTCAATCTTCATACATATATAGCAGAGGTCTCATAAATCCCTATAAATATAAACACTTAGGCACTGATTCCATGATACATTGTGATAATGACTGATCTATTTATGGAGTACACTTAAATTTAAGGAAAACTTAATTTCTTTAGTCATTCAACTTTTATTTAATTTACCTATAACTCAATTTTTAAACTTTGATTCAGTACAATTTAATCCTTAGATTTTTTACTAGCACATGACTTCATCCCAAATTTTTCATTTTTTAAATATTATCTTTGTCATGTGTTGAGTCATCATGGGTGTCAATGATAACATTCTAAAACTGCTCCACCTGAGCCTTTTCTTATAAAATTTGAACAAAGCGAGGAATCCGGCCACGGGACCGGAGCTTATGTGTGAGTAAAGAAAAAACTGGGGCATGTAGAGAAGAAAAGAGAGGAGGATACGAGAAAGAAGAATGAGAAGGCGCATAATGAAGAATAAAGCTGGAAAAAAAAGGTCGGCCCTTCACAGACCAAAGTTTAAAAGGGCCGACCCGTTTTAGGCCCGACTAAAAAAAACAATAATTTTTTAAAACCCAGTTTGTGAACATAAGAGTCAAGGTTGGCCCTACAACGTTGAAACTATTTTAATAATTATTACTATTTTTTATTTTTAAAAAAAATTATAACAATAAAAGTCCTAAATTAAAACATAAATGTTGTCAAAATTAGGGTGTAAACGATGCATATAATGCAAAAAAACAAACACAGTAATTAATTTATAATCAAAGATAAACTATTATCCACATAATACAATTTTAAATAATTAATGAGAAGACTTGAAAAAATTAAAAATACTTCTTATAAATATGTCTTAAAAAGTGCAAGTAGTCAACAAAATAAACAACACAAAATATAAACAAAACAATAACTAGAAAATAAATCAAAAAATACAAAATTGGTAAATATACTTGTAAAATAAGAAATTTCTTTTATAAATTTTAAATTTTAAGATTCTTAATAAAGATATCCTTAGAAACTTAATTCTAAAAAAAATAATAACAACTAAATATTTGTAATATCATTAACAAAATATAAAAAAAATATTATTATCATATAAATAATTTTAAAAAGTAAAAAATATATATACAGACTTAAAAAGGCCAGCCCTTTTGGGCCCTCGGCCTTACAAGGCCAGCCTTTTTAGGCTCTCAGCCCTACAAGGTTCTCTTTTAAGTTCGTTTTCACTTTTAAGACAAAAATCGTAAACCCAGCCTTCACAAGCCTACGAGCTCAGCCCATTTTCCCAACTCTAGGTACCTGTATCCCCCCCCCCCCCCACCGTTATTAAGTAATTATAGTTTCACCTCATTTTTAATCACATCTTTATAGTGTCAGGTGATTAATGAAAGGAAAAAAAAAAACTATAGAAACCTAATTAAAAATTAGACGAAATTATAAAGAGTGGACAAAAGATCTACAATGATCAAGTGAAACTATAAGAACCTAGTAAAAAAAACCTACAAGAATCTAATTAAAAAATCAAGTGAAACTATAAGTACTTGCAAAGTAATTTTCCCTATATAAAATAAAAGCCTTGGGCCAATCTGGACTTTCCAAGATTAAACCATTAGTGTGAAAACCGGGCCAGATCGGTCTAATTAAATATTAAGTTGGTTCAGGCTGGGTTGGACCAATGCTGAGTCCCATTCCCAGCCTGTGGAAAAGTCTCCTTTCCCTTTCTAACCTTCCAAACAAACAATTGAATTACGTTTGGTCTTCCAATCCAACATCAACCGCACCATAGATTTCCATTCTCATTGTTCATCACCTAAACCAATGGCTCCCCAATTTTCTGATTACCTCAAACTAACACAACAATAATACAAGGCCACAGAAAAAGGGATGACAAAAACAGGACAAACATATCACAGAAAAACTCTGATCGAACCAATAGACAAGGATAACCAAGCGAATAAGAGTTGTTAACCAGCTTATGTATCTGTGTATTGTTAGCTTAATCTTGAATTGTTTTTTTGCAACAGAAAATTTAGTTTAAAAAAAAAATATTTTCTCCACGTAATCAAAGCTACAAGAGACACAAGAATCAATAATTATCTGCAATTTGCAGGCACAAAGACCTTGTAGACTCAGTAACTAAATAGTACATGCCCAAAAAAGGAGTTCATTGAAACTAAATCCGTGACTGTCTATCAATTTGTTATGGGAGTTGAGCTCGTAGAGCTCCTCAAATATACATATCACTCAGATGCCGGAGAAGCATTATCAGTCGTTGTAATGTTATGGCTATTAGCCCCTCCAAAGTAACAAAGCACAATGACATGGCCCCACCACACCCACAGAAAAATCAATTTCCTATACAAGTAGGGGAAACTCAAATAAAAGGTAGAGAGATCACCTTCTACCATAGAATCCTTTATTCTTTGTCATTCAATTGGCCACGAACCAAGCCGAGTAAAGGAGGAGAATTGTCGGATAAGATGTAAATTACATTACGGCAAACTAGCTCTAACTTCTTTCCTATCAGCTCCAAATGACTGAAATTCAGAACACCAATTGCAAGAATTAAATACAGCACATCGATAGAAGCCAGCAAATCTTTTCCAAATACTTATATTAACAAATTAAAAAATTATAAAAGGGAGAAAGAAAAAAGAGAGAAACAGAGAGAAATGTTGGGGTTTGACATTGATATATGACAAAATACAATCACTCCCACAAGACATACTATTTCTAGATAAACCCAAGGCCGCATCACACCCAGAAATTAGTTCCAAGAGAAACAGAGAGAAATGTTGGGGTTTGACATTGATATATGACAAAATACAATCACTCCCACAAGACATACTATTTCTAGATAAACCCAAGGCCGCATCACACCCAGAAATTAGTTCCAAGATAAACAGAAAAAGAAAGCACACAAGGGCTAAGGCATGACTTGATGTTCAAGAGGTCAGAACTCTCCTCACACCAAATTTTAAAATATCTGATCTGCTCTCCCTCCATACAAGAGGCGGATTTTGAAAACCAGAAAGTTACCTTCACCTACTACAACACTGCCCACTCCCTAAGCCACACCTAATCCCTCACTTGTCTGCAACCTTTTTTCCTGTGTGGTTATAAACCTTAGTATATTTCTCTTGATTAGTTGTAAATCTGTTATTCATTTTCCATTGTATTGATTTGTATATAAACAGAGGAATTATTCAATAATAGACAACTCAACTTCTCCAAATTATTGTAACAGCCCTATCACCCACCATCTACAAAGTAACACTGATATTGCTTGAATAAGACTATAGCTGCAACTCTATTTTCACACACCCTTCAAATCTTAAATCTCGCATTTTCCCTTGTATTGATAATTCAACTGTCAAAGAACAGAGAGTCCAACTATATCCGGTCTTTTCAGAATAAAAGACTGGATATATACATTCTTTCCTCTATTCTTAAGCTGGTCAGCCATACATATTTTGATATATTTACAGTTCAGATAAATGTATATATTGGCACCTCTAAATCAATATGGAGTAGTGACAAATAAATAATGTGCAGAGATTAAATAATTAATACCTCCACTCCGTAACCTTTAACATATACATTGGTAAAAAGTTCAGATGGCTCAGGCGTTGGACTCTCCTGGAAATCAGAAAAGGCAACTATCAGACTTAACACCATACAGAGAATAACTAAAATGTGTTTTTCAACAAAGATGTAAGAGTAGAAACGATCAAAGATGTGATTTTCACCTTTGCTTGAGCAATAGCCTCATCGACTTCTTTTCTGGCTTCTTTTTCAATGTCCTACAATAATACAGTGCGTTCAACATCATTAGCCTCATCAACATAAAAAGATAGACTAAACACTCCTGTTGAAATAAGTAATTCTTAGAATCTACAAGGAAGAAAAATTGTTGAAGCTACAGAAAATTGGGAAGCAAGCTATCAAATATCAACATATCAATATATAATATGAAATCAATGGATAGCACATTATTTATAAGTCATAAACAGTCCGCAATGTGCCTCGCCTTGGACTCCGTGAGAAGCAGGAGGCTTGCAATCTAGTTATTCATAGAAAATTAAGAAAACACACAAATAAGTGTTAGGAAAATAACAATCTAAATTATATAGTACATAAAGATTATGGTCCAACAATCCAGATGCCCGATGTCAGAATAAAGAATGGTTTTGTTCATAGATTATGTTCAAGAGAAGAAAATGTCAGGGGTATAATGACAAATATGAGACCAAAAAATGAATCATTTACGTAAAAACAACATTGATATATGGTTTCACACATGAAAGGATCAACTAATAAAGGACAAATTCAAACTCAATATCAAATCACCTTTAGTTCCTTTTCACTAGCAATATCATGTGATGTTAGCAGCTTCCTTACTCTCTCAATCGGATCACGCTCCTACAGACATATTAGCCAAAAAGAAAAAGAGAGAGAGAAATGAATAAAGTGAATTCCTCATAATAAAAATAAGAGGATGCCTGATTCTGGAGTGTGTAACAAACCTGTCTCACACCAGAAATCTCATCACGCGTGCGGTATGTGCTACCAGGATCAGACATGGAGTGGCCATGATACCTATAGGTATCCATTTCAAGAATCTGAATAGAACAATTGTGATAGAGAAATTAATCAGAACCTGAGTAATGAAGCTTCAATAATATAATCAGAACTGATAAAATTACCAATAATAACCAATTTTATACCTATTGATGTAAAGTACATACACATCATCTAGCCCAACTGGAGGTTAGAGCAAGGCTATCAAAATGTGACTAACTCAGTCATTGAAAATAAACGTCTTTTTCTTTCTGTACTTAATGGGAAAGAACCAACATAAGCCCAAAATAAGACATATGATCCAGGGATGCATTCTCATATATTAGGGATTCTTCTAACTGGATGAGTCGCTCGGATTAGATCAATTAACCAAGGCCATACAGCATTAAACTACTTTCAAGCAAAATCTTTCAAAGGGAAAAGTAATATTGAAACAGAGGTGCAAAATGTCCCTCTTCTCAATGGCTTTTGTGTGACTGTATCTTCTGTTGACTCAAGCAACATGAATTTCATATCATCAGCCATTTGTCACTAATATTGTAGCTGTCAGTTGGGATCAATCAACAGAATTTTCAAGCAGACAGTAAAGTCCATAATTTTTGGAGGATTTTTTCTTTTCCTTTTTTTCTTTTTTCTTCGGGGGTGCAGGGGAGGTTAAATTGATCCAGAAAATGCACTATATTCCATATAGGCCAGAACAACCTGCATAGTACATAATACAATATTCTACATTCTGACTATTTTCTGGGTAGTACAGTGACACAAATCTTAACAAAAATGTCATTATTTCCCAGAACATGTGATACAGCACCAAGTATAGAGTCAGGTGCAGTAAACTTATGGGATTGAATCAGTCTGATTTTATTTTACTAATATCTATTTTAGTTTTTTTAGTAGTGGTTAGTTAAGTGCCGCACAAGTTTAGGAGCAAGAGGATTATTTACTAAGTCAAGCATTTTATTTCAAATAAATTTATTAAACTGTTCAGATCTGCTACTTTCCTAGTGGTTTTAGTGGGTAGTACACTGTTCTCATTTTGTTAAATCCAACTCAAAAGTTTTTTCCCTCTGCTCACATTCCCTTCCCTCGCCTTGTGCCAAACAAGCCCTTCATGTATTAGTGAGCCTAAATTTTAGGGAGTCATTGCTATCATTTTATCTATAAATATTAAGGCTCAATACATGTAAAAATATTTCTCTTATTTGAAAGATTCTCCTTTGGCTATTAGTGAGTTGAAAGTGAGATTCTCTTCAACTTCCAATTAGATTATCTTTTCAGCCTTTTATTTTAGTACTTCGGTTCTTACCAACATGTCATATGCTAATAGGTTAGTAATGTTCATCAAATAACAAACACCCAGGGCAGGACAAGAAACATACATCACACCCCATCATCCCCTATTCAATTGGGTGAGCAGTGCTTGCATATAGCAAGCCAAGGATAAGAATGCAAAGAATTGTTCCATGTCTAGAAAGTTCACTAGAAGATAACTATCATCCAATTAGTAATGTGAGTAATTATTAATAACTAATCTAGAAATATAATGCCCCTTCTTTTGTTGATGGGGACAATAAAGTCAAATGGGAAACCCTCCTTTGGGGTAGAAAAACTAACCTACTTCAATATTTCATTGTACATCCCATACTGCTTAATCTCCATCAATATGCCCCCACGGCCTTGGTATGCTGACATCCCAGTGGATACACTCTATAACACTTCACTCAACTTCCTCACAAGTCAAACTTTCTTGCAAGTAGCCGTTTCCAAAAAGATGAACCACTAGCAGTTATGATCATGTAGAACTTGGAGTTGGTTAGTTCAAAAGCACAGTACGTACATGAGGGTGAAGCAAGGAGTGAGAGAAGGCTATTCTATAAGATGAGTTAATGGGAGGGCCAAAGGGTGCGAAGAATGTGTTGAAAATCCTCTCTCTAGAATTCTTCCTCTCCCTCTAGCATTTCATTTTCTGATTCAGTAGGAGTTTTCCTAGCTCCTTCAATTATTTTGCTATAATCTATAATGCATGATTCTAAATGTGTTTGTAGCTTTTGTTTGTTTGTAATCAGATTCAATTCAGCAGTGAGTTTTGTGCATTGATTATGTGCCTGTGTAGACTACCATTACATTGGTGCTTTCATCGGACACTAAAGTTGATGCCTCTGCATTTATGGATTTAGACATTGTGGGGAAGCAATTGGTTCATAAGATTGAGTGAAGCAATGCCACATCTTCCTCTTATTTGGATCATTTGAAAATGACCATCAAAGCACTCAATGTTATGATAAAGCAGCATTTGGAGATGATGAGTACAGATGCACAACTGGCACATGAGGTAGAAGGCAAGGCATAAAGGACATGTGGCATTTGTTAAAAGAATTGGAAGAAAATGTGGAAAGGCAAGGCGTTAGAGAAGGATACTCTATAGAGGAGAAGGGAAAGGTAAAAAGGTGTGAAAGAAAGTGTCAAAAATCCTCTCTCAACCTCTCTGTCAATGGAACTCTTCCTCTCCCTGTGGTAATTGCATCTGATCTAATAACAACTGATAGCTATCAAGTGGGATGGGGAACTCTGCCCCAAAAGTTAGCTACTGAAGTGGGAAAACCAACTGGCTAAGACACCCTAAAGAGTATGTCGTGTTATTCAATGTGAAACTTAGGCATCTAATACTATCTTAGACTCCACCAGCTAGTCAAATCAAACGAAACTTCAAAGATATATAATAGGAAATTATTTTACTCACAAGAGGCCCATTCTTCAAAGCATACTCTTTGGCAAATTTACAAGCCTGTTTCACAGCAAGGACATCCATGCCATCAACCTGTATAAAGCAAGACAATCTTAGAATAATTACATCCAATCACATACATACACGCATAACCAAGCATGCATCATAATTTCACTTGAATACAAATACATGCATGTCAAGACATGTATGCAAATATTCCATATACAGATTGGTATACCACATACTAAAACTAAGCTAAAAATGCACATATTTACACAATCAAATTAACTTGACAGTTCAGACCGCAAAAAGCCACCATAATCCTTGGAAATGGTGACCTTCAAGGAAAAGAACTCCGCAAAAGCTCAAGAACAAATATGAACAACACCTAAGCAGTGGCACCACCATTGAAGATAAACAAAAATTATAACATAAAGATCACAAGAACACTAGTATCCAGAAACTTTAACAATGTAGCAAAGTTACACGTGATTCATAATCTCATTCTAACCTTCAATCCAGGAACATAATCCCCACGCTTGTAATAGGCCGGACTCTTGGCAGCCCTCCACTCTGCAGTTCCCATTCCATCTGATAACCAAATTCCGTCAGATCAAATTGCAGCCACAGATACAGAGAAAATAACTTGAATTCAGTGAACTGAACTACCGTACTTAAACCAATTAATCTACTTACAATGATTATTCTCGCAGACCAATATTGCGGGTAGATCCCAGAGCGCGGCCATGTTAAGTGCCTCGAACAACTGTCCCTGATTTGCAGCTCCATCACCGTACAAAGCGAAGGTTACAGTCTCATCCTTTGAGTATTTCTGAGCAAAAGCTAAACCGCACCCGAGTGGTATCTGAGCTCCAACGATGCCATGACCACCATAAAACCCAGACTCCTTCTTATAGAAATGCATAGACCCACCCTTTCCTTTAGAGCAACCCGCCTGACGACCCATGAGCTCCGCAAAGACCTTCAGTAGGGTTCCACCGCGACCCAGGAACGTACAATGATCGCGATAAGCTGTAATTATGCAATCCTTCTTCGTAATTCCAGCTTCCATACCCACAGCCACAGCTTCCTGGCCATCATACAAGTGACAGAACCCTCTGATCAACTTAGCCTTGTAGAGAGAATCGGCAGCGATCTCCATCCGTCGCATCATCGCCATGTCGCGGAAAAACGACATGAGCTCCTTGGGGCTGGTCTCAACGGCGCGCGAGGGAGGATCGAACTTATGGGCGGTGAACGGAAGGGAGGTCTCAATGGTGAGCGTGGTGGAGTCATCAGCGGAAGAAGAAAGTGAACGGCGGAGAGAAGAGGTGAATGATAAAGCAGCTGAAATGGGTTTCACGAGACTGGATCCAGAAGACGAAGACGAAGAAGCTAAGCGTGAGAGAGCCATATCGATCTGCTATAAACCCACACAGGGATTACGCAGATAAGTCAATTTTGAGAGACAGCAACTGAATTGAAATCCGCAAAAGAGGGAGACCCAGAGAAACACCAAGAGGGTTCTTAGTTTGACGATAGATTCGGGTTATGTCTGAAAAGAGCTCGAAGGGTCAAGGAATCGAATCCAGAGACAGTACTATAAGCTCAAAAATGGACACTTTTCTCCGTCATTAATTCGTAAACTAGATTTAAAAATGCCTTTGAAAGCAAATTTTCATCACATTTTTTTCTTTCCCTGTGGGGAGATTGGGAAGGGGATAAGAGCAAGTGAAACGGGTACGCATTATTTTATTGGCATTTACTCAGATATTAACAACAGAGCATGTTCTTGTGATCAATGGCAGCCGGGGCCAACTCAATCCAGTCACGCCGGTAATGTCAGAAATATATGTCGGATAAACTTGCCAATTTCCCATGATTTGGACCATCATCCGTATTACTTCGCTATAATGCAATAATTTGTTATGAATATTAAATATGTGGATTTTTATTAGTTTATATCCAGGTTAATTTGCTTCTTCAGTCAATATGATCTATAAGATTAAATATTATTATACAGCACTGTTCATTACTGTGGCAAACGACGGCTGTCACAGTAGCAACGGCAGCTGGCACTGTAGCAATGGCGGCTACTACGGTACAAATGACCGATGATAATGTATCAATGATGGCTAGTTACTATTCACTTGTTTTTCTATAAATAAAGGTTCTGGGTATTCTGACACACATAAGTGAATGAAAATCTCTCTCTAATTTATCTCTCTGGATTTTCTCTTTTCTCTCTCTGATTATCCATATTTTTATAATACGTTATTAGCACGAAGCTCTGCTGAAGGTATGATCTTCTCATTGTTTATTTGACAATCTCATATACCTTGTTTTACAATATCTTTATTTCATAGATTTGGGATAATCTGAGTCACTATATGGAATTAAGGAATATATCTTTACTGATTGTTATAAACATCGGGTTTTATGGCTAAGATTAAATATCGCTATTGTTTTTATATCTTATATATATACATCATTCACAAGTTCATTATTATTATTATTATTATTATTGTCAGAAGCCATACACATCCAATTCCTGTAATTATATGATTAGAAGTCATATTATTTGGATTTTTATGATATGGCCAGAAGCTATATCTCTATGATCTTCTATTATATAGCCAAAATTCATATCTATATGTTTTCTTATTATAAGGCTAGAAGCCATATATATACCTTTTTATCTTTTAACTTATTGTATGGCCGGAAGCCATATTCAATTTTTTATTTATCCTTAAGATAAATAGTAATATGCCATATATATTTAATTCCTTATCATGAGATTAATTGGCCTGAAGCCATGAGAACTAAATGGCCCGAACCCATAAAAGTTTTAATTTTTTTATCTTGCCTTATTAATTTATTTCTTGTTTTTACATATTTACTATTATTTTAGTTCATGATATTATATTGTGTTTTTATATTTCATATTTTTAATTATTCTTATTTATTTCTTTAATTAGTCTGAACTATGTCAAACCTTGCAAAACTAGAATTTGTGGCTTTGGATGTTACTGAAAAAAATTATTTATCTAGGATGCTAGATGCGAAAATCCACCTAAATGCCCATGGTCTAGAAGACACAATAAAAGAAGGGAATCCGGCATCCAATCAGGAAAAGGTCAAATCCATGATTTTTCTACTCCACCATTTACATTAGAGTTTAAAAATTGAATATTTAACAGTGAAAGACCCACTTGTTCTTTGGAACAATCTGAAAGATATGTATGATCACTTGAAGATGGTTATCCTCCCAAAAGCTTGTTATGACTGGATACATTTGAGGTTGCAAGATTTTAAATCTGTAAGTGAATATAACTCGGCCATGTTCAAAATAACTTCTCAATTAAAATTATGTGGAGAAAATGTTACTGATAATGATATGCTTGAAAAAATATTCTCCACATTTCATGCATCAAATTTGCTTCTGCAGCAGCAGTACCGAGAAAAATGATTCAAGAAATATACATAATTAATTTAATGAGCTTTTATTAAAAAACCATGAATCACGTTGCTGATTAAATAATGAGAATTCTGAGCATGGAAACATGGAAACATGGATTTTACTTATTTGGATGTTGCTGATTTCTTAGCATAATTATTTATCTATTTGAACTTTTATGTTACTGTTATTGAATGTATTTATTTTAATTATGTTTTTATGTTTTATTTAATGAAGAATGTATCCTATTGGCATCAATCCTGAAGATTTATGTCTCGTTGATTCTGCAACAACCAATACTATATTCAGAAATGATAAATATTTTTCTTACTTGGTAATGCAAAAAGCCAATGTTCAGACTATATCTGGTAGTATAATTTTGATTGAAGGTTTCGGAAGAGCTAATATTTTGTTACTTGAAGGAACAAAATTATGTATTGATAATGCAATTCATTCTACCAAGTTTGGAAGAAAACTGTTAAGTTTCAAAGATATCCGCAGAAATGAATATCATATAGAAACAATAACTAAAAATAATCAGGAATATCTTGTTATGACAAAAAATTGTTGATGGTAGAAAATGCATATTAGAAAGTTTACCTGCTTTTTCTTCTGGTTTGTATTATACATTTATAAATACAATTGAAACATATGTTATTGAGAACCAAAAGTTCACAAATACAGACCAGAAGTCTGCCAATGTAAACCAGAAGTTTACAAAATGAATTTAATGTTTGGCATGATCGGTTAGGCCATCCCGGTTCAATTACGATGCAACAAATAATTGAGAATTCATGTGACATACCCTGAAGTGTAAACAAATACCACAATCCCATGATTTTTCATGTGATGCATGTTCCAAGGGAAAATTAATTATTCATCCTTCACCAAGCAAAGTAAAAAGTGAGTCTCTCATATTTCTAGAATGGATACAGGGAGATATTTATGGGTCAATACACCCACCATGTGGACCATTTAGATATTATATAGTTTTAATTGATGCATCAACTAAATGGTCACATGTGTGCTTATTATCTTCTCGCAACCTGACATTTGCGAGATTATTTGCTCAATTGATTAGATTAAGAGCACATTACCCTGATTATCCTATCAAGAAAATACGTCTTGATAATGCTGGTGAATTTACTTCAAAAGCTTTTAATGAATATTGTATGTCCTTTGGAATTGATGTTGAGCATCATGTAGCTCATGTTCTTACACAAAATGGACTTGTAGAATCATTTATTAAAAGGTTGCAACTAATTGTAAGACATTTACTTATGAAATATAATCTCTCAATTTCTGCTTACGGCCATGCCATTTTGCATACATCAATGTTAATTTACATCAGGCCAACAAGTTACTTAAAAGTTTCCCCCTTACAAATGGTTTTTGGTCAGGAACCTAATATTTTCCATATAAGGACTTTCGGGTGTGCGGTATATGTGCCAGTAGCACCACCACAACGCACTAAAATGAGTCCCCAAATAAGGATGAGAATATATGTTGGGTATGAATTTCCTTCAATCATAAAATATTTAGAACCATCTACGGGAGATTTATTTACGGCACGATTTGCTGATTGTCATTTTGATGAATCATTTTTCCCAACATTAGGGGAGAAAACAAGCAGTTTGAGAAATAAATTAGCAGGAATGAATTATCATTGGCTCATTTTGATCCTCGTACAAATCAATGTGAACTGTAAGTTTAAAAGATAATTCATTTACAAAATTTAGCTAATCAAATGCCAAAAGCATTTACTAACCTAAAGAAAGTGACAAAGTCACATATACCAGCTGTTAATGCTCCTGTTAAAATTGATGTCCCTGAAGGACAATCTACTATGGATAAATCTAAAGCACGCCTGAAGCGTAGCAGACCCATCGGTTATAAAGACAAAAATCCTCGAAAAAGAAAAGGAGCAAAGAATATAGATGGTCAAATTGAGGATGATCATGAAAAGTTAATAGCTCCAGAAGAGCCATCTCTTGAAGAGTTATTATCTCCAGTAGAGATATCTCTAGAAGAGAATGTTGTAGTTGATCTCAATAAATTATGTTGTGAATGAAATCCGATGGGATGGAAATAATGTCAATGTTGATGACACATTTGCTTATCATGTAGCAAATGATGTAATGAATAATAATGAGGATCATGAGCCAAAATCCATTAGTGAGTACCAACAAAGAAAAGATTGGCTCCTATGGAAAGATGCCATTAATGCAGAATTAAAATCATTAGAAAAACGAAAAGTATTAGGACCTATAGTCCTTACATCTGAAGATGTAAAACTAGTTGGATGCAAATGAGTCTTTGTATGAAAAAGAAATAAAAAGGGCGAAATAACAAGATATAATGCACGTCTTGTAGCTCAAGGCTTTACACAAAGACCTGGCATTGATTTTGAAGAAACGTATTCACCTGTAGTGGATGCGACTACTTTTCGTTATTTAATTAGCCTAGCAGTAAGAGAAGGGATTGATTTGCATTTAATGGATGTCGTGACTGCCTATTTATATGGGTCACTTGACAATGATATTTATATGAAAGTCCCTGAATGACTTAAGGTGCCAGAAGCATGCAACTCAGGTTCTCGAGGACAATACTCAATTAAATTAAATAAGTCCATGTATAGCCTAAAACAATCAGGGCACATGTGGTATAATCGTCTTAATGAATATCTGTTGAAAAAAGGATTCAAAAATGATCCAATTTGCCCATGCATTTTTATAAAAAGATCTAATAGTGAATTTTCTATGATTGTTGTTTATGTTGATGATATCAACATTATTGGAACTCCTGAAGAGCTCCAAAAGGCAAGTCATTGTTTGAAGAAAGAATTTGAGATGAAGGATTTGGGAAGAACAAAATTATGTCTTGGATTACAGATTGAGTATCTTAAAAATGGGATCTTTGTATATTAAGAAACTTATACAAGAAATGTCCTAAAGAGATTTTATATGGATAAATCTCACCTACTATGTACCCCCATGATTGTAAGGTCTTTGGAGCCAGATAAAGATCTATTTCGACCTCGGATAATGAGTGAAGAAGGTGATGAAGAACTAATTGGTCCAGAAGTACTATACCTTAGTGCCATTAGAGCACTAATGTATTTTGCTAATCATACACGTCCTGATATATCATTTGCTGTTAATTTATTAGCAAGATATAGTTCTTCACCAACACGAAGACATTAGAATGGAGTAAAACATATTTTTCGTTATCTAAGAGACACTATGGACATGGGGTTATACTATTTAAATGTATCTAAGCATGAACTGGTAGGTTATGCAAATGCTGGATTTTTATCCGATTCACATGATGGTAAATCACAAACAGGCTATCTGTTCACATGTGGAGGTACAACTATTTCATGGAGATCAATGAAACAGACTATATCAGCCACATTATCAAACCATGCAGAAATTCTAGGAATACATGAAGCAAGTCGAGAATGTGTGTGATTGAGATCAGTAATACATCATAGACGAACAAATTGTTATTTATCTTTAGGCAAAATGGCACCAATAGTTCTATATAAAGATAATACTACATGCATTACTCAACTTAAATAAGACTATATTAAGGGAGACATAACGAAACATATTTCACAAAAATTCTTCTTTACTCGTGACCTTTAAAAGGATGGTGAAATAGATGTCCAGCAAATTTGTTCAAGTGAAAATCTAGCAAATTTATTCACAAAGTCACTTCCAAGTACAATCTTTGAAAAACTTGTCTATGACATTGACCTTCGGAGATTTAGAGATATCAACTGATGTTGTCAAGAGGGGGAGTCGATACACGCTGTTCTCTTTTTCCCTTATCTAGGTTTTGTCCCACTGGGTTTTCCTATAAAGGTTTTTAATGAGGCAGCACTGGACAGTGTATCAATTAATGATGTACTCTTTTCTTTGGCTATGTTTTTATCCCACTGGGTTTTTCCTAGTTAAAGTTTTTAATGAGGCACATTCATAATAGACATCCAAGGGGGAGTGTTATGAATATTAAATTTGTGGATGTCCATTAGCTCATATCCATGCCAACTTGCTCTTCTAGTCAACATGATCTATAAGATTAAATATTACTGTACAGTACTGTTCATTACTGTGGCAACAACGGCTGTCATTGTAGCAACGACAGCTGGCACTATAGCAATGGCGGCTATTACTATACAAATGATGGTTATTACTTTACCAATGACGGTTGATTACTATTCACTTATTGTTTATAAATAAAGGCTCTGGGTGATGTATTCTGACATACAGAAGTAAATGAAAATCTCTCTCTAATTTATCTCTCTAGATTTTCTCTCTTCTCTCTCTGATTATCCATATTTTTATAGCATAATTAAATTTGATAAAATTTGTTCTTGATCAATTGAAAATCCAAAATAACTTATTATTAAAATATGGGAAAATCCCACAAAAAGAATTTTAAAAATAGAAAAAAATAAAATAGTGTTTCAAATATTTATAATTCTAGAGAGATATTAGTATCTGATGTGTTCTTTTGAAATTTAAAGAAAATGACATAAATGTCTTTATATATAGTTTTTTAAAAAATTTACCCCTAATGGCCGTCGTCAAAGCTCTGATGGCCATCTAGTCAGATTGGAGCGCCAACAAGAATATTCTAGGGAATATTTTGGTAGGAATTAATATTCACAAGGTGGGGGTAGTCACCACTTGGTTTGCCCAAAAGTTAATATATATATATATATATATATATATATATATATATATATATATATATATATATATATATATATATATATATAAACTTTTAATCTTTAACCCAAGCCTATTTACAAATTTTATTTAAGAATTTACTACATTTCATTATATTTTAATAACTTTTATTTACCATTTATACTATCAGGTCATTCACAAGATTTGTTAAAAAATTGACAATATTTTATTAGGTTTTAACAACTTTTGTTTACTAAGTAAAAAATTCACACTATTAAGTCATTTACAAGTTTTGTAAAAAAAATTCACTATATTTTATTAGGTTTTAACAACTTTCATTTACCAATTAAAAAATTCACACTATCAATTCATTCACAAGTTTTGTTTAAGAAATTCACAATATTTCATTAGCTCTTAAAAATTTTTTTTTATCAAATAAAAAATTCACACTTTCATGTAATTCACAAAGTTTTGTTAAATAATTCAACATATTTTATTAGGTTTTAGCAACTTTCGTTTTCCCATAAAAAATTTCACAAGTTGTTAAAACCTGACATTGTGATTTTTTTAACGAAAGTTGTTAAAACCTAATCAAATATTATGAGTTCCTTAATAAAAATTGTGAATGATATGATAGTATGACTTTTTTACTTGGTAAACGAAAATTGTTAAAATCTAATAAAATATCATAAATTCCTAAATCAAACTTGTGAATGACTTCATTGTGTGAATTTTTTTATTGGGTGAACGAAATTTTTCAAAACTTAATGAAATGTTGTGAATGGCCTCAATGTGTGAATTTTTTATTAAGTGAACGGAAGTTATTAAAACCTAATGAAATATCGTAAAATTTTTAACAAAATTTGTGAATGAGTTTGAGTTAAAGTTAAAAAGTTAGGTTATTTATATTTTGATTGCACAATATATATTGAAAAGCATTGTGGGCCTAATGGCTACAAATATTATTGGCAAAACAAGTGGTGGGGTTCAAATCACACCCTCACCACTTTAAGGATATTTATTCCCACAAGAGCTCCAATGGCAAGCAGCCGTGGTCACTAGCACCCAGCCGACGGCAGCTGCTAGTAGTCACTAGCAGTCGGCGGCGGTGGTGGGATTTTTTATTTTTTATTTTAAAAAATATATGTAAGGGTTTCTTGTCATTTTATTTTAATTTTAAAAATGATAAATTAGGTTTAATATTTATCTAGAATTATAAATATTTGAAATAAATTTTTTTCCTTTTAGGATTTTAAAAATTTTTTTACTGATATTTTCCCTAAAAATAATGCTTTGTGGCTTAATAAACGTTTCTACTTCTTTAATGAATTTTATTTCTTTAGATGATATATATCCGAAAAGCCTATTAATAATTAGGGGCCCACAATCTTAGTCAGAATATTAGTGGGCCTTATGTGATGGGCCATGATCCTCTCATTTCCTTGGCATATAATAATACCAATTTGGGCCTAAATGTGGAATTTGAAATTAGTGAAGGAGGGCAATCTTCCAGAGTTGGGGCTTCCCACTGAAGCATGTTTAGCGGTGAACCGGGTTGTTAAAACTTCATTGAAGGAGTTGGGTCGTATTGCCTGGAATTTGATAACTTTGTTTGGTGTACTTTGCTCTGCTAAAGTTGGGGTGTATGAAAACCTGACAGTACAGTACAATCCGGTTCGACCATAGCAAACCCAATATGATCCGGTTTTTGGAAAGCTCACTCGATGCAATGAAAGACCAACCATATCAGACTGGACTCTTCAGGTTAGATTGGATTGGGGATTAAGTCATTAGACCAGATGTATGGTCCAGTTGACTCGAATTTTATCTATTTTTTTTCATTTTTGAATGATGTTTCTTGTTTGTAATAAAATATGGGACCTTCTAAATCTTTATTATGAACAAGCTTGATAAAATTAAGCTCAACACCCCATTTTGATGGCATAAGGGCATCTTGAATATAACAATTATTGAGGCTTCTCAAAGACGAGATAGTCTAAACTGGTATGTAGTTCTGAACATACATATAGGTGCCGACAAGAGGACCGTGCAAGAGCGTGGCGCTAATCCAATTCTCAGAGATCTTGTGGTGAATCTTGGAAGGCAAATCCTTCCAACCTTCATCCTAACCGGTCGTCGTCTCCCTTTGCTTTTTATTGTTGTAGAATATTGTTTTTTTTGGGGGGGGGGGTGTTTTATGAATTTATGTTTGAGTTTTAATGTTTTATGATGAGTTTTATAGGTTTATAGATATTTCTTATGGCCCTAATTGTACTTAATAGGGTTAAATCTTGCCTTCCAAAGAGAAAAATAAATCAAAATCAAGTCGTAAACTACCTAAAGTCTTGTCCAACTCAACTTTGGGTTGTGAAATAACTCATTTTTAATGGATTCGAGGTTATTAAAAATAAATTGAATTAATGTAATATAATGCATAATTCGGGTCATTTCACTTTAAGAAGCTGATTATGAAACTAATTACTAATAAACTAAGTAAAATTGACAAGGGTAAAACATAATTGATGGATTTTTAAAACTATGAATTAAATGCAATTAAATTAATATATTTTTAGAATTTTTAAATAAGGAGTAATAGATATGGGTTAAAGATGCAAGTGATGAAGATGATCTTGAAAATGATTTTCAATTGCTATCCTTGCTCAATTAAAATATTGAAGGAGTTAATACACTAAGTTCCTAATATATCAAACATCAATTACTATTGAGTCTAACATCACAAGAGAGAGACCCTTACTCTTGAAATGTTATTAAGCCCTCTTAGTGTAATGGGTTTCTCTAAATTTCCTAATATATCAAACTCTATTTACCATTGAATATAATGCTTAAACTCATGAACCCATTAATTTAAGCATTATTAAAACCCCTTAGAGTGTGATTATGAAATAAGTAATACATTTAAGTTCAACTACAATTCCAATTTAATCAAGTTATTTAACAATATCATGTTAATTAAATAGAAAGTAATAGAATCAGAATCGTAGAAATATATATATATATATATAACCACATATATACTGATAAATATAAATCATCATTACAAACTCAAAATCATAACAACTCAATTTATAAAATAAAATGATAGTTAAAGCCATACGATCATAGATTAAAGTTGACCATTTAGCCTAAATCAATGAAGGAATTGGGATGGATTTAAACCAGAAGGAAAACAGAGAAGAGAGCTACGGCTGAACAAGATGACAGTGAAGTGATGATGCAGGATGAAGCTGAACTTGTCGGCACTCTATCTCTGAATCTGGACAGATGACTTCGACGGTGGCTTGATGAAGGATGCACGGTGGTGGGTGGAAGTGATATGGGGCTGAGATGATGGTATTGAGAGAATGAAGCTGTCGTGACTCCCTCTGGTTCTGTATATTAGCACTCTGTCACGGCGTTCCAGCTTCTGTCTCGCGTCTCTGTTTCTATGGTGGTGCAGCGGTAATGAAGACGATGCTGGGGAAAATGAAAGTGGAGGAGGTAAGGCGGTGGTTGATGATTTCAAGCTCGCTGTCTCCTCGTTCTGTTCCTTTCCCTCAGCTCACCGCTCTGGATCCCGCGGCTGATCCCCTCCTTTATTCCGTGTGGCCTCAGCTCACCGCTCTCCCCCAAAAGCTGCGCGGCGCTGTGTCTATTCAGCTCGGGTTCTGTACATTGGATACCTTGGTCAAAACGTGCGTTTGACCAAGGGATTAAAATGAAAGAATTGAAAGTTTATTGAGGGACTCAACCAAACACTTGAAAAAATTTATGGATCAAAATATAATAATCAAAATTTATGGGCCACTTTATGAAATTTGCTCTGATTCCTTCCATCATGAATTTGTATTTTCTAAGAGATTCTGGGTTCTTTTCTGTAATTTCACCTAATCGATATGCAAATAAAATAAACTTAAAATGTAATACCTTATATTCTAAAAATTAATCAATTAAGACAATTCATGAAATATGATATTTTTACCTTTTTATCAACTTTAATTTCATGAAAACTCTTTTAATTACAATTAATCACAGAAGAGATATTTTAAATTCAATTATTATAACAAAAAATTGCATAAAATATGAAAATATATAATAAAAATAGGAATTTATCATGTTGGTATTGAACCAAACCAAATTTCAAATTGTCTTATACAGCTCGATATTCTCTCCAAATCATACCTTAGGTTGATTTAAACCTAATTTAATCTAGTCCATGCACATCCCTACTCCTTGCATGTTTTCATCTAATTTAATGAGATATATTTTGTTGGCAAAATAAAAAGTTCCAACTTTGTTATGGCCTCTCTATCCGTTTCCAAAATGACATTTATAATACTATCAAGATTTTACAGCCATATAAACTATGAAATTCTTTAAGTGTAGTAAACCTTACAAATTTCACCTTTTCATTTGGAAATTTTTTTCACAAGACAGTTCCAGTTACACGAAAGCTGTTTGATTTAGTTTGGTTGTCTTTCAATCAAATTGACTGATATTTTTATGTTCAGGGTTCATATCTGATTATTAAACTCTCTTTGCTCTTCTTACAAGCAAGGAGAATTTGGTTTGATTCTAAGAATGATTGTCATTATCAATCTTATCTAGAGGTGACAATTTCGTAGTTTATCAGGGTACTATCTCAAATTCCCAATTCATCTCACCTTAAAAAACAGTTTCATGGACATATAAATGTTTAAGAACATATTTGTGAAATGCCCTCAGCTTTTTCAATCAATCTTTTACTTTTAGTCCTTGTTTGAGATCATTTTTGAAATTTCAAAAATGCTTATTTACGTAAATTGAAACAAACTCCTTTTAAATATTTAACTCATACTATAGATCATGATTGAAAATCTATTTTTGAAAACTTCAATCACATGTGTCTTAAATGTGCTCTTTCATAGACTACATCTTATTCTTGTTCCTATCATCAACTATGTCCTTCACTGGCAATTTTCTGTGTTGGTTCTCAATTCTTTTTGTCTAGTAAGACTCCCGTGCGAAATGGTCTTGCTTCTAATATTTTCACCTATCTAGAAATTTTTTAATCATGTTTCTTTTCTAATTTGCTATGAATTCCCTTGTTTTTTAGTGGCTCTCTCCATGTGAACTTGCATTTTCAACATTTTATCTTTTACTTTATAATATAATTGCGTTTTTATTAAAAAAAAAAAACTGCTATGGATAGCGTAGCTTTCTATCATTATTTTTAGTTTTATCTACCGGAATTCTGAATTTTTCACATACGTTTTGTTTAAATAGATATATTTTAAAATTAACAATTTTTATAGCATTAAAGAAAAATATACTTTGTTGTTGAGTTTCCACTCTCGATAAAAGCAACATACTCTTGTGGTTAGAAAGCTCAACAACAAAGTATAGAGGTTGTAATATATATTTAGCTCGTACGTCGAACCCACCCAACAAGATAAAATAGATCATTTGAGTTTTGTAAAATTAGGACCATTTGGGAACAATAGTTTTTTTAGGTCCGAACTCATATGGGCTCAACTCGCTACAGGTTAAATCACCGGATTGGAAGATTAACCCATATTTTTTTTTTCAAAATGTAATTAAAGTCCCAACTCCCAAATACCCAATCCAAAAGGCTCAAAATGCAAAGCCTCACTCTCACTCTCTTAGTCTCGGTCGCACTGGTCAGTATGGCACATCTTGTCTTAGTCTCTGTCTCAATCTCTCATACGACATACAGTCAAACTCTCATCTCTCACATTCAAACATAGTATGACACTATCAGTGTCTCACATCTCACTATTTCAGTCCTCAAATCTCACTCTCACGAATGGCGTCTCAACTCAATGCCTCCTCCATCAACTGATCGGCGTCTACTTCTCCTTCCATCTCAATGAGTCAATGTTGTCCCATCCTCCTTCCAAATCGATGACTCAACGTCGTCCCCTCCTCCTTCCAAATCAGTGACTCCTCAACCTTCAAGCTCGGCATCATCCCCTCCTCCTAGGTCGTCAACTCCTCAACCTTCAAGCTTGCTGTTGTCCCCTCCTCCTTCCAGATCGCCACTCATTATGATTTTGGTCATTGAAAAATGCAAAATAAAAATTTTTTCCTTAAAAAAAATATGAGTTGGGTGGGCGCAGTTATGGGTTGAATTAGCTAAATGCCGACTTATATAAATGCGGTTTTTTTAAAATCGAACCTATATGATCCTAACTCGTGGTGGGATAGCCCAAACCCGACGATTCGACCCATATTATCACCTCTAATCCTGTATAGTCCCCACCAAAAGGATTCTTATGAAAATATAAATCAAACCTAAAACAAGTTAGAATCAATATTAGAGTTATATAATAATCTTGATATTGAAAATTCAAAAAATTTCTTTGATAGCCTGAAAGCAATTTCCATTTAGCTCACATGTACAGACCTGGAATCTGCAACATAGTTATGTCTTGAAGAACATTTTCCCTATTGCTTTGGACCGATACAATGTTGTCACAACATATCATCCTCTAAAAATTCTTAAATTTTCTTAAGATTATCAAAAGTTTGAGACACATATATATGAGTCATCAAATTTGCCTTTTTAGCATCAATCATTCTACATATAAAAATTTAAAAACGTAATCTACAATTTAAGAGATAAAGTTATCAAATTCACTAAAGTTTACAAAAAAAAATCAAATTATCCTCAAACAATTAATATATAATAATTTAAATGAGAAGAATGTTGAGATCTTTTTCACTTTGGGATTGAGAGATACCAAGGTGAGAGTGTGGAACTTATGGTTTTTATTATTCATATTAAAAAAAAAAATTTGTGCGGGCCAAACAGTACAAGCTTGTTCAACCCACACTTTTATGGGTTAGGAAATCTCTAACCCTAACATTGTCTAAAACTGTGAACTATAGATTGAACCCATTTTACCAGCACTAGACCATAAGGGTGGTTTCTATTTTGTTTTGCATTGTTTTTAGGGTTAAAGATCTTTTTTACCCTGGAAGTATTGCCTGATGGACAATTTTCCCCTGAAAGTTTTAAATATGAGGCAATTTCGTCCTAACCGTTATCATAATTATGTTGACCATTAGTTGACCAAATTTAAGGGCAAATTTTCCTTTGAGATAACAACAAAAATTACTCTAAAAGTTTCAACTTAGGAGCAAATTTATCCTAGAAATTTTCACTTAAGAGCAAATTTACCCCCAAAATATAGTCAATTAATAGTCAAACTTAATTAAGATAACAATCAAAACAAAATTACCCCACATTTAAAACTTCTAAAGTAAAATTGTGCCTAAACCAATACTTTCAAAACAAAAATAACATTTAACCCTTGTTTTTATTGGTCCTAGGGAGCATTTTAATTTTAATTTTATTTGTTTTGAATTATTTTCAGTTTTTGGCCAGTCCCATGAGTATTGTGGTTTGTTGTTGTTTTTTTTTCATTTTTTAATAAAATGCTTTTTTTTTTCTCTTGTTTGTCCTTATCTTTCGGATATCTTATACGCAAATTAAGTAAAAAGTTATTAGATTATTTAATTTGTTTAAAAAATATCTAAATATTTCAATTATGCTCTTAGTGATGTGGGATAGTTTAGGAAAAGGAGAGGGAGAGAGACTAGAAGTGGGAGGACAAAAAAAAAAGTGGAAATAAGACAAAGTGAGGGAGGAAAGAGTACTCAAAGGAAAAAGAAATCTTTATTCAATCAATCAATCTAAAACTATCTACAACATATAATCCTAAACTCTATTTATAGAGTCCTAAAAATATTAAAATAATAATAAAATAACAATTCAAAAATTCAATTCTAAATTTAAAATTCAAATTTAAAGTCAGATAAATATCCTTATTCCATATCATACTATTTAGTAATTAAAAAGATATAAATATTATTCATGTTTCTCATTTGTGCAACCTCATCATTATAAAGGACAAGTACAAGACCCATAATGGTTGAAGAGAATGTGTTAAACCTTTCCAACCATAGCTTTAAATCATAATTTATATAAATTAAGATAAAACTCTTCTTATATATTTATTTTATAAATCATAAAAGCCATTCTCCAAAAATTAATCCAAACAAATACTTAACTTTTCTTCTCTTATGAGACAGCACACCAAAATAAATCAACAAAGTCGGGACACATTCGATGGGACCTATTATCTTTTTTTGTTTTTTTTTATCCTTTCATGATATTAGCTCCCTAGCTATTTAAATGGAACTGGATTATTTATTAAACTCATGTATAAAGACATTTGAATTCACATTTGTAAAAATGACTTCTATTCTAACCTTGACAAAAGGAAATTGATATAAAAGTGAATTAGCATAATATAATTTATAAAAATTGTTTAGATAATATGTTAAAAAATCAGTTTTAGAATGTTCAACAATAAAAAGAAAACAACTAAACCAAAAATCGATAAGTCAGAAAAAATTGCTTTCAAGCTATGTAAAACATCATTTTGACCTTACTTATTATTTTCTGAAAACGTCCGCAAACACCTTGTCAATCACACAAGTCTCTCGTGATAGCAGCCTTGCTTGCACATTAGCAATCTTTAATTTTAAATTATTTTTTTACCAAGCTTTTCAATATCTTGCATAAATTGATTTGATTTTAGAAACAAGCTAGTCCCAATGGTAAATAAAATTCTAAATTCTTGCCCGTGAGATTAGGGCATTCAAAACCCAATACGAGATCAAAATACCCAAATCCCAATTACCCATCCAGTTTTTGGTTAAGATGCAAATTACATCCCAGTTCTAATACTCCCGAGACTGAGACCTGAACAAGACCAAAAAATCCATTTTTAAAAAAATTTACAAAAATTGTATTATATTAATTAAATTCTCCATGTTCTGTTGTTTAAACTGATCATTTAACAACTAACAAAACTATTATAACTACCCAAATTAATCTAGAATTAAAGAATAACATATCACCATCATCATTATCTTTATACATTACCACTCAGTGCTTATATATAAGTCATTTGTAACTCATTCTCACAAACCAAAAAAGAACATTAAATAAACAAATGTTTTTAAGTTTACCCTAATTTATGATGGTACACTTTTCTCTCTCATCTTTTTATCACGTTACATCTACATCTCTCTTTCTCATTTGCCCTACCAATAATCAACAGCGGTAAAATTGGCAAAATATTATTTAATACCCTATAAGTGACTTATATATAGGTACTGAGTAGTACATAGCTAGAATTAGTATTATGATATATATAATTTAATTCTAACTAAAGATACACATCTTATCAAATAATAATTTAATTTATGAAATAAAAAATATAAAAATAAAAAGATAAATTAATTTATAAGATAAAAAAAATCAAGAACAAGATCCCAAAGGTGATCCCGATTCTCATCTCAGTCACGATTCATGTTGGGACAAGAAATTCCCAAAACCAAAATATCCAAAACTGGAATACTTTGAACAGCCGTATGAGGTTCAGAACCATGGTAAGATCAAGAATAGAAAATAAGACTACACAAGATCTACTCCAGGACATCAGAAATTGAAGTGCACAATAAACCCTTTATATAAAGCCCTCAAAGGACCCAACAGATAAATGGGAAATTGGGGGGAAATTTCCCTTAAAAATTTTAATGTTGAAAACGACTTAAATTATAGTAATGGGACTTTATGTACAAAATTTGTAAAGCATAGGTACTTCCTATGTATAAAAATTTATCAAAACCTTCTCTCCAATAAAATTTTAAATGAGGAACTTTTCCCCAATTTTGCACCGATAAATGAAGTTTTAGGCTCTAATAAATTTTAACCAACCTTTTAAAGAGGTTTTTCCATAAACTACCATTGACAATGCATCCATAAGATGAAACTAGCTTCCCTAGCGGTAAATACATAGAACCAAAATAGTACAAAGGAGTGAAAAATAGTTCATCCATTCTATCCTTTCTTAGAAGAAGCAGTTAAAAGAATAGTGAGAAATTGACCTATCTGTGATTTGTTGAGGTCCACAAAATAAGAATGAAGCCCAGACCCTATCGCTTAGAGGGTCTCTCATCATCTTCTCCATCATCGTCATCTGAATCATCTTTATCTGACCTCTTTCTTTTCGATGGAACTTCTTCAGCCTTCTCACCATCTTCATCATGTTCAACTTCATCTTCATCCTTGCCATTCTCAACTGGTTCAAAATCACTAGATGCTTCCTCTTCCTCCGCAGTAGCTACAGGACGAATGAGGTACTCTGTTCCCAAATCCTCCTAGAAGTTTTATATGCGTCAGAGTGGTGAACTTTAAAGTTGTGTTTGGATGGAGGGAAAAATGAGGAAAATTAGGGGAGGGAATACAATGAAGAAAACTTCCAAAATTAGTAAAAATGATGCTCACTATTTTGAGAGTTGTCCTCCTAATATTCTTTCCACTCGAATTTTCTTCCCATCCAAACTAAGGGTAAATGAAGCAAAACAATGACAGCTGACAATACAACATTGAAGAAGCACAAAATTTGTCACATGCATCAGTTTCAAGTGAACATGTTTATTTATCAAATAATTAGTAAAAATAAGAAAACAAGAATTAATTGGTTAGCCAATCAAATCAACAACTTAACAGATTGGGGATCTGTAAAAAAATAAAAACAATGACTCCCATGGATAGAGAATTTACTACAATTGTATTGTCATGGATATTGGAAGGCACCACCAAGATACTAATTAAGGCAAATGTATTAAATTAATAAGTATTGGGAAAAGTCAAGAAATATATGGTGAGGGAATAAAGTCACATTATTTAAATTTATGCGAGAAAATTTAAATGCATAGTGTATTGTAAGCAAGTGAAACACCAGTCACTACACAAAATGACTTAGGGAGAGATTGTTAGCACAAATTGATGCCACTGCCCAGTTTAACAGTCAATAGCTAACTTGAGTTTCTCAGACATTGCTCATACTCATGCTCAAAGAGGTTCAACTCATCTGGAAAGAAAATCCAGTCAAGCTGGCAGCTTCCTTACCAGAGATATTCCACTAAAGCATCTGAACTGTAGATGTTGACCAAAACACACTGATCCATCTCGGACTTCATAAAGTATTCAAGTTTCTAGTAGGCACCGACACTAGTATAGACTGTCAAATACTAAGCATTCAACATCACATAAAAATTATGTAACTATGGGAACTGGGAACCCTTTTCTTTAGCCATCTAGAAGCGTTGAAGGTTTTTTCAAAATTAACTAGGAAGTCCAATATAGGCATCATAACATTTTCATAGATTGAATCAATTTTCTTTAACTTTATTTGGTTGACAAAGGCCAGATTCACTTTTTGGCCTGTCCTGCAAAAGTGATCTCATATTCTGAGAGAACCATGAAAGATAAAAATCAAGGACATACTAATAAGTGAAACATTGGCGTTTAAGCAAATATACACAAGATGTATTATGGCTTATAAATTAAGAAAAAATGCATCAATTAAGAATTGAAGTATTGTATAATGGGATCAAACGAAGAAGGTTCAGATGAATTACGCTATGCATAAACTCTCTCCCGAATTACCCATATTATGTCATTGTAATTGAACTTCCTGAGGAAAAGGACATGACCGAGAGAAGCTTAGTCCTTCCAGAAGGGGAAAATGCAAAATAAAAGGAAAACAAATTAAAAAAGAAAAAAAATGTACGAACTAAGCGAAAAACAAGAAAGTAGTTACAATTCCAGATTTAGCAAAGCCCCCAAATTGTTAACTATTTCCTAAAGAAATTATGCACTGATAATGAAGTAAAATATTATTCAAGTTACCTCTTCATCTCCCTCCTCCTCTTCATTGTCGTCATCGTCATTGTCGTCGTCGGAATCATCACCATCACCGCCGCGCTCGCCAGCCGCTTCTTCCTCGTCGTCTTCTTCATCATCCCCTTCGCCGTCAGGAGCTTCATCGTCCTCGTCTTCCTCTTCATCTTCATCCCCATCACCATCATCCTCCTCCTCGTCCTCATCGTCATCTTCATCGTCGTCGTCATCTACATCGTCACCCTCATCTTCTTCCTCTTCATCCATGAAGTCATAGTCCTCATCCTGTCGATTCAAAACCACTTCATCATATTCCTCCACGTGCTCTCTCAATTCCAAGGTAGAATTCATCTTCAGAATCAACAACTCAGAAAAACACTTTTCTCAAGAAAGTTCCTAATTCTAAAATTCTCTGAAAAAGCAAAATTTATCAAGGAAATCGAGCACGCGGGAAAACTGAAAGTGGAGGAGACCAGGAAAGAAGACACCCCATCTTCTCCCAGCGTTTACTCAGCAGCTCTGCAACACTGATCTCGGCCGTTTAAAATACGAATTCATGCGGATCGATGACGTGTCTATGGATCTAACGGTTCTCGTAGAAGTATTTGTATTTCAGAGTAGATAGGGTCATCTGCCCTTGCGGCGCTCGTCACGCTGGCCCTGCCGCCGCCGCGCTCGCTCTCGTCTAGTCTCTACTCTCGTCCTGATTTTTTTTAAAAAAAAAAATTAACAAATTATTTTATTGTTTTAATAATTTGTTATTATAATTATTTTAATATTAAAATTACAAGTATCTATAGATTCCATGTTCCAAATAGATCATTGATATTTGAGTCTGTGGTTAAAAAATGAAATAATATTCATAACAAATTATTAAATTATTAAAAATTGAGCACAATAATCAAATACGTAATTGTGTTTGGAAATTATGTTTTGCTGGTCATAGATCTGAGGTGCTAGATGGAATAGTTTACAACTTTGTTCTTGACAAGATCATCTCATCAAGTTTTAATCTTTTATATAGGCATTTTGAAATTTAACTTTTATTAAATTGTCTTCATGTCTTCAAAATATATATTTTTTAAATTGTTATGGATAATATAGACAATTGTATTGTACGAAAAACTGAAAGAGAAGAAAAAATGTAAAATGACAAGTACAAGTTATCTTTCAAACATTAATTATGATAGAACTAAAATTTAATAAACCATTTAGGAATCTAGCATGATGATAAATAGCTTATCATTGCAAAATAAAGCCATCTAAACATTTCAAATAATCATGAATAATACTTACATCTTGAGTTTCTCAAAACTCATAATACAACGTTTATCATAAATCCAAAATCAAAATTTCATTTCTACATAATATTCAATTCATAGTACAATAATCAAAGTTTTCAAAATATAAATTTATAAATCTACATCCAATCACATGCAATTCTAAAAGTCTTAGGCCTTCTACCAGCACACTAGCCAGTGACACTTTAATTAAAAGTATAACATTAAATCAGAGTTTACAAAATATGGGTTCTATGAGTGACAATGTACATCAACTCATCACATATTAAACTAAAAGAGGCTTTACAAACATATGGAGAGATATATATATGCCTCAAGAGTTCTTCCCACGTCCCCACGCAAGAACTATCACATGAAAAAGATTAAATCAACGAGGTGAAACAAAATTCTCAATAACTAGCTATTCAACTCATTATATATACTAATATGTGCTCATGAGATACCAAGTGGAACAATTTAATGAATTTATATAACAAAGTATTGAAGATACAATTTACAAAGTTCCAAATCAAATATATCATATCACCAATTTCTATATCACAAACTCTACGTCACAATTTTTATATCACAAATTCTGTATCACAATTTTTATATTACAAATTTCCATATCATAATTTCTACATCACAAATTCCGTACCACACTTTTTATATTATAATTTGTGTATCACAATTTTTATATCACAAATTTAGTATTATAATTCTCAAGTTGTCTCTCATCAATCCAATCGAACCACCTTATTTTTGTTAATTAGACCCATGAGCTAAGTTACTATCCATGTTACCAATCACTCAAAAGTTCACTAGTCATGTAATGAGGAACGATCAAAATCCACAGAGCATATACCCCCGACCATAGGTCTTTTCCCCTCCTTGAACCAGTGGGGCGTTGCATCCCTTCGTTGAACTAGTAGGGCAGTCTCTCATTGAACTAGTGGGACAATCCCTCATTGAACTAATGGGATAATAGAAAACCAACTATCGTGCACAATGAAGGCTATACCACGTGGTAGAACAAACTACTTCATCTCATCCCAATCCAAACATCATGATAAATTTTTATAAATAGCTCAATAGGAATTTCTCAAGATTTTCACATTCAAATTATTTTCATATACATGCCATAATATCTCAATTTCCAACTCATATATTTATGTGTGTGTGTATCATAATTCAAATCATAAGGTTCCATCACGTCATTTCTATTAAAATACTTATCAACATCATGATAACTTTCTCAGTTTCAATAAACATTTCGAAATATATCAATATACCATTTTAATTCTCATAAACATTTCACAAAATACTCAAATAACATATATCACATATAACATGTGGAAAGCGATTATCTCTCGTCAAGTCAAAAGATATTACAACAAACAATGCGTGCTTAATACGAACCATTCACTATCAATCTACCCAATTGTATAACCACATGTTAATAACCCATTGAGTTATTTGAGGTAATTTATTACAAAATTCAAATTTTCAAAATCAATTATTAGTGCTATTTTCAATAATACACACACACACCGAAACACTTCAACCATATATAAGTTTGTACTCTCTAGTAAAGAAAAATTCATAAATTTCCCTAGATCACAACTAATCATTTTAACACAAACTTATACATTCTTTATCAATTCAAATCACTCAATTAAATCCTTAACAACTCTAAAATAGCATCTTTTAATAAAAATCCCAAAATTCTAAAAATATAAAATTCCATTAAAATTTCAACCTTCAAATTTTAAGCTTGAATCTCAAAACTAAACTATCAAAAATTTAATAATATCTCCAACAAATTCAAATCAATCATTTGACTCAAATTTAATCCATGAAAATATCATATATATAAAAAATCCTAAAATTTTTAAACACAAATTAAATTTTTAAATCCTCAAGACAACCAATAAATAAATCTAATCCCATAGAACTTGACTACTAAAATAGCTCTACAATCCTAGGGTCATATATTGTTAAAACTCAATATTTACTTTAAACTCTAATGAAAAGTGTACTATAATTACTTTGAAAATATACTCATTAGAAAGAGTATGTTGATTAGAACAATGTTTAAAAAAAAACTTTAGTGAATATAAATAGTTTTAAGGACCTGAGTGATCCAAAAAATAAAACCCCCTACGTAGAGGGAGTTTGCAACTATAACCCCCCCTAAGCGGCGGGTTTTGTGATTTGCTTAAGGTCATTGCTGTAACGGCACAGCTTCTCCCGGACTGTCTTTACTCAGCCGGGTTCCTCACTGACCGGGGACTTGCGTCTTTACTCGCAATCCCAGGCTCACTACGAGCTCAATGGTACCAGGTCTCACGTTAGGAACTACTTACCCCCAGGTAGTGTCCTCGAGACCTGGGGAGGCTCGCTTCGGCGATAATTCCGCAGGGGGCGGAGTGAGCCTGGGATTGCGAGTAAAGACGCAAGTCCCCGGTCAGTCATGAACCCGGCTGAGTAAAGACAGTCCGGGAGAAGCTGTGCCGTTACATAAAAAGGCGCCTTTTTATGTAACGGCACAGCTTCTCCCGGACTGTCTTTACTCAGCCGGGTTCATGACTGACCGGGGACTTGCGTCTTTACTCGCAATCCCAGGCTCACTCCGCCCCCTGCGGAATTATCGCCGAAGCGAGCCTCCCCAGGTCTCGAGGACACTACCTGGGGGTAAGTAGTTCCTAACGTGAGACCTGGTACCATTGAGCCGCCTTTTTATGTAACGGCACAGCTTCTCCCGGACTGTCTTTACTCAGCCGGGTTCATCACTGACCGGGGACTTGCGTCTTTACTCGCAATCCCAGGCTCACCCCGCCCCCTGCGGAATTATCGCCGAAGCGAGCCTCCCCAGGTCTCGAGGACACTACCTGGGGGTAAGTAGTTCCTAACGTGAGACCTGGTATCATTGAGCTAGTCTAGCTCAATGGTACCAGGTCTCACGTTAGGAACTACTTACCCCCAGGTAGTGTCCTCGAGACCTGGGGAGGCTCGCTTCGGCGATAATTCCGCAGGGGGCGGGGTGAGCCTGGGATTGCGAGTAAAGACGCAAGTCCCCGGTCAGTGATGAACCCGGCTGAGTAAAGACAGTCCGGGAGAAGCTGTGCCGTTACAATTGCCACTTCTGTCACGTCATGAATTAAT
Source organism: Albizia julibrissin (assembly GCA_037074505.1). Lineage (NCBI taxonomy): Eukaryota > Viridiplantae > Streptophyta > Magnoliopsida > Fabales > Fabaceae > Albizia > Albizia julibrissin. Next base: position 30,091,725 of record CM073485.1, read on the forward strand.
TTATTGGGTAAATATAACTTTTGATCCCTGAAATTTAACCCGATTTTGGTTTTGATCCCTCAAATTTAAAATCGATGGTTTTGGTCCATCAAGTTTAAAAAGGACTTGGTGGCGGCTTTGACGGTGTTAATTCGTCAGACTTGGCGTTAACTTCGTTAGGGTTAATACAACTTTTAATCCTTGAAATTTGACTTAATTTTGGTTTTAATCCCTCAAGTTTGAAAATCAATGGTTTTGGTCCCTCATGTTTACTCCGTTTATAATTGTTGGTCCCTCATGTTTGAAAAGGACTTGGTAGCACATTTGACGGTGTTAATTCATCCCATATGACGCTAACACTGTTAAAAATAGCTTACATGTCATGCCTTTTACGACAGTTGATATGGTAAATATATTATATTTTTCTACCAAAAAAAGAAAGGAAAAAAGGTATTATAACGAAATGCACGAGGCACAAATAGCTTGTGTTATAACTTTTAGGCCCGTGCGTTTCGTTATAATACCTTTTTTCCTTTCTTTTTTTTTGGTAGAACAATATAATATATTATAATATATTTACCATATCAACTGTCCTAAAAGACATGACATGTAAGTTATTTTAACGGTGTTAGCGTCACATTGAAAGAATTAACGGCATCAAAGGCGCCACTAAGCAAGGTAGTTAAACCCAAATCGGTCATTGAACTGGCCAGGGTACTGGGCCAAGGGTCAGTGAATTAGATCAGAGTCAAAATGGAGTTAAACTAGGACTAAACCGATGAAAAAATGAAGATTTCAGGGTTATTAATATGAAATTATAAAGAAAATAATAAAAAATCGATTTAAAAAAACAAGCTAAACTGGGTTAATTCCCGGACCGGATCGGTTTACCGACCAGTTTGATGGTTTTCAAGTCGAACCGAGCGGTTCAATTTGGGTTTCATAACCTGGCTATCAAGTCATTTTCAAACTTGAGAGACCAACAATTATAAACGGAGTAAACTTGAGGGACCTAAACCAAAATTGAGTCAAACTTCAGGGACCAAAAGTTATAGTAACCCTAACGGCGTTAGTGCCACGTTGAACAAATTAGCGCCGTCAAAGACGTCACCAAGTTCTTTTCAAACTTGAGGGACCAAAACCACCGATTTCAAACTTGAGAGACCAAAACCAAAATCAAGTCAAACTTCAGGGACCAAAAGTTATATTTACCCTAATTTCTTCCTAAAGCTATTTGAATTTTAGGAATAAAAATTAGGATGTTACACATAAAACAATAAAACACACTAAATACCAACTTATAATAAATTCTACCTAACCTAACATAAAACGACGGATACAAGCAGCTACTCAAACTGATACTCCAGTTAACTTCTAGCATGGTGAGTAAGAGGATGGCTAAAATTCAAGGCAAAGAGATATGTTATAGGTACTAACTCTAAGGAGGTCAAAGACCAGCATCTATAGAACAACAATTTTTTTTGTCGGAGGATATTTTGGTATTTTCATATTACAAATATATGTTTCGATTAAAATTATATCTCATTTTCACCATCATATCAAACACACTTCTAAACCTCACTTCCGTCTTTATTTTCACTTCCAGTTTCATTTCCAATTTTCTAAAACTCTTTCATTATACCAAATGGGACATAAGGAGGTCAAAGACCAGTATCTATCGAACAAAAGCTTAATTAAAACATAGCCATACAACTATCAATACAACACTATTATGAAGATGACACCCACATAGCCAAATGCCACTTGTGATATCCCATTACTCTTCAATGGCTCTGTCTATGTGCTTAAAAAACCCACCCTTATGTATTGTGGAGGAGTTCATATTCCAAAACTGATGCAAATTTGTAATTTCAGTGTTTATGGATTGGGGAATTAGGGTATAATTAGGAGAAATCAGAAGGATTAGAGGAGAATAGGGAAGAGTAGATGAACAGAATAGAGAGGAGTAGGAAGAATCAAAAGAAGACTGAATGTTACGATTTCATTAATGTCTAAAATCATAATCTATACACCGAGGCTGCCATATATATATATATATATATATATATATAGGCAGTAAGCAACACTTAATAACTAACGGAAATATCAGAACTAGCAGACCTAAACACTATTACCTATTACTAATCAGGGGTATTTTAGTTAATTAGGCACGGGTAAGGCCATATTTGGCTAGTGCCGCTCCTAAACGGCTAGTGCCACTAATGGTTAATTCCGCTTGCCCAATTAATTAATACAACTAACATTTGAAATATATCCAAATTACACTATCACATCAATAACCCCCTTAAACATCCTTAACCTTAAGGATTAGGAACCACAAAATTAGGATATTGTTGCTTAAACGAAAAAAGAGTAACCCATGATGCTTCTTCATCTGGTAACCCTTTCCATTGAACCACGATTTCTGTTATCATTATCTTGTGCCTCGTTTTAGTCCTTTGGTTCAGAATTCATTCTGGTTCCATGGCTGGAGGCAATTCTGGAAATTTAGTTGGAGGATGCCTAGGCCTAACAGTAGGATCCGGGCATAATTTCAGCAGTGACACATGGAATGTAGGATGAATTCTGGATTCTGGAGGTAAGTCTAACTTATATGCAACAGCTCCAATCTTCTCTATTACCTTATAAGGCCCATAAAACCTAGGAGCTAGCTTTTGAGACAATCTAGTTGCAGCAAAAATATAAGGCTTAAGTTTCAGAAACACCCACTGTCATACTTGAAATTCACGATCTGACCTATACAAATCTACCCGCTGCTTCATTAGATTTTCTGCTCAATGCAAATGATGCTTTAAGAGTGCCAGAACTTAGTCCCTAGCTGTGAAACTCCTATCTACCAACTCCAATATTGAATTATGCAGTAAATAGGGTGTATGCAAAGGAGGTTGCTGCCTATAAAGCAACTCATATGGTGTAGCCTTTGTTGTTGTGTGGTACATTGTATTGTACCACTATTCGGCATGAGAAATCCACTTAGCCCAATCTTTAGGCTTTTCCAAACACATATACCATTGATAGGTCTCCAAACACCTATTCAACACCTCTGATTGCCTATTTATTTGAGGATGATATGCAGTGGAAAGCTTTTGGTCCACCTTCAACACACGAAAAAATTCCTTCTAAAAGCTACTAACGAAAAGAGAATCACAATCACTCACAATTTTAGTCATGCACCATGGAGTTTATAAATCTGATCCATAAACCGTTGTGCCAAGGTAGATGCCGAAAAAGGACGAGCAAGAGGTATGAAATGGGCATACTTGCTCATTCGATCAATGACTACCTATATGGTATCCTTCCCTTGTGACTTAGAAAGACCTTCAATGAAGTCCATGGCAATCGATTCCCACACCCTACTAGGTATAGGCAAAGGTTGTATTAACCCCAGAGTAACTATAGCCTCATACTTGCACCTAGAACATGTGTCATACCTCTTCACATATTCCACAACATCATGTATTAACTTCTTCCACCAAAAGAGACTCTTAATCTGATGATAAGTAGCTTGGATTCCCGAATAGCCCCCTTGAGGACTTGCATGAAGCCATTCAAGAATATGCAGTCTAAGAGCTTCTACCTTGCCTACAACCAACTTACCATTCCTTCTTAAAAGAGAAACATCTCAAGTAAAATGGCTCCATACACCTTCATGTTGCTGCACATTCTCAAGTAAAGAACCAGTAAATTCATCAGTTTTCCAACTATCCTTCACTTGTTGTAGCAATTTTGGTGTGGTAGTACTAAAAGTCATTTGCATTAGTTACTGCTTAGGAAGGCGAGAGAGAGCATCAGCTACAAAATTATTCACCCCCTTCTTGTACACAATGTCATAGTCAAAACTAGCAAGCTTAGCTACCCAAAATATTTGAAATGGTGTTTTAAGTTGCTGACCCAACAGAAATTTCAAGCTTTATTGGTCAGTACGAATGATGAACTTACCTCTTTTAAGGTATTGATGCTAATGAAGCATAGCTAGCACTATTGCCATCAATTCTTTCTCATAAACTAATAACCCTTGGTGCCTTGGAGAGAGACATTTGGTGAAAAATGCAAGAGGCTGCCCTTGTTACATCAAAACAGCCCTTATGCCTACTCCATATGCATCATATTCTACCACAAACTGTTTAGTAAAATCAAGAAAAGCAAGTACCAGAGCTGAAACCAAGACTTGTTTAAGATGGTTGAAGGCTTCCCTTGCATATTTAAACCACTTAAATGCATTCTACCTCAACAAAAGAGTCAATGGCCTTGTAATTACCCCATAACTTTTGGTAAACTGCCGGTAGTAACCAGCCAACCCCAGAAATGCCCTCAATTACTTCACGGTAGTAGGTTGAGGCTAATCTTCAAAAACTTGTATCTTTTTGGGGTATGTTGCTACCACTCCCTTGCCCAAAATATGTCCCAAATACTCCACACTTGCAACAGTGAAAGTACACTTACTTTCCTTTATGAAGTAATGATGTTGTTGCAAAGTTTGCAAGGCAATCCTCAAGTGCTCTTGATGATCTGCAAGAGTAGAGCTGTAAATCAGTATATCATCAAAGAAAACTAGAATAAATTTTCTAAGAAAAGGATGAAAGATATCATTCATAGCTCCCTAAAACATTTGCTGGTGCATTGGTAACCCCAAAGGGCATTACTAGCCACTCATAGTGTCCTAAATGCGTTTTGAAAGCCGTCTTGTAAGCATCTTCAGGTGCTATCCAGATTTGATGATAACCAGCCCTTAAATCAAGCTTTGTGAACCATCTTGCCTTGCTCAACTCATCAATTAGGTCTTCAACTAATGGAATAAGATACTGATTTTTTACTGTTTTCTTGTTCAATTCACGATAATCCACACATATTCGCCAAGAGCCATCCTTCTTCTTAACAAGCACTATAGGAGCTGAAAAATGGAGAACAACTCTCTTGTACCACACCAGCCTCCAATAACTCAGCGACCAACTTTTCAATAACATCCTTCTGTGCAGCTGGGTACCTGTATGGCTTCAAAGAAATTGGATTTGTTCCCTCCTCTAGCACAATAGGGTGATTACGCCCTGGTCTCAATGGCGGCAGCCCCTTTGGTTCCCTAAATATGCCTTGAAAATCTCCCAAAACCCCTTGTATCTCTGCTGGCAACTCAGAAGCAGTATCCTTAATAGCAAAACAACCCATCCTATCTCCTCTCACTTCAACCAACTGTAGAAGGAATAATCGCTCCTCCTTAAGGCAACTTGTTTCCACACGTTTGGGTGCCACAAACGTCAAAGAATAGGGAACATTCGCTTGCAATTTAACTTGTAGCCCATCCTTCCAGAAATGCATGGATAAAGATTCATAATCTCAAAAAGCATTCCTAATGCTCCTAAGCCATTGCAAACCCAGCACCACATCATATGTATATAGCTCAATTATTCGAAAATAAAAAATGAAGTCCAAACCTTGTATCTTCCATCGAAACCCATGCCAAACTCCATGAACCTTCAACTTACCTCCACCTGCAATTTCCACGCTTGTAGAAGGAGTCTCATGTGCTTACCAACCCAGCTTAATGGCTGTATCCAAATTCAAGAAATCATGCGTGCTCCCGCTATCAATGAGGATATGTAATTGATGCTTTCCAGCAGTACCCATGACTCTCATAGCCTCAGCTTTATCACTTCCATTCATAGCATGTAAAGAAATGCTCAATTGCTCTGTTTCGACATCAAGTTCAGACCCAGCCATCTCGGAAGCCTCTTCTGTGACCAGGGATTCATCTTCATCAAGCAAGACTAAGTGAAGTTGTATCCTCTACCTCTGGGGACATTTATGATCTCTAGAAAATGTCCCATAGCAAAAGAAACAGAGGTTGTTCACTCGATGCTCTGCTTCTTCTTCTACCGTGAGTGCCTTCACGGGTCTGGTTATAGTTCTGGTAGTGAAACTTGCAGTGAGTGCACCGTTGCCACCGCTTTTCAATCGCTCGGTGCCACTAGAAGTGGTCGTTGTCGAGATGCATTAACTCCATGGTCACTTTCGATGCTTCAGGTGTCTATCATTCACAAAATACCGTTCAACCTTCTCTAACCAGGTATCCATGTTCCGACCCGAGTACTTGGGGAATTCTATCTTGGTGAATTGAGTGGGCCGTTGATATAGATGTCGCCCATTGCTTGGTTGTTCTTGGAAATCCGGTACCCGGTGAACCACTATTTACGCCAGCGTACACAATTCTTGAGTCAGGTTGTTGTGGTTTTCTTGCATCCCTCATTGAGTTTCTTGGATTACACACTGGCTTTCTTGCATCCCACGTTGAGCCATCTATTGTTCCTCGTGGTATCCTTGCGCAGATTCATGTAGTGACTCATATGACGCCTGTAACGTGTTGACAAATCCCAGTTATTGTTCAATCAACTGAAACCGTTCTTCCATTCTTCTTGAATTTTCTTGAGATCTAGTGTCGACCATTGAGCAGTGCGTGAGAAGCCAATAACCACAGCCGAGAATGCAGTAGCTTTGATACCACTGATGCAGGTTTGTAATTTCAATGTTTATGGATTGGGGCATTATGGTAGAATTAGGAGAAATCATAAGGATTAGAGGAGAATAGGGAAGAGTAGAAGAACAGAACAAAGAGGAGTAGGAAGAATCAACAGAAGACCGAATGATACGATTTCATTAATGTCCAAAATCATAATTTGTACAGTAGGGCTGCCATATATATATATATATATATATATAGGCAGTAAGCAACGTTTAATAATTAACGGAAATATCAGAACTAGCATATCTAAACACTATTACCTATTACTAATCAGGGGTATTTTAGTCAATTAGGCACGGGTAAGGCCATGTTTGGCTAATGCCGCTAATGGTTAATTCTGCTCGCCCAATTAACTAACACAACTAACATTTGAAATATATCCAAATTACAATATTACATAAAAAACCTATAAAAACCAAAAACTAGAAATACAAAGAATAACTATGGATGATGTTTAAATCTTCAGGACCACCATAATATTGACCAAATTATATTGATCCCTCTTCAAAGTCATGGAATCGTCTTGCTAGTTTATTTACAGGGTAAACCTCCAAAATTTAAGACTTGTTATCCTCCTGACACATCAATCCCATAGAGGTGGTTGTATCTCTCACCTTGCGTTTAATTGATCTGTCGAAAATAAAATCAAATAGTCGAATAACGACCCTTCAATTTACCAACAAATGAAAAATTAAACCAACCCATAAAGATATATTATTTTCGGCTCTTAATATAAGAGTTAAATAATTAGTTTGTGGATATCAATGAAATTAGTTAAGTTAGTTATTTATAATTTGATCAAAAAAGTTTATTTATAACAAATATATCTTGGTTTGCATAGAAACCCCTTCCTATACGCAATCAACATGAATATTTTGAGAATAAAATTATAAATTTTGGGAAGAAAATTATAAATTTTTGGAGACAAAGTGAATTAAGGTCTTATATTTACAACTAAAGTAAACTTATTGTCAAGCTCCTATATTTAGGATCGAATGTAGTATTTTTTTTTATTGTCTATTCTTTAGTAATCATTATATTAATGAAAATCTTCGAATCATCGTATTTGCAAACATAACCATTCATGCACAGATAAGTAATTAAAAAATTGGACCCTTGATTAGACCAGCATATCGGATTGGACCAGTTTTCATGGTTGGCTCAAGTTGGACCGGAGTTGAGCCCTCATTTAGCTGGAACCCAGAATTAGGCTGCAAAGTAGAACGATTTTTTTTTTTAAAAAAAAATTGGACGTGTTTTGGGTCTAATAGAAAAATGCTAAAAAAAAAAATTGACCATCTCAAAAAACCTAATATGTTATAAAAATATGGATAATCAGAGAGAATAAGAGATTAAGAAGAGAGAAATCAGAGGGAAATTCTCATTCAGTTATGTATATAAAATTCTCAGCCCAAGGCTCCTATTTATAGGCAAAAAATGCGTATGAATAGTGAAATACGCGTATGAACAGTACTGCTACAGTATGCTACAGTAACCCGCGTATGCTACAGTGCTGCTACAGTAAAATGCTACAGTGATGAATAGTCATTAATCATTGATGAATAGTGACATCTGATCTTATATGCCTAGCTGACTGAGAGAGTAAATTAGCTTAGATGAGGGTTAATGGACATCCACATAATCAATATTCATAACACTCCCCCTTGGATGTTCATTATGAATGTGCCTCGTTAAAAACTTTAACTAGGAAAAACCCAGTGGGATAAAAACCTAGTCAAAGAAAAGAGTACATCATTCATTGATACACTGTCCAGTGCTGCCTCATTAAAAACCTTTCTAGGAAAACCCAGTGGGACAAAACCTAGATAAGGGAAAAAGAGTACAGCGTGTATCAACTCCCCCTCTTCACAACATCAATTGATATCTCTGAATCTCCGAAGGCCAATGTCATAGACAAGTTTTTCAAAGATTGTACCTGGAAGTGACTTTGTGAATAAATCTGCTAGATTTTCACTTGAACTAATTTGCTGGACATCTATTTCACCATCCTTTTGAAGGTCACGAGTAAAGAAGAATTTTGGTGAAATATGCTTTGTTCTGTCTCCCTTGATATAGCCTTCTTTAAGTTGAGTAATGCATGCAATATTATCTTCATATAGAACTATTGATGCCATTTTTCCCAAAGATAAATGACAAGTTGTTCGTATATGATGTATTACTGACCTCAACCATACACATTCTCGACTTGCTTCATGTATTGCTAGAATTTCTACATGGTTTGATGATGTGGCTGATATAGTTTGTTTCATTGATCGCCATGAAATAGCTGTACCTCCACATGTGAACAGATAGCCGGTTTGTGATTTACCTTCGTGTAGATCAGATAAGAATCCAGCATCTGCATATCCTACCAGTTCCTGCTTAGATACATTTGAGTAGTACAACCCCATGACCATAGTGCCTCTGAGGTAACGAAAAATATGTTTTATTCCATTCCAATGCCTTCGTGTTGGTGAAGAACTATATCTTGCTAATAAATTAACAGCAAATGATATATCAGGACGTGTGTGATTAGCAAGATACATTAGTGCTCCAATAGCATTAAGATATGGTACTTCTGGACCAAGTAGTTCTTCATCACCTTCTTCGCTGATTACTCGCGGTCGGAATGGATCTTTATCTGGCTTTAGAGACCTTACAATCATTGGTGTGCACAAAGGATGAGATTTATCCATATAAAATCTCTTTAGGACATTTTTTGTATAAGTTTCTTGATATACAAAGATCCCATTTTTGAGGTACTCAATCTGTAATCCAAGACAGAATTTTGTTCTTCCTAAATCCTTCATCTCAAATTCTTTCTTTAAACAATAAATTGCCTTTCGGAGCTCTTCAGGAGTTCCAATAATGTTGATATCATCAACATAAACAGCAATTATAGCAAACTCACTGTTAGATCTTTTTATAAAAATACATGGGCATATTGGATCATTTTTGTATCCTTCTTTTAACAGATATTCATTAAGACGATTATACCACATGCGCCCTGATTGCTTCAGGCCATACATGGACTTATTTAACTTAATTGAATATTGTTCTCGAAAATTTGAATTAGATGCTTCTGGCACCTTAAGTCCTTCAGGGACTTTCATATAAATATCATTGTCAAGTGACCCATATAAATAGGCAGTCACGACATCCATTAGATGCAGATCAAGCCCTTCTTTTACTGCTAGACTAATTAAATAACGAAAAGTAGTCGCATCCACTACAGGTGAATACGTTTCTTCAAAATCAATGCCAGGTCTTTGTGTAAAGCCTTGGGCTACAAGACGTGCCTTATATCTTGTTATTTCGCCCTGTTCATTTCTTTTTCGTACAAAGACCCATTTGCATCCAACTGGTTTTACATCTTCAGGTGTAAGGACTACAGGTCCTAATACTTTTCGTTTTTCCAATGATTTTAATTCTGCATTAATGGCATCTTTCCATAGAAGCCAATCTTTTCTTTGTTGGCACTCGCTAATGGATTTTGGCTCGTGATCCTCATTATTATTCATTACATCATTTGCTACATGATAAGCAAATGTGTCGTCAATGTTGACATCATTTCGATCCCATCAGATTCCATTCACAATATAATTTATTGAGATCTCATTATTTTCACATATATCAGGTACCTGGGTCTCTCCTGGGACTACAACATTCTCTTCTGGAGATAATAACTCTTCAGGAGATGACTCTTCTGGAGCTATTAAATTTTCTTGATTATCCTCAATTTGACCATCTATATTCTTTGCTCCTTTTCTTTTTCGAGGATTTTTATCTTTGGAACCGATGGGTCTGCCACGCTTCAGGCGTGCTTTAGATTCATTCATAGTAGATTGTCCTTCAGGGACATCAATTTTAACAGGAGCATTAGCAGCTGGGATATGTGACTTTGTCACTTTCTTAGGGTCAGTAAATGCTTCTGGCATTTGATTAGCTAAATTATGTAAATGAATTATCTTTTGAACTTCCAGTTCACATTGATTTGTATGAGGATCAAAATGAGCCAATGATAATTCATTCCAGCTAATTTCTTTATCCAACTGCTTGTTTTCTCCCCCTAATGTTGGAAAAAGTGATTCATCAAAATGACAATCGGCAAATCGTGCCGTAAATAAATCTCCCGTAGATGGTTCTAAATATTTTATGATTGAAGGAGATTCATACCCAACATATATTCCCATCCTTCTTTGAGGACCCATTTTAGTGCGTTGTGGTGGTGCTACTGGCACATATACCGCACACCCAAAAGTCCTTATATGGGAAATATTAGGTTCCTGACCAAAAACCATTTGTAAGGGGGAAATCTTTAAATAACTTGTTGGCCTGATGCGAATTAACATTGATGCATGCAAAATGGCATGGCCCCAAGCAGAAATTGGGAGATTAGATTTTATAAGTAAAGGTCTTGCAATTAGTTGCAACCTTTTAATCAATGATTCTGCAAGTCCATTCTGTGTATGAACATGAGCTACAGGATGTTCAATATCAATTCCAAGGGACATACAATATTCATTAAAAGCTTTTGAAGTAAATTCACCAGCATTATCAAGACGTATTTTCTTGATAGGATAGTCAGGGTAATGTGCTCTTAATCTAATCAATTGAGCAAGTAATCTCACAAACGCTAGGTTGCGAGAAGATAATAAACATACATGTGACCATTTAGTTGATGCATCAATTAAAACCATATAATATCTAAATGGTCCACATGATGGGTGTATTGGCCCACAAATATCTCCCTGTATCCTTTCTAGAAATGTGAGAGACTCACTTTCTACTTTGCTTGGTGAGGGGCGAATAATTAATTTTCCCTTGGAACATGCAGTACATGAGAAATCATGGGATTGTGGTATTTGCTTACACTTCAGGGTATGTCCACATGAATTCTCAATTATTTGTCGCATCATAATTGAACCGGGATGGCCTAACCGATCATGCCAAACATTAAATTCATTTGTAAACTTCTGGTTTACATTAGTAGACTTCTGGTCTGTATTGGTGAACTTTTGGTTCTCAATAACATGTGTTTCAATTGTATTTATAAATGTATAATATAAACCAGAAGAAAAAGCAGGACACTTTTCTAATATGCATTTTCTACCAGCAACTATTTTTGTAACAACAAGATATTCTTCATTACTTTTAGTTGTTGTTTCTATATGATATCCATTTCTGCGGATATCTTTGAAACTTAATAAGTTTCTTCCAGACTTGGTAGAATAAATTGCATTATCAATGCATAATTTGGTTCCTTCAGGTAATAGAATATTAGCTCTTCCGGAGCCTTCAATCAAATTTATACTACCAGATATAGTCTGAACATTAGCTTTTTGCATTACCAAGGAAGAAAAATATTTATCATTTCTGAGTATGGTGTTGGTTGTTGCGCTATCAACGAGACATAAATCTTCAGGATTGATGCCAGTAATATTCATTCTTCATTAAAAGAAATATAAAAACATAATTAAGATAAATACATTTGATAAAAGTAACATAAAATTCAAATACATAAATAATTATGCTAAGAAATCAGCAACATCCAAATAACTAAAATCCATGTCTCCATGCTCAGAATTCTCAGCCTGATCTACATGATTTACTTCAGTTGTAGATCCTTTACCATTATTTTTAATTGATTCTTGGTAAAGTTCAACTAGCTGTCTTGGTGTACGGCAGGTATGGGACCAATGACCCTTGACACCACAACGATAACATGAACTTTCAGTATTTTTATTTTGCCCACTATTTTCTCTTTTGTGGTTCTTATTATTATTTCCCCACTTTTGGTAGAAATTTAAACCACCACGACTTCGACCACGACCACGACCACGGATGTAGCCGCGTCCGCGTCCACGTCCATGTCCACGTCCACGTCCACGGCCAGAAACAGATTCATTGGTTACTACATTCGCTTCTGGGAATGGAGTCGAGCCAGTTGGACGGGATTCATGGTTTTTTAATAAAAGCTCATTATTTTGTTCAGCTACAAGGAGGCAAGAAATTAATTCTGTATATTTTTTAAATCCTTTTTCTCGGTATTGCTGTTGCAGGAGCAAATTTGAGGCATGAAATGTGGAGAATGTTTTTTCAAGCATATCATTATCAGTAACATTTTCTCCACATAAATTTAATTGAGAAGTTATATTGAACATAGCCGAGTTATATTCACTTACAGATTTAAAATCTTGCAACCTTAAATGTATCCAGTCATAACGAGCTTTTGGGAGGATAACCATCTTCAGGTGATCATACCTATCTTTCAGATTGTTCCAAAGAACAAGTGGGTCTTTCACTGTTAAATATTGAATTTTTAAACTCTCATGTAAATGGTGGCGTAGAAAAATCATGGATTTGGCCTTTTCCTGATTGGATGCATGATTCCCTTCTTTAATTGTATCTTCTAGACCATGGGCATTTAAGTGGATTTCCGCATCCAGCATCCAAGATAAATAATTTTTCCCAGTAATATCCAAAGCCACAAATTCAAGTTTTGCAAGATTTGACATGGTTCACACTATTTAAAGAAATAAACGAGAATAATTAAAATATGAAATGTAAAAATGCAATAATATATAAAGACAAGAAATAAATTAATAAGGCAAGGTAAAAAAAAATTATTATGGCTTCAGGCCATTCAGTTCTTATGGCTTCAGGCCAATTAATCTTATGATGAGAAATTAAATATATATAGCATCTGACTTTTTATCTTCAGGATAAATAAAAGTTATACATAGCTTCTGGCTGTGATATATATGGTTTCTAGTCATATAATAAGGAATCATATAGAGATGGCTTCTGGCCATATAATAAGGAATCATATAGATATGGCTTCTGGCCATATAATAGGAGATCATAGAGATATAGCTTCTGGCCATATCATAAAAATTCAAATAATATGACTTCTGGTCATATAATTTCAGAAATTGGATGTAGATGGCTTCTGGCCATAATCATAATAATAATATAAATAAACTTGTAAATGATATATATAATATATAACAACAATAGTGATCTCCAATCCTAGCCATGGAATCCGATGTTCATAACAATCGGTAAAGATATATTTCTTAATTCCATATAATAGCTCAGATTATCCCAGATCTATGAAATAAAGATATTATAAAATAAAGTATAAATTATCAAAGAAAATATAAGAATATCATACCTTTGGCAAAGCTTCGTGCTGATAACGTGTTATAAAAATATGGATAATCAGAGAGAATAAGAGATTAAGAAGAGAGAAATCAGAGAGAGAGAAATCAGAGGGAAATTCTCATTCAGTTGTGTGTATAAAATTCTCAGCCCAAGGCTCCTATTTATAGGCAAAAAACACGTATGAATAGTGAAATACGCGTATGAACAGTACTGCTACAGTATGCTACAGTAAACCGCGTATGCTACAGTGCTGCTACAGTAAAATGCTACAGTGATGAATAGTGACATCTGATCTTATATGCCTAGTTGACTGGGAGAGTAAATTAGCTTAGATGAGGGTTAATGGACATCCACATAATCAATATTCATAACATAATACATATTTTCAAACCATTTGTAGCCAAATGATGTCATTTCAATGAAATCATTATATTTCGTGTGGTTATTATGTTGACAATTAAACTTACTATAAATTTACTTTTTAGATTTCTCTATCAATATCTAATGCTACTAATAACAAAGTAGTCTAATTTGCGAAAATGTAGGCCCACGTCAAAATGGGGGGAACTTCACTACCTCTAAGTAATTGTATATGCATATAATTTTTGGCAAAAAATATATGCACATAATTCTTAAGAACCTTGAACTGTTGATCTTTTTGTCATGGATGGATATAAAAAAGAAGAAGTTCTTGTGAAGAAAGATTAATCTTTGCCAAGCATCCCTAACCTCAAATACAAAATGGCCCCAACCATAACAAATAGCATGAATGGAGAAGTTAATATAATTCCAACTAAAGGGATACATCTTCAGGCTCTCATTCCAAGCCACTTTCTGATGAAGAATAGTTGTTTCATAAGTCATCTCTATATCTTAGTTCAAATTAGAGAAATTGATTCATTATTTCTATTATTTTTTGAATTAAAAAGGAGGCAAAACTAGCATTATGGGAGATAGAACCCTCCACCTCCTCTATACAAAGGGACTACTTTATTATTAGGGCAATGTACCAAGTGCTTGTCATCTCTCTTTAGTAATGTATGTACCTTGATAATGACCATATCTTAGTTTTTTCAAAATAAAAAATAAAAAATAAAGAACATATCATTGTTTGCTTCAGTCTTAACCTATAAAATCATCCTCCCTTGATTATTTTGGAGGTTCGATAGTTTTTATTTATTTATTTACTTTTTTTTTTTTAGCGATAGCGTCAACTTTTCTTAATTTTCCATTCTCCTATGCAGGTAATGAAGTTCCTAACTTGTCCATGCAAATGCTGTTCCATATTATATTTCCAATTTCAATAGAACACCATCTCATTCAGGATCGAGTCTTTTCAATATTATTTTACATTTCAATATTATTTTACATTTACATTTTTAGTAACATTTTTATTTTAGTTTGATGAAATTTGAAATAAAAATAATTTTTCTAACAGTTAATTTATTTATGAAAAAATAACTTATTATTTAAAAATCATAAATTAAAAACTTCAAATTTAGATCAATTAAAATTAAAGAAAATGACATACAGTCCCGCTCAAGAGAAAAAATAAAAAATTAATCCCATAGAGTTGTCAACCATACCCCTGAATTTATTAATTTATGTCAATCATGCTCCTGGATTTATCAATTAATGTCCTGGAGTTGTTAATGAAATCATTTTTATATTTTTTCTCTTAGACAGGATCTGGATATAATTCTTCTAAATTAGGGAGAATTACATTCAGGGTTTAGATTATCCAAAACCCATTTATACAGAAGTGCTTTTAAACCCAACTCTTCTATGTAACTCAGATCCTTCCAAGGCAAAATTATTAGAGTTGGGCTGGCCTTATTCAGTTGACACTTGCCACAACATCTCATGGTTTTTGTTTCTTTGCATTACCGGTTGAGTCTAGAGCCAGTAATGTAGGCTCTATCCGTAGGTTTAACCCACCAGCCCGTGTGTTAGGGGTGGGTTATACCAGCCCGCATTACCAACTCTACTTGAGACTCTCCACCTATTGCAGCCACAGTATATTACATAAAAGAAACCCAATGAAACAGTAGTTGCCAAGAGAAAAGAAACATATATAAACATGAGAAAAATATGGATTAATGGAATGAAAATTTTGGTGTTTAGTTACATCACAGTTTACTTCTATTTACATGTGACTGAGCAGCCACCAAGTTACAGTATGCTACAACCGTTGTGCCACATCTCCCTTTTTATTTGGCTGCTGCTATAGAAATGTGAACATACAAGAATAATTTCAGGTTTAAAAAAAAGAAAGAAAAAAGGGGAACAAAAAATAACAGCCTTTGCTTTCTCAACTGCAAACTGCTTCAATGCGGTATCCTTCTCTTTCCTCACCTCTGCAAGTGATGCTCTACTTCAAAACTACTGAAGGACAAAGCGCAACAGTCATTAGAAATGTTTTTGTTTGGCTAGCTAAAGAGTCAGAACAGGTTAACTTGGAAAACTTCACAGGGCAAGCACATGGTGACATCTATTTTTAATCAAGGAACTGTAAAAAAAATTATGGGGCAGTTTGTTTAAGATTATAAACCCCAAAAAAAAAAAGGGATTTTAGTTAAAGTTGTTTGTTGGGAGCCTTAAGCTAGAGGGCTGTGTTTTAAAAAAAAAAAAAAATTTTAAAATCAAAATAAGTTGAAAACAGATTTTTTCCCAACAGAATCTTTGAGTAGTTTAAGGTTCTCCCAAGAACTCCTCATACTCCTAATAAATTCTTTACGTTTAACTTGACCAAAATCACTTTTTTTAATAATCTTAAACAAACTGGCCCTATGTTTTGTTGGAAGAAGAGAGGAAAATCACTTTTTTCCAGTTCCCCAATTGACTTCTAAAGATGTTGGTGGTAAGTTGACCAACTCCACCCCCTGGCCCCCAACAAAAAATAAAAATAAAGGTCACTTTGGAATTTCAATAACTTTAAATGACATATTTTGAAAAGGGATAGTAACTAGTATTCACTCCTTAATATAAGACATATTTACCTAATTTAATTAGACTAAAGAAGTTAGTTATGACATGTATTTTCTAAAATACTGTAGTCATCTTCCTTAATTATTGTTGAGGGAGCATCAATAAGAGTAAATTAGGAAAAAAATGAGAAGTATGAAAAACATATCTTATATTTAAAACCGAGATCAACTCCCTAAGTATATCCTATATTAAGGACTGGAGGGAGTTGTTTGTGCAATAATTTTATAGTGATGTGTGCGTGTATTTGCTTCAAATTTAGCACCTCAGTAGTAGTTTGCAGGTTGCAATTGTTATCCCAAATCGGTAGGGTGTAACAGTTCAATAATTATCAATTTAAATTCAATGATATAATGCATTCTGCACAAGTATGAATCTGTTGATCCCCAAATAACTGAGTTCAGCAAAAAAAAAGGAATAGCGCATACCTTTTTCAGCTCAAAATGGATAATATCATGAAATGGGAAACACTCTGCGATACCACTGTAGTCTGCTTGAACAAGTGTTTGAGGACTTTGCCTGTTCATGGCATGACCCATTCTGATGCAAAGTTTTCCTTCTCTTACTCATCCGAAACAAAAAGTCTTCGGTATCTAAAACATATGAAACCTGCATGTGCAATGTGTTCCAAGGATGCAAAGAAGAAAAGAAGGCAATTCAGAAAGAAAATACAAATAGATATCATAATCTATTTAACAGTGCATCAGCAAAGAATTAAATATATTTGTGTGTGTGTGTGTATACAGAACAAAATGTTATGTAAATACCTTGGATGAACTGCAAGCTATTTTACACTCCAGACCATTACTAACTTGTAGTCCTTCGAAGGCTGGGCTTGAATACTCATCACTAGGTGCATTTCTGCGTTTATTCCTGACAAAAGCAGAATAAACAAGAATATTAGACTTGAGGATAGACACGTGACAGGACCGCCAGTTAATCTCACTCATCAAATACCTCTTTAGGAAAATCCTTGACCTTTCCTTTTTTTCAGGAACAACAGAGAGGAAGTCACTATGCAGATAGGCTGAAAAATTTGGGTCCATGGACACGGCAGTCAGTTCAGGCTTATCATGTCCACAGTCCATCAGTTGAATAGATAATCGGGATGATGACTGCAGAGAGTATGACAAATTTTAAAGTTAGGGAGAAAAAAAAAATATATGCCACTTGCTATTACAAATCCATTTCCAAAGAAAATAAAATTTAAACATGTAAAAATTTAAAATCAATAAATGCTTACACATTCTATCCTATACATGCTCTCATCATGAAGAAGAACACGGGCATTTTCATGATAAACTCTGTCCACAAATCTTCCTGGTTTTCTTGATTTCTCATATGTATAAAGTTGGAGAAGCTTGTTATCTATCTCATCAGTTGCAACAGCTTGAAGCTGACACACAAACACTTTTAAGGAACAGAGAAGAAAAATTAAATGAAGAGCAAAACATACAGAGAAATGAGATTTATGCATGTAACCTGTTTAACAAGTTTATATATCAGCTTGTCTAAAGTGAATAAGACATAAGATTGAGTTCCAATAACAGCCCTACAGTCATCCTCAAATTTTGTATTGTCAGAAGAACCATCCAGTAAACTGTAAAGGGCATTCATGAACCTGAAGAGCAAAAAAAAAAAAAAAAAAAAAAAGAACGAGACACAGTCATTGCATAGCTCTTCGCATAAAATGCTCAAATTTGAAAAAGAATGCAATTTCTACTGAATTTCACCTGCCATACTGATCAGTAGAATTTGTTTCATTTGAAGCCTTCCATTTTCTTTCAGCAGATGAAGAGTTGATCTTTGCTGATTGTATCCTCTCATATAATGTCTGTCGAATTAGCAAACACAAACAGCAGAAAAATAGTACATAATATGCCCTTAAACCCCCAATTTAGTCTTTTAAGTAGAGGCATAAATGCACATGTTGATCCTTACCTGGTGAAGTCTAAAAAGCACATAAAAGGAGTCGTTTCCATAAAAAATCTGAGAACTCCCTCCTTTATCATGCAAAGCTGCAGGAACATACTTTGCCAGAGGCTTTACAGTTAGTAGAAAGCGTTCGGAAAATGGCAACAAAGATCCATCTCCATCAACATCATTGGCATCGGCCATCCCTTCAGCTTCACCTTCACTCTCAGCCTTGTGTTCACCATCTTCATGCTCTTCTCGAGAACACTCACCATCAGCAGACTCACTACCAGAAACGTCCCCATTTTCAGAAGCATTTTCACTGTCCTCTAATGACCTTTGATGACTTTCTTCACCTTCGTCATCAGCATCAGCATCATTTTCTCCTCCAGCTTCACCACAAACTTCTTCTCCATGTCTATTTTGGTATTGTTGAACCATACCGCCATCCTTTCCTTTACTCGTTGCCTCCAAACCAGCATCTCTGTACACTGCAAAGTTATCCTCCTCAAAATCTCCATTCGGAGATAATTCACCCTCTTCTCTTTCACCCTTTAAGTGTCCAACTGATTCTTCTTGGTATCTTTGAACTTTTGTGCCTTCAGTGAGGGTCCCATTTGCAGATGCTCCTAGTCTAGTGGAATCACCACCCTAAATCATGATTGAAAAAAGAAATTCAGTACCTTGTTCCCAATAATGCTAGGTCTAAAAACAATAAGGCTGTAGTCAGACAAGCCAATCATTGATAGAAAAAGTCAGAAGGATTGAAGTCCAGATTGATTTGAAAAAGCCACAGCCATGTAAAATCTGGTAGATATTGTTGACAAAGTTTAATTGGTAATGGAGACTCAATGCAATCAACATCGTAAAATAAAACGGCGTTAAAATTTTTTTAAAAAAGATTTGAGATGCAAGTAAAATGCTAAAACTACTAAAGGATGAGGTCATACAGACCTTCAGCAACAGATTGTCAATCTATCACCAATGGTCAAGTGGAAATTAGTAAAAAAGAACAAGTACTCTCTTCCTCAAACAGCCAACTTCTAAGGAATTAGACACAAATATCAATATCTTATAGCAAGATAATGCACGAAACAATAACAATAGTAAAAAACCATCAACATGCAACAAGCTCCACTGTTTAGGACAACCAACTTAACTAAACTCCAAGACATAAAAAATCAGAAAGAAGTAGGTATTTTAATTCGCAATATAATGCTCCAAACGTCTAAATCAATTGACTCCGATCACTAGTAACTGCTGGAAAATTGTAGATAAGATGAATACCAGGGAAAAAATAAAATATAGTCCCTGAAAACAATTATGTCCCAAGTCCAAACAAATATTCGATGATATATGTTTCTTTCATGCCACCATATGTAATCATCTCAAGATAAATAATGAAACATGCATTTTCACTTGGAAAACAAATAGATATAAATTGTATGAGGAGCTCAGCCATACCTCTGATGAAGGTAAATTAAGTGCTCCCTCAACAGCGGGTCTAGATTGAGTAAGCCCTTGCAGAAAAAATATGCATCTCAGTGTTTCATTCATTTTTCAGAAATCAACAGTCAAATAACAAGGAATAAACTAAGGACACAGTATTCAAGTGAAACAATGAAGTAATCCGCAAAAAGTGTCATCATTCTAAAAGCAAGTTGCTAACCTGATGCATTATCAGTGCATATTCTTCCATTACTGCGCTCCATTCCAGAGGAAAGTGAGGCACTAGCATTCACTAACCGATCATTAGGATGCTCTTGCTTATTGAATCCTGATCCTCCATCAGGCATAGATGCACTAGCTTGCATTTTACAAAGCTGTGTACTGCTGCCCAAAGTTTCAGTCTTACGAGTGGTATGGTCCGTATCAACACGATTGTCTTCCTTAACCCCACCATCTCCATTCATTTGCCATGCTTTGTAAGAGTTTGACTGTTCTAATGGAATACTCTCATCCTCATTTCTAGAACTACTTAATTGTTTAGAATTCATTATGGTAGCACCACTACCTGGACTACCATTACTCTCTGCACCAATTGCAGAACCGCTTTTGACGGAATTGTTCTTAGCCTTGACAACATCTTCTGTATCCTCAGCACCTTGTGGCCGAGAAGGAACACCAAGCATGGGCTCTATAAATGTTGTCCAAATTTTCATAACTTTATCTAACGGCTCAGTCGTACAAACTTCTCCACATGAATATTTTATGAGCTGATACAGATCCTCATGAATATCTGGGTCAGAAAACTCGTATTCCAAATTTGGATGAATGGGCTGTCTATTTCCAGCAGCAATTGCAAGAATAGCATCATCTTCTTTACGTTTCTTCTCACTAATTTCTTTAATTTCTGCCAACAAGGCTGTAAAATAAAGGATAGTGTCAAGAAAATTAAAAAAAAATCTGGCATGCTATGGTGGAATTATGCAGTATGCACATATATTTCTTTCAGAATACAAAATTTACAGTGGAATTAAAGGAGGAAAGTCACTTGGAAAAAAGCAATAGATTGAAAATAATTCCTTAACTACTAAATATTTGAGGAGCCTTAGGAAAGAGAGTTATTTACCTAAAATATTGAAAGACTCATGCAACCCATCCAAAAAAAAAAAAAAAGCACCATGAACACCATATTATAGAAGAGTAAAGTTATCTATTACCTTTAGTGCTCAAGCTCTTCATGTCCTGTTGCTTAAAGTAGAAGCTTCGATGATCAAGGGATTTGTGATAGTTCTTAGCATATATTTCAGCCCAAACTTTGTTAAAATCAGCACGACACCTTGCCCACTCTTCCTGTTTCTGCTTCAAGCGGGTCAATATAACTGGCAAAGCTAAAGGTGCATTCTTTCTCAACACTTCCATTACATCAAGCCCATGGTCACCATATAAACGTTCAATGCACCTTAGATTTAAAGCTAAAATAATAGAGAAAAGAAAGAATCGAATCAGAATATGAAAAAAATATTTCACACTGCATATAAGCTCTCAAAGAGTCCATTAATAAAACCTGTTAAGTGCTCCTCAATTTGGATTGGACTTTCTGCTTTGATTATATTATTATTGATCTTTTCTAGGAGCTCTTCTACTCGCTTTGTGGTTGCATTCACGGACTCTAACAGCATATCAAGCTCAAATCTGCCAGTATATATCAAAATAACATCAGCAAGTGCATGTAGCAGATGGATTGTGGAAAATCAGATCTCATAGTCTATTCAGCAAAGTCAAAATGAACCAAAAACCATAGCAAAACAGAAACTATTACTTCAACCATAAATGATACTACTGGCCCTTAAAAATCTCTTTTGTAGTAATTAATGTAACAGGAACAATAAAGGGTTAAAAAAATTCTGCAGCAAGCTTCAACCTGTCATCTTCACATCTAAACAAGCTCTCTTCGTACTGGTTTTTGCGCATGTGTTTAAAAGAATAATCTTCACTTCCAGATGTCACAGACACCCAATGATCATTCAATACTTCAGCACCAAGCTCTGTTCTCTGGCTAGCCATAGGTATCGGGTACTACAAAAGCACAAATAATGTACATGACAAACAAAACAGCTACAGAATCTCAGAATCCAATTAAATGGTGAAAAAGAAAAAGTTAAGGGAAAAGTAAAGTAAGTATACATTTTTTGGTAGGAGCCGGTAACTAGGAGTGCATTTCTCACAGTTAGATAGGTCCAACTCATTTATAGGTTTGTACATATACTTATCCTTGGAGGATAATATAGACATCCTGGAACCTGAAGCATCCTTGTTGGCAATGGCAGCAGATCTGTCCCTTTCTCGGTATTCACGATCCCTTTCTTTAACCTCATCATCCCGACCACGACCACGATCTCTATCTCTATCCCGCTCTTCTGCCTTCACTGACTTTGATGCATGACCTTCATTCCATAAGGATTCTAATAAACATAAAATGGTCAGAAGTTTCGAACCAGAAGACAAAGGAGCAAACGTTCAAATGGATCCAGAATCAAGATGACAGAAAAGGGGAACATCTAGCGTAGTGACAGTGAAAAGAGTAGACACTTCACGTACTTTTATTCATTACACCAGCGAGGAATCCATCTGCATGAAAAGGTCTGATAGAAATTATTCCAAAAATTTAACATCATAGAAAGTAACAAATTAGTTTAACATTACCATTCTTCTCACATCTTGCCAAAAATTCATTGAACCCCTCCAAAAGGTCAGGATATTTTCCCAGTAAATCACCCACCTGAAATACCAAGATTTCCATAAGTAGTCATCATATTTCAATACTGTCTGTCAAGCATCAACAGATAATTTATGGTAACAGGAATAACCTTCAGTATATAGATGTTATTAAAGTCAGGAAATTGATCCATGATTAAGAAAATAAAAAAGAAAAAAGTTAAATTGAATATTTTTTATAATCCAGCAGGAAAAATGCTACGAAGTATTTAAGAAAGGATTTTCCAAAAGACCACAGTAAACAGTAAATAATAACCATTAAACCTTTACTTAAAAATCCAATGATTAATTAAAACATATCATGGCCAATTGCTTTATGCCCCATATTTAATGTTTGCAATTAGTCCCTTTCACACACGATTTAGCGTTTTTCATGCAATAGTCTCCAAGTCTTGTTACATAATCTATTTCTAATTTACAATCACATTCCATATTAATCACAAATTGCCAGAGCACCTTGGCCCTATGAGTTTAAATCCAAAGAAATAATGGGGAGTGGGGTAAATCTCACACAAAAATTGCTAAGATCAGCATTACCCAAGATACAGAGTATACCCCAAAACAAAGATTTTACCAACTTTTTTCTTGTTTATGACCAATATCAATCAAAACAAATCAATAATAAGACTTTTAATCCAGTCATATTGATAGTATCCAACGATATGCTATGCAGATTATTTGCAACAAGCATACCAATGTCTGCAATTCTTCTCGCGTAATTATTTCCCTGCTATAGATGTGAAGGCACTTCAAAAATTCCTGATAATCATCAGGGTTTCGTAATTTCTCCTTGACTTTATCACAGAAAGCAAACTCTTGACTATACATACCTAAGACAAACAAAACCCCCAAGTTAGAGAACAATACATACCTAAAACAAACAGAACTCCCAAGTTAGAGAACAATGTGTAAAAGGAAAGCAGTTAAAAAAGATTATTGGACAAAGAACAAAAAAGGCCAACACGCCAACACATAAATTTGAATAAGCACTTTTAAGTAGAACAAGAAAGATTTTATATACCTGTAACAACTTCAAAACATACATAATAAAAACATTCCATATCTTATTGCACATATACGGATACAACAACACAATAAAAGTTATGACAAAAAATTAATGCAAAACTGAGTACAGGTACATTTTCTAATAAAAAAGTATCATTTACTAAATAATTAATATTCAGTATTACAAAAATACCATGTTATACATACTTTGCCATGAAAAAATATAGACCCAAAAGTTTTACAAGTATAGAGTCATTTGTTAACGTATTCTCAAGCATTTTGTTAAATTTTAGCTATTTATATAGGTATCACAGTTTGTTGGAGCTCATAACATTTCAAAGTTGGCTAACAACATTTCTATCATATGATTTAGCATAGCACCAAATAGTTTGGCTTTTCTCCGTAAAGAAGAAGGGGCATGAGACAGGATATGGGCGTTTGACACAGACAACAGCAAAAAGATAGCAGTTTTCTTCTTAAAGTTATGGGCAATCCAATCAGCACAAGAGAGCAGCTTTATTTTAAGCCCTTCTGACATGCAAATGGCGGAAAAATGGAAGCAACTATTTGCACTAGATATGAATTTTCAAGTTGAAATGTGTCGTTCTTTTTCCCATTTATTCCTTCCAGTTTTCAAAGTGACCTTTAGACAACTTAAAAGATTTAAGCATACTATTCCATTGATTAAACATTGTTAGAATCAGTCTGACAAGGAGAAAATAAATTCAAAATCATATGGGTCAATAAAAGATCTCTATATATTGATAAACTCACTTTTCACAGAACTTTTATCATCACAAGGCGATGACATACTGCGCAGACCAAAATGTTCATCACCATCACCTCCTTGATGCAGAGGTTCGGCACCAAAATCATCACCCCTACCACCATGTTTCGGTTTGTGGGGGAAATTCCTCATGTTGTATTCCTGACTATTATCATGCTCATAAGCTCCATCATCATATTTCCGCTCTTTCCTGTCTCTATCTTCTCTATGGTCCTTTTCCTTCTCACCACGCCTTCTGAGCTCATTTTCTGTCCTCATATAACCTTTGTCATCTGGATCCAGATGATCAACACTATGGTCACGGTCATGAGACATGATCCTTTCCCTCTGGCATAGAAATGATTAAAAGTTAGCCTGTTAGAAACAATTGATTCAGAGGGACATATATGTACGCTGAGAAAAACCTTGTCAGGACGCATTTGCCCCACTGCTGGCATTACAGAACTCCTATCATGAAGCAAAGAGTTCCGAGCTGACTGAGCATAATGAGCAGAAGCTGCTGCTGAAGCATCTGGAAGAAAGTGAGTGAACTCAACAAGCAGGTCTTGGTGGTCTTGGAAAAGAACAGCAACCTGAAGCATTCCGATACACAATTAAATTGTGCATTAAAGGAAAATTTGGAGAGAGAAAAGAACAACTTGATTGTACAACTGACAACAAAATTTGAAGCAATTCTTTTGTGCCCTCATGGTTGAACAACTAACAGACGAGATTGCATCTGTACAGGTAGGTGGGATCCACATGAGACCCATGTACGGATTCAATACCATCTTTTTCTCATAATATCGTTTTGCCCATGAATTTTTCCCCCCAAAATGACTTTCATAGTGATGTGATAATAGAGGCACAGACAGCACATAGAATGAACAGACCTCTTGATAGACCTCGGTGATAGACTTGTTTTCCTTTCTGTACATATTCAATATGTCTAGAAAAGACTTGTAAACATGATCATTGCCCTGAAACCGAGCCTGCATGAAAAGAAAACATCAGAATTAAAAGTAAAACCGTCAACTCCGTGTAATACTCCTCTTTCCTTTTGTGTGGTAATACATGAGATGCCTGAATTTTGCAAGCTTAAAAGTATTTCACCTTAATTTTGTTCACAAAATTTATAGCTTCTTCAAATTCAACAGGCTTCTTTTGAGGAGGTTGTTCGTCCTCCAGTGGAAGTGTGATTTCATATCCTTTGGGCAAGAAGGTGTTGAATCCCAAGATTAGATCTTTGTGCCCTTTAAACAGCTCCTTCACTCTTGCTATGACACCAGCAGTATCAATTCTATACATGTAAAAAAAAAATGCAGACGAGTCAATTTCTGCTTACAAAGCCATTAAGCCAACATTTTTTCTTGCAACAAATTACACTAATAACAAATGAGGAAAGTTGAAGTTAGGGGGACAAGGAGGAAAAAGTTGAATAGCATGATCAGACCTTTGTGCCTTGAAATTTTTCATGACTTCCAGAAAGTCATCATATTTTTCCCTCTTGTCATGGAACATTTCCTTGACAGCCTTGAGATAGAGCAAGGCATCATTAGTTGTCAGTTTCTGAGAACCTCCACCTATCATCTGGGGTTGCCCCGGGCTACATTAACAAGAACAGATAAATGTTAAACCAATTCAGAAATTGTCCAAGTACTCAGCACGTTATAATCAGATGATGTTGGCGAAGAGGATAGTGAAAACCGCGTCTCAATACTCAAATATATTTCTCAAATCAAAATAATAAGCAAAGTCTGATCATATGTCACAAAGTCAAACATTAACATTAACAAAAAAATAAATTAATAACGATTATAAATCTTTCCGAGAGACTAAACCTAAAACAAAAATGAGAAAACCAAACTGCCGTAGAGTATAACGATGTGTACTCGTTGAACCAAAATAGTCACATTATTTCACCACTGCTAAAATTAAAAGGCTCAATCACTCAGTTGAAGGTTCAATTGTTTAATCAGGCACAGGAGAAAGTGCGACCGTAATCCAAGAAACACATAATTGAGGGCAATGAAAGCATTCGAACTTACGCTTCCCCTCGTGAAGACACCATGGGCCGTTTGAGTTGAGAGCTCACATAAACATCGTCTCTAGACCTCTTCATCTCCAACAAGAAACCAAAATAAAGACTCTCGCTCTCTTCAACACCAAATCATGCTTTGAACTCCGATTATTCAAAATCCTACAAACCCAAGTTGCTCATTTAAAAAAAAAAAGGAACAAGCAGATAGCAGATCTAACCAGAGGAAATTAACAAATAAAAGGAACAAAAGCAAGAATTCCAACCACAAACCTCTGAGGCAGATCACCTCCAAAGCGCCAAATCCTAGCAAAAAAATAAAATAAAATAAAACCAAATTTTGAATTACGTCAATGTAAAGCAACATGAAGATAATACACAGCACGAAAAAAGAAGAGGATTTAAAGCCGAAATTTACAAAGTGATCGTGAAGTTGCCGAACTGCAGAGTCCTCCGCAACAAGAAGTTTCCCCGTTCCCCTCAACAACGGCCAAAGAACACAAATAAAACCCACACAAGGGGAAAAAAACTTCTTTTCTATGCCAGAGGTTTCCAGAGAGGTCCGTTTGATCCTCTGTAACCACAATCAGAGACGACGACGACGATGATAGACAAATTGCAAGAACCTTTCTTCAGTTCAAAATCTTTTCTCCAATTTATTTACCAATAATCCGCTTTTTTTTTTCTTCCTCTGGGCAGAAAGCACACAATCCAGAAGAGAGAGGAGACAATGCACACAACAGAGAAACGAAGGAGGCGAAAGCACACAATGTGATGATATGTGTGTGTATATGCGGATATGTGCAAATTGAGAATTTGAGAAATAATACTAATACGCATAAAAAAGATCTTTGGAAGAAAAAATTTTGTGACACTACACAATTTTGGATTTGGGTTTTGGGAGATGGCGTCTCTCTTAACGGCTGCTTCCCGGTCACCGTCACGCTCTACCGCTCATAGGCGGTTAATTTCTATTCATAAAAATTAGGGCTTTAAGATTCTGAAATGTGCGTACCAATTACGACTTACTAGTGGCGTTATTAACATTTCAGTTTATGGGAGGGGCATTTTAGTCTTGCTACAGGGAAAATAAAATTTGTATACTCCATACAGCTTCAAATATAAGAGTTAAAGGAGTTTGATTTTGTCCTGAATTTATAATATTTTTTTAAATTCTTTTATTGACTACAAATATTAAAAAGAGTTTTTCATTGGGAATAATTTTCAAGGTAAACAATTAAGTGGATATTTTAAGAATACTATCAATTTAATTAGCTTTTTTTAATCTATAAATTAGTTG
This sequence comes from Albizia julibrissin, assembly GCA_037074505.1. Classification (NCBI taxonomy): domain Eukaryota; kingdom Viridiplantae; phylum Streptophyta; class Magnoliopsida; order Fabales; family Fabaceae; genus Albizia; species Albizia julibrissin. The sequence continues at coordinate 30,119,635 of CM073485.1, forward strand.
TCTAACTCGTAACAACGCATAAAACATATGAGCTATTGAATTCGACGCTTCCAAAAGTTGAGAGAAATAATTAATCATATGTAAACACATTTCTTGCTATAAATTTTATATTAATTTCAATATTGATGATTAATTGATTAGTTGATATGCCTACTGATTGTTTATATATAGAACCAAAAAAAATTGTTTTAACGGACGTTTATAATGAATTAACAGCAATAAAACTTCAATTCGTCTGCTTGATGTAAGGTTTGTAAATATGTTATGAGATTAAGTAATCGAATTGTACATATTCTATATTTTGTATTCGAAGAAATCCCAAGTTTTTCTTAACTTGCATTCCTACACGTTGGCATGTGTTAGGCTTATCTATCTGTTGCTAGGGTTCAATTTTTTCTTGGTACAATGCTAGGGCTCAATTTTGAATGCCTTAACGCCTAGTATTTTATGGGCCAATCTTGAAGCGTTTAATTGAGTTGGCCCAACCACTGGGCCCAAATGAAGCGTATCAAGTTATGATATGGGAGTCATAGTGTTAAATATTTGAATTCTTTTTTATACATTTGATTATTATATATGATAACTATGTGCTTTTTACATAAAGCCAGGAAATCGGGCCGGCCCTTTTAAACTCTTTTATATCACGAGTCGGGTTTAAAAAATAGAGTTTTAAAAGGAATTCGGGCCTAAAAGGGCTAGCCCTGTAGAGCCGAAGGTAGGCCCGTTAGGCCTTTTAGCTTTGTTTTTTGTTTTAATTTTACTATCATTCCTACTCATGCCCTTGCTGACTCCCCCTTAAGAACTTTAAAAATTGCTAAATTTACATATGATGGTAATTTACTAATTCTTGATATTTTTACCCCTTAAACAGAGTCTACTACTTAAAGTGAAGTACAATCAAAATTCCTTGAAATTGATGATAGTAGCGAAGAAGATGAAAATAATAGTTTTCATAATCATGTTGCTTAAAGTGTTTAACTTTTTGCCTTCTTATGCTTTGTATGAGACTATAAATTACTTGTACACAATATTTTTTACTTTTGATTATGAATTAATAATTATATTTAGTTTATTGCATGAGTTGTGTATACGTATAGTTAAATTTTGTGAAAATAATTTCTGACCCTGCGGGCCAGACTTTAAAAAAAAGCAATTTTTTTCCCCAGACCCTATAGGGCCTGCCCTTTTAGGCCCTGACCTATCAAGGACCGGTCTTGATTCCCAGCTTTATTTTTACATAATAATAATACTACAATAAAATATACATAGTTTAATCAAGAAATTGTACGATTTTTCAAAAACAAAGTAAACTGTTTTGCCAACAAGGGGGTGCATTTATTTAATCAAGAAATTGTACGATTTTTCAAAACCAAAGTAAACTGTTTTGCCAACAAGGGGGTGCATTTATTATATCTTAATACTCCATTAGTCATTAATATAAGATATATTTGAGAAGTTGATGTTAATCATAAATATAAACATATTTTTTATATTTTTTAATATTTTCTTAGTTTACCTCAATTGATATTAGAGTCGGGAAATTGAGCTGACCCATTTAAGCCCTTTTAAATCATGGGTCGGGCTTTAAAAATGGAGTCTCAAAAAGAAGTCGGATCTAAAAGGGCTAGCCCTGCAGGGTCGAGGGCCGGCCCATTAGGCCCTTTAGCTTTTTTTAAAAAAAATTCCCTTGCCCCTCCTGCCCTTGTTGACTCCTCCCTAAGAACCTTAAAATTGTCAAATTTACATATGATAGTAATTTACTGATTTTTAATATTTTTACCCCTTAAACAGAGTCTACTACTTAAAGTGAAGTACAATCAAATTTCCTTGAAATTGATGATAGTAGCGAAGAAGATGAAAACGATAGTCGTCATAATCATGTTGCTTAGAGTGTTTAGCTTTTTGCTTTCTTATGCTTTGTGTAAGACTATGAGTTACTTGTGAACAATATTTTTTACCTTTGGTTATGAATTGATAATTGTATTTGTTTTATTGCATGATGCATGTAGATGTATAGTTAAATCTTGTGAAAAATGGCTTTTGGCCCTACGGGGCGGTCCTAACCCTCATGCTTTCGGGCCGGGCTTTGAAAAACAGCAATTTTTCTTTCCCTGGGCCCTATAGGGCTGGTCTTTTTAGACCCTAGCCCGTCAAGGGCTGGCCCTTATTCCCAACTCTAATTGATACTCTCCAACAATAATTAAGGAGGAGAGAGAATGAGAAAATTAAAGAAGATGATTATTGGCTTATTTGGTACATTGGAATTGATTGTTATGAAAATGGAGATAAAGATGAAGATGGATATAGAGATGGAAACAAGGTTTAATAGTATATTTGGTACGTTTTGGAGATGAGACCTAATTTTTATATAAAAATACCAAAATATCATTCTAATTAAAAATATAAAAAACCTTACCCCAACAAACATCAATGAACCAAAATTAGAGGAGTTACCATGTGCCACCATTATTACATCTACCTTGCCAGAAATATCAAACTAGATTAGAGAACATTTGCTTAAACATCAAACTTAGAAAAATCTCTTCACTCTCTTTAAAATATGAAGAATCAATTTTTGAATCTTGCTCAAAATCAAAGAAAATATGATGGTGGACGGAGTTGCAGATTTGGAGAAATGAAGCCGAAGTGGAGAAGATGAGCTTCTAGTGAAAGTCAAGATTTGGGCGTGAAGATGGAGAGGATGAGCTTCCCTTCCAACCACAGTCGAGCTTCGGCCATAAAGACTAAAAGGATGAGCTATGAGATCCATGAACAAAAATTTCATATTGTCAAAAAAAAAAAGAGCCGAATCAAATGAGTACTATAAGGAGGTCACCGAAGGTTGCAGTTTGTGGAGTATAGGGGATGAAGAGAGCTATCATGGTGAGAGGAGTGCCAGATTTGACAAGGTTTGTAAGCCAGAGGTTGCAGTCATGGGTTGCCCATGGTTGCCATCACAGTCACTGTCATCATTGAAAGAGCAAAGATCTCCGATGAGTGAGAAGAGGTCATCGTCATTGTTAGTGAGTGAGCAGAGGTCGCTGGTGAGTGAGCAAGCTGAAGCAAAGAGGAGTAGTAATGGATAGAAATGTGCAAGTGGGATTACAAAACTACTTTTTTTTTATGAAAGCCATTTTGATAGAATTAGCTTATTTAGCTTCCACATAGAATTGAAAAATTTTCCAATTCCATTGTACTAAATAAACATCTTCATGGAATTGAGACCCACTTTCATTTCCGCACCTCCCAATTCTATCATACCACATAGACTTTATAATATTTTTAAAAAAACATGTCATATTATTTAACTTAACTAACTTTCTTAATCTAATTAAATTAGATAAGCATGTCTAATATTAAGGACAGAAGGGAGTATTTTTTATGCAAACTATATTTTTGTATTTGAATTCAAGCATTGTTGTTAATACACGGTCTAATTAAAAGCATTGTTAATAGCTAATACAATGGTATTATGAATGGGCAATGGTAATTGTGGTGCGTGCTAGTTGTTTGTTGTCAAAAGTGCGGGTAATGGCTAATCAGTTATTGTGAAAGCATAGTACAACAATTGATTAAGAGGCTGTTTGGAATAGCTTATGAAAATTTTATAAGTGTTTATGAATTGTAATTTACGGTCTACGAGGTAGCTTTTACGGTCTACGAAGTGCTTTCACGGTCTACGAGATAAATATGTGGAGGAGATTTATCTCGATTTACATGAATCGGGTTTATATGATAAGCCCGATTCAAAAAAGCTATCACAAACAGCCCCTAAGTATTAACCACAATGTTTTAGACATTCACATATGTTAACTAATAATAGTTTGATGCAATACTTTTATAATTAACTAGAAAACTTTAATAAGCTTCTGGGGTAAGCAAGTTACAACACATGATTAGCTATTAACAACAACCTTTAAATATTCACTAGAATCAATTAGTTATTAGTAGTACATTTTTATAATTAACTTACAAACTTAAATAAACCCCAATGTAAGTGAATCACAACTAATTAGCTATTAACAGCATTTTAGATATTCACAAGAAAGCATTGTCCATTGCTCACACATTGTCTAGATACCAAATCCGGAGCTCCGCCTGCAAGTAGGAGTGGCGGCCAACCGTTGTCAAAGTCTAGCACAACATCTCCTATTCAGAGATTCCAACCCACCCTTGTACAGTTAGATATAAAATTATTTATTTCTGAAATAGAATTTAAAATAGTAGATCTTTTAGGTCTTTATTTTCGTGAAGGAAAAGTAAGTCTTTCCGAGTTGGGTGGATAAAACAGTACTCATTATGAAATTAATCAATAACATTGTCAAAGCTCATGGGAGTGTACCCTTATTTGAGGGTGTAGGAGAATATATTCATGAGGGAAATGATCTCTACATAAAAATGAATCTGGAGTAATTAATAAACAATATATTCTAGAATAAAAAATGGCTCTAATCTACGTTCAAACGAATGAACCCAAAGTTTATATGAGAGTTGCTTTAACTACCCTAATTATGACGGAACATTTTCAAGATGTTAATGAACAAGATCTATTTCTATTTATCGACAATATCTTTCAATTCATCTAAATAAGATTCAAAGTATCTACCTTATTAAGTCGAATGCCTTCTCATATGGATTATCAACCCACCTTTAGTACTGAAATGCTTCTTTACAAAAAAGAATTAATTTTACCATAGAAAGATCCATAATAAACGCACAACACTCGCAAATCTCAAATCAAATTAGTTTCTTTTGACTAATTTGATATTTGTTGAATTTAGTGCACTAAAATGAGATTTGGTTATTTTAAGTGGATTTGAATGAAAATTTTCCAATTATTTTAATGTGTTTCTAAAATAAATAGTGTTTTTTAACATTATGGAATAAAGGGGGATATATGTACTAAATATTAGTGTTTATTTAAAAATTAATTGAACTTCTTTAGAGATATAGGGGAAACATGTAATCAACAAATCTCACCTTTATAAATAGAAGAACACAAATTTAAATGTTAAGAAGCATGCTTATTAGGACAGTTTGTGCTCTAATTTTTGAAATAGAAAACCCTTTGGAAAAACCATACATACACTCATCACACGCGCAGGTTGCACTTACATCATTTTGCTATTTTTATTGTAAAACTCACAACCTCCCCAACGAGGTGTGAGATGTCATGTAAGCTAGACCAACTATAACTATTGTGAAAAAAAAAAGACATTAATATTGTGTTTAACGATATTATTATAACTTTCATTTCATTTTTCTTTGATCTTTATTTTATTAATTTTTTCAGGATATTAATAAAATAAATACTTAAAATTACATCTTTTAATGAACACAAATATTTATATTAAATAATATAAACATTTCCTCCTTTAACCAAATTTTCTGATTCTATTACAGTCTAAATCTAAATATCACTAAAAAAATTATAAGCGGATTCAAATGTTTTATAGGTTTATTTTTAACAAGTGGAGCCGGCCAACTTTGATTCTATAACGATGGCCTAAAACAACTCGCATTCTATAAACAAATATTTAGTTAATGAACCATTCTAGTCAAATTCCATCTTTTAACGATTAATTATTGGCAGATGATGCTGCAAAGTTGTAGTTTTCTTCACGGGCAAGCAAGAATATTTGTATTATTCCAAATACTCTCACCAAACTACTACTCGGCAACCCATGTTCGAGTATTTTCTTGAAACTAAATCTCAGACTTGCGCATTATTGATTATTGTTGATAACTTTATACCGTATAAACAATTTTGAGTAAAATACTCAATTACCTATATGTTTTATATTAATTACCCGAACCTCTCATTTATTTTGGAAACTCGTATAAACTTCATTTAAAATAGAAATATCTGTTACACAAACTTTCTTTATATTTTAAGGATTCATTTTCTATCCATTTGATTGTTAGTTGACTGTTAAGTTTGACTTTCAAACTTTTTTTAATTTTATCAAAATACTCATCTTTAACATAAGAATTATTTAACATTTATATTTGTCAAAGAATTATACAACCAAAAAATAATTTTAATATATATTTTCAAAATTTATAATATGTTATAAAATTTATTAGTTTTGATTATATTATAAAATTTTATAATCTTGAATTCTCATCATATTTATTGATACACATTTATTTTGGGTTTTTTAAAGGATAAAAACATATTTCAAACGCATATTTTTATTATCATATAGTATAAATAATATAAGTTCAAGATATTATATAAAGTTAAGGGCAATTTTGTTCAGAAAGTGTCAAAAGAGGAGCAATTTTACCCTTGTCGTTATTTCAATTTTTCCTGTTAGTTCATCAAATATGCTGAGTTGGAAGTTTACATATCATCCACATCATTTTTGTTAAGGTGCAAATTTACCTCAAAAGTTTTAAATCTAACTTTGAATAAAAATAAAGTACATAACAGATGGACTTCTAATGCAAATTTGCACATTAACAAAAATAACGTTGATAATATATGGACTGTCAGTTTAACATGTTTTGTCAATTGACAGTCAAAATTAATTGAAATAACAGTCAAAGTAAAATTATCCCTTGGTAACAACTTCCGAGGCAAAGTTGTGTTAACCTTATTATATAAATAAGTTATCATTGTAGCCATATATTGTTTTTCTCTTGAAGTTTGCAAATGTGCAAAAATAAATTAGGTATTCAATATGATGAAGGAAAAATTAGTAAATAAATATAAATTTTAATTTAAAAATAATTTTTTAGAATCTTTATGAAATATTCTTAATAGTGTTAACAGTTCGGATCTAAGTGTATGTTTTTCAAATAGAGGGGAGGTCCGTGTAGTTAGGGAAAAATAAAAGGGTGGTTAGAGTATTTTACTCAATAACATTTTTCATACAATTTATACGTATGGAAGCACACAAATATGTCAATATCAGGCTCAAGTTTAAGGTCTAGTCCAAGTATAACGGGTGGTGCTACCACTGGGCAACTTCCCATCAAAGTTATCAAACCCGGACCGGTCATTAAACCGGTCGGGGTATTGGGTCAATGGTCAGTAGGTCAGATCGGAGTCAAACCGGAGCTAAACTGAGGCCAAACCGGTGAGAAATTAAAATTTTTAGGCTTATTAATATGAAATTCTAAAGAAAAAATAAAAAAAACTGACCCTGACCGGTTCGCCGGTTTCCGGTTCGGATCTAATAACCCTGCTTCCCATTGACTTATGTAAACAATTAATTTCTCGTAAAATATTATGAATAATATCATATTTAGTGATGGTTCACGTCTTTCCAACTACAAAACTCCAACATTATTATCAAATAGTAATTTTTTTACTACTTTCTACTTTCATTCATAAATTTGTGTAATCAAGTGCAAGAATATTCATATGCATTAAACAGATCAAAGTTATCAAATTATAATATAGGTGTTCATCATCAGGGACATGGATTAGGAAACCTTGAACGAACATTGTTAATTTCTTCGATTATTTCATGTGAGCTCTATGTGTGATGTATTGAGAATATGCTGGAGTTGCCCTCACTTGGTAGCCCCAAAAACATTGTTAATTTCTTCGAGTGGTTGCTTAAGTTTGGTGATGGTGATATTGGGCTCCCACGATGGCATTACAGACATTGAAATACCAACATCATTGATTTTTGTGATGATAGCATGTTTGGAAACTCTATTTGTAATCGGGCTTATTTTATAAGCCCGATTTACGTAAATCAAGATAAATCTCCTCCACATATTTACTTCGTAGACCGTAAAAGTAACTTCGTAAACCGTAAAAGTTACTTCGTATTTTGTGAATCACGATTTATAAGCACTTATGTAGCTTCCATAAGCTAATCCAAACGAGCTAGATGTCTACCCAGCGAAGTCCATTGTGAAATCAACATACCCAGACCTAGTAGAATGTATCGCAAAAGAAAACTACCTGACAAGCCGGACAGTTCTTACTCCTACTACATATAATGTTGACAAATTGAATGATTACATTTCCATAAGCCGCACAGAAAATGCAAATGGGAGTTTCGAAGATCTGTATGATACAGAATTCTTAAATTCAATAACACGTACAGGTATACTCCATCATAGGCTAATCCTCAAAGTTAGCATGCCAATTATGTTAATTAGGAACATTGACTAAGCAGCCAAGTTGTGCAATGATAATAGTAGAGCCGGGATGGGCTCAGCCCTTTTAAGCTCTTTTAAATTACGGGCCGGGCTTAAAAAATGAAGCTTCAAAAGGAAGTCGGACCTAAAAGGGCTGGCCCTGCAGGGCCGAGGGTCGGCCCGTTAGGCCCTTTAGCTTTGTTTTTTGTTTTAATTTTACTACCCTTCCTATTCATGCCCTTGTTGACTCCTCCTTAAGAACCTTAAAAATTACTAAATTTACATATGATGGTAATTTACTAATTCTTGATATTTTTACCCCTTAAACAGAGTCTACTACTTAAAGTGAAGTACAATCAAAATTCCTTGAAATTGATGATAGTAGCGAAGAAGATGAAAACGAAAGTTTTCATAATCATGTTACTTAGAGTGTTTAGCTTTTTGCTTTCTTATGATTTGTATGAGACTATGAATTACTTGTACACAATATTTTTTACTTTTGATTATGAATTAATAATTGTATTTATTTTATTGTATGAGGTGTGTAGACATATAGTTAAATTTTGTGAAAATGACTTCTGGCTCTGCGGGCCAGCTCTGACCTTGATACTTTCGAGCCGGGCTTTGAAAAACAGTAATTTTAGACCCTGGCCCGTTAAGAGTCGACTTTGATTCCCAGCTCTAGATAATAGGTTGCAAGTAATATATCTTGACAAGAACTTCATTAAGGCTAAGGTTGAATGGAATAAGTGTTAGTGAGGGTATTTTAATTCACCGTATGGACAAGAATCCCTCTAAAACAAAAATACCATTCAATAATACTAGGAGGCAATTTCCAATTATTATTTCATTTGCGATGACAGTTAACAAAAAGCCAAGGACAATCAATGTCCAATGTTGGGCTCTACCTTCCAAACCCTATTTTCTCGCACTGTCAATTATATGTGGCACTATCAAGGAGGAAAAGGTTCAATGGGTTGAAATTGTTAATACTGAATGAGCGGGAAAAAAAAAAAGGTACGGATCCTACAACAAATGTAGTGTTTCAAAACCTTCACATGGAATGAACTGTAATTATATCATTTGATGTGAATGCAGACAAGTAGAGTATTTTTTATTTTGCTAACAATATCCCAAATACCTCAGCATGTATCATGTGGGTTTGATAAAATCATACTTAGAAAACACAAATCTGTGCAACGCACGGAGAATTTTGTCATGTTCATAGGCATTAAACATATGAAGGTTATCTTTTTGTCTTGTTTATTTTGTTGACAATATCCCAAATACCACAGCATGTTCATATAGGTGTTCATCATCAGGGACATGGATCAGGAAACCTTGAATGAACATTGATAATTTCTTCGATTATTTCAGATGTGAGCTCTATGTGGCATGCATTCAGAACCTGTTGGAGTTGCCATGACTTGGTAGCCCCAAAAATAGTGCTAGCCACAAGGGGATGTCTCAAAACAAAGGCTGCCCAGACAGAACACAAGTGTCTCAATTAGATAAAATTGATGTAGTTAAAGATAAATACTCCCTCCGGCTTTTAATATAATGTATATTTGAGGAGTTGATCTTGATCCTAAATATAAAATATATTTTTCGAATTTATCAATTTTTTCTTAATTTACCTTATTGATGCTCCTTCAACAATAATCAAGGATGAGAGGGAATAATTAGGATGTTTTTAAAAATACATATCATATTAACTAATTTAACTAACTTCCTAAATCTATTCAAATTAGGTAAATATGTCTTATATTAAGAACTCGAAGGGAGAGCAATAGACTACTCAACCATAAATGCTTGACATATTTATGAGTATCAAGTAATAATCTTGTTTATGTTTACTTGGTAAATCAAACTTACCTTTAAGAAGAAGCAAAGAAAAGAAAATAAAAGTAGTTCTATTTGAATCCAAAAACCCAAAACATATGGCTGGCAGAAACCAGAGACAATCTGTTGAAAATTGGAGGGGGGAAAAGTGGAAACATGGAAGCGGGGCCCTCAATATTCCCAAACCCCCTCCCAGAAAAAATCAATAAATAAAAAAAAAGAAAAAAAAAAGAGAATTTTGAACCTTCCTGTTCCGCAGAATAAATAAAAACAAAGGGAAAAAAAAAAAGAATTTTGAACCTTCCTGTTCCGCAGAAAGAGAAGCCAACGATTAGCATCCAGAACCTTATAAAATAGAACTCTTTTTGATGAAATGACTTGATCACAAAACTTCATTTGCTATTTAATGAGGTATAAATCAGAAACCACTTCTCCCCCAACTAAAACAATTTAAACAAAAAAGTCATCGCAAATCATAATGCCCAGACTAGATTGGCACCCTCTATTGGACATTGTGGGCGAAGTCAATCACTACAGTCCCACATCTGAATTATGAAATGAACAAAGAAAATATTTATCACACAAAAGCAATAACCATGCATCATAAAAATTTAAAATAGCACGGCCATAAGAGATGTAGGAAAATGTTGCCAAACCAATTGAAAGAGAAACCGGGTGAAGACCAAATTTTTTCGCAATATTGAGGTACTCCTGCAAGGCAAAAACATGGGTACTGAAATAGTCAGATGAGAAATTAACCAGGAATAAATATTCCAAATAATTATGGTTGGCCATAGGATTTCTCTTTTGACATTCACATTTTTGTGTTATGATGTAAATAATAGCAAGAAATGAAAATACCCTTATGAAAAAGGTCCTGGCATCAATGCATGAAACTTGATTTGTTTTAATAAAGATGGAAACAGAACTTGATGGATTCCAAAGACACGTTAGGCTAAAGATGTTCTAAAACCAACAAAAATGTAAGCAAATATTCAATTTTGATATGCGCAACAGTGCAATACAACAGGAAACATGAAAAGATAAGCATGCACGATACTTTTCTTGCAGATATTTCCTGTGATAGGCAAGATGGAATAACTCCATTATTGTGCATGTTCAAGTTCTAAGAGTACCATTTAAAACAGACTAAGTTTTCCAGGCCAAGTCACATTGTTCCTGAAACATACTCTTCAGCTACTGAACAACATGTCCATTTCCAACATGGCAGTGAAAATATCAATACTGCATTAATGTTGAGGAGAATCATGTTACCTTGGTAGCCATCTTTAATATGTTATTGGAGAGGTTATATCTGGATTCTCCTTCAGAATATCTCCCTGTGAATGACAACAATAGCATCAGTTAGATTATCAAGATATGCTGGGGACAAATCTTTCTATTTTTCCTCCTCATACAGAGGGAAAGATATTTGTAGTAAAAGATAAATCAATTAACCTTTAAAACGATTTAATCGAGCATCTTTGGGACCACCATCAGGGGAAAAATATTTCCCTGAGAGTATACCCATTGCTAGGGGGCTGTAGGCCAACAAGCTAATTCTGAAAAGAATAAACCATTACATGACCGTGAATTTTCACTTCAAAAAGAAAACTGCAGCAAAGTGCCCTTATGTAACTGATTATATTAAAAGTGTTATAAAAGAAAGACATTTTCCATTTCATTTTCCAAGACTTTAAACATCTGCACCAGAACATAGGTTCAAGTTGCACTTGGATTTAATCCATAGCCGATCTTTCCCTCTTGCTACTCTGAAGGCTTTGTAATTCTTTTGCAATAAAAAAGGGAAAAAAATATTTTTTTCTGAAAAAAATTCAGCATCTAATTCACATGAAAATGGACTTTAATATTCTGTTTTTCTTAAAGCTCGTCCAAGTGATATAAATCTGTGACCTACTTTTTAAACTATAAATATATAATTGGAAAGCTTTTCAATTTGTGCATCCAATAATATTTCCGCTGGAAACATGCTAAAAATTTCAGTATCAACTTGTTAAATTATTCTATCTCAGATTTTTTTTTTGTTTTTTTAAATGAGATGCATTTTTTTTATCAATGATACGCATTTTTAAGGAAGGATTTTCCAATCATTTCATTCAATAATAAAATCAAGTAATATCCAACTTGCATCAAAATTAATGCTGATTACCTCTCATAATGACAACACTCAGCCAAGGCAGAGTCAAAAGTTCGGCATAGCAGGCTATAAGAATTCTGTTATAAAAAGAGGTGCAAATAAGCCTCATAAGTAAACTTCCAGAGGGGATTGAGAGTTCAGGGCTAGGGTGCCGCAATTATTAGGATATCATAAAAATAAGGGCAATAGTTGCCCAGAAGCAAGAGACAGGACCTGCAGTGATACTATCTTGGGATGGCAAGGGGATTTTTCAGCAACCTGAATAAACTTCATAACACCGTATGGTGTTTCATTACTAAGACCAATGTATCTGATCTGCATGAAATCTCTCTTAAAACTCAGAAGTACCATTGAAACATTGGCAAGTGAAGCTGTTCACCATCATCACGTACCTTCCCAGAATTCACAGCTCTGCTGAGAGCTTCAAGTTGTTCATCTATACTAACAGAAGAATATTGTCGACTTGGGTCATACTCAGTTTGTCCAAACATTGGAACATACCTACAATCATTATCATAACACTAGAACAGTTCAGATTTATGATGCAGGCATGTTTACATGCACCAAAAAAATATTAAAAGAAGAATAGAAAGGGAAACTTCAATAATAAAAGAATCAATGTAAACACTAGTCCAAAAACTTTAAGTTAAAATCCACATACAAACCGATCAGGCCAATGAATTTGATAAAGATCAATATGATCTGTTTGCATCCGCAACAAACTGCATACATTCAATAAGCAAGCCATCAGAAATGTAATGCTTGACAAATAACTTTTCCAAATAGAATTACCACCTCCCAACTACAAATCTATGTGATTGCACATCCTATGAGGCTATGAGCAATCAATTTCAATCTAAAACTTGGTTACTTGTGTGAAGATTAAATTTTTCTCATACGATAATCCTATTTTTACTCCTACCTTTATGGAAGGGTTTAAAGGACTTGCAATGAAATGAAAGGCCTTCTAAGTTAATAATCTACATTTATCTTTTATTTATTTTGGTGAATTAAACAGTGAAGACAGTTTCTACGAGGAAACCTCCTCCTCCTACTAACTAGTATTAACAGTCAAAAAGATTATTCCTCCAAACAGCATCAACTGCATTTCTCAGACTGTCCACTTATTAAAATTAAAAGTAGATAATAAGTAAGAATAGACATTATTAAAAGCTCTAGTAGTTTTTCATGACAAAGCCAGCCAATGAATCCAATAAGCATAGATTAATCACGACAGCATTTAACCTATTGTCTATGGCTTCACTGATATTCCTGGCATCCAGACACTTTGGGCCACCTCTAATCCAAGTCATCTGCCCAGATGGTCCACTAACCTATACAAAGTTAAAAATTAGTAACAATACAAGAGCTGAAGCAACTGAAAGAACTTCGGTCAAACACAAGAGTTCATTTCCAACGTATGGTAGCATGCAATTAAGAATAACTAAAGTTCCTCAGGACGAATAACAAGGAAGCGATTTGATTGTTTCTAGCCCTGATAATCCTTGAAGAAAAGCGAAGCATGGCTCGAAATTTATTTCCAAACGATAGTCACATGAATAGTGATGCTCACTTATCAGGAATTGCTTTGGACTAGCTTCAAACATGAATGAGATTCAAATTGAACGGAAAAGTAAAAGCAAGCACTAAGCTCAAAGTCATGCATATTGTTGTCCCAATATAACCAAGAAAGCATTCTCATAACAAACGAAGAATACTCAACCATGTTTAGTACCCACATTTCCACTCCCAACGACAATGAGAGTAATGAACTAGTCGTCAAATTTATCACATGTTCAAAGTGAAGACTCACTTTGGCCAAAAAAAAAAAAAAAAAAAAAAAGAAGTGAAGACTCACTACCTTTGTGGCAATTACGACTTGATCTCGCGGGATTTTCCTCCGCCGAATCCAACGACCGAGATACTCCTCGCTTCTTCCCTGAGTCTCAGCACGCTGAGGCACCGGGTACATTTCAGCGGAGTCAAAGAAGTTGATGCCGGAATCGAAGGCTTCGTCAAGAAGGCTAAACGACTGAGGCAGTGTGTTCTGCTCTCCAAAGGTCATAGTTCCTGGGTGAATTAGAACAACATTAAACTGAATTTCTCAGAAGAGTATGAAGAAGAAGAGGATAAGTAAAGTGGTGCACGAGGGCGAACCCAAGCAGAGTCTTGAAACTGTGAGATTAGGAGCCAGGTTGAAGAGAGGAATCGACATTAATGCTTGAACGAGCCACAAGCGAGGGAACAGAAGAAAGCAACGAAACTGTTCGTTATCAAATCGTACGACCGATTGATGAATCAATCAAATGGGCCTTGGGCTTTAACTGAGCCCAGCCCAATAAAGAAAGGACAGTGAAGGAACAGCTAATTTTTTTTCCAAAAAAAAAGAAAAAGAAAATAACACAATTGGGGCCAAACTTTAATGGGGAAGACGGACGTCTAATACTTAGGTAGTGGTAGTGGGATTGTGAGTGGGATTGGAGATTTAAAATTATGTTTGGTATGGAGTGTTATTTAGAGGGAGTGCTAAATTTAATTTAATTTTATAATTAGTAATGAATTATAAGAAGCCTATAATACCTCTTAGAATACATTAAAATTATAAAAAAAATTTCTCGCCAAAAAGCGTACATCATCTCCACCATCCAAAGTATATGATTGCTTTAAAATTCTTGTTACAATTACTCAACGATTCCAATTCGATGATCAGGCAAAAAAAAAAAAAAAAAAGCACGGTGGATTTTGGCGCCCTTATTAAAATATTGCCGCAAATGAAGTTTTACAATTACTTATTCATCCCAATTCACCAATAAAACCGTGCGACTTTCATGATTGACAAGAGCAATGCTGTGAGCTTCAATGAAAGGGACGAAGAGAACTTGCTTTGCGTTGATGGAGATACTTCCGGCTGGGGAGGCATAGCATAATTTTAGAAGGAGAGTTCTGTCAAAAAATTATTATAAATAGGGACAATTTTGTCCCAAAATTTTCCAATCTTAGCACTGCTCCACCCATATTAAGGGTGGATGGTTTTCCCACAATCCTACTTTCATGGTACTCCAAATTTTAAATTATCCTCAATCCATCTTACCTAACATTGCAAAATGGACAATCAATGCTAAGCCGTATTAACCCCTCAAATACCACATTCCAAATAGGCCCTAAGAGTTAATCTGATATGAGATACAAATTGGGATCTAATATGAGGAGTAACTATTTGGAAACTATGGACATAGAGAAATCAAGCTGTGTCTGACGGTGATTTCCTTAAACCTTGTGATCCTGTTACCCTTCAAATTTTGAAAAGCTTTGTACAGTTACATGATGATGGGACTGTTAAGAAATTACCTATACCAGAAGGTTTAATTGTTTGGCATTCTCCTTTTTTCTTTTTTCTATTTTTTTTATTTGGATACAAGAAGGAGAGACTTCTTAAGATGCAGCCTACATCAGTAAGAGTACCCTGATCTAGCTTCAATACAGCTGCTAAATCCAACAATGAACACAATATTAGGTGAAACCCCGTTACAACATATAAAACCCTTTTCGCATGAAAGTTGGCAACACAATTTGCATTTCTGGGAGCGAACTGCAACTTTATATTCCAGTCACTGCAGCATCAAATGGATTTCTATTATGGTACTACTGTCTGGATGATTTTGACAGTCCCCATTATTTATCAAATTAAGTATATCTTTTGCATCAGTTTCTAACACCACTTGACGCTTTCCTTGATCCCAAGTTGTCTTCAAACCTAGTAAGACACTCACAGTTCAACGGTAATGTGATCACCAAACCCCAGCATTTTCCCTTTTTGATTGGGTTAAATTGAATATTGATGGTGCTATGAAATCTTCAAACAGTAAGGCAGAATGTGATGGTGTGATAAGAGATGACACTGGGTACTGGATTTAGCTGGATCTACCCAAGCACTATGAAAATGTAGTGAATTTGAAGCTGAAGAATGGACTATTTTTAAGAGTCTAAGGTTAGTGTGGGATTTAAGATTCAGGAAGATTATTCTTCAATCTGGTTCTAAGAATCTTAATGATATGCTGGTAACGAAAGTAAGAAGTGCACATGTAGCATAATGTTTATTATGATACAAGGTATGATGACGTTTAGTTGGGACCTACAATTATGGCATATTTCTAGAGATTATAATAGGATAGATGATGGTTTAGTAATGGAGGGCTTAACTAAATCCTCCTTGTTGCATACTGTCTGTCTCATCTTTGAACCTTAGTGGACAAAGAGTGTATGGGAATTGAATCCCCCTAGTCTAATTATTTAGTATTTTAGGCCTGTGGCCCTTGTTTGCACCAGAAAAAAAAAAATGAGATAACCACAGGGTTGAATCTAGCGGAAAATATTAACTCCTCATAATGTGATGAATTAAAGTTCAAATTACTAATACGAAGGGTGTCTATCTACATTTAGTACTGAATAATATTCCAAACAATATTGCCACCTATAAAAATATACATGTGTGCTCAGAAAAAAAATTGATGAGAATGATATGAAATAATAATAAATTTTAAAAAATAGAATTAAGAGGAAAAAGTGGTATTGTGGTTTTGGATGTGAATTATTATTTTTTTAAATTAATGGGGCAATCACTAATGACATAAAGTTATAGGTGAGATTGAACTCATGACCTTCTATTTAAAGAAAAACTTTCGCATTACTAAGCTACAATGCCTTTTGAACCTACCACCTCCTATATAGAAGGAAGTTCTCACACCATTAGGCTACAATGCCTTTGATGATGTGAATGAAAATTTAAAGTACTGTTTTTTTTCTTTTTTGGCCAAAAGAAATAAGTATTGTTGAGTAATAATGACTGAAATATAGAAGGCAATTAGCTATTGCAAATCTGACCAGACTCGTCTGCCTTCATTGACACTTGGCAGTTAGCACATAATTAAGAGGTTGCGAGTTCAATTTTTCGTGAGTATGATAGCTAGGTACATACGTGAGTTCCTTAATTAAATATGGCAAATCTTTATGAAAAAGAAATCATTTTCGTTAAATTATAACATACACAAGGGTTTGATTCAAATACGCCAAGTGGGTTTTCAATTTCCCTTATATTATATGATTTTTTTCAGAAATAAGATAAACTTTTAGCCACTAATAAACAATATGGCTTGTTCGAGATTTTGTATTTGATATAGTAAACTATATATAGACAATAAATTTGTTTTGAGATGGTTCTACGAAAAAAAATTTAAAAAAATAATTATGAAGCCACTGATTCTTGACAATGAATATTATTAACTGAACAATAATCCTTGCCACACACATGCACACATATATTATTACTGATACTAAATTTTGTAATCTAAAACAATAATTTTGTTCCAAGTCCTCAGTAAACTCTTAACCAAAGTACAATACCCTTTAAACCAAAAATATAGTTTTTTTATTTTTTTTTTCAATTACAAAAGAAAGATTGTCTTAATTTTGTCCTTTGCTTCTTCCCTAAAACAGATTGCCAATTGGAGTTAAAAATAAAAATAAACATAAAATTGTATATTTTATTATGAATATTAATTATGTAGATGTCCATAGACTTTTGACTTTTCATATCCTACTCTCCATTCATGAATTGTAGTTATGCTACATAATGTACATTCATATGCATAAATGTTACAAAGGGACACATAGTACACATTCATGTGAATTAATTGTGTTATTTATTATATGTGACTCTTGTTGGTGACTCTTGGTTAAGGTTTAATTTGAAGGCCTATAAATAGAGATCATGTATAAAGCATTGACATATAACAAATGAATATGATAATTGCTCCTCTTTTCTCTCGAATTCTCTCTTGTTTTGCTCTCCTATATCGCATCCCAAATCTCATATTTTTATAATACGTTATTAGCACGAGTCTCTAACGAATGTATGATTATTATCTTTACTTTAATAATTTCCTCTACCCAATTTATCATATTTTATTTGATCTATTTGTGATAATATGAGCCATTATATGGAATTTAAGAGACCCTTATACCGATTGTTTTAGATATCGGGTTCCATGTTAAGATTAAATATCATTTTATCATTTTATCTTACCTATATAATAGGGATATCCTTCGCAAGTTGTTCTATAATCTTGATATTGTTACTTTTTAGTACCAGCAGCTATATACCTTTGATTCCTTATTTTGAAATTATATAGTCAAAATTCATATTGCTTTGATATCCTATTTTGACATTTATGACCAAAAGCCATATACAACTTTTATTTATATTGGAGATAAATGACACATATAGTTTTAATTTCTCATCATGAGATTAAATAGTCTAAAGAAAATAGATTAAATGGCATGAAGTCATAAAGTTTTAATTTTGTTGTGTAAATGTGATATCTTACTCTATGAATAACAAATTATTTATTGACTTTGCAAATTTCCTTTTATTGTGGTGGTTAGATTGTTTGAATTTTATATTATTATAATGTGTTTCTATATTTTAAAATTTTCCTATTATTTTAGTTTGTGGCTCTTGATATTATTGAAAAGAATTATTTATCTTGGATGTTGGATGCAAAAATCCATATGAATGCTAATGGTCTAGGAGACACAATTAAGAAAGGTAATTAGGTATCCCATCAAGATAAAGCCAATGCTATGATTTTTTATGCTCCATTTCTATGAAGATCTACAAATTGAATATTTGACCATAAAAGACTCATTTGTTCTCTAGAATAATTTAATAGAAATGTATTACCACCAGGAGATGGTTATTCTTCTAAAAACTTGTTATGACTTAATGCATTAATGCTTGCAAGATTTTAAATCTATGAGTGAGTATAACTCCTCAATATTTAGAATAACTTCTAAACTAAAATTATGAGCAGAAAAAGTTGCTGATAAAATATGTTAGATAAAACATTCTCCATTTTTCATGTATCCAATGTGCTATGGCAGCCGAAATACCATAAAAAAGGCTTCAAGAAATATGCTAAATTAATTTCTTGTCTCCCAATGGCCGAACAAAAAAAAAAAGCTTTCGTTGAAGAAATATGAATCCCGTTCAATAGGCTCAACTCTATTCCCAAAAGTGAATGTAGTGACAAATAAATCTACTTGAGGCTGTGGATGTCGACGTAGATGTGGTCGTAGCCGTGGGTGTGGTTGTGGTTGCAATCATGGTGGTTGAATTATCATCGAAGTGGGAGAAAGAGTGATAAAAATACCAAAAGGGAAACTAGCAGGAACTATAATCATGTTGAAAATTTATGTTATCGCTATGGAGGCAAGGGTCATTAATCAGGTACATATCACATATCAAGACACCTAGTTGACTTTTACCAAGAATCAATCAAAAATAAAGGTAAAGGGTCACATATTAAAATAAATCATGTTGATTATGAAGGCAATTCTAAGTATGGTGATATGAATATTATTGATTTCTTTGTTGATCCTAACAAAAAGATTGATCACCTGATTAGTGATGGAAATGTTAAAAAACGAGTTACTTTTGTCTAATTGAGCTACTACACTTTAGTTTGTTTCCTTTTTACTGCATATGAATATTTCCTTTTCATTAATTATGTTTTCCTTTCTTTTTCATGTTTCTCTTTGTGGTGAATGATTCTTATTGACATCAATTTTAAAAATTTATGTCTTGTTAATAGTGAGACAACTCACCATACTCAGAAATGATATATATATTTTTCTTCTTTGGTAATGAGGGAAACAAATGTTTAGACAATATCCAAAAGTATAAATTTGATTGAAGATTCTTAAAGAGCTAATATATTATTTTCTGGAGGAACCAAATTATATTTTGATAATGCATTTTATTCTACCAAGTCAAAAATAAAATTGTTGAGTTTCAAGGATATCCACAGAAATGGATATCATATAGAAAAAACAACAGAAGATAATCAATTTTACAGATATCCTTAAAACTCTACAAGTTTCTTTTTGATTTGATAGAGTAAAATACATTACCAATGTATAATTTTGTTGTTCTAGGAAACAATATATTAGCTCTTTCAAAGTCTTCAATCTGATTTATACTTTTAAAAATAGTCTAAACAATGGCTTATCACATTATCAAGAAAAAAAATATTTATCATTTTTAAGTTAGGTGTGAGTTGTTGCACTATCAATAGGATATAAATCTTTAGGATTGATACCAATAAGAGTCATTCTTCATTAAAAGAAAAATGGAATAGAAAGGAAAATATAATTAATAAAAAGGAAATATTCAAATATAGTAAAAAGTAAACATACTAAAGTAGTAGTTTGATTAGACAAATATGACTCATTTTTTAACATTTCCATCAACAATTAGGTGATAAATCCTTTCGCTAGGATCATCAAAGAAATTAACAACATCTAAATGTGTAATATTCATGTCACCATACTCAGATTGCCTTCCTCATCAACATGATTTATTTCAATCTTTGACATTTTACTTTTATTTTTTAGTGATTCTTGGTAAATGTCAACCACTTATCTTGGTGTACGATAGATAAGTAACCATGACCATTGCCATCACATTGATAACATAAATTTTCATCATGATTCTTATCACTCTTTTTCCTACTATTAATGGGAATTTGAACCACCATGACCAGATCACAACCATGCTCATGTTTACAGCCACATCTATGTCGATGTCCACAGCCCCAAGTAGATTCATTTGTTACTACATTCACTTTTGGGATTGGAATTGAGCTTGTTGGACGTGATTCATGATTCTTAAACAAAAGCTCATTGTTTTATTCAACTATTAGGAGGCGATAAATTAATTTAGCATATTTCTTAAAACATCTTTCATAGTATTGCTTCTGCAGGTGCACATTGGATGCATGAAATGTAAAGAATGCTTTCTCTAGCATATTTATACTCACTCACAAACTTAAAATCTTGCAAGAGCAAATGCATCCATTCATAACACACTTTTGGAAGAACAACTATCTTCTGAGAGTCATACATTTTTTTTAAATTGTTTTAAAGAACAAGATAGTCTTTTATAGTCAAATATTAAATTATTAAACCTTCATACAAATGGTAGTGTAGAAAAATCATAACTTTGACTTTATCTTGATTGGATAATTGATTGCTTTCTTTAATTGTGTCTCCTAGACTATTAGCATTCATAGGGATTTTTCACTCTAGCATCCCAGATAAATAATTCTTTACGATAATGTCGGGAGCCACAAACTCAAATTTTATAAGGTTTGACATGGTTCAAACTAAAATAAAAGGGAAATTCTGAAAAATATAAAAACTTATTATAATATAAAACTCAAATGATATAGCTACCACAATAAAAGTAAATTCACAAATTTAAGAAATAATTTGTTATTCCTAGAGTAAGATATCATGTTAAACAACAAAGCTTTTAGCTTTGGGCCATTTATTCTCAATATGAGAAATTAAAACTATATGCATATGGCTTTTGGCCATTTATCTTTAAGATAATAAAAGTTGTATATGGCTTCTCGCCATACAATATCAAAATAGGATATCAAAGCGATATGACTTATGGCCACATAATTTCAAAATAGTGAATATAAACAAAGGTCTATGGCTTCTGGTCATAGTAAAAAATAACAACATTAATAATATAAAAAAACTTGTGAAGGAGATTAAGATAAGATAGAAAAACAATAATGATCTACAAATTTAGCCATAGAACTTGAAGTCTAAACAATCAATAAAATGGTCTCTTTAATTCTAGATAATGACTCAAATTATCCTAGATAGATAAAACAAAGCTACTGTAAATTCTGCAGAAGGAATTGTTAAAGCAATGAGAAATCTAAGCTAAATCATACCTTTGTTAGAAACTTGTGCCGATAATATGTTGTAAGAATAAGAAGTTTGATATGCAAGATAAGAGACAATCCAGGAGAAAAAATGGGGCAATTCTCATACACTGATATATGTGTTTAAGATTTGTAAATGACTTCTGTTTATAGGCCTTTAAATCCTACCAAGAGTCACATACAATAAATAGTATAATTAATTTTCATGAATGTACACTATGTGGATCTTTGCTACATTAATACATATGAATGTACATTAATTTTTTTTGGGCCAATGTACATTAATCATATAGTCTTTGAATTTCCCGTTTACTATTCATATGATTAATATCCATAATATCGAATAGTTTATAAATAGAAAGTCAAGTATTTGGGTCTTAGATTTAGATTTTTGACAAAGTCTATTTTGGTTTGGTAGTTTAATTGCTTTGTGGAATATTTTTTATCGTTTTCCTGATTAAAATATCATATATTTTAGAGTATGTACACAAGTATTTTATTTTATAATAATATCTTAAGCTAAATATTACAGAAAAACATATATAAAATGTAAAATTAACGAAGTTTCTATATATTAATTAATAGGAAAAAGATATTTAAATATTAATTAAAGTTCAAAATCCTAAATCAGTGATTTTTTTTTAAAAAATGAGTTGTCAATTGCTATATTCTTTTTGTCAATCTTATTATTTTTATAATAAAAAAATTAATTTACGATTTTAAAATTTAAGTGGTATTTAAGTATTTATTCCCTTTAATTAATTAATATAACTTCTTGATGACAAAAAAAAGCTTAATATAACTTTATAAGACTACTGCAATCATTAAAATGAAGGCAAGATATCCAATCGTCATGTAACACAAGTAGAGTCGGGAAAACAAGCCGCATCTGTCGAGCCGGCCCATTTAGCCCTAAATTTATAACAGTTAAGCTTAAGATTTTTGCCTTAAAAGTGAAAGCGGGCCTAAACGGGCCGACCCTTTTAGGCTGTATATATTTTTTTATTTTTTAAAATTATTTATATAATAATACTATTATTATTGATTTTTTATATTTTTTTAATGATGTTGCAAATATTTAGTTGTTATTATCTTTTTTAGAATTAAGTTTCATAAGAATATCTTGTGTTGAGAATCCTAAAAAATTAAAATCTAGAAAAGATATTTTTTTATTTTATAAGAAAAAATACGCTATATATTTCTTATTTACTACAAAGTTTCACATATGATGATAATTTACTAATTTTTTTGTATTTTGTATTTATTATAGAGTTATTTATCATTTTGGTTTATTATTTTTTGCAAAAAAGATTATGGATGTATTCATGATGCGGGAGAACAAATTCTTGATATTTTTACCCCTCAAGCAGATGCTACTACTCAAAGTAAATTATAATCAAATTTTCTTAAAATTGATGATAGTAGCGAAGAAGATGAAAATGATAGTCGCCATACTCATGTTGTTTAGAGTGTTTAGTTTCTTGCCTTTTTATGCTTTGTGTGAGACTGTGAGTTATTTGTGGACACTATTTTTTTTACCTTTGATTATGAATTAGTAACCGTATTTATTTTATTGCATGAGACGTGTAAATATGTAGTTAAATCTTGTGAAAATAGCTTCCGGCCCTACGGGCCTGCATGCTCTCGAGCTGGATTTTGAAAAACAACAATTTTTTTTACCTCGAGTCCTGCAAGGCTGACCTAGATTCCCAACTCTAAGCACAAGCCTCTAAAGCTACATGCCCATTGCTCTCATCATACGAAGCTTTATATATACTAACTTCCAGCTTTAATATAAGGTTTAGTTGATTTTTTTGAAGACATTAAAAAATTAAATAAGTTACTTAATCATATTATATATTATGTATTATTTTATTATATATCATTTTATAAATAAGATAAATTAGTTTGGTATAAGAAAGATAAATATAAATACTCTAAAACAAATTATTTAGCTTTCTTAATATATTTAAAAAAAGTCAAATGAGTCTTATATTAAGGATTGAAAGTCATACACACATATATAGATATCTATGTATGATCTCAATTTATTGTGTTTATCAAATTTACCATTTTTTATGATATAGCATTTCAGTGTTTTTTTAATTATGTATAGCATATTGATTAAAAATTTTGCATCATACATAGTTTGGATTAGATTATATACAGAAGCCAATGTATATATGATTGATGTGCAGCTTCCATGTGGAAATAATGACGAAGGAGTTGATGATAAGATATATGTAGGCAAGATGCTAACGACTACAAAGGAACATGTATGGTGGCAGAGTGATGAGATGAGATAGCCTATAATAAGGTAAAGACAAAATATGTTTGTCATGTTTTTAAGTTATATTATTAATTTTTTTTATATATATGTATAATTTCATCCTAATTTATATAGGATTGTAAAATAAAAAAATTATTAAATTTTAAGATAGAACTAATAAAATTTAATATATTTCTTAGTTTCAATAAATCATATTGAAAGTGATTTATAAATATTTATGAGAGAGGAGTGCACTCTTGCCATTTGTCTCTAGTTGGATAATTGATTGAGATGACAATGATTACCAATAATGACACGTAATCCATCCAATACTCAAACCAACACAAGAAAAGGCCAATAAGAATGTAATGAAAAATTAATATATTATTAGTACTTGGCATTAAACTATACTCTCTTAATTCTCAAAGGAAACCATGTGGGGGTATTGCTTGATAGTAAATTGTTTCCTTCTCCATGTGAGGTCGCTTCCCAATCCATGGACAAGTTCAATTGTTGATCCTTTCATTCAATCTTCAATACGATTTTGGTATTCTAACTCGCTTCAATGTTGATGGTAATTATATGATTCACTATAAATTAAACTAGTCGTAAGATACTACTCTGATACTTATTATAAGTTTTTTGTAGATTTTTTTTTAATTCTAAATATAAGTCCTCTTAAGATGTTATTAATGTTTTTTTTAATTTTACCTTTATTTAATTTTTGTTTGAAAAGAAAGAAAGAAGAGAGAAAGATATGAAAATAATTTGTAAATGTAGAAAGTGGGATATAATTTTTTTTAATAGGATAAACTTAAAAATTTTTTATTGATGTAATGCATATTCAATGATTTAACTCTCATTTTTCTAATATGTCAGAATTATTTGAAAGGACTTATAATATGTACAATGGTCTAGCATTGTGACTCCATCATTGATGGAGGGCAAGAGTCAAGAGTTGCTTTAGTGGCCAACTAGCTTAAAACCCATTTATTTATTATTTTCATACAACTGTCTCATATTAGGTACTACTATTAATTTATATTTGAGTATATTATTGAATACGTACTACTTCTTTTGTAGAATTGTAGTAAAAGAAAAATTAAAAAAATATGATTGAGGATATAGCTGGCTCAATGTATGATTATCCAAACAGGCGGCTGCAAAGTGATGACTCCATGAAACTCCCAGAGCCAACATCTTAAATGTCATTGCATTCATTTATTCTTCAACTTCTCTCTCTCTCTCTTTGTTTTTTTTTACTAATCCTCCCTTGAATAATGGAACATACTCGTTTCGATTCATAATACAAGTTAGTTTCATTTAATTCACTTGAACTAAAACTCATTAAATTTGTTTTAAATTTAAAAAAAAATTACCTATATTAAATAAAGTTATAAAATCAAGTAAAAAATAAGGATTGGAATTAGAAAGGGAAAAACACAGAGTCACATTCACACGGACATAAACTTAAAGACCCCATACTTGGTTTTGGGGACCCAAGGGAGTATGGCCCCAACACACATGTATAATGTGTTTGGTTTTGGGAGCAGCTCTTTCAAATGAGGTTTTCTACATTAACATAGACATGAACTTGAGATTTTGTATTTGAGTGGTCAAAATCTTTAGATAGAATTAGTGTTATCCTTCCTTATGTTTTCTAAATGTGTTTCTAGAGGTTTCCTAAATGAACTTTCAAATTTGCATTATAAACAACAAAACAACGCTTTGACAAATGTTGATACTTGATATGCCAAAAGAACTTTTCGAATGTAAAAAGCTCAAATTAAACCAAACATGAATTAGAATCTATGGAGCAACCTAGTTAGAGTAATGAATCTATGTTTTATTTTTAATATTTTGAAAGAGATTAGTCTTTATCATTGGCGGAATATACTATTTATGCCACAGAAAATATGTGTATAACCACACAATTATTGTTACATTATATTATAACATGATCTAGGTGTCCTCATATATTGGTTAGAACTCACTCTATCATTATAAGAGTATTAAATCATCAATGTATTTGAAGATATAAAGAATATTATTGAGCTCTAGCTGTAAAAAGTATGGTTCCGTCTTTAAAGAATAAATGTTAGCTTTTTATTAAAAATTTAGAGCTCGTTTGATTTAATCCTATTGTATACGTGTAATGATAATCATGATTATATTATCAGGTGAAGAGTGCTTGGTTGCTTTTTAGCATGATAACAGGGTTTGTCATGGTAATGATGATTATCAAAAAATTGATAATTCTCGCTTATACATCCCCTCTATGAATATTCATTATCACTCAATTACATGATTAAAAAAAATTCAATTTAACCTTTACTTTCATTTATCTTTGTTTCACTTGCCTTATTTCACCCGCCAAACCACACCACAATCACCGCCACCAGTACCTCCTCCTCCTCTACTATCGTCACCGCCACTGCCACTGCCACTGCCACTTCCACCATTGCCGCTATCACTTCCATAGTAGTTGCCACCACCGCTACTACCTCCTCCTCCAACGTTGCCCCTGTAACCGCCTACTATAGCCACCACTACCTCCTTCACCACTACCACCGTTACCCCGTTGCCACTACCTTCACCATTATTACTGCCACCATGATAGCTGCTGCCACCGCCCGTTGCTACTACCTTCAACGTTGCCGCCACCACCATGATAGCTGCTACCACCGCCCGTTGCTACTACCTTCAACGTTGCTGCTGCCACCATGATAGCTGTTACCACCACCCGTTGCCACTACCTTCACCATTGCCGCGACCATTATGATAGTTGTCGCCATCACAATTACCTCCTCCTCCATCGTTATCACTATCATCACTTGCCATCGCGACCACTACCTTCTACTCTTCCATTGCCACCCTTGCTGCCGCCACCTCCACCGTTGCCATCGCGGCCACCATGACAGTTGTAGCCATCGCCACTACCTCAACCTCCACTGTTGCTGATGTCACCACTTGCTATCGCCACCACTACCTCCCCCCTCTTCCTCCATCGTCACCCCCACGGCCACCACCTCCACCGTTGCCCCTGTCACCGTCATGGCAGATGTCACCACCGCCACTACCCCCTCTACCATTGTTGCTATCACTACTTGCCATCGCTACCACTACTTGTTCGTTCACCATCGTTGTCACCTCCTGCCATCGTCACTATCATACGACCGTCACCGCTACCTCCTTCACCACAACCATAGTCATCAAATGATCCTCGGTGCGGTTGTGTGATGATTATGATTAGGCAACACGATGGCTTTTAACTATTTTTCTATAAGAATTATATTAGTGGTAAAAGACTTTGTGTGATATATTACTTTTAAGTAATTATTAAAAAAATAACTCATTACACATTACTTAAAAATCAAACCAAATACTAACTTTGTAATTAATATTGCATTGCATTAGTATTATATCGTATTGCACTATATTATAAGGTGTAATGAGATTAAACCAAACGGCCTTTATATGTATAAAGAAAAGGGTGCATATATGGAAAACACAATACTGTTAATCAAGGAAAAAGAATTTGTGATAAAAATATGATACACTTTGATCCTCCATAAGAATGATGGATGGCTCCTCTACCTTAAGATTTTTTTTTTCATTTTTAGTTTTCTTTTTACATAATTCATGCTCCCATTATACTTATAGCGGATTGGAACTCAAAAAACCTTTAATAAAAACTAATACTTCACAAAGAACCATAAATCTAAAATATTTCACTACAATTATTTCATAAATTTTTTTGTGTCATTATGCCATTAAAATACGTGTAATTGGAATGCCATTAAAATTAAAAAGAGAGAGAACTATATATAATAAGTTTATGTAGTTCATATTTTTTTCTTAAATCAAATAAAGTCTCTGGGGCATAATTGAGAGACTATCGACATGTAGACTCCCGTGACTTCATAAGGTGATTATTGACAATTGCGTTTAACGATATTTTTATTCCCCTTTTATCTCTATCAAATGCTTCATAACAATTAGTTTGGATGATTATTGATCAGACTCATCACAATATTCCCTGATTATTAAGGTATGTTTATATTTATTAGGAGAAATATATACATATTCTACTCTAGGAACACCACCTCATATGTATTCTGATTAATTAAAATACAACAACCCATGTTGTTTTAATCCTAAATGATAGACGAGTCATATGAAAAAATTCAAATTTTATAATTTTTAAAAATAACAATTCATGAGAGGGAATTGCGTTTCTTGTTTTTCTAAATTATGAAATTTTTGTTTTTTGAAATCATAAAATTTGAATTTCTCTATATCACTCATTTGTCATATAGTATTAAAATAAGATGAGTTGTTATATTTTAATTAGTTAGAGTACAAATAAAATGTCACTCACAAGATATGTAAGTATTTTTCATTTATTAAACTTTTCTCTTCCATTTAGGGGTTGATTATTTAGGAATAATTTATTCATACACTTGATTAATTTAATGCCCTTAAGGGGGGTTATAATTATTTCCTTTACTTTCCCATCCTTTACCCCAAAACTATGTAGTTTTGGGATAAAAACAAGCTAAGGAAGTTTTTTTTTTTTTTTGAAAAAAAGTCATTCATCACTGTTGAATATTTTTTCAGTAACATTTAATATTTTAAATTAATTTTTAGTACACTTAATACCTTAAAATATAGTTTTTTTTTGTGGTAGCTAGTATCTAGCTAGCACTTATCACCCAAAAATATTTTCTTAATAGAACTCACTATCCTGAGTGTTAAAATAATACTCCACAATTATGGATGACTTTTTTTCAAAAAAAAAAAAACCTTCCTTGACTTAATTTTATCCCAAAGCTACGTAATTTTGAGGTAAATGATGTGTGCAGATGAGAACGGTAAAGAAGAGAATCCTAATCCTTAATGGGCAATTCATTTTAAATACTAATTGGTGTTTGGAATTCATACTGAATCTTCACTAATTTGAATTAAGTAGGGCGAAGTCTCATCGGTATAAATTTTTTCTACTGACAATTTTTAAAATACAAAACACAAATTTAAATTTTAATTAAAAATAATAACTATGTGGCTGTTTGAACCATACAACTGCCTGTGCTTGTTAAAGGGGGAAAAACTTGAGTACCTAACTTTATATGCACAGTATATTTTTGTTCAACTACATTAGAACAAGTGGTTTGTAAAATAATAAAAGTTTGTTATATAATAAATTATACACACACAAAATTACAAATCCTGATTTGTTTTTTTTTATGAAAGACAATTTATGAAAAGCAGTTACACTAATACGCAAAAATTGGGCATTTATATAGTAGAAGAAAAACTCAACATTATGACGGGCTCAATTCAATTCACTTAACCCAAAATTAAAAATAAAAACATATAATATCTGAAACCCATGAAAACATAAGAACATCACAACTAGACTAAAACAAAAACGAAAAATCATATGCTAGTTTACCATCACATTTCAAACATAGCACATACAAAGAGTGCGTAACGATGACCATCCAAGCGAGCCATTAGGATAAAGAGCTTATATATATATCCTGAAAGAGATTGAAAAAACAACGTGAAGGAAAATACAGAAGTGCATTTCCTAATTTCTTAAGCATATAATGATAAATATATAAGTTTTTCTTTTTCTTCATAAACATTTTGCTTTCCTGATCTTTTCAATTCTCACATGAAGCAAAACAAAATCAAATCATGATCTTTCACGGATTTCCCAAAAGCTCTAAAGAAGAAATTAAGGGGTCAACATTGTAATCATGTGAAACTATTCTGTAGGACATTATATAAATATAATATAAGAGACATTATTAGAGTGAGTCTATAGTGCCTATTATGCCTAAGTCGATACCCTCTTTGCTGGGTATCTTCCTATCAAAAGCAAAATGAGACATGTAACTTCACGTGACCTCTTCTTTATTCCTTTTTATATTATTTTGATTTGATGTATCCATGTGAACCTAGTTGATGAATGAGGTTCAAATGGTTGGAATGTTTGGACTCATTCTTGAAAATTTTCCACCAACATTACTTTTAATTTTAAGAGTAAATATGTTGATTTAGAAGCCAAAATACACTGCTGCATTTATCTGATGCAAGAATATTATGATATTAAAAAAAATCACATAAAACCAATTGTCATGGGCTTACTTGTAGTGATCGGATTAAGGGTCCAAAGTCAAACTATGTAATATTGATCGTTAAAAATAATTACCTTGAACAAGCCATGAAAAAAAGTAGATAGACTATAGAGTTCAAAAATTGGACTTGTAACCATGTGACCTCCTCTTTATTCCTTTTGTATTATTCTGATTTGATGCAACCATGTGAACCTACTCCATCAATCAAACTCTATTGGTTGGAATTGGAGAGGATCGAAGTTGATACTGATACTGATATTGGTATTCTTTTTTAATAACTAACCATTCGGTTTTTGTAATTTTTCTAAGTAACTTAATTTTTAAATTTTAATTTGATGCACAGCTTAGTTGATTGACGCTTAATACAACTTAGTTTTTATAGTTTTAAGTTTTAACCATTTAAATTAGTAACTAAATTTTAAGAGACAATTTTAATCTTTATATTTTTATTTTCTAAAATGTTGGGATCACCAACATTTTAAATGATTAAAATTAAAGTACTATGATTGAATAACTGAGTTATAATCTAGAACTAAGTTTCAACCAAATTAAAAATATAAAAAATTTAATTATACTAAGTTAAAGTTCACAAATTGTGTTTTTTTTTATAGAAAATGATAAATTACAAAAAAAAAAAAAACACCTCAGGGATTAACCTCCTGAGTCAAACCACATTCTCGACTCCTTTTCATCAGTAAGTAAAAAACTCCTAATAATATCAAGAGGTGAATCAATGATATGGATGTCCATCGTCATTCTCTGCGCCTCCCTAGCCATAGCATCAGCCACCGTGTTAACATCTCTCTTACACCATAATATTTCCACTTCCCATTGTCTATTCAACAAAGAACAAACCTCCCCGAAAAGTTGAAAATCAGGATGTTCCTGAGGCACCGTATTTTGAATCAGCTCCATGACTTCTGTACAATCACACTCAAGTAAGATTCGTCTGTATCCTCTATCCCAAGCAAGTTTAAGACCCCACAAAACACCCCAAGCTTCAGCCGATACCACAGTCCCTTGCCCAATCCGGTACATAAACCCCAGCAAGAACTTACCATTATGATCTCTTAATACACCTCCACAAGTGCACAATCCAGAGTTCTCGTTCCTTGATCCATCAGTATTGATTTTCATCCATCCAAGTGGTGGAGGTCTCCAATGTGGATTACTCCTCTCCTCATGTTGATTTTGAAGCAGGTTCATATTTCCCCATGATAAGCAAGCACGAGTACGGGCTAAAATGTTTGTACTACTCCAAGTAACATTATTAAAGCAGCGATCATTTCGAGCCAACCAGATATGCCTGCATATGATTGTAAACCAAATGCGAAACTCGAATCCCTGTACAGTATCTTTTCGTCCCAGACACCATGCAAGCCATTCCTTCCTGTCCAATATGTTGAAAAACAGCTCATGCCATCCCAACGGCAGAAAACCCTTCCATAGATCAGAGATCATCGGGCAGTCTCGTAGGACATGACAGATCGACTCATGTGAAATATTGCATATTCCACAATTTCCTGTTGGATGACTACCATTTTGGAACCGTATCAAATTTGTCATTAGACGGCCATAAAAACATAACCATAAGAAAGTACGATACCTCTGAGGGACCTTTAATTTCTAGAGGACCAAGCAATAAGGACCAAAATGATTGTTTTTCCCTTTTTGTTTATTTAAAAGGATTGACACTCACAATCTAAACGGGTTTTGTTTCTCAAATTTTCTTTTTCTATCCGCTCTCATTCTTTACCTCTTTTATGATCATTGGATTAAAGATCTAATGGTTCACATTTAGTATTTTCTTTTCATCCCTCTCTTCATTTCTTTTCCCACCCTCCTCTCCATTATGGTAATATTTTTATGAAATACTAAATGTGGATTATTAAATCTTATCCAATGGTCATAAAAGATAAAGTATGGGAGCGAACATGAAAAGAAAATGAGAGAGGCTAGGTCCCTTTTATATTACTATGCTACAAGAATATTGGCATATAAACCTTCATTGATGCCTACACCTCTTTTTTAATTTTTTATTTTTATTTAATCCACTCATCAGTACTAAATGTAAGAGTCAATAGATGATTTTATTTTGTTTCTTATTGTAACACCTCAATCCATTGTATCTTTTCGGCAAAAAAAAAAAAAAAACAATTTTATCTCAAATTTAAATTTCTTTTAAAACTTTTCCTATCGATGGCATATATCAAGGGAGTCATCTATCAAGAGAGTAAGTTTAGTAAAACTAATTAACACACACTTTTATAAATAACTAACTCAACTAATTTTTTTAATCACTATAAATTATTAATGTATTTAAAACATTAGGAATAATATGTCTTTATAGTTTTCTTATATTTAGTTTGGGACAAAAATTTATTTCAAATTCTTAAGTTGCAACATGTCTTTTGCATTTTAAATCTTGAAAATGATTTTATGGGTAATCAAATAAAAAAAAAGTAGACACCATTACAAGGTAACAAGAGTGTCAAACACATAACTCAGCCAAGAAAATTTAAAGTGTAAATTTAATAATTAAGTTTTTCCTAAAGGTTTTTGTCACAAATAAGTTTTGGAATGGACAAAAATAATAATGAACAATTAAAAATGTTGTAAATTTAATAAAATCGATAAATTTGACCTAACGGCCTTAAATTATAAAAGAAGAAAACCCCTAACGGCATTATATTAAATTTAATGGTTTTGTTAAGTTTGCACCATTTTTAATTGTTCAATGTTATGTTTGCCCCTTTTAAAATTTATTTGTGCCAGATGTCCCTCGAACAAAACTTTATTACTAAAATTACATCTTAATCCAAATTTAAATAAATTGATAGTAATTTCATGATGAATGTGCAAACCAATCTATTCAATTTTATTGATTGATATATGAATATATATTTTGTTGGCTAAAACATATTAATATTATAAAATTTATAGCGGCTGTGGGAAAATTACACACTGCACAGCTTATTTTCATATAAAAAAGAGTTATTTAACTTATTAAATATGGATTAAATTTTTAATTTTATCCTTATTTATAAATAGTTTTAAGAGTCAACATGAATAATTTTATTTATTTATTGTAGTTAATAAAAATAAAATTGTAAAAGTTACATTTATTATTCTGAATCTAAAGGTTTGTTTGGTTTGTATAGGGCTTATATATAAACCCGATTCATATAAATTGAGATAAACTTCCTTCACATATTTATTTCGTACACAATAAAAATTACCTCATATTTCATAAATTATGAAAAAAAAATATTTATTGGGGTTATCCAATAAAATTATAATAACGACTAAAATCTTTTGTGGGACTAATAAATAGGATTAGACTTCTATATATAAAGAGACACCCAACATTCAACAGCCTCTGTGACACCTCCATGCTGCTTTGCCGCCAAATTCACTATCACAATCCACAGAAACGGCCTGAAAAACAACCCCCACCGAAACGTTTCGAGTTACCAATACCGTTTCGAGCCACTGAGTCGCTTCCCACAATGGCAGTAGCAGTAGTTCCCGCCAAAGGATTCTCGCTGAGTTCCCCCCAACCCGCTTCCACCGCTGGGTCGATCCTTAATCTTAGGAAGCGGGTCATCGCTTGCATCAACAAACTCTCCGACCGAGATACTCTCACCGTCGCCGTTGCAGAGCTCGAGTCCATTGCTCAGACCTTGAGCCACGACACCTTCTCGACGTTCCTCTCCTGCATTCATAATACTGATTACTCATCCAAATCACTTGTTCAGAAGCAATGCGTTCATCTATTGACCGTTCTCTCTCACTTCCACGGCGATGCTCTGTCTCCATTTCTTTCCAAGATGATCTCTACGGTCCTCCGTCGCCTCCGTGACCCTGACTCCGCCGTCCGTTCTGCTTGCATCGAGGCCACCGCTGCAATGTCGTCTCGGATCACGAAACCGCCGTTCTTGACGGCGTTTTTGAAACCGTTGATGGAGACTCTCACGCATGAGCAGGACGTCAACTCGCAGATGGGCGCTGCGCTGTGCCTTGCGGCAGCGATTGAGTCGGCGCCGGAACCTGATTCGGAGGCGCTGAAGAAGAGTGCTCTGCCTAGGTTGGGGAAGTTGGTGAAGAATGAGGTGTGCAAACCGAAGGCGGCGTTGTTAGTGCTGATAGGGAGTGTTGTTGGTGTTGGTGGCGCGTCGAACCACGAAGTGTTGAATTGGTTGGTGCCTTGTCTTGTTGAATTTCTGAGCAATGAGGATTGGATGGTCAGAAAGGAGGCGGCCGAGGCTTTGGCTAAGGTTGCTCTAGTGGAAAGGAATCTGGCATCGCAGCATAAGACGCTGTGTATAAATTCGTTACAAAATCGAAGGTTTGATAAGGTACTGGACTTCGTCTTTTCTCATTGATTGAAAAAAAAAAAAACTGAGTATCTCATATTACCCAGAAAATTAGTGTGGGTAGAGATTCTACGCTTAATCGTTTTGTTGCCTACTCATTTTGAAGATAAATAAATGTAAGGAGGGGATTTTAACTTTTGTAGAAGCTAAATTTCTTGAGCCTCTCCTTCTTCCCAAGTATGTGGGAGTGCTTGATTTCCGTTGAAGTTTTTTCAAGTGTCTTGATCAGGGTGGAAATGTTGTAACAGATCAAGGTAGTGCGGGACACTATGAATCGTGCCTTGGAGATGTGGAGGGAGGTAACAGATTCAACCGAGGATGATTCTGCTCCTGCAACACCTGCATGTTACTTAGCTGGTGAGGCTTTAATATTCAGAAAGTAATCATACTAATTCATTTATTATTCTTCATTTAAACTGTTCAGAAAATCTCATTTCCTCTTTTTTTTCCCCTGGTTAACCTCCCATGTCACACGGTTTACTGGGACTTAGACATCATAAAGCATCTTCTGTGATTCGGATTTTGTCTGTTCCAAGTTTGTAATAGTGGGAGGAAACGTTTAGAGGGGAGGTATAAATTGGGGATGGGAGGAATAGAAGTAAGAAAAACTTAATCTGCAAAAATCATTTTAACAAAATGAGGTAAGAATGTAAAGGAAAAAATTGCACTAAAAAGGTATTTTTCAACTTCAATCTTATTTCTTTACATTCTTTTCCATCACCCCCTCTTTTATTCTGTACATTTTGTTTTCTAAACAATAACTAAATTATGATAAATATTATCCTCGAGTGTAGAGTTTGAAGTTAAGTTCTGTTTCATCTTATTTTCTGTATCTCTTGTTTAATACACAAACCATGTGATCCTTGGCCCCTGCTGGCTTTATTCATAGGTCCAGATAATGGGAAGGAGCAGCGTTCCACTAAAAGTTCAGTGGATAGCAGCCTGAAATCTTCTCAGCCAAAGAAAATAATCTCCACAAACAAGTCCCTTCCATGTGAGGTTTCAAATGCATCCACGGTCAGAAGAAAGAGCTTTAAAAAGAGCAAGGACAAGAATCTAAATTCGGGGATATCGCGGGAGCTGGATCATGAGTTGTCTGATAGGAAATTTGAAACTCCAGATTCAAATTCCTTCCCATTGAACATGGATAGGGAAGATGACATTAAAAGGCGTGGTTCAGAAGTTTCTAAGCCATGCTTGAGTCAGAACTGCGAGAATCCAAGAATAGAAATGAGGTGCGCCCTCTTTAGCAAGACAGCTGATGAGAAAGTGCATAAATTTGGTGGTTTAAGATCAGGGTCTCTAGTGGTTCCACTTTGTGATGAGGACTTCCCTGACTCAGAATTCTCGGTGGACATCAATGTAAATGAAGCTTATAAGAACCCTCGTCATGTTGAGAATCTATCTTTGATCCGTGAACAACTTAGCCAAATTGAAAACCAGCAATCCAATCTATTAAATCTCCTCCAGGTAACATTACAATGGCTTGATGATATATGCATGTTTCTGCAAAAAGCAACTCAAGACCTCTTTTGATAACCTCATTATAGCACTTAAATGAACTAGTGCTGTTACTTTCTATGTCAACTTATTCCTTTTTGTGTTTGTCAAAAAGACTCGACATGTACTTAGGTTTTGTGCTGATTCAAAAACATATTCCCCCATTCGTCTGTATGTGTTTCAGTGAACATTATATTCTAAAACTCCCTCAGTCCCTGATATAAAACCTATTTATCTGATTAGGTTAAATAAATTAATTGAGATAGTTAATATGACATGTTTTTTTTAAAACACCCTAATAATCTTTTTTAATTCTCATCATCTCTCTTTTACTTGATTTTGGTTGAGGAAGCATTAGGTAAATTGGGAAAAAGATTGACAAATATAGAAAATATATTTTATATTTAGGACCAAAATCAACTTTACAATTAGATCCTATATTAAAGATCGGAGGGAGAACTTGTTTAAAACAAACTTTCCTTGCACACAAAGTATCATGGCTACAATATTTGTTGCTCTTACACAACATTCAAGACTTGTGTTTCTCCCTCTTTAATACAGCAATTCTTTGGAAGCTCCCAAAGTGGGATGAACTATTTGGAGACACGTGTACAGGGTCTAGAGATGGCTCTGGATGAGATATCGCATGATTTGGCAGTATCACGTGGCAGGCTGAGCAATACTGATGCTGCAGAGGATATGTGCTGTAAGCTACATGGTTCTGAATTTCTGAGTTCTAAATTCTGGAAGAAGACAGAGGGACGGTGGTCTGCCCCAAGGCTCTATTCTAGAAACAAATTATCACCAGATACTGTGCATGATGTGGCTGATAAAGATGGTGGTGTTGAAATGTTAGCTACAAAGAATAACAATATTCGACATGGTGGGGTAGGACTGTATGTGAACCCATTGGCAGATGTTCGAAATGATTCAAAGGATGGCATTTCACTAGCTGCATCAAGAAACTAGAATTGCAGGTAAAGAAAATGTGTGTTTGTGATTTTAACAGTTAATTGTTTAGTGTGTGGGACAAAATTTCTTGAAATTTTAAAGAGTTGCAACATTAGAGGCGAACACGAAAGCTGAAGAAACGTCTTCCTGATTATGTTGGTGATGTGGAATTCAAACTTCAAAGAAAAGAATTAGTTTTTCTTTTTTCGGGTAGACCGAGGGAAGTTTATTGACAAGTGTTTTTGGCAAGGAACAAAAAATCAGATCAGACCGGGTAATGAATCAATCACAGTACAGGTTCAAGGGTCAATGGGTTAACCAGTGTCAGACCGGTCATATTAAAATATTACAATTTATTAGTGGCAATATATATATTAATATATTTT
Organism: Albizia julibrissin; assembly: GCA_037074505.1. Taxonomy (NCBI): domain Eukaryota; kingdom Viridiplantae; phylum Streptophyta; class Magnoliopsida; order Fabales; family Fabaceae; genus Albizia; species Albizia julibrissin. The sequence goes on from CM073485.1 coordinate 30,157,163, forward strand.
TAAATTTCTATAGATAAAAATGACGATCTTTAGAAAAAAAATGGTTAAAATCTATTAATATTAGTTATGATGCCTATACTTATACAATGATATCTCATTTTCTATAATTAATTTATTATTGTATGCCCTTAAAATTTTCTATTTTTAGATTTGTTCTTTCTTTATCTATTTTTCTCTTCATCTTGGGCTTTAAACTTTTATTTTCCCCTTAAACATAGCATGGGATAGTAGTTAGAAGAATAAAAAAATGTGTTTCAACAAAAAAAAAAAGATTAAAATATTCCACCGGTCCAACCACGGGTTTTGACCGGTTCAAACCGTTTTGCGGGTTGATACATCAACCGGACCGGACCACTGACCGGTCACCGGTTGAACCGGCCAGTCCAGTCCGGTTTTTTATTCATTGGTTTTTGGATCATCTGAGTTCACAACATTGCCTGCATATAATGCATATGAGGGAGATAAAGAAAAGGTAGAGGAAGATTGTAATTTATAATATATGGATTCTTCACAACCACCACAAGGTATTTGGTTTAGTTCATGTCAAGCAATTTTGTGTTGCACAAGATAAATATGTGAAGGATTTTTATCTCAAACCGATTCGCGGGCTGATACATCAACCGGGCCGGACCACTGACCGGTCACCGATTGAACCGGCCAGTCCAGTCCGATTTTTTATTTATTGATTTTTGGATCATCTGAGTTCACAACATTGCCTGCATATAATGCATATGAGGGAGATAAAGAAAAGGTAGAGGAAGATTGTAATTTATAATATATGGATTCTTCACAACCACCACAAGGGTGTTTTGTTTAGTTCATGTCAAGCAATTTTGTGCTGCATAAGATAAATATGTGAAGGAGTTCTCGTAAAACGTAAGAATGATTTTTTTGAAAGTGATACCAAACACCCATGTTCTTTCTTAGATCATGACCATATAACTGTAGAGGATTCATTTTTTCTAGTGTATAGGTTGTAACTTGTAAGAATTGTGTGTTCTGTTGTTGATTAGGTTGTTTTTGATAGACCTTAACGGTTTTTCTTGCCTCTGTAAATTCAGATCATTCAAAGACCGTAAAGGCAGATATGTTTCAGTGGCAAGGAATATAGGTCACATTGTGTAGTTTCATAGAGGCAGTGACAATGGGGATGAGAAACAGACCCAACAATTCTTTTTGATGTGAAGATGTAGTTTAGAAATTCTCTTGATATGTACCATAATTATATTACTCGTATATTGTATTGTAATTGTAATGTAATAATATATATTGGCAATCTTTAGTGTAAAGAAAAATTGACTCTATGAGGTATAATAGAGGTTTTTTTTTGGTACAGATAATTGAGTTATGAATGCTCTAAGCAAAGATGAAATTCATCCCAGTCTTTGTGTTCCAACTTGGATATTGGGCCGGGTCTTGTAGCCCATCAATTAGCAATTAGTGTTGCAGGTCACTGTAATTTAGATTAGAGGCCTATTTGAATTCTTTAGTTTAGCTAAAAGGGCTTTACCCTCATAATATAGCGAATTAAGGATTGAGTTTTCAATGAGATTTCACATTTAATATATCAACCGTGCTTTAAATTGAGGATATATGTACACTTGGGAATAGACACTCTTCACCTCCCAAAAAATTGTATTTGAATTAGTTACATGCCTTTGGACAGACACCTTTCTTAAAGTTTTTTTTAATATTATGAATAAGCCACAATGAAACTGGAAAAAACCAACTGATCTAATTCAACATAATATGATTAAGTTGTTGATGAGCTTGTAGCCTAACAACATGAAAGTTCTCTTGTAAATAGGAGACTGCATGATTGATCCTATTCGTAATTTTAGGCCATTAGTAGATACTTATATTGAGAAGAGCAGCCATAAACTTAAACCAGTTACCGGATGATAATATTTTTTTTAAAAAAAGCTAATATATTCACATAAAATTACAAGTAGTGCGGTGCAGTTCATAGCACATAACCCATTTTAGTTGGTTTTTGTCTTTGGACTGCATATTGGCGCTCACTTTAGTTGAAAGATAACATGCATATGAAATATTTAAAGTATGTATGTCATGTAAAATTTTTTAAATGGGAATTATTCCACATGACACGAGAATATTTGCTTACAGAATTGAAGTGACAAATGAACAATTATCTCAATTATTGACCTTAATCCATTAGGCGAATCATTCGGCTAATCTATCAAATGGATTTGGACAGTGATGTGATGAAAGCACATTTGATTGCGGCCTTTAACCTTCCCAATTTTAGTGATTTTTTAAAGCTGATTATCATAAACACATTTAAGTAAATCAAGATACTAAATTTAGTTTTATTGAGTTTCAGTGCTCATCACCAAATAGATATGGACGAGCCAGATTTATGTTTTATTTTTATTTTTTAAAAAAAATTATTTTAATATGTACAAAATCTAAAATAAATATTATATTTTCATTGTTAGTTTTTCAAAAATAATTTTTTTTTTAGGGAGAATTCCAAAAAAATACCATTTAAACTTCAAAATCCTAAATAGGTGATTTAACAATAAAATGATTTGTTAATTGCATTATCATTCTTGTTAATCGCATTACCGAACTTGTTAACGGGATTTTGAAGTTTAAATGGTATTTTTTTGGCATTCTCCTTTTTTTTATTATTTAAAAATCATTAGTTAATTTTAAATTTGGATGGTTGAAAGTGTATTTGGGATGCAAATCTCACCACAATGTTTAGCATTATAATACTCATTACTATGGTGAACACTGAAACCAGGTATGACGCCTTATAATATAGGTACGTCAGTTATGACGGAAAAAAGAAGAAGTTGCTCTTGTAAATTAGGAAATTCGATTTAAAACTACACTTACTTTCTTAACCATGATTTATGACTTGTTAATTACACAATTTTCTATTGATTTTATTTTAGGGGTTAAGGTGTAAAAAATAACCATTACTTTATATTAAAAGTATAAAAGTAAACATAATTTTTTTTAGGTACAAAAATAACTACAAATGTTATAAAAGAGGGCAAAAGTGACACTGCCATTAAGTTTAGGGTTAAGGTGCAAATTTACCAATGAAGTTTTACCGAAGGAACGACTGACACATTTATCTTTTCTCAGGTGCAAAAATACCAACGAATAATTAAAAAGGGTGCAAATTTACCAATGCCGTTAAATTTGACCTAACGCCGTTAGGGGTTTTCTTCTCTTATGATTTAACGCCGTTAGGTTAAATTTAACGGCATTGGTAAATTTGCACCCTTTTTAATTGTTCGTTGGTATTTTTGCACCCAACAAAAGATAAATGTGCCAGGTGCTCCTTCGGTAAAACTTCATTGATAAATTTGCACATTAACCCTTAAGTTTATCATAAATGGTTAACGTATATAATTTTAACGGTATTGTCACTATTGCCCTTTGTTATAATGTTTGTAGTTACTTTTACATCAAAAAACGTTTATGATTACTTTTATACTTTTGATATAAATTAATAGTTATTTTTGCACAAACCCTTCTATATATTTATTGGTATGTTGATGCTATTGACATTAGGGTTAAGTTTTCAGTCGGGAGTAATATTGTTCCGCAAGTTTTTTTTTAGTTCAATGTTAACTTGAAAGTTTTAAAACATAAGTTGCTCCATCTCGATAAAAATTTGATATCAATCATTAACATTGTTAACAGTAAGAAATAACATTTTTTATTTTAAGACTCCTAGGGAAACTTTAAATTCAAAAAAATCTTTTGAGACAACTTGTTCTTGCGTGAGTATTTTGAGGACAAATATACACCTTAACCTTATATATATATATATATATATCAAAATGTTGGAATCCTTAACTATTACTCGTCTCATCTCATTCTTATCAACTAGGGTAGTCTGGTGGCTATATCTTATTAGAAAAAAATATTTGTTGAAACTTGCAAGTTTTCTGATATTGTTTTTATGAGAATCAAGGTTTATTTCAACATTCCATTTTTCATAGGATTTGAACTATTAAATCCCATCCTATATATACTCAGCATTTCAATTTTGCTTTATTTTGTATTATACTGTTATTTTTCACCAGTTGATTTGGTTGGACAAAAGATTATGAAATATTTAAAATCTTTACACCAAACACGTTATGAAATTTTGTTATAAATACTTAATCTTATCCCAAATAGAAATATACATCAATACATGTGGGCAACGGGCAAGGCAAGGCAAGTCTCAAAAAGCAAGAAAAAAAAAAGAAATTATTGTTTGTTTATGACTACATCATTGACAAAGGAGTAAAGGAAGAACTAATTTTGGAAATATAAAAATTTTCAAAAAGTCATATGCTGCAAAAAAAAAGAAAAAAGAAAAAAAGAGAGAGAGGATATTAATGAGAAAAATTAGCGGTTGTTCGTCTCCAAATCACAAATTCTGTTGCTAATTTTAGCGATGAGATTTGTGATGGAATAGTGACGGACATTAGGAATGAAATTTTCCCATCGCTAATTCCACTTACTGACAGATTAGTCACGGAATAAATTCTGTCACTAATGTTCGTCACTAATCCCTCTCACATCCGTCATAAAATTTTGTCACTAATTCTGTCGCTATTTCCATCGTTAATTTTAGGGGTAACTTATTCCATATTTGTGACGTAAAATAGTGACAGAATTAATTCCATTGCTAACCCATCTCTAAAGTCCGTCACTAATGCCCCATTTGGTACAGTTGAACTGGAGAGGGCGGAACTGGAACTGGCGATGAAAGTCATTTTAAACATGTTTAGTGTGATGGATTCCACTTCCATGTGTAAGCCACTTCCATAAAAAAAATGATGGAAGTAGATTCCTTACCTTGACCCATGGAATTATCAGGAGCTCCATGGAACTGGACATTGAAAGACCAAATAGCCCTCCATACAAGAGACATTTGATGGCCATAAATAGTGATGTGGCATGATGACGTCGGAGGTGTGGATGACCGGAATGACGACTGTAACTATGGACGATGGCGGATATGTGATTGTAGACAACCATCAACCCCCTCCTTCGATTTGCTTGCTTCCTCGATCTCCTTCTTCTCCCTCATCAGACTTTGCTAGTAGATGGTGCAAAGGATGGCGATGATGATGATGGACAACAAGCACAGATCTGCTTCGCAACATACTCTTCTCCTTCTTTGATTTGCCAAGGAGGCCTCTCCTTCTCCTTCTCTCTTCGATCTCAACGACAACCCCTTCTTCTCCTTCTTCATCTTCGACCTGAGGTGGTGTTCATCCTAGACTCACTATCTTCCCCATTTTCTAACAGCAAAGTCAATGGTGGACAACAAATGATGCAATCTATGGTATTCGTTGCATTCTCCCTCTTCGATTTGCCATCTTTGTAACACCCCATTTTTGACCACCAATATTCCTCCTATGTAATTAATACATTTAATGAAATAAAATGGTAAATGGTGGTGTGTATAAATTTACAATCATATTTCAATTGCCGGTTACACACAATTCAGCTAAGTAAGGACACGAAGGAGCAATACATGATTTATTTCGGTAAATCATAAAATGTAAGGACAACACTGTAATTTTACCATAAAGTGGGAAACAACTATTTTTCCCTAATATTCCTAATAATTTCAGTTATATAGGAACTAAAATGAGGGAAATGGCTACTTGATAATTAATAAGCCTATTTTGGTGAATTATTATCAAGTAAGATCAAATAGTTAAAAGTCAAAAGTACAAAAGTCAACAATTTGCAAGATGACAATGAGATAGTTGAGATCAATATTTCCCTCTATTTTCTTATGCTCTACGGTGGAATGATGAAGCATGAAGGGAAATGAGATGATTATACAATAAATGAAATTGTGGACCAATGAGAGATTGCCACCTATGTTAAGTTAATACTTAACATATATCTATTCTTTCATCCATTTCTTCATTCCATTCCTTGTGCAAATAGAACCAAAAGAGTGAGAGAGAGAGAGAGTTGTTGAGGCTGTGAAGAGCATTGAAGCATATCAAAGGCTAGGGTTCTCCAAAAATCAAGGTAAGAAGCTTGTAACATTGAGGTTTAAGCTTCATAATCCTTCCATGATCTCTCCTACTCACTTCTTCTCCTTTGGAACCATGGTTTTCAAGACAACTTCTAAGAGGAGAGAGAGAGAATTTAGACGTTGAGGAGAGAGAAAGAAGTGGAAATTAAAGGTAAACCTCCAAACTTATTTCTCATGCTTTAGTTGATACTATTGGTGTTATTCTTGGCTTGGTTTGGTTGCTTTTGTAAAAGATTATTAATGAAACCTAAAGGAACTTGCTATCCAAGTTTCTCCAAACCTTGTCCAATGAATGTCTAAATAGCTAATAGTATGATTATAAGTAGAAAGGAGGTGATTAAGTAAGAGAAAACAAGAAACTGACACAATTTTTTTGAGAACCTAAAATCTAAGCCCTATCTTGGACATGGTAAAGGAGATGAAATTTGATAATTCTGATGTTTCCATTGGGTTTAGAAGATAAAATTGTATATGGTATATGTTGATGATGAAGTGAGAAAAGCCCTAGAATGAGAAATGACTGAATTATCCCTTAAAACTTAAAGGAAGGGCTGCCAAGGGCATTTTCACCATTTGGCCATGAATTTGACCAATTTGAGGTCAAAAATGGATTCTACACGTGAAATTGTGTATGAATAGCCCAAGTCATAATTTTTGGTAAGGTCCAGGTAGACCGCGGCTACAGGGGCATTTTGGTAATTTAGCATTGTAAAGCTAAGTTAACCACTATCATGAGATTGGAGTAAGGCATGAATGAGTAATAACTCATCTATGATGTATTTGGATATTGTAGGACTTGGTGACGGTCCAAAGGCTAAGACTTGCCTGACCTCAGAAAAACGAGAAAAAGATTATAAAGGAAAGCAACCAGGTAGTAACTTCTTCTTACATATATTATGTGATGCCTATTATGAATGTCATTCATTGTAACATGAGCTAGTGTCCTAGACACACCAATTCGCCATGTCGTGGTCAGGGACCCAACATGGGCACTAAGTAGACCAAGGGGCAAACAAGTAGTTTGACATTGGGCAAGTGTACACACACACAGCTTCGATTATCTTACATGAGATGACACTGTATATCTATTTTCGCATTCTATATGTATGTAAGCATGTTGCTACTGAGATTCCCTCGAATCTCATTCCTCCAACCAAAAACATTTCAGCTGAAGCAAGTAGCTCTAAAGACAAGTCGGTGACTACCGGTGATTAGGGTCCAGGAGCTTGTCGTGGCGGCTATAGTTGTGTTGCATGTACTTTAGACAACTTTTGAATGATTTGTACATGTATATATATGAGTTTATCAAACCATGGTGGGAATCCACCTGTAATGTAAACTTGTACCTAGGGGTGTTCAAATCCAGGACCGGGATCCCCCAATCCTGGTCCCGGTCCCGGTTTATGGCCGAGATGCAAATATGCATCCCGGTCCCGGGATTACCGGGATCGAGACGGGATCGGAAATTCCTGGGTTTTTTTTTAAAAATTAATTTAAAATATTATTTTATTAGTTAAATTTTTCATAATTTAGTGTTTAAAATAATCATTTAATGGCTAATAAGGCCATGATAATCATACAAATTGATTTAGAATTGAAGATTAACATTTTATTATTATTATTATTATTATGATCACCTTCATCATCTTCATTATTAGCTTTATACATTATATAGTTAGGATTAATATTATGATATATATGGTTTAGCTCCAACTAAAAATGTAATACACATCTTATCAAATAATAACTTAATTTATGGAGTAAAAAAAATATAAAAATAAAAGGATAACTTAATTTATAAGATAAAAACTTAAATAAAAAATAAAAAATAAACCGGGACGGGAAATTTCCGGGATTAAATTTCCAGGACCGGGCTGAGACTACCGGGACCAAGATACTTTGAACACCCCTACTTGTACCATATATCAATATGTTTCCGCTATGTCATATGCTTTACGAATCTTTATGCTTTTCACCCCGCGAATATCGAAATGGTAAAGGGGTTTGACAATCTTCGTCGCCTTCTTTTGTCTATGATGAGTTATGGGCTTCGATCGGCAACTTCTCACTCTTCAATTTGTGACCTCTCCTCCCTCTTCTTCAACTGTCTTCGCCTTCCTTCTTTTGATTGTTTAGATTGATTATTGTTGAGTTTTGATTGATTATATTATGGCCTTCTATCTCTTTTGCTGGCTTTGACAATTTTCTGATGATTGTGGTGGTACTTACATGACGGTGGATGGAAGGAGGAGTGATGGTTATGAATTGTGACGATGGGGAAGATTCTTTTTGTTGAAGAGCATTTTAGTATTTTCATATTATAAATACATATTTTAATCACAATTTGTATCTCACTTCCATCATCCTATGAAACACATTTTATAACTTACTTCTACTTCTAATTCCACAAAAAAACTCTTCAATAATACTAAATTGGGCATAATAGATTTTGTCTCTATTCCGTGGCTAAATTGAAAAAATATATTATTATTATTATTAAATAAAAAAATATAGTATTATTAATTTAATTTATATAAGAATAGATTGTTATAATTAAAAAATACTATTATGAAATAAAATTTAAACAACATTATATTTTTATAAATAAAAATTATTATTATAATAAAAATATATTATTATAAAATTAATTTAAAATAAAATATATTTTTGTAAATAAAAATTATTATAATTATAAATTATGTTAATATAATTTTAAATAAAAATATTGTTAAAATTTAAAAAAAGGATGAAACTTATATTGAGTTCCATGAATTCGATTTACCCAGTTCACCAATTAGCAAATGCCATATGTATTTTTTAATTAGATCATAGTTAAAGATGTTTCTCTCTACAACCTGCATCTCCATTCAAGAACCAACCAACGTGCTATTGCTTTACGTTTCGATCAATTGGGTTAAACATCTGTCTTGTTCGAAAATCTAATGTGTGAGAATCCTAAAGCGAAACCCACTCAATCTATTTTAAACCCTAATGAGGGCCCTGACCTGCAAAGTTTCAACTTGCAAACTTTGACAAAGAAAAAAAGCTTGAGGAATGACGAAAGATGTTGGCATGGAAGGAGAAGGAGAACTAGAGGAGCAACAAGCAACAATGAGAATGACGACTTGGAGCAAGAATGACTAGCAAAGACTATAGTGCCAACTGCGAGAACGAACAACAAGAGAGAATAACGTCTCTGTGGCTGTCTTATGGGACATGCATTGAAAATTTTTCATGATAGTTTTCATATGAGAATCTTAAAGATTGATCAATTGTCTGTGTTTTGGCCAGCAAGATTGATCAATTGTCACAAGAATGCGACTCATCATATATTGCAAAAGTTTGAGTTCATACTTTTTTAGTCATTTCCCCATACATTACTAGAATTGAATGTTAACTTGAGCTCTCATATTCATTTTCTGTGAGCTACTTGACTATGCACATTCCATGAAAACTAGTTTTTTAAGTGTGTAAAAGACTAGCTACCTAGTGTATGTAACTTTAGTTTCATGTTTGTTGGAAATCTAAATGTGATATTGTTTTGTTGTCTTGATAAAAATTATTTGAGTTTGGTACTTCTAAGCATTTGCCAAAGAAATTTTGTTTTATTGTCTTGATAAAAATTATTTGAGTTTGATACTTCTGTGAATTTGCCAAATAAATTTTGTTGTGTATAATTCATTTATGTGGTTGCATATCATCCTTCAATTTATATTTATTCATATATTCTGACTCTTTATACTCATTATTTTCTTTAATAGGATCATTACTTGAGGATCAAGACATCTAGAAGTTTTAGTATAGATTTTCCAAGTGATGTGCAATCAAATTAGCTAGATGAAGAAGAAATGAATCTATATATTTAGAGGAAGCATGTGGTAAGAATAAGAAGGGTCATATCTTCAGCTTAGGATTTGAGGCCCAATATATTGATATCACATCTTATTCTCATAGGTATTCTCCTCTTTCTATCAACACAAATTACACAATGCCCCAACCTGATATTGAAAATGTTTTCATAGACTAGACAGTAGAATAAAAATCCTAAGTCACAAAATGAAATTATCATAACTAGGTTGGAAGCACTTGAGCAAAAAATTTCTAGGGTTGTCAACCATTCAGACACCCAAGCTGATGATGCTGATGATAGCACACCATAAAATAAGGTAGTTACTAAGTTGTTTGACTACATTATGGATACATTATATACATTTGCACTTGATTACTTTTGTTGCTTTATAGTTGTTATATTACTCTCTTTTTATAATTTGGTTTGAAATTTTTATTTGCAATCCATTTTATTTCACTTTCGGTCATTTAACCATTATTAAGGTTGACTTTTAAGTAAAATAAAAATTATAAAATTTTTTTAAAGGAATTAAAAAATATTATTAGGATGGATTTGTGATGGGAATTATGTCACTAAGTTTATTAAAAAAACAAAAAAAAATCATTTTGTTATGGATTTGTGACGGAAATTCAGTCACTAAGTTTTATAAAAAGCAAAGAAAAAAAATTGTCAACGGATTTGTGATGGATTAACTACACCAATTCCGTCACTAATCCGTGACAAACTTGTGACGGATATTCAATCCCAAAGCTGTCGCAATTTTGAGATGGATTTTTCATCGCAATTCCATCTTAAAAATGAAAATTCTATTCCTGAAAATAGTGATGGAAAATTCTGTCAATAATCCATTGCAAAATAGGAATAGATTATTTCATAAATTAGTGATGGAGTTAGTCATTCATGATGGAATTTTCATTACTAATCTATCTCTAACTTTGTGACGTAATTTAAAATTATGTTGCAAATTGAAATAGTGATGCTCTTTTTGTCTATCAGATTAGTAATAGAATTTCCATTACTAATATCCTATTTTTTTAGCGTGCGCGCGCGCGCGCACACACACACATTACTATTTATTATATGATATAATTGAAATTAGGTGTCATTGTGTGCATGTGTGACTTTCCAATTTCTATAGGATGTTTAGATGAGCTTAAAATTATTTTATAAGTTTTTTTATGTAAGTCAAAACAAAAATCTTCTCGCATACTTACCTCGTATACCATAAATCATAGTTAAAAAATATTTTTAAAGGGTCCAATCATTATTCCGAACACTTACTGTACTTTACCTCCTATAAAGTTTCCGACTATCATTATAGGGACGTGAGTCAGCCAGACTATACTTTCAATAAATGGTGTCATTTTCTTTATTAGTTCTTTTGGATATTTGATAAGATGAAATAATATTAACAAATTAAAGCCTTGAATTAAAATTCTATAAAATTTTTTCAAAAAATTAAAGTGGGCAAAATATTGAGTCTAATTGACAAGTCTATAATCTTTTTCATGAACGAGTTTATCATTACATTGAAGGCACTAATTCCATTATTGGTCTGCGAAGCAAAGCATCTCGTTTTTTTAAAGCTCCCTGTTAAAGCCCTTAACATTTCGATATTCGCAGAGTGATAAGTGTAAAGTTCCATAAGGCATATAGAAACAGCGGAAACATTATTAATATTAAGTACAAGTTTACATTACAGGTGATTTCCCCCACAGGGTTTGATAAATACATACAAATGTATAGAGCATTCAAAAACTAGCAAAAATAACTATAGCAGCAATTGAAAGCTTCGGGACCCTAATCATCGGAAGCCACCTTTTTGCCTTTCGAGCCTCTCGCTTCAGCTGTAATGTTTTGTTTTGAAAATGAATGAGATTCAAGGGAATCTCAGTAGCAACATGCTTACAAACATATAGAATGTGAAAATAGATATGCAATGTCATGTCATGTAAGATGATCAAACTATATGTGTACAAGCCTAAGGTCAAACTACATGTTTGCCCCTTGGTCTGTTCGGTGCCCCTGTTGAGTCCCTGACCACAACATGGTGAATTGGTGTGTCTAGGAAATTAGCTCATGTCAAAGTGAATGATATAATCAACATTTAGTAATCACATAGTATATGTAAGAAGAAGTTACTACCTGAATCTTTTTCAAAATTTCACGTTTGTCCTACTCTCGGATTTTGGCTCAGCCTATGTCCAATTCCTATCAAAATTAAAGTACAAGTAACTAGTTATTACTTGTAACATTACCGCCTTTAAATTTTATACTGCTAGTTATTTAATGCAGTTATAACAGTTTCTGCATAATACAATTCTGTACAATGTAGTTTCATTGTTTTTCAGAAACTGACAGATTTGTCAGCCAACTTTGGAAATTCATAATTAATTCTACAAAAATCAAATTTGAATTCTTCCAAATAAAAAATGAATCTATTTCAATGTAATTTTGAGGAAAAATAGTTAGGTTTTCTCAGTATAATCATATAGTTCCTAGTAATTCATTAAACACCACTGTTTTAGATTGCATTCCAGAAAATATGGTATAACTTCAAAAATTCATATCTCCTAATATACTTGTCCAAAAATTACAAAAAACCTATAAAATTAAATCTCTATATCTCTACTTTAATTATAGAAATTTCATAATTTTTGGACAAGGTTTGATCTATGAAACACCACGCACAATGTCACTGTTCCAAACAGGGCAGAACCAACATATGTACACACAAACTTCATAAATTTCCAAATTGGCATACAAACATCCAAAAATCATGAACAATTGTATACCCACACAATTTTTCCTTCTAAAGCCAATAGAATCATAAAAATTATCAAATTCCTACTCCTTCCTTACACAGACCAGTATGTTAGGGTTTCTAGGGGGTTTGTGTTGTTTTCTTGTTTTCTCTTACCTAATCACTTCCTTTCTACTTCTAATCACATTATTAGCTACTTAAACACTAAATGGACATATTTAGAAGGAACTTGGGAAGAATTTCCCCATGATTATGCTTCAGACCATAAATTGAAAACAAGAGAAAACATGATAATATCCACCACCAACAACACCAACAACATGATATAAGACAATAGGATTAAGTTTTGGTAATTATATCTTGATTTCTTAGCTTTATCTCTCTAAAATTTCATTGTTCACTCTCTCTTTCCTCTTGATTTGTCTTAAAAAATATGGATTTAATGGATTTCTTACCAAAGAGGTTATGAGAAGTTGTAGGAAGCTTAGGAGGCAAAATCACAAAGTTTTGCAAGTTCTTACCACACTTTGTGCTTTAAAACCATAGATCCTTCCTCTTCTTGTTCTTGAGCTTTGGCTAAACTCCCTCTCTCTCCTTAATCATATTTTTGCACGAGAAATGAAGAGGAAAGATGAAGAATTGGATGATATAGCCAATTAGTCAAATGCTTAACACATGCTTGCTTTTGATTGGTCCATGTGTAGATTCTTTTGTTCAAAATTTCTATTTCTTTTCATTTCTCTTCATTCCACATTGTAAAACATAAGAAAAGAGTGGGAAAATATAGATCTCAACTATCCTATTGTCATCTTACAAGTTGTTGACTTTTGACTATTTGACCTTCCTTGATAATAATTCACCAAAATAGGCTTATTAATTATCAAGTAGTCATTTCTATCTTTTTAGTTCCCATATATCCAAAATTATTAGGAATATTAGGGAAAAAATAATCATTCCCCTTTTTATGGAAAAATTACCGTTTTGCCCCTACATTTTATGATTTACCGAAATAAATCATTTCTTGCTTCTTTCCTTTGGTTTGGCCAATTTTTGACATGTATATGGGCCATTAATCATGGGATTTTATGTTTAAATTTTGGTTACAATAATAGGCCTTTATGTGAATATTAGTTGCTCATTTGTGTCTTTGCTTGGCCAAATTGTGTGTAACCGGCGATTGAAAAATTTATTTTTTTATTTTTGTAAATTATGCACACTACAATTCACTATTTTATTCCATTAAATATATTAATTACATAGGAGAAATATTGATGATTAAAAAATGGGTGTTACGCTCCCACTGCATTATCCTACACCAAACAAACCACCCTATAAACAGGTATTCGCCTTGTATTGCCTAATAATATGAGAGTTTTTTATTTTGTTTTAAAGTGGGAGTTCACAAGTTTAATCCTATTTATTATTGAGTTGTTAGTAGTTAGTATAAAAGTTGGTCTAGTCGATAAAATGATTGGCTCATAACAATAAGGTTATGAGTTCAAATCCAACTGATGTGAGGATCTTATTGATATGTAATATGTAAGTACGTATGTAAGCACTCTTTGAGGCCGGATGCATGCCCTAATCCTAATGAGCTTTCAAGACTCAGCTCATCTAAATTTAGTGTATAAAAAAGTACTTACTTATTTAATCTTATTTATAAGGCATTTCTAACTTATATTTTACAAAAAAAGAAAAAAGAAAAAAGAAAAGAAAAACTTTAAACTTTATTAACTCTACCTTAAAATTCAATAACTTTCAAACTTTACTCAAATTTAACTACACACTCTTTAATAGTATTAGAGAAGTACCCCCTTTAATTAAAATACCACCTAATTGATCACATATTAATTTGCCAATAGATTTTCCCATGATATTGTAAGACCTTGTTTGGTTTCATAGAATGTCTATTTTTTTAAGTATGTGGTCTTTCTATTGGAGACAATATATTTAGGGCGTGGGTAGGTACTACATATGGACACAACTCTTATCCGGTTTGAATATTGATTTTTCGCGTTGTGAGGGAGACTAATTCCTTATTGGTTGATAGAACGTCTATTGACTGAATGAGAGTAGGAAAAAAATGAATGAGATTGGACCTTGAGTCTATTTGGTTTGTCAAAAGTCAAAACACGTTAACTAATTTTGTGAAAAAAAAAAGAATGAGATTATAAAAAAACCCTTGTACAAAGTTAGAATCTTTTTTTTTTTGGGGGAGGGGGGGGGGGGAGGAAGCACGTTATTATCAAAGGAAAAAAGAAGAAGCAAGCACATGGTTTAACTAATTTTATTGAATATTACATGAATATAATTAATAATTGAGTAAACATAATATTACTCGTTAGAAATAACTGATTGATTCAAATATGATGTTAGGAAATATACCTTTCTTTGTTTTCTTTTTTTCCTGAGAAAAATATACCTCTTTAACACAACATTAACGTTTTGAGCTCCTAAGATTCCATTAACGTAGTCAATTACTCAATTTACCAAAGAGGCCGATTGATTAAGCCACAAAAACCATTTTTTAAAGCAAAAAACCTTATAAAAAAACTACAACGATTCTTTTTGGGAAAATTCCCAAAAAAAAAATAGAAAAAAATAAATAAATTGGTGCTACAAATTTGTTGAATCCTAAGTTAGAATTGAAATAGAAATCTAGGATTTTCAATTCTAATCAAAATGCCTTAACTTAGGACACAAGTTTCAGGGTCAATAACAACATCTGTATCTATGTGAACAACATCATATTTTACATTAATGACTTTATTTTTATGTTTGACAACTTCATATCCCTAAAAATCAGGGATAATTTTGAGTGCACAAATTTTATGGATCAATAACAACATTTGTATTTATATTAACAATATCATATTTTACATTAATGACTTTACTTTTATATTTCACAACTTTTTATCTAAAAAACCAGTGATAAGTTTGAAGGCACAAGTTTTAGGGGTCAATAATAACATCTGTATTTATATTAACAACATCATATTTTATATTAACGATTTCACTTTCATGTTTCACAACTTAAACTCAAGGCAATTTGGTCATTTGATCAGAATTGAAAATCCCAGATTCCTATTTCAGTTTCGACCTAGGATTTGATAAATTTGCAACATCAAGTTATCTTTTCCTATTTTTAATTGTATTTTTTTTTAAAATTTCTCATTTTAGATGGATCAACCACATTAGATTTTGTACTTTTTTTTCTTGTTACTTAGTGTGTAAACAACATTATTCTATTAGATTATGTGTGGTTTTATATGTAAATATTCCCCTAGTTGTATATTAATGTCTTTTTATGTAAATATGAATCTTTTCAATGTCACATATGAATATTTTAATTAAATTATAGGCTAAAGTATACGTTTGGTTCTTTATTTTTACATCACATATCATTTTAGTTCTTAAGTTTATGAAATGCATTTTTAATCATTTAATTTTAACACCGTTAGTTTAATTTAATGAAAAATGTTGACATATCAAACTTAAGTGATAACTATGTAATTTAATGTTAACAAAGCATTCGCAAAAATAGAGTTGTTTTCATTTTAATATGTTTTAAATTTACACGATTTAAAATATAAAAATGTTATATTAAAAAGATTAAGGAAAAATTCTATATAAAGACTGTTGAATTACCCAAATTTTAATTTTGGCCATTGAACTTAGCAAATTATATATCAGATGATGCGTTATAATTAGAATTTAAAATTTGGGCAAAATTACCTCCATATCCTTTAGGCTATATTTGGTTTGAGGGGAGGAGAATGAGAGGGAGGGAAGGGATTTTGCTCCCCTCCCCTTGATTGACAAAATAAAAAATTTAGGAGAGGAGGAAATTTTTTTGGAAATTTTCCCCTTTCTCCCTTCAAAACCCCCCCAAATTGGGGGGATTTGGAGGGGATGTTAAAAAAAAATGTTTGATTGGACTAAAATGTTCATGAAACTTTTTGCTAATCTAAAAGTGCCATTTTTCCTTTTCATTCACCCTCATAAAGATTTATATATATATATATACACTTTATAAAATATAATTGTATTATATGCTATTTATAATCTAAAGCATAAAGATGTTATTTATAATTAAACTTTATTATATATTTAATATAGTTAGAAAAAATCACTTATAACACAAGGGTAAAGTTGCCCATGTGAAAATAATTTCCCTCCCTTCCCCTTCTGAACCAAACAAGGTAACATTAAAATTCCTCCTCTCCCCTCTCCTCTCATAAATCCAAATGAGGTAATATAAAAATCCCCCCCCTCCCCTCCCTTCCGCTCCGTCAAACCAAACATACCCTTAGTTTTTAAAATAACAAAATTGAAAAGATAATCCTATTATTTACTCCATCAATTAATTCTTTAGGAAGTATTGTACAATGGAGCACTGTTTATTCTCCTACTTCTTTCCAGAGATTAATTATGTAGGTGGTGATGAATGAAATATATACCATCAAACTGTGAAAGCTCTATTATGGGTGATGTTATCTCAATAAAAAATTATGCACAATATTTCTTATAATATTACATTATTATAAATTGAAATATATTGTGAACTTAGATCTACGTATCCACATGGAGAAAATCCCATATAAAGATATTCATGAAATACTGTAGTATACAAGAATTCACCTCTTCCAATTATATATACTCCTACTTTTCTATAAAACTGAATATTGTATAAAAAAAGAATATTGGGCTTAATTCATGTTTGGAAATAAGTCAGAGCACAAAAGCGTACAGTACTTCCCAAAAAATTAATTGATAGAGCAAATAACAGGTCATGTCTTCAATTTTTCCGTTTTAATAACTAAGGGATATGGAGTTAATTTGACTCAAATTTTAAATCGCTAGTTATGATGCATAACCTAATATATAATTTGTTAAGTTCAGTGATTCAAATTAGAATTTGGATAATTCAACAGTCTTGATATAGGATTTTTCTAAAGATTAAAGTGCAAGTAAGCTTTGTCAACGTTTAATTGCACATTTAGTACTTAAGTTTGTTGAGTCAGTATTTTTCATTAGATAAAACTAATGGTGTTAACTGTTAAGATTGAATGGATAAAAATACGTTATATAGACTTAATAGACTAAAATGAAACTTGATGCAAATATTAATGACTAAACGTATATTTTAGCCTAAATTATATTATTTTAATTATAATTCATTAATTTCAATTAGATTAGTGAACTATAAACCAACGTTTTGAGTAATTGGTGGTTATTACATGATGATAAATATCCAAAATGATTGAAAGAAAGTGAATAGGTGGCATGTCTAAAAATAATTAAAAAAATATCTGAATGAAAGAGAGTGCATATGTTCTTAATCATGTCATGAATTTTATATATTTTCAAAAATATTTTATATACTGTCACTGCAAAAAAAGGCTCGTTTAAGCGGCGGTTAGTAACAATCAAGGAAAATCCGACAAATATGAAGTTGTGTCATAGATTTTGAAAAACCACTACAAATTTGTGTCCATTTGACTAAGCCTAATAGAGTCACGAATTTGTAGCGGTTAGAATTGAATGATCGCAACAAAAAAAGCGCCAACTTGGTGCCAAGTGGCATCAACTTTGTAGCAATTATTTTGTTGCTGTTGTTGGTAAATAACTGTCACTAAGTTGATGCTAGCTTGGCGTGTTTAGGCGCTAAGGTAGTGGGACTTCTGCCGCGGTGACTTTGTAGCGGTTGGTAGAAACACACCGCTACAACATCGAAGCGTCATAAAGGGAAGATTTAGGGTTTCATGTTTGTAGTGATTAGAGGATAACCGCTACAAAATATCGTGGATGATGAGGTACGTGATTGATTGGCTGTAGACGTTTGTAGCAGTCAACCTCTTAACCACGACAATGACTGCTACAAAATAACGCATGAGTTTTGAAGTTCTCTGGTTCTTAGCTTCTGCATCTCATCTAGCTTTCATTTAAGAGAAACTCAATTATCCAGGTTAGTATTAGCTTTTTACTAATATTTTTTTTATTAATATTGTTTTTTATTGTAGTGTAACATATCTTATTTTTCATATAGTAACCCACGTCTGTCTTCCTCTTGACAGATAGGGTTCGAGGTTGATGTTCAAGGTAAGAAGAGTTAAATAGATTTTTAGTTTGATTATGTTTAATATATATTAATTAATGTTTTAATTGTTAGTTAAGTTAGATTTTAATTAGAGTTAATATAGTTTTTAAAATGAAATATATTATATGAGGTTGATTTTAAAAATAATAAAAACCTAAAAAGAGGTAGATTTGTAATTATTTATAGATTTTAGAGGATATTTTAATTTGAGAATTTTTAGTTATTTTTATAAATATAAAATTTAAGTTTTATTTATAATTAATTAATGAATAATTACTAATTAATTATATAATTTTTTTTGAAATTATATAATTATGAATTAAATTTATTATCATTTAGTTATATTTTGTTGTAATTCATTTATTCAATTTATTTAATTAATTATATTAATTGTTAATTTTCCATTTTACAGAGATTGATTGGAGAATACATAAGAGAAGGTTGACTGTGACTGACATGACAAACCTCGAAAAAGGGTTCTGAGTCGTGATACCCTAGAATGATAAGACACAACAGCCTATAATGAAAGGGGCCCATTATCAACTGCTTCCTAACAAAATTAAGAAGCAACTATATACGCTATAAACGTCAAACGTAAAATGCGTTTGACATTTTAAACTTGACCAATGATAATTAGTTATAATTAGATTAGAATAATGTTTTAAAAAAATGTATAACATTGCATTTGTAGCGGTTATAGAACTGGTACAACCATCAATTGTAATACATGTTTATAAGTCATGTTTGTAGTGGTTATTGAACCACTACATATGTCAAACATAAAAAGAGTCACGTTTGTAAACCGCTACAAAATTTAAAATTTAAATTTAAAAAAGGTGTATTGAAGCTTATAGCAGTTTGTTAACCACTACAAAATTCATAATTCATAATTCATAATTCATAATTCAAATTTCAAATTTCAAATTTCAAATTTCAAATTTCAAATTTCAAATTTCAAATTTCAAATTTCAAATTTCGTATAGGCACATTGAAGCTTGTAGTGTTTATTGTAGCAGTTTTTAATTGCTACAAACATCATGACCATTGGAATTTTCAAATATAATGCCCTTTGAGTACTCCACTATTAACTTATGTTCCAAATACTCTGGACTTTATTGTGTTTCAAAGATGGATGGTCCTGGATAAAGTTGCCTCGGACGTGTCAAGAATAATTGGTCGGATTAAACAAGTTCTTGGATTGTGCCTTCTCTCACACCAACGTTGAAGGTAAGATTGTTTGTCCTTGTCCAAATTGCAATTTTAGAAAATGGCACACAAGAGAAAACTATTATAACTGGATGATACCCAAGAGAGGGGTGAATTGGGTGTAAGATAAAAACTTAAAAAATTTGAAAGACTTTTTGCATCTTAGCAAAATCAATAAGTATGAAAGTAATGAATCATAAATCTATAGTCAGTTATTCAAATCATATGTTCTGGAAATATAAGATCTTAGCTAGGGAAGAGAAGATGCAAATTATGATTTATCCTGCTTCGGTCCAATCCACGATGACTTACGTCAAGTCCCCAGGCTTTTCTTTAGATTTCAATTCACTATCTCCATCAATTTTAAACCGTGTACTTGAGAACCACTACAATCTACCAAGTTTAATCCAGACATTTGTGAAGCCACTATGATTCTTGTTCTAAGATAAGAACTTCTCCTTACACAATGTAAGGATTGTTAGATGTAATTAGTTTTGATGATGTCAAATATATAAATTAAATATTGAGAGCAAAAAGTTTATATAATATATTTATCTCCTACCTTGACTACTGCTATATTTAATGTAGATTAGAAGATATCAAGTTGAATTATGGAGAATGATCAAGAAGAAATTTAAGAAAGAAGTTATTGGGTTGGATTGATTAAGAGGAAGAAAAAGAAAAAGACTAAAGATAGTCAAGAAAGTAAAGAAACTATTTAGTTGGGTTATGAAGAATGATAATCAAGAAGAAAATCAAGAAGAAAGAGATTGAAGAAAGAAGAAATTGTAAAATATAATGGGAATATCAAATTTCAAGTTCTTAGATTTGATATTGGAAGTCTTGATAATCAAATGGAAGTTGGAATGTATCAATTGGAAGTTAAAATACTCAATCTGAAAATTTTTCGATGTTCACTCGAGTGAAATTTCAATATCACTCGAGTGACACTTCTTCACTTGAGTGATAGACAGATAGGATTCGAGAGTACAGATAGGATTCGAAAATTTAGAATGATCCGGGTTATAGAAGGATCTATGCCCTCTTTCATGCATATATACTGTTACAGAGCATCCCATTGGATCTCAAACATTCTTCCTTCAAACCATTTCAGCACAGCATTCTTTCGTTTCTTATCAGAGGCATAACCATAATATTCTTCTTATAATAATGATTATAAGAACTCAGATCCTATAATCCCATATTAGATCATACTCATTTAGAATATGATAAAACTACTTCCCTAAATTCCTATAGGGAGTTTAGCCGGACATACCTTAGACGATTTTGAAAATAAAATTGTTGTTGTTGTTCCTCAGAGAATTCCACACAAAATTATTGAACAAAATTTTTATTGATGGTAAGAAAGTTTACAAGAGAGAGAAAACTGGGAAAGCTCGAAAGCAATAAACCTTAAGAGATTGAAGCTTAGCATTCGATTGCCCTTACAAACAGATTACATGACTTTATATAGAGTTGTCATACCAACCCTAGTTACATGACTCAAGTTACTTTTTTTTAATCATAGCTCCAACTAAGCTCTGGTACTCTCAGACCTTTGCTTATTTCGTCATCTTCTTCTTCCTTTAGTCTTTTCCTTATTTTCATAATCTTTCTTTTGATTTTTCTTCTTGCTTTCTTCATCTGCTTTAGTATTTTCTTTATCTTTTTCACCTGTTGCATTATTCTTTTTAGTTTGTCATCTTTTTCTTTATTAGCCACTTCCTCTCCTCTCCTTGCTTGTCTTCTTTCTCTTGTTTCTTCAAAGTAGATTGGGATCCAGAGGAATTGATTGCTCTCTTTCTTTTCTATCATGTTCTTTACAATAATTACATTCATGGTATGGATATTATGATAATAATCTATAAATTTTCTGCTTTGTGTCTATAGGATTTTCCATTGAATTCTTTTTGATCTTTTCTCCCCAATTATAGAAGACTTTTTCATATCCAACTTTAGGACTTTTTCCAAGAGAATATATACAAGTCTGATTACTCGTATGATAAACCCATGAAATTTCTCCAGGATTTTCTGTAATTATGCTTATTTCTTGAAAAATTATATTTTAATCATGTGCTCGAATATTGGAGACTCTGAACTGGAATTCTTCATCTTCTTCAATTTCTTCTTTTATTTCTGGTTCATATTCTATTGGTTTCTTAGTTGTTCCTAACCTTATCAAATTTATTGGAGTATAAAATTTATCAGGAGTTATCTCAGCCACAGTTAAATAATACCTAATGAATACTTGATGTTGGGTTACTATTACAAAATAGTTTCTTACTACATTCCTTATTTGCATAGGTAACTCAAATATTTCTTCGAGGGTTACAGAGGGATAAATAGTCTGGATCAATCCATGACTATATAGGATTTTTACAATACTTGAAGGTGTTCCTGG
The DNA here is from genome assembly GCA_037074505.1 of Albizia julibrissin. Lineage (NCBI taxonomy): Eukaryota > Viridiplantae > Streptophyta > Magnoliopsida > Fabales > Fabaceae > Albizia > Albizia julibrissin. The sequence goes on from CM073485.1 coordinate 30,179,521, forward strand.
ATAGATAATAGCTTTATTGAAAGCATAGTGAGATACATATTTGATGGTATTATGGGATAAAGATAACTGATTTAATTTCTTAACAATCAGTTTATAGAAGTTATACTGTTGGGGTAAATAAAAAATATTAGAAGTTGATGATGATGGTGAAGAGTTGGTTATAATGGACTTATTGGGTATAGTGGTTTTACTTAATGATGAAGAGCTAGAATTATCTTTTCCTTTTTCTTTTTCTTTTTGGAATTGCTGGCCTTTTATGATTTTCTGCCAAAGGGATTATTTGCTTTGGGTTTACGGGTATTGGGCTGGTTGTATTATTGGTATTGGACTCTGATGATCCTTGAATTTAGGTAGAAGACCCAACTTGGGTAGATGACCCATTTACTTGAGTTTCTTTGTCATTATTCTTATTTGATGAAGGTCCTAAATCAGGTTCCTTCTTATTCATATTTTCCTTAACCTTTCCAAGTCTTGAATACATGTCATTTACAGCTTCATTCAAATTAGCAACAGAGGTAGATAAATTCTGTACACTATTGCTAACTTGGCTGCTTAAAAGACTCATATTCATCTCAAGGACATTAATCTTCATTACTAGATGAGTAATTATTGGTGATTCCTCAGATTGCTCCATCAATGGCATTATGCTTATTGGACCATTACTGGATTTATTTCCTGATTCTATCTGCTCAAATAATCATCAATTAGATTATTTTTTTCTTTTATATATTTAACTTCATAATCATAATATATAAATCTCCATGCCATTTTAATAACATCTTATTACTTAATTTCCATTTTTTATTCCATTTTTCAACCAATGTTTTGCTTGAGTATTATCAGTTCTTATTATAAACTTACTATTTACTATAAATAACTCAAAATTTTCTATAGCCATTTTTATTGCTAAAAATTATTTCCAATTTGAATGATAATTACTCTGGGATGGGTTAAACTTTCCACTTGCATATCTTGTTATTCTCTCTACTCCTTCTTTATCTTCAAAATATAAGGTTGCTCCCCAACAATTATCAGAGGCATCAATATATATAATCCATTTTATACTTTCTTCTAAAGGAATTGTTAATTTTGGAAAATCTTTACATAATATTTTTATTTTTTCTATTATTCCTTGTGTTTCTTCATTCCATTTCCATATAGTCTTTTCTCATGCTAACTTTGATACTTTGGCAGTTAATTTTGATAAATTTAGTATATAGTTCCTAGCTTGATTTACTAATCCTAAAAATGCTTGTAATTCCTTCTTATTATTTATCTTTGAAAACTCTTTTACTTTTTGACTTATATGGTATTGTAATTCTATTCTATCTTATGATATTATTTGTCCTAAAAAAGGTATCTTAGTTTTTCTTAGTTTAGCTTTCTTAGGTGATATGTTTATTCCTTTTTCTTCTATCAAATTCATAAAATTTTTTAAGTGTTTTTCATGTTCTTCTTTATTTTTTGAAAATATTAATATATCATCCATATATATTACTGTAAAATCTCTTATAGGACTTAATAATTTTGATACATGTTCTTGAAATATACTTGGACTATTGTGAAATCCCATTGATAGGACATTCCATTCATATAATCCTTTAGATGTACTGAAAGCTACTTCTTACTATCTTCTTCCAATTTTATTTGAAAAAAAAATCCTGATTTGCAATCAAACTTACTAAATATAGTTTTTCCTCTTATTAAATTAAACAATAATTCTATCTTTGGTAAATGATATCTATTCCTTACAGCTATCTCATTTAGTTTTGCATAATTTATTACCATTCTTGACTTTCCTCTTTTGTCTTAACTATGTTTTATTACTATCATTGCTGGTGATGAATACTTGGATCTAATTTCTTTTATCAAATTATATTTTTTCATTTTTTCATTTCTTTTATATGCATTATGAATTCGTTTCTATCTTTTTTTGTCCAGGGGTATGGTTTAGAATTTATTTCTTTACTATAATTTTTTAATTCTATGTTTGCTATTGGTTTAGATTTTTCCAAGTGTATTAAAGGATTATCATCATAATTATCAATTAATCTTTGTTCAATAGTTTTTTCTTCTTGTTGAACTAGTTCTTTTTATTGTTAATGTGGCTAACATGTGTTTTATTTGTAGTGGTTTATTATTAGGTAATAATTGTACTTCATATTCATTTGTTTTTCTTTGAAATACTTCATCTTTTCTTCTAAAAGATTATTCTATTCTTATTCCCCAAGCTTCATGCTTACATGGTATTGTTAATATGAAAGCTTTTTTAATCATATGTATGTGATAATATTGTTCTATAAAATCCAATCCTAATATTACATCACAAGATGGTTCATTATATTGATTTAATGTTTGTATTTTTAACTCATACTTTCCTATTTGAACTTTTATATCTAATGCTTCTAATTCTATTAAATGTATTTCTTTTCTAGCACTTTTCATTCTTAATGCTCTTTGCTTTTTCTTCCACATTCCTGGTGGTAATACATTATATTTTGCTACTGTTAGATTTGCTCCTGTATTTACTAATGCATGGTATTTTCTTGATCTAAATTTCTCATAATTTAATTTCAATTTTCTCATAATTTAATTTCACAAGTTTGTAATACAACTTTGTCATATTAAACCCCAGATAATAGTTCTAATTTTTCTTTGAAATATTTTTTACATTATCCCATAATTCATAACTTGGATTTCTATTAATTATTGATCTTTTAAATAATTCTATATCTCTTTCATTTTTCTTATTATATGTATCATGAATAATCTTGATTCTATTATTGTTATTCTTCTTCCATATATTATTATATGGTTTGCCATTCTAAATCTATTTGTTATTCTATCCATTAAACCCTTGATAATAATTCTAGTTTTTCTTTGAATTTTTTTCTAAACATTATTCTTTCTAATATTATTCCAATATTTCTATTATATTCTTCATAATACATTTCCCTATTAATATAGTACAATTCATTTAATCTTCTCCTATCTTCTTTTAATACTCTATCTAATTTATGTTTTATAGATCTCATTAAACTCTTGTCAGTACCAGGCACCTTTATTATTTGTCCATCATTTGATATATAATAATCACCCATTTAAAACTAGGAAAAATTCTAAAAAAAAAATACCTTTTAAACTTCAAAATCCCGTTGACAAAGTCGTTAATAGGATTAATAAGAATGGTAATGCAATTGACAAAATATTTTATTGTTAAATCACCTATTTGTGATTTTAAAGTTTAAATGATATATTTTTTTAGAATTTTTCCTTAAAACTATCATACTCTTAATAATAATTCTAATTTATTTTTATAATATTCAATCATATCACTTCTATATGTCATTATTCCTACTTCTCTTTTACATTCTTCAATAAATTTATTGGATTTTGAAAATATAATTCTTTTAATCTTCTTTTTTCTTCTTTGTTTAGTATTCCCAATTTATTTACTAAATATTTTATAAAAATTTTATCAACACTTGGTACTCTTATTACATGTCCATTTCTTACATAATAATCTCCTTGATTGTAATTATTCATTTAAAACTTTTGGTATTAGAACACTTGTCATGTTGATATTTATTATTATCCTTTGATTTTGTATCTTATATGGTTGTACTTTTTCTAAAAAATCTCTTGCTAATATTAATGGATAATTTACCATATTTTCTCCTATTCCTAATGTTATTTCTATAACATCTTTGTTATTAAATCTTATTATTGATTCTGTCTTTTCTCCTTGTCCTGTTATCCTCATGTTATTATCTACGTATTTTGAATCAATTATAATTTCTTCCATTTCTTTTACTATTAATGCTTTTATTTTCATCCATACTAAATCTTTTATAATTTCTAAACTTATAATATTTTGACTTATTATTTCATCTATACATATGTTGTAATACCCCATTTTTCACCAATACATTTATGTATATATTTGATGTATATTCAGTGGAATAAAATGGTGAAAAATGATGTGAATGTATTTATGTGAATATTTATATCTAGCAGAGGCATTGTATAAAGTTCTAGCAATTTTATAACTCTGATGTTTATATTCGGTGAGTATTAGCTAATTAGTACTCTACCGTAGTGTTGGAAAATAAGGTATCACATTTTTGGTATCAGAGCCATGGTTCTGTCAATAAGCTAGTACTTGCTAGAAATCTTCTGCTTTGATTTAAGAGAATTGCACATTCATCAGAATTGTCATGATCAAGGAGTTATGATGATTAGGAACATGGTTAAGAGGTGTAGTGAAAGTAGTGAAGGGTGGAGGAAGTGTTGAAGTTGATTTGGTAGTTGTGAGGAAGTTTTGGAAGATTTGAAAGTGGTTTCAGGTGAGAAACGGATGGTGAACTCGAGTTTAACAGGAAGAACTCGAGTGCATTGCAGCCCAGAACTCGAGTTGGTCACTGAGAACTCGAGTGCAAGAGGAATTTTCCAGTAAATCAGGTGTTCTCGGGCAAAAACTCGTGAGAGTTCAAAATTGAACTCGAGTGTGAAGTGCTTGGGAACTCGAGTGCTAAGGACATAACTCGAGTGTATGATGGATTTCGCTGAACTTGGAGCTCTCTGGGGAAAACTTCCAATCTGGAACTCGCGTGACTCGAGTGTTGTGAAGGCTGTGAACTCAAGTGCATAATTGTGAACTTGAGTTGGTGTCTTCCATCCTCACCCTCAAGGTTCTCTGGAAGAAACTCGCGTAGGGTGAACTTGTGAAACTCGAGTGCACTCTCAGGGAGAACTCGAGTGCTGCATGGTGAACTCGAGTGTGCGTCTGTTATTCTAAGTGTTGGAGTTTCTCGGGTGGAAACTTCTAGGCCATAACTTGTGTGACTCGAGTGTATTCTTGGTGCAGAACTCGAGTGCACAATGGTGAACTCGAGTTCATGTCTATTATTTCGAGCATTGGAGTTTCTTTGGTAGAAACTTGATTCTCCAAACTCGCTGGACTTAAGTCTAACATTTCACCAGTATTCGAGTGCTGGCCCATGGACTCGAGTGCATGTGAACTCGAGTGCTGCATAATGAACTCAAGTGCATGTGAACTCGAGTGCACTGTGGTAAACTCGAGTGTGAGTCTTCATGCCATATGGAAAAAGTTGAAAAAATTAACTAAGTTTTGGTGAAGAAACCCGCAGAACTCGAGTGTGTTGGGAAAACTCGAGTGTGAAGCCAAAACTTGAGTTTTTGAAAATAAACTTGAGTGTAATGGTGAAGAATCAATTGGGTTTCAGCGGTAAGCTAACTGAACTCGAGTGCAAGCTGCACGACTTGAGTTACTGGATAGAACTCGAGTTCATGCACCCCAAACTCGAGTGCAGTGACGTTTCCAGCATTTTTGCATGAGCCTTTGTGTGATGTTTACTTAGAAATTTTGACACATTTTGCTATGTTTAATGCAATTATTTCCTTGCAGACCATGGACCCACATATGGTGGAGTATAGGGGAGCCGGTGTAACAAGAGTAAGGCGAACAACTTGTAAGAGCATACCAGCTCCTGTGGTAATCAAGAAGGAAGATGATTCAACCAGTAAGAGACAGAGAAGTAGATCACCCTCACTTCCTTCTGTCAATCAAGTTCCTCCGAAAGAGCAAATCCCGGAAGGTAGAGTTGGTGTAATCCTCGATAGAGGAGGACGTGGACCAAGGATGGCGCGGACTTGTAGGAAGAGTATCAAGTGGCCACCCTACTTTGGTCCTATTACTAAGGATGAAGCTACAATGGTGGACAAGGATAATGTAGATCCCGAAGATAGTTATCAACATCTGGACTCAGCTAAGGAGTCAGATGCTCCAGTAGAGAAGTTGGCTTTTGATCCACATCCGAATGATGAACTATGGGAGCAATTGAAGGATCTTTATGTGACAGCTTTCACGAAATTCTTCACTCCCACAATGCAGTATACAACATTCTTGGAGTCAGTGCAAAAGCTATATGAGCAAGGAGAAGAGTTAGAGCTAATGATAGACGATGACGTTTGGATGCGAACCACATTAGCCTATCTTCCTGATTTCACTTCTTGGATCAAGAAGAAGAATGCAATTATATTTATGGGTCCCTTTGAGTGTTTACCTTTCATTGAGCATATGATTATGTATGTAGTGTTTAATATGCATAAAGAGTAAAAGATGGGAGTATGCTCAGTAGGGTAGTATGGGCTTATTTTGATATAAATATTAAGCCACTTGTGTACATATGACTAAGTGTGTTGAAGCACATGTTTCCTTTTGATATAAATACATAGTTGATTGAGTGTATATGATTGATGCATGTTGGTATATGACTTTAGAATAATGTATGTACATATAAGTGTTGGTATGATTTTGACATAGTGTTCCTCCTGATAGTGAAAAAGGAACAATGGTACGAGGTAGACTAAAAAGGAATGTACCATAAGGTCCTGAACCAGAAAATAATCCGTAGCCAAATCTAATGCAACAAGTTTTCACGATGTTGGCTCAACAACAAACTATGATGCACAACTTACGAGGAGAAGTCTGGGAGTTAAGGGAAAGACGAAATGTAGATGAGGCACCCCCTGAAGGGAATAATCCGAAAGGGAATCCCCCTGATGGAAATTAACCTGAAGGGAACCAATCAGAAGGGGATATAGATGAGGAACAATCATCTAGTGATGAGCCATCGTAGTCACATGAAGTGAACATGAAGTTGCTATTGTTTAAGAACCGGATGAGAATATGGTCAAATACTGGATGCCTAAGTTTATCAAGTACCAGCCTGAGGCATTTTAAGGCAGGTTTAACCCGCAAGTTACGGAGAATTGGAATAATCATCTTGAGAAAATATTTGAAGTGCTCGGATGACTGACAGAAATAAGAGCCAAGATGGCTATCTATAAGCTAGTGGGCGATGCCGATGATTGGTGGAAGAATACAACATTACTGTTGCGTGCTCGGAATATTCCCTTGATATGGGAGTTATTTCAGGAAAAGTTTTATGAGAAGTATTTTCTGAGGTCGGTGAGGATTGAGAAAGAGAAAGAATTTCTGGCAATTCATCAAGGCGATAACGAGACCTTTGATTCATACTTGTCTCATTTTATTCGAATGTCTCGTTACTCTGCCTACTTGAATCTTTAGAACGATGATAAATGGAGCTTAGACATGCTCATTGGAGGACTGAAACCTGAGATGGAAGAGAAGTTGTTTTCTCAGCAGTTCAGAAAGTTCAGTAAGGATGTTGAAGCATGCCGACTTACTGAAGGAAACCTGAAGAGGGTACAGATTAACAAGAATATGAGCCAGAGAGGTGGATCTAGTAACGGAGAAACCTTACAAAAATGAAAAGGGCAAAGTTTTCCGCAGAGGGGAGGCAATAAAAGGCCCTTTTGGTCTGGAAACTGTGGCGGCTGGAAACCCCTAATGTCACAGATGTGTGCTTAATGTGGTAAACCTCATCCAGGAAAATGGTACAATGTTCCTACAAGCTAAGTGATCTGTTATGCCTGCCAGAAGCCAGGCCATTTGGCGATACATTATCCTCAACGAGCAGCACCACGACCTGCCGAGCCTAGACATCAAAGTCAGGGTCAGGTATTTTCCATGACTCGGGAAAAAGCAAAAGAATCCCCATAGTTAGTTCAAGGTAAAGTTGTTCTTAATAGTAGTGTATTGCAAGTATTGTATGATTCGGGTGCTAGTCATTCTTTTATTGCTTATGACTATGTTAAGCGCCTAGGAATGCATGTGCATCAACTATCATTTGATTTAATTGTATCTATACTGATGGGTGTTAAAACCTTGACTATTGATGTTTGCTTGAACTGTGTTATAAATGTCGAGGGACATGAATTTACAGTGGATATAATTTGTTTGCCACTCTAAAGACTCGAAGTTATACTGGGATTCAACTGGCTTACGAAAAATAATGTGCTAGTAGATTGTGGAAACAAGGGATTATCTATCCTACTCCGCGAGAGATTAGTCTCAAAGATGTCAGCTTGAATTTCCTCTCATTGGCAAAAGCAACGAAGTGCCTGAAAAGAGGATGTCCGGGGTATGTCATATTCTTTTCCGTTTAAGTAGATACAGAAATGGCTTTGAAGGACGTCTCATTTGTAAGGGAGTTTCTTAAGGTGTTTCCAGATGACCTGAGTGGAATTTACAATCGAGATTATACCTGGAGTTGGGTCTATATCCAAAGCCCCATATCGAATGGCTCCAAATGAGATGGCTGAATTGAAGAAGCAAATTGAAGAATTGCTTGAGAGAGGGTTTATATGACCCAGTGTGTCACCATGGGGAGCACCGGTATTATTTGTTAAGAAGAAAGATGGAACTCTGCGGTTGTGTATTGACTACAGGGAATTGAACAAAGTAACCGTCAAGAACAAGTACCCACTTCCCCGGATTGAAGACCTTTTACATCAACTGGTTGGAGTGAGTGTATTCTCAAAGATTGATCTGAGGTCAAGGTATCATCAGATACGAGTAAAGACAGAAGACATACCGAAGACTGCTTTTCGGACTCGGTATGGACACTATGAGTTTTTGGTAATGCCTTTTGGGGTGACCAACGCACCAGCAGTATTTATGGACTACATGAACCGTATCTTTTGTCAATACTTAGATCAGTTCATAGTAGTCTTCGTCGAAAATATTTTGATATACTCTAAGAGTAGAGAAGAGCATGAGGAGCACTTGAGAATTGTGCTCGGTATTTTATGAGAAAAGCAACTCTATGCTAAGTTGAGCAAATGTGAGTTTTGACTTTTAGAGGTTAAATTTCTGGGCCATGTGATCTCACAAGAAGGGGTTTCAGTAGATCCCAACAAAGTGGAAGCAGTGTTAGACTGGAAAAGGCCAAAGACTGTTGCTGAGATACACAGTTTTCTGGGTCTTGCAGGCTATTATTGGAAATTTATTCAAGATTTCTCTCGGATTGCCTTGCCATTGACCAAGCTCACGCGGAAAGATCAGTTGTTTGAGCGGGACGAATGTTGTGAGATGAGCTTCATGGAGCTGAAGGAGAGGTTGACATCTACACCAATATTGATTATCCCTGATCCTGAGGAGATTTATGTAGTCTACAATGATGCTAGTAAGCAGGGACTGAGATGTGTCCTGATGCAACAGGGCAGAGTGGTGGCCTATGCCTCTCGATAACTGAAGCCTCATGAGTTGAATTATCCCACACATGATCTGGAGCTGTCGGTAATTGTGTTTGCGTTGAATATTTGGCGGCACTACCTATATTGAGTGACTGTTGAATTATATTGCGACTACAAGAGTCTTAGGTATCTGTATGATTAGAAAGAGCTCAACATGAGACAACGTCGATGGATGGAGTTGCTGAAAGATTATAACTTGGAGATTAAGTATCACCCAGGTAAAGCCAATATTGTGGCTGATGCTCTTAGTTGAAAAATGGTGTTGATGAACACTATGATGATACAAGAAAGGAAATTGATAGAAGATTTCAGAGATCTGAATCTGTCAAATTAGATCCTTTGTGCTGGTTATAGAGTTAGCCGAGTCAAGAATGACTTAAAAGCTAAAATTGCAGAAGCTTATATGTAAGATAAGCGAGCAAAGTCAATCAGTGCTATGATGGAACGAGGAGAGACTCGAGATTTTGATCTGTCGCCTGGTGGATTAATTCGGTACAAGCAAAGAACTTATGTTCCACTAAGGGATGATCTGAGGAAGAAAATCCTCAATGACGCGTATAAGAGTCGCTATACTCTCCATCCATGAATGGTAAAGATGTACCATGACTTAAAGGCGGTATGCTGGTGGCCTAGGATGAAAAAATGTGTAACATAATATGTGGCACGATGCCTTACCTGTGAGAGGGTAAAAATCGAGCACCAGAAACTGCCAGGATTGCTACAAAGTCCTGAAATTCCAGAGTGGAAATGGGAAAGCGTGACCATGGATTTGGTAGTTGGATTACCCAAAATTCAGAATCATGATGCGATTTAGGTGATCGTTGATCGTTTTACGAAGTCAGCGCACTTTATACCGATCAGTGCTAACTATTCTCCAGATAAATTGGCAGAAATTTATATGAAAGAGATAGTAAGACTCCATGGGATACTGAAGAGCATAATCTCTGACAGAGATCCTCGGTTTACATCCAAGTTCTGGAGATCTCTGCATGATGCTCTAGGCACTCGGTTGAATTTCAGTATGGCCTATCATCCGCAAATAGATGGACAGTCAGAGAGAACTATACAGACGCTAGAGGATATGTTAAGAGTGTGTGTAATGGATTTTAAAGGAAGTTGGGATCAATACATTCCTCTTGTAGAGTTTGCTTATAACAACAGCTATCATGCGAGCATTCGAATGGCTCTGTATGAAGCATTGTATGGGAGGAAGTGTCAATCCCCTCTCTGCTGAACAGAGTTTTCAGAAAGGAGGTTTTATGGGCTGGACATAGTTGATCAGACGACTAAGCAGATCAGAGTTATTAAGCAGAGATTGCTTGCAGCCCAAAGTAGGCAGAAAAGTTATGCCGACAAACGGAGAAGACCGTTGGAATTCTAGGTAGGTGATCATGTATTTCTGAAAATATCACCCGTCACTGGTATTGGAAGAGCATTGAAAAGAAAGAAGCTAAGTCCTCGCTACATTGGGCTATTTGAGATATTGGCAAGAGTTGGGCCTATAGCGTACATGATTGCTCTACCCTTAAATTTGAACAAATTACATGATGTGTTTCATGTTTCCCAGTTGAAGAAGTATCAACCGGACCTGCAACAAATTATTGAGTATGAAGATTTGGATATGCAAGATGACCTCACATATGAGGCTGAGCTGGAGTGGACCATTGACAGACAAGAAAGGCGGCTCACACATCGGAGCATACCATTTGTGAAAGTGGTCTGGAAAGGATTATCACCAAGGGAGGCGACTTAGGAAGCAGAAGAGGACATGCAAAGACGTTACCCGGGATTTATGCCACAAGTGGTGTAGCAAATTTTGGGGACGAAATTTATTAAACGGGGGGAGAACTGTAATACCCCAATTTTCACCAATACATTTATGTATATATTTGATGTATATTCAGTGGAATAAAATGGTGAAAAATGATGTGAATTTATTTATGTGAATATTTATATCCAGTAGAGGCATTGTATAAAGTTCTAGCAATTTTATAACTCTGATGTTTATATTCGGTGAGTATTAGCTAATTAGTATTCTACCGTAGTGTTGGGAAATAAGGCATCACATATGTAAATAAAAATTTAGTAGATCAGATAAATGTAAAAGAAATAGAACAAATTCTAGAAAATTTACCTGAAGATATAAAAAAGATAATAGAAAATGAATTACCTAAAAATAAGAAAGAAAGATTAATAGAAATAGAAAAACCTATGGAACAAAAAATATATGAAATAAAGAAAGAAATAAAACAGATTAAAAAAGAAATAAAAGAAAAAAATAAATATATATCAAATGATGAAAAATCTAGGAATACAGATTTTAGAAAAACAATCAATAAATGAATTTGTTGAGCCAATAATAGAAAATAAAAATAAACAGATAAATATGATGAAATCCATAGAAGATTTTGAAAAAATGGAATTAACAAGAGAAAAAAAATATAAGAATTCAGACTACGGATGAAAATGTAAAACAAACAAGGATAGTAGCAGAAGAATTAAGTCAAGGACAAAGAGTTATAAATAATAATATATGGGTAATATATGAAGAAATAGAAAAATTGGAAAAAGCAAGAAAAGAAGAAGGACAATTAATAATGAAAGAAAAACAAAAAGAAGTAATAAAGTTTAAAGAACAAGAAGATAAATTGGATAAAGAAAAACAGAAAAAAGAAACTGAAGAAGCTCATAATTTATTAGAAATAGATTGTTACATAGGGTCAAAAACAAATCAATTATTTAAAATATTAAAACCATTTGTAATAAAGAAAATAAAAATGATGAATGCATAATATTCTGATATAGAAAGTTTAATGGGAAAAGAAGAAGAAGAATTAGAAAAAATACAACAAGAATTTAAGGATGCAACAAAGATAAAATTACCTGAAGAAAAAGTAGAATTAAATATGGCCAATGATATGGACCAATCAGATCTAGTTCATGTACTTGGGAATGAAGAATCTAGTAATAAAAGACAAAATGAAGAATTAGATAGATTATATCAAGAAGCTGAAAGAAGAAGAATACAAGCAAGTTATGAAATGGAACAAAAAATAAAATGAGAAGAAAATATGTATCATAAAGAACCATTAAGATCAAATTATATGGAATTTGAAGCAAAATTTAATATACCTAAAAGAACAAAAACAAGATTTACACCAACACTAATAGATCAATATGAAACTAGACAAATACCTAATTCAAGAATATAGTTAGATTTAGATTGTAGTAAAAATAATGAAAAAATCTTGGAAGAATGGACTAAAGCACAATTATTAGCCTTAATAGGAAGAACTATAGAAACATCAGCAGTACCAATGTTATTAGAATCAACTTTTATAGGGAATGTGCATAATTGGTGGAAAAGTAAAAATGAAGCATTTAGACATGAAGTAAGAATAGTAACTGAAACATATGAAACAAGAAAAGAATATTATGCTTTAATAATAAGAAAATATGAACAAGTCTTAAGAAATGAATTTGTAGAAAGAATTATAGGAGCTGAAGAAAGAACAAAAATAGAAAAAGCAATACAAAATTTACTCCAAATAGAAATATGTAAATTGCAACAAAATATATTAGAAGGATATATATGTGTGATACCTTATTTCCCAACACTACGGTAGAGTACTAAATAGCTAATACTCACTGACTATAAACATCAGAGTGTGGAAAATGCTAGAAATTCCATACAATACCTAAGCTGGATATACATATTCACATATGAACACATTCATGCACAATTCATATTACAACACATATATTCATTCTTCGCTTCATTTCATATACAAACCACAACTTTACAATATTCTCAAAATACATAACGACAACATGACAACCTAAACTAGCTCATCCACTGCTCAGCCTTGACTCATCATCCTTTACCTTTTCCTTGCCCCGCGAGCTTCCTCCCTGTACTGGAGATTTGTTTTTGGAAAAAAAGGGGTGAGATTCATAGGAATCTCAGTAGTAACACATACAACATACAATATAACACATACATAGCATGCTCATCATATACTCATCAATCAAATCATCATAACATCATTTAGTGCAATTAATGCAAATCATACATCATGCTAGCGCTAGACAAGGACTTGGCCCCGAGAGGTACCCGCGCAAAGATAGGCCCCGGGCACCGCTCGTGCAATATGAATATTATCGTATGAGTATCAACCCGCGCAAAGATAGGCCCCGGGTGATTTCTCTACTAAATCTAAATATGTATGACATTTGATGATAACAAACCACCCATATACATGCTATGTCATATGAAGACGGTTACTACCTGGTTGCTACTCTACGCAACTCTCCCACTTGATTTAAGCTCGGGCAATCCTGAGGCCAAACCGGTTGTCAAGTCCTGAAATTGTCAAACATTACCAAAGGGGTTATTACTCATCCATACACCCTTTCAAACTCATATCATTGGTAAATTTAGCCTATTGGTGCCAAATTACCAAAATACCCCTTAGGTCCTGATTATCAGTATTTTCTCAAAATCAGGATTTAGGCCATTCCTACACATTTTCGAGTGTAGAATTCATTTCCGACCTTGAATTGGCCAAAATCAAGCCCAAATGAAGAAAATACCCTTGACAGCCCTCAAATAAGGCTTAGAAAGGGCAATTTTGTCATTTCGCTCTCTGGGCATTTTCTCACTCCGGGGTCAACATAGACCCTACACAATTCGGCTTCCAGAATCAAATGGAAGCATTGAATTGGTTAAATTCCTATTCATTCATCACATCCAACACAGGAAAGGGAAAATAAATTCCCAAAAAAGTTATGTCGGACTCTCGTTTTCTTTGGCCCAATCACCTCCTTTCTACTTATAACCAATATATTAATTGATTCAGCATTCATTGGACTTGATATAGAATCACTTCCACATTATGCTATCTTTGGTTTTCTTGATTATTCTTATATCAAATAATCCATATTCAAGTCCCAAACAACTCTACTAACCACACTTAGACAAGAGGAACATGTTTAGAAAGTTACCTCTTGAGTTTCTTCAACTTTCTCTCTCTACACATTTTCTCTCTCTCCTCTACCAACGGTTGATTCAGCTGCACATCAAAGAAAATAATGGTAGGGAGATGAAGAGAAGAGACCATAGAAGGATTAGGAACCTTTAATCACAAGGTTCAAGCACCTTACCTTGATTCTTAGAGGATCCCTAGCTCTTCTTCATTCTTTCACCAAGTTCTCATTCTCAGCTCTTTCTGAATCAGTTTTCGTGAATGAAATGAGCTGATAAATGAAGAATTGATGATATAAATCAATGGTTTAATTACACAATGCCATGTGTCACTACATGATTAGACCAAATGGAAATTATTCCTTAATTAATTCCATTTCCCTCTCCATACATCATATCTGCCGAGAAACATATGAGAAATGCAAGGGAAATCCAATTCTCAATTTATCCCATTATTCATAGATGTAACTTGTTGACCAAGTCATTGACTTTTTGACCATTTATGACCATAATTCACCAAAATTAGTTTAATAATGATTAAGTAGTCACTTTGCTCCTTTTAATTCCCATTTAGCTCAAATCATTGGGAATTTGAGGAAAAATAATTATTTTCCATTTTTAAGCAAAATTACCGTTTTGCCCTTGCATTTAATGATTTACCGAAATAAATCATTTTCTTCCCATTTCTTCGGCTAAACCCCATTTTAACACTTAAATGAGGCCATTAATCATATCATTAAATTTTGTGAATTTTGGTTACCATATTGGGCCTTTACCGGTCTCTTATACCCTTATTCAGCCAATTTACGCATAACCGGTGATTGGAATATTTTCCATAAATTCACGTAAATTCATTCACATCATTTTCACCATTTTATTCTATTAAATATACATCAAATATACACATTAATGTATTGGTGAAAATGGGGTATTACAATATGTGAATATAAGAAAAATTATTATAATGCAAGATTAGAAACTAATGAACAACAAAGATTCTATTAAGAAATGTTTTATAGAAAATTACCAAGACTAATATCAGAAACAATAATGAAAGAATATTATAATGCATATGGAGAAAGACATGATTTGATACCATTTATAGATACAATGGGAAGAAGAGAAGACTTTTCAAGAGAATATTTTATCAAATAAATGTAAAGAAGCCTGGAGGAATAATAAATATTATAAAACAAATAAATTAGTATTAGATTGTGCAAAACTGGAAACACCTTATAGATGGGGATGTGAAAAGGAAAGAAGAAAATATAAGAAGAAAAATCAATTAGGAAAATATAAGAAAGATAACAAGTATAAAAAATATAGATTTAAAAAATATCCTAAGAATAGATTTTATAATAAATACAAACAAATAAATATTTTAAGAAAGGGAAAAGAGAAATGAACTATAGTAAAAACCCTAAAAAATGTAGATGTTATAATTCTGGAGAAATAGGTCATATATCAATTGAATGTAAACAACCAAAAAATAAGAAAATAATGAAAATATTAGAAGAAGAAGAAAAATATGAATTAGAACCCTTAGAGTTTGAAGAACCAATATATAGTGATATAGAAGATTTAGAAATAGAAATTTATAAATTAAAAGAAATAAGTGAAAGTGAAGAAACATATAATATGAGTGAACTAAGTGAGATTCAAAAATTAGAAGAATATGAGTATATTTGTTATATGATGAATAGTATGGAAGAAGGTCAATCTAGTAAAAATAAAGAATATGAGGAATATTGAAATATAAATAAAGGATCAGTAGAAAAAAAGAATGACATTTAATAAAAAAATAATATAATAAAATAAAAGGAATAAAATTGGATATAAAATCAGAAGAAATACAAAATGAAATTTTTATGGAAAAATAAACAAAAAATTTTAAAGCTAGAAAAAATAAAAAGACACACTGTGTAATATTAGAAAAGAAACATCCTGTAGAATCAACATTAACTGAAGGAGTTTTAAGAGTAACCTTGATAAGCAAACAACTAATTGAACATGAAATGAAGAAGTTGTCATTTAAAGATGAAGTAACATAAATATATATAGCAAGAGTGCAATTATTAGTACAAGCTTACTTCAAAGAAGGAATAGATTCACCTATAGAATTATTAATAATTGATGGAAGAATAATAAGTAACGTACAAGACAGTATATTAGGAATTTTAGCAGGAAATTTAATATATCAAAAATTAAAATTTACACTCAATACAAACTTTGCAATATCAAGAAATGATGAACATATAAACCAATCTATAATGGTATATCATAAATTAGGAGGAATAAAATTACTTCCAGGAGCAAAAACTATAAGTATAACAACCATGATAGGGTTAGTATTTACAAATGAACATAAAATTTATAACAAATCACAAGAAAAAAATAAGTATCACTCGAGTGAAAACTTTATAAGTGAATTTTTAATGATTCATTTAAGTGGAATATCAGTTTTCAGCTACTCTGTTCAGCTCTGTTCTTTGTTCAGCATGGATGAGGTTTAGTAATTCGGTCATATTTCCCAAACCATAACTCCGATTGAGATGAAATGTCATAGCAAACTAGACTTCTAATGTGTCATTTTGACACCAAGATCAAGTTGAAAGGAGCTCATATGAATGAGATATGAAAGTTTAAAGTTGACTTTCAAATTAACATCATTTTCCAAAATGGGTTCGGTATTTTGGACATATCTCCCAAAATACATGTCCAATTGAGCTGAAACTAATGGCATATGAAACTAGACTTAAAGATATTTTTATGGATATATAATATGTGAAATATGGAGTTATATTTAAAGCAGTATGACTTCTGGAAGTTGATTCTTGAAAATACATACTTTATCTACACTCTTTGGATCATAACTTGCAAAATACAATGAGTTTGGAGCTGATTCTTTTTGGATTAGAATATAAATGACAAGAAATTTCTGATGATAAATCATTTTCCAAATTTGGATTTATATCTAAAGACCGCTATATTTAAAGATTTGCAGATGGATTGGAAGTAATGCCTCAGTATAGTGAATGATAATTCTGACGAAGATCACTTGCAGGAATCTCACGAAGTCACTCATTTCTAAAAGTTATAACTCTCCACTCAAGTTAATCAGTTTTTACTTGAGTGATCCTTCATCACTTGCAAGGTTTCTGCAAGTCACTCGTGGATTTTCTGAAAGTTAAGATAAGAGGCCACTCGAGTGAACAAGTAGCCACTCGAGTGATAGATCTCACTTGCAAGATTTCAAAGAGTCACTCGCAGGTTCTTTGAAGGTTATAAAGAACAATCACTCGAGTGAGTAAGCGGCCACTCGAGTGAAGTAACTCACTCACAAGTGTTTCAGAAGTCACTCGCGATGGCTTAGCAAGTTTTAGAAAGAACTCACTCGAGTGAGTATAAGTTCACTCGAGTGATAACCAACCACTTACAACCTTTCAAGAGTCACTTGCAATATTTATGAAAGTAATAACTCTCCACTCGAGTTTATGAGTTGGCACTCAAGTTATGAACATTGCAGGAAGTAATTTTAATCTGATGCACTTGAGTTCTGGAGGAACACTCAAGTTCTAATGTGAAGTAAACTCGAGTCCTGGAAGTTTTGCACTGAGAGTTTCCCCCCCATAGTTTTTGTGTTATGAAAACCTGGTAGAGAACTCAAGTTCTCAATGGGCACTTGAGTTCAGGATATTAACTAAGCGGTGTTTTTGCAAGTGACTCGCGATGGCTTTGCAAGTTATTAACAAAGTTCACTCGAGTGATGACAAGCAACTCGCGAGGATTTAGTAAGTGACTCTTTGATAAACCAAGAGTGACACTTTACCAAAACTCAGGGTACTCGAGTTGGATTGCATAGCACTCGAGTGATTCTGAATCATACTTGGGGTTTATCATCTTTTGGACATTATAAATATTTATTGGCCGAGTTATTCTGAACATTATAAATGTTCATTAATACATTGAATGTTAATGTATTAACCATTATATTGGAATAATTTACTAGGATGCTATTTTAAAACTCTAGTCATTTGGACTATTGAGTATATGCTTTATCATCCACAAATCTTTATACTCATCTTGTTGCTCAAATGCATTAACATTTGTCTTTATTCATTTTCGAGTAACTAGAGTCTTGTATTCAAATTATTTCCTTGAATGTTCATATGTTTTAAGACACGATTCTAAGAGTCAAGATTATATCTCTTGATCAATAACAAAGTCATTGTGCTTATATAAGTCTATCAAGCTAAGTCTTTTCTGGCTAATTCTTTATCCTTATGACCTTTGCGCTTGGGAAAATTCTTCAATGGTTAGCATAAGCAATAATTTTAAACATGCTTCAAAAATGAGTTTTTCATACCTTCAAAATCTCAATTTATAATAAATTATCATGATTTGAAAATATAAGATTTGAAATAATTTACATATTTCCTTATCATTCCTGACAACCTTGATTTCATTGATGAGGTTCATATCAATGGGATATTACTTACAAATTATTATTGTGAAAATTACATTCTTAGTTTCATATATTTATTGTCCTATATATGAATTAATTGGATAATCATGTAATTTTGCTTCCTGTTAATACTCTATTGCTCAAATATAATATGTTTCAATTATGTAAAAGTGAGCATACAAGTTATTATGACTAATATTAAGTGGACCCAAGAGCAATCGAGTACCAAAGGGGATGTATTTTTGGTTTGCAGGATCCCTTGTTATCGAGTTGAAAGATAGAGTTAAACAGAGGAGAGATAACTTGCAGATGAATTCAAGTAAATGTGAAAGTGGAGTTCTATCACTCGAGTAACTCTCAGTTAACTCTCAAGTGCTGGGAGAAAGAAATGGTACTCTTCAGTGTTAAAAACTCACAACACTCAAGTGAAAAATACTAACTCGAGTGGAGCACTCAAGTGAGACAATAAGCACTCAATTGCAGAGGGAAATAAAGAAGGCAGCTAAAATTAGCATTCAAGTGGAGAAAGGCTAACCCGAGAGAAGCACTTGAGTGAGCCACTGAAGCACCCGAGTGTAGAAGAGAATCAACAGAGATAAGTTAAGCCACCACTCAAGTGAAGACAACATTACTTAAGTGAACCTAAAAAGTTAACTCTCAAAGGGTCTTAAGTGTTCACATTACACACCCAAGTGAGGTATTTCTATCTTTAAATTCAATTTGCACTCGAGTGACATAGGATTCACCCGAGTGAAGTATCATTACTCGAGTGATACCTTAGCCACTTGAGTGGAAACCTATATCAGTAGATTATATATCAGTAAATTTCGTGACTCTTGATCCATTCCCTCTCGTGCCCTTTCATTATCTCTTCAAAACCTCTCAACTTTTCAATTTCTCAACTTACAATTTAGAAACCTTTAGACTGTTGTCTTTCTATTCATTCCCTCGGTCTCTCTAACTCCCTCGTATCATCATCAAATATTCATTATGTTGTTAATATCTTTAATACTCTTAACATCATAGAAAGAATAGGTATCTTCTTCAAGCCAATTTCAAGTTGTATATCTTATCTTGAAAACTTCATTTTATGAAATATACTAATGCTTTCAAAACTAGCTTGCATTGAGTATGAGCTGACAAATTTTAAAGGATGGTACTGATTGAGAAAATGAGTGAAATAAATCATCCTTTGGTCAAGATATCAATTAGAAGACATTTGAAGTCATCTACATGAACCAAGAAGATAGGCTACTTCAAGAAGAATTGGAAAGAAGAAAAGGAGTGAGATGTTATTCTCATTACTTCAAGCAAGACTTGAATCGTATCCAAGTGTTCTAACTCGTACGTAATTCCTTTACAAAGTTTCCAATAACCTTTTCAATTTAAGGAGAGTTCTTAACTATATTCTTCATATTTTTAAGTCATGCATTCATCAAGGGGGAGCTTCACATTCACATCTTAACAGCTCATCTCACATTTTTTTAAAGAAAATATTTTTAGCATACTCATTTACATTTATTGTGAGTTGATTAGTTTTGTTGATCAATTACGTTTATATTTTCATTTCATTATCTTAATTTGAAAATAGAAAGGAATATTTTGATATTTGATTGCACTAATAATTCTCTTTGCAAGAAAAATTTGAATTTGTGATAGGAGAATTTGTTATGCATAAAGATATTCCTTAACGCACTATAAGGAGAAACTATCAAAGTTGAGGAAAGATGCTTTGATGCTCATTCAAGACAAATAAATTGGAGGCAGCCTTCAAAGCAACAACACATACAAATGAAGATGAAGACCTATTGGATTCAGCTAAGATATGCTCTACGAAAGAGTTTTATGAAGAAGAGGCAGACAATGGAAGCTGGGACTTCAAGGATAGATGAGGAACATTCCTTGGTCCATCTGAGAAAGGAGCTTTAAAATTTAAGATGAGGCAGTTTTGTGACATGGTAATTAGAACTCCAAGATTCTGTTTAAGCAGCAAACAACTCAAAACAGGATAATGTTTAAGATATCTTGAGTGACAACAAGTCAACTGGATTTCACACAACAAAAAGTAAGCAAATGGACTTCACAGATCATTCACCAATTTGCCAAATCTACATGAGCATTTCTAAACCCTATCTATTTATATTTTGAGAATAGTTTGCATATCTTTGATTTCAATTTGATTTGATTATGAAAGTTTTCTTCAAAATCTCTTCGAATTGTTTCAAACTTGTTTTTATGAAACCTTCTTTACATTAAAAATAAACATACTTTCAAATAAAGGGAAAGAAAAGAATTTATAATTTTTTTTTCATAATTGCTTCTCCATAAGCATTTCTTCTTTATATATACAACTTTTTGCTGATGTCGAATAGGGGGAGAGAAAGGCAAGAAAGACAAGAAAAATATGTTGCACTCAATTTGCTTTATAACTCATACATATTTTTTAGAAGATATTTGCCATCATAAAAAAGGGGGAGAATGTTAGATGTGATTAGTTTTAATGATGTCAAATATATATATTATATATTGAAAGCAAAAAGTTTACATAATATATTTATCTCCTACCTTGACTACTGCTATATTTAATGTCGATTAGAAGATATCAAGTTGAATTATAAAGAATGATCAAGAAGAGAATTAAGAAAAAAGTTATTGAGTTGGATTGATCAAAAGGAGGAAAAAGAAAAAGACTGAAGATAGTCAAGAAAGTAAAGAAGCTATCTAGTTGGGTTATAAAGAATGATAATCAAGAAGAAAATCAAGAAGAAAAAGATTGAAGAAAGAAGAACTTGTAAAATATAATTGGAATATCAAGTTTCAAGTTCTTAGATTTGATATTGGCAGTCTGGATAATCAAATGGAAGTTGGAATGGATCAATTAGAAGTTAAAATACTCAATCTGGATGTTTTTTGATGTTCACTCAAGTGAAATTTCAATATCACTCGAGTGACACTTCTTCACTTGAGTGATATCTCATTTTCACTAGAGTGATAGCTTTAGAAGTGAATTTTTAATAATTTACTCGAGTGGAATATTAGTTTTCAGCTACTCTGTTTAGCTTTGTTCTTCGTTTATAATGGATGAGGTTTAATAATTTGGCCATATCTCCCAAACCACAACTTTGATTGAGATCAAACAGTGGCATATGAAACTAGACTTTCAATGTGTCATTTTGGCACCAAGATCAAGCTAAAAGGATCTCATATGAAGGAGATATAAATTTTTAAAGTTGACCTTCAAATCATAGTTATTTTCCAGAATGGGTCGATATTTTGGACATATCTCCCAAACTACATGTCCAATTGAGTGAAACTAAAGGCACATGAAACTAGACTTAAACATATTTCTATAGATATATAATATGTCAAATTTGGAGTTATATTTAAAGTGGTATGACTTCTAGAAGTTGATGCTCAAAAATACATACTCTATCAACACTCTTGAAATCATAACTTGCAAAATACAATGAGTTTGGAGCTGCTTCTTTTTAGATTGGAATATAAATGACAAGATCTTTTTGATGATAAATCATTTGAAAAATTTGGAGTTATATATAAAGACCTCTATATTTATAAATTTGCAGATAGATTGGAAGTAATGCCTCAGTGTAGTTAATGATAATTTTGACGAAGATCACTTGTAGGAATCCCACAAAGTCACTCATTTCTAAAAGTTATAGCTCTCCAATCAATTTAATTAGTTGTCACTTGAGTAATCCTTCATCAATTGCAAGGTTTCTGCAAGTCACTCGCGGATTTTCTGGAAGTTAAGATAAGAGGCCACTCGAGTAGATAGGTAGTCACTCGAGTGATAGAGCTCACTTGTAAGATTTCAAAGAGTCACTCGTAGGTCCTCTGAAGATTATGAAGAACAGTCACTTGAGTGAGTTAGCGACCACTCAAGTGAAGTAACTCACTCACAGGTGTTTCATAAGTCATTCGTGATAGCTCAGCAAGTTTCAGAAAGAACTTACTCGAGTGAGTATGAGTTCACTCGAGTGATAACCAGCCACTTACAACCTTTTAAGAGTTACTTGTAATATTTATGAAAGTAATAACTCTCCACTCAAGTTTATGAGTTGGCACTCAAGTTATGAATATTGCAGGAAGTAACTTTACTATGATGCACTGGAGTTCTGGAGGCACACTCGAGTTCTAATGTGAAGTAAACTCGAGTCCTGGAAGTTTTGTACTGAGAGTTTTTTCTTGAGAGTTTTTTTTGTTATGTAAACCTGGCGAAGAACTCGAGTTCTCAATAGGCACTTGAGTTTTGGACATTAACTCACGGTGTTTTTACATGTGACTCGCGATGGCTTTGCAAGTTATTAACAAAGCTCACTCGAGTGAGTAAGTTGTCACTCGAGTGATGACAAGCAACTCACGGGGATTTAGCGAGTGACTCTTTGATAAACCAAGAGTGAAACTCTACTAGAACTCAAGGCACTTGAGTTGGACTGTATAGCACTCAAGTGATTCTGAATGACACTCAAGTACAGGTTCAACATCTTTTGTAAATCACTGTCTCGAATTTCTCCATAATCTTGCAAACTCATATAAACCTTGATTATGCTAGTTCTAATTATTCCTAATCATTACTAATCAAGTTTACATGAAGATTATATGTGATTGAATATGGATTAGGGCTCAACGGCCAAAAAGCAATTTGTGTAAGAATTTCCAACAGTCATATTTCTATAGTGACAAAATCACAACGGGAAGACCAACGTGCCTAACGGATCCTTCAACATCTCCAACGGTCATCTAAGCTACATCAACTATAAATTGGAAAGCATTTAAAGTCGAAGATACGAGCTTGCACCCACGCTGTCAAAATGCCAATACTCTGATGTTCATCTCATTTGCTCTATGTTTTCTCAGTGATCTTATAATTTATCATAGAGAGTAAGAGTGTTTGTAATGTAATTTAATATTCATCTTATTCACTTATGAGAGAGAAGATTAATTGTAATCCTTCATCATAAAGATTGCATCCTTAAGGTGAGTAAGGGGGAGTATCTCGGTGAGAGATTTATAAATGGCTTCACAAGTGCTCGGTCAAACTTGTGAGATTGTAGAAGCTTCTCTTGTGCCCAGTTTAAACAAGAAGATAGTGGATTGAAAATCTCAAGTGGATCTTGGAGACTGGACGTAGGTCATCAAGGATTGGACTGAACCAAGATAAATCACAGTTTGCATCTTTTCTTCCTTAAACTATTATATTTCCAGCATATATGATTTAACTGACTATAGTTTTATAACTCATTTCTTTAATACTTATTTATTCTATAAGATTTGAAAAGAATTTCAAAGTTCTTAAGTTTTTTATCTTACACCCAATTCACCCCATCTTTGGTGTCAGCTGGTCTAACAAGGATACAATATGTTTTTCACTCAAGATCCCCCAATTTTGAATAACTCTCACAAAGATAGAATGATTACAATAAAAACATACTTCTCTTTATATGAAGTAGATGATGATTAACATTGAAGTACAATGTAGGAGTCTGATTACAAAGCTTTAGCTAAGATTCAGAGTTTTGACATTTCAACATTGTGTGCACACACCCTTTCTTTCTATTTTAAATAATCTTCTATTTATATTTGATGAAGAGTATTTTGCTATTGAGATTTTTCTTCTTCCCGTTGAGAATATGACCATTAAAAGTCCGTTGGAAGTAGCCGTTAAAGTTTCTGACAAGAAGTTTCTTTTTAGTCGTTGAGCTCTAATCCAAGTTTAATCACCTATAATCCTCATGTAAGCTTGATTAGTGATGATTAGGAATGGTTAAAAGCAATATAATCAAGGTTTATAAGAGTTTGGAATAATATTGACAAATTCTAGACAGTGATTAAAAACTATGAACAATATCACTCAAGTGATCTTACTAGTGATGTCTCATCACTTGAGTGATGCGTCATGACTTAATGAAATATTTATGTCATGGTCAGGTAACTAGAAAGTGATGACTCAGCTTTACAAATATCACTCGAGTGACCTTATTGCACTCGGGTGATTCCTTAAATCTTCAATAAAAGAATTTATTCATCACTATCTGGTTATTGGATGGTGATTCAAAATTTTCAGCCATCACTCAAGTAACATTTCTCTTGCTCAAGTGATATGTCAGAATTTCACAGAATCACTCAATCACTTTTTGATACCTTGCTAGTGATCATGTAAATAATAGGACATCACTGGAGTGATCAAATATCACTTGAGTGATCCTTTAAGGTTTTAAAGAGATCACTGGCCGGTAGCTTTCTTGTGATAAGGCACATCACTAGAGTGATCCTTCATCACTCGAGTGATGAAGAATAATTTTCGTTGAATACTTTCAGGTTGATAATTTGGCATAAAGGTTAATTTCTAGTGGGTATAACTCTTTGACTATAACTCCAAATTTTGCAAGTGACCTATTCACAGAATGGTCCTTAAGTCTTCTTTTCAATACAATAAGAACTAATTCCAAATTCATTATCTTCCAAACTTTATGATCAAATGAGTAGCTACTAGTCTAGAACACAACTTTGATTTTAGGCACCAAAATTTTGAAGTTTATATTTCTTTCATATAATAATTTTTAAGCATAAAATAGATGTCTATAAATTTCATATTGAGTCTATTTTCATATGAAACAAGTTTCACCTTAATCAGATTTGTGGTTTGAGAGATATGATCAAATTACTGAACCTCTATCATGTTAAATGAAAAAAGAGCTAAACAAAGAATGCTGAAATATGATCATTACTCGAGTGGAGCTTCCTTAATTGGAGTGAAACATGTATAAATCACTTATAGATGTGCAACTCGAGTGATAATAAAGTATAACTTAGGTGAAGTTGATATGACTTCTATATAAGGCACTTTAACTTCCAATTGACCATAATAACCTCTAATACCAAAACTAAGAGCTTGAAACTTGATATTCCTATTATATTTTACAAGTTCTTCTTTCTTTAATGTCTTTTCTTCTTCATGATTACTTTCCACAATCCTTTTAATAACTCCTTGCTTTTCTTGATTAATGTCTTGTTCTTCTTCTTCCTTTTAATCATTCTTCATAATTCAACTTGATAGCTTCTTTCTTCTCTTGACTTTCTCTCCTCCTATGTAATAACTTCTTTCTTCAATATATTCTTATTCTTCTCTTGATCATTCTCCATATTCTAATTTGATATCTACTTTCTTTTCTTGGCTAATCTCCAATATAGTTCACATTAAATATAGTAGTTAGTCAAAGTATAAGATAAATACATGATGTAAACTTTTTGCTCTTAATATTTAGCACATATATTTGACATCATAAAAAATATTCATATCTAACAAATACGTTATAGAGCATTTGATAATTAGACAATTCTATGGAAAGTACACATTTTGGGGAGTCCATGGTGAAACAAGTGGCATGACTTTTGAATCAACTCCACGAACTTCACAAGTTGGTGTACATGTAGAAAGTGTTGATCCTATAAATGATGTGGTTTATGATGCTTTTGGGATACAGAAAGAGAATGTTGCAGATGAAGTACAAGGCCCAGGGCTCAGTTCATGAGCAATAACACATATTGATGCTGTTTTGATTTAAGGAATAAAGCAGATTAAACTTTGTATTTAGGTAGTTCAAAATACTCAAAATTATCATTCCTAGTTAAATTATATCATATCAAATACTTTTGTGGCATCACTGATAAAGAGATGTCCATGTTGCTGAAATTATTGGAAGATGCGTTTCCCCAATAGAGATTCCTTTATCATTCGCAAAGATTATTACGAAGTTCAGTTTAAACTATACAAAAAATGATGTGTGCCTGAATGATTGCATGTTCTATTGGGGACAAGATGTAGACAAGGAGATTTGTGCATGTATAATATATTAAGGTACAAGGTCGTCTAGACTGGCAAAAAGCATAAAAAGAAGCCTATGAAGACTTTGAGATACTTTTCTCTGAAGCCAAGGCTACAAAGATTATATATGCAAAGATTTTGTGGCAGATTCAAGAAATGTACGTTTTGCTTTAGCATCTGACGAGTTTAATCCATTTGGGAACCTCAGCACCTGTTTTATTAGTTTTATACAACTCACCACCCTAGATGTTTGTCAAAAAGAGCTCATTAATTTTATCCATGATCATTCCCAGCAAAAAAGCACTAAGTAATGATATAGATATTTACCTCCAACCTTTATTATAGGAGTTGAAGGAGTTATGGGTTGATGTCCTACAAACATATGATGCATATAGGAAGACACTTTTCATTATGTGTGTAACCTTGATATGGATGATAAGTGACTTTCTTGGTCTTGGAACATTATCTGACTAGAACATCCATACTGGAAAGGCTTGTCCCTTATGCAACTTTGACTCTATCTTAGTCCTGCTTCTGCACAGTTACAAGTGGTGCCTTATGGGGCATTAACGATTCCTTGATGGGAATGCAAATTTAGATTATAGCGTAATTGATTCAATGGAAAGTAAGAAAAAAGAGGACCTCCTGCTAATTTATTTGGTACAGATATTTTATATCAGCTTCAACATGTTTCTAGCTAGTTTGGAAAAAAAGATGATGTCAAACGAGCTGGAAGAAGGTCTCGCAGGACATCTGATGGTGAGCTAGTCTAGTGGCAAAAAAGGAATATCCTTTTTTATGTTCATTATTAGAAATCTAATTTGTTACGTCATAGCCTTAACGTCATGCATATCAGAAAAAATGTGTACAATAATGTGCTTTACACATTGCTCAATGAATCTAGAAAAACAAAAGATCATCTACAAGCTAGGAAAGATTTGAAAGCCATAAGAATTCATCAATATGCATGGCTAGATGAGAATGACAAGTTCTCGCTAGCAAAATTCACTCTGACCAAAGAAAATAAGGATATTTTCCTCACTACTTTAAAGAAGATTAAAATTCTAGATGGTAACTCAAGCAACATTTCCAGATGTACCGATTTACAGGCTCAAAGGTTGTTAGGTTGAAGAGTCATGACTTACATGTTCTGCTCCAACAATTACTGCTATCGGTAGTTAAAGATACATTGCCGCCTGATGTTTATGGTTTTGGTCAAGCTATCTTGATTCTTTAGGACGTTATACACAAATATCTTGGAACTTGACGAGTTGGATCAGTTGTAGAATAAAATAATTCTTATGCTTTGTCATCTGAAGATGATATTCCTTCCATCCTTTTTCACTATCATGTTTCATCTAACTGTACACCTTGTGATGGAAGTAAAGTTGGGTGGCCCAATCCAATATCGATGGACATATCCTATTAAGAGGTACGTAATTGAATTGATACATTTATTTCAATACGATTTTAAATGTGTGTGTATAAATACATTTTTCATATAATTAACTCAGATTCCTAGGAAAATTGAAAATGTACATAAGGAATATGACATTCCTAGAGGGTTCAGTAGTAAAAGGTTATTCAGGGGATGAGGTCTTAACTTTTTATTCAAGGTATTATGATGATATCGAGGGAACTTTCAACCTCCCTCCTCGTGTTGATGATCATCCTAACGCGGTTACTTCAAGTTCCAACACTTTATTTCCACCTATTGGGAAACCAGTTGGATAATATCAATACTACAAACTTACTCCTGTAGAGAAGATGCAGGCACACAAACATGTCTAAAAAATTGCAGTCAAGTTGAGCCATTCATTTCAGTAAGCAAAACATTTACGTCCTTTTTCATCATATTTATTTATCCTTTA
This sequence comes from Albizia julibrissin, assembly GCA_037074505.1. NCBI lineage: Eukaryota > Viridiplantae > Streptophyta > Magnoliopsida > Fabales > Fabaceae > Albizia > Albizia julibrissin. Next base: position 30,207,831 of record CM073485.1, read on the forward strand.
GTTTTCATCAAATATTAATTAATTATACTTACAAGAAGTTTCAAAGTTATATTAAGCATCAACTACGAAGCTTTACCTAAACATCTGCTGAGGTTGATAGAATTGACTAATCTCACAATTGGTCCTATTGACCATGCCAAAAGGTTTGTTACATAAAATATCAATGGGGAAAAATTTTGTACGGTCACATGTGACCAGGGATTGCTCACCCAAAACTATGGAGTTTTTGGTACATTTGGTACTAGGAGTTATACGAGTAGCAATGATAACAACATGAGGTTCGGGGGCGTCTCTTATTATGGGAAGCTAGTTGACATGATTGAATTAAATTACCAAGGTTATTTCACCGTTCACTCTATTCAAATGTTTATGGGCAAAGATGATAACATTCCGAGGCTTGGCTACATATGATTTGGACATCAGATATGTAAATTTCTCTCAGCTTATTCATATTGGTCAGTCTAAAGATCACAAGCCATATATTCTCGTCTTAGAGGCCACCAGGTTTATTATGTCAATGACGAGAAACATAAATATTGGAACATGGTGGTTTATCTTAAGCCTCGAGACCTTTATGACATGAGTGATGGTGATAACATCTCCTATGACATATGCCATTCTACCTGAATAATTTTGAAGAATTCTTCTCCAAAGTAGATGACATTACTCCTTGTTCGGTTAGTTTTTTTTAACAATTAAGTATACTTTATGTGTGTATGTGTTGTTTCCCCTTAATTGTGACTTAATTTTAATTTCTTTTTAGGCAAGGTGATGATAACGAGTGAAATTCTTCACCCTTGACATCACAAATATAATATTAAACAATCTGTAATAAATTATGTTTTCAAAAAATTTATTTTTTTAAAAAATTACACATATGTTTGTAGCAGTTACAATCGCTTAAAAAGCAACCACTACAAACACTGTCACATTAACCCTAACTTCAACAATATGTAACAAATTATATTTTGAAAAAATTTCCTATCTTTTTTTAAAAAAATTACGCACATGTTTGTTGTAATACCTACTTTCTTTTATGGTAAACTTATGAGTTATTAAGAAATTCATATGGAAATGTGAACGATAAGTCAATACAGATACTAGTGGCTTATTAGTACCTCCAGATACTATTGTTCTATGATAATTCTGATACCACGTTTGAGTACTGATACTCTTATCTTGCATATTGATTTTACCTTTACATGTATTGTTATTACCAAATTCCTTAGAATTTTGATAAACTAACTAAGTACTCTAATACCGCTTCATACTGTCATTTCACAGGTTAGTTAAAAACTTTCACTGAGCGTGGCATATTATCCATATAAATTACATATCCAAAATATGTACAGACAATCAGTAGAGTATCTCCATCATTAGCTCCTTCCTCAATCATTAATGCTTGCCTCTTTGCTCTTTATGCCACTGGTCTTTGCTATGTAATGAATTTCGAAAAGGGTGAGATTCAGGAGAATCTCAGTAGTAACAGATATTCAATCATATAAGATGCAATCCTACAAGGTATGCCATATAAACTATCACAATACAATGAGCATATCAAGAGCATTTAACATCTCATTATGCAACTCAGCATATAAACAACTCATACCACACCGCTTGATAACAAATACGGGGTGTTCACTCGCTACATGCTCTGATGGCACATGTATTCGCCCAGTAAACCCAGCAAACTCACGTGCTCAAACACAATCACATGGATGGTAAAAACATACATGTAAGGTATTACATAGTATATGGTAGAAGGAGTTACTACCTGAACACTTTTCTGATCACTTGTCCTTAGTTATTAGTCTCTTAGCTGGCCCGGGCAAATATCGAATCCTATAAGTTATAATTCATGACAAATGTGTCATTATTTGGTTAAGCATCTTCTAAGTCTAGTACATTATGTCGATAGACAATAAATGGGGTATACTCTAACTTCTAGTCTATATCATTATCCTTTGGAGTTAAACTTAGTTCAATTGACCTTAAACACCTTAAATCTGTAGATCATTCCAACTTGGCAGATTTAACACCTAACTTTGGAAATTGATAACTTAATCTAGAAAATTCTAAATAAGGTGATTGCAGATCCTATGAAAATCTCTTTAAGTTGTCCTTATATGAAAAAATATCATCCTCTACGAATTAGTGGCCAAAAATTTCAAAAATCCTCAAACAACAACACTGCCTTAGGATTTAGTTCAGATTTAATGCCTAAATTTTGGCATCTCATAACTTACAATTTACAAATCTAAATGACACATATTATATATCAATTTAAAGCTTAAGATGTATAATTTAAAACTAAAAAATATTATTATTATTGGACAAGGTTTAGCTATTTAAAAACACCTCACAAGCAGTCTACCTTCCAAAAAAAATCTGACACCAACTAACTTTCAATCCCAAAGTTAGGGTTTTCTAACCAATCATAAAAAAAAATCACATCCACATGCTATTCCTACACAATTTTAGCTACTGAATCTATTTCTAACCTCAAATTCATCAAAATCTAGTTCTAACCCCAAGAACTAGGGCTGGTCAAATCTGACCCCTATGTAACACAAGTTATGTTTTTCCAATTTCAACCTCAAAACATGTGATTAATCATCATTAAACCTTATCTATCATCATGCTTATCATCAAACACCCATTAAAGCTCAAAATACCTCTCTTGGCTAAAACCCTAGAGGGTTTACAACTTCAAAAATACTCATCAAAGCATTAAGACACTATACTCAAATTGAAGCTTACGATTACATCTACTCGATTCTCCGATCAGTTTGGGATTCCAACAGTACTTCCTCCAAGTAGGTACCAAAATCATCTGATTAGAAATCTGAAACTATAGAAATGTAGCCCTTGAAAAATAGAAGAAGATTCATGAAGGCACAGGGAGCTAGAAACGTTGATTCGGAGGTGAAATCGTCTTCGGAGCTCAAGAACTCTAAGTTTTTCTCCACCTTTTCTCCTCTTTTATTTTCTCATGATTTTCTCCATTTTTCTTCCCTTTTTCCATCGCTGCATGAAATTAGTAAGGCTTGGAGAGAGGTTGGATTGGTCTTATGACATGTGTCATATGTGCTAAAATATCCTAGGGTGGTAGACGCTCTTTCTTAAAAATTCTACTGGCTAACTCACCGGAGAATTCATCCGGCTTGCCTAAGAGGTGTCAGGGAAAAGTACATGTGTCACTTGTGCCTTTAAGAGTTTCCGACACATGATTGGCTAGCCATAAATTAGGATTCACAATGTCGCAATGTGATTGGCTAGCTGCAAAGTGACTTTTAAAAAGTTACTTTAATAAAGTTACTTTTGCAGTGTACGCTCTAAATGCGTCACGTGTCTCAGGGGACTGCCAAGTATGAGCCTGAGTGTCTGTGTTGATTTTACTCCTAATGCAAATAAAAAGTTGATTTTACTTCTTAAACTGCGTTTTTATTTTTAAGACGTTTTTAATAAACTGTATTAGCGATCAAGTTTTTGACGTTATTTTGGAAAGCTTTGGGAATATTACAACAAAAGGAAAAATGAATCTTCATACATATTTGAATTCACATGGTAGCTTTCAAAACACCAGACGCTGATACACCGATGTAGAAACTCATTATAAATACAATATAATCTTTCAAAAAAAAGATTATTTATCATCCATATAATTTAATTACTCAAGGTGGCTACTGAGTAAGACCACTTCTCATTTCTTAATTATTAAAAATTTTTATTATCTAATTATTATTTTCCCCCCTTTCATAGTTCTGGATCGGTAATAAAAACGACCCATTCTAAAAGATTCTTAATATGTTATGACCAATCAAAAATAGTCAAATGAGACCTTCAAGTCAAAGATTGTCTCCAACTTTAATTCTTTTTAGGAAAAAATTGTTGAGAAATGCAATTGTAAAATTTATTATCTAAAATACAAAAAGCATTTAAGAATTCAATTCTTTAATCAGGTTTAGGTGTAATTCTACAATTCTTATATAGCTGGGGGGAGCATATCTTTGACTATTCATAAATGTCTTTCATTTTGGACATAATAACTAAAGATAAAATGTAGATGATTGATTTTGGGTCACATGGGAAGACATTTGCTCACTAGGAAGATGGATTGCATATAACAAAATTTAAGTTGCACATAGTGAAGATAAATTGCATGTAGGAAAGATATTTGCACATAAGGAAGATTATTTGCATTAAAGAAAGATTGTTTGCACAAAGCATAATTTGCACATTCTAACTTACTTTTGGGACACAAGGGAATACATTTACACACGGGGAATATAGATTGTATATAAGGGAAGTTAAGTTGCACATAAGGAAAATGTATCGCATAAGGGAAGGTATATGGCATATGTAATAATTTGTATATTCTCGCTTAATTTTGTATAACAAGGGAAGACATTTGCACATAGAAAAGATATATTGCACAAGATTTTTATTGAAAGGTCAATTTAGTCATTTAATCTATATATCTTTTCACCCTAAAGTACCAAGATCTTTTAAGAAACTTAAAATATCATTGGGCAATAAACTGCTTAAATAGATCATTTTAAGCAATTTTTCCAATCTCTAAAAGGTAAAAATATTAAAAAATACACGTCATAGCATAAATGTATTACTAAAGGATCTCATGGGACCTATTGGTTTGAGAGAATTTCTGTTAGACGAGCAAAGTTACAAAGTTTTAATGGCCAATGGGTAATAAAATTCCATTGAAGTACTTCTCTCTCTTCAAGACTATTGTTCCAGTAGTATTAGGGCCTATTTCGGTTGACGTTCAAAAAACACATTTACGCAAGTTGAAACAAAACTCCTCTCACATACTTACCTTGTACACTGTAAATCATGTTGGAAAAGCAGTTTTTACCGCTAATCCAAGCATGCACTTAATTTAAGGACCATAATTAGGTCAAGTATGCCCATTTGTCTAATCATATCTCGCCATGTGTGTTAATTTTCCCTATCACCACTTAATCCTAAAATCTCGATAAACCATTTTTAAGCACTGTTGACTTTTTTTTTCCAAAAAAGAGAGAGACAACTTTAGGACATCTTTGAGGTTGCAGTGAGCTAAGAGAGAGTTCCTGATAGATCTACCCAATCTTCATTTGATCATTTAATTCAGTGCAGTTCCCTCCTTCCACCCTAAATTATAGCATACGGTATGATTTTACTTTGAAAAGTTTAAAAGAGAAATGAGAAAAGAAAGAAGAATCCAACGATTTGAAAGGGTTTCACAATACAGGTTTAAAAAAGAATGACTTTCATAATCAAACATGGAAGAAACTACTGATAAATTAAGGTAAATATGCTCTACCGATCTCACTACTATGGATTCTCTTAGCCGATCACACAGTTGTGGATTCCTTTGACCGATCACATCCAACTCCCTCAAGTTTTGTGTCTTTTTTTTTGTTGAAAAAAAAGTTAACGGTAGTTGAATGGAATTCAGGGTTAAATGCTGATGGGGCACATTAACTTATATAGAAAAATATGATTGGACACATGGACATAGTTGACCTAAATATTCTCCTATAATTATTTATATAACTATAGTAAATCACTCAAAATTTCCAAGTAAATAAGAAAAACAATGTTATCCATTTATCTTGAAGTTTTATGGGCTATGTTCACGTCAATCTCTATACTTTCAAAATATTCAAATTTATGTAGATCATACTTTATTTATAATTAATCTTCTATTTTACTAATAAAAATGACATGTTAGCTAATAAAAAAAATATTTCTACTAGTCATAGATGCTAATATCTAGCTTTTGAAAGATTTTGGTAATATGAAATAACAAAATGAGATATGTATAATCTATCAACATTTTATATTCTTGATTTGAGAAAATTGTCTTGTGGGATTTTAGATTTGAAGAGAAATTGTAAAGTGTTGAAAAAGAGGTTTTATCTTAAATATTTGTTTGTAAGAGCATTACCATGAATGCTCATGAGATGATCATTATGCATTATTGACACTCTGATATTGATGAATTTGAATTGTGATTAGTGAATAGAGATTGGAGACAATACTATCACATGATAAGACCTCCCATGGTGCACATTGGGTTGGTTATTCATTCCTATTGAGATATGTCTACATGGCTCATTCGTCCCTATTGGGATATACCTATATAGCTCATTCGTCATCAAGACAAGGACATGCTTTTGTATCTCTTTTCATTCCTAAGAAAAAGGAATAAGCCCTTGTGGCTTGTATAAGAAAAAAAATACTATCACATAATAAAACCTCCCATTGATTAAGATGACCATGAAAGACTATTCATTTCTTTAGGTTGATCAATGTGAGGCATCATTTCAAGAGTTGAAGATTAGATTGACCACCGCTCTAGTGCCCATATTACCCGACCTTACCCGTTTGTATGTCTTGCACACGAATGCATCCTTAAAAGGTTTATGGTGTATTTTGATGCAAGAAGGCAAGTTGATAGCTTATGCTTCAAGGTAGTTGACGCCTCATGAGCAAAATTGCCCTACCTATGATCTAGAATTGGCAGTTGTGGTATTTCCCTTGAAGATATAGAGGCATTACTTGTATGGATCTCAGTTTGAAGTATTCAATGACGATAAGAATTTTAAGTACTTGGTGGGCTAAAAAGAGCTAAATAATAGATAGCGGTGATGGATGTAATTCCTAAAAGATTATGACTTTAAGTTGAAATACAATCCAAGTAAGGTAAATTTTTGTGGCAAGCACTTTGAATCAGAATTCAATATATATGTTAATATGTATAACTATGAGCTTATTTGAATGACATCATATGCATTACTATTTTCTATCCCACTTGACACCTCACTAGCACATGTTGGTATGTATGATGAGTAGGAATTTTGGTTACTAAGGCTTTTATGTCACTGGTTTCTCTTAACATTTTTCAAGTGATAATTCTCCTGCGAGATTGTTGGGGAGAGCTTCAGAGGCTTAGATAGCTCCTTATCTTGGTATAGCCTCCGCTATTTATTTGTGTTTACATTGATGTATATTTCTACTTATAGGGCTCATTTTGTACACTTTGATTTAACTACATACTTTTGATTGAATTGTTACTAGACAATGAGCTAGTAAAAGGACATAAGCCCTTAGAGATTTCTTTAAGTGATGTTGTGGATCCACATATGCATGTTTTGATATTTTCTGATGTTGGAGATGTGCTTTGATAGCATGTAGAAGATAGTTTCATTACTTGGGCTTATAGTTAATGTTATATTCTGGGTCTAGAAGCTTAAGGCCCAAGTGTTGTGATTATTTATGGTAAAGAAGAATTTGGATTGTGAAAAATTAGAAAGGAGTTTCATTATCCATGGTATATCTTGAATGTTTAGTTTGTTTTTTTTTCTATCATGGATAAGTTAACTATGTGGTTTTAATGTTTTTTAACCATGATATGTGTTTTCAAATAAGTTAGTTTAATTCTTTTCTACCATGGTTAGCTTCAATTTGAAAGAAAATCTTTTGGTAATAATATTTATTGTTTGGAAAGTAAATATGATAATTTTTCTACTATATATGGTAGACCTTCGGGTTAACTTTCATTGTTCGCCATAATACTATTGCTTATCCTGAGATTTGATTTAAGAGTATGGATAATTGAGTTTTAAGAAAAGAATTTTACAAAGGTGGAAACATGCCAGACTTTGACCAAATGGGTTGAAACCTGTAATATAGGTCTAGAGCATGAGCCAATATACAAACTTTTTTAGGCTTTTAAAAGGTCTAATCAGACTTAAAACTTTTTTAAAGGCCTACCTTAAACTAATTTTTTTTAAATGCTTACTTAAAATGCAGGCATTTAAATGAGCTTAAATATTAGGACTGAATGCCTTAAGTAGGCTTTGACTCTACTGAAACCTACATAAAAGTAAGTTTCAAGGCCTATGACTACAATATTATTTAAGTAAAAAATAATTGGTATAATTTAATAAATCTAAATATTTAAATAAAAATTAATCAAAAAGGATATTATTTGAAATTTAAATTATAGGCAATTAACTCACTGATAATACTCTACAAAAAGAACACAACAACATTATATAATCATACATCATCTTAAAAAATAGCAACTAAAAGCATTAAGAAAGATCATGCAGTCTTTTAAAACCCCCTTAACATCTTTTGATGTAAGATAAATTCCTTCCAAAAACTTCTACAAGCAGTTTGATGGGATAAGCAAAAGGAGAGAGTGGAGAATGGATGAAGTGGATGTGGGTTGTGTAACACCCCAAATTTTAAGACAAGAGAACTGAGAATAAGACTAATTCAAGAGGACTTCTAGGCCCTGTTTTGGCTATTGACCTAAATAGGCACGAGTAATTCTCACCTATAAAGCAAAGGTAAAATGGTAATTTTTCCAATAAAGCAAGAAATGAGTATTTTTCCCAATGATTGTAATGATATAGGACTAAAAATGAGGGAAACAAATACTAAGAGAATTAATACCCAAGAAAGGAAAAAGAGCCATGAAGTAAAAGGCTACGATTAACCACATGAAGGTGGTACAATGAGATAGTTTGAGAATAATAATTCTCTCTATATATCTCACTAATTTATTAGATGAAGAAGCATGACAAAGGAAATGAATTATCATGCAAGAAAGCTAAAGAAGTGGAGTAATGATTATGACCACATAAGAGCCATATTTTAATGACTTATCATCCTTTCTCATTAATTCCCTGTGTGCAATGAATCAGATAAGAACATAGAATAAACAAAGAAAGAGAACATAATCAGAAAGCGAGAACGAGAAAATGAGAACGAAAGAGAGAGAGGAGAGAGAAATCTTCTGATCGCCAGAACTCTATCAAAACGACATATTCTCTCCAAGTACCCTTCACAAACATTCTTCTACTCATCACAAGCTACAATTCTACGGTTTTAGATTCTTGATTGGAGGCCGTTGGTGCCGTCTCACTAGTCAGAGTATCGACGGAATTCCGAACCGAATTCATAAACGAGTTAAGGTAAGCGTATGCTTCCTTCTTACCATTTCGGTTTGTTGATTGGATGAGTATGATAGAAGTTGGATACTATTTACTCCTCATTCAATTAATGATTTAAGGGTCTCAATGATATCTAATTCTTTCCTAACTAGTTAATCATGTGATTAGAAGTAAAAATGATATGTTTAGGCAAGAGAAAACGAGAAACCGACATAACTCTTCTGAGAACTTAATAATTGCTACTAGTTGTGTGGCATGAAGAACGAGTTGGAATTTCATTGATTAGATAATTCCATTGAGTTCAGGAGAGCAAAATGAGTCAGGTTCATGTTGATGTCGAAGTGAGAAGAGGCCTAGTGTGTGAAATGACTGAATTGCCCTTAAAGCGCTAATTAATAGCTATCAAGGGGTATTTTTGTCATTTAGGGTCTGAATTTGAGTAAACCGAGGTCACCAATGTATTCTACACGCGAAATTGTGTAGGGTTGACCTAAGGCATAATTTGGACTAAAGTGCAATGAATTGGGTATAAATGGGCATAAGCCAAGTCTTATGGGTATTTTGGTAATTATACAACTATGAGTCGAGATAACCAACACTATGAGTCTAGAATGAGTTACGAGCAATCAATAACTCATTTATCCTAAATGTGTAATTTTAGGATATATCGATAGACGAGCCAAATCGGAGCTGGATCAAGGACAAACAAGGAAAGGTCATATTCCAGGTAGTACATCCTTCATACTTATACTATGTGATACTAAATCATGAATGTCATACATTGTAACATGAACTAGTGTCCTAGATACACCATTCTTCCATGTTGTGGTCATGGACCTAGTAGGGGCACCAAGTCGACTAAGGTGCAGACGTAAGTTTGGCCTTGGGCTAGTGTATACACATATACGTTCGATCATCTTACATGCCATGACATTGCATATATATTTTCGCATTCTATTTGTATGTAAGCATGCTACTACTGAGTTTCCTTCGAATCTCACCCTTTCCATAAAAATGTAAGTTTCCAGCAGTAACTGCTCGATAAGCAAGAAGGGGATTTCCGTCAACTGGAGGTTGCAGACTAATGCGCGAGGAGGAGGCCTTGGTTATTTGAAGGCTATGTATGATTTTAAGGTTTGTAGCTATTTTGTATACCCCTATGAGACGGTTGTATATATATCAAGCATTATTGTGTCATTATATCAATATATTTAAGCTATTGCTATATGCCCACTATGCTGTGCAATTGCGACTCGGAGCGATATCGTTAATGGCATGAGGGTCGTCACAGGTTACCACCAAGAATGTTAAACCAAGTTGAGGCATGGGTAATTCTTAAAGGCTTACATGTCAGACCTTAATAAAATAAGTTTAACCTATTTACTCATTTAGAGCTTTAGATAGGTTTCAGTTTGACCTCTTTGTTATATAGGTAAAAATGTAAGCAATTTGATAAGTGCCTGATTCATTTCCATTCCTACTTTTGATATGATAGTTTTTCTTTCAAATCTAATATTTTAAGATAGAGTTATCAATTGACCATAATTATATTTATAAATTAAAAATTTTAATTAATATGTATAATTCAATCAAAGACCCTCAATTTAAAATATTTAATTACTTGATAATTGTTTTTGGTAAGAAAAAGTCTACATGAGTTGTTATAGTAATTCAAAACAAACCCCACTACCCTAGTGGGCAGATATGACAGGCCGTCAACGTTAAAATATTGGGATGATGGGTCCAATAAGTGAAAGGCTTAGAAGTAAAACAGCCCCACAGTAATTAGATCTTTTTTGAGGCGATATCCAGATTTATATTACAAATTTACAATAATTTATGGTTGGCTTGGTTGGACCAATAAAATGAAGCATCCAGGCTCTGTTTAAAAAAAATGAATGTTAATATATCTATGATTACTACTTCTATCATATATTGTGTTTGCTGGAAATGGGCCTAAAATGACCCCAACCTCCCTAAATTCCATGATCTCCCTCTCTCTTTCTCTGGATCCATAAGGTGCCTCCCATCCCCCAGCATGTAGCAAATTGTCCCCTCCTCATGGGGAAAAAGTTTAAGAGGGCTTCTTCTATTTCCCCTATTATACAATGATATCTTCTTATTAAAAATAATCCTATTTAAAATCCAGTCAAGTACTAAATATGGATGCCTTACCATACAAAAATTCAAATGATAATTTCCTACATTGTGAGGGATCAACAACCTCTTCTACTAAGCTTATACCCAATTGGTTAGGAGGGTTTTTTTTAAAAAAATTTATTTGAGGCTTGACCACTCTCACCCCATGTTTGAGAGAAAAGATAATAACCCCACCGATTCACTTTTGTAAATGTGAAAAATATGTTTCTCTCAATTTATTTTTAAACATATAAAAATTTAAATAATTATTTTTAAACATATATATTTTGATTTTTTTTTCAATTTATTATTTAATTTTTTAAATATATTTTTAAACATACAATATTATTTGATTTTAAAATATAAAAATATGAAAAAAAAAATTTAGATGTTTTTACTAGAAAATATTTTGACAATGTTTATTTTTATATGTGATAATTTAGAGGTGGTAATATGGTCCAGCCCACTGGGTTTGGGCTAACCCACCGTGGGTTAGGACCATATGGGTTGGGCCCAAAACTAATATGGTTTTGGGCTAACCCATCGTGGGTTAGGACCATATGGGTTGGGCCCAAAAAGACCGCATTAATATGGGTTGGCAAAACTAATATGGGTTGGCATTTTACCAACCCAACCCATAACCACTGGGTTGGTGGGTTGGCCCGCCCAACCCATATTATTTTTTTTAACACAATATACTAAAATTATTTTTTCTACAAACATAAACCATAAAGAAATTAAAAATTCATTAAAAATTAAATATTAATCACAAGTCCACACATAACAAAAAAAAACATAAATCTAAAAGCTATCAATATTTTAGTATACTAAATTTAAAAAAAACATAAATCCAGAGGAGGATGAGTATACTAAATTATGAATACCACGTCTTAACTCTCAAAGACTCAAACAGGGCAACTGGCAGCAAGTCGCAACTCCAAAAAGCATCAATGGAATGAACAATAATGAATGACCCAAAAGGCTACACAAATTGGATTGTGTCTTGTTTGCCTTTGGTCCTTCACCTAATCTCCCTTGTTCAATAGACACTAGGCAACATTAAAAAATAAAAAAAATATGGGCCAACCCACCAACCCGGTGGTCCAACCCGTCATGAGTTGGGACCATATGGGTTTGGGCCTAAAAGAACCGCTCTCAAATGGTCACAATTGTTTAGAACCCAAATCGCCTATATTTGCGGGTTGGGTGGGCTCGGCCCGTGGTCCCAACCCATATTACCACCTCTATGTGATATCATAAAATATAATAATTTAGAATATATAGATATTATTATTATTGTGACATTTTTTTATTTTTTGTTTAGCAGTGTAAGACCTCACTAGATCCTTCTAGATATCAAGTTCAAATCTTAAAGGAGACACTTGTGTTAGAAGAGGTAGTTGTGAATCTCAAACTTGATAACAGATAATAATATTTAAAAAAACTTATCTCTCCAATTTCTATTCTATCTATTTTCTTTACTCGTAACTTTTACTTCTTTATAAACAGACCATTACTTCCAAGGAATGAGAAACCGGACCGGTCAATGAATCGGTTGAAGCACATGTTTAAGAGTTAATGGTTCAACCGGGATTTAACCGGAGGTTAGACTGGACATATTAAAATATTATAATTTAATTGATAATAAAAAAATAAAAAATATTAACCATCATTCATAAGTCACAATTGAAATATATTACTCAAATATTCCTCAGATTTTACTGTAAATTGAAAATTTCAAAGCAACTTTGAGTTATCTTTTCTCTTGTTTGGATCTTAAGTACAATTTAACCAAAAAGAAAAAAATTACTTAAACACAATTTTCCCATAAAATAATCATTTCTCGAAAAAAGAAAAGATATCCACATTTTTATAATAATTATCTTATAATAATAAATAAATATTGATGTGGCAGCACTTTTGATATAACAAATCCTTTTAAATGATTTTTATAATAATAAAAAATGGCAATAGTCAATAGGTGTGTGGACGTGTGAGAGGAGCTAACGTAAGAAATAAGCCTTCATACTGCACTTTCTTCTGAACCTATCACAATACATTGATATGCGAGTATTGAAATTAAATGGTGTCTTGGAATATGAAATAAACTATTTTTGAATCCGAGTTCTTCTTTTCCACTCACCAACTACATCTCTCTTCACTATTCATAGCTTTTCTCTCTCCCTGCATCTCCTTTCCCAGTCACTCTAGTTGACCCTCTTTCTCTCTTGCTATCTGCAATATTTTTCTTACCAACATGCTATCTGCAAAATTGGTAGGTTTTTATAATTATTATTTTTCTTTTATTCTATTTTTCTTCTCCTATCGTATTCTTCTTTTTTTTTCTAGTCATCCTCTTCTTTATCTCTCTTTAGGCTTGCAATTCTAGGCTGAGATCTAGGTAAAAAAAGAACAACTCGATAACCCGCCCAACCCAACGGTTTCTCGAGTTAACGCCGATTTTCACCGGTTCAGGACGGTTTGGTCCGACTTACTCTTTCACCAATCTAGATGTTGAATCAGACAGACGCATGGCCGGTTCAACGGTTTTCCGGTTGAACCAGCCGGTCCGGTCTGGTTTGGTTTTTCGTTCATTGATTACTTCACATATTAGTTGAAAGCATTAGGTATAAATTTTGGCCAGGAAAATAAAAAAGAATGAAGCGTTAAATTAAGAAGGTATGTACGGTTGTTTTTTACTTTTTGGAGATGAACTTGATATGTATTATGTGTAGAATATGAATCATCTAAATTAAATTTGAAATTTTTGAGCGGCACCTAATAGATAAGAAAGTAACTAGTAAAACTCAAGTATATTTTATTCTCCTAGTATATATAAATTAACCTCATTAGATCTCCTTATTTTTTTTAATTAGACGGGCATCGATTCCGCAACTTCACACTCATAAGATAATTCTATTAAAAGTAATCATGTTTGAAATATTACCTGGCACTAAATGTGCGCACTATTCTCAATGATCATTTAAACATTAGTTGGTCAAGGGACTAAGTAGTTCTACGTGATCCAATCTCCATTGATTCACTTTGACTCTTTTAATTCCCAACTCATATGCAAAAGTTGTTGCTCATATGCAAAAGCTGTTGCTAAAATACAAGGCCTATGTTGTTAAGGGAATTTTTTTTAAAAAAGAAAAAGACAATCAAATACAAGGCCTGTGATATGATTTTAGCCCAAGACCCAAGTCGATTTGAAAGCCCTAATTTTAACCCATAAAGAAAAAAAAACTAAACTATCGCAACATTCAATAATACCATTTCTTTCTCCCATTAGCCCAAAAGAAAGTTGCCATTTATTTTCAGTGGCGATGTCATGTTTTCTGAATTGCTCTCGTCGTCTGATCGGAATGTCCAAGGTCTCCTTTCTGAATTCCACTGTTAAATCAATGAGCCTTTCTTCGCTTCAGAATGCCTTAACAACAATGCTGTCTCAACATTTATTCCCTTCGTTTAGCAAGTAATTTTTGTATTTTAAAGCTTTAAACGCTTCTTCTTTCTTCATCGCCTGAGTTGTACAAGAAGTACAGACTATATTACCGTAGGTATTTGCTAATTCCTAGCTTTAGAGTTAACAAATTTTTTGAAGAAATTCCTCTTGTACTGTAGTATAGTGTTATTAGAATCGATCGAATCATGATACGAATCGTACGAATCGATCCACACCCAACCTCCAGCGATGTGAATCGGAGACGAGTATCGTTTTGGCGCTGAATCGGTGCTGGATCGCGCGATTCTTGTCTGAATCGCCTGAATTGCGATTCCTGTGAGAATCACGCAACTCTAGAGATGACAGGTCGCACTCAGTCTGGGTCGGATCTGAGAGCGACCCGATCCCCCCCCATTTTTCTGTTTTTTCCCCATCTGTTTTTCCTTTCCTCTTCTTTCATCTGACATTTCAGCGACTCAACATTTCTTCAGTTCTTTCTTTTCCACTGTTGCGTGTTGCACTGTTGCCTACTTGCCTATTGTTTTCTAGCATTTTGTTGGTTTTGCATTTTTATCCTGTGTCTTTTTTTTAATACTTCCCTTTTTGATTTTGAGATTAAAGTAAAACATTAAAAGCACCTAAATTGATGAAATCCAATCAAATAGGATTACCTTTTTTTTAAGAAAAAAGATTATATATAGATTATTATATATAAAATATCTAAATCTAGTATTTATCATTTATCATGAATTCATGATATTTGATATATTTCAACCAAAATTTATTTAGACTAAGTGATTTCCATAATTTATGGGATCTAGGTATATATTATTTCTTTAATTTAATTAATCAATTAATCATTTAATCGTATTGTGAAGAAAAAATGTTATATATATTTCCTTTTATCAAATCAAGATATTGTGTCCTATATATTTCTTTGTATCCCATCATAACCCTATTTTATGAAATTTAAAGTGTTATTTGTCTTTAAAATGCTAAATTGTTAATATCTACAAACTTATGATGTTCTCTTATGTGAATATTTTATTTATATCATTTTAAATAATTGATCATGAATCTTACGATTCACGATACGTTTTGATTCACGATTCTAAAAATAGGCTTTTCGATTCACGATTCGTATCCTAATTTGATAACCATGTTTTAGTATGCTTGCGTTTTCCTTTTCCCTTTTTGTTTTTGTTTTTGTTTTTTTTGTTTTGTTTCTAGTTTGTTGTTTATTACTTCAATTGCAAATAGTAATTTCAATTCTCGTGCAATTAGGTGTTATCCGTGTTTGCATACAATCATGAGTCTGAAGTTTCTTTGATTTGTTGAAATGTAGGGTATGCTTTGTGTTGATAAGTCCGATTCATCTTTGAAATAGCTTCGGAGTAGAAGTCGAGGTTATTGAAGTCACTTGTTCATCTACATAGATCATAAGAATTTTGGAGTTCTTTGTTCATTTACGTAGTTTATTGGACACAAATAATGTTATTTCTTGGATTGTTTGATACATTTAAATTTCTTGTAACATGCCCTTTTTTCCTTCCAAATAATAAGATAGTTGTTACTTAGTATAGATGGGTGTTTTGAGCATTCTCAGCAATTTCATGTTCATTCCTAATAGTTGTTAGCTATGTTTAGTGCATACATTTACATGGCCAATTTATGTGGTTCTTCTATTAAGAATTGCTGAGAGTTGGACAATGTCCTGTGCTATAACAATTCATATTTTATCTCTGACACAACTTCAATGTACAAGTTAGGATGTTTGCAATCACTTATGCCTCGACACAGTGTTGTGGCCACTACAAGAATGATATCTTATGTTAGTGTAGATTCAAGGAATTGTGGGACCTTTTCAGTTGGTGCCCTCTACTGCAACACTCATGGACCCTAAAGTCTTTGTTTTGAGTTGTGAGTGATTATTTCTTCTTTCCCCCTTTATTTCTATTAGGGGGAAGTATAAAGCAGAACAGAAATGAAATGAAAAATTCAATCTCTTTGTTTATGGATTTTAAAGATCTCTAAAGCACTACTACATTGTTCTGAGCTTTACAATCAATTGAAGGAAAAATGAGTGAAGACCTATGTTGCTTATTGAGCATAAAGTGGGAAATGCTTCTGTGATCAATTCAGTCTCATTTCCCTCTTCTTGCTCTATATACTTGAATAAATTAAGTTACCATGCCTTTGTAATTTTTTATTCTTGATACTGAGTTAGGTGTTGGCAAAATGCCAAGCCAACTCAAACCAGTGTTCAGAGACTGATCGACCTGGATAATCTTTTGAGCCGTTTTGGGTCGAGCAGTTTTGATTGAACTGGAATTCACTTGGAACCCAAGTTTGAACCCACTTTTACAGTTGCTACTAAAGTTTGATAGGATTAAATTCCATCTTTTCAGTGTTAGAATCCATGTTTTAATGATAACAAATGATAATGAATTATGTTGCAAAGGAATAACAAAGTTTAAGAAAAAACATTGAGTTAAATTGATTGTTAAACGCATTTCCCAAACTGACAGATCCATGTTGCTACAGATTATATGATATACTCGAGTTTAGGAGAAAACTTCAGTATAACTCTTGCAAGTTAAGGCAAACACTCGAGTTATGGACACTGTAGAAATTGTCTCAAACTGATGCATTCAAGTTTTGGATGAGAACTCGAGTTTGACACTGTTGAGAACTAGAGTCCTGGAAGTTCTTCCCTGAGAGTTTTTGGCAGAGACACATGATGTTATGATGATCAGGTTGGAAACTTGAGTTTGCCATGAGAACTCGAGTTTTACATGTTGAAGAACTCGAGTTTTGAAAGTTGACTCTGGGAAGTTTTATCCAGAAGTTGACTCAGAAAGTTGAACTATCTGAAAGTTTTGGATCAAGACTCGAGTTATGGTATGAAAAGAACTCGAGTTGGAAAATAAAATCTTGCAAGTTTTACAGAGAAGCTGATCTAGAAATTGAAGATATCACAAGAACCTGATTTTTGGAGCAAAACTCGAGTTGTGGTCCAAAAGCAACTCGAGTTGGAAAGTTAACTCCTACAAATTTTATCCAAAGACTGATGCAAAAACTTGAATAGCTTGAAGAAATCGAGTTTGGAAGTAAAACTTGAGTTATTGTTAGATGGGAACTCAAGTTGGCAAAATGAACTCTCGCGAGTTTCTGGTAGAGACAAACTGAAGTGGTCTTGGCAACATTAAAACTCGAGTTTTTGAGAAGAATTTATGTTGGAACTCTAAAAAAACAAACAAGGAACTTGAGTTATGGGTAAGAACTCAAGTTTGGACATCAGAACTGCTTTGCTCATAAGACTTGCCATAATGGGGAGAGAAAGTTCTAAGTTTAGAACATTTCTACTCGTAGTCCTTTAGAGGACAACTATTGTACTGAGGCATTCCAAGCCTACTGAATCTTGAAAGATTAGTGAAATGCTCAAGAGGTGTTGATCTGTGAGGACTGAACGTAGGCCTGGGATTAGGCCGAACCAGTATAAATCTTTGTGTGTAATTTCTCTCATCTCTACTCTTTCCTCATTCATTTTTATAACTCTGTAATGACCAAAAAATTTATTACATCACCCCATTCACCCTCCTCTTGGGTGAAGGTTGCCTCTTACATTTAGTATCAGAACAAGGTATTCTCGGAAGAGTTTAACAACTTGAGAAGGATCCATTCAATGGCAACAATGGGTAAAAGTATTCTTCCAAATAAAGCTTTTATTACTAGACCTCTTGGTTTTGCTGGAGAACATTTTTCGTTCTAGAAAGCTAAGTTCAGAGTGTTTGTAATGGCGGACGAGTATGGGTTATGGAATGTAATACAAGACGGTGATTATGTTCCAATGAAGAAAGTTGAAGATAGAGTTGTGAAAGAGACCCCAGAAGAATATGACGACAATGACAAGAGACTAATAACATTAAATAGCAAAGCTATTTTAATGATACATAGCGCCCTCAGCTAGAAGGAGTATTTCTGAATTTGTACATTACCAATAGCTAAAGACATGTGGGATGCACTAGAAATCACACATGAAGGTACATCTGAAATTAATGAAAATAGAATAAAAACTTTAATTACAGAGTATGATATGTTTCAGATGAAACCTGGAGAAAGAATCTCTAAATTCAAACTCAGGTATAGCCATCTTGTCAAGAAGCTGGCAGCACTTGGGAAAACCTTTTATCAAAATTTCCAAGTAAGAAAGATTCTTAACATTCTTACGAAAGAATGGGAAGTAAAAGTGACAGCTATTGAAGAAGCCAAAGGTGAATCAATGAGATCTGTAGCTGCACTCTTTGATAGTCTTTCCAAATATGAGGGAAAGTTGAAATTCAAGGAGCTGGAAGAGTTTGAAGGCAAAAAGAAAAGAGGAGTTGCCCTCAAAGCTATCAAGGAAGCCGAACCAACAGAAAGTGAAGATGAACTTAATGATGACGATATAGGAATGATCATGAGGAAGTTCAAGAAATTCTATAGAAGAGGCCAACGAAACTTCAAGAATCATCAAGGAGGTTCGAGTAAGAAAGGTAGTAGAGAGCAAAAAATTGTATGCTACAAATGTGAAAAGTCAGGACATATCAAGTCCAAATGCTTCAAGAACAAAGATAAGAAGAAGCAAAAAAATAAAGCTTTGAAAACATACCAATGAATCTCTTTGTCAAATTCTCCCTGCATAAGCTTAGAAAACTCTTGACAAAGAGATTAGTTAGTAGCACCAAAGATTATATCATCAACATATATTTGTACTACCAATAAATCATTCTTGTTATGTTTGATGAAAAGTGTCGTGTCTACTTTTTTTTAACAAAGTGTTAATTAAGAAGAAATTTGCTCAGTCTTTCATACCAAACTCTAGGTGCATGTTTCAAACCATATAAAGCTTTCTTAAGTTTGAAAACATGGTTAGATTTTGTTTTATCTTCAAAATCAGGAGGTTGTTCTACATAAACTTTTTTCATAATATAGCCATTTAGAAAAGCACTCTTGACATCTATTTAATAAAGTTTAAAATCTTTAATGCATGCAAAGGTTAAGAGTACTCATATAACTTCCAATCTTGCCACTGGAGCATATGTTTCCTCATAATCAATATCTTCTTCTTGATTATAGCCTTTGGCAACTAATCTTGCCTTATTTCTCACAATGATTGCGGATTCATCAAGTTTGTTTTTGAAAATCCATTTAGTTTCTATGATCGGATGGTCTTTAGGTCGAGGTACCAAATCCCAAACTTGATTTCTTTCAAATTGGTTTAATTATTCTTGCATTGCAATCACCCAATCATTGTCAGAAAGTGCTTCTTCAATACTAGAAGGTTCAATTTCAAAAATGAATGTAGAAAATGTAACTTTATTACGAATTCTATTTCTAGTTTGACACCTTCATGAACATCTATAATCACTTGTTCAATTGGATGACCTTTCATGTATCTCTATGCTCTTGGCTGAGCATAATCATTGATATTCTCTTCATTTTCTATTTGAAAATCATTTTGATTAGAAATGATTATATTTTTAGTTTTCTTTATTAAATTCATTTCTTCTTCATCAAAAGACTTTGTCTGAGAGTCTATTTCATCAAACACAACATGAATTGTTTCCTCTATAAGGCATGTTCTTTTATTAAAAACTCTATATGCTTTACTTCTATTTAAGTAACCTAAAAATAAACCTTCATCAGATTTTGAATCAAATTTACCCAAATTTTCTTTACCATTGTTGTAGATGTAGCATTTACATCCGAAGATGTGTAGATGGGTAAGGTTATGTTTTCTCCCTTTGCAAAGCTTATACGGTACTTTTCCAAGTGACTTGTGGATATATGCTCGATTAGAAATATAGCATGCAGTACTCATTGCATCCGCTCAGAATACTTGCGATACTTCTTTCTCATTGAGCATTGCCCTGCCATCTCTGTGAGGACTTTGTTATTTCTTTCCACAACTCCATTTTATTTAGACATTCTCGGTGCAGAGAAATTGTAGTATATTCTTTTATTATTGCAGAAGTCTTCAAAGAGTTGATTATCAAACCCTCCTCTATGATCAGTCCTAATAGAAATAATAGAAATACCTTTCTCATTTTGAACCTTCTTGGCAAATGTAATAAAATTAACATAAGTTTCATCTTTTGAGGTAAGAAATATAGTTCATGTAAATCTTGAAAAATCATTGACAATAACTAGAGTATATAAATTTCCTCTAAAACATTTTACTCGTGCAGGTCCTACTAAATCCATATAAAGTAATTGTAAAGGTCTAGAAGTTGAAACCTCATTTTTCATTTTGAAAGAGGATTTAGTTTGTTTTCCCTTTTGGTAAGCATTACATATCATGTCATCTTTGAATTTAAGTTTAGAAAGACCAACAACTATCATTTTTAATCAATTTGTCAAATTGACATGAGCAAGATGCTTATGTCATAGCCAAATTTCCTCAGTTTTGCTTAGAAAACAATTTTATGAAGAATTTGAATTTAAATCAATAGTATAACAATTATTGTCCCTTTGAGCTCGAATCTTCACTTTGATAAATTCTTTGTTAAGAGGTGGATCCTTCTTATTCATAATAAAGCATTATTCTGAGTCAAAGATCACCCAATTATCTTTATCGGTGTTTTGACTCATACTTAGGAGGTTATGGCATAACCCTTCGACATAATATACGTTGTTGATTTGAACACCATTGGTTCTTCCAATTCCAACAATATGTCCATATTGGTTACTTCCGAAAGTAACTTTTCCTCCTTCTTTAGCTTCTAGCATGGTGAACTTATCTTTGTCACTAGTAATGTGTCTCGAGCATTCACTATCAATGTACCATTTGTTTGCTCGTGATGCTTTGAGACATACCTATAGTAATATCATTAAGTTTTAGGTACCCATATTTTCTTGGGTCCTTCGTAGTTTGTATGAATTACCCTTGGTACATGTGTCCATTTTAGAACCCATTTATATGTGCCAATGGCCTTTCCTTTTCTAAAATGACATGATGAAGTATAATGGCCTTTTCTATTGTAGTAGTTGCATGATGCAAATGGATTTGATCCATGAACTGAGTTTTTAAAATATTTGAGATATGTTTTACTGCCTTTCTTCTTCTTTCCTTTGTTTTTATCTCGAACAAAATTATATCCAATTTCAGATTTATCATGTGTAACTCTGTGACTTTAAAATTATTTTAAGAGTTTCTCTTCCTTTAGTAAATCTTTCTAAAGTTTTCGTTAAATCACTTATTTTCTTACCTTTTTCTTCACACGATGCACATGATGAACATGATATACTAGAGCTAGTTCTACCTTCTAACTCTTTCACTTTCTTCTTATAACATACCATTTCTTTAGCTACCTTGACGAATTCAGAATGCAATGTATTATATTCAAATAATAGTTCATCATAGGTAGGTTTAGAATCACTTACCTTAGAGTCTAATTCTTCTTTTTTGGCTACCAGGCATATATTTACAACTTTATATCATCATCACTTTCTTCATCCGATGAACTATCACACCATATGGATGATATGTATGCTTTCTTTTTTCTGCTTCTTCTTATCTTTGTTCTTGAAGCATTCAGACTTGATATGTTTGAGCTTTCCATATTCATAGCATACAACTTGTTACTCTCTACACTCTTTCTTGCTCGAACCTCCTTGATGATTCTTGAAGTTCCGTTGGCCTCTTCTATAGAATTTCTTGAACTTCCTCATGATCATTCCCATATCGTCATCATCAAGTTCATCTTCACTTTTTGTTGGTTTGGCTTCCTTGATAGCTTTGAGGGTGACTCCTCTTTTCTTTTTGTCTTCGAACTCTTCCAGATCCTTCTTGAATTTCAGCTTTCCCTTATACTCTGAAAGACTACCAAAGAGTGCAGCTACATATCTCATTGACTTAACTTTGGCTTTTTTGATAGCTGTCACTTTTGCTTCCCATTCTTTTGTAAGAATGTTAAGAATATTTCTTACTTAGGAGTTTTGATCAAAAGTTTTTCCAAGTACTTCCAGCTAGTTGACAAGATAGGTACACCTGAGTTTGAATTTAGAGATTCTTTCTCTAGGTTTCATCCGAAACAGATCATACTCTGTAATTAGAGTGCTGATTCTATTTTCTTTATTTTCGGACGTACCTTCATGTCTGATTTCTAATACATCCCATATGTCTTTAGCTGTTGGCAACGTATAGATTCAGAAATACTCCTTCTTGCTGAGGGCACTCTGTATCATTAAAATAGCTTTGCTATTTAATATTATTAGTCTCTTGTCGTTGTCGTCATATTTTCCTTTAGGCTCTTTTTCACAACTCTATCTTCAACTTTCTTTATTGGAACATAATCATTGTCTTGTACTACATTACATAACTCGTACTCGTTCGCCATTATGAACACTCTGAACTTAGCTTTCTAGAACGAAAAATATTTTTCGGCAAAACCAAGAGGTCTAGTAATAAAAGCTATGTCTAGAAGAATACTTTCATCCATTGTTGCCATTGAATGGATTCTTCTCAAATTGTTAAACTCTTTCGAGAAGACCTTTCTCTAATACCAAATGTAAGGGGCAAACTTCACCTAAGAAAGGGGGTGAATTGGGTGATGTAAATTTTTTGTCGCTATAGCGTTATGAAAATGAATGAGGAAAGAGTAGAGATGAGAAAAATTGCACACAGATTTATACTGGTTCGGCCCAATCCTAGGCTTACGTCTAGTCCTTAGAGATCAACATCTCTTGAGCTTTTCACTTATCTTCCAAGATTTAGTAAGCTCTTGGAATTCCATAATAGCTGTCCTCTAAACTTAGTTCTCTCCCCATTACGGTAAGTCTTACAAGCAAAGCAATTCTAATGACATTTCTCTCCTTCTTACCCTTGCAAGTCTTGTGAGCAGCAATGTTCTCTCCTTCTTATACCCCTGTAAGTCTTATGAGAAACAATGTTCTCTACTGCTTATACCTTGTAAGTCTTACAAGCAAAAAGTTTTACTAGGAATTCTCTCTATTGCTTCCCCCATAAGGAAATCAACCATCTCAATATCCCTTTACCCTGAGATCAAATCAGAAATACAAATGGAAGTGTTTACAGACTCTCTCATAGAGTAGATATAATAATCACTGAAGTATAATATGAATACAGAGAGAAATATGAAATCAAAGACTCTTGTGTATGCTCTTGTGTCTATTTGTTTATTGTTGGTTTTCTTTGTCCGTCTCTGATCTGTATTTATAACTGATCTGCAATTAGTCATTGTGAAATGGAATGTCCCTTGTAGAGTTGGATGCGTACGTTTAAATTTTTAGATAGCCTGTTGTGGTGTGTTAGTTGTGGTAGGTAGTCGATATTCGGTGCATAATGATGATGTTTGCCACATTTGACTTTCTTATTTTAATATGTAATCCGAATGTTCAATCTCCTATTTTATACTTGAAATATATGTTTGTTGATGTTAAGTATAGTAACAAGTGAAAACATGATGAATAAATAACATTTAACCTTATTCGGATTGTTCTTTGTAACTTTGTAATTCATTATGCTTCTGTAACTGTTAAACTCGAGTTCTTGCTGCAAACTCGAGTCCAAACTTGAGTTCTGAGAACAAACTTGAATTCTCATCAATTTTGCATGTCTGAGCAGAGATAACTTTCAAGTGTCTCTGAGAGTGTTTGAAGAACTTTGTGTTCAAACTTGAGTTCTTAACCCACACTTGAGTTTTCTGCATTAAACTTTCAAGTTACTAGTTTTCTTTTTGTAGTCCTTTAGAGGACTACTATTGTACTGCGGCATTCCAAGAGCTTACTGAATCTTGGAAGATTAGTGAAAAGCTCAAGAGATGTTGATCTCTGAAGACTAGACAAAGAACTGGGATTGGGCCAAACCAGTATAAATCTTTGTGTGCAATTTCTCTCATCTCTACTCTTTCCTCATTCATTTTCATAATGCCGTAACGAAAAAAATTTTATTACTTCACCCAGTTCACCCCCCTCTTGGGTGAATCTTGCCTCTTACATTCAGAATTCAACTCTTAAATAAGAAACAATTTTCAGCCTGTTTGGTTTGATTATGTATAAGAGGATTACATGTAATTCTGATGTAACATACCAATTACGATGTTTGTTGGGCTTATATAATATAAAGAGGATTACATTTTATAATCTTGATTACATTGTCTGACGTAATTAGGTTTAAACTGCTATGACTGATGAATGGGGATGCAAACATCAAGTAATCAAGTGAAAGAAATTATTGTTATTATAATTTTTAAAATTTACCAAAGTGTCTGTCCGTAAACGACGTTAAATATTAAATAATTACCACATTTAAATATTAAAAAATTATTTAATAATATAAAATTTTGGAAAATATTTATCCATTTAAAAAATAAAAAATTTATGTTCCACGGTTAAAAAATATTAAAATATCTTGTTAAATAATATTCCCACCATTAAATGTTAAGAAATTCCTATGAACCTAACCTGTACACTGCACAATATTTCCACCATTTAATATGAAAAAATTATGAAGCCATCGTGTAAATTGCACAAAATGAAAAAATTACGATGAACCCGATGTGTGAGCGCGCAATGTAAAAATTACCATGAACCCGACGTACGTGCGTGCGTCTCTTCTTTATCTGGAATATTTATATTTCGAACCGAATGGTTCCTCATGCTTCGGGCATGTCTCACTTTCATTCATACTAATTGGAGCATTTTCAACTGAAACATGAGATTTAGTAATTCTCATTTAGGTCAGTAATTGTAGCTAACATGTATTTTGTAATATTTCATTAATACAAAGCCTAATGAACTTCTAGTTCATACTACTATATTTGAAAATCTATATTTGATAGTAATAATACATCCAATGTGTTCTCTTTTTCAATTATTTAATTTATCCACCTCATATTAGGAAAAATTTATCAAATGATAGTTGACTAATCATGCAGCATAAGTCTCCTGAACTATATGTTTCCTTTAAAAACATCATTTTGTTTCATTTAGAGACAAACAAATAAAGGAGTTTCTTACCCAAAAATTTATCCCAACTTTCTTTAAACATCCATCTATGTGCATTGCGGTTGATTGAAACATTACACATTCAAATATTACAAGATGGAACATATTTTGGTCCTGACCAAAAGCTAATCTTAGTGAGAGAATTTTGTTAGCTTGTATAAGTGCTGCAATATGTAAGATCAAATATGTCAACATTGAAATAAACTTTTTTTTCTCATAAGTATTAATCTAATTATTTATGGAACCTTCAGTAAATGATTTTTTCATCATACAATTTGGAAATTGCGCGCCTAATATAATGATTTATTCAAACATTTTTGTAAACTTCAAGTTGCAAACTAATAGTAATCTCACATGTAACTATCTTATAGATACATCTATCTAATTTATTGAATATTCGGATGGTTTAGATGCTATTTGAATAGACTCACACACACACACACACTAGTTTGATATATTTCCATGAGAACATGTAGCACATGATAATTCTTTAATTATATACTATGTTGGCTATTTAAGAAGAATCTTCTGGTTTTAATGGATGTCAATACGTAATCTTTTATAATTTGTTGCATCATATATATGACACAGATGATCAAACAAACCATGCCAACAATAAATTTGTTTGAATAAGAAAACTTCTGGTTTATTGTATTATATTTCTTTACCAACAGTAAACTTTAAAACTTTTATAACATATTGATATAAAATCTTAATCTGACATTCATTTTTTGGAAATTAATCTGCCTTTGTGAGGAAGTATATGAGTACAAATTTTTAATATCAACTCACACTTGTATTCTAATAATCTCCCTCTGAAGTACAAGTCATATAAATATAGTAGGTCAATGAACTATTTTTTTAAAGCCCAAAAGCTTCATAGTTTACATAAAATTATGGATTTCAATCCAATTGATCTATCACTCTAATTGATTCTATGGGTCATAATTTTTATGATCAATACTTCTCTCGCCTATAAAATAAACAAATATTTATTAGTTCTTCAAGAACTGTATCAATCCTGTTATATATAAGTTCTTTAGGAATTATCATATATTATTACATTACTATATAATTTTGCGACTTCAATATGCTTCTTTTGATACATATTTAATATGAGTATGAAATATTTTTAATTATTTGTGGCATATATATTTTCTCATAATCTTATGTGGTAACCAATAAAACATAACAAGTAAGATTGCATCTCAAACCCAAATATATAGAAATTACTTAACAAAATTAATCAATAATTATTAATTAAATCCAGTACTAAAAGTTTTGCCAATCTCGCATGTAATCAAATAATGAAACCAATAGAGATCTTCCATTATAATATATTTAAATATAAATCAATTTAATATACATTAGCTTAACACAATAAAGCTTTAAATAAATTCACCAAACAAGAAGGAAGTAATAATTTACTAAGATTTTTCAACTAATGCATTACTATATAGTGAACAGATAGATCTATAATTGATACTTGATAATAATAGGAAGTTGATGAAAAAATAGTTAATACATTAGTGAAGCATCTAATAGTTGATACAATAAATTGCGCATCAAAAAAATATTAATTAAGTTGATAAATCATTTCAATAAAATATATAATTATGAATACTTATGATTTTTTTTCTTTTAAATTATCACAATATATATATCTTATACACATTATAAAAATGATTTTGTTTGCAAGTCAAAATCAACATCGATTCAGAATTTGTTTCCTCATAAACTTGAATAAATTCTCTATTTCTCAATTAAATAAGATACAAAAGTATATGATTTTTATTTTTCTCTCAAATATCAGTTAAAAAATAATTTTCTTACAATATATATGCATCATATCAAGATTAATGTCTGAAATTTATATACAAATAATGCTCACATCTCATGTATTTGAATTTATATAGAGAAAAAAAGGGGGAAATAGGTGGAAGACAAAATTAAAATGAAAATTAAGGGCTAGTTATGGAAGAAAGTATCTTTATGCTTAGGGTATAAGAGTTGAGCATTTGTGCGAAATCTATGAATAAACAAAGAAACAAAAATCCCAAGAAGAAAACAAAGACTAGTTTTCAGGTTGACATAGTAAACTCTATTAATTACAAGATCATAAAGCTTGTTTAATATATATATATATATATATATATATATATATATATATATATATATATATATATCATGTTTTATGTATGAATAATATTCAAACATAAACCTCACATATTTAAATTTATAAATAATTTATACAATTATATATAAAGAATATAATTACGC
Source organism: Albizia julibrissin (assembly GCA_037074505.1). Lineage (NCBI taxonomy): Eukaryota > Viridiplantae > Streptophyta > Magnoliopsida > Fabales > Fabaceae > Albizia > Albizia julibrissin. Next base: position 30,235,677 of record CM073485.1, read on the forward strand.
AGTTGAAGGTTATATTAATAAGTAATAGAAACCTTTCAATCTAGGAGTTACAATGTATAATGAAATTAACCATGAAGTGGAATATAATCCTAAAAGCCATGGATTTATATAAACATCCAAACATCATAATATTTAAATTCAATTTGCAAATAAATTGGCACAATTTCAAAATAATCAATACCCACTTTTTGGTGTATTTGAGTTCATACATCACCCAAGAACACTTACCAATGTCACAATATTAAATAATAATTCTCTCATAAATTAATCACAATAAATTTAAATTTAAATTTAAACATTAATCAAAATCAAAATTATATAGCCTTATGCATAGGCTTACAATTATTTCTTTTGGCTTTACAATTTAGTTATCTTTCTTCATAACTTATTGCTTTAAGCATCATAACTACTTTTTATATTTTTATAATATCTCATGGTCTTTTTTGGCTTTACAAATATTTTGATATTTATTTTCAATAAATTGATACATATTAGTCTATATGACTTCTGGTTATATTATACCATTTTTTCTATTTATATGACTTTTAGTCATATTATAACATTTGCTCATAATTTTAATGACCTTAGAAATGCTATTATTTTCATTATTGTGCTTCAATAGCAAAGATAAAATATTATTGGCTTTCAATTGTCAATTCCATCAATGCAATGTGATCATGTTCATTTTCACTCTTATAGACAGGTTCTTTGCTTTCAATAGCACATAATCAATTTCTCCATATATCAGTCTTTAGGACCATAGCAAAAATCTTGCAAAGCTAAAGAACTTTTTTTTTTGTTTAGTTTGATATTTGAACCTTTAGCCTTTAGTGTAACACCCCAAATTTTAAGACAAGAAATTAAGAATAAGCCTAATTCAAGTGGACTTCTAGGCCCTATTTTGGCCAATGACCTAAATAGGCATAAGTAATTCTCACCAATAAAGCAAGGGCAAAATGGTAATTTTGCCAATAAAGCAAGAAATGAGTATTTTTCCCAATGATTGTAATGATATGGAAACTAAAAAGGAGGGAAACAAATATTAAGTGAATTAATACCCAATAAAAGATAAAGAGCCATTAAGTTAAGGCTACAAGTAGCCACATGTAAGGTGGTACAATAGGTACAATGAGATAGTTTGAGAGTAATAATTATCTCTGAGTCTCACTATTTTATTGGATGAAGAAGCATGACCAAGGAGATGAATTATCATGCAACGAAGCTAAAGATGTGGACTAATAAGTATGGCCACATAAGAGTCGCTATTAATGACTCATCATTCTTCAACCTTTCTCATTAATTCCCTGCGTGCCATATGAATCAGATAAGAACGCAGAATGAACGAGAAAATGAGACAGAATGAGAAAACGAAAGAACACAGCGACGGAACGAGAACGCGAAGGAGAGAGAGAGGAGAGAGAAATGTTTAGAGCGCCGAATCTCTATCAAAATGGGGTCTTCTCTCCAAGTACCCTTCTCTAACATTCTTCTACTCATCACGAGCTTCAATTCTATAGATTCGGATTCTTGATTGGAGGCCGTTGGTGCCGTCTCGCCGGTCGGAGTGTCACCGGAATTCCGAACCGAATTCATAAACGAGTTAAGGTAAGAGTATACTTCCTTTCTACCATTTCGGTTTGTTGATTGGATGAGTATAGGAGAAGTTGGGTACTATTCACCTCTCGTTCAATTATGTGTTTTAACGGTCAAAACGATATTCAATGCTTGCCTAACTAGTTAATCATGTGATTATAAGTAAAAAGGATATGTTTAGGCAAGATAAAATGAGAAACCGGCACAACTCTTCCGAGAACTCATAATTGCTACTAATTGTATGGCATGATGAAGGAATTGAAATTTCATCAATTGTATGATTCCATTGAGTTCAGAAGAGTAAAATGAGTAAGTTTCATGTTGATGTTGGAGTGAGAAAAGGCCTGGTGTGAGAAATGACTTAATTGCACTTCAAGCGCTAATTAATGGCTGTCAAGGGGTATTTTCATCATTAAGGGCCTAAATTTGAGTAAACCAAGGTCACCAATAGATTCTACACACGAAATTGTGTAGGATTGACCTAAGTCATAATTTGGAGTGAAGTGCAATAGACCGGATATAAATGGGCATAAGTTAAGTCTTAGGGGTATTTTGGTACTTATATAACTATGAGCCGTGATAACCAACACAATGAGTCTAGAATGAGTTACGAGCAATTAATAACTCATTTATTCTAAATGTGTAATTTTAGGATATATCAATAGACAAGCCGAAATTGGAGCTGGACTAAGGACGAGCAAGGAAATGTTATAGTCCAGGTAATACATCCTTCATACTTATAATATGTGATACTAAATCATGAATGTCATACATTGTAATATGAGCTAGTGTCCTAGACACACCATTCCACCATGTTGTGGTCATGGACCCAACAGGGGCACCAAGTCGACCAAGGTGCAGACGTAAGTTTGGCCTTGGGCTAGTGTACACACATATATATTCGATCATCTTACATGCCATGACATTACATATCTATTTTTGCATTCTATTTGTATGTAAGCATGTTATTACTGAGATTCTCTCGAATCTCACCCTTTCCATAAATATGTAAGTTTTCAGCAGTTGTCGATGGCTCGATAAGCGAGGAGGATGATTCCGTCAACTAGAAGTTGCAGACTAGTGTAAGAAAAGGATGTTGGTTATCTGAAGGCTATGTATGATTTTTAAGGTCTGTAAATAGTTGTAAACCCTATTATGAAAACTAGGTAGCATTATCAAGCATTATTATCATTATTGTTGTTGTAATAATATCAGTATAGTTATTCTATTGCTATGTGGCTTATGTTGTGTAATCGCGACTCTGAGTAATGTAATTGATGGGATGAGAGTCCCTACAATTCTTCCACATTATGCTACTCTGAGCACTATCCTATAAGGGGACATGTGTGCTACATTTTTGGTATTAAGGGTCGTGACATATTTTGGTATTAGAGTATAAGATAGATTTATGCTCATATGTGACGGTCCTGACATTCAGGGCTTTAATGTTTGTAACAATTAAATCATCAATGTGTTGAAGTTTTTCTTATCAAATGTCAGTCATGCCATTTAATGAAACCAATAGTGTTCTTTTATATAAAAATTATTACAAAAGTGATGTGACTTCTAGTTATCTAATCGCAAAATTAAGAATATTATGGCTTCTGGCATTTCAATAAAATTAAAATATTATAAGTAAATTCAAATTCATAATCAAATATCAACAATAGATAAGCCCATGATCATATAGATCATATTAAATAATCATATATAATACTATTATGTATTAATTTAATAATAAAAAATGAAAATAAAAGATTAACAAAATGAAATAACAATAATATAACAATATAAATAAATGAAATGTAAATAAAATAAAAAGAAAAAGATGAAATAAATAACATAAAATAAATAATTATAAACAATAGAATATAACATAAAATGTCAATAAAATAAAGACATATAAATGTTAAATAAGTAAATAAACAAACGAAATGTAAATAAAATGAAATAACATAATATAACAACATAAAATGAAAATAATACCAAAATATAAAATAAATAAATATAAATTTTGTATAAATAAGAGATTCACAAAGAATGATAAATAAAAGTGAAAAAAAAACTTGTCTATGAGAATGAAGAAACAATAATCTCCAATCTTAGTCATAATAAAAACCGATGTATAAAACAATAATCGGTAAAAGGGTCTTTTAATTCCATATAATGGCTTATATTATCCTAAATAAATCAAACAGATAAATAGTAAAAGAAGGTTGGGGAAATTGTCAAACCCCTTAATATTTCAATATTCGTAGAGTGATAAGCGCAAAGTTCTGTAAGGTATACAGAAACAGCGGAAAACATACTGATATTAAGTACAAGTTTACATTACAGGAGAATCCCTGCAGGGTTTGATAAATATACAAAAATGTACAAAGTATTCAAAAATAGCTAAATTACATGCTAAAATAACTATAGAAGCAACAGAAAGCTCTGGGACCCTAATTGCCGGTAGCCACCGACTTGCCTTTTGAGTTGCCCACTTCAGCTGTAATGTTTTGTTTTGAAAAAGAATAAGATTCGAGAGAATCTTAGTAGCAACATGCTTACGAACATATAGAATGTGAAAATAAATATGCAATGTCATTTCCATTTTGCCTTCTAAAGACAATGAAATCATCAAAATTATCAAATTCCTACTCCTTCCTCACATCACACATAGAACATAAGGTTAGGGTTCTTAGGAGGTTTATGTTGGTTTCTTGTTTTCTTTTGCTTAATCACTTCCTTTCTACTTCTATCACATGATTAGCTACTTAAACACTAAATGGAAATGTTCAGAGGGAATTTGGTTAGCATTTTCCTATAGTTTTGCTTCAGCCCATAATTTGAAAACAAGAGAAAACATAGCAAATACCACTACCAACAATACCAACAACATGAAATAAGACAAGATGATCAAGTTTTGGTGATTACCTCTTGATTTTGTGGATTTCTCTCTCTAAAACATCACTGTTCACTCCCTATTTCCTCTTGATTTGTCTTGAAAAACATGGATTTAATGGTGTAGAAGAGGTTAAGAGAGGTTATAGAGAGATTAGGAGGCAAAAATCACAAGGTTTTACAATATAGGTTGTGTGACTTCTAGCTATATAGGTGATGTTAGTGTAGGCCATACAAGTCATGCCGCTACAAACAACATATATTCACATGGGTAATATCATTGCACATCACATAAGATGTAATATTGTTGGCCACACCGCCTCTCGACTACAGGGCTACTTGTGCTTTTCATAGATGCAATCAGAATTCCTATCTGGCCATGTCAGGGGTGCATCCTGATCTAGGGTTAATTAACATGCTCTGATGGGGCTACCTCGTTGCTACACACCATACAGGTGCCTCATTGTGCCCATACAGGTCATACTGCATACCACGTATGTTGTGTCACTATTGACCTTATAGATCAAATCATGATATATCACACAGGTCATATTACGATGTAGGATGATCAACACGGGAGTGACTACCAAACTCTCTGGCTGTCCTCAAAAGTTATACTTCAATTTGTGACCCCACTTCACTGCTTCATTTGCTCATATGGCTCATGCTGCGCCACTCTGATATTTTATCACCTCGTATGAGGTCTAATAGTGTTGAGATAATATATTAGGAGTTTCATATGGATCTTCTATAACATTTGACTGAACCTAGAAACTGTATACCTTAGTAATAATTCCTAGCCTCTTTTGGCTCATTGTTATTTCCAGTCTCTGGTTACTATGGTCTTCAAGCTGGTATGGTTTATTATTACCCCTGCTCAAATAACCATCTTGACATTGGCAAATCTGTGAAGAGTTCCCACCACCGGATGTGTTCTTGTTGGTAGTATTTTGTGGGTGTACAGATCCAATAGATTGTGCTCTGTGATCCGACACTCTTTAGCTGCTTTGTTAACCTCTTCAAACTATGTAGAGATTAGCTTATCCTTCTCACCTTGTTGTATCATCAAAAAATTTTGTTTCTTTGGCCAATTTCGCTGATCGGGAAAATACTTTCTACTTTATTAGGATCTGCTGAATCCTATTTTGTGAGTCAACATGTCTCGACACTACTCACAGGTGCTTCTCGTACTCTTCTTTACTTTTGGAGTGGTTTAGAATGTCAACATCGAGCTCATCATAGCTAGTCTAAACACCATTAGTAATTTCGTGCTGTAGAAAAGCTCTGCATAGTAAGGCGGGAAAAATTATGTAACATCCCAAATTTTGGGACAAGAGGATTGAAAATATGTCTTACTTAAGTAGACTGTTAAGCCCCGGTTTAACTGGTATCCTAGTAAGGAACGATTTTATTCCCTAAAATACCTTTATATCATTAGGGGTATTAAAGAGTATAGGGAATGGAAAAATAAGGCAATTAGTGGTCACACACAACATAATTATATTTGGAGCACAAAAGAGATTTACTGCCAGGGAGTTTTTCAGCGAGGCAGTCATGTTGTGTGACATTGTTCAATGGGAAAATGGTGTCAAAAAATTCTGAAACTTTCCATAATGAAATTAGACTTATCAATATTTAATTTAATAGGTTATATAAGCCATTTAGAGCTATACAAAAAGAGATATGTATTTTTGAAGTTAGCCTAGTGAAACTGGTGATTTTCAGTGGCAGCGTCCAAAAACAATAATTATGGGAATTTTGATCTTCTAATTGGCTAAAGGGTATATTTTTACTTAAAACCATACTTAATAAGAGTCACATAGCCTTTAGAAACATCAAAATTGGATATCTGTACAATTAGTTATGAATTTTCAAAGTTTGGTGAAAATTCTACCCAATTTTCAGCTAGTGCGAAAATAGCAATAAATGTAAGGGCAAAATGGTCATTTGACCAATGAAAGCAAGTAGCCATCATTTCTCCTTTTCTTGGGAAGAAATTCGGTTAAAATGGGAGAGTGGAAGGGAAATTAATACTTGGTTCACATTAAGCTTAAATATGAAGCATTCTTTTAGCCAAGTAAAGGCGGTGGAAAAGTCAAAAAGTGAGGCAAGATTTAAATGGCTTATTTAAGAAGCCAATTTTGATCTTCCAAAGGGCCACATACACGTCCAAATGGGAAGAGAAAAGGAAGTAAATTCCCTTGGCCATAATTAATTCATGAAGAAAGAATAGCCAAGTAAATCATGCATGTGGTCAAAAAGCATTAAACAAAATTATGTTATTCAAAAAGCAAGAGAAATATTCATTTAGTGAATATTAATGCAAGAAGAAGAGAAAAAGAAAATAATGACCAATCACAAGCTAACACATAATGAAGCAACTTGAGATATTTAATAAAAGCTATTACCTTATCTTAATTCCATCTTCATTTTTGGCCAAAATCTGCACTCAAGAGAGAGAGAGAGCTGAACCAAAAACATGAAGAACAAGAAAAAAGGGCAAGGATTAAGAAGCAAGATCAAGGTAGGTTTCACTTGTTCTTGCCTTCTAACTCTTGTAGCACCTCTTCTAATCTCTTCTCCATCTTGTATACCATGATTAGCAAGCAAAATCAAGGGAAAAGAGAGAGGAGGAGGCCATGGTCAAGAGAGGAGAGGAAGAGGAATCTAAGGTAAACTCATGAACCTAGCTTCTTTTGTTTATTATTGATGGTTCTTGGTAGTTGTTGTTGTTGTTGTGGTTGTTTTGGCTTGATTTGTGATTTTGGGAAGCTCAAACCCTAAGGGGTTATGCTGCCCAATTTTCTAATAATCATGGGGGAAAGGTGTTTAAGTGATTAAACATGTGATTAGAGGTGAAAAGAAGGAGGTTTATTGATTTAAAATCAAGAAACAATATTTTCCCTTAATTTTCTAGATTTGGTCCAGGGTCATTTTCATCTTTTTGGTCAGGAATTTCATCAATTTTATTGTTCCATTGAGTTTAGAAGGTAAAATTGTGTAGGGTTCATGTTGACTGCGAAGTGAGAAAAGCCCTAGAATGTGAAATGATCAAACTACCCTTAAAACCCTAAGTTAAGGGCTGCCAAGGGTAATTTCATAATTTGGGCCTGATTTTGACTAATCTAAGGTCAAAAATGGATTCTACATGCGAAATTGTGTAGGATTATCCTGGATCATGATTTTTGGAATAGTACAATTTGACCGGGTACAAAGGGGCGCAAATCGGGTCCCCAGGGGTATTTTAGTAATTTTTCATTTTTGAGTCAAGATAACCAACACAGTGAGTTTAGAATGAGTTATGAATAAATAATAACTCATTTAACCTATATTTGTAATTTTAGGATATACCGATAGCCTGAGCCGAAGACGGAGCTGGACTGATTGACAGGCAAAGAAAGGGCATTCCAGGTAGTAACTTCTTCTTACGTATACTATGTGATTACTAAATGTTGATTATGTCATTTAATGTAACATGAGCTAGTGTCTTGGACACACCAATTTTCCATGTTATGGTCAAGGACCCAACAGAGGTGTCAAGAGACCAAGGTGCAAACTTGTAGTTTGGCCTTGGGCAAGTGTACATATAGTTTCGATCATCTTACATGACATGTCATAGCATATATATTTTCACATTCTATATGTTTGAAATAATGTTACTACTGAGATTCTCCAAATCTCACCCTTTCTATAATAAATGTATAAAGTTTCCAGTAGCAGGCAGCGGCTCGAAGGACATAACAGTAATTTCTGGAAATTGGAGGTTCTGGGCTAGTACAAAAGGAGGCGTTGGTTATTTGAAGACCTTTCTATTTGTTTAAGGTTTGTAATTACTCTATACACCCCCTATAGGGAATTCTATATGTAATCAAGCAATATTGTTTCAATATATCAGTATGTTTACACTATTTATATGTGCCCACTGATCTACGTATTGCTACTCTGAGTAATATCAATAATGAGATGAGGTCTTATAAATTAGCCCGCTCTCAGTTGAGGGTAAAATTATCCTTGTGAAACAAGGACATCGGTCTCTGTTAAAAGCAACCCCCTATTGACTAAACTGTGTCGCTTACGGTCGTAAATTGTCTCCTACGGGAGCTGGTCTAAGCAGAGGATCTTGTTTATGTTCCTCATGCTATATTGGTTTATTTCTTGTGTACTAGGTTATTGTGCATTGATATATCTATATTTTGTTTCTGCCATACTGTCTTTATGCCCAAAACCTCCACCTCTTGGTCTCACTATCTTTAGGTTTCATTATATTAGAATGAGGAAGAGGGAAATTGCATATAGCTATAAGGGAATATTTGACATTTCACAAAATTCTAGTACATAAATGGTTCAGATTAATATACAGTAGACCATTACAGCAGTTTAGGAAAAGTTAGTAGCAATATACAACTTATAAACTACTATAAAATATAGCGCACACCCTATTTTAACATATATGGGTGTCTTCCCAGGGGGTCACCCATCCCGTCATTTCCTTGAGTCAAGCACGCTTAACTTTACTATGTCTGTGCAAAAATGCAGATACCAGCTATATATGCTTTTGTCCATCAGTTCCTTGCGATGCCCTCACCTCAAAAGTCATACCGGCCGCCTCCGGTCACCTAAAATATACTGTCTGGGCCCCACGTCACTCCAAGTACATATGCCTCCGCACATAATCTATCATGTACTCCATGAACTTTGTGAAGTGATCGTTCGACCCTCGCTTGACAATGTCATTCTTCTTATGGTTCCTGAAAATTATGTCTAGAAAGAAATCCATAATAGTGAAGATATGGAACTCGTCCGGGAAATTCAGCTCCAATAGAACCTGCTTCTAGTACTGCGTATCCATCACATCTAGGTATGTGAGGTACTAATCAACCGAGGTGTCATGCACTCGTGCCGCCTGACGATATCTGCTACGAACAAACTCCCACAACTTCTCATCAGGCTGTAGGTTATATGGTATATGCACTGTCTCCGCTTTGGAGCTATTGACATTTCTTGGATCTACCTCAGGACCATCCGATAGTGGATGTCCCAACTCTCCCACTAATGACTTGGCTTGTGATGTTAGCCTCGAGTACTAGCTTTGGCCATGACTGTGGTCTATATACTGGTCAAACTTGGACTTGCTTCCGGGGTGTCACCAATACTCTACTGTCGCTGGGTGTCCGGTTTTGTATGTGATGATGTCCCTCAGGGATTCACTGATATGAGGAATGCTAGTTACCCAAAGGAGGTGATTGATCTCACTTTCGCCGTCTTTCGCGCATGATTCCTCTAACCATGCAAACAAGACTATATCAGTATATTGTTCCATAAATGCCAGAACCGCTATCAGCTCTGATACCAAAAATGTCAAACCCCTTAACATTTCGATATTCACATAGTGATAAGCGCAAAGTTCTCTAAGGCATACAGAAACAGCAGAAACATACTGATATTAAATACAAGTTTACATTAAATGAGAATCCCCGCAAGGTTTGATAAATATACACAAATGTATAGAGCATTCAAAAATAGCTAAATTACATGCTAAAATAACTATAGCAGCAACAGAAAGCTCTGAGACCCTAATCGCTGGTAGCCACCAACTTGCCTTTTGAGCTGCTCGCTTTAGCTGTAATGTTTTGTTTTGAAAAAGAATGATATTCGAAAGAATCTCAGTAGCAACATGCTTACGAACATATAGAATATGAAAATAAATATGCAATGTCATGTCATGTGAGATGATCGAAACCATATGTGTGTACACTTGCCCAAGGTTAAACTACATGTTTGCCCTCTGGTTTACTTAGCGCCCCTGCTGGGTCCCTGACCACAACATGATAAATTGGTGTGTCTAAGACACTAGCTTATGTTATAGTGAATGATATATACAAACATAATAGGAATCACATAGTATATGAAAGAAGTTATTACCTGAATCTTTTTCAAAATTTCGAGTATGTCCTACACTTGGATTTTGTCTCGGGCTAGGTCCAATTCCTATAAAAATTAAAGTTACAAGTAACTGGCTATTACTTATAGTATTACTACTTTTAGATTGTATGCTGCTAGTTATTTAATGCAGTTACACAGTTTCTGCACAATACAATTCTGTACAGTGCAGTTTTACTGTTTTCCAGAAACTGATAGATTTTTTAGTCAACTTTGGAAATTCATAATTAATTCTAAAAAAATTCAACTTGACTGATTCCAAATCCCAATTTAATCTATTTCAATGAAAATTTGAGGAAAAAATGTTAGGTTTGCTCACTATAGACATATCATTCCTAGTAATTCATTAAACATCACTATTCCAGATTTCTTTCCAGAAAACAGGCATAACTTCAAAAATTCATATCTCCCCATGTATTTGTTCAAAAATTACAAACTACCTATAAAATTAAATCTCTATGTATCTAATTCAATTCTGGAAATTTTCATAATTTTTGGACAAGTTTTGACCTATGAAACACCACACACAACAACACTGTTCCAGAGTGGGCAGATCAACAACATGTACATTCACACCTTGTAAATTTTCAAATTGGTATACAAACATCTAAAAATCATGAACACTTGCACACAATTTTGCCTTCTGAAGCCAATGGAATCATCAAAATTATCAAATTCCTACTCCTTCCTCACATCACACACAGAACATAAGGTTAGGATTCTTAGGAGGTTTATGTTGTTTTCTTGTTTTTTGTTACTTAATCACTTCCTTTCTACTTCTATCACATGATTAGCTACTTAAACACTAAATAGAAATGTTCAGAGGGGATTTGGGCAGTATTTTCCTATAGTTTTGCTTCAGCCCATAATTTGAAAACAAGAGAAAACATAGTAAATACCACCACCTATAACACCAACAACATGATATAAGACAAGAGGATCAAGTTTTTGTAATTACCTCTTGATTTTATGGATTTCTCTCTCTAAAACATCATTGTTCACTCCCTCTTTCCTCTTGATTTATCTTGAAAAACATGGATTTAATGGAATATAAGATGTTAGGAGAGGTTATAGAGAGATTATGAGGCAAAAATCACAAGGTTTTGCAAGTTCTTACCTTGGATTTGTGAAACCCTAGCCTTCTTTGCTTGTTCTTGCTCTTTGAAGATACTTGAGCTCTCTCTCTCTCTCTCTCTATTTTGTTTTTCCACCAAAAATGAATGAATGAAGAAGAAGGGTTAATGACTTAAGCACTTATCCAACTTGCTTTACATGTGGTTTCTTCTTATTGGTCTAAAATTTCTTTTTGGTATAATATCACAAAATAAATTCCCTTTCCCTTTTTTCCACCAAAATTAAAGAGAGGAAGGAATGGATATTATCATTTTGAAATATCCAAAAAGTTGCTTCTTGAATTCTCCAACAATTGCTTCTTACAAATCCTTACTCAAAGTCTTATGTTTTTGTTTTTTCCTTTGACTTTCTTCTTCCTACTTTAATATAACCAAATGAATATGTGTGTGTCTGTGTGCGCGCGCGCCTTGCTTCCTTTCCTCCTTGGTTGACTGAAATTTAAAAAGGAATGAAGAATTTAATTGCTTCTTACATCTCCCGAAAATTGCTTCTTAGACATGTTACTTTAGTTGCATTTGTTGACTTTTTCCAACTTTGATTTTCTTTGGTAATAATACTCCAAAATAGGCTTATTAATTACTAAGTGGTCATTTTTCCCTTTTTAATTCTCATTTTTCTGAAATTATTGGGAATATTAGGGGAAAAATAATGGTTTCTTGTTTATGGAAAAATTATCGTTTTGCCCTTACATTTCATAAAAAAAATTCTTGTCATACTCTTTTCCCCTTGGTTTGGCTAATTTTTGACATGTATATTAGCTCATTAATCATTTTCATTTTATGTTCCAATTTTGGTTACAATAGTAGGCCTTTATATGGACATTATTTGCTTCTTTGCGTCCCTGCTTGGCCAAATTGTGTGTAACCGGCGATTGGAATATTTTTGTAAATTTATGCACACCAAAATTCACCATTTTATTCCATTAAATTTATTAATTACATAGGAGGAATAATGGTGATTAAAAATAGGGTGTTACAGAAATCGTTAAGCCAACGATGAAAAAAATATACCTTTGTTGGAGCTTCGTGGTGATAACATGTTATGAAAATAGGAAAATACAAAAAGATGAAATGAAAGAGATGAAGAGATATGAAGAGAGAATTGGAGAGAAAGATGGAGCAATATCTTATTCATTTGGATAACATCAAAGTGTAGTATATATTCTCTATTTATTGGGCCTCAACCTCAACCAATGTTACATAAAGTAAATAGCATATTTAATCCTCATAAGTACACAAATTGTAATATATGAGTTATGGGCATAAAGACTCCTAAAGGCTTTTTCTTTAGAGAAGCTATATAGTGTAGGAAATGAAAAGCCAAGAGTTGGGAGAGTTTATGAACATCCACATATTTAATATTTATAACATCGACAAGATTTACTATAAATAATGTGTGTCATTATAAGAAATTGACAAGTCAAACCTATTAAAATGATAAGTTCAATTAAGGTTTAAACAAATTCAGTTATGGGTGGTAAATGATGAAAATTTTGAAGTAGTGAATTGTAATTCGATAATTGACCATGAAAATGTATTGAAATAAGGAATAAAACACGAAACATTAATTAATTCAATAACTAGACCTGAATGCAAAGCCTTGAAGTTTGACATTGCATAGAAAAAAGTAGAGAAAGAAGGTGTAAAGCTAACAAATGGAAACACATATAACTTAAGTGTGTGTTTGGATTAGCTTTTGAAGAATAGCTTTTATGATTTATAAGGAAAGTATGTTAGAGGAGTTTTATCGCGACAAAGCTTATTACCATGCTGCCTTCAGTCTAAGATCTCTTTCCTAGTGATATGAATAAGATCCTATATTAATGATAAGAGGTAGTTAGTATTATCATAGTCCCCGATTGTGTTTACAAATCTAGGGTTTAGGCCATCAATACATCAGGTCCTACTTGCGACACTCAGGATTATACCAATAAGGTGTTGTAAATATTGTATGTGGCTATGTCAAAGGAAGAAGTCTCATATAACTCAAGATTGAGAATACCTTAATATACAATTAAATATGAGCTTGAGTTAGTAAAAAGGCTGATAAGAAGAATCTTTAAATTATAGAGATGATTGTTGAAGTTTTAATTGATCGATTTTAATGATATTTAAAAGATTTTATTAATTACATTAAATCGATCGTTACTAACACTTGTTTTGTAACTGTTATAATTGTCATTAAACCATCTTTAATAGTCATTATTGCTACTCAACAGTCACATAATTTCTCCCTATAAAAGGTAATGTATGAACTAAGGTCAGTAAGACTGAGGTCAAATGACACCGAGCTTTATCATCGAGGTCTTCTCCTCTCTCTTCTTTTGAGTTACACTATTATCTTTTTGTTGTTCTATCACCCTGCTTTCTACAAGAAGGGTTCATTTTATCCTGGGGAGTGCCGCTTCCAAATTTACTAGGGGGTTGCGGAATATCTCCTAATGACAATACTCTTGGGCATAACTCAAACTATACTTTTATTATGTTTCTACAGGTGTAACTCCTAACAATCTATACAGTGTAAGGAGATGACGCTAACAATCTTAGGTGATATTCTCACGTCAATGATTTTAGCACTCCTCATCGGCGGAGTTACCAAATAAGGAGACTCTGGAACTTTATTCTAATTTAGTAGTTGTGCTTTGGTATTTTCCTCTTATGTTGGAATATTAAGTTTGGACTCATATTTTTATTTGTTCCTTAATTCAGGAGATTTTTTTAAAAATCTTATAATAAAGAAGCTTGCCGGAATAAACTACTTCTTGTCTCTGTGGAAGGATTGAGACGATAAGGAATGAAATGATATGAGAATTGAGTGTTAACTCATATTGGTATTGGAGCATGGTTACTTGATGTTGTGATTCATGGAACAAATAAAAGGATGTCTTGAGGCACCGAGTCCAATGGTTTTATGAGTAAAATTGGGTTGTAGGGCATGAACTATATGCTTAGGAGGGCTATGGTGGCTTTGAGCCCCTAATGCCAAATTTTCTTTTTTTTTAACTAGACTCACTTAAGACTTCCCAAAGTCACTACTTTTTGAACAAAAGTCCTAGCTTAAATGCCATGATAACGGTAGAAGCTCTTGGGAAGAAACCCTTAACAAAAATAACTTACCCTTATGTACGGATGATGGACATGTTGAACATTTTCGTAAGAATCATTTTATCATTTTTGTGCTTGGTCTTCCTCCTAGGTAAGGTTGTCAAACTCACGAGTTTAAAAAAACTTGTGATAGTAATGTAAAATTGTATCAAAGAGTTGAATCGTAAACTCACAAGAGTTTATTTGTACCAATAAATAGGTATTAATATATAAAAAATGAGAAAAATTTGATTTAAATATATTTTAAATCCAAATAATTGAAATTAAATCTATCAACATTTATAATTGGGAAAATCCTATTAAAAGACAGTTGAATTATCCAAATTTTAAATTAAGTCATTAAATTTAATAAATTATTAATGAGGTCATATGGAATATAGAAGGATTTAGAAATTGGGTCGAAATACCCTCATACCCCTTAATCCCTAATCTTTTCACATTTCATAACTTAATCCTTTTTATAAATAAATTAGTTAAAGTCATCAATTAATTATCCTCTGTATTCAATAAAAAAATTGAGGGGAAAAAGCATCTAGAATTTCTTCATCCTTGCCGGAACTTCAATCCCAATTGCTTTCAAGTTAATGGATGGCAGAAGGTAGATGCAAAAAATATATCATTGATTTGTACATGTTTGTTTGCATGAAGAGGATCATGGGATATTGGGATCCTATGGAAGCATCAAGACTAGAAAGCTGGTTTGGCAGAAGTTCAGCAAAGGTTAAGAATATAATACTTTCGGTTTCTTTTATGTGTACGGTGGCATGGATTTTTTTATGGGGAGGGTAAAAAAATCCTAGTCGGCTGACGCAGTTTTCCCTCAATTTTTTTTATTGAATTACACAAAATAAGTAATTGAAAACTCAAAAATCAAAATAATTTAGTTATAAAAAGGATTATTAAATTATGAAATGTGGAAAGATTATGGATTAAGGGGTATGAGGGTACATTGACCCAATTTCTAAATCCATCTTTGATGCATATGACCTGATTAATAATTTGTTAAGTTAAATGACCTAATTTAGAATTTGGGTAATTCAACCATCTTTTAATAGGATTTTCCCTTTATAATTTATCATACTCAATAAATAATTTTTTATAAAATTCATATATAAAGAGCATGATCAAATAAAAAACTAGTACAAGTTTAAGAGCGAGTTAACACAATTTTATAAGTTAGAAACGTAAAAACGGTAAAGTCAATGTGTGAACTTGCGAGTTTGACTGAGTTTACAACTATCACAAGTTTAAGAGTGACTTAACACCATTTTATAAGGTAGAAACATAAAAATAATAAACTCATAAAGTCAACACGTGAGTTTGACAACAATACTCCCCCATATATGCGTATTCTAAATCCAAAATCTAAACAAAGACATTAGTGATCATATAAATGATTTCTAATAGTCTGGGGTTCTGGTGTGAGATGTCTAACTTTTACAATAACTGAGTTAATGAAAAGTTGAGAATCTCTTCTTGTACGTGCTTATACAAAAAGGAAATTAAAGAGGGAAACTTGTTGATCAAGGCCTCATAAAACTCTATTTTTTTCCTTACGTGGAGAATGCATTTGGGGAATTTTTAATGGTCCAGTTTTGTTTGATAGTTTATGACTATTATGACAACATTAAAATACTCATTAAGTGTGCATAAATTATGGGAAGAATATTTCTTTCTTTTGACTTAATATTAGGCAGTTGGCAACTTACTTATTATAAGCAAAAAAAGAAGTAACATAGCCCTTTCCTTTGACTGGTTTTTTAAAAAATATTGTGGTAATATTGTTTAGATCTTGAAGTCATGGTAGAATGCGACCGCAGAACTTTGGCATGTGATTACTCCAGAGATGAACTAGCTTTTATTCGTCCTTTTCAAATAGCAATGTTAGTGTCCATTAAGTGCACCAAATGCCCATTACTAGACGGATGTTTCCCTTTTATGTTAGGTCTTTATGGGTTTTAAATACCATTATATTTCATGTACTATAAATTGAGAAAAACTGTTGGATGCAAATCACTACTACAAAAATTATGATATATAATGGTTATTAACTAACATACATCACGATTCCGAACTATTATTTATTTCAGACCTCTTATAACGGCTATAATATAATACACATTATGTATTGAGATTGGGTGAGGTCATGATGTAACACCACATTTCTAATCACTAATATTTCTCCTATGTAATTAATACATGTAATGGAATAAAATGGTGAATTGTGGCATATAACAATTTACGGAAAATTCTAATTGTCGATTACACACAACTCAACCAAGTAAGGACATAAAAGAGCAACTAATTTGCACTTAAAGGCCTAATATTGTAACCAAAATTTGAGTATAAAATGACACAAATAATGACTTCCTTCAAGTGTCAAAAATTAGGCTAAACCAAAGGAATGAGCAAGAAATGATTTATTTCGGTAAATCATAAAATGTAGGGGCAAAACGGTAATTTTTTCATAAAGTGGGAAATAATTATTTTTTCCTAATATTCACAATAATTTGAGTTAAATGGGAATTAAAAGGAGAGAAATGGCTACTTGATCATTAATAAGCCTATTTTGGTGAATTATTATCAAGCAAGGTCAAAATAGTCAAAAGTTAAAAACTTTGGTCAACAATTTGCAAGATGGCACTAGGATAATTGAAGATCAATATTTTCCTCTTATTTCTCATGTCATTTATGGTAGAATGAAGAGCATAAAGGAAAATGGAATATTGAACAAAAAGAATGTACACATGGACCAATCAAAAGCAAGCATGTGGTAAGCATTTGACAAATTGGTTATATCCTCCAATTCTCCATATTTTCTCTTCATTTCCCGTGCAAAATAGATCCAGTTAGAGTGAGAGATAGTTTGAGGCGTGAAGGAGCTCAAGAAGCAAGAAGAACTTAGGGTTTTTACAAAAATCAAGGTAAGAAGCATAAATACTTGAAGATTTTGCTTCCAAATCATGTAGGAACATCTACTAATCTCTTCTCCTCTTTAAATACCATGATTAGCAAGGTTAATTAGAGTTTTGGAGAGAGAGGTCTGAGACATTTTAGAGAGATAAATCACAAGAAATCAAGAGGTAATCACCAAAACTTAATCCTCTTGTCTTGTATCAAGTAGTTGGTGTTGTTGGTGGTGGTATTTGCTATGTTTTATCTTATTTTTCAATTATAGGCTGAAGCATAATCATGAGGAAATGCTGCCCAAATTCCCTCTAAATATTCCCATTTAGTGTTTAAATAGCTAATCATGTGATTAGAAGTAGAAAGAAAGTGATTAAGCAAGTGAAAACAAAGAAACAACAAGTTGCTCCTAGAAACCCTAACTTTCTGTTCTATGGGTGACGTGAGGAAGGAGTAGTAATTTGGTAATTTTGATAATTCCATTGGATTTAGAAGGCAAAATTTTGTCAGTATGCAAGTGTTCATAATTTTTGGATGGTTGTATGCCAATTTGGAAATTTATGAAGTTTGTGTGTACTTATGTTGGTTCTGCCCTGTCTGGAGCAGTGGCGGTGTGTGTGGTTTTTCATTAACCAAACCTTATCCAAAACTTCTGAAACTTTCCAGAATTAAATTATAGATATAGATCTTTAATTTGATAGGTATTTTTGTAATTTTTGAACAATTATATTGAGAGCTATGAATTTTTGAAGTTATGCCCTGTTTTCTGGAATACTATGTGGATCAGTGATGTTTGATGAATTACTGGGAATTATATGATTACAGTAAGCAAACCTAACTATTTTCCTCAAACTTAAATTGAAATAAATTTATTTTTGCTTTGGAATCAGTCAAATTTTATTTTTTAGAATTAATTATGAATTTCCAAAGTTGGCTAACCAAGCTGTCAGTTTTTGGAAAATAGTGAAACTGCACTGTACAGAGTTGTATTTTGCAAAAACTGTTGTAACTGCATTAAATAACTAGCATCATACCATTTAAAGGTGATAATTCTACAAGTAATAACCAATTACTTGTAACTTTAATGATGATAGGAATTGGACATAGCCCGAGCCAAAATCCAAAAGTAGGACAAACGTGCAAGTTTGGAAAAAAATCAGGTAGTAACTTCTTCTTGCATATCTTATGTGATTATTTGTATGTTTAAAGTCATTCTCTGTAACATGAGCTAGTGTCCTAGCCATACCAATTTGTCATGTTGTGGTTAGGGACTCAACAGGGGCGCTAAGTCGACCAAGGGAAAACATGTAGTTTGACCTTGGGCAAGTGTACACATATCGTTTGATCATCTTACATGACATGACATTGCATATCCATTTTCACATTCTATATGTTTGTAAGCATGTTTCTACTGAGATTCCCTTGAATCTCATTCTTTTTCCAAAATACAAAATCTTACAGCTGAAGCAGGTGGCTCAAAAGGCAAGACAGTGGCTCCCGGTGTTTAGGGACCTAGAGCTCTCTGTTGCTGCAATAGTTATTTATGCTTACACTTTTTGCTACTTATAAACGCTTTGTACATTTGTGTATATTTTCAAACCCTACAGGGATTCTCCTGTAATGCAAACTTGAACTTAATATCAGTAATGTTTCCATTATTTCTGTATGCCTTGTGGAAATATATGCTTATTACTCTACAAATATCAAAATGTTAAGGGGTTTGACATATGATCTGTCTATTGCTGTGATAATAATTAACGGGCATATGTAAACAACCGTTATAATATATGATAATAGTTGCATGGTACATAACGGTCTCATTTTACAACTATTATTTATTTAGTAACATATATAACGGTTTTTATATAACAACCATGAAATTTAATAAAATTTAATAATAGTCTCACATAGACAACCATTATGTGTTAAGTATATAAATACTGGTTTTTAAATAAGAATCATAAACATTTATAATACATGATGATTTTTATATAATAATTATTGTAGCGCCCGAAATTTGGAAAATATGGAGCCGCCACCAAAATTTTAGAAAATGATAAAATAATCCAAATCATATTGGACTGCACCCTCTAACAATAATGTTGTAGCTCACAAAAGTGACAACAATCACAAGAGCATATACTTTCCTTAGGCATAGAGATGAATAATAAAAATAGAAGAGAGAGAAAATAAAGAATAATAATAAAACAAATCAATCCAAATTTCATATTGGATTCATCGTCTAGCCGTTGGTATTGAAGCATCATATATGTGGCAACAACCATAAAAGCATAGGTTTTCTTTGGGTACAAAGAAGAAGATAAAAAGATGAACACAATGAATAATTCACCCTTATTCCTAGTCTTTTCTCTTTCTATATTTTCTTGTGTCTTTGCTCTCCTAATTTTTTGTGTCATTACTCTCCCAACTTTTGTATCTTTGCTCTCCCAATTTTTTTATGTCTTGACTCCCCCCCTGTCTCCTTACTCTTGCTTCCCTATTTATAATCTCAAAGTAGGGTTTTCTTCATAAATGCACTTTCTTTTTTGAATTTTCATTCTTTTAATTTTTTTTTATTTTATATTAATAAAACTTCCTAACTTGACCTAATCACTATCAAAAAAATATTTTTTAAATTTTTTTGGTATTTTCTATTAATAAAACTACCTAACTTGACCTAATCACCATCAATAAGAGTTTTGTTTTTTAATTTTCATTTTTTAATTTTTTTATATTTTCTATTAACAAAACTTCCTAATTTGACCTAATCACCATTAATGAGATATTTTTTTTAATTTTATTTTTAATTGTTTTTATTACTTTTCCCACAAGTAATTTCCTAATTTAAATCTATCAACATAAATGAGAGATTTTTTATTTTAAAATTTTTATTTATTTATTTTTATATTTTCTTTATGAGCAATTTCCTAATTTAAACCTATCAACATGAATAAGAGATATTTTTTACATTTTTTTAATTTCTTTTTTTTTCCTCCACAATGACTTCACACTAAATTTCCTAATCCAAATATCAAATAACATCAATGAGATGAACTATTTTGAAATTTGTTTTCATTTGCTACAAAACCCAAGTTCAAGACAATCACCATTAATTACAATCCAATCACTATCAATTTCATTTTATTATTAATTTAGATGTGTCAAGATTAAGGAGTGTAAGACCCCATCTTATTATTGATATTACTCAGAGTAGCATTAGCGTAGCTCAGTGGGCACATAGAAATAACATAAATATACTGATATATTGAAACAACATTGCTTGATTATATATAGAATTCCCTATAGGGGTGTACAGAATAATTACAGACCTTAAACAAATAGATAGGTCTTTAGATAACCAACACCTCCTTTCGTACTGGCTCGCAACCTCCCGTTTCTGAAAATTACTGTTGTGCCCTTCGAGACACTGTCTGCTGCTAGAAACTTTACATGTTTATGAAAAGGGTGAGATTCAGGGGAATCTTAGTAGTAACATACTTTCAAACATATAGAATGAAAAAATAGACATGTTATGACATGTCATGTAAGATTATCAAAACTATGTGTACACTTGCCCAAGGCCAAACTATATGTCTGCACCTTGGTCTACTTGGCGCCCCTGTTGGGTCCCTGACCTCAATATGGCAGATTGGTATGTCAAAGACACTACCTCATGTTACAGTAAATGACATATACAAACATAATCGAAATCACATAATATATATAAGAAGAAGTTACTACCTGGAACGTGTCTTTTCCTTGCCTGTTAATCGGTCCAGCTCTGTCTTTAGCTCGGGCTATCGGTATATCCTAAAATTAAAAATTTAGGATAAATGAGTTATTATTTATTCATAACTCATTTTAAATTCATTGTGTTGGTTATCTTGACTCAAAAGTGAAAAACTACCAAAATACCCCTTTATACCCAGTCAAATT
This sequence comes from Albizia julibrissin, assembly GCA_037074505.1. Classification (NCBI taxonomy): domain Eukaryota; kingdom Viridiplantae; phylum Streptophyta; class Magnoliopsida; order Fabales; family Fabaceae; genus Albizia; species Albizia julibrissin. The sequence goes on from CM073485.1 coordinate 30,257,177, forward strand.
GTACTTCACCAAAAATTATGACCCGGCTAGTCCTACAAAATTTTGTGTGTAGAACCCATTTTTTGCCTCAGATTAGTCAAATTCAAGACCAAATTACAAATTTACCCTTGACAGCCCCTAACTTAGAGTTTTAAGGGTAGTTTGGTCATTTCACATTCTAGGGCTTTTCTCCCTTCGCAGTCTACAGGAACCCTACACAATTTTCCCTTCTAAACTCAATGGAACCATAAAATTGATGAAATTCCAGACCAAGTAGGACAAAAATTCCCCTGGACCAAATATGAAAAATTAAGGGAAAATGTTGTTTCTTGATTTTAAATCCATAAATCTCCTTCTTTTCACCTCTAATTACTTGTTTAATCACTTAAATACTAATTGAACATGATTTGGGGAAATTTTAGCAGCATTTCCCCTTAGGATTTCATCTTCCCAAATTTACAAAACCAATCAAAACCAAATCAAATTCAAGAATAACAACTATAACAACATCTTATAACACAAGAGGTTCAAGTTTATGAGATTACCTCTTGATTGCACCACTTTATCTCTCTAGGAAGCCTCTTCCCTCTCTCTCTTCTCTCTTTATTTAGCTTGATAAACATGAATTTCAAGAACAAGAAGAGGTTAAAGGAACTTCTAAGTGGTTTAGAAGGCATAAGCACTTGATTTACATGCTCTTACCTTGAGTTTTTGGTTCTTGAAACCCTAGAGTCCTCTTGGTGTTCTTGAGCTCTTCAAGCTCATCTCTCTCTCTTGCTTTGGTGTGTTGGAAAAAAATGAAGAAGGAAGAGGAGATATTGAAGTCTTCAAAATATCACTCTTGCATTATGTTTTAATATTGTTTAATACAAATTGCCATGTGTCTCTTTTTAATTGCCATCATCTTTTTCTCTTCCTTTTATTTCCTTTGACCAAAAATGATGAATGGAAGAGGATGGATGTTAGTTTATCTAATAACTTCTTCTTGTTTTACTTTAACATGTGCTTGCTTCTCATAGGTCAAGGGTTTTTTTTCCTTCTTGAATTAATTATGCATACATGGATTATTTCCCTTTCTTGCTCCCTACTTCAGCCATAATTTATCCCAATTAAAGGGAAAAATAAATGGCTACTATCTTTATTGGTCAAATGACCATTTTTCCCTTACAATTTTCCCATTTTCGCACTTGCTAGAAAACTGAGCAGAATTTTCACCAAACTTTGAGAATTCATAACTAATTGTGTAGATATCCAATTGGGGTGGTTCCAAAGCTATGTGACCCTTATTAAGTTTAGTTTTAAGAAAAAATATATATATTAGCCAATTGGAAGCTCAAAATTCCCATAATTATTATTTTTGGACGCTACCACTAAAAATCACCAGTTTCACTAGGCTAACTTCAAAAATACATATCTCTTTGTGTACATATCCAAATAATCCATATGACCTATAAAATTAAAGCTTGATAAGTTTAATTTCATTTTGGAAACTTTCAAAATTTTTTAACATCATTTTCTCATTTAAAAATGTCACACAATCACGACTGTCACGTGGAGAAACACACTGGCAGCAAATTTCATTTGCGTTCCTAACATAGTCTTGTTGTGTGACCACTCATTGCCTTGTTTTGTCACTTAATGCGTTCTTTAATGCACCATTTTATTTCCTTTTGATGCCACCAAAGGTGTAAATACTTGTAGGGAATAAAATTATGCTTCCCTGTGACACTTGCTAAACCGGGGCTTAGCAGTTCACTTGTTTCAAACTTATTTTCAAGCATCTATCCCAAAATTTGGGATGTTACAAGGAGGATTTTTATTTTTTCATTTCTATATTATTTTTTAGTTGGGCCTGGATAAAATAAGGTGTTTACAGTTGTCCCTCTTTACTTGTTTCATAGCTAAGAAAAGTAATATTCTCACTTATGAAGCAAGTAAAGATAAGAACACATATTTTGTCTGGCCAAATAGAATAAAGTTCCCCTTTGGACCAAAGAGGGCTTAGACAAAATACAGTGTCCATGCCCAGGGCTTAGACAAAATACAGTGTCCATGCCCCTCTTTACTTGGTTCATAGTAGAGAAAAACGCCGATGGAGCTAGATGATCACCTGGAATGGAAGTGAAGTGCCTAATTACATCAAACTTGGGTGTGATGTAAAATAATTATGCCAGCTATTACTGGGTTTGAAAAGAGGTAGTGACTTCTGGGACATAGCTTTCAAATATTAGTGCTTACGAAAACAGGGCTTTGAAAGAATTGTACTAACTGTTATTGGGCTTTAAGGGGTGCCTGCAAATACAGGGCTTTGAAAGAATAGTGCCTACCATTATAGGGCTTTTAAATGAATTGTGCCAACCGTTATTGGGCTTTAAGAGTGCCTGCTGATGCAAGGCTTTAAAAAGGGTGACAGCCGTTACTGGGCTTTAAGGGTGCCTTCTGGTACAGGGCTTTGAAAGGGATGCAATAAACTTGTGATGCCCCTTGAAGTAGTTCTTATGATAATGCCAATGAAGATGATGATATTAATAATAAAGATGATAGTGATAAGATGATGATGAAGTATTCAAAATGATGTCATGAATGATGATAATGATAGTTATGATGTGACACTAAGCGTGTGATACTCTACATAATGAGATTATGATGATGAAAATATTGATGAAGTTCTAATAAGAAAGTCATAAATGGTGATAACCATAGTAGTGATAATGCGACACTAAGTACGCAGTGCTTCAAACATGCAATATGATAATGACACTAATGATGATGAAGGTGAAGCCCTAATAGGGAAGTCATAGATGATGATGATGATAATGGTGGTGGTGATGTGACATTAAGCACGTTGTGCCCCTAAACATGATAATGAAACCAATGATGGCCATGATGATGAAGATGATGATGATGGCCTTCATTACGAGGAGATTATGATAATGGTGAAGATGATCATGATAAAGGTGTTGACACTGATAATGATAATGGTAATGATGATGAAGAGGATGGTGATAGCAGTGATAACGAGGAAATTATGACAATGGTGAAGATGATCATGATAAAGGTGATGACAGTGATAATAATGATGGTAGTGATGATGAAGTGCTCATGTAAATGACGATGGTGTTGTGACACTAATCATATGGTACCCCATATAAGAAGTATGTTAAATGATGATGATAGTGATGAGAAAACCCTAATGAGAATGATGATGATAATGATGATAAGGAGATGATGAAATGAGGAGGATGATGATGAAAATGATAAAGAGCTAATGAGGATGATAATGATGATAAGGAGATGATCATGATGAAGATGATAATGGAAATTATGAGATGCTGATGATGAAAATGATAAAGAGCTACCCGACCAATGATGTTGCTCTCGCTTTGGTCTCAGTCCTATTTAAAACCTCTTCACTTACTTGTTCATGTAAGATGTCATTCTTGTTTGGGCCATTATGACTCTTGTTGAGAAACTTTTAGATTTGTCCTAGTCTTAGCAAAAGCACATTTCAAGATAGATGTTGGAAATCGTACACGCAGCGGAAAAATTAACCCTTTAAAAACTCGATTCCTAATCGTGGATCTATCAAAGACGTCTAAATCGAGTAGTTAGAATAGTACCTTTATGTTTCTTGTGCTTTCGATCTATAGGAGTCAACACCTCTGGTCGCCTCCCTCTTTATGTTTCTCGTGCTTTCGATCTATAGGAGTCAACACCTCTGGTCGCCTCCCTCTAACGGTATCCACACGAACAAGACCCAATTCGGCAGCGTGCTAGCGCCTCCAAGATGTCTCTCTAGGGTTTCTCGCGGCTCTACAAGTTCTTCGTACGGCCTTAGGGTTCTCTAACCCTTCAAATTTTCTTATATCTGATGTGTGCCGTATTTGAATTTCAAATTAATCTTAATTAATTTGAAATTCAAATTAAATCAAATAAATCTGATTTAAATCTGTCAAACAGATTTAATTTATCATATTCATTTAATTTAATCAAAGAGCCAATAGATTTAATTTATCTTTATAAATTAAATCTAAGATATGATATCTTTATTAGCTTTAATTATTTAATTTATCAAATAAATTAAATATAAAACTAACATCTTATAATAATATTATAATCTATATATATTATTATTATATATATTTTTTTTTCGAATTTATATATATATATATATATATATATATATAATTCATCAACCCTAGGTCAAATATTATATTCATTGAATCTTAGACACATCTTAGATTCAATGAATCTGGACATCATAGCTCGTGTTGGGCTATTCTTGTGTGCGACCCTGTAGGCCCACATGAAGTTGGCAGTGGGCCAAAACTATTCTAGCCCACAAGTCGCAAGCGGCCTCTAGCAAGACATTGCGACTACCCAATTCACATGAGGATCGATGATACGATGCAACCTTTTATACAACCATGTCACGTCCCTTTTTGTCACACGATATTTCGGTCAAGGATGAGGCATGGACAACGTCATCCTCCTGTTCCTGACCATCACTTTCCTGATTCCTGAGTAGCCTGAAATTAGAAATGGAAACTCCTTCCCATTTCAGTATGGCCATACATTTCTCAGACTCACTCATCGAGGGGCCCAGTAATATCTCTCACTAATGTTAGGGACAAATTCCATCTTGATCACTCACATTCCTCTTCATGAAAACTCCTAAGCCCGATTATAGCCTTTATCATCACCCGGTCAAAGGTGACTTTTGACTAGGTCAAAACTTAGCAAGTTTCATGCAGGAATCTATGATGATCTCAGGTCAGAGGGCTCTGCGACATGATTATATGTATGAGATAAGCTTATGACTTAATCCATGCAACTTTCTCATAGCGGGTCGGTCCAGCACCTTATACTCCTATAAGTGCCTAAGACATTGATTTGTATCTCTACACCTCATCAAAGTCATACTGGTCTTATTTCATCTTTGCTCCCGCATAGATAATTGACCGGGGACATTTAGGATAATCTTTATAGTTCATCCAATGATACAATTATCATAGCAAACATGCAAATGATATGATAACAATAAGGAGAAATTCTTAAATAACAATAATGTTTAAGGTACAATGATTGGCCCTTAGGGCACAATTTCCAACATCCTCCCACTTGCACTAGGTACAATCATTAATTTGCCTAATTCTCATTGTCCTAACATGACGCTCATGTTTTGCCTGCGCAAGCGGCTTGGTGAGAGGATCAGCAGCATTGTCTTCTCCTGGTACTTTGCATATTTTTATATCACCCCTATCATTGATTTCTCTGATAAGATGAAATCGCCTGAGTATATGCTTGGTCCTTTGGTGTGACCTAGGCTCCTTGGCCTGTGCAATAGCACCGCTATTGTCACAGAACAAATCTATTGGATTTGAGATGGTGGGTACCACCCCTAGTTCAGTAGTGAACTTTCGGATCCAAACGGCTTCCTTAGCTGCATCTGATGCTGCTATATACTCAGCTTCTGTTGTAGAATCTGCCACAGTACTTTGCTTAGAGCTCTTCCAGCTTATTGCACCACCATTCAAAAGGAAAATATATCCAGACTGCGATCTGAGATCATCTTGGTCAGTTTGGAAACTCGCATCTGTATAACCAGTTACACAGAGCTCATCATCCAATCCACCGTATACTAAGAATAAGTCCTTAGTCCTTCTTAAGTACTTAAGGATATTTTTGACAGCAGTCCAATGACCCTCACCGGGATCTTGTTGATATCTGCTGGTCATACTTAAGGCAAATGAGACATCTGGTCGAGTACATAGCATGGCATACATGATGGATCCAATGGCGGAGGCATATGGAACCTTACTCATGCGATCTCTTTGATCAGGTGTACTAGGACACAGATCTTTGCTAAGATGGATGCCATGAGACATGGGCATGTAACCCCGTTTTGAATCCTGCATGCTAAATCTATGCAGTATCTTGTCTATGTATGTGCTCTGACTTAGGCCTATCAGCCTCTTGGATCTATCTCTATAGATCCTGATCCCTAGGATGTAAGTGGCTTCACCTAAGTCTTTCATTGAGAAAGACTTTCCTAACCAAGACTTGACACTCTGCAAGGTAGGAATGTCATTCCCGATGAGTAGGATGTCATCAACATAAAGCACTAGAAATACAACTGTGCTCCCACTAACCTTCTTGTAAACACAAGGTTCATCGATGTTTTGAATGAATCCAAACTCTTTGACTACTTCATCAAAACGATGATTCCAGCTCCGAGATACTTGCTTCAAGCCATAAATGGATCTTTGAAGCTTGCATACTTTACCAGAGTCCTTTGGATGTACGAAACCTTCAGGTTGTGTCATGTACACATCCTCAAGGAGCTTTCCATTAAGGAAGGCTGTTTTGACGTCCATCTGCCATATTTCATAGTCATAATATGCTGCAATGGCAAGAAGGATTCTGATTGATTTGGCCATTGCAACTGGGGAAAAGGTTTCATCATAGTCTACACCATGAGTTTGAGTAAATCCTTTTGCAACCAGTCGTGCCTTGAAGACATTTACTTTGCCATCCATGTCAGTTTTTTCTTTAAAAACCCACTTGCACCCAATGGTTTTTACACCTTCGGGTGGATCAACCAAGGTCCATACCTGATTGTAATACATGGATTGCATTTCAGACTTCATAGCACTTAGCCATTTGTCGGAGTTTGGTCCTATTATGGCTTCTTGATAGGTGGTTGGCTCATTTTGTTCAATGAGCAACACATCACGACTTCTAGTAACCAGAAATCCATATTTCTGAGGTTGTTGCCGTATCCTATCAGACCTTCATGGGCCTTGTGTTACATGAGGAGGCTCAACAACTTGTTGTGAGTCTTCTCTATTTTCCATCTGTGGTTCTGTGTTATCTTGTAAGTCTCGAACTTCTTCGAGATGTACCTTGCTCCCACTGGTTCTCTTAGAGATAAATTCTCTTTCTAGAAAGATACCATTTCGGATAACAAACACTTTGTGATCGGTGGGATTGTAGACATAGTATCCCTTCGTTTCTTTAGGATACCCCACAAAAAGGCATTTTGAGGATCTGTGCGATAATTTATCAGAGGCTTGTTGTTTTACGTAAACCTCACATCCCCAAATTTTGAGAAAAGACAAACTAGGTTTCTTCCCAGTCCATATCTCATATGGTGTCTTTTCGACTGCCTTAGATGGAACACGATTTAGTGTGAACGCAGCAGTCTCTAGGGCATGGCCCCAAAAGGAAGGTGGAAGATCTGTTTGACTCATCATAGATCGAACCATATCCAATAGTGTTCGATTCCTCCGCTCAGAAACCCCATTCCATTGTGGCGTTCCTGGAGGAGTGAGTTGTGAGATTATTCCACAACCCCTAAGATGGTCAGTGAACTCTTGGCTCAAATATTCACCACCCCGATCAGATCGAAGTGATTTAATTGTTTTGCCAAGTTGGTTTTGTACTTCATTTTGGAATATTTTGAACATTTCAAAAGATTCAGATTTATGTTTCATTAGATAGATATATCCATATCTACTAAAATCATCTATAAATGTGATGAAGTACATATAACCACCTCTGGCAGCTATATTCATTGGTCCACATACATCGGTATGTATGAGGCCCAATAATCAGTGGCCCTCTCACTGTGCCCTGTAAAAGGTTCCTTTGTCATCTTTCCTAATAAACAAGATTCACACGTATCAAATGATTCAAAATCAAATGAGTTAAGAAATCCATCTTGATGGAGTTTAGAAATGCGTTTCTCATTTATATGGCCTAGACGACAATGCCATAGGTAGGTCGGATTCAAATCGTTTGACTTGATCCTTTCGGTAGTTATGTTATAGATGTTTCCATTATTAGGATGTTCTAAATTTAAAAAATAATGACCAACATGCAAATCACCATCAGCATAAAAAAAGTCATTACGATAAATAGAACATTTGCCATTCCCAGTAATGGAAGTAAAACCTTCCTTATCCAAATAAGAAAGAGAAACAATGTTACTACTCAAAGAAGGAACATAAAAGCAATTGTTCAAAATTAACAAAAGCCCACTGGGAAGAACTAATTCATAAGTGCCTACGGCTAAAGCAGCAACTCTTGCTCGGTTTCCAACTCGTAGGTCCACTTCGCCCTTCTTCAACTTTCTACTGTCCCTGAGACCCTGCACATTTATACAAATGTGAGAACCACATGCAGTATCTAATACCCATGTAGAGGAAGCAGAAAAGTGAATATCTATAACATAAATACCTGAAGAGATAGCCCCGCTATCCTTCTTGTTCTTTTTCAGATCTTCAAGGAAGAGTTTGCATTTCCTCTTCCAATGACCGGGTTCATTGCAGAAGAAGCATACTCCATCCTTTGGAGGCTTTGCCTTCTTGGCAGGAGGCTTAGGTTCGGGTTTGTTTAACTCTTTGGTCTTACCACCTGAGCCATTACCCCTTCCCTTGCCCTTGCCTTTCCTTTTCATCCCCTTTCCTTTCTGAACCATCAAAACGGTGCTGGGCCTTTTCTTAATGCTCTGTTCAGCAGTTTTGAGCATCCCATGCAGTTCAGAGATGGATTTCTCCATGTTGTTCATGTTGTAGTTCATGACAAACTGGTCATAACTTTTGGGGAGTGAGTTCAAGATCAAATCTGTAGCTAACTCCTGGCTCATGGGAAATCCAAGCCTCTCAAGGTGATCAATGTAGCCTTTCATCTTTAACACATGAGGACTAACTGATGCACCTTCAGCCATCTTGCAGGAATGTAGGGCCTTTGTGGTCTCATACCTCTCTTGCCTTGCCTGTTGCTGGAACATTTCCTTAAGATGGACAATCATCTCATATGCCTCCATATGTTCCAGATCTCTCTGGAGCTCTGGAACCATAGTGGCAAGCATCAGGCATCCTACATCCACAGAGTCATCTTTATGCTTCATGTAAGCATCTCTCTGAGCTCTTGGAGTATTAGCTGCAGGCTCGTCAGGAATGGGTTGATCGAGGACATACGCCTTTCTTTCCTGCTTGAGAACAATTCTCAAGTTCCTGAACTAGTCAAGAAAGTTTGTCCCATTAAGCTTGTCCTTCTCAAGGACTGATCGCAGTGATAGTGTAGCGGTGTTATTAGTCGACATGATTCTACAATTAAAATGTGCAAAGTTGATTAGTAATCTCCCACTAAGTTAACAACCCTCAATATAATTAGTGGGCTAAGATCCATATTTCGCTTAAATCTAGTTCCGCTTTGGCAGGACACTTAAATTCAAGTTTATTTAGGTAGGTAACTACATTACCAATTACATCACATGTAACTCTTAGATCTTTATGGGATTCGATCATCATATGACCCGGCATGTTTGATCCCATCTAATGCCTTGAGATCCAAAACCGTTTTGATGGTCTCAATTAAGTCAAAACAACAATGAATTTTGTGAGTAGCACCATTACTCATGCTTGCCTCACCAAGATAACTCAAATGCATCCACTTTGGTGGAACCTACAATTAAGCGATCTAGGTTTTGACAAGTATTCATTAATTGACGGCATTATGACTTAAGATTTTATTCGGAGGGCTTTAACTAATTAGTTTCATTTATGTGAAAGTAATCGCGGTTGTATCTCATACACATAACTAAAAAAGTATGCATGTTATGATCTAATCAAAAGCATAATTTTAAACGTGATACAACATGGCTCACCTAACCTAAATCCTCCCAAGCCAATGAGAGGACTTCTCTAAATAAGAAGAGGAAAAATTACATTGATAGAAACCTCGTTTGAACATACGAGGGGAGTGAGATGAGAAGAGAATGTACAATGAGAATATTTAGAGAAAGGCATGGCACGCAGGCCATATTTAAACATTACAACATTTGTAAAGACTAAGAGCCATGTTGTTCACCATACCCAAACAATTTTGGAGAATAAACCAGAACAAGTAATAATTCATACAATATGAAATAAACAACGAATGTGGTGATTAGGTTATGTCGCGCTACGAACAGTTAGCTACGGCGGTCCCGCTAATGAAAAAGGCATACTTGTTTAGTAAGAAATGTTTTGTTTCGGCCCAGTTTTTAAAAATTTCAGCCCAGTTTCATTAACGCCCAGAACTCTTCTAGACCTAATGAAACTACGCGTTTTGGGCAACAAAGAGACGACGTCGTTCTATGTCGTGATCTGAACACTTCAGTGATCCACATAAAACGACGTCGTACTAGCCTTCTTCTTCAAGCTTCGGATCCCTAAAACCCGATTAGAGACCCAGGTGACCCGACCGTCATTCAATACGCAGCAAAACTTTTCGAAAAATCCATACGAGTTTTAGTTTCAGATCTCATCTAGAACCAAAATCACGAGAACAACGACGCTAATCAGAAGGAAATATGTCGCATGTGATTGAAACAATTTCTTATTGACATTTTCGCAAATAATCGAAAACGAGAATCTCATGCTCAGATACATATTCGGACGCATCTTATAAACATACATATATATCCCATATATATCACATGTATAAGAACATTAACTCAATTTAGACGTACAATTGACCTGGCTCTGATGCCACTGTTGGAAATCGTACACGCAACGGAAAAATTAACCCTTTAAAAACTCGATTCCCAATCGTGGATCTATCAAAGACGTCTAAATCGAGTAGTTAGAATAGTACCTTTATGTTTCTTGTGCTTTCGATCTATAGGAGTCAACACCTCTGGTCGCCTCCCTCTTTATGTTTCTCGTGCTTTCGATATATAGGAGTCAACACCTCTGGTCGCCTCCCTCTAACGGTATCCACACGAACAAGACCCAATTCGGCAGCGTGCTAGCACCTCCAAGATGTCTCTCTAGGGTTTCTCGCGGCTCTACAAGTTCTTCGTACGGCCTTAGGGTTCTCTAACCCTTCAAATTTTCTTATATCTGATGTGTGCCGTATTTGAATTTCAAATTAATCTTAATTAATTTGAAATTCAAATTAAATCAAATAAATCTGATTTAAATCTGTCAAACAGATTTAATTTATCATATTCATTTAATTTAATCAAAGAGCCAATAGATTTAATTTATCTTTATAAATTAAATCTAAGATATGATATCTTTATTAGCTTTAATTATTTAATTTATCAAATAAATTAAATATAAAACTAACATCTTATAATAATATTATAATCTATATATATTATTATTATATTTTTTTTTTCGAATTTATATATATATATATATATATATAATTCATCAACCCTAGGTCAAATATTATATTCATTGAATCTTAGACACATCTTAGATTCAATGAATCTGGACATCATAGCTCGTGTTGGGCTATTCTTGTGTGCGACCCTGTAGGCCCACATGAAGTTGGCAGTGGGCCAAAACTATTCTAGCCCACAAGTCGCAAGCGGCCTCTAGCAAGACATTGCGACTACCCAATTCACATGAGGATCGATGATACGATGCAACCTTTTATACAACCATGTCACGTCCCTTTTTGTCACACGATATTTCGGTCAAGGATGAGGCATGGACAACGTCATCCTCCTGTTCCTGACCATCACTTTCCCGATTCCTGAGTAGCCTGAAATTAGAAATGGAAACTCCTTCCCATTTCAGTATGGCCATACATTTCTCAGACTCACTCATCGAGGGGCCCAGTAATATCTCTCACTAATGTGAGGGACAAATTCTATCTTGATCACTCACATTCCTCTTCATGAAAACTCCTAAGCCCGATTATAGCCTTTATCATCACCCGGTCAAAGGTGACTTTTGACTAGGTCAAAACTTAGCAAGTTTCATGCAGGAATCTATGATGATCTCAGGTCAGAGGGCTCTGCGACATGATTATATGTATGAGATAAGCTTATGACTTAATCCATGCAACTTTCTCATAGCGGGTCGGTCCAGCACCTTATACTCCTATAAGTGCCTAAGACATTGATTTGTATCTCTATACCTCATCAAAGTCATACTGGTCTTATTTCATCTTTGCTCCCGTATAGATAATTGACCAGGGACATTTAGGATAATCTTTATAGTTCATCCAAGGATACAATTATCATAGCAAACATGCAAATGATATGATAACAATAATGTTTAAGGTACAATGATTGGCCCTTAGGGCACAATTTCCAACAATAGATACATCCATATCTACTAAAGTTATCTATAAATGTAATGAAGTACATATAACCTCTTCTGGCAGCTGTATTCAGTGGTCCATATACATCTATATGTATGAGGCCCAATAAATCAGTGGCCTTCTCACTAAAAGGTGTCTTTTTCATCTTTTCTAATAAGCAAGATTCACATGTATCATATGATTCAAAATCAAATGAGTTAAAAAATCCATCTTGAGGTAGTTTAGAAATGAGTTTCTCATTTATATGGCCTAACGACAATGCCATACGTATGTCGGATTCAAATCATTTGACTTGATCCTTTTAGTAGTTACGTTATAGATATTTCCACTATTAGGATGTTCCAAATTTAATATATAATGACCAACATGCAAATCACCATTAGCATAGAAAACATCATTACAATAAATAGAACATTTACCATTCCCAGTAATAGAAGTAGAACCTTCCTTATCCAAATAAGAAACAGAAACAATGTTACTACTCAAAACAGGAACATAATAGCAATTGTTCAAAACTAACAAAAGCCTACTGGGAAGAACTAATTCATAAATGCCTACAGCTAAAGCAGCAACTCTTGCTCTGTTTCCAACTCGTAGGTCCACTTCACCCTTCTTCAGCTTTCTACTATCCTTAAGATCCTGCACATTTATACAAATGTGAGAACCACAAGCGGTATCTAATACCCATCTAAAGGAAGTAGAAAGATGAATTTCTATAACATAAATACCTGAAAAGATAGCCCTGTTATCCTTCTTCTTCCTTTTCAGATCTTCGATGTAGAGTTTGCAATTCATCTTCCAATGACTGGGTTCATTGCAGAAGAAGTATACTCCTTCCTTTATAGGCTTTGCCTTGTTGGCTACAAGATTAGTTTCGGGCTTGTTTAACTCTTTGGTCTTACCACCTGAGCCTTTACCCTTCCCCTTACCCTTACCTTTTCTTTTCATACCCTTTCCTTTATGAACCATCAAAATAATACTGGGCTTTTTCTTAATGTTCTACTCAGCAGTTTTAAGCATCCCCTGTAGTTCAGAAATTGATTTCTTCATGTTGTTCATAACAAACTGGTTATAACTTTCTAGGAGTGAGTTCAAGAACAAATCTATAGCTAACTCCTAGCTTATGGGAAATCTAAGCCTCTCAAGGTGATCAATGTAGCATTTCATCTTTAACACGTGAGCACTAAGTGATGCATCTTCAGCCATCTAGTAGGAATGTAAGGCCTTTGTGGTCTCATACCTTTCTTGCCTTGTCTATTGCTGGAACATTTCCTTGAGATGTACAATCATCTTATAAGCCTCCATAAGTTCTAGATTTCTTTAGAGATCTGGAACCATGGTGGCAAGTATCAAGCAACCTACATCCATAGTGTCTTCCTTATGGTTCTTGTAAGCATCTTTCTGAACTCTTGGAGCATTGGCTGCAGGTAGGGGTGGAAACAAGCCAGACGGCCTGTCAGGGGCCAGCTTGCCTATTTGTAACCTGGTCAGGCTAAAAGACTAGGCTTAAGCCTATTTTGATACCTGTTTTTGTTAAAAGGCCTGGCTTAGGCTTACTGGAAAGTCTGTTAGGCTTGTCAGGCCGGCCTAAGCCTGTTAAGATTTTTAAAAAAAATTGTGAGGGTAATTTTGTAATTACCCCTCTGCTATGCCCTCAAACCTCAATCCCTCACAAACTCAGTCACTCTCCCCTCTCCTTTCTCCCTAGTCCCAACTCCTAATCTCTCAACGTTCAACTTCATTCTTCAAAGCCCTAAGCCTTTCTCCGATGCCGAATCGCCACTCTTCTCTCTATCGTCTCCTTCATAACCTAAACCTCTGAGTCACCATCCTCTCTACTCTCCATTAGACTGTTGGCCGTCCTTTCTCTGACTTACCACGACTTGAACTCTCTCTTCCTCAGTGGGGAAGCAACGGCAAGCAAATCTCCAGATTTGGTGAGTACTCTTCTCCTGTGGTTCGATTTTTTGTTCTATCTATTTCTTCTTTCGATCTATTTGCTTCTTTTCTGGTTCAATTTTCTTCTCTTGTGGTTCAATTTATTTGTGGTTTGATCTATTTCATCTTATGGTTCGATTTGCTTCTCTTTTACTCTTTCTCTTTCACTTTCTAGGCTATTATTCCCAAGAAGATTAATACAGCTTTTCTGTAAATGTAGGGTCATTGAGCCGTACATATAAGCTTCCCGTCGATTCTGAATAATACAGGTAATCAAACTTCCTGTGTTTTTTCCTATATATATGAATCGCCTGTGCACTTTACTGAATCATCACTTCGTAAAGTGAGGTTATTTTAAAGTTCAAACACTTGAAATCCCTTCTCTCAACCAAATAAAAGCCTATTTATTCATTCATGTCGATATCTGGGATCCAAAGTCAAACTCTTGAGGTTACTGGTAAGTGATTCACCATTTTCCCTCTCCCTCCCCCACCTTCCGTTTCATTTTTAATGACAAGAAATTGTATGTAATGTCAGTGCAGTTGTAGGTTTCTCTAAGTTGAAGAATACGTAATGGATTTCAAGGAAAGATCCCTATGTCTGTAATGTCGATACAGTTGTAGGTTGCTCTAAGATTCGATTTGAATGTGGTATATTTTCAGGATTCAATTGCAAAAGGTTCTTTTAGAAGGTTATGATGACTCTGCTTCGCATCTTCAAACGAAAAACTGGCCGGTAAACACCAAACTAAAAAGGATAATGTCTCTGGGTTGTTGATTTTTCATTTTTTTTCTTTTTTGATTTAACTTAAGACTTACATTTAAGTTGTTATGTCCTTGAGTCAAAGAAACTCATTCTCTTTGCCTATGTTTGTTGAAGTTAAATAACACTTGTTTACAGTCTCGATGCTTGGCCTTTTTGAATTGCAAGTGTTTACTATATATATATCTTTTTCCACTTACTCAAGTCTGAGACTTGTAACCATCTTTTTTCCCCTTTTAGCAGACATGCAGGGGTGGTAAAAGTTATAATGCATTATGCAAATGCCAATGTAAGTTGCATTATTGTCATTATGTGTTATTTAGATCATTGGTTGAGATTTACTTGAAGTAGAATTATTAATGATTTCATGTGTTTGTAATTATTATTTGCAGAAACCAACTTCGATTCATGCTCCATCTACACCACCATACATGAATTCAAGCGTCCAATATTCCTCACATCTTCCTGCGTCTTAATGATTTCATGTGTTTGTAATCATTATTTTTTAATGTCGGGAAGTAGAATTTGGGAATAGACCTTACATCAAGAATAGAATCACTTATTGTGGTTTCCATTTAATTTTAGCTTTGTGATCTGTACTTTATTGAGATAATACATGTATTTTTCTTTTCTTATATTGATAAATTCTTCTTTGCCTTAGATGAAGTGTCTTAAGCTTAGCTAGATCAAGAGGCCCAAGGAAAATAAAGCACTTTCCATAATTATCCAAGTAGTGACATCTGTATGGTGAGTAATCTGTCATTTGTCTAGTGATCACAAATTCTCCTTGTCATTTATTATTTTACCTGTTGATTCATGCATGTTTAAATCTCCAATTGATGCACTTCTACTATGTACTGTTATGTTGACCATGGAAATGTTCATTTTTAGTTTTATGTAAAATTATGTTATGTTCTAATACTATACATTTGATTCTTTTTTTTCAAGGTCTTCGAAGGAGAAGAAGAAATTATATTAAAGATTTAAAATGAAAGTGAGAAGGTCCAATGGTGAACTTGTATTAAGGAAATTACATTGATTTGGTCTAAATTGATGAACTTGTATTGAAAATTATTATGTTGTTGTATTTGATTTCATATTTTAAGATGTATGTTTTATCATTAATATTAATTTATGTAATTGGGCTTGTTTTCGACCTATTTGAAGTAGGTTTGTTGTAAGGCCTGTTAGCCTGCTTAAAATTGTTTAAAATTTCAGGCTCCTTAACAGGCCACAAGCTAGGCCATGCCTATGTACATGCAGCTTAGGCCCAAAAAAAGCTTCTTACAGGCCACAGGCCAAGCTCAGGCAATCATATTGCAAAATAGGCTTGGCCTGTTAAGGCAAAACCTTGCCTGGCCTGGCTTGTTTCCACCCCT
Source organism: Albizia julibrissin (assembly GCA_037074505.1). Lineage (NCBI taxonomy): Eukaryota > Viridiplantae > Streptophyta > Magnoliopsida > Fabales > Fabaceae > Albizia > Albizia julibrissin. The sequence goes on from CM073485.1 coordinate 30,273,343, forward strand.
AGCTACAGGCTCATCAGTAATGGGTTGATCTAGAACATATGTTTTTCTTTCCCACTTGAGAACAATTCTCAAGTTCTTGAACCAGTCAAGAAAGTTTATTCCATTGAGTTTGTCCTTCTCAAGGAATGATTATAATGATAGTGTAGCAATATTACTAGTCGACATAATTCTACAATAAAATATGCAAAGTTGGTTAGTAATCTCCCACTATTAACAACCCTCAATGTAATAATTAGTGGGCTAAGATCCGTATTTCGCTTGAATTTAAGTCCTCTTTGACAGGACGCTTAAATCAAGTTATTTAGGTAGGTAACTTCTTTACCAATTATATCACATGTAACTCTTAGATCTTTATGGGATCGATCATCATATAATCCGGCATGTTTAATCTCATCTAATGCCTTGAGATCCAAAACTGTTTTGTTAATCTCAATTAAATCAAAACAATAATGAATATTTGTGAGTAGCACCATTACTCATACTTGTCTCACCAAGATGACTCAAATGCATAATCTTTGGTGGAATCTACAATTAAGCAATCTAAGTTTTGATAAGTATTCATTAATTAATGGCATTACAACTTAAGATTTCATTTGGAGGGCTTAATTAATTATTTCGTTTATATGAATACATATATCGTGGTTGCATCTCATACAAACACACACACACACACACGTGTATGTGTATGTGTGTGTGTAATGATCTAATAAAAAAAATATAATTTAAACGTGACACAATATGGATCACCGTGTGTGTGTGTGTAATGATCTAATAAAAAAATATAATTTAAACGTGACACAATATGGATCATCTAACCTAAATCATCTCAAGCCAATGAGAGAACCTCTCTAGTAAGAAAAGAAAATACATTGAGAAACCTCATTTAAACATACGAGGGGAGTGAGATGAGAAGAGAATGTACACACATACACGTGTGCGTGTGTGTGTGTGTGAAATATGCATGTAATGATCTAATAAAAAAATATAATTTAAACGTGACATAATATGACTCACCTAACCTAAATCCTCTCAAGCCAATGAGAGAACCTCTCTAGTAAGAAAAGAAAATACATTGAGAAACCTCATTTAAACGTACGAGGGGAGTGAGATGAGAAGAAAATGTACATCTAGACTATTTAGACAAAGACATAGCACACAGGTCGTATTTAAAAATTTACAACCCTTGTAAAACTAGAGCCATATTGTTCACCATGCCCAAAAAATTTTTAAAAATAAAACCAAAATAAATAAAAATTCATACAATATAAAAAGCAATAAATGTTATGATTGTGTCACGCTATGAATAGTTAGCTACGGTGATCCCGCTAAACTGCCAGATTTTTCACCTAAATTTAAAAAATCATAATTAAATATAGAAAAATCCAATTGTAGTGGTTCAAAGTTTTATGTGACCCTCATTAAATTTATTTTGAATAAAAAATATATCCTTCAGAAAATTACATGTGCACTATTCTAGAAACTCCAATTAATCCTCACTACCACAGAAAATATTCCAGATTCAATGCCTAATTTCAAAAATTCATATATCTTATTGTACTAACTCAAATGACACATATTATATATCCAATTAATGCTTAAGATGTATACTTTCATTCTAGAAAGTTTCATGGTTATTGGACAAGATTTGATTATTCAAAAACTCATCAAAATCAGTTTGCCTCCAAAAAATGAAATATGGCAGCACTATTACTTTAACTTCAATCTTTGGGTTTTCAATCCAACCCTTCTAAAATTATGTTCAACTTACATATCACATATATAAGCACACAATAAGCACTTAAACTCAATCTAAATGCACAATTGACTTGGCTCTGATACCATTGTTAGAATTGGCAGGCACAACAGAAAATTAAAATTCAAAAAATTTTCTAATCCCTACTGCGAATCTTTCTACGGCGTTTAAATCGAGTAGTAGAAAATGTACCTTTTTTAGGTGTTTAGTATTTCCTTTCGATCTGAAGGAGCTAACAACTCAGATCAGCTCCCTCTACCGGTATCCACACAAATAGAAATCCAACACGAACAACGTGCTAGTACCACCAACATTCCTCTAGAGTTTTCTTTTTCTCACGGATTTCTATCTATTTTTTTCATTATCTGTAAAAAAAAACCCTAGCTCTCACTTTAAATAACTAGTCAGGGTTTTTCTATTTTGTGATGGATATTAGATTTTAAAATTAATCTTAATTAATTTCAAAATTCATATCATATCAACAAACACTTAATTATTTTTTATAAACAAATTAAATAAATATGGTTTAATTAAATCTGTCTAATAGTTTATTTAATCTGAATAAAGAGCTCATAGAAATAGATTTAATTTATCTTTATAAATTAAATCCGAGATATTATATCTTTATCATGTTAGTTATTAAATTTAATTTATCATAAAAAACTAAATTTAAAAATAACATAATATAATAATATTCTCATGTGTGTGTGTGTATTTGGAAAATAAATATATGTATATATAATATTATTAATTTTCTTTATGAATACACACACACACACACATAAATATTTATCAAGTAAATATTCACACAATATGTATGTGTGTGTAATTCATCCACCCTAGATTAACCATTATATTCATTAAATCTAGACATGTTTTAGATTCAATAAATCTAGATATTATAGCTCGTGTTTGGCTATTTTTATGTGTGACCCTGTAGGCCCATATGAAGTTAGTCGTGGGCTAATGACTATACTAACCCACAAGTCGTAAGCGGCCTTTAGCAAGACATTACGACTACCCAATTCATATAAGAATCGATAAACGATACAACCTGTCATACAACCATATCACGCCCCTTTTGTCACACGATATTTCAGTCAAGGATGAGGCATGAAGAATTTCATCCTCCTACTACTGACAATTACTTTCTCGATCCTTAAGTAGTCTTATTATATAAATGAAAACTCTTTTTCCACGTAGTATGGCCATACATTTCTCATATTCATTTATCAAGGGGCCCAGTAATATCTCTCTACTAATGTGAGGGACAAATTTAATCTTAACCATTCACATTCCTCTGTATGAAAACCACTAAGCCGGAACATAGCCTTTATCATCACCCAGTCAAAGGTGACTTTTGACTAGGTTAAAGCTGAACAACTCTCATGTAGAAATCCATGATGATCTTAGGTCAAATGGCATGTGACTTGGTTATACATGAGACAAGCTAATGACTTGATCCATGCAACTTTCTCATAGCGAGTCAGTCCAACACCTTGTACTCTTACAAGTTCCTAGGACTTTGATTCGTATCTTCATACCTCTTCAAAGTCATACTGGTCTTATTTCATCTTTGCTCCCGTATAGATGATCGACACCAAGGACACTTAGGACAATCATTATGATTTATCTAAGAATAGTTATCACAGTGAACATGCAAATAATGTGATAATAAAATGGAGAAATTCATTGAATAACAATGTTTAAAGTACAATTATTAGCTCCTATGGCACAATTTCCAATACCAACCTCTGTACTAATGCTTACTAAATGTTAGAAAGTATGACATTTATGATCTAATTGTACTTTATGGAATTATATCTTTATGTCTATTGATGTTTTGTGATAGTTGGTTTCTTAAGATCTTTCACTTATGTTAATCACCTCATCAATTTTTCAAAATCAAACTCACAAGTTTTATCATCAACAAAAAGGGGGAGAATGTTAGCTCTCATAATGTTTTGATGATAATAAACCTTGATTTATTAGACTTAAGTAATGATTAAATCTTTTCAAAATAATAGATGAATTCCATAGTGAAATACTTAAGTTTGAACTTGAATTCAGTCAGTGGAAGATCACTCGAGTGATCTATTTGAGCACTTGAGTGATAATGGTTCACTTCTAGAAAACTACAAGTCACTCTATGGTGATCAAACTATGCAATAGTTTTTCTATAGCAGATCACTCGAGTGAATGAGTAATCACTCGAGTGATGACAACACTTATAGGTGACTTCCAAAAGAATTGAAAGTGAATACACAAAGGTAACATAACATAATCACTTAAGTGATTGGTAAGCACTCGAGTGATACTTATTGGTGTCTGTGATCTGTAACATAGATTACTCGAGTGATATGTGACTTGAGTCAAATCACTCGAGTGAAATGGTTAATCACTTAAGTGATGCAGACTTCCTGAAAGAAACTTTCAAGGGATCTGGCAGATCACTCGAGTGATGTAGAAAATCACTTGAGTGATGGAACTTATTTTGAAAGTCACTCTCAGATCACTTGGAGTGATGTGATCTTTAATTGAAGATTACTCGAGTGAATTGAAAAATCACTCGAATGATCCGTGATCACTTGCAAAATTGTGCAAGTAACTTGGAAGTGATAAGCACTCAGTAGTGAACTTTTAAAATTTTCAAATGCCATAAGGTCACTCAAGTGATGGTTCTAAGCACTCTAGTGATGCTTAGTCTTCAAAACCATCACTGCCAAGTTCTTTGATAACGTTAAGAGTGCAAGAACACGAGATCACTTGAGTGACTGTAAACAACACTTGAGTGATTATGAATCACTTAAAGTGATTATGAATCACTTAAAGTGATTATCAGATATATTCGAGTGATGTTATCAGAAACTAACATTCATCGTCTCGTAAATTTCAATTCACTCTTTTCACACTTGATTTGCTTCCTGAACTTCTATATTATTCTTAATTATTATTAATATCATTATTAAGCAAATTTGATTTGCTTAAATGATGGATTAACTTTAAAATCTCAAAAATAAAAAGTATGACTGAAGCATTAAATGCGTAGCAGAGAGAAGTAGTGAAAACACTCTTTCATCAATAACTACAATTACTCTCTAACGGACAAATTTGAATGCTCACAACGGTTTTCAAACATCTTATACCTATAAGCACATATGCATTCAAGATTAAGCAATGAATCAACAATGAAATTATTTATGTTCATTAAGTGCTCTATTATCTATATGATACTATGATATTCTAATATTCTCTGTAATTCTTGCTGCTCCTCAATTTTCATCTATCTACTCTTTGAGAGAGTTTTAAATATCTTCATTCATTACTTATAAAGTGATTCTCTAGGTAGTGGGACCTTGAGAGGGATTAACTTATAAAATATAAGGGGGAGTGAGTGTCCTATTGAGGAGCTTGCTTGTACTATGGTACCAAAAACCCATCAAATCTTGGAAGTATAGTGGAAATCTCAAAGGTGCTTTGAGGAGTGGACATAGATCAAGTTGTTAAGACAGAACCAGTATAAATTATAGTGTACACTTCAGTGATATTTCTCTAAGTCTTGTCTGTTTAATTATGTGTCTTAATTATAATATTTAAAATTTTTTTATCACCCAATTCACCCCCCATTTTGGATGAAACGTTGGCACTAACAAGAAGTACATGATTTTCATTATTTATATCTTTTCATGTTTAAATTGATTTTCGATTGATTTTACAAGGCTTGCACTCTATAGTATTTTTCCTAAGATCCTGGACCTAGATTCAATACTCATTGTATTGATGTGCACAATGCTCATAATTCTCTCCTTTTTAAAAAGGGTTAGTATGCTAAAATAATCTTTAACTTTTATCAAAACTACAACAATAACTCTAAACCATTTTTTGGAGCAAAAGTAATCATAAAATTTTAAAATTAGGGAAAACCCATTAACCCCAACCAACTTCCATTTATTACAATATGAAAGTACTAAAATACCTCCACTTCATAAAAAACCACGACTGTTGTGCAATCTAGTGATTTTTCATCTCCATTCTTCTGCCAGTTTCTTTCACCTTTTGCCTTTCTCTCACTCTCATATTTTCCACTCTTCATCTTCATCACCACACCACCACCATCATCTAGAATTTCAAAAAATCATTATCAACAATCCTACTAGAAAAGTAAAAAATTGGAAAAAAAAAGTTGTTTGTTATAATCGTTATACTTCTATCATGAACAATCCAAACTCTACTTATTAATACCATTACCAAAAAAATTCAGAATCTATAGTATAAATTCCAAAAAAAAAATTATACTAAGTTCATAGAAATAATTTAAAATGAAAACGGAAAAAAGGCTCACAACTAGAATAGGGCTTGAGGGATGAGGGGTTTACTTCATCATCAACAACTCTCATATTCTCCACTCTTCATCTTCATCACCACACCACCACCATCATCTAGAATTCCAAAGAATCATCATCAACAATCCATACTAGAAAAGTAAAAAATTGGAAAAATAAATAAAAATTTGTTTGTTATAATCGTTATACTTTGGTCATCAACAATCCAAACTCTTTTTATTAATACCATTACTAAGAAAATTCAGAATCTATAGTATAAAATCCAAAAAGAAAAAATTGCACTAGGTTCATAGAAATAATTTAAAATGAAAATGGAAAAAAGGCTCATAACTAGAATAGGGCTTGGGGATGAGGGGTTTACTTCATCATCAACACTGGAAAGCAAGGGACAGGGACTTTATGGAGAAGACCATGTGCATAGAGAAAAAATTCCGATGAGAGAAAATTTCAATGAATACTAGAACTCATATTTTTTTTATTTTTTTTAGTTGTTTACTTTTCTAGTATAGATTGTTGATGATAATTTTTTGGAATTGTAGGTGGTGGTGGTGGTGGTGTGATGGCGATGAAGAGTAGAGTGAGAGAGAGAGACTATTAGAGGAATGTAAATGAAAAAATATCATATTATATAGCAGCCACGGTTTTTTTTTTAAATTAAGTGGGGTATTTCAGTACTTTTATATTATAATACATAGAAGTTAGTTGGGTTTAACAGTTTTTCCATAATTTTGAAAGTTTATTGTTACTTTTACTCCAAAAAAATAGTTTATAGTTACTGTTGTTCTTTTGATAATAGTTGAAGGTTATTCTAGCATCTTAACTCTTTTAAAAATAATCAGTTAAATATTTTAAATATATACGGTTGAAAGTGTATTTACACGATAAAGATCTCACCATAGTGATAAACATTACAGAGCTCATCGATGCCATTTAATGGTTTATACTCCCTTCAGTTCTTTTTATGAGAGTCTGATACCCAAATTATATTGTTTAAGAAAACAATTAAAATTATTTAAAAGTAATTAATAAGTAGGAAATGAGCTAATATTTTTCAAGCACGCCCTTATTTATAAAGGGGCAAGTAAGATAGAGAAAATAGAGTAGTAATGAGAGAAAAAATATGCATTTTTTGCCTAGGAATAATGAGAGAAAATATTGAAGAGAATATAGTATGAAATATTAAAGAGAATGTAGTATGAAAAAGATATGATGAGAAATAAAAGAATTAATTAGGGTAAAAATGATAAAAACAAATTAAATATTTAGATAACTCCTAGTGTGATCTTATAAAAATGATCAAGAATATTCAAATTTCATATTCTTATAAAAAAGATGTAAGGGAGTACTACTTTTTTTTATAAAAGACAAAATAATATTAAAAGGAGTAAAATGTTTTACAGATAACCAAAGCTAACACAATAAACATAATAGTACTTTCTTCAGTTCTTAATATAAGATATATTTACCTAATTTAAATAAATTAAGGACGTTAAGTTAGTTAATATGATACTCCTTCGGTTCTTAATATAAGACATATTTAGATAGTTAATCTTGGTACTAAATTTAAGATATAGTTTTCGTATTTGTCATTCTTTTCCTAATTTACTCTTGACACTCACTCAACAACAATCAAAGAGAAAAGAAGATGAGAGAATTAAGGAAGATAAATCGGGTGCTTGAGAAAATATATGTCATATTAACTAACTCAACTAATTTCATTAAACTAATCAAATTAGATAAATATGTCTTATATTAAGGACCGGAAGAATACTTTCTAAAACACTTTACTGGTTTTCCTTAATTCTTTCATTCCTTCTCCTCCTTAATTATTGTTGGAAGAACATTAATACGGGTAAATTAGGAAAATATTAATAAATATAAAAATTATGTCTTATATTTATAATTAAGATCAACTTTCCAAATATGTCTTACTTCTTTAATCCTATATATAAGACAGAGAGAGAAAAAATTTTGATTCTATTTATAAGACAGAGTAAGAAAATTTTGATATAAATATATAAATTTACCTTTTATTTGTTATTGTAATAGACTTTATTTCTATAAAATATAATGTATATTAAATAAAGATAAAGTTAAAAAATTATTGAATTTTATAAAATAATTAATAAATTTAATTTTTTTCTTGATAAGTGTAAAATATACCAGAAATCATGCTACATCGAGCGAGGAAGTACTGCATTCTGCAGGGACCCGCAATAAGATCCTATAAAAAGGTAAAATTATCACACACCAAAATCTGGGCTGCCAATAAAATAACGAGATTCAAAAGGAAACGGCAGTTTATCCATTTTGCTACTGACATTTGGAAATGTGAAGCTCAAGACTTCGATGGAAGCGGGAAGTCTCCTCAGCTGTCGATTCCTTGCTCCCACCCGAAAATCCTCTTCATTCCCTTCTCTTCCTCCTACTTTCTCTCTCCACTTCCGAGTTTCATCTTCGTCTTCTTCTTCCAATTCCTCAATCACCAATTCCAAACCTAATTACAGACTGCCCAAACCCAAACGAGACTGGATTGCCGATTGGGTATCCCAAAACGACGACACGGTTCGTACTTTACCCATCTACATTGGCGCCGCTTCCCTCTTGGTCGTTCTCTTCAATCGCGTCCTTTATGGCATCGCTCCTGTCTCTGACGCTGGCAGGTTAATTTCGAGCAATTAGATTGTTGAGCTCTAGCTTAATATTTTCCCTTACGATTTAGTTTAAATTCTTTTGTGGCTTTGTAGTTCATAATGTCATGTAAAATTGCCCCAATCAGTTTTGGTATGCTGAGTCTGTATTGCTTGAATTAGTTTACTGGAAGTTCCACCATGTGTGTTTCCTTTGAGAAGAAAACAAATTTTAGCATTGAGTAATTCGGATTAATGGTAATAAAATTTACGTTGATAAACTGTAAAACCTAGTTTTTACTTTCTAGAAGCAAATCCATTTTTCTTCGTTTTGCTTTCTTCATCGTACATTGAAAATACATATTAAATTAGCTCCATCTTCATTTTGTCACAGGATATTCAAATATTTACGGCATATTACAGCTTTGCTTTTACACCGCAATGTTAAAATCTCATAACCCAAAACCAAACCACCATTTACTTCCTAATTCTATCTATGCTTGGAATTTAAAATTCAGCATTGTAGCTTATTAATCTTTGAGTAAGATGGGAAAACTGTCCTAAGTGAAGTTATTTCCCAATGTTAGTGTAATGTGAATCGCAATGGCATGTTGGAAAAGCTACTAGTCTTCTACTCTGTGATATATTAATGGGTTATGGGATGTTCTGTTACTGAAGGTTGAAAGGCTTAACTAGCTTGGTGGAAGTATTCTAACAGATAATGTTTATAGTGAAATGTTTGAGTTGCTTGTTCTAATTAACACTTAAAAGTAATTGATACTCTGCAGTTCACAATCTAGAGCAGACCTCTTGACCGTAGCATTGGCTGTCACCAATATCTTAACTGGTCTGGTATGGCTGTCTATAAGACCCAAATCTATAGCTACGGTGAGCTCTTTGCATCTAAATTTGAAGTGCTCCCTTCCCTCCTGTTGAATTAATTCTTATGCATCTTGGTCTTTATTCAAAACTTTACTTCTTGTTATTCTTGTATAGGTAGTTCTTCAAGGAGTTGAATGTAAGAGGCTGTGTAATCGTCTCCCTGACTGCGCAATTATTGAGTTGCTCTGGTAATGTTCATCATATTCACTTGTCAACTTTATTTTCATTCATCCTTCCTCCCATTGACCCATATGCATTCCTCATCTGTGGAGAGGTTAAATCCAACATTGTGGATTACACTTCATATCTCTTTTTTAACTTCCAATTTGAAAATGCTATGAGCCTATGAGTGAATTAAAAAACTGTAGTTTATACAATTGATGTGTGAATGTTACATACTTTGCATACATATCTTTATAAATTGTAGTAAGGTCTTCTACATGTGATGTTGATCGAGAATTGTCGAGTTCTCGCAAAATAACCAGTTTCGATAAGAATTTGCAGTATAGAGAACCTGGATCATTTCTCACGGAATTCACATGCGGTCTAAAACAGTCGAACAATGATCGATTGGGTTTTTTTTTTTTAATTAAACTATTAACGAACAATAAACTTGGATTAAAGACAGAAATCGAAAACGACTTGGACCAAACAGATTAAAACGACTGACCTATAATTGGGATTTCATAGTTTCCTACCATCTTCGGACGAAGAATTTATAACGAAACTTGTAACTGGTTCTGGACGAACTGAAATCTCTGCATTCGTCCAGAGAATCCCTCGACTAGACGATCGTCTAGGTTTTGTTTGTATGCGTGACGTGCTACTATGCGATCGCACAATATCACTATAACCCGATTCGAACTGTGTCCTTAGGATGTACCAATCCGAACATTAAAACAAACATTCGAACTATTTCCAGAAATCGAATCCGATGAGAGTAAATAGAAACGAGTTACATTACCAGTTTAAGCATGTCCTCTAATTGAAAACGTGAATCCTCAATCCATAGGTCAATCATAGAAGCTTAGCAGAACATGGCTGGAAAATCCGAAGAATGAACGAAGAACGCGAAGAACATGAAGAACATTTGTCAGAGAATTCTTAACTTCTGATTTCAATCCAAAATTGTCCAATACGTCCTCTCTCCCCTTGTTTCAGCTAACTAAAGTAAAAACCTAATTGACAAATGGATCAAAGGCCACCAGTTCAGCCCAAAACGAAAATAACTAATAAATGGTGCTCCATTACAAAATTCGGGCTCAATAAAAATCCAAAAAAATACATATAACGTTAACTACAATTTTGATTGTCCTCTTATCCGAATCTGCCTTTCAAGTCTTCATATCAATTGTTGCTCTCTGAATCATCTAAAAAATGAGACAAGAATGAGATCAGTCGGATATCTGGTTCAAGAGTTATGATCAAAATAGAGAAGGGTTGTAAATCTGGAATTTTTATCATTAAAATATGTTAAATCCAATAAAACACCCAAAACCCAAATAAGCATAAAAGCCCATTATTTATTAACTAAACAATCTAAATTTATTAATCAAGAGATACAAATAAGTGTAATAAATATTCAATTATCAGATGTCAACAGTGTCGATTACTTCAGAAAAAAGGCTTCTTGATTTATGCCCTGGAGTGAAAATTCATGTACAAGAAAGAATTATATTACTTTAGTGCTTCCACCACTGATGGTTTACTTGGTCATTTATTCTCAGGGTGTGGGAATCTCTATCAGATGTCACACGCTGCAGATCACTTGTTATTGTTTATGAAAACATTTGTGTGCTTCAAAGTGGTTGCGCAGCAGAAGCTTCTTCTGGGAATGGAGAGGCCATTGATGTGGATGCCAATAAATTGACGCAAGGATCATTATATCAGGGTGTTGTAAAATCTGGAGCACGTATGTTCTTAACAATGAACTATCATTAACTGTGTATTATATCGTAGTTTACTGCTACGTAAGTTAATCATTATTCAGGGAGATGCACGTTAATGTGAATTTTAACCGAATCTCTTATCTAAATGTGCAGAGAGTTACTTGGCTAACCTTTCTCTTTATCCTGGGAAATCTGAGCTGCCATTCTTGCCTTCAAACATTCAGGTATCATGTTTATATATTAACGTGTGCGACTTCACTGACTTTCCTCTTAACATGAGAGATTTCCATGCGAGTCCTTATAAATTGTGTTCTGTCTAAATGCTAATCAATGATTCAAGAATTTTCTCAAACATGAATTTTTTTGAAAATGAGTAAAAGATTCAGGAATAAGTATATATAATTGCTTGTTTTTCAACTGTTCGACAAGAAGCATCCTTGATTTTCTGGGAGTTGATCTCTTTTATTGAATTCAACTAAAATGGCGATTATTATTCAGTTGTTAAAATTTCCTTTTCTTGTTTTGTTTTCATTGAATAATTATCAGTCACATCTGTCATTAGCATGGATGCCCCTAAAAGAAGGAAGAAACAAACAATGAGTAATGCTCCAACAATTAGTTTAAATAGGAAAATGTGTTTAGCATTGAACTTGCTTTAAGACATTATGAAGAAACCAACTTGACCACAGATTTCCACGTTTTTGAAATTTGAAGGGACCACCAGTTATAGTCGAACTTCCTAACAGTAAAGATTAGTGCATAAAGAAATGAAGCAGACACGCTGGTCACACCAGAAAATTGCTGAACTGGTCACCAATTTAGTCAGGACAAGGGTGAACCAACCCAAAAAGAATCAGGGGAGCCGATCTTGAACTAGTCAAAACCCATAAAATTGATAGTTTAAATAGTTCAAAGTTCAAACCAATTGTATTTTTCAAACTATTTTACATTAAGCATTAGGAAAAGAATACTAGTGAGCAACTGGATAAGAAATATGTATATATATTATAAAATTATAAATTTATAGATAAGTATATGCATTGTAAATATTTTAGATCTCATAATTATTTTATTTTTATTTCAAATTATATGGTAACTTTTATTCATTTTTTGACCAACACAATTATTATATTTCTAGGCAGTAATTTTGCAGCCACTTGGAGACAAAGGAATTGCAATTATTGGCGGTGACACAATACGAGGTTTCACTACTTCTGACCAGGTATAATTGCTTATTTATGTCCTCGTTTTAAGGATATAGTACCTCCGGATCGATTTATAAGAAACAACTTGTAGTAAAAAATTTAACTATACTTTTTTTTCTTATAAATAGGTAGTATAAATTTGTCAAATTGCTCTCGTCTTTAGATGCAAGTGCGACAGCTTATGGTTTAAAATTTAACATTTTAATGCTTGAAATCCAAAATATCTGGGATCATAGAATTATGGTACTTGAAGATGTCAAGGTTCAAATTGTCCGTCTCCAAGACATGACAATGCTGTCAGTATAATTTGTAGGTTTTACACCTAATATATGCCCATAACATAGATCCCAGTGATTAAACTCAGTAACTTGCATGTATACTATATGGGTTGGTAACATAAATATCAAAATGGTTACAGGCATGGATTACTCTTATCGGAGAAAAGCTGGATTCTACCCTTGAAAAACATGTGAAGCAGCTCCAACTTACTTCACAAGATTAAATTTGAAGACAATAAAGGTATTGAATTTAGTGGGGAAAAGCATGCAATGTAACTTGTGATATTTTAATTATACTAGACATCCCCAAGTAATTCAGTTGACTTCCTTGCCATAGGTAGGGTCAAATTGACCGATAGGCACACACACAATAGGCAGTTGTACCATGATTTGTAATCAATTCATAGTATTCATATGTAGCAATATCCGAGGGTTATGGTTTCCTAGAGGCCGGTATGTCCAACACTATGCTATGGCTCCTCAGTATACTGAAAATTTAGAACTTTATGATATTCTTTCAGTCGTTTCCTTGCAGTCCGCATTATAATGAAGTTGGAATTGAATGTTGTAGTTTGTTAAATAGTATATTTACTAATAATATACCTTCAACTAAGCCAAAGTTCCGAAATCAGTACGATAAAAGGGAAAGATACACCCTTTCTAGAAATGTTATTGCACCTGTTGCTTTTTTGTTTTTTCCCCTGGCCATCCTCCAGTTTTTTCTTTAAAATATGGTAATCTTGATTTAAGTTCTGTACACGAGTGTATCAGCTCAAAACCTGATGTTTTCATTTTTTTCTGGATATGTCTTTTGACGCCCTAGGTTTGCCAAACGAGTACCCATCTTGTTTTTGCTTCTTGTTTTTAATTCAGAGCATTGTAATGAACATGTTAGTTCAGCCATTGATAATAATCTTGTTTTTGCCTGCTTGAAAATTTCAGTGTTAACTAATGGGTGACATGAAAAAAACAAGGATTACTCAACTAGAGAAGAATGAAAAATTTAAAGGGAAAAAGAAGGAATCCATTCATATTGATGCTAATATACAACTGTGTGAGCCCTGTGAAGTATGTTTCATGTTTATAGAAGTCATTAAACAAGAGAAGGAGAAAGAAAGAAACAAAAATTCTGTCACCTAAAATCCCCCCAAAAAAACAATGAAAAGAATGAATGCCTACAGCTATGATTATTGTGCTATACAAAGGGTACATGGCGATCCTGATAGATTAGTGTCCCCCATATTTATAGAAATGAACTTTCCCAGGGTAGAACCCCTGTTGTAGGATCAGTAAAATGTGACAAAAGGAAGTCCTTCAAGCCAGTATCCCAAACCTCACAAAATTGCCGCCTCCAGTTAGGTGGTTCAATGGCTTCAGTTCCAAGCCCTGGAGCTCTATCTTTTGATCCTTTGTTTTGGTCTTCTTGCCAGTCAACCACATAGGTTGCAACCCTTCTGAAGAACTTGGCTTTGAAGGTCTCCCACACCTGATATTTGTAGTGATTTATCATAGCAGTACTTTCAGGCATGTTCTGGTATGTGTATCCATTCCTCAGCTGAAAATGGTGCACCACATTCAGAAGACTAGTGTCAAGCAAATCTGGCCTCACAATTGACTTGTGTCTCTCAGGACTCTGAAGCCTGCAAGTGTACCCTATAGTCACTCCTCTTTTGGGCGGCGTTCGCAACCCAGAAGGACCAAAGCTATGACAAGCTGTTCTTATCTCTGCAATTTTTGAGGATGAGAAGTTTGCCACCACTGACTTGAGTGAGTTCTCACCAGGAATATCATTCCCAAACTGGTGACGAAATTCATTGGGGAAGTAGAAGAACTCGTCTACGTCGAAGAATCCAACCCATTTGCATTCATCTCTTGCTCTCAAAGCACAGTGAGAAAATCCTGCTTCCTGAGTTTTAATCCATGGCCAGGTTTGTCTACTAACATTGTATCCTTGAATGTCGAGATCATAAATCACCTTCTCTATATCATCATCGCTGTTGTTATCATAGATGAACCATCGTTCAACTCCAAGCCAGGAATGGTACATAATCCATTCTCTGAGCGCAGACGCCTGGTTCCACACCATAGTGCAAGCACACAGCTCATGTTTCTTGGTCTTCCTTTTTCTCTTCTGAGCTTGAGGACTTGGGCTGCGAACTCTTGCCACAGAAGGCATGAGCTCGCGAACCAGGTGCCTTATACGGCCGGTTAAATGGCTGACGGTGACCCGAATTCCCAGAGCCTTATCTGGACTGTTTGTGATACTCCGTGGCAGTAAACACCTCACCACTTCTTGAGCAACTGAAACTGCTTTGGTTGTGATCATGAAGTGGTTTTCTTTGCCCAAATTCTTCAACCCGAAATGGCAGAGAATGTTGGTTGGATCAGATATCTTGTGCGGTCTAAGGTTCAATCCTTTAACAAATACAACGGCGGTGTTTCCATCCAAAATCGCCTCATACGCCACCTTGTCCCATGACTGAGCAATCTGATTAACCAGCGAATCCCAATCCGGGCGACCCACTTCGCCACGGTGGCGCAAATCTACCGTGGCCGTGGAATAGTTCACCTGAGGAATTGGGCACCTCACTATGGATCTGAACTCATCGTAGCCATCAGTGGACAACACCGGCTGAGTTAGAACATCAGCTTGCTCATCACTAGCTTCGTCGGAGGAATCGTTGAAGGAGAGCTTGTAGTATATACACTCCAAATCTGAGCTCTGCCGGAGAATTTTGTTGCTCACCATCAAAACCACATGGTCGGGGAAAATAATCCGATCTTGAACTCTCGAAGGAAGTAATCTGGAGTCAGAAGAATCTAGAACCAAACGACTTGCAGAAGCGGACAAAAGTGATAAGGGAGATGTGATAATGGCGGGCCGAAACGGTGATGAAGAAATAGAGAAGCGATTGGAGGATAAGAAGAAGAGGAAGACGAAGAAGGAGAAGCAGAGAAAAAGTGACCTCAAGGACAAGTAGCGGGCCAGCGAGAAAGCCCCGGTACCGACACGCTTCCTCTTCCGGCGTTGCCCTGAGTCCATCCTATTCTCAGTTTTCTCCTCTCTAAGTCACTGAGAAGAGTTAAGAATCCAACCTTTAAGTAGAAGAAGGATTGGGCAAGACGCAAAATACACAGATCTGAGAGACGACAAGGTTGAAGAGGAAGAAGAAGAAGGTGGTGACAAGTTCTGGAGAAATTAAGGGAAGGAATGTGTCGGAGATAGGTGGACGCGTCGGATAGTTGAGCCCCTCACAGGCCCAAAAGGAAAGGAAAAGGAAGATGCGGTGGAATGTCCAGAGAGAGAGAGTTGGCGTGGTGAAGTGAGGAACCAGTGGAGTGCTGGTGGCATCTTATTCGCTGGGTACAGCGCGTAACGGTGAAAAATTCTTTTTTTTTTTTTTTGAAAAATTACACTGAGGCCCTAAATAAGAAAAATATAAAAAAAATGATCCTATAAAATCTTAAAATAAAAAATAATTTAAATGATTTGTTAATTGAGTATCCTCAGTCATAACATGAGAATGCTTTATTAATAATTTTTTAGGACCATTTTTTTATATTTTTATTTATTTAAGATCACAGTATAATTTTTCTTTTTTTTTTATTATTACTTATTAGTTTATTGCATAAATAGTATGGATGTGGTAATAAAAAAAGGCATTAAATTAATAGAACAACAATCTTGTGGAGAGAGAAGGGCTTCGATGAGAATTTTATTACCAATCGGCCCTTAAAACTTTGTCACTTTGCTTCTCTAAGGGAAATTCTCTCATCATGTGGGTCCCATGAGATCCTTTAGAAGGTCTCATTGGCTATTTTATATTGGTCATTACATATGAAGAATCTTTTAGAATGTGTCGTCTTTATTACCGATACAAAACAAATAATGAGAATTAAAAAATATAATAATTTAGAAATGAGAAGTGGTCTTACCCAGTAGACGCCTTGACAGGGTCCGTCAAACTTAGGGAATTTAAAGTTCAAAATTGCGTGCTATATAAGAATTCATTGCTTTTTACTAAGCATCCACCCCTATTGGTATTGGATAGATCTTTTGCCAAGAAAAAAATGATAAATAATATTTTTTTTTTTGGGAAAGGAAAATTGTTTTTTATAATGAAAAAATATTGTTTATATTTTTGTGCCATAGTCAAACATTTTATACAGATTACGTGAGTTTCTATATCGGTGTATCCGCGTATGATATTTTTGAAAGCTCCCATGTGAATTAAAAAAAAAAAAAAAAAAAAGGTATGCTTGAAGATGTTTTCCGCTTTTTTTGTAACATTCAAAAAACTTTCCAAAATAACTCAAAAACTTGGTCGTTAATACCGTTTCTTGAAAACGTCTTTTTAAAAATAACTCAGTTTAGGAAGTAAAATCAACTTCCCACTTGGATTAGGAGGAAAACCAAGACTTGTAATTAAATGGTAAAAAGATATTTAAATGCTATTTAAATTTTAAAATTCTAAATTAGTTTTGTTGACAATAAGAGTAATGTGATTGACAAAAAGAGTAATAGGATTAACAACTCAAGTTTTTAAAAAATTATTGATTTTGAATTTTGAAGTTCAAATGATATTGAAGTGGAATTCTCCCTAATTAAAATCCAATTTGGAAAGGGTTAATATGTAATTTTATTCCAAAAATAACCATTCAATAGCATTGGGTATCCAGAATTTTTTTGATGAGCAATTTTGCCCTATAAATGTTAAAAAAATGAGTAAATTTGCCCTGTTACAAAACTAACGTTGATTATTTAAAAATTGATATTGGCCATTAATATTTTTAATGGCAAGGACTAAAATTATTATGTTTTAGTTACTTTTAAAGCAAAATTTCTCTTTAAAAAACTTCTTATCTCTAGTGTTTACTTTGGCGACAAAACCGCACCTAAACTCTTGAAAAAAAAAAGCAATGGGTTTGTAAAAATGGGTTTTTGACTTCAAAATGATTTCTAAACACACTGAATGATCTTTCAATAATTAATGATTAATTGTTCATGATATGTAAAATGTTCTCATCAATACATTAAAAAACAAATTAAGGAAGTCATCACAATGTATAGCAAATTCTCTACCAGCGTTTTTTATTACACACACAAATGTGTATTCTATCTTCTCTGAGCTATTTTTTAAAAGTATGTTCATTCTTATAGCATGAAGGTATATATATTTTTATATGATTATTGACTAAGTTAGCTTTAAATATTATCTCAATTGGGATAGATCTCCCAAACACTTTTTTATGAGTTCCACAAGTTCAAACTTAGATCTTGTGTAGTCAAAAATTCTTCTATTTTTATATTAGTTTTTAGAAAATAACTTTTACGATTTACGAAATAAATATGTGAGAGGAGTTTTATCTTGATTTACGAGAAAAAAAACTTTTGAAACTGTAATTTTAGGCTTTAACAAGCACACTGTTTGGAAAATACAAAAAAAAAGTGCTTTTGAATCAAAACTATGGTTTTAAAAAAAATTTGCCAAACACTAGCAAAAAGACTAAAAGTATTTTTTTTTTTTGGCTAAAACCATAGTTTTAAGCTCCAAAACCATGATTTTGGAAAAACTAACCTTATTCGTTTTTTTATGTGTAGGGGCCACCAAATTTTCTCTCTCCTCCTCTTCTTTCTCTCCTTTGTTCTCTTTCTTCCTCATTCCATGTCCAATTCCTTTTGTTTCCAATGTCTGTTGTTATTTGTATTGTGTGGGTTTTTTTTTTTAAGAATCAATGTTCCTATAAAAAAAATAACTATGTCAAAATGTATTACTTTCTTTAGTCTTAAATATAAGATAAATTTAACTTTTTTCAAGAGATTAAAAAAATAATAAATTATTTTAGAGTATTTATATTTTAATTTTCCTCCAAACTAATTAGTTTGACTAATAAACTGATATATAATTTAAGGATACACAATATATGATATGAGTAAGTAACTTATTTACCTTTTTTAATCTTTTAAAAAAATCAATTCTATGTTATATTTAAGACTGGAGGGAGTACTTATTTCAATTTAAAATATAGTATTATTTTGGATAATTACTATATATAAATTTTTTTAGTCTATATAATTTATTAATACATATATGTTTGAGCTATTTTTTATGATGTTATATGATTGCCTAATGTTATAATTTTAATTTTGTAGACAAATTTGTTTAATTTTTGGTATTTAATATTAAAAATATTAAAAATAAAATATTATCCTTATATATAATTATCACAAAAGCTAATATTTTTTTCGGTAATTGGACCATTAAAAAATTGATTCTCAACACAATATCAAAACACTCTCATTTTATTAAAATTACTTTTTTCACATTTTGGAATAGCGGTTGAAACTTCCAATCGTGATTTACGGTATACGAGGTAGCTTTTATGGTCTACAAAGTAACTTTTACGGTCTACGAGGTAAATATGTGGAAGAGTTTTATCTCGATTAACGTGAATCGGGCTTATGCTTAACCAAACATCCTCATAATCTATTAAAAAATCTTTTTTTTTTACTTTTTCTCTAGAAACTATTCTCAAAAGATGTATCTAAACACACCCTTAATCAGCACGATGTAGCCTAAAATTTGAAAATCATGTGCCAAAATAGCTTTCTTTCAATTTTGTGAAACTAAGAAAAATAAATATTGACAAATTGAAAGTAAAGAATATAAATTTAATTAGGAAAAATTTCTAAAAAAATTCCTATCTAAAAATTCATCAAGAACCAAATTCTTGAATGAGATTAATTGTTAAAAGTCACCAACCAATTTAATCGAGGTTATTTTTGAAAATATATTTATATTTTTAACGCATTTATTAATTCAATTAATTTTAACTAGATTTTTTATTCTTAATAATTAGTTATTCATTAAGAGTTAAGTGGTAATTTTACCCCAAAAGTTGTCAATGAGGATAATTATGTCTCAGCAGTTTTTCGTGGGGTAATTTTTCCCTAGAAATATAAAAAAAATGAGTAATTTTGTCTTAACCGTTATCCCAATTAATTTTGACCGTTAGTTAATCAAATATGATGAGTTGATAGTCCATATGTCATCCACATCATTTTAGTGGGACAAATTTGTATATTAACAAGAATGACGTGGATGACATGTAAATTCTTAACTCAACATATTTGTTCAATTAACAGTTAAAATTAGCTAGTATAACAGTCAAAATAAAATTATTTCTTTTTTGACACTTTCTTAATAAAATTGATCAAAAAAAAAATTTCCAAATAAGATGAGTCATGGGTAATGATGCCTGACTATAAATTCAAAACCCATAATTGAGTTATATACGTCTGTCAGGTTGAGGAGACACGCAAAGTGGAACTAAAATGAGTTGGGTTGCAAGTTGAAACATAATTTATCATTTTTAATATTAATAATGTGTTCTTTTTTTTTTTTTTGAGACCATGGTCTCTTGGGACATGATATTTATTCATTTTTTTCCATTTACTAGCAAGTATTTTATTTTTTAAAAAATATTTAAATAATCATTCATAAAATTCAACAACAAAAAAAACAAAACAAGATAAGATAAATTTTTGGCTTAAATTAATCAGAATCATTTTCAAATCTAATTTGAGCACTTTAATTATATCATAATTAAAAAAACTACATTAAATATCAGGTGCGCCACAAATTATTTTGTCTAAAAGATAATATGAAAGGTCGTTATTCCAATATCAGTAATGATTAATTTAGAATTTTATTAAATGTCAAAA
The DNA here is from genome assembly GCA_037074505.1 of Albizia julibrissin. Taxonomy (NCBI): domain Eukaryota; kingdom Viridiplantae; phylum Streptophyta; class Magnoliopsida; order Fabales; family Fabaceae; genus Albizia; species Albizia julibrissin. Next base: position 30,294,049 of record CM073485.1, read on the forward strand.
GCACTAATTAGTTCAACAAAAAAGTTATTTTCATCAAACAAAAGGTTGTTTAGACAACTTTAGCATATTTAGATTAGCGTCTAATTAGTTTATAAGTACTTTTTATATAAATTGAGACAAAACTTCTCTCACATACTTACTTCGTAAATCATGATAATTAAAAAATTACTTTTAAAATTCTAATAGCTCACCAGCACTATGTATGTGTGTTTTCCTAATCAAATGTTGGCTAAATAAAGTAAAACAGTATATAAAGTTTTTTTAAATACTGTATAAAGATGCATGCTATGATTAAGATCAGGTGCACTCTCTCTCATTCCGTTTTTAAAAAAAATTTTAGACATGCCACCTATTCACTTTCTTTCAATCATTTAGGATATTTATCATGGTTTGGTTATGTAATAACTATCGATTACTCAAAAATTTGGTTTCAAGTGCACTAATCTAATTGAAATTAATCAATTATAATTTACAGTAATCAAAATATTCATATATGACAATGAAAAGGAAAATATTTAAATAAGAAAAAATCTTAAAAAACTACAACTTAAACTTCAAAATCCTAAATTGATTTTGTTGACAATAAGAATAATGGATTGACAAAAAAAGTAATGTAATTGATAATTCAGATTTTTGTTAAATTACTAATTTGAGATTTTGATGTTTAAATAATATTTTTTTGAAATTTTTTCTTTAAATAATAAGACATTAATCTACAAAAAGTGGAATATTTATGTATAAAACCACACATAATGTAACAAAAGAGAGCTACAAAAATATAAATATGACAAGCTGCTATTTTTTTAATTCAAAATAATGTTGTTTTCGGACATAGCAGTGAGAGGAAAAAATATATATATAATCTAGTTGATCAATTCTTTCTCTTGATTCTCCCCCCGGGGTAAAACTCTTGATTTTACTGGTTAGGAATTACTTCACTGGTCTAACCAGTTCACCGATATTGGTTTTTTTTTTTTTTAATAAAAACGGATATTGGGCTTTAACACTGTGTATATTATTAATACTTATTTGTACGGATGTGTATATATATTAAACATTGTTTATGAATCTGGACCGGATTTGGTGGTCTAGCCCGGAAACGGGAAAACCGATCGATAAATAGATTAAATCTAGTTCACTATTTTTTTAAAAAATTTTATATTAATAACACTGAAATCTTTAATTTCTCTCTGATTTTGCCTCAAGTTAGTTCCAGTTTAGTTCCATTCTAACCCACTGACCATTTATCTAGTAACCTGATCAGTTCAGTGCCCGATCTAAGTTCATGAACCTTGATATTAAATGGAAATACTAAGCCGCATACCTTTTTATCTTGGGAAAATGATTTAATAAGAATATGAAAATTGTAAAACCTTCAATCAAGTTTTCTTCATAAAACAAGTTGTGAATTACTTATAAAAAATAGTCATTATCTTATCAACTATAAGTAACAAATTTAATATTTTCCAATTTTCAAGTTCTTCTTTTTCTCATTTTCCCATTAACCTTTTAGATAGAGGGACAATAAATTTGATTTTTTTAAGCAATATTCTTGAGGTAAATGGGATTAAAAGAAGATAAATTTTTTAAGTATAATTTACTTAATACGTCAATTTTTATTCGTACATAAGTCAAACCATGTGCTGGCATATCATTATAACAATAGTTGAAGACGCATTATTGTACTTATATATTGTCCTAAAAAAGAATCATCGCAGTTTTTTTGTAATTGTTTTTTTTTTAAATTTAGGTTGAGATCCATGAAAGTTCCTGATTCCTCATATTAGTTTTTTTTTCCCGGTTAAGATACACCCAACACCTTATTAGATACATTGAGTGTTCTAAAGTTATTTGTAGTATAGTTTCAACTCTAAAGTATTTAAAATGATGCAATCAAATCCAAAGTTAACATCTTATGACCCTAATTTAACCAAAAATAATCAGTTGGCGTCCCATATAAGCATATGACTTGGCATTTTTGTGACAGTAACTAGAGCCGGAAAATCGGGCCGAGCCCGTCGAGCCGGCCCTTTTAAGCCCTTTTAAATCACGGGCCGGATTTGAAAAATGGAATTTTAAAAGGAAGTCGGGCCTAAAAGGGCCAGCCCTGGAGGGCCGAAGGCCCTATAGGGCCGGCTCTGCAGGGCTGAGGGCCGGCCCGTTAGGTCCTTTAGCTTTGTTTTTTGTTTTAATTTTACTACCCTTCCTACTCATGCCCTTTCTGACTCCTCCCTAAGAACCTTAAAAATTACTAAATTTACATATGATAGAAATTTACTAATTCTTAATATTTTTACCCCTTAAACATAGTCTACTACTTAAAGTGAAGTACAATCAAAATTCCTTGAAATTGATGATAGTAGTGAAGAAGATGAAAACAATAGTTTTCATAATCATGTTGCTTATAGTGTTTAGCTTTTTGTTTTCTTATGCTTTGTATGAGACTATGAATTACTTGTACACAATATTTTTTTACCTTTGATTATGAATTAATAACTGTCTTTATTTTATTGCATAAGGTGTGTAGACATATAGTTAAATTTTGTGAAAATGACTTCTGGCCCTGGCCCTGATGCTTTCGGGCCGGGTTTTGAAAAACAACAATTTTTCTTTCCCCGAGCCCTGTAGGGCCGGCCCTTTTAGACCCTGGCCTATCAAGGGCTGGTCTTGTAGGGCCGGGCCGACCCTGATTCCCAGCTCTAACTGTAACAAGCAGGCCTTTTATTTTATTATCGCTGAGTGTAAGTTAGGGCTAGTTATCATTCGGCTAGAGTCTGTGAAGAGAGTAGTTGGCAATGTCAATGGAATTTTAGGTGGCTCAACACGTTAATGTTGTGTGAAATCATATATTTGAATCAATCAGTTATTTTTAACGAGTAATATTGTGTTTATTCAATGATTAATTATATTCATATTATATTCAATAAAATTAGTTAAACCATGTGCTTGCTTTTTTCCCCCAAAAGATTCTAACATTATACAAGGCTCATGTATTATCTCATTCTTTTTTTTTTCTATTTCATAAAATTAGTTAACATGTTTTGGCATAACAAATAGACTCAAGGTCCAATCTTATTCTTTTTCTATTCTCATTGTATCAACTGGTATTTTATCAACCAATGACACTGGGTCTACTATAAAAAAGACTAATTTCTCACAATATGTCAAACTAATATATAAATGCCCTATAGAAAATGGGCCTACATTTAATTCTCAATAATATATTGAATTAGATTGTTTCCAATAAAAAAAACACAAATGACTATAAAAATGCAGGCATTCTATCAAACCAAATAGGGTCTTACAATATTGAGGAAAAATCTATTGACAAATTAATATCTGATAAAAAAAGGTCATTTTTTTAATTAAAAGATAAGTACCAACAACTAACAATTTATGTTATAAATAGATGGAACTCACGATCTCCCATTTATTAAAAAAAAAAAAATCTCATACTACTAGACTACACAAGACGGTTGCAGATTTATAGGGTGGTTTGTTTGGTGGAGGATAGCAGAGTGGGGAGCTTGTCAAAAAGAGAGATGATGCTTTGCTTCACATACCAATAACGGAATTAGTGCCTTCAAAGTAATGATAAACACGTTTATGAAAAAGATTCACTTGTCAGTTAGACTCAATATTTTCCCCACTTTAATTTTTTAAAAAATGTTATAGAATTTTAATTCATGGCTTTAATATTTTTAATTTTATTTTATCTAATTAAATATACAAAAGAACTAATAAAGAAAATGACACCATTTATTGAAAGTATGTCTGGCTGACTCACGTCCCACAAATTGATAGTTGGAAAGTTTATAAAAGGTAAATTATAGAAATTTGAAAGTCGTACACACACACACATATATAAATGCTCGTACACCTAATTTCAATTATATCATAAATACTATAATATTTAGGGAGAATTCTAAAAAAATACCATTTAAACTTCAAAATCCCAAATAGGTGATTTAACAATAAAATGATTTGTTAATTGCATTATCATTCTTATTAATCCCATTATCAAACTTGTTAACGAGATTTTAAAGTTTAAATGATATTGTTTTGGCATTCCCCCTAATATTTATATACACACACATATATAATGATCGTACACCTAATTTCAATTACATCATATAAGAAATTTTATAATATTTACACACACATATGCAACGAGTTTGAACTCGTAGCTTATAATAGGTATATGAGTTTTTGAAAATTTTATTTTTCCCAAATTGATTCTTCCTTTGCTCCTTTGTCGCTTATGTAGTCGTAAACAACCAATAATTTTTTGGGAGAATGTCAAAAAAATACCATTTAAATTTCAAAATCCCGTTAACAAATTTGTTAATGGGATTAACAAGAATGGTAATGCAATTAACAAATCATTTTGTTGTTAAATCACCTATTTGGGATTTTGAAGTTTAAATGGTATTTTTTTAGAATTCTCCCTAATTTCTTTTCTTTTTCCTCTTTTTTGGAACTTTCCTTGCGCATTGCGCACATGCATCTATGTATATTTCTGTTTGAGATATGATTAGATATTTATAACGAAATTTCATAACCTGTGTGGTGTAAAGATTTTAAATATTTCACAATTTTTTTGTCCAACCAAATCAATTGATGCAAAATCACAGTATAAAGCAAAATTGGAATGCTATGAGTATATATGGGATGGGATTTAATAGTTCAAATCCTATTAAATGAAATGTTGGAATAAACCATGATTCTCATAAAAACAATCAGAAAACTTGCAAGTTCTAACAAATATATATTTTTAATATTGATATTGCCCCTACACTGCCCTAGTTGAGCAGAATGAGATGAGGCGAGCAATGGTTAAGGATTCAAACCTTATGGAAGTGTGTGTATAATACTAAGGTTGAGGTGAAAATTTCTCTAATAATTTTTACTTAAGAATAATGTTGTTTGGTAGTTAATGTTTAACATTAAACTTATAATGGTTAATATTAGTTTTTTAAGAAGGTGGAGCAATATTGCTACATTTTAAAATTTTCAGGACAACATTAAACCCAAAAAAACTTTTAATGTAATATCGCTCATAGAAAAAACTTAACCCTAATATTCGGTGTAGGCTAGGTTCAAGTGTGCGACTTGATTGGGTGTGTGTGTTGGTGTTTTCATGGATTGGGGCATCGACGATTATGGATCTACAATTAGCTATGGAGATTGAAGATTTGGTTACGATAGAGAACAAAAAGATTTGGAATTCTATGGGTAAGGGATTGCAATGGAAGCTCCATGACTATGCTGTTAGGGCTGAGGATCTCTGATGGGTACCTCTAGGATTAGTGACATCGGAGCTCGAGAAGCTTTGGATTAGGGAAGGGAATGGGGAAAGCGACTATGGAGAGGAAGAATTTGGGATTCAACTCCGTACAGGGTATAGTGGTGCTAGTTTGTTCAATTTTCTCTCTATGTATGTTGATGGTTATTGATGGATTACTTTGGACTGGTTATTGGAAGCAAAGATTTAGGATAGCAAGTTTGAGAGTTTAATGTTTCAATTAGATCAATATTGTGAGTTCATTATTTTGTGCCGTTGTATGGTGTTGCATTAGTAATATACTTGTATATCTGTTTAGGCTTTATAGGGTAGAAGATTAAGGATTATTGGAAGATAAGTAACAGCTATCAGTTACAATACAACTGTAACTAATTTAGTTAGGCAACTAGTTTAGTGTTTGTTAGTGAGTCACGTGGCTTCTCGTAGCTTCTATTTTATATCTCTGACTTATGCTTATATATATAGACCATGAGTTGTAAACATTATTGCAGTATAGAATACAAAAACTTCTTCCTCACACGCTTCTCTCTAAATCTTCTGCTTTTAGATCTAAATTCTTTAACTTATATTTTCATATACGGTATCAGAGCTTTGAAAGCTCCAAACCAAGGCAATGTCTTCTTCAAATTCATCTCAGTATGCTTGTCTTGTAGTACTTGACAGTGGAAAAACCAGTGACCTCATTTCCTTTAATCATGGCATATCTTCTAAGCTAAATGACAAGAATTTCCTCATTTGGAAACAACATATCGAAGCTGCAGTCCGCGGTCAAGGCTTGTTTCACTTCTTGGAAATTGGTCATGCTCCGTTGTAAGTCCGTACTTCCAAAGATCTTAAACTCTGTAAAGTTTTCTCTGACTACTTACTTTGGTATAAGCAAGTTATCTTGCTTATACCAAAGTAAGTAGTCAGAGGAAACATCTTTTCTTGTCTGTAATCTATTGTTTCGGAGTCAATTCTCCTTTGGTTAGTTGGCTGCTCTACTTCGCATTCTGTTTAGAAGCGTATTATTGATTTCTTCAATGCTCACATGCATGTGAAAATTCATCATTTCAAGAAGGAATTTCACAACACTAAGAAAGACAATCAAACTATCTCTGATTTCTATTGGTTATCTTGTTAGTGAACAAGATCAGGTTGAGGTTATCTTGGATGGATTTCCTGATGAATATGAGTTGGTCATATCCTTTGTTAATTCTCAGCATAAGTCTTTCTCCTTGAGTGAAATTGAATCGCTCTTAAATGCTCATGAGCTCAACGTTCTTTGATTTATCGCAACTGCTACTCTTGAGCCTATTGTACATGTTGCTCAATCATCAGCGTCTTCTACCACTCCACATGCTCAGGTGTTTTGACCTTCATTTGGTCCCTTTCACGGTGGCGGCGACAATAGTCCATATCGTGATTGAGGCTGTGGACGTGGCCGTGGCTTCATAAACAAATCTGGTGTGTATTGTCAATTGTGTAACAAGTCAAGACGTGAAGCTGCTTACTACTATCGCAGGTTTGATCACTCCTACTACTCCCTTCATTCATCTTCATGTCACCCTTCTCTGCCTCAAGCTCATTTTCTTGCCGCCATTCCCACCACCTTATGTCTCACCTTATTACTTTGATCCTTATGCCTATTACTCTCCAGATAACTTCTATCTTGATCCTTTAACTAATGATTAGATTGCTAACTCTGGCACTACAAATCATGCGACGGCAACTATGTCTAATATGGTGTAAGCATCAACCTATGATGGTCCAAATCAGCTTTATATTAGAGATGGTTCAGATTTTTCTATACTCTATGAAGGTCACACTACTCTTCCTACTCTTAATTCTTCTAATTCTCTAGTTCTCTATGATGTCTTATATGCACCATCTATCACTTATAACCTTCTTAATATTCCAAAACTTACTTGTGATAACAATGTGTTTGTTGAGTTTCACCCTTCTTGGTGTTGTGTCAAATCTAAGCAAGATCCAAGTAAAGTCATGTTCTAGGGAACTCGAAAGCTTAATGGTCTCTACATGTTTTAGCGTTGCTCTTCTTCATCACCGCCCTTCTCAACTTCTTTATCACCTTTTCGTTCTGCCTTGCCATGTAATAAAACATCTGTTGCACTTTTTGTATCACATACACGGCCAAATCTAGAACTATGGCATCATAGGCTAGCTCATTTTCCATTATCTGCCCTTCCTAAACTTTTGAAAGATTGTAAGCTTGATTTTTCATTCAATAAAACTAGTAAACTGTTCTACTTTGACTGTTGTATGGGAAAGTCACATAAACTCCCTTCCCCTGCCTCCTTAACAGTATATAAATCTCCACTTGAACTAGTCTCGGCTGATCTCTGGGGACCATCTCCTTATCCCTCCATTAATGGAAATTACTACTACATCTCCTTTGTTGATCATTTTTCACGAATGGATTTATCCTTTAAAATGAAAATTAAGTTTTTTTACTCTTTTTAACAGTTTAAAGTTATGGTTGAAAATAAATTAGACACTATAATTAAAGCTCTTCAAACTGATGGAGGTGGTGAGTTTAGTTGTTTTGACAAAATATCTGATAGAACATGGTATTTTACATTGTTATGCTTGTCCTTATGCTTATTACCAAATGGGCATTGTTGAGAGGAGGCATAGATATATTGTGGATACTGGTTTATCTTTACTTTCTCATGCTGGCATGCCTTTAAAATTTTAGGAAGAAGCCTTTTTAACTGTTGTGTATGTGACTAATTTGCCTCCCTCTTTTGCTATTAACTATGTTACTCCTTTTACAAAGTTATTCAATGAACAACCCTGTTATACCTCCCTTTATGTCTTTGGTTGTTCCTATTATCCTTTGCTTCATCCCTATCAGTCTCACAAATTATCCTTTAGGTCTACATAGTGCACCTTTTTGGGGTATAGCATGTCTCATCATGATTATAAGTTTCTTGCATTAGATGGACGATTATACATCTCTCGTGATGTTTGGTTCAATGAGTCAGCATTTCCTTTTAAATCAAAGTTTTTTGCTTTGTCTCTTGCCTCTTCTCCATATGTCTCTTTATCCAGTCTTATTCCTTTACTTTCCCCTTCTACTCCTGATCATTCCCTATCATGAGTTCCTACTTCTTCTCTTTAGTCCTCTTTTCCTAGTCTCTCCCTCACTCTGCTTCTCTTCCTAATTTTCATGTGTCACCTGTTTCTCAGTCTCCTTCCTCAGTGTCTACCTTCTTGTCTTTCCTTCCTTTACCTTTTGTTCCTCTAAACACTCATCTTATACTCACCAGGGCCAAAGCTGGTATTTCTAAACCCAAACTCTTAGCTATTACTTCTTCCTCTTATGATCCTAGGTATGTTCCTAATGATGCCTTAGAAGCTTTAACTATTCCTCATTAGGCACATGCCATGAATGATGAGCATCAGGCTCTTCTTCGCAATCACACTTGGTCTCTTGTTCCTCCTTCTGATCGGCATTTGATCGATTGTAAGTGGGTTTTTCATGTTAAAGACAATCCTAATGGTACCATTAAGCAATACAAAGCTAGATTAGTTGCCAAAGGCTTCATCAAACACATGGTTTTGACTATAACGAAACTTTATCTCCTATTATCAAATCAATCACAATCAAAAATGTGCTCACATTAGCATTACATCATTCTTGGTCAATTTCTCAAATTGATGTCAACAATGCTTTCTTAAATGGCATCTTGGATGAAGAAGTTTATATGTCTCAGCCCCTTGGCTTTGAGTCTCACAATTCTTCACTAGTTTGTAAACTACACAATAGTCTTTATGGTCTTAAGCAAGCTCCTCGAGCTTGGTTTCATTGACTTGCAGCAGCATTGCAAAAGTTTCATTTTACTCCAAGCAAATATGATCCTTCTCTTTTTATTCATCAGTCTGGTTGTGATATTACATATGTTATGATCTATGTGGATGACATCCTTATCACATGCACCTCCTCTTCATATATTGCAAAGCTCAATGAATGATTAAACTTTGAATTTGCTCTCAAGGATCTTGGTAAGCTTCATTATTTTTTACAAATTGAGGTTCAACAACATTCTAATGGTGTTGTTTCATGATCCCAGCCTAAGTACATTAAAGAGCTTCTATATAAAGCAGGGATGTTAAATTCTAAACCTGTTCCAACTCCCATAGTTACCTCTGCCCATCTCAGTAATCAAGACTCTGAATCTTTCTCCAATGCTTAACTATATCGATCAATAGTTTGTGGCTTACACTATGTCACTATCACTAGACCAGAGATCTTCTATAGTATTAACAAAGTATGCTAATACATGCACCATCCAATTGGTGAGCCATAAAACAAATCTTAAGGTATTTGCATGGGACAATTGCACATGGGTTAGTGTTCAATAAACAATATCAACTCATCCTTATTTCCTTTTGTGATACTCATTGAGGCAATGATATTGATGATAGGCATTCAACATCAGGTTTTTATGTCAACTTTGGTAGTAATTTGATATCTTGGGCAGCAAAGAAGCAAGCACTTGTTTCACGTTCTAGCACAGAGGCAGAATATCAAAGTCTTACCTATGTCACTACTAAACTCTTATGGCTGTAAAGCTTACTGACAGAACTTAGAGTCCCAAAAGCTTCTCTACTACCCCAAGTCTTGTGTGATAATCTAAGTGTTGTACTACTCTATCGAAATCTAGTATTACACCATATGCAAAACATATGGAACTTGATCTATTCTTTGTTTGAGAAAGAGTTTTATAAGGCCGATTACTTGTTCATCATGTGCCCTCTGCTTATCAAGTTGTAGATATTTTTACAAGTCTAAACTCAAGGTTCATGACACCTTGAGTTTATGAGAGGCTATTGGAAGATAAGTAACATTTGTCAGTTACAATGCAGCTGTAACTAATTTAGTTAGGCAACTAGTTTAGTGTTTGTTAGTGAATCACGTGGCTTCTCATAGCTTCTATCTTATATCTCTGACTTATGCTTGTATATATAGACCATGAGTTGTAAACACTATTGCAGTACAGAATACAAAAACTTCTTCCTCACACTCTTCTCTCTAAATCTTCTACTTCTAGATCTAAATCCTTTAGCTTATATTTTTGTATAAGGATGACTTGAGGTAGGTTCCCCCTTGAAATGGAGATAAAATGGTCTGCAGGTCATTTTATGTAGTAGGGGAGGGTATGTACAACTTTGAAAATGGGTTAAGGTGCAATTTCGACAACAAAGTTTTGTCTGAGGGACATCTGGCACAAATAAGTTTTAGAAATGACAAAAATAACAATGAACAATTAAAGAGGGTGCAAATTCAACAAAGCCATTAAATTTGACCTAACGTCTTTAGGGGTTTTTTTCTTTTATAATTTAACGCTGTTAGGTTAAATTTAACGGTTTTGTTAAATTTGCACCCTCTTTAATTGTTCATTATTATTTTTGCCCATTCCAAAACTTATTTATGTTAGACGCCCATTGGGTAAAACTCTGTTGTTAGAATTGCATCTTAACCCTTGAAAAATTAGTATATCTTGTCTTTCCCTTCCTATATGACATTTAGCCTAAACTAATATGTTGCTTGAAAGAGTGGGTGTTGCAGCCCCCTTCTCCCATGATCAAGATCTTGGCAATTGCTGAATCTAAGGCTAGGAAGTTTCTTTTATCTAAATTGTATTTTTATGTTCTGTTAGGAGTGGCTTTAATTTGGTTGCTCTTAAGTTTTATTGTTGGTTTTCTTCTTTGTAGGGTTGTTATGTCTTCGTTGACTTTGTTGCTAGTTTCTTCATTGCTTAATGAAATATATGTTCTAATTGGAAAAAAAAACCCTAATATCAATAGTATCAACATACAAGGAAATATATAGAATAAAACCTATAGCAAATTGTGTAATTCACAAGTCATAAATCAAGGTTAAGAAAATAAGTGTAGTTTATAATTGAATTTCCTTTGAAAACTTAAAGAAATATCATAAGAGCAACTTTCTTTTGTCATAACTCACGTACATATATTATAGGGAGCCAGATCTAGTTTCAGTGCTTAACATAGTGACGAGTAGCATGGTGATCAACATTACAGTGAGATCTACACCATCTAAATGCATTTTCAACAATTTAGGTTTAAAATTTTTAACTGATGATTTTTAAATAATAAAAAATAATTTTTTGAAATACTAACCGTAAAAATATTATCTTTATTTTATATTCTGTAAATATTAAAATTATTTAAAAAAACAAAAAAAAAATAAATCTGACGCCAATCAAAAAATATTAATTAACCTAAATTTATTGTCTGACTTACGTGAAAATGTTTATGATAAATATTTTCAAACAAACACTAAAATTGGAAAGGTGAAAGGCAGCCATCAAATGTGCTTTCATCACATCGCTGTCTAAATCCATTTGATTTTTTTCTTTTTTCTGGCCAACGTCCACATCCATTTGATAGATTAGCACAATGATTCCCCCAATGAATTAAGGACAATAATTGAACAAATTGTCATTTGTCACTTCAATTTTGAAAGCAAATATTCGCATGTCATGTTGAATAATTTACATTAAAAAAATTTTAACAGGACATGCATACTTTTAATATTTCATATGCGTATTATCTTTCTACTAAACTGAGCTCCAATATTCAGTCTAAAGACCCCCAAAAAAAAAAGACTAAAATAGGTTATGTGCTATGAACTGCGCCGCACTACTAGTAATTTATGTGAATATATTAATTGTTATGAAAATATGGATAATCTGAGAGAGAAGAGAGAAATTCTAGAGAGATAAACTAGAGAGAGGTTTTCATTCAATTCTCTGTACATAATTCTCAGCCCAAGACCCCTATTTATAGGCAAAAAACGCATATCCTACAGTACTGCTGCAGTAAATACTCGTATGCTACAGTGCTACAGTACTCCAATCAGCAATGAATAGTACTACTACAGTAATGAACAGTGACTTCAATCATTGATGAATAGTATCATCTGATCTTATAGGCCTAGCTGACTGGGAGAGTAAATTGGCTTAGATAAGGGTTAATGGACATCCACATAATTAATATTCATAACACTCCCCCTTGGATATCCATTATGAATGTGCCTCATTAAAAAATTTAACTAGAAAAAACCTAGTGGGATAAAAACCTAGCCAAAGAAAAGAGTACATCATTCATTGATACATTGTCAAGTGCTTCCTCATTAAAAACCTTTCTAGGAAAACCCAATGGGACAAAACCTAGATAAGGGAAAAAGAATAAAGCGTGTATCGACTCCCCCTCTTAACAACATCAATTGATATCTTTGAATCTCCGAAGGCCAATGTCATAGATAATTTTTTCAAAGATTGTACTTGGGAGTGATTTTGTGAATAAATCTGCTAAATTTTCATTCAAACAAATTTGCTGGACATCTATTTCACCATCCTTTTGAAGGTCACGAGTAAAGAAGAATTTTAGTGAAATATGCTTCGTTCTGTCTCCCTTGATATAGCCTTCTTTAAGTTGGGTAATGCATGCAGTATTATCCTCGTATAAAACTGTTTGGTACCATTTTTCCTAAAGATAAATGACAAGTTGTTCGTATATAATATATTACTGACCTCAACCATACACATTTTTGACTTACTTCATGCATTGCTAGAATTTCTGCATGGTTGGATGATGTGGATGATATAGTCTGTTTCATTGATCGCCATGAAACAGCTGTACCTCCACATGTGAACAAATAGCCTGTTTGTGATTTACCTTCGTGTGGATCAAATAAGAATCCAGCATCTGCATATCCTACCAATTCATGCTTAGATACATTTAAGTAGTATAACCATATGTCTATAGTGCCTATGAGGTAACGAAAAATATGTTTTATTCCATTTCAATGCCTCCGTGTTGGTGAAGAACTATATCTTGCTAATAAATTAACAGCAAAGGATATATCAGGACGTGTGTGATTAGCAAGATACATTAGTGCTCCAATAGCACTAAGATATGGTACTTCTGGACCAAGTATTTCTTCATCACCTTCTTCGCTGATTACTCGCGGTCGGAATGGATCTTTATCTGGCTTCAGAGACTTTACAATCATTGGTGTGCACAATGGATGAGATTTATCCATATAAAATCTCTTTAGGACCTTTTTTGTATAAGTTTATTGATATACAAAGATCTCATTTTTGAGGTACTCAATCTGTAATCCAAGACATAATTTTGTTCTCCCAAATCCTTCATCTCGAATTCTTTCTTTAAACAATTAATTTCCTTTTGAAGCTCTTCAGGAGTTCCAATAATATTGATATCATCAACATAAATAGTAGTTATAGCAAATTCATTGTTAGATCCTTTTATAAAAATACATGGGCATATTGGATCATTTTTGTATCCTTCTTTCAATAGATATTCATTAAGACGATTATACCACATGCACCCTGATTGCTTCAGGCCATACATGAACTTATTTAACTTAATTGAATATTGTTCTTGAAAACTTGAACTAGATGCTTATGGCACCTTAAGTCCTTCAGGGACTTTCATATAAATATTATTATCAAGTGACCCATATAAATAGACAGTCACGACATCCATTAGATGCAGATCAAGCCCTTCTTTTACTGCTAGGCTAATTAAATAACGAAAAGTAGTCGCATCCACTACAGGTGAATACGTTTCTTCAAAATCAATGACGGGTCTTTGTGTAAAGCCTTGGGTTACAAGACGTGCCTTATATCTTATTATTTCACCCTTTTCATTTATCTTTCATACAAAAACCCATTTCCATCCAACTGGTTTTACATCTTCAGGTGTAAGGACTACAGGTCCTAACACTTTTCGTTTTTCTAATGATTTTAATTCTACATTAGTGACATCTTTCCATAGGGACCAATCTTTTCTTTGTTGGCACTCGCTAATGGATTTTGGGTCATGATCCTCAATATTATTCATTACATCATTTGCTATATGATAAGAAAAAATGTCGTCAATGTTGACTTCATTTCGATCCCATTGGATTCCATTCATAACATAATTTATTGAGATCTCATTATTTTCACATATATCAGGTACCTGGGTCTCTTCTGGGACTACAACATTCTCTTTTGGAGATATTTCTATCGGAGATAATAATAATTCTTCAGGAGATGGCTCTTCTAGAGCTATTAAATTTTCTTGATTATCCTCAATTTGACCATCTATATTCTTTACTCCTTTTCTTTTTTGAGGATTTCTATCTTTGGAACTGATGGGTTTGCCACGCTTCAGGCGTGTTTTAGATTCATTCATAGTAGATTGTCCTTTAGGGACATCAATTTTAACAGGAGCATTAGCAGCTAGGACATGTGACTTTGTCACTTTCTTAGGGTCAGTAAATGCTTCTGGCATTTGATTAGCTAAATTCTGTAAATGAATTATCTTTTGAACTTCTAGTTCACATTGATTTGTACGAGGATCAAAATGAGCCAATGATAATTCATTCCAGCTAATTTCCTTACCCAGCTGCTTATTCTCTCCCCCCAATGTTGGGAAAAATGATTCATCAAAATGACAATAAGCAAATCATGCCGTAAATAAATCTCCTGTAGATGGTTCTAAATATTTTATGATTAAAGGAGATTCATACCCAACATATATTCACATCCTTCTTTGAGGACCCATTTTAGTGCATTGTGGTGGTGCTACTGGCATATATACCGTACACCCAAAAGTTCTTATATGGGAAATATTATGTTCTTGACCAAAAATCATTTGTAAAGGGGAAATCTTTAAGTAACTTGTTGGCCTGATGCGAATTAACATTGATGCATGCTAAATGGTATGGCCCCAAGCAGAAATTGGGAGATTAGATTTCATAAGTAAAGGTCTTGCAATTAGTTGCAACCTTTTAATCAATGATTCTGCAAGTCCATTTTGCGTATGAACATGAGCTACAGGATGTTCAATATCAATTCTAAGGGACATACGATATTCATTAAAAGCTTTTGAAGTAAATTCACCAGCATTATCAAGACGTATTTTCTTGATATGATAATCAGGGTAATGTGCTCTTAATCTAATCAATTGAGCAAGTAATCTCGCAAACACCAGGTTGCGAGAAGATAATAAACACACATGTGACCATTTAGTTTATGCATCAATTAAAACCATATAGTACATAAATGGTCCACATGGTGGGTGTATTGGCCCACAAATATCTCCCTGTATTCGTTCTAGAAATGTGAGAGACTCACTTTCTACTTTGCTTGGTGAGGGGCGAATAATTAATTTTCCCTTGGAACATGCAGTACATGAGAAATCATGGGATTGTGGTATTTGTTTACACTTCAGAGTATGCCCACATGAATTCTCAATTATTTGTAATTGAACCGGGATGGCCTAACTGATCATGCCAAACATTAAATTCATTTGTAAACTTCTGATTTACATTAGTAGACTTCTGGTCTGTATTAGTGAACTTCTAGTTCTTAATAACATGTGTTTCAATTGTATTTATAAATGTATAATATAAGCCAAAAGAAAAAACAGGACAACTTTCTAATATGCATTTTCTACCAGCAACTATTTTTGTGATAACAATATATTCTTTATTATTTTTAGTTGTTGTTTCTATATGATATCCATTTCTGCGGATATCTTTGAAACTTAACAAGTTTCTTCCAAACTTGGTAGAATAAATTACATTATCAATACATAATTTTGTTCCTTCAGGTAACAAAATATTAGCTCTTCCGGAGCCTTCGATCAAATTTATACTACCAGATATAGTCTGAACATTAGCTTTTTGCATCACCAAGGAAGAAAAATATTTATCATTTCTGAGTATGGTGTTAGTTGTTGCGCTATTAACGAGACATAAATCTTCAGGATTGATGCCAGTAAGATTCATTCTTCATTAAAAGAAATATAAAAACATAATTAAGATAAATACATTCTATAAAAGTAACATAAAAGTTCAAATAGATAAATAATTATGCTAAGAAATCAGCAACATCCAAATAAGTAAAATCCATGTCTCTATGCTCAGAATTCTCATCCTGATCCACATGATTTACTTCAGTTGTTAATCATTTACCATTATTTTTTATTGATTCTTGGTAAAGTTCAACTAGGTGTCTTGGTGTACAATAGGTACGAGACCATGACCATTGCCACCACAACGATAACATGGATTTTCAGTATTTTTATTTTGCCCACTATTTTCCCTTTTGTGGTTCTTATTATTATTTCCCTACTTCTGGTAGGAATTTGAACCACCATGACCTCGACCACGGCCACAACCACGGATGTAGCCGCGTCCACGTCCACGTCCACAAACAGATTTATTGGTTAGTATATTCGTTTCTGGGAGTGGAGTCGAGCCAGTGTGACGGGATTCATGGTTTTTTTAATAAAAGCTCATTATTCTGTTCAGCTACAAGGAGGCAAGAAATTAATTCTGTATATTTCTTGAATCCTTTTTCTCGGTATTGTTGCTGCAGGAGCAAATTTGATGCATGAAATGTGGAGGATGTTTTTTCAAGCATATCATTATCAATAACATTTTCTCCACATAATTTTAATTGAGAAGTTATTTTGAACATTGCCGAATTATACTCACTGACAGTTTTAAAATCTTGCAACCTCAAATGTATCCAGTCATAACGAGCTTTCGGGAGGATGACCATCTTCAGGTGATCATGCCTGTCTTTCAGATTGTTCCAAAGAACAAGTGGGTCTTTCACTGTTAAATATTCAATTTTCAAACTTTCATGTAAATGGTGACGTAGAAAAAATCATGGATTTAACTTTATTCTGATTGGATTCCTGATTTCCTTCTTTTATTGTGTTTTCCAGACCATAAGCATTTATGTGGATTTCCGCATCCAGCATCCAAGATAAATAATTCTTTCCAGTAATATCCAAAGCCACAAATTCAAGTTTTGCAAGATTTGACATGGTTCTCACTATTTAAAGAAATAAACAAGAATAACTAAAATATGTAAAGACAAGAAATAAATTAATAAAGCAAGGTAAGAAAATTGAAAATTTTATGGCTTCAGGCCAACTAATCTTATGATGAAAAATTAAATATATATGACACTGATTATTTATCTTCAAGATAAATAAAAGTTATACATAGCTTATGGCTGTGATATATATGGCTTCTAGTCATATAATAAGGAATCATATAGATATGGCTTTTGGCCATATAATAGGAGATCATAGGTATATAGCTTCTGGCCATATCATAAAAATCCAAATAATATGACTTCTGGTCATATAATTTCGAGACTTGGATGTATATGGCTTCTGGCCATAATAATTATAATATAAATGAACTCGTAAAAGATATATATGAGATATAACAACAATAGTGATCATCAATCCTAGCCATGGAACCCGATGTTCATAACAATCGGTAAATATATATTTCTTAATTCCAGATAGTGGCTCAGATTATCCCAGATCTATGAAATAAAGATATTATAAAATAAAGTATAAATTATCAAAGAAACTATAAGAAGATCATGCCTTTGGCAGAGCTTCGTGCTGATAACGTGTTATGAAAATATGGATAATCTGAAAGAGAAGAAAGATAAACTAGAGAGAGGTTTTCATTCAATTCTATGTACATAATTCTTAGCCTAAGACCCCTATTTATAGGCAAAAAACGCATATCTTATAGTACTGCTGCAGTAAATACTTGTATGCTACAGTGCTACAGTAACTCCAATCAGCGATGAACAGTGCTGCTACAGTATGAACAGTGACTTCAATCATTGATGAATAGTGTCATCTGATCTTATAGGTCTAGCTGAGAATAAATTGGCTTAGATGAGGGTTAATAGACATCCACATAATTAATATTCATAACATTAATTTATTTTTCGTCCATATTCTAATTGGATAATTTCATCCAACCTTTTCAAGGTCGATAGATTTTTGTCTTCGTTCTACATAAAATATATTGTTTGAGAGAGTTTTGTTATTTTATTGAAGAAGAATAACTTAATCATATTCATTTTTTCATTATTTAAATGGGCAAGTACTAACAATCTAAGAATTTCAAATAGGACCAAACATACAATTTCTCATTTACTGAAAAGTTTTCATAGGCTAGGCTATTAGTTCATTAGCAACTTAATCATATTCTAATATGTTGAATTAGATCAATTGCTTTTTTCCAGTTTCGTTGTGGCTTATTCCTAATATAAAAAATCTTTAAGAAAGATGTCTACCCAAAGACATGTAATTAATTCAAATACAATTTTTTGCAAGGGGAACAATGTTTTGAGAAAATTTTAGAAAGATACAATTAAAAATGAAAAAAGATAAATTGGTGTTGCGAATTTATTAAAGTCTAAGTCAAATTGAAGTAGGAATATGAGATTTCCAATTCTGACCAAATTGCCTTAGGTTAAGTTGTAAAACATGAAAGTTAAGTTGTTAATATAAAATTTGATGTTAATATAAATACAGATGTTGTTATTGACCCTTAAAATTTGTGGTCTCAAAATTATCCCTGATTTTTTGGATATGAAGTTGTGAAACATGAAAGTAAAGTCGTTAACGTAAAATATGATGTTATTAATATAGATATAGATGTTGTTATTGACATTTGAAACTTGAGCCCTCAAGAATATAAAATTATAAAACATGAAAGTAAAGTCATTAATGTAAAATCTGATGTTGTTAATATATATACATATATTGCTATTGACCCCCGAAACTTGTACCCTCAATTTAATGCATTTTTATCATTTGGTTAGAATTAGAAATCTCAGATTTCTACTTCAATTCTGACTTGAGATTTGATATATTCGTAGCACCAATTTATCTTTTTTTATTTTTAATTATATTTTTCTAAAATTTTCCCTAAAGTTTTTCCCCAAAGTGCACATGTATTCTCCATTTAAGGCAATATCATGTCCTAAATGTGAACAGCTTGCTATTAAGGATTCAAACATTTTGTTCTTTTACGAGGGTGAAGACCTTTTAGCTAAACCAATCTCCTATAGATTGGGGTTCAGAATTCAAATACATAGGAAAAGAACATTTCCACGGGCATCTTTTTTTTTTTTTGATACAACATGGGCCTCTAATTTAAATTACAGTGACCTGCCATTCTATACTAGACCCAGCCCAATGTCCAAGTTGGAACACATAAAATAAAGACTTGGTGAATTTCATCTTTGCTTAGGGCATTCATAACTCTACTATACGACATAGTGTCAATTTTTCTTTACACTAAATATTGCCAATATATTATTACATTACAATTACAATACTATTTCTTGGTACAAATCAAGAGAATTCCTAAACTACACAGCAAAAAGAACTTCTGGGTCTATATCTCATCCACACTGTCACTGTCTCAATGAAACTACAAAACGTGACCTGTGTTCCTTGCCACTGAAATATATCTGCATTTACGGTCTTTGAATGATCTGAAAATTTACAGAGGAAGGGGGAAAAAAACCGAATCAACAAAAGAACATATAACCCTTACAAGTTACAACCTAGACACTCGAAAAAATGAATCATTTACTGTTGTGTAGTCCTGAAATAAGAATGAACATGGGTGTTTGGAATCACTTCCAAAAAATATTTTTGCATTTTATGAGATAAAACTCCTCTCACACATATATTTATCTTGTGTAGTGCAAAGTCACTTGACATGAACTAAACCAAACACCCTTGTGGTGGTTGTATAGAATCCATATAATATAAATCACAATCTTCCTCTGCCTTTTCTTTATCTCCCTCCAAATGCATTGCATTATATGCAAGCAATGTTATGAAGTCAGAGGATCCAAAACAATTGACAATATACTTCCGTCAACCTACCCGAAAAAAGAAAAACTAGTTCTTTTCTTTCTGTTTTTTGGAGTTTGAATTCCACATCACCAACATAATCAGGAAGGTGTTTCTTCAGCTTTCGTGTTCATCTCTAATGTTGCAACTCTTTAAAATTTCAAGAAATTTTGTCCCATACACTAAACAATTAACTGTTAAAATCACACAAACACATTTTCTTTACCTGCAATTCTAGTTTCTTGATGCAGCTAGTAGAATGTCATCCTTTGAATCACTTTGAACATCGGCCAATGGGTTCACATACAGTCCTACCCCATGATGTCGAAATTTGTAATTCTTTGTAACTAACATTTCAACACCACCATCTTTATCAGCCACATCATGCACAACATCTGGTGATAACTTGTTTCTAAAATAGAGTCTTGGGACAGAACACCGTCCTTCTATCTTCTTCCATAATTTAGAACTCAGAAATTCAGAACCAGGTAGCTTGCAAGCCTGCCACGTGATACAGCCAAATCATGTGATATCTCATCCAGAGCCATCTCTAGACCCTGTACACGTGTCTCCAGATAGTTCATCCCACTTTGGGAGCTTCCAATGAATTGCTGTATTAAAGAGGGAGAGACATAAGTCTTGAATGACGTGTAAGAGCAACGAATATTTAGTATGTTTGGTTAAGCATTTGTTTAGCTTATAAATGCTTATACATGTAAGTCGAGACAACCCTCCTCTCACATATTTATCTCGTATTTCGTAAATCATGATTGAAAAACTGCTTTTAAAGACCTCAATCGCTACTGCCTATGATACTTTGCGTGCAAGAAAAGTTTGTTTTAAACAGGTATTAGAACTGTAGTTTTCATCCAAACACAGATAAATGGGGGAAAATGTATAGGAATCAGCACAAAAACTAAATACATGTTTAGTCTTTTTAACAAACACAAAAAGAAATGAGCTGACATAGAAAGTAACAGCACTAGTTCAGATAACTTCTATAATGGGGTTATCAAAAGAGGCTGGGTTGCTTTTTGCAGAAACATGCATTTCATCAAGCCATTGTAATGTACCTGGAGGAGATTTAATAGATCGGATTGCTGGTTTTCAATTTGACTAAGTTGTTCACAGATCAAAGACAGATTCTCAACATCTTGGGGGTTCTCACAAGCTTCATTTCCAATATTGTCCAACGTGAATTCTGAGTCAGGAATGTCATCATCACAAAGTGGAACCCCTTGAGACCTTGATCTTAAACCACCAAATTTATGCACTTTCTCATCAGGTTTCTTGCTAAAGAGGGCGCGCCTTACTTCTGTTCTTGGATTCTCACAGTTCTGACTCAAGAATGGCTTAGAAACTTCTCAATCACACCTTTTAATGTCATCTTTCCGATCAATATTTAATGGGAAGGAATTTGAATCTGGAGTTTCAAATTTCCTATCAGACAACTCATGAGATATCCCCAAATTTAGATTCTTGTCCTTGCTCTTTTTAAAGTTCTTTCTTTTGACCGTGGTTGCATCTGAAACCTCACATGGAAGGGACATGTTTGTGGAGATTATTTTCTTTGGTTGAGAAGATTTCCGGCGCTATCCACTGAACTTTTAGTGGAACGCTGCTCCATACCATTATCTGGACCTTTGATGAATAAAGCCAACAACGAAAACCAGGAATTAGACTGCTTCACCATCAGAGGTTCACATGGTTTGTATGAAACCACAGATGCAGGAAATAAGATGAAACAGAACTTAACTTCAAACTCTACACTTGAGGATAATATTTATCACAATCCAGTTACTGTTTAAAAACAAAATGGATAGAATTTTGTGTGTTGGGGGGGGGGGGTGATTGAAAAGAAAGTAAATAAAATTGAAGTTGAAAATACTTGTTAGCACAATTTTCCCTTTACATTCTAGCCACTTTTTATTAAAATGATTTTTGCAGATCAAGTTATTCTTACTTCTATTCTTTCCACCCCCAATTTATCCCTCCCCTCTTAACGTTTCCACTCACTATTGCCAACTTGGACCAGACAAAATCCGAATCACTGAAGATGCTTTATGATGTCTAAGTCCCAGTAAACTGTGTGACAAGGGAGATTTACCAGGAGGAAAAAAAAAAAAGAAATTAGATTATGTGAACAGTTTAAATGAAGAACAACAAATGAATTAGTATCATCATTTTCTGAATATTAAAGCCTCACCAGCTGAGTAAGACGCCGATGTTGCAGGAGGTCAGCAGCAGACTAATCCTTGGTTGAATCTGTTACCTCCTTCCACATCTCCAAGGCACGATTCATAGTGTCCCGAACTACATTGATCTGTTACAACATTAACGCCCTGATCAAGACACTTGAAAAAACCTCAACGGAAATCAAACACTCTCCAACATACTTCCTTTTCGGGGGAGAAGGGAGATTTAGCTTCTACGGAAGTTAAAAATCCCCTACTTACAGGTTTAGATTTCTTTATTTTTTCTTACTCTCTTCTTCTCTTTTTTTTTTAATCTATATTGTTAGATTAAAATACCAACGGTTTAAATTTTTTTTATCATAAAAATAATATTTATTATTATAAAATATTATTATTATTATTATAATATATTAAATTTAAACTGTTGTTGAGATCTTAATTCAATCACTTAAATTAAAAAAAAAAAAAAAAAAAGAATCCAAGTCCCCTAATTACATTTACTTATCTTCAAAACCAGTAGGCAACAAAGCGATTTAGTGTAGGATCTCTACCCACACTATTTTTCTGGGTAATATGAGTTGTTTTCATCAATTTTTGGTGGGGGGGGGGGGGGGGGTTCAATACCTTATCAAACATTCGATTCCGTAACGAATTGAGACACAGTGCCTTATGCTGCGATGCCAGATTCCTTTCCACAAGAGCAACCTTACCCAGAGCCTCGGCCGTCGCCTTTCTGACCATCCAATCCTCATTGCCCAGAAATTCATCAAGACAAGGCACCAACCAATTCAACACTGCGTGGTTCGACGCGCCATCAGCACCAACAACGCCGCCTTCGCTTTGCACACCTCATTCTTCACCAACTTCCCCAACCTAAGCAGAGCACTCTTCTGCAGATTCAATCGCTGCCGCAAGGCACAGCGCCGCGCCCATCTGCGAGTTGTCCTGCTCCTCCGTGAGAGTATCCATCAACGGCTTCAAAAACGCCGTCAATAACGGCGGTTTCGTGATCCGAGACGACATTGCAGCGGTGGCCTCGACGCAAGCAGATCGAACGGGGGAGTAAGGGTCACGGAGGCGATGGAGGACGGTGGAGATCATCTTATAGAAAGAAATGGAGACAGAGCGTCGCCGTGGACGTGAGATAGAACAGTCAATCGATGAACGCATTGCTTCCGAACCAGCGATTTGGACGAGGAATCAGTGTTGTGAATGCAGGAGAGGAACGTCGACAAGGTGTCGTGGCTCAAGCTCCGAGCAATGGACTCGACCTCTTCAACGGCGACGTCCAGAGTATCTCAGTCGGAGACTTTGTTAATGCAAGCAATGACCCGCTTCTTAAGATTAAGGGTCGACCCAGCGGTGGAAGCGAGTTGGGGTGAACTCGGCGAGAATCGCTTGGCGGGAACTACTGCTACTGCCATTGCCATGGCCATTGCGAGAAGCGAGTCAGTGACTCGGCATGAGTGAATGTAGCTCGAAACGGTACTGGTAATCCGAAACGTTTCGGTGGGGGTGTTATTGAGGCCGTTACTGGGGATTGTGATGCGTGTTTGCGAATGCGCATGAGAAGAACAAGTCAAGTAAAAAATTTTGGGAGAATGGCTGTAAGATCCCAAGGGATCCAATTAATAGCAAAGAAGTCCTAAGAGAAATTGTTCTGGCAGAAAAGTCCCTGAATTCCCAAAGCTAAAAGACGATCATGCCCCTAACTAAAAAAAGAAAGGAAAACCCAGAATTACTCCATAATAGATAAATTTAATAAACTCTTTTAGCCCTTTTGTTTGGCATGACACTGTTGAAACGCAGGAAAGGGAAGTAGTCTGGTCCTCCTCCGACTCCAAGCAGTCATCTCTTGGGTATATCCATTTTTTTTTCATCAAGCATACCCGCTGGCTGGCCTCTTCCTTCAGCCTCGGCCATAACCTAACGACAAGACCCCCAATTGCAGCGCCTAATTACGTTCCCACTGAACCTTCTCTCTGCAGCTCATGATATAGACTCAAGGACCACGTCCGACACTCCATCATAGCCATCATTCCTTCGACTATCAGGTGAACATTTCTGTTTTTTTTTTCCTGCTCCTTTTTTACCTTATATTTTCTATTCTTTTTCCTTTCAACCATTCGAATTCATGGGCCATCTTCATCATGATTTCCTGTTTGAGTTTGGTGAGAAAATGATTCCATAGTACCACTATTACTGAAAATTTCATGGCTTCCCTGTAATTTTAATTGAGTTGGTGAAGTTGGGAGATAATTTTGGTGCCCTAATGTTGACTTGATGCCTTTGCTCTCTTTCTCTTCAAGATTGATTCTTATTCATGTCTATATTACGGGATGCTTTTGCTATGGGCCAAGAAGATATGCAGAAGTTGTTGTAAAGAAGAAAACCATATTTTCTGATATGGTTGATGTCATGTCAACTGATGCCATGGCCAAGAAGACGCATGATGTTGTGAATGTGACCAAAAATGTTATTAGACTAAACTGAACAAGTTGTAAAAAAATGACAATGGCATTTCTGATTTGCTTCATCTCATCTTAATGTACTGAATAAGCTGTACATGTGACTTGGTTCATGTCATCTTAGTGATTAGTTCATCTGACGTTAACCATGGAAAATTGAAAAAGGTTGTTAATAAAGCTTTCGAAGTAGTTAGAACGGACTGACGAAGTTGTAAACACAGCATAAGCCAATTCTGGATTAGTTCATCTGATGTTAACCATGGAAACTGAAAATGTTGTAAATAAAGCTACCAAAGTTGTTAAAACTCACTCAGGCAGTTGTAAACATATAATAAGCCAACTCTGGATTAGTTTATCTGATGTTACAACATGGAAATTGAAAAGGTTGTAAATGAAGCTTTACAAGTTGTTAAAACGTACAAATGACGTTGTAAACGCAACATAAGGCAATTTTCGGTTTAGTTCATCTAACGTTAACCATGGAAAATGAAAAGGTTGTTAATAAAGCTTTCAAAGTAGTTATAACGGACTCATGAAGTTATAAGGTTGTAAATGAAGCTGTCGTAGTTGTCAAAACGCACTTAGGAAGTTGTAAACATAGCGCAAGCCAATTTCGGATTAACTCAACTGATGGTAAGCATGGACGCTGAAAAGGTTGTAAATGAAGCTTTACAAGTTGTTAACACGTACTCATAAAGTTATAAACCCATCATACGTCGTTTCTCAGTTGGTCCATGTGATGTTAACAATTTAAACTTACAAGGTTGTAAATAAAGCTGTCGCAGTTGTTAAAACGCACTCAGGAAGTTGTAAACATAGTGTAAGCCAATTCCGGATTAACTCAACTGATGGTAAGCATGGACACTGAAAAGGTTGTAAATGAAGCTTTACAAGTTGTTTACACATACTTATAACGTTGTAAACCCATCATACGTCGTTTATCAGTTGGTCCATGTGATGTTAACAATTTAAACTTATAAGGTTGTAAATAAAGCTTTACAAGTTGTTAACACGTACTCATAACATTGTAAACCCATCATACGCCGTTTCTTAGTTGGTCCATGTGATGTTAACTATTACGGGTGTAGGATGGTGTATTTAGAAGTGCAAGTGTACACTGTCGTAATCAAGTAATATAGAAGTGAGTAGAGTATCGTTCCCACGAGGATTGATCACTAAGTACCAAAATTTGTAATTTTAATTCTATTTAGTCGATTGATTAGTTGTGATTGAGAGTGCAAGATAGAAATGATGAAATATGAATATAAGTGATATAAAGACAAATATGAGAAAAAGCCCTAGGGATTAGATTTCACTTAATAAATTCCGGATTGAATCATTTATCTACTCTAGTCCTATTTATTCCACATGATTGATAGTCGAGTTTCCCTATTTTAATCACTAGCCTCTTCCAAGGTCAAGTAATTCTATAATTAATTGCTAACCCAATATATTCCTATATGAATTTAAGCAATCAATCATGCATTAAGATTTATGGAATTCAATTAAGACTACACAACCCATATGAATATATTCCTATTTCATATGCAAATTATGGTTTTAATTATAGGATCCACACACATATATCTCCTTCTGGTCTCAACATGCATATTAAAATCATTCAAAAGGTGGCCAATCAATTGTAAGCATTAAGAGCAATAATTAAAACTCAATCATGAAGGAAAAATTAAAACTAGATTTAATAAGTTAAGACTCAATCCGTCATTAGTAAGCTACGTCATCACCCTAGGAAAAGGAAAATTTAGCTCATGATAAAATTAAAAACAAAACCAAAATATATTCCAAACATCATAAATATTGCATAAAAATTAATTACAAAAACATAAAAATACTACTACAAGATGCATGAAAATGGAAAATCTAGCCTACCATATAGGAGGTAAAACCATCCATGTAGGTGGTAACCTATACCATCCATAAAGTAGGACTACCTAGGCCTTCCATATAGGAGGTAAAACCATCCATGTAGGAGGCATGCAAGAAGTAAAAAAATGCAAGAAATAAATTCTAAAAATAACAACTCTCTCTCTAAAATAGAAACTCTCTCTCTCTCTCTTCCTTCCCCTCCTTCCTCCTTCTTCTAGGGTACCAAGAAGCTCTATTTATAGGCTTCATTTTCGGACTGCTACAGTGATTTTGCTACAGTGAACCGCACTGCTACAGTGAACCGATCACCCACTTGCTACAGTGAACAGTACCCGCATGAACAGTGCACATTGAATAGTACCGCGTGAATAGTACTTTTCCTTAAATGCCTTCTTTAATTCTTTTTAATCCGGTACTATCCATGGCTGCAAGAAAATCATTATTTATTTATTAATTACACCCAAATTGATTACATTCAGCTCAAATATAGTCCACAAAATCATCATATAAGGGAAAATGAATATGCAAATATTATACTTATCATTAACAATTTAAACTTATAAGGTTGTAAATGACGCTGTCTCAGTTGTTAAAACGCACTCAGGAAGTTGTAAACACAGCGTAAGCCAGTTCCGGATTAACTCAACTGATGGTAAGCATAGACACTGAAAATGTTGTAAATGAAGCTTTACAAGTTGTTAACACGTACTCATAACGTTTTAAACCCATCATACGCCGTTTCTCAGTTGGTCCATGTGATGTTAACAATTTAAACTTATAAGGTTGTAAATGAAGCTGTTGCAGATGTTAAAACGCACTGAGGAAGTTGTAAATACAGCGTAAGCCAATTCCGGATTAACTCAACTGATGGTAAGCATGAACATTGAAAAGGTTGTAAATGAAGCTTTACAAGTTGTTAACACGTACTCATAACGTTTTAAACCCATCATACGCCGTTTCTCAGTTGGTCCATGTGATGTTAACAATTTAAACTTATAAGGTTGTAAATGAAGTTGTCTCAGTTGTTAAAACGCACTAAGGAAGTTGTAAACACAGCGTAAGCCAATTCCGGATTAACTCAACTGATGGTAAGCATAGACACTGAAAAGGTTGTAAATGAAGCTTTACAAGTTGTTAACACATACTCATAACGTTTTAAACCCATCATACACCGTTTCTCAGGTGGTCCATGTGATGTTAACAATTTAAACTTATAAGGTTGTAAATGAAGATGTCGCAGATGTTAAAACGCACTGAGGAAGTTGTAAATACAGCGTAAGCCAATTCCGGATTAACTTAACTGATGGTAAGTATGGACATTGAAAAGGTTGTAAATGAAGCTTTACAAGTTGTTAACACGTACTCATAACGTTTTAAACCCATCATACGCCGTTTCTCAGTTGGTCCATGTGATGTTAACAATTTAAACTTATAAGGTTGTAAATGAAGCTGTCTCAGTTGTTAAAACGCACTGAGAAAGTTGTAAACACAGCGTAAGCCAATTCCGAATTAACTCAACTGATGGTAAGTATGGAAACTGAAAAGGTTGTAAATGAAGCTTTACAAGTTGTTAACACCTGAGCCCCCAGAAGCAATTGCTTCAATCATTTGCTAAAAATAAACTGAGTTGACTACATCAGGAGGTGCACCGATCTCATACAGAGCATTGTAACGATTAGTGGCGACGAGAACCTGAACCAAAGGTCTCAAACCAGGCGCATGGATTCCATCGTTGTTTGTGACGAGAATTGTAGGTTTTCCGGTCTCTTCTATGGTCGTTGCCGGAGAAGTTCGTCTCAGAATGAAGCATGCGAGAAAGTTCAGGAAATGAATGAAGGAGACAAAGGAGTGTTGTACCAGAAATTGCGGTTTTGAGGCAAAAGACTGAGTTCGTTGAATGTTCTTTTTCACTCAGTTAATTTTTATCATGGGTATAATGGTCTTTTTGTTTTGGGAATTCATATCAGAAAAGTCCCTTGGGACTTTTCTGCAAGAGTAATTTGCTTTGGGACTTTTTTTCTATTAATTGGGTCCCTTAGAACCTTAGAGCCATTTTCTCAAAAAAATTTTATATAGTGATCTCTTTTATCGTAAATTATATTAAAAAATTAATTTTTATCGTTAAACCCAAATACGTACATAGTTAATGAATTTGGAGGCAGAGCCGAATGATGGATTGAAGGTGTTATAGAGGTTGTTGAATGCTCGTGGACTCTTCATACTCCTATATTATGAGAACAAGCAGTGCGGTGCGTAATTTATGCAATGTTTGACATCACTCATAGAACTCTTAAAAATATTTATGTATATAAGTTGAGATAATTTTTTTTATATACCATAAATTATAATTAAAAAACTACTTTTAAAGATTTCAATCGCTATTCCAAACAAATTATTACTAATTTCCCCACAGCTGCTATAAATTTTATAATATTAATATATTATTAATAATATGTGTTAGCTACAAAATGGTTAAAATATACTTTTAGTCATTTAAGTTTATATGAGATATACTTTTCGTCCTTTAATTTTATAAAGTATACTCTTGATACTATAATTTTATTAATATTACTAACGGAAAATGTTGACGCAACAAATTCAAGTGATGACTGTATAATAAATGCTATTAATCTTAAATTTAAAATATGTATAAATTGAAAAATTTATGAAAACCTAATGAAGTATTAAAAATGAAAACTTAAATATGCTTTTGTAAGCTACGCACTCATCACTTAAGTTTGTTAAAAATATACTTTATAAAGTTAAAAAATTAAAAATATACCTCATGTAAAACTTAAAGGACTAAAAATATATTTAGTCCAAAAAAAAAATTCATATATCAATCAATAAAATTGAATAGATTGGTTTTCACACTTATCATGAAATTACTGTCCATTTATATAAATTTTCTAAGCTAAATTATGCGTTTGATGCCCTTATTACCCTGTAATGGTGTGTACTTTTTTTTTAATTACGCATACAACATTTTCGAGATCTAAAATGCAAAAGACATATTGCAACTTAAGAATTTGCAATAAATTTTTGTCCCAAACTAAATATAAGGAAACTATAAAGACATATTATTTCTCATGTTTTAAACATAAGAGCTACATTAATAATTTGCTTAGATTAAAAAAATTAATTGAGTTAGTTATTTATAAAAGTTTGTGTTAATTAGTTTTGCTAAACTTGCTATCTTGATGGATGATTTTCTTAATGTGTCATCTCGATAGGGACAGTTCAAGAAAAAAATTGTAAATTTGAGATAAATTGGATTGATGTGTTACAATAAAAAAAAAAAAAAATAAACTCATATATTGACTCTTACATTTAGTATTTGAAGAGTGGATTAAATAAAAATAAAAAGATTAAAAAGAGGTGTGAGTGTAAATAAAGGTTTATATATATGTCAATAGCCTTGTAGCATATTAACATGAAATATCTCTCTAAGTGGGCAAATGATCTTCCTTTACCCTTCCCCTCCTCTACTCTTTCTTTACCCTCCTCTACTCTTCATCACTATTAGATCAAATTTTAAATAGTCCAAACTTAACATTATATTTTATAAGAAACATATATTATTATAATTTTAGATAAATAAATTTAAATTACTAAAATTTCATTTAAATAGTTCACAATTGTAGTGGAAAAAAGTGGGAAAATTTAGTTTATTATATTAGCCTTCAAGAATGAACTGTTCATATCAAATTTTGTTAATATAAATTTATTTGTTTATTTATCTAAAATTATAATAATATATATTTTTTATAAAAACGTTGAATCTTGATTATTGAAATTTTGATCTGGTGGTAATAAAGAGTAGAAGAGGGTAAAGGAGGGGTAAAGTAAAGGAGAAGATCCTTTCTATTTAAGTAGAAGGTTGTGAGTTTAATTCTACTTATAACTCTAAGTTATTAATACTTATGCTTCTAATTAAAAAAAAATGTTGACATTAAGATGTCACATGGTGAGGAAGATGAGCTAGTTATCCCTGAAATGATATGCATTGAGCGTTTGTCCTTTCGCTCTACATAGTTAGAGCGAATTTCCTATTTAAGATGGGGTTTACAATCAAGTTCCCTTCTACCTTTATACTCATAAAGAGCCTATATATCTCCATTTAGTCTCATTAAATGGAAGTAAATGTTTAAGAAACTCTTGCAATGTGATAAAATAAAAAAAGACTTCACAATATTTTTTTTAAAACAATTTGAAATAAGGAGAGAAGAACGAGAATTGTTTCTTGCCATTTGTATAATTTTATTTACAATTATTATCATTTAATTTGTTTACAACTATTAATCTAAGTTATCTCTATTATGCATATAACCTCATAGCCTAGTAACATGAAAACTTTTCTCAAGAGTGTTTGTGAGTTTAGACTGAGAGTGTCTATCCTTTTAAATAAATAAAAAGGGGAAAACAATCATTTAGTCCTTATTGTTTTGAATTAGTTAGAACACAATTTTTAAATTTTAACTTGGTATAATTGAATTCTTATAGTTTTAATTTGATTACAACTTAGTCCTAAATTTTAACTCAGCTACTCATCATTGTGGTTTTAATTAATCATTTAAAATGTTGATGATCCCAACATTTTAGAAAATAAAAATATAAAGATTAACATTATCTCTTGAAATGTAGTTACTAATTTGAATGGTTAAAACTTAAAACTATAAAGACTAAGTTAATTAAGTTTTAATCAAATGAGTTGCATAGTGTTAAAATTTAAGAATTAAATTTCTTGGAAAAAGTTCATATCACTAGTACAAAATCTAGGATTTACACCTATTTTTTACACCTGACGAAACAGGTAACGTGTAGAAAGTGTGACCGGTGGCATTTTCGTAAATATATTAAGATTTTAGGACTTTCTACACGTGTTGAAATAATAACACGTGTAGAAAGTAAATTTAAAAATTTTTTCCATTAAAAAAAATAAAATTAATTTAATTCAAAAATTATTTAATTTACTTAAACAAAAAAAATATAACGGGAAAGAATTTTTTATTTTTTTTAAAATAAATCCAAGTTTTCTACACCGGTTAAATTAAAACCGGTGTAGAAAGTCATATATTCTACACCGGTTAAATTAGAACCGGTGTAGAATAAGTATTTAATTTTTTTAAAAGAATAAGTCTACATATTCTACACCGATTGGAAAAGACCCGGTATAGAATATATGACTTTCTACACCGGTTCAAATCCAACCCGTGTAGAAATTTGAGTTTCTACACCGGTTGGAATCCAACCGGTGTAAAAACAAACTTTCTACACCGGTTGGGGATCCAACCGGTGTAGAAGTGTTATTAAAAACAAAATTCAGAACTACTGCGCACGACTCAGCTTGCTTCGTCCTCAAAAGATGCCAAAACCCTGTAATTTTTGTTCAGGCAACCTCTCTCCCTCCCTGCCTACCCTCTAATCCCCCCAGCCCTCTAATTCACCTACATGCATTTGCTCTTCAGTCTTTCCTCTCTTCTTCCTTGCGGTGCTTCTACTTCTCGCGGCCGCAAAGAGAGCTCGCCAGGCGGAGAAACGCTGAAATCAGAACCCGTATGAAGAAGGTAATCAATTTATGGGTGATGAAGAAAGAACAACGGATCTGTTTTAATTTTTTTTCCTTGCTTTCAATCTTGCAACTGCTATTTTAAGGGAGAGATTGAGGGGCCGGGGGTATCTATGCTTCGGGGTGATCTTTGGCCAAAGCAACAAACTAATAATACCCTCCATCGTTGCCTGACATCAAAGCCGTTCCCGTAAGAATCGAACAACTTTGGTAAGCTTCCTCTTTGATTTTGTTTTCTAGGGCTCTAATTTCTCTTTACTGTTCTTCATATTGGTCCTATATATCGTTTCCTTCATAATGATATTCTTTTGTTGTAATTTTCTTGCTCCATTTGTTTGGGGAGCGGGGGAATGGTATTGAAAATTAAATACCAATACTTTGCAACCAGTCATGCTGGCTCAGCATTGCAAGTTTGAAACTATTTCTTACATACAGACGTGGATCAGCGCGACGGTAACGGACCAGGAAACGTGTTCGGATAGATTGGAAGAGACAGAGTCATCGGCACTGGGGGAGACAAAGGGGAAGATGCAGAGGTCGAGGGAGTACACAACCTTGAATCTTAATCACTGTGACCATATTTCTGACCATGGTCTAGAGTATATCAATGGTAGTCTTTCCTTTTCTGATTTTCTTTAGGCATTTTTTATGGATTTACAATTTATTTGTCAGCCATCCTTCATGAATAGCCATTATTTGTTACCCAAGCATTGGTCCCTTGACATCTTTCATATATGGTTTATCAGAAGAAAAGTACAAAAGATCTCTTATAGATAACATAGCACTGTATCTACTCGTTATTTGTAATGCCATTAACTAAACTTTTGTTGTCACGTACTCAAATTTGTTGGATATCAAACTGTCATTGAATTTCCACTACATTTTCTAGCTATTGATTCAGTAGATTGTCGTCAAAGGCTTGTGAATTAACTGTTATCATGAACTACATTTTATTGGAAAATTTCCTGCGTCAGAGCATTTGGCTTTGCATTTAAACAGTTCTTCTTTTGCCATTGTGGTATTTCGGTCACTTAAAGGGTTTCTGGAATTTGATATGTGATTAGCTTGACTTGGAAGCTTGTATTTTTGTCTTTTTGTAAGTATTCATTGTTGTCATATCTTGGATACTGCCTCCAATTACTACTGAATATTGAAGAGTTTTCCATCTAATGGTGGCTAAAGGAAATCCAGAATATTTTTTATCTTGTTTTACCGAATCAATATGTGGAACCATTTGACCATTTTTTTAGCTGAAATTGTGAGATGCCTTTGTGCTAATGTGCTGAATTCAAGATTGTATGATTGCAAATCTGAACATTTTGTAATCATTGAGTTCTACATGATTTATCCCTGTTGGCATGGAAATTCGTTTATGTAATTGGTTGTTATCTAAATTTTGAATGTGTAAAGGAGTTTGAAACTAAAAATTTCATTTGTTGTAGTTAAATTGCTGTGATATGGAATTAGAGAGTTTGATTACTAGTTGCTATTAAATTCCTTAGGAAACAAAATTTTGAAAATCTTCCCTATCCTTGAGAATGCTTAGATTGAGTTATAATATCTCTTGGGCTTTTGACTGTGCATTGCAAGCTTGAATTGGGGTTGCTTAACTCTGCAATTTTGAGCACTACCACTCCCCCACACTTATTTCCATTACATTGAACAGAACTGTTGCCATTAACCATCTCCATTGTTGTCTGTCTTGGAGATCATTATGTTTTGTTGGTGATTTTATGCTTCATTGATGTTTTTCTTAGGAATCATTCTGTGAAGCAAGGATTAGTTCACATGAATTGTTTTTGCTAGTGTCATTCTAAACTTTTCTACATATATTCTTTTCACCTACCCCTTGGAGCTTGTTGGTGAACACTTATGCTTTTGCTGCAACTTAGTTTACTGAATTGGTGCTTGCTCTGTGCTTGCGACTGCTATAATTGTGTTATTGCATTGTGCTTGATTGGGGTATTTTATCTCTAGAAATATGAGATTGCTTGCATATTGTTGCTTTTATTTTATACTTTGTTGTGACATGAATTTCAAAGCTAAAAAACTAAGTTTGTTGGTCAGAGAATGAAAATAGAATTTATTACCTTATGCTTGCTGCAACTTTAAATGTGTTGTTAAACCAAAAGGATCGACAACTGGGGAATCAAAAAGTAATAATTTTGTTGAGTCATTAACTATTGGGCTTGTGCTAAAATCAGTTTCTGGATGTGAATTACAAGTGAAGTTCCATTTTTCTGTCATTTACATAAGTGCATTGAGTTTAAACCTACTCAACAATCCTTGTATTTTTAAACTCTTCAACTTAGAACCAAGAGTTATTTGGTGCATTGAGTTGAGGAACTTCTGAAACTTCGCATTGGATTTTGGTCTAGATTCATTAATTGCATAATCTCTGCTGTTGTCTTTGGTTGCTATGGAAAATTGAGTTGTGGATTATTGAACTACTCTTCTGCTTTAATATGAATTATTGTTAAGTAGGTTTTGGAGGTTTGCCATGATTCTGCTATTGTTAAATTTGATATAAGTTGTTTGAACATAACTTGTTATCATTGTTGGGTTTTGTGGTCGTCTTTAGAGCCTGCTGTTGTGTCTAAGATGGCTGAGAATTGATTATTGCTATAGATTTGAGTTTGTTGTAATTTTAATGATACTTAAGTAACATTATATATTGTGAATTGTTCAAAGCTTGGAAACATGCTAGCTATAACTTGACCTTTGGTGTGTCAAGGAATTGCTATGTGTTGTCACTGGTGTAATTTGCAATTTGCTCCTAATTAAAAATTGTTGTCATTGAGCATTTGAAAGTGTAAATTTGTTGTTCAAGCTCCACTTTGTTATCATAAGCTATCATTTTGCTGCTGGATAATTCTAATTTTGTCAAGCATTGCTTGCAATTGTTTGAAAAATTGCTAGGCATAGGAAGTTTTATTTTCCCTTGAAACTTACTCAAATGCTTAAAAGTTTTTGCAAGAAGCTTTTGCAGTATTTTTCAATATGATTTTCTCAAAAATAAAGAACTTTTGGTTCTCAAATAGAGTTTTTCTCTAGTGTAAGTAATTTGATTGGAGATTGGGTGCTTGCTATTCTTGTAAATTTAAACTTAGACTGGATGTCTGTGCTGGCTGGTTCTTTTTCCTCTAAACAAACATATGTTCTAAATCTTGCATTTCTTGAACCACAGCCTGGACATTTTGCATCTGATCACTTCTTTGCACCGTGGATTTTCCCAATTAAACTTTTGCTCTTCCTATTTTGTTTTTATGTATTTTTACTCTTCTGGATTTGTGAAGTAATCATTCGGATTTAGGCAAAACTTTGAAATTCCATTAGATATTGCTTGTAGGAACTAACAATTATAAATTTATACAAGTGAGACCAAGTTTGTTTATCTGCATTGATATAACTTTGTTAATATTTTGGATTTGAATTTACAATAAATTTGATATTTCATATTAGTTTTGTTGTAATTATTTTTATTTGTCAGGTGTTTGGTTGTTTATTATCATATAAACGAGTCTGTAGTATAATAAACAAACACATTTTTTTTTCAAAAAATGAGTTTCTACACTTGACACATAAAGAGAAGTGTAGAAAGTGAGACTTTCTACACGTGTTGTGAGACAACAGGTGTAGAAAGTTATACTTTCTACACTTTCTACACCTGACATGAAAAGTCAAGTGTAGAAAGTGAGACTTTCTACACGTGAAGTCTCACGTCAGGTGTAGAAAGTCCCACTTTCCCCACTTTCTACACCTGACGTGAGAAGTCAGGTGTAGAAAGTGGGACTTTCTACACCTTACGTGAGACGTCACGTGTAGAAAGTAGGACTTTCTACACCTGACTTCTCACGTCAGGTGTAGAAAGTAGGACTTTCTACACGTGTTTTAGAACACGTGTGGAAAGTCTGGACTTACTATACCTGTTGTTTCTACACCTGTTTTATGTCAAGTGTAAAAAGTCCTTTCCGTCACATGTAAAAAGTCTTTTCTGTACTAGTGTATACCGAATGGTTAGTTATTAAAAAAACCCAATATTAGGTATTCTCAACTTGGATCGTCTACCATTCCAACCAATAATACAGTTTGATTGATGAAGTAGGTTCACATGGATGCTTCAAATCAGAATAATACAAAAGGAATAAAGAGGAGGTCACATGGTTACATGTCCAATTTTGTACTCTATAGTCTATCTACTTTTTTCATGGCTTGTTCAAGATTATTATTTCTAACTATCAATATTACTAGTACATAGTTTAAATTTGGACCCTTAATCCAATAACTACAAATAAGCTAGGGACAATTGGTTTTATGTGATTTTTTTAATATTTATAATCTTCTTGCATCATATCACTGCTGTGTATTTTGACTTCTAAATCAACATATTTATTCTTAAAATTAACGATAATGTTAGGGGAAATTTTCAAGAATGAATCCAAACATTCCAACCATTTGAACCTCATTATCAACTACGTTCACATGGATACATCAAATCAAAATAGTAATAAAGAAGAGGTCACATGAAGTTACATGTCCTATTTTGCTTTTGATGAGAAGATCCTCAATAAAGAGGGGACTGACTTAGTCAATAGGCACTACAGACTCACTCTAAGGGCCCTTTTGGTACAAGGAACATATGAGGAAAGAAAGGAAAGGAAGGGAAGTGAATGAAAAGGAAGGGAAGATTGATTGGGAAGGAACTTAAAAAAAGTGAGCTATTTGGTAGATATGAGAATTGAACATAAGTCGAGGGAAAATAAATTGTTTGGTTGCAAGAAAAGGAATTGGATTAAGTGGGAAGTAGTGGTCAAATACCTATAATACCCATGACATAAAGTAAGGTGAAAAATGTGAGTCAAGTTTTTTGGGTCATCAGAGACAAACAGAGGCTACCCGAAGTCTCTCTTTGTATTGGGAAAGTAGGTAAATTGAAGAAGGTGTAGATGGGATCTTCGACGGTGATGACCAGTATGGCGGACGAAGGTGAAAAGGAAGACAGAGATGGTAGAAATTATGACTGCAACAACACATTGTTTAGTTGCACAAGTTAGTTTGGAGAGGACAAAGGGAAAAAATATGATGTTTGTGAGTATTGCTAATGTGGGTTATGGTTTTCTTTTGAAGGTAGGAAAGAGTGAACATATGTGGACAAGTGAAGAAGAGAGCATGCTTGTGGAATTGTTAGTGGAGATGAGAAAAACAGGACATAACATGACGGAATTAGCATGGTTTACAGCTGATCTAATACATTTGGAGAGGAAGATAGATGAGAGGTTGCCAGGTTGTGGGTTGAAGGACAAGACTAATATCTGAAGGAGAATTAGGAGGCTAAAGGAAGATTGGATGATAGTGTGTGATATGTTAAATAGGAAAAATGTCAATGGTTTTAGTTGAGACATTGTGAATTCTTATGTGACAGCAGATGAAAATGTGTGTGATGCATATATGCAAGTATAAGAGATAGTTATTGTTTTGAAGAACACCAATTAATAAAAAATTGTATGCTTTGGTTTGATGTTTATGATTTTTTTGCAGGTTGATAGGAGGGCTGCTAAATTCAAGGGCAACGATTTTTCACACTTTCAAAATCTATGCTATGCTTGGAATAGAGGATGATTATGAAGAAGTTGGCAGTTTTAAGAAAGTTGGGAGATGAATTGGCTACCTTAAAGAATGCTTGTTATTTTATTTTGTAGGAAAGAGAAGAATGTGAATTTGACATTGTTGTCATAACCTTGCTAAAAATGTCAATGTGTTATATGTAGTTATAATTAGTTGTAAGGAATGGATAATGTTGTCAAAGTGGAATGAAACGAGCAATTTTCTCCCAATGTTTAGATTTCGTTTTTACTTTGAAACTTTGTTTTATGGTGATATTAAGAGGACATTAAAGAGAGCTGTATGTGAGGTAGCATTTATGAATAATAAAGTGCCTCTCTTGTATGAATAAGTTATGAAGGCAAGTTAACGAACATTGTTATAGGTTGAATGGATCAGAAGTTAGCATAATCTGCAAAGATGAGCGGGCAATACGAAATATAAACAAAAGTGACAATAATTGTTGAATTTCTTGACAAAAATAATGAAAGAGGAACAAGGGAGTTATAGAGCCACTATGAGCAATGTGTAGAAGACAAATACATATATAGATTGTTGAAGATATGTAAATAAGCAAGATGATACATAACTGATTTGAACACAACATAATAACAATAGTAACTTCAAAAGGAAAAGAAGTTAAAATTTGAACTAAATAGCCCAGTTTGAATTCCGATAATAACAGCACATACATGCAAAAAAATCCAGGAAAACAGATGTCCTTGGTCAAGTATTGTAAATTAAAACACAAAATAAAAACTAATCTATCCCTAATTCTTATTTTTCCT
Source organism: Albizia julibrissin (assembly GCA_037074505.1). NCBI lineage: Eukaryota > Viridiplantae > Streptophyta > Magnoliopsida > Fabales > Fabaceae > Albizia > Albizia julibrissin. The sequence continues at coordinate 30,332,607 of CM073485.1, forward strand.
AATAAGTGGGGACATTTTGGGAGCGGACCCTCCTTTGGGATGGTGAGCGTGAACTAGGGAGGTTGGCAAGGATAAACATGAAGTAAGTAGATGTTTGAGGTGGAGGAAGAAAGGGTGTGGCAGCTATGAACAAATGGGGCATATTCTTAGCAATGTTTTCTCCTGCTTACACCATGTAAGTCTTACGAGCAGCAACGTTCTCTACTGTTTGCACCTTGTAAGTCTTATGAGCAGAAAGTCTTACTAGCAATTCTCTCTATATGTGGTAATTCATAAATAGACGAGCTATTATTTATCAACATACTTTTGTAAATCATTCTCTTATGTTGGTTATCATTAGGGTTATTATGGTCATTTTACCAAGTCAAGCAATGAGTTCAAGTGGTCAAATTATCCTAAGGGACTAATTTCTACCCTTAGAGTTTAAAGAAATTACAATGTGCTATTACATTTTGTAATTTACGCACATTCACTAAAGCTGGCAGAATTTGTCAACTAACTTTAAAAATTCATATCTCTTTGAAAAAATGTCCACTTGTAGTGGTTCTAAAGGCTATGTGACCCTTATTAAGTCTATTTTAAAGAAAAAATATTTCCCTTATCCAATTATATGCATAGTAATCCAAAATTTCCAGTTATTGAGAACTATCCAGAAACATGTTTGTTTTTATATCACCAACTTCAAAAATACATAACTCCTAGTGTACAACTCCAAATGACCTATATGACCTATCAAATTAAATATTGACAAGTCTACTTTCTTACTGGAAAATTTAACATTTATTGGACATCATTTGCCTATTAAAAAATGTCACACAATCCAACCGCCATGCAGGAAATCCACTGTGGCAGGAATTTGCAAGGTCACAAATTAGATTCTAATGATCCAGAATTTATAACTAGGGCTATTTCCACACAATTTTCATGTAGAACACAATGGTAACATAAAAATTACCAAATTAATACTCCTTATATGTGTCATGTTTTGGCAAAAATTTAACATATAATCCAACAATTACCAAGCTTCCAATTTAAGCCTCAAACTAGTTTCATATGCCTACTAAACATCATAAATCACCATGAATACTATCAAAACACCATGACTCTTCAAAACCCTAGCTTGACCGAAAATAGGGCATAATTTTACATGCCAAAATCCTCAACCAACCAATACAACCCATAGCTCAAAATGAAGTTAAAGCTCACCTCTTGCTCCTCTTTAGGTTCTTTCTTTGGGTTTTCAACTTTTGCTCTTGCAATTTGGCCCAAAACACCTCCTCTTGAAATTCCAAAATCATAGAAATGAAGCTCTTATCAAGAGGAACAATGTTTATGAAGAGTATTTGAGCTATAAAAGTGATCTACTAGGTCAAAATCAAAGAAGAAGATCTCAACTTAACTTTGTTCTTCCTTTTCTCTTTCCTCTTGAACTTGACCAAAATTTTGAGAGTGAGAGAGTGTTATGTTCTGATTTTTTTCTCTTTCCTTTGTTCTTAATACTTGGCCGAAATTGACCAAAAGGAAACAAAAAATATATGGCCAACATTAATTCCATTGGTCATCCACTTATGGTAAAATAACTAGTATGGTTAGGTTACTTTAGTTGAGCTTTTTCTTTTTCTCTTCTTTTCTTCTTTTTGACTGTAAGTTGCTGTCCAAATGGAGAGGAATTATTGAACAAAAATTATCTTCAACAAGGTAGAAAAAGATAGACTAATCATCTCTTGTTGTCTTACTTTTTGGGTTAACTTTTGAGTTGCAATTTTTGACTTTTCTTCCCTTCTTCTTTCTTTGCTTTTTAACTGGTCAATGCCTATAGTTTAATTCAATTCTCTTCCTTCTCTTTATGGTTGTCTTGAATGAAAATCAATGCCAAAAAAGATAGAAGAATTTGTTGATCAATTTACCATTTATGTGTGTGATCACTTTGACCTTAGTCTTATTAGAAAGTGTTGACTGTTACACCTTATGTCCAATAGCCTCAAATGAGTACAAAAGAGTAGCACAATCATTTGTGAAACTAGGATCCAGCCCCGGATTAAACAAGCTTCGAAAAACGTTCACAAATTCTAAACCTATCTCAGGAGTTGAAGTTGGGATGGGAAATGATTTTTTAGAGTAATAAAATTTTTCCCAAACAATTTCATAAATATTCACTATCTTACTAAGTCTCACGGCTCTTCTTTTCATTTTATTAGAGTTTGCGAGCGATTCTTTACTTAGTTCTCACATTCCATACCTTAGTTATGTTTCGTTAGTGATTAGAAGTGTAATCTAGCTAAACTGTCCTTTTAGTTTAAGTACTGTACTTTCACTGGCCTACCGGCATTTCCAATTCCACTACCATACTGTAGTCAGGGTTACATAGTTATGTATATAATTTATAGTGCCAAAATATTCCAAAATATCAAAAACATACAACCAACAAAAAGTTAAGTCTTTCTTTATCCAACCTCTAGCTGTCTGCATTTACCTTCTTGCCCCATGAGCTGTCTCCTTGTACTGTAAATTGGTTTTGAAAAAGAGTGAGATTTGAAAGAATCTAAGTAGTAACAGATAGCCAAATCATACAAATATAACATCACAAAGCATGCCATACAATTATCATACACATAATCATCACAGCAGCATTCAATGCATCACATGTAGTTCATATATCACCATAACGCTAGGTATATCACAAGGCCTCGAGGGATACCCACACAGAAAGGCCCCGGGCATCCACTCATCCATCACAGAACGTTATTGGCCCGGGTGTCCACTGGTGCAGAAAGGCCCCGAGCGACCACCCGCATAACTAGAATATGCTAGACAATTCATGATGAACACATAGAACATACAGTGTATCTTATAAATATATGAAAGATAAGTTACTACTTGGCTACTTTCCTTAAGCAATATTGAACCATTTCTTTGAGCTCATGCAAGTTCTAAGCTCTGGACAGCTGTTAGGTCCTATAATTAGAATTTACAAACGACATGTTATTATTTCGTCCAATACTTGCATAATGCAATTAGTCAAGTTGGTTATCATTAAAGTTAGTATATTATGCCCAAAGAAAATTCAAGGTGGTCCAACTATCCCAAGTTGGTTAGCTCCACCTTCAAAGTTCAACTTAATTACTTTTATGCCATTACATTTTTTCATAACCCTTGTTCTTAATTCTGCCAGCTTTTGGGTCAACTTCAAAAATTCACCATTAATTCTAGGGAATTCTAAATTGAGTGGTTCTAAATTCTATGAAAATATCTTTCAATATAATTTCACATAGAATCACCAAATTCTGGCCATCATAGCCATATAACTCCCAGAATTTTTCTAAACCCAACCTATTCCAGATTTTCTTCTAGAAACAAGGCATAACTTTGAAAATCCATATCTCTCAATGTATTTATCCAAAAATTAAAAAATACCTATCAAATTAAAAATCTACATCTATAATTTAAATTATGATAATTTTCATAATTTTTGGACCAATTTTGACTAGTGAAATTCATTACACAATAACACTATCTCCAGAAAACAAATTACAATACATCTACTTTACAACTTTCAAAAATTCCAAATTCATATAAAAGCATCCAAAAATCATGAAAACTTTCATACTTGCGCAATTTTTTCTTCTAAATCTAATGGAACCATCGAAATTATAAAATTCTCACTCCTTCATCACGTCCTATTTAGAACAGAAGGTTAGGGTTCTTAGGAAGATTATGTTGTTTTTCTTGTTTTCTCTTGCTTAATCACCTCATTACCACTTTTAATCACATGATTAACCATTTAAACACTATATGTACATGTTAAAAGGAAATTTGGGTAGCATTTCCCTTAGGTTTTGCTTTAGCCCATTTTTTGAAAATCAAGAGAAATCAAGGCAATATCTACCACCACTAACAACACCACCACCAAACAAGTCAAGAGAATCAAGTTTTGATGATTACCTCTTGGTTCCAACTCTTTTTCTCTCTACACGTTTTCTGTCTCTCTCCCTCTACACCCTTGATTTATCTTGAAAATCATGGATTTAATGGAGTAGAGGAGGTTAGGAGAGGTTATAGAGTGATTAGGAGGCAAAATCACAAAGTTTTGCAAGTTCTTACCTTTAATCTATGAAAAACCTAGCTCTTGCCTTCTTCTTTCTTCAACCCTTGTTCTTGAGCTCACTCTCTCTCTTTATGTAGATTTTCACTAAAAAATGAAGATGGAAGGAGGAGGGATGGTGATTTAATGAATTATCCACCTTTACTTTACATGTGCTTGCTTTCTGTTGGTCCTAAATTTGTGTTTTTGTATAATATTACAAAATAAATTCTATTTCCCTTTTTCCCTCTTCATTTCACCAAAATTATGAAGTGGAAAGGAACATAAAATAGTATCTTACATTGTCTTGGAATTGCATCTCCTAAATGGTCAAACTTGGTCATATGGTTTTACTTTTTGACTTTTTGACCTTCTTGCTTTCATATGACTAACATGTATATACTTTCCCTTGCTTTTCTTTGTCTTGACTGTAGCTTCCATCTTGAAGTGGCAAGAGAAAAGGTTTCATAATGTCTTCATGCTTTTCCTTGCAATTAGTATACAAAGAGCTCTTAAATGACAATTACTTTTTGACTTTTACTTGCTTGTGATTGGCCAAACATTTTCTCCTTGAAACAATACTAGTCAACAAATATATGTATTTCCCTTTACTCCCCTTGTCTTGAACGAAAATACAATGGAAAAAGGGAATTAATAATGCTTCTTGCACTTCTCAAAATTGTATCTACAAATATTAGCTTTAGTTGCATTTGTTGACTTTCCCAACTTTGTTTTTCTTCCTTGGTAATAATACACCAAAATGTGTTATTTAATTACCAAGTGGTCATTTTCCTCTTTTTATTTTCCCCCTTGACCGAATTATTAGGGAAAATTAGAGAAAAAATAATTGCTTCTTATTTTGTTGGCAAATTACCATTTTTCCTTTACATTTTATGATTTATGTATTAAATCATGTCTTCCTTCTTTTCTCCTTGTTTTAGCCGAAATTGATGCAATATAATTAGACCAGTATTTGTGTCATTTTATGCTTCAATTTAAGTTATAATATTAGGCTTTTAAGTAGACAAAAGTTACACCTTTATATATTAACTTAGCCAAATATATATAACTACTGATTGGAGTGCTTTCATCATTTTATGTACATCACAATTCAACATTTTATTCCACTAAATATCACAAATATATACAGGGAATATTGGTGGGAAAAAGTGGAGTATTACATTGACACTTTGACCAAACTTCTTCTTCCTTCTTTGCTCCTTGTTAGACGAAATTTAACCATGTATGAGGAAGGTTAATTCTCTTTTTGACCTCATAATTACTTCTTACTTTTAAAGAGAAAATCTTGGATCTTTCATTTTATCTTCCAATTTTAACCTCAAGATCAAGTGGCAATTGACTCCTTTACCCTTGATCATGGCAAAATTAATTATTATGCCATTAATGTGTTTCTTCATTCTTCTTGTCCCATTTCATGCTAATTCCCTTATATTCTTATGTTTCAATTATGTTTCTGGTCATTCTCAACTTTAGACAAAAATTTGGTAATTTACCAATAGCTAATTGGGACTAATGTTATTGTATAATTTCCAGGGACAATGCTATCATTAATTTCACTGTCTATTTTGTACACTTATCCCGTAAGTACATTTTGGGATATTACATCAGGTACTGTGTTCATATCACAAAAAATGGTATGCACAAAGCATATAAACATTCACATATTGTATGAGAGATAGGGTTACTACCTGAAAACCCTTTCCCTGCTTGTACTATTTGTCTACTATCCTTGATCTAGCTTAGACAATTGTCAATCCTTATAAATCAGAGTTCACAAGTAACAGGTTATTACTTGTTTCACTACTGCCTTTTAATCAAATTCTGTTGGTTATCTAGCGTAGTTATAGCAGTTTCTGTACAGTGCAATTTTGCATAGTGCATTTTCGTAGGCTTTCCAGAAACTTCCAGCATTTCAGTCAATTTTAAAAATTCATAATTAATTCTAGAAAACTCCAAATTGACTGATTCCAAGTTTTATTTAAATCTATTTAAGTTTAATTTCATAGAAAAATATCCTAATCTAACAATTATAGCCATAAAATTCCCAGATACGTGTCAAACCTCATCTGTTCCAAATTTCATTCCAGAATTATGGCTTAAATTTGAAAAATCATATCTTTTAATTCACTAGTTCAAAAATTATGTTCTACACATAAAATTAAAGCTTTAAATGCCTACTTTAATTTTGTAAAATTTAATAAGGTTTGGACCAGGTTTTGCCATCAAAAAACACCTCACAACTGATCTGCATCCAGAAAATGAATCAAACAACACTTTTGTCTTAAATTCCAAAAATTCCAGATTTATACACAATTATCAAAAAATCACAACCACATGTTTTCCTACAAAATTTTTCATTTTGAATCCAATGGAATCATTAAAAACACCAAACTCTGTTAAACCCCTTAACATTTTGATATTCTTAGAGTATAAGCGCATAGTTTCATAAGGCATACAGAAATATCGAAAACATACTGACATTAAGTACTTGTTTACAATACAAGGAATCCCCACAGGGTTTGAAAAAATATTTACACAATGTATAGAGAGCCCAAAGAAAACAAAGGTAAAAACTAGATATCCAACAACAGTCTTCGCATGCATCAGGATGCTTACTCTCCAGTGGCTACTGACTTGTCCTTCGAGTCGCTACCTTCCGCTAGAATGTGTTTGAAAAAGGGTGAGATTCGAGCGACTCTTAGTAGCAACATACAATCCAACATACAAAATGTGATAATAAATATGCAATGCATCATGTCATGTAAGATGATAAAATCTTGTGTGCACACTGTCTAAGGCCAAACAACATATTTACAACCTTGGCTTAACTCTGCACCTCTGTTGGGTCCCAGACCACAACTAAGCTAATATATGTGTCCTAGACACTATACTTATGTTACAGAGGATGGAAAACAAAAACATATAAATAATCACATAATGTATGAAGGAAAGAGTTACTGCTGAGTTTTTTTGTCTTATTGTTTGTCTAAAATTCTTGTTCCGGCTCGGGCTATCGTAAATTCCTATCAAATTAGAGTTACAAGTAACTGGTTATTACTTGAACTATTGATACCTTTAATCAGAGTTGGTTGGTTATCTATCACAGTTTCAACAATTTTTGCATAGTGTAACTCTGCACAGTGCAGTTTTACAGTTTTTTAGAAAACTGGCAGATTTTCAGTCAACTTTGAAAAATCATAATTAATGCTATGAAATTTCAAATTGACTGGTTCCAAAGCCTATATGAAGCCTTTTAAGTTTTATTATAAGTAAAAAATACTTAATTCTAGTAATTTCAACCACAATATTCTCAGAAATTCACCAAACTTCCCTTATTCCAGATTTCATTCTAGAAACAGGGCACAACTTTAAAAATCCATATCTTTTAATATACTAATCCAAAAATTATGATCTATATATAAAATTAATGCTCTAGATGTCTAATTTAATCCTATAAAATTTCATAATTTTTTGGACTAGTTTTTACCAATGAATTCCATTGTATTATAACACTTCTTCTAGTGAAACAAATCAAACAACATTCTCTTTAATTTCAATAAATTCCAGTTTTGCATACAAATTTCCAAAAATCATGAGCTCATATATTCCCACACAATTTTCCCTTCTAAATCTAATGGAACCATCAAAATTACAAAATTAAAACTCCTTCAATATGTTCTTCTCATGGCCGGAAATCAGAACCCAGGAGAGAAGTTGGGTTTTCTTGATTTCTCTTGATTAACCACTTCCTTTTCACTTATAATCATAAGATTAACTACTTAAAAACTTAATAAATATGATTGATGGTAATTTTGGTAGCATAATCCTTTAGGGTTTCATGTTCCTAAATTTACAAAACCAAGCAAATCAAGCCAATCATAACAACAACACATAACGCAAGAGGATCAAAGTTTTGGAGATTACCTCTTGATTTCTCCAACTTTCTCTCTCTATTCTCTCTTGATTTATCTTGTTAACCATGATTTTCAAGAAAAAGAAGATGTTAGAAGAAGTTCTAGGTAGATTAGAAGGCATAAGCACTTTGATTTCAAGCTCTTACCTTGGATTTTGGCTTCTTAAAACCCTAGCTCCCCTTGCCTCTCTTGTGTTCTTGAACTCTCTTCTCTCCCTCTTGTTTTGTGTTTTGGCCGAAAATATGATGAAGAGGAAAGGGATAATAACCACTGTTCTAGAACCCGCACCGGACCGGCCAATCCGGCCCGGGAACCGGTGACATAACCGGTCCCGTCTAGTGACCGGACCGGTTTAGTATTTTTTATTTTTAAAAAAATCAATTTTTTTAAATTTTTCTTTAGAATTTCATATTTATAAGTCTAAAATATTCAATTTCTCACCGGTTTGGCCCCGGTTTAGCTCCGGTTTGACTCCGATCTGACCCACTGACCCTTGACCCAGTACCCCGACTGGTTCAGTGACCGGTCCGGTTTTCAGAACCTTGATAATAACTTGTTAAAATATCTCTCCTCTTACATCTTTAATTACCATTATTTTATGGCAATTTATCATGTGCTATTTTAACTTGGCTATGATTAATCCTTCGTCTTTTAATATGAATAAAGTAATTATTTCCTCTTATTTTCCCCCATATCATATGTAAATCATGGCCCTTTGAAAGACAAAAGGCTTCTTGAAAATATCATATTTTCCTCCTCAAATAAGCCTACAATTTTTGACTTTTCAAACTTCATTCACTTGGTTTAAAATGCTCAAACTCTTGTCATATTTATCCTAAATATTCATTTCCCTTGCCTCTTGCCTTTTTGGATGTCCCACACACTAGAAAAAGGAAAGAATATGGGCTGTAGATTTATTTTAGCCAAATGATTATTTTGCCCATACATTTTTGCCATTGTCTTGTTAATTTCCCACCTTGCCTAAAACCTGATAGAATTTTCACCAAACTTTGAAAATTCATATCTTCATTTATAGATGTCCAATTACAGTGGTTCCAAAAGCTATGTGACCCTTATGAAATTTATTTTTAATAAAATATATAGCCTCTAGCCAAATGAACACTAAGAATTCCAGAATCACCATTTGTTGGATGCTGTCACAGAAACTTGCCAGTTTCACTTGGCTAACTTCAAAAATACATAACTCTTTGTGTACAGCTCCAAATAACTTATATAACATATCAAATGATAGCTTGATAAGTATAATTTCATTCTAAAAAATTTCATTGGCATTGGAAACCATTTTCCTATTTAAAAAATGTTATACAACTAGACTGCCTCGCAGGAAAACACACCGACAGCAAATTCTAGTTTTTACAACTTGTGTTCCAAACATAATTATGTTGTGTGTGACCACTAATTGTCTTAACTTTTCATTTAAGATTCTCTTTAATTAAATTTTTTATTCCTTTAACTGTCTCAAGTACATACAATGAATATTGGTAAATAAAAAGTGGGATGTTACAAATACCATCCCAAAGACCTAGTTTCAGGTTTAGCCAAAGGTTATGGAATTGTGAGGGAAAATGATGTTGTTTGTTTTCAATCCATAGAACACCTTCTTATAACTTGTAATCCTATATTTAATCACTTAAACACACTTCCCACTTGATTAATAGAAAATTGGGTAGCACCTCCCCTTAGGGTTTGTGCTTCTGAAAATCATAAACAAAGCAAAGCAAGCTACAATAATAACAATCAAACACCTTGAATAAACCAAGATAACAAGGTTTTATGGCTTACCTCTTGCTTTCTCTCTTTAAACCTTAAAAACTGTGGCCTCCTTTCATGTTCTTTCTCTTGATTTTTTCTTTCTACATGTTTGTTTTAAGAAGGGATAGAGATTGGAGAGAGTTGTCATGAATTTCAAGGCAAGAACAAGTGGAAAATAACCTAGAACTTACCTTGTTGCCTCTTGAACCTTGCTCTCTCTTCTCTTCTTTGTGTTTTCATCCAAGCTCCTTCTCTCTCTTGCTTTATATGCTTAGCTGAAAATATGAGGGCTTTTGGAAGGACAAGTGAGTTTAAAAATATCCTCCATCTACCTCCTCAAATATATTATTTTATTGTATTTGAACACATGTCATTTTACTTTTGTTTTATCTTTTTCTCTTTCTCTAATTACTTGACCGAAATAATGGCCCTTGGAAGCACTAAAGGAGCTTCTTGGAATTAATGTGTAAGGGCCATTTAACACTTGCTTTACTTTATTGACTTTTCAACCACAATTTGGTTATCTAAAAATGCACCATTTATGTTCAAACATTTACTTTCTCTTTCCTTCCTTATGTTGGACGAAATTAAGGGTCTTTGGGAAGGGATAATGATCTTGAAAATATCCCAATTCAACCTCCTTACATATTAATATTCAATAGCTTAATTAACACGTGCTTATTTTTTTTGACTTTTCAAGGAAGAGAGAGAGCATCTGGGAAAGGACACATGGCGCTTTGAGATTTAACTTGAAGACACGTGGCACGGTATGAGCCGTACATTAGGGTAAATGTAGAAAATGACCATTTTACCCTTATGGACTCATTAAATTCATCCAAATGCAGAAAAAGGGTAGAACAATAGTGAAAAATTCTAAGAAAATGAAAGAGAAAAAGAGAAAGGATGAATAGTAAAAGTTGTTGAGCTCCAAGGCCGATTTCACCTCCGATTCGACGTTTCCAACTCTAGAGTCTTATCTAATATTGTTCCTTTCAATGAGAGCAACACTTCTACAGTTTTAGATTTTTTATCAGACATGTTGGGTGCCACCTACTTGGGAGAGGTGCTACCAAAATCAAGAATCAGTTATGGAATCGAGTAGAGGTAAGCTTAAGCTTTAATTTGAGCTTAACATCTTGTGATTTCGTTGAGTATTTTTGATTCTTTGGTGTTGTCCTAATTTTTGGTCATAAAGGGGAATTAGGGTTTCATGATGCTTTATTTATATACATATGGTTATATGATGTTTAAGAAGTATATGAAACTAGTTTGGTGGTTTGATTGTGAAAATAGTGAATTGTTGTCTTGTGAGGTTCTGTTTCATCTAGAACAGGGCATAGAGGAGAAATAGGAATTTTCTAAATTTAAGGTTTCTAATGGATTCCTTGAGCAAAATTGTGTGGGGTTATGGTGTGGTTGTAATTTTAGAAGGGTTGTATAGAAAACCTTAAATTTGGAATTGAAGTAGTGTTGTCCAGTTAAGGTTTCCCTGCGTGGCAGAGGTTTGCATTATGTTCTGAGTAACTGAATGGTGTCTAATGCCTATGAAACTTTCCAGTATGAAAGTAGACTTATGAAATTTTAATTTTATAGGTCATTTGTGTCATTTAGATCAATACACTAGGAATTATGAATTTTCAAAGTTGGTTGACAAACTTTGCCAACTTTTGGTAAATGTGTGTAAATCAAAAGATTATGGCACATTGTAATTTCTTTGAACTCCAAGGGTAGAAGTTAGTTCCTTAGGATAATTTGACCACTTTAACTCATTGTTTGACTTAGTAAAATGACTCTAATGATATGATTATATATCTAAGGCCATGAGAAGTCAAGAAAGAAAAGAATGGAAGAATTTCTAAGAAGCCTCAGTGATTGGAAGAAAAGAGGACAAGAAGAAGGACTTTGTCCAAAAGGTAGTAAACTTACTTACTTGTATGTATGTAATGTTTATGTTGTGTTTTGATTTGTTGTATTGCTTTGCTTGATTATGTGAAATATGTATGAATAAATGAAGCTTTGTTTCTGCTTTTACTATGGCCATAAGTATGTTACACGAAACATTAAGCATGCAGAATATCATGATGTGAAAATGAGCCTATGTAAGGCAAGCATATTATGCACTAGCATTCATCTTACATGCATTGTCAATATGTTTACTACTGAGATTCCCTCGAATCTTACCCCCCACCAACCATATAGGTATGGGAATACGACAGAGAAGAATACTTGAAGAATAATTGGAAGGAAAGAAGATGAAGAATTGTATTTATTTTACTGTTGTAAAGTATTTATGTTTGACGAATACGCATGAATAAGAATGTATGAAAACACGTATTAGAATTGAATGGTAATCGGCATCACCGAAACTAAAAGTAAGAGTGGAGAAATAGAACTAACTCTGATATATGAACATGATAAGAATAACGGCTCAATAGCTGGAAATGAGAAATGAACCCCTAAAGAATTAAATAGTAACTCTTCTGACACATATAAAAGGGGCAGAAATGAAAGGTATAACAGTCAATATAAGTTATAGAGATGAAATCACAATAAGTGCACTCTTTCTTAGAATAATAAATATTTAGACTCAAATTCCTCACAGGTTCTTTGATATCCAAAAGTGAAGTACCTAAGCCAAATCTTTACCTATCTACTAGCATTAAAAGAACATAGAATCAAATTATAATCAAATTCAATCCTTTTCAAGTTAAAATCAAACCAATTGTGACAATACTCACAAAAAACCCAAATTTCCACAAGAAGGCCTTTTTTTAAAAAAAATTCAAGACAAGTCAAGCAAAGTCAAAGGACCTTCACTCCCACGTACACTTAAATGTCACATTGTCCCCAATATGAACATGTAACAATAAGTAACGAAAGTGAAGAAACAACCATATCCAAGTGTAGAGATGAAACAAATTTAAATTATTATCAAATATCAATCAATCACATGCAATTCAACTTTAATTATCACCCTTTTGAAGTTTCAACATGTTACTAACTGTAACACCTTACCTTCCATAGCATATTCTGATGAGTATAGACACATAATGAATCAGAACCACTGAGCCAAAGGGGTTTTGACTCTTATTCCAACTTCAATACATGATCTAAACATGTAATCGAATGGGCTTTTCCAAAAAAATTTCAATTTCCTAAACAATTTCATAGTGGTTCACTCTTCATTATGTCTTATCAATCCTCAACTTCATTTTTTACGATTATCAACGTGTTTTACTTCCCTACTTCAAACTTATGAGCTCATTTGCCTGTTTCTAGTTCTTTACCGTATTAGGGAAAATATCATTTTGTTAAGTATAACGGGTTATTATGTGTCTCGTATAACCTCTATTGCTATTACTATAGCCACGAGTACAGATTCTAATAGGGTTTTGTCAACACCTATCTGACATACCCCTTAATATTGATACTATACAGAGTAGCAATGCGTAGTTCAATGGGCACATAGGAATAACATAAATATACTGATAATATTGATACAATATTGCTTGATCATATTACAGGATTTCCCTATAGGGGTACGTACATAATAATTACAGACCTTAAAATAATAAAAGGTCTTCAAATAACCAACTTCTCCTCTTGTATCAGTCCGAAACCTTTCGTTTTCAGTAATTACGATTCTGTCCTCTGAGTTGCTTACTTAAGTTGAAAACTTTAAATGTTTATGGAAAGGGTGAGATTTAAAAGAATCTCAGTAGTAACATAAAATTAGACATATACAATGTGAAAATAAATATGCAATGCACTATGTTATGTAAGATGATAATATTGTGTGGACAATGTTCAGGGCCAAACGACTGTTTGCAACCCTGGCTTGACTCTGCGCCTCTATTGGGTCACAGACCACAACTAAGCTAATGTGCCCTTGGCACCGAGTTTGTGTCCCAGAAACTATGCTTATGTCATAGAAGATGGCATACACAAAGCATACATATAATCATATAGTGTATGAAAGAAAGAGTTACTACTTGGATGTACCCTTTCCTTGCCTGTCTATCAGTCCAACTCTGTCTATCCGGCTTGGGCTACTGATATATCCTTAAATTTCAAATTTTAGGATAAATGAGTTATTACTCATTCATAGTTCATTCTAAACTCATTGTGTTGGTTATCTTAGCTTAAAAATGCTAAATGATCAAAATGCCCCTGGGGACCCGATCTAAGCCCCTTTGTACCTGGTCTAACTGTACTGTACCAAAAATTATAACCTAAGCTAATCCTACACAATTTCGCGTGTAGAATCCATTTTTGACCTCATATTTGTCTAAATCATGCTCAAATTATGAAAATACCCCTGATAGCCCTTAACTTAAGATTTTAAGTGTAATTTTGTCATTTCACATTTTAAGGACTTTATACTTCAAACTTTACATGTTCCCTACACAATTTTCCATTCTAAACCCAATAGAATCATCAAAACCATGAAATTCCTGCTCTAAACCTCCCAAACAGATCTGGTCAAAAATATGAAGTTGTGAGGGAAAATGTGTTTTCTTGTTTTCAATCTATATAACTCCTTCTTTTCACTTCTAATCATATGTTTAACCACTAAACAAATTTTCAACATGATTAGTGTGAATTTGGGAAGCACCTCCCCTTAAGGTTTGCGCATCCCAATCATAAAAATAAATCCAAAACAACCACAAATCCACAACAACAACTAACAACCATCAAGAATCATTAAGATAAAACAAGTTTCCAAGCTTAACTTAATTTCTTTTTCTTTCTCTCTCAAAACCGTGGGCTTCCTCTCTCTCTCTATCTCTCTCTTCCATCTTGATTTTTCTTTCTAAACATGGTTTCTAAGATGGAGAAGAGATTAAAGCCAAGAACAAGTGAATTTTACAACCAACTCACCTTGATCTTGCTCCTTGTACCTTGCACCTTGCACCTTGCACCTTTCTCTTTCTCTTTATTCTTGTGTTTTTGGAAGACACACATTCTCTCTTGTTCACTTTATTCAACTGAAATAATGAGGAAGGAAAGAGGAAAATATCTCTTGAATTATCTCCTCTTGCTTTTTGGTTTAATATTGTTTAATGCAAATTAACATGTGCATCTTTTTACTTAGCCAAGATTATTTCTCTCTTGAATTAATATGAGACAAGTAAATTATGTCCATCCTATTTCTTTATTTAGACTGAAAATATCTCCCTAATGTGGAGAAAATAATTTCTTCTTACTTTATTGGTCAAATGACCATTTTGCCCATACATTTTTCCCATTTTCGCACATTGCTGGAAAACTGGAAAAACTTTCATCAAACTTTGGAAATTCATATCTTTATTTATAGATGTCTAATTAGTGTGTTTCTAAAGGCTATGTGACCTTATTAAGTCTATTTTTAATGTAAAATATGGCACTTAGCCAAATGGAAGCTCACAATTCCCAGAATATCATTTATTAGATGCTGCCACAGAAACTTGCCAGTTTTATTGGGCTAACTTCAAAAATACATAACTCTTGGTGTACAGCTCCAAATAACTTATATGACCTATCAAATTAAATATTGATAAGGCTACTTTTATTATAGAAAATTTCATAGGCATTGGACATCATTTGACTATTTAAAAATGTCACACAACAGAACTTCCATGTAGGAAAACACACTGGCAGCAAATCTCAATTCTTATAATTTGTGTTCCAAACATAATCATGTTATGTGTGACCACTAATTGCCTTGTTTTATCATTTCCTATACTCTTTAATTCACCATTCTATTCCCTTTAATACCTCAAAGGTGTAACGGAATTTTGGTGATTGAAATTTGGGATGTTACATGTTACATTAGTTCGCATATTCATAGTAACCTTATATACAAATAATCAATATGCCATTTAAATGCTTCTTTTTTGTCTTCTATCTTTCCAAAATTACATTTTCCCCTTCGAGTCGCTAGTCTTCAGCTGTATATTAGTTATGGAAAGGGTGAAATTTGCGAGAATTTCAGTAGTAACCAACATTCAATCATATAAAATGCATATTCACAAAGCATGCTAGACAAACCATCATTTTATCAATACATCACATATTCAGCATTCAATTCAATTCACAATATACATAATAAAATACATTTATAGGACACACTGGTCCATTCCCACAACGCTTGGTTTTCTGTTAGGCCTCTGCCCTTCACAATTTGAATGCTTAATAGGCCTTACAGCCTAAGAACACGCTGGCCCAACCAGTCTTACTACCTATCTTGTGTTCATATCACAAATATTCACGATGGTAAAAACATACATACAGAACAATACATTGTATATGAGAGAGAGAGAGTTACTACCTGAACGTCTTTCCAGTCCTTTACCTCTACCAGCAACTTCCTTCTTCTGGCTCGAGCAAATTATGAATCTTATAATGCCAAATGCATGAATAGATGGGTCATTACTTGTTTTAATTTTATTGACATAATCAACATTATGTTATTCTTTGACCCATCTCTCTTCTTGTCCTTTATTTGACTTTTGTTGGTTATCTTTAACACTTTTCTTACTCTATGTCTAATACATTATATGTTTTATTCACTTTTGTTCTGGGTCTCTAATATGGTCACATTGAGTTCTAGAACATGTCTCTTTTCTTTTGACCCATACTTGACACAATTTACCTTAATACCACAAATTCGCATGCCTTCCCTCAGCTGTTACATTTATCAATCAAATTTGAAAATTCATAACTAAATCTAGAGAACTCTAAATAAGGTGATTCAAATTCATGTTTGAAGCTCTTTCAGTCCTATATAAAGGAAAATATTAGCCACTGCCAATTATAGGACCTAAATTCCAGAAATCCTAAAATAACCTCACTGGTCCAAAATTCATTCTAGATTCAATGCTTAAATTTTAAAAATTCATAACTTACTTTATAGACATCCAATCAACATATTATATATATGATTTTAAATCATAGGATGTCCTATAACAGCTTGTAAAATATCTTGGCCATTGGACATCATTCAAAATCTCACCACAAATAATTTGTCTCCTAGAAAATACAATCTGGCAGTACTATCTTTAAATTCCCAAAAATAGGGTTTTTTTACCCAATCATCTAAAAATCATACCACAAACTATTCCCACACAATTTTGCGTGTAGAATACATTGGGAAATTCAAATTTACCAGAATCACATTCCTTCCCTCAAATTCATGCTTGGCCAAATCTGACCCTAAATCACCATAAGGTGATTTCTTACAAATTTAACCACAAAGCTTATGAAATAACATCTTGAACTCTTGTTTAACATCATGTTCATACTCGTGAGATCATTAATTTAATATCCTAAATTTTGGGACTATAAGCTTGAAATTAAGACTCACTCAAGATGACTGCTAAGCCCTAATTTGCAAAAGTATCAAGAATGCCCAAAAGACAAAATGTATTTTAAGGACTAATTTGGGAAGAATAAACTATTCAATTTGGTTCCAAAGAGCTAAAGGAAATACCCAATTCCTTTATCTAAAGGAAAAATTATATAAAGCCTAATTTGGATCCAAAAAGAAAGGAAATGGCGTATGAAAGAAAGAAAGAAGAGAATTAAAATGAAATAAAATAAATAATGGCAACCTAGTAAATGTTTCCATAATTAAGGGCAGAAGAGACATTTTCCATTGTATCTTAAGGTTAAAATTAGAACCCAAGATTAAGGTCTAGGATTTTTTCTTGAAAAAGTAAGAGTAATTATGAGAAGAGAAAATGGAAGACAAGAAAATTCACAAAGAAACCCATTAGATAAAGAAGAAGGAAGAAAAGAAAATTTAACCAAGTATCCAATGGATAATAAGCTTCTTTGTATACAAAAAGCTAAGAACCTTTAGGTAAAGCATTTCATCTTCTCTCTCCCTTTAATTTTTAGTCAAGAAGGCAATGGAAGAAGAAACAAAAGCTTTTGGTCCAACCAAAACTCTTTCGGTTAAACCAACCAAACTAGAAAGCAAGAAGGAACTAAACAAGGACATGTCATCATCATTTTTCTCTCCCTTCTCTTAAACATTTTGGCTAGCACACCCAAGGAAAGAGAAATAAGTGTTTTAAACATATCATCTCTTCCATTGGCTTCATTTGGACGTTTAAAAGCAAGAGGAAGGATAGAGAAACCAAATCTGGAATTTCAAGAGCTCAAGAAATATAAGCTCCTTCTCCCTAGAATTTCACCTTCTTACTCACCTTTCTAGCCAAAAGTGTCTTCATTAATATTGTTCCTCTTAGTTTAAGCTTCATTTCTAAGGTTTTATTTTTTTTTCAAGAGGTTTTTTGAGGCATTTATCAAGGTTGAAAGTTGTGGAATCAAGAAACAAAGCTTAGAAGAAGTATGAGGTGAGTAAGAGCTTCCTTTTGAACCATATATTATATGGTTTGGTGGAACTTTATGGAATGGGTATTTTTGCCTAAATTTTTAGTTATATGGTTATTCTTAGAGTTCATGGGGGCTTGGTCTTGTAAATGGTGTTAAATAAGGTTTAGAAATGAGAAATCACAAATTTGGAACTTAAGAGTAGTGCTGCCAGATTTCATTTTCTGGAACGTAGCGATGTTGTGGCCTATTTTTGATCGGTCAAACTGGTCCAAATGCTATGAAACTTTCCTAAATAAAAGTAGACATATTGAGCTTCATTTTTATAGATATAAAGTAATTTTTGGATAAGTGAATTTAAAGTTATGATTTTTCAAATTTAAGCCCTTTTTTCTTGAATGAATTCTGGAACAGATAGAGTTTGACGAGTTTCTGGGAATTTTGTGGCTATAATTGCAAGATGGTGATATTTTCTCCTAAAAATATAATTATATATATATATATATATTATATATATATATATATATATATATATATAATATATATATGAAATGTGTCATTTGGACAAGTAGATTGAGAGACATGAATTTTTAAGTTCTGGTAATGATTCTAGAACTTGTCCTGTGATAGTGTAGGAAATTGCAAAATTTTGGGTTTCTGTGGTTCTATTTTTCAATGGACCATATTTTTCCTTAATAAATGATTTAAAAATATTTAATTTTCCACTAGAACTATCTCATTTCGATAAGTAAACTAAAAGTTATGATTTATTGAATTTGGACATTAATTCTGAGAAGACTTGGGAATAATTGTGAATTCTAGAATTTTTTTCATCTAATTGGATATAATGGATATTTTTTCCTTAAAATATACTTAAAAAGGGTCACATAGGGCTTTCAAGCACCCTAATTAGAGTTTCCTAGACAAAGTTATGATTTTTCAAATATAAGTGAAAAATTTGTCACATTTTTAATTCCATGCGAATTTAAAGCAAAAAGGGCTAAATGTAATAAGTAGGAACTCCAAGGGTTAGGATTTGGCCCTTAAAGTGGTTGAGGGGCCATGTAGCCATATTAGGCATTTATTTATCATGGCTCAAATGTATGGTTATGTACCTAGGGTCATGAGATGACAAGGAAGAGAAAAATGGAAGGGATCCCTCTCATAGCAACCCAGAGAAATAGAATTTCCCCCGACCACTAATTGGCAGACTGGTATAGAGAAAAGGTAGATTCGTATATCGGTGAACCAGCTGATTGTAGAGTCCCCTACCAAAGAAAGAGGTAAAGATGTATATAGAGGATGAAACGAAGCCACTGTAATGTATTCCAAGTAGGGAAGGGTATGAGCTCTGGTGTATTTGATGCCAGACTAGCATGTGACCCGAATTCCAATGAAACTTTGCGATTAAGCGTGCTCAGGCAAGAGCAATCTTCGAGATGGGTGACCCCTGAGAAGTACATTGGGAATCAACCAGAACCCAAAAGAACTTTAAGGTTAAGCGTGCTCAGGTGAGAGTAATTTTGAAATGGGTGACCCCTGGGAAGTCCCCATGTAGAAACATTAGACTAAAGGTTAGAATGCATGAAGATTTGAGTGCCTTGATGCATGATATATGGTGATCCTGAAGGATGTCATGAGTGATGATTATGCTATATATTGATCCTAGAGGATCCGATCTTATGATATTGAAGGTTGAGGATAGGCTTGAATCAGATCTAAGTTGAAATAGTACTTAGGTCAAAATGTGAATCTGGATACACTATGGTTTTGTTTCATGATGGAAGTTTGAACCTTGTAGACCTTGTGGATATTATTAAACCTTTAGTAATATTTTGAGCATAATACATGAATACCGTGAAGGTTAGACTATGCGCTATTGAAAATGATTTTAGCATGCCTAATGGGTATAATTGAGCAAAATGATTTTCGCTTTGTGTGATGTCGAGGTTCTAGAGTTAGTGATAAACATAAAATTTGGATATCTATCCAACAGCCAAAGAAGGGTTACCAAGTGAACCGTAACCCATGAATCAACTGTTAAGTTTTGATTCCTTAAGAATTTGAAATGGCCTAGAATGTTTAAGGTCTTAAAATGTGATGGAATATGTATGAGGTTTCTTGAGGTTGCTAGTTGCTAACCTAGCATAGGGAAAGATCTTGATCATAGATTACTCCTTTAGAATGACTGGATGAGAATTTGTTCCCTGATGGAACAGAGTGATAGAAAGATGAGGAAGGAAAATTAAGGAAGAACATGCTCAACAGTATAAAGGAAAGCAACTCTTGCTCTCATATCCTACGTAATGGTTATTGCATGTATGTGTTTACCATCAAGTATATTCATGCTATGAATATACGATAGACAATAAGACCTATTGGGCTAGTACGTCCTTATGCCGTAAGATCTTATATGCATTCAGGGCAGGGTCGTAAGACCTGCTGAGCAATTTAAACTTGAAATTTCGGGCAATTACTCAATATATGAGATTCTGAGAGTAACCTGATGCATGAGATTCTGAGCATTATCTCGAAGAGGTTGTAAAGCTTGAGAAAGACGGGATAGTTAGTCCCAAGGCAATAAGACTTGTAAGTACAAGCTGTACTGGGAGTAACCCAAAGCGTTTTGAGCTAGGTAGTCTTAAGGCAGGAAGCCCTTGAGTGAACATTGTATGGGGAGTTACCTTAAGCTATAAGACCTAATGAATATCTCATGGCATATGGGAAGAGGCTGAGGCCATAAGTGTAATTTTCCGAATTTTAGGACAAGAAGCTTGAGATTAAGCCTATACTAAGGAGACTGCTATACCCCTACTTATCAAATGTCCTAGTGGGAAATGATATTACTTACAAAAATTCCTTTATATCCTTGGATATTAAAGGGAATATTATGGTGAATAAAGAGCTTGGGGAAGACAAAACAAGGCAATTAGAAGTTACACACAAAGTAATGTTGCTACCGATGAATTTTTCTGTGTGGCAGTCATGTTTGTGTGACATCTTTTAAGGGGAAAATGATGTCCAAAAATTATAAAAAATTTCATAATGAAAGTAGACTTATCAAGCTTTAATTTGATAGGTCATATAAGTCATTTAGATTTGTACATAAAGAGAAATGAATACTTCTATTACTGGGAATGGTAAATGTTCTATTTATCGAAATGACGTTTTCTATGCTACTAGTGATTTGCATGTTGGTTATTATATATTAAATTTAGAACATCCAAATAGTGAAAATATCTATAACATAACTACCAAAAGGATCAAGTTAAACTATTTGAATCCGACATACCTATGGCATTGTCGTCTAAGCCATATAAATGAGAAACACATTTCTAAACTCCATCAAGATGGATTTCTTAACTCATTTGATTTTGAATAATATGATACTTGTGAATCTTGCTTATTAAGAAAGATGATAAAGGCATCTTTTACTGGGCATAGTAAGAGGGCAACTGATTAATTGGGCCTCATATATACAGATGTAATAGAGTTATCAAAGGAGGTTATATGTACTTCATTACATTTATAGATGACTTTAGTATATATGAATATATCTATCTAATGAAACATAAATCTGAATCTTTTGAATTGTTCAAAATATTCCAAAATCAAGTACAAAAATAATTTGGCAAAATAATTAAAGCACTTCGATATTATTGAGGTAGCGAATATTTGAGCCAAGAGTTCATTGACTATCTTAGGAGTTGTGGGATAATCTCACAATTGATTCGTCCAGGAACACCACAATAGAATGTCATTTCTGAATGGAGGAATCAAACACTATTAGATATGGTTCGATCTATGTGAGTCAAACAAATCTTCCACCGTCCTTTTGGGGCTATGCCCTAAAGACATATGGACCACTGAATATAGCTGCTAGAGGAGGTTATATGTACTTCATTATATTTATAGATAACTTTAGTAGATATGGATATTTCTATGTAATAAAACATAAATCTGAATCTCTTGAAATGTTTAAAATATTCCAAAATGAAGTACAAACCAACTTGACAAAACAATTAAAGCACTTTGATCTGATCGAGGTGATGAATATTTGAGCAAAGAGTTCATTAACCATCTTAAGAGTTGTGGGATAATCTCACAATTGACTCCTCCAGGAACACCATAATGAAATTGTTTTTCTAAACATAGGAATCGAACACTATTAGATATAGTTTCATCTATGATGAGTCAAACAGATCTTCCACTGTCCTTTTGGAGCTATGCCCTAGAGTCAACTACATTCATACTAAATCGTGTTCCATCTAAGACAATTGAAAAGACACCATATGAGATATGGACTAGAAAGAAACATAGTTTATCTTTTTTCAAAATTTGGGGATGAGGTATATGTTAAGCAACAAGCCTAAGATAAATTAGCATACAAATCCTTAAAGTGCCTTTTTGTAGGGTATCCTAAGGAAACGAAGGGATATTATGACTATAATCCCACTAATAACAAAGTGTTTGTTATTCGAAATGGTATGTTTCTAGAAAGAGAGTTTACCTCTAAAAGAACCAGTGAAAGCAAGGTACATCTCGAAGAAGATTGAGAGTCACAAGATAGCACAGAACCACAGATGAAAAACAGAGAAGACTCACAAGTTGCTGAGCCTCCTCAAGTAATACAAGGCCAACAAAGATCTAATAGGACATGGCATCATCCTCAGAGATATGAATTTCTGATTATTGAAAGTCATGATGTGTTGCTTATTGAGCAAAATGAGTCAACCACCTATCTAGGAGCCATAGTGGGACCAAACTATGAGAAATGACTAAATGCCATAAAGTTTGAAATGTAATCCATATACAACAATCAGGTATGGACCTTAGTCGATCTACCTGAAGATGTAAAAACCATTGGGTGCAAATAGGTTTTCAAGGAGAAAAATGACATGGATGGTAATGTAAATGTCTTCAAGGCATGACTGGTTGCAAAAGGATTTACTCAGACTCATGGTGTAGACTATGATGAAACCTTTTCCCCAATTGTAATGGCCAAATCAATCAGCATCCTTCTTGCCATTGCAGCACTAGTACAAAATAAGCCTTTTAAACCGCCATATTTATACATGTTATAAGGGATAAGGTCTTAAAAGTATGAATGATGGCAGTTTCATAATTATCATGAACTTCTAAGACCGGTTCTTTTTAGATAAGGGCTAAAAGATATTATTTCGACCTAATGTCCAAACACTCAATCTAAAAAATATAATAATAATTTAAAAAAAATCATATATATAATATATGTTTTAGACCAGTTATCTATCTAATAGGTCTAACTATAGTCTTGTATTAAAAATAATTAAAAAATAAAATATTTATTACTTTTTAGACATAATTTACATTGTAACTGGTCTAAAAGATAAAATTTTTAGATCTGATATACAATGTAACTGGTCTAAAAGATAAATTTTTTTAGACCTAATGCTCAAGATAACCGATCTAAAAATAAATGAATCCCTCCATCAATAGCTTTGAATCCCTCCTTTCATTCTTGCACGATTTTCCATGAGCCTCTTCTCTTCTCCTCCTTCGCACCTCGCTTCTCAATCTCTGTCTCACATCGCTCCTCGGTTGTCATTGCATGTCTTCGTTGCACCTCGTTCTCTAAGCTTCATCGCTTTGTTCTAATCTTCGTTGTAGCATCCTTCCGTGTTCTAGTTCGTTTTGGGAGACTGAGACATACTACGGCTTATTAAGCATGAACGACTGCTGCTTTGGAGGTAACAAATTTCTAATTCAACCCATCTAATTCAATTGTTTCTGATCAAATACTTTTTCCTCTTTTTATAGACAATGATTTTTACTCTGAGGACGGATTTGGTGCGTTAACTGCATTTAGTGTTCATGATAAGGTGGGACCATTTTTTGCAAGATTTATGTGCTCCAAAACTGCTCTGATTAAGGCCCTTACTGAAGGTGTTCCCTTCTTCATGTATTTAATTTCCCTCTAGGTTATGTTATGTTTCTAAATCTAGGTGGCAGTTGGAGAAGGAATGGGAGGAAGCAAAGAAAGCAAGGAGGATGAAATTAGTCTTTGGTGAGGATCTGGATAAAGAGGGGATTGAGATGACAGATGAAGATGATGATGATTCTGCTTGTTTTTGTTGGAAGTATTTTGTGGATCCTGTGGCAACCAACCGCAAGCACTATGATTTTTTTAGATCATAATACATATGGTAAATTCTTATTTAAGTTTGGCTTGATACATATGTTGATAATTTATGTTAAAAAAGACTTAATGTACTTGGATAATTATTTAAGTAGTTGTAATGCCTTTTATTAAAATGTACTTGGAGTTCGTTATGTTTATAAGGGTTGCAGTAACATGAAAGTTTATATCTCCATACCAATTAACACCTCTTGGAAAATATAAAATATAGAAAAATTTGGGTCTTAGCCACGACCAAAAACAGGTCAGGAGATTTTGGGCCGCGGCCAAGAATCCCCTGTTTCTTGGCCGAATTTTTAAAAATCATAACTAAATTTATAAAATTCCAAATGAGATAGTTCTACATTTTATGTGAATCTGTTTACGTCTAGTTTCAAGAAAAAATACAACCATTAGCCAAATTGATGCACATCAATACAGAATTCCCTTTTTATTGGACACTGCTCCAGAATTTTCCAGTTTTACATGAACAATCTTCAAAAATATAAAACTTGCAGTGTACACATACAATTGACACAAATGACAAAATTAAAGCTTGACATGTCTACTTTTAGACTGGAAAGTTTCATAATTTTTGGATATCATTTATCTATTCAAAAATGTCATACAATCTGACTTCCATGCAGGGAAACTCAGACTAGCAGAAATCCCAGTTTACAGTATTTATTTCAAGTGGTCTAGAATTTACTACCAGGGGCTATTTTGTAACACCCCCTTTTTAGTCACCAATATTTCTCCTATGTAATTAATACATTTAATGGAATAAAATGGTGAATTATAATGTACACCAATTGTCAGAAATATTTCAATTGCCGGTTACACGTACTTGGCTAAGCAAGGACACAAAGGAGCAATTAATGTCTACTTAAAGGCCTAATAAGGTAACCTAAATTGGAATATAAAATAACACAAATAATGGTCCAGTACAAGTGTGAAAATTTGGCCAAAACAAAGGAAAAAGAGTATGACATGAATTTTCACGAAAATGTAAGGGCAAAATCGTAATTTTCCATAACACAAGGAATAAATATGTTTCCCCTAATTATGTTATTATTTTTGGTCAAGGGGAAAAATAAAAAGAAGAAAATGGCTACTTAGTAATTAGTAAGCACAATTTGGAATATTATTACCAACAGGAAATTTAATTTGCAAAAGTCAAAAAGTTGCATGACCAATTTTAAATAATTGGGAATAAACAACTATAAGGTAATTCAAGAAGAAAATTTTAGTCCCATTTCCCTTAATTATTTTGGTCAAAGAGGAAGGGAGAAGAGAACTATTTTGTGTCGCTAAGAAAAATATAAGAAAAGAAAGGAAAAAGATGAACCAAGTACTTATGACACAAGTTATTTCTATTAAATCTAATTATGACATAAAGCAACTTTGGATATTTCAAGAGGTAATATCCATTCTCATCCCTCTCTAATTTCAGTAGACAAAAGGGAAATAAAAGGGAAGTGAAATTTATTTAGTAATATTATACAAGAAGCAAAATTGGACCAATTAGAAATAAGCACTTGTAAAGCTAAAAAGCCAGAGGAGTTAATTAAATAAATCATCATCTCTTCTCTTTGCTCCTTCATTCAGCCAAAACAGAACCAAAAGAAGAGAGAGAGAGTTTTAAAGTCTTCAAGAGCTAAGAACACAAGAAGAGAGGTATGAGGTTTTCAAAGTGCAAGATTAAAGGTAAGAATTTGCAAATTTTATGATTTTGTGTCCTAATCTCTCTATAACCTTTCATAACCTCTTCACCTCTATGAAATCCATGTTTTTCAAGAAAAATCAAGAGTGTAGAGAGAGAGATAAATTTCATCCAGGAGAGAGAAAGATTTGGAATAAAGAGGTAATCTTCAAAACTTGATCATCTTGCCTTGTTTGATGTTATTGTTGTGGTTGTTGGTGGTTTTCCTTGTTTTCTCTTATTTTTCAAATTTGGGTTGATATAAACCCTAGGGGAAATGCAGCCAAAATTTCCTTTAATGATGTCCATTTAGTTTTTAAATGGTTAATCATGTGATTAGAAGTGGTAGGAAGGTGATTAAGCAAGAGAAATCAAGACAACACAATTTCCCTCCTTAAACCCTAACCATTCAACCAGAGATAGAACATGAGGGTAGAATGGGAATTTCAAAATTCTAATGGTTGCATTGGCTTTATAAGGAAAAATTGTATAGGTCTACATGATTTCATGATTTTTGGATGCATATGTTGGAATTTGGAAATTTATGAAGTTGAATGTGCATGTTGTTTGATCTGCCTCCTGTGAGTCAGTGACATTGTGCAATGTATTTCATAGGTCAAAAATTCTGAAACATGTGAGGATTAAATTAGATACATAGAGATTTAATTTGATAGGTAGTGTTTAATTTATGGACAAGTACATTGAAAGATATGGATTTTCAAATATTGTGCCCTGTTTCTGGAATGCAATCTGGAACAATGGAATTTGGAGAATTTATGGGAATGACATGAATGCAATGGTCAAACCCCTAAGTATTTTTACACACTTTTAAATTTAAAGAGATTTATTTAGGCTTTAGAATCAGTCAAATTGGATTTTCTTAGAATTAACTATGAATTTCCAAAGTTGACTGAAAATCTGCCAGTTTTTGGAAAACAGCGAGACTGCACTTTGCAGAGTTGTATTATGCAGAAACTATTATAACTGTGATCGATAACCAGTAAAATGTAATTAAAATGCAGTAATAGTGCAAGTAATAATCAGTTACTTATAACTCTAATTTTATAAGAATTGGAAACAGCCGAGCCGGAACAAGTTTAAGACAAACCCAGAAACTAAAAAAGGAGTCAGGTAGTAGCCCTTTCTTTCATGTACTATGTAATTATCTATATGGTTGTGTATGCCATATTTTGTAACATGGCATTAGCCTAACTGTGATCTGGGATCCAGCGATGGTACATGCAAATAAGTCG
This sequence comes from Albizia julibrissin, assembly GCA_037074505.1. NCBI lineage: Eukaryota > Viridiplantae > Streptophyta > Magnoliopsida > Fabales > Fabaceae > Albizia > Albizia julibrissin. Next base: position 30,359,827 of record CM073485.1, read on the forward strand.
GGGATTCAAACATGTCGTTTTACCTTGGACACGAGTTAAGCTGTGATGTAAACATTAGTATGGCCTTGGACAGTATGCATATAGCACGAGTTAGCATCTTACATGACATGTCACATTGCATATTTATTATTGCATTTTATATGTTTGAAATATCTGTTACTATTGAGATTCCTTCGAATCTCACCCTCTTTCAAACTGAAAAACCTTACAGCTGAGGCTAGCGGCTCGAAAGGCAAGGAGGTGGTTACTCGGGATTAGGGTCCCAGTGCAATTTGAAGCTGATTCTAGTTATCTATAATTGAACTTTTGTTTCTTTGTGAATGCTCTGTACATTTGTAGATATTTTTCAAACCCTGTGGGGATTCTCTTGTAATGTAAACAAGCACTTAATATCAGTATATTTCTACTGTTTCTGTATGCCTTACATAACTATGAGCTTATTACTCTACAAATATCAAAATGTTAAGGGGTTTGACATATTCCCACATAGTTTTCCATTTTAAACACAATGGCAACATCAAAAAATCAAAATCATAAAGCTTCAGCCCCCAACTCCTCTAACCGAACAAACCCCTTTTTGGTCAAAATAACCAAAACAGAATTTTATTCAATAACTTGGTCCAATATCATCATAAATCATTATCTAATAACATGCTCATGATCAAAAAACCATTAACCCTTAAAACCCTCTACTAGCCAAAAAAATCAAGGCCCTAAATCCTCATGAAAACTCATCAAAATCACAAACCAATCGGTTAAAAATAAAGCCTACGCTTACCTCTACACGTTTCCGCAACTGGTTCGGAAATCTTGCAGTACTTCATCCGATGAAACGTTACCAAACACCTCCAAATGAAATTATGAAACCATAGAAATAAAGCTTATGATGCGTAGAAGAAGGTTTATGAAGAGTATTTCAGGAGGAAACCCCAATTCGATAGTATATCGGCGGATTGAAGTTATGAAAAATTACTATTCACTCTTTCTCTCTCTTCTAACATTTTCTCTCTATTTTTGGGATTTTTTTTCTGATTTTGTGGTGATGATGGACGAAATTATGAGGCCTTAAAGGGGCTTGAAAAGTGTCCACCACATGTCAAAATTCTATGGTGCCATTTGTTCAGTGATCCGCCATTTGGTGACACATGTCACTTGCTTTAATTAAGTGGTCCCGTCTCTTTTCTCGGGCCTTTAGCCATCCTTTTTATCAGGGAAAGTGAGGTTCTAATGATTTTCCCCATCTTCCGGGTTCGGTGTTTGGAAAAATTAGTCTAGTAAACGGATCAGAGACTGGAGGATTTCCTCGACTTTGTGTTAGGTAGTGCCTTATGGTATTGCCAACACAAAAGGTAAGGTGACTTTATCATAAAGAGGGGACAATTGTCATGTTTTTACTTGGCCAACATATAAAGTCAAAAGTGACTTTATGCTCCCTCCTATGGAATGGCGCCATGTGTCACAATTCTGTAGGATTCGGGGTTTTTTTCTCTGTGTTCCACCTAACCGTCCACTTGTCGAGGAAGGAAAGTCCGAGGATTTCTCCTGGGTCCACCTACAAGGTGTCATATTTCGTGGTCCCTGCATAAAGTAAAATTAATTTATTGAATTATTTAATCATTACTTTATGAATCAACAATTAAAATTACGCCAAGTATCCATTTTATTTGAAAATGGCGCCATACACACATTGTTTAGCTCCGGTGAATTTTCTTCCAACTATTTATGTTCTCTAAGCTCATGTACCTAGAGACTCATTCTTTACCCAGATATAATCCCTAAAAATCATTGTATCTCCTCAATATTCTTGGGACTCTTACTAAACTCGGGCTTAATAGTCTGCCTGATATAGGCTTATCCTCAAGTTCTTAGGCCCAAAATCCCAGATATTACAATTCCCACACAATTTTCCATTTTAAACACAATGGCAACATCAAAAACATCAAAATCAAAAGCCTTCAGCTCCTATCCATTCTTGCCGAACAGAACCCTTTTTTCCAAAATCAACCAAAACATAATTTTCACCACCAACTTAGTCTAACATCATCATAAATCATTATCTAACAACATATACATAATCAAAGCACCATTAACCCTTAAAAATCCTTACTGGCCAAAAATATCTAGCCCCAAACTATCACAAAAACTTATCAAAATCACAAACTTATCAGTTCAAATTAAAGATTACGCTTATCACTACACGTTTTTGCGACCGGTTCAGAAATACGGCAATCTTCGACTGGCAAGAACTCACCAAGCACCTCCAAAAAAATTCTAAAATCATAGAAATAAAGCTTATGATGAGGAGAAGAAGGTTTGTGAAAGGTTTTTCGAGAGAAAACGCCGATTCGGTAGCGTTTCAGAGGATTGAAGTCAGGGAATTTACTATTCATGCTCTCTCTCTTCTAACATTTTTCTGATTTTATTCCCATTTTTTTATGGTTGGCCGAAATATTAAGGGCCCTTAGAAGCCTTGATATTTTTTCGTCACGTGTCAAAAGCTTGTGGTGCCATTTATTTGGTGATCTAGCTATACGAAGACAAGTATCCCAAGCTTTAATTAAATAGGTCCTGCCTCTTTTATGGCCCTTAGCCATCCTGAATGTCAAGGAAAGGAAAGGTTTGGTGATTTTTCTCAGCTCCTGGGTTCGGTGTTCGGGAAAGTTAGTTGAGTGACTGGACCAGAGACTGGTGGACTTCCCCGGCTTGAGGGCTAGGTGTCGCCTCCAGAGAGTGTCAACACAAAAGTCACTTTATAAATCTCATGATAAAGGGACAAGTGTCACCTTCTTGTGGTACCAACCCAAAAGTTAGGTCATCAGTACTACTTTATTAAAGCTATTTTAATAAAATTACTTTAATAAAGCTACTTTATCGGTGCTTATCCGGGATTCTACTCAGGTTTTTACTCGGGACTGCGCCATATATGCTACCTCAGGGGATTACCGAGTACGTATGTCCGTGTGTCTAGATATGGGACCCACATGGCCTATATCCCTTTCAAGAAAACGTAGGGTATATGTACCTACCCTAAAAATGCCATGTGCACACCTCTACCGACATATTTTATTCATCTAATCACACCCACTGAGCCCCCATATAATCCAGAGACTTGTTATCTACCCTGAGGAGCCAAATTACACAGCCTTAGGCCCTACATGGTCCAAACATATATTTTTTCACACTATCCAAATATGAAGCCAAGTGTGGCAAGGTGCTCATAGACCATCATACTTTGTCTGACTACTTATGTACTTTGAGCCTTATGTAACCTAGAGACTCGTTCTTTGCCCGGATATAGTCCCTGAAAATCATTCTATCTCATTAATATTCTTGGAACTCTTATTAAACTCGGGCCCAGTAGTCTGACCGCTATAGGCTTATCTTGACATTCATAGGCCCAAAATCTAGGATATTACACTCAACAAAATAGCAAGATGTTATGCTCAAATTGAAGCTTACGATTACCTCTAAGCGGCTATCCGATTGGTTTGGAATTTCAGCAGTACTTCTACTAAGTAGATGGCATCAAACTCCTCCGATTAGAAATTCAAAAACCATAGAAATGAAGCTCTCAACATGTAAAAGAAGACTCGTGATGGCATCACGAGCTAGAAATGCCGATTCAAAGGTAAAATTGGCTCAGAAGCTCAAGAACACTCTCACCTTCTCTCTTCTTTCATTTTCCCTTGATTTTCTTATTTTTCTCCTATTTTTTGGTGGTTGCATGAAATTAATAAGATTAGGAGGGTGTTGGAGTGATCTTGTGGTGACACTTGTCAAGTGTTAAAAATCTTAGGGTGCCATACGCTATTTCTTAAAAATCTGAGTAGCTAACTTATCGAGGAATTCATCTGGCTTACCTAAGAGGTGTCCTATAGACTTAGCATCTACTTTATGTCAGTGGTTAGATGGCGTCTTCTCATTGATCCACCACAAAAGTAAAAGCTACTTTTCAAAAGCTGCTTTACAAAAAGCTACTTTAATAAAGATGCTTTAATAAAGCTATTTTAATAAAGCCACTTTTATGGTGTATGCTCCAGACGGCGCCACGTGCCTTTGGGGACTACCAAGTATGAGCCTGAGTGTCTGTGTGGGACCTACAAATGGGACCTAGCCTGTACATTCCTCAGCAAATGGCTCCTCTTACCCAAGTCTTTTCTAAACACGCAGGGTATATGTACCTACCCAGAAAATGCCACATACATACTATACCAGCGTATTTCACCTGACTAACTTATCACATGTATACCTACACCTCCAAAATGAACCATGTTCCTGTGCAAGCCATAAAATGACATCATACATGCCTTTATAGGCCTCAAGATAATGCCAAGTATATACAGGTACTGAAAAATTTTATCCAACCACTACACACAAGGAAGCTTACCATTGCACCAACTCAAAAACTAGTAATAAACATGTGGCCCAACCAAATGGCGCCAAGCATGCCAGGGTACACTAATACCGGTATATTTTATCCGCTTACTTATACACATTAAGCCTCATGTAATCTGGAGACTTGTTTTCAACTTAGAAGACTAAATCATATATTCCCATAAAACTCATTCTATCTTTAGGACTCTCACAAAATTAGACTTAGTAGTCTTCTTGACTTAGGATTATTCTCAAGTCTCTATGCCCAAAATTCAGGATATTGCAAAGCTGACTAAGTATGACAAACTAATTAATTCATCTAGCCATTCAGATCACATTCACAATCTGATATCTTTAGAATTATCTTTCCATTCTCAAATTGGGCATGCTTATACAATTAATTACATTATAATTAACATGTACCACATTGCCATATCTCAGTCTTCAATTCATCGCCATATTTTCTTCTGGCACTTCTTCAAGCATTCCACCTATCATCAACATACCTATATGGGTAAGGGAGAGTGAGATTCGAGAGAATCTTAGTAGCAAACTTTGCTAACTATGCATACAAGATACAAGCTTAATGCATGATATGCTTACTTACATAAATTCATGCTAACATAAGGACATAATTGTATGCTCAATGCTTTACACATTACACATATGGCCATAGGATAAGCAAAAATAGAGCTTTAATCATTCATACATGCTTCATATCATTCATCAAAGTAATTAAACACATCAATGCATAAGCATACTTATCAAGTGAATGCAAGTCAGGAAAGTTTTACTACGTTTTTGTCTTTATGTCTTCTTTTGTTCCCTCTTCTTCCAACCATTGAAGCTTATTGCAAAGCCTTCTATTTCTTCTTCCTTGACATATTATGGCCCTAAGCACATAATCACATTATGTAGTTAATTCATTCGAGCCATGGAAGTAAGCCATTACTCATAACTTATCTTTCTTACATAGTCTTTATAATTTTCCTCACTTTATTACTAGCACATGATGTACTTTAGTCCCTTGTGAGTTGGGTCTCTATGGTGCTCACATTAGGTTTTAAGACATGTTTCTACTCTTTGGACCCATACTGGTCACAATTTACTTCAAATACCATAAATTCATAGGTCCAACTAAGCTACCAGATTTATCGATCATCTTTGAAAATTCTTATCTTAATCTAAGGAACTCCAATTGAGGTAGTTTGAGATCCTACTTAAAGCTCTTTAAGTCTAGTTTAAAGAAAAAATATTTCCCACTGTCACTCATTCGTAAAAAATTCCAGAAACCTCAAACAATCCTCAATGACACAGAAATTATTCCAGATTCAAAGCCTAACTTCAACAGATCATATCTCACAATCTATAAATCCAGATGACACATATTATATATCAAATTAAATCATATCATGTCTACTATTATTCTAAAAATGTTTCATGGCCATTGGATAAGATTTTCCTAGTCATAATTAGGGCACAAACAACCTGATTCCTAGAAATAAAATCTAGCAGCACTACTTAAATTCCAAATTTAGGGTTTTCTATCCAACCCTTCTAAAATCATTTTTCCGACCTAATCCTACATAAATTTTTTATAGAATCCATTGGTAACCTCAAAATCATTAAAATCATATTATTTTCCTAGGTTCTATGTCTAACCAAAAATCAGGGTAGCATGAGGACTTATCAAAACCTCAAGATATTCAGTTCAAATCGGAGCTTATACGTACCTCTATACGATTCCATATCTGGTTCTTGATTTTGGCAGTACCTCCATCTTGTAGATGGCACCAAATACCTCTGATCAAGAATCCAAAACCATAGAAATGCTGCTCTCATTGAAAGAAACAACATTAGAGAAGGCTTCGAGAGCTAGAAACGCGATTCAGAGGTGAAATTGGCTCAGGAGCTCAAAAACACTAAGTTTTCTCCACCTTCTCTCCTCTTTCTTTTTCCTTTCAATTTCTCTATTTTTCCCTTTGTTTGGGTTGGTTAGACAAAATTATATGGAGTTGGAGAGGTGGTGGAATGCTTTGATGACATATATCTAAGTATTTAAGTCTTATGGTGCCATGTGTCCCAAGTGTGGGCTAAGCTCTTCCTCTTTCCTTCTCTCTCATACTTGACCAAATTTTTGGTCAGGGGAAGGGAAAGCCTAATGAATTCCCCTAACTCCTAAGTTCAGTTTTTTGGAAAATCAAGTACATGTCTGAATTAGAGACCCGTGGATCCCCTAATAAATGTGCTAGGTGGCGCCTCATGATAGTGCTAACACAAAAGTCAAAAAGTGATTCTCATGATTAAAGAACATATGACACCTTCTTGAGATGCCAACCTTAAAGTTAAGTCATCATTACTACTTTATTAAAGCTACTTTAATAAAGTAGATTAATCATTACTACTTTTACAAAAAGCTACTTTATGCGAAGTCATTTAATTTTATGCCACGTATATACGGAGTCTACTCAATTTTCATCGGGACTGCATCATGTATATCAAAGCCTTCCAAATTGCACCATGAGCCCTTATGTCTCACAAGATGGCACTAAGTGTCCTTATAACGCCTTATATTATCGAGAGAACCAATCTCTTCCTGGAAAACTAAATTATACAATCCCTGAGAGTCTTTATATCTCTCATCACTCTTGAGACTCTTCCCAAATTGGGCTTAGTAGTCTGCCTGATATAGGCTTATCCTTAAGTCTCTAGGCTCAAAATTTGGGATATTACATTATTTGGCTAGGACACCTAGGCATGTATGTGGTGAAATCATGAGGCACAAGGGACATGTGACATAAAACTGAGGAGACTTGGCATAAAGTAGTTTTATTAAAATAACTTTATTAAAGTAGCTTTTGGGGTGGAACGATATGGAGATGCCACCTAGCATTTACTTTTAGGTTGGCTCAAAGAGAATGCACCACCTAACCCCTAATAAGACGTATGTTTGATTAGTTGGGATAACTTTTCGGTCCCTAGTCCGGCCACATGACCAACCTGCTTGAACACCGAGCACGAAAGTCAAAGGAAATCATCGGATTTCCTCTCCCTTGATATGGAAAGCCGGCCAAGGGCCTAAGAGAGAGAGAAAGAAAGATGAGTGTTAAAAGGAGCATTGGGTACTATGTGACTTAAATAGAGCACTGGGCACCTGAGGGAAAAAGAGCATCTAGCACCTTGGGAATTTAACATATGATACATGTGAACAAAAGAGCACCCAACACCCCCTAAGATCCATTAAATTCGTGCAGCTTATGAAAATGAAGGGAAAATAGAGAAAATCAAGGTTCCTTCATAAATCTTCTTCTATTCGCCAAGGGAAAAGAGAGAGAAAGCTTTAATTATGAATTGCATTACTACTTCATCTATGCAAGTACTCTGGAATGGTACACCATCAGATGCATTTATACCAAAGAGAGGTATTAGACAAGGTGACCCCATCTCACCTTATATTTTTGTGCTATGTATGGAGCGTTTATCCAAAGCAATTAATCTTGCGGTGCAAAGTCGAGCATGGAAAACAATTAAGATGGGTACTATCACACCTTTTCTTTGTGGATGATCTTATTATTTTTGGGCATGCACTATTTCTCAAGCGGAAGTGATCGGGAAAGTGTTGCATGAATTTTGTCTTACTTCTGGGCATAAAATTAGTAAACCAAAGATTAGAGTATACTTTTCAAAGAATGTGAAGCTCCCACTCAGACGTGATATTTACAATAGCTTGGGTTATCAACAAACTAATGCTCTTGGTAGGTATCTAGGTGTACCTTTAATAACTACATGTATATCAGTAAACACTTATAGGTACATACTAGAGAGGATTCAATCTAAGCTTGCAAGCTGGAAAAGCAAATCTCTCTCCCTTGCTGGGCGCATAACTCTTGCAAAATCGGTCCTTTCATCGATGCCACTTTATGCAATGCAAAGCACAATGCTTCCTAATACTTGCTGTGCAGAAATAGAAAAATTCATAAGACAATTCATTTGGGGTTATTCTAATGATCATAAGGGGGTCAACTTGATAAAGTTGACTGATCTCTACCAACCTCTTAAGCATGGGGGTTGTGGCTTATTGAAGCTTGAAGCATAGAATAAGGCTTTCCTTTCAAAACTGGTCTATAAAATATTTAATAACCTAGAGTTTCTTTGGGTGTGTGTTTTGAAAGGGAAGTATTGTATTAGGGGTACCAAGGATGTCATATTTCGCTCTAACTCTTCCTATTTCTTAAAGAGTATTGCAAAAGTTTGGCAGGACACATTCTTCCAAATTAAACTACAGCCAAGAGATGTCACGAAAGTCAAATTTTGGGAAGACTTTTGGGTCGGGGATCTTGGCCCACTGAAGTTTCTTGCTTTTACGCAAGTCCCTGACTCAAAGCTCAATAAGACCATAGCCGAATACATTGATGATGAAGGGGATTGGAAATGGAATTTATTCCATAATGTTTTACCATCAAAGACCTTAGAGGAGATATTGGTTGTCAGGATTGAAACCCAACCCACTGAACTTACTTATTGTTGGAATCTGACAGCATCCGGTAAATTTACAACCAGATCTACTTATAGACACTCTGAATGCTTAAACTGTAACAAACCAGAGTCTAAGTAGATCGTAATATGGAAGCTACCAGTAGCCCAACGAGTAAGAACATTTTGTTAGACCTGGCTGACACCCAAGAAGGGGGTGAATTGGGTGTATGATAATAAAGTATGATCTTCTAAAATCTTTTTACAGTTTATCAAATCAATATATATGGAAGTATAAAATCATAAGCATGTATGTAAATCTTATATGCTAGAAATGTAAAAGCTTAGGGAAGAGAATTTGCAAACTTTGATTTATCCTGGTTCGGTCCAATCCACGATGACCTACGTCCAGTCCACAAGCTCCTCTTGAGATTTTCAATCTACTATCTTCTTGTTTAATCAAGCACAAGAAAAACCACTACAACCTCTTACGAAGTTACTCCCCCTTACACGCTGTAAGGTATACACCCTCTTACGGTAAGTTGAGCAAAGCAATCCCAAAGACCTTTCTCTCCTGCTTACCCGTACAAGTCTTACAAGCAGCAACGTTATCTCCTGCTTACACCATTGTAAGTCTTACGAGCAGCAACGTTCTCTACTGCTTGCACCTTGTAAGTCTTACGAGCAGAAGGTATTACTAGCAATTCTCTCTACAACTTTCTCGTAAGGTAATCAACCCTCTCAAGGTCCCTCTACCTTGAGATCAATACAGAAGTATAGATGAAGTGTTTACAGACTCTCTCACAGAGTAGATAAATCCTCACTAAAGTACAATACAAATATTCACTCTCAAATGTACATGATATTGAAGACATAGAGAAGAGTAGAGAGTGGGCGGAGGTAGAAGACTTAGGATATCAACATGTTTCTGTTTTCGTTCTTCTGTACGCTTTTTTTCTGAGTTTGAATCCTCTTCTATTTATAGCTATGTTATAGAAGAAGACCGTTATGAACATTCACCCGTTAGTATCCGTTACTTCATTTGACCGTTGAGTGTATTTGGATATTTGCCCGTTGAAATCCTATATGATGCTAAAACAGATACTTCTTCATTTTCCATTGGAGTCGCACTACTTCGTTTGTCCATTGAGCATACTTCTTCCTGTTGAGCTTCTCTGTCCATATTGCAATGTATCTGCTGGAGAATGGTATGGGCATTTGAATTCTTTATGGGCTGTCAGAATGTATGGCAGAGTGTTGTGGAGCATGTCAGACCCATATGTAGTGACAGTTGCCCATTTCGTTGTGTCTGATGTTTTTGGCTTCTTTATGTGTTTTGTCTATCCGAACGTTGATTGCCTGATTCACACTTGAAAAAAAGGTTAAACAATGTCTAATAATGATGACAAGTGAGAACATAATCATTGGATAATATTTAAATATGTTTGGATCGATCACTGTAAATTACTCAGTTTCTAACAATGTGAGAACTCGAGTGCATTAGACCAAACTCGAGTGCATAGTGAGTTTTTGTACTGTCCAGGTAGCTTCTGTCACAAACTCGCGAGAGTGCAAAACTAAAACTCGAGTGTTGATGTTCCCAGAACTCGAGTGTGATCTTTAGGGCTCGAGTGCATCATGGCAATCCGACGTTTCATGCTTCTCTGAAATAAATTCTCTTGTCAACACCCGTATGACTCGAGTGTCATTTGATTCCAAACTCGAGTGTATGTTCAGAAACTCGAGTGTACCAATTGATCTTCTCACCATACAAGTCTCGGGTACAAACTCTCTTCCTAGAACTCCCTGAACTCGAGTGTAGAGGCCAATAAGAACTCAAGTGCGTTGATGAGAACTTGAGTACTTCGTATATACTCTAGTGCTTCAAATCTCTCGGGTATAAACTCTCATGGAAGAACTCTCAGGACTTGAGTATATCTCATCCCAGAACTTGAGTGCTTCATCCTGAACTCGAGTTCATGTGTTTAACTTCAGCTTCTGTGCAATGCCAGCGAGAGAGTAAACAGTGGACTCAAAATATGATCAATTCATTTTTGACTCTAAGTATGATAAATGATTGATCATTAGAGATCTCTTATTGTTCATATTCCAATGCAAAAGGAATCAGCTCCAAACTCATTGTATTCTCCAAGATATGATCCGATGAGTGTAGACAACATATGTATTTTTGAGCATCAACTTCCAGAAGCTATAACGTATTGAATATGACTCTAAATTTGAAATATTATATATGCATGGAAATCTCTTTGAGTCTACTTTCATATGGAACTAGTTTGAACTCAATTGGACATATAGTTTGGGAGATATGTCCAAAATATGAAAGTTATTCTGGAATATGACGGTGATTTGAAGTTCCACTTCAAACATTCATATCTACTTCATCTGAGCTCTTTTGATGTTGGTTTTGGTGTTAAAATGACGCATTGTGAGTCTAGTTTTATATGCCACTGGTTTCATCTCAATCAGAGTTATTTTTTGAGAGATATGATTGCATTGTTGAAGCTCGCCTATACTGAACGTAAAATAGGGATGAACAGAGTATGTTGTTTTTCCATCTGAACTCGAGTTCTGAGGATCAAACTCAAGTTCTGGCCTATTTTTTGCAGTTGTGAACAGTACAAACTCGAGTTTTCCATATCCAACTCAAGTGCAAAACTTGGGAATCATCGGAGTCGTTTCTGAGCAAAACTCTCATGGAGAACTCTTTAAACTCGAGTGCTACAGTGCCTAGAACTCGAGTTCCACTATTCAAACTCGAGTGTTACAGTGCCTTTGCTACAGTGCCGAACAGTGTATTTGCTACAGTACTCCTAAATTCCCTTATAAGCATATAAGATCCAGTATTTCTTCTAGGAGCTTGAATCTTGATATTTTCATTAGTTCATTCAAGCTCTTCTTTCTACAATCTCTTGCTTTGCTTGACTAATCTATAAGATATGCAACATGAAATATAGTAGTTAGTCAATGTTGGAGACAAGTATATGAAGCAAATTTTTTGCTCTTAATATCTTATATATATATATTTGACATCATCAAAACTAATCATATCTAACACATTTATGTGGCTCCTATTTAAGGAACGATTGCTTACAAATGTAGAAAGACATCGGAGAGGTATGACACAAGACCAGCAATGTTCCCTCTGTCGGACAAGTATTGAGGATATTTGTCTTGTGTTCAAAGGTTGTCCATTTGCAAACTCAATTTGGAAGAAGATCCTTCCTTTAGACATGTGCTTGGATTTCTTCAGAAGTAATATTATTTCTTGGTTGCTTGGTATTTTAAAGAGCCCAGCCGTTGAAAAGTCTTGGAAAATAAGACTATGTGTCACTTGCTGGAAACTTTGGGAAGTTCGTAATCATCGAATTTTTGCTCAAGAATCTTATACTACATATGGTATCATATCAGCCATTAGAATTACGGTTAACCACACACAGAAGAATTTTTCAATATTTAGAAGGCAGTAGATTCTGATTTTCATATAATAGCATGTTTGCTTAGATCTCTGGCTTTATTTTCTAGTTTTCTTTGTAAACCTTATAGTCACAACTATATCTTTGTACAACTTATTTCTTTAATGAAATTTCCATTTTCACGAAAAAAAAAAGAACAAGACACATCCTTCTTTGACTTTGACTTGACCGAGTGGTAGCCAGCTTGTATAATTCAATGCAAAAGAGTTGAATGTGTTTCGCTTAGCACAATGATAAATTAAGGAAAACATTTTTTTAAATAATTTTTATTGTTTTCCTCACCAAGGATTACCATGTCAAGGAAATTTGCGCTAACACAGGCTCTATATTAAATGAAGTTACAAGGAAAAAATAGAGAAAATGAAATGTCTGGGTTATTAAAAAAGGAAAAAAGGAAGTGCATATTGCTTTATCATAGAAATGGGGTTTGCATGCTCATTATAAGGATAAGCAACATATTACTTATCATTATAATGAGATATAATGGTTTAAATTTAATATAAATTTTAATTTTTAAAATGATATTTTTTTTTACGAGAAGTGATAGGTATAAGAATCAACATAGAGCTTGTCTAATGGTATAAGATCCTATTAAATTCTACTAGGTATCAACCTCAAGTCCCATAAGAGTAACTTATATTGGGAGGGTAGTCACGAACCCTAAACCAAATATCAAATAATAATATAAAACATATAGGTATAATATTACTTTTATTTTAAATTTTACATATATTAAAATAAAAATATTAAATTTAAATTAAATCAAATCAAAACATGATTGGTGATGAGCACATTTTTATGTTGAACAAGGTGATGAACACTCTCATAAAAATCGAGAGAGGGGTGTCTCCATTGATTTCCCTCTCTATCTACTTTCCATTTAATGTATCTAGTGTTGATCAATTTTTAATGGTTGAGATTTAATAATATTAAAAAATATTATTATAATAAAAATCTACCATGATAAATCTCAATCATTGAAAACTGATCTAATAATAGATACATTCAATAAAAAATAAATAAAAAGAATAATCAATAATGACATCCTCAGTCATAAAAATCACAAGTGTTTGTTACGGGATTAAGTGTGTGTTTGGGGAGACCCAAAACTATGGATTCAAAAATTATTTTCTGTAAATCGAAATAAAATTCATCTCACATATTTATCTCGTAAATTATAAAAATTATCCACTAAAAATTAATCCAAACAAATACTTAAAATCATGAAGGCTAAGGTGAGAGGGGGCTGATCGGCGGCTGGGAGACCAATGCGTACAGGGAATGGCGGCGCATCTTGACTCTGGGATCACACTTTAAATTCAATTCAATATAAGTGGCTGCCACATAAATAATTAATAATTCATACCCTCAGCAATATCCATCCAAATCCCACCACTTCAGTGGTGGCTTCCCCAGCCATTTTTGGCATGTGTGAGGAAGAAGACAAATAAGCGGAGGGGCCACACATCCTCCAAACTCTGCCCCCTTTGTTTGGTTCGTGGGAGAAGAGAGATTTTAATAGGGAAAAAGAGGAGGAGAGGAGGGAGAGAGAGATTTTTATATTATCTTGTTTAAAGTGATGAGAGGGGAAATATTTTAATGTTATCTTATTTGACTTAGGAGATTTTAATGTTACTTTATTTGGCTTAGGAGATAAAGTGAGGGAAAATATTTTAATTTGGACAACTTTACCCTTTTATTTACTTTTTTAAAAATTATATGAAATGTTTAATAAAATATATTATAAATATAAAATTATAATTTAATAATTACAAAAATTGAATAAATATAATTATAATTATAATAATAAATATTTAAAATTATATTACATGATTTTACTTATCATATATACAAATAGTCAAAGGTAATTTTATCTAATAAAAAAACATTTAATCTCTCCTCCAAATCCCTCCAATTTAAAAAAAAAAAAAACAGGTTTTGAGGAAAGAAAGAAGAAACTTTTAAAAAAATTCATCTCCCTTCTATCTTACCAATTAAAGAGAAGGACTAAAATCTCTCTCCTCATCTTCATTCCCCTCCCCTCAAACCAAACAGAGCCCAAATGTTTGAGTTTGAGAGAAAAGCTTAACATCCCGCGTCTTTAAATATAAACGGATCATTCAGTCCCCAACCTACACTCATCCCATCAAATATCAATCTCTGTCGAAAGCTATGGCAGCCATGTTTCGTATGTGCGTCCTTCTCATACTCATCTCCCCTGCTTTGGCTGTGCTGTGCAACCCGGCCGACAAGAAGGCCCTCCTCCAACTCAAGCAGGACCTCAACAACCCTTACCTCCTCGCCTCTTGGAACCCCGACACTGATTGCTGCTACTGGTACACTGTTAAGTGCGACCGCAAAACCCATCGTATCATCTCCCTCACCATTCTAGATTCCGGCCCCTTCACTAACTTCTCCTCTCAAATCCCTCCTTCTATCGCCAACCTTCCTTACCTCCGCACGCTTATCCTCCATAAACTCCCCAACCTCACTGGCCCCCTCCCTCCTGCCATTGCCAACCTCACCTCCCTCACCTACCTCACTATCAGCTGGACCAATTTGTCCGGCCCGGTACCCGACTTCCTCGCCCAGCTCAAAAACCTTCAATTCTTGGACCTTTCCTTCAACAACCTTACCGGCTCTATTCCTAGCTCTCTTTCTCAACTCCCTAATCTCATCTCTCTTAGCTTGGACCGCAACAAACTCACCGGCCCAATTCCCGACTCCTTCGGATCCTTCAACTCCTCCCCTTCCCTCTTCCTGTCCCACAACCAGCTTTCTGGTAGAATCCCGGCGTCCCTTGCCAACCAAGATCCGACCCGAATAGAGCTGCAGAGGAACAGGCTTGAAGGTGATGCCTACATGCTTTTCGGGCCCAACAAGACAACCCAAATGGTGGACTTATCAAGAAATTTGCTGGCGTTCGATATCAGCAAGGTGGAGTTCCCCACAAGCTTGATATCGTTGGACCTGAATCATAACATGATATATGGCAAGCTTCCTGAAGGATTGAAGGCGGTGGATTTCTTACAGATGTTCAATGTGAGTTATAATAGGATGTGCGGTGAAATTCCTCAGGGTGGAAGGTTGCAGAGGTTTGATGTGTCTTCCTTTTTTCATAACAAGTGCCTCTGTGGATCTCCGCTGCCTGACTGCAAGTGATTGGATTAATTAGCCTATAACGTGAAAGCACGAACGAGGGAAGAGTGATGGCAGCTCATTTGCTTTCCATCATCAAAATAAACGTCGTTTAAATGATGCCTTTATAATCGAATGTGTTGCTGTGGCCAGCATAGGAAGCATGTAATAAATCTTTTTTTTCAAGGATTCAATCCCTTATTTTCTATATAAATAATCTCTCATCAAATCAACATCTCCAACCTGCAATTATATAATTACTCGAGATATAATCATAATTGGTTATTACATGTCATTATCAATTCACACAAGTTATCAAGACAATTTTTTTCAATCTTATATAGATCAACATTAATTTATATAACATTATATCCCTAGTCATCTATATATAAGTGAATACTATTCCACCAAACCATATTCTCAAAAAAAGGCTCAAAATACTGTTCACATGGGACAAATATAATGGGAGTAGATCCTCTCCTTTTTCCCTTCCACTCCGCTCTCATCCTTTTCTCTCAAACTGTACCGTTTTGGTGTAAAATACATAAACTCCTCATTTATTTTTTGAAAAACATTATTCATCATCCTAAAGTATTTTTTCAGTACCAATCAGTTTCCTAAAATATTTTTTTAGTATTATTCAGTATCTTGAACTAATTTTTTAGGATCTTGAAAAAATATTTTAGAGAACTGATTGGTACTGAAAACATACTTTAGGATGGTGAATACTGTTTTTCAAAAAAAAAGTTAGAAGCTTATGTATTTTACACCAAAACAGTGTAATTTGAGAGAAAATGACGAGAGTGGACCGGAAGGGGAAAGGAGGGGATCCACTCCCCAAATACTCCCAAAAACCAAAAACACTGCTCATGGCGTCATATGGCTCCAAATAATTATTATTCTAAACTTGAAACACTGATTATAGGGGTTCTTAGGCTCTGTGCTTGGGCCCACTAAGTTCAAAGAAAAGGTTGAAAATTCAAAATAGTGTTTCCCTCCCCTGTTTTCTTTATTCGTCCGGGCTCCCTTCATTTCATTTCATTTTAAATTTTAAATTTTAAAAAACCACTTTTTTATATCCTTTCTCTCTCTTCATTTATATATGTTTCTCTTTTCTTTTCTTTTTTCTTTTTTAAACCAAATATCTTGGCTTCCCATTCTGCATCACTCTCTTTCTCTCTCTCTTTGCCTAACCTTCGCCCCTCTTCATTCCCCAACTTTGCCCTGAAGTGGATGGACGGTTGGTAGATTTGGTGATGACGCTGGCGGGGAGCTACCACAACGATGGTGGCAATGGAGTCGACACAGAGACGAGAATGCGATGGTGACGGTAAAGAGCTTGTGACAGATTTGTTTTTATCTTGAAGGTAATATTTTTCCCTTGCCCACACTCTATCTCATTATTCTCTCTATTTCATCGGTGGGGAGATCTTACGATAGAGGTGACAATGGAGAAGCAACCACGATGATGGTTGATAAAATATGCGTCTATAATTGTCATATATAATTGTGATTGTAGTCTTGTAGTTGTAATTGTAACACTACTACAAAAATAGGCATTAGTGGCGCACCTTTTGTGGCGCTTCTTTAAAGAAGGGCCACAGCTTCTTCCAGATTTAAAAAAAATTTAAAAAAAAGACTTTAGGTGGCGCTTCCTTGAAGAAGGGCCACAGCTTCCTAGTGACTTTAGGTGCTTCTTCAAGGAAGCGTCACCTAAATTCTTTTCTTTAAAAAATAAAAATTGAAGCAACAGCTGTGACGCTTGTTTAAGGAAGTGTCACAGCTGCTACGTACTTTGTGTGGCACTTAGCCTAGCAAGCGCCACACAAAGCATTATTTTCTTAAAAAAAATTCAAACCCTTCTCTCTCCCGCAATCTGCTTCCATCACTTTTATCCTCTTATTCTCCAATCTTCATCCAACACGTGCCATCACCCTTATCCTTTTAGTTCCCATATTTCCTCCTTCTCCTCTACTTATAACCGTTCAAAAGTTCAATTTATACTTATCTCATTTTTTTTGTTTTATCACTTCTCACATTTTCTCTTCCTTCTCTTTTTACTTTTGCGACACTCTTTGCTCATTTCTTTTTGTCCCATTTCTTGCACCAAACTGACCATACTCCTCCCTCTTGGTCTCATTTCATCCTCCTTATAATTTTATTTCATCCTGCAAGTTGTACCCACTCATTTTTTTTCCTTTTTTTAAAAAATATTTTGAAGCTACGTATAACATATTGTCTTGTTAACCACTTTTTTTAATTTAAATATATATATGCAACTTTTTCTTTCTCTTTTTCCTTTATTAATTTTTTCCAGGTGTTGTGTTTGAAATTTCACTCACTCCGTTCAAGCTTCCTCTATAATTTTTGATCTTACAAATATAATTTTATTATTAGTCAATAGTTTAATTTTCTCAATATCTTTTATGTTTAATTTATTATGAAATCTGAAAAAATTATTCTCATTTTTGTATGCCGAAAAATAAATGTGATAAAATTAAATGCTATTATATATAGGTTATATGTGAAGATATGTAGTAGTTATAACTTTTTATTGTTGCAATAATTGTTAACATTATATTTATGAGTTGCATAAATAATATAATTATTTATTTTTAACACTTTTATTTTACTTAGTAGTGATTTTGTTAATTAGTTATTTGTTAATTTATATCATTTTAGAGTTATTTTATTTTGATTTGTTTTCCTTCATTTTGTTGTAGAGATGTAAAAACATGTTTAAAGTGTATTATTAATTATAATTATAGGTTTCTAAAAGAAAAATATAAAAAAAATTATTTTTTTAAAAAAAATGGTCTAAGGTGGTGCACTTCATGTGGCGCTTCCTTAAGGAAGCACCACCCTAGGCCTTTTTTTATTTTTTTTAAAAAAATGCCTAGGGTGGCGCTTCCTCAAGGAAACACCACCCTAGGCCATTTTTTAAAAATAATAATAAAATAAGTTTTAAAAAGGCCTAGGGTGGCACTTCCTTGAGGAAGCTCCACAGGAAGTTTGAACTTCCTGTGGCGCTTCCTCATGAAAGCGCCACCCTAGGTGGTATTTAAATAAATATATATATATACATGTTGTGGCGCTTGTGGGTAGCGACACAGCTTCTTTTAGTGGCATTAGGATATATGGCGTTAGGATATGTGTCGCTTGTCAAGCGCCACAAATAATATTAAAATAAGCGTCACAGCTATATTTATTTGTAGTAAGTTTCTGATTGTAATGGTTGTACATGGGTTAGTGGGCCTGAGACCCAATAGGACTTATATAGTGGATATTATAAATACATGGGCCATGCTTTTATCCAGCTTTTGTAGAATTCTTTTATTTCAATAAAATAAGTGAGCAGGGTGCTTGCTGCTTTTTTCCACGTTTAGATCCTGATTTCCAACACTGGTGATGAAGATGGAGAGGCAGTAATGAGATGAACAAGATATGAGCTTTTACAGGTGAGGATGATGGTGGAGAGGAAGAGGGGAGGATGTAACCGATGAAATCACTCCGTTATTGGGTTTTTGAAAAAGAATGTCTGTAAGTATTCAGGAACTTCCTCCCTTGTCCCTTCTTCTTTGATTCACATTGTTTCCCTTTTTCTTCATATTGTTTTTCCTTTCTGTGTTGTGCCATTTTTTTTGCATATTCATATTACTTATATTCACAGTATGGGGCTACTTGTTCTTTGGTTCCATGAAGGAGTCAATTTTAAGATAGTACAGTTAATCAGTGGGGGAGAATCGATACAGGAAACAAATCTCAAGTCCTTTGTGCTTCCTAGAGACCACCGGCTCCACTACTGGACATCAAAACTATCCAATCCACATGAAAAAACTCTCTACCAAGGTATGTCAATAATAAAGTAAAAGCTTATAGGAATACTTTGACATATAGATACTTAGAAGGGAAAAAAAGATTATATGTTTCATTCAAATTCTGATGAGGTACGTTCTAATGTTATTTTCAACGTTTCTAAAACTTGGGGCTATTTATTCTTTCATTCCAAGAGATAAAATCTTATAGGAGCTTTATGTATTTATTTATTTTTAGTCATAAGTTGAAGATTCATGAACTTAAAACAATATTTTTCCTTAGAATCAAAAGATTTATGGGTTGCGTTCTT
Source organism: Albizia julibrissin (assembly GCA_037074505.1). NCBI lineage: Eukaryota > Viridiplantae > Streptophyta > Magnoliopsida > Fabales > Fabaceae > Albizia > Albizia julibrissin. Next base: position 30,379,432 of record CM073485.1, read on the forward strand.
TAAAAATCAATTTTTCTGCAATTTCTTTCTCTTTTGTGGTTTGGCCTTATTGAATTCTCATTTATCAATTAGGAATGGTTGTTGGGAGGGACCTGAAGAGAGGGAAAAAATCATGTGGTTCCCATGATAGGAGATGGTACTATGACAACAGGGTAAGCTCATGAAGTCATGAACAATGCTAGATATTTAGATCCTGAAATGTTCATTATTATTCTAAATGACAGCAAATAGGTCTCTTTACCAACTGTTACTCTTTATGGTCATATCCTACCAGTTATAGCTTTAAGCAGTACTCTAAGTAGGTGGCACTTAAACAAGTCTATGAGAGAATTGAGAGAGGTTGCCAAGGTAAGTATTAGATTTTGAGTTTGAGTATATTGATGATGGGTAAGCACTTCTTTGAAGTCTAATTAAAACTAATTCTTTACAAAATGACATTATTGCAGGGAGTAACTAAAAATATTGGTGGCCCTATGCATGAGTTGGTTGCAAAAGTTGATAAGTATACCCGAGGTATAATCAGTGGTTCTAAAAAGGAATAAAAATTATGAATATAAGAAACTATTAACAATGGAGAGAAGGGTTGAAGAAATAGTATTATTTTGTTTTCTTTAGATCCTTCTCGTTGTCTGTATTGATGACTTAAATTGTTTTTATTCATTAAACTCTAGTAATCACTCAATCTGCAAATGTTTGCTTTCTTGCAGAATTTGAGTTTACTCCATCTAATCCATTTTTTTGACAATTTAGAGCTCATGGACTTGGTTTTTTCAACCTTCACAAAGAGAGGTTGGACTGTGTGCTTTTATAAATCACTTAAATGCTTCTTATCAAATTTATGAATGGCACAAAGATATGCAGAACTTGCTAACTAAAGTAAGGTCTTTCAATTTAAAAATGCACGTGTTTTTATGCAGCTTTAGTTGCTACTTCTATAAGAGATATTTCTTTTTGAATGAATATGAGATATGTCTCTAAATATATGGAAACTTGGTTATGCACATTAACTTGGTTTATAAGGAAAGTACAATCTCAAGTTTTATTTTGCAAAACTTCATAGTGACTTCAAGTTTGTTGGATTGATTACCTTGACCAATGGGTAATAATAGTACTTGGCAAGTAACAAAAAGAAGTAACAAATAAACCTTGACCAAGTTGAAAGAAAGAGAAAATGAAGGACTATGCATCAAGTGCAAAAATAAACCTCAAATTGCATTGTTTTAACTTGCAAGTAGCCAAAATATGAACTGACCAACATGATAGTAATAAGAATCCATTTCTTAAGATACTAAAATATGTTTACACTAACCATGCAATTTGAAATTAATAATGTTGACATGCTCCACACTCAATTTAACAAAGTTGGTTGGTGATGTGCTAACCAGTCTTAATCATGGCGAAGTTTGTGTTTTCCACCAAAAGCAATATCATTAAATTTGGTTGGAATATGTTTTTCTCAAAAACAAGCTATAAAGAAAAATGCCATTGAAGGAGAGACACATGGAACTTTTGAAACAGTCTCTTCAAACATAGTGTAACTTGTTAATGTTATAAAGGATTAAAAAAATTATCTAGTGTTAATGTCATTTATTGTATTGAGTTATTTTGATACAAGTTTATCTTGATTTAATTATTATATTAAAGATATTTTGATTAGTAGTGTACTACAGTCAATCCCTGTAGTTGTGAATTTTGACTAACCCTTTGGATTAACTCATATGCCATGTAAAAATGATGGATGCATAGCTTACCATGTCTACTTAGCTTTGGTCTTATTCAAAGCAACAAACATGGATGGTGAGCTAAAAATGAATAGACCATTATTTTGCTTTTGTTTATAGTATGGTCATCTCTTCCTTTCAGTATGCAAGAACTTTGGCAGGATCTCAATATGTCCATACCCTTTTTTTTGGAAAATAGGTCTCTACTTTTTGACAAGTACATGGAAAGGTAAGGTTTATTTTTGTCAATATCCTAAGGCTACATAAGTTAGGCCCAGATGATTTCATAGGTTTTGAGTCAGATAGTTATAACCTTATATTCAAAACTGTTAGTACAAGCATTTCATCCAAGAGGGGGTGAATTATGTGATAATAAAAATTTTGTTTGATCATCAATTTAGGGGTGGAGGGTAGAAGAGAATTTCAGTTGGGTACTAAAAAGCTTCCAAATTGTCTTTCAAAAGTATATAACAAACTTGACATCTCTATAAGACACAATAGAAGTAGACAACTCATGCAAGCACATAATTTGTTTAAAGAAGAGCATAGCTAAGTAAGAGGCACCTATGGTCTTGCTACAAGGAATGAAGTATTCCATCTTTGAGATCCTATCAAAGACAATAAAGATGGACTCGTGTTGTCAGATAGTTCGGGGCAACCCTAACATAAAATCCATACTAAGGTCCTTCCATGGTGCGTCAGGGATACATAAATGAGTGTACTAGCCAGTATTCTGCTTCCTATCCTTGGAAGTTTGACAAGTATGAGATTAGGATAGAATTCGAGCAATGTCAAATAAAAGAGAAGGCCAATAAAACATATCATCAACTAAAGTAGTAATATTGTCTCTCTCAAAATGACCAGTTAGACCTCCACCATGGAGCTCCCAAATAAGAAAGACTCTTAGGGATGTTCGGGGAATGCACAAATTAGTACCATGAAAGAGGTAACTATCCTTAAGAATGAAGTAGGTGTGGTCTTTATAGGGTCCTTCTTTAGTCTCTTGGTAAATAATGCTAAAGTCAAGTCATGAGGTGTAATCATCCTTCAAGCGATCAAAACCAACAACACTGTCACTTATAGTGTGTAAGAGATTGATCCAACGGCTTAGAGCATTAACTACCTTATTTTTAATTCAAGCTTGGTACTTAACAACAAAAGTAAATTCTTGAAGGAATTAAGTCCACTTGGCATGCTTTGGATTCAAATGTCTCTGTGACTTCAAGAATTTAAGAGATTGATGGTCTGAGTACACAACAAATTGTTGGGGCAAGAGGTAGTATTTCTAATGCTAAAAGGATCTAACTAATGCATAGAATTTCTTATCATAAGTAGAATACTTCTGCTTAGCTTTATTAAACTTCTCACTAAAGAAGGCTATAGGGTGACCTTCTTGACTTATGACATGGTCGATCCCTATTTCGAAGAAAACACAAGCGACCTCAAAGTATTTGGAAAAGTTAGGTAAAACTAAAATTGGTGCCTCAAAAAGCTTTTGATTAATAGTTTGGAAAGCTCATGTTGCAGCTAGCGCCCAATGGAACTTAATCCATCTTGAGACAATCTATGATAGGGCTCATACTGATGCTGAATTCCTGAATGAAATGTTGGTAGAAAGATGCCAAGCCATGGAAACTACAGAATTTTTGAAGGGACTTAGGTTTAGGCCAATCATAGATGGCATCGACATTTTTTAGATCGGCAGGTAAACCCTTAGCAGAAACTATGAATATAAGGAAAACAACCTATTGCTAGAGGAAAGAGCATTTGGGAAGATTTACATAAAATTTCTCATGTTGAAGGGTAATGAACACCTAGTGTGGATAAGTTAAGTGTTCAGCTTTTATCTTTCTAAATATTAGGATGTCATCGAAATAGACGACAAGAAACTCTCCTAAGTAAGGTCGGAGAAGGTGGGTCATAACTCACATGAAAGTACTAAGGGCACTGGTAAGGCCAAAAGGCATTACTAGCCACTCATACATGCCATCTTACCTATTAAACGCAGTCTTCCATTTATCTATAAGACAAATCCTAATATGGTGATATCCACTACAAAGGTCAATCTTGGAAATCCTATAAGAACCTGAGACAAGATCAAGCATATCATCAAGCCTAGGGATGGAAATCAGTACTTAATAGTGATCTTATTAATGGCTCTACTATCAACATGCATTCTTTACGTTCCATCCTTCTTTAGTGTCAATAGGGTGGGTACAGTATATAGGCTAAGTCTATGTTAGATGTAACCATTTTCTGACAATCGAGTGACTTGTTGATTAAGATTTTCCTTGTCTTTAGGGTTCATCCTATAGTGTGGCAAGCTAAGGAATTATGAACCAAGCACTAAATCAATTGTGTAATGGATATTCCTTATAGGTAGCAAGTTAGGGGTGGCTCAGCAGGTTTGATGTCCTTAAATTTGTCCAATAATTAGGATGCCTCTTTTAGTAGATCCTTGGGAACAACTGTTGAGGGGGAGACAGCCTTAGATACGACAGCAAGAATGATGTTAACCTCCTTACTTTCCTGGACAAACTCTTTCTCTATAAGGAGATGAAGCTTATGGTACTTAAGGGCAGATCCATTCGTGTTGGTAAGGTCTTTTTCTTTATGCTCAGGATTCAAAGGGCTCAATAAGATTTTTTTGCCCTTATGCTTACACGTATAGGTGTTCACTCAACCATGACTAGTGACACCATTATCATAAAGCTATGGGAATCCTAAGAGGATGTGGGATACGTCCATGGGAATGACAACACAAAGGACATCTTCCTTATAGTCACCCAGGTGAAAGGGTACACGACACTTTTGAGTAATTAGAAGGGAAGTGTTGTCGACCCAAGCAACTTGAAAAGGCTTGAGGAGAGGTTCTATCTTAAGTCCAAGTCGAGTAATGCCTCATCTGGAAATCACATTACATTCACTTCCGCTATCAATAACTAACTTACACAACTTCTCACCCCACTTCGCGAATGTGTGGAATATATTGTTCCTTTTTCATGAGTCATTTAGTTTTAGAATGGACAGCAAGCATCACATAACTTTAAGGTATTATGGCTCATACCCTTCAATAATGATTTCTTCATCCATATCTAAGGGGTAATCAGCAGGATAGACTATAATGTCAAGAGAATCCTCAGTAGTTATGTCATCATTATGGGACCCAAGGATCAAACTACATTGTGTACACTTTGAAGCGATATAACCTTGAGCATGGAATTTGAAGCATTCAATGGTTGAGCCATTAGGACGAGAGCTAGACCCTATAGATTCGATGGATGACTTTATGGCACCTTAAAGACTAGACGTTTGACTCAGAGGGAGTTGAGAAGTTGCCCTAGATGAGGACCTTGTAGTCCTATCAGTGGGAAGAAAGCTACGAGTTTGTTGAAACTCTATGCCTATGAAGTAGGACGTTTAAAAGAAGGGTATATGGATAGAGATTCTATACTCTGGGCCTTATAGTAAGCTTCCTTAAGAATTTCAGGAAAGTTTAACCCTACTCCCTTTTAATGTCAGATCTAAGACCATTAATGAACCAAGTCAATAATGACAAAGGCTCTTCCTTCAACCCACACCTTATGATAAGTTCATCAAAACAGGCTATGTACTCAACAACAGTAGAGGTCTAATACAGATTATGGAGTTGGCTAAATAATTGGCACTTATATTAGGCTAGCACATACATCTCCCTCATTTCATTTTCATTCAGGGCCATATGGTAATTGGTATATAACCCAGGTCTTCTAGGGCTATCTAAACAGTATGTCAGTACTTGTATATGGCTCTAACAAGTTTCATCTTAGTAAAAAGCACTCATTACTTGTCATTCATATCATACCAGTCAAAATAGTCCCTAGGTTGTTTAACCAGTCTAAGAAGGTAGGAAGATCTAATCGACCATCAAATTCAAGGGCATCTACCATAACCTTCTTAGTGATATCCTCCTCATAACCATGTCTAGGATGACCTCTATCATACCTTGGGAGGAACTCTCCATGCCTATATCCTACAACTTCATCTTAATCCCACAGGTCTTCTTCATCCTTAAATTGTTGGACATTGAGCTTATGTGGGGATGGTCGATTGTGTCTAGTGCCAACACCCATAGAAAGATGACGATTACCTTACCCTGATCAATCATAAGGTTACATTGGTTTGACCTTCTATCCTTGTTAGGATTCAACAGTAACCCTTCTTGAGGATTTAGAAGTGGGTCCTTTTTGTCTTTTCCTTTATTACGCCCTAACAAAAGAATGGCCGACATGAGTTCTTCTAACTTAGTATCAAACTTAGCATCAAGAGCTTCAATCCTACTATTAATCTCAGCAATCCTAGCATTATTCTCATGAGCTGATTTGCTTACCAAATGGTCCATATAGCCTGTGGTAGCCCTTTTACGGTCATCAAAGCTACTCATGGTGGCTTTGATATTGGTAATTTCTCTTTCAAGAAGGGCTTGGTTGTTAAGTATGCCTCGAATGGTCATATAGGGCCTGAAGTGGAATTCTAACGTGCAGGGTTTAGGGCTGTTCTAAAAAAACCTAGAAAGGCTCCTAAGTTGCCTCCACCTAAAAGGTGAAGACCCTCTTCAACAAGCTTAACCCTCAGGGAACTATACAACTCCACAGGGATAACTCTCACTAAATAAGTAATAGTTTAAGTGAAGTCTTCACAGTAACCTCAAGGGATTCTTAAAACCTCACAAGGAAACCACTAGCAACCTTGACTAACCTAGGCTGAAAAGTGACCCAGGTATAGGGCTGAATACGTGAGGTTAGTGTGTAGGTCCTAAGGCTTAAAGAATCAAATGCTAATCAAATAACCAATGATCAATATAAATTAACAGATGAAATTCAAAAATAAACATAAAATTTTAGAAAAGGAAACCCCTTTTTTTCCTCTTTTCCCCCCCTTTTTTAGCGTTAATTCAAGGGAACAAAATAGAAAAGAAAAAGAAACATGGTGAAATTGTGGGATAGCTAAAAATGCGGGAAAAAAAAAAGCAAAGCACAACTAGAGAAGTCAATAGATAATAGCATAGAATTTAAAGTTTAAGATCAGAGAACCTTACCGAATATCGTTAGGAGCATAAAGTTAGAAATTTTACCCCTAAATGTTTTAGTATGATGATTCTCGGCTCAAGGGAGGTCTGATACAAGAGAAACCATGCGAAAAACAACAAGGAATTACAAGCAAAGGCAACGGAAGTGAAATGGTAACTAGGCTCTAATACCAATTGATACAAAATGGGGGGGAAGGGGAAAGGGAGAAGAGGGAAGAAGAGACAAAAGAGAAAAGGGCATGAGTGAGATTTAGAAGGAGGAGAAAAATTAGAGAAGAGAGAAACTCAGAAGGAAAAAGAAGTTCTTATTCAATTATTCAAAAGTGTACAAAATGAGATTTATTCTCTAACCCTAAAATTTAATAGCAAAAGGTTTTGGAATACAATTACAATAATGATAAAATATTCAAAATCAAAATTAAAATAACCATGATGATAATGGCAATAATTGAACATTACGTTTGATGGTCTTCAAATCTTCAGCATTAAGTTTGATAGTCTTCAAATATTCAGCATTAAGTGTGATAGCCTTCAAATTTTTGAGGGATCCTTCTAGTTCTTTTTGTGATTCCCGTTAGAAATTTATTTACAAATCAGCTTAGTGAAGCTTATAAGAAATTGAAGGTAGCAGAGCTAATTAAAGAGGGAATGTGGAGATTGGAATGGTTGTACAAGAGTTGGGATTTTATTTTTTAGTTGGATTTAAAAAAAATACTAGAGAAATGGGGTTAAAAGTTTTTAATTATTTTTTGTTACTTTTTATTAAGATTTTTCAATCCCACTACTCTAATTTTTTTTTAAATTCATGTTATAAAAATTTCTCTTTCCCTCCAAATTTCTCATACCAAACAGACCAATGGTGCATCACTGTAATACTGCAAAAAAATTGTGTACAATGCAGGAAATCGAGAGAGGAATTTGTAGGCATTTTATGGCATTGAATGAGGCTTTACTTAGATATTTGGGATCAATTCTACAACAAGATAATGAAATTGATGGAGATGTTAATCATAGAATTCAAACTGTGTGGTTTAAATAGAAAAAAAAACTACCGGAATTATTTATGATCGAAAAGTACCTAATAAAGTCAATGGAAAATTTTATTGTACTACTATTCGACTAATAATGCTTTATGATAGTGAATGTCGGGTTGTACATGAGCACAAGGTAGGGTAACTAAGATGAGGATGTTGAGATGGATGTGTGGTCAACACGGAAAGAAACCTTATCTTAATACCCAAACAGTGTAATAAATTGAATAATCACAATATTCATACACAAAATCAACATGATTCAAAATGAAACCTCATGTTAAGGTCAATTAATATAACTACTCTAATTATCGGTTACAACATAAAAAATTTATAGTTTTGGCAATTACATATATTATTTCTTCTTCATCAATTTACCTTTTGCCTAACCAAATAGTGTAATAAAATAAATCATATATTATTGTCCAAAATCAACGCGATTCAAATAAAACCTTACCTTGAAGTCAATTAATATAATTACTTTAATTAGCTATCACAATATAAAAAAATTATAGTTTAGAAAATTACATATTATGTCTTCTCCAGCAATTTACCTTTTGCCTAACCCAATATTGTAATAAATTGAATAATCACCATAGTAATGCCCAAAATCAACGCGATTCAAAATGAAACCTTTTCTTGAAGTCAATTAATATAATTACTCTAATTAGCTGTTACAATAATAATAAAAAAGTTACAGTTTAGGCACTTTCATATTTTTTAATAACCGGCAAAGTGGCAATTACTTATTATTTCTTATTTATTAATTTATCTATAGGCTTTGGCCTAATCGAACAAAGTAGTAAATTGAAAAAGGGAAAATAGTTCAAAAATACTTTGTAAGGAAATTATTTGATAATTGGTACCATAGGTGCAAACAAGTACCCTTATGTGTAAACATCATCCCTACGAATGTGCAAACATCATCCCTCGTGTGCAAAATATCAACCACCCGTGTGTAATTTATCACCCACTATATGCAATGGTAGCAATTAACAATTAATTTACTTGCAAGATAGTTTTTAGCAATTCTCCCATTAAAAAATCATCACAATATACATCAACTCTCCCAAATCAACAGGATTCAAAAGGAAACCTTACCTTGAGGTCAATTAATTACTATAATTAATGTAATGACTCTCTTTTTTTTGCCAACAATATAATTACTCTGATTAGCTGTTACAAAAATATTCCTTATTTCACAGAATCTCTCAATATTCCTTCATCCTTCTACCTTAATCTCCTATATATATTGATATGCGATTGCTGAGAATAATATGCTTATACCATAAATTTTGATTCTGATTTGAACATCTCCTTCACAATACAATGGTGAAGCAATATTATTCAACTTCTTTTTCTCTCCTGCTTCTTCTTATAGCATCATCACTACTCTTTATGGTATCATTAGCCGAAGAAGACATAGAAGGGGCACCAAATAATTCTACAGATGAAAAGATCTCTGTATTGCCACAGAGGCACGTAAGAATCACAAACGACTTAAGGCAGGATGTCGTTTTGACGATTCACTGCAAATCCAAAAACAACGACCTTGGATTTCACAACCTGTCGTTTCACAGAACTTTTCACTGGGATTTCAAAACCAACGCGTTTATAAGGAACACTTTGTTCTATTGCTACATGTGGTGGGGCAAAGTGGAGGGAAGTTTTAATGTGTACGATGCAGCTAGAGATGATGACAATTGCAAAGATTGTAAATGGAGTATCAGAACTGATGGTGCTTATTGGTATAATCCTGAAAGACGCAAGTGGGATCTAATGTACCGATGGCATAAACCCTAGATTTGGAAGCACAATTCAAGATTATGATGATATAACTTCTAGTCCTTAATATAAGATCTCATTAGTACTCCAATTTGCACTATGAACTATATCTTAGATGGTAGGTAATATGTTATTAAGTTTTGTCATTAGATTATTATGAAGTTGTATATGTTTTCATTTGTTAGCTTACATCTTCTTTCTCCGTTTTTCTTGTTTTTGCCTTCTCTCTCCATTTGTTTGCTCTGTGCTGTCAGCTTCGAGGCTTTGCATTAGGTTCAGTTATTGAATTAATTAATGTTTTACGTTTTATTTTTAAAGTTATAGTAACCCTAAAATGTCTCTTAGAAAATTAATTCCCTTAATTATTTGTTTCTTATGTAATAATTCCCTTAATTCTGTTACATCCCAGCGTTTACTTTTAACAGTAAAGTTCATAGCATATCATGCGTAATTGATTTTATTTTATTTTTTAGAGTTTTTTTAAATTGTTTATGCGTATATACCATAAAAATCATAGTTCATAGTTCATTGTATTAGATTTTACTTTTTAGAACTTTTTTAGTTGTTTTTGTGTGCGCCTTTATTATTAGGGTTAAAGGGTTCAAATGCCCTTGAAATTTTCATAAATGTGCATTGGGCACCAAAAAACTTTAGAGGAGACAAATTTTCCCTAGAAGTTTTAAAAACAAGGCAATAATATCTATACCTAATGAACCTAAATACAATACTGAGGTGGTATATCAACATACATAGTATCCACGACATCTTGGTTAAAGGATATTTTTGTACCGAAAGTTTTTATGGTGAATCATGTCGTGTGGGCACTAAGAGGTTTTTCAAAAGGGCAATAATGCCCCACGAGCCACAAAAAAATTTTTATTTATAATTTTTTTATTGATTTCATATTTGGGATGCTGCCACCAAGCCCTAGCTGATTAAAGAAAATGAAAAAATCAACAAAAATCAAGAACCCATAAATCAAAAATAAATATATGAGCAAAGAAACTTGTAAATCATAGATTCAAAATCAAAAGCAAAACAAAAAATCCTCAAGTCTAAAAAAGCAAACAAAAATTTTGGGTTCAGGAAACTAGATGTTGTTGGCTATCTCCTGTAAATTCTGGATTCCGAGTCACGTCCACGGACGCTGACCTTAAGAGCTATTCCGCAACCACCGGCAAGCTGGAAGCGGCACTCCCCAGGATAAAACGGAATCTTCCTGCAGACACAGGGCGAACAGAACAACGAAAGAACAATGCAACTGTAAGGCAGAGATAACAGGGAGGACCAGGGAGGAAGGGTGCTCGATAGCTCAGAGCTCGGTGACCTGAACCTCCTGCAGGCAGTGCCTTTTATAAGGCCCCTGGAGCATCTGTACGTTGGACACAAAATTAAGGGCCATAAAAACTATTAATTATGCCGTTACCGAACGTTGAAGACAATTAGTGATAGGTTATGAAATCTGAACGCTGCTTAATGTGGTCGGTTTGAGAAAATAAAATCTGGTTAAGTATGATTTATGACCATTGTAACTGAAACGTTCAGATTTCAAAACCAAATGCCTCAAATCTGGGTATTTTTCGGTAAGCCAATTTTACAAAATAAATTTTAGATTTTTCCAAAAAACATTTCATAAAAAGTGCCCAGTCCGTGTTTTATTTGCGCGCAGGGGGGGGGGAAATCGCCGGATTTCAACTGCGTTTGCTTCCTGGTGGCCCTTTGTTGTGCGCGCGAGCCCACTCTTCCTCTTGACCCATCTACTAGCCCAATGCAACAAGAAGTAATATATACTCTTGTGTTATCTCTCTCCCAAGCAATGTGGGACTTGTTCCCTTTGACACATCCACTTGTAAGTTGAAAACTCCAACAATCCCCCACATGTGTCAAAAGGAACGCCTTTAGCTTAGTTGCACACCCGGATATAATCATTGTATCTAGTGGTCCTTAGGACTATGAACTAAACCTAGACTAATAACACTTAGTACACAGAGATGATAGTGGTCCTATGGACTATGAACTCACATCTCTTGAGCGTATACTAGAGGCATTAGTAGTCAGATTATACCCCCACATTTCGCTGTTGACGCGGTTTTGCACGTTAAACGGCCATGCGCGTGCCTGGTGCATAATGAATGCTTTAGAGATTTTGCCACGATCTCATAGGAGCGGCCCCACTCCTACATTCATAGAGGTGATTTCATAAAATGTACCTGCAATGAGTACACCATTCCGTAGAATTATGAAATCATTAAGAGCTTTACTCATCCTCACCAAAATGCATTCTAGCACATTCTCGGCATCATAGGAAGGGACTAACGATTTATTTTTGTGCTAGCAGAACTAACAGACGACTTGTTCTTACCCATTGAACCTCCTTCATGGGATCACCAATCACAGAGGTTGGGTTGCCATCGCTGTTAATTTCATATCGGCTTGAGTCCCATTCCCCTCGATGAATCAAATATTTGTTTCCTTCCCAAGGGTTTTGTAAACGGATCCGCAAGGTTCACTGCTGACCTTACATAATCGATTGAGATTACACCATCTTTTAGCAGCTGCCTTATTATATTATGTCTCAATCGAATATGTCTACTTTTACCATTAAAGGTTTTATTTTTAGCCGTAGCTATCGCAGATTGGCTATCACAATGTAAAGACACTGATGGTGTTGGTTTTCCACCTAGTGGGATATCTGCCAAGAAGTTTTTCAACCACTCAGCCTCAGTACCAGTCAACTCCATAGCAATAAACTCAGAATCCCTTGAGGAACTGGTTAAGATAGTTTGTTTGACTGACTTCCACGTTATGGCACCACCACCAAGAGTGAAAACATAGCCACTAGTGGATTTGCTCTCCTCTGAATCTGAGATCCAGTTAGCGTCACTGTATCCTTCTAATACAGCGGGAAATCCACTATAATGAATACCATAATCCATGGTACCTCTCAGGTATTTCAATACCCTTACCAGAGCCTTCCAATGCTCATTATTCGGACAATGAGTATATCTGCTCAATCTACTCACAGCGTATGCTATGTCTGGCCTGGTATAGTTCATTAAGTGCAACAGACTCCCAATAATCTGTGCATATTTGGATTGAGCAATTGGATCTCCTCTATTTTTCTTTAAATGCACATTAGGATCATAAGGAGTATTCACAGGAGACTCATCAAACATCTCAAACTTTCTCAGAATTTTCTCAACATAATGTTCCTGAGAAAGTATGATACCATTATCATTCCTTATGATTTTTACACCCAAAATTACTTTGGCTTCACCTAAATCTTTCATGTCAAAATTAGAAGACAAAAAACTCTTTGTCTCAAGCACAATACTCATGCTAGTACCAAAGATAAGCATGTCATCCACATACAAACAAATAATCACACAATCATCATTTATAAGTTTTGTATAAACACATCTTTCTACCTCAATAGGAGAGAAACCACCACTGAACAAAACTTGATCCAGTTTTTCATGCCATTGTTTAGGCGCTTGTTTCAAACCATACAAAGATTTAATAAGTTTACAAACTTTGTTTTCTTGCCCAGGAATAATACAGCCTTCAGGTTGCTGCATATAAATCTCCTCTTCTAAATCACCATTTAAAAACGCAGTTTTAACATCCATTTGATGAATGAAAAGTTTGTGAATAGAAGCTAAGGCAATTAGGATTCTAACTGAAGAAATCCTAGTTACAGGAGAGAAGGTGTCAAAATAATCAACATTTTCTTTTTGAGTATACCCTTTGGCTACCAACCTAGCTTTGAATTTATCAATAGTTCCATCAGGAAAATATTTTTTCCTAAAAACCCATTTACAACCAATAGGTTTTGCTCCTGGAGGCAAGTCTACTAAAACCCACGTTTTATTTTGATTTAAAGAATCAACTTCAGTTTTTATTGCTTCTTTCCAAAAGGATTCATCCGGAGAAGAAATAGCTTCATAAAAATTTTTGGGTTCATCTTGCACTAGGTAAGTATAAAAATCATCCCCAAAAGATGTATGTTTTCTTTGTCTTTTACTTCTCCTTAAATCTTCAACTAAAACTTCTTTTGAAAATCGTTCAATAGAAGAATTTTCAACTCTTGTAGGTGTATACTCAACCTTCAAAGGAAATATTTGTTCAAAAAACTCTGCATCTTTTGTTTCAACTATTGTGTTATGATCTAAAACATCACTTTTCAAAACCAGAAAACGATAAGCAGCACTTTGTTGAGCATATCCAATAAACATGCAATCAGAGGTTTTAGAACCAATTTTCCTCTTTTTAACATCAGGTAGTAAAACTTTAGCTAAACACCCCCACACTTTCAAATATTGAAGATTAGGCAAAAAACCCTTCCATAATTGATAAGGTGTCTTCTTTGTTTTCTTGTGAGGTATTCTATTTTGTAGAAAACAGGCAGACAATAAAGCTTCACCCCACAAGTTATTAGGTGCTGCAGAACTTACAAGTAATGCATTCATCATTTCTTTTAAAGTTCTATTTTTCCTTTCTGCAACACCGTTAGACTCAGGTGAGTAAGGAGGAGTTACCTCATGTATTATACCTTCTTTTTCACAAAATTCATTTAGTAATAAATATTCCCCTCCTCTATCTGATCTAACTCGTTTAATCTTTTTATTTAACTGGTTTTCAACTTCTGCTTTGTATAAAAGAAACTTGTCAAAAGATTCATCTTTATTTCTCAATAAATATACTTTAGTATATCTTGAAAAATCATCGATAAATGTAATATAATACCTCTTACCTCCTCTGGTTTCAGTTTGTTTAAAATCTCCTAAATAAACTCTGCATCTTTTGTTTCAACTATTGTGTTATGATCTAAAACATCACTTTTCAGAACCAGAAAACGATAAGCAGCACTTTGTTGAGCATATCCAATAAACATGCAATCAGAGGTTTTAGTCACCAATTTTCCTCTTTTTAACATCAGGTAGTAAAACTTTAGCTAATACCCTCTATTTTTAGAATTCAAAGTAGTGGAAATCATCTATGGTAAGAAGCATATTTATCTTGGTCAAATGTTACTCATGTGATGATCTTGGATAAATTACCATACTGCATCATTGACTTAAGGTGATGATTTACAATTTTCATTTGATGTTTATGATTAACGTGATGGTTGATGGTTGATGTGAATATAAGTTTTAGAAAGCGGTGTGAATTATTACTATTGATTTACCTCATGCGATGAGTAATCTCTGAAATAATTTATATGAGGATTATCTTTCAGAAAAGGAAGAAACAACTTCCTATGAGTAGTGCATAATATTTTTGTGAAAATACTAGAATCATGCTTTACAAAGAATGTTAGCAGGAGCAGGTACTTTAATACATTGGAGAAATACGTTGTCATAATATTGCTATTATGCATTTATAAGCATTAACCTTTGAGTGAATTAGAGTTTAAGGGGAAGGTGTGCTATTGCGCCTCTTCTACACCATCATAGTCTTGATGCATGATCACATAGTGCTTGTGGCCTTAGAGAAGAATATAACTGTAAGTATGCCGATTTGAGTCGTGGTGAACATGTGATGGTCACTAAACAGGTACGCATATTTCAAGAACTTAACCAAGGGTATTCATGGACATATTTAAAAAAGGATTTATGCAGTTTGTGATTTTTTTTTTTTTTGGTATGAGTTGCCGAATAAAACATGTGGTGTGTTTTTTTTTAAACAAACTTGTGGTGTTTAGTCGTCTTATGCACATGAATTTCTTCGCTGAGTTTCTATATGCAAGTTAAAGGCAAAGCATTAGTGGGTTTTCCAAGTTTAATGGCAGTATTGATTGATTAGCTATAATGTCCATCAAAGAAATAAATACTTATAATTTGGCACATCAAATGATAAGAATTCAATCAGCTATGTGCGATTAATGTGTCAATTTATTGAGTTTATGTTTCAAAAAACATTTCCTACCGTTGGTGAATTAAGTTTTGGATGTTTAATTTTTTTTTATTATTGAGTTAATACTTAATATTTTGATAACCTCCTTGTTATGATTCGATCAATGGTAAATTTCTGGGAGTGCACGCACCAATCCCTCAGCAGTTATACATATGTATAGGTGGCGTGATTGGTTTTTTTTTAAAAAAAAAAAATCATTCAACGAGGGTTTGATGAAAATTGAATTTGTGAAAACTAAATTATTAAGTCAAAGCTGATTGCAAAGTTTTAGGAGCTTATTACTTACTGAGGATGACAATACAATTCTTATTGACTGTTTTTCCCACTTCGAATGCCGTTGAGGTATGACACCATTGTGCATGGTGTTAACACAAATTTGCATTGTCATAATAATAGTTTATTTCCACTATTTTGGCTTACCGATGGTTTTTGGGTTTATGACTCTATAGTCTGCATTACATTGATGGCATGTAATTGAGCTTTATGAGTTATGTATATACGTTATATTTCATGTGCCCTTTATGTGGTAGCTTCTCTCTCTGACATTTACATAAAATTATAGAATAAAACTGTTGGAAATAAATGAGGCTAGCAACATGATTTGTTGGAAATTATATATTGTTTAAGTGAAAGACTACACGCTGCAAATATTTTTTTTTTTTAATTTTGGTGAGTTTTAAGCAGAACTCATGGAAAATAAAATTATATTGAGTATGAAATTGTGAGTTTTTCAAATAAATGTAGTATTTGGAAAACCATGGCAACATATTTGTTGGAGACGGGGAACAATGCTTAATATGACATTTGTAGGTTTTTGGAACTTATTTCCCCTTTTGGTGGAAGTTCTCTGAGAAATTCTAATATAATTAGAATAGAAGGGGACTATATAGTGAGATTCTAATTAAATTAGAATTATTATTTATAAGGTGTGGAAATATTTTTAAGATATTTGAAAGTGTGGGGGTGCCTAATAAATGGGGTACCTTACAAATTTTTAAAGTTACAAATTGTTGCAAATTGTTTCTTGCCTCATTTAATAAAACCAAGTTGTGGTTTAAATTAATTATGTTGAGGTTTTTTTTTTTTTCTCCAGAGAGCAAATTATGTGATTTTTTTATAATTAATTATGTGGATGTTTTGTTATTTGCTGCATAGAGCAAATTTTGTGAATTCTTTGTATGTTGTGAAAATTTAATCATTTATCTAGTGTAGAGATAAATGTGTTTAAATTTCATAATTTGTGAGTGTATATTTATAGTAGTATAAATATGCATGACTCCTGAGGATATTGAATTTCTAATGCAGATATCATATGTGTTTTAATGTGGCTTCAAAATTTAATATGAAGCATGTGTGAAGCAATTGTGATTTTGGGTTTTGAAATCATAAAAGGAATAATGATTATATACAATATTGAGAGATGTTTTTGAAGTTTGGTTTTTTGAAAAACCGTTGTGAATATTCCTTATGATTCTAACAGTTTTTAAAATAATTTAAGAACTGATTTTGCTGCTCATGCACAAATTGTTGAGAATTTGTTGCACTAAAGGATGTTAATCCATGTGATATAGCTCGTGCTATGTGAAGATTGAGCATATATAAATATGCAGTCTTATGAGGAGATTTAAATATTTGAGGGGTACCATAAATGTTGGTATCATATACAGTAGATTCCTGTTGTATTGAGATACACGGATGTTCAACTGAATTTCAGTTTTGTATGTGAAAATCCACTAGTAGTCTAAATAAATTATTATGTGAGACAAAGTATGTTACTCTAGAATTGGCTGAGATTGGAGGCTAAGTTGTTGAAAATCTCTTAGCAAAAATTGTGGGTGTAAACCGACATTTTATGTCGATGAGTTGTGATTGCTAAATAGCAATAGCCATTGTTGAGAGAATAATGGTATAAGTGAATATCGTTTGAGATACTATATGAATAAGCATGCTTAAAATTTGTGGAGTTATCTCAATCGATTTTTTTGAGGTCAAAAGTTGACTTGCGGATCCGTAAACAAACCCTGGGAAGAATTCAATTAGCCGAGGGGAATGGGACTAAAGCCAATAGGAAATTAACAACGATGGCAACCCAACCTCTGTGACTGGTGATCCCATGAAGGAGGTTCAATGGGTAAGAACAAGTCGTTTGTTAGTTCTGCTAGCACTAAAATAAATTACCAGTTCCTTCCTATGGCAAAAGAAAGTGCTAGAATGCATTTTGGTGAGGTTGAGCAAAAGCTCTTAAATGATTTCATAATCCTATGGGATAGTGTGCTCATTGCAGGTACATTTCATGAAATCACCTATACGAATGAGGAGTGGGGCCGCTCCTATGAGATCGTGGCAAAATCTCTAGAGCATTCGTTAAATACCAGGACACGCGCATGGCCGTTTTAATGTGCAAAAATGCGGTAACAGCAGAAAATGTGTGGGTATAATCTGACTCTTAATGCCTCTAGTATACGCCCAAGAGATGTTGGTTCATAGTCCATAGGACCACTGGCATCTCTGTGTACTAAGTATTATTAGTCTAGGTCTAGTTCATAGTCCAAAGGACCACTAGATACAATGATTATATCCATGTGTGTAACTCAGCTAATGAGGCTACGAGCTTCCTTTGACACATGTGGGGGATTGTTGGAAATATTGTGTGTGAGTGTGTCAAAGAAAGAAGTCTCATACAACTCAAGATTGGGAATGCCCTAGTATATTATTAACTATGAGCTTGAGTTAGTAAAAGACTGATAAGAGGAGGATGTGAACTGACTGTTGGAGATGACCGTTAGATTTTTAATTGAATGGTTTTAATGACATTTAAAAGGTTTTATTACATTAAATTGTCATTAATACTGGTTTTGTAACTGTTGTTTTAATTGTCATTAAACCGTCATTAATGGTCATCATTGCAGCTCAACAGTCACATAATATCTGCCTATAAAAGGCAATGTCCAGAGTAAGTTCTGAGGGGCCAAGGTGTGAGTACCGAGGTTTGGTGACACAGAGGTCCCTGAGTTCCTCTCCTCTCTCTTCTTCTGAGTTATACTAATATCTTTATGCAGTTCTGTCGCCCTGCTTTCTGCAGGAAGAGTTCGTTTTATCCTGGGGAGTACCGCTTCCTAATCTACTAGGGGGGTTGCGGAATATCTCCTAAGGACAGCGTCCTTGGACGTGACTCGAACTATTTGTTTATTTTGTTTCAACAAGTGTTGCCGCTAACAATTTGTACGGTGTACGATGGTGACGCCAACAATTTGAATGATTTCCTCATCAATATTTGAAAGTGTGGGGGTGTTTAGCTAAAGTTTTACTACCTGATGTTAAAAAGAGGAAAATTGGTTCTAAAACCTCTGATTGCATGTTTATTGGATATGCTCAACAAAGTGCTGCTTATCGTTTTCTGGTTTTGAAAAGTGATGTTTTAGATCATAACACAATAGTTGAAACAAAAGATGCAGAGTTTTTTGAACAAATATTTCCTTTGAAGGTTGAGTATACACCTACAAGAGTTGAAAATTCTTCTATTGAACGATTTTCAAAAGAAGTTTTAGTTGAAGATTTAAGGAGAAGTAAAAGACAAAGAAAACATACATCTTTTGGGGATGATTTTTATACTTACCTAGTGCAAGATGAACCCAAAAATTTTTATGAAGCTATTTCTTCTCCGGATGAATCCTTTTGGAAAGAAGCAATAAAAACTGAAGTTGATTCTTTAAATCAAAATAAAACGTGGGTTTTAGTAGACTTGCCTCCAGGAGCAAAACCTATTGGTTGTAAATGGGTTTTTAGGAAAAAATATTTTCCTGATGGAACTATTGATAAATTCAAAGCTAGGTTGGTAGCCAAAGGGTATACTCAAAAAGAAAATGTTGATTATTTTGACATTTCTCTCCTATTGAGGTAGAAAGATGTGTTTATACAAAACTTATAAATGATGATTGTGTGATTATTTGTTTGTATGTGGATGACATGCTTATCTTTGGTACTAGCATGAGTATTGTGCTTGAGACAAAGAGTTTTTTCAATCTTAAGAGCTAGCATGGCCTCTGTTCCTCCTGCTGGTCCTGCGTCCGGTTCCCATGCCAACAATGCTGCTGCTTCCGAACCTAACAACCCGATTGCTGGTTCAATCCCAATGGCACTGCCCATGCCAAGACAGTTCCCAGATATCTCGAAGATAGAGCAGTTTGAAGGGAAGAACTTCAGACGCTGGCAGGAACGTGTCTACACTGTCCTTGACATGCATGGAGTCGCTGATGCACTTACACAACCTGCTCCATCCTCTGATGCTAACCAAGTCCAGAAGGATGCTTGGGCTTATGCTAATAAGGTTTGCAGACACACTCTTATTACTACTTTATCTAACGATCTGTTCGATGTATACCATGTGTACAAAGAAGCGAGTGAGATATGGGGATCACTTATCCTCAAGTATACTGCTGAGGATGCTGGCAAGCAGAAGTTCGTGATAGGGAATTTTTACAAATGGGAGATGACAGATGACAAAGACATCAAGCTCCAGATCAACGAGTACCACAAGTTGAATGAGGAGCTTCGGGCTGAAAAGATTAATCTGCCAGATGAGTTCGTAGCTGGTGTACTGATCGAAAAGCTGCCAAATTCATGGAATGACTACAAGCAACAGCTGAAACACAAACAGAAACAATTGACCCTGAATGATTTGATCACTCATATCATCATTGAAGATACCAACCGGAAAGCAATACAAGCTGCAAAAGGCAAAGAAATGGCTGCTAAAGCAAACTTAGTTGAGGAAAAGCCGAACAACAAGAGGTACGACTCTAATAACAAAAATAATAAAAATAAAAAACCTTATCACAAGCCTAAGGATACTAACCCCAAAAAGAAGAAAGGCAATTGTTTTGTCTGTGGAAAACCAGGTCACTATGCAGCTCAATGCAGGAAAAGGGCTAAGGGAGATAACTCTCAACATGGTGGAAATCCTCCTAAGCCGAATGTGAATTTGGTTGTAGGAGATGATAGCAGTGATGAAGATATCATCGTTGCTGTAGTATCACAAGCCCTTCTAGTCTCTGATGTGAAGAAATGGGTGGTAGACTCAGGAGCTACCAGGCACATATGTGCAAACAAAGACTGTTTACCTCCTTTGAAGAAGGGGAAGAACATATTTATCTGGCTGACTCCCGAACCACTAAGGTTCATGGAAAAGGGAGAGTGATGCTGAAGCTCACATCTGGAAAGACTTTAGCATTGAATGACGTTCTGTATGTACCTGAAGTCAGAGCTAACTTAGTTTCTGTAGCGCTGCTTGGGAAAGCTGGGGCTAGGGTCTGTTTTGAATCTGACAAGATTGTCATAACTAAGAACAATGTTCTTATTGGGAAGGGCTATTGTGATAAGGGACTATTTGTTCTGAGTACTGTTGAAATGAATGAGAATGCATCTTCTTCTGCTTACTTGATTGACTCTTATGATGTTTGGCATGCTAGATTAGGACATGTTAATAAATCTTATATTAAGAGGCTACAAAATCTAGGGCTAATTTCTAAAACTAAAATTGATTTTTATAGTAAATGCGAGGTCTGTGTAGAAACTAAATTAACCAAGAGGACACATTATTCTACACAAAGAGAAACTTAAAACAGTGGTCCAAGCAGCTAGGCCAACCAAGCATTGAGGGCCAGTAGAGCAGCGACCTGTTATCCCTCCACTGTGGAGAACCAGAGGTTTTCGCTGTTCTGTGAGACCAGCCTCACGCTGTGCCCTCTTTGTTGAATTCCATAATTGATAAGGAAGCGGCACTCCCCAGGATAAAACGAACTCTTCCTGCAAAAAAACAGGGTGACAGAACTGCAGAAAGATATTAGTGTAACTCAGAAGAAGAGAGATAAGAGAGGAGCATAGGGACCTCCGTCTCTAGACCTCGGTGCTCTCACCCCTTAACTACTCAGAACTTGCTCCATACATTGCCTTTTATAGGCAAATATTATGTGACCGTTGAGCAGCAATGATGACTATTAATGACGGTTTAATGACAATTAAAACAACAGTTACAAAACCAATATTAATGACAATTTAATGTAATAAAACCTTTTAAATGTCATTAAAACCATTCAGTTAAAAATCTAACGGTCATCTCCAACGGTCAGTTCACATACTCTTCTTATCAGTCTTTTTACTAACTCAAGCTCATATTTAATTGTATACTAGGGCCTTCCCAATCTTGAGTTGTATGAGACTTCTTTCTTTGACACACTCACACACAATATTTCCAACAATCCCCCACATGTGTCAAAGGAAGCTCGTAGCCCCATTAGCTGAGTTACACACATGGATATAATCATTGTATCTAGTGGTCCTTTGGACTATGAACTAGACCTAGACTAATAACACTTAGTACACAGAGATGCTAGTGGTCCTATGGACTATGAACCAACATCTCTTGGGCGTATACTAGAGGCATTAAGAGTCAGATTATACCCCCCACATTTTCTGCTGTTACCGCGTTTTTGCACATTAAAACGGCCATGTGCGTGTCCTGGTATTTAACGAATGCTCTAGAGATTTTGCCACGATCTCATAGGAGCGGCCCCACTCCTCATTCGTATAGGTGATTTCATGAAATGTACCTGCAATGAGCACACTATCCCGTAGGATTATGAAATCATTAAGAGCTTTTACTCAACCTCACCAAAATGCATTCTAGCACTTTCTCTTGCCATAGGAGGGACTGGTAAATTATTTTAGTGCTAGCAGAACTAACAAACGACTTGTTCTTACCCATTGAACCTCCTTCATGGGATCACCAATCACAAAGGTTGGGTTGCCATCGTTGTTAATTTCGTATTGACTTCAGTCCCATTCCCCTTGGCTAATTTAATTCTTCCCGAGGTTTTTTTAACCGATCCGTAGGTCTACTCTTTGACCTCACAAAATCAATTGAGATAACTCCACAATTATTAAGCTAGCTTATTCACATCATATCTCAAATGATTTTTGCATACACCATTGCTCTTTCTACAATGGTTATTGCTATTTAGCAATCACTACAACTCGTCGACATAAAATGTCGGTTTTACACCCAATTTTTTTTAAGAGGTTTTTCAACAGCTTAGCCTCCAATCTCAGCCAATTCTAGAGTAACATACTCTAACTCACATAATAATTGATCTTGGCTATCTAGTGGATTTTCTCATACAGAACTGAAATTCAGTTGAACATCCGTGTATCTCAATACAACGGGAATATATATCCACTGTGTATGATACCAACATTTATGGTACCCCCTCAAATATTTAAATCTCTTCATGAGACTGTATATTTATATACGCTCAATCTTCTAATAGCACAAGCTATATCACAGGGATTAACATCCTTTAATGTAACAAATTCTCAACAATTTGTACATACCCAAATTGAGCAGCAAAATCAGTTTTTAAACTATTTTAAAACTGTGTTAGAATCATAAGGAATATTCACAATAGTTCTAAAAAACAAATTTCAAGAACATTTCTCAATATTGTATATAATCACTATTCCTTTATGATTTCAACACCCAAAATCACATTTGCTTCACACATGCTTTCATATTAAAATTTGAAGCCACATTAAAACACATGCTATTTGCATTCGAAATTTAATATTCATAGTAGTCATTTATGTTTATACCACTATAAATATACACTCGCAAATTGTGAAATTTAAACACATTTATCTCTACACTAGATAAATTTTTAAACTTTCACGCCTCACAAATAATTCACAAAGTTTGCTTTCTTCAGCAAATAATAAAACCTCCACAATCAATTTTAAACCACAACTTCGTTTTATCAAATGAGATTAGAAACAATTTGCAACTTTAAAAATTTTTAAGGTACCCCACATGTTAGGCACCCCCACACTTTCAAATATCTCAAAAATATTTTCACACCTTATAAATAGTAATTCTAATTTAATTAAATTCTCACTATATAATCTCCTTCCATTCTAATTAAATTAGAATCTCATCAAATTTAT
This sequence comes from Albizia julibrissin, assembly GCA_037074505.1. Taxonomy (NCBI): domain Eukaryota; kingdom Viridiplantae; phylum Streptophyta; class Magnoliopsida; order Fabales; family Fabaceae; genus Albizia; species Albizia julibrissin. Next base: position 30,402,948 of record CM073485.1, read on the forward strand.
CATTCTAATTACATTAGAATTTCTCAGAGAACTTCCATTGAGAAAAAAAAAACCACAAATGTCATGTTAAACTTTGTTCCATATCAACAATGAATATGAAGCCACATTCCTTCAAATACTACATTTATTTGAAAAAACCCGCACATCCATACTTAATATAATTTTATTTTCTATGAGTTCTACTGAGAACTCACCAAACCTATTATCATGCAAATAAAAGCACAATAATCACTGTCCTCTCAGAATATTATTGTTGCCCAAATAAATTTTGGGAATAGGACACTCATGGAATTATAATGACAAGGAAGTTAGATGCCATTAAAACTCATATATTTATTAACAAAAGCAAATCCTCCAACAAGTAGGAAATCAGTTACCAATGTCATAATCCTCCATCTATTAAAATACATCACAACCTTTTAAACTAGAAATATACAATATCCATTGTATATTGTTACAAAACTAAGTTTATAGTTTGAACAGATTTAAAGTTGGATGACTCAGAGACATGTATGATGCAATAATAGCATAGCAACAACAATTTAATGTTGAAATAAAAAAAAAATGTGGTAACATATTTTCCGTTTTCCACATTGTGTTCCACTAAAACTTGTAAGCTTCAATGCTTATTGTTTATTGAAAATTCATGCCCCATGAATGTTGTCATTTACAAATATTTAATGTACAAAAGTTGTTACCTCCATTAATTAACACATTTAGAAAATACCATTTAAAGTTGCAACTTCTGCAAATTAACAAATCAGCAGGTCTTAGTTTTCAAACAACCAACATGTAACCGATTGAATATTCATCAGCTCCTATGATAGTCTTACTCGATTGGTTTCTCATTGCAACGGAGACAACTATTGTTTCCAACAATTCAATACTGATAAACTCCTTATGATTCTAACAGTAAAATAATCAAATAAAACTGCTCATGTAATCATTTTAGTAGCATGTAACTGAAACATTATTATCCAACGTGCCCATATTAAAGCATGGCTAGAGTCAAGGTGCCACCACACCTTCAATCATAATATATATCATCATGACATGCATGATTGACTGTTATACCTTAGCAACCAAATCTCCATAAAAATGTATTATATCCCCATAATTTTTCTCTTTTTTCAAATTAAATTAATGCATGCACATATCAATCTGTGTATATGCACAAAGCTATGAAAAACGTTGGATCCACACCGAATCCATTGTTATCAAGTCCTCATTCAAAAAATAAAAATTTCAGCGTAAAAGATCCCATATATGCACAAATTTATTGAATATAAATATATGACAATAGAATCATACTTCAAAGCTGATAAACACAATAATTAAAACATCTCACAAATTTGGTTGTAACGTACCTATGATAGAATTTCGTAGACAACGGTTAAATATAATGAATCTTTGTGCCCAGACTTCATCTCAGCAACCGTTATATACTTTTCCGATCTCATTGAAAAATTCATCAGACTCATTCACAAGGTTAGTAAGAAATAATTTAGAGAACATGATTGAAACAAGTTACTGGAACTTTGATTTTCCAATGAACATGGCAATGATGATCACTAAAGAAATCAAAAAATTCTCTTTCGACCCCAAATCCAAAAAATAATACTCACACAGATGAACAAACATACGTGTTGAGATCCAAGCATTCATATCGGACAAAGAAGCAGACCAATACATACTTTTAAGTTTTTCAAATTATTTTCCTAATCAAGTTGTTAGGATTGTTGGCAGATTCTTGAATGTCTTTTCCCACTGATATAAATGTACTCATATAATAAAATGCTTTAAGTGGTAGGCATACAGATTCTGTAGTCTTCATTTTACTGATAGACTCATAAAATCCTAACACTCAACTTTGGTTCCTCACCAACAAAACCTTAAAACCAATTTAATATATATGCATTATCAAAATCCCCAACGGGTAGGAACAAAGTTGGTAATATAAACAATATACCAATAGTTACCAACAAATAAAGTTCAGTAGATAAAAACAAAGATAGGCCTACATGTAATCACGAAACCAACGCCACCAATTTAATATATTTAATAACTGAATTTATTTCTTGGTTAGAAATTGATTAATTTTTCGATTCATTCTATTGAAATGTAAGAGAAGGAATTTATCTTATGAGTTGTTGAAGGCACGTATCAATGCTAAACAATTAGGTAACACAATTGTGAAATCCTAGATCAAATAGAATGAGTTTTGGATATCATGATTTCTACTGGTGCATAACAACTGCAATGTCTCTCCAGTCCCTTTTCATTCTCAGACGTCTTTTATAGTGAATATATTATTATTCCATAAATAAAGTAATATATCTCACTTAAGCAATATTCAAATATCTACTCCACTCTCAAAAACTAATCGGATCGCAATTCATGAATAATTTCCACAAGTTAAAAATCAAACCAAGGGAGTAGAGATTAGAATCAAAACTTATCTCATTTCTTTTGAAATCAACCAAATAAATTGAAGCATGCCCATCATGATGCAGTCCTAAGATTAACACGGAATATCTCCTAAGATTGTTGACTTTTGCATCGTACACCGTACAAATTGTTGGCGGCAGCACCTGTTGAAACACAATAGAAGTATAGTTCGAGTCACGTCCAAGAACGCAGTCCTTAGGAGATATTCCACAACCCCCCTAGTAGATTAGGAAGCGGCACTCCCCAGGATAAAACGAACTCTTCCTCCGTCTCTAGACCTCGGTGCTCTCACCCCTTAACTACTCAGAACTTGCTCCATACATTGCCTTTTATAGGCAGATATTATGTGACCGTTGAGCAGCAATGATGACTATTAATGACGGTTTAATGACAATTAAAACAACATTTACAAAACCAATATTAATGACAATTTAATGTAATAAAACCTTTTAAATGTCATTAAAACCATTCAGTTAAAAATCTAACGGTCATCTCCAACGGTCAGTTCACATACTCTTCTTATCAGTCTTTTTACTAACTCAAGCTCATATTTAATTGTATACTAGGGCCTTCCCAATCTTGAGTTGTATGAGACTTCTTTCTTTGACACACTCACACACAATATTTCCAACAATCCCCCACATGTGTCAAAGGAAGCTCGTAGCCCCATTAGCTGAGTTACACACATGGATATAATCATTGTATCTAGTGGTCCTTTGGACTATGAACTAGACCTAGACTAATAACACTTAGTACACAGAGATGCTAGTGGTCCTATGGACTATGAACCAACATCTCTTGGGCGTATACTAGAGGCATTAAGAGTCAGATTATACCCCCCACATTTTCTGCTGTTACCGCGTTTTTGCACATTAAAACGGCCATGTGCGTGTCCTGGTATTTAACGAATGCTCTAGAGATTTTGCCACGATCTCATAGGAGCGGCCCCACTCCTCATTCGTATAGGTGATTTCATGAAATGTACCTGCAATGAGCACACTATCCCGTAGGATTATGAAATCATTAAGAGCTTTTACTCAACCTCACCAAAATGCATTCTAGCACTTTCTCTTGCCATAGGAGGGACTGGTAAATTATTTTAGTGCTAGCAGAACTAACAAACGACTTGTTCTTACCCATTGAACCTCCTTCATGGGATCACCAATCACAAAGGTTGGGTTGCCATCGTTGTTAATTTCGTATTGACTTCAGTCCCATTCCCCTTGGCTAATTTAATTCTTCCCGAGGTTTTTTTAACCGATCCGTAGGTCTACTCTTTGACCTCACAAAATCAATTGAGATAACTCCACAATTATTAAGCTAGCTTATTCACATCATATCTCAAATGATTTTTGCATACACCATTGCTCTTTCTACAATGGTTATTGCTATTTAGCAATCACTACAACTCGTCGACATAAAATGTCGGTTTTACACCCAATTTTTTTTAAGAGGTTTTTCAACAGCTTAGCCTCCAATCTCAGCCAATTCTAGAGTAACATACTCTAACTCACATAATAATTGATCTTGGCTATCTAGTGGATTTTCTCATACAGAACTGAAATTCAGTTGAACATCCGTGTATCTCAATACAACGGGAATATATATCCACTGTGTATGATACCAACATTTATGGTACCCCCTCAAATATTTAAATCTCTTCATGAGACTGTATATTTATATACGCTCAATCTTCTAATAGCACAAGCTATATCACAGGGATTAACATCCTTTAATGTAACAAATTCTCAACAATTTGTACATACCCAAATTGAGCAGCAAAATCAGTTTTTAAACTATTTTAAAACTGTGTTAGAATCATAAGGAATATTCACAATAGTTCTAAAAAACAAATTTCAAGAACATTTCTCAATATTGTATATAATCACTATTCCTTTATGATTTCAACACCCAAAATCACATTTGCTTCACACATGCTTTCATATTAAAATTTGAAGCCACATTAAAACACATGCTATTTGCATTCGAAATTTAATATTCATAGTAGTCATTTATGTTTATACCACTATAAATATACACTCGCAAATTGTGAAATTTAAACACATTTATCTCTACACTAGATAAATTTTTAAACTTTCACGCCTCACAAATAATTCACAAAGTTTGCTTTCTTCAGCAAATAATAAAACCTCCACAATCAATTTTAAACCACAACTTGGTTTTATCAAATGAGGTTAGAAACAATTTGCAACTTTAAAAATTTTTAAGGTACCCCACATGTTAGGCACCCCCACACTTTCAAATATCTCAAAAATATTTTCACACCTTATAAATAGTAATTCTAATTTAATTAAATTCTCACTATATAATCTCCTTCCATTCTAATTAAATTAGAATCTCATCAAATTTATCATTCTAATTACATTAGAATTTCTCAGAGAACTTCCATTGAGAAAAAAAAAACCACAAATGTCATGTTAAACTTTGTTCCATATCAACAATGAATATGAAGCCACATTCCTTCAAATACTACATTTATTTGAAAAAACCCGCACATCCATACTTAATATAATTTTATTTTCTATGAGTTCTACTGAGAACTCACCAAACCTATTATCATGCAAATAAAAGCACAATAATCACTGTCCTCTCAGAATATTATTGTTGCCCAAATAAATTTTGGGAATAGGACACTCATGGAATTATAATGACAAGGAAGTTAGATGCCATTAAAACTCATATATTTATTAACAAAAGCAAATCCTCCAACAAGTAGGAAATCAGTTACCAATGTCATAATCCTCCATCTATTAAAATACATCACAACCTTTTAAACTAGAAATATACAATATCCATTGTATATTGTTACAAAACTAAGTTTATAGTTTGAACAGATTTAAAGTTGGATGACTCAGAGACATGTATGATGCAATAATAGCATAGCAACAACAATTTAATGTTGAAATAAAAAAAAATGTGGTAACATATTTTCCGTTTTCCACATTGTGTTCCACTAAAACTTGTAAGCTTCAATGCTTATTGTTTATTGAAAATTCATGCCCCATGAATGTTGTCATTTACAAATATTTAATGTACAAAAGTTGTTACCTCCATTAATTAACACATTTAGAAAATACCATTTAAAGTTGCAACTTCTGCAAATTAACAAATCAGCAGGTCTTAGTTTTCAAACAACCAACATGTAACCGATTGAATATTCATCAGCTCCTATGATAGTCTTACTCGATTGGTTTCTCATCCGAGTCACGTCCACGGACGCTGACCTTAAGAGCTATTCCGCAACCACCGGCAAGCTGGAAGCGGCACTCCCCAGGATAAAACGGAATCTTCCTGCAGACACAGGGCAAAGAGGACAACGAAAAAACAATGCAACTGTAAGGCAGAGATAACAGGGAGGACCAGAGAGGAAGGGTGCTCGATAGCTCAGAGCTGGGTGACCTGAACCTCCTGCAGGCAGCGCCTTTTATAAGGCCCCTGGAGCATCTGTACGTTGGACACAAAATTAAGGGCCATAAAAACTATTAATCATGCCGTTACCGAACGTTGAAGACAATTAGTGATAGGTTATGAAATCTGAACGCTGCTTAATGTGGTCGGTTTGAGAAAATAAAATCTGGTTAAGTATGATTTATGACCATTGTAACTGAAACGTTCAGATTTCAAAACCAAATGCCTCAAATCTGGGTATTTTTCGGTAAGCCAATTTTACAAAATAAATTTTAGATTTTTTCAAAAAACATTTCATAAAAAGTGCCCAGTCCGTGTTTTATTTGCGCGCAGGGGGGGGGGGAAATCGCCGGATTTCAACTGCGTTTGCTTCCTGGTGGCCCTTTGTTGTGCGCGCGAGCCCACTCTTCCTCTTGGCCCATCTACTAGCCCAATGCAACAAGAAGTAATATATACTCTTGTGTTATCTCTCTCCCAAGCAATGTGGGACTTGTTCCCTTTGACACATCCACTTGTAAGTTGAAAACTCCAACAATCCCCCACATGTGTCAAAAGGAACGCCTTTAGCTTAGTTGCACACCCGGATATAATCATTGTATCTAGTGGTCCTTAGGACTATGAACTAAACCTAGACTAATAACACTTAGTACACAGAGATGATAGTGGTCCTATGGACTATGAACTCACATCTCTTGGGCGTATACTAGAGGCATTAGTAGTCAGATTATACCCCCACATTTCGCTGTTGGCGCGGTTTTGCACGTTAAACGGCCATGCGCGTGCCTGGTGCATAATGAATGCTTTAGAGATTTTGCCACGATCTCATAGGAGCGGCCCCACTCCTACATTCATAGAGGTGATTTCATAAAATGTACCTGCAATGAGTACACCATTCCGTAGAATTATGAAATCATTAAGAGCTTTACTCATCCTCACCAAAATGCATTCTAGCACATTCTCGGCATCATAGGAAGGGACTAACGATTTATTTTTGTGCTAGCAGAACTAACAGACGACTTGTTCTTACCCATTGAACCTCCTTCATGGGATCACCAATCACAGAGGTTGGGTTGCCATCGCTGTTAATTTCATATCGGCTTGAGTCCCATTCCCCTCGATGAATCAAATATTTGTTTCCTTCCCAAGGGTTTTGTAAACGGATCCGCAAGGTTCACTGCTGACCTTACATAATCGATTGAGATTACACCATCTTTTAGCAGCTGCCTTATTATATTATGTCTCAATCGAATATGTCTACTTTTACCATTAAAGGTTTTATTTTTAGCCGTAGCTATCGCAGATTGGCTATCACAATGTAAAGACACTGATGGTGTTGGTTTTCCACCTAGTGGGATATCTGCCAAGAAGTTTTTCAACCACTCAGCCTCAGTACCAGTCAACTCCATAGCAATAAACTCAGAATCCCTTGAGGAACTGGTTAAGATAGTTTGTTTGACTGACTTCCACGTTATGGCACCACCACCAAGAGTGAAAACATAGCCACTAGTGGATTTGCTCTCCTCTGAATCTGAGATCCAGTTAGCGTCACTGTATCCTTCTAATACAGCGGGAAATCCACTATAATGAATACCATAATCCATGGTACCTCTCAGGTATTTCAATACCCTTACCAGAGCCTTCCAATGCTCATTATTCGGACAATGAGTATATCTGCTCAATCTACTCACAGCGTATGCTATGTCTGGCCTGGTATAGTTCATTAAGTGCAACAGACTCCCAATAATCTGTGCATATTTGGATTGAGCAATTGGATCTCCTCTATTTTTCTTTAAATGCACATTAGGATCATAAGGAGTATTCACAGGAGACTCATCAAACATCTCAAACTTTCTCAGAATTTTCTCAACATAATGTTCCTGAGAAAGTATGATACCATTATCATTCCTTATGATTTTTACACCCAAAATTACTTTGGCTTCACCTAAATCTTTCATGTCAAAATTAGAAGACAAAAAACTCTTTGTCTCAAGCACAATACTCATGCTAGTACCAAAGATAAGCATGTCATCCACATACAAACAAATAATCACACAATCATCATTTATAAGTTTTGTATAAACACATCTTTCTACCTCAATAGGAGAGAAACCACCACTGAACAAAACTTGATCCAGTTTTTCATGCCATTGTTTAGGCGCTTGTTTCAAACCATACAAAGATTTAATAAGTTTACAAACTTTGTTTTCTTGCCCAGGAATAATACAGCCTTCAGGTTGCTGCATATAAATCTCCTCTTCTAAATCACCATTTAAAAACGCAGTTTTAACATCCATTTGATGAATGAAAAGTTTGTGAATAGAAGCTAAGGCAATTAGGATTCTAACTGAAGAAATCCTAGTTACAGGAGAGAAGGTGTCAAAATAATCAACATTTTCTTTTTGAGTATACCCTTTGGCTACCAACCTAGCTTTGAATTTATCAATAGTTCCATCAGGAAAATATTTTTTCCTAAAAACCCATTTACAACCAATAGGTTTTGCTCCTGGAGGCAAGTCTACTAAAACCCACGTTTTATTTTGATTTAAAGAATCAACTTCAGTTTTTATTGCTTCTTTCCAAAAGGATTCATCCGGAGAAGAAATAGCTTCATAAAAATTTTTGGGTTCATCTTGCACTAGGTAAGTATAAAAATCATCCCCAAAAGATGTATGTTTTCTTTGTCTTTTACTTCTCCTTAAATCTTCAACTAAAACTTCTTTTGAAAATCGTTCAATAGAAGAATTTTCAACTCTTGTAGGTGTATACTCAACCTTCAAAGGAAATATTTGTTCAAAAAACTCTGCATCTTTTGTTTCAACTATTGTGTTATGATCTAAAACATCACTTTTCAAAACCAGAAAACGATAAGCAGCACTTTGTTGAGCATATCCAATAAACATGCAATCAGAGGTTTTAGAACCAATTTTCCTCCTTTTAACATCAGGTAGTAAAACTTTAGCTAAACACCCCCACACTTTCAAATATTGAAGATTAGGCAAAAAACCCTTCCATAATTGATAAGGTGTCTTCTTTGTTTTCTTGTGAGGTATTCTATTTTGTAGAAAACAGGCAGACAATAAAGGTTCACCCCACAAGTTATTAGGTGCTGCAGAACTTACAAGTAATGCATTCATCATTTCTTTTAAAGTTCTATTTTTCCTTTCTGCAACACCGTTAGACTCAGGTGAGTAAGGAGGAGTTACCTCATGTATTATACCTTCTTTTTCACAAAATTCATTTAGTAATAAATATTCCCCTCCTCTATCTGATCTAACTCGTTTAATCTTTTTATTTAACTGGTTTTCAACTTCTGCTTTGTATAAAAGAAACTTGTCAAAAGATTCATCTTTATTTCTCAATAAATATACTTTAGTATATCTTGAAAAATCATCGATAAATGTAATATAATACCTCTTACCTCCTCTGGTTTCAGTTTGTTTAAAATCTCCTAAATCGGTGTGAATTAAGGACAATAATTCAGTTTCTCTTTGTGTAGAATAATGTGTCCTCTTGGTTAATTTAGTTTCTACACAGACCTCGCATTTACTATAAAAATCAATTTTAGTTTTAGAAATTAGCCCTAGATTTTGTAGCCTCTTAATATAAGATTTATTAACATGTCCTAATCTAGCATGCCAAACATCATAAGAGTCAATCAAGTAAGCAGAAGAAGATGCATTCTCATTCATTTCAACAGTACTCAGAACAAATAGTCCCTTATCACAATAGCCCTTCCCAATAAGAACATTGTTCTTAGTTATGACAATCTTGTCAGATTCAAAACAGACCCTAGCCCCAGCTTTCCCAAGCAGCGCTACAGAAACTAAGTTAGCTCTGACTTCAGGTACATACAGAACGTCATTCAATGCTAAAGTCTTTCCAGATGTGAGCTTCAGCATCACTCTCCCTTTTCCATGAACCTTAGTGGTTCGGGAGTCAGCCAGATAAATATGTTCTTCCCCTTCTTCAAAGGAGGTAAACAGCTCTTTGTTTGCACATATGTGCCTGGTAGCTCCTGAGTCTACCACCCATTTCTTCACATCAGAGACTAGAAGGGCTTGTGATACTACAGCAACGATGATATCTTCATCACTGCTATCATCTCCTACAACCAAATTCACATTCGGCTTAGGAGGATTTCCACCATGTTGAGAGTTATCTCCCTTAGCCCTTTTCCTGCATTGAGCTGCATAGTGACCTGGTTTTCCACAGACAAAGCAATTGCCTTTCTTCTTTTTGGGGTTAGTATCCTTAGGCTTGTGATAAGGTTTTTTATTTTTATTATTTTTGTTATTAGAGTCGTACCTCTTGTTGTTCGGCTTTTCCTCAACTAAGTTTGCTTTAGCAGCCATTTCTTTGCCTTTTGCAGCTTGTATTGCTTTCCGGTTGGTATCTTCAATGATGATATGAGTGATCAAATCATTCAGGGTCAATTGTTTCTGTTTGTGTTTCAGCTGTTGCTTGTAGTCATTCCATGAATTTGGCAGCTTTTCGATCAGTACACCAGCTACGAACTCATCTGGCAGATTAATCTTTTCAGCCCGAAGCTCCTCATTCAACTTGTGGTACTCGTTGATCTGGAGCTTGATGTCTTTGTCATCTGTCATCTCCCATTTGTACAAATTCCCTATAACGAACTTCTGCTTGCCAGCATCCTCAGCAGTATACTTGAGGATAAGTGATCCCCATATCTCACTCGCTTCTTTGTACACATGGTATACATCGAACAGATCGTTAGATAAAGTAGTAATAAGAGTGTGTCTGCAAACCTTATTGGCATGGGCACCGGACGCAGGACCAGCAGGAGGAACAGAAGCCATGGTAGCTCTTAAGATTGTTGGCTATCTCCTGTAAATTCTGGATTCCGAGTCACGTCCACGGACGCTGACCTTAAGAGCTATTCCGCAACCACCGGCAAGCTGGAAGCGGCACTCCCCAGGATAAAACGGAATCTTCCTGCAGACACAGGGCGAACAGGACAACGAAAAAACAATGCAACTGTAAGGCAGAGATAACAAGGAGGACCAGAGAGGAAGGGTGCTCGATAGCTCAGAGCTGGGTGACCTGAACCTCCTGCAGGCAGCGCCTTTTATAAGGCCCCTGGAGCATCTGTACGTTGGACACAAAATTAAGGGCCATAAAAACTATTAATCATGCCGTTACCGAACGTTGAAGACAATTAGTGATAGGTTATGAAATCTGAACGCTGCTTAATGTGGTCGGTTTGAGAAAATAAAATCTGGTTAAGTATGATTTATGACCATTGTAACTGAAACGTTCAGATTTCAAAACCAAATGCCTCAAATCTGGGTATTTTTCGGTAAGCCAATTTTACAAAATAAATTTTAGATTTTTTCAAAAAACATTTCATAAAAAGTGCCCAGTCCGTGTTTTATTTGCGCGCAGGGGGGGGGGGAAATCGCCGGATTTCAACTGCGTTTGCTTCCTGGTGGCCCTTTGTTGTGCGCGCGAGCCCACTCTTCCTCTTGGCCCATCTACTAGCCCAATGCAACAAGAAGTAATATATACTCTTGTGTTATCTCTCTCCCAAGCAATGTGGGACTTGTTCCCTTTGACACATCCACTTGTAAGTTGAAAACTCCAACAATCCCCCACATGTGTCAAAAGGAACGCCTTTAGCTTAGTTGCACACCCGGATATAATCATTGTATCTAGTGGTCCTTAGGACTATGAACTAAACCTAGACTAATAACACTTAGTACACAGAGATGATAGTGGTCCTATGGACTATGAACTCACATCTCTTGGGCGTATACTAGAGGCATTAGTAGTCAGATTATACCCCCACATTTCGCTGTTGGCGCGGTTTTGCACGTTAAACGGCCATGCGCGTGCCTGGTGCATAATGAATGCTTTAGAGATTTTGCCACGATCTCATAGGAGCGGCCCCACTCCTACATTCATAGAGGTGATTTCATAAAATGTACCTGCAATGAGTACACCATTCCGTAGAATTATGAAATCATTAAGAGCTTTACTCATCCTCACCAAAATGCATTCTAGCACATTCTCGGCATCATAGGAAGGGACTAACGATTTATTTTTGTGCTAGCAGAACTAACAGACGACTTGTTCTTACCCATTGAACCTCCTTCATGGGATCACCAATCACAGAGGTTGGGTTGCCATCGCTGTTAATTTCATATCGGCTTGAGTCCCATTCCCCTCGATGAATCAAATATTTGTTTCCTTCCCAAGGGTTTTGTAAACGGATCCGCAAGGTTCACTGCTGACCTTACATAATCGATTGAGATTACACCATCTTTTAGCAGCTGCCTTATTATATTATGTCTCAATCGAATATGTCTACTTTTACCATTAAAGGTTTTATTTTTAGCCGTAGCTATCGCAGATTGGCTATCACAATGTAAAGACACTGATGGTGTTGGTTTTCCACCTAGTGGGATATCTGCCAAGAAGTTTTTCAACCACTCAGCCTCAGTACCAGTCAACTCCATAGCAATAAACTCAGAATCCCTTGAGGAACTGGTTAAGATAGTTTGTTTGACTGACTTCCACGTTATGGCACCACCACCAAGAGTGAAAACATAGCCACTAGTGGATTTGCTCTCCTCTGAATCTGAGATCCAGTTAGCGTCACTGTATCCTTCTAATACAGCGGGAAATCCACTATAATGAATACCATAATCCATGGTACCTCTCAGGTATTTCAATACCCTTACCAGAGCCTTCCAATGCTCATTATTCGGACAATGAGTATATCTGCTCAATCTACTCACAGCGTATGCTATGTCTGGCCTGGTATAGTTCATTAAGTGCAACAGACTCCCAATAATCTGTGCATATTTGGATTGAGCAATTGGATCTCCTCTATTTTTCTTTAAATGCACATTAGGATCATAAGGAGTATTCACAGGAGACTCATCAAACATCTCAAACTTTCTCAGAATTTTCTCAACATAATGTTCCTGAGAAAGTATGATACCATTATCATTCCTTATGATTTTTACACCCAAAATTACTTTGGCTTCACCTAAATCTTTCATGTCAAAATTAGAAGACAAAAAACTCTTTGTCTCAAGCACAATACTCATGCTAGTACCAAAGATAAGCATGTCATCCACATACAAACAAATAATCACACAATCATCATTTATAAGTTTTGTATAAACACATCTTTCTACCTCAATAGGAGAGAAACCACCACTGAACAAAACTTGATCCAGTTTTTCATGCCATTGTTTAGGCGCTTGTTTCAAACCATACAAAGATTTAATAAGTTTACAAACTTTGTTTTCTTGCCCAGGAATAATACAGCCTTCAGGTTGCTGCATATAAATCTCCTCTTCTAAATCACCATTTAAAAACGCAGTTTTAACATCCATTTGATGAATGAAAAGTTTGTGAATAGAAGCTAAGGCAATTAGGATTCTAACTGAAGAAATCCTAGTTACAGGAGAGAAGGTGTCAAAATAATCAACATTTTCTTTTTGAGTATACCCTTTGGCTACCAACCTAGCTTTGAATTTATCAATAGTTCCATCAGGAAAATATTTTTTCCTAAAAACCCATTTACAACCAATAGGTTTTGCTCCTGGAGGCAAGTCTACTAAAACCCACGTTTTATTTTGATTTAAAGAATCAACTTCAGTTTTTATTGCTTCTTTCCAAAAGGATTCATCCGGAGAAGAAATAGCTTCATAAAAATTTTTGGGTTCATCTTGCACTAGGTAAGTATAAAAATCATCCCCAAAAGATGTATGTTTTCTTTGTCTTTTACTTCTCCTTAAATCTTCAACTAAAACTTCTTTTGAAAATCGTTCAATAGAAGAATTTTCAACTCTTGTAGGTGTATACTCAACCTTCAAAGGAAATATTTGTTCAAAAAACTCTGCATCTTTTGTTTCAACTATTGTGTTATGATCTAAAACATCACTTTTCAAAACCAGAAAACGATAAGCAGCACTTTGTTGAGCATATCCAATAAACATGCAATCAGAGGTTTTAGAACCAATTTTCCTCCTTTTAACATCAGGTAGTAAAACTTTAGCTAAACACCCCCACACTTTCAAATATTGAAGATTAGGCAAAAAAACCCTTCCATAATTGATAAGGTGTCTTCTTTGTTTTCTTGTGAGGTATTCTATTTTGTAGAAAACAGGCAGACAATAAAGGTTCACCCCACAAGTTATTAGGTGCTGCAGAACTTACAAGTAATGCATTCATCATTTCTTTTAAAGTTCTATTTTTCCTTTCTGCAACACCGTTAGACTCAGGTGAGTAAGGAGGAGTTACCTCATGTATTATACCTTCTTTTTCACAAAATTCATTTAGTAATAAATATTCCCCTCCTCTATCTGATCTAACTCGTTTAATCTTTTTATTTAACTGGTTTTCAACTTCTGCTTTGTATAAAAGAAACTTGTCAAAAGATTCATCTTTATTTCTCAATAAATATACTTTAGTATATCTTGAAAAATCATCGATAAATGTAATATAATACCTCTTACCTCCTCTGGTTTCAGTTTGTTTAAAATCTCCTAAATCGGTGTGAATTAAGGACAATAATTCAGTTTCTCTTTGTGTAGAATAATGTGTCCTCTTGGTTAATTTAGTTTCTACACAGACCTCGCATTTACTATAAAAATCAATTTTAGTTTTAGAAATTAGCCCTAGATTTTGTAGCCTCTTAATATAAGATTTATTAACATGTCCTAATCTAGCATGCCAAACATCATAAGAGTCAATCAAGTAAGCAGAAGAAGATGCATTCTCATTCATTTCAACAGTACTCAGAACAAATAGTCCCTTATCACAATAGCCCTTCCCAATAAGAACATTGTTCTTAGTTATGACAATCTTGTCAGATTCAAAACAGACCCTAGCCCCAGCTTTCCCAAGCAGCGCTACAGAAACTAAGTTAGCTCTGACTTCAGGTACATACAGAACGTCATTCAATGCTAAAGTCTTTCCAGATGTGAGCTTCAGCATCACTCTCCCTTTTCCATGAACCTTAGTGGTTCGGGAGTCAGCCAGATAAATATGTTCTTCCCCTTCTTCAAAGGAGGTAAACAGCTCTTTGTTTGCACATATGTGCCTGGTAGCTCCTGAGTCTACCACCCATTTCTTCACATCAGAGACTAGAAGGGCTTGTGATACTACAGCAACGATGATATCTTCATCACTGCTATCATCTCCTACAACCAAATTCACATTCGGCTTAGGAGGATTTCCACCATGTTGAGAGTTATCTCCCTTAGCCCTTTTCCTGCATTGAGCTGCATAGTGACCTGGTTTTCCACAGACAAAGCAATTGCCTTTCTTCTTTTTGGGGTTAGTATCCTTAGGCTTGTGATAAGGTTTTTTATTTTTATTATTTTTGTTATTAGAGTCGTACCTCTTGTTGTTCGGCTTTTCCTCAACTAAGTTTGCTTTAGCAGCCATTTCTTTGCCTTTTGCAGCTTGTATTGCTTTCCGGTTGGTATCTTCAATGATGATATGAGTGATCAAATCATTCAGGGTCAATTGTTTCTGTTTGTGTTTCAGCTGTTGCTTGTAGTCATTCCATGAATTTGGCAGCTTTTCGATCAGTACACCAGCTACGAACTCATCTGGCAGATTAATCTTTTCAGCCCGAAGCTCCTCATTCAACTTGTGGTACTCGTTGATCTGGAGCTTGATGTCTTTGTCATCTGTCATCTCCCATTTGTAAAAATTCCCTATCACGAACTTCTGCTTGCCAGCATCCTCAGCAGTATACTTGAGGATAAGTGATCCCCATATCTCACTCGCTTCTTTGTACACATGGTATACATCGAACAGATCGTTAGATAAAGTAGTAATAAGAGTGTGTCTGCAAACCTTATTAGCATAAGCCCAAGCATCCTTCTGGACTTGGTTAGCATCAGAGGATGGAGCAGGTTGTGTAAGTGCATCAGCGACTCCATGCATGTCAAGGACAGTGTAGACACGTTCCTGCCAGCGTCTGAAGTTCTTCCCTTCAAACTGCTCTATCTTCGAGATATCTGGGAACTGTCTTGGCATGGGCAGTGCCATTGGGATTGAACCAGCAATCGGGTTGTTAGGTTCGGAAGCAGCAGCATTGTTGGCATGGGAACCGGACGCAGGACCAGCAGGAGGAACAGAGGCCATGCTAGCTCTTAAGATTGTTGGCTATCTCCTGTAAATTCTGGATTCCGAGTCACGTCCACGGACGCTGACCTTAAGAGCTATTCCGCAACCACCGGCAAGCTGGAAGCGGCACTCCCCAGGATAAAACGGAATCTTCCTGCAGACACAGGGCGAACAGAACAACGAAAGAACAATGCAACTGTAAGGCAGAGATAACAGGGAGGACCAGGGAGGAAGGGTGCTCGATAGCTCAGAGCTCGGTGACCTGAACCTCCTGCAGGCAGTGCCTTTTATAAGGCCCCTGGAGCATCTGTACGTTGGACACAAAATTAAGGGCCATAAAAATTATTAATTATGCCGTTACCGAACGTTGAAGACAATTAGTGATAGGTTATGAAATCTGAACGCTGCTTAATGTGGTCGGTTTGAGAAAATAAAATCTGGTTAAGTATGATTTATGACCATTGTAACTGAAACGTTCAGATTTCAAAACCAAATGCCTCAAATCTGGGTATTTTTCGGTAAGCCAATTTTACAAAATAAATTTTAGATTTTTCCAAAAAACATTTCATAAAAAGTGCCCAGTCCGTGTTTTATTTGCGCGCAGGGGGGGAAATCGCCGGATTTCAACTGCGTTTGCTTCCTGGTGGCCCTTTGTTGTGCGCGCGAGCCCACTCTTCCTCTTGACCCATCTACTAGCCCAATGCAACAAGAAGTAATATATACTCTTGTGTTATCTCTCTCCCAAGCAATGTGGGACTTGTTCCCTTTGACACATCCACTTGTAAGTTGAAAACTCCAACATTGCCATCGTTGTTAATTTCGTATTGGCTTCAGTCCCATTCCCCTCGGCTAATTTAATTCTTCCCAGGGTTTTTTAACGGATCCGTAGGTCTACTCTTTGACCTCAAAAAATCAATTGAGATAACTCCACAATTATTAAGCTAGCTTATTCACATTATATCTCAAATGATTTTTGCAAACATCATTGCTCAGAAGCCTAAGGATACTAACCCCAAAAAGAAGAAAGGCAATTGTTGTTGGCTATCTCCTGTAAATTCTGGATTCCGAGTCACGTCCACGGACGCTGACCTTAAGAGCTATTCCGCAACCACCGGCAAGCTGGAAGCGGCACTCCCCAGGATAAAACGGAATCTTCCTGCAGACACAGGGCGAACAGGACAACGAAAAAACAATGCAACGTTAAGGCAGAGATAACAGGGAGGACCAGAGAGGAAGGGTGCTCGATAGCTCAGAGCTGGGTGACCTGAACCTCCTGCAGGCAGCGCCTTTTATAAGGCCCCTGGAGCATCTGTACGTTGGACACAAAATTAAGGGCCATAAAAACTATTAATCATGCCGTTACCGAACGTTGAAGACAATTAGTGATAGGTTATGAAATCTGAACGCTGCTTAATGTGGTCGGTTTGAGAAAATAAAATCTGGTTAAGTATGATTTATGACCATTGTAACTGAAACGTTCAGATTTCAAAACCAAATGCCTCAAATCTGGGTATTTTTCGGTAAGCCAATTTTACAAAATAAATTTTAGATTTTTTCAAAAAACATTTCATAAAAAGTGCCCAGTCCGTGTTTTATTTGCGCGCAGGGGGGGGGAAATCGCCGGATTTCAACTGCGTTTGCTTCCTGGTGGCCCTTTGTTGTGCGCGCGAGCCCACTCTTCCTCTTGGCCCATCTACTAGCCCAATGCAACAAGAAGTAATATATACTCTTGTGTTATCTCTCTCCCAAGCAATGTGGGACTTGTTCCCTTTGACACATCCACTTGTAAGTTGAAAACTCCAACAATCCCCCACATGTGTCAAAAGGAACGCCTTTAGCTTAGTTGCACACCCGGATATAATCATTGTATCTAGTGGTCCTTAGGACTATGAACTAAACCTAGACTAATAACACTTAGTACACAGAGATGATAGTGGTCCTATGGACTATGAACTCACATCTCTTGGGCGTATACTAGAGGCATTAGTAGTCAGATTATACCCCCACATTTCGCTGTTGGCGCGGTTTTGCACGTTAAACGGCCATGCGCGTGCCTGGTGCATAATGAATGCTTTAGAGATTTTGCCACGATCTCATAGGAGCGGCCCCACTCCTACATTCATAGAGGTGATTTCATAAAATGTACCTGCAATGAGTACACCATTCCGTAGAATTATGAAATCATTAAGAGCTTTACTCATCCTCACCAAAATGCATTCTAGCACATTCTCGGCATCATAGGAAGGGACTAACGATTTATTTTTGTGCTAGCAGAACTAACAGACGACTTGTTCTTACCCATTGAACCTCCTTCATGGGATCACCAATCACAGAGGTTGGGTTGCCATCGCTGTTAATTTCATATCGGCTTGAGTCCCATTCCCCTCGATGAATCAAATATTTGTTTCCTTCCCAAGGGTTTTGTAAACGGATCCGCAAGGTTCACTGCTGACCTTACATAATCGATTGAGATTACACCATCTTTTAGCAGCTGCCTTATTATATTATGTCTCAATCGAATATGTCTACTTTTACCATTAAAGGTTTTATTTTTAGCCGTAGCTATCGCAGATTGGCTATCACAATGTAAAGACACTGATGGTGTTGGTTTTCCACCTAGTGGGATATCTGCCAAGAAGTTTTTCAACCACTCAGCCTCAGTACCAGTCAACTCCATAGCAATAAACTCAGAATCCCTTGAGGAACTGGTTAAGATAGTTTGTTTGACTGACTTCCACGTTATGGCACCACCACCAAGAGTGAAAACATAGCCACTAGTGGATTTGCTCTCCTCTGAATCTGAGATCCAGTTAGCGTCACTGTATCCTTCTAATACAGCGGGAAATCCACTATAATGAATACCATAATCCATGGTACCTCTCAGGTATTTCAATACCCTTACCAGAGCCTTCCAATGCTCATTATTCGGACAATGAGTATATCTGCTCAATCTACTCACAGCGTATGCTATGTCTGGCCTGGTATAGTTCATTAAGTGCAACAGACTCCCAATAATCTGTGCATATTTGGATTGAGCAATTGGATCTCCTCTATTTTTCTTTAAATGCACATTAGGATCATAAGGAGTATTCACAGGAGACTCATCAAACATCTCAAACTTTCTCAGAATTTTCTCAACATAATGTTCCTGAGAAAGTATGATACCATTATCATTCCTTATGATTTTTACACCCAAAATTACTTTGGCTTCACCTAAATCTTTCATGTCAAAATTAGAAGACAAAAAACTCTTTGTCTCAAGCACAATACTCATGCTAGTACCAAAGATAAGCATGTCATCCACATACAAACAAATAATCACACAATCATCATTTATAAGTTTTGTATAAACACATCTTTCTACCTCAATAGGAGAGAAACCACCACTGAACAAAACTTGATCCAGTTTTTCATGCCATTGTTTAGGCGCTTGTTTCAAACCATACAAAGATTTAATAAGTTTACAAACTTTGTTTTCTTGCCCAGGAATAATACAGCCTTCAGGTTGCTGCATATAAATCTCCTCTTCTAAATCACCATTTAAAAACGCAGTTTTAACATCCATTTGATGAATGAAAAGTTTGTGAATAGAAGCTAAGGCAATTAGGATTCTAACTGAAGAAATCCTAGTTACAGGAGAGAAGGTGTCAAAATAATCAACATTTTCTTTTTGAGTATACCCTTTGGCTACCAACCTAGCTTTGAATTTATCAATAGTTCCATCAGGAAAATATTTTTTCCTAAAAACCCATTTACAACCAATAGGTTTTGCTCCTGGAGGCAAGTCTACTAAAACCCACGTTTTATTTTGATTTAAAGAATCAACTTCAGTTTTTATTGCTTCTTTCCAAAAGGATTCATCCGGAGAAGAAATAGCTTCATAAAAATTTTTGGGTTCATCTTGCACTAGGTAAGTATAAAAATCATCCCCAAAAGATGTATGTTTTCTTTGTCTTTTACTTCTCCTTAAATCTTCAACTAAAACTTCTTTTGAAAATCGTTCAATAGAAGAATTTTCAACTCTTGTAGGTGTATACTCAACCTTCAAAGGAAATATTTGTTCAAAAAACTCTGCATCTTTTGTTTCAACTATTGTGTTATGATCTAAAACATCACTTTTCAAAACCAGAAAACGATAAGCAGCACTTTGTTGAGCATATCCAATAAACATGCAATCAGAGGTTTTAGAACCAATTTTCCTCCTTTTAACATCAGGTAGTAAAACTTTAGCTAAACACCCCCACACTTTCAAATATTGAAGATTAGGCAAAAAACCCTTCCATAATTGATAAGGTGTCTTCTTTGTTTTCTTGTGAGGTATTCTATTTTGTAGAAAACAGGCAGACAATAAAGGTTCACCCCACAAGTTATTAGGTGCTGCAGAACTTACAAGTAATGCATTCATCATTTCTTTTAAAGTTCTATTTTTCCTTTCTGCAACACCGTTAGACTCAGGTGAGTAAGGAGGAGTTACCTCATGTATTATACCTTCTTTTTCACAAAATTCATTTAGTAATAAATATTCCCCTCCTCTATCTGATCTAACTCGTTTAATCTTTTTATTTAACTGGTTTTCAACTTCTGCTTTGTATAAAAGAAACTTGTCAAAAGATTCATCTTTATTTCTCAATAAATATACTTTAGTATATCTTGAAAAATCATCGATAAATGTAATATAATACCTCTTACCTCCTCTGGTTTCAGTTTGTTTAAAATCTCCTAAATCGGTGTGAATTAAGGACAATAATTCAGTTTCTCTTTGTGTAGAATAATGTGTCCTCTTGGTTAATTTAGTTTCTACACAGACCTCGCATTTACTATAAAAATCAATTTTAGTTTTAGAAATTAGCCCTAGATTTTGTAGCCTCTTAATATAAGATTTATTAACATGTCCTAATCTAGCATGCCAAACATCATAAGAGTCAATCAAGTAAGCAGAAGAAGATGCATTCTCATTCATTTCAACAGTACTCAGAACAAATAGTCCCTTATCACAATAGCCCTTCCCAATAAGAACATTGTTCTTAGTTATGACAATCTTGTCAGATTCAAAACAGACCCTAGCCCCAGCTTTCCCAAGCAGCGCTACAGAAACTAAGTTAGCTCTGACTTCAGGTACATACAGAACGTCATTCAATGCTAAAGTCTTTCCAGATGTGAGCTTCAGCATCACTCTCCCTTTTCCATGAACCTTAGTGGTTCGGGAGTCAGCCAGATAAATATGTTCTTCCCCTTCTTCAAAGGAGGTAAACAGCTCTTTGTTTGCACATATGTGCCTGGTAGCTCCTGAGTCTACCACCCATTTCTTCACATCAGAGACTAGAAGGGCTTGTGATACTACAGCAACGATGATATCTTCATCACTGCTATCATCTCCTACAACCAAATTCACATTCGGCTTAGGAGGATTTCCACCATGTTGAGAGTTATCTCCCTTAGCCCTTTTCCTGCATTGAGCTGCATAGTGACCTGGTTTTCCACAGACAAAGCAATTGCCTTTCTTCTTTTTGGGGTTAGTATCCTTAGGCTTGTGATAAGGTTTTTTATTTTTATTATTTTTGTTATTAGAGTCGTACCTCTTGTTGTTCGGCTTTTCCTCAACTAAGTTTGCTTTAGCAGCCATTTCTTTGCCTTTTGCAGCTTGTATTGCTTTCCGGTTGGTATCTTCAATGATGATATGAGTGATCAAATCATTCAGGGTCAATTGTTTCTGTTTGTGTTTCAGCTGTTGCTTGTAGTCATTCCATGAATTTGGCAGCTTTTCGATCAGTACACCAGCTACGAACTCATCTGGCAGATTAATCTTTTCAGCCCGAAGCTCCTCATTCAACTTGTGGTACTCGTTGATCTGGAGCTTGATGTCTTTGTCATCTGTCATCTCCCATTTGTACAAATTCCCTATAACGAACTTCTGCTTGCCAGCATCCTCAGCAGTATACTTGAGGATAAGTGATCCCCATATCTCACTCGCTTCTTTGTACACATGGTATACATCGAACAGATCGTTAGATAAAGTAGTAATAAGAGTGTGTCTGCAAACCTTATTGGCATGGGCACCGGACGCAGGACCAGCAGGAGGAACAGAAGCCATGGTAGCTCTTAAGATTGTTGGCTATCTCCTGTAAATTCTGGATTCCGAGTCACGTCCACGGACGCTGACCTTAAGAGCTATTCCGCAACCACCGGCAAGCTGGAAGCGGCACTCCCCAGGATAAAACGGAATCTTCCTGCAGACACAGGGCGAACAGGACAACGAAAAAACAATGCAACTGTAAGGCAGAGATAACAGGGAGGACCAGAGAGGAAGGGTGCTCGATAGCTCAGAGCTGGGTGACCTGAACCTCCTGCAGGCAGCGCCTTTTATAAGGCCCCTGGAGCATCTGTACGTTGGACACAAAATTAAGGGCCATAAAAACTATTAATCATGCCGTTACCGAACGTTGAAGACAATTAGTGATAGGTTATGAAATCTGAACGCTGCTTAATGTGGTCGGTTTGAGAAAATAAAATCTGGTTAAGTATGATTTATGACCATTGTAACTGAAACGTTCAGATTTCAAAACCAAATGCCTCAAATCTGGGTATTTTTCGGTAAGCCAATTTTACAAAATAAATTTTAGATTTTTTCAAAAAACATTTCATAAAAAGTGCCCAGTCCGTGTTTTATTTGCGCGCAGGGGGGGGGAAATCGCCGGATTTCAACTGCGTTTGCTTCCTGGTGGCCCTTTGTTGTGCGCGCGAGCCCACTCTTCCTCTTGGCCCATCTACTAGCCCAATGCAACAAGAAGTAATATATACTCTTGTGTTATCTCTCTCCCAAGCAATGTGGGACTTGTTCCCTTTGACACATCCACTTGTAAGTTGAAAACTCCAACAATCCCCCACATGTGTCAAAAGGAACGCCTTTAGCTTAGTTGCACACCCGGATATAATCATTGTATCTAGTGGTCCTTAGGACTATGAACTAAACCTAGACTAATAACACTTAGTACACAGAGATGATAGTGGTCCTATGGACTATGAACTCACATCTCTTGGGCGTATACTAGAGGCATTAGTAGTCAGATTATACCCCCACATTTCGCTGTTGACGCGGTTTTGCACGTTAAACGGCCATGCGCGTGCCTGGTGCATAATGAATGCTTTAGAGATTTTGCCACGATCTCATAGGAGCGGCCCCACTCCTACATTCATAGAGGTGATTTCATAAAATGTACCTGCAATGAGTACACCATTCCGTAGAATTATGAAATCATTAAGAGCTTTACTCATCCTCACCAAAATGCATTCTAGCACATTCTCGGCATCATAGGAAGGGACTAACGATTTATTTTTGTGCTAGCAGAACTAACAGACGACTTGTTCTTACCCATTGAACCTCCTTCATGGGATCACCAATCACAGAGGTTGGGTTGCCATCGCTGTTAATTTCATATCGGCTTGAGTCCCATTCCCCTCGATGAATCAAATATTTGTTTCCTTCCCAAGGGTTTTGTAAACGGATCCGCAAGGTTCACTGCTGACCTTACATAATCGATTGAGATTACACCATCTTTTAGCAGCTGCCTAATTATATTATGTCTCAATCGAATATGTCTACTTTTACCATTAAAGGTTTTATTTTTAGCCGTAGCTATCGCAGATTGGCTATCACAATGTAAAGACACTGATGGTGTTGGTTTTCCACCTAGTGGGATATCTGCCAAGAAGTTTTTCAACCACTCAGCCTCAGTACCAGTCAACTCCATAGCAATAAACTCAGAATCCCTTGAGGAACTGGTTAAGATAGTTTGTTTGACTGACTTCCACGTTATGGCACCACCACCAAGAGTGAAAACATAGCCACTAGTGGATTTGCTCTCCTCTGAATCTGAGATCCAGTTAGCGTCACTGTATCCTTCTAATACAGCGGGAAATCCACTATAATGAATACCATAATCCATGGTACCTCTCAGGTATTTCAATACCCTTACCAGAGCCTTCCAATGCTCATTATTCGGACAATGAGTATATCTGCTCAATCTACTCACAGCGTATGCTATGTCTGGCCTGGTATAGTTCATTAAGTGCAACAGACTCCCAATAATCTGTGCATATTTGGATTGAGCAATTGGATCTCCTCTATTTTTCTTTAAATGCACATTAGGATCATAAGGAGTATTCACAGGAGACTCATCAAACATCTCAAACTTTCTCAGAATTTTCTCAACATAATGTTCCTGAGAAAGTATGATACCATTATCATTCCTTATGATTTTTACACCCAAAATTACTTTGGCTTCACCTAAATCTTTCATGTCAAAATTAGAAGACAAAAAACTCTTTGTCTCAAGCACAATACTCATGCTAGTACCAAAGATAAGCATGTCATCCACATACAAACAAATAATCACACAATCATCATTTATAAGTTTTGTATAAACACATCTTTCTACCTCAATAGGAGAGAAACCACCACTGAACAAAACTTGATCCAGTTTTTCATGCCATTGTTTAGGCGCTTGTTTCAAACCATACAAAGATTTAATAAGTTTACAAACTTTGTTTTCTTGCCCAGGAATAATACAGCCTTCAGGTTGCTGCATATAAATCTCCTCTTCTAAATCACCATTTAAAAACGCAGTTTTAACATCCATTTGATGAATGAAAAGTTTGTGAATAGAAGCTAAGGCAATTAGGATTCTAACTGAAGAAATCCTAGTTACAGGAGAGAAGGTGTCAAAATAATCAACATTTTCTTTTTGAGTATACCCTTTGGCTACCAACCTAGCTTTGAATTTATCAATAGTTCCATCAGGAAAATATTTTTTCCTAAAAACCCATTTACAACCAATAGGTTTTGCTCCTGGAGGCAAGTCTACTAAAACCCACGTTTTATTTTGATTTAAAGAATCAACTTCAGTTTTTATTGCTTCTTTCCAAAAGGATTCATCCGGAGAAGAAATAGCTTCATAAAAATTTTTGGGTTCATCTTGCACTAGGTAAGTATAAAAATCATCCCCAAAAGATGTATGTTTTCTTTGTCTTTTACTTCTCCTTAAATCTTCAACTAAAACTTCTTTTGAAAATCGTTCAATAGAAGAATTTTCAACTCTTGTAGGTGTATACTCAACCTTCAAAGGAAATATTTGTTCAAAAAACTCTGCATCTTTTGTTTCAACTATTGTGTTATGATCTAAAACATCACTTTTCAAAACCAGAAAACGATAAGCAGCACTTTGTTGAGCATATCCAATAAACATGCAATCAGAGGTTTTAGAACCAATTTTCCTCTTTTTAACATCAGGTAGTAAAACTTTAGCTAAACACCCCCACACTTTCAAATATTGAAGATTAGGCAAAAAACCCTTCCATAATTGATAAGGTGTCTTCTTTGTTTTCTTGTGAGGTATTCTATTTTGTAGAAAACAGGCAGACAATAAAGCTTCACCCCACAAGTTATTAGGTGCTGCAGAACTTACAAGTAATGCATTCATCATTTCTTTTAAAGTTCTATTTTTCCTTTCTGCAACACCGTTAGACTCAGGTGAGTAAGGAGGAGTTACCTCATGTATTATACCTTCTTTTTCACAAAATTCATTTAGTAATAAATATTCCCCTCCTCTATCTGATCTAACTCGTTTAATCTTTTATTTAACTGGTTTTCAACTTCTGCTTTGTATAAAAGAAACTTGTCAAAAGATTCATCTTTATTTCTCAATAAATATACTTTAGTATATCTTGAAAAATCATCGATAAATGTAATATAATACCTCTTACCTCCTCTGGTTTCAGTTTGTTTAAAATCTCCTAAATCGGTGTGAATTAAGGACAATAATTCAGTTTCTCTTTGTGTAGAATAATGTGTCCTCTTGGTTAATTTAGTTTCTACACAGACCTCGCATTTACTATAAAAATCAATTTTAGTTTTAGAAATTAGCCCTAGATTTTGTAGCCTCTTAATATAAGATTTATTAACATGTCCTAATCTAGCATGCCAAACATCATAAGAGTCAATCAAGTAAGCAGAAGAAGATGCATTCTCATTCATTTCAACAGTACTCAGAACAAATAGTCCCTTATCACAATAGCCCTTCCCAATAAGAACATTGTTCTTAGTTATGACAATCTTGTCAGATTCAAAACAGACCCTAGCCCCAGCTTTCCCAAGCAGCGCTACAGAAACTAAGTTAGCTCTGACTTCAGGTACATACAGAACGTCATTCAATGCTAAAGTCTTTCCAGATGTGAGCTTCAGCATCACTCTCCCTTTTCCATGAACCTTAGTGGTTCGGGAGTCAGCCAGATAAATATGTTCTTCCCCTTCTTCAAAGGAGGTAAACAGCTCTTTGTTTGCACATATGTGCCTGGTAGCTCCTGAGTCTACCACCCATTTCTTCACATCAGAGACTAGAAGGGCTTGTGATACTACAGCAACGATGATATCTTCATCACTGCTATCATCTCCTACAACCAAATTCACATTCGGCTTAGGAGGATTTCCACCATGTTGAGAGTTATCTCCCTTAGCCCTTTTCCTGCATTGAGCTGCATAGTGACCTGGTTTTCCACAGACAAAACAATTGCCTTTCTTCTTTTTGGGGTTAGTATCCTTAGGCTTGTGATAAGGTTTTTTATTTTTATTATTTTTGTTATTAGAGTCGTACCTCTTGTTGTTCGGCTTTTCCTCAACTAAGTTTGCTTTAGCAGCCATTTCTTTGCCTTTTGCAGCTTGTATTGCTTTCCGGTTGGTATCTTCAATGATGATATGAGTGATCAAATCATTCAGGGTCAATTGTTTCTGTTTGTGTTTCAGCTGTTGCTTGTAGTCATTCCATGAATTTGGCAGCTTTTCGATCAGTACACCAGCTACGAACTCATCTGGCAGATTAATCTTTTCAGCCCGAAGCTCCTCATTCAACTTGTGGTACTCGTTGATCTGGAGCTTGATGTCTTTGTCATCTGTCATCTCCCATTTGTAAAAATTCCCTATCACGAACTTCTGCTTGCCAGCATCCTCAGCAGTATACTTGAGGATAAGTGATCCCCATATCTCACTCGCTTCTTTGTACACATGGTATACATCGAACAGATCGTTAGATAAAGTAGTAATAAGAGTGTGTCTGCAAACCTTATTAGCATAAGCCCAAGCATCCTTCTGGACTTGGTTAGCATCAGAGGATGGAGCAGGTTGTGTAAGTGCATCAGCGACTCCATGCATGTCAAGGACAGTGTAGACACGTTCCTGCCAGCGTCTGAAGTTCTTCCCTTCAAACTGCTCTATCTTCGAGATATCTGGGAACTGTCTTGGCATGGGCAGTGCCATTGGGATTGAACCAGCAATCGGGTTGTTAGGTTCGGAAGCAGCAGCATTGTTGGCATGGGAACCGGACGCAGGACCAGCAGGAGGAACAGAGGCCATGCTAGCTCTTAAGATTGTTGGCTATCTCCTGTAAATTCTGGATTCCGAGTCACGTCCACGGACGCTGACCTTAAGAGCTATTCCGCAACCACCGGCAAGCTGGAAGCGGCACTCCCCAGGATAAAACGGAATCTTCCTGCAGACACAGGGCGAACAGAACAACGAAAGAACAATGCAACTGTAAGGCAGAGATAACAGGGAGGACCAGGGAGGAAGGGTGCTCGATAGCTCAGAGCTCGGTGACCTGAACCTCCTGCAGGCAGTGCCTTTTATAAGGCCCCTGGAGCATCTGTACGTTGGACACAAAATTAAGGGCCATAAAAACTATTAATTATGCCGTTACCGAACGTTGAAGACAATTAGTGATAGGTTATGAAATCTGAACGCTGCTTAATGTGGTCGGTTTGAGAAAATAAAATCTGGTTAAGTATGATTTATGACCATTGTAACTGAAACGTTCAGATTTCAAAACCAAATGCCTCAAATCTGGGTATTTTTCGGTAAGCCAATTTTACAAAATAAATTTTAGATTTTTCCAAAAAACATTTCATAAAAAGTGCCCAGTCCGTGTTTTATTTGCGCGCAGGGGGGGGGAAATCGCCGGATTTCAACTGCGTTTGCTTCCTGGTGGCCCTTTGTTGTGCGCGCGAGCCCACTCTTCCTCTTGACCCATCTACTAGCCCAATGCAACAAGAAGTAATATATACTCTTGTGTTATCTCTCTCCCAAGCAATGTGGGACTTGTTCCCTTTGACACATCCACTTGTAAGTTGAAAACTCCAACAGATGTAACAGAAGAAAACAAAGAATACAAAAACTAGAAGACTTGTAGGTTCTTTACATTTGTCGATTTTTCAATTTATTTAATTGTATGGTACTTGATAGCGACATCTCAAATATGATAAAATCAACAAAAAATCTATAAATTTTGGTGCATCTTTTCTCCCTCGAAAAATTTATCAGTGCCTACAGCTCTTTCCTAAAAAATTTTAGGGCAAAAATGCCTATTAACTCAAAAAAAAAAAGGTTAACGTGAATGCCACTTGGCCAATCTATCTCAACAAAATCAGATTTATCATTTTGATCCGTTAGATCAAGGTAATCTTGTCCCATTTGTTTATTGTTCATTCGTGAAAACTTTCTGGACATTTTAGCCTTTTTTACTACTACTAATCAACTTTTACGTTTTTTCTTTTATTTTTGCTTGCTACAGTTCAACATTGATGCTTTCGTTTTTATGGGAATTATTGGATAACTTCTGTAAATGTTAATTTTCACGCAATAGGAAAAAAAATGTAGGAAAATTCCATTTAGAATGTGCTTCATAAAATCGTTCAAATAAATTATAATACTTACACAAATTTGTAATTTTTTTTTTACATAACACTAATTTTTTTATAAAAGATAAAATGACATTAATAAACAATGATAATGTCTTACAAAATTCCGAAGTATAAAAAAGACCCATATAGAGACTTATAATAAATTAATCATACAGAGAGCTTTTTTTTTTTTTTTTACCATGGGATGGAAGATTGAAGTTGAGTTCCTGTAAAAAGATAGATGAAACATTTTTCAACCCATATGATTGACAAAGCAGGATGAGATTCACGCATGAGAAGATTATAATTGGAGATTCATAATAATGATGCTATCAAGAAACTAGATAAAAATGAAGGACCTAGAGTGTTAATATTTTTCTAAAGAAACTAAATAAGTGGGGCTCCATTAAGGCAAATGTATCATTAGCAAAAGTGAGTACCAGATCTTTTACATTTGTGCAAAAATGATGCTCCATCAGTCTTGAACTATATGACTGGTGATCCAAAAGAGTATTGGGTGAGAAATTCCATTTGAAGAATATCTTTATTTACAAATGCCAACTCTGAATAAGAAATCAAACCACTAATTTCTTTCATAGTAGACTGAGGGCCCGTTTGGATTAAAGAAGAAGTAGGAATGAAATTGTAAGGAAAGGAAAAGAATGGAAAAGATTTTGCCTTCGACGCATTTAGTTCACACTAGAAAAGAAAATGGATTAATAGGAAAATTTTTGTTTGGTTGAAAAAAAATAAGATAGGAAAATGTGGAAAAAGACCATTTTTTCCCTAAATGAAAAATATTAATTTAATCCTCCACGGGAATCACGCTCTCAAATCATTGTTGCTCACCCCCTATATATAACGGTCTAAAGAGGTGCCTAAGGGAAGACAAACGTGGGCCATCGAAAAGTGAAATCCGGTAGGGAGATAGCAGAGGAAGGAGCTGCAGACAGTGGTTTTGACGAAGGGAATGTGCATCGATCTCACATGCTATTCATTTGTCTATTGTAATTCGTAGAATGAACTTCATCAAAGTGGTGTTGTATGGGGACGCGACAGTAGATGTGTGGGATGGATTTCAGCCTCATTCGGACACTGTGAATTGAGTTGTAGTTGTTGGTAAAGAGGGAAGGAGGTCTTTTTCTCTTGGGTAACTACAGTCGTGCAACAAGAGTCTTCTGGCACCCCAGGATGAGGGAAGTTACAGACTTGAGGGCTTTATTCATACTTTTTCATGTATCTATATTATATATTTGGGTCCACCTACAAGGAAGAATAAAATTAAGGCGATGAAATTTGAATAGTTCATGGAGGTTGTTTGCATATTACAAGTTCAAAAGACCAAAAGTGACATCTTGTTTCTTCTGTATTAAGCTTAGCTATGTGTTAAAAATAGTTAGTGACCACCCCTCATCAACCATGAACCTCGAGAAAGAAAATAGATATTCATTACAAATTAATTAAAGTATTTTTTGTTAATAACTCAAAGATAGAACATATCTCTCCCCAAATGCACAACACATACACAAACATTGAATATAAGATAAATCTTAGGCCTAGCTTAAACTTCCTAGTACACTAGAACCAAGTATAATTTTAAAAATAAAATAAAACTTGGAATGCAAACACGAAATACATATTCATATTTGTGTTTCATACTTATGCCATAACTATAACATAACCATTACGTGCCCATCGGATGGATAGGATTAAGTGTTTGTTTGAAATAGCGATTGGAGCCTTCAAAAGCAGCTTTTCAATCGTAATTTATCATATACGAAGTAAGTATGTGAGAGGAGTTTTGTACGATTTACGTAAATAAGCACTTTTAGGATACCTAAAAGTGATCCCAAACAAGCTTTAAATCAACTTCATCTCAATTTACTTGTGCCCCTGGAGCCATATGCACACTTTGAGTACGTCATAGTTGTTGCATTTTAAAATTTATCCCCTCACACATGACGTGCCCAGCACATTCATGTGGCCTAATCCCCATTCAAAAATTATCCGATTAACCGCAACGTAACCATGACTTTCACATGGCTGTGAACAATGTAACCATATCTCCAAAAGCGTAATATCATTATGTTAGGCATTATTCTTCTACATGGTTCCAATAGTGAAGGTGAAAGCCGCGTTAACCATAGCATGCCCATGGGTGTCATATACCCATCAAGTTTTAATTCATGCAGCGTTAACCGCAATGTGCTCATAGGCTACAAGAAGTTTTAGTAGTTGAAATAGTGCTATGTTTGCCCATATTTTGTATCACTGAAACATAGTCTATTTTTAAACAAGTGTGTTCACCACAAACATGTTCATCCCTCAATGGGGAGTTAACTTACATACATAACTATGCATTACATAATTAGATTCCCAAACTAATGGGGAAATGCATTTTCCATGGTATAATTTAACTCATGGTTACGTCATGGTTATGAGACAGTTATCTGACATCACTCTCAACCGTTGCGCACCCACTAACTGCATTAGGTCAAGACCGCTTCCATTATGTGGAATATCATAAATTAAACGACATTCATGACATGGATACTTCATGGTCAGGTTGTGGTCGACCATCATTTGTTGCAAGCATGGAGTTCACACCACCTCCACTTGTTTCGAAACAGCTCCCCCGAGCAATGGCCTCTTTTCTTACCTCAACACCGAAAACTAAGGACCATGGGTGCATCAAATTAAACTAAAAAGACAACACACAAGCAATGTGAATGAAGAAGAAGGAACCTACCTATTGTTCATTGAGATTTGATGGAAAGTTGTGTGGTTGCCGGAATAGTTCGCTCGCTACCTTTATTCTTCAGCTCCCTCCCTTTTCCCCAACCTCGCTACTGATAACTCACCTCCAAAATCACCATCACATCAGGGGCATTTGGGTCCTTCGTCCATTTTCTAGCGAGCGCACTAGAAAATGGGTTCCCCCCATTTTTTATGGGAGCCCATATTCACTTATCTGATTGAAAATTGGGGGGCGAGTGATAATTGAATATTTATTACACTCATTTGTATCTCTTGATTAATAAATTTAGATTGTTTAGTTAATAAATAATGGGCTTTTATGCTTATTTGGGCTTTTAGTGTTTTATTGGATTTAACATATTTTAATAATAAAATTTCTAGATTTACAACCCTTCTCTATTTTGATCATAACTCTTGAACCAGATATCCGAATGATCTCATTCTTGTCTCATGTTTTAGATGATTCAGAGGGAAACAATTGATATGCAGACTTGAAGGGCAGATTCGGACAAGAGGATAGTCAAAACTGTAGTCAATGTTATATGTATTTTTCTAGATTTTTATTGGGCCCAAAGTTTGTAATGAAGCACCATTTATTATTAATTTCCGTTTTGGGCTGAACTGGTAGGCTCTGACCCATTTGACAATTAGGTTTTTACTTTAGTTAGCTGAAACAATAGGGCAGAAGGATTTTTGGGACGATTTTGGATTGAAATCAGAAGTTCTTCATTCTCTGAAAAATGTTCTTCATGTTCTTCATTCATTTTTCAGATTTTCCAGTCATGTCCGGCTAAGTTTCTGTGATTGACCTATGGATTGAGGATTCACGTTTCCAATCAGAGGATATACTTAAACCGGTAACGTAACTCGTTTCTATTTACTCTAATCGGATTCGACTTCTGGAATAGTTCGAATGTTTGTTTTAATATTCGGATTGGTACATCCCACGGACACAGTTCAAATCGGGTTACGGTGATACTGTGCGATTGCACAGTAGCACGCCACGCATACAAACAGAACCTAGACGATCGTCTAGTCGAGGGATTTTCTGGACGAATGCAAAGATTTCAGTTCGTCCAGAACCAGTCACGAGTTCGTTATAATCTTCGTCTAATGATGGTAGGAAACTATGAATCCCAATTCTAGGTCAGTCATTTTAATCTGTTTGGTCTAGTTTGTTTTCGATTTCTGTCTTTAATATGAGTTTATTATTCGTTAATAGTTTAATTAAACCCCCCCAATCGATCATTGTTCGAATGTTTTAGACTGCATGTGAATTCCGTGGGAAACGATCCAGATTCTCTATACTGTAAATTCTTATTGAAACTGATTATTTTGCGAGAACTCGACAATTCTCGATCAGCGAGAAAATCATTTTCGGCGGAATATTTAAACCGAACGCCTGCCTCCAGTTTGAAAATCCCATTTTCCTATTCCGTCGCCCCATTAGAACTGATTCCAATGGGCTGTGAGGGCTATCCATTTTCCCTTGATTGGAGGAAAAGTTCCTAATCTTCCAAATCTCATTGAGTACACAAATAATTTCGTATAAGAAGCTTTAATGATTTTGCTATTGAAGAGACAAAGTGTCTTTAACCCAGCCTCTTAGGTCTTGAAAACCCAAAGCAGGGATGTTTTACTAGAATTGAAGTCATAGAAATGGAAATGAAATTAAATTCCATGACTTAAGGGCTAGTTTGGCTTAAAGAAAATCTGTGAGGGAAATGGAGGAGTTTAGTTACACTATCCAATTGGAAATAAATTTCCAAGGTCAGCCAATTTTCCATTATCCATGGGAAGATCATTTACTTCCATTGCTAGTGGGAACCAATTTTTTCAAGGTGATAAATTCCCAAATAACCCTTTTTTCTTCTTCAATAACTGTCATGATCTTCTTCTTTTTCAGCCAAGATATGCTTTGCCGTCGTTGTCACCTCCTCCTACTTCTATTGCTACAAATACGTCAATGATGAAGTAAGAGGAAGAAGTCGACGATAGCCCCTTTGCAGCCATCACCTCCTCCTCTTACTTCCATTATTGCAGATCCGTCAATGATGGAGGAGGAAGAAGTTGATAGTGGCCCCTTTGCCGCCGCCACCTCCTCCTCCTACTTTTATTATTGCAGATCCATTAGTGATGGAGGAGGAAGAAGAAATCGACAGTAGTGATGATGGTAGAGAGAGAAGATAACAGTGGTGATGATAGCTTAATCTGAAATTATAATCTTACCTTGCTAAGAAGCTAAGGGTCTGTTTGGTTGGAGGGGAGAGGAGCCAAATGAGGGGCTCTAAATCCCTCCCCTCCCCTCATTTTTGTTCCATCCAAATTAGGGGGATTTTGGGGGAAGCAAAATATTTGACTATTTTGCCCCCATGATTTTTTCATATTTTCATTGATTCCCTTAAGCAAAAAATAAAAACACGCATTCACAGAGTTCTGACCTTGTTTCTTATAGCTTCTGTTATGCTTCTTTTATACAAAATTATAATCTCATTCTTTTTACCAATAATTATTTTAGTAATTCCAACAATGTGAATTAAAATAAATTTGTGTCCGCTTGGTAAAACAAATTTGAATTTTGATAATTTATTTGATTTATATTGAGGTGTAAACTAATTTAAATAAATTTTATTTCAAAAAAATTAATTTAAATTATTTATATAAGTATAAAAAATGTTAGCTAACATATAAGAGTAAAACGGTAAATTAGTTATTATCCCCCCTCCCTCCTATCAAACCAAACAAAGTGATCCCATATCCCTCCCTTCCCTTTGAACCAAACAGGCCCTAAGATGAAGACCAATATGGAGTGGGAGAAGAGAGAAGAAGCTGAGTGTGTGGTGTGAATGAAGATAAATTGGACATTTCCCTTTTTCATTTGATTTATCTTTATTTTGAAACACTCATTTTCCATTTCCTTTCTTTCCATAACAAACATCTTTACAGCAGCAAAATATTTTCTATTCTGTTTCGTTCCAGTTCATTCCTTTTCATTCCAATAAATTCCGCGATTCAAACGGGCTCCAAGTCTGCTCATGGAATTCCTTCCACCTCAATCGATGGAATTGGATTCCATTGATATATCCCATGGAATTCTGGAAAATTCCAGTTGTTTCCTCTTTTACCCCTCTCATTTTCATCTTCTTCGATCCAGACCCACCCCAACTCCATCTCCATCGCATCATCTCTGTCACTGACCTCACCCTGAACGGCACCTCCTTCACCCTCGTGTTTCTGGGCTCGAAGCGCGTCATTCCGTTCTTCTTCCCCACCGTTGTTGAGCACTCAGATGTGACGGCGACTCATCCTCTCCACGGATTTCCGGCTTCGTCTTCTTCCCCACTTCATCTTCGCCTTCTCCATTTTGTCTTCGTCCAGCGACGCCTTCATACCAAACGATAGCGTTCACGTCGTCATTTGAGCTTTCTGGTTCATCATCGATTTCTGGTTCTGCTTGTGGAAATCGCATCTTTGCAAGGTGAAGCTAGATTCATGGTGAGAACATCTATTTCTGGTTTTCCTTGTTTGCTTCCTTGGAGGGTTTGATTTTTTTTTTTTTCTTATTCCAGTTATTGGTTCTTGCTTGGATGATAGATTTCTGGGTAGGGAATTATCTTCTTCATGGATGTATTTTTCTGTTCTTGCTGGGAGTTGCTGCAAAATTTCTTGGTTGAACCTGGTGATAGTAGATGCCATTGAAAAGGTAGATGACGGGTAGAGTATCATGAAATCGTGGTTGTTAGATTGTGATTACCGGCGATGGACGATGGTGGTTGTAATCTCGGGTTGTGGTGGATGGTGGTTCTGTATATGGACCAAAGGGAATGATTATTTGTGATAAGGGCATATTAGTATTTTCACATTATAAATACAAATATTAAATAAAAATTATGTCACGATTCCATGAGCTTACCAAACACAATTTTAATGCATTTTCATGAAATCCTTTAGAAGGTTTAGGAAACTGATAGCATATTGGTTTGCCTTACCTTCAATGCAATGTCATGAAATTCTTTAGAAGGTTTAGGCGATTCTGTGACAGTTTTGGATTCAGCATACATTCTAGACAATTATCAGTTATCACTGAGGCCAAGTCTGAACTCTCAAAGGTGAAAGAAGCAGTTCATGCGGATGCAGACGTTGCTCGTATTTCAACTTTGCATTATCTTATACAGCTATGTGCTAAAACACAGTCATTGATGGAAGGGAGTTCATGCCATGCTCAGACTATTCGTATTGGCTTTGAAATGGATATATTAACATCAAATATGCTCATTAATATGTACTCAAAATGTGGTTTAGGGGACACCGCTTTCCAAAAGTTCAGTGAAATGCCCGAGAAAAGCTTAGTTTCATGGAATACAATGATTGGATCTCTTACCCGAAATGGGGAGGAGCTGCTAGCTCTCACACTTTTCATCAAAATGCAAAGAGAAGGAACCTCATGTAATGAGTTTAGCATTTCTAGTGTACTGTGCGCTTGTGCCACAAAATGTGCTGTAGTTGAGTGCATGCAGTTGCATGGTTTTGCCATTAAGGCTTCAATGGATTCAAATGTTTTTGTTGGAACTGCTTTGATTGATGTTTATGCTAAATGCTCGTCAATAAAAGATGCAAAGCAGGTATTTCAGAACATGACAGAAAGAAGTCATGTAACATGGAGTTCCATGCTGGCAGGATATGTGCAAAATGGGCTCCATGAGGAGGCTTTGCCACTGTTTCATAGTCATCAGTTAATGGGTTTGGAGCCAGATCAGTTTATGATTTCATCTGTTATTAGTGCTTGTGCAGGTCTGTCAACTTTGATTGAGGGGAAGCAGGTGCATGCTATGTCAAGTAAATTAGGATTTGATTCAAACACGTATATTGTTGCCTCCCTCATAGATATGTATGCCAAATGTGGCTGCATAAAAGAAGCATACCTTGTGTTTGAGTGTGTGGAGAAGAGAAGCATTGTATTATGGAATGCAATGATATCGGGGTTCGCGAGACATGCTTGTGCACTAGAGGCAATGATTTTGTTTGAGAAATTGCAGCAGATTGGCTTCTGCCCTGATGATGTAACGTACTTATCTGTGTTAAATTCATGTAGTCATATGGGCTTGCACGAAGAAGGACGAAAGTACCTTAACCTCATGGTGAGGCAGCACAATCATTCTCCCAATGTCATTCACTATTCATGCATGGTTGACATTCTTGGTCGAGCTGGACTAGTTCATGAGGCATTTGAATTGATGGAAGGAATGCCATTTGATGCAACTACTTCTATGTGGGGTTCGCTTTTGGCCTCTTGTAGGAAATGTGGCGATATTGAGCTCGCTGAGGTAGCAGCCAAGCACCTATTTGAAATGGAACCTAACAATGCAGGGAACCACATCTTGCTATCAAACATATATGCAGCAAATAAACAGTGGGAGGAAGTTGCAAGAGCGAGGAAGCTTCTCAGAGATAGTGATTTGAAGAAAGAAAGAGGTAAGAGTTGGATTGAAATTAAGAACAAGGTTCATTCTTTTACCGCTGGTGATATAAATCATCCAAAAATAGATGGGATTTATGCATATTTAGATAATTTGATAGAAGAGTTAAAGAAGGCTGGTTACAAAGTTGAGACTAATCATGACCTTCATGATCTGGAGGAGGGCACAAAACAGGTGCTTTTGAGGTATCACAGTGAGAAGCTTGCTCTTGCCCTTGGGTTGTTGTGTTTGCCTTGTAATGTACCCATAAGAATTATGAAAAACCTTAGAATCTGTGGTGATTGCCACACTTTTATGAAACTAGCGTCAAAGTTTGCAAGCAGGGATATCATTATCCGAGATGTAAATCGTTTTCATCACTTGAAGGACGGCATCTGTTCTTGTGGGGATTTTTGGTGAACGTCTGATGTATTCTATTTCCTCTGATCTGACTATTATTAGATTCACATGCTTTTCTGCTTCCTTGAACCATATCCAAGCCATCATTGGTGAAAGGTTTGGTGATCACATTTTAACTTAACCATCAATCAGTTGGCTGTATACAACAGGGGCATATTTGAGATTTAAGTTCACTGTGATGTAAAATGGAGAGATCAGTGGAATGCAGGTAGGGGATCTAAGTTCCAATGTTTGAGCCAAAGTTATTGGTCATTGTCTTCTCTACATAATTTCCACATTAATAGCCTATGGTCACAAACTTTTCAAATCTAAATATTTATGTCCTGAAATTTATCATGAGTATGATTATGTTGGGCTATGAAGATTAGTAAATAGTAATGCATATGAATCCATGTTGTTTTATGACTATTGTTGGTTGTCAAGGCAGCTAAGAGAACTTCTGTCTGTGATTATTTAGAAGATGTTCATGTACAGCTTCTGATGTTGGAGCAGGAACATAGTATTCTGTTATTCCTCAAAGCTTATAGCTTACACTGTTATACACACTAAAATCTTAGTGATAGCATTGGTGTTGTATATTTCACTATTGGGCATGGAAATGAAATTGGCATATGGAAATGGAAATGGAATTGATTTCAATCACAATGTTGGTTTAGTATAATGAAATTGGAAAATTTTCCAATTCCATAGCCCAAAGAAACCAATTCCATCTCCACTTAGCCCATTTTTACTCTCCCTATCTTTCAACCTTTATGCCCTGTCACCACATACTAGCAAAGAACCCCCAGCCACCACTCACTACTGCTAGGACCACCATGCACCAACCTAGTGGCAGTGGCGACGTCTAGCCTTGGCTTGCTTGTCATCTCGTCTCCTCCCTCCCTCCTCAGCTTGCTCTTGGGTGTGATGCTTGAGGTTCTAGTCCTTGTGCTTGTTGCTTTTATTCTTTGCCGTGCAATCTTTGTGTCCTGGTTCCAGTAGAGTATGATCGTGCAGTTTTGGTGATCGTCCTTCGCTCCATTCGTGGTTATTCCGACGAGGTTGGGATATTGACGCATTGACGGTTATTATGATGAAGCTAAGGCCGTAGAAGGAGGATTCGAAGGTGGAAGCTCGAGCAATACAGTTTTGGCAACAACCCATCTTCCTCAGTGACGAGACTTCCTTCAAACTCACTCACTCTCTCTCTCTCTCTCTCTCTTCATGATTTTTAGGTTTTGGATTTGGCTTTATAATTCCATGAATACATCAAGGAAGAATTTTCCCATGAAGATCATGATTTGGGTTTTGGATCTTTGTCGTTACCCCCCTTATGATGATGTTTGCTATTTACAAGAAGGGTTTTTTTATAAATAAAAAAATTACAAGCATGTTTTGATCTTTTAAAAAAATTAGGTTAGATTCGCTAGACATGTTAAACATAATCTGAAGTATATTTTTAATCTTTTAAATTTATATAATATTTTTTTGTAGTCTCTTAAATTTATAAAATGTATTTTTAGTCTTTAAAATCTAACATCATTAATGTAAATAACGGAAAATGTGAATTAAATAAAATTAAATAGTGACTGTGCAATACAAATAAACCAAATTTAGTTTTAAATCAATTTGTTACGTGTGCTATGTGCTCTCCCTTTCCATAGAAAACCCTTCTCTTGCTGCCAAACACACTTCTTCACCCATGAATTTCTGTCACTCAACGCCAAACCAGAAATCAATTATTGTGCGCCAAACAAAGAACCTCAATTTTCTGCTGAAAGAGGTACTCCCTCCAGATTTAAATATAAGATTGAATTGATTTTTTTAAAAATATTAAGAAAGTTAATTAAATTACTTATAAATATTTATATTTATCATTTCTTCTCAAAATTATTTTACTTAACTTATAAATTGATATATAGTTTAAAGATTCACAATCCATGATATGATTGAATAATTTATTTAGTATTTTTAATCTTTTTTAAAAAAGTTAATTTTATCTTATATTTAAGATTAAAAAGCCCATTAGACATACAAAAGTCCATTTATCTTAAATATTAGTGTTTGGGAACTCATTGAAAATTAATGGGCTTTTATCTCAAAAAAATTTTTTTTTTGTAAAGCTATCAGTTGGAGCTTTTTTCCAACTTCTTATCAATGCACGCATTTTAATGACATTTTAATTATCCAGCTACCGCACACAGACACGTTCCTGTTTACTCGACACACACATGTACGCTTCTCTCCCCAAACATTTTGGCAATTTTAAACTTTTTTCAATTTTAAAAATTTTATTTAAATTTTTTAATATCAATTATAACAATATGTACACAAACAATATATATATAGTATTCAACAATGTTCATACCATTTTCAGTCATTTTTCATCTAAATGGGCTTTTCAAAAGCTAATCTAAACATGTTCTATTTTTAAAAAAAAGTCACTTCTCCACCGTCAATCCAAAAACAAATCACATTTATAATCTAACTTTTTTTCAAAAGGGCTTCTGCAAAAGCCCCATTAAAAAAAAACTACTTTTTTTACCGGTTCCCAAACACGGACAAAGCCTCTGAGATGCCCTCTACTTTTTCTAGAAGCAATGAATACTTGGTAGAAGATGGTGATTTCAACGTTCCATAGCGAAGAAAAAAATAGAATCAAATAAGCTCTCTGGCCCTTCTAATGGCATCTCTGATTTACTTCGCAAAAGGCCTTCTACTAATTATAGGGTTTGTGCGCGGGGATTAATATGGAGGAAAATAGGTGTTGGCAGCAAAATAGGGTTTCCTATGGGAAAGGGAGCTTAAGGAAAAATAAAGATTAAAAACCAAGTTTTTTTGTATTAATAGTATGATAATTAAAATCTGATTTTTTTTATTTAAAAAAAGTTAAGTTTACTTCCTTAGCATTGCACCATCGCCACTTAATATTATTTAATTAGCATTTTTCGTTAATAACATTGACAGCATGAAGTTTTAAGGACTGAAATTGTATTTTATAAATTTAAAGGACTTAAAAATTTTTCATATAAACTTAAAGAACTAAAAATATATTTTGGCTGGTAAATATATTTTTAAACTTTATTTTTGTATCCATATCTATTTCTATAAAAAAAAATTGACGTGGAATTAGACTTGGAAACATGAATAATGGTGTGATATGATCAATCTATGGGCTTTCATCGCCATAGATTTCAACCATACATACATATGTGTGTGTATACAATTATTTTTTTAAAAAAATATTTCAACTATCATTCTAACTGGTTGGATCATCCGTGAACTGTTGATTTCATTTTACTTTTAAAACATTCATTCGGACCCTAATTAATCATCATTTTCTTTCTTTTAATTTGTCTATTAGGATTCATGATCGAACACCTTTTCTTTTCTTAAAATTTTAGGTCAAGCCAAGTGGATCCAGATCACTTTTTTAAGGAAAAAAATAAATATTATATTATATTTTACTATTTTTTGGTATATCATGCAATCAAATTGAATGCTCTCTCCATCCAATTTGGTGAATAGCTTTGTAATAACCAATCACTCCCTAAAGCTTATTCCTGTTATGGAACACGTGCTCTCAACCACCAACGTTCTTGTCAACCTCTCTCTTTCTTTCTTATCAAATCATTTTTCTTTGCATGTCCCTTTATCCCTCATCAACAATGATATAGTAGTATATATTTCAACAAAAAAGAAAATAGCCTACAAGTTATGATAGTTTTAACTAATTTTTATTAATTCATTATTTTTTTAATCAAATCTCTATAATTTTTTATTCTTTTTATTATATTTATGTAGTTTTTTTTAATGGGATCATTAAAATTTTACCTGATTTTTTATTAAGTACTTGTGGTTTCGTGTGAGTGATAAAGAGGAAAAAAAAATGTAGTAGGAAAACGACAGGGACTTGATAAAAAGAATAACAGTGACCTAATTAAAAACAAATAAAAATATAATGACCTGATGAACAGAAAAAGAATATAGAGACCAAGTTAAAAATAAGGTAAAACTATAGAGGATAACAAAATTAATTATAAAAAAGAAAATAATTGGTATCTTTATTTTTGTAAATATATTTTTATTACATCTTTTCAATTAAGTTAATAAAATATGGTTTTAGAAGTAAAAAAACAAAACATTATTTTAAACTAATAATTTAAATAAGATACGGTAAACATACATGCATTTTTTATTTTATAAAAATTAAATTTATAGTTTTATTTTTTCTTGGACGAATTTTTTTTATGAATTGAATGATGTTTCAAATTAATTAAGATTCATTAACATAGATTTTTTTTTGTTCGAAATTAAAATAGATTTCACACTTTAAAAAGTAACACTAACTAGACCACCTCCTAAAGTGATAAAAGTGGGAAGTATAAATAGAATTTCAATGTTTCAATATTTCTTATGTGACAAAGACAGAAAACAAAGTAAAACTAGACCATTGTTTATTATTTACAAATAATGTAATATTTTATAAATTTTATATTCTTTATTACTGTAATAGAGGGGACAGATAGAACTGATTTTTTTTTTTGGACAACAGATAGAACTGATTACAAGTCACAAATAATGCAAATCATCTTAGATTTTGTATTAAAAAATATATAAAATTTTATTATTGAATTTTTTTCTCAATTATCAATTTAA
This sequence comes from Albizia julibrissin, assembly GCA_037074505.1. Lineage (NCBI taxonomy): Eukaryota > Viridiplantae > Streptophyta > Magnoliopsida > Fabales > Fabaceae > Albizia > Albizia julibrissin. The sequence continues at coordinate 30,444,935 of CM073485.1, forward strand.
TTCCTAAAATATGATTTTAAATAATTCAATCCCTAACAACCGACGTTGGTTGGTCCTCCGATAAGAGATTGGAAAACTTAATTATAAATAAGGTCTTGAGTTTAAATTTATATAAACGCAGAAAACACATGCAGGAAAACCACACCAACTTGCCGGACAATACTCAAATATCATTATGTCAAATAATCAAATCAAAGATTGAATGGATAATTAAATAAAAGTTTCGGGAAATAAATTATTTTTTAATGCAAATATGTGATAGTCACTCCAGATACAAAAATCTCGCGTCTCTTTGAACCTTAATGTTACTCCCTCCGTTCCTTGTATCTTAAATATAAGAGTCAGTGAAGATATTTGTTTTTTCTTAAATAAAGGAATTTTTTTTATACATATAAAATAATTCCCTCAAATGCTGGCATATATTAAGTGGATTTTTCATCAAGCGAGTAATTTTTAATACAAATGATTAAAAGTAGTACTTTAGAGAAACTAACATATATTTTTTATAAATAACTAATTTTTAATTTCTATAAATTAATTATCTATCTCTTATTCTTATATTTAGAATCCAAAGAGTGCATGGAAATAAGTAGTGGGAGAGTATAATATTTGTAGCAGTATAATATGAAAAACACCCACGGCAGGAAGATGGAAGTGTTATTTTTGGATGTGTACAAAATGTAATCCCTAGAAAAATTAGTAAAAAGTCTATGTTTCTAAATTTTATTGGCAAAAATGATTCAGGATGATTCAGGCACAAAAAATACTACTTTACAGGATTCATACACTAATAAAATAATTAATTTTTTTAATCCTTATAAATTAATTATCTAACTCTACATTTATAATCAGAAGAGTACATAAAAGTAATAGTGTGGGCTTATTTGATTATATTCTCTATTTTTTATTTTCACAAACATTTTTATAAAATAGTTTTAAGAAACAAGTTTTAAAAATAAAAATAAAAAAACTGTTTGGGTAGATTGTTTTAAAAAATATGTTTTTCAAATGACGTGGCGGTACGGTCGCCGGTGGTTATGGTTATCATTGGTAGTATAATGTCAATAGTGGATAAGTGACAACCTCAAAAAATAAAAAATAGAAAAACAAAAACAAGAAAACAACTCAAAACTGTTTTTATTTTTACTTTTTAAAAACAACTTTTTATTTTTTTGTTTTTAAAAATAATTTATCAAACATGTTTTATTATTTTATTTAAAAAAAAAGTTTTAAAAACTAAATCAAACAGCATGTAGGCTTGTTTGATTATATTCTCTATTTTTAATTTTCACAAACAATTTTATAAAACAGTTTTAAGAAATAAATTTTAAAATTTAAAAAAATTTGTTTGGATAGATTATTTTGAAAAATATGTTTTTGAAATGACGTGGCGGTACGGTTGCCAGTGGTTACATGGAGGTGGTCATCATTGGTAGTGTGATGTCAATAGTGAATAAGTGACGGCCTCAAAAAATAAAAAATAGAAAAACAAAAAAAAAAGAATTCTGTTTTCTGTTTTTTGTTCTCACAAATAGTTTTATAAAACAGTTTTTAGAAACAAGTTTTAAAAATAAAAAAACAAAAAAATATGTTTGGATAGATCATTTTGAAAAATCTATTTTTGAAATGACATAGCGGTGAAGAAGTTGGTGGTGACGTGGCAGTGGTCGCCATTAGTAGTATATAGTCAATAGTGGATAAATGACAGTTTCAAAAAATAAAAAAATAGAAAAACAAAAAAAAGAAAACAACTAAAAACTGTTTTTGTTTTTTAGTTTTTAAAAACAACTTCTTGTTTTTTTATTTTTAAAAATAATTTTTAAAAACAGTTTAACAAACATGTTTTATTGTTTTATTGTTTTTAAAAACAGAAAAACAGTTTTTAAAAACAAAATCAAACAACCCCTAACTAACTTTTTTTTGTTTTTTATTTTTTTAATTTTTTTTGTTTTTAAAAATAATTTATCAAACATGTTTTATTGTTTTAAAAAACAAAAAAAAACAATTTTTAAAGACTAAATCAAACAGCCTGTAATGTTTGTAGCAGGAAAATATAAAAACAACCCACCCAGAAAGATTATAGTAATATTTTCAAATGTGTCTAAAATGAATTCGCTTGCAAAACCAGTGAAAAGTTTTTGTTTGTAAATTTTAATGGTAAATATGACTCACGATGTTTTCATACACAAAATATTATTTTATAAGATTTCATATAAATAAGTATCACTACTCGAATTCCCTTAACGGCTATGACATATTTCTACCAATAACATTTTATTATTGTACTGCTCCTATTATTAATGCATTTTGATCTTTCATACAAAATAAAAAAAAATATTTCTGTATCATTTTAAAAACTTTCTAAATACTTTTTTATGTAAGAAAATTTTGTGGCGTTTGACGTACTTTTGAATAGATTTATGGGTAGATTTACATATTTACCCAATTTTTTATACATAATCTACAATCTTTCAAAATCTTGAAATTACATGAAAATAAGATGGAACCCTGGAAGTGATATTTTTGGATGTGCGCGCAATGAATCACATTAAATAATTTTTTTAATAAAAAAGACACAAATGTGTTTAAACTCCATGATGTGGACTCTAATTGACTTTTTGGGCTCAGAATTTTACAGAAACAAACAAACACAGAAGCCTTCAACGCCGTTGATTAGCCTATCAAAAGTTCTCAGCTTTTTTCTCACAACCCACCACAGCCACACAGCAAGGCTGAGGTGTGTGACTGTGTGTGGCTCATGGGTGGGCCACACCTTCTCTTATCCTACGCAATCCCTCCCACAACTTTTTGATCATTCAATAAAGGCCCCAGTTATTTTTTTAAACTTTTTTTATAAATATTTTAAAGAAAAAAATTTCTTTTTCTTAAAAAAATCGAAATCTAATATGCTCAGAGACAGCCAAATCTTTATCCATGGACCCCACAGGACTAATTTACGGTGCACAAACATCCTCCTTCTCCACCATCTACCTTTTTCTCCTTTTCTTTTTTTATTTATCTTTTAGAATTTATTTTCCAACAATTTCCATACTTCATAACTTTATTTCTTTTGAAATTATTTTTACCTGGTGATTTCAAATTTTCAGCGGAAAATTCCAATTTGTAAGAAATTCAAGACTTTGTGTAATATTCGTCGGATATTTATTATAATTTTCTAATTACTAAAAAATTATAAGGCTTAAAAATAATAATAATAAAATAAATACATATCTTATTGAAAGATATTTTGTTAAATTATTTTTTTTAAGATGCTGACATTTCCCACTAATTATGCCTGCTTTAAGATAAGGAAAAAATACAGGCATAATTAAGGGAAAATGACAGTTAAAGTCTCACAATAATTTTTTTTTTTTTTGGTAAAAAGAGAAACCAAAATAATTATTTACAAGTTTACAAAATATAATTTAGGCACTTAATTATAATTAACTTGATTTTTTTAGAATTAATTTTTTTACCAACCTTTTTAGAACTAATTGTTCTTTTCTCCATAACTAAAAACAGTTTTATAAATTCATTATAAAGACAATTTTATAAATAAGAAAACATTCCTGATCTTTGGATATTGCAAATTGCATAGCCTAATTAATTGTGATTGGTAGGTAGCTTTTGTAGCCTTACTATTATTAGCACATGGCTCTCATTCATGATAGGCGTAGGCTAGTTTCTGACAAAATTCATTCTTATTTGTGTTACTCAATCACTATTATTGATCTTATAAATATTTTATTACTTATAAATAGTAGTGATACCCCACCAGTGCTTTTTATAAGCTTATTTTAGTCTAATTATGTAATTTAAAAAATCAGTTAAAATTAATTAATAATAATCAATAGGTAGGAAATTATTAACTTTATTCTTATTTATAAGGGAGAAAATAATAGAGAATAATAATGTGGGAAGAAGAATAATGGAGAATATATGAAAAAAAGATGAGAAAACATAATAGAATTAATTAAGTTTAAAAATTCGTATAATGTTTACATAACCCAAATTAGATCTTATAAAAATGATCAAAAAATTCAAAAATTAGATCTTATAAAAAGAATTAAAAGAGTATAGATTTTATATTATATATTAATTATTTTTTGGAAATAGTAATAAGATTAAAATCCCATAGAATTATAGAGAGATAGATTATACAGATTAAACTCAATTTGAAATTAATTTTTTTATAAAATAATTTTTAATTTAACTTAGATTATGTGACAATTGAATCAGATTAAATTATACCAATAAGTGAGACCGAATTTGATAGTTTAAATTACCAATTTATTTATTTTAAGCAATATTATGCTGACCTTTCATTATTCTAAAACATATTTTTTATGCTTAAATGAGTATATACCTAAATATATTTCTTTAAATTTCAATACAATGTATAAGTCGATCAAAAAATAATACAATGTATGAGAGAGATAACAATTAATAGTTTCTAAAAAAATTACACTTCCCTTTATCATTTAAACCATATTTGAATTCAGGTTAAAAAAAACCCCTATTTGAATTTGGATACGCATATACTTTAGGCACAAAATCCTGTACTTAAATACGTAGGAGACCGCTGGTAAAAAACTTATGCAGGAGACATATTTATAAAAATAAAACTTTGCATGCAATATACAAACCAATGTTCAAATATATATTATCACATAGTTATAAAATATTTTATATCAATATAGAAATTTCTTTTTCTTTTGCCTTCACAATATAGAAATTAAATTGCTTACAAGATTTTTTTTAATAAGTTGACAAAATCAATTTATCAAAAATATTATATTAAAATGCACTCTAATTTGAAAAATCATGTACTATAGTTCAAGTCATTTATCCATATTCCATACCCATAAAAAAGACATCCGATTTGACAAAGAACATTAACATGGCATAATTTCAAAAACATGGTATGCCTATAATATTATCCCTGTTTACGAGGGGTCATTATATTATTTCCATAAATATTATTATACTGGCGCGCCCACCAAGAAAGTGTGAAAGAAAAAAAATGTACGGTCTTGATTGAATCTACGACAATGAAATAGGAGCAGTAAGATCAGAATAATCCGTTGGTGTATAATAAATAAATAAACGGCGGATACACTGAATCTTTCCCCTTCGTATCTCGCTCCTTATGGAACCAATCATCACGCAACTCTATATATGACCCAAACCTGCCTTCCTCCCTCCTTTTACTATCAGAAATCTCTCTCTCTCTCTCTCTCTCTCTCTCTCTCTGCTTCTGCTTTCTCTTCGCTGTGTGGAATGAGAATAATACAAACGAAACTGTAAGAGGCTCTCCTTCATCGTACGATTCCTTTAAGCTATGTCTCGCACTTGCTCGCAGTGTGGCAACAATGGCCATAACTCCCGTACTTGTACTCACGGCGGTGGCGGAGGTAGTTGCCGCGGCGCCGATGGTTCGTCTAAGGAGAACGGGATCATGCTGTTCGGCGTGCGACTCACTGAGGGTAATTCGTTCAGGAAAAGCGCTAGTATGACGAATCTGTCGCAGTTTGAGGCTCCGGCTCAGGATTCCAACGCCGTCGACGCTGGTTATGTTTCCGACGATGTCATTCACGCCTCCGGACGGACTCGTGAGCGTAAGAGAGGTAATTAATAATATAATCGCGATGGCTTTTTGTGTGGTGGTGTTTAGTGTTGAAAACGAAATGTTTGTTTGGTTTTGGAGATTGAGTATTTTGTGTTCTTGTGGATTTGATTGATTTTGAAGGTGTTCCCTGGACGGAGGAAGAGCATAGGCTATTCCTATTGGGATTACAGAAAGTCGGAAAAGGAGATTGGAGAGGGATTTCTAAGAACTTTGTGAAAACTCGGACGCCGACTCAGGTGGCGAGTCATGCTCAGAAGTACTTCCTTCGTCGCCACAACCAGAATCGAAGGCGTCGTAGATCTAGTCTCTTCGACATTACAACCGATACAGTATTTATTGCTAATTCATTCTAGTCATTTCAATCGTTATAGGATTAGCTGTATGTAGATCTGAGTTGATTTCACTGTCTTTGAAATTTTTAGGTGATGGAATCCTCTTTAATGGAAGAAAAGCAAGTTCACCAAGAAACGGCGATCCTGCCCGAACATCCACAGTTATACTACGGAGGCTTTCCCAGTTCATCTTTTCCGGCGAAGGTGATGGCCGGAGAGAGACCTGCAAAGGCTATTAGGCCGATGCCAATCTTACCAGTGCCTCCATCATCGAAAATGGCGAATCTAAATCTAAAAGAGAAAGCTCCGATAGATCCCCTGCCATTATCACTGAAGCTGCAAACGTCACCGTCAACATCAAATGAGCAGTCTCCGGCGAGTAGCCAGTCAGGGTCAACGGACTTTCAGGCTATATCTGGAAAGTTCAGCGGCGGTGGAGACAGCATAATCAGCGTGGCTTGAAAGCAAGGGGGAAAGTACTGACCAATGAGGCAGTGGCAATGGGTAATTATGGGAATTTGTAAAGGGTAAAAATGGAAATGTAAGGGAGAGAAAAATAGAAGGAGGGTTAGATGTGTATTAGTTGGAAAAGTGTTAGGGGTTTAGGTTAATGTAGGTGATTAGGCTATTAATTAATATTTCGGATTTGTACAGGTTAGAGAGATAATTGAAGAGGAAGATGGATTGTCATATTCGGTATTGGTCTTGGGGGAATTTTTTTTGATGCGTTTAGACTGTGTCTTTTAGGAGTGGGAGATGAAGATGGATGGGACACAAGGTACTCTTCCTATGCCTATTGGTCTGTTTCTTTATTCCCCTTAAGGAAGATTTGATTAAAATATTTATGTAATCACACCTTATCTATTCTTATGTATGTGTTGTTTCTGGACTCGGGTTTTCTTATTAAGTGCTTGTCATTAAGGTAAGATAAAATGAACTAATATGAATATATTAAGGATATTAGTAAAGTTAATTAACATGACACTATCTTTAAAGAGGATCTTATATTAAAGGTTAAAAGTACTCCTTCCGGTCTTTAATATAAAATACATTTAAGAAGTTGATCTTGGTCTTAGATATAAGACATAGTTTTCATATTTGTTAACATTTTCCTAATTTATCTCTTTTGATGATCTATAAACAATAATTAAAGAGGAAAATGAATGAAGAATTTAAGAAAGATGATTAGAATGTTTTAGAAAATACATATCATATTAACTAATTTAAATAACTTTCTTAATCTAATTAAATTTGATAAATATATCTTACTATATTAAGGACCGTAGGGAGTAATATGCTTTTTCTAAGACATTATAATCATTTTCCTTTCTTTTCCTTCCCTCTATTGTTTAGAGAAATATTAATAGGATAATTTTGAAAAAATTGATAAAAACATAAAATAGGTTTTATATTTAAGACTAGCATTAACTCCCCAATAAAATATTAAGTTAATGTTGAATGAGTATAATTTCTTGCCATTTTAAACATATGATTTTTTTAACTCAAAATCTCGTGAATTAAGAAATTTTATTTCAAATAGTTAACAATCTTGAAAATTTTTTTTAAAAAAAATCATACCTTTTTCCTACCCTATTATTACTAAATTTTATTGGAATAAATGGATTAAAAGTTGGCCATATTTCTCGCCTACTATTACATAAATTTAATTGGGTTATATTTGGTAATAAATAATAAAAAAAAATAAATAAATACTATATGAACTTCTAAAACCCAAAAAAGTCAGTTAACACTTACAAAAGATAATAAGGCCATTTGATAGAAATCTAAAATTTTGAATTTTATGTATTTTTATCAAAATACTCTTCTCTTTCTTCTTTTTATTCTTACTTCCTTCTCTCTTCTTTTTTTATTCTCTCTTCACTCTCTGCCCCTCACTTAAACTTCATCAGAGAAGACGCAACTCCTCTCTTGTCGACGCCAATCCTTGCCAGCTCCTCCCTCCTCCCTCTCTCCCTCCTCCTGTGATAATGATGCCGAGGTGGTGTGCCCTTCCTTCTCTTCAAGCTCTTGCCTCTACCCCTTCTCATAATTCCCTTTAGCACCTAAGCAACATTATTCACACTTATTTAAAGGATAAGGTAGTGGCAAATTAAGCCGATCATTCTTTTGGAAAAATCAATCCACTGTAACTATTTTCTAAAGCCATTATCTTTTTGCCATTTACTAAACCAAATTGAAATTGTGTTTTTGATTAAAAAAAATCTGGGTTTTTAAATACAAGAAGCAAAAGAATTCATTATTCTTCCCCTTTATACTGGTTTTAGTATTTGGTTCTCTAGAATTTCTATCGGTGGTTTTGGTATTTGGTTCTTTGGAAGTAAGAAAATATCTTTTTGGTATTTGGTTTTGAAATTGAATTGCTTCTTATAGGATTGACTAAAAGAGTAATGGTTTGGATAAAATCAACAAGTACTGACAATATGTGTAAAATGATTGACAAAGAATTTTAAGTTGTGACCAATAGAGTAATGTGATTGATAAAATGAATTGTGGTATTAACTAATGAAATCCGTAATGTTTTTGACAAAATCATCAGTACTGCCAAAATGTGTAAAAGAATTCACAAAGAGTTTTTGATTGTGACCAATTGAGTAATGAGATTAACTAAAAAGTAATAATTTTGACAAAATACGTAATGATTTTGACAAAATCAACAAGTCTAGAACTGAAGAAATGAACAGTGGTTTTGATGAAATCTGTAATGATTTTGATAAAATCAATAAGTAATGACAAAATATATAAAAGGATTAACAAGGAGTTTTGGATTGTGACAAATGAGATTAACTAAAAGAATAATGGTTTTGATAAAATATGTATTAGTTTTAACAAAATCAATAAGTACTGATAATATGTGTAAAAGAAGTGAGTAAAATGATTGAGTAAGCGTTTTGGGTTGTGACCAATTGAGTAATGAGATTGACTATAAGAGTAATGGTTTTGAAAAAATCCATAATGGTTTTAACAAAATCCATAAGTACTAACAATATGTGTAAAATGATTGAGTAATGTGGCTTTTTGGTAATTTCTCTCAAACATGAAGAGCCCAGATTCCCACCCCATCCTCTCTCTATCTTTTATATGAGTTAAGGAACTTTTTTGAGTTTTAAAAATTGAAATGATATTTATTTATCATTTTCCCTAAATAATAAATATCCTATTATCTTTTTGAAAAAGATCATATATTTAATAATCCTCGGATAAAAAGGTAAGTTTTGATTCTAAATGTAATATTGTTTTTTATTTTATCTCATATATTAATCATTTTTTTGAATTAATTTTTCAAATTTATTAACTTGTATATAATCTAATTTACCCAAAAGTAATTTAGAGAACTCATGTCACATATGTTATAATTAAATAATTTTTTTAATTTTTTAATCTCCCTAAATTAAATATATATGTCTTACAGTAAAGACAAGAAGAATACCAAGAAAAATATATGTTAATATCTTTTATTTAAAAATGAAAATAGTATCAAACACTGTATAAAAAGAATGGTTTGAGCTCAATTGATTGTCATTTTTGCAGGTATATAATTACATGATATTGATTATTAAATTTAAATATCCTTAGTGGGTAAAAAAAATTAACGGAAAATCACTTACAGGTCCCAAAGACCCAAAAAAATCATAAAAAAGTTTCAATCCAAATTCTTAAATAAAAAAAGTCCCTACGGATTTTTTTGTGATTAATTGGGAATGTGAAATGACTATGTTAGCTTTAGTAATTTAAAAACTGATTTTCCCTATTTTTACAACTTGATGAGTCATTTTAACAACTTCTTTTTCATATCCGCGTGAGATTACAAATTTCATAAGTCACAACTTTCAGAACTGCATATGACAACTTTAACAACTAGTTTTGCCCATTTTCACAATTTGATAAGTACTTTTGACAACTTCTTTTTCATACCTACGTGAGATTACAAGTTTCACAAGTCCCAACTTTCACAATTGCATGTGACAATTTTAACAACTGATTTAGCCTATTTTTACAACTTGATGAGTCATTTTACCAACTTCTTTTTAATAACTATGTGAGATTACAAGTTTCCCAAGTCCCAACTTTCATAACTGCATGTGACAATTTTAACAAATGGTTTTGTCTATTTTCACAACTGCATGAGTCATTTTGACAAGTTTTTTTTTCATACCTTGATGAGTCATTTCCCTCCCCGGAAGAGTTTTGAAATTTCACAACTACATGTGTCAATTTTGACAAGAGCTTACTCTTGTTTTTACAAGTCCTAATCCATATATTCACAACTGCATGACTTATTTTTAACAAGCCGATTTTAATATATCAGAATTTCACATGTCCCACTTGTCACAATCTACAACATACATTTTGTATTAACAACTGCAACAGTCGTATTAACGACTACAATTGCACGTATTAACAACACTTTTTTTATCTCATGTCTACATTTTGTAAGCAAACAAACATTTATCATATTGAATCATTCTCACTTAAAACAGAGCAATCCCTTTGTTATTTTGCCCAAAAACAAAGCACAATTTTATTTATACTACCCAATCATGGTGAAACTCTAACTTCAATGGTTAAGATCATATCTTTAGCAAAATTTTAACATTACTTACCTAGCTCCTAAAACATAGTCCACTCATGTCTCATATTTGATCGTCTTTCATTTTCTCTTTCTTCTCTTTGTTTCAATTTTAGATCTCACCATGGCTTTCGTTGCTCTTTGAGTGTTCATCGTCTTAGGCCTTTTGGCTACTTCTTACTTTCCTCAAGCCCTCGAAGCTGCCCCCTACTGAGTCCCCCACTGAAAGTTGTTACACCTGCTCCCCGCACCCTACCTGTTGCTACTCCACAACTTGCAACACTGCAGCTTTCTCCGTTCTTTGTTTCTCAATTTAATCATTAAGGGTAATTTAGACATTTCATATTTTTAATTAATCATAAAAAAAAGTCCCTAAGAACTCTTTTGATTTGAGAATTTGGATTAAAAATTTTTAATGATTTTTTTGGACCTTGAGACATGTCAGTAATTTTCTCAAAAATTAAATATTGTTAGGTCTAGATGTATAACGTAACAAGTGTCTCATTTGATATTCACTTGGTTTCGTATATGTTATGTTTTCTTGAGGTATTCTATTTTATTTCCAAATTATTATTGTTTTACAAATCCAATGTGTGATTATTCTTTTTCTAACCACAACTCATTAATTAATCCCCCCCCCCTCTCTCTGTTTTGTTTTTTTAAAAAATACTAGTACATTGAGAATGAGAGCGGAGTAAACAAGTGGCTTGTTTTTTTTTTTTGGCCAACGTAAACAAGTGGCTATTAATTATTGCATTTTATTATTATTTTATTAATTTAAATTTCCTTACTTTGTGACACAACCTTAAACAACAATAAATATGAATCAGAAAAAAAGTATAAGAAAGGAAAGAAATTCTATTTATTTCATTTTTGTAGTGTTTTACTGTGTGGCTATAATAGATATCTAATAATTTTGTGTAATTTAAAGATATACATGAAAATCTTATTTCTCAATCATAAAATCATTTTTAAGTTTTACTTTGATATCACTTCAGTTCCCTATACTTTAATTTTGTTTTGAATTTAACTCTTATAGTTTATTTTTGCAGTTTTCAATCACTTCTATTTGCTTTTTCTTAAATATTAATTCATTTTTTGTTTAATCAGATCAAATTTTTAATTAGATAATCTTATAATTTTGTCAGGTCAACCTTTTTTAGTCATTTGATAGGTTTAACATTTTTAAGCCAATCTCAACAAAATTATTACCGTTTGGGCCAACTGGTGGTTATTCTAAGAGTTTGTTTGAGAAAGCGGTGGAAAAACATATTTACATAAATTGAGATAAAACTATTCTCATAAACTTATCTCATATACCGTAAATCACGTTGAAAAAATAGATTCTATCACTAATCCAAACAAGCACTAAATATTTTTCCAAATAAAGCAACTAAACATATTCAAATAGGATAGATGGAAAACCATGAAATAAATTATAATGACTGAAAAAAAAATATAATTAAATTATAGGAAGTTGAAATGGTATTTATGCATTGTTGGAAAAGTACTATATTCAGTTTTTTTTAATAAAAAAGAGGATTCAAATATTTGATTAGATTCTATACCCTTATCATGAGTCCAAATACATGAACAATAATGCATTGAACTAATTATTATTTTAAAGAGTTGATATTTTTTTGCTTGATCTAAGCTGGTAGTTGGAATTAAGGTTGTCAAACTCATGAGCATTGTTTTCAAATTCGTGATTTGGCTCTTCAAATTTATCGTTTTTATATTTCTACCTTACAAAATTGTGTCGAGTCGTTGTTAAACTTGTGTTAGTTGTAAACTTAGATAAACTCAAGAGTTTACATATCAAATTTACCGTTTTTAAATTTCTAAGTTATAAAACCGTGTTAACTTACTCTTAAACTCATATTAACTTTTTTGATTTGATCATACTCAATGACTTTATATATGAATTTTATATAAGTTTATTTGCTAGGTATGATATATTATGAAGGGTGACATACTTAATTCAATTATTTAGATTTAAAATATATTTAAATCAAATTATTATCATTTTTTATATTTTAATTATTTAATTATATACTATAAATACTTTTTTAATGATAAAAGTAAACCTTTACAAGTTTATGATTCGAGTTTACGTCACTGTTACGAGTTTGCTTACATTCATGAGTTTGACAACCTTACTTACTAGTTTAAGTAAACTCATGAAAATGATGTAAACTCGTATCTTAAACTTATATCGTAAACTCATAAGAGTTTACTTTTTATCAATAAATAAGTATTAATAGAGTATAATTAAATAAGTAAAATATAAACATGAAAATAATTTGATTTAAATATATTTTAAACCTAAATAATTGAAATTAAATTCATCAACATTTATAATTTATCATACTTAACAAGAAAATTTCTATGAAATTTATATATAAAAACTCTTGAGCATGATCAAATTGAAAAGGTTTGTATGAGTTGAAGAGTAAGCAAGCTCGATTTTGTAAGTTAGAAATGTAAAAAACGGTAAACTCAGGGAGTGAGCTCGTGAGTTTAATTGAGCTTACAAGTAACATGAATTTAAGAGTAAGTTGGCAAAAATTTGTAAGCTAAAAATGTTAAACTTAAAGAGTCAACTCACAAATTTAATAATAATACTTGGGATAAGTGATCGAGGAAGGATTAATTTCATATAGCCAAATAGAATCTCATTAATTAGATGGGTTTTTTTTAATTATCAAGGGTTTTCCCTTTCCAGACTTAGAGTGTACATGGTTTTTTTTTAAAAAAAAAATCTACTTTTAACCTTTTTATAAGATTTTTTTGAATAGTTTATCAAAATCAAGTGATTCAAATATAACTTTCATGCGGTTACAAAAAAAAAACTCATATCATCCTATTTATAAGTGACTTTTAACATGTTTCATCATAATAAAAAAAACCTTAAATCTAATTAACCTTACTTTAAATTTAATAACTTTTTAACTTTACCCCTATGTAAACAAAATCTACACAATAATGAATGAAGGAAAAAAATTGTATATCTAATGAAAAATTTAATGATATGACTTATAAATAGAACCAAAAAAAAAAAAATCTTTTCTCTACCTTATAAACATGACCAAAAAAGTATATCGTTCATGCTTGGTGAAACTAAAATATTTTTTTCTTAATCATAGAACATTAAAAGGTTTTTTTTCCATAATACAAAAGGACTTAATGTACTTCCTCTAATCTATAATATAAGTTAATACTAGAAAAATTCTTTATTGATCCACAATATAAGTCACTTGAAGACTCTTTAATGCTTATATGTCAATTTCAACCATGTAATTAATGCTTAAATGTGGCTGCTTGTTTTCTTTCATCCCCTTCAAAATCTCATATAATAGGAATAAAGTTAACAAAAATGTTAATTTAAGACAAATTTAATTACTTAACTATTATTTCTTGATTACGATTAATTTGTTGAAGTGACATATATTATATTCATTTGGTCTTATTTATAAAGCAGAAGGAAATTGTATATTTTGGTCCTATTTATAAAACATGTTATCAATTTTTTTACATGAATGTATAATTTTACGCTTCATTTATTATATTGTTATATTTTAAAAAAATGTATAGTTAAATAGGGATAAAGTTGAAAGTTGTTGAGTTTAAAATTTTTCTTAATTTATATGAAATATATTAAAAATGATTTATAAATAAGATTAAAAAAATGAATAGAAAGGGTAATAAAGAATAATGTTTGTCAACTAGTTTGAGTGATTGGAGGGGTAATACATTAAACATGTGCAAAAACAACTTTTCCGCCTCTTTTTGACTTCGCCTCAAACTTATCTTCCATTACTCCAATTCTTATATGTGATGATGACATGCTAACTTCATTCATTAAAACTCCATGATAATTTATATATATATATATATTCCTTCATGGTAGTTGTTTATTAGATAGTAGTTTGAAAGCAAACTTTCAATTATTTGATCACGTTCTCCATAAAAAATATAAAAGCAAATTAAAGTGAATTTTTAAGTTCTTTAATTTCACACGAAATTTTATGTTGATCCATTAATCGTATGTTGTGTTTCGTTTAGCTCCTTAATTTTAACACTGCAAACAAAATATACTTACATTAAAATTTATAATCTTGAAAAATCATTCTCAAATGTTGATATACTCCTATTAAGTTTTTTTTTAATTTGAGAAAATAAAAATGATTTACACAAGTAAATCATCATTTGAGATTAATTGTGCTAGGGTTAAATAATTGAACAGATAACTTATAAAATTAACGGATCAAATTGAAATCTTGTATTAAATTGTATGATTAAAATTACCTTTTGGGCTAAATTTAATTAGGAAAAATTAATTTTGTAGTCTCTATAGTTTTAACTTAGTTCTTAAATTCTGACTTGGTGTAACTTTATCTCTATAATTTTAAATCAATAGAAACTCAGTCTCTGAATTTTAACTTACTACAACTTAGTCATCTTTATAATTTTAACCATTTAAAAGTTTAGCACCTAAGTTTCATGAAATACATAATTTTATTTTTTTAAAAATATAGAGACTGACATTTTAAATTGTTATACTATAAGGACTGAATTGATTGAGTCAAAGTTTAAGGATTGAATTACAATTGAGTTCCAACTATTGGATATCTCAAGCTCAAATTTAAGAATTAAGTCACAACCAGGTCATAACAAAATATAGGCATGCATTGCACTTTTGATAAGAGATAAGTAGGAAATGATGTGGAAGTTAACATAGTGGAGCAAGTCATTCAATAAATGACAAAATTTATATATTTGAGATTCAATTATACAACAAGATGATAAAATTGATGGAGATGTTAATCATAGAATTCAAGTTGGGTTAAATACATAAAAGCTGCCAGAATTATTTTTAATTGGAAAGTTCCTAACAGTGTAAAAGGGAAA
This sequence comes from Albizia julibrissin, assembly GCA_037074505.1. NCBI lineage: Eukaryota > Viridiplantae > Streptophyta > Magnoliopsida > Fabales > Fabaceae > Albizia > Albizia julibrissin. Next base: position 30,460,395 of record CM073485.1, read on the forward strand.
ATTTACTGTACTGTTATAAGACCACAAATGCTATATGGTAGTTACTCTACTATAGAAATCGTGATATATGATTGTTATTAACCACTATATTTCACGATTCCGAACCATCATATATGTGGATGCTATCTTTGCTCCCCGGAGATAAATTATGGTTCTTAACTGTTATTTATTCTTGACCTATTATAACGGTTATCAGATAACACCCGTTATGTATTGAGGCTTGGTAAGGCTATGATATGAGCATTGTTGTGATAATAATTGACGAATACACATGAAAAACTATTATAATATATAGTAATGTTTACATGATATATAACGGACTCATTTTAACAACTGTAATTTATTCAATAACATAAATAATGGTTCTTTTATAAAAAATCGTGACTTTTAATTCACAAAAACAGGAGAGAAGCCTTCGATTAGAGTTGTAACGCCTGTTACTTATGCCCCTTTATTATGCATCAGAAGCGTTAACTTTATTATTATGACTCAGGAGAATCAATAAATAAAGCTCCCAGCCAAAAATTTACACCCTTATTCTTGGGACACTGTTCATTCAGAAAAATGATATTTACCATATTAATTAACTTTATTCATGAGGTTATTATTCACTTTAACTTTTCAATTCCTCCGCTCATTAGTATCAAGGTTTTTCTCAGCTTATCAATTCATCTGCTTACTTAACTAATAGGCTCGTACTATGTGATTACCCATTCCTAGTTCATTTAATGCGCTCGGATAATTAATCCCTTCGTCATATTAACCACATCAAATATTAATACATTAGGGAACAACGTGTAACAATTCCTCAACTCTTTATCCACAATTTCTTCTCCTGGTGCATCGTCTTGCACTCTTTTCTTGTGCTCACCTGCCTACATGGTTGGTTGGGGGAGGGTGACATTCGAGGGAATCTCAGTAGTAAAAAATACCACTATATATGCAAGATATATATTTAATGCATGACATGCTTGCCTTACATAATTTCATGCCAACATAATGACATATCTACATGCTCAATGTTACAACATACTCATGAGCATATCATAAATATAACAGAGCTTCAATCAATCAAATATGCTCAATACAATTAGGAAAAGTAGTTACATAAATCGATGCACAAATATAAATATCAAATACTTACAGGTTAGGTAAGTTCACTACTTTTGGTCTTTGTGTCATCCTCTTGTATCTTTTCTTTCAACCACTGAAGTTGCTTGAAGAATCTTCCTTGTTATCTCATGACCCTAGGTATATGATTACACTATTAGAGTCATGATACATGAATATCCTATGTGGTTATATTAGCCTCTAGGACATGTCCCTTATCTTTGGGCCTATACTTGTCCCAAATTACTTTAAATGCCATTACTTTCTTATTTTGGCAGAACTCCCAAAAGTTGTAGAATTTTCATGAAATTTTGAAAATTCATATATTTCTACAAGTATCTAAATTAGGTGGTTTAAAGACCTAGATGATTCTTATTAAGTCTATTTTATGGGAAAAATGAATCACACTTCTACTTGAAAATGCACAGTTCCAGAATTTCCATTTTACCCTTACTGTTATAGAATCATCCCAATTTTAATAGTCTGACTTCTAAAATTCATAATTTAATCTCTAGAACTCCAAATGGGGTGGTTCAAAATACCATGTGAATATGTTTAAGTCTATTTTAAAGAAAAAATATCTTCTACTACCCATTATGAGCACAAAGTTCTAGAAACTTCAAGAAACAACCCTATCTTAGGATTCTTTCCAGATTCAATACCCATAATTTAACAAATCATATCTCACAATATACAAACCTAAATGACACATATTATATATCAAATTAAATTTTATGATGTCTACTTTTAAACTGGAAAGTTTCATAATTTTTGTTATAGTTATAGTTTTCCAAAATTTCACCACAACAATATGACTTTTAGAAACATAGCCTGACAACAACTAATTTCAAAAATTCATGTCTCTTAATATACTGATTCCAATGACACATATTACATATCATATTAAAGCTTGAAAGGTCTACTGAAATTCTGGAAAGTTTCATGGCTATTGAATAAGATTTGTCACTCAAAATATCATTACAAGCAGACTGCCTCCAGAAAATAAAATCTGGCAGTACTACTATTTTGACTTCAATCTTTGAGTTTTCAATCCAACCCTTCTAAAATCATATTCACAACTTATTCCCATACAAAATCTTGTGTAGAATTCATTAGTAACCTCAAAAAAATACCAAAATCATCTTCTTTCTATAGGTTTTGGGTCAAACAAAAATAAGAGAAATATGAAAAATCAACAAAACCTTAAGATACTCGGTTCAAAATGAAGCCGAGGCTTACCTCTTCACAATTCTACAAATGGTTCAGAATTCTGGTAGTACTCTGGCTAACTAGAAGGAACAAAACACCTCAGATTAGAAAATTGAAACCATAGAAAGAAAGCTCACAGTGAGTAGAACAACATTTATGAAGGGCTTATCAGTCGTAGACGGCGATTTAGGGCCGGAATCAACTCCGGAGCTCAAGAACTCAACATTATTCATCCACCTTCTCTCTTCTTTCTATTTCACTTCATTTTTTTCAGCTTTTCTCCCCTCTTTCTAGTGCTAGCAGAAATTGATAAAAAGGGGGAGGGAAGTGTTTTATTTTTGTCATATGTCCCCTTACTTTAATCTAGTGGTGCCAAGGTGTGACAAGTGTCTTGTAATTAGCTCACAAGATGCCAAGTGTCCCCCCTTTCTCTCTCCTAGGTACCACTTTTGTCAGGGAAAAGATAGGCCTGAAAAATTTTCTTGACTCTCGAGTTCGGTGTTTGAAAAAATCAAGTATGTATCCGGGCAGAAGACCGGTGGATTCCCCATACTCATTGGCTGGGTAGCGCCTTCAGGGAGTGCCACCTCAAAAGGCAAGAAGTAAACCTCATCATTAGTAGACATGTGGCATCTCATAGATGAGTCAACACAAAAGTAGGAATAGTGAGTGTAATTATTATGGACATGTGTCACTTTCTTATTTGTCTAACACAAAAGTTATGCCATCATGAGTCATCATTGCTTACTTTATTAAAGTTACTTTAATAAAGTTACTTTATCGGTGTCTACTCAGGATTCTACTAGAGTTTTCCTCGGGAGTGCGACACTTATATTAGGGCCTGTCAAATGACACCAAATCGGAGTGTGTCTGTAGGCCCCGCATGGCACCACATACCGGCGTCTACTCCAAAAACGTAGGGTACACATGTCTACCCTAAAAATGCCATGTGTACACCTATACTGGCCTATTTTACTTGACTAATCAGTCCCTTACCTAATGGCATAACTAGGTGGCATCTTTCTAATAACTCAATGGCACCGTATATGTGTCCTGTATACATATGCATCGATACTTTAATCCTGTTGTTTACGCATACTGGGCCTGCTGCTCGGTAGGGCTGAATCACATAGTCCTCGAGAGTCTTTCTATCTCTTGTCATTTTTGGGACCATTCCCAAATTGGGCTTAGTAGTCTGTCTGATATAGGCGTATCCTCAAGTCTCTAAGCCTAAAATTCAGGATATTATAAGAGTAATAATGGGTTTACCAAAAAAATAATTTCACAAAAGAAATTTAATGTCACCTTGAATGCTTTATCGGGTCTTGGTACAACTAAACTAATATATTCATCACATCGCTATTGATCTTTTTGAAGTCACTTCCAAATATACGAATACTTCCAAGAAAGAAGGTATTTTCTTAGAAATCCATATCTCATGAAGTGACTTTAAAAAACATCAACAAAGAAGGAATCATGAATCAAAGCAACGGGTTGACATCTTCTTGTAACAGGAAATGAACCTTCAATCATAGTAATTCTTTTGTTTCCAAAAAAACATAACTTCACAAAAGTAATTTAATGTCACCTTGAATGCTTTATCACGTCTTTGGTACAACTAAACTAGTTTATTCATCATATCCTTTTTGATCTTTTCGAAGTGACTTCCAGAGATATGGATACTTCCAAGAAAGAAAATATATTTGCTTAGCAATCCAAATCTCTCGAAATCACTTCGAAAATGATCAAAACAGTATGAACCATGAATCAAAACAATGGGTTGACAACTTCTGGTAACAGAAAAGAAACCTTCAATTAAAACAATACTATGGTTCCAAAAAAACATAACTTCATAAAAAAAATTTAAGGAACCCTAGATCAGAGTAATAATGGGTTTTCTAAAAAAACATTACAAAAGTAATATAACATCACCTTGAATGCTTTATCGCGGTGTGACTTCATAAAGGCAGCCTAATCAGCTAGGGCTTATGAATGAAAACAACTTATGCGACAGTCGCTGAGATTTGTTGAGAAGTCAGACAAAGGCTTTTTGTGGTGGGATTTAATTGAAAATGACTCCCGACGGTTGAAAAAAGCAACAAGAGTTATAGGGTTAAGATGTTAGTGGGCTTTGTTTGAACAAATTAAGTGTCAATTGTATTCTATTTCAAATGTTTAAATATAAGAGCAATGGTAGGGTTTTTTAGGTTACTGTGCTTAAGAATTTACATCACAGTTCACCCAAATGAATTGTTATTTATTTGTTTACGTTTATCATGGTTCTTTGTTAATAACCATTATATTATTCACTTTTTTTTACATGGTATTCTAATAAATGATAGGTTTTACTTAATAACCGTTATGTATTTCACTTTTTTAAAAATTTTGGTGGTTGATTATGTAACCACCATTTTACAAACAAAATAAAAAAAAGAACAAATTTTATAAATAAACAGAAAATAAAAAGTTATGGAGATATTTTAAGAATTTCTTCTCCAGTAACTTGTCTACCTTCTTGAGCGAACGAGAATGATAAGTTTCTTCATGTGTCCTTGCTCTCATAGTTAAACCTGGACCATATGATGGAGCTCGTAGGTCACTTGGGCGAGCCCTTCAATGCTTGTTAATGGTGAAAGTTCTTCTTTCGATTTGTCCCTAGATGATGAAGTAGAAGTTCTCTTTTGTTTGTCTATGATTTTGGTGAGGAAGAACAAAAGCTTGTAGTTATCTATTAGAAGTTGAAATGGAGGTGGAGAAGTAGAGTTCAGTTTTTGGACATTTATATAGAGAGAGTTTCGTGGATTATTGAGCCGTCGTGTCCTTTAGATTTAAGATCATTATATTTTATAAATGGTGACTGTTGTTTTAATAGAATTGTTATTTATTTTATTCCATGACCATTTTTTTGAAAGAACCGTTGAATATATTCTTTTTTTACAAAATGCTCCTATTTAAGAATTTGATGTATCATCATATTCTTCCTTCTCCAGTAACTCATCCACCTTCTTGTTTAAAGAGTGAACGAGAGTGGTAATTTCTAAAAAGCACTGGTCTATGCGTCCTTGCTCTAGTAGGTAAACCTAGACCATATGATAGAGTTCGTAGGTCGTATGAACAAGCCCTTCAATACTTGTTGGTGGAGGGATTTCATCTTTCTGTTTGCCTCAGGATGATGAGCCAACAGTTCTCTAGTGTTTATCTATAAGTTTAGTGAAGATGTTGGCTATAAAAAGTTAAAATGGAAGTGGATTTCAGTTTTTGGACGTTTATATAGAGAAGGTTTCTGGGATTATCGAGCCGTCGCGTCCTTTATAAATGGTGATGGTTGGTTTTTAATAGTTGTTATTAATTTGTCTAAGACTGATCGTTTGTAAATATTACTTACGGTTGTTCTTTTATGACGATCGTTAAGAATGAACATAAGAACCGTTATTTATTTTATTTCATAGATGTATTTTTAAGAATTTTTGGATATATATATTATTAAATATTTAAAAATAAAAAATGATAAAAAAAGAATAATAGTGAGTAGCCTGATGAATTGATAAGATCATTAGGCTACTCATCACCAAAGGATTGGCCATAATCATTGTTAGAATAATGATCAATCCCATACTCATCAAGTATGAGATTGGTACTTCAAGTTCATACTAGAAAGGTATCTAGAAAGCCTTCTTATGGCATGGTCAATATGTTGTGCATGCCGCAATATTGCCTCCAATTGAGGAAGTATAGGATATGGAGGCGAAGGAGGAGGTTGCAAAGGCAGCGGTGGAAAAAACGAAGGCAGATGTTGGGGAGGAGAAGTAGGAGATGGAGGTTGAGGAGGCAGAGGATGACACTGAGAGTTTTCTTGCATGTCTTCTGTATGGCATTTCATCCTAGCAATTAAGCTAGAGAACAAATAGGAGGATGATAAAGAAAACATAAGAAAAATATGAAATGTGGAGTTTAAATAATACACATCTGGAAGGGATGTGAGAAAAAACATCATTGCACGTGTTGGAAGTTGAAAAGGCAAGGCATAAGAAAGGGTACCTAGTTCATTCTCATGATGATGATCATCGAATGATAACGAGGAGGCACCCATAGTCAATAAGGAGAAGAGGACATGTTTCAAAAGCTTTAATTAATATTTATTAAGTTAGAACCATTAAGTATGTTGGCATAAATATTTTACAGTTCTTAATAAGTTAGAACCGTTAAGTTTGTTGGTAAGAATACTTTATAGTTCTTAATTAATAACCATGAATTATTAAGTTATTTTTTGTTTACACTTCATCTCCCTTCGATATGATGATGATAATAAGGATGAGGAAGAGGATGAGTAAGGGGAGGATGAAGAGAACAATAAGGAGGATAAGGACGGCACGCAAGAAAGAAATGATGATGCTTAGTTATCTCCACCACTATCGTCCTCATCCTCCTTATGGTACTCTTCATCCTCTTCTTCCTTATCCTCTTCCTCATCCTCAGCCTCATTCTTATCATTGGAGGAGGGAGATGAAGGATCTGACTGCAAGTCATATTCAACATCATTGTGATGAAGTATGTGGTTCAACTTCCTGGTCATTGTATTGGCGTATGCCTCGAGACGCCTTGTGTCACTATCAAAGCTTGCCAACATCTGCATCAGAGCCTCCTTTTCAGGAGGAGGTGGTGGTGGTAGTGGAGGAGGGGGTGGCGGAAACAAAGGAGCTCCCTAGGAACTTAACATGATGAAGGAGAAGGAGGAGGTCGATAAAGAAAAGTAGTAAAAATAATAAGGAATATGCTAGTTTAAATAGAGGTTTAATATATTATAAAGAGTTATGAGTTATGACTTACGTGGTGGTGGGGTGTTAGATGACGGTTCTTTCTAAAGGTTGTTATGGTTTGTCTTTGATGATATAAGGGTTGAAAGAGGAATCGTTTGTAAACGTTACATGACGGTTGTTTCAAAAGAACTATACATTTTGTCACAAAATAAATGACGATTATTAGCTACAACCATTATTTTTATGTTTTCGCGAATTCTGTTTCGCAATACATGACAATGCATATAATTAACCATTACTTTTGAGCTTTATATATCCTTGTGCAACCTCTGCCTCTACATATAGGACGTTTATTAGCTATAACCGTTATGTATTAAGCGTTATAAATACACAAATCTGTAGTAGTGTGAATGTTGGGTTTTAAAAGGACAACATAAATATAAAGTGGGAGCAACCGATACGAGGATGCTAAGATAGAGTTGTAGTCATATAAAAAAAGATAAAATTCGTAATGATCATATACATGAATTGTTGGAGTGACATTTATTGAGGAGAAAATGGTTGAAAATCATCTGATGTAGTTTGGACACGTTTAACGAAGATCATTGAGTGCGCCAACGAGGGTTAATCAAGCAGTATGAAATCTTCTAAAAAGAGGTACGGAAAGAATGAAGTGAACACTTATAGAGCAAATTTTATTAGTTAATAATCTATCTAAAGACCTATTTCTCAGTAGAGTTCAATGGTATCATACGATCCATTTAGTTAACCCCACTTAAAAAAATAAGGTTTTGTTGTTGTTAATTATTCAAATTGTAAAAAAAAAAGTATTATGTTTTTTTATTCAGTTGTTCTGGTTGACGTTGGACGGTTGTTTTGGCGATCATTATTGATTGATCAAGTTTAAGAATGCATTTATTAATTTTATCCTTTTTGGTGGGAACGAATCTTCGTACGATCTGCTTGAACTCGCGTGCGCTTCATACTTATTTAGGTTCTTAAATAATTGTATGCCATAATTAATAGTCCCTCGGATTCTTAGTTTTAAACAATCAAACTCATGCCAGATTATATTACTAGTATTAGAAAGTTTTTATTCCATTAGGCTATAAAGTCATAGGCTTATATGTATATTTTTTTAAAATGTAATGAGCAATTAATATTAGGAAAAATCTATTAAAAAGAATTTTAAAAATGTCAAAAGGCAAAAATGTGTTCTAAATATTCATAATTTTAAAGAAGTGTTAAGGCTTGATTCGTTGTTTTCAAAATTAAAAGGAAATGATAAAATTATCCCTCTAAATTTAAAATTAAGAATATAGAGGAAGGCGGAATTTTATAAATTCTGATAAAGGTTTTCACAATTTTTCATAAGAATATCACAAGTTGTAAATCAAAATTTACAAGATCTAATAAGGGTATCACAAGTTCGAATAAGATTTTCATAAGTTCTCAAAAAAATTTCGTAACTTAAAGAATTTCTAAACTTGTAAATTTGAATTCATAAGATTTGATAAGAATTTTACAAGTTCGGATAAGGTCACAATTTTCAAAATAATTTCATAATTTCCTCAAAAAATTTCATAAGTTGAAAATTTTGATTTACAAGATTTGATAAGAGTTTTACAAGTTTTGATAAAAGTTTTGTCAAATTTGGATAAGGTTTTCATAAGTTTCAAAAGAATTTCACAAATTTCTTAAAGAAGTTTACAAGTTGTAAATCAAGATTCACAAGATCTCATAAAGTTTTATAAGTTCTGATAAAGATTTCATAAGTTTAAATAAATTTTTCATAATTAATTCTTTCAAAGTAAAAATTAAACTCCGAGTGACAATTCTATCATTTTCTTTTAATTTTAAAAAAGACGAATCAAGCCTTAACACCTTTCTGACATTATGAATATTTGGAATAACTTTTTGTCTTTTGAAATTTTAAAGTTCTTTTAAAGATATTTTTCCTTAATATTATTATATCATATAAAAGTAAATAAATGAAAAATTCTAGAAAAATATCTTCAAAATATTAAAATTGCAAATCAGTTTTGCACCCTGGAAATAGTTTATACATTGACTACACTTAGATTAACAATTCACAACTCATTTTAATAGAACATCATTTATTTAAGATTTTTAAAAATATTTAGATTTTTTCTGGAATAAATGATTTCAAACGAAAAGAATTTAATTTTTCTTAAATAAAGTAAAATAATTGTATGGAATCAAATCAAAAAAGTAATCTTAAACGAGACGCAGAATGATCATTATTATTTTGCCCATCGCTCTCTATTAACATATGATTGTCAATTTCTTTTGTTTTGAACCATTGACTTTAGCTTTTTTTCAATATAAATTGGCTTTAATAAAAAAAAAACCATTAGTTTCTTTTTTGAATTCCGTATGATTTTAAAAAATCTCAGATAAAAAAATTAAGGGAGAATTAGTGTAAAAGTCCAAGAAAATAAAATATTTATTAATAAGGATATTAAAAATTATAATTATTTTCAAAAATCAAAAATCAAAATATAAGTTTTCAATTACGAAATTAACCTTCTCAACCCCATCTCAACCATTTGACTATTAGATTATCAAATTTGATGATATCTCTATGTATATTTTGATTAAAAAAAAAAATCTATATGCAACTCAATATTTTTATGATATTCTCTCTGGCATATATCGAATTATCTTAGAAGTTACCCAAATTAAAACAATCTCTAAAATCTATAAATATTAGAAACCAACCTCTTTCTAGGCTTTTATTTTTTTTAAAAATATGTGACTTTTTATGGAAAAAAAAACTTAAACACATGCACCCTAAAAAGAATTTTATAAAAATGAAAAATACTAAAATTTATAATCCTTAAACAATAAATTAATAAATAATTCTCATATCACATGAATATCAATACAAAAATAAAAGTCAATCCAATTTAACAACGCGCTTGAGGAGAGAATCTCAATTAATAACTACCCGTCTAATAATTGAGATGGGGTTAGAGAAGATGTGGACAGTTTAGTCAAGGTTAATTTTGTAATTGAAGGTTTATATTTTAATTTTTTTTCCTTTAAAATAATTATAATTTTTAAGGTCTATATTAATAAATATTTCTTTTTCTTGATCCTTCTCCCTAGAAAAATTAAAAATTTCAGGATTTAAGGCTAGTTATTTTTATATTTATAAAAACTTATATTAAATGAAAGAAATATATATCAATTAAATATTTTTTGATGACATATATCAATTGAATATTACTATTTGCTTTGTTTCCAAGCAAGTAATGGCCTGGATTTCTTTTCATTTTCTTGCCCAAAAAATTATCTATTTGAAATCAATTATTCCCTCTATCCTTAATATACGATGTAGTTATATAATTTGATTAGATTGAGAAAATTAGATAATGAGACATATATTTTCTAAAACACTTAATAATCTTCCTTAATTTCTTGTTCTCCTTGATTATTGTTGAGGGAGTATCAATATGAGTAAATTAAGAAAAGATTGACAAATATAAAAATCATATATTATATTTAGGATTAAGATCAATTATTTAAATATGTCTTATATTAAAAATAGGAGATAGTACCTCGTATTCTCCTTATAATAGTCATTTACATCTAATATCCAATATTATTTTCGATATAATCACCCTCAATTGAAAAATATCTGTCTGCTAGGAAAAAGAACTAGCTAGCTAACTAATTTGTATGTCCTAAACTTTTTTTTTTAAAAATAACCAATGTGAGGTTAAATCTAGTAGAGTGAGTTAATCCTTCACAAATTGATATCAACTTTTTAAATTTCTATTATGAGATGTGTTTATATTTAGTATTCGACATTATCTTGAAAGGGTTACCTATAATTAATGGATACATAGGCACTGTAAAAAAATTATTTAAAATATTTATGTAAAAAAATTAATTATAAGATTTTACTCAAAGTAATAAAAATGCCACTACAATCCAAATGAAAAAAAGGGATGTCCATAATTTTAGGGTTTTAAAGGCGGCGTGTGCACTTGAAGCATCAACATCAAATTGTCAATCATTTTATTTCACAAGTGTGGCTGATATAATTTGAATTGACGCAATATTGGCAAAACAAGATTCTTAATCTCACATCTTTTCGTGCCCACACAAAGAGATTGGGGACCAACATGGTGCCCTTCTTTTGTCTACATTCTCAACACTCTTGTCCGGATCAATGCATCTGAGCCATCTATTTGATCCGAGTGTTTATAGAGTGCCACATCGTCATCCACATGAAGTTGTATTTGTGTTAAGTATTGTTGTTAAAATCACGAGTTCACTCTACAAGTTTAACGTTTTCACATTTCTATCTTATAAAATCAAGTTGAATCACTAGTAAATTTGTGTCAGTAGTAAATTCAGTTAAACTCACGTGTTTACATACCGAGTTTACCATTTTTACATTTTTAGCTTATAAAACTATTTTTAACTTACTCTTAAACTCGTGTTAACTATTTTCGATTTGATCATGCTCAATGATTTATATATGAATTTTATAGAAATTTATTTGTTAAGTTTAATACATTATGAATGTTAATGAATTTGATTTCAATTATTTGGATTTAAAATATATATAAATTAAATTGTTGTCATTTTTATATTTAAATTGTTTAATTATACACTATTAATACATATTTAATATTAAAAGTAAACGCTTATGAGTTTATAATTAGAGTTCAAGATTGAGTTTATATCACTGACATGAGTTTACTTAAATTTGTGAGTTTGACAACCTTAACTGGTCGCAAGCTTACACGTCACAAATAGTTTAAAAAGTATTGTTTCCGTATAGACTATGGCAAAACAAGTTGGTTATAGCAAATAATAAGGCTGAGTAAGACCATTTTGAATTTTCATACTTAAAGAGGGAATGTATTAGTAAAAGTACTTAAATCTAATTATATAAAAACTAGGTTAAATCTTGACTTCAAGAGTATTAGAACTTTGGATTATCTATCCTCTTTTTTACTTCATGAAACTTAATGAAATAACTCTTTGTTAGTAATCAAATGAAAAATATGTGCTTGTCTAAGGTTCAAGCAAAGTAATTAAACCTGGACCGGGCACTGAACCGGCCGAGGTACTAGGTCAAAGATTAGTGGGTTAAACTGAAGTTAACCCATAACCAAACCGGTGAGAAAATGAAAATTTCATGCTTATTAATATGAAATTCTAAAGAAAAATTTAAAACAAAAATGATTTTTTTAAAAAGGGGACCGGGTCAATGCCTGAATCGAATCGGTTTCTCGACCGTTTTGCCGGTTTTCGGGTCCAACCAGCCGGTCAAGTCCTGATTTGATTACTCTGGGTTTAAGTTTTATTTGATTTATCTTTCTTAAGTTAAAACCAAATATCTATTCTCGCTAAAAAGTTCAATCTCTTGATGTAAATTGTGAAAACCAAGTCAAGCCCCATATACTCAAATCTCAAAACCATTCATTCATAAAAAGAATTTCAAGTCAAGCATGATATACTAACAAAGTTCTTTATTTAAATTAGCTTTAATTTCTCAAGTCTAACCCTATTGAACAAAACATCTAAATGGTGATTAAATATTTAGAAGCATTAAGCAAAGATTAAAATCATCACATATGATTTATTAATTATTAAGAGAGAGTGAACAACAAGAGTCAATCCATGAAAGGTTCAAGATAACCCTAGAATGAAAGCTTTAGCTACTCATATCATCAAAAGAATCTAAACTTAAGTAAACTAATTCGATCCATCTTAGAATGAAACTAAATAAAACCAAATAATAGAGCTCCCAATGCCTTCAAAACTCCAATCCAAAGCTTTAAAACCTCCATGCCTTCAATACTTAGCAAAGAGTCCTCTCTAGTGGTTTTTGGAAGTCGAATGGTAACTTATGGTTGCGTTTTTCAATGTATTTAACCTATATTTGTGCCAGAAATCAAAACACAGAGCTACACTTTTTCACTGTTTGCCATGAAAAACCCACATCAAATGAAACATAAATCAGCTTCTTTTTGTTTCCTCTGCTTTAATCTTCCCTCTAATTCTTTCATTGCTTCAAGTGGTCCTTTAAAAGCTTCATAATCGTGTCCTAGTCCTCATGCTTCAAGGACATATATATAATTGGTTCTCTAATTATATATTTTCATTTAATCCAAATATCCACATTTAACCCCAAGCATTTCCATCTTTCTCAAGACTTGAATTCATTTTCATGTAGCCATAATCTTGACATGAAGCTTTCTCTTCTATTTCCTACAAAATAGTATTACCTTTTTCTCTTCTTGGCATCCAAATTCACTTGGATCCTTTCAAGGTTAGCATGTAGGAAACATAATTCACATGCGCTAAGAATATAAGCAAATCAAAATAAATGAGTATAGTGAATCAATCATGACTTTATGCATAAAAGAAACATTTTCTTTTTAAATAATCATGTATGTATAAAGAACTAAACCATAGAACATTGTAATTCTATTATAATGAATTTTCAAATCGGAATACAATGATCATTCCTAAGGTTACAAGATATAAACCTCAATAGATATTAAAGATAATAGCGTATGATGTTTTAGCATTGTATACCTTTACTTTAGATACTTAGAGGATTATCTTTTCTTACCCAATGCATCTTTCGTTGACACTTTATTTTAGCCTTGGGATCATGCAAAGCTCTCTTATATGATGTAGACTCCAAGAGTATTTTCCTTTGTGCATGAGATATCCTCATTTTTCTTGTTCTCCTCAAGGTAGTGAAATGGTACTCTATGGTAGCTCATCATTGAAGTGGAACATACTCTTTTTATCCATATCTTCTCTTTGTGATTATACTTTGTAGTTCCAGCAATGGGTGCTTCAAGAGTTCTCCTTTCTAATATAGATGGTATAAACCTCTTTATTGGTGCATGAGAAATTCTTGGCTTCTTCTTCATCTTGATCTGCATTCTTATGTCCATTCTTCTTATAATCAATCTACACACATAAAGTACTAGATGGACACTTTGGTACCCACATATACTTAGGTCATTGATTGTTAGCATTAGACTTTATTTATTTTTTCGGAACCCAAACATATTTATTTCTCACATTAGAATTTCTTCTAATATAGCATGTGTGAGAAATGTAGCCAGATTTACCATAATAATTACAAATTGTATTATGATATGCAATATGAGATTTTATGCAAGTATTGTGTCAGTCATGAGAGTAAAACCTCGAATAGATTTCATTTGAACATTCTTTCTTCCCAATAAATTTTCCAACATGTTGGAAAACATTTTTTGCCTTTCTCAATAGAATAAATAATTGGTTGGAAACCAATTTTATACAGTCTTTCAAAATCATTTTTCTTAAATACACAAGAAGAATTGGAATTTTTTACCTTAAGTTCATCTTGAGCTCCAGAGAATGATTTTTCATATTCGTTTATAATAAGCTCTTCTTGGGAATCCTCTTTTTCTTGTCTATCTATATTGACTGTATCATGGAAGTTTTCGATGATTTCTCCTTCTTCATTGTCAACTTCATGAACCGTAGATATGTAGCTTATAGTTTTAGATAAACTGTCAACACTTTCAACTTCAACACAATTGTTAGAAGAGTAAATAGAATTAAGAGTATCCCAAATATCTCTAGTAGTTGAACAAAATCTAATTTTCTCAAAATCATTTTCTATTAAAGCATTATAAAGAAATTTTATTACTATAATATTTAACAAAAACATTTTCTCTTTCTGTCTAATCATTTCTCAGTTTGAAATCAAAGACATTGGTAAGAACATCTCACATATCAAAATCAGATGCTTTAATAAAACTAGTTATTCTAGCTTTCCAAAACCAAAAATCAATATATTTTAAAATAGGTGGAATTATATAGTCAAAACCTTCTGAAAGTGAATAAAACCAAAAATCAGCCATTGATAATTCTTAAGATGATTAAGTCCTTTAAACAAGAGCTTTGCTCTGATACCAAATGTTAGAATTGGCTGACACCTAGGGGGTGAATTGGGTGTAAGATAATAACTTAAGAACTTTAAAAAAAATTTCACATCTTAATGAAAGCAGTAAGTATGAAAGTAATGAATCATAAATCAACAGATAGTTATTTAAAGAATATATGTTGGAAATATAAGAGCTTAAGGAAGAGAGTATGTAAACTGTGATTAATCCTGATTCAGTCCAATCCACGATAACCTACGTCTAGTTCCCAGGCTCCCATTGAGATTTTCAATTCACTATCTTCTTGTTTAATCAGAGCACAAGAGAAGCCTTTACAATCCTACAAGTTTAGCCGCGCACTTGTGAAGCCTTTTACAAATCTCTCACCGAGTTACTGTTAACCTCATGAAATTCCTGTCAAACTGGCACATTTACCTTCAGTTATTCATTTATTTTGGGTGAATTCATTGTTAAATGAACATAAATGTGTAAAGGTAATGGGCCAAGGGACATATAAAATGATACAAATTCTCTATTTAAGTCCCTAAATTGTATTAAATTTACATCAACACTGTTTTTATAGATTTTATTGTGTTGATAGGTTAACATTTGAGTCACAAAGGAGTCATTAGAAGCACAACTAGATGATCAAGAAGTGGAAAAAGAGCTAAAGAAGTCAAAGCACCATGGAAGAGCAAGAAAAGGATGAATAAGGCCAAAAAGCTTCATATAGAAGTTTGGCCACCGCCGTGGCCAAGATCATCAGTGAAGTTTGACCGCGGCCAAGAATCCTTTGGCCGCGGCCAACACCAGAAAACAGCAGAAACACGTTTTGATGACAACACGGATTCTAGGCTTATAAATACGAAATTAACATATTAGAGCCTCATTCTGAACCTGGGAGGCGCCGTGGAGACAACGTTGTGCCAAGGTTTGAAGCTTGGAGGTGGAGATTGGGCTAGATGTTGAAGATTTGAAGAGATATGAGCTTCTCCTCTTGGTTTTTCCTCTCCTTTTGCTGTATTTCCCTTTTGTTCTTCTTTGTAACTGATTTATGCCCTTTTTCTCAAGGGTTTTATGAACATGTTTAGCTAGAGTTTTATTGTTTGGATTGTTTTGAACCCTTGTATGGATTAAGTACTCATTTCCCTTTTATATTTATGTTGAATTGTTGGTTTATGTTGATTTTACTCTGTTCTTAGTGCTCCTTGTTGTTTGGCCACCAATGAGGCTGTTGGGTTCACTTGGTTGACGCCTGAAAGGGTTAGATTGAGTGTAGAACTTGAGTTTAATCGTGTGGGAATTTGAAATTCAGGGGTTGGATGGATGGTTTTGTTGATGAGGTAGAGATACACTCATTGACCTCACATAGCCACATAGGTTCTGCAATGTAGGCTGGGCTTAATTCTTCAGTTAAGATATTAATGAACTAATTAAGCTAAATACCTATTTGGAGACTTGAGAGAGCACTTATGGGTAAATTAGTGACCTTGGTTAGCATAATCCATCCTAGAGAGCTCATATTGTAGGGATTTGAATGAGTACCTATGAAATGCAAGGAGGATAAACAATCCTAACTTCAATTGCATTATCATTTCTAGTCCATGAATTACTTGTTTATATTTTATTTTTAGTTTATAGTTCTGTTTTCCTCCACCATGAAACTTGTCCAACTCGAATTAGGCGAAAGTGCGATAATTGCTACTTAACCAGGTTTTGGAACCAAATTTTTGTGGGAACGATATCTTACTTATAACTTTATTACTTGGTGCGACTCGTGCACTTACGGACCGTTGCGGACAATTTTTGGGGTCGTTGCCGGGGATTTGTGTGCCAGAACTGTCTTTGGTTGATCTTGATTAAAGCAGTACTAGCTTAAGCTAGAGTTTTGTATATACTTGCTGTTGCATTTTTATGTTTTTACTTATTTTTCCATGTTTTTTGCTGTGTAATTGTTCTATTTTTCTGTCTGTTTTATTAGTTATTTTGATTTTATTTTTTATACATGGATAATCCTTGGTGATTCAATGAATCAAGTGGTGGATTTGCTCATGATAATGATTATCCCAACTCTTATTATGACCCTTATGTTTCTAATGCTCAATATGAGTACATATGCTATAATCATTGTGGAAATAATTATTATAGTGAGCAATGCCCCAATTTTTCAACCTGGGATTACATGAAGGCTCAAACTAATTTGTATAATGAAAATTTTAGCCTTCATAGGAATCAAAATCATTCATTGTTTTAGGATCCTAATTCTTCTTCTTTACACATATTACATCCTCATATGTCACTCCATTGATATGAAAATGAATCCATCCCCATTCATGAGAAGAAACCTTCAATAGAGGATAGGCTTCAGTGTATTATTGATAATGTAACTGAAATAAGGGATTGGACAAAGAAGACATTTCACGAACATGCAGTTTCTCTTGAAAATTTAACAATGCATGTGATTGAAATAGCTTCTACACTTGAGTCTTTGCAACCAAATGAAAATTTTCATGAAAACTCAAGTGAACAAGTAACTATGGAGAGTGAAGAAGTGTTGCTAGTAGATTGCAATGCTTTTGAGGATGATTGTGCTTTAAAAATCAATGTGGACGAGGAGAATACCAATTGTTCAGCTGAGGTTTCAATTCTGGAACCTGCACCTTGTTGTTCTGAACAAGAAATCAAAGAGGAAATCCCAACAATCTATGATCTTAATTCTCCTACTAATGTTGTAACTCTTACTGATGAGAGTTAAGTTGATTTTTTTTGGGCTCTTATTGATAAGAGCCAGGTAGATTTTGTTGGGTGTTCTAATTTTTTAGAAGTTTCTAGTTTTATTTTTGTAAATAAGTTTGTTTTTCCTTCTTTTAATTTTTTAAACACTTGTACTTTGAAATTACTAATGATTGATGAAGTACAGCTGATTCATGAACACCCATTCATCTTCAAACCCTGCTGCTTGAAAAGGAATGAAGCGTAGGTAATCATGATTTTTGATACTTATGATTAGTATTTTTTGTAGTAAAGTCTTATTTAGCGCTTCTTGGGAGGCAATCCAAGGTGAGAATAAAACCCATGAGAAGCAAGGTGCAACAAGTATGGAACTAAGGAAGGAAGAAGCAATTGGGTGCTTGATGAGCATTTTCAGGGAAGTCTACCGTTTACCATGCTTTTACTGATTTTAATATAGGCATGCCATGTATGTGTGATAATGCTTGTCATTGAATCACTACTTCTTTAACCTCTAATCAAAGTATGCTTATTGTTGTGGATTGAATTGGAAATTAAATTTTGCATTGTTTTAACCTTTGATCATGTTAAAAATATGCTCCAATATATGAAATAGAGTGTTGATATTTGAAACTGCAGTGAAAAGGGGTCTGAAGGTTCTTGGCCGCGGCCAAGAACCAGTTGGCCATAGCCAAGGGAGATCAGAAAGATCTTGACCACGGCCAAGAACCATTAAGCTTTTAGCCGCGGCCAACAGATTCTTGGCCGTGGCCAAACCTTAAAAAAAAAATTATTGCCCCAACCACTCTCTCTCACAACTCTTTTCACTCACCTCTCTTATGCATTGTTATTGATATTGTTAAATGTATTCTTACATGAGAGAAGACCCTCAGTTTTCCTTTGAGGCAGTGATGACACTGTCAACTTTAAGTTTGTGGGTGTGGGTATGTTTGGCTCATTTGACAAGAATTTCAAGTTTTAAAATGTTGACTATTTCTTATCCTTTGTTTTGGAAAGCTGTGTTAGATTGATTAATTATCTATGATAATGAATGTATGATCCAATGATATAAAGGATGCTTAGATTTTATATTTTATGGGAAATGATGGCAAATATTTTTGTTTGCATGATTTAGATTTTAAAGCTTGTTTCCTGAATGCTTTCGGAATAAACACTATGCACAAGAGTTGGAAATGATTTGAATGCTTTTGTTAGGAGATTTTGTAGCAAATTGATGTGTATATTCTTTTTTCATTGAAGAATTTTAGAACTTACATTGGAATGTCTTGAAATGAAATAAAAATTTCACACATTTTTGAAAAAAGATTTGTGTAATATCCAAAAAAAATTTAATTAAATTATTATTATAATATTATTTTTATTATTATTATTATATTATACACACACACACACACACACATGAAGGGGGGGCAATCGTCCCCCTTCATTTCATTTAAAACCGCACAAGAGGTGCGGTCTCTTGTGTTGTTTTGTGAGAGAGAAGAACGAGAGTAAGAGGGAGAGAATGAGAAGAGAACAATGAGCTTATTTAAGGTTTTCTGAGGTAAGTTATTTATCTTATAAGATTATTTAGATAGCTAAAATAACTTCTTTCAGCAAATTTCTTTTATGAAAATTATTCCATGTATTTTTCTCTTTCTAATAAGGATAATATTGTATAGATTAGAGAATATTTTAAGATTAGCATTTTGGACAAATTTCAGTTTTGTTAATATAAGGCTATAAAAATGTAGAGAATATTTAATATTTAATTTTAATCGGTTTATTTTTGTATATGGTTAGTATAATATTTGATAATGAATTTTCTACATAATTAGTCTATAAATAATTCTATATAAGACTTTTTAACCGATTAAATGTGAGTTAAAAGTTTTATTTGAATTAATGAAGGTATTACTGAAATTTTAATAGGTTTAGTTTTGAAATTTGAAGGACTAAACTGTCATTTATGAAATTCATAGGACTAAACTGTCATTTATAAAATCCGGAGGACTAAACTGTCATTTATGAAATTAGGAGGACTAAACTGTCATTTATGAAATTAGAGGACTGAACTGTCATTTTTGATATTTGAAGGACTGAACGGTCATTTCTAAAATTTAAACCCCAAACTGTTATTTTCAGTTTTTATAATATATTATATATTATTATTATTATTATTTGTATATAAGTTATAATTTTGATTATATGGAATTTTGGAGAGTTATTAATGGGTAGTAAATTGATTATAGTATATTGATTTTGGCGTTTATTTGAGCTCTTGGATTATGAGCAGTGTGGTAATAAATAGCTTTGGCGAGAGGTAATCACTTTCCTCTTGTTGTGCATGCTTGTATGATGTTTGTGAGTGATTTTAATTATGCGGATTTATAAATTTGGCTGCTAATATGTGATATGGTTTTGGAAAATATGTTGTTAATGAAATTGTCTTGTGGGACTTATTTTCATTGAGAAAATGACTAGCAATATTATATGAGTTGGTATTTATTTATGATATTGGAAAGATCCTTTTTGATAATTATGAAATGATAATGACATGTCATAATCACATAATATGGATAAGATAGGGGATGGTGGATGTGGAATTAATGAGAGGTTATTCAAAGAGGAAATAAAGGGGTGAATTCTTGTACAAAAGAGGAAATAAGGTGGTGGACGTCCATGTGTACATTGGTTAGTCCTTTGGCCCATTTGTATTCCGTAGGGCTATGACACCCTACTAATGTATTTAGAGGGGGAACCTATGGTCCGGTCTTGTGCTCTGTGGATTTTGGCCGATCCATATCACTTGATCGGTGAGCTTGTTGAGTTAGCTACCAGTCATATGGGTGAGTACTAGCCCATGAGTTCAGTCAGAGGAAATAAGGTGGAGAGGAAATAAGGGAGGAAAGAAAATAAATTATTGTGTATTGACTCTTGTACACTTATATGGTAAATATGAGAATGAGAATATGATATTGTGAATTATTATGAAATTATTCGTATGGACAAGTGATATTTTAATAATGTTATACTTTTATAATTGTCCCACTTGGCACCTCACGGGCACATACTTGTATGCCCGATGGGATGGATTGTTGGTTACTGAGGCTTTTGTCTCACCCCGTTGATTTAACATTTTTTAGGAAATAGTTGTCGTGCGGGTCCATCAGGGAAGACTTCGGAAGCTTAAACTACTTTAGAAAAAAGTAGTACTTCCATCTTTTAATATATGTAGAATTATTGTATAATGCCACATTAGGGCTCATCTTGCATACTCTGATCTATTTCTGAGAACTTGATATATTAACTATATATTTTTAATTACTTCTGATGATGTTAGAAGGCCTGTATGGCTTAATATGTGTTCTAAATTTGTGAATCCACAATTTGATCTGATAAGAATATTTTAATATATGATGAGATATTATTCAGCAAGGAAAATGATTTTATTTTCCATGGTAAATTTTATAAACCATAGTAGAGTTTTCAAATGGTTAGTTGAACTCTTTTTCTACCATGGTTAAATTTTTAAAAGATGAGCTGTAATCTTTTCTACCATGGTATACTTTTGGAGAATTGAGTTATAATAATAGATTTTACAATTTGGGTATGTTCTTTTAAATGCGATTGTGCCTTTCAAGCTTACCTATGACAATTATTCCATTTGCACCCTATTTGAGCCTTAAAAAAATATACTTAATTTTTCTTACAAACACACACTGAACCTTAACCTTTACAGCCTGAAAAACCATGAATCACCCTAATCTTGAGATGAATGATTATTTGGTGAGGATTATGGGAAGTGAGGATTGGTATGATAGTTAGAAGAGATATGTATTGAAAAGCTGGGTATAAGGAGTACAGTGCATGGTTGTTGGTTTATTTTCACTTCTTTGTGAAAAAAAGTGTTAAATTCAATAAAACTTAGAGTGCAAAGAAATCAATTTGAGATAAGTTTGGGGGAGTGTTTAGGCTTCTGGAAAGAAAATTTTGTGTTGTGCAAAGAGAGGAATTATGTAATGTCATATTATCTCAAGAGATTTGAATCCTCTATTTTTCCCATTCTTTTAAGTAGCTTAACCACTGGCCACATTATAAGCTTATAAAGTCCTATTGATTGTGAAATTGTGTAGAATGATCTATTAGGGGAGAGATAAGATAATGTGAGCATTTAAAAGTCTGATATTGAGTCTAGTTTATACATATTGAAGTGTTGCATTTGATCTTAATATCTGCAAGAGAATTGTTGTCCAACTTTCCTCACATACACACATTTTGAAAGTTTTTGGGAAACTTGTTTTAAATTATGAACCTTGCATTCCATTATATTTCATTATTTTTCCTAGAGTATAACATCTTGAGCATCCAATGAGGACAACATCATGCATGTGCTACAAGTCCATGATTAATTAATCCGGCTCTTTTATTGCCCGATGGGTTTTACTCGAGGACGAGTGAAAGTTCAAGTTTGGGGGTGTGTTAACCTCATGAAATTCCTGTCAAATTGGCACATTTATCTTCAGTTATTCATTTATTTTGGGTGAATTCATTGTTAAATGAGCATAAATGTGTAAAGGTAACGGGCCAATGGACATTTGTGATAAAATGATATAAATTCTCTATTTAAGTCCCTAAATTGTATTAAATTTATATCAACACTGTTTTTATAGATTTCATTGTGTTGATAGGTTAACATTTGAGCCACAAAGGAGTCATTGAAAGCACAACTAGATGATCAAGAAGTAGGAAAAGAGCTAAAGAAGTCAAAGCACAATGGAAAAGCAAGAAAAGGGTGAAGATCATCAGTGAAGTTTGGCCGCTGCCAAAGAAGCTTTAGAAAGATTTGGGCCGCGGCTAACGAACTTTGGCCACGACTAACACCCCTCCAGAAACATTTTGGCCTCGGCCAAAAATCCTTTGGCCGCGGCAACGCTTGAAAACAGCAAAAACGCGTTTTGATGACAACACAGATTTTAGGGCCTATAAATACGAAATTAACACATGAGAGCCTTATTATAGACCTGGTAGGCGCCGTGGAGACAATGCTCTGCTAGGGTTTGGAGCTTGGAGGTGGATATTGGGCTAGATGTTGAAGATTTGAAGAGATCTGAGCTTCTCCTCTTGGTTTTTCCTCTCTTTTTGCTGTATTTCCCTTTTGTTCTTCTTTGTAACTGATTTATGCCCTTTTTCTCAAGGGTTTTATGAACATGTTTAGCTAGAGTTTTATTGTTTGGATTGTTTTGAACCCTTGTATGGATTAAGTACTCATTTCCCTTTTATATTTATGTTGAATTGTTGGTTTATGTTGATTTTACTCTGTTCTTAGTGCTCCTTGTTGTTTGGCCACCAATGAGGCTGTTGGGTTCACTTGGTTGACGCCTGAAAGGGTTAGATTGAGTGTAGAACTTGAGTTTAATCGTGTGGGAATTTGAAATTCAGGGGTTGGATGGATGGTTTTGTTGATGAGGTAGAGATACACTCATTGACCTCACATAGCCACATAGGTTCTGCAATGTAGGCTGGGCTTAATTCTTCAGTTAAGATATTAATGAACTAATTAAGCTAAATACCTATTTGGAGACTTGAGAGAGCACTTATGGGTAAATTAGTGACCTTGGTTAGCATAATCCATCCTAGAGAGCTCATATTGTAGGGATTTGAATGAGTACCTATGAAATGCAAGGAGGATAAACAATCCTAACTTCAATTGCATTATCATTTCTAGTCCATGAATTACTTGTTTATATTTTATTTTTAGTTTATAGTTCTGTTTTCCTCCACCATGAAACTTGTCCAACTCGAATTAGGCGAAAGTGCGATAATTGCTACTTAACCAGGTTTTGGAACCAAATCCTCGTGGGAACGATATCTTACTTATCACTTTATTACTTGGCACGACCCATGCACTTGCCGACCATTGCAGACAGTTACTCCCCTTTACACACCATAAGGATACAACATTGATGATGGAGGATTACAATTAATCTTCTCTCTCAGAAGTAGGTAAGATGAACACTGAAGTATAATACAAATAATTTCTCTCTCTAAAGTAAATGATATCGAAGCTAGAAGAACATAGAATATTCGGGGTGCAGTGGATGATCCATGATTTCAGCATTTTACCGTGGTTGTTCTCTTACTCATCAACTTTGAATGCTCTTCTACTTATAGTTGATGAAGATCGATGACCGTGTAGCTTTTCTTCTTCTTGTTGAGGCTTTAAAAATATGACCGTTGAACTAGCTGTTGGAAGTTTCTAATGAAAAAGTCTTGTTTCCAATTTGCGTGTTAATCTTGTTTGATCACCTAGAAAATGTTTAATCACTAATATAATGAAGTGTTAGAGTGATTAGAAGTAAGAACAATAAGTTACACAATTATTCCAATTATTTTCAGAAGTTACGAAGCGTTCTCTGTTGTTTTCTGGATACTGCATCACTCGATTGTTTTGGCCTTTTACTCAATTGATCTGCCTTTAAATGTATATCACTCAAGTGATATCAGTTCATCACTCGAGTGATGTCACCTTATCACTCTAGTGATCTGTCACTCAAAATGTATCACTCGAGTTATATCATCAGATCACTTGAGTGATATGCTTTTGTCACATATCACTCGAGTGAATTTCCTAATCACTCGAGTGATATGTTATCATATCACTATAACCTGTAATTTCACTTCCGATCCCTCTTAGAGTCATCTGCAAATCTTCTCATATACTTTTGCACAAAGGTCAACTTCCAGTTAGCATAACTCTTTGAATATAACTCTAAATTTAGCAAATGGCCTATCCCTAGAAATCTCTTTAAGTCTACTTTGCACTGCAACTAGAACCATTCCCAAATACTTTGTATTTCAAACGCTATGATCCAATATGTAACATTTGGTCTGGAACATAATGTTTATTTCAAGAACCTAATTTGAAAATTTATATCTCTTTCATCTCAACTCATTTGAACTTCATCTTGGTGTCTGTGTGTCTCATTTTAAGTCTTGTTTCATATAAATCAAGTTTTACCTCAATCAAATTTGTGTTTTGAAAGGTATGTCCAAAATACTGAACCTGTTCTGAAATACAACGCTAATAATGATTGTCATCTTTCAAAATCCATATCTCTTTCATCTAAACTCATTTTAACCAGATCTTGGTGTCTATATTAGGCATTGGAAGTTTAGTTTCATATAAAACAAGTTTCAGCTCAATCAAAGTTGTGGTTTAGGAGATATAACCAAATTACCGAATTTTATTCATGCTGAACGAAAACAGAGCACAACAGAGTATGCTGAAATTTGATAATCACTCGAGTGATCTTTCAATTCACTCGATTGAATCATAAAAAAATTACTTCTGGAGTTGCCACTCAAGTGAAAATCTCGAGTGATATTGAAATTTCACTCGAGTGAAC
Source organism: Albizia julibrissin (assembly GCA_037074505.1). Classification (NCBI taxonomy): domain Eukaryota; kingdom Viridiplantae; phylum Streptophyta; class Magnoliopsida; order Fabales; family Fabaceae; genus Albizia; species Albizia julibrissin. The sequence continues at coordinate 30,485,547 of CM073485.1, forward strand.
ATGGAAAAGCTTCCAGATTGGGTATTTTAACTTTGAATTGATATATTTCAATTTTCATTGATCATCCAAACTTCTAATATCAAATCTAAGAACTTGAAACTTGATATTCCCATTATATTTTTTAAGTTCTTCTTTCTTCAATCTCTTATGTTCTTCCTTTTCTCAACTAATCTACAATATATTTCACATTAAACACAGTAGTTAGTCAAAGTATAAAATAAGTACATTATGTAAACTTTTTGCTCTTAATATTTGGTACATATATTTGACATAATCAAAACTAATCATTTCTAACAGATAAGTCACTAGAGTTATGACTTTATTTCCTAAACAAGCACAATCAAGGTACCTGACAATAACTCAGTAATTTTGGGAAAGTTTAGCCAAGCACTAGAGTAAGAAATATATCACTCAAGTGATGCTCAAAAATCCTGACTTACCATGTTTGTTTTTTAATTAAAAATTGAATATGAGTCATCACTTCCTAGTAATTGGGTAGTATTCATGTCTTTTTTTGAATTAAAAATTGAATCACTTTATTGCCATAGAGACCACTTGAGTAAAATCTTTCTTCACTAAGGGGTTACTAGACAGTGACTCAAACTTATATAGATTTTCAAAGAGACTAGCCAGTACCTCTTTAGTGAGATGCAACATCACTTAAGTGATAAGGTGTCACTTCAGTGATATTGATATCAGTCTTTCGAATTAGCGTCTCAGAAATTTTGATACCTATTCTAAGTGTGATAGTAACTTACAATGATACTTCTTACTATTCCTAAACATTACTAATCACACTTGTGTATAAGTTTCAGGTTCTTAAACATGGATTAAACACAAAATCACATAAAGCACTTTTGTGTCAGAGGCATTAAATACAGCGAAGATCATCCAATCTAAGCTTTCTTTCACCAACAACTATATCATCTCTCTAACGAATATATTCAAATGCTTCAACGGTCATCAATTCTTTCCAAGCTATAAATACATAAGCATTTAAAATGGAGCCAACAACCAACGGCAAACTTTCACTGTTGCATTAAGTTCTTGTGTTCTGTTCTTATGATATTCTCTAATATCCTCTGCAATTCGGTGTTGATCACATATACTCTTTAAGAGAGCTTTTGTAGCTTCATTCTTCTACTCTTACTGTGATTTACTCAAGGTAGTGGGTCCTTGAGAGTAAGGGTATTTTATTACAAAGTATAAGAGGGAGTGAGTTTTCTTTGAAAAAGAAATTTGATTGTATTGAGGCATCAAGAGCCTTGTAAATCTTTGAACGATAGTGGAACTCTCAGAAAGACTTCTGAGGACTGGACGTAGGTCAAGTGGATTGAACCGAACCAATATAAATCTCCTATGTCTACCTTCGATGATATCTCTCTAACTCTACTTTCTTCATTAAGTTTCTATTTAAGTTTAAAATTTTTAATATCACTTAATTTACCTACTTTTAGGTGAAAGGCTTGAACTAACACATATAACCCCTTAACATTTTAAAGTTTAAATTTAATCTCTTGACCTTTTATTTTTTATATTATTAGCCTCATGTTGTTAACTTACTACTATTTTTTTAACACACATTGTCATGCCAGGTTAACAAATAACATGTGACATCCTATGTAAATTAATAATTTAATAAATTCCCTGAACTTTGACCAGTTATAAATAAGTTCGTTAAAATTTGATCAGTTACAAATAACCTCTTTGACATTTTAAAATTTAAATTTAATTCCTTTAAAATTTTGATTTATAATATTAAACTCTATGTTGCATTTTTATCATTTTAATAAATTTATTAATATTTTTACTATCATTTGTCAATTAAAATATCTTTTTTATGCCAAAAATATAAGAATAAAATTTAAAAATATATAAAAATAAAAATATCATTATTCGTATAAAATTTACTTATTTTTTTAAGTATAATTGAGCATTGATAGTTTAAATATTATATTTATAGTTAATGTATTTTTTAATTAAAAGTTCAACATTCATTTTTTTAAATATTATAACATCTTCTTTTCATTAAAATATTATAACCATACTTTTCTAATTTTTTTAAATCTAACTCACAAATATTTTTGCTCCGCTTCCCTCCCCGGAGATCCCTCCTACCAAACAGCCTAGTAAAAAAAATATCACTCTTCCTAACATTCGCATCAAATGTTTGCAAAGTGTGCCCTATTACGGATTGAAAGTTTTGGCATCGTTTTTTAAGATTAATATGAGAAATTGCACAATAGTGTATAGTAATTTATGGAAAATTTTTTCCCTAGCCCATTTACAATGGCAACATATGGGGCCAATGAACCTTACTTAATAGACGTATAGTTGTGGGGTGTGGATATATATTTGCACCATTTTTCAGAGTTGATGGGTAAAATTGCACTTGAGTTAAGGATGACAGGGGAACAAATCCTTAGAGATATTTCTACACCTTAACTTTTCTGTTTTTATAAAATATTATGTGGTTTATTTTTTATAAGCAAATATGGAGTTCATTTTATGAGCCGTGTTAGTGTTTATTTGAGTTTATTTTTGGACATATCAAAAGTGTTTATTTATATAAATTAACATAAATATTTTCTTATATATTTATCTCATACACTGTATATCATAATTAAAATATTATTTTTTAAGACTTTAATTGCTATCATCGATGAATTGCACAGAACTTGGATTTGTTTTTCCCGATGAATACAGAACTTCGATTTTAATTTGCTTGTTGTACTTAAAAGTATGGGCTTGTTGTCGATTAATGTTACGTTAGTCGATTATTTTCTCGGAAAGAATTGATGTAAAAGTTTACCCCTATAAAAAACGAATCATATTTTGTTTTAAATAATACAGATCCTCTTGGTCTAATATTTGTTTTTGAAAAATTAATCATTTAGTTCCGATAATGTTAATTCAATTACTAAGGCCAGTCAATACGCTTTAGTCCATCCAATTCAATCCCTCAAATTTTAGCCGTTTAATTTATTGGTCTCTACACCCTTTAGAAAATCATCTAGTCCTTTGAGAATTGAGTTGTTAGTAGGTCATAAAGTGTAAGAATCAATAGATCAAAAGATTAAAATTTGATGAATTAGCTTCACCAGATTAATCTCTATGAGTCGAGTTATGACTGCATCAAAAACTTATGAATTCAATGATTAATTTTGCCTACTTTTAATATAAGGTCCTATTGAGCTAAAACTCATCTCATATTAAATAGATATGAGAATATAGATTGATGGGGAAATTAATTATTTGGTCCCACAATTTTAATTTAATTAAAACTCACCTCTTTAACCTTGACTTGTATAATTCACTCTTATAGTTTTGACTCACTTAAAGTTAAGTTCTTGAACTTTGAATCGGTGTAATTCAATTTATATAATTTTAATGGTTTAAAAGTTGCTCCCAATATTTTAGAAAATAAAATTTTATATCTCTTGATAGAAACTAAAGTTTTAAAGTACTATTAAAAAATAAACTAAATTTTTAAATGGTTAAAATTATAAGATAATTATAGTGAGTTAGAGTTTAGGAAATGAATTTTAGATGAATTAAAACTACAGAAACTAAATTGTGTTGAGTCAAAATTTAAAGATTAGATTATAATCAAGTCAAAAGTTAAAACTATTAAGACTAAATGATTAAGCTTGTTTGATTCTATTTTCTATTTTTTGTTCGTAGAAACAATTTCACAAAACAGTTTTTAGAAATAAGTTTCAAAAATAAAGATAAAAAAATATGTTTGGATAGTTGTTTTAAAAAATATGATTTTTAAGTGATGTGACAGTATGGTTATTGGTGGTGATGTGATGATGGTTGTCACTGGTGGTGTCGTGTCGATAGTAAATAAAAGACGGCCTTAAAAATAAAAAATAAAAAATAAAAAAGCAAAAATAAGAAAATAAGAAAAAAATTATAAATTGTTTTTATTTCTTAGCTTTTAAAAATAAATTTTTATTTTTTTGTTTTTAAAAATAATTTTTTGAAAATAATTTATCAAACAAATTTTATTGTTTTATTATTTTTAAAATTAAAAAAAAAATAATTTTCAAAAACAAAATCCAGCCGTCCATATTTTTTTCTTCGATTAATATATTTATCATGTGTTGCCCTGAAAGTGCTTGATACAATCCTTTTGATTTGTTGGAATTGTCATAGCCCAACCCACCAAGGGTATGTTAGTGAGATATGTAAGCCCAGTAGGCACCTATAAAGCCCATTATATAGAAGTCTAAATATAATGCCTGGTCCACAAAATCCCATTAGTAGATTTTAAACTTATAGCAAATTTGTTGTATCTTAATTTTTTTTTAGGTAAGGCGCCCTTAACTATTTAAGTTTGTTGTCGTATAAATATGTTTCTTTCTTCTTTTTTTCCCTTGAGGAGAAAAATCTCTACTTATTTTTAATTTTAAACTTTAAAAAACAACCAAGCATTCCACCCAAATAGCAACATGCTTGATTAATTTGATAGGAATTCTCGAAGTGAAAATAAAATAATCACATAAATAAAAAGAGTACTCACACAAATTTACATAATTAGAAATAGTTTCAAGAATTTTCAGTCACTTGAACAAATTTCTTTTAAAAGCTTAGATAAGTTGAGTTTTGAGGGGTTATCATGATTAAAGTATGCATCAAGATTTAAAAAGCATTTAATAAGAGATATTTAACATATTGCTTAACAATAGAGACCTAATGTGGCAGTGTGATCTTTTTTTTGACCCGAATATGTGTTTTCCATTGCATAAATGAAAGAAACAAGGGGAGGTTCAAAAGTTTTTTATACATGTAAGTCGAGACAACACTCCTCTCACACACTTACCTCGTATACCGTAAATCACGATTGAAAATTTTTTTTGAAGGCTCCAATCGATAATCCAAACTAGCACGCCTTACAAAAGAATTAGGAAGTACGAAATAAAGATCCCACATGATCTTGTAAATTATGATTTAATCTTAGTAGCGTGATATGAACTCACAATCTTGTGAATTATGACCTAGCTCCTTTTCAATAAGATCAATATTTTTTTAATTTTGAATGTAGCTCACATTAGAAAGGAAAAAATTGTTACTCCTCATAATATTTTGATGATAACAAAACTGGATCAAATCCTTTGGCAAGTATGAGTAAGTTTTAATAATTAAGCTTTAACTTTGTTTACACTGGGAATCCACTCAAGTGCTGATATTCTATGATCAAGTTTATATGATAATTGCATATAAGGTATCACTCGAGTGATTGAGTATGCACTCGAGTGATAACATTACTTGTAGGTGATCTTTTAAAGGATTGGAAGTGAATTCATAAAAATAATGATATCACTTGAGTGATTAGTAAGAACTGGAGTGATGTTACTGATAATTGGTGGTCTAATGTGTGGCAAGGAATAGATCACTCGAGTCATTGGTAAGCACTCAAGTGATACTACTGATAAATGGTAATATGATATATGGTAAGAAATAGATCACTCGAGTGAGCAAGAAAGATCACTCAAAGTGATATCCATCAAAAGCATATCACTTGCGTGATATAGGTAGATCACTCGAGTGATGTGGTAAAGACACTCGAGTGATGGGACTTCTTCAGAGAGTCACTCCCAACTCACTTATGATCTTCAAGTAAGATCACTCGAGTGAATTAAACAATCACTCAAGTGATCCGTAATCACTTGCAAATTTATGCAAGTGATATGGAAGTGAGAAATCTCTTACCTGCTTTTAAAAAGATCATTCAAGCGACTAATTATAATCACTCGAGTGATACTCAATTTCTTCAAATGTCTTACACTGAGCTTTTTGTTAAAGAATCAGAACGCTAACACATATCACTCAAGTGACTGATATCCTCACTAGAGTGATTAAGAATCACTGCAAGTGATTTATAGACACACTCGAGTGGAGACATCAGAGTTCAAATATCATCGTCTCTGGAATCTCAATACTTATCCTTTTCATCTTGAAATACTTCCTGAGTCTCTATATTATCTCTAAACATTACTAACCTCTTTTCCTAAGTAAGTTTCAGGCAATTAAACAGAGAATTAACTTCAAAAGTCTAAAAAGCAAAAAACTGACAAAAGCATTAAATGCATAGCAGAGAGGAACGCCGGAAACACTCTCTTTCATCAATTGCTACATTTACTCTCTAACTGAAAAATTTGAATACTCACAACGGTCTTCAAACTTCCTCTACCTATAAATAGAGAAGCATTCAAGACGGAGCAATCAACCAACGATGATAATTAATTTGCTCATTAAGTGCTATGTTCTTCATTCTGGTCGTTATTCCTTGATATACTTTCTATACTATAGTTTTTATCTATCTACTCTTTGAGGGAGCTTTAAATACCTTTATTCATCTGTAAGGTGATTCTTAAGGTAGTGAGACTTTAAGAGAGGGATCAGTTTACAAAGTGTAAGGGAGGGCGAGTGTCCGGTGAAGGAACTTGCTGTGTACTGAGGTGCTAAGAATCCACTGAATCTTGGAAGATATAGTGAAAATCTTAGAGTCGTTCTGACGATTGGACATAGGTCAACGAGGTTGTGACAAAATCAGTATAAATCTCTAGTGCACACTTCAGTGACATTTTTCTATCTCAAACTCCATTTTAATTTTGATTTATTGTTAATCTTTCTTTATTTAATAATTTTTTTAATAACCAAATTCACCACCCCTCTTGGGTAAAATGTTGTACTAACAAAATTTACCTGTTAGCAAAAAAAAAGAAAGGAAAAAGGGAAAATTAACATAAGCGACATAGAGAAAATAATATTTATTATAAATTACCATAAAAATTGAAATTACTTAGAAGGACCAAACATCATAATATAAATTTAAAATCACTAAATTTCCCCTAATCAAACCTCACGTATTATGTCTTGTATTTATAAAAATAACTAAAATTAAAACTAAAACCGCCTATCATGATATGATCATATCTTTTTTTTTTAATTTTCAATATATTATTTAATTAACAATGGTTAAACACATTTTTTTTAATTTTTATTTTTCACCAATTTATATCATGAAGTCACCCGATTTATTATCAATGTTGACATCAATTAAGCTCTTTTTATAAATATAAAAACCAAACTCATTTCATATTTTTCAGGATATAATAGATTACTTAGATTTTTTAATTTTATTAACATTAAATGAATTTTTTTTAACCAGTATAAATTGCTTCTAAAAAAAATAAATCATAGAAAATTTCTTGATTTAACATATATGATAAATTATAAAAGACCTAGAGTTTTATTAAAATTATATGATTTTATTTTAATTAAAATTTTTGTTGATTTTTAAAAATTATAATTTTTATAAAATTGAAGAATATGTAATTTTTTTTCCTAGATACATTTTCAAGTTTTGAAAAATTGAAAATTGAGAAAACTATTGTTTAATCTAATAAAACTTAGAATTTTGTATCTATATATAATATAAGAATATTGTTCTACCAAAGTTACTGTTTATAAGGATTCTACGGCTATAATTTCTTCTCATCTCTTTTGACTAATACCTCGAGATCATGAATTCTAAAACATACCCGCCTTTCTTTCTAAAACATACCCACCTTTTTGCCCCAGTTTGAAATTCAAACACCCTTTCTACCTACCTCCCGCCTTTAATATTCTTTTGAGGGGAGATAAAGGAAATCTGGTAACTGCTATTATCTACAAATTGTGAAGAAAATAAAGTATGCTAATATTCTTTATGCCAGTATGTTAGCTTTAGAAAAGGAGATTCATAAGGTTATAACGCCAGAATTTGCAGAAAATGACGGTGAAGGTTGGTCTGTGATGGTGATAAAGAGAGAAAAGAGAGAGAGGTTGATTGTCCCAAGTCCATTCCTTCCTACTCTCTTTGCTTCTTAAGGTCTCTCCATGACTCTGTTCTACTTCTAATGTGTCTTCGGTTCTGTGTCTCTCCTTCTAAGGTATGAAAGGTGATGGGTGTAGTGAGACTAGAGAGGGAAAGTGATGGTGATAATGGAGATGATAGAAAGTGAGCTTAGGGTCTTAGGTGTGTCTGGTTCATACTCTCTTGTGGTGACTCTGTCTCTCACCGATCTTTGAATCCTAGACTCTCGTTGAAGCTCACCGGCGTGGTGAGAGTGAAAGGATGACGTTAGTCCACAACGTTGTGTCTCTCTCTACCAAAAACTCACCAGTGATAATAAAATCATCGGCGAATAGATATGACAGTAGTGGAGGGACAAGGATGCCAGCGGTGGTGAGGAAAATAGAGGTAATGTTGATGGTATGGGATAGAAGTGAGAATCAGTGAAGAGCTATGAAGAAGATGAAGATCATCCTCTATGCCGGGCATAGAATTTATAATTGCAAAAGTTCTCATAGAGGGACTAACTTGAAAATTTTTGAAACTTTTATAGGGACAACTATAATCATAAAACGTTATAGAAACTTTTCTGTAATTTCTTAAGGCCATTTTTTCTTCACAAATTTGTAATTTTCTCATGAAGCATGTTTCTTTTTTTTTTCAAAGTTCAATATGCTTATTCTCTCTCTTCTTTTATTTTTCCTCTCTTTGTTCTGAAATAGTTGTTTGCTTCTTGTTAGATATGATTAGTTTTGATGATGACAAATATAGATATCAAATATTAAAAGCAAAAAGTTTGCATAATGTATTCATCTCCTATATTGACTAATTATTATATCTAATGTTACATATCTTATAGATTAGTCAAGCAAATGAAGAAAGAGATCAAAGAAAGAAGAACTTGCAAGAACTTATGGGAATATCAAGATTCAAGTTCTTATAAATAATACTAGAGCTTTCTACGATCAGAATGGATTTCAAGATTGGCACTGTAGCAATTGGGGGCTGTAGTATTTGTATTGTAGCAGGCGAGGCTGTAGCACTCGAGTTTGAATAGTAGAACTCGAGATTGGACACTGTAGTAACTCGAGTTTCACTGAGAGTTTTTAGTAGAAATGACCTCCTGATGATTCCCAAATTGAGCACTCGAGTTGGAACTGTTCAGAACTGCAAAAATGGGTCCAAACTCGACTTTGGGCTTCAGAACTCGAGTTCACGCTGATGAAAAATGTACTCTATTTATCCCTGTTTTGCATTCAGCTTGAGCGAGCTTCAGTAATTCAACAATATCTACCAAACCACAACTCCGATTGATATGAAACTAGTGACATATGAAACTAGACTCCTAATGCATCAATTTGAAACTAAAAAAAGCATCAAAGACATATTTTTAGTTTGAATGTTTGAAGTTGAAATTGAAATCACCATCATATTCCAAAATAACTTTCGTATTTTGGACATATCTCCTAAAATACACGTTCAATTGAGCTGAAATTGGTGCCATATTAAAGTAGACTCAAAGATATTTCCATGCATATATAATATGTCAAATTTGGAGTTATATTCAATATGATACAGCTTCTAGAATTTGATACTCAAGAATACGTACGCTATCTACATTCGTTGGAACATACTTGAATAATACATTGAGTTTAGAGCTGATTCTTCTTGCATTAGAATGTAAACAATAAGAGCTTTATAATGATCAATCATTTACCATATTAAGAGTCAAAAATGAATGGATCATATTTTGAGTCCACTGTTTACACTCCCGCAAGCATCTGATATGCACTCGAGTCATGAGAGTTCTGGAATGAGAGTTTGTTCCAGAGACATGCTAAGATCAGTTGATATGAAGTGTACTCGAGTTTAGATTGAAGCACTAGAATTCTGAGGAGTGATGCACTCGAGTCCTGAGAGTTCTGTCATGAGAGTTTCTACCCGAGAGATTTGGAACTGTGAAGAAAAGGAAGTGCACTCGAGTTTTCTGTAATGCACTCGAGTTCTCCATCTCACTGCACTCGAGTTCAGAGAGTGTTGGCATGCGAGTTTGTTCCAGAGAAGCTTGAAAATTCAGATTAACATGAAGCACTCAAGTCCAGCTAAGCACACTCGAGTTCTGTGGAGATTAGCACTTAAGTTTAGTTATGCTCTTCTGAGAGTTTCAACCAGAGAACAACTCAGAAGCTTGAAAATACCTAGCGCACTCGAGTTTTGATGCCTTTTTCACTCGATTCTGATTTTTCACCCTCGCGAGTTCTTAGCCAAGACTAGTTGGTAAATGAGAAAATACTCAACACACTCGAGTTTGACATGGTGAACTCAAGTCTATGCGTTGACAAAAGCTAAATGGTTTCCAGCGATGAATCCGAATACGCTTATATGTTAACCAATCATTGTATTTTCATCAGTTATCACTCTTAAACATTGTTTAATGGTTGTTTCAAGTGAGAGACATGTCTTCAACATTCAGATTGACAAAATGCATGATAAAGTCAACAACAACAGACATAATGATATGGGTATCTGTACATGGGTCCGACCAACACCGAGTACCTCCTGCACACTCTGGCAGCCTGTAAAGAATTGAAATACCCATACCACTCTACAACGGATACATTGCAACATTCACCAGTAAGAACACTCAACTGTCAAACAAAGAAGCGGGGCTTTAACGGAAGAATGCTCAACAATAGTTATATTTTGAAAAGATGGACAGAGAAGCTTAATGGGAAGAAGAAATCTCAACAGTCCTCTTCTATAACTCAGCTATAAATAGAAGATGATTCAAACAGAGACTACAACGAACAGATACGATAAAGCAACGAGAACCCAACTGCGCCAACATCCTGTTATCATAAGTCTTCTGCCTCACGCACTCTCTGCTATACTTTATTTCCAATATCATGTATATTTGAGAGAGTGAGAATATATGTATTGTACTTCAGTGAGTATCATATCTACTCTGTGAGAGAGTCTGTAAAATCTTTACAAATGTACTTCTATATTGATCTCAAGTAGAGGGACTTTAAGAGGGTTGATTTCCTTACGGGGAAGCTGTAGGGAGAATTGCTGGTAAGACTTTCTACTCGTAAGACTTACAAGGTACAAGCAGTAGAGAACGTTGCTGCTCATAAGACTTATAGTGGTGTAAGCAGGAGAGAACATTGCTGCTCGTAAGACTTGCATGGGTAAGCAGGAGAGAAAGGTCTTTGAGATTGCTTTACTTGACTTGCCATAAGAGGGAGTAAACATTACAATGTGTAAGGGGGAGTAACTCTTGTGAGTTTGTAGAGGCTTATCTTATGCCTAGTTAAATAAGAAGATAGTGGATTGAAAATCTCAGGAGGAGCCTGGGGACTAGACGTAGGTCATCATGAATTGAACCGAACCAGGATAAATCACAGTTTGCATCTTCTCTTCCTTAAGCTTTTATGTTTCCAGCATATATGATCTATATATCTGCGTATGATTTTATAGTTCCATATGTACTGATTTGATAAGTTACAAAAATATTTTAAAATATTAGACTTTCTTATTATACACCCAATTCACCCCCCTCTTGGGTGTCAGCCGGTTCTAACACTTCTGACACTATGTGAATTAGAAAACAACAACAACACTTAATTTAATATAAATGTCCCTAACTCAAATTAGTATTTAATCATGTAATAATGTCCTAGAAAATGCATTAAAAATCCCAAATTTATCATGAAAAGCCCATAAAAATATGGTTCAATGAATTTAATATACTAAAAAGGAAAAGTTTTTGCAAAGAGCTGCCCTAGATTAAATAAACTACATAGTTGTGTATGATTAGGTAATTTCACTCTGTTAGAATAAAAGGTCTATCAATAATTGACCTTCAAGCTACATATAATATGCCTATTTATATAACATATGAGAGGCACAAAACCTTATAGCTGTATATAATAGAGGAGAGTAAAAATAAAAAAAATTGCACAACGAAATGCTAAATGACTATGAAACTTCAGAATGACCATTTTATTTTTAAGTGGGTAGGTTTTTAAAGGTTATTAAAACATCCCTTTAAAAGTCTATTGACGGCTTAAACATCCCTATGAAGTGAGATTTAAAATGTATTATTTTCAAGGATACATTTAAGTTTATTAATGAAGTGAAATGTTTTCTTTTAATCAATGAAGGCAGCGGAAGTAGCTTCATTTTTCGTGTCAGCCTTCGCATTTCGGCAAAAAGAAGCATAACTATAAAGCTGAGGAAAAAAAAAGCACACGAAATATTAATTTATCCTATTGTTAGGGAAGAGGGTGATATTAGTGATGATGATTTGAAATATGCATGTTTCATAAATTTTAATGTTGGACTTTAGGTTCAAGTATGCCCTTAATAGGCTGGACTATTTGATTAGGATACAAGTAGTCTAATCAAATAAGAAACAAATTAGCATTAATTATGGATTTGGAAATAAGTTAATATTAATTATGAGATTGTCAATTAAGAAATAAGTCATCATAATTCAAGAAATTAATTGAGAATTAATTCTTCTGATTATTAACTTGGAAGGCAAAAAGGGGTACACATTATTTCCTAATTAGTGGCTACTTAAATCCACTATAAATAGGAGGTGTCTCCTTCAGTTATAATCTATCCCTGCCATTGAACCTTCTGGTAATCTCTCTTCTCTCCTACCATCTTACTTGTTCTAGTGCACTTATGTGCTAACCCCAATTAGGCTCTAGTAGTCTAATACTTGCATGAGTTCTTTACTACTCGGATTCAACCTGTCCCGGTATGCGTTTCTTCCACCTATTTATTCATATTTTTCCTTCATTAGTATCATGACGTACTTGATCTTGTGGCTGTATCTTATGTGTGTGTTCTGTCATGATGTTACATGTATATATATGTGTGTGTATAATAATATACTCACCTGTGTATTCTGATTCTTTCCTCATACATGTTCAAATTTCTTTTCTTCTGCTGCTATTATGGCTAGGTCACAACGACCCGTCCAGAGGTTGAAGATGACCCAGGGGAGGCCAAAACGATGTTGTTTTGGCCTATACTCCCCAAACGCAGTAATTTCATTAAATGAAATGACGACATTTTGCACTGACCAAAACGACGTCGTTTTGGCTAGTTGGAGGAGCTGCGTTTCAATTGAAACGCAGTGTTTCAGGTCAACCCGACTGAAACCCGGTCAAAAGAAAGTTGGGCTAGTTTGACAGACCCGAATCAGCCCAACCCAATTTCTAAAAAAAAATTCTCTTCTTGGCACGTGATGCTCCTTAATGGTGCGTGAGACCTACCCTGAGGCCATATGGCCCTATAAGTACATTGTCAAACTCAGGAAGCCGAGGTGAGTTAATGACATAGCAGTCGTGGTAAGAGGAAGTGCCTAAGACAACGCATGAAGCACACGCACCTGCAATCGAGAGTGGGCTTCTTATATTGTTTTTTATTTTTCATGATTTTTCATCCAAAAAACTTCTGGGGGCGTATGGGGGCACGTGCAAGGGTATTTTTGGGCTCTTTTTGCCCTAAAAATTCCTAAATTCATGATCTTCATGTTGCTATGCTATATGTTTGTTTTGGAAATTATTCAATATATTTAATTTACGTTTTTTAGCTATTTTTAGCATTGAACTATTTTAAAATAATTTCTGAAAATTGTTTTCTTCATGTTAAACAATTATTGGTTAGATATAGCAAGTGTTGAGACTAATTGTTCCTTTGATAGGATCCTCCCTGAGTATTCCCCTGCTCCAGATGATGAAAAGGAGGTAATGACCTCAAGTGTAGTTGGTAGCACCAACAAGAAAGACCCCTTCTGTCATTGTAAGATTCCAACACACCTGATGAGGTGAAGCAAGTTGAGAAAGCGAAAGTCATATATGATGAATTCAAAGAGGAAGAAGTCGATAGACCAAGGACTAGTCTTCTAATAAAATCACTTGCTGAAAAGGATGCTGACGTTATGTTCAAATCAAGTGTGTCTATGGAATCATTTGTAAATATGGAAGACAAGTCACTAACGCAAGTGACGCAGAGTTCTATGCAAAAGCTATAGTGGAATACCGTGAGCAAGTGACAAAGAGGGGTCATCTTCATGGCGTGGGATTTTGGAAAGACGTTTTCAAGATAGGCTTAACTAATATTGATATAGGAGCTCATAGAGCCAAGGTTAGGAGAACCATAAAAGATTTTGGAATTGATGTACCTCGTTATTAAAACTTGATTATCCATTTTATAGTTTGGTTATTTTGAATTTGAATTCATTGCAACTCATATGAACCTTTTATGGATTATTGCTTAATGACTAAATTATCTTTGAATTATTCTTCTTGCTTGTGATGTTTCTTTTGAGTGGGAGTTTTCTAGAATTGTGTTTTCTTGAAAATTCAATTTTTTTGGGAATATGTTTGAATGAGAATGGAAATTGAGAAAATGAGCAGTAAGCTAGAATGAGTGGGATGCGGGTCAACCTAGTTGATTCCTGAACACGAAGCTGGAAAGCCCTCATTCTATTAGTTTCTTTTTTCTTACTTAAACAAGAGAATGTATCTCTAGCATAATTGCATACCTAATAAAGAATGCATGTTGTCTATGTGACAGAAAAATGACTCAGATGAAGAGTAAGACTTTTGTTGTTGATCTTATAAGAGGAGATAAGCTGAATGGTGAGAACTTTTACAACCCGATGTCATGAACATCTTGACTATTGTGCTTCAGCAACCCGATGCTAATGTATCACAAAAGGATCAGGAGCCTTTTACAACCTGAAACAGGAAGGATACCATTACTCGGATAACAATGCTTGCAGCTATGGCCAACGATGTGATATGTCAATTTGAGGGACATGTTACTACCTCTGCTATATGGACAACACTAAAAGAGGAGTTTGATGGCACTTCTGAAGTGAGGCTTAGGAGGATTATCGTCAAGCTTGATAATGATAAGCTGGGTCCAAACACTACCATCAGACAACATTTGAGGAAAATGCAGAACATGATAGGGGAACTTATCGAGGCAGGAGGAACCCTTTCTGAAGCACAACAAGTACAAGTTGTTGTGAGATCACTCCCTGCAAGTTATGATCATATGAAACATACCATAACTCACAACAATACCATTAAGACATTTGCTGATGTCTCTCATCACATCCAACTAGAGGATAACTATATAGATAGTACAAAGACCAACGATCATGGGGGTCAGCGGCCATAGGGGGTCAACGGCCATGGCGCAAGTTAGATCTAAGTACCTTACGACCATGGGGGGTCAACGGCCTACATACAATACTCGTCTCACAAATATGTAAAGTTGGGACCTAGAGGCAGGAAATGTATTTTTATAAGATACTCTAAGCAATCAAATGGATATGTCTTCATTGGTGAAAATGAGGACAGCTCAATGACTAAGGTAGAATCAAGGGACGCAATATTCATAGAGGCAGATTTTCCTAGCAGAGGAAGCCTTAATCAAACTAAAACTCTATATGAGAGTAAGGAAGTTGAAGGCACTCCTTAAATCACTGACCCGAGTGAGAGAGTTGAGTTATTTTCATAACGTGGAAACCTCACTCAATCGAAGGAAGAGAACCTTGAAGAGATCCCACCCTGGAGAAGCCAAAGGGATAAAGTCCCTAAAAGACGCTTCTCCATTGAAGGGGAAGTACTTATTGTCAATCCAGAAGATAATGAGGAAGATCCGACTAGCATTAAAGAAATGCTGACTGGATAAAATGGCAAAAAGCCTTAGAAGAGGAGATGAATTCCATGAAGGCTAACCAAGTTTGGGAATTGGTTGACCTGCCATAAGGATGAAAGGTAATTGGGAACAAATGGGTTCTCAAATATAAACAAAAGGCAGATGGATCAATTGATAAACCCAAAGTGTGCTTGGTAGCTAAGGGGTACACTCAGCGAGAAGGAATAGACTATGAAGATACATTTTCATCGGTGGTGCGTTTTAACTCAATTAGACTCATACTCACAATAATGGAAAGTATGGATTTGGAGTTTCATCAAATAGATGTAAAAATCACATTCCTTAATAGAAAACTAGATGAACAAATATATATGGAGCAGCCAGAGGGCTTCATAGAAAAAGGAAGTGAACAAAAGGTTTGCAAACTCCTAAGGTCCATCTATAGACTAAAACAATAATCTAAACAGTGGCATCTAAGGTTTCAAGAAGTAGTTTCCTCATTCTACTTCGAAATGATCATAGAAGACCACTACGTCTACATAAAGCGGTTTTGGAGATGATCTTGTGATATTATCTCTCTATGTAGATGATATACTCCTGGATGGAATAAGCCTTAAGGTAGTTAAAATGATCAAGGACTGGTTATCTTTGAACTTTGAAATGAAAGACATGGGTGAAGCAGAATATATCTTGGGAGTCAAGATAAAGAGGAATCGTTCAAAATTATTGTTATTCTTGTCACAAAAGACATATATAGCAAAGATCATAGAATGATTCAACATGAGAGACTGCAAACCTATGGATGCCCCTGTTGTTAAAGGATACTACCTCAGCACAAACATGTGTCATGTGGAAGAATCAGAAATAAAGTGCATGAAAAGAGTCCCATACTCGAGTGCAGTCAGAGGCTTGATGTATGCTATGCTATGCACTAGACCAGACATATGCTTCGTAATTGGTCTTGTGAGCCATTTTCAATCCAACCCACGAATCAAGCATTGGGAAGCTGTGAAGAGAATTATGAGGTACCTGAAGGGAACAATGAATTACGAGCTATGTTACTAAGGTAGAGATATACATCTAGTAGGATACTCTGACGTCGACTGGGCGAGAGATATAGATGAACGAAACTCCACCTTAGGGTACGCGTACCTATTAAACAACAAAGCAATTTCCTATAGCAGCAAGAAATATACATGTGTGTCTTTGTCATCCATGGAATCCGAGTACATAGCTTGTTCTTCCACTGTTCAAGAAGCCGTATGGCTTAAGAGATTTCTAGAACGTCTAAGAATGAAAGGCAAAAAGGAGGGTCCTGTTCTGATACATTGCGATAGTCAAGCCGCAATAGCTTATGTTAAGGACCCCAAAGATCATAGTAGGATAAGGCATATAAACAGTAAATATCATTTTGTAAGAGATATGATCACACAAAAGGGAAGTGATTGTTCAATACATTTCCACTCATAAAAATGTTAGCTGATCCCCTTACAAAGCCCATTGCTAGAAACCCCTTTGTCAAGCATGTAAATGCTTTAGGTATGCGTAGAATGTAATGTATTGAATGTTATATTTAAGAAAATAAAGTGATGCATTTTTCAGTCTTCAAATATATTGTAAATATATGTGTGCATAGGCGCAAGGTATGCAATTCAATATGTCATACATGTCAGAAAGCTTGATTCACTCACATAAACAACTGTCTTCCCACGATTCACAGGGGCGTGAAAGGGTAAGTCGAGCAAATGATCGCCATAAAATGGATAAAAAGAATCTTTGTGCTTGAGTCACCTCAGTTGAACTGAGATGACATCCATATATGTATGCATTATATACAAGATGGATTGAAGCATTAATACTTGGAAGTATCATCAGACCTATAACTAGGCAAAGGACTTTCCTTTACAAACGAGATTGCAAAAAGATGGTTGTAAAAGGAAGTCCTGGTTTGAATGTTGAGTATATTTTGAACTAATGCCTATACAGTGAAAGAAAAATAAAGAAAATCAACATACACAATTGGAAAATCATCGTAGCATGCAATTCATACTGTATGTGCTTGAGAGAATGACTGCAACATGGGATGTAAGTGAAAGATCCCTAGTTTACTGCGGTGTGAGTCCCAGGAAGGAAAGATCCTTCCACGATGCCCTCAGGACTTAGGCATCATCTTGAAAGTTTGGTTTAGGGTCAGCTACTTTAGCTGAAACTCCATGATCACACACGATACGATCGAACGAGTAAAAGCTAGAAAAGTGACCAAGTCAAGATGGATTGATGTTTAGTAAAAAAAGGAAGGTTTATCCTGTAGTACACTATTACAGTGGCATCTGTGACATGCCCATTATAGGTTATGAGAAAAACCAGTAAGTATGGATACCACGCACATAGTAGGCAATCTGAGTGAAAAACAAAACAAAATGGAATTCTGACTTGAGAGGGATTACATATGCCATGAGTTAAGTGTATGGAACCTAGGGTATACGAGGCAACAATTTATAGGTTTACAAAGGGTGTCCTTGGATGCTGATCTGACATGAGGGATTTCTAGTATCACAAGCACCAAAGTTTTTGAAGATGTTGTGCCCACACGGTCATAATAGACACCAAGTATGAAATAGGAAGTGGTCATATTCGTACGATGGAAGGCCTATTAAGTATGAGTGGGAGATGTTGGACTTTGGGTCTAAGTTCGCCCTTGATGGGCTGAACTATTTGATTATGATACAAGTAGCCTAATCAAATAAGAAACAAATCAGCATTAATTATGGATTGAGAAATACATTAGTATTAATTATGAAATTGTTAATTGAGAAACAAGTCATCATAATTTAGGAAATTAATTGAGAATTAATTCTCGTGATTACTAACTTGGAAATTACGAAGGGGGTATACATTATTTTCTAATTAGTGGCCACCCTAAACCACTATAAATAGGAGGTATCTCCTTAAGTTATAATCCATCCCTGCCATTGAACATTCTGGCAATCTCTCTTCTCTCCTACCATCTTGCTTGTTCTGGTGTATTATTGTGCCAACCCCAATTAGACCTAGTAGTCTAATACTTGCGTGAGCTTTTTACTACTCGGATTCAACCTTACTTGGTATGCGTTTCTTCCATCTATCTATTCATATTTTTCCTTCATTTAATTTATCACGGAAGGACATGTAAGGATAAATTGTTGTTATGATGTGGTGATTTCATGACATGTTTAGTTATGAAATATTTTTTATCGGATATATTGTTGTTAGGATGTGGTGATTTCATGACATATCTTTGATTATGAAATATTTTTTTTGTGAGGAAGTTGTGAGTTGTTTTTTTTTATTGCAATTAAAATGAAATAATTCCCAATTTATAAGTGCAAAGAAGCATAGAAATATTGTTTTATAAAATATACAAACAGATATTTAAGAACTGTGATGCATTATGCTATTGAGTTGTACTAATTTTAAAGTTTTATAAAGAAGAATTTATTGCTGTTAATTATATTGTAGCTATAGTTATTATTGTTCAAATAATATTCTATTAGATCTTTTTAATAAAAATAGCAAGGTTGTCAAAGTATGAATTAAAAAGAATTCAAGAAAAAGAAATGCAAAAAATAGTTCAATATGGACAAACTCTCATGCAAAATTTAATGTATACCACTTTAACTTTCATTATAAGATATTAGTTACGTTTGGAAATTTACAATTATTTTCTTACTTGCATTAAAGACAATTTTTTATAACGAACTCTATATAGAGTTTGAGATTTTTATTTGGCATAGAAGATATTAACATATTACACTAAGGTTTGTGAACGTTTGGTTGATGTAAGATTTAGTTTTCTGAATAACATTTATTCTATTTTTTGTCATATCAATCTACAAAAAAAGGTAGGATAATCAATAAATCATGTTGAGTTTATATCTATAAAAACCTACTTTTAAAGAATTATAATCAATTGCTTATCTTCAAAAAAAAATTATACTTGAATAATTAGAACCAATTTACATATATTGTATACATATTTATTTCTCAAATAGAATCTACATAGATTATATTATATTGTTCTATTGACTTTGCATGCCAATTGAGTAAGTAATATTTTATTTCTCCATTTTATCCAATTACTTGTTTTCTCATAATTATATTATTTTAAATAGAATATCTTCTACTCATGTTAGTGTAGTGATTTTCATTAGAATGAAAAATAAATTTTTTTCCTTAACAATATTCTCTCGTGTATTATGCGGGGAGTAAACGTTAGTTAGTTTTAAAAATAAAATATAAAAAAATATGTAACAGAGAATACAAAAGATCTTGTAAAGGGTATTTTAATATTTTTAATTTTTAATTTTTATATTTAATTTTTAAAAATAATTATAATTTTTATGATCTTTTTTATAAATATCTTTTTTTTTTAGATTTTTCATTTTAATTTTCTAAAAGAGAAATCTAGCCATAGGTCCTGAATAAGAAACTTAAATGCAAACACGCTTTTCAAGTAATATTCCTTCCATTGTTTCTTTCCGTCAAAATCAAAAAAGGAAGTCGGATCTGCATATGAGGGAAGGATGTGTGGTGCTTGTCCTTTATGCTCCCAAAACCTACTGGACTAATATAGATCCATAATTCATTATAGAGTGGAACGTATTTGAATTTGAAGAAGTTGAGAAGAAGAAGGAGTCGCAAATTTGTATAAAAAAAAAAAAAAAGAAGGAGCCGCAAAGTAAAGGCAATGAATTTGGCAAATTCCCAGTTGTTTTGTCCTTTCTTCTTCCTAATCATTGCCCTGTTCTCTGAAACTTTCCTTCGCACTTTGGGGCAGCAAATGTAAGCTTTACACTTTCCGTGTCAATTTCATTCTGAGTTGTGTGACCTGTGTGAATTATGATAATTGTTCTTTGAACTTTTACCTTCATGTTTTTGGTTCTGCTTGTATTGGGCAGAGATTGGGAAAACGAGGGATCTCAAAATGGGTTCGGACACAGAGTTCTAATGAGTTTCAAGGAAAAGCCCCGAGGGAGTAACGTCACCTTTGAATGCTCTCCTTCTGGACCCTGTGTCCCTTGCCTATACTCCGAGAAGGTGCCTTTTCCGTTCTTCTGAAATTGGGGATCGATCTTTTCACTATATACCTTTTTCTTTCATTATGTCATAGTATAATTTGTAGTTATCATTGCACTTATATTTCATGTGAATTGATCTGTTAGGGACTTAGACTGTGAATTTATAGATGGCTATTTTTAAACTGAATTTTATAGTATGGCTATCATTTTCTTCACTGATTAAACTATCCAGCCTTCCAGACTAGACATGGCGGTTCAGCTAGGAAGAGCCCAATACAATTCTTTTATTTTTTTTATCAGTCATTTTTTCTTTTGTGCAAGATGTTTTGAATCGTTTGGAGGGGCACTGAATCACTGGTGCATGCTGAACTGTGACAAAACGAACTCATAAGAAACTTTGCCATGTCTGATAATGAGTATTTATTTAATTAGGATTGAAACGTACAATTTTATTTTGTTATGGTCTTAAATGTTTTGTGGTTTGTTATTAACATCTTATTTCCTCCAGTCCTCAATATATAAACTAGTTGGGGGTTGGATTTAGTTCTAAATATAAGACCCCGATCCACATTGTCTCCTAAATTTATAATTTTCCCCCCAAAGTATCCCTATTGATTGCAGACATTAAGGGGTTTTATCCAAGGATAGTCATGATGAAATATGGTAGTTTAAGAAAATCAAATTTTATTTGTTACAAATAACTAACATAACTAATTTTCTTAATTTACCCAAACTAGTTAACTAGCTCTTATATTAAGGATTGGAGGTACTATTTTATATTGTTGAGTTTGTGAGTGTGTGTATTGTAGTATTATGCGGATGGTGTCATACCTTATATGTGTCTGTTTTGGTGGTTCTTAGCTGCTGAGACTTGTCACAAATGCATTGAACTGATTCCTACTTTTGATACTTTTGAGTTAGTTGTCACGGGCATTTCAAAGGAAGAAATGCTTTCTTGTATACTTGTCTATGACTTTCTTTGTTGAACCTAGAACAATGATGTAATGTCTGAGGGCTGCGAAATGTGATAGGCTTATCAGATGATATGTGAAGTCGAGCTTTCTGAGTCTTCCTCACCCAAAAGAAGTC
Organism: Albizia julibrissin; assembly: GCA_037074505.1. Classification (NCBI taxonomy): domain Eukaryota; kingdom Viridiplantae; phylum Streptophyta; class Magnoliopsida; order Fabales; family Fabaceae; genus Albizia; species Albizia julibrissin. The sequence continues at coordinate 30,507,231 of CM073485.1, forward strand.
ATTTGAAGCTTTTAAAAGATGTGAACATCTTTGTATTTCTACATCTGTGTTTCCAGTTTTATTCTTATATATATGTGTTTCTTTGGGTTTAAAGGGTGATGAGAAATATCGCTGCAGTGAAACTGGCTACAGAATTCCATTGAAATGTATAGAAAGTGAAGATTCTGTGAAAAGTTCAAAGAAAACAGATTCTCAAAATGCTCAGTCTACTCTGGATAGTTTATCTACTTCAGGTAATGGGTCGCAGGCTTACATCACTTATAGAAGCTGTATACCTTCAACTACTGAAGACAAGCTGTCAGTCCTTAGTTTTGAGGTAAATTTACATTTGTACGCATAACTTCTATTTGCAGTTTTTTGACCATCTCAGATCATACATCGAGTTGGGTGTTATTTGTTCTTGAACTAGTTATGTCATCAACTAGGTGACGATCTGCTGCTGAGTTTGTTTTCCCCTTTCAATTTCAAGATTGTCCACTGGCAAAAACATCACATCAATGACAGTATGTGTTATGAGTAATAAACATAGTCTTGAGTAGGGCTACTGAAATTGCTCGAAATTAGGGTTTAAGTGATTGACCATTTTTAAGAGGAGTGTTTCCAGAGTTAAATGTTTGTAAGAAGCAAAACAAAGTGTTAATAATCAATTAAGAGCCATTAGCGTATCTAAGATATTGGATCTTCTAAGAGTGAGAACACTTCATGTGCTGTACTTTCATATATAAGCCTAGTCCTACTTCAAGAAGCTTCCATCTCACTTGAGGTGCGATGATAAGTGCTAATACTATTGTTTGCAGAGACAATGTTTTCTCTCATGTATTATTCTAATGATCATAGCTTACAATATATATAGGCTCAAATGGAGAGCCCTCATAAAGAGAGGAATTAAGAGGAATTATGGAGGGGATTACAATCATAATAACTTAAGGCTATAATCAAGGGATATGATAGGATAGCGGGAATCAGGGGATCCTAATTTTATTTCCTAATATTCTAACACTCCCCCTCAAGCTGAAGAATATATGTCAATCATTCCCAGTTTGCATCGAAATTCTTCAAATTTGGCTCTACCCAGAGGTTTAGTCATTACATCTGCAATTTGATCTTCAGATCGTATGTAGGTCAAAGTCATAATGCCCGCTTCCACTTTCTCTTTAATAAAGTGCCTGTCTATTTCAACATGCTTTGTTCGATCATGATGGACAGTGTTTCTCGTCATCTCAATGCTGGATTGGTTGTCATACCAGACTTGCATTGGGCCCTCATATGGAATTCCTAATTCTTTTAGTAACCTGATAATCCAGAGTCCTTCACATGTTCCATCATTCACAGCTCTTAATTCTGCTTCTGCACTGCTTTTTGACACTACAGTTTGCTTCTTATGCAGTTTTCTTCTTACTTCGTCATGTTACCAAATTTCCCCACACATATGTGCAATATCCTGATATTGACCTTCTAGTTTCCCTATCTCTTGCATGGTTTGCATCAGTGTAGATTTCTAAGTTTCTGGCCGTGCCTTTCTTGAAGAAGATTCCTCTCCCTGGATTGAATTTTAGATAACTCAGGATTCTATATACAGCTGTCATATGCTCTACCTGTGGTTGGTGCATGAACTGACTTACTGTTCCAAATGCATAGCTGATATTTGGACGTGTGTGGGTTAGGTATATCAGCTTCCCCACAAGGCGCCTGTATTGTTCTGAGTCAACTGGGACACCATTCTCTTTAATCTCGAGATGACACCCTTCTTCCATCGGTGTTCCTTCGGGTTCTGCCCCTAACATTCCGGTCTCATGTAACAGGTCTAGAGTATGCTTCCGTTGTGACACATTGATGCCCTTCTTAGTTCTTGCCACTTCCATATCCAAGAAATATCTCATTTGACCAAGATCCTTAACCTGGAATTCAGTAGACAAATCCCTCTTTAGTTGGGTAATAGAGTCTTCATCATTTCCAGTAATGACTATATCATCTACGTAGACGATCAGGATAGTAACTCTTCCATCGTTATGTTTGACAAACAACGTGTCGTCTGCTTGCCCTTGGTTGTACCCTAGTTTCCTTATTGCTTTGTTGAATCGGCCAAACCATGCCCTTGGGGATTGCTTTAGTCCATACAATGACTTGTTTAGTTTGCAGACTGCGCCGTTAGGAGCTAGGACCCCATCTGGAACCTCCATATAGACCTCTTCCTCCAAGTCACCATTCAAAAATGCATTCTTTATGTCTAGTTGATATAGTGGCCAATCCAAGTTAGCTGCAATTGATAAGAGTACTTGGATTGTATTGAATTTGGCTACTGGGGCAAAGGTCTCCTGATAATCAATTCCATAGGTCTGTGTATATCCTTTTGCGACTAGTCTTGCTTTGTACTTGTTGATGCTACCATCAGGATTGAACTTTGGGGTAAAGATCCATTTACATCCCACAGTCTTCTTTCCTGGAGGGTAAGATACAACTTCCCATGTTTTGTTTTCCTCAAGGGCTTTTAACTCTTCTTCCGCAGCCTGTTTCCACTTTGGATCAGTCATAGCTTGTTGGAAGGTGTTTGGGATTTCAATTTGTGCACTGTTTACAACAAAGCTCTGCATCTTGGTAGATAGATTACCATATGAAACAAATCGTTGAATTGGATGCTGAGTGCAAGACCTTACCCCTTTTCTCAGTGCAATAGGCCAGCCTATCTCTTCAGGATCTATCCTCGAGTCAGATTCATGGTCGTTCCTCTGAGTGGGATTGACGTTTCTTTCTACCTCCTGATATTGTTGCTTAGTACCTCCTCCTGATCCATCTTCTACATCCATCCCAGTCACAATTTCAACATGTGTTTCCAACTCATTTGGGTGGGTATTAGGAGATGTAGAAGATAAGGAATCGGGTGGTGGCAAGGTATTATTGGCATCAAGAAAGTTAGGCAATGCATTAGAAGTTTCTGGGTTAGCATCGGTGGCTTTGGAAGTTTCTGGGGTATCATGTAGAGTATTGGAATTTGGTTCATGTGAGATTAGCCATTCAATATCTGAGTACTCTCCCTGAATGGGTAATTTCGGATAGTAGGCATCCCCCTCATAGAATACTGTATCTTTGGAGACATACAGCTTCTTTGAAGTTGGACAATAACATTTGTACCCTTTTTGTGTGGAGGAGTATCCCAAGAAGATGCATTTCTGGGAACGAGCATCAAACTTACTTCCATTGGGGTTATGGACAAAGACAACACTCGAACACTTTTTGAGGTAGTGAGTTTATAAGAGGGCAATTGGGAAAGGTGGTGAGAAGTGTTTGGACAGGAGTGGTATACTTGAGGACTTTAGAGGGCATTCGGTTGATGAGATAGGCCGCAGTTAGTACTGCATCTCCCCAGAAGGTCGTGGGCACATTTCTTTCAATCAGCAGAGTTCTAGTTACCTCCAGTAGGTGGCGGTTTTTTCATTCCGCGACCCCATTTTGCTGAGGTGTGTAGGGACAGGAGGTTTGATGGTGAATTCCTTGCTAATCAAGAAATTCTTTAAATGTACTACTTAGGTATTCCCTACCATTGTCACTTCGGAGGACTTGGATGGAGGATTAAAACTGGTTCTTTACAAAGGTGTGAAAGCGTTGGAAAATTTGAGCCACTTCAGATTTTTCTTTCATCAAGTAAACCCATGTGGTTCTGGTGTGATCATCAATGAACGTAACAAACCATTTCTCATTTGTCCGGGTCTTTGTTCTTGTTGGCCCCCATATGTCACTATGGATTAGTTGGAATGGAGTAGTGGGTAGGTAGGACTATTTTGGGTAGGTGGATCGTGTTTGTTTAGCCAATTGGCAAGTTTCACAATGAAAAGGAACAGAGTCTTTATTAAATAAGTTTAGAAACACATGTCTCATATAATCAAAAATAGGATGCCCTGAGCGACAATGCCATAAAAGTACATATTTGTCGTGAGAGCTTGAGCTAATTAGACTTTGTTGTGCATTTCACATCACTTTATTCTCCTTGTCCGATCTCTCTAGGTAGAAAAGTCCATCCCACTCTTTAGAAGTCCCAATCGTCCGTCCCGAGTTTAAATCCTGAAACAGACACACATCATCATCAAATATCTGTTATAACCCAATCTGTATTGAGGAAATAACGTGGATATGGACTAGAAAACTCACAATGCTGTTCTCGTACTGTAGAGAATCAGCTACAAATCTGTAGAGATAAACTCTCACAGCCTAATAGGATCTGGTTCTCAATGTTCACCGTCTCCTCCCTTTTCTTAAGCTCATGCAAGAATAATCATGTCCCTCCCAAACGCCCTACACCTAATATATAACCTAAAGGCAGTCAACTCAGTCATCGAGGGACTGTTACAAAAAGACAATGCAAAAGACAATCCTATGTCCTATCGCTGACTCTATGAATCAGCCATTACATTAAAATGTTGGGGAGTCACAAGGTCAACCTTAATCCTACAAAAAGCATCTTTGCCTTAAGTATGCAACTTCCTATGTTTCCTTTTATAGGTTTGACCCTCAAATGGGGTCCTAACATTACCCGCCCGTAGAAGCTGCACCTTGTCCTCAAGGTGGAAGGTTGGAAATTGCCTAGCCAACATGGCAGCGTCTTCCCACGAATTTTCGAAATATGGGAGATCCTTCCATTTAACTAGGACCTCCTGATGGCCATTGGTAAGGGTTCGGATCTGGCGTATGTCTTCAGGCTGTACTTGCAATTCGAACTGTGCTGACAAGGCTGGTGGAATTGTGGGTACCACCCGAGTGGACTGGTCCGATCGTTTTAATGCTGAAACATGAAAGACTGGATGTATGCGTGTTGTGGGTGGAAGTTCTAGCTTATAAGCTACGGCTCCCACTCTGGCCAGGATTTTGAAAGGGCCATAAAAACGAGGACTGAGCTTCTCATTAATTCTTTTTGCCAGTGTCTTTAGACGGTAGGGTTGTATTTTCACATAAACCAATTCCCCAACTGCAAACTGCACATCTCGCCTATGCTTGTCAGCTTGTTTCCTCATTTCTTCTTGTGCCTTGAGTAAATTTTCTTTTAAGGTGGCAATGATCGCGTTTCTGGAGCGGATCTGCTCGTTGACCTCTTCAATGGCTGACGGCTCATCTTGTAATTTAAGGAAAGAAGGTGGATCCCTCCCGTAGACTGCCTTGAAAGGAGTCATTTTAGCCGAGCTCTGGTGTGCAGTATTGTACCAGTATTCAGCCCACGGAAGCCACTGTACCCACTGATTGGGGTGCTCACTTGAAAAACAGCGTAGATAAGTTTCCAGTCCTTTGTTCAAGGCTTCAGTTTGCCCATCAGATTCGGGGTGGTATGCCGAGCTGAGGCAAAGCTGAGTACCAGCTTGTTTGAAGAGTTCCCTCCAGAATTGGCTTACAAAAACTCGGTCGCGGTCGGATACAATGGTTCTTGGGAAGCCATGTAGTTTCACAATCTCTCGTATAAATAGATCAGCAACATCCTTGGCTGAGAAAGGGTGAGAAAGAGACAAGAAGTGAGCATACTTAGTGAGCCGATCGACAACAACCAGTATGGTATCATGCCTCTTGGATTTTGGAAGGCCCGAGATGAAATCCATGCTTATATCTTCCCATATAGCATTAGGAATCGGAAGTGGTTGCAATAATCCCGCAGGAGAGAGAGCTTGATGCTTGTTTCTTTGACACACCTCACACTTGGCCACATATAGCTGAATATCTCGCTTCATCCCTTCCCAGTACACGATATTGGCCAGCCGCTTGTATGTCCGTATGTAACCAGCGTGGCCGCCAACTGGAGAATTGTGATATTCGCTCAACAAGATAGGAATCCGGCTGGATTGTTTGGGCAGTACCAGTCGGTCTTTGTAGTGCAAACACCCCTTTACTAGTTTGTACCCGTCCACCCCTTCCTTGGTAGTTAGGAGCTGCTGCATTATCTTACGAAGTTTGGGGTCAGCCTGAACTTCCTTCTCCCAGTCCTCTAACTCATCATGCTGCCATAAGGAAAATCCCATTAAGCACACAGAATCTTCTTGGCGAGAGAGAGCATCCGCCGCTCGATTTTCCTTCCCTGGTTTGTAGAGGATTTCGAAATTGAGTCCCATTAATTTGTAAACCCACTTTTGCTGATTTTCTTCTAATACCCTCTGTTCCAGTAGGTATTTTAGTGCTTTCTGGTCAGTCTTGATGATGAATTTCTGCCCCCATAAGTAGTGCCTCCACTTCTTGACGGCTAATACAATTGCCATTAGTTCTCTCTCATATACGGAACATTGCTGAGAGCGATTAGATAATTTTTGGCTGAAGTAGGCAATTGGCCTCCCTTTCTGCATCAATACAGCGCCCACTCCCTTGCCCGAAGCGTCTGTCTCTATCTCAAAAGGAATGGAAAAATCAGGCATTGCAAGCACCGGTAAGGTAGTCATGGTTATTTTCAGAGCCTGAAAGGCTTGGGCGGCCTCGGTCGTCCACTTGAAGGCATCTTTCTTAAGGAGATCAGTTAAAGGGCTGGCAATCTTCCCATAATTCTTAACGAATCTTCGGTAATACCCTGTCAAGCCCAAGAATCCCCGAAGTGATTTAATGTTCTTCGGTTCTGGCCAATTTACCATGCTCTCTACCTTCTTTGGATCAGCCTGCACGCCTTCTTCTGAAATTAAGTGCCCCAAATATTCAATCTTGGGCTGAGCAAAGCTGCATTTTCTCGGATTTATAACTAACTGGTTTGCCTGCAAGACAGCAAGCACCTTTTCTAGGTGGTCCATGTGAGCATCCAAGTTACTACTATAAATTAGTATGTCATCAAAGAATACTAATACAAACTGTCTCAAACAGCCACGAAATATCTCATTCATCAATGATTGGAATGTAGAAGGGGCATTAGTAAGTCCAAATGGCATCACCTTGAACTCGTAGTGGCCCTCATGCGTCCGGAATGCTGTCTTGTGTTCATCTCCAGCCTTGATGCGTATTTGATGGTACCCTGATTTCAGGTCCAACTTCGAGAAAACTGTGGCCCCCTTCAGCTCATCTAGTAGCTCATCGATGACTGGAATGGGGAACTTGTCGGGCACTGTGATCTTATTCAATGCTCGGTAGTCCACACAAAAACGCCAGCTTCCATCTTTTTTCTTAACCAGTAATACCGGGCTCGAATATGGGCTCGTACTCGGCCGGATGATGCCTGCATGTAGCATATCTTTGACCATTTCCTCTATCTCTTTCTTCTGGGCATGGGGATACCGATAAGGTCTGATGTTAGGTGGTTGTTCTCCTGGTTTGACTACAATCGCATGGTCTTTAGACCGCCGGGGTGGCAGCTCTCCTGAAGTTTGGCATACCAGAGGAAAATTTTTGAGCAATTCTTTTATCTCCGGAATTAGCTTCTCGTCTTCTCTCTCTTTATCTTCTTCGTCACTGTACTCCACCAGGAATCCTTCTCCCTTCTTCCTCACCGATCGCATGAGCGCCTTGAATGAAGTTTGGGTCCTCGACAATGCCGGGTCCCCTTGTAAACAGATTTGGTTAATGCTTTTCTTGCCAATCTTCATGGTCATCTGCCGCCAATTTACCTTAACTTCCCCTAGTGTTTGCAGCCATGTTACCCCGAGCACCACTTCGACTCCCTTGAGGGGAAACGGGTAGAAAGTTTGAATAATCTGTAGCCCCTGTATTTGCAGAGGTACATCCCGACATTGCCAACGTCCCTTCACTGAGTAACCGTCTCCCACTGTTACGGTGTATTCAGCAATCTCCTCGGCCCGTATGTTTGGCTGTCCTAAGAATCTTTCTGAGATGAAGTTATGGGAGGCGCCACTGTCAATCAGCACTATTACCTCCTCACCAGCTAGTCGTCCCTTCACTTTCATAGTATGGTGATTTTCGAATCCTGCGATGGAATTAAGGGATAATTCCATTCGGTTCGCCTCTTCTTCTGCATCAAAATAAGCTCCGCCCCTCCGTCGTCCTCTTCCATCTCGACTCTCTCTGGCTCGACTTCTAGCACGTACAATTGGAGATTCTTGTTCTTGCATACATGGGCCGGCGAGTATCGTTCCCCGCACTTGAAACATAGACCGAGTTCCTTCCGTCGGGCCACCTCTGCGTCCGATAATCGGCGGTTGGGTCCCCCTCATCGCGTAGCCGAGAGTCCCGTCGAAGTGCTTCCCGTCCGAGTTTCCGTTGTCCGGGTGTCGGGTTTAATCTGGGTTGGCTGATGTGTTGTAGTGGGGTTGTAATAATGGTTCTGGGTAGGAATGGTTCGGGATGTCTCAGGGGCAATGGACACCCGAGAATAGAAGGGTGTAGTGGTTTTGGGCTTGGGTTCTGGAGTGGGCCTATATACTCGACTGGCCCGATAGTTTCTCTCCATCTCTATCATCGTCGTCTTCTCATCTGCGCACAGGGCAAGGTCGATCAAATCATCCAGAGTCTTCACCTGTGTTAACTTCAACTCCGCCTGCACTTCTGTTTTTAACCCATTCAGGAAAGCACCAATCAAGCATTCCTCTGACGCGTCCGTTAGCGGCGACGATAGGCGCTCAAACTGCTCTACATACTCGAGTACAGAGCCTTCCTGTTTGGTTGCAAACAAGATCTGATATTCACCCCCAAGTCGCGACGAATGAAACCGCTTCAGGACTCTCTGCTTGAAGTCTGCCCAACTGTGCATGTGTATCCGAGGCTCTTTCCATTGGTACCAGTTCAAAGCTCTTCCTTCGAGACAGACAATGGCCGCTGCTAACTTCTCTGTTTCCCCAATGTCGTTGACATGGAAGTACCTCTCTATTCGAAAGAACCAGCCTAATGGGTTTTCTCCATCAAATACGGGTAAGTCCAGCTTGCGGTATTTCATCACCTCCTTCATTGCTTCTCCATTGCTCTCAGTTTCAGTTTCGGTGGTGTGATCCTCGGTTTCGTCTTTTCCTTTCTGCCGTTTACTTGAACCGTCCTCCATCCTTAGTAGCATTTCTCGCATGAGAGTCATGCCTACTGTCAACTCCGCAACTTGTTTTGACAACCCCGTTAGCTCATCCACCTTCGTCGTTAGACTTGCAACCGCCTCTTTTAAGTTTTTCACTTCGTCTGCCATCGCCCTCGGATCTCACCGCTCTGATACCAAAATGTTATAACCCAATCTGTATTGAGGAAATAACGTGGATATGGACTAGAAAACTCACAATGCTGTTCTCGTACTGTAGAGAATCAGCTACAAATCTGTAGAGATAAACTCTCACAGCCTAATAGGATCTGGTTCTCAATGTTCACCGTCTCCTCCCTTTTCTTAAGCTCATACAAGAATAATCATGTCCCTCCCAAACGCCCTACACCTAATATATAACCTAAAGGCAGTCAACTCAGTCATCGAGGGACTGTTACAAAAAGACAATGCAAAAGACAATCCTATGTCCTATCGCTGACTCTATGAATCAGCCATTACATTAAAATGTTGGGGAGTCACAAGGTCAACCTTAATCCTACAAAAAGCATCTTTGCCTTAAGTATGCAACTTCCTATGTTTCCTTTTATAGGTCTGACCCTCAAATGGGGTCCTAACAATATCACACGGCATACACGTCCTTTCGTTAACTTACTCACAGATATTAGATTGCAGGTAAGTGCCGGAACAAATAGAACATTGTGAAGTCGTAGTGAATTAGATAGTGTGACTGTGCCAATTCCTTCGACTTTGGTGAACACCCCATTAGCGACTTTGACTCGAAGGGTCTCAGAACACAGTTTGAGAGTTGTAAATAAGGTTCGATTACCAGTCATATGATCTGTGGCTCCTGAATCGACTATCCATGTATCACCGCTAGTCTGTATAGTATTGAGGGCTATAATAGAACTACCTGATTGGACCAAGTTAACACTAGGCAAGGAGTTGGACTTATTTTGTTTCTCAAGTAGTCAACGAAGCATCTGCAGTTCCTCCCCACTTAATGGAGTATCTTCAACTTTCTGTTCAGTTGAGGTAAGATGTCCCTGTGGTTTGCTAGATGATGGCTTGCCGTGTAGTTTCCAACATTCGTCCTTGATGTGACCCTTTTTCTTACAATAATTGCACCACTTGTTTTTCTGTTCCTCTTGTAGTCCTCGTACTGCTAGGGCTGAGCTCTCAATCGGATTTGGGCTGTTTCGGTTTAGGAGTTTCTTGCTTTCTTCGAACTACACATGATTGACGACATCAAAGAGGTGTGGTAGGGGTTTGATCCCCATGATCCTGCCCTGTATCTCCTCAAATGAATCATTAAGGCCAAGGAGAAAATCATAGACTCTCCCTTCTTCCACTATCTTCTTATATAATTGTGAATCTTCCACATTTTTCCATGGGTGTACTTCAAACAAGTCTTGTTGTTGCCAGAGTTTTACCAGCGCATTATAGTACTCGGTTACTGTCAGATTGCCTTGTCTCATATCTCAAAGTTGTCGCTTCAAATGGATCAAGGCAGCAGTATTATCCAGAGAGGAATAGGTTCTTCTGGCTGCATCCCAAATTTCTTTTGCAGTGTTTGCCAGGAGATAGCCTTCACTAATATCAACAGTCATGGAGTTACAAAGCCACGTCATAACTTGGTTGTTTTCAGCAAACCACGTATCAAAGTTTGGATCATCTGGGGCTGGTTGTGGTGCTGCCCCATTGATGTACTTCTCCTTCCTTTTTCCACGGATATACCTTTATACGCTTTGTGACCATTGTAGGTAATTCCTTCTATTAAACCTATGGTTAATAACCATACTTTGAGGTTCTGCAAGTTCTAATGGCGTTAAGGTACTGATGATAGTGGATGAAGATGAGTTGCTATTTGAAGAAGTCATTATGGAATTTGTACCGGACATGAGTGCAGCGGGATGTATTCCGGTTTTAGACACATTTGTAGGGACAGAACCGAACAAATGAGGGAATTCTGAGGGATTCATGTTTCTGGACAACCAGCCGCCGGAAAACACTGTAGACGACGGAGCGTGGGGTTCACGCACCGATGCTGTGGTGGCGCGTGGCGGTCACGCGCCGCTCCGATCACGCTCGTCTTCCTGGAATCCACCGATCGGCGCCTTCCAGTTCTTCCCGTGCTGGCGGTGTGAACCCACTTGCCGCCGTTCACGAGATCTGGGTGTGCATGGACCCTGCGCTCACTCTCTCTCTGTGCCGTGTTTTCACTGTGCCTCACCAGAATGTCTTTGCCATGTTTTAACCTGGCTTTGATACCATGTTTGCAGAGACAATGTTTTCTCCCATGTATTATTCTAATGATCATAGCTTACAATATATATAGGCTCAAATGGAGAGCCCTCATAAAGAGAGGAATTAAGAGGAATTATGGAGGGGATTACAATCATAATAACTTAAGGCTATAATCAAGGGATATGATAGGATAGCGGGAATCAGGGGATCCTAATTTTATTTCCTAATATTCTAACAACTATAACACAGATTGAGTCCTTATTCATTCATCTACTGTTTACCTTCTGCTATAAATTGCTTTTACTCTGCTGGCATTAGAACTAGCCCACAGTGACTCAGCAGTTATTATTAGCTATGCTTCCTGCATGTTTTATTGTCAAAGAACCTTTGCTATTGTATTGGGTATCAAGTTTTATCCTCCACATTCCACAAGTGTAAGAGGAATGCCCATCTCTCAAAAGAGTAATTTACAGTTTGGTTTAACTTGAGAGCAATTAAATTTGTCATGCTCATATCTATGTATGGATATACAACTTGAGATTCCGCAACTCATTATCTTTAATTCTTTACTCGTTGGTCCTTATATAATCCATTAAGTAATACTCCCTCCGGTCCTAAATGTAAGAGCTAGTTAGAAATAAGTAACTTAACTAATTTCCATATAGCTCATACATTAAGGATCGGAGGGAGTAGTATTTAAGGTTTTTCATGTTGCTCTTTATCCTTATCAGTCAGGGAAGCTTGCTAACTACTTATATAATTATGTTGATGATCAATGTTAATTGACAACCAATAGCCATATGCTGACATCATTGCCTGAAAGTGCAAGACTCTGTGGAGGGGCACTCTCTGAGCTGTTATTTTAATCAATTACTGTGTATTCTGTAAGCATCACTGTCATAATGAGCATTCTAGTATTGCAGTGTGTTATGAAAATATGATAAACCTTCATTCTTCTGCTAAAACTTCTAAACTCCATCAGAGAAAAACTTAAGCATGAAGAGTTTGAAGTATGATTGGAAGGTATAAAGAAGACTTGTCACAATTTTAAGGCTATGGGTCTCTCTTTTTTCTGCCTGTTTTCATTTTTTCAATAGATAGCAGTATGATATGTAGATATGAAATATATATCTGGTACTCTGCGTTTTGATTGTTAAAGTATAGATGAAAATACGTATTGATGTGTATTTTGTGAAACACTTTGGACAGGGGATTGTGATTTTGTTGTTGCTCGTCAGTGGAACGATCATACATATGAGAAAAAAGAAAGCAGTTTCAGTGTCAGGTTATGTAGCAGTAAAAGATCATAAGACAAACTCTGTTGATAAACAAGTCTCTTAAGGGGGTAGGAGGTCTCCCAGCGAGGGGTTTTTCAATGCCCTGGGATTGAACCTGATACCTCTTGCTTAAGGGCCAAGGTACTTACCACTTTGACCAACCCCACGTTAGTAGTTTATTTGGGTTTAATATTGAGTTTCAAATATTTTTTCATATTTATCTTTCTTGTTTTTGTCCCTTTTATTGTTAACACCACTAACTATTCTATTGACTCACACAGGACACAACTATATTATTCTTTTGTGTATTGTACAAGTTAAATTGGTTTCTCTGTATTCTCTATAGTTGTTTCAATTTTATGCACTTTTTGCCCAGAAAGTGCACTCAAATCAAATTTGAAGTATGGTACTGCTTTGTAGATTTTGTGTAATTTGTTCGATGTTTCACTTGGACACCTCAATTCACTATGCTCTCATTCTGGGTTTTATTGTTTCTTTGGTTTTTTTTTTTCTGGGCCAATTATTCTGGGTTTATTGAAATTGTGTCTGTGGGTTCAGTGTTTTACACTTGCTGCTTTGATAAATAGAGATACCCAAGAGTGCAGCACATTAAAGTCAGTGAATAAATATTGAACAACGAATTAATACATAAATAAAATAAAAACTTGATGAATTAACGGATGATTCATTTGGCTGAGTCGGTTGATCAGTTGTTTTTTCATTGCCCCAATCTGGTTTTGTTTACTTTTGAGGCTGAGATCGTCTTCAGTTCATGTTGGTGGTTTCAAACAATGGTTACTTGATTCTCTTGCTTCTGTTGATGCTGCAGTTGTTCTTTAGAAATTGCAAACTATATAACAATGGTGATGACCACGGTGCTTGGGGGAGTTCTTTTCCCCCCCTTCTACGCACACACGGGTATCTTCCTATTGGGGCTAACCATGTTTGAGGCACTGCTGTCATAAATTTAGGTATATCTCAATAAGAATTTGAACATTAGTTGTTGGCTATGTTATAAGGGACTAGCTTTTTTGACTAAAAAAAAAGGGATTAGCTTGTTTGGGAAGCATAAAAAGTGCTTTTTTAAGTATTTTTATGCAAGTTGAAACAAAACTTCTGTCACATATTGATCTAGAATGTTGTAAAAACAAATAAACAGGCAAGCTCATTTTTTCAGACCCAAATCCTATTGGTTACTTTAGGAAGAGTTATTAAGATGATAATTCAATGAGAATGCAAATTATCTTACCTGATGGAAGACTAGGTTTATCATTCTAGTAAGCAAGCATTCTACTATTATGCCGTCTTATGGAAGGAAAGTATGTTTGATAATATTAATTTTAAACTAGTTTTTGAGTTGAAAATAATTTATTTAAAATAATCTTTTTGAAAACACGTTTTTCCTCATAAATTAGTGCCTCATCATCACAACCATTGCCACCTCTCACCGCCCAACCATTTTTGCCTCCAACCACCACCAACAATCGCCCACCCATGATCACCACCCTCCATCGCCAACAGCCACTGACTGTCATCACAATTGGCCTCCACCACCGATTGCTACCTATCACCATTATCAATCAAATTCCTAAAGTTGCAAAACCATACACAATCAAATGTTATTTCTCCTTTAGGCTAAAAAATGGATTGGATATGGGTATGAAACAATAAGGATAGTAAGTTTGAGGGAATTTATAATTTATTTTAGGGATAATTAATCTACAAGTCTTTATTGTTTCAATCAATTTTTAATTAGGTTTTTATAGTTTTTTTTCCTTTTTATCATGTCAAATACTTTCATTTGTTTTTAATCAGGTCTTTGTAATTTCCCCCCCTTTTTTATCAGGTTCTTATTGTTTCACCTGATTTTTAATGGGTCCTTGTAGGTTCTTATGGATTTTAATTTATTAATTTAATTGAAAGTTAAATCATAGAATAATATTAAAACATAATTTAAGAATAATAAATTTAAATTAATAATTACATAATTTAAAAAATAATTAACATAATTAATTAGTAATCCCTAATCCTTTAGTAAGGAAAGCGCAGCTTTCCATGAATTTTTTTCTGATCTGCACCATACGATAAATATGATAAACCTTACAATAAATTATAAGAGAACAGGCTGGAAACAGTTTAATTTGGTGATTATGTTTACTCTATATGGCAAGGAGTGTGATGGCTCTATTTTATGTACATAAAAGGATATACCTATATTTATGCTTATATATTTGTGCATTATAATATGATTATTATGCTCTCTATTCAATTGATGATTTTATTACATATAGCATAAAGTTTGATGGGTCTTGCTTTTCTTTCGGATTTTGATTGGATCATGAGGTTTTTTTTTTTTTAATTGGATACAAGAAAAGCAGGCAACCAATATACTAAAGGTCTGATTGGTTCGAGGGAGGGGAGGGGAGGGATTTTTATATTATCTCGTTTGGAGTGATGAGAGAGGAGGGGAGGAGAGGGATTTTAATGTTACCTTGTTTGGTTTGGGAGGGGAGGGGAGGAAAAATATTTTAATTTAGACAATTTTACCCTTTTATTTAATTTTTTAAAAACTATGTTCAATGTTTAATAAAATATATTATAAATATAAAATTTTAATTTAATAATTATAAAAATTGAATAAATATAATTATATTAATAAATATCTAAAATTATATTACATGGTTTTACTTATTATATATATACAAATAGCCAAAAGTATTTTTGTTCAATAAAAAAAATTTTACCCTCCCCTCCAAATCTCTCCAAATTTTTTTTGGGGGGGGGGTTTAAGGGGAGGGAGGGGTCCATCTCGGTAATCAAAAGGAGGGAGCCAAAATTCCTCTCCTCCCCCAAAACCAAACAGACTTTAAGGCTATGTTTGGCTTGATGGAGGGGATGGGAGGGTTTGAGAGGGATTTTCTTTTATCTTGTTTAAATTCATAAAAAGAGAGGGGAGAGGAGGGATTTTGACATTACCTTGTTTGGTATAGGAGGAGAAGGGAGGGGAAATATTTTTATATGGACAAATTTACCCTTATTTCATTTAATTTGCATTTTATAACTTTCTAACATATTTAATAAAATATAATTATAAATGATATTCAATACATAAAATTATAATTTTATAATTATAAAAATTAAATAAATATAATTATAAAATGTGTGACAGTTTTGGGTAAAGAATGGAAAGGGCACTATGAGAATATTATAAAATAGTAGGAACATATTAGTCAATGTACATTTAAACATTAACATTTTCCTCCAAATTTCCCTAATTTTGGAGGGAGGGTTTTAAAATTTTCCCTCCCCTCCTAAAAGTTTTAACAATCCAAACAAAGGGAGGGAAACAAAATCCTCCCATTTTCCTCTCCTCCCCTCAAACCAAACAGACCCTAAGTCTTATCCTCATGAGTTTTAATTCTTGTGATGATTTTGTTAATAGGTGAGTTCTATCCTACGATGGATGATCCTCGTGATTGTGTGTTCATGAGTCCATACGTCGTTGCGGGTAATGAAATGATGCATGGTTAATCAATAATCATAGAATTTGTCGGCAAAAATGATTGCTTAAATTCAACCACCTATTCTTATTGGACCTTTCTCACACAAAGGAAGGATTTGGCCCATCTTCAATTGGTCCCTCAACGTTGAATCTACCTCCACCCATCCTATCAAGCATCAACTTCACATAAAATTTAAATTCAAATAGGTTAATATCATTATTAATTCATGATTGAATTTTAGTTTTGGTCTAGTGTTTATAGTTTTAAAGCATTGGTTTTTATGCCTATAGTTTTAAAGAGACTTGGTCTAAATTTAACTGTAAAGACCAAAACTAGAACTCGCTAGATGCATTAGGACTTGAATTGATCGTTAAATTTAAACAAAATTATTATGAAACTATAGAAACTAAAATCAATAATTTAAAATTATAAGACCAAAACTAGAATTTAATCAAGCTATAAAGGTTAACAATAATATTAACCCAATATACATTATTACTTGTACTTACTATTATTATTACTAATTTACTGTTCTCAAAGCAAATCTGAATCCAATTATTTGTTTGTATGCTCTGATTGGGAACATAAGATGGGAAGGTGCTTCCTTTCATAATTTTTTTTTACTTGTTTGGAATAATGATTAAAGTCTTCAAAAATAATTTTTTAATTATAATTTATAATATACGAGGTAAATATGTGAGAGAAGATTTGTTTCGACTTGCATGAATAAACACTTTTAGGGTGTGAAGTTATCATCTAGGTGGTTTAGAGTTAAAATATTTAATCTGTAAATTTTTAAATGATAAATCTATATCTTATATAATGAGAGGAACGTTGGTAAGTTGGCTATGTGACACGTTTTAGGTCTACTTGCATGCTATATGGCAATATCCTATACTAGATAAAGTAAACTATTTAATATATTAATATTAATAATATTATTATTATACCTTCATATATTGATAACTTTGCGACATATATGGTCACCCGTGATTATATCATCATAACTTATTCATTTTTAAAATCTAAAACTAAAAAATTTGAACCCCTATATAAATTGAAAAATTTAATCTATTATAAAAATATGCTAACAAATTTTATGTATATGTCGTGATTTTAAAAATATGATATACTTAAAAATAATTGAAAAACTCTACATGTATTATATAATTTCTATGGTAGGAGTAGGGGAGGAAAGCCTAGTCTTAATTTTTTTTAATGATCTGAATAAAAAAATTTATATAGATAATTATATAATCTCTAATTTTTCTCTTTACGTTAACATTAAGCTGTCACAGGTGTATATGAGGATTCAGTATTTAAATTTTTGTAATATATTAAATATTTTAATTTATACCTTCCGCATTAATATTTTTAATTTGATTTTAAAAATGAATAAGAAATTTATAATAATATAACAAAGTGGTGTACTACTACTACCACTATCATGGTTATGAGAAAATTTATTAATCTGTCATAGGTATATATGAGGATTCAATATTTAAATTTTTGTAATATATTAAATATTTTAATTTATCCCTTCCGCATTAAGATTTTTAATTAGCTGCTACTACGACTAATTTATTCAGTATGAGACATTGTCAATTGGCATTCAAATGTGTATTCAACTTGTCATACAACCACCTACTACCAATGTCCCCCTTTTTGCCAAACAAGTGGCCCTCTTATTATGACACACTTGTCACACAGTCAGCCCTACCTGTGTAGTTCATATTATACAAGCAATAAAGATTATATTATTTAACTATTGAATTAAATATTTGAGTTTCAACTGAGCTGCGTGTAACATCCCAAATTTTTATTCATAAGACTTGGATAATCTTATGAAGGAAGCATTTAGCGAATAATGGTTTTAATAAGGAAGATAGATCTAAAATAAATAAAAACGTTAAAGCTAAATGAAGTCTAATAAAAATATAATCAATCAATTATTATTATTATTGAATTTCTTTAGAAAAGATAAAATAATAAAGTTAGTAGAAGTTAAATGAGAGTATTTAACCTTAGTTTTAATTATGTGTGTATAAGTAAATAAATAATAAAATCAAAGAGACTAAAAAGTCTCACATCCACTAAATAAAGAAAAGAGGAAGTTCTTACAACCTATATATAGAAGTAGTGACGTGTACTCAAGGTACAACTTTTCTATTTTTGCATATAATTAGGGCAGTCTCAAAAAAATATCATTTATGTTTCTGCTAACTGTTGGATTGGGCTAAAATTTGGGCAGCCTATCCAAGACATATGATTCGTCAATTTCAACGGTTGGATTAGAAATTACTATCGTGGGTTAGAAGTTACAAAGCCTGGAAGACGAATGAATTTCTGAAACATTGGGAACAAACTCTGGAGGAAAGAATTAACTTTGGGATCTTTGATTTGATACCTCAGGTAAGAATAATTTATCGTGCATTGAATATATTATTTGAAAAAGTAGGAATTGTCATATATTTAGGACTTTTCTAGACGTTCCAAATGTTAAAATCCCAAATTGAGATGATAGAAACATTAGACAAGGCTGGTCTAACACTCCGATGATCCCAATTCTCAAATATAATATAGTACTAATATAACGTCTCGTACTCGTAGGAAATTTTGAAAAACTCGATGGAGGAGAAATTATAAATATATAGTGTTGCTAAAAGACTTTGAATTAATTGAGTTTCTCGTTACTCTAAGCTTTAGGATAAGGATTTTTCTTGGCTAGAACTTAAAGATTACCAGGTAATATGATCCTATCTATCGTACTTATCGGTACTACTCATGGGTTTTTCTGAAAAACTCCACAAGCCTAGAATGAATAGAACTGGTAAGAACCTTACTAATTCATGACAAATAACGTCTTGTGGGACCTTGTATGAATTATAGGATTGGATAGATTGATTTGTGGAATCATTAGAGACAATTGTAGGTTTGGATGCATAAACCGAACTATTTTTAGTATTTTTGTGATTCATGCCTCACGAGTGGCCTTATAAGGGAAATTGAGCTACCCGTGCCATATGTTTTTGAGTACGAACTTAATGAATGTATGTGTTATGTATGTGATGCACTAAGATTCTGCACTGTTCATATGTTGCTTATTAACTAGATAAAGGATGTATGCTTGTGTTAGAACATGTGGATTCTATGTTGTGAACTAGAGTGTATGACCATGACGATATGAAAACCCCTTGGGAATAATGTGATATAAATGGCGGAGTTAGTAAATGGTTTGTGATTGATAAAAAATGAATACCATGTGGCAAACCACTAGTTTGATTATTGTGCATAACTAGCTGGCATTTATTTTATAGGGAAGTATTCCCGTGTCCCAGGTAGTATTCTTAAGGGCAGTAACCCTACTGGAGGAACTCATGGTCCCTTGTATGCTCTATAGTTTTTTGGCTGGTCTACATCACACTTGTGGAGAGCTTGTGAGAGTAAATCAATAATATGGAAAGTACTTAGCCTATGGGTTTAGTCAAAGGAAATAAGGAGGACATAAAGGTGGTTAGGGGTTAATGAAAGATAAAGAGTAATCATACATAATGACATTTTGCGAAACAATATGTTGTGTTGTGAGCGAATCTTTTAAGAATAGGAATGTATATGATTAAGCTCATGATTAGTATATCTACTTGACATCTTGCTTGTTATATATGTTTGCCTTTCTGCCTAATATATATGCTTGACATGTTTGTATATTAGTCCCACCTAGCACCCCACGGGTGGTGCTGGTAGGTAAGGTGGGTAGTGATTGCGTTATTGAGATAGTAGTCTTATCTTGTTACTTTTCACATTTTTCAGGCAAGAGCTTGAGGGAAAGAGTAACTGGGAAGGCATTTGATGATGTGGCTACCTTAATGAGTAGCTAGCGATGACTACTTATTTCATTTTTATTGTCATATTTAGGGAATTTTGCCTATTACATCATGTTGCATGTGAATTAGAATATATAATTGCACTCTTTTGATAGACAACTGAGGACCTAGAATGCTTATTTAGTTATATTGGATTGTTGATTTGAAGAACTCACTTCAAGGTCATTTTTGAAGAAATATTTTTTGAAAATCACATTAAGCTTAGGGTTAATAAGAGATGGTGTTACATTTTGGTATTAAAGCCAAGTTTAGCCCTTTCGGGGACGCTACCTGTTGCAATGCATATAGATTGTGGCAATAAGTATGAATAAGCATAACCTTCCCAGTTACTCCCTTTATTAGTTTTAACTCAATTTTGTTATTTTTGTTTCCTTTTAGCTTGACATACCTAAGGTGGTTCATATCCTTAGGTGTGGAACATCATAAGACTACGTAGACACGAACAATAGAACAACTAGGAAGCTTCGAATGCCAATAAAAAGTAACCCATCCAATGCTCTATTTAACATCTAGAACACTATCAAATAAAATGTGTACCAAGCCAAAACATCAAAAGTACCACCTTGTCTTGAACTATCATAAGGACAACTATAACCAAAATCTTTTTTTTATCTGACATTAACTCGGAACCACAATTTATGAAAAGTAATTTTTATTTTAGTATAGGGATAGCATAGTAGGTTAAAGAGTTAACAAATGAGAGGAATTAAGTATAGAACATTGAAAAATGAATTACTTGAGTAAGTTAGGAATGAGAAAGGAGAGACAAAATGAAAGGTAGTTTGGTAATGTGTAAACTTTGAGTGAGTCAAAAGTGATAGACAATATTAGTGTAAATAAAGTTAAAAGTATAACAAAATAAATTGATAATATAATGAGAAATGGTAATGTGCTATTGTGTTTTTGTATGGTTGCAGGTGTTACATATGTTATGAAAGATAATAGAAATTAATGTGAAGTCATAATTTGTGCTATGCAAGGTTGTGTGTAAATGTCTCGTGATGGATACTTAATGTGTGTAAGGATCATAAAAAATGTGTATAGGTTTGCATGAGTAAACATATTAAAGGTTTGTGTGGCTTGATTGAAGTGCATTAATAACTTTTAGAGTAATATGTAAATAAGTAAATATATATGGCACATATCCATTTGTGATATGTCAAAGCAACATTAGTCTATTAATTTAAACATATTGTAGAATATATTTATTTTGAAACAAAATGGTTTATATATTCCTTGATTGGGAGAAAAGTTAGAGTTGCTTTTTTAAAATAAGTTTGGCCAAAGAAACCCATTTAGGAAATGGTGTTGATAGTATACAGATTATATGTGATCATGTACATAAATATTTAGTTTATTTATCATGAAACAAACTAGATAGATTAATTATAAAACTTGGTAAATAGGGTGAGCTTAATAAAGGTAGCAAATAAATTCGTTATTAAATGTATTAGTAAGAAAGAGAAACCCTAGTAGGAGGATTGATGTTAGGGAGTTAAATTAGATATTGAGCATGAAATATGAGAAAAAAAACTACTCTTCCAATAATTTTTCTTAAAACAAGATAAAGAGATGAATAAAATATTAAGGATAAATATTTAGTGTTAGATTCTATAATATTTTGATGATAACAAACCTTCATATAATAAGATGAATTCTATGGCTTAGTATTTATTTTTGAACCTTGATTCAAATAGTTGTGATAGCCCATGATATAGAGATACAGAGGCATTTGGAATGAATGTTGAACCTGTGATCTGTTAACATAGATCACTAGAGTGAATTTGGAGATTCACTCAAGTAATATGTGACAAAAAGCAGATCACTCGAATGATCAATTAAGATCACTCGAGTGATATGTCTTTGAAACAAATCACTTGAGTGAATGTCTATGAAAGACAGATAACTTGAGGGATTAGATGACATCACTCAAGTGATAAACTTAAGTGGCAGATCACTCAAGTGAATTGTTCATGCACTCGAGTGATGTAGTAAAAGTGTGACAGGTTACTCGAGGTGATAATGTTAAGCATTCGAGTGAAGTTTTACATGTGACATATCAGCAAAATAAATCAATGTTCAAAAACATTTTATACACTTTAAGTTACTCCTGGTCTTCTATACTATCTTTCTATAGTATTAATCCTTTCTTTTAAGTAAGTTTCAAGTGTTAAGCAATGAACCAATTTCAAATTTTGAAAAGCAATGATTCAACAGGAGCGTTACATGTGCGACAGTGAAAAGTGGCAGAAAACATATTCATAAAAAAGCTATGATTACTTTCTAATGGGAAAAATTTTGAAAACTCTCAACGGTCCTCAAATATCTACCTATAAGTATTGAAGCATTGAAAGAGGAAGACACACAACAATACATTAAACATCTGCCAACTCAATCATATTAGCTCTATCTTTTATTCATTTTTTGTACTTCAGTGATTATATGTTTACTCTTTAAGAGATAATTTTATCATAAACTCAATATTCATTATTAAGATAATTTAAGGTTGTGGAACCTTGAGTTGGGGATTTGATTACACTGTATAAGGGGGAGCGAGTATCTAGTGAAAGAACTTGCAAGTGTATTGAGGTGCCAAGAACCTACTGAAACTCTAAGGACTGGATGTAGGTCAAAGTAATTGTGACCGAATCAGTATAACTCCCGGTGTATACTTCGGTGATATCTTTCTTAACTCTTAACTCCTGTTTAAATTCTGTCAATTGTTATTTACGCTCTCAAATATTTTTTTATCACCTAATTCACCTCCCTCTTGGGTGAAATGCTTGCACTAACATTTAGTTGTCTCCATGAAAATTTGAAATGTGACTCATAAATTTTGATTTTTTTTGGGAATTTCAAATATTTTGCTATGAATAAAATTTCTTCTTTTGAATTACCTTTTAATAATTTTTATACTCTATAGGTATATTTTCTTTTCATATATCATGAAATTATAATGTGGTTTTGAAACTCGATATAATTAGGAGTTGAGCAAGATTTTATTATGATGTGTTTAAAAATTTTATTTATGAACTTAATGTTTTTTTTTCTAATTTTGTGGAATTGAGTGAGAAGATTTTAAATTATTATTTATCCAAGGATATTAAAGTATGGGAAATGCAAATAGCTTGCTTTTTTTTGGCCAAAAGCATGAAATTCATAATCACGAAGAGAATTCTTTTCAAATATCAAGAAAACTAACAAATTTTTGTACTTACTTAAATATATAAAGAAAATAAAATAGATACTGGATAACTAAATGGTGTTAAAGTATATGATAGAGATTGATGTCTTGGGAGTTTGTTTGACGTTATAGAATTGTAGTTAATTCCATATCATAAGCTTTAGGTGGACATCTCTTTAAGGAAGAAACTCTAGAGTTCTTTTTGGAGTAAACAGTCAGATGTTATGATCATATAGTTTTGAGATGAGTCTAGACCAAAAAGCCCTTAAGGAATTTTTATGATTTTGTTTGAGAGATTAGTATGTGAATGAAAGGTAACCTAACTATATGCATATGTGGATTTGACAATATAATAGAAATGGTATGACAAATTGACTATATGGTAAACAATGTTGACTGAGTATTCTTAAACCGGGACCTTACTAAATAGTTAATGGTGATAAACCATTAGGAAAGGGTGTCTATATAAGCCTAGATGATATTGGAATAGGTGCATATCTAGAATTGTTAAGTACACCAACATATATAACATTAAAACAACACAAAAGAGTTAAAGAAGAGAGGATCAAGTTCTATAGATATATGTTGTACAACAGAAGAGATAATAATACAAGTGGTAATATCACTAAAGTGATTTGTCCCAAATGATCATAGCGATTTAAATCAAGTTAGGTATGGACAAGCTAGCTAGACAATATGTTTTATCAGAGTAGAGCAGTAGAAACATGTAAAGTGAATTGGAGAAACTTGTTTAGAAGGAACATGGATTAGGGACTAGAATTTTTGGGACAAAATTTCTAATAGGTCAGGAGAATTGTAACATCTCTAATTTTCATTCATAAGACTTAGATAATTTTATGAAGGAAGCATTTAGCGACAAATATAATTTAGCGAATAATGGTTTTAATAAGGAAGGTAGATCTAAAATAAATAAAAATGTTAAAGCTAAATGACGTCTAATAAAAATATAATTAAGCAATTATTATTATTGCATTTCTTTAGAAAAGATAAAATAATAAAGTTAGTAGAGGTTAAATGAGAGATTTAATCTTAATTTTAACTATGTGTGTATAAGTAAATAAATAATAAAATAAAAGAGACTGAAAAGTCCCACATCCACTAAATAAGGAGAAGAGGGATTTCTTACAACCTATATATAGGAGTAGTGTCAAACCCCTTTACCTTTTTGATATTCGCGGGGTGAAAAGCATAAAGATTTATAAAGCATACAGGCACAACGAAAACATATTGATATATGGTACAAGTTTACGTTACAGGTGAATTCCTACCATGGTTTGATAAACACATATATATACATGTACAAATCATTCAAAATTTGTCTAAAGTACATGTAACACAACTATAGCCGCCACGAAAAGCTCCGGGACCCTAATCTCCGGTAGCTACTGACTTGTCTTTAGAGTTTCCTACTCCAGCTGAAATGTTTTTGGTTGGAGGAATGAGATTTGAGGGAATCTCAATAGCAACATGCTTACGAACATATAAAATACGAAAAATAGATATGCAATGTCATATCATGTAAGATGATCAAAACTATATGTGTGTACCCTTGATCTACTTAGTGCCCCTGTTGGGTCCTTGACCACAACATGGCTTATTGGTGTATCTATGACACTAGCTCATGTTACAATGAATGGTATTCATAATAGGCATCACATAGTATATGTAAGAAGGAGTTACTACCTGGTTGCTTTCATTTAGAATCCTTTTCTCGTTTTTCTGAGCTCAGGCAAGTCTTAGACTTTCGATCGTTACTAAGTCCCTCAAATTTCCAAATACACCATAGATGAGTTATTACTCATTCACACCTTACTCCAATCTCATGATATTGGTTAATTTAGCTTTATAATGCTAAATTATCAAAATGCCCCTATAGACCCCCGGTCTACCTGGACCTCACCAAAAATTATGACTTGGGCCATTCCAACACAATTTCTTTTGTAGAATCCATTTTTGACCTCAGATTGGTCAAATTCATGGCCAAATGATGAAAATGCCCTTGGCAGCCCTTCCTTTTGGGTTTTAATGGATAATTAAGTCATTTCTTATTCTGGGGCTTTTCTCACTTCGTCATCAACATATACCCTACACAATTTTATCTTCTAAAACCAATGAAAACATCAGAATTATCAAATTCCATCTATTTTACCATGTCCAAGATAGGGCTTAGATTTTAGGTTTTCAGAGGTTTCTCGTTTTCTCTTACTTATTCACCTCCTTTATACTTATAATCATACTATTAGCTATTTAGACATTCATTGGAAAAGGTTTGGAGCAACTTGGACAGCAAGGTCCTTTAGGTTTCATCAACCCTATTTCACCAAAATAATCAAACCAAGCCAATAATAACACTAATAGCATCAACTAAAGCAAGAGAAATAAGTTTGGAGGTTTAACTTTGATTTCCACTTCTCTCTCTCTCCTCAGCATCTGAATTCTCTCTCTCTCTCCCCTCTTGGAATTTGTCTTGAAAACCATGGTTACAAAGGTGAAGAAGTGAGTAGGAGAGTTCATTGAAGGATTAGGAAGCAAGAATCACAAGTTTATGACTTACTTAACTTGATTTTTGGAGAACCATAGCCTTTGATATGCTTCAATGCTCTTTACCGCCTCAACAGCTCTCTCTTACTCTTTCGGTTATGTTTTGCACGAGAATGGCAATGAAGAAATGAAGGGAATGATATATGTTAAGTTAATCAAATAACTTAACATAGGTGGCACTTTTCCATTGGTCCACATATAATTTCTTGTATGATTATTTCATTTCCCTTTTTCCTTTCTTGCTCAGCTAAAATTGCTTGAGAATAGAGGGAGTATTTATATTGATCTCAACAATCCCATTGCCATCTTGTAAATTGTTGACTTTTGACTATTTGACCTTACTTGATAATAATTCACCAAAATAGGCTTATTAATTATCAAGTAGCCATTTCCATCTTTTTAGTTCTCATATAACTGAAATTATTAGGAAGATTAGGGAAAAATAATCGTTTTCCACTTTATGGTAAAATTACCGTTTTGCCCATACGTTTTATGATTTACCAAAATAAATCATTTCTTGTTCCTTTCCTTTGGTTTGACCAATTTTTGACATATATAATATGCCATTAATTATGTCATGTCATGTTCCAATTTTGGTTACAATAGTGGGCCTTTAGGTGGACATCAATTGCTCCTTTGTGTCATTGCTGAGCTGAATTGTGTGTAACTGACAATTGAAATATTATTGTAAATTTATGCACATCACAATTCACATTTTATTCCATTAAATGTATCAATTACATAGGAGAAATATTGGTAATTAAAAATAGGGTGTTACAAGTAGTGATGTGTACTCAAGGTACAACTTTTTTATTTTTGCATATAACTGGGGCAGTCTCGGTAAAATATCATTTGTGTTTCTGTTGACCGTTGGATTGGGATGAAAATTGGGAAGCCTATTCAAGACATCTAATCCTTCAATTTCAACATTCGGATTATAAATTACTATCTTGGATTAGGAGTTACAAAGCCTGGAAGAAGAATGAATTTCTGGAACGTTGGTAACAAACCCTGGAGGAAAGAATCAACGTTTAAGACTAAGTCTACCATTGGAACATTGAGAAATTTTGTCAGCATGTTTGAGACATCCTTCTAGGAAAAACCAATGGTGGGATCTTCGATTTGATACCTCAAGTAAGAATAATTTATTGTGCATTGAATCTGTTATTTGAAAAAAATAGGAATTGTCATAGATTTACGAGTTTTCTAGACGTTCTAAAGGTTAAAATCCCAAGTTGAGATCATAAAACTGTTAGATGTTATGAGTGTAAGATGGTGTATTTAGAAAATGTAAGTGTACAGTGTCGTAAACAAGTAATATAGAAGTGAGTAGAGTATCGTTCTCACGAGGATTGATCACTAAGTACTAAAATTGGTAATCTTAGCACTATTTAGTCGGTCGATTAGTTGTGATTGAGATTTCAAAATAAAAATGATAAAATATGAATACAAGTGATATGAAGACAAATATGAGAAAAGGCCCTAGGGATTATATTTCACTTAACAAATTCTGGATTGAATCACTTATCTATTCTAGTCCAATTTATTCCACATGATTGATAGTCGAGTTTCCCTAATTTAATTACTAGCCTCTTCTAAGGTCAAGTAATTCTATAATTAATTGCTAACCAATATATTCCTATATGAATTTAAGCAAATAATCATGCATTAAGATTTATGGAACTCATCAAGACTACATAACCTATATGAATATATTCCTATTTCATATGTAAATTATGGTTTTAATTATAGGATCCACACACATGCATCTCCTTCTGGTCTCAAAATGCATATTAAAATAATCCAAAAGGTGGCAGTCAATTGAAAGCATTAAGAACAATAATTAAAACTCAATCATGAAGGAAAAATTAAAACTAGATTTAATAAGTTAAGATTCAATCCGTCATTATTAAGCTACGTCATCACTCTAGGAAA
This sequence comes from Albizia julibrissin, assembly GCA_037074505.1. NCBI lineage: Eukaryota > Viridiplantae > Streptophyta > Magnoliopsida > Fabales > Fabaceae > Albizia > Albizia julibrissin. The sequence goes on from CM073485.1 coordinate 30,534,740, forward strand.
ATGGAAATTAGCTCATGATGAAATTAAAAACGAAACTAAAATAAATTAAAAACATCATAAACAATGCATAAAAAATTAATTACAAAAACATAAAAATACAACTACAAGATGCATGAAAATAAAAAATCTAGCCTACCATATAGGAGGTAAAACCTTCCATGTAGGTGGCAACCTATACTATCCATAAAGGAGGACTACCTAGGCCTTCCATATAGGAGGTAAAACTATCCATGTAGGAGGCATACAAAAAGTAATAAAATGTAACAAATAAATTCTAAGATAAATACTCTCTCTCTAACTTGAAATTCTCTCTCTCCCCCCCTTCCTCCTCCTTCTTCCTCCTCATTTTAGGATGACAAGAAGCTCTATTTATAAGCTTCAGTTTTGGGTGCGATAGTGAACCACACTGCTACAGTGAACCATACTGCTACAGTGAACCATACTGCTACAGTGAACCATACTGCTACAGTGAACCGCCCACCCACTCAGAACCACCCTAATTTTCAATCACTAATATTCCTCCTATGTAATTGAAACACCTAATGGAATAAAATGGTGATTTTCTATTATATAGGTCAAAAATTGGACAAACCAATGGAAAAGAAACATGAAATGATTTACCGGGATAAATCATAAATAGTAGGGGCAAAATCATAATTTTTCCAAAATGTGGGAATCGATTATTTTTTCCTAATTTTCCTAATGATATCAATTATATGGGATCCAAAACGAGGGAAATGACCACTTGATAATCAATAAGTCTATTTTGGTGTATTATTATCAAGAAAGGTCAACTAGTCAAAAGTCAATATCTTGGTCAACAAGTTACAAGTTGACACAATGAGATAGTAGGATATACATATTTTCTCTCTATTCTCAAGCATCTCACGTGGAATGGAAAATAAGAAGGGATTAAACAAGGAGTTAATATATGGACCAATGGAAAATAGACATGTGTTAAGTTATTTGATTAACTTAACATATATTTCTTTCCTTCACCCATTCATTCTCATTACCGTGCAAATTGAATCAGAAATGAAATAGAACGCAAGAACGAGTGAGAGTAAGAACTGAGTTGGTGAAGCAACCAAGAGCTAGGTTTGAGTTCAAATCAAGGTAAGGAGCTTGGAACTTGTGTTTCTTGTTTCCTAAACTCTCTACAATCTCTCTTGCTCATCTCTCCATCTTTGTGTTCATGATTTCCCAGCGTTTCCAAAGGGAGAGAGAGAGAGAAGTCATATGTTAAGGAGAGAGAGAGTTGAGAAATCAAAAGGTAACTCTCCAAACATGATTCTATTACTTAAGTGGATGCTATTAGTGCTACTTTTGGTTTGGTTTGGTTTGGTTGTTCTTGTGAATGGAAGATGAAGAAAACTAAAAGATCTTGAAATTCAAGTTTCTCCAAACCTTAACCAATGATCATGTTAATAGCTAATAGTTCGATTATAAATAGAAAGGAGGTGATTAAACAAGTCAGAACGAGAAACCGACATAATTTTTCTGAGAACTTAAAATCTAGAACCTGTACTGAACATGATTAAGGGGATGGAATTTGATAATTCCGACAATTCCATTGGGTTTAGATGATGAAATTGTGTAGGGTTTATGTTGACGACTAAGTGAGAAAAGCCCCAAAACGAGAAATGACAAAATATGCTTTAAAACACAAATGAAAGGGTAATGAAGGGTATTTTAGTCATTTGACCCTGAATTTGACCAATTTGAGGTCAAAAACGGATTCTACACGTGAATTTGTGTAGGAATAGCTCATGTCATGATTTCTGGTAAGTTCCAGATAGACCGAGGCAACAGGGGCATTTTGGTAATTTAGCGTCATTAAGCTAAGTTAACCAATATCAAGAAATCAAAGTAAGGTACAAATGAGTGGTAACTCATCTATGGTGGTTGGATATTGTAGGACTTGAAGACGGTCTGAAGTTTAAGCTTTCCTGAGCTCTGAATTGTAAGGAAAGAACAAAAGGAAAGCATTCATGTAGTAACGTCCTTCTTACATTTACTATGTGATGCCTACTATGAATGTCATACATGTAACATGAGCTAGTGTCCTAGATACACCTATTCTCCATGTTGTGGTCATGGACCCAACATGGGCACCAAGTCGACCAAGGGCAGACGTAAAGTTTGACCTTGGGCTAGTGTACACACATACGTTCGATCATCTTACATTTGATGACATTGCATATCTATTTTCGCATTTTAATTGTATGTAAGCATGTTGCTACTGAGATTCTCTCGAATCTCATTCTTTCCAAACAACAAAACCATTTCAGCTGAAGCAGGCAGCTCAAAAGGCAAGGCAACGGCTACCGGTGATTAGGGTTCTAAAGTTCCGTTGCAATTATAGCGCTTCCGCATAAACTTAGCCATTATAGTTTTTGGTACTTTTTGTACATGTATGTAAATGTGTATCAAACCCTCTTGAGGGAAATCTCCAGTAATGTAAACTAATGCGATGTATTTTCATGTTTCCGCTGAGTTATATGCCTTATATTACCAAATATGCTTATCGCCCACAATTAGCTGTGGTTTTAAAAGGGGCGTTACACCCCTCTCGCTCTAGGAACTAACCACAGTGAACTGTCTCACGTCGGCTACAGTATAATGCTACAGTCATATTGCTACAGTAACATTTGTATGCCTTCTCAATATCTTCGCAGTATGGTACTATACGGGGCTGTTAAAAGAAAATCATTATTTATTTATCAATTAGACCGAAATTCATTACATTAAGCTTAAATATTGTCCACAAAATTACCATATAAGGGAAAATAAATATGTAAATATTTTACTTATCATTAGACAAGTATAACGCTCTGATGGTCCCAATTCTCAAATCTAATATTGTTCTAATATAACGTTTCCTACTCGTAGAAAATTTTAAGCAACTTGATGGAGGAGAAATTATAAACATATAGTGTTGCTTAAAGTCTTTGAATTAATTAAGTTTCTCGTTACTCTGAGCTTTGGGATAAGGATTTTCCTTGGCTAGAACTTAAATATTACCAGACAACGTGGTCTTATCTATCTTATTTATCGGTACTGCTCGTGGGTTTTTCTGAAAAACTCAACAAGCCTAAAATGAGTAGAACTGGTAGGAACCTTGATATTTCATGAATAATAATGTCTTATGAGACCTTGTATGAATTATAGGATTGGATAGATTGATTTATGGATTCATTAGAGACAATTATAGGTTTGGATGTTTAAATCAAACTATTTTTAGTATTTTTGTGATTCATGCCTCGTGAGTGTCCCTATATAGGAAATTGAATTACTGGTGCCATGTATTTTTGAGTATGAACTTGATGAATATATGTGTTATGTATGTGATGCACTAAGATTCTGCACTGTTTATATGTTACTTATTAACTGGATAAATGATGTATGCCTATGTTAGAACATGTGGATTCTATGTTGTGAACTGGAATGTTTGAGCATAAGGATATGAAAACCCCTTGGGAATAATATGATATAAATGGTGGAGTTAGTGAATGGGTTGTGATTGATAAAATCTAAATACCATGTGGCAGACCATTAGTTTGATTATTGTGCACTACTAGCTAGCAACTATTTTACAGGGCAACATTCCCTGTTGCAAAACTCTAGGGGCTTCTGGGCAGTATTCCCGAGGGCATTAACCCTACTGGAGGAACCTATGGTCCCTTATGTGCTCTGTAATACTTTGGCCATCTACATCATACTTGTGGGGAGCGTGTGAGAGTAAACTAGTAATATGGAAAGTACTTAGCCTATGGGTTCAATCGGAGGAAATAAGGAGGATATAAGGATGGTCAGGGATTAATGAAAGATAAAGAGTAATAATGCATAATGACATTTTGTGAAACAATATGTTGTGTTGTGAGTGAATGTTTTGAGAATATAAATAGATATGATCATGCTCAGGATTAGTATATCTACTTGACCTTTTGCTTGTTATATATGTTTGCCTTTCTACTTAATATATTTTCTTGACATGGTTGTATGTTAGTCCCACCTGGCACCCCACAGGTGGTGCCAGTAGATAAGGTGGGTAGTGATTGCATTACTGAGATAGTGGTCTCATCCCATTACTTACATTTTTTCAGGTGAGTGCTCGAGGACAGGAGCAACTGGGAAGGCATATGGTGATGTGACTACCTTAATGTGTAGCTAGCGGTTACTGCTTATTTTATTTTTATTGCCACATTTAGGGAATTTCGCCTATTACATCATGTTGCATGTGAATTATAATATATAATTGCATTATTACTACTACAAAAGAGGCATTTAGTAGCGCCTCTCTTATGGTACTTCTTTAAAGAAGTTATATAGATAATTGTTTATTTTTAAAAAATATTTAGAAGCTATGGCGCTTCCTTTTATAAGTATCACAACTAGTGTTAGACATGTGTAGCACTTGCCTAAACAAGGGCCATACAAGGTCTTTATTTTTTTTTAAAAAATAAAAGGTTAACTATGAGCTTGCCTAAGCAAGCGCCATAGTTGACCTTATTTTTTTTTTTAAAAAAAGCAAGGACTTGTATGGCGCTTGCTTGGTCTAGCGCTATACAAGGTACCACTCTGCCTTGAATTACAAGGCCACTATAGCATTGCATATTCAAGGCTATTGTACCCTTGAATACTCAAGGCCATAGTCCCTTGGAGCCTTTGGAAGGCGCTTAGAAGGCAGGCGCCTTCTAAGGCCATAGCCTTAGAAGGTGCTTGCCAGGCAAGCAACTTCTAAGGCCTTTTTTTTAAAAAAATATTTTTTTTATGAAGGGAAGCTATGGCTCTTGCCTAGGCAAGCGCCAAACTTTCCTTAAAGCTTTGTATGACACTTGTTTGAGCAAGCACCATAGAAGGCTTACTTTTTTTAAAAACATTTACCCAGCCCGCCATATATGTTCTTCTTTGCACCCCCTCAGCTCTTCATTTTCTAGAATCTTATCTCAAATCTTCACTCCATTGGTTTACACTCTTTATCCCTTCATCCCCACTCACCACTTTTTCTTGTCATTCTTCCCACTCCTCTCTTCCTATATAATACAATCCGCACTCCTTCTCTTTGTTTTGAAGTTGTGGCACCATTGTCTACACTACTCCCTCCTCTCTTTTACTACAACAAGTAAAAGTTTCCTTTGTCCCCCTACTTTTTGTTATTTCTTATCTCCTCTACGTGCACTTTTCTTTAACATTTTTTTGCCACTTTCGTAACAGTACAAAGCTTGGTCTCCCACGTGTTTTCTTAAGTTAAAATTTGTCATGAATTTTATGTGTGTTTATTCTCTTAAAATTAGTTGAACTTTATAATTGTAGTAATTAAATACATTTAATAGTGATTTTATGAATTTATTATTTTTTTTGAGTTATTTCATTCTAATTTGGTTTGATTCTGGTTTGGTTTTGTTCATTTTGCTATAGATTTTAATTATGAATATAGAGGGTTTCACTAGGAAAATGAAACAATTACGTAAAATTATTTTTTAAAAAAGACTTCTTATGGCGCTTCTTTGGGGAAGTACCATAGGAAGTCATATTACTTCTTATGGCGCCTCCCCTGGGAAGCGCTATAGGAAGTGCCCTACTCCATATAGCGCTTCCCTGAGAAGCTGTTTTTAAAAAAAAAAGAGAAACAAGTTATGGTGCTTTCATAGAAGCGTCATAGCTTTCTTTTTTGACACTAGAAGCTATGGCGCTTTCCTAAGCACTATAGTATTATTAAAAATAAGCGCCACTTATTGTGTTTTTGTAGTAGTGTCTTTTGATAGACAACTGAGGATCTGTAATGGTTATTTACTTATTTTAGATTGTTGATTTGAAGAACTCACTTTGAGGTCATTTTTGAAGAATGTTTTTTTGAAAATCACATTAAGCTGAAGGTTAATTAGAGATGGTGTTACACCGTGTAACGTGTAACACCTCATTTTTTCAAACTAAGCAAAAGCAAACAGGCATATTTGCAGCTTTATAGAGTATATACGCTCTCACCAACAATGTCTTCTACAAGTCACACTTCTCAAATTATGCGTCCCATGGTTGGTTTTAGTCCCAATATTTGGGGATACCATTTCTTCAACTTTGATTCTTCTGCTCTCCTTGTAATTCTTTCTCTCTCACTATTTTCTTTCTCATTTTAAAGCACACACCTTTCTTTTTTTGCATACTATGAATAGAATTAATAAATCAATTAGAGGAAGGATATATATATAAACAAATTAAATACACCTCTTAACTTAAAGAGAAGGAAATATTTTTATTTTTTGTTGAAAGCCTGTTGAGGTGCTAGATTTATTTAGAAGATGTCATCATCTTGTTCTTTTTTACATGTATATGAAAATGTGATTACTTTTTGAAGGCGTAGAATGTAGAACGGGAAGTCATGCAATGATCACAATATCTGAAAGAGAAAGTTCAAAAATTGATACTAGCTCCAAAGAGGATATTACAGAAAAGCTCAACTTGATCAACGACATTAAACATTTGGGCGTGTATTATCATTTTGAGAGTGAGATTGAACAGATCTTGCAAAATATGGACAGCAACCCTCCTAATCTCAAAGGCAAAGATCTTCACACCATTTCCCTTTGGTTTCGGTTGCTTAGGCAAAAGGGTTATCATGCACCGTCCGGTACGTTAAGTAATAACTCTCTTCAAGATTTGTCTAAATTCTCATCCAACTATTAGACCTTCTTGTTTCTAAAAGTGAGACACACACACACACACACATGTATGCAGATATATTTGACCAATTTAGGGATGAAAATGGTGATTTCAACAAGTCGCAGGTGGAAGATGTGGTGGGAATGCTAAGTTTATATAAGGCTACATATTTTGGCATCCATGGAGAAGATGTTCTTGAACAAGCCATACACTTCACTTCCCAATACCTCAAATCAAGGTTAAGCACCATGAATCTTAATCTTGAATGAAAAGTGAGTCATGCATTGAACTACCTTGTTTGTAAAGGAGTGCTAAGATTGGAATCAAGATATTACATTCCCATGTACTTAGCTGAGCTTTTCCAAATGACCCTTTGCTAGAATTGGCCCTCCTCGACTTTCATGTGTAGCTTTTGCACAAAGAGGAACTGCAACGTGTCACAGAGTAAGACCAACATTAATTTCTTTTTATTTTTTTTAATTTAGATGGCAAGCGTATGGCCTGAAGAGTATAGGGATTAAACCATATATCTGGTGCCACAAAGGGTACATCTAATGTCACTAGACCAAAGGGTCTTTGGCGACTAGCTTTAATATCTGAATCATATCTATATAAAGTTAGATATCATTAAGCTTAACATATATGATATTTGTAGGTGGTGGAAAAAGTTAGACTTTGTGATCAAAGTGTCGTTTGCTAGGGACAGAGTAGTTAAAGCATACTTTTGGACCTTGGGTGTATATTATGAGCCTCAGTACATTATGGGAAGGACAATAGTAAGCAAATTAATTGTAGTTATTTCTGTTGTTGATGATACATATGATGCTTATGGCACACTTGAAGAACTTGAACTCTTCACTGAAGAAATACGGAGGTAAATTAAATTAATTGATTAATAATTTTAAATGTTATTTTTTAAAAAATTATATATTTTTCTCATTTGTCGTTACTCAACAAAGCTAATATTGTTACTTCTTCAAAGTATGCCTCAGATGGGATGCAAGTCCTTTATATGCTGTTCCAGAATGCATGAAAGTAGTATTCCATGCTCTGTTAGATCTATTCAATGAAATGGAGTTTCTGACTACCCAGGAAGGAAAATCATGCTTTATTCCATATTTTAAAGAAGCTGTAGGATATTGATTGCCAACATCAATTTCTACATATATATTATGTTTAATTAGTTTTGATTAGCTAGTTTAAATAATTAAATGTATATGTTTGTACTATATATGTAGTTTCAAAAGCTTGGAGAAGCATATCTGGTTGAAGCCAAGTGGTGCAACCAAGGTTACATCCCAACATACGAAGAGTGCCTGGAAATTGGAGTAGTGACATCTTGTTACCGTTTCCTCGAGATAGCTTCTTTCCTTGGCCTTAGCAACTTTGCAACTTTGCAACCAAACACGTGTTTGATTGGATTTCTTATGTTCCCAGTATCATGAGAGCTTCAGCTATTATCTACAGATTAAAAGATGACATGAGTTCTCACAAGGAACAACGTTAATAGTTCAAATTATAGGTAACATAACTTTGTGATTAATTCTTATGATGCTCTTATAAGTACTGAGTTTGTGGTTTTTGTGAATTGGTGGAGTTTGAGAGGAAGAGAGTACATGTTGCTTCTGTAGTGGAATGTTTGATGAATCAACATGGGATTTCAGAAGAAGTGGCCTATGATACTCTGCAGAAGGATGTGGATAATGTGTAGAAAGATATAAACGAAGAATGCTTGAAGGCAGAAGTTGTTGTAAAGGTTGTGCTGGATTGTGTAGTGAATTTCTCATATATAATAGAGCTTACGTATGGAAACTTTACAGATTGATACACACATGCTGAATTGCTAAAAGATCATATTGCAGCATTGGTTGTGGATCCTGTAGGCAATTGGCAATACAAATAGATACTTGAGAGACATAGATACTTGACTAGTAAAGTTTTTATGGTGTGTATCAATTTGATGATGATGTTGTTTTCTTTGATTGTACGATCATTTTGCTTATGCATAACAGTAGGCAGCAAGTAGTGAAGTTTGATAAAATATGTACAAGTATTGTGGTATTCTTGAAATTTATTAGAAAGTATTTGTGACAAGTAAGTAGTATAAGTTAAAGAAAAGTTTTATTGAATTGTTATAAGACCAGTAATAGTATAAGGAAGTGAATGTTGGGTTCTAAAAGAACACTATAAGCATAAAAGTTGTGTTTACAAAGGTGTTAATGTTAAGATGAATATGTATGGTCATACAAGAAAAGATGAAATTTAAAATGATGATATCAAAGCAATAGTGGCAGTGATGTCTATTAAAGAGAAATTGGTAGAAAATGGTTTGAGATTGTTTAAACATGTACTAAAAGATCATTGGAGGCGTTAACAAGGAGGGTAGATCTGATAACGATAAAGTAACTTTAATAAAGTAATCATGATTAACTTTTGTGTTGGAGGAGTGAGGAGGTGACAAGTGTCCTTCATCATTACACTCACCTTTATGCTTTTGTGTTGGCATCTCGAGAGAGCGCCATCTAGCGTCGGAATCTGGGGAATCCACCGGTCTCTACTTCCCAAACACCAAACCCAAGATCTAGGAGAATTGTCAGGTCTCTCCCTTCCCCTGACAATTATGGCACTATCTACGAGAGAGAAAAAGGGAAGACTAAAAAGCAAGTGACATATGTCACCGAACCAGTGGAACACCAGACAAATAGCACCACAGGAGTGCGACACGTGGTGACACTTTTCAAGACTCTCTCTTGGCCTATAATTTCATCCAAACAGCCATAAAAATCAGGAAAAATGCAAAAAATGCCAAGAAAATGTTAGAGGAGAGATGAAGAGTAAATAGTAATTTTTCACAACTTCCATCAGCCGAAACACTTCCGAATCGGTATTTTCTCTTAAAATACCATTCACAAACTTTCTTCTACTCATCCCAAGCTTCATTTCTATAGTTTCATATTTTCATTTGGAGGTGGTTGATGCCGTTTCACTTACCAGAGTATTGCCAGATTTCTGAACCAACTGCGGAAACGTGTAGAGGTAAGCGTAAGCTTCCTTTTGAACTGATTGGTTTATTGTTTGAATGAGTTTTTGTAGGGGTGTGGTACTGTTCATTTTTCATCCAAGGGGTGTTTTTGAGGTTTAATCATGTATTTATGATTAGATTATGATTTATGATGATATTGGACCAAGTTGTTGGACAAAACTCTGTTTTGGTAATTTTGGTTTATTGATAGTTCTGTTCGGTCAGAGGGTAAGGGGATGAAACTTTGGGATTTTGATTATTTTGATCTTCCTATTATGTTCTACACGAAAAATTTTGTGGAAATAGCCTTGGTTATGAATTTTGGATAATTGGGACACAAGTTGTAACTTCGTAAATTTCTGCCCTGTTAAGGTTCCTGCATAGTAGTCATTTTGTGTGGTGTTTTTAGGTGATTGAATGATGTCTAAATATTTTGAAAATTTCCAGTCTAAAAGTAGACTTATCAAAATTTTATTTGATAAGTCATAATATTCAATTGGATTGTGTGTTGGGAGTTCTACATTTTTAAAGTTTGGTCATGTAAAACTGAGAAATTCTGGAGTAGTGTCCAATAAAAGGGAACTATGTACCTATGTACATACATTTAGGTTATGTCTATATTTTCCTTTAAAATTATACTTAAATAGGGTCATGTAGAACTTGGAACCACCTTATTTGGATTTGTTTAGATTTAGTTATGATTTTTACAAGTTCAGCCAAGAATCAGGAAAGGGAAATCTGGATGGCTAGGTTCTTGGCCATAGCCAAAAAGTTTCTGACCTGTTTTGGCCACGGCCAAGACCCCAAATTCTATCATTTCATGTTTTTGAAAGAAATTGACCTATTTAGCCCTTCTTAACTTCTTGGGCCTTAATATACGCTTCCAATGACTTGCGATCATGACTCTAATGATGTGTTTAGGTATCTAGGGCCATAGAAAAGTCAAGAAGAAGAATGGAAGATGCTTTAAGTAACTCCGATGGTGGGAAGAAGAGGAAACAAAGGATGGACATTGGTCCACAAGGTAGTAAACTTTCCTAACTTGTATAACTTAATATGTGTGCTTGTGTATTGATGTATTGATTGCTTTGATGAATTGTATGAAGCATATGTGAATGAGTGAAGCTCTGTTTTGTTTATACTATGGCCATTAGTATAACATGTTAAATATTGAGCATGCATATATGTCATTATGTTGGCATGAATTTTTGTAGGCAATCATGTTCATACACAAAGCATTTCTTGTATGTATTTGTTAGCACTATTTACTATTGAGATTCTCTCGAGTCTCACTCTTCCTCACCCAACTATATAGGTATGATGAGTACAGGTGAAGAATGCATAAAGAAATACAAAAGGGGAAATACGAAGGAGAATTGAAGATTAAAGTGCAATTGCATTGTTTATATATTAGACTTAAATACTTTGGAGTATATTTGTATATGAATGAACTGAGAACGAGCAAAAGAAATACTTCAGTATTTATAAAAGGAATTAAGAGTCGATGAGTCACTATAAAGTTGTGAACCACTAGAATAATTTCCACAACAGATTTTAAAATTTTCAAAAAACCCCCACTCCACTATAGGTTCAAATCTTGTTTTGGGATTTAGGATTTGAAAGTGTTATAAAAGAATAACGCTTAGTGGTTTGAGTTCACTCCGTAAAACTCATCAGACGAGTGTAAATGTAAAGTGTCACATAACTCCTCACTCTCTGTATATATATTGACACTTGTTGTGAACACAAAATATACACATTATTCAGATTACTCTTGTCTTATATGGTACCAAAGCTTGGTTCCCTTTAATTTTTTTTCAGTGTCGTACTATTTATCTACGAAGAATGTTCATTAGGGTACTATTTTTTTGCACTGTTCATCGGTATTGTGTGTACTGTTCATTGTTATTGTTCATAGGTGCACTGTTCATCACGGTATGGTTAGTGGTTTCTACTCTATTTATTGGGTATTGCTTCTAATTGAGGGTGTTTCCCTTTGGTGGTTGTTGTTGCATTTGGTTTGAGGATCTAGAGGTTATTGTTTGCTCTGTTTGTAGTATTTTTGAATTTGTGATACTTCGGGATTTCATTGAAATTGTTTGTTATTTGTTTATTGGTTAATTTTCGATGGCTGACTCTAAGACTCCTGAGATATTGCCCATGTAGGCTAAAATTACTTTCTCCCAATTAAACTAGACTAATTATACTGATTGGATTATCACTGTTAAGATATATATCATGGGTATTGAGAAAGAAGGGCATTTAACTGATGACCCCCTAGTGACAAAGACAAACTAGTTGCTTGGAAACGGGCTGATGTTAGAATCTTGTTTCAAATTAGAAATTCTATTAAACCCTGGATCTTGTCTTCAGTAAGTCACTTGTACTACTGTTAAGAAAATAATAACTTATCTGGAATTTATATTCTCTGGTAAAAGGAGCCTTACTCAAGTTGATCCTTTTTGGACTACAAGCGGTTGTGTGAGGAAATAAAAGTCCTCATGCCTCTATAGGCTGATCTTGAAACTCACATTAAGAATATGGAATTACAGGCCATCATTGGTTTTCTTGAAGCCCTTGATCCCTCTTATGAGACCATTCGTTCTCAGATCCTGTCTAGTTAGAAGCTTTTATCTCTCGACGATGTGTTCGCACAAGTTCTTCCCGCTGATGGTGTGACCTGTCCATCTATGGATCCAAATGCAAGTACTTTGGCTGGTTAGGGTCCCTTTAACAATAGGAATCATGGCTCTAAATAGGGTTCCAGTGCCCTAAACGTGAATTCTAACAGTATTATCTGTAATTATTGTAAGGAGCCTGGCCATATCAAGAAATATTACAGAAAATTACAGAATAAACAGAGTATGGTTCTACTCATTTAGCCCAGACCTCTGAACTATCAGCCCCTGGTTTTCCATCTACCGCAGCCTTATCTACAGGTACCCTGCCTTCTGGTCTTGCTACCACTTCCTCGAAGTAGGTCATTGATTCCGGAGCCACTGACCACATGACAGGTAACTACGTTTATTTTTATCATATATTGCCTACGCTAACCCATCTTCTATCTTTGTTGCTAATAGTTCCCCCGTCCATGTAGTTAGATCAGGCATTGTTAACCCTACCCCCTCTACTTCATTATCTTCTGTTCTTAATATTGCCAATCTCACATTTAATCTTCTGTCTTCCAGTAAACTGACTCGTCATTTCAACTGTTTCATCTCACTATTTCCTGACCATTGTTTGATCCAGGATCTGTCGACAAAGTGTATTATTGGTAAAGGCTATGAATCTGGTTGCCATTATATTCTGGATGATCAGGTACGACATTCTGTTGCATCTTCTTGTGGATTGTCTCCCTTTGAAGTTCATTGTCGTCTTGGTCATATGTCAATTTCATCTCTAAGAAAGTTATATCCTTTATTTTCATCTCTAAAAAACACCATCGTGTTCATTTGACATCTTGAGTCAATAAACAGGCTGCGTCCCCTTTTAAGTTAGTCCATTCTGATGTCTGGGGTCCTTGTTCGGTTTTATCTCAGACTGGTTATTGTTACTTTGTTACTTTTGTTGATGATTTTTCTCGAACAACTTGGCTTTACTTAATGAAACAACGCTATGAATTGTTTACTTATTTTTAAAATTTTTGTGCTAAAATTCAAACTCAGTTCAATACTCCTGTGTAAATCCTTCAAAGCGATAATGTAAAAATATATATTTTTCACCCATTTCACTAATTACATGCATCACCATGGATTCTTTACCAATCCTTATGTGTCGATACCCCTGCTTAAAATGGTATTATCGAAAGAAAGAATCGCCACCTTTTAGAAACTGATCGAGCTCTCATGTTTCATTCCAGTGTTCCTACACCCTTTTAGGCTGATGCCATGTCTAGGGCCTATTTTCCATCAATCGCATGCCTTCGGTAGTTCTTAGTGGTGACATTTCATATTCTGTTTTGTTCCCTACCACTAAGCTATTCCCTATTGATCCGAAAATCTTTGGCTGTGTTTGTTTTATTCGGTATGTCAATCCGAGTGTCAGTAAACTTGATCCCAAGTCATTAAAATGTGTCTTCCTTGGTTATTCTCATGTTCAGAAAGGTTATCAGTACTACTCTCCTGATCTCTTTCGTTGTCTTGTGTCCACTGATGTCACCTTCCATAAGTCCTCTCCTTTCTTCAAGTCTTCAGTGTTATTTGAGTCTCCTTCAGACGTTTATACATCAGATGATTTCTTGGTTTATTGTGTTCCAACGGTTCAGGCTACTATTCTGGATCCTGATATCATCACTGAGACTAATGCAACTAATTTTACACCTCTGTTAGTAGATGCTTCACCGTTGGATTTTATTACTACATCCCCATACCTTCCCATTCCTACCCCTGGTATAATTATGCATGATTCAGCCGTTGACCCATCCAGTGACCTGTCTATTGCTCTCAGAAAAGGTACCCACCCTCATTGTTCTCCCAAACACTATGCTAATTGCACCTATCTTATCTCCTACTTTGTCTCCTACCAGCACTTGTCCCCTGTTTCCCCTTCTCTTATGGCCACCCTTGAGTCCATCTCCATCCTACCACCCTTTAACAAGCCTTAGCCCACCCTGGTTGGCTGCTGTAATGGAAGAAGAAATGATGGCCCTTAACAAGGATGGTACTTAGACTCTTATTGATCTACCTTCTAGGGAGAAGTCCATTATGTGTAAAATGTATTTGTAGTTAAGACTAAAGCTGATGGTTCCTTGGAAAGGATGAAAGCTCGGCTTGTTGCAAAGTATATGCTCAAACCTATGGCATAGATTGCTCTCAGACTTTCTTCCCGATTGCTAAGCTCACTTCCGTTCATCTTCTTGTATATTTAGCAGCCACCTATCTTTAGGATTTGTATCAGTTGGATGTTAAGAATGTCTTTTTAAATTGTGACCTCCTAGAGGAAGTTTATATGGACAACCTCTTTGTTTTGTTGCTCAAGGAAAGTGTGGGAAAGTGTACTATCTTAGAAAGTTGTTATATAGTCTAAAACAGAGTCCGCGTATCTGGTTTGATATAACAGAAGTTCAAATTAAGCCAAAGTAAGAGTGATCATTATGTGTTCTATCAGTAGTCTGATGCAGGCATGATTCTTTTAGTTGTATATGTTGATGACATTATGATTACTGGGAGTAACACTTCTGGAATTTCAAAGCTTAAAGTCTTTCTTAACTCCCACTTCTAGACGAAAGACTTAGGACCATTAAAGTACTTTCTGGGTATTGAAGTTAGGAGAAACAAGAAAGGCATTCTGTTAACTCGGAGGAAGTATGTTCTAGACCTCTTGAAGGAAACTAAAAAGCTTAAAGCTAGACCTAATAGCCTTCATATGATTCCTAATCCATACCTAGACTTGAATGATAGTATGTTTGATGAACTTCCTGTAACCTGAAAGAAAAGATTGATCCAATGAAGCTGAAGCCATTTGTATTTCCTGAGAGATATGGGAGACTGGTTGGGAAGTTGAATTATATTGTAGTGACTCATCCCGATAACTTTCTCAGTCAGTTCATGGCATCTCCTACAGTGGCACAGTAGGAAGCCTTAGAACATATTTTGCATTATCTGAAAAGCTCCCCAGGTCGGGGCATCCTCTATTTGGATTATAGACACACTAAAGTTGAGTACTTCTGTGATGCAAATCATAAAGGATCTAAGGCCACGAGATGATCTACTACGGGTTACTATGTGTTTGTTGGTGGCAACCTTATATCTTTGAGGAGTAAGAAACAAGGGTTGTATTTAAATCAAGCGCAGAGGCAAAATATAGAGCTACGTCACAATCTATACAAGAAGTCATATGTGTCCTTCAGCTCAAGAAGGAAATTGGCATTATTACAACATTACCTGCAAGCTTTGGTGTGACAATAAAGCAGCGCTTCATATAGCATCAAATTTTATGTTCCATGAATGTACGAAGCATATTGAGATTGATTGTTACTTCATTCGGGATAAGATCAAAGAAAATGTTGTATCTACAGAACACGTGCTATCGAATGACCAATTAGAAGACCTTCTGACAAAAGCGCTGACTGGAATATGGGTTGAGTGTCTTTGTAACAAGTTGAGCATGATTAACATTCACATGTCCATTTGAAACCTTTGCATATAGACGCATGCCATTCGGTTTATGTAATATACCAAGCACTTTTTAGCGTTGCATGGTTTCCATATTCTCTGATTTTCTTGAGCATTGCATGGAAGCTTTCATGGATGATTTCACTGTTTAGGGTGATTCTTTTAATGCATGCTTAGCTAGTTTAGATAAGGTTTTGGAAAGATGTATTCAATATAATCTTGTGCTGAATTTTGAAAAATGCCATTTTATGGTTAAAAAATGAATTGTTTTGGGCCATGTTGTTTC
Organism: Albizia julibrissin; assembly: GCA_037074505.1. Classification (NCBI taxonomy): domain Eukaryota; kingdom Viridiplantae; phylum Streptophyta; class Magnoliopsida; order Fabales; family Fabaceae; genus Albizia; species Albizia julibrissin. Next base: position 30,550,821 of record CM073485.1, read on the forward strand.
ACATGATGGTATTGAGGTTGATAAGGCGAAGGTAGACATTATTTCATCTCTTCCATATCCTTCTTGTGTGAAAGATGTATGCTCTTTTCTTGGGCATGTTGGATTTTATAGAAGATTCATCCAGAATTTTAGTAAGATAGCATTGCCATTGTCTCATTTATTACAGAAAGATGTGGATTTTGTTTTTGATGATACTTGCAGGTATGCATGGGATGAGTTAAAGAAGAGACTCACTACACCCCTATCATTCAGCCACCTAATTGGAGCTTTCCATTTGAGCTTCTTTGTGATGCTTCAGGCTATGCATTAGGTGCAGTTCTTGCCTAGAGAGTAGAGAAGAGACAACATATCATAGCCTATGCATTTTGAACATTAGATGCTACTTAAGCTAACTATACTAAAACAGAGAAAGAGCTGTTTGCAATTGTCTTTGGGCTAGAGAAATTTCGATCCTATATTCGTCACATGAAGGTGACTATCTTTACAGATCACTCAACTATCAAGTACTTATTCAAGAAAGTAGACTCCAAACCTCGCCTCATTAGGTGGGTGATGCTGATACAAGAGTTTGATGTGGAGATTCCTGATTAGAGCGGTATAGAGAATATAGTAGCTGATCATTTAAGTAGGATTGAGACACCTGCGGTAACATCTTTACCCTTAGATGACTTTCTTGATCAAAGACTTTGTGAGGTTGTTATTTCTATCCCTTGGTATGCTGATATTGCTAATTATCTAGTTGCATATGTCTTACCAACTGATATGAATAAACATCAGTTGAATAAGTTTAAGAGTGACGTTAAATTCTATATATGGGATGATCCTTACTTGTGACACATTTGTAGTGATCAGATTATTAGGCGATGCATTCCTGATGATGAATTTGAGTCTGTCTTAACTTTTTGCCATATCCTTGCATATGGGGGACATTTTAGTGCTAAGCTTACTGCTAGGAAGGTTTTAGAAAGTGGATTGTTCTAGCCTAGTCTAGTGATGCCTATGTATTTTGTAAGAAGTGTTCTAGGTGTCAATTTGTGGGTAATATTTATAGGAAACTTGACATGCCCCAACAACCCTTATTATTCTGTGAAGTCTTTGATGTTTGGGGAATTGATTTTATGGGACCTTTTCCTACTTCATTTGGTTATCTGTATATCCTACTTGCTATGGATTATGTGTCCAAGTGGGTTGAGGCAATCCCCACTCGTACTAATGACTCTTCTAATAGTGGTTTCCTTTGTTCGATCTCATATTTTTTTGTAGGTTTGGCATTCCTAGAGCTATCATTAGCGATCAAGGGACTCATTTTTACAATCGGAGTTTGTAGAGTCTGCTTAGCAAGTATGGTGTGATGCATAAGGTAGCCACTCTATACCATCCTCAGACGAATGGTCAAGCAGAACTCTCTAATAGAGAAATTAAGCTCATTTTAGAAAAGACAGTGCAACCCAACCGTAAGGATTGGAGTAAAAGGCTCGATGATGCACTTTGGAAATATCGTACAGCATATAAAAGTCCCATTAGCATGTCTCCATACAGGATTGTCTATGGCAAAGCATGTCATTTACCGGTAAAGATGGAGCATAAGGTATATTGGGCAATCAAAAGGTGCAACTTCGATCTTGCTAGTACCGATTCTGAAAGAAAGTTGCAATTGTAAGAGCTTAAAGAATTAAGAAGAGAAGCTTATGAGAATGCTAGGATTTATAAGGAACGAACTAAAGCAATCTATGACAAACTCATTATGAAAAAGGAATTTCAAGTGGGCCAAAAAGTTATACTCTATGTTTCCCTATTGAAACTCATACCTGGAAAGCTCTGCTCTAGATGGGAGGGGCCTTTCATTGTCATTGATATTTTTCCCTGTGGAGCTGTGAAGATTAAAAGGGAGCCAAATGGAAAATGCTTCATTGTCAATGGACACAGCTTGAAGCCGTTCTTTGATGGATTCTCTACTCAAGTAGTGGAGGTTGCTACACTGCGTGACACCATATAGACCCCAGTTGTATTTCTTCCTTCACTCTTTTATTTTCCATTGTCATATTACTCTTTGTCATATCACTAAGTTGAACTGTGCTACATATTATTTTGTGATCTTATATGACTGTGTTGCATTGAGGACAATGCACTGTTTAAGTGTGGGGGAGGGATCAACTATTTTGAATGTTAAAATTATAAGTTCTAAGTGACTTTAGTATGATGCATTCTTGATTTAAAAAGTGATTTATTTTGTTTTGAGTTAATAGATTAAGTGGCAATGAAATTGACTTTGGTGGATTTAGGCTAGTGATCATTTACCTAGTAAGACTTTGAGCCTAATGCAATTTTTTTTAGTGTGTACCTCTATCTCTTTACTTGATCTAGAACTTGACTTGAATTTATTTGAGGCCACATTTTATGCATGTGCATTCATAAACATGATAAAGGCATTCATTTCATTTTAACTAGAAAGAAAAAAAACGCCTACCCTTATTATGCATATATCCTTTATTTATCCCCTTTGAGCCTATATTTTTATCCATTTCGCCTACACCCATAGCTTGAGAAAAAAAAATCCCTACCCTTTTGAATGTCTTAAGAGTTGAAAAGTAATGTATTTTATTTGATTTGGATGGAAGAACATATATAAAATCAGAAATTGGGTTGTAAGAAGAAAAAAAGAGATGCAATAAGATTCCGCTCCACTGATTTAAGTTGTGCCTAGTAACCGGGGGTCTTCATCACCAATGTTGATCTTCATGTCAAACAGCCAGTAGGAGTCATGAGCGTAGCATCTTGGTACTATTGAGTTACAAAAGCTTAAGTAACCGGACCTTTGTATCACCAATATAAGGGTTCGCATCAAAAGAGCATATGTATAACAACCCAAGAAAGTTTGAGGAAAAAAAAGAGAAAGAAAAAAATAGAAAAAAAAGAAAAGAAAAAATTGACTCAGTTCAGGTTCGATTTGGTCTCTTGCATCCTATATTCTCTATTGCATTATTCTCTTTGTCTTCTAAGATATTCAACTTTGTTTTCTTAAACACCGTATTCTTTCTTTATTAGCCCTAGCCACATTACAACGTAATAAAAGTCTTTTTGATTTATGCTTGCATTTGCTTTGTTAGTGGTGGAGAACTTAAATTCTTGTCAAGCCTATGGAAAGAGGATTAGATGGGGTGGTTTTGAGTGTAAACACAAGCCTATACACTTTTGAGTGATGAGTGACATACACATTATCCTTAGTGAGGGATTTCTAGCTTATGTCCCCTTTGTCAAGTAAATTGCCATAAAGTTTATTTTCTTGAGTCATGGAAAATCACTTGAATAAGAGAGTTGCTGAAATACTTTAGTTTACTTTTTGCTTGTGATTGGAACATTCACCTTTTTAAGCTTTTGTTTCATTTTGTTTTGTTATTCTCCCTTGGTCTTGATTTGTTTTGCCTAGGAGTGTAAATGATAAATGTGGGAGAGTTGATAAATCCTAAATTTAATATATTTTATCCCACCTTATTCATTTATTTTGGGGACTATTTTAGGCTAGTTTGAATTTATTAGATAATATTTAGATTATTATCCAATCTCAGGAAATAATAAAAAATCTAAATAAAATTTGAGATTATTAGTTTAAATTTTTAATATTCTGATTTCTATCTCATGATTATAAAAAAATATTTTTCAAAGATATGATAGATCACGATTTTATTTGATTTTTTTAGGGCAAGAAAAACAGATTAAAAGATCCTACGGTACAAAATTTTTCTCGAAAGCTAAAAAAGAATCTAATGGTTAGATTTTATTGGGTTATTTGAATTTTAATGGGCCTAAATTTAGACCCCAAGGCTGTCCCTTCCTCGCATTAATTAACCTAGCTGCCTCCACTATTTAAACACACGTAAGGACGCTAGGAGGGGACGCTATTCGGAATTGGATGCAGGCAGTAAGGGAATTGGATGCTGGAAGTGCTCTAAGGAGATTGAAGGGACGTCATCTACAGAGAAATTATCAACAATTCCCATCCTCTTCTCCATTCACGGGCCCCACCTTCAATTGCCATTAATATATTCCACGTTTCTTTACTGTTAAGTAAAACAACATCATCCATAATTCACTTGTTATTCATTCTTCAATGGCCAAGATTCATTGCTCTAAGAAGATTAAAGGCACAGTCATGATGGCAGCTTGAGTTCTTTTGGGAGGCAACTTAAGATGAGTATGGAGGAAGTTAAGGCCTAGGAGCTTATTCTTGAAGACTATAAGAGAGTGGTTTTCCTTTTATCTTTCTGATTCAAAACTTGAGATTATTTAGTTTTACATAATTTTGAGTTGTTTTATTAAGAACAATCTAGTTTTAGATTGTAGACTTATTATTTGATTTGGATTAAATTGATAATTTGGATTTGATTTGTGCTTAAATGATTATTGGAATCTTTATTTGTAAACCCTTTGATTGTCAATTAATTTATTAATTGAGTTCTCGTTATTACTTTAATTGTCAATTTGGGTTCAACCTCTTGATTGTTTAATTAAGTTGGTTAATTTTTGAATTATTTAATTAGGAAATTGTGAACATGATTTATAAACTATCTTAAACTAATTTGATTGGTTTTAATGGATTTAATTAACTAGCGTTTTTCCATTATGAATTTTCTAGTGGATTAGGTGTTATTGAACTTGAGGGTTTTCCAATGTTTCAAGCAGGTAATTAAATTTTTTAATTCAAACTTTTCATCAACCTCCCTTTGGTCTGATTAATTAATTTGGGCTAAGAAAGTCAACTCCATGTGAATCCTAAGTTGTCCCCTTCATCATCATAACTGAATTAAACTTCGTTGTTTGTCTTTCTTGTTCTTAATCTTTCTACTTAGTATTTTAATTCCTCTTTTACAAAAATCCCCTAAGAATTACATTTGCATTCATTTAGGTTAGTTTTATTCTCATATAGGTTTTAGAATTAATTGAATTATTGCATTTAATTAGTTTAATTGCACTTAGGTATTAGTGTCTTGCATCCTAGTTCAGGTCCATTCCATTACATCTTTTGTCATTTAAAAATCAACCTAAAGAAAACCCATAGCTTGCTCCTTGGGAGAATGACCTAGGTTGACCCTAAGCTGCATAATTAATTAGGATTTAGTTTAATTGATTGCTTTAGCAACAGAAGCAACACATCAGTCCACCTCTATACACATTCGAGCACATATCGTTCTGGCTTTGGTAAGGGTCATATCATCAACCTTGATAGCTTTCCCAATCTTATTTCCCATGTGGTAAGAAATTTCTTGTCATCATAGTCCCTTGGGAGTCCTAGTAGCCTAACCTATACAACAACTTTCCTGATACTGTCATTCCAAGGCTTAAAATTCCTTTCCCATGCTTGTACCGTTAAGTAGTGTTGTTGAACCAACCATGGTCCTCCTTCAAGAGAAAAATGATAATCTTCCATGCTTTAGAATGTTGCAATGACATACCTATTTCTTATCAAGGATAAATCCACGTTTCTTGACCTTCCCTACATGAGCTGGACCTTCCTTCTTAGTGGCATAAAGCAAATAGAGCCACCCAGTAGTTTGATTATTAAAGACTTTCTCCAGCATTTTTCAAGCCTCTGTCTCTCCTCCTCTGTAAATTCTATATTTTGTCCCTAATCTGTTTTGGTTACAGTTACTCCATTCTAAATACTTGTATCTTCTGGAAAAAGTAGGCATCCATCCCACTGCTCTTCCTCTCAACCCCTTCTTTAGCTTCCTTGTTTTTGGTTAATATGGGCTTTAGTACCTCACGATATGACAATGTGGCTTTAGAAATTTCTTTAGTGTTAGTATCAGCGACCTCCATCCAGTCTTCACTTCAGGGTTGGAGAGTTATTTCCCCTGTGAAGTTTCCTTCCTTTCTTTGCAGCTTGCCACCTGTGGGTTCATCCTTCTTAAGAGTCATTGACTCAGATCCCCCTGCTTCCTTGTTTTCATTTGTGCTTGGAGCTCCATTTGGATCCCCAATGCCTTCCCCCATCTCATCCAAAGGATGATCTGGTGGGTGGGTTTGAGGATTGAGCTCAATAGCGTTGATGGAAAATCAAACACACACCAACACTTCTCTCTCTAACTTTCTCTCTTGAAGACTACTTGCCTTTTTAAGGTGGTTTGCATTTATGTTTATCACCAATCAATTTTTTCATTACTATGAAAGCTTATAATCACAATCTTGAGATTATAAATGATAAAAATAGGTAAAAAAATGTATTAACTAAGGAATTTAGAGAGAAAATTTAATGCATGATTCTGTCATAAAATAGATGTCACTATAATTGATTAGCGACAAAATTCCATCACTAAATAAGTTTACTGATGGAATTTTATCGCTAAATTCACACTACAAAAAGAAGTTGATTAGCAATATAATTTAATGATTTTGTTGTAAAATAGACTGTCACTAATTGATTAGCGATATAATTCTGTTGCTAATTCACTGATTTTTTTAGTAGTGGTGTAATTCAAAGCTACATCATTGAGGGGTGTGAGCTGAATCTTTGTTAACTAGTCTAAAATTCATTGGCTTCCTTATGGGAATTCATTTATGGATGTTGAGTACTTAGTGGAGAAGGGATTGAACAAAGGGAAAATTCTAAAATATCCCATTGCAAAATTTATTGTCAAAAGGTACCTAAAATTTGTTTAAGGACCAAAGTGCAACCTATCTTTAGCGGGTGCGACTCTTCTTTAGCTATGTATTCCCATCTTCAACTATATACAAAACAGAAGAAATTTACACATAGTTGAAGATATGTTACATGCACCACTCAAGGACCTGGATGGCTAGATCCTTAGATACGTTTACTTAATAAATTTTGAAACGGAGGGATTTTTCAATAATTTTCCCATTAAAGAAACAAAATTTAAGGGAAAGCATTTTTCATTAAGGTGAAATGGGGTTTGACATTACAAGAAAATCAACTTTCAACGACGACTTTCTGCTGTGACATTTAAGGTCGCCACTAAAAGTCATATTTTCAGTTGTGACATTAAGGGTTGCCGTGAAAGATAGAACCTTTTAGTGGCGACCAAAAAAGTTTCTGTTAAAGTTATATCTTTCAAAATCTACCAAAATTATCGCCACTAAAAGCCATACCTTTTGCGGCGACTTTTGGTGTCACCGTTGAAAGGTAAAACTTTTAGTTTGTCACCACAGAAAGTCTTTCTCAAATTTTTTAATGATTTTGAATTTTTAAATTGCTATCAATTTTATATAATAATTTTGTTCTTTAATATATAATTTGTTGCCAAGAAATAAAGTATTTTTATATATTGTTTCATTAGAGATAATTAGAGAGATAATATTTTATAAATATAAAATAATTTTAAATATAACATGAGCTGTAAAATTTATCTAAATTAACATCTTTTTATCAACTGAATTACATTGTAGTGTTTTTCTTCTAAATTGTTACTACTATATAATTAGAAATTTCACAACTTATTCTTATAAATTATAAGATGTGTTTATTCTTTTACTCATTTGAAATATACTTGTATCTATTTGGGCGCGTTTGTTTCAAGATAGTAGAAGTGTCTTTCTTTTTCAATCTAATTTTTGCAAACTTACGATAGGGTAAAAGTAAGATGGTGTAAAGTCATTTATATTTCAAGTGATAATGGCAGAAGTTGCATTTTTAAACTGAAACCACTGAAAAGGACATGAACAATACATACATACATACATACATACAAGGTATATATTGTGATAATTTTAAGCAAAAAAAATAAAATTGAAGTTATAAAAAAATAAAAATAGTTAATTTATTATTGAGAAATAATAAGAAAATTAAAATACTTAATCAAATATATTTAATGGATAAAAATTCATATAAATTAGATATTATACAAATGTAACATTTTCTAATAAACTAATATTGCATAACTAGTTGGATCAAGGGTAAATCAAGGTTAATAATAAATTAGATATAGTGATGCTTACGAGAGAAGGAAATTGTTGAGATATTATATATTATATTGATATTTGATATAAGGTATAATATAATTGAAAACCAAAGAAAGAGAAAGAGAAATAGAGGAAATTTGTCTCTCAATTACATTTTGAATCATATATACAATAGGAATATTTATAGTATTATGTTTCCTACCTAACATCTACCTAACATTACCTAACAACCTACCTAACATTACCTAACACTCCCCTTAAAGTTGGAGCGTAGATGTTAATCATGCCCAACTTGTTACAAAGATAGTCAACCCGAGTCCCATTCAGGGCTTTAGTTAACAAGTCACCTAATTGATCGCTAGACCTCACATGTCCTGTAGAAATGAAGTTTTCTTTGATTTTAACTTGTACAAAGTGACAGTCAATCTCAATGTGTTTTGTTCGTTCATGAAACATAGAGTTTGAGGCTATGTGTAGAGTAGCTTTGTTATCACACCATAGTTTTGTAGGTAATGACTTGGTAAGACCAACCTCCTTCATTAACTGGTAAATCTACACAATTTCCTGTACTGACTAAGCCATGGCTCTATACTCAGCTTCTTCACTAGATCGTGAAACCACATCCTGCTTCTTCCTCCTTCAAGACATAAATTTCCACCTATAAACACGCAGTATTCGGTGGTAAATCTCCTGGTAGCTTTTAACCCTGGATGATCTGCATTACAAAAACACTCAATCTCGATGTGGCCATGATTTGTATAGAGTATACCATGACCAAGTGAGCCCTTTAGGTAATGTAAGACATGCTCCAAAGCTTCCCACTGAGCAACGATCAGTGCTGTTATGAATTGGCTAAGTACACTCATTGGAAAGGTCACATCAGGGTGAGTCACCGTGAGATAGTTCAATTTACCAAAGTCTACGGTATCTCTCAGGGTAGGCAAATGACTTGATCTTCTAAGGATTAACCTTTTTTCTTACATCCTTAGGTAGCTCATTAAACAATATGCTATCATCAATGTCCAAAAATGGATTGGGAATCATGGAGAAGATACTTGGTGCTGTCCTAAGTTTCCTAGTCTCCTTTAGCAAATCCAGAACATAGTTCCACTGTGTTAAGAGAATGCCTTTCTTGCTTCTCATAACCTTGATCCTAAGAAAATATTTTAATTGATCCAAATCCTTTGTTTGGAAATGAGAATTCAATAGGGCCTTTAGTAATGAGATTCTTGAAGTATTGCTCCCCGTAATAACAATGTCATCAATGTATACCACTAAGAGTATTATGCCAGCATCCGTTTACTGATAAAACATAGAATGGTTACACTTACTATGATTCAAACCAAACGTCTTAACCACCATGATAAACCTGTCAAACCAAGCATGAGGACTCTGCTTCAAACCATATAAAGATTTCTGAAGATGACATATCTTTCTACACTTCTCCTGAGCAAAAAAACTAGGTGGTTGTTACATATAAACCTCCTCAAGAAGATCACAAGAAAGCATTTTTAATATTCAACTGATGAAGGTTCTAACCAGAAGTAGCCGCCATAGAAATAAAGAGACGAACATAGGATAATTTTGCCACAGGGGAGAAGGTTTGTGAATAATCAACACCATAGGTCTGAGCATATCCCTTGGCAACAAGTCGAGCCTTCAAGCGTTCTAAGGTGCCATCAGCCTTTGTTTTAACAGCAAACACCCACTTGCACCTAATAACCTTCTTGCCAAGAGGTAAATCAACAAGATTCCAGGTACCTACCTTATCCAAGGCCATCATTTCTTCTTTCATAGCAGCATGCCAACCAGGATGGGCTAAGGCTTGATGGAGAGTAGTAGGAATGGTGATAGAATCTAAGGAAGCCATGAAAGAGCAGGATGGAGAAGATAGATGGTTATAAGAAATAAAAGAATAAATGAGATAGGCACAAGTACATTTACCTTTACGGAGAGCAATGGGCAAGTCATTAGAAGGGGTTAAAGTAGTAGAAAGATCACGTACGATTCTAGGTTCTAGGTCAGAGTCAAGAGCGGGGGAGTGTTACGATGTGTAGATGGTTTATTAAAAGTGCAAGTGTACACTGCCGTAAACAAGTAATATAGAAGTAAGTAGAGTATAGTTCTCATAAAGATTGATCACTAAGTACCAAAATTGATAATCTTAATACTATTTAGCCTATCGATTAGTTGGTGATCGAGATTACAAAATAAAAATGATTAAATATGAATGCAATTGATATGAATTAAAAATATTAATCATGCATTAAGATCTATGGAACTCATTAAGACTACATAACCCATATAAATATATTCCTATTTCATATGTAAGTTATGGTTTTAATTGTAGGATCTACACACATACATCTCCTTCCGGTCTCAACATGCATATTAAAATCATTCATAAGATGGCCAGTCAATTGAAAGCATTAAGAACAATAATTAAAACTCAATCATGAAGAAAAAATTAGAACTAGATTTAATAAGTTAATATTCAATCCGTTATTAGTAAGCTACATCATCACCCTAGGAAAATGAAAATTTAACTCATGATAAAAAAAGCCAAAATAAATTGAAAACTTCATAAACATTGCATAAATCTTGATTATTAAATTATAAAACAAAAAGATACAATTACAAGATGCATGAAAATTGAAAAATCAAGCATTCCATATAGGAGGTAAAACCTTCAATGTACATGGCAACCTATATAATCCATAAAGGAGGACTACCGAAAGCTTTCATGAAGGAGGTATGCAAGAACAATAAAATGTATGAAATTAAACTCTAAGATGGTGTGTCTCCTTGTGTCTTCCACTCCTTTATTTATAGATGAATGGGGTGCAAAATTTTCCACTTGTTAGGTAAGAATTTTGACTATAAGCCACCAATGTTGACTTTATGACCACCTTACTCCTTGATTGCAACCAACTTTTCACAATTAAAATGGTAGAATATCAAGTTTTTGTCTTCATAAAAGCTGTAGATTTAGATCTTAGCTTGAAATTCTAAGCAAATTTCAGAATTCTTAAGGGTAGAACTAGGTTTTAGTCTCAACATGAAAGTTGTAGGAATTGTTCTTATCTTTTTATCCATATAAAGAATGTCACAATATGATATCTAGAGCTCCAGATATTGCCTAAAAGCTAGAGAAGGGTCAAAATTTAGTATTTTTAATTAATTCTATTTTATGTCAAAATCATTATTTATTTATTAATTACACCCAAATTCATTACATTAAACTCAAATATCATCTAAAAAATCTTCTCATAAGGGAAAATAAATATGCAAATATTTTATTTATCAAATTCTCCCACACTTAGCTTTTGGACGTCCTCGGATAACAAGAGTGACTAATAAGTTCTTACTATGCTTTCAACAAAATCAGAAGTGTAAAGTCATAAGCGAGAATACAATTGAAGAATAAAGAGATCATAGTATTCATGAATAAAAAAAAGTATAAAATAGTAACTTTATTGGAAATTGAATGAATCGAATTCATAATTGTAACTCATTTTCTCAATCTCTCAAGTGTTTAAGGGTAAGTGTTTCGCTCAAATTCACCTAAAAAAATTGCACTACCATAAGCTTGCTAAAAATCTCCATCTTCACTACCTAATTCACATGCATAATTCAAATCAAAAGGACTTATTGAGGATTGTAATGGGGTTAAGGTAAAATGAATGTAAAACATGATATGAAGGGTTATATTTAAGAAGTAAATAGAGCAATTGAAAAATGGGTCATCTTATGAATAAATTTATCTCATTACAACAACCCATAATTTTAATTCAAATACTTAATATCTTTTTTTTATTTTTCTCTTTCTTTTTTTCCTTTTTTTACCCTTTTTTTTCCTTTTTTTTACATAACTTCTGTAATCTATAGTTGATGATATATACACCCCCCACACTTGTCAAAAGCCCATTTCAAAAAATATTCAAATGTTCTGTAATCTTATGAATTAGGTAAAAGTACTTGATATATCATTTAAACACATGTTAATGGGTTGAGAATAAAGAAACAAGTAATTAGGCTCAAAATGGCTTATCAACAATATAATTGCAAGGTTGGCTATTTGGCTCTAGCTAAAGAAAGAAATTAATGCTTTTATCATTTTTGAATGTGCATGTGACATGTAATCTCAATCAGATTTAGAGCAAGTTCTAGAGTGACAACTTAATAGGTGAATATCACAAAAAAAAAAGATAATGATCAAATAGGCTAAAAAACTTACAGTCAGGGGTTTTCAAATTCAGCTTATTCAGTTTCAAAATTCATCACTAATCTCAACAATCAGTTGTTCAATCATGCTATGAAATCTTTAAATTCAATTGATCCATTCTTAGAACTTATATATTTCTTAAAATCATTGAAAATCACCTAGAAATTTTTTTTAGTTCAGACCCTTTTTTTAAGATGAAACAAAAACATGCAACTAATAAGAATTGTCTCAAGAGTTAAGAATAACTCCTTACTCTGCCATCTTTACACACTCTATGTATCTAATGGTTTTACTGACTAACTATCTAATGAAGAAATTATACTTTCTTTTTTACTCCTCTCCCAACCTAAATCAAACATTACCCCCAATGTCTTCTAGAGTTTAGAGAAGGTTTCTATTTAAAAACATAAGCACACAATAAAGTAAACCAAAATGCTAAGAGTAAAACTATAAGATTAAGGAAAGTTACAACCGGAGAGTGGTATCTAGATTATGCTTTTGAATGTGGTCTGAAGATTGCCCACCTATTTGCTTGACTAATAAATCTCTTATAGGTTCATAGGTTTGCAATTGATTAAGTAGTTGATCAACAGTTAGAGCAAAAATTATGGAATGATGAGTCGCTTGGGGTATTAATCCTGTTTCCACAACATGGTCAAAAAAAGACAATAGATCATCATAAAAACTATTAACATTTAACAATCCTAATGGTTTTTTTGTGAAAGTTCAGTTTAGCCAATATGCAACGCTAGATATTCCATCCAACGTTTCTAAACCACTGGGTAGAATGATAAAAGCTTTAGCATTGTATAACATACGTCCCATTCGTTTAGGCAAGCTTGAAACCTGTAACTCTTGTCCAAAGCAAAATATGTGATCTTCCAACTCTTTAACCCTTACACTCAAACCCTTGTTACCGTTAATGGTTGCAGAAATAACCACACTTCCCCTTAGGCCCTGGATACTTTCCCCGTATATAAAGTTGATCTTTCTAATAGCTAATGCACTTCCAAGTTCTTTTGCTGCAAGTATAAACTCTCCATCCTTTCCCATGTCAGTTTCACCAAAAATGCAGATAGATGTAAATCTACATTTTAGGGTGATATACTTTCTCTCTTTATTTTTCTTAGATATTTTGTGTTTACAAGTGGAATAGTGCATATTTATAATACTAAAACAATGACAACAAGATCATGCAAATCACACATTTTTCAAAGAAGTTTGAAAATTTTTTGACACGAATAACCGGTAGGCTGTTGAGTGAAGAAATTAAACAAAATAAGTAAAGAAAGTCAAAAGTTACTGAAAAGATAAGACAAATTAGACAAAAGCATGATTATATACAATAGTTGTGACTGTGGCTCACATCTTCCTCTGGTTTTACGTTCAGTAATGGCTTAAATGCTTTATATGAATCGATGATTTGTTTCCTATCCAGTTTTCTGATAAACTGGCAAACATGGTCTTTTAACGTCAGATTCCCAAGACGGTAGTGCTCTTTTTCTTTGTTGAATATGTCCAATAAATCGAGAAGAATACGATGAACATCACCACTCAGATGCATCTCAAGAGTCTAAATAATATCATCTAGTGACTCTTACTCAGTCCATCCTTTATGAATTGAATTTTATCTTCTCGATTTATAGAAACCATACCTTTGCTCCGACAATGCTTATCACAATTCCACCTTGCATATTTAGGATAGACTTGCATTCTTTAGCTCTTCTCTTTTTAGAGTAAGAACTTCTTCCTATTCCTAGCATAGGTTTAATAAATGACTCATGAATCTCACTTGCTAAACGTACCTTAGTTTCAATTATCGAGCTTACATCCTCAAGAATGCCTAAACGCTTGAATGTCTTCATTCTTTCAAGTCGACAACTATAGATCTTCCTGAGCACATCTTTGGAAAGAGTGGGAAACCTATTTTTAAGCTGTGCAAGAAATTCCTCCATGAAGATGATGAGAACTAAAATTTTTAAAGTAGTGTAGTGTGCTATAGTAAGTAGGAAAGAAAAAGTAATGAGTAAGGAAAAGAAGTTTTGAGTTGCCTCCCAAATAGCCGCCCTTCTTTAACATCTTTAGCTAGACAAAATTTTTTTTTTCTTTTCATTTTTTGTTCAATTTTTTGTTTCTTTTTTTTAAGGTGTAGAACTTACCTGTTAGTTCCTCAAACGTGATGACTGTTTTCAAAGTGTTAAGTGCACCATCATTATACTCTTTTAGCCTTTACCCGTTCACTTTGAATTTTTGATCACCATCTTGAATTTCCACGGTTCCATATGACCATACTTAAACCACAGTAAAAGGTCCTAACCACCTTGATCTCAGCTTTCCCAGAAAGAGCTTTAACCTTGAGTTATACAACATTACTTTTTATTCTGGTGTAAGCTCTCTCCTCAAAATTCTTCTGTCATGCCACATTTTTGTCTTCTCCTTGTATAACTTGGCATTCTCATAAGCTTGTTGTCTAAATTCTTCAAGCTCATTGAGTTGGAGAAGTCTCTTCTCACCAGCTGCCTTTAAGTCAAAATTTAAGGCTTTTATTGCCCAATATGGTCTGTGCTCCATTTCTACTAGAAGATGACATGTTTTTTCGTAGACCAATTGATATGGGGATGTACCAATTGGTATCTTAAAGGTAGTTCTATAAGCCTAAAGTGCATCATCTAATTTCTTTGCCCAGTCCTTCCAATTAAAATTCACCGTCTTCACTAGGATCCATTTCAGTTCTCTGTTTGAGATTTCCACTTGCCCGCTAGTTTGTGAATGATATAGAGTTGTAACCTTGTAAGTTACTCCATATTTAGCTAATACTAATTGAAGCTATTGATTGCAAAAATGCCTTCCTCCATTACTGATAATAGCTCTGGGCACTACAAATCTTTTAAAAATATTTTTCCTCAAAAAATTCACAACCACTCGAGAATCATTTATAGGAAAAGCAGTTGCTTCAACCTACTTGAAGACATAATCAACAGCTACTAAAATAAACTGATTACTAAATGAGGATGGAAAGGGCCCCATAAAATCGATCTCCCATGTATTAAAGAGCTCAACTTCTAAGATATTTGTTAAAGGGGCTTCATGTCTCCAAGAGATATTTCCCATTCTTTGACATCTGTCACAGGTTGCCACAATTCTGTGGGCGTCCTTGCAGAGTGTAGGCCAGTTAAACCCAAATTGAAGGACTTTAGTAGCTTCTATTTGTTCTAAAATGATCACCAAATGGGGATGAATGGAAGTGATTTAAGATGCTAGCCATTTCTTCCTCAGGAACACATCGCTTGATAATTTGATCTGGATATTGTTTATATAAGAAAGGATCCTCCCAAAGGTAATGCCTTATATCAGCTAGAAACTTCTTTTGTACTTTAGAAAGTTCATATGGCATTACTCTGCTCGCCAAATAATTTATAAAATCAACATATCAAAGTGTGGGTTGTGATTACACTACAAAGAGTTGCTCACCTAGAAAATTCTCCTGGATTGGTGATTCTTTCTTTTGTTTAAATGGCTCTAACTGAGAAAGATGATCTACAATAAGATTCTCGGTCCTTTTTTTGTCTTTGATTTCGAAGTCAAATTCTTGTAATAGAAGCACCCATCTGATCAATCTAGGCTTAGCATCTTTCTCCTCGATCAAGTATTTGATTGCTGAGTGGTTCGTCTAGACAATGACTTTTGACCCGATCAAGTAGGCTCTAAATTTTTCAAATGCAAACACCACTGCTAAAAGCTCCTTTTCTGTTGTTGCATAATTTAGTTATGCGTATGAGAGTGTCTTGCTAGCATAATATATAGCATTAAAAATCTTGCCTCTTCTTTGGCCTAAAACAGCTCTGACTGCATAGTCACCTGCATCACACATTATTTCAAATGTAAGGTTCTAATCTGGAGCCATGATAACTGATGCAGATGTCAAGGTTATTTTTAAAGTTTGGAAGGTTGATAAACATTCCTTATTAAACACAAATGGAGTATTTTTCTTTAACAACATGCTAAGTGGTTTTGTGATTTTTGAGAAGTCCTTAATGAATCTTCTATTGAAGCACGCATGTCCTAAGAAACTCTGAATGTCCTTGATTAAGAAGGGAAGTTGTAGCTTTTTCAATTGTTCAAGCTTGGCTCGATCCACTTGAATGCCTCGATAAGATACCTTATGATCCAGCATGATTCCTTCTTTCACCATGAAATGACATTTCTCCCAATTTAGAACCAAATTAGTCTCTATGCAGCTTTGTAAGACTTTTGCCAGATTTACAAGTTAGTGATCATATGATTCTCTAAAAATTGAGAAATCATCCATGAACACCTCAATGAATTTCTCTACCATATCTGAAAAGATCGCCATCATACTCCTTTAAAATGTTGCTGGTGCATTACATAGACCAAATGACATCTTTCTGAAAGTAAATGTGCCATATGAACATGTAAAAGTTGTTTTCTCTTGATCCTCCGATGCAATTGTAATTTGATTATATCCTATGCACCCATCCAGAAAACAATAATAGGCTTTCCCAGCTAATCTGTCTAGCATCTGGTCTATAAATGGCAGAGGGAAGTGATATTTTCTAGTTGCTTTGATGAGCTTTCTGTAGTAAATGCACACTCTTCAGCCCATCACCGTTCGTTATGGAATTAATTCATTTTTCTCATTAGGCACCACTGTCATTCCACCTTTCTTTGGCACAACTTAAACCGAACTTACCCATTGATTGTTAGAGATTGGGTAGATTATACCAGCATCCAGCCACTTTGTTACCTCTTTTCTTACCACCTCCTTCATATTCGGATTGAGTCTTCTCTGGTGCTAGACTAATGGCTTGTAGTTATCTTCCATTAGGATCTTATGCATACAAATGGAAGGACTGATTCCTCTTATATCAGCTATCAACCATCTAAATGCTGTTTTAGACTCCATTATAACTCTTAATAACTTTTCTTCTTTTTCAGGAGTAAGAACTACATAGATTATCACTAGTAATGTTGAATTTTCTCCCAGATAAGTGTACTTTAAGTGGGATGGTAGTGTTTTCAACTCCAGTTCTGGTGGCTTTTCTACTGATGGTACTAGCTCACTCGGCCTTTCTCGCAAATCTTCAAATGGTTTCTTGATACAAATTGGGGAATTTGCATCAAGGTACCTAGTCTGCTCCAATATTTAAGGATTAGTAGATTTTGATACATCTACCATTCCCATTGCTAATGGTTGATCCATACAGATTTTGTTCACCACGTCTTTTGTGCAGCTGGTCAATGTATCTACTCTGTAATAGGTGTCACCTTCATTTGTGAAGGACAAAGCCTTAAAAATGTTGAAAGATACTTGTTCATCTTGAACTCACAAGGTTAACTTTCTTTGTTGTACATCTATTAAAGTTCTCCTAGTTGCTAAGAATGACCTCCTAAGAATGATAGGAATTTCTTGGTCTTCTTCTATATCGAGTATGATGAAATCAGCTGAAAATATGAGTTTGTCCACCTTCACCTAAACATCTTCTAAGACACCCCTAAGATGTTTTTATTGATCGGTCATCTAAAAGTAATGAAACTGTGGTAGGCTTCACTTCTCCAAGACTGAGTTTTCTGTAGACAGATAGAGGTATGAGATTTATACTTACTTCTAGGTCATAAAGTGCTCTTTCAAAGTTACAATGACCTATAGTGCAAGGTATGCAAAATCTTCCTGGATCTTTCAGTTTTGGTAGTAATTTCTTTTGTAGAATAGCACTGCACTCCTCAGTAAGTGCAACTGTCTCAAATTCCTCCAGTTTATACTTATTTGAAAGAATATCCTTTATGAATTTTGCATAACTAGGCATTTGGGCAAGAGCTTCTACGAAAGGGATGTTGATATGTAGCTTTTTGAAAACCTCCATAAACTTTCCAAACTGCTTGTCTAGCTTTGCCTTCACAAATCTCTGAGGGTATGGAACTGGTGGTACATATGGAGGAGGGTTATCTAGAAAGTTGATTTTTCCTGGTACCACATCATCCTCTTTTGGTTTCTATGCTTCCTTCTTCTGTTTTTCTTCACTTTCTTTTTCTCCGTTATTCTTCTTTTTCATTACAGGATCTTTCAATTCTTTCCCACTCCTTAATGTAACGTCCTTTACATGCTCTCTTGGGTTTATTTTAGAGTCACTTAGAAGAGTACCTGGTTGTCTGGAATTCAGCATACTTGTAATTTGACCCACTTGGATCTCCAAGTTCTTTATTGAGGCTTCTTGGCTTTTAAGTGCTGTGTCAGTTCTAGCCATGAATTAAGATGTATTCATGGTTAGTTAAGCCAGTGCATCTTTTGCATTCACTTTTTGATGTGGTGGATTTAGTGGTTGAAAAGCTTGTTGCTGGTAGTTCCCTTGCGGCTTGAACACATTTTGATTATTCCTCCAACCAAAGTTTGGATGATTCTACCAACCTGGATTGTAAGTGTTTGAGAATGGGTCATTTTTTTTATTTATGATGTAATGAGCTTGCTCCGACTGAGAAGGCATATATGGGTGTCCTTCTTAACATTGCGTGCTCATATAAAGTCCTCCACATCAATCACAGGTTTCATGAGGAGTGTTGATTACATTTACTTGGTTTGTGAATGAGCTCACTTGCTTAGATATAGATGCAACTTGAGAAGACAAAGTTGTAAGGATATCCAACTCATGCACTCCAAGTACTTTCTTTGAAATGTTACGTTCAGAAGGCCATTGGCATGCATTGACTACCATCTCCTTAAGTAGATTGTAGGCATCATCTAGATATTTTCTCATTAAGGATCCTCCAGCTGCAACATCTACAAGAATTCTGGTGGTATGCGTCATCCCATTATGGAATGTTTTTAGTTGCCACCAATTTGGTAATCCATGATGAGGACATCTCCTTAGCAATTCCTTGTATCTTTCCCAGGCTTCATAGAGGCTTTCTAGATCATGCTGGGTAAATGAGGTAATTTAATTCCTCAATTTAGTAGTTTTTCCTAAAGGAAAGTATTTTACCAAAATTTCTGTGCCAAGGCATCCTATGTAGTTATGCTTCCCACTGGTAAAGAGTGTAACCAGCTCTTACCCTTATCCCTGAGTGTAAAAGGGAAAAATCTAAGTTAAATGGCATCATCAGTAACACTATTATGCTTGAATATGTCACAGATTTCTAGGAAGCTGGCTATACATGTTGGGATCTTCTGTTGGTAAACCATCGAATTGATTTGCTTGTACCATCTGGATAATTGCAGGCTTGATTTCAAAATTATTGGCTACTAGTGGTGGTTTTCTTATTCTAGAAGTTGTCTCCATGACTATTGGTGTTGCATAGTCACAGAGTGTTTTAGTATCTTTTGCTCCTTCTCCTAAATTTGCCATCGGATTGCTTAGGATTGAAGTAGATAGATTTCAAACTCTTTGATTTCTTTGACAAGTTCTCTTGATCTTAGAATCAAAAGGCTGTAATTCAGTCTACTTTGATATGGTCATGCACTAACTGTAATGTGCCAAATTTTGATTTTAAGTATTATGTAACTAGTATGGTATTTTATGATAAAAGAGCATGTAATGTGACAAAACAAGTCAATAGAAGTCACACATGATAAAATAGTTGTTATATAAGATAGTTGGTGAATTTCTTGTTGAGGTAGTTGGATTGTATGATACTTTTAAATTAGTAAATGACCTCTAAAAATTCTAAAAGTTTCCATAATGAAAGTAGACATGATAAGATTTAATTTGATATGTCATATAGAATTTTTGGAGTTTTATTCAAGGAGAAATGAATTTTTGAATTTTTCGCATAGAATTTGACATTTTTCTGGAACATACTTCAAAAATAAAAATTATGGGAATAGTGAGATTCCAATTGGCTAAATTTTATAGTTTTAAATAAAAATAGACTTAATAAGGGTCACATATGCTTTGGAACCACCCCAATTGGATATCTATACAATTATATATGAATTTTTAAAGTTCGGTGACAAATCTTCCAATTTTTCAAGTATTACGAAAATTCTAAGGGCAAAATGGTCATTTTGACCAAGTAAATGTAATAGGAAAATTTTTATTAAATAAATACATAAAATTGGACATATGGGACATGAAAAAATAATTATATAATTAATTATGTAATTTAAATAAAATATATACAATAATTAACCAAGGACCAATAGAATTATGCCAAGTTGATTCCAGAGACTTCTTCAAAATTCTGCCCTCTTGTTTATTTAAGGCCTTGGTTGGCCATTTACAAAAGAAATAAGGAAAGGAAAAAAGGAACAAGAGAAAGGGGATGAAGAGAAAGGGAGGTCTAAGTTCAAGTAATAAGGTAAGTACGTTGAAATCTCTGCATAATCTTATGTGATAGCATTGGAAAATTCCACTAAAGCTCCATCCCTTCTTGAATTAGTTATATAATCAGAAAAAAACTTCAAGGAGGAAGGGGTAAATTTTCAGCCAAGTAGAAAGGAAGATGAAGAGGTGAGTTAATTTACTCAAACTCTGAGATTTTTACCAATAACTGAGTTATAACTGTATTCTGGCTGGATTCTGGATTGTTTTTCGTGTTTCTGTAAATTTAGGATGTCCATTTTCTAAGGGAAAATGATGCCCAAATTTCTATTGATTATGTTAAATTTGAGATTGAATGATTAAACAAGTGGAATCAAATGTCAATAAAGTGTTTTAAAGCTTGGAATCATGAAAATATGAATTTTCCCAAAACTTACCAAACTTTCGGCGAGAGTGAGAAACAATAGATAGAGCTAGAATTTCATGATTCTAATGATTCCATGATATATATATATAAGGTAAAATTATGTAGGGTTCATGTTGAATGCAAAGTGTGAAAAGCCTCGGATTGTGAAATGACGATTTTGCCCTTAAGACCTTAAGTTGTGCTATCAAGGGAAAATTGTAATTTGAGTTGGAATTGATTTGAACTGAGATCAAATATGAGATTTACACATGAAAATATGTGGAAAAAACCTAAGTTGTAATTTTTGGAAAAGTACAAAATACCGGGGCCAGACCGGGTCCCTAGGAGCATTTTGGTAAATTTCGTGATTTTGAAGGAAATGCTAAAGTTATATGTTTTAAAATGGAATAGACATAAATAGTAGCTTAATTGCAACTATTTTGGTTAATTTTAGGATTTGATATCTGCATAGCGGGACCAATGAAGATGGTTACATTAGAGAATGAAAGGCAATAAGGTAGTAACTTTATCTTTCATTTACTATGTGAATGTTAATATGCGATAATTGCCATGATCTGGTCAATGTATTGCTTATGGTGTTGAAACTCTCTGGGTATGGGTAATGAGTTAAACCACCCCATGGAACCTTTGGGGTACCATGTGGCCAAGTGGATCCAATTGAGTAGCTAATATGTACGGACAGGTATTGGCCTGCTCCAAGTTGTTGTTGTGATCACATTATGAGATGATATTTGTGCAGATTAGGAACAAATGATCATTTTGATCCAGACAAAATCATCATTTGTTTCCTGAGCATTTTCAGATAGGCTTAGGCATTTTGATTGATGTATCATGATACATGCTGCATTGCATGTTTATTATTTGCATTTTATATGAATTATTTTTGGTTACTACTAAGATTCGTTTGAATCTCATTCATTTCCTATAAATAGATTATCCAGCTAGGCATAACAATTTCAAAGAAGCAAGTCGTCGTTATTGGAAAATTTTCCTGGTGGATGAATGGATGCCTAGGGGTTAGTCAGGACAATTATACCTAGTTAGAAATGGTACCAAGAAATGGCGGGCCTTAAGAAGGTAGATGATGTAAGAGTTAGTATATGTTCTCCAACCCAGATCAGGGCCAACGGTCGAAGTCACCTGTCGATGATGCAAAGCAACCGCTGTCTATGTGAATGATGTCAGATCCATACAAGGTTACCAGTTCTAGAGTAGAACCCATATGTATGGATATGGCCTGTAGACAGGTCAGGAGTTGAGAAGATTCATCAGGATTATGTTCATATGGACTCTCCGTGTTCAGGATACTTCAACCCCCCAGTATGCATAGTATATGCATGATATCAACACATATCACTAGGAGCAGGGATTATACAGTATAGAGTTCCTATATGAAGATCAAATTTATATGACACAGAAGTTCTTCTTTGGCACTACATTGTGAGCGTAAAGAAGAATGACCTTATAAAGTGAGGTCCATATAATAGCTTTATGGAGTTGGTAGAGCATATGACTAAGTACATATCAAATTATATGTACTGATAATGATAAATGATTTATATACAGTATTTTGATGCTCGGAGATGGTTGACCTGACTAATCAGGCTGAGGGCTGTCCAAGGGTACCAATGTTCGGAAGTAGTTGAAGCTGGTACAAGCATTTTTGCACCGATACATGAAAGTTAAGCGTGCTTAGCTTAGAGTAATGGAAGGATGGGTGACCCCTGGGAAGTTGTTAGAAATGTTAAGTCGTAAGATGCAAAGGAGTAAAAACATGTTGTGTAGTCACCTATGAGTGGTGTAATACCTAAAAGTCCTTCTTAAATTATGGTAGAGACCTGTTGTATGTTATTAATGAAGTATTATGTGTTTAAACTTTATGAAAGGACAACAATACCCCTGTAAACAGATGGAATTTACCTCTCCTTTATTTTAATATAAGAAGATATAATGATAGTAAGACAAAAAGGTAAAGATGCAGAGTAAAGTTAGGGAACTAGACATAACACAATACAACAGATAATAGGTGGGTTAATGGAGCGGTGTATAATGGAAATATGATCTAAATGACAAGTTGTGAGGAGTGCAGCAAAAGTAAGATGAGGATAAGGAAAGAGAAAACAATTCTGGTAGCAGGGTAATGAACACAAATAGCTTGTAAACTCTGACCAACAGCCTTCGTCTTAAATTTTGCTTAGACTAGTTGTTGATAATGAAAGTATGTAGACATGGGATGGGTATCACGATTTTTCCAGCAATGATCTCTTCCTTCCAAGGGAAGTTCGATCCTCAGATAGAAAAGGAGTAGAGGCCTCATATGGAGGAAATTTCTAGAATCTTACTAAAGTGTAGCTAATAATTCATAAACTAAAGGAGAATGCAAATGGATAGGAAGTAACACATTTAAAGGATGCTGACAGATGGGAGTGGAGGAAAATCCCCAAGATTCTATCAGAGTTGCGCAGTGGAAGTGTAGTGGGCCCATAACCTATAGGACTCAAGAGGCTACAAACTGCAAGAAAACAAGGATGGTCAAGGCTTGTGTTCAAGCCTCACCTTAGTCTGGCTTTAACAGCTAATACATCTGTGGATTATAAGGAGTGAGTACAGATATGATAGTACAGAGATTGAGATGGGGACTATAAAAGGAATTAGTCTCTGAACAATACATTGAATTTAGTAAAACAATGGAGTAACACCGAGTCATTTGAAGTAAACTTATTTAGTGAGTACATAAGCAACAAAACTAATACTAAGGGAGCAATGCATGTTGGCATTATGATTAACCCTATTATTTTGGAAGCTCCATAGTACTTCAGTTAGATTATTAATCTATTATAGTGTCAACAAGTAAGGCATTTGGCCAGTAACTATCCACAACGACAATGGACATGGGAGCTAAAGCAGAGAACTTAGGGTAGAATTCTTAATGACACAAAAGGAAGCCATCAATTGACTTGTATGGTCTTGATTTGCAATTGACTTGTGTGGTCTTGACTTGCAATTGACCTATGTGGTCTTGAATTGTAGTTGACCTATATAGTCTATGTTCATATGAATAAGAAAGAGTTAGAATGTATCTTGATGCAGTAGGATGACATTGTGGTATGAAACTCTTGTTAGTTGGATCCTTACAGACTAAAATATCCTACATATGTATTCCAAGAGAGTAATAATTGTTGTGTCTGAGGGGAATCTGGAGATATTGTTCTACGGCTATTCCTACAGGATGCCGTAGAGTTGTACTACAACCACTAGAGTTGAAATAACTGTGTGATTATAAGAGTTGAATATGAGATAGCACTGATAGATAGAGTTGCTTAACAATTTTAACCTGGAAGTTAAATACTGTCCAAGAAATGCTAATGTGATTGCAGATGCCTTAAACAACAATAGTGGATATCAAGGAACTTTGTTCCCATATTTAATGAAGTGGCTTGGTATGTATGAGCTCATTCGTAAGCTTATGGGTGTTAAGAAAATACAATAGGCGGTAAGACCTATTGGGTCAGTATGTCCAAAGGCTATAAGGCCTTCTGAGCAAACAAGGCAAGGTCGTAGACCTACAGTGTAGCTCAAATCTTAAGAATTTGAGTAACGAATCGAAGTATAAATTTTAGAAATAACCCAATGTAAGAGAATATAAACAATATCTCAAAGAAGTAGTGTAATACCAGAGGATGATGGAACAATAAGTTCCAAGATGATAAGACCCTAAACATAATTTGCATGGAAGATTAACTAGATTATAAGACCTTGTGGGTATTCAGTGATAGATGAACGATGTGCTCCATAATTATTGATGGACTATATGTCATGTGATTACTAAAGTTAATGAGTTGATTGTAGCTGAACAAGTTATCTTTGCACGCTTTGTAGATAATATATAGACGTATAAATGGCTGAATAGCAAAAATTAAAATTTGAGATGCACTTAGGAAAGTTGTAAGATTGTATTGAAAGTTATAAATCTTGATATACATCCAGTATATATATGGGATTGGAAGTCCAAAGGCCATAAAACCTATAGGACTAATGTGTCCTTAAGCTGGCAAATTGAGAAATATTCAGATTATGACGAGTCGAAGCTAGATACGATGAAACGTGGTGTGCAAACTAGCAAGGAATAAAAGCTCTAATATGGTATTAGACCAACAAACCCAAGGAAGTTGTTTTGACAATTACTAAAAAATATATTTGAAATTGAGTCCTTGGTATGTCGGACCATTTGAAATTCTATCTAGGATTGGACCAGTGGCTTACCGGATAGTTTTACCCCTAAAATTTGAGTCGTCTACATGACGTTTTTCATATCTCCCAATTGAAAAAATATCATCCAGATCCAGAACATACTCTAGAATATGAAGATACTGATGTTCAAGATAACCTTACTTTTGAGGTGGAGCCTGAACGAATTATTGATCGATAAGAGAAGTAACTCAGGCACAAAACCATACCATTTGTAAAAATGGTATGAAAACGGTTATCTCTAAGGGAAGCCACGTGGGAAATGGAAGAAGATATGCGGAAGCGGTGGCAGAAGTTTATGAATAGGTTTGTATGAAAAAATTTCAGGGATGAAATCTTATTGACATGGGGAGAGCTGTAATGTCTCAAATTTTGATCATTAAGTATTATGTAACTATTATGGTATTTTATGATAAAAGAGCATGTAATATGATAAAGCAAGTCAATAGAAGTCACACATGATAAAATAATTGTTATATAAGATAGTTTGTGAATTTCTTGTTGAGGCAGTTGGATTGTGTAACACTTTTTAATTAGAAAATAACCTCCAAAAATTCTAAAATTAAAGTAGACATGATAATCTTTAATTTTATAGGTCATATAGAATTTTTGGAGTTGTATTCAAGGAGAAATGAATTTTTGAATTTTTCCCAACGAATTTGACATTTTTTTTGGAACAGACTTTAAAAATAAAAATTCTGGGAATAATGATATTCTAATTGGATCAATTTTATAATTTTCAATAAAACTAGAATCAATAAGGGTCACATATACTTTATAACCACCCAAATTAGATATCTATACAATTAGATATGAATTTTTAAAGTTCGGTGACAAATCTTCCAATTTTTCAAGTATTACGAAAATTCTAAGGGCAAAATGGTCATTTTGACCAAGTAAATGTAATAGGAAAATTTTTATTAAATAAATACATAAAATTGGACAGATGGGACATGCAAAAATAATTATATAATTAATTATGCAATTTAAATAAAATATATACAATAATTAACCAAGGACCAATAGAATTATGCCAAGTTGATTCTAGAGATAATCAAAATTCTGCCCTCTTGTTTATTTAAGGCCTTGGCCGGCCATTTGGGAAAAAAATAAGGAAAGGAAAAGAGGAATAAGAGAAAGAGGAAGATGAAGAGAAATGGAGCTCTAAGTTCAATTAATAAGGTAAGTACGCCGAAATCTCTGCATAATCTTGTGTTATAGCATTGGAAAATTCCCCTAAACCTCCATCCCTTCTTGAATTAGTTATATAATGAGCAAAAAACTTCAAGGAAGAAGGGGTAAAGTTTTGGCCAAGTAGAAAGGAAGACGAAGAGGTGATGTAAGTTACTCAAACTTTGAGATTCTTACCAATAACTGAGTTATAACTGTATTATGGCTGGATTCTGGATTGTTTTTTGTGTTTCTGTATATTTAGGATGTCCATTTTCTAAGGGAAAATGATGCCCAAATTTCTATTGATTATGTTAAATTTGAGATTGAATGATTAAACAAGTGGAATCAAATGTCAACAAAGTGTTTTAAAGCTTGGAATCATGAAAATATGAATTTTCCCAAAACTTACCAAACTTTCGGCCAAAGTGAGAAACAATAGATAGAGCTAGAATTTCATGATTCCAATGATTCCATGATATTTATAAGGGAAAATTATGTAGGGTTCATGTTGAATGCAAAGTGTGAAAAGCCCCGGATTGTGAAATGACGATTTTGCCCTTAAGACCTTGAGTTGGGCTATCAAGGGCAAAATTGTAATTTGAGTTGGAATTGATTTTATCTAAGATCAAATATGAGATTTACACATGAAAATATGTGGAAAAAACCTAAGTTGTAATTTTTGGAAAAGTACAAAATACCGGGGCCAGACCGGGTCCCTATGAGCATTTTGGTAAATTTCGTGATTTTGAAGGAAATGCTAAAGTTATAGGTTTTAAAATGGAATAGACATAAATAGTAGCTTAATTGCAACTATTTTGGTTAATTTTAGGATTTGATATCTGCACAGCTGGACAAACGAAGACGGTTACATTAGAGAATGAAAGGCAACAAGATAGTAACTATATCTTTTATATACTATGTGAATGTTAATATGTGATGATTTCCATGATCTGGTCAATATATTACTTGTGGTGTTGAAACTCTCTGGGTATGGGTAATGAGTACCATGTGGTCAGGTGGCTTGATGTGTTACGGACAGGTATTGGCCTGCTCCAAGTTATGATAAGTACGGACAGGTATAAGCCTGCTCCAAGTTGTTGTTGTGATCACATTATAAGATTATATTTGTGCAGATCAGGAACAAATGATCATTTTGATCTAGATAAAATCATCATTTGTTTACTAAGCATTGTCAGATAGGCTTAGGCATTTTGATTGCTGCATCATGATAAATGCTGCATTGCATGTTGATTATTTGCATTTTATATGAATGATTTTTGGTTACTACTGAGATTCGTTCGAATCTCATTCCTTTCCTTTAAATAAATTATCCAGCTAGGCATAACATTTCCAAAGGCGAGGAGAAAGTCGAACGCAAGAACTGAAGACAAGCAGTTTATGGAATTATTCCAGTGTTAATTATAGTGGAGACTACTCAAGTTTTTGGGATGTAATATGTAATACTTGACTCCTTTTCGGACTTCTGTATTGTAATCAAGAAACATATATCAGTATATTTGTATAAATTCTATTTGTTGGTTTGAACTATGTAATGATGCTTTATGAAATGTCTAAATTCTGCGGGGTTTGACACTAACCAAAAGCCTGAAAAAAAATACAAGACACCAAAGAGAAAACAAATGTAATATGAAGACTAAATTAGCATTAAAATTACTCGGTATTGATATTAAAGACAACAATCCCTGGCAATGGCGCCACAAACTTATTTACGATGTGTAGATGGTTTATTAAAAAGTGAAAGTGTACACTGTCATAACAAGTAATATAGAAGTGAGTAGATTATCGTTCCTATGAGGATTGATCACTAAGTACCAATTTATTTCACATGATTGATAGTTGAGCTTCCCTAATTTAATTACAAGCCTCTTCTAAGGTCAAACAATTCTATAATCAATTGCTAATACAATATATCCCTATGTGAATTAAAACAATTAATCATGCATTAAGATCTATCGAACTCATTAAGACTACATAACCCATATGAATATATTGCTATTTCATATGCAAGTTATGGTTTTAATTATAGGATCTACACACATACATCTCCTTTCGTTCTCAACATGCATATTAAAATCATTCATAAGATGACCAGTCAATTGAAAGCATTATAAACAACAATTAAAACTCAATCATAAAGAAAAAAATTAGAATTAGATTTAATAAGTTAAGATTCAATGCGTCATTAGTAAGCTACGTCATCACCCTAGAAAAATAAAAATTTAGCTCATGATGAAATTAAAAAAACAAAATAAATTAAAAACTTCATAAACATTGTAGAAAAATTGATTATTAAATTCTAAAACATAAAGATACAACTACAAGATGCATGAAAATGGAAAAATCTAGCCTTCCATATAGGAGGTAAAACCTTCCATATAGGTGACAACCTATACCATCCATAAAGGAGGACTACCTAAACCTTCCATTAAGGAGGTATGCAAGAACAATAAAATGCACAAAATTAAACTCTAAGATGGTGTCTCTCCTTGTGTCTTCCACTTCTCTATTTATAAATGAATTGGGTGCAAAAATTTCCACTTCTTAGGTAAGAATCTTGACTATAAGCCACCAATGTTGACTTTGTGACCACCTTACTCCTTGATCGCAGCCAAATTTTGACAATTAAAATTGTAGAATATCACCTTTTTGTCTTCGTAAAAGTTGATGATCTGGATCTTATCTTGAAAATTCATTTAAGAGCTCCTTATTTCAACATTTGTAGCTCCAGTTATGGCCAAATTAGTGGACAAAGGTCAGACTTAGGTAAATTCACGTGCTCAACTTCTAAGCAAAATTTAGAACTCTTAAGGGCAGAACTGAGTTTTAGCCTCAACATAAAAGTTGTAGTAATTTTTCTTAGCTTTTTATGCATATAAAGAACGTTTGAATCCAACATCTAGAGCTCTAGATATTTTCTGAAAACTGGAATAGGGTCAAAATTTAGTATTTTCAATGAATTCTATTTTATGTCAAAATCATTATTTATTTATCAATTACACCCAAATTGATTACATTAAGCTCAAATATCATCTAAAAAATCTTATTATAAGGGAAAATAAATATGTAAATATTTTACTTAACAAATTCTCCCACACTTAGCTTTTGGATGTCCTCGGACAACAAGGAGTGACTAATAAGTTCTTACTATGCTTATCAGGGAGCAAATTCTGGATCAGACATCAAAGCAAGTACTACTGGTGGGTCATGAACAAGATCGACTATATTACTTTCCCTGGGACTTTTAACAGGTGTTGGGATAGAGGCTTGCAATGGCAATAAAGGAACCTCATAGACCAAGACATCATCAAGAACGTTGGTGGGGGCAGGGGATGTTGATGGAGTAGAGACAGGGAAGAATGGTGTTGACTCATGAAAGGTGACATATGTAGATACAAGATGACATCGAAGTGTGGGAGAATAACACTAATAACCCTTTTAAACCCTAGAGTATCCAAGAAAGACACACTTAAGAGATTGGGATCAAGTTTGGTAACAGTGGGATAAACATCTCGAACAAAACAGACGCAACCAAAGATTTTGGGGCCAATAGGGAACAAGGGGTTGGAAGAAAACAAAGTTGTATACGGAGTGTCACTATTGAGAATAAGAGATAACATACAATTAATAGGAAAACAAGTAGTGGACACAACATCAACCTAAAAGAATTTAGGAACGTGCATTTAAAACATGAGAGCCCCCACTACTTCTAATAAGTGTTGGTTCTTTCTTTTGGCAACACCATTTTGAGCAGGTGTATCAGCACACGAAGACTAATGAATCATGCCATTTTAGAGCATATAGGTTTGAAATTGGGTAGAGAAATATTCTTTAGTATTGTTTCTTCGTAAGGTTTTCACAGATACACTAAACTTAGTTTTGATAACAACACAGAAATTGCAGAAGTGAGAAAACAACTCTAAACGATTTTTCATTAAATAAAGCCAGGTAGTTCGAGAGAAATCATCAATAAAGGTAACAAAGTACTGGAAACCAGACTTGGACGCAATATGACACATACCCTAAATATCAAAATGAACTAAAGAAAAAAGGGACACATTGACGCGAGGTGTAAGGTGAACACAGTGATGTTTGGAAAATTGACACGACTCACACTCTAAAGATGACAAATGATGAAAATAAGGATACATCCTCTTCAAAGAAGACAAAGACATATGATCCAGGCGACAATGAACATTAAAAGGAGAGGAACCACTAGAGCAAGCAACGGAACGTGGCAACAAATCGTCAAGGAAGTAATGGCCTCTAGGTTCATATCCCTTACCAATAATACGCTTCGTCATAAGATCTTACATCAAACAATGGTCATGGAAAAGTAAGATAAAGCAATTTAATTGGCGAGTAAGCTTGCTAGGAGACAGAAGGTTAAAGGAAAGGTCAGGAACATTAAGAACAAATGACAAGGAAATAAATGTGGTAGGGGTAACAGTGTCGGATCCAAGGACACAGGAGTAAGAACCGTTGGCAATTGTTATCGAAGAGGGGTTGGTATAAGGTTCATATATAGAGAATAAATGATGGTTACCTATCATGTGATTAGTGGCATCGAAATTGATGATCCATTTCGAGGAAGAAGTAGCAAGGCATGAATCACAGTTATTTGTAGCAAGCGCAGTTGGTTTTGATAGAGTATTATAAGAGTTATCAGAAGATTGGGCCATATGAACAGCACTACTATGCTGCAGCTTATTTTGCAACTTCCGACAGTAACGTTTGGTATGACTAGTTCCTTAAAATTGAAGCAAACAATCCTACTAGTACCAGATTTTCCTTGTAGAGGGAAACTTTTGTACCAATTATCAGTAGGACCACGGCCAGCTAAAGCACTAGCATTAGGATTAGAAGCTAGTTGAGATAAACTATCTGCACGCAGCACACAAGAGTACACATCCTGAAGAGAAGGAAGCTCAAAGCTAGACAATATCTGGGATCGAACTATCTCATAAGATGGATCAAGAGTGGTAAGGAAGCTAATAATCACATGTTTTTCCATATTATCAACTTGTGCCTGAAGGTCAGTTGTCGATGGCATTAACCTCCTCATTTCCTCATACATTTATTTAAAATCCATGAAGAAATTTTTCAGGGGGCGGCCCTATTATTCAGTATGATTAAAACCTTTACAAACTTTGTGAATGCGAGTAATGTTCCCTTTTCCAGAATACAGGAACTCCAGATAGTCCATAATTTCTTTAACAGTATTACAATGACTAACAGAGGGGAGAATGTCTCTCTCAATAAAATTTTGAATTTGCAAGAATAACAGAGCATCAGCTCTGGCCCAAGCCAACTTAAGATCGTCCATCAGAAGAGCCTCAGTTAAATAACCCTCTTTTTCAATACTCAGCAAGTACATGCGAACAATTTCGCTCCAGTCTGAATAGTTCGTCCAATTCAACTTATGATCAGTAATTTTATTTGGAACTGGAACAATGTTAGTAGAAATACTAGACTTAGATTCTGCCATTATGAAAACAGAACAAAGAACACCAAAGTACAAGATAAATACACCACCAAAGAGCTTCTCAAACATCCAAGTTTCACCACAAAACAAATGTCAAGAGTATATCTAAATAACCACATGAAAGGCTCCAATAACAACATAGCACATCAAGAGCTAAAGAAAATAACCCCAAGACCAAATTGTAACATAACAACCTGAAATGAAGAAGATAGCAGCAAAAAATGATGGAAAATGTAACACGTCACAAGAAAACTCAAAAGAAGAAGTCAAGACTATCAGGAGCAGACTAGATTCAGCAAGTCGAGGCAATCGTCAGTGGTTGCCATCGGAAAGGGCTGTGCACAAAATCTCCCTTGTAAAAACAAATGATGAACAATAACAACACCATATGAATAGTAATAGTACCAGATGAGCAGCAAAATGATGAACAGTAACATCACCGAAAAACAATTTCAGAGAGCCTTAGACTCTGATACCATGTAAACCAAAGAAAGAGAGAGAGAGAGAGAGAGAGAGAAAACTTGTTTCTCAATTGTATTTTGATTCATATATATAATATGGATATTTATAGTATTATATTTCCTACCTAACACTACTTAACAACCTACCTAATACTACCTAACAATACCTAACAATTATCTCAACAAGAATTAAGGGTAAATTAGGGGAAATAAAAAATATTAAATGCCCTAACGGTCAGAAGTAAACAACGACCTCATAAGAACATGTTGATCTAAACATCAAATTGGGCTAAAAGAAGTTTTTTTAAGCAACTTTTGTCTCAAACCAAATAGGCTAAAAGCTTATCCAAACATCAAAATCTTTTTAAAAGCGCTTAGTATTTGGGAAAGCTTATGAAGAGCTTATAAGTACTTATTCATGTAAGTCGAGGTAACACTCCTCTCATATACTTACCTCATATACAGTAAATTAGATTGAAAAGCTACTTTTGAAGACTCCAATTGTTATTCCAAACAAGCACTTAAAAGCATGTTTCAGCCGATTAAACATGTCTAATCATGGATCCAAACGCATACTTTATCACTTCAATTAACTAATGAGTTCAAGTCATATAATTTAAAGATTTTAGTATACTTTAAAAAATTGAAAGTAAATATATATCAAAATAGCTTCTTATTATTATTTTCCCCCCTTTAAGTGAGTCCACTGTATAGTTAGCATCCAATGCAAATTTTAAAGAAAACAAAGGCATTGTTATTAATATTATAATTATGTGTGGATGTCCATAACATCAAATAATAGAGATTTTGATCTTCTATCTCATATTGAATGACACAATGCCACATAACTCCCAAATTAAAGGTCTATAATATTTATTATTATAACCTCCAATGATGTCATGATGTATCATAATGTAAATTAATTATCCTACTTATAATATTGTAACTCTTGGAGGGTTGAAGATTTATAAATAGATGAGGCTGGATATGAAGAATGATATGTACATAAGCGAGAATTCTCCCCTATTCTTCATCTCTACCACTCTTCCTTCGATTGTGTTGTTTATATTTATCTTTCTTCAATATTTACAACAGGCATATTATTTGAATTAATGCTTTTTACTTATATCAGGAGAGACCAAAACGAGATAGCTGATGCACTTGCAAATGGAGAACTTGAAAGTTGAATTTTTTGTAGTGAGTCAAAACATTGGTATGAAAAGGAGATGAGGAGAGATCTTTCTAGTTAGAGACCCTTAGTACTCAATAATACTTTGATAGGATATATCAATTTTATTCAATAATATGCCTTTATATAACTTTTGAGTTCATGTGGTTGTTTGAAAATTCATCTGGTATAAAAAGTATGGTGATAGAAAAGAAATTGCAATTATGAAGCCATACATAAAAAAACTTGAGTGATTTTAGTTATTCATTTTAGTAACTTGTGTGGTTCATCACATAGGCAGTGGCTTTAATAGTGATTCGCCTTAGTCAATGTACATGGTGTGTGAAGACAGCTAGACCTTTGTTTTGTACCATGTTCAAGCCTATATGAATCATTTTCACTGTTATCATGGGTGATAAGTAAAATATCTGTATATTTATTTTCCCTTATATGATGATTTTGTGGACTATATTTGAGCTGAATGTAATCAATTTAGGTGTAATTAATAAATAAATAATGATTTTCTTGTAGCCATGGACAGTACCACATTAAGAAGAATTAAAGAAGGGGGAAGTTACTATTTATGTGGTACTATTTCACTGTGCACTGTTCATGTCTGGTACTGTTTGGAATCACTGTAGCGCTATAGTAGGGGGTACTGTAGCAGACACTATATTTCACTATAGCATGCGGTTGGTAAAGTGCGGTAGGTGAAACGCGGCACTGTAGCAGCCGGCTTTCACTGTAGCAGCCAGCTGTAGCACCCAAAATGAAGCCTATAAATAGAGCTTCTTGGCATGAAAAGGAGAGGAGGAAGGAAGAGAGAGAGAGAGAGAGAGAGCTTCTATTTTAGAGAGAGTTGTTATTTTAGAATTTATTTCTTGCATTTTCTTACTTCTTGCATGCCTCCTGGATGGATGGTTTTACCTCCTATATGGAAGGCTAGATAGTCATTTCTTGCATTGTATTACTTTTTGTATACCTCCTGCATGGAAGGTTTTACCTCCTACATGGTAGGCTAGATTTTCCATTTTCATGCATCTTGTAGTTGTATTTTTATGTTTTTGTAATTAATTTTTATGCAATATTTATGATGTTTATAATTTATTTTGGTTTTGTTTTTAATTTTATCATGAGCTAAATTTTCCTTTTCCTACGGTGATGACGTAGCTTACTAATGACGGATTGAATCTTAACTTATTAAATCTAGTTTTAATTTTTCCTTCATGATTGAGTTTTAATTATTACTCTTAATGCATACAATTGATTGGCCACCTTTTGGATGATTTCAATATGTATGTTGAGACCGTAAGGAGATACATGTGTGTAGATCCTATAATTAAAACCATAATTTTCATATGTAATAGGAATATATTCATACGGGTTGTGTAGTCTTAATTGAGTTCCATAAATCTTAATGCATGATTGGTTGCTTAAATTCATATAGGAATATATTGGGTTAGCAATTAATTATAGAATTACTTGACCTTGGAAGAGGCTAGTAATTAAAATAGGGAAACTCGATTATCAATCATGTGGAATAAATTGGACTAGAATAGATAAGTGATTCAATCCAGAATTTGTTAAGTGAAATCTAATCCCTAAGGCTTTTCTCATATTTGTCTTTATATCACTTGTATTCATATTTCATCATTTTTATCTTGCAATCTCAATCATAACTAATCGACCGACTAAATAGAATTAAAATTACCAATTTTGGTACTTATTGATCAATCCTCGTGGGAACGATACTCTACTCACTTCTATATTACTTGATTACGACAATGTACACTTGCACTTCTAAATATACCTTCCTACACTCGTAACAATGGGTTCACTCTTTTTGGGAGTTGATTTCACATTGGAAGGTAACATTTCAACACCGTATACTCCTTGGTCCATTTTATAAGATGTCTTCTAGAAAATATTTTTTTATCTTTTTTATAAGATGTTTTGATATCAGTTTCAATGAATATTAACTATTTTTTTCATATATACCCATATTTAATAATTGTAATGAGAGAGTAGAAATTAATATGATTGTTGAAGTTTAGTGCGATTAATAAGATAATATTAAAAATTGCTAGAATTTAATAATAAATTTAATATTTTTTATACAAAGTCTTATCCATGTTCTTAATACAATATCCTTTACAGAATTTAATAAAATATTCATGACACACTTTTATATTACTTGATTACGACAGTGTATACTTGCACTTCTAAATACACCTTCCTACACTCGTAACAATGGGTTCACTCTTTTTGGGAGTTGATTTCACCTTGGAAAGTAACATTTCAACATCGTATACTCTTGCCTTTTAATCTCCCTGTCTCCCTTCCCCTAACAAACTATACCACTTAAAGGATTGTTTTTTAAAGTTTTTAAAATTCTTTACATTTAACTAATTATAACTAATTTTTTTAATATCGCAAAAATGATTAAGATGGTCTTGTAAAAAAATGGGTGGGAGTGCTTAGTGTTTTGTTTAAGTGGGACTCATTTTTTATGTGTTTACATGTCTGTATATGTGACTAATTTGACACGTGTTTTTAATGAATTAAGTCTATGAATGTGTTTCTAATAACGATTTTGAATGAAATGTATTGCACTTTGGTGGGAGCAATTATAATTGTGTTGGGATTTTATGCTGTGATGTGGGGCAAAGCTAAAGAAGAGAGGAAGGTTGAAGCAAGTTTTGAAAACTTGGAGTTATCTTGCCATAGTACTCCACCATCTTGGTATCAGAGCCATAAGGTGAAGTAGAGATGTTTTGATTAGATCTGGATCTGTTTTTGTGTCTTCAGAAGTTTTATTAGTAGATTAATATGATTTAAAGATCTATATTTGATAGCATATGGACTCTGTCCATGTGTATATGGTTCTTACTTATCATACATGAGCCCTTGTGGGGATGGTTAAGGCCATAAGTCCCGTGTGTTGAGGCAGGAAATTGATCCCCACCCGTAGTGTATGATGAGTACAGATATTATATACTTTACTTGGCTATAATCAGATCTGAGAAATCTTATTAATATCTTAATAAAACATTTGAATCATAAAAATTGATAAATTTTTAATTATTACACCCCTATAGATCCAGATGGTGAAGATATCAAGGCAATGGAGATTTACATCTAAATCTTTCTTTCGTTTACTTTTGCTATTAAAATGCTGCCTTATTATTTCAGCCTTTACTTTCAGTCCTTTCAATTCTGCCTTTACATTCTGTCTATTTAAATTTTGTGATTTAAACTATGTCTTTTCTTTCTCGTTCATTTTCTTTCTCTTCCCAATGCGGTAGTAGTAGTTCTTCTTCTACTCCATCAAACTCTACGCTAAACAATGAGGAATCAAAATCCGCAAACAAAAAGATTTTCAAACAAGAAGTCTCTTTTCAAAATATAAATCAAAATTTTGATAATTGGACTTTTCCAAATATCTCTTCAAACGCCCTTTATCAAATTGAAGATAAGAAATGGTTCTTCAAGTCTGATTATGTAATTAGAACTGTTGAAGAATCAATTCCTATCAAACCAGAAAATGAAGATTTTTTCCTTCTCTAAAAAAAATCAATTGAAAAACATAAGAAAGAATACAACTATTTACATATAGGATGTGTTCAAGTGGCCATAAAACCCCTCATCTGTAAAGGATTAAATGTATCATGTTTAGTATATCTTCAGGATACTAGACATTATACATTTGCCGACTCTCTGCTAGCAGCTGCAGAAATGGGTCTACATGATGAACCTGTTTACTTCAACTACTTCCCAGATAGAACTTTAAACTTGGATGATGAACATATTCTTGAAACTCTTAAACCTAAAATCAAACTTTATGGATTAAATATGAAACTAGGATCTATACCTACTAACTTAATATATAGGGTACAATATAAGGTCTTAAATTCAAATGCCACAAATGCACAAATCCTCCCTGATGATGGTCAAACAATAGTTTTCTTGACTGATCATTCCAATGTAAACGTCACCATTCCTAAAACTATAATATCGAAAGATGTAAAACTACCCGATGATTGGGTCATGGAAAAGGCTACACAGCCTGTTCCTAAACTAATACCCCAAATCAGTAGGATTACTCAAACAGATGATAGGACTGTTAAATTATCATTTGACAGACCTAGAATGTCTTTCTCCCAAACATATAGGTCTCAGCCTTCAATATATGAAGATTGTAGATCTGTTTGTAGTGAGGCTTCAAGAAGGTCTTATTCCTCATTACCACAACCTCCATCCATCATTTACATGCCACCACCACCTTCAGAACCAACTACGTCCCAAACATCACCAAACGTAATTTATACAAACATAATTCTTGAACCCAAACCAACAAATGTTTCTATTTCAGGGATTGACAATTCTTCAAATGTTCCTCAACTAAATTACAAAAGGGAAGAAGACTTGAGATCAATTGAGTCTCCTGACTTTTCACAATTAGGAGAACCAAGAGAAATAAATGTTTTAGAAAACAATTTTCAAATAAACAAAAAAGCTTTGCAAGAGGAATTTTATTCTAAAAAATTTACTCTTCAGAGAGAATGGTTTTTAAATAATTTCAAAGGATCTATAAGAAAGTCTATACAAGACAAATTTTACAAATTCCATGAAAAAATACAAATGAATATTTCTTTTTTTTTATTGGTTTGATGCTTATGCACAAGATCAAAATCTGGAATATCCATTTTTTCAAACTATAGAAGTTCATAGAAAAGATTGGAAAACCTCTGAAGAAGGAACTATTTCCTCTGAGTTTCCCCCTTCAAAAAATATCCAGGTTCCTAAAAGGATTGATGATAAAAATCAACCTATTTGGGCAACTCCTTCCAGATTTAAACATACTTCTCAAGAAGTAAATCCAGCTGATATAAAAGGTATTGTTGAGAAAAACAATTATACCAATTTATATCTCCAAGTATTAGGTGAACATTTAACCAAACAAGCTGTTTTCTAAACTAAACCAGAAAAAGATTTTAAACCTGAAATTCAAACACCCCTTTACAAACCATTTGAATTTTCTCCTCAACAAAAGATGGATTTGGAAAACAAAATTAAATCCAAATCTTTGGAACAAATTCAACAAAAAATGTCTCAGTTACAAACTAGCCTCTCACAACAATCCTAACATACTCCATCCACCCAAATAAGGCTTCAACAACTCACCATCCCAGAAACACCTCAGTCTCAAATCTTAAAAACCAGGGATGAGTCTTCTCCAAAATCCGGAAACATACACATTCTTGAAAAACATTTTCAAACTTCCCAGCTTTCAGAAACTGAATCAAGGGATTCTCAATTCCAAGTTAACCAACATTGGAAGAAACCAACTAAACTCTATTACCATAGAGCTAACCCTCCAGATATTCTGGTTGAAGAAAGAATAAACCAAAATTTCAAATCGTTTAGTGCTGATAATGTCTATGAATGGAACATTGATGTCCAAAACGAGTTAAACATCCTCCAAATTCTCCAACACATGACAATGTTAAGCAATGCTTACCAAACCCAGCATAATTATTCCGATGAAGATATTACTAATCTTTTAGTATCTGGTTTTACAAGTCAACTAAAAGGTTGGTGGGATTTTTATCTCTCTACTGACGATAAAACAGCAATATACTCAGCCATCAAAACCCAATCAGATGAAACACCCATTACACATAATGGCCAACCCATTCCTGATTCCACAAACCATCTTGTTTTTACAATTGTTAAACATTTCATTGGTGATCCTTCTTTATGGCAAGATAGATCAGCAGAACTTCTTTCAAATCTTAAATGCATAACACTATCTGATTTTAGATGGTATAAGGATACATTCCTTAGTCGAGTTCTCATAAGGGAAGATTCAAACCAGCCATTTTGGAAAGAAAAGTTCTTAGCCGAATTACCAACAACCCTTGGTAATAAGGTTAGGCAAAAGCTTAGAAATATTAATGATGGTAAAATCCCTTATGAGTATTTGACATATGGACAATTAATCTCTTATGTCCAAAGAACTGCTCTTAAGATTTGTCAAGATGACAAACTCCAACACCAACTTGCCAAAGAAAAGGCATATGAGAAAAAAGAATTAGGAACATTTTGTGAATAGTTTGGATTTCCTGCTTGTAAACAATCCAAACCACGAAAGAAAACCCATCATAAATCCTACCACAAAAGGCCCAAAAATGTCTACCAAAAATACAAATACAACACACCTCCTCGCAGACTCAAACAATAATTTCGAGCCAAACCAAAATATGATTTTCAAAAACAAGAAAAGATTACGTGTTTTAAATGTGGAAAACTAGGCCATATTTCAAAATACTGTCGTTTTAAGAGAAAACTTAGCAAGATAAACAATATTGAAGAATCTGTTCTTGAACAAATAAACAATTTGTTGATTGAAACTTCTTCTGAATCTGACTTTGAAAGGTCAAATTCTTCTAAAGATTTGAATGAAATTCAGGGAAATGACTTTGAAAACTCATCTTCAGAAATTAATGTTATTACGAAGGAACAATATCTCCTTCTTGATATCATTGGAAAACTTCCAGATTCTGATAAAGGAGAATATCTCCTTAAATTCAAAGATCTTTTCACTGAAACACCTAGCTCTTCCAAACCCAAGCCCCCAGCTTCTTTAAATAAATACGATCTCACACAAACAATTGAAAAATTTAAACATATCCCAAAACAAGCAACTCTTTCAGATCTTCAACATGAAGTTCAGAATCTTAAAACCGAAATTCGACTGATCAAACTATAACAAGAAACACATGCTGAAGCTATATCCCAAATTCAAGATATACAACTGGCATCAAATGAACCATCTTCAGAATCCCAACCCAATAAAAAAACCAGGTCTCAAAAAATGAAGAAACCAATCAGGTTAATGATTTTTCTGAACCATTTTTAAACTTAATAAAACACATGCTAATTGTTTTAGAGAAGGTCTCATTCCTACAAAATACTTTGAAAAAACAACTGAACGGTTTAATGGCATTAACAAAACACGAGTAGACGTTCAGTATAAAGTTTCAAATGTTGTTATTGAAAATGAAGGTTTTAAAGTAAAAACCCCATTCATATTAATCAAAATTAAAATTACGGGATCTGAGATTATTCTTGGGGCGCCATTTGCTCATTTACTATTCCCGTATATGAATGATGAGGATGGGATTTCAAAACAACATCTGGGTAAAAAAAATACTATTTCCCTTTACTCAGAAACCCAGAATCAAAGAATAAAATCTTCCTCTTTCAAAACAATAATAGATAAACATTTTGAAGGAAGATATTTCTCTTAAACGAATAGAAGAACAACTGTGTCAAAAACAAACTCAAAATCAAATCCAAACTTGTCTTGAAAAAATTCATCAAATAATTTGTTCGGATTTACCAAATGCTTTTTGGAATCGTAAACAACATGTTGTCGATTTGCCTTATGAAAATGAATTTTCTGAAAAGAAAATCCCAACAAAGGCTTGGCCAATTCAAATGAGTCTAGAACTTCTTGAAACCTGTAAAAAGGAGATTCAAGATCTTCTGAACAAAAAATTAATTCACAAATCTAGAAGCCCATGGTCTTGTGCTGCTTTTTATGTTAATAAAAATGTAGAAATTGAACGAGGAGCTCCTAGACTTGTGATTAATTACAAACCTTTAAACGAAGCCCTGCAATGGATCAGGTATCCAATCCCAAACAAATCTGACTTACTAAAACATTTGTATTCTGCAAAAATATTTTCAAAATTTGACATGAAATCTGGATTTTGGCAAATACAAATTTCTGAAAAAGATAGGTATAAGACTGTTTTTACTGTTCCTTTTGGTCAGTATGAGTGGAACGTTATGCTGTTTGGATTAAAAAATACTCCTTCTGAATTCCAGAGAATCATGAACGAAATCTTCAATAATAATAGTCAATTCATTATTATTTATATTGATGATGTCTTGATTTATTCTCATTCTATTGAAGAACATTTTAAACATGTTTACAAATTCATCAGGATTACAAAAACAAATGGTTTAGTAGTTTCCAAACCTAAAATTAGTTTGTTTCAAACTAAGGTGAGATTTCTTGGGCATTGGATATACCAGGGATTCATAACCCCAATTGAAAGGGCAATTCAATTTGCTGACAAATTTTCCGATCAAATCATTGATAAAACGCAACTTCAAAAATTTTTGGGATGTTTAAACTACGTTGCAGATTTTATTCCTCATCTTAGCAACTTCATTAAACCACTTCACCAGCGTCTTAAAACAAATCCTCCTCCATGGACGGATGAACATTCAAACATTGTCAAGCAGATCAAATCTCAGGTTAAGGAGCTTCCTTGCCTTAGCCTTCCTGATCCTTTTGCTTTCAAAATTGTAGAAATTGATGTCTCTGACATTGGTTATGGTGGCATCCTTAAACAAAGAATTGATGGAACAGAAAAGATTATTTATTTTACGTCAAAACACTAGAATATTTCTCAACAGAATTATTCCACAATCAAAAAAGAAATTTTGGCAATTGTTTTGTGCATTTCAAAATTTCAATATGATCTTTTAAACCAAAGGTTTTTAGTCCGCATTGATTGTAAATCTACAAAAGATGTTTTACAAAAGGATGTTAAAAACCTTACATCGAAAAAAATTTTTACCCGATGGCAAGCCCTCTTAAGTGTTTTTGATTTTGATATTGAATTTATCAAAGGCACTACAAACTCTCTTCCAGACTTTCTCACCCGTGAGTTTCTTCAGGGTAGGTAGTATATTGAGAAAAGCCCCAATTCCTCCAAAACCCACAAAAAAGAAAGATCCGGTAAAAAACCAGGAAGAAAGACAAAACACTCAAACTCAGGGAGCTGAATAGTTTATCGGAGCCCAATCTCAAACAATCTCCTCAGAACAACTGCAGATAATCCTCCAAAAACTGCAAGCTTCTCAGCAGGAGAATCAAACAGCGGGTCCATCCTAGGAAGGGTCATCCAATCCTTCTAGAAATAAACAAAAGAAACAAACCAGAGCAACAAGAAAGGAAATTCTGGAGTCCTATGCTCAAAATAAACTTCCAGAACAAACTTGGAGCCAGACTCTTTCTAAAATGATGAGAAAACTCTAGCTCTTACAGAGCTGGTCCCTAAACAAATGATCACCAAGCAAGATTATGATCATCTAAACCAAGTGCCTTCTGCACTGATGATTGGATCTTCTTGAAAACAACTGACAGTTTCAGCCTCTTCTTCTATGGCAATTGCTGGTAAAACATAAACAAACTTAGAAACTCCTTACCTCCCAAAAGAAAATGAGGTAAAGAATATCCTCCAAATTGAGCCAGAATTCTTTCATCCGACTCCAAACCAAGTGGCTCTAAATGTCTTCCCTTCTGGTTTGCATTTCAGACAACATGATTTAAGAAACACCAGAAAGTATTATGAGTTTATACTGGTACATTCTGAGTCTATCTTCATTGATAGAAAAGTAGACAAGAAGGATAATACCTTAATAACTCATTCTACTTTACAGATTTTAAATGTCCTCACTCCTACCCAATAGGGACAAGATTTACATAAACATAAATCTTTTGGGGTAGAATTTGATCCTCCAGGATATAATTATTGGGATTATGTAGAAGCATGGTCCAACGTATTCTGAGATCAAAACAGAATTTTCAATACTTGGTTTGTTTATTTCAAAACAAAAAATGAGTACCATTTCCCTCAGTGGTATGTTCATTGGTGGAATTTCTTTGGTCCAATACCTGAGATTCTTCCTCCAAAAGTCCAACAGGCCCTTGAGGTTTTTAAACAAAAATTTAACTCTGATGGAGATTCTTTTCAAATCGATCTCTACTATTTTTCAAAACTATTGGTTGCCTGGATTTTCTCTTGGCAATACCGATTCTCCCAAACTATTCAAAATTCTGCTAATCTACCATTTTTACAAAGAATTCCCTTTGTTAGATGGTGGGCTCAATTTGAAGTTAGTAGGATTGACTCCAAAGCAGTGGAAAGGTGGTTCAAAGCTAATCCATAGTATCTATGCAAAACAAAGC
The DNA here is from genome assembly GCA_037074505.1 of Albizia julibrissin. Classification (NCBI taxonomy): domain Eukaryota; kingdom Viridiplantae; phylum Streptophyta; class Magnoliopsida; order Fabales; family Fabaceae; genus Albizia; species Albizia julibrissin. The sequence continues at coordinate 30,594,267 of CM073485.1, forward strand.
AAAGTAAATTCTTAAACCAAAGGTCAAGGATCCAAGCAACTTTGGCGTCAAAATCATCCAAAGGAGACTTGATCAAACAATTAAACTCTATTTTGCAACTTTTGCAAGAACCATGTCTAGCCAGCATATCTCTTCAGCATCTTCAGAGCAAGATGAAGAAGAAGAAAATGAAGAATTTTTTGTAAATTTAGAAAAAGATTAGTTATGGGATTCAATTCTTTAATTTTTCAAAATTTTAACATTGTAAACATGCTGAACACTGTAGTATCGGTAAAACACTGTGCACTTTAACCTGTAATGTTCAAACAGTGACAATTACTTACTGATTGTAGGTTAAACAGTAACATAGTCAGGCCTATTTAAAGAGATTCAAACTCACTTGTTAGGAAAACTTAGTTACACTCACTAAGCATTCTTTCCTCCCTTCTCTCCCAATTCCTCCGACTTCCTTTCTTTCATCCTTCTTCCCTTTTACCTGTAAGTTTTATATGTTTTTTAATAAACATCTTTTAATTATTTCTTGCATTGCATCATATCCTTACCTCCTCTGGAGAATTAGGATCGGCAGATTCAATGAACTAGTCATGGCCGAGTTTTAAACATTGTTTAATGGAACCGCCTCTAGATCATTCACCCCCTATTTTCTCTATAGAGTACCCCCTTTGCATATTTAATTCATGTTTTTAATTATGTTTTAAGCAGTCCGTATGCTTCTCTACTTCCTTCTTGCTCATTTCTCCCTCTTCCCTTCGGTCCTTCGAGGCACCTCCCCCATCTTGGTGTATATATATATATATATATATAAGCAATTTAATTTTTGAGGTTTTCTATATGGAAATGGCATGCATAAAAGGTAGAAACTTGTTCAAATAAATTTTTTGAGGATCTGAAAGTTGCTGATGGTGAGGATGAGTCTTAGCGTAACGGTAATGTTGCTGTCATGTGACCTAAAGATCACAGTTTCAAATTCTGGAAATAGTCTTTCCAATTGTGGGGCTAAGGCTGTTTACATCTATTTTTTCTTAAACCCTACATAGTAGGCCTTATGCACTACAAGTTGCTGATGGTATGAAATCAAATTCTCTTTTCACAAGAGAATGTGACTGTCTTTTAGTGATAAAAAACTAACCTAATGTACCTTTAAAATCATGTAAATAATAATCAATTCCTAAACACTTGTTAGCCACTGGTGTCCGTAACTGAGACGAACACGACTTTACTAAGTCTAAGGTTGAAGACCTTATTTTGCTCGAGCATCTGCTAATCTGGTTTTGAACTCAAGAAATATGGCAAATCTTCACCTCCCAAGTATGCCTCAACATATTGAGAGTTTGAGAAAATAGCACATTGACATGTTGTTACTGCTCTTACCCATCAATATGTCAATAATATAATATTCTTTGCATCAGATTCAAGAATAACCTTCCTGAATCCAAATTTCCAAGCTAATTTGAGCTCCTTGAAAACGCTCCAATTCTCAACTTATAGAACACTACATGTGGGCAAAAAAAACTTCTAGAACACTACAGGACCCCAAAGCATATGAAAACCCAACAACCCAACTTCTCCTTTGTGGTCCCGAATGATGCCTCCACATCCAGCCTCAGATTGAGAAGCTATCAAACTCTCAATATATATGGCTGAAAAAACTGCCCAAATGGCCCTTAATGTTGTGAGTTTCATCCTCATAGATAGATCTCTAGCCCAATAAACTTTTTAGGTAGATAGGTGAAAAAACAACAAAGCTTGTGAGATCAGTTATATGATTGCATAATGTGATTGTGCTATATCAATAACTAAATCTTTAGATAGATAAAAATAAATTAGGAAAATATAACTTTTAATTCTTAAACTTCATCTCAACTATTGATTTATTCATCAAATTTTGAATATAAAGAGTTTAGTCATTATATTTGATTGATTTAAGGAATTACTAAGAATTGAGTTGTTCTACATTGAAAAAAAAATACTATGAAGAAATTTTGTTCTAAATTAACAAAATAAATGGATTAAATTATTTTGAGCCAAAGTTGAAGGTCTATTGAATCAATAATTATGGAAAAGCTCTTGTATAAAAATTATACAACAACAATAATAACAAAGTTTTTATTTCACTGAGTTGGGTCATTTACATGATCGCACAACGGTATTTTGCTATTTAAAAAAAACATATTTTGAGATCGATCATTAACCAAAAACTCCACTTGTATAGTGAAAGTGTAGCTTAATGTGTGCATCTAAGTGAGTGTTTGAGTAAGCTCCAAACCGTGGTTTCAAAAGCTATTTTCCATAACTCGAGACAAAACTCCTTTCACATATTTACCTCATAAATCATAAAAGTTACTCCCCAAAAACTAATCCAAAAACACGTGGATAAATAAATAAATAAACTTGTGTTAGCTTAGTGGGACCCACGCTCCTTTTCTTCAACGTCAACAGAAAAAATTAATTACAAAGGAGAGCAGGAGACCTAAAGCAAACTTGTTGGGCCCTTACTCAAATCAAAACCAATAATGAACAAGTGCTCTAGTAAGGCCACACAAGAAAAAGAATAAGTGGGTCATTACAAATAGAGCTGGGAAATCGGGCCAAGCCGGTCAGGCCAGCCTATTTAAACCCTTTTAAGTCAAGGGCCGGGCTTAAAAATTGGAGCCTCTAAAGAAAATTGAGCCTAAAAGGGCCAACCCTGTAGGGCCGAGGGCTTAAAAGGGCTAGCCTATTAATTTTTTTTTTTGGTAATTCCCTTGCCCCCTGCCCCCTGCTTGTGCCCATCCACCTTAAGATCTAGCCCTAAAATTGCCAAATTTCCCATGGCATTTCACTCTCAGTCTCTCCCTCTCAGACTCAATTGGTTTCACACTCTTATATACTTAATCTCACAGACTCAGCAGTCGGTAGCAAGTGGCAACTCGATGTGACGATGCTAACTCTGTTCAACTGTTCCTCCCCGTTTGTCTTACAATGTGTCGAAGTCAAAGGTGGAAGCTCGAAGCTCGTCTATTGCTGAATAAAGCCTTCAAGTAGATCCTACTACTCAAAGTAAAGCACAATCAAATTCCCTTGAAATTAATAATAGTGGCGAAGAAGATGAAAATGATAGTCGTCATACTCATATTGCTTAGAGTGTTTAGCTACTTTCCTTCTTATGCTTTGTGTGAGACTGTGAGTTATTTGTGGACACTATTTTTTACCTTTGATTATAAATTAGTAACTGTATTTATTTTATTGCATAAGGCGTGCAGTTAAATCTTGTGAAAATGACTTTCGCCCGCATGCTCTCAAGCCAGGCCTTGAAAAATAGCAATTTTGTTTACCCTAGGCCTAAAAGGGCTGGCCATAATTCCAAACTCTAGTCTCAAAGTAGCCTTTTAAGGTTTTACCAGTCAAACTGACTTAACCCTTTCCCCCAAGTTACATTCTCCTTATCTCAGTTTTGCTGGATAATATTTAAATATGATATAATCATATAACCATGTTAAAAAAATAGGGAAAATCCTAGAAAAACACCTTTAAAGTTTTAAAATCTCAAATCAGTGATTTCTCATTAAAGTGAGTTGTGAATTTCTTATTAAGTATGGTTAATCTCTTATCAATTGTAGGAAACCAACCTGATATGGGACTTTGCAATTTTGGAGTTCTTGTGTTTTTTTGGGATTTTTCAAAAAAGTATCTCATCATCAATCAACTTTATACTAGAAATCTTGTAATACCTATTAAATAACCCGATTAGCTCAAAAATGAGTTAGACAAACACACCTTAAAAAATGACAATGCATGATTAGTGGGGTTTGAATATAAGGAAGGAATTTTAATTTGAAATTAGAAGTTAAATTAGGAATCATAATTATATTAGTAATTATATTTACATGTTCCATGCATAAACAAGAAATTCACCTTCTATGAGTGTAGGTATCTCTATAACTAATTTGGTTTGATAGGATAAATTGAATTTATATTTAGACATTAAATTATGAATCATAATTATATTAATAATTATATAATTGTGATCCAAGCATACCCAAGAATGGCACCTTCCATAATTAAGGGGATCTCCGTAAATTATATGAACAATTAATAATTTATATTAAAAACTAGGTTATTACTGCAATAACATAAGACTTTATAGTTGAGGTCAATGAAGTCTTACTCAAAATTAGGTTAGTGCAGTAAAATAAATTAATAACTTACATTTGAGGTATTTTATTTATGTATTTTAACACATTAATTCTTGAATTGTAAGTCAATATTACATAATCATGCATTTGGAATCAATAAAAACAACAAATATGATGATATGATGAATATGGAATAGCTCAATCTAGGATGAATAATCATCATATACAATATAGAAGTATTATCCAAGCAGTACTACTCAGCAATATCAATGAAGGCAATGACAAACACTGCTCATGAATTACTCAAAGACATTAATGATAGCAAAGAAGCCTAGTGCATTATTGTTAGGGTACTTATGAATTAGGATTATTGTTAACATTATTTTTTTCTTTAACTACATTACTTTATTTATTTGATTTTTCTTTAGGTTGGGAGAAGGTTACAGAATGTTCTTCCAATTTTATCATCATTAAATTATATTTATCTCACGCAACGCATAGGGAGTATACGCTTGTTGGAATCAAAGAGAAGTGATTAATATTGTTATGTAATTGTAATTATATGTTTTTAAATGTTAGTTATGTTAGTTAGGTGAGGGGTATTAGCTATTAGTGACATTAGCCGTTAACGAGAATCCAAGCCAAACATGGCTTCAGTCATATTTATCTAAGCGACTGATAAGTAAAATATTTGCATATTTATTTTCCCTTATATGATGATTTTGTGGACTATATTTGAGCTGAATGTAATCAATTTGGGTGTAATTAATAAATAAATAATGATTTTCTTGCAGCCATGGACAATACCGCATTAAGAAGAATTAAAGAAGGCATTTAAGGGGAAGTACTATTCATACGGTACTATTCACTGTACACTGTTCATGTTTGGTACTGTTTGGAATCATTGTAGCGTACTGTAGCAGAGGGACTGTAGCGAACCATTGTATTGTACTGTAGCGGTTGGTGTGTGTGGACGTGGGGCGGTTCAGTACAGTTCCTATAGTAGTCGGTTAACTGTAGCAAGTGGGTGGTCGGTTCACTGTAGCAGTGCTGTTTACTGTAGCAAAATCACTGTAGAAAAATACTGTAGCAGTCCGAAACTGAAGCCTATAAATAGAGCTTCTTGGTACTCTAAAATAAAGAGGAGGGAAGGAGGAAGAAAGAGAGAGAGAGAGTTTCTATTTTAGAGAGAGAGTTGTTATTTTTAGAATTTATTTCTTACATTTTTTTTACTTCTTGCATGCCTCCTACATGGATGGTTTTACCTCCTATATGGAAGGCCTAGGTAGTCCTCCTTTATGGATGGTATAGGTTGCCACCTACATGGATGGTTTTACCTCTTATATGGTAGGCTAGATTTTCCATTTTCATGCATCTTGTAGTTGTATTTTTATATTTTTGTAATTAATTTTTATTCAATATTTATGATGTTTGTAATTTATTTTGGTTTTGTTTTTAATTTTATCATGAGCTAAATTTTCCTTTTCCTAGGGTGATGACGTAGCTTACTAATGACGGATTGAATCTTAACTTATTAAATCTAGTTTTAATTTTTCCTTCATGATTGATTTTTAATTATTGCTCTTAATGCTTACAATTGATTGGCCACCTCTTGGATGATTTCAATATGCATGTTGAGACTAGAAGGAGATACATGTGTGTGGATCCTATAATTAAAACCATAATTTTCATATGAAATAGGAATATATTCATACGGGTTGTGTAGTCTTAATTGAGTTCCATAAATCTTAATGCATGATTGATTGCTTAAATTCATATAGGAATATATTGGGTTAGCAATTAATTATAGAATTACTTGACCTTGGAAGAGGCTAGTAATTAAAATAGGGAAAATCGACTATCAATCATGTGGAATAAATTGGACTAGAATAGATAAGTGATTCAATCCGGAATTTGTTAAGTGAAATCTAATCCCTAGGGCTTTTTCTCATATTTGTCTTTATATCACTTGTATTCATATTTCATCATTTTTATCTTGCAATCTCAATAACAACTAATCAACCGACTAAATAGAATTAAAATTACCAATTTTGGTACTTAGTGATCAATCCTCGTGGGAACGATACTCTACTCACTTCTATATTACTTGATTACGCCAGTGTGTACTTGCATTTTCTAAATACACAATCCTATACTTGTAACAACGACCATAGATGCCCATGTTTTAAATGCCACGCTGCCTCCTATTTATATGGCATACCTTATTGTGTTAGACATATTTGACACCTTAATGAAATCATCAGTGTTATTCAAAATTCTCTATCTCTCTACTTCTTCTCTCTAATCTCTCTAATTCTTCAATCCTTTCTTCTCTTCTACCCTAATCCATAAATTCATAAACATTCATCTTACAAATTGCTATTAGTTATTAACTTTGTCTAAAATAGAACAAATCTCTAATTTCACTCATATTTAAATAGAAAATTTTTAGATTTATATTACATTATCTCTCCTAGTTAATTATTTCAAATAGGAATAATATTGTAGAAACCTAATTATTAATACTCCATCACATCACTTATAATAAGAATCATTAATGTCTTCTAGAATCTTACTTAATTATGTTTGGATTAGTTTTGGAGAATAGCTGTTACGATTTACGAAGTAAGTATGAGAGAGAAGTTTTTTCTCAATTTGCGGAAAAGGGGTTTATGAAACAGCAGTTTGGATATTTTTCAAATATGCACTTACAAGGACAAAAAGGATTAGGATTAATGATGTGTGTACTGCTATTTACCCAAACGTCGTCTTCTTATGTAGGATGGAAATAAGCTTGGCCGAGTTAAATTTTATTTCAATAGGTCTGGGCCTACTTAGTCGTTAAAAGGATACATTATTTTTAAAAATCATGTATCTTAATTCTTTTTTTAGTAAACTGTTGATCCAATTTCAAATAAAATTCTTTTAGCATAGTTAGCATAGAAAGGGTATAAAAAAGTGCACATATTTAACTTATGTATTTGACATATTTATCTTTTTATCAAGTTAAAAGTTTTAATTCCTTAAATTTACTTCAATAATTGAATAAATCAAATTCCTGAAGTTGCAAAACCATACACAATCTATGTTATTTCCCCTTTAGAATAAAGATGGATTGTATATAAATATGAACAATAAGGATAGGCAAATTTGAGGGAATTTATAAATTATTTTGTAATTAACTTCTATTGCTTATATTTTTATTTTTTTAAATTGAAAGTTTACTTATTCTTATTCAAGGTTGATTGAAAAATAATATTAAATAAATACACGAGTATAGCTATGCAAACATTTGAATTTTTTTTTTAAAAAAATGAAAATACCACTTGAACTTTAAGATCGTAAATCAATCTTGCTACCTATAAGAATATATGTATTAATTACACTTGTGTAGTTATTGACAATTCATTTTAATAGGAAATCACTAATTTGATATTTTAAAGTTTAAGTTATATTTTCTTATCTTTTTCGTTGTTTTTTGTTGTTTAAAATTTTCAACTTTTTTAAGGGTTTGCATCCGCTCAAAATCAAAACTCATTGGCTAATAAAATGCGTAACTTTGTCTCTACAGAATTTGAACTTGAGTTTTTCTAACAAAATAATTAAATCAACATATCAAGAAAAATAAATATACCAACAATATATATATATATATATATATATATATATATATATATATATATATATATATATTTTATAAGAGGAGGAAAAGAAAATCTCAATTTAATACTCTTTGAAACCTTTTGATTCAAATTTAACAAGGGGAAAATAAGATTTGAATGTCCTATAAAACATTAATTAAAATAGGAGTCATAAATTTTTATAAAGACCAAGGTTTTTTTTTAAATTAAAATTTTTCTTAGCTAACTAAATTTTCTTCCATTTAATTCTTTTTTTATTTGGATGGAGCCACCGGGTTCTGTTAACACCCGTTTCACATATTGATATTTGCAGAGTAATAAGTGCATCGTTCAAAAGAGATACAAAAATAGCAGAAACATACTGATATTATTAATTCAATGTTTGTTTATATACAAGAAATAGCCCACAAGGGATGTACACAGTAATTAAAGATCTTAAAATAAGTAAAAGGTCTTATGATAACCAACGTTTGCTGAGCTCATCCGAAACCTTCTACTTCCTGAAATTACCGTTTTCCCTTTCAAGCCGCTGTCTGTTGCTGCAAACTTTGTACATTTATGGAAAGGGTGAGATTCGAGAATCTCAGTACTAACTAGCAGTCTAGTATATACGATGTGAAAATAAATATGTCATGCACCATATCATGTAAGATGATTGAAACTATGTGTACACCAGCCCAAGACTAAACAATATGTTTACACCCTGGTCTACTTAGCGCCCCTGTTGGACACCTGACCATAACTTGGCAAATTGGTGTGTCCAAGACACTTAGCTCATATTACAGATAATGGTATACTCAAACATACAATAATCACATAGTGCATGAAAGAAAGTGTTACTATCTAGAACGTGTCATTTCCTTGACTGCCAATCGATCCAACTCCATCTCTGACTCGAGCATTCGATATATCCTAAGATTTCAAATTTAGGATAAATGAGTTATTATTTATTCATAACTAATTTTAAACTCATTATGTTGGTTATCTATCACAATTCAACAATTTCTACACAGTACAACTCTGCAAGGTGCAATTTTAATGTTTTTCAGAAATTAGCAGATTTTCAGTCAACTTTGAAAAATCATAATTAATTCTAGAAAATTCTAAATTGACTGATTCTAAAGCCTATGTGAATCTATTTAAACTTATTTTGATGGAAAAATAATTAGGTCTAGCTATTGTCATAATATTTTTCACAAAAATTCTCCAAATATCCCCTGCTCTAGATTACATTCAAGAAATAGGGCTGAAGTTTGGAAAATCATATCTCTTAATCTACTTGTCTAAAAATTATGTTCTATCCACTAAATTAAAGCTGTACATATCTAATTTAATCCTATAAACTTTCATAATATTTGGACTAGGTTTGATCCACAAAAATCATTTTACAAAAACCTGCCTCCAATGATCAAATCAAATAGCATCCCTCTTAACTTCTAAAAATTCCATATTTAAACATGATAATCCAAAAATCATGAACACCTATATTCCCACACAATTTTCCCTTATAAATCTAAGGGAATCATCAAAAGTACCAAAATCCAGATCTAACACAGTAAAATAGCTGCTGGACAAAAATCATGAATAATTAGGGAAAATGAAGTTCTTTGATTTCAATGCATAAACATCCTTCTTTTCACTTCTAATCACATGATTAACCACTTAAAAACTAATTAAACATGATTATTATGAATTTGGGCTGCACCTCCCCTTAGAGTTTGAGCTTCCTAAAATCACAAAGTCATGAAAACAAAACCAACAACCAATCAAACCACTAACAACAAACATTAATCAACATGTTAGGCAAAGTTTCATGATTTACCTTTGATTCCTCTACTCTCTCTCTCTATGATGACTTCTTCCCTCTCTCTCTCTTCTCCCTTGTTTTGGGCTTCTAACCATGGATTTTAAGAAGTAGGAGAGACTAGAGGAAGTTCTAAGGATATTAGAAGGCAAAATCACTTGATTTACATGCTCTTACCTTGAATTCTTATTCTTGAAACCCTAGACTTCCTTCTCGCCTCTTCAAGCTCTCTTGAACTCTCTCTCTCTCTCTCTCTATTTTGCTAGAGCTGACCAAAATATGAAGCAAGGAGAAGAGACAATGAAGACTTATGAATACCTCTTCTTGCTTTTTACTTTCCAAATGCTTGTTTCTAATTGGTCCAAGTTTTGTTTTTTGTACAATATTACCAAATTAATTTCATTTCCCTTGCTCTTTCCCATTTTGACTTAATTGGACAGCAAGAAAAGGGAAAAATAATGGCTGCTTGATTTTATTGGTCAAATGACCATTTTGCCCTTACATTTATTCCCATTTTCGCTTTAGCTAAAAAACTGGGCATAATTTTCATAAAACTTTGAAAACTCATATCTAATTGTATAAATATTCAATTAGGGTGTTTCTAAAGGCTATGTGACCCTTATTAAGTCTAGGTTTAGGGAAAAATATAATTTTTGGCTAACTGAAAGCTCACACTTTCCAGAATTATTATTTTTAGACGCTACCACTAAAAATCGCCAGTTTTACTGGGCTAACTTCAAAAATACATATCTCTTTTTGTATAGCTCCAAATTCCTTATATGACCTATCAAATTAAATCTTGATAAGTCTAATTTCATTTTGGCAATTTTCATATTTTTTAATATCATTTTCCCATTGAAAAATACCACACAAGTGAGACTGCCACGCTGGAAACTCACTGGCAGCACTTCTCAAATTGTCACAATGTGTTACAACATAATAGTGTTGTGTGTGACCTCTAATTGCATTGTTTTATCATGACTTGTGCCCATCGATTCACCATTTTGTTCCCCTTAAATGCCACAAAGATATATGATATTTTAGGGAATAAAGTCAAGCCTCCCTGAGACTCTTGCTAAACAGGGGTTTAGCAGTCCACTTGATGCAGGCTTATTTCTCGAACCTTTGGTCCTAAATTTGGAATGTTTCAGTTTCTGCATGACTAAATCTTGTAAACAGATATCTTAGCAACTGACTAAGCCAATCCCACCTAATAGAGGTCTGCTTAAGGGGTTGGAGTGTCCCAGTGAGAGTTTTCTTTTGTTTTTTTTATATGAAGAGTTTTCTTGATACCCATGGATCAAACTCGATACCAACTGATCAAAGGACTAAGATACCTATCACCAGTGCCAACCATCATTGGTATGACCTCCATTTACTTCTTTTTCAATATATAGTTTTGGTTTCTTTTTTCAACTTTCATTACTTAGCTTTGGTATTTTTAATATCCATCTTTTTATTTTTTTTATTATTCATCTTTACCTCTTTCATATTTATCTTTCCAAATTTTTTGTACTTTGAATTTTTTGCACTAAAAGTGAAATATAAATATTGAAAATAAAAATAAAAAGGAGTATTAAAAATTTAAAATGAATATTAAAGGTGTCAAAGTTGAATGTTAAAAAATTGAAAAAAAAATTGGGTACTAAATGAAGTTAGTATTGAAACAACCAAAGCTAAATATTTCCAACACAAATTTTGGTCGATCTTTGTTTGGTATTTTCTGAAAATCACGGTAGGATAAGTTCAAATGTCATTTTCCCATTTACAAGACAAGAGCTCCGCTACCATTTCTGTAGGAAATTAATTAAAGCCACCAACGATAGCTAGATTGCAAGGAATGACTAAGGATTTAAAAAAATATTAGGAGAATTATTATGAGGTCTAAAAGAAGAGACTTAGGGTGTGTTTGGTATGAGGGGAGGGGAGGGGAGGGGAGGGGAATGAGGGGATTTTGCTTCCCTCCCCTTGTTTGGATAACTAAAAATTTTAGGAGGGGAGGGAAATTTTCTAAAATTCTCCCCCCCTCCTAACCCTCCCCTCCAAAATTGGGGGGATTTGGAGGGAAAGGTTAATGTTTGAGCTTAAATTGACTAATATGTCCATACCATTTTAAAATATTTTCATAATACCCTTCTCATTATTTAATTACAAAATTATAGTTTTATATAGTAAATGCCTTTTATAATTATATTTATTTAATTTTATAATTATAAAATTATAATTTTATGTATTAAATTCCTTATATAATTATATTTTATTAAATATGTTAGAAAGTTATTAATTACAAATTAAATGAAATAAGAGCAAAATTATCCATATAAAAATATTTCTCCTTCCCCCCTCCTATACCAAACATAATACTATTAAAATCCCTCCCCTCCCCTCTCTTTTTATCAACCCAAACAAGGTAAAAGAAAATCCCTCTCAAACCCTCCTCTCCCCTCCCCTCCATTGAAATCCCTCCCCTCCCCTCCCCTCTATCGAGCCAAACATAGCCTTAATTATGAAAAAATCTAAATGACAACTGAAAAGCATGTAATGACAAATTTTAATGTAAGAAATGATAACATATCACTTATCACTTAGACTTCTTGATAATTAGGTCTCTTTTTTGGGACTCATAATAATTCCCCAAAATTATTTACTTTAATGACTTGTTTGGTTGGATTTTTCAAAATTTTGATTCTGAATATTCCTGATTGGATTTTTACATTTTTGGTTGCCATTTTATTTTAGAATCATGATTCTTTAACAAAGCCTTATTCCTTTTTTTTCATCTGTTGTTGACAATTCTTGTAATCCAACTGGTTACACCTACGTCAAACTAGTGACAAAATAATTAAATAAAAAATAATTATTTGGATGTATAATAACACATAAGGTAAAGTAAATTATAATACCTTAATCTGATTGATTTAAGATGTTGGATGAAACATAACTAAGACAAAGGTGTTGGAAGCACCCAAAAAATAACACCAAGGGCCTGGATGTTACTTTACCATAATATATATATAATATAAAAGAAAAACTCTGCTTTACCATAATATGTATACGAAATAAATTAATAATAAGTCTAATTGTCAATATAATAACACCACAAATATAAATTTTTTAATGAGATAACGTAATAAAATAGTCTGGAAATTTATTGAACTTTTTGAGATAGTCAATTTTTTCAGATTTTGTTAACCATTTTTCGTCAAGCCCGAAAATTCGTTTAGCTTTCTAATCTGTTCCGATTTCTAGTCTGTTTACGGACTCTGGCTGCATCTGCGCTTATAAATGGACAGTTGAATTAAATCGGAAGTTGTGCTCATTCACTTCAACGAGTAAAATTCATTACGATGGAATCTTAAAATCAAACTTGTTTGACTTTTTTTTACCGTCCAAAATATCTTCCACGGTGATTTCAGGCCTAAAAGTTTAAATGAAAAAGGAAAATGGAAAGGAAAGAAAGAGGAAAACTATCTTGCATCCATGGCCACTTGATAAAAGGAGAAGTAGTCCAACATAAAGCAATCCCTTAACCAATCAAATTCAACATGTGTGATTTTTTTTTTTTTTTTTGGACCTGGAAACATGTGTGATTTAAGTCTGAACTTTTCCCAACAACTTATGCCACTTTCAATTTCAATGACTCATTTCAGTTTGATTAAAAATATATTAAAAATATAAGTTTAAGTACACATTTTTTTTAAAATTTTTTTAATAAGAAACATAACATTTTTCTCCAAAAAAATTAAATTTATTAACATGTGCGACTATTGTCCTTTTATAAGTTCAGGATCACATATCAAGAAAAATTAGTTAACTCATTAAATATATTATAAATTAATGCATTTTCTTAATTTTACTCTCACTTATGAATAGTATTCTCAAGTCTCTTTTTGGTCTTTCCCTCTTTCCAGCAAGAATTAATTTATTTTTCATTACCTTTAATAGAAGTAAACTAGTAACGTTGTCTTTAATTACTCTTTAAGTGGACTTATAATAAGGGTTAATTTTTTTTTTAAAACTGAACTTATAAAAAAGACTATTGTCGTACACATCAACTTAAAATGAAAAATAAAATTAAACCAATTCTAATACTTTTCGGGACAAGTCTAAGAGTCTCTCCAGCAGCAACCTCTCACCAGTCTCTCATGTGAGTGTGATGATTGATCAGAAGAAAATGGAGAAGAAGATATTAGCATTTTTGGGAATGGTTTTGACTATTCTGATTCAAACAGTAGGCCAAGTTGTAAACAAATTTGCTATGGATCATGGCATTAACAAATACGTCTTGATTTCCTAATCCTACGCTCTCTCATTCTTTCTCATCCTTCCCTATTTCATCTTCCTTCTTCACAGGTTCCTATCTCTCTCTCTCTACCACTAGGGTTTTTAAGTTTTAACCGTACTGTTACTTATTGTCTTCTTCTTTCTCAGGTCTCAAGCTCCTCCTCTTAACTTCTCCTCCATTTGCTGATTCTTCTTGCTTGCCCTCTTTGGGTTTGTGCTTAATTAACTCTGCATTGTTTCACTTGGCATAACTTATGATATGTCTATATATATAGATATATATATATTGATGATGGTAAAATTAAGGGAAAATTCTAAAAATACATTCAAAATATCAAAATCCTGAATTAGTTTTGTTTCTTATAGTTGTATAGGTATTAGTTACACTTGAATAGCAATTAACAACTCATTTTAGTAGGAAATTACTGATTTGGGGTTCTCAAATTTTGAAGATATTTTTTTGAGAATTTTTCCTAAAATTAATGCCTTGACTATATATATTGAAGAAGCTCAGGAACTATATTTGCTTATGCTGGCTTAGAGTTAAGCTCACCCACACTGGCTGCTGCCTTGTTCAACCTCATTCCTGCTTTCACTTTTGTGCTTGCCGTCATCTTCGGGTTCTTTTCTTTTTTTCTCTTTTCTTTTTCACTCATCATTGCTTGCGATATTTCAAAACTGATAACTAAAATGAAAGTACTATTATTTTATCTTATTTTTAATTAAGTTTTTTTAATTTTTTTTCCCTTTTATTGGGTTCTTAGAATTTCGTTAATTATAGATATTGGTTCGTGTATATATACACTCATAATTTGTTGATGATTTACATGACTTTCACTCAGCATATACAAAATTAATTTTGTCACATGAATCTAAATAAAATAAAAATTAATTAGGCTAAAAATTATATATAGATGCAAGGGGACAATTATAGTAATGTATTTTTATGCCGATGATAATAGATTTTATTCTATCATTTTATTTTTTAAAAATATCTTCTCTCTTTTTTGGGTACTTTTTGGCAACTTACTATTTGTGCAATTTTTCGTAGGAAAGGGATCTTTTTGGGAAGAGTACCGACAACGTAGAGATTAATAGAATGAATATGAAAATTTCTATAAAAACAACTAATGTAAAGAAAAGAATAGTATTATTGCGAATATTGACCGAATACAGAGTAATGAGTGCAGAGAAGAATAGGAAGATGAATATCTCGAGTGTGCTTGAATGGCTTCTATTTATAATGCTAGACTCACTAAGCAGAGGAGTTAGTTCCGCATTTGTAGGATCTTGGCATATCATGGGGGTTGTTCCTATATTCGTGGATCAAGGTGCCTGCTTGGTGGCGGGTTTGACCAGGCATTTAGGAGGAGTTGTTGGAGCCTAGACTATGGACCTTGACTTGGTGAGCATGCCTTGTTGGGCCTTCCATTTGCGGATCAACAACTACAGGCCCAAAGTGGGATTCTTGACTCCACAATAAGGCCCCCACTCTTCAAGTTCATCAGGCAATTGATTTGGAGAGTGGTGCTTCATCCTAGCCATCGAGCGTCTCTGAAGTGTTGGTCTTTGTTTATGACAAACCAACTACAATTTGAACATACTATTTTGTGCAAATGTTTTTCCTCGTAGACTGGTAGGTTTACACATATCATTACACTTTGTCTGTAAGTGTCGGTGGTGTATTTCATCCATTATAATGTTTGAGTATGCTAGTACGTAGTTGACATAATGTCTGACTAAGCATAGGATTTTGGTCAACATGTGTGTATGTCGCATCTTTGTGGCCTAGTTTGTGTTCTACCACAGGACACTCTTAAAGTTGGGTTATCAATATAGTTAGGTTTGAGAACTCAAAAAGAGTTTTATAAAATTAAGTAATCAAACTAAAACCTTACATAAAATTAAGATTGGTGCATTTTTTCCCTCTTTAAAATACATAAGTTTATCACATAACAATTACGAATTAAAATTTTTTAATTTAGCTCATCCAAATAGATTTGATAAGCACTAAAACTGGATTGAATTTGAGTTTCCTAGTTGTTCTCCTACTAGTCTGCCTGTAATAAAAACAATATTATGCTAAATATATATGTTTACAATCTGACACTTGTGTAAGTAAATGGTGCAATGATTTTTGTATCATACACATAATGCTGTAATTGTAGCATGCATGTGAATTGAACTGGCACTATCTCAATTTGATGGTTCAAGATGGAAGTAGTACATTTCAGAGAGTATAGCAGCCAAGCTAAAGTGTTAGGAACTATAGTATCAATTAATGGAGCATTTGTTGTCATATTCTACAGGGGCCAACCAATCTTCCAGACTCATTCTTTAGCATCTCCTTATAAGCAGTTTTTGTCATTAGCAGAATCCAATTGGAACCTTGGAGGCTTTTATTTAGTAACTGAATATTTCTTCTCTTCACTTTGGTATATTTAGCAGGTTGTATTCATATTCGTTATATGCAACAGATCTTCTATGGTAGCATTTGGTAATTAATTTGCCCCAAAAGTATTTTTTTTTTGCAATTTTCACAAATTAATATTAAAACGTGTAGTGAGAAAGTAGAAATTAATATGATATTGGAATTTAGTGTTATTAACAACATAATATAAAAAATTACTTAAATTTTATGATAAGTTTAATGTTTTTAACAGTTTTTACTAATATGTATGAATTATGGTTCTTAATATAAGACCCTTTATAGAATTTAATGAAACATTCATGACACTTTTTTTTCAAAAATACCCTTATCTCTTTAACTCTTTCTTTTTCATCCTCCCTATTTTCTCTTCCCCTAATAAACTATACTAATCAAAGGGTTGGTTTTTGAAAGTTTTCAAAATGTCTAACATTCAACTACTTTTAACTAATTTTCCTAATCTCATGAAAAATTGTTCATACGGTCTTGTAAAAAAGAGCCGGAGAGAGTATTGATGATAATCTTTTTAAGTGGGACTCATTTTTGGCGTGTTTACATATCTATTTGTGATTAAATTTTACATTCCTTTTTTTTAGTGAATTGGGTTTACCAATGTGTTTCTCATTGTGTCATTGACAGTAAAAGATTTTTGAATGAATGTATTACAGTTTGGTGGGGGCTATTATAATCGTCTTGTGATTTTATGCTGTGATGTGGGGCAAAGCTAAAGAAGAGAGGAAGGTTGAAGCAAGCTTTGAAAACTTGGAGTCATCTTGCCATACTACTCCTCTGCTGCGAAACACTGCTCCTCTGTTGCGAAACAAGACTTAATATATCACTACTCTATTCTCTCTCTCTTTCTCTGTGTGTGTGCGTTAGAACCAGCTGACACCTAAGAGGGGGTGAATTGGGTGTAAGATAAAACATAAGAACTTTGAAAATCTTGTTGTATATTAGTGAAAGCAACAATTATGAAAATAATGAATCATAAATCAACAGTCAGTTATTTAAATAATATATGCTAGAAATATAAGAGCTTAAGGAAGAGAATATGCAAACTGTGATTTATCCTGATTTGGTCTAATCCACAATGACATACTTTCAGTTCTCAGGCTCCTTCTGAGACTTTTAATCCACTATCTTCTTGTTTATTCGGGCACAAAAGAAAACCTCTACAAACCCACAAGTTTAGCCGAGTACTTGTGAAGCCTTTTCCAAATCTCTTATGGAGTTACTCCCCCTTATATACTGTAAGGTTACAACTGAGTTACTCCCCCTTACGGCAAGTCTGACGAGCAAACCAATTCTGAAGACGTTTCTCTCCCGCTTACCTATGTAAGTCTTACGAGCAGCAACGTTCTCTCCTGCTTACACCCCTGTAAGTCTTACGAAGAATTCTCTCTAAAGCTTTCCCCGTGAGGAAATCAACTCTCTCAAGGTCCTTATACCTTGAGATCAATTCAGAGATACAGTTGAAAGTGTTTATAGACTCTCTCATAGAGTGGATATGATACTCACTGAAGTACAATACAAATAATAACTCTCCCAAAGTTAAATGATATAGAAACTAGAGAATAACATAGAGTATTTAGGTTGAGGTGGATGATTCATGATATTAGCATGTTGGCGTTGTTAGGTTCTCTGTGTGTCCGTCTCCTCTTTGAATGCTCTTCTATTTATAGTTGATAAAGATCAATGACCATTAAGATTTTCTTCTTCCCATTGAGATTTTCAAAATATGACCATTGTAAGCATTCGTCTGTTAGAGTCCCATTACTTCGTTTGACCATTCTTCGTATTTGAAAAATTAGCCGTTACGTCGGATGCTCCTCACGCTTCGTGAAGTAGCTTTTTGTCTCTTTGCATGAATTCTTCACTGTTAACCTGAAAAATACTTCAAACACTAATACAATGAAGTGTCAGATATGAATATATTGAATCAATGATCAGAGGCTGAATTCCTGGCTTCCTATGACTCATCACTTGAATGATCTCAAGTCATCATTCAAGTGGTCACTTGGAGTGATCTACTCTTTTTGACTCCAAATATGGAAAATGACCTATTATCAAAAAGCTCTTATCGTCTACATTCTAATGCAAAAATAATAAGCTCCAAATTCATTGTATTCTATAAGTTATGATCCAAATAGTGTCTACTGTTCTAGATAGTATTTGAATTTTCAAATGTCAACTTCCATAAAGCACACCTCTTTGAATATAACTCCAAATTTCACAAATTACCTATCCATAGAAATCTCTTTAAGTCTAATTTCATATAAATCACATTTTAACTCAATTGGACATGTGGTTTGGGAAATATGTCCAAAATACCAAACCTATTTTGGAATAAAATGGTGATTTGAATGTCGTCTTCAAAAACTCATATCTCTTTCATATGAACTCTTTTAAAGTTGCTCTTGGTGTCTATGTGACGCATTGGATGTCTAGTTTCATATGCAACAAGTTTTAGCTTAATCGAACATGTGGTTGAAGAGATATATCCAAAATACTGAACATTTACAATGCCAAACAAAAAACAGAGCATAACAGAGTGCTGTCCAAACTAGAGTTTTGGCTGTCAACTCAAGTTTTCTCTAATCTAAACTCGAGTTCTCTTCAATTTTTGTATGTTTCAACAGTGCCAACTTGAGTTTTATTATTAAACTTGAGTTTTCTCCAATCCAAACTCGAGTTCTCATACTAAACTCCATGCCAACTAGAGTTTTATTGTCAACCTCGAGTTTTCTCCAATTTAAACTTGAGTTCTTAGTCCAAACTCAAGTTCTCAACTTGGGCAACATAACATCAAAAGCTTTCTGCCAAAAACTTGAAGTGCTACAATGCCAACTTGAAGTGCTACAATGCAAACTCGAGTTCTGATGGAAAACTCAAGTTCTAAACTTGGTCACCATAACATCAAATGTCTCTTCCCAAAACCTCACAGAAGTTAACTTCACAAACTCGAGTTCTTTTCAGGGCATAACTCAAGTTTTACTCCAAAACTTGTTCTTCAGATTGTTTTAATTTCTGACTCAAGCTTCTGTATGAAACTTGTGAGAGTTAATTTGTCAACTCAAGTTTACTTTAGACCTTAACTCGATTTTTACTTAAAAATTGGAGTTCTTTACGCAGTTCAATTTTATGAATTCCTTCTGGATAAAACTTTCAAGAGTAAACTTTCAAGACTCGAGTTTTTCAACATACATAACTCAAGTTCTTATGGAAAACTTAAGTTCTAAGCCTGGTCATTATAACTTCACAAGTCTCTGCCAAAAACTGGTAGGAGTGAACCTCCAGGACTCGAGTTCTCTTCAGGGTGAAACTCAAGTTCTTCTCTAAGACTCGAGTGCATCAAATTGAAAACACTTTCTTCTAACTTTTGTAATGTCCATAACTTGAGTGTTAGCCTTAAGTTACAAGAGTTATGCTGAAGTTTTCAGACCAAGCTCGAGTTCTTCAACCAAACTCAAGTTCTTCATCAATCACAACTCGAGTTTTGATCCAAAACTCGAGTGCATAAGATAATCTGTTGTAGCATGAATCTGTCAGTTTTTGAAATGCATTTAGTAAACAATTTGACTCATTCCAACTTCTATTTGACCATAGAAACCTCCAATGTCACTTTTAGGAGCTTGAATCTTGATATTCCCATTTCTTGTAAGTTCTTATTTCTTCAATCTCTTTCTTCTTGATTTTCCTCTTAATGATCATTCTCTATAACACAATTAAATATCTTCTTTATTTTCTTGACTATCTTCAATCTTCCTCTTTCTTTGCTTGACTAATCTACAAGATATTTCACATTAAATATAGTAATTAGCCAATATAGGAGATAAGTATATTATGCAAACTTTTTGCTCTTAATATTTGACATCATCAAAACTAATTATATCTAACATTCTCCCCCTTTTTTATGATGGCAAATCCTTAAAGAAAAATATGTGTGAATATAACTATAAAAATTGAATGCAACATATTTTTCTTGCCTTTCTCTCCCCCTATTTGACATCAGCAAAAAGTTTGAAGTATAAGGAAGAAATGCTTGTGGAGAAGTAAATATGAAAATAAATTAGAAGTGTCTTTCTCTCGATTAATCAAAATGAATGTGTCAAGAAATCAATTTTCTCTCCCCCTATTTACAATTAATTTGAAGATGTTTTCAAGAAAATGTTCATAACCAAAGATATGCAAAGTATTCTCAAAATATAAAGAGAGATGGTTTAGAAATTATCATTTAGATTTGGAAAGATAATGAAGTGCTCCATGAAGTTAGTTGCTTTAAATGTTCCAGCCAATATATTTCCCTTGATTGAGCATCAAAGTATATGTCCTCAAAGTTGATATATTCTTTTTTTAGTGTGTTGAGGAATGACCTTACATATAGCAAATTTTCCTGCAATAAGTTAAAAGCATTCTTACAAGAAAAATGGTTAGTGCAATCAAGTATCAAAAGTTTCCTTTCTATAAAGTATATGCAAATTTAAAATCATGGAAAGAGAATATATAACTTATCATCAAAACTAATCAATTGAGAGTGAATGCAAATGAGTATGCTATAATGATTTTCTTCAAATAAAGGAGATAAGCTTTTAAGATATAAAACACATGTGAAAATGAAGGTCCCCTTTAATGAATGCATGGCTTAAAAAAATCATTATGAGGAATAGAGTTAACAACTCTTATGGATTTGAAAAAACATTGAAAACTTTATAGAGAAATTGAGTATGAAAGTCGAAAGACTTGGTGAGAAATCAAGTTTTGAAAATAATGATGCTATTCAAGGGTTTTAATAGCTATAACCCAATATTACTTGAGTCATCTCTTAAGTATTCACTTTGAGTGATGCAACTCAGAGAATTTAAATTAAGAAAGAATACAATACCTCACTTGAGTAATGTCGTAATTACTCAAGTCATAGTTATATGTAGTCTATTGATGCATCATTGGTTAGTCATTGTTTGATGATTTGATCTAATGGTGTAGTCTCTGTAGGACACTTAAGGATACCAAGATGAGTTCGAAGTAAGGCTTTATGTGCATCCATCAACTTAGAGTGATCCCTTGCTTGGCAATCAACCATAGCACATAACTTTCTTACAATACTAGCTTGTTCTTGTAGCATCTTGGTATGAGCTTCTTGCTATTCAAATAAGGCCTTGAAGTTCTGGTTGATCAAGTCATAGAGTTTCCTAATCTTGTCACTCACAGAAGTGATGAACTCAGTATTGTTTGTAGCAAGCTCAGTGTGAGATTGTTGAAGCTCCTCTCTCAGATAGCCCTAGATAGATGGACCAAATAATGAAGGACCTGTTAGATATGATTAGTTTTGATCATGTTAAATATAGATGCTAAATATTAAGAGTAAAAGTTTTCATAATATCTATATCTCCTACATTAACTAACTACTATATCTAATGTGAAATATCTTGTAGATTAGTCAAGCAAATAAAGAGGAAGGTTGAAGATAATCAAGAAAATGAAGAAGCTATCTAATTGGGTAATGGAGAATGATCATCATGAGGAAAATCAAGAAGAAAGAGATTGAAGAAATAAGAACTTACAAGAATTAATGGGAATATAAAGATTCAAGCTCTTAGAAGTGATACCGGAGGTTGGAATGGGTTAATACGAAGTTAAAATGAATTATACGGAAGTTATGGCATCTCTACAGGTGATCACTTGAGTGATAGGCCACTGCCATATTTTGGAGATGATCACTTAAGGAATCCATAACTCTGTTGTACTTTGTTTTCCATCAGCCTGATAGAGCTAAGGTATTTTGGACATATCTCTCCAACCACACGTCCAATTGAGCTGAAACTAGTGGCATATGAAACTAGATTCTAAATGCATCAAATTAACACTAAAATCAATGTGAAAAAATTTCAGATGAAAGAGATACAAGTGTTGGAAGTTGAACTTGAAATCGCCATCATTTTCCAGATATGGTTCGGTATTTAAAATATATCTCCCAAAATACGCGTCCAAATGAGATGAAACCAGTTCCATATGAAACTAGACTTAAAGATATTTCTATTTATATATAATATATTGGATTTAAATTTATATTTGAAGTAGTATGCCTTCTGAAGTTGACACTGGAATACTCAAACGCTGTCTAGAAAAATAGACACTCTTTGGATCATAACTTGCTGAATACAATGAGTTTGGAGATGATTCTTTTTGCATTGGAATACAGATGACAAGAGCTTTTGATGATCAATAATTTTACCATATTTAGAGCCAAAATGATTAGATCACTCGAGTGATAACCAAAGACCACTCAAGTGATGTGATAAGAAAACACATATGAACTCTCTGCTAAGTTTTTCAATGGATCACTCGAGTGATGATCATTAATCAATCGAGTGAGCACTTAAGTGATGCACTATGAAAAGAATCATTTTAGTCCCAAACTCTCTAGAAGAAATCAAAAGGGATCACTCGAGTGATGGCCCTTGATCACTCAAGTAATGTGTTCAGATTGCATGATAATCATCTATTATTAATTAATTAATTATCCTTATGATTAATACTTTATTGTATTAGTGTTCTAAGTATCATTCTAAGAATTCAATGAAGAGGTCATGCATAGAGAAGAAAATGACAAGTTACGGAGCGAGAGGAGTGTAACGTCCAACGGCTAGTTTTCCAAATATGAAGAACGGTCAAACAAAGTAACGGGACTCTAATGAATGAATGATTACAACGGTCATCTACTACAATTCAACTATAAATATGGAAGCATTCAATAAAGAGAGTAAGCGATGAGAACACAACTACACCAACATGCTGATATCATGAGTCATCTATCTTAACCACTTTTTATTCTTTTTAGTTTTCTGTATCATTTATCTTTGAGAGTGTACTTATTTGTATTGTACTTCAGTGAGCATTTTATCTACTTTGCAAGAGAGTCTGTAAACATTCTCAATTATACTTCTGATTTGATCTCAAGGTAGAGAGACCTTAAGAGAGTTGAATTCCTTACGGTGCAAGCTAAAGAGAGAATCGCCGGTAAAACCTTCTACTCGTAAGACTTAAGCAGTAGAGAACATTGATGCCCATAAGACTTATAATGGCGTAAGCAGGAGAGAACGTTATTGGTCGTAAGACTTGTACGAGTAAGCGGGAGAGAAAGGTCTTCAGATCTCTCTACTCGTAAGACTTGTCGTAAGGGGGAGTGAACCTTACAGTGTGTAAGGGGGTGTAACTCTGTATGCTACACAAGTGCCCAGTTAAACTTATGGGATTGTAGAGGCTTTTCTTGTGCCCAGTTAAACAAGAAGATAGTAGATTGGAAATCTCAAGAGGAGCCTAGGGACTGGACATAGGTCATCGTGGATTGAACCGAACCAGGATAAATCACAGAGTGCATCTTCTCTTCCTTAAGCTTTTACATTTCCAGCATATATGATTTAAATAGTCGCTTATGATCTTATACTTACATACATTACATACATACTGAGTTAATAAGATATGAAAAGGATTTGAAAGTTTTTAACTTCTTATCGTACACCCAATTCACCCTCCTCTTGGGTGTCAGCCAATTCTAACATTTGGTATCAGAGCCTGGGCTCTTGCTTAAAGGACTTAACCATCTCAAGAGTTATCAATGGCTAATTTTGGGTGTTACTCACTTTTAGAAGGTTTCGACTATACAATTTCACCTATTTTAAAAGATATTGATTTTTTATTTTGGAAAGCTATAATGACTAGTTTTATTAAAGCATTTGATATTGATATGTGGAATGTTTTTATAAATGCTTTTGATTTCAAACCAAGAAGAGATTAGACTGAAAAAGAAAAGAAAATGTTTTTCTTGAACATTAGAGCAATGAAAATCCTATATAGTGTTCTGACCGAAAATGATTTTAAGAAAATCAAATTTTGCTCTAGTGCTAAAGATATCTGAGATACTCTTGACTCTATTTATACTTCTAACAATTATGTTGAAGTTGAAAGTGTTGACAGTTCATCAGAAACTATAAGCTGCATATCTATGATTGGAAAACGAATGGAAGTTGAAGTTAAAGGAGTTATAGAACACATCCATGATATAGTCAACATAGATAGACATGAAGAACATGATTTTTCATGAATAGAGCTTACTACAGACGATCATGAAAAATCACTCTCTGTAGCTCAAGATGAACTTAAGGTGAAAAGTTCCAATTCTTCTTGTGATTTTGGTAAAATTGATTTTCAAAGTCTACATAAGATTGTTTTTCAACCAATTATTAATTCTATTGAGAAAAGCAAAAATGTTTTCAAATATGCTAGAATGTTTGTTATGAAGAAAAAACGTAGGCAAACTAAATATTTGATATTTTCGTCCCTCAAACAACACAATACTTGCCTAAAAACTCATAATGTATATCTACATACAATTTGTAATTATTGTGGTAAATCGGGTCATATTTCTAACACATGCTATATTAGAAGAAATTCTAATGTAAGGAATAAATATGTTTGGGTTCTAAAAGGACATGTAAAGTCTAATGCAAACAATCAAGGACCTAAATATATGTGGCTACCAAAATGTCCATCTAGTACTTTATATATGCAGGTTGATCCAAAAAGAAATGGACATATGGGTACAGAGAAGATGAAGAAGAAGCCAAGAGTTTCTCATACACCAATTAAGAGGTTTATATCATCACAAAAGAGAACTCTCAGAGAATCCATTGTTGGAGCTATAAAGCATAACCACAGAACGAAGCAATAGATAAAAGCAGTACGTTCCACTTCAAGGAAGGGCTACCATAATGTGCCATTCAACTATCTTGAGCAGAACAAGAAAAGGAGAATCTCTCGGGTATCAAACATAAGATTTTTGAAGTCTATATCTTTTGAGAGAGCTTTGCAGACACCCTTGGGAACACATATGAAGAATCAACGTAACAAGAAGAGGCAGTAGTAAGCAAAGCCAATCCTCCAAGTATATAAGGCAAAGGTACACAATAATAAAACCTCATATGCCATTGTCTGTAATATTTATTGAGGTTTATACTTTATTACCTTAGGAATGAGCTTTGCAAACTATTTTGAAAATATGTTTTTCGCATCCCTTGAAAAATCCATTTAGTAAATTTATAAAGGAATTGCAATAATCAATAGCTTAACTCTTTATGCATATATACGTACTTGAAAAGGAAATATTTTTTATTCATAAAGTCATGTTTAATTTGTAAAGACCCTACCTTACATACCTCTTATGTAATGACATTACTTAGAGTAGCAAAGCGCAGTTCAGTGGGCACTCATAAATAGTATGAATATATTGATAATTTCGATACAATATTGCTTGAATATAATAAAAAAGTTTCCCCCACAGGGAGTATACGTAATATTTACAGACCTTAAAATAACTGAAAGGTCTTCAGACAGCCAACAACATTCCTCTTCGTGCATTCCTCTTCTCTATTCTCAGCACACTTCTAGTGCTCACCTATTTGAATGGTTGGTTGAGGATGGTGAGATTCTAGGAATCTTAATAGTAAACAATACTAACCATAGCATACAAGAAATGCTTTGTGCATGACATGCTTACATGAATTCATGCTAATGTAATGACATATATACATGCTCAATGTTCCATATAACATACTCATAGCCATAGTATAAACAGAGACAGAGCTTCACTCATTCACATATGCTTCATACAATTCATCAAAGCCATTAACACATCAATACACAAGCATACAAATCTAGTTATGCAAGTTATGAAAGTTTACTACCTCTTGGATTTTGTGTCCTTCTCTTGTCCCTTGATCTTCCAACTATTGCTTCTTCTTTGTCACTTCATGGCCCTATATAACCAATCACATTATTAGAGCCATAATTCAATGCTCTATTCAACCCTCTTTAGGTCTACTTTCAAAGGAACATATAGCTATTAGCTATATGTGAACAATTTAACATGGAATTTCCCCTTTCTAATCTATGTTCCAGAATTTCAGTTAACACGATTAACTTTGAAAATTCACCATTAATTCTAGGAAACTCCAAATTGAGTGGTTCTAATTCTTATGTGAATCTATTAGAATATAATTTCACATAAAAATACTAAATTTTGCCCACCACAACCAACAAAATTCCCAGAATTCTGCCCAACCACACTGTTCTAGGTTTCTTTCCAGAAAACAGGGTATAATTTCAAAAATTTATATCTCCCAATATACTTATCCAAAAATTAAAAAATACCCACCATATTAAATATTGACATGTATAATTTAAGCCTACCAAATTCTAGAATTTTTGAACAAGATTTACCCTATGAAACACTACGCACAACATCACTGTTCAGACATGGCAGAATCAATAACATGAACAATCCTACTTCATAAATTCTCAAATTCACATACAAGCATCCAAAAATTATGAACACTTGTATACCTACAAAGGTTTGCCTTCTAAATCCAATGAAACCATAAAAATTACAAAATTCCCATCCCTTCACCACGTCTTGTTCAGAACAAAAGGTTAGTGTTCTTAGGATGATTTTGTTGTTTTCTTGTTTTCTCTTGCTTAATCACCTCCTTACCACTTCTAATCACATGATTAACCATTTAAATACTAAATGGACATGTTTAAAGGAAATTTAGATAGCATTTACCCTAGGGTTTCATCAGCCCAAATTTACAAAACAAGAGAAATCAAGGCAAATTCACCATCATCATCAACAACAACATAGTATAAGGCAAGAGGATCAAGTTTATGAGATTACCTCTTGATTTCTCTACTTTCTCTCTCTAAAAACTCCTCTTCCCTCTTTCTCTTCTCCCTTGTTTTGGCTTGCTAACCATGGATTTAAAGAAGAAGAAGAAATAGTTATAAGTGGACTTATGTATCTATATCTTTTGATCTCAGAGAATGTGGTTTCTCTAATATTTCCCTTCTCCTTGGCCTTGAATTAAACTTAGCTAGGGCTATTAAGAGGTATTCCTCCTCTTTCTCTTTCTCTGACTGTATTACTAGCTAGTCACTTGCTAGTGATAGGGTGTCACTCGAGTGATCACTCAAATGATACCACATATACTGCTTTTGGTTATACTATAACATTGTCAGTCATGCCTACTCTGTTAGCCTATGATCTTTGTACTTGAAAGCAGAGCATCATGCTCAACTCCTGCAAAAGTATAAATACATGCTCTTTGGTACCCAACTTCTCTTGGATCCACAATATTAGACATAACAACTCTTATGCTCTTATACAATTAAACCATATGATATTTAAGCAAAAAGTATAATAAAACAACAAAGACCAAAATATAATTTTACCCAATTAAATAACTTCAAGCCATTGAATCATAAAAGGTAACTATCAAATGATACCAAGAATGATGATTTTCAATGATCAATGATAGTTTGTAAATACATTTTATATAGAAAATATATTATTGATAAGATTTTCATGCAATGCATGTAAGTTAGATCAAGAGAGTAAAGAATCTATCCATAATGACTGACTTTTATAAAATGATAAATTGTGAATGAAATTAAGTTTTCCAAGAATAATAATGAGATATGAAATTTGTTTCAAAATCTCAAATGTTCTTTCGAATCATGAGTATGTATTATAACATTAAGATTTTGAATGCATGAAAACTCATTTATGAAGTTTGTTAAATATCAATCCTTATATTGAAAATAGTAGAAGTCAATACATGTTTATATATATGTAGAAGCTTTAATTTTGGAGAACATGTCAAATATTGAAGTTAACATGTTGGAAAATTTTATCGAGAGCAAAAGTCATAAAAGTAAAGCATTAGCCAACCAGTCTTAGCGTAATAGGAATGAATAAGCATAATGACTTTGCTATTTACCAAGAGATAGTCTTGACCTTTAGAGTTGTATCTTGAAGAATATTAAGTTAACGATTTGAGTTCTAGTTACTCGTTGGTTTAAATGACTAGAGTTCCAAAATGTTGTCCTAATAAGTTATTCCACTATAATAATTAATGCATTTAATGCATTAATGAACTTCTGTAATACTTGGAATAACTTATCCAAATATGATTTTGCCTTAGGTATAAGGCTTTCACAAATTGAATTCTTTTATAGGAAATAGACTTGAAACTCATAGATGATCAACTTGTTATACATGAGGTTTAACTTGTTAGAGAGTAAGGCAGAGGAGTTCAAGCATGTGATAGGACATTAAAGACCAAGGAATAACATGATGATGGGAAAAGCTCTACCGAGCAGGGTTGAAGCATTTCTGACTTTTGATACATAAAAATATTAACTTCTAATTTTGAAATCAATTTGAATGCAAACAGAATATGAATAATTTTCAAACCATGTGTATGTACTTTATAAAACAGGATGGATCGAAATCTAAGCAAATTTTTTAAATGTGCATTTTAAACTTAAATACATAGAAAGATTATGCATAATTTCACTTTCAATCCATTTAGAAATATGAAAACATTTTGAAAACCATATATGATTAATTGATAATAGTATGCAATAATAAGCAAGTATTTACCACTCAAATTAGTTCACAAGATAAGAAAAGGTTTAATGTGAACACTAATGATGAATCTTTGAGTGATGATGTTACAGTAGGGGTTTTATCTTTAAGAACTCGAGTAATAGTATTCTAAACATTTTGATAGAGTAAGAAAATACTACTTTACTCTAGCAATCTCGTAATTACTCTATAGATTATCCTTTGAAGCTTAATTGTACACAATTTCTTGACTTTCACCCCCAGCTAGTTTTATCACTTGGATATTCACTCCCAGTTATCATGCAGTGATGATGATCACTTGAGTTCCTTCATCACTAGCTAGGTACTCCTAATGATGTCTCAAGTTCTGCTTCCATTTTGCATGCTTAACATCAAAATCAAGCTTTAAGGTCCAACCTCACAAGATTTGAAATAATTTCTATATAGTCATAATCTTGAGATGAAGCTCTTCCTTTCTTCTTCCTATAAAACAATATAACTCTTTTTCTTCCTTCAGTATCCAATTTTACTTAGATCTACTCATGGTTAGCTTGTAGAAATCATAATTCAAATGCTCTAAGAATATAGTCAATTCGAAGAAATTAAGCATAATGAATTAAACATGACTTTATGCATAAAAATATTTTCTTTTAAAGTATGTGTATATGCATAAAGAATTACACTATTGAACATTGCAATTCTTTTATGAATTTATTAAATGGATTTTCTAAGAGATGTGAAAATATATTTTCAAAATAGTTTGCAATGCTCATTCCTAAAGTAACAAGGTATAAACCTCAATAAATATTAAAGATAATAGTGTAGGAGGTTTTACCATTGTATACTTTTACCTTAGGTGATTAAAGGATTGCCTTTGCTCACCCAATGCATCTTTGACACTTTGTTTTTGCGTATTTAGCCTTGGGATCAAGCAAAGCTCTCTCATATGATGTAGACTCTGAGAGTATTTTTCTTTGTGTATGAGAGATACTCATTTTCTTGTTCTCCTCAACGTAGTTGAATAGTACTCTATGGTAGCCCTTCCTTGAGGTGGAACATACTCCTTTTATCCATTGCTTCTCTTTGTGATTATACTTTGTAGCTCCAGCAATGAGTGTTCTGAGAGTTCTCCTTTTCGATATAGATGATCTGAACCTCTTTATTGGTACATGAAAAACTCTTGGCTTCTTCTTCATTTTCTCTCTACCTTGATGTCCATTCTTCTTGTAATCAATCTGCACACATAAAGTACTAGATGGACATTTTGGTAGCCACGTATACTTGGGTCCTTGATTGTTAGTATTGGACCTTACATGTCCTTTTGGAACCTAAACATATTTATTTCTCACATTAAAATTTCTTCTAATATAGCATGTGTGAGAAATATGACCTGATTTACCACAATAATTACAAATAATATAATGCTATGTATTATAAGGTTTTATGCAAGTATTATGTTGTTTAAGGGAAGGCAATTTCAAATATTCAGTTTACCTAAGTTCTTTCTTTACACATAAATTTCCAGCATGACTGAAAACATTTTTGTTTCTTCTCAATAGAATTGATAATCGGTTGAAAAATAATTATGTATAGACTTTGAAAATCATGTTTACCAAATTCATAAGAAGAATTGGAACTTTTTACCTTAATTTCATCTTGAGCTCCAGAGAGTGATTTTTCATATCCGTCTATAATAAGCTCTTTTTGGGGATCCTCTTCTTCTTGTCTATCTGTGTTGATTGTATCATGGAAGTATTCTATGATTTCTCCTTCTTTATCATCAACTTCCTATTGTTCATGAACCGTAGATGCACAAATTATAGTTTCACATGAACTGTCAACTCTTTCAACTTCAACACACTTGTTAGAAGTATATATAGAATCAAGAGTATCTCCGATATCTTTAGCATTAGAGCAAAATCTAATTTTCTCAAAATCATTTTTTGTCACAGCACTATAGAGAATCCTCATTGTTCTAATGTTTAACCAAAACATTATCTTTTCTTTTTCAGTCCAATCCTTCCTTAGTTTGTGATCAACAACATTTATAAAGACATTCCACATTTCAAAATTAAATACTTTAATAAAACTAGTCATTCTAGCTTTCCAAAACCAAAAATCAATATCTTTTAAAAGAGGTGGGATTGTATAATCAAAATCTTCTGAAAGCAAACAACACCAAAAATCAGCCATTGATAACTCTTGAGACGGTTAAGTCCTTTAAACAAGAGACCAAGCTATGATACCAAATGTTATAACCAGTTTACACCGAAGAGAGGGTAAATTGGGGGTAAGATAAAACTTAAGAATTTTGAAAATCTTTTTGCATATTAGTGAAATTAATAATTATAAAAGTAATGAATCATAAATCAACAGTCAATTATTTAAATAATATATATTGAAAATATAAGAGCTTAGGGAAGAGAATATACAAACTGCGATTTATCCTGGTTTCGTCCAATCCACGATAATCTATGTCCAGTCCCCAGGCACCTCCTAAGATTTTCAATCCATTATCTTCTTGTTTATCTGAACACAACAAAAACCTCTATAAACACACAAGTTTAGCCGTGCACTTGTGAAGTCTTTTTCAAATCTCTTATGGAGTTACTCTCCCTTACGGCAAGTCTTACGAGCAAAGCAATTCCGAAGACCTTTCTCTCCCGCTTACCCGTGCAAGTCTTACGAGTAGCAATGTTCTCTCTTGCTTACACCCCTGTAATTATTACAAGTAAGAATGTTATCTATTGCTTGCACCTTGTAAGTCTTATGAGTAGAAAGTCTTATCAGGAATTCTCTCTACAGTTTCCCCCTAAGGAATCAACTCTCTTAAGGTCCCTTTACCTTTAGATCAATTCAGAGATACAGTTAAAAGTATTTACAGACTCTCTTACATAGTGGATATGATACTCACTGAAGTACAATACAAATAATCACTTTCCCAAAGATAAATGATATAGAAACTAGAGAATAAAAGAGAGTATTTGGGTTGAGGTGGATGACTCATGATATTAGCATGTTAGCGTTGTTGGGTTCTCTGTATGTCTGTCTCTTCTTTGAATGCTCTTCTATTTATAGTTGATGAAGATCGATGACCATTGAGCTTTTCTTCTTCTCGTTGAGATTTTCAAAATATGACCATTTTAAGCATTCATCTGTTAAAGTCATGTTGTTTTGTTTTACCGTTCTTCGTATTTGAAAAAGTAGCCGTTATGTCAGACTCTCCTTACGCTCTATGAAATACCTTTTTGTCTCTTCACATAAATTCTTGATTATTAACTTGGAAAATACTTTAGACACTAATGCAATGAAGTGTTAGATATAAATATATTAAATTCATGATCAGAGACTAGATTTCTGGCTTCCTGGGACTCATTACTCGAATGATCTCAAGTTATCACTCGAGTGGTCACTTTGAGTGATCTACTCATTTTGAATCCAAATATGGAAAATAAACTATCATCAGAAATATCGTTTTGTCTAAATTCCAATGCAAAAAGAATCAGCTCCAAATTCATTGTATTCTGCAAGTTATGATCCAAATAGTGTTTATTATATATAGTATTTAAATTTTTGAACGTCAATTTCCAAAAAACATTCCGCTTTGAATATAACTCTAAATTTGACACATGAGATATCTATAGAAATATCTTTAAGTCTAGTTCATATACATCAAGTTTCAACTCAATTGGACATGTGGTTTGGGAGATATATCCAAAATACCGAACCTATTTTGGAATACAGCGGTGATTTGAATGTCGTCTTCCAAAACTCATATCTCTTTTATATAAACTCCTTTTATGTTACTCTTCTTGTCTATTTGATGCATTGGAAGTATAGTTTCATATGCAACAAGTTTCAGCTCAATCGAATGTGTGGTTGAAGAGATATGTCAAAAATATCAAACATTTGTCATACTGAATAAAAAACAAAGCACAACAGAGTGTTGTCCAAACTCAAGTTTTAGCTACCAAATCGAGTTTTCTCCAATCTAAACTCGAGTTCTCAGTCCAAACTTGAGTTCTTAACTTGGGCAACATAATATCAAAGGTTTCTGCTAAAAACTTGAAGTGCTACAGTGCCAACTCGAGTGCTATAGTGCCAACTTGAAGTGCTACAGTGCAAACTTGCGTTTTGATGGCAAACTCGAGTTCTAAACTTGGTCACCATAACATCAAATGTCTCTGCCAAAAAACTCACAGAATTTAACTTCACAAACTCGAGTTCTCTTCAAGGCATAACTCGAGTTTTACTTCAAAACTCGTTCTTCATATTGTTTCAATTTCTGACTCATCTTCTGTATAAAACTTACGAGAGTTAATTTGTCAACTAGAGTTTACTTCAGACATTAACTTGAGTTTTGCTCCAAAATTGGAGTTCTTCATGCAATTCAATTTTCTAAGTTGCTTCTAAATAAAACTTTCAAGAGTTAACTTTTAAGACTCAAGTTCCTCAAAATACATAACTTGAGTTCTAAGCTTGGTCACTATAACTTCATAAGTCTCTGCCAGAAACTCATAGGAGTGAACTTCTAGGACTCGAGTTCTCTTTAAGGTGAAATTTGATTTCTTCTCTAAGACTAGAGTATATCATATTGAAAACACTTTCTTCTAACTTTTGCAGTGTCTATAACTTGAGTGTTAGCCTTAACTTGCCAGAGTTATGTTGAAGTTTTCAAACTTAACTCGATTTTTTCAACCAAACTCAAGTTCTTCATCTCTCTCTCTCTCTCTTTTTGGTTTGAGCTGAACGAAAATGATACAAAAAGAAGGGATAATTGGTTTGCAAAATATCCCTCTTGCTTTTAATTAATGTTACTTTAACTATTTGACCACATGTGCATTTTACTTGGCTTCAATTGAATTATTTTGGTCTAAGTAAATTAGCTCCCCCTTTTTTCTCCATTTTGAATGAATTGGGCAGTAAAAAATGGGAAAAATAATGGCTGATTGATTTTATGGGTCAAATGACCATTTTGCCCTTACAATTTTTCCCATTTTCGCACATGATTCAAAACTTGGCAGAATTTTCATTAAATTTTGAAAATTCATATCTAATTGTATAAATGTCTAATTGGGGTGGTTTCAAAGGCTATACGACCTTTATTAAGTCTTATTTTAAGAAAAAATATAAAATTTGGTTCCAAAGTTTAGCCTCCCACTAGGCCCACTGTAGAGATACACTCACTAGGCGCCTTCTGCAGCTGCACTGGAGTCTGGCCTAAACCCCCTGTCTCACCAAGCCTGAGTGCGGCAAGCTTATAGGATAGTCACTCCCATTATCCCCTAAAGGGGACCTCTCAAGGTATCGAGCATATGACATTCGCCACTAAAATCGCGCTGGACAAACCCTGAAATCATTTTTATGTAATGGACTGCCCCACTAGGCCTACTGCAACAGTGCTCGGCTCACACTGCAATCGCACGAGACATCCAGCTAACTTTCACCCCTTCACGAGGCTCACCTTTTTATGTAACAGACTACCCCACTACAACGGCGCTCGGCTCACGTTGCAGTCGCACGGGACATCCAGACAACTTCTACCCCTCAACGGGGCTCACCTTTTTATGTAGCGGACTGCCTCACTAGGCCCACTACAATGGCACTTGGCTCACGCTACAGTCGCATGGGACATCCGGCCAACCTCTACCCCTCCACAAGGCTCAGAAGGCAAAACTCGCGTGGAGCCTACCCATACTATCCTCTAAGGGAACCCCCCAGGGATCAAACCCAAGATGTTAGGCTATTAAGTCAAGGGCGACCAATCCTGGTACCATTGAGCTAGCTACTCATCGAGTCTAACTATCTATAACATATAGTTCACTAGGTATTCTGAACTTTTTATAGGCTTCATCTCTTGCTACTCAAGTCGTTCATACTCTTATGTAATGTTCATCAAGCATGCTAAACAAACCATCATTATAACAATCATCACATGAGCATTCGGCACGTTAGCATATAACATAACGGCAACCACTAGTATGTCTGCAAGTGTTCACCCATGCAATAGGCCCCAGGATTTCACTTGTGCATCATAGGAGTTCCATGGCCACAAGTGTCCACCCTCGCAAAATAGGCCCCGGGCGACTGCTCGTGTATAATAGAAATCTCCATGGCCTAAGTATCCACTCACCCAAAATAAGCCCCAGGTGACCACCCTGCATATTCTAAATGCTCATTAGGTCTTATTGCCCAGGGAATCACCCCTATGCCATAGGCATTACAGGACTTATAGCCTCGGGCCTTCACCCGTCAGGTCTGACTTATTGCCTACAGTATATTCATAACACAAATATACTCGATGGTAAACACATACGTGCAGAACCATTATATAAGATACAAGAGCAAGAGTTGCTTTCCTTTTTATCGTCAACCCTGATCTTTCTTAATCTCTTTCATCATTCGGTACTAGAGCACCCCTATGGCAATTCACTGGGTCACACAACCCTCCTCTCAAGGAAACACATTCGATAGGAGACTCATTACAATGTACCACTATTGAGAGTCAACGTTTCCATAGCTCTACTTTACGGTTTCAATGTCACAGTGGCTTTACTCCATAGTTTGTCGTCATGGCGGTTACATACTATAGTTCGATGTCATGGTGGCTTCATACTACGGTACTGCACTTGGTGCTTCATGCATGCACCTATACACCTAGTCAGCCCCTCCAGGTCAGAACCCTCCGTAGGTAGCCCTTTCCGATCTAATCTCCCTATAGGTAGCCTTTTCTGATTAGAACTCCTTGTAGGTAGCCCTTTCTGATCAGAACCCTCCGTAGGTAGCTCTATCTGGTTGGTCACCTCTGAATGAAAGTAACATGTAACAAGAATCCATATCTCATAAAGTCCCTCCTTTCTAGCAGTTATGTAATCTGCTCTCCCTCATTTCCGCCATCTCATATGAGGTCATTCGACGTGGACTTTCAATATCAATCCTACTCTAGGCATAATCACACTACTAAGGGAATATTAGATGATTAAGATCTTTCCCTATACTAGATTAGCAACTAGCAACCTCCAGTAACCTCATACACATTTTTGTACTATATTCTAGTGCCTCAAGCCACTTAGGCTATTTCAAATTCCTGGAGAACCAATTCAACTATTGTAATTGATTATCAGGTTACGGTTCAACACCTAGAACCTCAACATTACCCAACAAGTATGCTAAGAATCAAAATCAATAGCACTTATTCTAACCTTCATGGTTCTGGGTAATATCCTCAAACAATTACTGAAGGTTTGACATCATCTATAAGGTTCACAAGGTTCAAACTTCTTTCATGGAACAGAACCATAATGTAACCTTATTCACAGTTTGACCTAAGCACTATTTTAGCTTAGACCAGTTTTAAGCTGATCCTCAACCTTCAGTGTCATCAAATTCGATCCCCTAGGATAGATATATGGCATAATCACCACTCATCATGTATCCCTGCATATCATGCCTACATGCCTTTAACCCCATGAGTTACTAAGGATCATTACTTAGCATAGAGAAACCTCAAAACAATCACTATGCCTTAAGTTCTCGTAACCTCATTAGATGAACTTTTATGGTAGTAATCTCTGTAACAAAAATGGTTCATATTAAGGATCAATACTTATTTCATAATCTCTATGTCGTTAATCATTCTTTATGCCATATGGGAACTTCTAATCATGATTTAAACCTTTAATCAAAATGCTTTAACTTTCCTCATAACTTAAGGGTATTTCGGTCATTTCACACCATGTTGAGTATACAAGCACTCCGGTATTAACATATAACAGGGGTTTACAGTAGCCAGGGATAGACATGTAACTATATACAGCCTCTGAACTACGGTACAACATGTTCTTACTCCTTTATGTTACATAACATAACATGTTCATGTAACTTCACAAGAGGACACCTATCCCGAGATTTTCCTGGGTTGAGCACAATTAAATTTTGTGTACTCGTGAAAATATGAAGATATCGACTTGAGCTGCTTTTGACTAACGGTACCCCTTTGTTGCCCTTATCCCAACCATCATGCCCACTATCTCCAGGCAATAAAATACTATGCAATGGCCGCATATCAGTTCTGGTATATGCACTCAGACACATACTCTGTAATATGCTACTAAAGTCTAAAAGGTTTTCTGTGACTTATCTGTCTGACACTGGTCAGCTCATTAGTGATCCTACTCTAGGGTGAGGCTTATACTCTGGCCTTACCCAACGGATCCGAGACATTCTTGTACCACCCACCAGGGCTTAACTGTGAACTAGCTGAAGTAATCCACTTTGTTGTTCTTGCTACATTATAATCAAGCATATCAGTATACTATCTTGTTGCCAGAACCGCTTGCTCTGATACGAACTGTAAAGACCCTACCTTATATACCCCTTATTATTGACCTTACTTAGAGTATCAATGTGCAGTTCAATGGGCACACAGGAATAGCATGAATAGACTGATAATATTAATACAATATTGCTTGATCATAATACAAAGGTTTCCCCCCACAGGGGGTATACATAATATTTACAAACCTTAAAATAATTAAAAGGTCTTCAGACAACGAGCAGCATTTATCTTCGTGCATTCCTCTTCTCTGTTCTCAGCATACTTCCAGTATTCACCTGTCTGAATGGTTGGTTGTAATATCCCAAATTTTAAGACAAGAGAACTAAGAATAAGCCTAATTTAGGAGAACTACTAGGCCCTGGTTTGGCCAGTGTCACAAATGGGCACGAGTAATTCTCACCAATAACGCAAGGGCAAAATGGTAATTTTACCAATAAAGCAAGATATGGGTATTTTTCCCAATGATTGTAATGAGATGGGAACTAAAAAGGAGGGATACAAATACTAAGTAAATTAATACCCAAGAAAAAGACAAAGAGCCATGAAGCAAAAGGCTACGATTAACCACATAAAGGTGGTACAATGAGATAGTTTAAGAATAATAATTCTCTCTATGAGTCTCACTATTTTATTGGATAAAGATGCATGACAAAGAAAATGAATTATCATGCAAGAAAGCTAAAGATGTTGACTAATGGGTATAGCCACATAAGAGCCATTTTTAATGACTCATCATCCTTTCTAAGTAATTCATTCCTTGCGTGCCATTTGGAATCAGATAAGACTGCAGAATAAACGAGAAATTGAGACATAATGAGAAAACGAAAGAACGCAGCGAGAACGAGAACGAACGTGGAGGAGAGAGAGAAGAGAGAGAAATCTTTAGAAGGCTAAAACACTATCTAAACGGCATATTTTCCCTTCTCTAACATTCTTCTACTCATCATGAGCTTTAATTCTATGGATTCGGATTCTTGATTGGAGGTTTTTGGTGCCGTCTCGCCAGTTGTAGTGTCGCTGGAATTCTGAACCGAATTCATAAACGAGTTAAGGTAAGCGTATGCTTCCTTTCTACCATTTCAATTTGTTGATTGGATGAGTATATGAGAAGTTGGGTACTATCTATATCTCGTTCAATTATGTGTTTTAATGGTTAAAACGATATCTAATGCTTGCCTAACTAGTTAATCATGTGATTATAAGTAAAAAAGATATGATTAGGCAAGTCAAAACAAGAAACCGACACAACTTTTTTGAGAACTCTAAATTGCTACTAATTATGTGACATGATGAAGGAATTAGAATTTCATCAATTGGATGATTCCATTGAGTTCAGAAGAGCTGAATGAGTAAGTTTCAAGTTGATGTCAGAGTGAGAAAAGGCCCGGTGTGTGAAATGATCGAATTGCCCTTTAAGCTTTAATTAATGGCTGTCAAAGGGTATTTTTGTCATTTAGGGCCTGAACTTGAGTAAACTGAAGTCACCAATGGATTCTACACACGAAATTGTATAGGATCACCTCAAGTCAATATTTTGGGTAAAGTGCAAATAATTGGGTACAAATGGGCATAAGCTAAGTCTTAGGCGTATTTTGGTAATTATATTGCAATGAGCTATGATAACCAACACAATGAGTCTAGAATGAGTTACGAGTAGCTAATAACTTAATTATCCTAAATGTACATTTTAGGATATACCAATAGACGAGCTGGAATCGGAGCTGGACAAAGGACGAGCAAGGAAAGATCATATTCCAGGTAGTAACTTCCTTCTTACATATACTATGTGATAACTATTATGAATGTCATCCATCGTAACATGAACTAATGTTCTAAACAACCATTCACCATGTTGTGGTTAGGGACCCAACAGGGGCACTAAGTCGACCAAGGTGCAAACGTATAGTTTCGCCTTGGGCAAGTGTACACACCGAACATACGATCATCTTACATGCCATGACATTGCATATCTATTTCACATTCTATTTGTATGTAAGCATGTTACTACTGAGATGCTCTCGAATCGCACCCTTTCCATACAAAATGTAAGTTTTCCAGCAGTTGTCGATGGCTCGATAAGCAAGGAGGATGATTCTGTCAACTGGAGGTTGCGGACTAAAGCAAGAAGAGGATGTTGGTTATCTGAAGGTTGTGTAATGTATTTTAAGGTTGTATTTATTTGTATACCCCTACTATGAAAACTATGTAGCATTATCAAGCATTCTTATCATCATTATTGTTGTGTAATCGTGACTCTGAGTAATATAATTGATGGGATGAGAGTCCCTACAATTCTTCCACATATGCTACTCTGAGCAATAAGAGCATAAGATGGATTTATGCTCGTAAGGTCGGTCTCAACATTTTTGGTATCAGAGCTAGTGGTTCTGGCTACTAGGTGAGCAATTTGTATCTCCGAGCTAGTGGTTTTGGCCACTAGGTGACCAATAGGTATCTCAGAGCTAGTGGATCTGGCCACTAAGTGAGTGATACTAACTCAGAGCAATGGTTTGAGCCATTGAGCATGCGATCGGGCCATAGAATAGTATATTGATAAATGCTTGATTACATAGTGATGAGAATAGCGAGGTGAATTATTTTGGTCAGTTCACCCTTATGCCCATGAAAGGAATAGTTATACCCAGTCGAACAACGAGTATTGGATGGTTAAGAATGACCATGAATGAAGAAGTGAGGATTTGGACCACCTACGGATGATTTCATATGGATTTCTGAAGTGAAATTAGCTTTAGAATAGCTAATGAACTCGAGTGGGAGCTGGTAAACTCGAGTTCATGAGGCAATTTCCAGTGCAATTTGTGGCGAGAACTCGAGTTGATGAAGTAGAACTCGAGTGCAATCGGTGGTGAACTCGAGTTTGGGCAAGTGAACTCGAGTGCAATGAGTATTTTGGCCATGAACTTGAGAGAGTGCAAGATGAAACTCGAGTACAAATAGATGAGAACTCAAGTGCGAAGATATGAACTCGAGTGCACCTTATGATTTGGCAAGTTGGAAGTGTCTCTGGAAAGAACTCTCTCCCCAGAACTCGTGAGACTCGAGTGTGAGCAAGCTGAGAACTCGAGTGCTGATTATTGAACTCGAGTGCAACGATGATCTGATGATATCCAAGAGTTTCTGGAACTAACTTCCTCTACCATACTCGCAGGACTCGAGTGCAATTAGACATGAGAACTCGAGTGCTAATGATCAAACTCGAGTGCAATGCTTTGTTAACGGCAAGTGAGAGCTTTCTGGAATAAACTCTCACTATCACACTCTCAGGACTCGAGTGGTGATGCCATGAGAACTCGAGTGCGGAAATGGGAACTCGAGTGTAGAAGTGAAAACTGGGTGTAAATCCTGACCATTGTATTGGGATTGGTAGGCACGGTGAAAAAATTAAAATTCAAAAAATTTTCTAATCCCTACTGCGGATCTGTTAACGACATTTAAATTGAGTAGCAGAAAACATATCTTTCTTATATGTTCAGTCTTTCCTTTCGATCTTAAGGAGCTAACAACTCAGATCAGCTCCCTCTACCGGTATCCACATGAATAGGAATCTAATACGAACAGCGTGCTAGTGCCATCAACGTCCCTCTAGAGTTTTCTTTTTCCCATAACTATCTATCTAGTTTTTATCATTTGTAGAAAACCCTAACTCTCACCTTTTATAAACTAGTTAGGGTTTTCTATTTTATGATGAATATTGTATTTTTAAAAAATAATCTTAATTAATTTTGAAATCTATATCATATCAATTAACACTTAATTGTTTTGATAAGAAAATTAAATAAATCTGGTTTGATTAAATCTGTCCAACAATTTTAATTTAACATATTTATTTAATTTGAATAAAGTGTCAATGGAAAAAAATTTAATTTATCTTTATAAATTAAATATGATATATTATATCCTTATTATGTTAGTTATTAAATTTAATTTATTAGATAAAAATAAATTTAAAACTAACACAATATAATAATAATCTTATCATATATGTACGTGTGTGTGCGCGCGCGCGCGCACACACACACACACATATATATATATATATATATTAATTTTATTTTATAAATTTTATATTTTACATACAAAATACATAAATACGTGTGTGTGTGTGTGTGTATACACACGCATATAAATATTTATCAAGTAAATATTCACACAACATGTGTTTGTGTGTGTGTAAAATTCGTCTACCCTAAATTAACCATTACATTCATTAAATCTAGACATGTCTTAGATTCAATGAATCTAGACATTATAGCTCATGTTAGGCTATTTTTGTGTGCGACCATGTAAGCCCATATGAATTGGCAATGGGCCAATGACTGCACTAACTCACAAGTTGTAAGCGGTCTTTAGCAAGACATTACGACTATCCAATTCATATGAGGATCGATAAACCGATACAACCTGTCATACAATTCACGTCCATTTGTCACACGATATTTCAGTCAAGGATGAGGTGTGGAGAATATCATCCTCCTATTCCTGACCATTACTTTCTTGATCCCTGAGTAGTCTTACTATAGAAATGAAAACTCCTTTTCATCATAGTATAGCCATATATTTCTCAAACTCACTAATCGAGGGGCCCAATAATATTTCTCTACTAATGTGAGGGACAAATTCCATCTTGACCATTTGCATTCATCTTCATGAAAAGCACCAAGCTCAAACATAGCCTTTATCATCACCTGGTCAAATGTGACTTTTGACTAGGTCAAAGATGAGTGACTCTCATGTAGGAATCCATGATGATCTCAGGTCAAAAAACATAGTGACGTCGTTATATATGAGACAAGCTTATGACTTGATCCATGTAGTTTTCTCATAACGGGTCAGTCCAGCACATTGTACTCTTACAATTGTATAGGACTTTGATTTGTATCTCCATACCTCTTCAAAGTTATACTGGCCTTATTTCATCTTTGCTCCTACATAGATGACCGACTAGGGACATTAAGGACAATCAGTATGATTTATCCAAGGATATAGTTATCATAGTGAACATGCAAACAATATGATAACAAAATGGAGAAATTTATTGAATAACAATGTTCAAAATACAATTATTGGCCCCAAGGGCACAATTTCCAACACGTTGGTAAGCTTTCAAATTTTCAACATTTAAAAATTTTTCATTTATAGTGCTTCTGAGACCAAAATAGCTACAAACCTTATGACTGTTGGCAGGCTTTTAAATTTTCAAATTTAAAAAATTTAAAATTTGTAGCGGTTTAAAGATGTAAACTGCTACAAATCTTATGACCGTTTGCAGGCCTTCAAATTTCACACTTTCCAATTTGAAGTTGTTCTTAACCTTAAACCGCTATAAAATGCAATTTCTAATTTTT
Organism: Albizia julibrissin; assembly: GCA_037074505.1. Classification (NCBI taxonomy): domain Eukaryota; kingdom Viridiplantae; phylum Streptophyta; class Magnoliopsida; order Fabales; family Fabaceae; genus Albizia; species Albizia julibrissin. The sequence continues at coordinate 30,636,703 of CM073485.1, forward strand.
AAATAGACTTTATCTTCTCTTTACAATTGTTTTTAATTTTTACATTTTACTGTTAAGTATAAAACTCATAAATTTGCAATTCAAACTATATAATGACAAGTTAGATGTAAATAACACATAAAACAGCAATTGAAACATTAATTATTTCAAGTCTAGAGTAACAAATTTTGAAATGTGCAAAAATCCAAATGTATACATAACAAAAATGAAAAAACAAATCTAAGGGGTGTCTTGATCATCAGGTGCTCTATCACGGGAGGTAGTAGAATTAACAGCACCATTATCCTTGGTAGGGTCAGGAGGTGGTTGGATGATGAATCTAGGGACTGGCGGGACCTCTGGAGCTAGCTCGCCAGGAAACATCCTCTCCCAGGACTTGGATAACAACACGTTTTTAATTTCTTGCCATTGGACCTGCTGTTGATAAAAGAAATCGGTCTGGACCTGCATCCTCTTAGTCATCCTGACCTCTACCCTGGCAACCTCTACGCAGAGCTCCTCAATAGATGTCTCAATCAGACTCCTGGCACTGGAGGTCCTCACTCGAAAGGTTCAGGTATCAAATGCATCACTCTTGTCATATACCATGATGGGCTTGGCACCTATTCCCATACCCCTATAGATCCATGGTACTCAATTAGACCCACAGCAACTTTCAGAGTCACAATGGGATCCATATCTGACCTATGGGACTCCATTATCTAAGACATACTCTCTCAGCTCAGCTTGTGTCTGCTCAACCCGCTCATGTCATACACATTTTATTAAATAATTATTATGCAATTTATATAATTAAAATAAATAAAACATATTTAAACAAACAATGTATATCTCTTACAATGGCTTCATTTTCCTACTGAAAGGTTAGAGTACCATCCCAGTGTCAGTGTACAACAGTGAATAAGTCCCCATAGTCTGTCCGATGGTTATCTTGCTCTGCCTTCTTCTCCTAAAAAAATTAAAACAATAAATTATTACGAGCGACCATATATTTTATAATATTAAACTAAAATCAATTTAATTGTAAAAAACATACCAATTCACTATAAGTGACAGCAAGTGTTTTCGATTTTACCGTGTCATAGATCTTTTGGTGCCCTTGATTCCCGCTGTTTCTCTCAGAAAGAACCTACAAAAACAAACAAAAAAATTAATATTTAATTTTGTTATAATTTTTAATATTTCCTTCTAAATAATAATTATAAAAAAAATTACATGTCTTGCTTAGCTCCTCTTGTACTGGATAAATCCTACCCAGTCATAGGTAGGACGCCATCACGCATGGTCTCCATCAACTATGCCAGAGGCATCATCCCATCCTTATCCACATAGTGGTAAAGATGATTTATCTTGTTCCTCCACCCATCCCTCATCTTTAAATACACCAATAACAATTAAATAAATTATAATTAAATACATTTTGATTAATTAATTAAAAATTAGATAAATTATAATTATTTATGTTTGATTCAATATATAAAATTAGTTACCTTCACAACCTTGTCCCATGAGTCCTCCTTCGGCTTCTTGGGCACCTTCTTCTAGTCTTGGAAGTGGATAGGCAATTGGACCCAATTCCCACCTAACTCGTTCATATAGTTGTTGAATAAATAATTGCAACTTTCAATCGGCTGGTCTATAACCTCATTCCATGGAACTACTACATGTAGCCCCCGGCATCTCCTGTTAGTGATGTTCCCCTGCTCATTTGCATAATTGATCACAGATTTTAATTAAATATAATTTCACATTTAAACCATTTTAATTAAAATATTAATTTATTAAAACAATTACTTACCTTAAACCTGCACATCAAATCCAGTTGCCCACGAAGACGATCATCATGGGTGATTATGGTCCCTAGCCTCCTTGATTGGCATCAAGGAACCACTCTGCCTTACTCAAGGAAAGATTGATATCAAAATCCGACTACTCCTCGTAGTTGCTCATACTAATATCAGGTACCACTGATGGAATGGGCACCTCTTGTGGGGTCGCCTGTTGTGGGGTGCTCTCTAGCATAACTATTGTTTCCCTTATCAAGAGGTCGCCTGGGGGACTCTCATCTACCACCATCCCTTTTCCCTTGTCTCTCCCATAAGATATTATAACTATAATGATTCACTTTTGAAATTAATAAAATTTTTTTAAAAATAAAATTAATACAGATATAATTCTAAAAATAAATATAATGAATATTAAAATAATATCACAAATATTATAATAATAACCAAAAAAATAAAACAAACTTCAATATCTTTTAAAACCTAATTAAAAACACATGGACAAAAAAGGTTTAATAAAAAACAGATTACACATGGCAAAATAGCTCAGAAACTCACAAATATTACAAAAACATATTTAAATAACAATAAAATTATTAAAAACAAATCTACTCAGCTCAAAAATGAAATGAAATAAATAACTTTACTAACCTCGATTTCCTAACTTCATAAATCTTCGAACAGAACCTCAAATATGATGAAAACTTATTAGAGCATGCGTATGAAATGGTTTTGCCAAATGTGGTAAAATGTAGGATGGCGGTGTTTATATAGCCGAGTGATTTGTAGCGGTTCTCCCTAAAATCGTTACAAATCACGAAACCCTGCCTCAGTCTACGTGACACTTTGTAGCGGTTCCGCATGCAACCTTTTGTCTTTTGTAACGGTTATTACCTTAAGAACCGCTATAAATCACGAGATACTTTGTAGTAGTTTATAGGAACTACTATAAACCTGCAACCTTTTGTCTTCTGTGGCGGTTTTTCCCTTCAACCGCTACAAATTCACTACTACAAATGTGGCACCGCATTTTGTATTAACTTATTTAATCTAATCGTTACTAAGTCACTGCTATAAATGTGGCGCGAAGCATGCCACATTTTATAACGGTTTAGATGATCTAACCACTACAAATTATCGTGCCTTAGCAGCGCGCCATTTGGCGTGAGTCATACTATTGCAAATTTGTAATGGTTTGCTAAAAAAATTGCTACAAATCCTGATATTTGTAGTAGTTTTTTATAACCGCTACAAGTTAACCACTACTAAAAAGTCATTTATTTGTAGTGGAACAATGGCCCAATAAACTTCAAGTATAAACAAGAACAAGAGTATATCACTTTCTTATGTTATTTAGTATTCTGTCAAGACTAGATAACCAACAAATATTTCATACTTGTTAAAAGAAATTATTTTATTTATAACTCCATAATTGATATAAAAATAACATACATAGAAAAGATATTTATGACACAATAAACTAACTTAAACTATAATTCTTAACTCATTAAAACTCTAAAAAAATATTAATTTAATCTAAACAGCTCAAAAGGAAAGTTGCAGATAATGATGGATATGATTAAAGGCTAAATTAATGAAGGATATTGAGAAATATGATATATTCAAGGATATGGAAGGATATTATATTATTTTAAATAATATAATTTATGAATAGATAAGACTGAATGGATATCAAAGATGTTTTATAATGGGGTAAATCAGATTATGGATGATAATCTAATTATTGGGATCTAGAATCACATCATGAAAGGCAATATGATTCATAGAGATATTATTATGGCATTTAAATTATTAATAATAATAATAATAATAATAATAATAATAATATTCCATTAATGATTAAATGACACCAAAAACACTAATTAATGACTTTTGACTCATGACCATATTAAAAATATGAAAATTACAAAAATAAATAGAAAAATGATCACTACCCTACAGTGACTCATCAGTTATTAATATTATTAGCTATGCTTCTTGCATATTTCACTGTCCATTTCGCAGAAGATTAAAATTTGGTTGAAACTTGAGAGCAATGTAATTTGGCATGCTCATATCTATGCATGGGTATGCAACATGAGATTCTGCAACTCATTATCTTTGATTCTTTACTCCTTGGTCCTTGTCTAATCCGTTAATACTACCATTATCCATTTATTTTGGTTATAAATGTAAGACTTCAATCTACTTTATCTCCTAAATTTATAATTTTTTTTCTAAATTATCTCTATTGATTGCACATATTAAGATTGGTAAAAAAAAAAAAAAGATTACACATATTAAGGGGATTTAAAAAAAAAATAGTTCTAATGCTAATAATTTAAAAGGGTATTTTAAATAAACCAACACACATTTTTTTTAATAAATAACTACCTTAACTAATTTCCATATAGCTCATACATTAAGGACTAGAAGGATTAGTATCTAAGATTTGTCATGTTGCCTGTCATCCTTATCAGTCAGGGTCTCAGGGAAGCTTTCTGTTCTCATCAAGCTGCGAACTACTGATATTGATCATCAATGTTAATTGACAACCAATAGCCATATGTTGAAATCGTTACCTGAAAATGCAAGTATTTATGAGGACCACTCTCTGATCTGATCTGTCATTTTTAATTAATTACTGTATATTCTGTACGCGTCACTGTCGTAATAAGCATTCTAGTATTGCAGTGTGTTATGAAAATAAGATCTCAAACTTTCATTCTTCTGCTAAAACTTCTGAATCCTATCAGAGAAAACTTAAAGATGTAGATTTTTGTGTATGATTGGAAGGTATAACAAGGTTTGTCTCAATTTATTTGTTGCAATGGAACCACCTATATCCGGATATTATTACTAGGAGCATAACTAATCCGATCTGACTTGATTGAGGCCCCTTAAAGAGGATAAGAGGTCTCCCGAGGGGCTTTTCATTGGGATCAAACCCGATACCTCTTGTTAAAAAGTCAAGGTACCTACCACTTTATTTGACAAATTAAACTCTATTAGAGCCGGGAAATCAGGTCAAGTCCATCGAATCGACCCGTTTAAACCCTTTTAAATCACAGGTCAGGCTTGAAAAATAGAGCTTCAAAAGGAAGTCAGGCCTAAAAAGGTCAATCCTGTAGGGCTGGCCCTGCAGGGCCAAGGGTCGACCCATTAGGCCCATTAGCTTTTTTTTTTAATTCCCCTGCCCCTCCTGCCCGTGCCCTTGCTGACTCCTCACTATGAACCTTAAAATTGTCAAATTTACATATGATGATAATTTATTAATTCTTGATATTTTTACCCCTTAAATAGAGTCTATTATTTAAAGTGAAGTACAATCAAATTTCTTTGAAATTGATTATAATAGCGAAAAAGATGAAAACGATAGTCGTCATAATCATGTTGCTTAGAGTGTTAATCTTTTTGCCTTCTTATACTTTGTGTGAGACTATGACTTACTTGTTAACAATATTTTTTACCTTTGATTATAAATTAGTAACTGTATTTATTTTATTGCATGAGGCGTATAGACGTATAATTAAATCTTGTGAAAATGGCTTCCGGCCCTGCGGGCCGGCTTTAGCCAGCATGCTTTTGGGCCGAACTTTGAAAAACAGCAATTTTTCTTTCCCTGAGCCCGGTAGAGCCAGCCCTTTTAGGCCCTGGCCCGTCAAGGACCGGCCCTGATTCCCAGCCCTAAACCCTACGTTTGTAGTTTATTTTGGTTTAATATTAAGTTTTTTTCATATTTATCTTTCTTGTTTTTACCCCTTTTATTGTTAACACCACTAACCATTCTTTTGACTCACACAGGGCCTACAGCTATATAATTTTTTTTTTTTTTGGTGTATTTGTACAAGTTAAACTGGTTTCTCTGTATTCTCTATAGTTTCTTGTTTCTATGTTACGCACATTTTACTCAGAAAGTGTTTTCAAATTTGAAGTATGGCATTGTTTTGTAGATTTTGTGTAATTTGTTCTATGTTTCACTTATAATTCAATTCAATATGTTCTCATTATGGGCTTTATTGTTCCTTGGTTTTTTTTTGGATCCATTATTCTAGGTTCATTGAAATTATGGGATCCGGAACCTCTCAGCACGTGTCCCTCTGAATCCATCAGCGTCCTTAATCTCGTACGTCCAAATTAATCCAGAAGCTCACAATGTGCCACATCAATAGGCTATTAAAAATTAAAATAAATATGAACCATAATAGAATGAAAGTATTAGGGAGCCTTGAACTATTTGTTAGCATATTTTTTGGTGTAGATCACCTAGTTTTCTGGACTTACCTCGCGAGGATTTATGAGGGCTATACTTATTCAGATGACCACATAGGATGGCAAAACTTTGCCACCAAGTATTTACATGTTACTGGACCTATCTCATTTTAAAGGGAGGATTTACAAATTCAGATTGAGTTGGGGAAAATGGCAAAAGGTGGCAAAACATCACCATAAAAGGTGCTTTACACCAAAATATCTTGAAAAATGGTTTAAAGCGCCTAAAAAATTATGTATCATGGTTCATATCTATTTTTAATTTTTTTATAATATGATGCGACATATTGTGAGCTAGGCTATATTTGGATAGAGAGACAAATGAGGGAAAAATAGAGGGAGGAAATATTAAGAAAGAAAATTTTAAAAAATGGTAAAAAATTTATTATGTGGGAGTTTTCCATCCTAATTTTCTCTCTTTGCAATTTTCTCTCCATCCAAACTAAGGAATTCTGAGGGATATCAATGAGAGTATCGTCTTCTGAAATTGTGCAACTTCCGTGTCTGTTGGTTCAGTGTTTTATATACATAGGAGTGCAAGACATTAAAGTCAGTAAATGAAGTATTGAGCAATGAATTAATCCATAAAAAAAATTGAAATACTTAATGAATTGACGTCGATCTAAATAAACTATGCCATAAATACGGATAACGATGGTGCTTTGATCTATGTTAAAAGAATGGAACAACTTAAAGGACCAGTTTGGTTGATTCTCATAGGGATTGTTTGATTTTGTTCCTCATTTTTTATTTTAAAAAATGATTTTGTAAATATAATCTTAAAAGTTTTTTTTTCAACAAGGAAAAAAGAAAGAAAGAAAATATGCTTGATTATATTAATTTGAAACCAATTTTTGAGTTGAGAAAAAAGTTATTTAAAATAATCTTTTGGGTTAAGGTGTAATTTTAGCAACAAAGTTTTGTCTAAGCGGCGTATGGCACAAATAAGTTTTAGAAGAAGTAAAAATAACAATGAACAATTAAAAAATGTGCAAATTTAATAAAATCGTTAAATTTCACCTAATGCCGTTAGAGATTTTTTCTCTCTTATAATTTAACGCCGATAGGTCAATTTTAACTGTTTTGTTAAATTTGTACATTTTTTAATTGTTTATTATTATTTTTACCCCTTTTAAAATTTATTTGTGCTAGACAATCCTAAAATAAAACTTTATTACTAAAATTGCACCTTAACCCTAATATTTTTTAAAGACATGTTTTTCCCCGTGCCTGCTTGGTACTAATGATCATCATCAACCATTGTCGTCTTCCACCGGCCCACCGTTTTTGCCTCTGAAAACCGCCAACAATCGCCGTTGGCCACCTCCAACCACCACCCCTCCATCACCAACAGCCACCGTTAGTTATTGCAATTAGCCACCACCATCAGCTATCGGTAGGGGTCCCCACCATCAATTGCCACCTATCACCATTGCCACTGCATTGCTTGGCTACAACCGTCATTAGATGGTGATGGTTGGTGAAGTAGTGGCAGCAGGAAGTGGCTAGTAGTGATGGTCGACAGTGTCAGTGGCAACGGCGGTGGAGTGGGGGGAGATAGCACGGATTGATGATGATCAGTGAGAGGTGGTGAATGATGACGAAAGATATAATTTAAAATAGCAAGTTTAGCGCCCGGAAATTGGTCTCTTGAGAGGGGGAAAAACAAGGAGTTGCCACCAACATTTTTAAAAGAAGGATAATTTTTAAAAACCTTATTAAAAAACACATAATGGTCTGTGAAAATTAGATAGGGTTCAAGAATTAATTATATGTGGGAAAGATGTTAGGTGCCCTACAACACTTGTTCACGAAAGTAGTTACCCTAAGTTGGTCATTAAAAAAATAATATGGCCTTAAAATAAATGTAATTACCCAAACAAAGAAACGAACTAAGAATATAAAGAAAAGAGAAAAGTTTATTACAAAGAATAAAAATAAAAGGAAAAAGTTTAATTATAAAATTGGATTTAACCTAATAAGAGAGTTTAAGGTTTGCATACTATTTAAAGGGGTCAAAGCCCACATAATTCAGGTAGAGATGTGTGGCAGTTGATTGGAGTCTTATAGAAACAGATTTATTAAATTTATTTGAGAAATTTATGTTTTTTATTTTTTGGTACTGTTTTATTCATAAAAACAGGTTTTTTATTTAGAAAATAATATTTTGAAGAAACAATTTTTGAATTAAATTTGTTGTGGAGACTCCCATAATTATTTTTGCCTTAAAACAATCATGGTGTCACAAAACGTTATGCGTCCATTAATCTCTCAACAATACAGGCAGGTTCTGCAATAATCGTTAAAAGACACTTATGATGTATGAGATAAGTATATAAGAGGAGTGTTATCTTAACTTACATTCATAAGCACTTTTAAGCCTTCAATCGTCCAACCAAACACACATACTTGTTTGGAATAGCCATTGGAGCCTTCAAAAACAGTTTTTCAATCGTAATTAATAATATATAAGGTAAGTATGTGAGAGTAGTTTTATCTCGACTTACGTAAAAAACACTTTTAGAAATATCAAAAACTATCCCCCAACAAGCAGTAATCATCATCAAAATTTTTTTTAAAACTTGTTCTGCAATAATGACTCACCAATCATGACCAAATCATAATCAATGACATCTAATCATAGTTAATTTTTTATTTTTGAATGTTTTCCAAAATGACTAAAAAAGTCATTTCCTAATCAGTTGGTACCAATCATTAATGGAGATTTCCCAAAATTGTAGGACACAAGAAAGATTTTTTTTCACTATTCATTTTTATCATTTTTATTTTATATTATTTTTGTTGGGATATGAAAAAATAGGGTGTTCACAATGTTTAAAATAAATTTTTTAAACTCTAAAAATATTTTCAGATTAAAGAAATGAAATAAATTTCTCTTGTGTTTTTTTTTTCAAAGAAAAATTTTTAAAAATTGACTTTTAAGTGTCTATTTAGATTGACAGTGACAAAAATAACTTTTTTCCAATACAAATTTTGAAAACTTAATTTAGTGTAGAAGTTAGGTAGTGTAATGTGATTTATATTTATATTGACGGTGGAAAAAAGTGACTTTTTTTTCAAATTAAAACTTGTTGAGATGAAAATTTGAAAAGTAATTTTAGATGAAAAATTATTTAAAAATACATAAATCTTATTAAATAATACATATATATTATATGTACATATAGTGATAATTTAAGAAAAAAATTAAAATTGAAATTATATAAAATAAAAACTAGTTAATTTATTATTGAAAGAAACTTGAAAACACTAAAATAAAAAAGCTTTAAAAAATAATATGGCCTTAAAAAAATTAAAACTTGTTTGCATACTTAATAAAAAAAGTAAGTTTAGATGTAAAATAATTAAAAATTACATAATTTATAGAGTACCGATATTCTCTGTGTATAAAAAAATCATCAAGACATTTTTACCAATTAAAATTTTAATAAGAGAATACTTCTTCAACTTTATTATTTAATTTCCCCCGTTTTAGATGCATTTATAAATATCAAAATATTGGTATCATTGAATAATTTTATCTTTTCTTATATAAGGCTATTGGTCTTTTGAAATAATTGTATCTTTTTTCTATTAAATAAAGATGGGATCCCCTGTGCCTCAAAAGGTTATTATTACCTCTAGTTCAAAATATAAGAGTCAAATAACTAAATTACACAATTCAAAAAATTAGTTAAAATTTGTTATAGACAGTAAATTTATAAAAAAATATATAACTTACTTTCCTAAAAAGTTCCTATTCATGGAGAGGTTAAGTGGGAGAGAGAATAAGTGAAAATAGATATGAAAGAAAAAGAATGGAAAAAAATAGATGAGAGAGACATATTTATAAGGGGGTAAAATTAAAAAAAAAGCATTAAACAATGAGATAAAAGTAAAGTAGTTCTTATATTAAAGATCCAACTGCTGATGAGTTTGACTTTTATATTTTGAAGGGAGTATATTCTTTGCCTTCATGCAATGCCTCACTTTCCTGTCTCCAATGTATTAATTTTTCTCTCTCTACTATGCAAGAGTAAAAGCTATAAATTTCAGCTTCTCATCCACCATGGCTTCTCAATCAGAAATGCAACTGGGGCATCACATTCCAAACATGCTTTAAAACCAAAAAGTTAGTTTTGACTGTCCGGGATGCACGTTTGGGGCTCTAAAATGTAATCCCAAGCACAGCCTAAGACAGCAACACCGTGGGAGGAATATGGAAGGTCAATGTTAGGGAGCAGCACTGTGCAGTGTTGCACAACTGAAAGAGAGAATGCTCATTAGGCTTTTCGTCTCTGCAGCCTCTCTGCTCCCTCATCCATCCCTACTCTCCAGCCATTCTTCTTTTGTTTAAATTCTTATAAAATGCCATTTGAGCTTAGGTGGAAGCAATTTTAACAATAGTATAGATGATAAGGATAACTCAGATGCCATGTAGGATAACTTAAAAATTGAGTTATAAAGGATAATAATAATAATATAAAAAATGAAAATATAAGAAACTGAATCATAAGTGAGTCGCATTAAGTCATAATTGGGGGACTAAATTATAAGTTAAAAATTAGGGGACTAAAAGATTACCTTTCTCGTCAATAATTATGGAAAAACTCATGTATCAAAAATTAAATTTTATAGAAAATTAATAATATTGCAAGTGTAGCTTAATGTGTACATTTAAATGGATAAATAAATAAAATTGTGTAAGCTGAGGGGAGCCATGCACTTTTTTCCCACATAAACTTTTTTTTTGGAACAAACAATTTAAAAAACCCCTTACCCACATAGGAGAGGAGACACATCTGAACCGTTTAGATCTTAATCCAACGATTTATATTAATAAAAAGAGAGAAAATGAGGAAAATAAAAAAAAAAGGAGAAAAGTCATGTCCTACTTAATAACATGGGGTATAGAACTCATGACGTCATCTATGAGAAGAGGTATAGGTGCCAATTGAGCTATAAAGCATGAGACCTAAAGCAAACTTGTTGGGCCACTTGTCCCTTAAGGCCAATTATAACTAACAAAGGACAAGGGAACCTCCCAGGCTACTCAAATGAAAAAGGATATGCAGGCCAAGGCAAAGTAACCTTTTCGTTTGAGGGGAGGGATTGGAGGAGCGGATGTATGTTATTTTATTTAATTTGTTAGAAGGGAGGGAGCGGATTTTTTATAATAATTGTCAAAATTAAAATGAGGAATAAGAGAATAAGAGTTAAAATTTTGACTTCTCTCCTACCTAAATATCCTTAATTATTTGATTTTACGTAAGTATTGAAATATTTGAATATGACTTAACTAAATAGTGATGTTAAAAAAAATTATCTCAATGGAATTAAAGAGAGGCGATTAAGTTCTTAACTTTGTCTAAAATAGAATAAATTTCTGATTTTATCATGTTTAAATGTAAAGTTTTTAGATTTATATTATATTATCTCATAGTCAATTACTTCAAATGGGAACGATATTGGAGAAACTTAATTAATACTACTCCATCAGGGTACTTGTAATAAGGACTATCCATCTCTTCTACTCCATCCAATTCTAAATCAAAAACATAGTTGACTTTTTTTTTAATAGGTAAAAAAAGTTAAATAAGTTACTTAATTATATCATATATTGTGTATCATTAGATTATATATAAGTTTATATGTTAGGCAAGATAATTTGGGAAAAAATGATAAATATAAATATTTTAAAGTAATTTAATATTACTACAAAAAAAATTATAGACAGCGTTTATTTTTATAAATATTATGACGCTTGGGAAACGCCGTAGCTTCCAGTGCCATAAAAACAACCTACATCGCTTTTTAAATTTCTAAAAGCGCCGTAGGTTTATTTTTTTTTAAAAAAAAAAGATACACTTCCTATGGCGCTTTTCTAGGGAAGTGCCATAAGAAGTGTATGACTTCCTATAGCGCTTCCTTGGGGAAGCGCCATAGGAAGTCATACACTTCCTACGGCATTTTCCTACAAAAGCATCGTAGGAGGTTTTTTTTACAAAAAAAATTTATGTAATTGTTTTTATTTTTCTAATGAAACCCTAGATCTGTATTTACATTCAAATCCATCATCAAACTTGCAGGTATCATTTGCAATATTGAATTCTCATCTTCATCTATCAAACATGGAAGAACTCCAAGTAAATACTTAGAAAAAAAATTAAGCATATATATAAGATTCATGACAGATTTTAACTAAAAGAAAAAAGAAAAAAACATAAAGATCATATTTAAGCTAAAAAATTAAAAATTTACAATGTATAGCAAGTTTAAGAAGGCAGAGTTAAAACTTCAAGTAAATACCTGGAAAAAAAATTAAGGATACATATAAGGTTCATGAAATATTTTAACTAAGAAGAAGAAGAAAACATACAAATTTAAGCTTATATATAATAAAAACACTTACAAGCTAAATGACTTCTGTAGAAAATAGGGACCAAGATAATAGAGTAGAGACTGAAGGAAAAAGATAAGATGGTGGAATAATGAAGCTCTAGGGAATTGAGAGTTGGAGAGTGCGCGAGGAAAGTAATAATGGCGGACTGGTGAAAAGTTAAAATAGAATCTTATTATATAAGCGCGCGGCATACAAAGTTTGAAGAAGCTTCGGCGCTTTCCTAACAAGCGTCATAGCTTTCAATAATTAAAATAATAATAATAATCCTAATTAAACAAATGTTGTTGAAGGCAAATAAATATATATTACTTTAAAAGAAATATATAATAATATATACAATATAATAATATATATATATATATATATATATATATATATATATATATATATATCAAAATAATATTATATATATATATATATATATAATATTATTTTGATATATATTACCTCGGTGAGGCAATATATTGCCTCAGCTCCGGCGCTTCCTGATGAAGCGCTGGATAAAGGTAATATATCAGCCTTTAGCCGGCGCTTTTCCAAAAGCGCCGGCTAAGGTAATCTTGAGGTGTTGTTTTTTCAACTTTTTTCTCCTTAGCCGGCGCTTTTAAAAAAGCGCAGGCTAAAGTGTAAATTTTTCTTTTCACAATAATTTTTTTTTCTATATTAAGACCTTATTTATTTTCTATATTAAGACCTTATTTTTTTATGATAATTTTTTATTTTTGCATATTATTCTTACTACTGTTGCTGGTACTTTATATATATATGTGTGTGTGTGTGCGCGCGCGCGCGCGCTATTAAGTTAGTTATCAGTGAATTCACACACACACTAATATATCTATATATACTACGTACATTTTGTAGTGCATCTTAAACCTTGGCCGGCGCTTTACGTTAAAGCGCCATCCAAAATCAATTATTTACCTTTTTTATGTTTTTTTAAAAGTAACTTAATATACTTTTTTGCAATCTTCTTAGATCTGACCTTCATCTCTCCTACTTTATATAACTTAATATATTTTTTTAGTTTTTACTTTGTTTAATTTTACATCATAATTAAAAGTCAATTTTAAATTATATCTTCGAAGACAATTATAAAATATAACTAACCCAATTTTAAATATTATGAAAATATAATATATATATATATATATATATATATATATATATATATATATATATATATATATAATTGCCTTGGCCGTGGCAATTATATATTGAATGCATGCCTTTATTAGGCCTAAACCGGCGCTTTTGACAAGCGCCGGTTAAGGCAATAAATTTTATTGCTTTAACCGGCGCTTTTGATAAGTGCCGGTTAAGGTAATAAAGTTTTACTCCCTTATCCGGTATTTTTCTAAAAACGCCGGTTAAGGAACTAAATTTTTTTGAGGCAATTATGATTTTTTCAAATTTTAAGAATTTTATTAGGCGTTTTTCAAGAAAACATCAATTAAGGTGCTTTTTTTTTGCTGATAACTTTTTTTTTGTAGATTATTCCTATTACTAAAGTACAAATTTCATTCAAGCATTTTTTTAGATAAAGTGTTTGTATAGCTTTTATTAATTTATTTTTTAAATATTTACTTCATTTATTTTAATTCATAATTAAAGCATTATAAATAAATAAGTTGGGGGAAGTTTATTTGCTAACTACATGTATATAACTTGAGTAGCATCTAAATGTTTAAAATAATTTTAAATCATTACACCAATTATGACGTTTTGCTGTAAAACGCCATAGCTAATATACTTAGTATTAAAAAAAGAAAAAAAAGACTTGTATGACGTTTCTTAAGGAAGTGCCATAAAATCTTAACACTGAATTATGATGCTTATAATAGAAAGCGTCGTAGGTTATAATTTTTTTTTAAAAAAATAGAAACAATTACCTACGATGTTTCTTTGCGAAACATCATTAAATGTGCGCCATTAAAAGCCTCTTTTGTAGTAGTGTAATTAACTTCCTTAATATCTCCAAAAAAAGTTAACTTTATCTTATATTTAAGACGGGAATAGTAGAATGTTACTTATAACAAAACCAACAGGATTAGGATTAATGATGTGTATGTATTACTATTTATCCTCAACATCTTATTCTTATGGGATATTTCGAATTCTATATGAAAAATTGAGCATATATAACTTATGTATTCGAAGTATTTATTTTTTTATCAAGTTGAAACATATATTCTTTTAGGTATAATGAAAATTTCAATTCCTTAAATTTACTTCAACCATTGAATAAATCAAATTCCTAAAGTTGCAAAACCATACACAATCGATGTTATTTCCCCGTTCGACTAAAAATATGGATTATATATGGTTATGAAACAGTAAGGATAGGCAAATCTGAGGGAATTTATAATTTGTTTCATAATTAACTTCTAGTGCAGAATGCCAGTATTGCTAATATTTTTAATCTTCTTAAATTGAAAGTTGACTTATTCTTATTTAAGTTTGATTGAAAAATAATATTAAATAATAAATACACAAGTATAGCTATATATTAAACACATTTGTTTTTCTTGTTTTGTCAACTTTTTTAAGGTTCTTCCTGTTAGAACTGGCTGACACCCAAGAGGGGGGTGGATTAGGTGTACGATAATATAGTATAATCTTTTAAAATCTTTTCGTAGCTTATCAAATCAATATGTATGGAAGTATAAAATCATAAGCAATTATGTAAATATTATATGTTGGAAATGTAAAAGCTTAGGGAATAGAATATACAAACTGTGATTTATCCTAGTTCGGTCCAATCCATGATAACCTACGTCTAGTCCTCAGGCTTCTCCTGAGATTTCCAATCTACTATCTTCTTGTTTAACAGGTACAAGAAAAGCCGCTACAACCCACAAGTTTAACTAGGCACTTGTGTAGCCTACTAAAGAGTTACTCTCCCTCACACACTGTAAGGTTCACTCTCCCTTACGGCAAGTCTTATGAGCAGAGAAATCCCGAAGACCTTTCTCTCCTGCTTACCGGTGCAAGTCTTATGAGCAGAAAGTCTAACCGACAATTTTCCCTACAGCTTCCCTCGTAAGGAATTCAACCCTCTCAAGGTCCCTCTACCTTGAGATCAATACAAAAGTATATTTGTAAAGATTTACATACTCTCTCATAGAGTAGATATGATACTCACTGAAGTGCAATATAAATAATCTCACTCTCAATTATACATGACAATGAAAATAGATATTAACAAAGAGTGTGAGAGACGAAGCTTCATGATAGCAGCATGTTGGCAGTTGGGTTCTCGTTACTTCATCATTTCTGTTCGCTGTAGTATATCGTGTCTTCTTCTTGAATGCTTCAGTTTATATAGAAGATGGGATGAGAGCCATTGGAGCATTCAAATATTTTTTCGTTGAAAGCCCATCGTGTGTCTGCCAGATACTTCAGTGTTTTCCATTGATCTGACAGATGCTTCAGTCGTTGCTTACAATTAGCACGTTGTTGGTTATTTGTTGAATATTGCTAGTGCCCATGATTAGTTGCCATCAAATGTTGTTCCGATGAGTGGTAGTGGATAATACCTGTAATACACTCAGGAAAATAACCGTTAGAGAATATTTTAAATATCACTCGAGTGATTACAGACTTCACTGACAGTGATATCTGAAAACCAAAGAATTACTGGAAGTGATTTTGATTTCATTGGAGGTGATTCTCAGAAAATAATATTCCATTGGCAGTGATCTTGATAAAACAATATTCCACTGGCAATGATCAGCATCCCTCAAGTATAGCTCAAGATCCCTTGAGTGATATATATGATTCTGTTAAGAACACTTAATCACTCTAGCTTTCAATAAATTCTCTGGCAGTGAATTCTAATTTTCTTGCAGTGATTTCAGTGTTATTGGAAGTGATTCATATTCGCTTGTAGAAGTTGATATTTTCTGGTGGTGCACTATAAGAGATTCTGAGAAAATCCTATATCACTGGCAATGATCTTGATTTGGAAGTGATTCTAACTCACTAACAATGGTTTTAACAAACACAATATTTTAGTGGCAGTGCATTGCATGTTCACTGGAACTGATTCTGAGTAATTCTGATTTACTGTCACTGGAACTAATTCTGATACAGTAGAGAGTGCACTGAGTGATCACTGGAAGTTCATTGACTGATCACTGGGAGTGATATACCAAAATAAACATATCACTTGAGGCATATTGGCTTTCACTGGAGGTGCATTCAGGTTCACTGGAAGTGATATAATACATATTGATATTCACTGGGAGTGATCTCTTCTTCACTGGAAGTGATTATGATTCATACTGATATACTGGCAGTGATTTGATGTCAACTGGAAGTGATACTGAGAAATTGGCATATCACTCAACATAAAGTGATTTCAAGAAACAAGAAAATCATTCGAGCTGATAGAGTTTCACCGGAAGCAATACTGATCGAGTTGGAAATCACTAGTAGTGTGTTCAGGCTTCTTCTGTCAAAAATTATCATATCACTTGAGTGAATTCCATATCACTGGAAGTGTTTTTGTAAACAGTGAATTTTTCTTCTGGTGATTTTCAATGAACTGGAAGGGATTCTGAAAGTTTTAGAGATCACTCGAGCAAATGACCATTTTTCGAAACAATGCATTTTTCTTGCAGTGATTTGGGCTCACACTAGAAGTGATCTGCAGAAAAAGCCATATCACTCAAGTGATATGCAATTTGTGGCATGTCACTAGAGTGATCACTAACAATCACTCGAGTGATCTGTTGTTCAGATCACTTTAACTTCGTTGTTGCGTTTCCAATTCTTCAGCAAACAGGGGTCAACTTCCAGATGACATAACTCTTTGAGTATAACTCTAAAATTAAAATATTATATATCAATGGAAATCTCTTTAAGTCTAGTTTCATATGGCACCGGTTTCAGCTCAATTAGATTTGTGGTTTGAGAGTTATGTCCAAAATACCAAACCTGTTCTGGAATGTGATGGTGATTTCAACTTCAACTTCAAACATTCATATATGATTCATCTGAGCTCCTTTGATGCTTTTTTCTAGTGTCAAATGAATTCATTAGGAGTCTAGTTTCATATGCCACTAGTTTCATCTCAATTGGAGTTGTATTTTGAGAGATATGATCAAATTACCAGACCTCACTCAACTAGATGAAAAACATAGTATGAAAATCTGAACGTCACTCGAGTGAATAGTGAATCACTTCAAGTGATTTTCACTATTCACAGAATCACTCAAGTGATTATGAAATATCACTTAAGTGATCATTAAAATCACTCCGGTGCTACAGTATACTATAGTATGCTATAGTGCCAATATGCTACAGTACCCAACGAACTTGAATCTTCATTAATTCTTACAAGTTCTTCATTTTTCAATCTCTTTCTTTCATTGCTTGACTAATCTACAAGATATGCAACATTAAATATAGTAGTTAGTCAATGTAAGAGATAAGTATATTATGCAAATTTCTTACTCTTAATATTTGACATCTACATTTGTCATTATCAAAACTAATCATATCTAACACTTCCTCCACTCAAAATCTGAACTCATTGTCTAATAAAATGCTTAACTTTGTCTCTCTATAATTTGAACTTGAACTTGAACTTGAGTTTTTCTTAGAAAATAATTAATTCAACATATATACACACATACATGTCAATTCTCTACGCATGATCCTTGAGGTAAAGAAGTGGGGGAAATGAAGGGTAAGGGAAATGGAGATGTTATCTTCCCAATTGAATACTCTTTGCTTTTGAATCTCTTGGTTTAAATTAACAAGGGGAAAACAAGATTTGAATGTTCTACAAAACATTAATTACATTTAGGAGACATAAATCTTTAAAATCACCAATTTTTTTTAAATTTTTGTTAGTTAACTAAACTGTCGTCCATTTAATTCTTTTTAATACATAGTTTTGGTTGTTTCAAACTTGCATTACTTAGCTTTGATTGTTTTAAGAGAAAATCATAATCAAATCCTTTTGAAATACCCAAATCTAAATTCAGGTCTATATTTTTGACAAATTCTTAATCAGGCCAAAGGTCTTATTAGAAATTTCTGAATATTATTCAAAGATCAAAATGCCCCTTTAATTTGTAGTTGAAAAAGAAACTTGGAATTCATTCCCTCGTCTCAACGATGAACCCAACGTAAAATAATGTGTTTTCCTGGCATTTCTTTTTCTTCTCTAATTAATTAATTAATGCCACTGTTCTTTATTTTGGGCTTGGGCAGTAGAATCTCTGCATCTTTAACTAGTGTAACCATGTTTAGGAATAAAAACGGGGATGTGAAGGATTGGAATACACAACAGGGGGTGAATTTAGCGTTGCGGGGCCATTGATTTCTCTCTGCAATTCCTCTTTAAGTGATTTGTTTTTACTGTTAATTAATAAATTAAGTTTTGAATTCTGTGTCCAAGCCAATGAACCAACCAAAACCAAATTTGATTTGTTCATTAGACTATCTTCACCTCATTGACTTAATTAGTTGTTTCAGCCAATGGTTACCTGAGAGTATTGAGATTAACGATTCGATCAGAGCAGAGAGATCCATGGTTGTAGTTGAGTGAAGCCAGAAGAACATGAAGAAGAAGAAAAAGGTGGGGGCATTGGGCAGGGTACTTTGGTTCCATTACTATTGGAATTTGGGGCTTCATGTTGGGGACCTGGATGCTAAATCAACCAAATTAAATCCGATAAAAATTTGGATAGCTAATTAAATTGCAAACGCACTAACCAAAGTTAAAAGGCTAATGCTTTCAGAAGTAAATAATTGTGCTCATTTGATATATGTGACACTATTGGAGCTACCCCTCTGAAAATGGAGTCTTGCTGGTAATTGTTTTTAGGTTTTTTCGGTTTGGCCATCCTGTTCTACTAAAAAATTGAGGTTTATGGAGTTTTAACAGTCACTTTGGTTTAATCTCTTTCAGGGTCTATTTGATTCGACGAAAGAGAGGGGAGGGGAGGGATTTTTATATTATCTCATTTGGATTGATGAGAGGGAAGGAGAGATGAAGGATTTTAATGTTACATTATTTTGTTTGGGAAGGGAAGGGAGGGAAAATATTTTAATTTGGACAATTTTACCCTTTTATTTAATTTTTTTAAAATTTTGTACAATGTTTAATAAAATATATTATAAATATAAATTATAATTTAATAATTATAAAAATTGAATAAATATAAATATAATTATACTAATAAATATCCAAAATTATATTTCATGGTTTTACTTACCATATATATACAAAAATAAGCAAAATATTATAATTATAATATATACAATAAAAAAATTTAAAACAAAAGTGGAAGGGAATAACAAATGGGATAACAAAAAATCTTTATAGGCAAAATGGTCAATGTGAGACAAAATATTACCCCTTCTCTCCTAATCCCCCAATTTAGAGGGGGGGTTATGAGGGGAGGGAGGGGAATTCCCCTCCCCTCCTAACAAAATTTATAGCTTGCTCCCCTCCCTCTCATTCCCCTTCCTTCCCCTCAAACCAAACTGACCATCGGGGGAGAAAAAAGAAGTTAAGGGAAAACAGTAGTTACATTTTCTATAAGCTAGGAGGTCTTTTTTCTTCTTGTAATCTAATTCCTATTTATATTTCAAGCAGTGTATGAGATTTTACTTTTTTAGGCTGCAAAAAGGTTCCTAGCAACGCCTTATTTATTGTCTCATTCATCTTGGGAGAGATTTGAGGCAATGAATATGGTTACCTAATCTAAAGAAGGATATTTTGGTCTTTTAACAACATTCATAAATCCTTAATTAGATTTCTTGGCCTAATTAAAAAAATTTCTAAAGTATAGGCTTGAATTTAGATTTTGTTATTTCAATTGGATTTAATTAAGATTTTCCCTTGTTTTAATATCCATCTTTTTTATGTTTTATTATTATTGATCTTTAGCTCTTTCATATTTATCTTTCCAATTTTTTTACTTTGAATTTTTAGAACTAAAAATGGAAGTTAAATATTGAAAATAAAAATCAAAAGAGTATTTAAAAAATTAAAATGAATATAAAAAATTAAAATTGAATGTTAAAAATTGAAAAAACCAAAGTTAAACATTGCCCCAAAAAAATTGGGAAAATTACAATAAGGTCCCAAACAAGAAGAGAAATAAAGAAATGGTCCCTCGAAATCCCAAAATAAAAAAATGATCCTAAGGAATTGTCAATGGAGGCTCCTCAAGTTGTCAATGACCAGCACCTAGAGTTGTTAATGGGACCATTTTTTTATTGTGCGATTTCAATGTATCATTTCTTCATTTCTCTTCTTGTTTGGGATCTTATTGTAATTTTTCCAAAAAAATTCCTGCACGAATTTTTTGTCCTTGTTTGTATATTCTGAAAATCACAGGAAGAAGTTCAAATGTCAATTTCCCATTTACAAGATGAGCCTTGTACGTTACCATTTCTAAAGGGAATTAAATTATTAAAGCAACCCATGATAGATGCATGGTTCTGAAATTCAGAACGGCCACTTAACCGATTAGGGTATTGGTTTAAGGGTCAGTGGGCCAAATAGAAGTCAAACCGGAGCTAATCTGGGGCTAAACTGGTGAGAAAGTGAGGATTTTAGAGTTATTTATATGACATTCTATATAATAATTAGAAAAAAAAATTAATTTTTTTTTAATTTTAAAAGGTTGAATCGGTCAAACCGGTCCTTAAACAAGTCAAATCAAATCCTTGAACTGATCAAATCGGTTCAACTATCGGATCGGACCGGTTAGACATTGGTTGGTTGGTTTCTGGCCCAGACCAGCCAGTCCGGTGTTTAGAACAATGGACAGATGGATTGTAGTCAGCTAGTGATGTGGGTCAGCCTACTAGTTACATATTAGCCCGCCGTGGCTTGACGTCGAGCTGAAATTACCCACGTGTAGGCAAGCTGCAATTTAGCTAACCCAACCTATCAAGATAAGCCCATCAGCACGTTCTTATTTGTTCATCTTTTCATATTGCCTTATGGTTTTTAAACCATACAACTATATTTATTAAATTACCTATTAGGCCATTACCTAATATAAACCAGGAGGGAGGGTTTTTTTTATTTGTTTTTTAGTCTTACCTTTTAGAATTTTAGAATTCCAAAAATTTTAGAAAATAAAATAAAATAAATATGGGTTAACTCACGAGTGGGCAGGCTAGCTCATCGTGGTTTCGGGTTATGCTAATTCGAGTAAAAATATTATATCAAAACAAGCCCATTTTTTCAAAATCCAACACACCAAATTTTTATAGGCTTGTAGGTTGGACCCATATATCGGCTCTATTGGAGTTCAAAAAATATTTATTTTAATTTGATGACTTGTTTGGTTGGATTTTCAAAATTTTGACTCTGAATAATCCTGATTGCATTTTGGATTCTTTAGCAAAGCATCAATCCTTATTTTCATGTAATCAACATACTACCATTCTACCTCATCCGGCTCCTTCATCAGCTTCTTCTTCCTTGTTGCTATGAAGGGTATTATTATTATTATTGTCCTTTTACTTTATTTGTGTTTAATCATTAAAAAGTAAATTTCATTCCAATATTTTTATCCTATATTTAGATGGAGAGAAAAGTGAAGTAAAAATAGGCCAAATAAAATACTAGGAACGAAAACTTGAGTTTTCTTTCATACTATTATCTTTCACCCCCTCCGGCCCCCTAATTTTCTTTCAATCTAAAAATAGGATTATTGTCATACAAAATAAACTAAATAAATTTATGATTATCAATTTTTCATTTCTTCATCTTATTTCATGATTCTAAATGCCAAATAATCCCCAAGTAAAGTTGTGGGTTTGAATCAATTTTTTAAAAGCCAAATCGGATGGTGAATTGAAAAGGTTAATGGTTCACGATTATCGTAATCCAACTGCCTAGGCAAACTATCAAACTAGTGAGATAATAGTTAAATAAAAAACAATTATATGCCTAAATAATAATATATAGGGTAAAGTTGCATCCATCACTATGATATTATTTTCTAGTATATATAATGCATCGAATACCCTTTGGTGTTATTATCTAGTTACATCCAACACACTAATCTTATTTATGCCTTAGGGAGATGGATGCATTTTAAATATGACTAGTGTAGCATCCGAAATTTGAAAAATATGGAGCCCCTACTAAAATTTTAAGAAAGGATAATTTTGGAAACATTTTTTTGAAAAAAAAATTCAGATAGGGTTTGGGAGTCGATTATACGTGGGGAAGGTGTTAGGCATCCCACAACACCTGCTCATAAGAACAATTATCCTAAGTCAATTATTTAAAAATGAATATGACCTTTAATTTTATTATAATTACCTAAAGAAGAAAATAAAATAAGAAAATATTTACAAAAAAAATAAGAAATTAATAAAGGAAAATTTTTTTATTTCCAAAGTTAAACTTGACCTGGGAAGAAAGCCTAGGGCCTACATACCTTTTAGAACGATCAAAGCCCACGTAGTTTAAGGTAGAAATATGTGTCACTTTGTTGATGTTTTTCAGAAAAAAGTTCCTTTATTTTTTTGAGAGAAATATTTTTTTGTTGGTTTTTATTTTTTATTTTTTTAAAAAGGAAATTTATTTATTTTCTCATCTAAAAATTATTTTTAGATTAAACTTTCTGAGGAGATTCCCATAACCTCACATGGAAGAATAATCGAATTTATGTATAAGGAAGTTCTAGAAAACTTCACACGATATAAATTCCTTTTAAAATCAAATTTTATTTATTTTAGGAAAAGAATTTTTTTAAAATTTTTTTTATGAAAATAGGTCACAATCATTGGCAAGCAAACAATGACCAGCATTATTCTTGTAATCAACATATCATTCACGGTTGAAGCTTCAAAATCAAAGTGAGAGCATGTACCTTTTATGCTTTGAATCAGAGAGAGTGAAGGGATCACATAATAAAATCATGACACAAAATCACCACAAGTTCGTAATATTCATACATGATACTTCTCTACTTTTTGGCTTAAAAATAAAACAGTTAGTAGGAAACCAATAGGTAAGTTAATACATAATTTTTGACATGGTATAAAGTCAAGTTTATATATACGTCCACTTTAATCAAGTACACAAAAAACAATAGAAAAAGATCAAATGAACATATGGAAATAGCTAAGAGGGGAGACATTATCGAAAGGAACAAGAAGGTACCACTTAAGATGAGGCTACATGTTAGCAATTGAGTGCTAAGAGGGAGCAACGTTCATCTCCATAAGGCCGACATATCACGAATGAATAAATTGTGATAGCCTAACAAGATAATAGGAATAATCAAATTATAACCACCCGTGGACATCAATGAAAACCATGAAGAGAAATAAAAGAAAAGAAAAAGAAGATGAGTACATGCCTAGAACTTGGTATTTACACGCCTCAATCTCATGGATACAATCATCTCATGGATATACTCATCAGCATACAAAGCATCTAGGCACATGTGGAAAAAGGAGTAGTAGGGCTCTTCAAGTAAATTTATAATTCCCAAGACCCATTGCAAAATAAGAGGAAGCAATAATAGTGACTCTACCTTTCTCACCTTCTCCTTTCTTTCTCAACATTCATGTGTATTTGTTCTCCCAATTTTTTTGTATCTTGCTCACTCTTGTGCTTCCCTTTAAATAGGCATCTCATAGGTTTTTGCCTCATTAATGTTTTTTTTATTTTAATTTTTAATTTTTTTTGTATTTTCTATTAATAAAACTTCCTAACTTTGATCTAACCACCATCAATAAGAGATTTTTTTTTAAATTTTTTTTTATTTTTCTCATAAGTAATTTCCTAATTTAAACCTATCAACATAAATGAGAGATATTTTTATTTTAAATTTATTTATTTATTTATTTATTTTATATTTTCCCTACAAGCAATTTCTATGAATGAGAGACTTTTTCATATTTTTTTAGTTTCTATTTTTTCTCTTCCACAATGACTCCACATAAGTTTACTTATCCGTATATCAATTAACATCAATGAGATGAATTATTTTGAAATTTGTTTTCATTTGTTACAAACTTCAATTGCAAGATAATCACCATTAATCATAATCATTTTCAAATTTCAATTATAATCCAATCGCCATCAATATCATTTTCTTATTAATTTATGTGTCAGCATCAAGGAGGATTTTTTCTCTTTTCATGTTTTTATTATTTTTATTATTTTTTGTATGGGACCTAGACAAAATGAGGTGTTCACAAGTAGGGTGTTGGAAGCATCATAAAAATAATATCAGGGTACTCGATGTACCATAAGTAAGATTAACACCGCTACAAAAGCTAGATAAGTAGAGCATGTTTTGTAGCACTTCCTCAATAAAGCACTAAAACTTGTGTATTTTCAAAAAAAATTAAAAAAATTGTAGTTGCATAAGACAATTGTCTTTTGTAGAGCTTTCTTGATAAAGCGCTAAAGCTTCTATATTCTTTTTTATAAAAAATCACTACTATAGATTTGTGCATTTATAACGTTTAATACATAATGGTTACAGCTAACAAATATTATGTATGTAGCGGATGTTGCATAAGGATATATAATGCTTAAAAGTAACAGTTAATTATATGCACCGTCATGTGTTGCAAGGTGAAAAAAATAACGATTGGAGTTAATAACCTTCATTTATTTAGTAAACAAAGTTATGGTTCTTTTGAAACAATTGTCATAAGACACTTACAAATGATTCGACTTCTAATCTTCATCAGCGACAACATAAAAATAATGGTTATATTAAATTATCGTAAAGTATAAGTGACAAAAATGACCTTTAATGAGAAACACATGTCATTTAAAGAATAACTCTTAAAAGCACTACCACCTCCTTCTCCAACTACGTACTCTTTCGCCACTTACCAACTACTCTTATTTTAGTTATCTTTTCATAAATCTCTAATTAATTTTCACCTATTTAAACCCTAGGGATCGGAGCTCTTCCTTGAAAATCTCTTTCTCCTCTATATTCATGATATTCTCACTAGTAGTGAATGGAATTCATGATGAGTGGATATGGGAACTTGTGATTACAAGTTTCACATATCTACTCATCACGAATTCCATAGACATATTTATAGGGTTACACACATTTGGCTCAAAAACATGCTTCTTTCATTCTCTCTTTGAATGATAATGTCAACAAATAAATGGGGATGTTCCTTCATATCCATAACTTTTTAATTTTTGCATTTTTTTACATTTTCTTTTTCTTTTTTAATATTGTAGATGATTATGCAATTTGTAACACCCCAATTTTCAATTACCAATATTCCTCCTATGTAATTAATATATTTAATGGAACCAAAAGGTGAATGGTGGGTGCATAAATTTACAATCAAATTTTAATTGTCGGTTACATATAATTTGGCTAAGCATGGACACAAAGGAGAAATTAAGGTCCACCTAAAAGCCTACTATTATAACCAAAATTGGAACATGAAATGATATGACTAATGGCCTATTATACATGTAAAAAATTTGGTCAAACCAAAGGAAAGGAGCAAGAAATGATCTACCGAAGTAAATCATAAAACGTAGGGGCAAAACAGTAATTTTTTCATAAAGTGAGAAATGATTATTTTTCTCTAATCTTCCTAAGAATTTCAATTATATGAGCACTAAAATGAGGGAAATGGGTACTTGATAATTAATAAACCTATTTTGGTGAATTATTATCAAGAAAGGTTAAATAGTCAAAAGTCAACAACTTGCAAGATGACAATGGGATAGTTGAGATCAATATATTTCCCTCTCTTTTATTATGTTCTACGGTGGAATGAAGAAGTTTGAAGGAAATGAAAGATTGAAAAAAAAAAGAAATTACATATGTGGACCAATGGAATAGTGACATCTATGTTAAGTTAATTACATAACTTAACCTATATTATTATTCCTTTATCCATTTCTCCATTCCATTCTCATGTAAACTAAATCAGAAGAGTGAGAAAGAGAGATGAGAGGCGGTGCAGAAGAACAAGAAGCAAGGGAGCTAGGTTTCACACAAAATCAAGGTAAGGAAGTCATAGACTTGTGATTCTTGCTTCCTAATCCTTTCATGATCTCTCATACTCACTTCTTCTTCCTTCAATCCATGGTTCTCAAGACAATTTTCAAGAGGAGGGAGAAATAATTCAGACATGTAGAGAGAGAAAGTTGAGAAATCCAAAGGTAAACCTCCAAACTTGATTCTCATGCTTTGGTTGATGCTATTAGTGCTATTCTTGGATTGGTTTGGTTGTTTTTGTGAATGATAGATGAAGAAACCTAAAGGACCTTGTTGTCCAAGTTTCTCTAAACCTTTTCCCATGAATGTCTAAATAGCTAATAGTTTGATTATAAGTAGAAAGGAGATGATTAAGTAAGAGAAAACGAGAAACCGACACAATTTTTCTGAGAACCTAAAATGTAAACCCTATCTTGAATGTGGTAACAGAGATGGAATTTAATGATTCTGATGTTTCCATTGGGTTTAGATGATAAAATTGTGTAGGGTATATGTTGATAACGAAGTGAGAAAAGCCCTAGAAGGTAAAATGACTAAACTATTCATTAAAACTCAAAAAAAGTGCTACCAAGGGCATTTTCATCATTTAGCCCTAATTTGACCAATCTGAGGTCAAAAATGGATTATACAAGTGAAATTATGTAGGAATAGCATGAGTCATGATTTCTAGTAAGGTCCAGGTAGACCAGGTCTACAAGGGCATTTTGGTAATTTAGCATTGTAAAGCTAAGTTAACCAATATCATGAGTTTGGGTCATGTGTGAATGAGTAATAACTCATCAAAAGTGTATTTGGAAATTGTAGGACTTAGTGACGGTCCGAAGTCTAGACTTGCCTGAGCTCAGAAAAACGAGAAAAGAATTCTAAAGGAAAGCAACCAGGTAGTAACTTCTTCTTACATGTATTATGTGATACCTATTATGAATGTCATTCATTGTAATATGAGCTAGTGTCCTAGACACACCAATTCGCCATGTTGTGGTCAAGGACCTAACATGTGTAACATCCTCCTTAAATTACCTCAAAATCCATCATTTCATCAAGAAATGAAATAATATTATATAAATATCATATCAAATGCTCCGTCCAAATATCACGTAAACAATATAACAAGTGCTCCGACCACAGTACATTTTCCAATATGCAGCGAATTATTAAATATATGCCATGATTGCTCAAAAAGGCCCTTAAGTTTGGCAATATACATTATACTCATAAAACTAAACGAGACATACAATTTGATATCAAATCAAGCCTCGTTCGCTTCCCCCTTGGCACCACCGTTTGGACTTCCACCTAAAAATAATAAATTGACGGGATGAGTCATATAGACCCAATAACCACTTCCATTTTAACAGGTATGCAGGGAATGATTACAAGATAGTTAAGCGGGCAATAAAAATTAATATAAAATATAATCTTTCAAATAAACATTATTATTTCAAAAGAACAAATTAATATGTACTCCCTCAACCATCCTTATAACCTCCTTAACCGCTGACAGAACCCATGGGCTACATCACATAACAGGTTTAGTTTCTTTAACAAAACTGCACCAAGCTCACTGATAATGAGGTGTACCCCAGCCAAAGGCTACAGAGCTCATATCATACCATGGGTTTCCTTTCCGTTGAACATGGAAAGGTGTCACGTGTCCCTTGGACTGACTCTTATCCCGGCCAAAGGAAAAGGGTGGTACCAAGGGCCCTGACAATGCCAAAGCCATCCATTGTGCACATAATGGCGGCTATACCACGTGGTATAAAAGAACCAAATCTCCTCCAATCACACCTCATCACATCCAACATCTCAACATCACCATCATCAATAATTTATTCTCATATATATATCATAATCAATACTATACATCATCAATCATTCCAAATCATTCAAGCCCACTTAACTAAAATTTACTAAAAACATAGTTCATACTATGATTGTACAATTTCATGTATAAAGATATTTATAGCAATTAAAAAAATACCAACATATGCTTATAATCACATCAACAAGCATATAAGATAAATTGAAAAGTGGTTACCTCGAGTTCTTGACAACTAGAGAGAATTCAAGTTCAACAAGCCAAATTCACTCTACAATAAATATATAATTATTGGTTAATAAAATTAATAATACTTGCTAACTAAATTAATCCTCATAATTAACTCACTTAATTCTTTTTAGAAAAATAATAATAATTGATCTATTCCTCAATAAAATTTTCTAACATTTCCTTAATTATTTTATTTACTAAAATCTTTAACAATAGTAATTTTCTAATCACCTTAATTTCAAGTATCATAAAATCGTTAATATCAATATCCTAATTTAATTAAATCACTCTTCTAACTTATATGAGTATAACCTAATTATTAAATAATATTAACATCTCCACATATATTAAAAATCATATCAAACTTTAATTTCTAATATCAAATTATGACATATAATTTTATAACACAAAATCTACAAAACTAAACTGATTATAACTACAATAATATCTCCAATAATCTAAATAAATTATTTAATCTAGATTTAATCTGTTAAAAAGTATAATATAGAATTATTTATAAATTAGTTATATATAAAAATTCATTATAAAATCTTATAACCACTAAATAATAAAATTAAACCGATTAAGATTAACTATAAATGCTCCTCTACATTTCTATAGTCTTATATTGACAAAACTCAATTTTATCCAAAATCATAATCTTAAAATTTTCTCTTTTCAATACAAAATTACTATCATAAGAAAGAGAAAATTGTTTAGAACACTTTTCATAAAGAAAGTTTTGTAATTAGAAGAGAATTTATGTACCTTATTGATCTCTCTAAAACTGCAAAAGTTAACTCTTAACCCCCTTCTTTCCAAAATAAGCTCCACTTCATCGTGTGATGAAATGGAGAAATGTATACCCCTCCATTCACGTGGTAGGTGGCAACATTCATTTTTTTTTAATATTATGGGGGGTTGGCACCGCCACCCCCCACATTTCAACTATGGCACAGCCATCATATATATATTTTTAATTTTTTTAATATTATAATATTAATATAATATATTATTAATTTAATTATTATTTTATTTTATTTTTTCGTTTTTTTAAATCAAGATGTTACAACAGGGGCACTAAGTATACTAAGGGGCAAACATGTAGTTTGACATTGGGCAAGTGTACACACACACTCGTTTCGATCATCTTATATGACATGACATTGCATATCTATTTTCACATTCTATATGTGTGTAAGTATTTTGCTACTAAGATTCTCTTGAATCTCATTCTTTTTCAACCCATAACCATTTCAGTTGAGGCAGACAGCTCAAAAGATAAGGCAATGGCTCCCGGTGGCTAGAGTCCCGAAGCTTCTCGTTGCAACTATAATTGTTTTGCATGTACCTAGATATGCTTTTGAATGAGTTGTATATGTGTATATATGTGTTAACAAACCCTTTGGGAAATTCTCCTATAATGTAAACTTGTACCGAATATCAATATGTTTTCGCTGTATCGTACGCTTTATGAATCTTTATGCTTTTTGCCCCGCGATTATCGTAAGGGGTAATTGGGTATGACACAAGTAATAGTAGATACCAATAAATTAAAAAAATTGTCAAAAACATAACAAT
The DNA here is from genome assembly GCA_037074505.1 of Albizia julibrissin. Taxonomy (NCBI): domain Eukaryota; kingdom Viridiplantae; phylum Streptophyta; class Magnoliopsida; order Fabales; family Fabaceae; genus Albizia; species Albizia julibrissin. Next base: position 30,666,790 of record CM073485.1, read on the forward strand.
TAACATATAAAAAATGTCACTTATTAGAATACTATTTCAAATTCCTAAAAATTATTAAGAATTAACTGTCACCATTTATAAAATAGAATGATTTGATACTAAAAGATGAGACGGCACATCAATCGATGACACCCTCTCTATATAAATGTCTGCAAATTGAACTCCAATACTTCTCTACTTCCATTTCAACTTCTCAAAGCCAACTTCTGATTCACCAAAAAATCATGCACAAATGCAAGTTAACTTTTGATTCATCATCTAGCAAAAATCCGAAAGATGAGCTCCTTCCGCCAACAAAGCATTGAATGTCTCATCCATGCAACTTATGAGCTCCCTCATATAGTCTAGGTTTACCGACGAGAGCAAAGACGTACAGACCAGTGCTTGAAAGAACTTATCTCTCTCTTCACTCTTTAAATGAGAAGGTAGACAAGTTACTAGAGAAGGAATAATATGATGATGCATCATATTCCTAAAATAACTTTGTACTTTTTATTTTTAGTTTATTTATTTATTTTATCCTTTTTCTTTTTTGTAAAATGGTGGTTGCATAATTAATCACTAAAATTTTTAAAAACAAGTGATATACATTACGGTTATTAAATAACAACCGTCACTTATTAGAATACCATACAAATACATAATTATTGTAATTTGTAATCATCATATATTGTATCATAAGAATGACGGTTCTTACTGTAAAACTATCATGAAACATTAGATGAACAAACAAACAATTTGTCTTCTAACTTTATATTAGCAACAAAAGCATAACAGTTTCTCTTAAATAACTGCCAACTAAATAGTTGAAACATTTCCCCTTCCTTACGCTCATAATCAGGGTACTATGTACTTCTTTGTTCTTTGATGATTAGCACAAGGACCAAATACCCTTTCATTACCCGCCACTGCGTGCCACTGCTCCTCTTCAGCTTCCAACATGTGCAATGATGCTTTGAATTCGTCACTTCCAATCTATATAAAATCCCAATTTTCTTATGTTTATTGTACTATTTCTTCATCATCCTCTTCTGTTGTTTCAATCGCTAAGATGAAACACCATGTTGAAGACTTGTTAAAAAATCCATAGCGTCATTCTCCTCCTCTACAACCTCTATCACCTCCTTCTCCCTCTTCTCTTCCACAACCTCCATCTCTACCTTCGGCTTTGCTTCAAGTGGAGGCAATGATACAGTATGCAAAACGCATTAACCATGTTGTGAGGAGGCTAGCCGGATATTTATTGAGTATAAACAAGAAGACCAATCTCATTCTTAATGTGAATGAGATTGGTGATCATCATTTTGACATACTCTTAGATTATCCAGGTCACTCTTTTGGTGACAAGTAACATGACAATGTGAGGTTTGCTGTGAATTTACAGAACTTTTAATTCATTCAAATTGAAGGAAACAAAAGTTCTTAAATTTGCAAACAACCTTAGATAGCCCATCAGGAAACTAGTCACCACTCACCAGAGGGTGATACTTTTTGGTTTTATTTTTATAAAATATAAAAATATCGTTATCTAAGTACTAGTTACCCAAACAAGGTTAAAACAAAACAAAATAATAACATATCTCACGATTATTAGCTAAAAACTGTGATTAATGAACATGTTAAAAACAGTAACATACCTCACGGTTATTAATAATGAACCCTAATACATAATCAAAAAAATAATAGTTTTATCAAGACAACCATTATTTAAAGTCTTAGGCAAGACAACCTAAAAAACCCTACCATTCCTCTTCTATTTAAGCATTTGAAACATAACACACTTGATACTTTGTCTATTCAAACGAAACCCACCAACATTATAAACTTACTACTCTTGTTGTCTTTTATGGCCGTTAAGAGTCATTTTCAGTCGAACCCTACCATAAAAATTATTTATCTGACTTCTCAATGAAAGCCATGTGAGTTGCTTTTACTTATGATAACTCACGTTTTCGTCATTCGTAAGCCCTAGCTAGGCCACATTCCTTTGGTGCTCTATTCTCCTTATTCGATTGAGGTTCCTTTGTGAAGTCACGATGAGATAAAGCATTCAAGGTGATATTAACTTGCTTTTGTGAAGTTTTGTTTTTTGGAAACCTATTATTATTCTGATTGAAGGTTCGTTTCTTATTACAAGAAGTTGTTAACCCATTACTTTAACTAAAGGTTCCTACTTTATTAATCTTTTTTTGATGTGCTTTTCTGGAGATATGGATCCCTAAGCAAAGACATATCTTTTTTTGGAGGTATCGATATCTCTGGAAGTTACTTCAAAAAGATTGATTGGGATATTTTAAATAAACTAGTTCATTTGTATCAATGAGAATCATACATGAATAAGCTGAGTAAATAGACTAGTTTAGTTGTACTGAGGAAAGTCTTACCTGAACAAGCTCTATGAATAAACTAGTTCAGGTGACATATTGAATTATTTCTTTTTTTGGAAATCCCATAGTACTCTGACTGAAGGTCCCTCTCCTATTTTTCTCTTATGTAGGTGGCACCAAGTTAAAAACTATAAAAATTTAACATTGTGATCAATTCTTGACTCTTCAATGTGAGTTTTTGAGCTACTTGGTTTATATATATATATATATATATATATATATATATATATATATATATATATAATAGAGTAGTACTTCCCAAATCGAGTAGCAATGCAATTTTGATAGATCAAGATTTTTAGGCTTTGTGGTTAGAATCAATCACATTCCTGATCTATATATATATTAATGTAAGTGTTCACTTGTACCTTGTGTCTCTTCAGCAATTAAGCCTGGAAAGCAAAGGAAGATAAGGTAAAAAAATGACTCTATCAAAAAGGGCACAGGGGTTATGAAAACCCTTGAGTTCAAGGGTTTCCATACCGCCTCTGCCCTTTTTGATAGAGATATTTATTTTTCCCATAGTCCTTTGCTTTCCAGGGGTCAACTCTTGTTAAAAGACATCATTACATAAAGATCACCAATTACATTATTACTTATATACATCAACAGTTGCCATTGATTCTCCCCATAAAGCCTGGAGTGTTTTGATCTATACCAAATTACAAAGCCACTCATTGTGGAAGGTACTACTGTTCTATTATATATAGAGAGGAGATAAATTAGCTCAAAAACTCTCATTTGAAAAGTCTTATATCCATACATCACGGTTATTAAATAAAAATCATCATGTATTGTAAAAGGTCACGGTTCTTATTTATAAACCGTTATTTATGTACTAAATACTTAATAGTTTTCTACGTGAGACCATTATTTATTTTTATTAAAACTCATGGTTCGTACATAAAACCATTATCTATGTTACTACGTAGATAACAATTGTGAAATGAGATCGTTATGCATTATCATATATTATGACGGTTATTTATGTATGCTCGTTAATTATTATTACATCAAGGGGAATATCATGGCCTCATCAAGCGTCAATAGATAACGGATGCTATATTATAACAATTATAATAAACTCGGAATAAATAATGGTTTAGAACAGTAATGTATCTACATTGAGCTTTTATAGAGGCCACATATATGATGGTTCGGAATCATGATGTATGACAGTTAATAACCGCCATATATGATGAATTTTATAGTAGTGAATAAAATAGTTGTAGCACTTGCCAAGAAAGTGCTACAATAGGCCGCTATTTTTTCAAACACTAGTTATATTTTTAAAGAACATTTAAAAAAATAGAAAAATATATCTTGTAGCTCTTTTTCAACCAAGTGCTACAGTACTTTACTTTATAATTTTTTTCTTGAAAAAACCATTAACAACCCTCACCTCAAACCCTATCCACTCCCACTTACACCCCCTTACGCCCTCCTCTCCTTCCCTACTTTTCTTCTCCTTACCTTCATGCTACCCCACTCACCTCCCCTACTTCTCTCCTCTTCTCCATGACCTCGCCTTTCTTCCTCTATTCCTCTTCTTCATCCCAAGAATCCTACCTCTCTAGAATATGTTCAACGCTACCCCCTGTCTTTTCCGCCTCTTCTCTAGCTGCTAATATGGAAGAACGTGGAAGAAGGCCGAGATCTGTATAAGAAGTCATCACTATCGTCATTTTGATCATGATTTTAGCAAGATTAAAGGAAGAAGTGCTCAGATCGAAGAAGTTTAAAGGGTTTAGGTCAAGGGGAGGCCGTTGTGTTATGTGGTCTCAAACCTTGTGGATCTTGTCCTTGCAGATCATATTCATCTTGGATCTCGTTCTCATTGTCATCCACTATTTCCCGCCGTCGTCTGTTGCACCCTTACCCTTTAGTTTTTGTCTCACCACCATTATTTTCTTTCTCAATTGCATACTTGTAATGGTGTGGCTTATATTTGTTCTTTCTCTTGTACTAGTAGAGTAGTAATAATTAGTTCGATTGCTTTAATTTTCCTTTTATGATGATGTTAATTAATGCAATCGCAAGATTCTTTTTTTAAAGAATGGATTAATTAGTCATCAATACACATGAATCTTTCTTTTTATTCTTCCTCAATTGGTCATAACTAGTCATTTAAATTTGTTACCTAGCTAGAAAACATAGAACAATTATTTGATTTTGATAAGTTTAACTATTTTGAAACAAACCAATAAAAAATTTTATGAAATCATTACACTCATTAAGTTACCTAGTTTAATAGAATTCTTCATCAGATGTAATTACAGTTTGTTTCATTTTCTTCAAGTAATTTTTTCCTTTTCACAGAGTTCTTATTTCTATTCAAGGGACCACTATAATTATATATGATTTTGAAGACATAATTAAAAAAATTGATAGACTAAAGAATGAAAATGATTCAACAGATTAAACAGGTTCATAACATCTTCAAGGGACCACTTCAGCAGATTCAACAGAAAGAAATTGATAAACATCCCAATTATATCTTCAACAAATTCAACAGAAAGAAATTGATATGCAAAATGCGAAAGGTTAAGCACTTGTGATTAACAGATTCATAACATCCAAATCCGTAAATCACATACCAGATCATCAAAGAATTAACTGAGATAGAGGAACATTACTCTTACCTGGAGGTAGTGACCTTCGATTATGGCTTGAGGAGCAGGAGGAGCGGCGGTTGCAGCGGCTGGAGAACACGGACGAGATAAGGGTGAAAAGATAGCACACAGTTGAAGATTTCGCGGCAACGGGTGTAATGACCGAAAGGCGGGAGGATTTTAGGTCGGAAAATAAAGAAGGAAGAGGCGGCGGTGGCGGTAGCTGGAGCAGAGGATGGTGGAATATGACCGGAGAAGAAGGTGCAGAGCTGAGATGAAGCTTTCACGGTAGTGGAAATGACGGGGAGGGAAACGAAATGGAGGGAGATTATGTTTGAATTTCCGGACTCTTAAGACCGGTTATCCAAATAACTGGTCTTAAAAGTCGGTATTTAAGACTGGTTATCCTAATAACCGGTCTTAAAAGTTCACTACTTAAGACCGTTTATAAGATAATCGGTCTTAAGTAGTAGACTTTTAAGACCGATTATATATATAACCGGTCTTAAAAACAGACCGGATTTTTTTTATTTTCACAGTTAATTTTTAGACCGGTTCTAAATGATGACCGATCTAAAAAATGATATATTTTAGACCGGTTTTTATTTTAACCGGTCTAAAAAATTAAAAAATATTTTCTCTTTAAATAATTTTTATTTCTGTTATTTTTAAGATCGGTTATTTAAATAACCGATCTAAATAATTTTTTTAAGACTGGTTTTTTTAAAAAATCGGTCTTAGAAGTTTCTCTTAATTACAAAATTGCCACCGCGTTTTTCTTTTAGACATTTCCCACGAAAACCGGTCTAAATATGATGATCTAAATATACTTTTTTGTACTAGTGTACATGTCACGCAGAAATTACACAATGTCCCTTTGCTTGGCACTTCACCAGTTGCAATGCCATCAGTCAACCTCGTCATGACACTTCAAAGTGTAATTGCCATACTTCCTATGGCACTGATACCTCAACTCTTTGCTTTTAGAATATTATATTTTATTTGAAGTAGGATGATGGACAGACAGCTAGATAGATTAAGTTAGGTACACGGACTAGGACTTGAGTGCTTTGGTAATTTCCTAGTTTTGACAAGTTACCCTACGAGATGTCTATTTACTCACTAGTACAAAATATAGATTTAACACCTATTTTTTACACCTGTCAAAAGAGAACACGTGTAGAAAATGTGACTGGTGGCATTTTCGTAAATATATAAAGATGTAGTAACTTTCTACACGTGTTGAAAAGACAACACGTGTAGAAAGTAAATTTAAAATATATTTTTTAATAAATTTTCAAAAAATTTAGATGTGGTTTTTAAATCAAGCGTGATTAATACCTTTAATTTTATTTTAAAATTTTTTTAACTTTTTTAAAAATAAATGATTACTTTCTACACGGGTTGGGAGCCGAACCCGTGTAAAAAGTAATATTTTTACACTAGTTGGGCTTCCAATCGGTGTAGAAAGTATATTAATTTTATTTTAAAAATGTTTAATTTTTTTTAAAATAAAATATTACTTTCTACACAGGTTAGGAGTCCAACTCGTATAGAAAACAAATTTCTACACGGGCCGGCTCCCAACCCGTGTAGAAAGTGATACATTGTTAAAAAAAATTTAAACTCGCATGTTTTTGTTTTCTTAAACCTGCCAGTGCCAGAAAACTCAAGTTCTTCATTCTATGTCTCTCGCTCTCCCTGCTCATTCCCAAAAAACTCAAGTTCTTCTCTGTATCTCTCTCGCTCTCCTCGCTCATTCCCAGAAAATGAGGTTGCCAAAGTTGAAGAAGAAGAAACTCACCCCTGCGCATTTCATGTCTCTGGCCCTTGCAATCTTACAACCTTAAATTGAAGAGACCTCATCAATTCTAGTTGGTAAGTACTACCGATTTCACTGATTTGATCTGAATTTAGCGTTTCGATTATGGATATGGTTAGTTATTCAATGTTCTAGCTTCGATTTTCTCATTGGTCATGAAAAGCCCCAGTCTAAGACAAATGACATTGATGTTTCCCAGGACACAGAATTAGCTTCTTCAGCATAAGAGGATGCTCCAAAGAAGTCTTACGCATCTATTGTAAGTGTTCAAACTCAGATTTTTTGTTTCAAGTAGCGTGAAATTTTAAGTCTAAGTCTATTGGATTTGTTTTAGGTGAAAGTCCTTAAAGGAAGCTCGGGATCAAGTAAAGTATATGTTCCTACTAATGTTGTAAGGGTGGTGCCTAAAAAAACTAAGAACCAATCAGTTGTGCCAGTTGAAACTATTACTGCATCACTTGAACCCGAAAGAGAACCAAATAGTGTCAGTGTCCCTGCAAGTAGTAATAATCATGAGGAAGGTACATGTTTGTCCGTGTTTCATATAATTTAAGTTTTGACTTATGTTTATAAAGCTTTCATTATTTGAATGTGAACTCAAAAAACAATAAACTACATTTTATTGTTCTCAACTTGCTTCCTGATTGAAGCCACATTATTTTACTTTAACTTGTAATTGATTTTGACATGCATGTAAACCTCACAGTGGAAAGGTATTCCATTTACATCAGAAATTTGACCTTTAGTGTGACAGCTTCTCAATTGGAGGAAAAATTCAAGAAATTTGGACCCATCAAGCAAGGAGGCATGCAAGTCAGAAATAATAAGGTAGTTTATTTTCCACGTGACTTGTGTTTTCTAAATTTTCAATGTGTTCCACTTCTTATGCATTCCTAATGATGCTTTAGTGGAAACACCTTTTCTTTTTTGGTATTTTCAGCAGTAGGGATACTATTTTGGATTTGTTGAATTCCAGTCTGTGAGTTGCAATTCAGGTAGACTCATTTTCCTTGAATTCTGGCATTTAATTATGCTTGTTTAATGGCTATATGCTGGTTCTCCCATGGATAGTAACCTTTTGGTTGTTTTAAAAGCAACATGCATTTCGCAAGTTTTAGCACATGTCTTTTTTGTAACTTCTATCCTTTATAGCCACTTCGAGCCTGAAAAACCTGGCATTGACTTTAAACTCAATTTTCCCTGTAGACATGCCTTTATATAAGACTAGCACCCTAAAAATCCAATGTTTTTTATTGGAAAATTTTCATTGGAGCATTACTTCACTAGTTAGCGAATTCAATCTTATTTATAGACAGTAGTCAATATTAAGGATTCCCATTCCAATGGATGCTCTAATGCATTCATTTTCTGTTTTTCTTTTTAAATACTTATTTAGTTATGTTCGTCTTTTTTTGTGTGGTTATTTTGGGATATATTATATCCACACCTTATGATAATGCTCTCATCCATTGTCACAAGTTTCAAGATTAAATTTGTTTATGCATGATTTTGTTATGAGTCTCATATTAAGGTTATCTTGAAGAAAGACTTTACAAGGCCTTAGGCTCTACCGCTTCGACATTTAGCTTTTAGCCTTTGTTTCTCCAAAAGGCTAACCCTAAGACCTTGTTGTTTCATTTGTTTTGAAAGAAAAATATGTGCTATACCTCTTATCATGGAAGTGTTCCCTTTTTTCTGTCATTTCATTTAGTTATATTTTGTGTGTTTGTAATAGATATGTGCTATACCTCAAAAACTACATGCAGAGGATCAGGGGGTCAATGGTTGTTCTTAGATTATTGTAGCATCATTTCTTGATTTAGGGATTGAAAGATTTGGAGGCAGAAAATGTCTTTACAGCAGCATAATAATGTTGAGCTCAAGGGTGTTTCAGGTTGGAACTTTTAATTTCCTTCAGCTTTTCTTCTTGCAGAAGAATGAAACAACAAACAACATTTGCTGGACTCACTTTTTTTTATTTCCCCTTCATTTTTTGTAAAATAAAGTTTGAGTCTTTATGGATTGTTTGGATAATTGTTTTGGTTGTTAAGGATATTCTTGGAATCATGCGTTGGATAGTTAATTATTTGTATAATAAAATCTGGTTATGAAAAGCCCCTTTCTATATTCTTGCTTTGAGGCTATAGAATTTTTGGACAAAGTTTTATTTTTTGTTAATTAGAAGTGTTTGTAAAATCATGTGTTGGTTGATTATTCATAGCAAAAGCCTGGTTGCTATGAAAAGACCGATTTCTACTTCTGATTCTGAGTTTATAGGATATGGTTATTATACTCTCTGGTAACATTAATTTGAATAATTAATGAGACTTTTAAGTCAAAGTAACTGGAAGTTAGAGATTTCATTTTTACTTGTAGATAATCAGTATTTTAAACCTTTCAATTAATTTCTTTTTCTTATCATTTTAGAGATATGATAGGGTCTTGAGTCTTGACATGAATGTGAGTAATCTGGACGTGAATGTGAGGGATAAAATGGTGGTTCAAGAATAATGGTTGACAAATAAAGAACACAGTTCATTTTTCATTTCTTAATATTCATGTGAGCTTTCTGATTCAGGTTATTGTGATTATGCAAAACTAGAAGTTACTTCCTGTAATGTTCTATCTTGATTCCAACTATTGGTTGGCTAACTGATGAATGGAACGTTTCAGCTGTAGGGTCGGGATGTTGCCTTTATGATCTTTTGTTATATTATGGGGATTGATTCTTTCCGGTTCAACACACACATATAACTATATATGCATATAATGCTCTCTCATTAATTTTGGAATTATACATGTAAAAGCGGCAAGTGATTTTGAATGACATATATGTATATAATTTGGAATGGTAGAGTTGATTAGTGATATATGGATGCATGTTTTAGCTTAGCAAGTATATATATGAAGAAGACATCAAAGAAAGCGGATATATATAAGATAATTTCTGTTGGCGTCACCATCGTACACCGTATAAATTGTTGGCGGCAGCACCTGTTGAAACACAATAAACAAATAGTTCGAGTCACGTCCAAGGACGCTGTCCTTAGGAGATATTCCGCAACCCCCCTAGTAGATTAGGAAGCGGCTCTCCCCAGGATAAAACGAACTCTTCCTGCAGAAAGCAGGGCGACAGAACTGCATAAAGATATTAGTATAACTCAGAAGAAGAGAGAAGAGAGGAGCTCAGGGACCTCTGTGTCACCAAACCTCGGTGCTCACACCTTGGCTCCCAGAACTTACTCCATACATTGCCTTTTATAGGCAGATATTGTGTGACCGTTGAGCTGCAATGATGACCATTAACGACGGTTTAATGACAATTAAAACAACAGTTACAAAACCAGTATTAATGACAATTTAATGTAATAAAACCTTTTAAATGTCATTAAAACCATTCAATTAAAAATCTAACGGTCATCTCCAACAGTCAGTTCACATACTCCTCTTATCAGTCTTTTTACTAACTCAAGCTCATAGTTAATTGTATACTAGGGCATTCCCAATCTTGAGTTGTATGAGACTTCTTTCTTTGACACACTCACACACAATATTTCCAACAATCCCTCACATGTGTCAAAGGAAGCTCGTAGCCTCATTAGCTGAGTTACACACATGGATATAATCATTGTATCTAGTGGTCCTTTGGACTATGAACTAGACCTAGACTAATAATACTTAGTACACAGAGATGTCAATGGTCCTATGGACTATGAACCAACATCTCTTGGGCGTATACTAGAGGCATTAAGAGTCAGATTATACCCCCACATTTTCTGCTGTTACCGCATTTTTGCACATTAAAACGGCCATGCACGTGTCCTGGTATTTAACGAATGCTCTAGAGATTTTACCACGATCTCATAGGAGCGGCCCCACTCCTCATTCGTATAGGTGATTTCATGAAATGTACCTGCAATGAGCACACTATCCCGTAGGATTATGAAATCATTAAGAGCTTTTACTCAACCTCACTAAAATGCATTCTAGCACTTTCTCTTGCCATAGGAAGGGACTGGTAATTTATTTTAGTGCTAGCAGAACTAACAAACGACTTGTTCTTACCCATTGAACCTCTTTCATGGGATCACCAATCACAGAGGGTGGGTTGCCATCGTTGTTAATTTCCTATTGGCTTTAGTCCCATTCCCCTCGGCTAATTTAATTCTTCCTGAGGTTTTTTAACGGATCCGTAGGTCAACTTTTGACCTCACAAAATCAATTGAGAAAACTCCACAAATTTTAAGCATGCTTATTCATATAGTATCTCAAACGATATTCACTTATACCATTATTCTCTCAACAATGGCTATTGCTATTTAGCAATCACAACTCATCGACATAAAATGTCGGTTTTACACCCACAATTTTTGCTAAGAGATTTTCAACAACTTAGCCTCCAATTTCAGCCAATTCTAGAGTAACATACTCTGTCTCACATAATAATTTATTTAGGCTACTAGTGGATTTTCACATACAAAACTGAAATTCAGTTGAACATCCGTGTATCTCAATACAACGGGAATCTACTATATATGATACCAACATTTATGGTACCCCTCAAATATTTAAATCTCCTCATGAGACTGCATATTTATATACGCTCAATCTTCACATAGCCCAAGCTATATCACAGGAATTAACATCCTTTAATGCAACAAATTCTCAACAATTTGTGCATACCCAAATTGAGCAGCAAAATCAGTTTTTAAATCACTTTAAAACTGTGTTAGAATCATAAGGAATATTTGCAACAGTTTTCAAAAAACCAAACTTCAAAAACATTTCTCAATATTGTATATAGTCACTATTCCTTTTATGATTTCAAAACCCAAAATCACATTTGCTTCACACATGCTTCATATTAAATTTTGAAGCCACATTAAAACACATATGCTATCTGCATTAGAAATTCAATATTCACAGTAGTCATACATGTTTATACTACTATAAATATATACTCGCAAATTATGAAATTTAAGCACATTTATCTCTACACTAGATAAATGATTAAATTTTCACAATATACAAAGAATTCACAAAATTTGCTCTCTGCAGCAAATAACAAAACATCCACATAATTAATTAAAAAAAAATCACATAATTTGTTCTCTGGAGCAAATAAAAAAAACCTCCACATAATTAATTTAAACCACAACTTGGTTTTATCAAATGAGGTTAGAAACTATTTGTAACTTTTAAAATTTTTTAAGGTACCCCACATGTTAGGCACCCCCACACTTTCAGATATCTCAAAAAAAAATTAAGGAATTTTTGAAAATAATTCTAACCAAGTTAGAATCTCACCGTATAGTATCCTTCCACTCTCATTAAATTAGAATATTCTCGAATAATATCATTCTAATTTCACAAAATGTCCTCACCAAATCTCCAAGATTTGCATGGGATGTTGCTTTTAAAACTCAAGCACACCCAAAGTTTTAGTATTGCAATTGCGTAAAAAAAAAATCTCTTTATGCAATTGAATACCATGGTGTAAAAACACAAATAATAACAATTGGTAAATTATGATCAGAGCATAATATCAAGATGTCAAAGTAACAGTCATGATAAATTGTTGCTAATAATTAACTGCTGGAATTGATATCATAACAGTTACCAAAACAAGCCATCAGTAAGAATTATATATTATTATCAATGGTAATAAAGTATTAGACTATAGCAATCTGTCTACTTTAGACTTTATCACCCATTCAATATTCATAACTTTTATGGTAAAATAAAACCCCTCAAGTATTTTAATATATAATTCCCTTATTATTACACAATGTTGTCTTCCACGGACATAGAGGGCTAGAGATTGATTCATGAGCTCTAAATAAATTCTTAAATGCCCCTAATATTCCTCTTGCAGTGCAGTGAACTATAACATATCATGTATTCACCGTTGACAACCAGAATTAAATGGTAATAAAGCTGCAATTATGTGCTTTGAATAACCAGTTCAAAATGTTTAATACACATTTAATATACAAATAAACTCCTCCTTCATATCACATGACACGCAACAGCGCCATTCAAATGATTTTAAGAGTATCATGAATCAATTAACGTTAAAATTTTTATTTTCCTTCCTGAGAAAAAATCAACTTGTTAAAATATAAGGGAACCACTTGCCTCTACTAAGAACCAGAGGAGCAAACACAAATAAATATTTGAGTTTCAGTTATTATCACATTTAGCACAAAGACGCCATTTGGCCATTGGAATTAATGAGATTATTCCACATGACAGCCACAACGCATGAAATCGTGTGTCTATCCATAGATTCGTGTGTGCTTGCTTATGAAGGAAATACCTGATTAGTGCGACACCCGGTAATGGCTTCACCTTGCTTTTGGAGAGATTGGCAACACAATTTTCCAGACATCTCCACCACCATCTATTGAGACTTTATCTATCTTAAAGGTAGCATTTATGAGGTATTTGAGTTTCAGTTATTATCACATTTAGCACAAAGACGCCATTTGGCCATTGGAATTAATGAGATTATTCCACATGACAGCCACAACGCATGAAATCGTGTGTCTATCCATAGATTCGTGTGTGCTTGCTTATGAAGGAAATACCTGATTAGTGCGACACCCGGTAATGGCTTCACCTTGCTTTTGGAGAGATTGGCAACACAATTTTCCAGACATCTCCACCACCATCTATTGAGACTTTATCTATCTTAAAGGTAGCATTTATGAGGTCATATGACACTTGGGGTTTACAACCACCATCGCCCTCTTGAGCATATAGCACATGCCCTACAAACCTAGTTTTATTCATAAGATATCATTAGACTCTGTCTCAACATATCCTTTTATATGTTCCATGAATCACCACATTTGGTAACCATGCCTCGCTACCAATACGAGTTACAAGTTAACACTTATTTCTCAGATCATCCCTGGCCTCTACAATCACCAGAGGTTTATGCCAAACTGAGTTTAGCACCTCAAATAATGAATTATTATCATCTCAATACTGCCACAAAGAAGATAAGGAGTAGCCTATTTTGGCCAGCTTCTCTATCATGAGATCTCAAAAACATTCTCCTACAAATTAGCAGGAAGTATCTCCTAAGATTGTTGGCGTCACCATCGTACACCGTATAAATTGTTGGCGGCAGCACCTGTTGAAACACAATAAACAAATAGTTCGAGTCACGTCCAAGGACGCTGTCCTTAGGAGATATTCCGCAACCCCCCTAGTAGATTAGGAAGCGGCTCTCCCTAGGATAAAACGAACTCTTCCTGCAGAAAGCAGGGCGACAGAACTGCATAAAGATATTAGTATAACTCAGAAGAAGAGAGAAGAGAGGAGCTCAGGGACCTCTGTGTCACCAAACCTCGGTGCTCACACCTTGGCTCCCAGAACTTACTCCATACATTGCCTTTTATAGGCAGATATTGTGTGACCATTGAGCTGCAATGATGACCATTAACGACGGTTTAATGACAATTAAAACAACAGTTACAAAACCAGTATTAATGACAATTTAATGTAATAAAACCTTTTAAATGTCATTAAAACCATTCAATTAAAAATCTAACGGTCATCTCCAACAGTCAGTTCACATACTCCTCTTATCAGTCTTTTTACTAACTCAAGCTCATAGTTAATTGTATACTAGGGCATTCACAATCTTGAGTTGTATGAGACTTCTTTCTTTGACACACTCACACACAATATTTCCAACAATTTCTACCGTTAATTAGAAAAGGGACAATGCCTTCGTTTTGGGAGTTGAACTTGGTGCATTTATTTGACAAATTGACCTAAGTCTTTTCCTATATTTTGTGTGTTTGTAATAGCTAGATATGTGATTTGCTTCCTCTTTGACTATATTATGTTTATTACGTAAGTCTACTTTGACAATGACATTTTATTTGCAATATGTAAGTTTTTTATATAATCTAGCCTCTTATATATATTTTATCACAGGGCAATGCAAACATACCAAAGAGTGGTTAACAAAAAACACACACATGAGCTTAAAAAGACTACCCGGATACAACTAAAGATAAATATGTAATTTGGGATTGGACATGTTGAATTTCATTGTCACTGTTTGGTATTGGACTTTGATTGTACAAATTTCATTGTAAAAGTGAGACCAAGTTTATTTACCTGCATTGATATAGCTTTAGTAATGTTTTGGATTGGAATTTACAATAAATTTGATATTTCAAATTAGTTTTGTTATAATTGTTTTTTATTTTTTAGGTGTTTAGTTGTTTATTATCATGTAAATAGGTTTGTAGCATAATAAAAAAAATATAAAAATGAGTTTCTACATTTGACGAACAAGGAGGGGTGTAAAAAGTGGGATTTTGTACACGTGTTGTGAGATGTCACGTGTAGAAAATCCTACTTTCCACAATTTCTACACTTGACGAACAAGGAAGGGTGTAGAAAATGGGACTTTCTACACCTGACGTCTCACGTCACGTGTAGAAAATCTCACTTTCTACACGTGTTTTAGAACAGGTGTAGAAAGTCTAGACTTTCTACACCTATTGTTTCTACACCTGTTGTATGTCAAGTGTAAAAAATCATTTCCGTCACATGCAAAAAGTCTTTTTTCCACTAGTGACTACTAGTAATTGCTGGGCTTACCCCCGACCTCTTAATTAAGTGTGGACTAATCATATTTCCTATTTCTAATTTTAACTTTTACTATTACCTTAGGGTGGTAAAAACCCGGACAAACAAGCACCTAAATTATTTTCCAATTTTATATATATTTTTTGGAAATCTCAATTCAAGGTCTCAGAATACCATCTTGTAGGCTCGAGTGGCTCTATTTGTGGAATTCTATACAATTTTTATATCCCTACGTTTTACCAATAAAATTTACAATATGGTAAAATAGTAAAAATTTGTAGGAAACTATTTTCAATTTAGTACCTAAAATTTTATTTTCATTTTAGTCCCTTTATTATTTTGAAACCATTATCTAACCTATTATTCATACCAAGCTATCATATTTAACTAGCATACAGATAGAAATTTTCAAGATGTGACAGTGAATATAACAAGAAGATTTTGTAACATATTTTTTGGGTTAAGGTTGATCTAACACTTTAAAATATTTTTTTAGGTGCTTCTAGTATGTTAAAGTATTTTGTAGTGTAATTTTGGTCTTAAAGTATTTTCTAAGTTGATTTTTTATTACTCTTTTTCCATATTTTCAAAACTCATATTCCATATTTTTAGTCGTCATCTTTAACACTTTAAATAATTATTTTTGCAATTTTTAAGCAATCATCTTAAATATTTCTTAGACTTAACGGGTCTTTAAGAATTTTACGAGGTTAAAATTGTTCATGAGAAATACTTTAAGGGTAAAATTGTTCATAAAAAATACTTTAAAGAAAAAATTGAATCATAAAAAATTTTAGAATACTAAATACATCTAGAAACATACTTTAGGGTGATGTATGAACAATAAAACATTTTAAAATGTTAGATGTGTCTTAAAAAATACTTTAGAGTACTAGATTAGCCTTAGCTTTTTTTTTTTTAACAATTTGACGTTGTGTTAGTAAATGGTGCAAAGATTTTTGTACCATATCTGTAAAGTTGTAATACTAGCATGTGAATTGAACTGGTACTATCTCAATTTTAATGCTTCAGGATGGAAGTAGTACATTTCAGAGAATATAGCAGACAAGCTAAAGTGTTAGGAACTATAGTATCAATTAGTGGAGCATTTGTTGTCATACTCTACAAGGGCCCACCAATCTTCAAGATCCTTTCTTCAGCATCTCCTTATAAGTAGTTTTTGTCATTAGCACAATCCAACTGGGTCCTTGGAGGCTTTTATTTAGCCGCTGAATCTTTCTTTTCTTCACTTTTTAAAATTTACCAGGTTGGTGTTTATTTTCTCTCTGAAGCTTCTTCAAGTAAATATGTAGTGTACATATTGAGCGCATAAGTAGAGAAAATTGATTTTTCTTTTCGCTTCTCTTTTGCTAAATGTTTCAGGCATTAGTCTTCAAGAGCTACCCTTGAGTAATGGTGGTTGTCTTCTTCCAAATTCTGTTATCCACAATTTTGTCAGCAACATTTGCCTCAGTTGCAGTTAAAGATGGGTCTTTTTAAGACTGGATATGGGGTTGGTTTGCATCATCTACCAGGAAATCCTTTGCTAAGAATACTCGTGAAATTTGTTTCATCACTATAAACACTTACAATAACGACCTCGAAATTAGAATCAATATGAATAGGAAAAAAAATCAATATGAATAGGAAAAAAAACATTGGATTAGTGATGTAGTTTAGCAACAAAACTTGATTATTCCGCTATAAAACATATGTAACTAATTGATTAGTAACAGAATTCTATAGTTGAATTTGCATTAAAAAAAAGCAGTGGATTAGCATCATGATTCCATTGTAAAATAGATTGTCATTAATTGATCAGTTATAGATTTTTGTCACTAACTCGCTGATTTTATTTAGTAGCGTGATTCAGACCTACATCATTGAGGGGTGTGGGTCGGATTTAGTTAAGTAGCTAACTGACCAACATAATTTGGCTTCCTTATAAGAATTCATTTATACTTGTTGAGTACTTAATGGAAAAGGGACTGAATGAAGGGAAGCTTTTTGAAAAATCCCCCATTGCAAAATTTATTACCTAAAGGTACCTGGAATTCACCACACAAAAAAAAAATAGTGGATTAGCAACAGAATTGGATGATTTCATCGTCAAATAAGCTATCACTAATTAATTAGCTACAAAATTTTGTCACTAAGTCAATTTAGCAATGAAATTTGTCGCTAATTGACTTTTTTTTTGTAGTGATTTGTTTAAGGATCTAAGTGCAACTTATCTTCAGTGCAATTTTGTTTTTAGTTGTGTGCTACATATATTCAACTATATGCAAAATGCAAGACATTTGCACATAAATTTGGAGGAACTTGATCCTTATATACTTTTACGCGATACACTATTGTAAAGGAGAATTTTTCAATAATTTTCCCTTGAAAGAAAAGGAAAAAATGTAAGGAAAACATTTTTCTCTAAAGTGTAATGTTGGTGTCATGAGTTTAAATGATGGTATGAGAAGAAAGGCAGAAGATGAGGAGAGAGCTTTCTTATTAATTACAGATCCTTAGTCCTTAGTAGTGCTTCAATAATATGCTTTCACTTAAAACTTTTGAGTTCATATGGTTGTTTGAAAATTTACTTGGTAGGTTTAATGGATTTAAAAATATTGAAGTATTTAACGATTGTGCAGAGGCTATAAGCTTAATCACGAGGGACCAAGGGACTAATCATGCTTATTATGACATCATTGAGGAAACTGCCAATATGATCCATAGAAATTGGAATGTTTCGGGCAATTTCAAGTATAGAGAATCTAATAGTACTGCTAATAGCTTAGTTAGAAAAAGATCATTGTAATACCCCATTTTTCACCAATACATTTATGTTTATATTTGATGTATATTTAGTGGAATAAAATGGTGGAAAATGATGTGGATGAATTTATGAGAATTTGTGGAAAATATGTCAATCGCCGGTTACACATAAATTGGCCGAATAAGGGTATAAGGAGGCAATTAATGTGCCATTAAAGGCCTATTATGGTAACCAAAATTTAAGAAATTAAGTGACATGAATAATAGCCTCATTTAAGTTCCAAAATGGAGTTAAGCCAAAGAAATGGGAGGAGAATGATTTATTTCGGTAAATCATAAAATGCAGGGGCAAAACGGTAATTTTTTCGTAAAATGGAAAATAGTTATTTTCCCCTAGTATTCCCACTAAATTGAGTTAAATGGGAATTAAAAAGAGTAAAATGACTACTTGATCATAAATAAATCAATTTTGGTAAATTATGGTAAAAAATGGTCAAATAGTCAAAAAATCAATGACTTGGTCAACAAATTACGAGATGGCATAATGAGTTATTGGAGATTCAGATTTCTCTCCTATTTCTCATGTAAATTTCGGATGGAATGAGGATGAGAAAAGGGAAATGTGATTAATTAAGGAATAATGCAATTATGGGCCAATGAAAGGGTGACACTTGTCACACTTAATTAACCCTTCATTATATTATTATTCCCACATCTCTTCAGCTCCATTATCCCAATCAAACTGATCCAAAAAGAGTGAGAGAGAGCTGGAGAACGAGAACTAAACGGAAGAAGAAGGGAAGCTAGGGTTCATCCAAGATTAAGGTGAGAAGCTTATATCTTGTGATTTAAGCTATATATCTCCTCCATGATCTCTTCTCTTCATTTCCTTACCATTAGAGCCATGGTATTTCAGCTGAATCAAACGCTGGAAGGAGAGAGAGAAAACATGCAGGAGAGAAAAAAGTCCAAGAAATCAAGAGGTAACTTCCTAAACTTGTTCATTTTGCTTGATTAAGGTTAGTAGAGTTGTTTTGGGCTTGATTGTGGTTCATTTGGTATAAGATAATTGAAGAAAGCCAAAGAGAACATAATATGTAAATGTCTCCAATCAAGTCCAATGAGTGTCTAATTAGTTAATATATTGGTTATAAGTAGAAAGGAGGTGATTAGGCCAAAGAAAACGAGAATCCGACATAACTTTTATGGGAATTAATTTTCCCTTCCCTGTGTTGGACGTGGCAAATGGATAGGAATTTCATAATTCTGATGCTTCCATTGGATTTAGGAGGCCAAATTGTGTAGGGTCTATGTTGACCCCGAAGTGAGAAAAGCCACGGAAAGTGAAATGACAAAATTACCCCTATTAAGCCTTATTTGGGAGCTGTGAAGGGTATTTTCGTTATTTGAGCTTGAATTTGGCCAATTTGAGGCTAGAAATGGATTCTATACGTGAAAATGTGTAAGAATGGCATAAATCACAATTTTGAGAAAAATACTAATAATTAGGACCTAAGGGGTATTTTGGTAATTTGTCACCATTAGGCTAAATTTACCAATATTATAAGTTTGGAAGGATGTATGGATGAGTAATAACTCATTTGTGATATTTAAAGATTTCAGGACTTGACAACCGGTCTGGCCTCAGTAGTTGCCCGAGCTTGAATCAAGTGGGAAAGTTGCATAGAGAAGCAATCAGGTAGTAACCGTCTTCATATGACATGACATGCATATGTATTGTTTGTATCATCATCAAAATGTCTAATATGTTTAGATTGAGCAGAGTAATCACCCGGGGCCTTTCAGAGGTTGGGCTGACACTCAGGTGAAATGTTCATAAATGTACGAGTAGTGCCTGGGGCCTATCTTTACGCGGGTACCCCTTGGGGCCAAGAGAACCTGTCTAGCGTGATGTCATTTATGAGATTGCATTATATGCACTGTGCACAGATGCCCTCCGGGCTAAGAGAACCTGTCTAGCGCGATGTCAGTTTATGAATTGCATGTATTGCACTATATGATGTTATGATGATTTTGTTGATGATTGTGTGAGTAAAGCATGCTTGTGTGTGTTATCTTATATGCTTGATTGCGTTACTACTGAGATTCCTGTGAATCTCATTCTTTTCCTAAAAACAAATCTCTAGTACAGGGAGAAAGCTCGCGGGGCAAAGAGAAGGTAAATGATGATGAGCTGAGGCCGAGTGGCGAAAGAGCTTAGTTTAGGTTGTCAATTCCTGTTATGTATTTTAGGACTTTTATAAGTTTTGGGTTTGTATATGAAGTGGACTAGTGAGAGAATATAAGTATTGTAAAATGAATTGTGTATGAATGTGCTTATATGTGAATATTTATATCCAGCAGAGGCATTGTATAAAGTTCTAGCATTTTGGCACTCTGACGTTTATATTCAGTGAGTATTAGCTAATTGGTACTGTAATACCCCATTTTTCACTGATACATTTATTTGTATATTCGGAATATATTCAGTGGAATAAAATGGTGAAAAATGATGAGAATGTAATTATATGAATTTATGGAAAATATTTCAATTGCCGGTTACGTGTAAAGCCGAATAAGGGTATGAGATACCGATAAAGGCCCAATATGGTAACCAAAATTCAAAAAATTTAATGATATGGTTAATGGCCTCATTTAAGCATCAAAATGGGGTTAAGTCGAAGAAATGAGAGGAAAATGACTTATTTCGGTAAATCATAAATGCAGAAGCAAAACGGTAATTTTGCCGAAAAGTGGAAAATAATTATTTTCCCTTCAATTCCCAATGATTTGAGCTAAATGGGAATTAAAAATAGAAAAATGACTAATTGATCATTAATGGACTAATTTTTGTGAATTATGGTAAAAAATGGTCAAATAGTCAAAAAGTCAATGACTTGGTCAACAAGTTACATGTTGGCACAATGAGAAAATTGGATATTCAGACTTTCCCTATATTTCCCATGCATATTTCGGCTGGCATGAGTGAAGAAAAAGGGAATGGAATTAATTGGGAGAATTAAGTCATTTGGGCCAATTATATCATGCCAAGTGTCCCAATTAATTAAAATATGGTATTATATGAGTTATGATCATTCTCTTCAGCTCATTCACGCACGAATTGAATCAGAAAGAGTGAGAGTGAGAGCTAGAGACGTGAAGAACGACGGAGAGCTAGGGATCATTGGAACTCAAGGTAAGAGGTATATGCCTTATGTTTTAAGCTTCATATCTCCTCTAAGGTTCCTTCTCCTCACCTCTCCACCGTTATTTTTCCGGTTGGACAGCTGAATCAAGCGCAGGTAGAGGAGAGAGAGAAAATGTCTAGGAGAGAGAAAGTCCAAGAAATCAAGAGGTAACTTCCTAAACTTGTTCCTCTTGCTTGATTAAGGTTAGTAGAGTTGTATTGGGCTTGATTATGGTTCATTTGGTACAAGATAATTCAAGAAAGCCAAAGAGACCTTAATGTGTAAGTGTTTCCAAATCAAGTCTAATGAATGTCTAACTAGTTAATATATTGGTTATAAGTAGAAAGGAGGTGATTAGGCCAAAGAAAACGAGAATCCGACACAATTTGTTTGGGAATTTATTTTCCCTTCCTTGTATTGGACGTGATGAATGAATGAGAATTTGACCAATTTGATGCTTCCATTGGATTCAGGAGGCCGAATTGTGTAGGGTTTATGTTGACCCCGAAGTGAGAAGAGGATCAAAGAGGGAAATGATCAATTTGCCCTTTCTAAGCCTTATTCAAGGGCTGTCAAGTGTATTTTCGTTATTTGGGTTTGATTTTGGCCAATTCGAGGTCGGAAATGAATTCTACACGCCAAAATGTGTAGGAATGGCCTAAATCATGATTTTGAGAAAATACTAATAATAAGGTCCTAAGGGATATTTTGGTAATTTGGCACCAATAGGCTAAATTTACCAATGAAATGAATTGGAAAGGTATATGGATAAGTAATAACTCATTTGTAATGTTTGACGATTTCAAGACTTGACAACCGGTTTGGCCTCAGAAGTTATTGCCCGAGCTTGTATCAAGTGGGAAAGTTGCGTAAGGTAGCAACCAGGTAGTAACCGTCTTCATATAACATGACATGCATATGTATTGTTTGTTATCATTATCAAAATGTCTAACATGTTTAGATTGAGGGAGTGAACGCCCGGGGCCTTTCGCAGGTCGGGTAGACACTCACGCGAAATGTTCATAATTACACGAGCGGGACCCGGGGCCTATCTTTGCACGGCTACCCCTTAGGGCCAAGAGAACCTGTCAAGCGCGATGTCGGTCATGAGGTTGCATTGTATGCATTGTGCACAGGCGCCCTTCAAGACTAAGAACCCGTCTAGCGCGAAGTAAGTTTATGAATTACATGTTTGCACTGAATAATGTTTGATGATTTTGTTGATGATTTTATATGAATGAAGCATGCTTGTGTGTGTTATCTTATATGTTTAATGATGTTGCTACTGAAATTCATGTGAATCTCATTCTTTTCCTGAAACAAATCTCCAGTATAGGGAGGGAACTCTCGGGCAAAGAGAAGGTAAATGACGATGAGTCGAGGCCGAGCAGCAGAAGAAATTAGGCTAGGTTGTCAAGCTTTTGTGATGTATTTTAAGAGCCTTATGAGTATTTTAAGTTGTATATGAAGTATATGATGTGAAGTGGAGAGGATATAAGTATCGTAAAATGAATTATGTATGAATGTGTTTATATGTGAATATTTATATCCAGCAGAGGCATTGTATAAAGTTTCTAGCATTTTGTGCCACTCTGATGTTTATAGTCGATGAGTATTAGCTAATTAGTACCCTACCGTAGTGTTGGAAAATAAGGTATCACAGATACTTTACTGTAGTGTTGGGAAATAAGGTATCACAGTCATGAGTTAGATAGTCTTTTCCAAATTTTTTTATATCAAAAACCACATTTCATTTAGAAGGTGGTGATTGATGAAAGACTTTTATTGTTACCATTTTCTTTGTACTTGATACTTAGATCTTAATGATAGTTTTCCTTTTTCATTCAAATAAAAATTACTTGGTACAAGGTATAGTGGTGGAAAAGAAACTGCAATTATGAAGCTACCCGGAAAATAAAGGTTTTTAGTTATTCATAATGCTAACTTGTGGTTCATCACATAGGCAGTGGCTTGAATATTGATTCGCTTCAGTCTAAATGCATGGTGTGTGAAGAAAGCTGGACCTCTGTTTTGTACAATTTTCACTGTTATCATGGGTACTGGGCCTACGCAATTTCAACCTTGAAAGCAGTTTTTGCCCCAATTTGAACTCATTGGACTCTAGGGACTATTTGGTATGAAAGATTCAAAAAGAGGGGAGGGAAAGAAAATTTTTTATGTGTTGGATTTAAAAAAATTGAATAAATAAAATTATAAAATTTTAATAAAAAAATGTAAGATAAAAAAGTTAGAAAAACTAATTAAAAGTTTTTAACCCCATTTATCAAATTTTTTAAATCAAATCCAAAAATTTTTCCCATTCCTTCCTCCCCGAACAGCCAATCACTTGTTTGAACTTTGAATAATAGATAGATTGGAAAAAAAAGAAAGAAAGTAAAACAATATTGAAAGTGTAGCTTCATATCTGCCCTTATGAATAAATGAAGGAGTAAAATACATTACCTATCCATTTGTTTTACCTAAATTATACAAATCTTCAATTTATTTTAAAAACCAAC
Organism: Albizia julibrissin; assembly: GCA_037074505.1. Taxonomy (NCBI): domain Eukaryota; kingdom Viridiplantae; phylum Streptophyta; class Magnoliopsida; order Fabales; family Fabaceae; genus Albizia; species Albizia julibrissin. The sequence goes on from CM073485.1 coordinate 30,690,700, forward strand.
ATAAACCTCCCTTAAAATTAAAAAGGTTAAGATGATCCTAATACCTTAAACTATTTTTAAAAATGCAATCAACATTCTAAAATATTCATGAGTGCCATTTTAAAAGTGAAGCATTAAAAATGAGGCAATTCTTGCTCCAAGATAACAGACCCTTGACCTCTTTTAATTTACTGTTTACCATCCTCATCAAAGTCACGGTTCTTCTCTCCTCCCTTGCTGAAACATACCAGAGCTTGTTCAACGTTTATGCAAATCCTCTGATTTTAAAACCATTTTTCAATGATGGAACAGGGGAATTAGAGAGTGAAATTAAAAAAAAAATATGAAGCAGAAGAAAAGGCAAGCACAAAGGCCAAGTTTTAGTGTACCTCCAACTTAGCTTCTTGTCTAAACTCTGATGAAGTCCCAACTTAAATCAGCCCCCACCTGAATCATCTACGGAAGAGGCTAGAACAGAGTCAAGATCTCGATTGTGAGTCGCCATAGCATATTCGGGAAGAACTCTCGAAGCTATAAGGCCGGGTTCGTCAGTATCTTTGCGGAGCTGTGGGCCAGTGAGAGGTTGGGATAAAAATTACACTCATGTACATTTTAGAGTGTAGATCACATCCCCAAAAATATTTTATAGTGTAGGATGTACCTTAATCTAAATTAAAATATATATTATATAAATATCTTTTATATTTTTTATATTTTATTTTTATCTATCCAATTATTAATTACCCGTTAAATTTATTTCTTAAATTTAGATTTTAACCAATGCCCCATTTAACAAAAGAACATTTATATATGTAAAAAATTATACAACCAAATGTTATAAAAATTATTAATTTGGATTATATTATAAAATTTATAATTTTTTATTTTTCATCACATTTCTTAAAACTTATTTATTTATATTTCTTTTAAAAGTATAAAAATATATTTCAAGTAAATTTTATTTTACCATAGAGTATAAATAGATTAAGTTTGAGAATTATTTGGATTATATAAATTTATAATATATAATTTTTGAAATTTTTATGCTAAAACATTTATAAACACATTAAGTTTATATATATTTATTAAAAATATTTTAAATAAATCTATTTGAAAAAAGGTGAAAATAAAATTAAGAAAAAGAAAAAATAAAACTCTTAAATTATTCATAAAAATGTTAGCCAAAAATAAAGCTTGAGTATCATGAAGGGTAAATTAGTAAATAAATTTATTTTAATAGAAAATTTACTTAAAGTTTTTGGGATATTCTTAACTTTGCTAACCGTTTAGATTTAATTATATATTTTTAAAATAGGGAAGAGACTAGGATAATTTAAATAATATATAAGATAGGTTAGATTATTTTACTTTAAATAAGATGGTAGAAGCAATGGGAACCATACCCATTCATTTGATCGAGTAAAATTAATTACAATTGATAATTAAATCAAACTCTGTTTTTTTAGTCCAAAATATCTCGCATAGTTGTGATTTTTGGCCTTGAAGTTTAAATGAAAAATGAAGGAAAAATATGGAATACTATCATGCTTGCATGGCCACTCAGGGTGTGTTTATTTAGGGGTTTTTCTAGAGGAGGAGAGGGTAGGGGAGAGTTGAAAAGAAAAAAAAAATGTATTTGATTGAAAGGAGGGGAGGTGAGATGTGGTAAAAAAATTTGTCCTCTAGTGCTCCCCTAACCTCCTCTTTCAACCCTCCAAAAGTGGGGTTTTTTTGGAGGGGAGGGAAATAATTTCACACATCATAACCAGATTATCGGTGCTATTTTTTTTAATATTCCAATACTACCTATAACACTTCTACTCATTTGCCTTTGTCTGGTCTTTGTTGTCACATCTCCTCCTCTACAGCTTGCCACCACATGCCTACTCCTCCAGCCATCGCCATGGCCTCCTGCTTTATCGTTAGAGTCTATGGTCGCCTCTTTATCTTTATTTGAATTTGGAGTTAGATTTTGCAAAGCTTTCAGCTTTTACACATTCGCTAATCCAAACGTAAAAGAGGGAGAGCTAGAAGGAGATTTGCACAATTTATGATAAAAAAAGAATAAATCTAAGTAAAAAAAAAAAACACATATGGAAGGCTTGATTTTCACACTCAGAAGTTTTGTTGCATAATGAGGCAATTTTTATGCTCAGATGAGTGATGTTGAAGAAGGAAGACGATGGCTTTTTTTTTTTATAAAGGCAAAAGATTTAAGAAAATTAAGATAATATAGGTAACAAGGTTTTTAATTCAAAAATTAAAAAATAATAACTTCATTATAAATATTACAAAATAAGAAAGAAGCAATTAAAACAAAATGATAATAATATAAGGATATATTTATCAACTTATAATTAACTCCTCTCTTCTACCCAACCCTTCTAAATCAAAGAAGAAGCTAAATCTATACTCCCCTCTTTTTAAACCAAATAAAGCTTATAATATCCTCTAACATAATTTTAATAAATCTCATTTAACCTTATCTCTATTAAACCAAACAAACCCTCAAATAAAAAGATAAGGGGACAAGTGATCTAATACCAAGCAATCCTTTAACCTCACAACTAACGTTAACATCTTACGGCCTCTTATTATTTTGGGAAATTTTAATTGAGGACCATTGCGGTAAAAAAAATTTCATTTACTTTCAAACAAATTTGAAACTTTACGGCAACATACACCCAATTAAAATAAAATAAATTTTTATGTGTATAAAGATATTAATGCTCATATTTTTTTTTTCACTTACAAATTTCATTTTAGTCTAAGGAGAGTGACGAAATTTTAGAATTTTTAGGCTGTAAGTAGAAACCTTTTTGTTATGGTGGTCTACAACTGAAATATTTCCTATTATTTTCTTTAAAAAGATTCTTTTGACTCATATATGACATATTTTTGCTCAATCAAACTGAGACATATATTTTATACTTATCTTTTTAAATTTAAAATCTATCCATTTCAATTTCATTATTGATAATGGGTTCGATCTGACGTGATCACGTGGAAAAGACCCCGCGATGCACGCCTTTGAATAAAAATATATTAAACACATAAGTTTTGTTTTGTTTTGTTTTTTTGGGTCAACCAACACGAAAGTTTAGATACACAGGTTTTCCCCCCTTTTCCTCTTAGAAGAAGCATAACATTTTTTTCTCTATAACTTGAATTTAATTTTTTTTGAAAAAAAAATATTAACCAATACATCAAACCCAAAATGAAAAGTAAAATCGAACCAATCTTAAATACATGTTTGTTTGGGATAATTTCTGGATATTTTAAAAGTGTTTATTTATATAAATTAAAATAAATTTTTTCTCATATACTTGCGTCGTATACTGTAAATCATAATTGAAAAGTTACTTTTAATAGCTTCAATCTCTATTTCAAACAAGTACAAAGGAAACAATAAAACTGAAGTTTAAGTTTCAGAAGTCATTTTTCGTAAGTCGAGATAAAATTCTTCTCACATACCACTTTGATCCTATTTATAAGTCCAAATTAACAAACTTTCACATATCAAAAAAAGTTAGTTAACTCATTAATTGTGGATTAAATTTCCAATTTTATCCTTATTTATGATTAGTTCTAAGAGTCAACATGAATAAATTCTTTTTACTTATTATAATTAATAGGGGACAAAATTATAAAAAACATATTTATTACTTAAAAATTGGAATTATAATAAAGACCAAAATTTTTAATTAAAATAAACTTATAAATAACATAAGAGTGGTACCTATAGGTTTAGATTAGTTTTTAGAAAATAATTTTTACGATTTATGAGATAAATATGTGAGAAGAGTTTTATTTCAATTTACAGAAAATGATTTTCTGAAACAGCGGTTTGAGTGTTTTCCAATTGTTTGGAAATGGGAAAAGCTATTTTTCAAAAGATCCAAACATGCTCTTAATAGTCTATCCAATTGCAACCTCATCGCATAGTCTCTCGTGTGAGTCCGTGAGATTCAGAAGAAAATGGGGAAGAAGATATTGGCATTTGCGGGAATGGTTGTGGCTATTCTGATCCAAACAGGAGGCCAAGTGGTAAGCAAAATTGCTATGAATGGTGGCATCAACGCATACATCTTGATTCTCTACTCCTACGCTCTCTCCTCTTTCCTCCTCTTCCCCTTCATCACCTTCCTTCTTTACAGGTTCCATTCTCTCTCTCTCTACTTTAACGTCTTAAAGTTTTAACAGTAATTCCTGTTATTTATTGTCTTCTTCTTTCTCAGATCTGAAGCTCCTCCTCTTAACTTCCCCTCCATTTGCAGATTCTTCTTGCTTTCCCTCATTGGGTTTGTGCTTAACTAACTCTGCATTTTTTCAATTGTTATATATATATATTGATGATATATATAGTAAATCAGTTAACTATATTGCAGAAGCGTAGGGACTGTACTGGCTTATGTTGGCTTAGATTTAAGCTCACCCACACTGGCCGTTGCCTTATTGAACCTCATTCCTGGTTTCACTTTTGTGCTTGCCCTCATCTGCAGGTTCTTCTTCTTCTTGTTTTTCTTGGTTTTCTTTTTTTTCATTCATCATTACTTGTGATATTTCAAAATGGAGAACTAGTAGGCAAGTGCTATAATTTCATCTTATTTTATAGATAGCTAAAATTTTGAGGGGAGAGTAAAATTTTCTAAAATTCTTTTTTCCATTTCCTTTAAAATTAAGAAAATTTGGAAGGAAAGGTTAATATTTAGGCTTATATTAACTAATATGTTCATACTATTTTAAAATATTCCTACCATACTCTTCTATTTATTTAATTACAAAATTATAATTTATATAGTAAATGTCATTTATAATTAGGGAAATGGTTAAAAAATATCATTTAAGCAAATTAATTGCTAAATGGTACCAATGTGCAAGCAAGCATCCATCATGTGCAATCAGCATCCACATGTGTAAAAAGCATCCCTGTGAAAGTGCAAACATCATCCCTAATGTGCAACATAGCATCCGCCCATGTGCAACATACCACCCACCGTGTGCAATGGTAGCAATGAGCAATTAATTTGCTTACAAGGTTTTTTTTAGCAATTCTCCCTTATAATTATATTTATTTAATTTTTATAATTATAAAATTATAATTTTATGTATTAAATGCCTTTTATAATTATATTTTATTAAATATGTTAGAAAGTCATAAAATACAAATTAAATGAAATAAGGGTAAATTTGTTTATATAAAAATATTTCCCTTCCCCTCCTCTCTTATACTAAATATAGTAATATTAAAATTCCTCACATTCCCTCTCTTTTTGTCAATCCAAACAAGATAAAAAGAAAAAATTCTCTCAAAACCTCCCTTCCCCTCCCCTCCATTCAAATCCCTCATTTTCCCTCCCTCCCCTCCATTAAAACAAACACAGCATAATGGAATCGTTCAAATCTCCACGTGCCATGTATCAACTGTTCAAACACCAAATTAAATGTCAGTTAGAAGCCTTGTTGGTCTCACAATGTTGAAAAGAGACGGACGTTAATGGAAATGCGAAATGTGCTCCTCTTTGTTAATTCTGCTAGTTGTTCATAGTAAAAGCTCATTTACTAAAGCTGCACTTTTACCCCAATCTTCAACACTTTTTAATAACCAGCTTTGCAATTTTTTAGCAGTCATCTTGAATATTGTTTTAGCTTATCTTCCATATTTCAAATCCTAATCATTAATTGTTTTTATTACTGAAAACATGAAAGATAAGTACCATCACTTAACAAACTTTTTGGGACTTAACGAGCTTAAAATTGTGTATGAAAAAATAATCTAAGGATAAAATTACTCCTGAAAAATATTTTAAGGGAAAAATTGAACCACCAAAGTACTTTAGAATACTGGATGCATCTAAAAAAATACTTCAAAGTGTTGTATGAATTATAAAATATTTTATAATACTAGATACACTTAAAAAAAATACTTCAAGGTGCTGAATTAACTTTAACCTTGTATATTTGTTTTTATAATTCGGCACTTGTGTTAGTAAATGGTGCAATAATTTTTGTACCACATACCTATTGTTGTAATTGTAGCATGTAAATTGAACCGGTTCTATCTCAATTTTAATGGTTCAGGATGGAAGTAGTACACTTGAGAGAATATAGCAGCCAAGCCAAAGTGTTAGGAACTATAGTATCAATTAGTGGAGCATTTGTTGTCATATTATACAAGGGCCCACCAATATTCAAGAATCATTCTTCAATATCTCCTTATAAGCAGTTTTTGTCATTAGCACAATCCAACTGGGTCCTTGGAGGCTTTTATTTAGCTACTGAAGCCTTCTTCGCTTCACTTTGGTACATTTATCAGGTTGTGTTTATTTTGTTTGAAGCTGCAAGTATACTGAGTATATATAAAGTGTACAAGTAGAGAAAATTGATTTTTCTTTTTGGGTCCTCTTTTGCAAAATGTTTTCAGGCATCACTTATGAAGAGCTACCCTTGTGTGGTGGTGGTAGTCTTCTTCCAAATTCTCTTCTCCACAATTTTGTCAGCGATATTTGCCTTAATTGTAGTTAAAGATCCATCAGCATGGGTCTTAAGACTTGATATGGGCTTGGTTTGCATTATCTATGAGGTAATCCTTTTGTTAAGGATATTCATATGATTTTGTTTTCACTATAAAAGTTTACAATTAGAATCTGGAGATTATAACGATATGAATAGGGTGATTCAAACTTACATATCATTGAGGGGTATGGCCTGAATTTTTACGAACCAGACTAACATTCGTTGGCTTTCTTATAGGAATTCATTTATTGTTGAGTACTTAATGGAAATGGGATACTGAAAGAAGGAAAATTTTCTTAAAAATCCCCCATTACAAAATTTATTGTTTAAATGTATCTGAAATTTGTTTAAGGACCTAAATGCAACCTATCTTCAATGAGTGAAACCTTTCTTTAGCTGTGTGCTACTGATCGTCAACTATAAACAAAACAGAAGACATTTGCATATAGCTAAAGATATGTTACACACAGCCAAAGAAGAGTTGAGCCCGTTTAAGGACTTGATTAGATCCTTAGATGCCTTTGGGCATAAATTTTATGGAGGAAGAGATTTCAATAATTTTTCCATGAAAGAAAAGGAATATGTAAGAGAGTATTTTTCTTTAAGGTGTAATGTTGGGGCCCTGAGTTCAAATGCTTGTATGAAAAGAAGATGAGGAGAGATCATTCTCAAGCTAGTAGAAAAAAAAGTCTTTTAAACCATTAAAATGGGCCTTTAGACTAGACTTGGGACTACTGGTTTACAAATTCTTGCACTTTATAGACTGGATGTACAATTTCTAGATATGTTGTTATTGTGACCAGTCTAAAAACTTTACATGTATATTGATATTTACAAAAATGTCACCAATCATATTCTTTTAACTATTCTCGAAATGAATGGTTTAGATAGGGTAGTTTAAAATGCTTTCATTTTCTACCAGTGTCATTATATACCCTTATAGTACTCATTATTTGCTTTGGCATGAGATATCAAATTTATTCAATAATATGCCTTCACTTAACTTTTGGGTTCATATGGTTGTTTGAACCTTTACTTGGTACAAAGTATGGCGATGGAAAAGAAACTACCATTATGAAGCTATCAGAAAATAAAACTTGGGTGGTCTTTAGCTATTCATATATAATGATGCTTACTTGTGGTTCATTGCATAGGCAGTGGCTGATATAGTGATTCGCTTGAGTCTATGTGCATGGTGTGTTGAGAAAGCTGGACCTCTGTTTTGTTCAATGTTCAAGCCTGTAGGAATTGTTTTCACTGTTATCATGGGTTCACTCTTTCTGGGAGATGATTTTCACCTTGGAAGGTAACATATCAACACCAGATACTCCCTCTTGACCATTTCATAAGACGCCCTTCTAAAATATATTTTTTGTCCATTTTATAAGACGTTTTGGAAGTTTTAATGAGCATTAAATAATTTTTTTTTATATATGCTGATATTTAATAAGTGTAGTGAGAGAGAGTAGAAATTAATATGATATTGAAATTAAGTATAATTAATAAGGTAATATTGATAATTACTTAAATTTTCTGAAAAATTTAACGTTTTAAATTATTTTTATTAATACAAGACCCTTTACATAATTTAATAAAACATTTCCAACGTTTTTTCCCAAAAATACCCTTATCTCTTTTACTCTTGCTTTTTCATCCTCCCTATTTCTCTTCCCCTAATGAATAAACTATACCAATCAATGGATTGGTTTTTGGAAGTTTTTTAAATATCTGGCACTACTTTGAACTAATTTACTTAATCTCTGAAAATTGTTCATAGGTCTTGTAAGCAAGAGCTGGGGGGAGTATTAAGAGTTTTTTTAAGTGGGACTATTGTTGACGTCTTTACATATCTGTTTGTGATAAAATTTGACATTTTTTTTAATTAATTGAGTATACCAATGTGTTTCTCATTGTGTCATTAATCACAGTAAAAGATTTTTGAATGAATGTGTTGCAGTTTGGGGGGTTCAATTATAATTGTGTTGGGATTTTACGTTGTGATGTGGGGCAAAGCTAAAGAAGAGAGGAAGGTTGAAGCAAGCTTTGAAAACTCGGAGTCATCTTGCCATAGTGCTCCTCTGCTGCAAAACAAGACTTAACAAATCACTACTCTATTCTCTCTCTCTCTCTCTCTCTCTCTCTATATATATATATATATATAAGCAATTTAATTTTGGAGGTCTACATGGAAATGGCTAGCACAAAAGCTAAAATCTTGTTCTGCAGACATTTTGGAGGATCTGCAAGTTGCTCATAGTATGAAATTTGTAGGAAATATAGTAATGTTTGACTATGTTGTACTAGTGGGCCCAAACTATATTGGGCTTCGCTGGGCTTGTGTGACTAATAGGACGGTATATAAGTGTGGTTCTGTAATTTGGATTAAAACTGATGATCAAGGTACTTTGTATTTGATTTTTATTGGGTGATAATAATATGGTCATTTTATTACATGGCATCCGAGCATTGGTTCACTTAGGATCACCCATGACCTGACCTAATTAGTAAGATCCACCTCCGTCGTTCTTCGATCTTAGATCAAATCCTTTAGGTCGAATTGTCTTTGGAATTATCATGTTTCTTCGCTCCTCCCTGTTGGCAACTTTGGTGACCTTCATCTTTCTTGTTTCCTAGATCGTACAAAGCTCCGGTAGCCTCCGTCGTTCTTGCTTCCCATATCGTATAAAGCTCTGTAGCCTCCGTCTTCCTTAGTTGTCAAATCTCTCTCTCAACCTTTGTATGGTTCGTCCCTCTCTTTCGAACCCTTAATCAAGTTATGGTGGATGGTGTAGCGATTAGAACAGGCTCAAAATCCTCCAGCGATTCGTCTCTTGCTAGTCTTACATTCAATGACCCCCTCTTCTTACATCCTTAAGACACACAGGGCACCACGATTATTCTGCAAATCCTTACGGGTAGCAAGAACTATACTATTTGGACCTGAGCCAAGAAGATTGTGCTATGGGGAAAGCATAAATTGGAGTTTGCAGACGGTTCTTGCATCAAAGAGCAACATGACTCCAAGAACAGTGGGAGAGATGTAATGCCTTAGTGCTTTTGTAGATCCTGAATTCCATCTCGAAAGAACTTGCTAATGGTATTGTCTTATGTGAAAACACTCATCTTCTATGGATTGACCTTAAAGAACGATTTTATAAGGTCACAGGGTCAAAATTTTTGCCCTCCACCATGAGATTGGCTCGCTGAAATAGGGGTCTATGTCAGTTTCAAGCTATTTCGCCAAATTGAGAGAGCTATGGGAGGATCAATCATGTCTAGTGCCAATTTCATGTTGTTATTATGAGACGTCCAAAATCTACTCTGATCTCATTCAACAGTAGAAGGTTATGTAGTTTCTTATGGGACTTCATGAAGATTTCAATCAGGTAAGAAGCCAAATTTTGCTCATGTCACCTCTAGTGACATATGAATCTGTTTGGTTCAACTTTCACTTTTTCATAAGTGCGATTCACGTAAATCGAGACAAAACTCCTCTACATATTTCATAAGTGCGATTCACATAAATCGAGACAAAACTCCTCTACATATTTACCTCGTATACCGCAAAACCTACCTCGTATATTATAAATCACGATTGAAAAGTTTTTTTGGAGGTTCCAATCACTATTCTAAACACCCTCCAAAGTTGAGGTTCAAAGAAAACTTGTTCACGCCTCATAACATTCTCTTATGGAAGGAGTGGCTATGACTGCCTAAGGTAAAGGGTGTGGAAGGGGTAGAGGTCGAGGAATTAACTCTACTCCAGAATGTTCATTTTGTAATAAGAAAGGTCATGTAAGGGATAAATGTTAACAACTTGTTGGATATCCTGTGGATTTCAAGGGAAAAAAGGGTAAAACGATTTTGAATAGCAGTGGAAACGCTCTCACATATGTTAGTGCATGCGTTTCACCTAAGGGGGTAAATTGGGTGGTAATACCAATTTAATGAAAAATAAAAATTTGAAAGGAATCAAATAAAATGGAATTGAAGTTAAGAGATGGAGAAATATCACCGAAGTAATACACTAGGGATTTATACTAGTTCGGTCACAACTTAACTAACCTACGTCCAGTCCTCAGATCGTCTCTGAGTTTTTCACTATATCTTTCAAGATTCAGTGGGTTCTTGGTACCTTAGTACACTATAAGTTCCTACTCCAGACACTTACTCTCCCTTATACACTGTAAACAAATACCCTACTTAATGTTCCTCAACCTTGAATTATCTCAATAAGAAGTATTGAATGATACTCTCTCTCAGAGTGTATGAATAAACACTAAAGTACAAGATACAGATAAAATGATGAGATAAAAAGAGCACTAATAGTATACTTAAATGTTTTTTAGTTCGGTAGATGCTCTGCTTTGAATGATTTCGTATTTATAGTTGGAGTGAATTTAATGACCGTTGTGAGCATTCCATTTGTCCGTTACTTTGTTATTGCTTCTCTGGACATTCTTTGTGTTGTAATAATATAGCTATTAGAGCAGAGATAATGTGTTGGTTGAAGTTATTCCTAGCATTTAATGCTTTTGACACAAACTCTGCTTTTCTTGGTATTCAAACTTTTGATGAAGAAATTCCTTGAAACTTGCTTAAAAAGATGTTAATCATCCAAAAGAATAATAACAAGCAAGATTAAGGCTTTCAACAAAAGTTCCTTTGTTTTCCTAAATCTTTGGTTTCATGCTTTGTTTTTTGAAATAATAAGTTATTCAAATATGAAAACTTGTATTCGAATAAAATGATTCTTTTTCAGTTATAGACTATTCGAATACTCTCTTTATTATTCGAATAACATTTAGTCTATTTGTACTAAGGTTATTTAAATAAGTTGATCTTTATCCGTATAGTTCCTTTGAAAACCAAATGGGTTTATTCGAATACAAGCACTATTATTCAAATACACTTTCATAACAGTGTGTATTCGAATACAATTCTTTCTATCCGAATAATCTTTCTGAAATCTCAATAATTATCCTGATACAATATTTGATTATTCGAATAAAATAAAATTTCTTTTGAAAATTGGATTGATGAAATAGATGAGTTTCATATTCGAATACTATTTTTACTATTCGAATAGGCATGCCTTTGATCTAAAAGTTTATCTCAAGCCTTATTTGAATAGTTGCCTTATTATTCGATTACTCATTGTTTTATAAGTAAACTTGAAAGAGAAACTATTATTCAAATAACAACTTGACTATTTGAATAGATATTGTCTTATGTTAATTTAGAAAAAGTAGTCAAGGCTTACTATTCGAATAAGGTTAAGTCTATTCAAATAGTCTCATTCTTTAACAGTGCATTCTTATTCGAATAGCTTATTCATTATTCGAATAATACTTAGATTAGTTGAATAGTCTAAGAGTTATTCGAATAACCCTTAACTGAAAGTAAGTCTTACTATTCGAATAACAACTTGACTAATCGAATAATTCACAGTGTTAAGTAGCATGAATCTAGTTAAACATAATAAGAAAATCCTACTTGAATAATCCTAAGTTTGTTATCATCGAAACTCTAAATCTAACAACATCTGCCAATGAAACAGTTGAATCATCATCTAAAGGCAACATTATTACACCTAGTTTCACACAGAAGCAGTATGCACAATTACTTGAGATACTGCGCAAGGATTCTGAGCAAAGTGTCATGCACTTACTAGTATAGGTTTGGCTGACTCTAATACTTCTTACAGAATGCACACACACTGGGTTATTGATTCTGGGGCTACCACATACCTTGTTAGTGATCTGTTACTTTTTGATACATATGAAAAAGACTTAGGACTAATAAAAATGATCAAAATACCTAATGGGGACCAAATGCACAAAACACACGTATGGAAGATTAAGTTCTCTAATATTTTCCAACTTGATAATGTGCTATATGCCCTTAGGCTTAAATTGGATTTGATTTTGGTGTCTAGAATCACAAAGGACCAAAGTTGCATGTGTAACACCCTAAATTTTAAGACAAGAGAACTAAGAATAAGCCTAATTTAAGAGAATTACTAGGCCCTGGTTTGGCCAGTGTCACAAATAGGCGCGAGTAATTCCCACTATTTCTTGATACCTTGGGGGTATTAAAGAATGCAAGGAATGGAAACATGAAGCAATTGGGACACACACACGACATAATTATGTTATAAAGCAAGGTAGTATTCCTACCAGCGAATATCTATGTGGTGGTCGTGATAGTGTGATGATTTTCCAATGAGGAATAACGTAAGGGCAAAATGATAATTTTTCCATAAAGCAAGAAATGCGTATTTTTCCCTATGATTTTAATGAGATGTGAACTAAAAAGGAGGAAAATGATGATTAAGTGAATTAATACCCAAGAAAAGTCAAGAGTCATGAAGCATAAGGCTACGATTAACCACATGTAAGGTGGTATAATGGGTATAATGGGATAGTTTAAGAATAATAATTTTCTCTATGTAGCTTACTATTTTATTGGATAAAGATGCATGACAAAGGAGATGAATTATCATGCAAGAAAGCTAAAGAAGTGGACTAATGAGTATAGCTACATAAGAGTTACTATTAATGACTCATCATTCTTTCTCATTTATTTCCCTGCATGCCAATTTAATCAGATAAGAACGCAGAAAGAGCGAGAAAACGAGATTGAATGAGAAAACAAAAGAACACAGCGAGAACAAGAAGGAACGTGGAGGAGAGAGAGAGAAATCTTCAGAAGGCCGAAACACTATCAAAACGACGTCTTCTCTCCAAGTACCCTTCTCTTACATTCTTCTACTCATCACGAGCTTCAATTCTATGGATTTAGATTCTTGATTGGAGGCCATTGGTGCCGTCTCGTCGGTTAGAGTGTTGCCGGAATTCCGAACCGAATTCATAAATGAGTTAAGGTAAGCGTATGCTTCCTTTATACCATTTCGGTTTGTTGATTGGATGAGTATAGGAGAAGTTTGGTACTATTCATCTCTCATTCAATTATGCGTTTTAACGGTCCAAACGATATCTAATGCTTGCCTAACTAGTTAATCATGTGATTAGAAGTAAAAAGGATATGATTAGGCAAGACAGAATGAGAAACCGACACAACTCTTCTGAGAACTCATAATTGCTACTAATTGTATGGCATGATGAAGGAATTGGAATTTCATCAATTGGATGATTCTATTGAGTTTAGAAGAGCCAAATGAGTAAGTCTCATGTTGATGTCAAAGTGAGAAAAGGCATGGTGTGTGAAACGACTGAATTGCCCTTAAAGTACTAATTAATGGCTGCTAAAGGGTATTTTCGTCATTTAGGGTCTGAATTTGAGTAAACTGAAGTCGCCAATGGATTATACACGCGAAATTGTGTAGGATTGACCTAAGTCATATTTTGGAATGAAGTGCAATGAACATAGTATAAATGGGCAGCCAAGTCTTAAGGGTATTCTGGTAATTATACAACCATGAGCCATGATAACCAACACTGAGTCTAGAATGAGTTAGGAGTAGCTAATAACTCATTTATCCTAAATGTGTAATTTTAGCATATATCGATAGATGAGATGGAATTAGAGCTGGACCAAGGACAAGCCAGGAAAGGTCATATTTCAGGTAGTAACTTCCTTCTTACATATACTATGTGATAACTATTATGAATGTCATCCATCGTAACATGAATTAGTATCTTTGAACAATCATTCGCCATGTTGAGGTCAGGGACCCAACAGGGGTACTAAGTCGACCAAGGTGCAGCCGTGTAGTTTCGCCTTGGGCAAGTGTACACACAAACATACAATCATTTTACATGACATGACATTGCATATCTATTCCACATTTTACTTGTATGTAAGCATGTTACTACTGAGATCTCAAATCTCACCCTTTCCATACAAAATGTAAGTTTCCAGTAGTTGTTGATGGCTCGATAAGCGAGGAGGGAGATTCCGTCAACTAGAGGTTGTGGACTAAAGCAAGAAGAGGAAGTTGGTTATCTGAAGGTTGTGTATGATTTTAAGGTTGTAGACCCTATGAAAACTATTTAGCATTATCAAGCATTATTATCATTATTGTTGTTATAAAGACATCAGTATATTTATTCTATTGCTGTGTGTCCCTATGCTGTGTAATCGCGACTCTGAGTAATATAATTGATGGGATGAGAGTCTCTATAATTCTTCCGCATATGCTACTCTGAGCAATCAGAGCATAAGATAGATTTATGCTCATATGTGTCAGTCCTGACATTTTTGGTATCAGAGAAATGAGGTCCCAACAATTTTTGGTATCAGAGCTAGTGGATCTGGCCACTAAGCGAGCGATACTAACTTAAAGCTAGTTGTTTTGGCCACTAAGCAAGCAATTTGTATCTCAGAGCAGTGGTTTTGGCTATATATAAGAACTCAGAGCAGTGGTTTTAGCCACTGAGCATGCGATTCGGGCTATAGAATAGTATATTGATAAATGCTTGATTTCGTAGTGACGTGAATAGCACTACTAGAAAAAACACTTTTAACGTCCCTTATTTGGGACTTTTAACGTCCTTTTATGAGGGGACGCGTATGCCAGCGACGTAGTAAATTTGGACTTTAGACGTCCTCTGTAAAAGGACGCCTAAAGGGATGGGTTTAGGCGTCCCTTTGACCAAAAGGGACGCCTAAAGTCCCCGTTTAGAATTTTTTTATTTAAAAATTAGGGACTTTAGGCGTCCCCTTTGGCCAAAGGGACGCCTAAAGGGTTTTTTTTCCATACGGTGCCATTTGTATTGTTTCTGGCCATATCATTCTGAAAGCAAACAGAAACGTATACATAAAAAGGAAACATACAGCACGCAGTTTATAATTAACAAAACACAACATCCACCTCTAATGAAACATTCATGCACTACATTGTTGACAGAAATGTTGTCCACTAATATAATAAACAACTACTAAGTAAATGTACAGGAAATGATAAACTTCTACAAATCAATGTGTTGAAGAATCCTCCCAGCCAACAAGTCTCTGATCAAATTAATGTCTTCATATAAGTAAGCAGCATCATTATCAAAGATCTACAAATTAGAAAATATGATTATACGAAATCAATGAAATTAAAGGATTGTTTAGCAATTCAATTAAAATACAACCAAAATATTATCATTTGATTACCTGTTGAAAATCATTTGTAACGCCATTTTGAATGATATTATACATGAAAAGTAGAACATAATAGCCACATTCAGTACCACCTGGCTGTTGAGGGCACTATAAATCAAAAGTAATTGGTTAAAATCAATAACATACATCATTTATAAAACAACCGTAAATAAAATAACTTAAATTATATTGGAACCACATACTTTGGGATAGAACCACTTTGACTTGCGAACAACTCTACCCTCACGTGACCCGCCAAGCATTCTATATGTTTGGGTCGCGCTACCATTAAAATGTAAAACATTTTAAGTTAGAACAATTTATTTAAATCAAGCATTTTTTTAATTAATAAAAAAGAAATAACTAATGTGTTGAAGACTGATTTTGTGTCCTTGTCGGGCTTTTTTGTCAAGGAATCAAACCAATAGATTTCATTGAGGCGTGGGCAAACAACACACAGGCTCCAATGGTAACTAAAACAATACACAGATTAAAATGAAGTTGAGATTAGAAGAAAATTATTTCTCAAACATCCAAAAATAAAATTTTTTACTACATACCCTTGAACAATTGGCGCTAGGTAACATCGCAATTTGGTCGCTGCCATTGTGAAGCCCACATAATGCGTCCTTTGTGCGACATCATTATTATCCGATGTCGTATTTGCCGGACACAAGAATCCGTATAAATTTGGTCTTTCCATATCAATGCACATGTGGTAGAAGGACCTAAAATAGAAATAAAATGACCAATGAATTATTGAACTTATGAAATCTTGAACTTAGAAAAGAAAAACTAACCAAATGGTAAGTTTGACCCATCCTGCATCTATCTCCTCCAAATGCATAAACTCCTTAAGATCTTTATTGTCGATCGTGTATGAATATGTCAATTGTGTACCCACAATCCCTGGAGGCATATTGAAGTCGACTTGGGGAATACCTTTGTACATCTGTTAGAGCCGTGCTAGAAATGGCCATCTCAGCGCATGTTGCTCCTCCTATAACCATAGAAAACAAAACCAATTATATTACAATGATGCCAATAAATGTCAAGTGATATGAATATAATTCCTACCATTGGTGGGGTTCCCAATGTGCCAATAAGATATTGAGGCCAAAGGATGAAACCTCCAATTGCCTGACCCAACGTGGCAATCTCAACGTCAGGGATAGGGATGGCTGCACCTTCTTCCCCCTCATGAACACATGTCACTGTCACCCTACGTAAATACTGTGGAATTTGATTATGATGGCGGGTGATAGCTTGTGTGTAAACGAGAGCATCGGCTACAACACGAATCATGTCTGTGGTGTCCAAATAGAGGATACACGATTCACCCGACTCCGAAGTGGCAGAAGGCTGGCCCAGTGGTTCTGTTATGTGAGAAGGTTGGCCACATGGTTCTGTACTATGGGAAGGCTGGACAAGACTATGGAAAGGAGCGGCAACAACTTCTGGAGTGTGGGAAGGTTGGACAAGGGGTTCTGGATTGTGGAAAGCCTCGGCAACGAGTTGCGGAGTGTGGGAAGGCTGTACAAGGGATTCGTCCGGCGGGTTGTGACTTCCTTTAGTGCTGGGGAAGGCCGGGGATTCCTCGTTTCTAACCCTAGTAGCCTCCATGTGATGAAAATCAAACCACGATTTCATTTCACCACGTAGTTGTGTCATTAGCTCATCTCGGAGCTCCTCTCGGATTTGATCGCGAAGCTTATCCACAAACTCTTGACTGGGTTCAGCTTGTGAAGAATATAACGAGGTTTTACCAAAATACTTCGAAATACCAACTCCCCTTGGCTCCCCTCTAACACGGCCGGGGTATTCAGCCTTCCCAATCGCCGTGGCCAATATGTCCATCCGTCTACTTGGAGTGAATGAACCTTGGCTACTCTGCTCTTCGAGTTCGTCCTGTAGCATACAATTCGTTATGAACGAAAATTAAATGCTAGAAATGTGAAAGAATTTCACAATTAATTACTTATGCTATTACTACTTACAATCCTCGAGGCAACCTCAGCAATAGTAGGATTTATATATTTGCCACCCTTAATCCTCCCTGCTTTCCATTTTTTGTGACGTGGAGGAGGAGCTGGCGCTTGCACAACAACGGAAGGATCCGATTTCGCAGCTTCCTTCATTTTTTCCAGCTCTTCTGCCATCATCATCTGCTCCAGCTTCCTGTAGCCACCCTGAGACATGCAATGCTGGTACTGATTTTCTTCTTGCCTCTGTGTGTTCACCGCACTTAATTCCTGTTTAAGGGAAAAAGGGAAAAACAAGTCATTAGTGCATTAACTATATTGAAATTATAAATTTTCATACCGAAGACATAAAATTTACCAAAAATTCAGGAGCTTGTCGTTTAGCTACAAACAACCTCCAGTCCTCTGGAGATAGATATGAATATTCCTGACAAGGATCAAGATGACTCTTGTCACCTCTAAGGTACTTCCTGGAGAGCTTATTTTTAAAATCCTTCCAGCGCAAACGAACCTCTCCCATCCAGTGGTTGTACATGTCTGTGGTGTCAGGAACATCGAACGTTTGCTGCAAAAACGGAGACAATTAAACTTGAATAGGAAGAAATGTCTAAATACATAAAATGTCTGTGGGTCACCATGTTCTTAGTGTTACACCTTTACTGTCGTTATCATCACTATTTATGACTTCCTCGTTAGAACTTCATCATTATCAAAAACCTCATTATGTGGGGCATCACACGTTTAGTGTCACATCGTGGCTATCATCATTGTCATTCATGACATAATTACGAATACTTCATCATCATATTATCACTATCATCTTCATCTTCATTGGCATTGTCATAAGCACTACTGTGATACCTTATTTTCCAACACTACGGTAGAGTACTAATTAGCTAATACTCACCGACTATAAACATCAAAGTGGCACAAAATGCTAGAAACTTTATACAATGCCTCTGTTGGATATAAATATTCACATATAAACACATTCATACATAATTCATTTTACAATACTTATATCCTCTCCACTTCACCTCATACACTTCATATACAACTCAAAATACTCATAAGGCTCTTAAAATACATCACAAAAGCTTGACAACCTAGCCTAATTTCTTCCACTGCTCGGCCTCGACTCATCGTTATTTACCTTCTCTTTGCCCCGCAAGCTCCTTCCCTGTACTGGAGATTTGTTTTGGCAAAAGAATGAGATTCATAGGAATCTTAGTAGTAACGTCATTAAACATATAAGATAACACACAAAAGCATGCTTCATTCATATAAAATCATCAACAAAATCATCAAACATTATTCAATGCAAACATGCAATTCATAAACTAACTTTGTACTAGACGGGTTCTTAGCCCCGAAGGGAACCTGTGCACAATGCATATAATGCAACCTCATGACCGGCATCGTGCTTGACAGGTTCTCTTGGCCCCGACGGGTACCCGTGCAAAGATAGGCCCTGGGTCCCGTTCATGCAATTATGAACATTTCACGTGAGTGTCAACCTGACCTACGATAGGCCCCGGGTGTTCACTCCGCTCAATCTAAACATGTTAGACATTTTGATGATGATAACAAACAATACATATGCATGTCATGTTATATGAAGACGGTTACTACCTGGTTGCTACTTTACGCAACTTTCCCACTTGATACAAGCTCGGGCAACAGCTTCTGAGGCCAAACTGGTTGTCAAGTTCTAAAATCGTCAAACATTACAAATGAGTTATTACTCATCCATATACCTTTCCAACTCATTTTATTGGTAAATTTAGCCTATTGGTGCCAAATTACCAAAATATCCCTTAGGACCTTATTATCAGTATTTTCTCAAAAACATGATTTAGGCCATTCCTACACATTTTCACGTTTAGAATTCATTTCCTACCTCGAATTGGCCAAAATCAAGCCCAAATGAAAAAATACCCTTGACAGCCCTTGAATAAGGCTTAGAAAGGGCAAATTGGTCATTTCCCTCTCTGATCCTTTTCTTACTTTGGGGTTAACATAGACCCTACATAATTCGGCCTCCTGAGTTATCTCACATCATTGGAATCATAATCAAGTCCTAAACCACTCTACTAACCTTAATCAAGCAAGAGGAACAAGTTTTTGAAGTTACCTCTTATTTTTCTTCACTTTCTCTCTCTTGGTCAAATTCTCTCTCTCCTTCCTACACTTGATTTAGCTGCTCATCAAGCATATCAATAATAGAGAGATAAGGAGAGGAGACCATAGAGGATTCATGAAGCTTAAATCACGAGATATAAGCATTCTTACCTCAATATTGGATCAAACATAGCTCTCCTTCTCTTCCATTCTTCACGTTACCAAGCTCTCACTCTCACTCTCGTTCTTTAGGTCTGTTCGTGCGGGAATGAGAAGCTGAAGGATGAGAATTGTATGATATAAGACATATGGGTTTAATTAATTGCACATATGTCACAATACAAGTAGTCCACAATTGCAATTATTCATTAATTAATCAAATCTACCTTCCCTTCATCCATTTCAACTGAAATTCACATAAGAATAAGAGGTAAATATTGATTCTCCAATTATCTCATGGTGCCAACTTGTAACTTGTTGACCAAGTCATTGACTTTTTGACTATTTGACCATTTTTGACCATAATTCACCAAAATTGGTTTATTAATGATCAAGTA
The DNA here is from genome assembly GCA_037074505.1 of Albizia julibrissin. Classification (NCBI taxonomy): domain Eukaryota; kingdom Viridiplantae; phylum Streptophyta; class Magnoliopsida; order Fabales; family Fabaceae; genus Albizia; species Albizia julibrissin. The sequence continues at coordinate 30,710,966 of CM073485.1, forward strand.
GTCATTTAGTTCTTTTTAATTCCCATTTAAATCAATTTATTGGGAATATGGGGAAAAATAATTATTTTCCACTTTTCTGCAAAATTACCGTTTTGCAATAATTATTTATTGCATTTAATGATTCATCGAAATAAATCATTTTTCACCTGTTTCTTCAGATAGACCCCATTTTAGCACTTAAATGAGGCCATTAATCATGTCATTAAATTTTGTGAATTTTGGTTACCATATTGGGTCTTTACCGGTCTCTTATACCCTTATTCGGCCAATTTACTCGTAACCGGCAATTGGAATATTTTTCATAAATTCACATAATTACATTCTCATCATTTTTCACTATTTTATTCCATTGAATATATTCTGAATATACAAATAAATGTATCAGTGAAAAATAGGGTATTACAACTACTCTAAGGGGCATCACGTGTTCATGTCACCTTTTCAAGCCCAGTAAAGGTTGTCACCCTTTCAAGCCTTGTATCAACAGGAACCCTCAAAGCCCAGTAACAGCTAGCACCCTTTCAAGCCCTATATCGGCAAGCACACTCAAAGCCTAGTAACAGTTGGCACCCTTTTTAAAGCCCTATATGGGCAACCACCCTTAATGCCCAGAACCGACTGGTACCCTAAGCACTACTCTAAGGGGCATCACGTGTTCATGGCACCTTTTCAAGCCCAGTAATGATTGTCACCCTTTCAAGCCTTGTATCGACAAGAACCCTCAAAGCTCAGTAACAGCTGGCACCCTTTCAAGCCCTATATCGACAAGCACACTCAAGGCCTAGTAACAGTTGGTACCCTTTTTAAAGACCTATATCGGCAGGCACCCTCAATGCCCAGAACCGGCTGGTACCCTAAGCACTACGCTAAGGGGCATCATGTGTTCATGGCACCTTTCCAAGCCTAGTAATGGTTGTCACCCTTTCAAGCCTTGTATCGACAGGAACCCTCAAAGCCTAGTAACAGTTGGCACCCTCAATGCCCAGAACCGACTGGTACCCTAAGCACTACTCTAAGGGGCATCACGTGTTCATGGCACCTTTTCAAGCCCACTAATGGTTGTCACCCTTTCAAGCCTTATATCGACAGGAACCCTCAAAGCCCAGTAATAGCTAGCACTTTTTCAAACCCTATATCGGCAAGCACACTTAAAGCCTAGTAACAGTTGGCACCCTTTTCCAAGCCCTATATTGGCAGGCACCCTCAATGCCCATAAACGGCTGGTACCTTAAGCACTAATCTAAGGGGCATCAGGTGTTCATGGAACCTTTTCAAGCCCACTAATGGTTGTCACCCTTTCAAGCCTTGTATCGACAAGAACTCTCAAAGCTCAGTAACAACTGGCACACTTTCAAACCCTATATCGACAAGCACACTCAAAGCGTAGTAATAGTTGGCACCCTTTTCAAAGCCCTATATCGATAGGCACCCTCAATGCCTAGAAACAACTGGTACCCTAAGCACTACTCTAAGGGGCATCATGTGTTCATGGCACCTTTTCAAGCCCAGTAACGGTTGTCACCCTTTCAAGCCTTGTATCGACAGGAACCCTCAAAGCCCAGTAACAGCTGGCACCCTTTAAAGCCCTATATTGGTAAGCAAACTCAAAACCTAGTAATAGTTGGTACCCTTTTCAAAGCCTTATATCGGTAAGCACCCTATATGCTTAGAAACGGTTGGTACCCTTTCAAGCCCTGTATCGGCAGGCACCCTCCAAGCCCAGTAACGACTGACACCCTTTCAAAGCCCTGTATCAGAAGGTACCCTCAAAGCCCAGTAATGGCTAGCACCCTTTCAAAGCCTTGTATTAGAAGGCACCCTCAAAGCCCAGTAATGGCTAGCACCTTTTCAAAGCCCTGTATCAAAAGGCACCCTTAAAGCCCAGTAACGGCTAGCACCCTTTTAAAACCTTGTATCAATAGGCTTACTCAAAGCCTAGTAACAACTAGAATAATTCTTTTAAAGCCTTGTAATGACAGGCATAATTCTTTTAAAGCCTTGTAATGATAGGCACTATTCTTTCAAATCCCTATATCGGTTGGCACCCTCAAAGCCCAGTAATGACTATCACAATTCTTTTAAATTCCCAGTAACGGTAGGCATTATTCTTTCAAAGCCTTGTATATGCAAGCAACCCTTAAAGTGTAATAATGGCTGGCACAATTCTTTAAAAGCCCTGTTTTAGCAGGCATTATTCTTTGAAAGCCCTATCCCAGCAAGCGCCTACCTTCAAAGCCCAGTAAAGGCTGACACAATTCTTTAAAAGCCTTATTTTGGCAAGCACTATTCTTTAAAAGCCATGTCCTGGTAAGCACTACTTCTTTTCAAGCCAGTAATAGCTGGCACAATTCTTTTACATCCTACCCAAGTCCTATGTAATTAGGCTCTTCACTTCCATTCCAGGTGATCATCTAGCTCCATCGACTTTCTTCTCCCCTATGAACCAAGTAAAGAGGGGCATAGACACTCTGTTCTTTTGGTTGGATGAAATACGTGTTCTTATCTTTACTTCATAAACGAGAATCTCACTTTTTTCAGCTACAACACAAGTAAAGAGGGGCAATTGTGAACACACTATTTTGTCTAGGTAAAAATAATAAAAACATGGAAAAAAAGGAAAAAAAATCCTCCTCGATACTTGCTCATCTAAATTAATAGTAATATGACGTTGATGATGATTGGATTATAATTGAAATTTGAAAAATGGTCATCATCAACAGTGATTGTCTTGCTTTGAAGTTTGTAATAAATGGCAAAAAATTTTAAAATAATTCATCTTATTAATGTTGATTAATATATCAATTAGTAAACTTAGCGTAAAGTCATTGTGGAGGAGAAAAAAAGTAGAAATTAAAAATACAAAAAAATATCTATCATTTATGTTGATAGGTTTAAATTAGGAAATTACTTATGGGGAAAAATATAAAAAAAAATTAAAAACAATATCTTTCAATGATGGTGATTAGGTTTAAAATTAGGAAGTTTCACTACATAAAAAAAATCTCCCATTGATGGTGATTGGGTCAATTTAGGAAGTTTTATTAACATAAAATACAAAAAAAATTTAAAAAATGAAAATTAAAAAAAGAAGGAGCATTTATGAAGAAAACCTTACCTTGAGACTACAAATAGGGGAGTAAGGGTTGAAGCAAGGGAGACAAAAAATGGGGAGAGAAAAGACACAAGGATTTTTGGAGAGGAAGGAGGCAAGTGATACACATACGCTTTAACTTATTCACCCTTGTTTTCTTTCTCTACTTCTTGAAGGCGTGGATGCAAGAGGTACATACTTATCTCTTATCTCCTTGAACTTATTCATTGATCACTATTACCTACAATATGTTCTTCCTCATCATCTTGATATCATAATCATGCAAGAACCTTTTTATCTTCTTCTTGAAAGTTCATTTTCCTTCTTATGGTTCAACTTTCATGAATAACAATTAAGTTTTTTTTAAAAAAAGGGTATTCTAATGCTTTGATGATATTACATGGCCAATATGTTTTCCTTAGTTTGTTCACTTTATCTCTTTTATAGCAAAGCTCAGAGTATCAAAGGTACATGCTTTCACCATGTCTTTATTGATTTTCTAGCCATCTTGGACTTTCTACAATGAATGATATGTAGAGAATGCAATTCCTTGTTGGCTTGATGAACTCTTGTTTTTTTTTCTTTTGCAAATGAAAAGTTTCAAAATGAAAAAAAGAGGTTCTTTTCTTAAAATAAAAAAAATTTGGTTTCATATTTGAAAATAATGAAAATAATTTTAAAAAAAAAATAAAAAAATGAAAAAAAAAATTATTTTTATCAAATAAATTAAATAAAATTTTCCTAAAAGATACCAACTAAGCACCACGCCTTTCTACCTCTAACGAACTACGTGGGCTTTGATCCCTCTAAAGGGTACATGAGACCTAGGCACTCTTCCTTGGTCAAGTCCAACAATGTAGATAATTAATTTTTTTTCTCATTTTGTCAATATTTTGCTTTTGGGTAATTATGATAAAATTTAAAAGGGCAATATTTATTTTTAAATAATTAACTGAAAGTAACCATTCTTATGAATTGGTGTTGTGGGGTGCCTAACACCTTCCCCATGCACAATCGACTCTCGAACCCATCTAGTTTTCTTCTTTAAAAAAAGGTTTACAAAATTATCATTTTTTAAAATTTTGGTGACGGCTCCATATTTTCTAAATTTTGGGCGCTACATGGGCAAAAATGGCCATTAAATTATTTTAAATGTGCACCTAACACCATATATTTTTCTTAGGTGCAAAAATGCCTATTAACGTTCTAAAAGGGATAAAAAATGACAAGTCTGTTAAGGGAAGGTAATATCACTTATTTTTTTTAAGTGGGACTCACTTTCTTATCCCGGTGTATACTAACTCTCCATCTCTCTCTATCACCCTTCCTCTCTCTCTCTCTTCTCTCACTTTGAGGCCTAATGAGAGACAAACAACTCTCTATCCCCCAACTCAAACTAGAGTTTAAACTTGCATTAACCATAAATTTCAAAAGTTGAGGTTTCCAAAGGAAGGATCCAAATGCAATGAATTCTGAAGCTAGTTCAAAGCCAGAAGAAGAAGATGATTACAAGTTAAAGGGCAAAACTTGAGTTGGGAGAAAACTGGCCACGTAGTGTATAGAGTAGAAGAAGTCGGTGGATTGCAAGCGTTAGGACCATAAGGTGAATGCACAGAGACTCAAGCTATTGGAAACATTACTGTGATCAACCATCTTTGAAGGAGGAACCTTTTTCATCATCTTCTTCCTAGGAGCTGAGAGATAATAAGATTAGACCAGAAGATTATTTTAATTGCACTATCAATAATCTCTTAAGTATTATTGATTTAATTTGTAAGCTCCACATACTTCTCTATCTCTCTCTCTCACGAAGCACCTCAATGTAGGACACGTGGGTAAGATCAAATTTATAGGACTAAAGCTTGGAGCAGAGTTTAGGCTATGGAAAATTTGGCTATTGGTAAAGAATGATACACACTTTAAGGAGCTGTTAAGGGTTCACTGATGTGATGGGATTAATGAGGTGGGCTTCCAGCAAGGCAGTTGTAAGTGAGCAAAAGTGGTGCTAGAGAAGATATTTGTTGGAGAGGAGGGTTGTTCTTGTTCAAAGAAGCATTCTTTTCAATGAACTATAGAAATTAAAGAAATGGACACTACAATGTATGATGACTTTTCATTTTTAACTCAGTGCACACCTCACCCTCTTTAGTCAAAAGTTTTAAACAAACGGTCAACATAGCGTCCATTGACAGATATAGCATTTTTTCCTCCTTTTTTAATATTGATATTTGGAAAAACATGGATATTTTTTTTCCTTAACCCATTTTTATATTGAAGACTAAAAGGAGTATATCATCTACTATCTTCTACTAGATCTTTTTCATTGGCCCTTTTTTTTGGATAATTTTCATTAGTCCTTATTACAAGACCTTTTACAGACTTTGGGTTAAGTAGCAATTTTTCCCTGAAAGATGGGCCTAGGAGAAATATTGCCCTAGAATTTTTTGGGTCTCAATGTCATCCTGGAAGTTATAAAATAGAGCAATGTTGTCCTCAGCTAACATTGATGAAATTTTGACAATTAAATTGACAGACTGGCATCCAAAAAACAACACGGTGTTAGTTAAGTTGGGTTACATGTGGAGAAGGAGTGTTAAGTAGGAGGATTGAGAAATAAATGAGGTTAAGTTAGATAAAAAAGTTTGTGATAAAAATAAAAAGAAGAAAACCATATGGAATCCTGAATAGAATTCATATCAGAATGTGAAGTTAGTAAGTTAGGGTTCATAAAAGGTGACACCGACAGAGGAAGTGGGTAACATGTGCTCGTGAAAAGCGTATGAGATTGGGGAAACAAAGGCAAAGCAGAGATTCATCAAGATTGAAGAGGTATGAAATCTAAAATTGTTAGAGAAGTATGTGTATTTTATATATGTTATGATTCTTCACAGTGATTTCACAATATGGCCCTTGGTTTGTTTGTTTATGGTTAAAAGGTTTTTTTCCCTAAATATTGTAGGGTTTGGGTAAGATGCCTTTGAAAGGAGGTGGGGGACCCTGTGGTTGTTCTGACAGTGGTCTTGATAGAAGGGGAAGTCAGGGAAAATCATGGGTGTTAGAAACATTTTATCATGAGGTTGATAATGCAAAAAAGATGGTCTCAGAAACTAAATGAATCTATGGGGTGATGCCATGGATGTGGCTAGTTGGGACGAAGGTGATAGCGAGGATGTGTCTTTTTAGAGAGAGAAGAAAAATTATCTAAATGTAATGAGAAAAAACCTATGTCACTTCTCAAAGAAGATAAAAGATGTTGCTATGGAGTCAATAAATGTTGATACTGGAAGGGAAGCATTAAAGGATGTTGGTAAGGATGCAATTGATGTTGAAGCTTGTACTACTATAGAAAACGCTTTTAACATCCATTTTTTAACCCTTTTAACATCTAAAAATAAGGGGACGCCTATGCTGTGGACGTAGAAAAGTCAGGATACTGTGTTTGCTAAAAAAGAGACATCGTAAGTCACTTACGGTGTCTCTTTCTTAAAAGGGGACTCTGTAACCTACTTACGAAGTCCCTTTTTGAAAAAAGGGACTCTATATATGACACACTTACGGCGTCCCTTTTTGAAAAAAGGGACTCCATAAGTCGGTTTAGACGTCCCTTTTTTAAAAAAGAGACATCTAAAGGTTCCTTTTTAAAAAAATCGTTTATATTTTCACTGCCCAGCAATTAAAACCTACAAAAACAGGATCGAATAATTCTTCATAAATTAAAATGTCGTTACAAATAGCAAGGGAACATCCAGCACTAGCTAATTAAAGTATTGACTCCTACTAATATAATGTACAATAATTATCGTAAAGTGTTAAAATGTTGTCTACATAACTACTAACTATTAAAAATAAACTTATCAATTTATCACAAAATGCCAGAAGCGAAACTCAAAATCCAAAAAATATTAATATTGGCGAAGGATGATAAAATCAAAATGCATCTACAACGATGATAAATCTAAATGCCAGCACTAACAAAATGCATCTACAATAACCCTATTTCAAAACTTAGTCCATAAAAAAACAAAAATAATTAACCATGCATTTTGGCGACAGTAGGAGAGGGAGGAGGGAGACCAACGGCGGGAGAGGGAGGGAGGAGGAACCAACGGTGTCAAAGATCAAGGAGGGACAATAGCAACGAGCTTAATAGTGGAGAGGGAGAGAGGAGGACAGTGGAGGATGATGGTAGAAAGAGAGGAAGACGACCCTAAAGAGAGAGTGACGGTAGTGAGAGGGAGTGAGAGAGAGTGATAGTGGAATAAAGATCTTTAAGAGAGTGATGGTGGAAGGAGGAGCTTCAAGAGAGAATGAGATTTTTAATAGAGGAAGCTAGCTTGTGGGGGTAGGCATGACTTTGGAATGAGTGATGTTAATTTGACTAACATGCATTACCTTTAGGCATTTGTTTTTGAATTTGGGGCGCCTAAAGTAAAAAAAAAATACTTTAGGCATCCTAAATTTAAAAAGGGACATCTAAAGTGTGATTTTAGGCATCCCTTTTTGAATTTGGGATGCCTAAAGTAAACAAAATTTTTTTTTTACTTTAGGCATCTCAAATTAAAAAAGGGATGCCTAAAGTATGATTTTAGGCATCCCCAAAAAAAGGGACACCAAAAGCACACTTTAGGCGTCCCTTTTTGAATTTGGGACGCCTAAAATTCAAAAAGGGATGCCTAAAACTTCCCAGTTCCCACCCAGAATTAAAAAAAATTCCACCGCCTTTATTTTTTGCTTCTCTTTTTTAAAAATAGACGTCATTTGGGGTAGTAGAATCTATATTCTATAGTAGTGTTGGTATGAAGCACTTGAGCATGTTGGTGTGGAGGGGCTTGATGTCCTAGCTGGTGATAAAGCAGTTAAGAGTATTGGTGGTGATGCAATTAAGTGGATGTGGTCAAAACATTACATGACAATAGGGATAATGATGATTTAATTGCAAGTAAAGGTGATGAGGAAGAGGATGAGGAGTCTGATGAAGGTGATGAAAGTGAAAGTGGTGGTGATAGTGATGATAAAGAATTTTTCGTAAGAGATGATGAGATGTTAATTGATGATGGTGAGAATAGGACTGACTATGAGGATAAGGAGTCTGATGATGAATTAGGCCAAACTAGTGGACATGGGCCTTTACCTAAAGTAAAAGGGGGATCAAAAAATATTGGGCTTGATGGGAGACCCTTTTTCATGTTGGAGTCAACCTTTGAAAATAAAAAGCAGTTACTTGGAGCTCTGGATTAGTATGCAATTAAGACAAAAGTTAATTTGCACCTAACAAAAAGTGAGCCATTCGGAGTTAGGGTTTGATATGAGAATGGTTATTGTTTTTTCCTTTTTACCTCCAAATATGGATCCAACTCAAGGCTTATTATGAAGACCTTAAATCTGGAGCATTGTTGCAGCAGGGTCTTCAAGAATCCGAGGGCTTATGTGAAGTGGCTGGCTTGGTACTTCAAGAATAAGGTGCAAGAGAGGCCACAATATAAGGTGGCTGACATGAAGAAGGATTGTCAAGATAAGTTGATGTTGCATGTCAGTATTTACAAATGTAAAAGGGTGTAGAAGAAGATTATGGAAGAAATGGAAGAGAGTTATGTGGATAAGTTCAAGAAGCTAGAGGCATATTGTCATGAGTTAACTACTTCTAATCTCGGATCTGATATCTCAGTTGAAATTAGCAAGGAGGTGTTTGAAGGTGAAAGGAGAGTGTTTAGCCATGTATATGTGTGCTTCAATACTGCTAAGGTATGAATTTTACTTGTTGAAGTTAGTGATTAACTGTATGTGTATTACCTAATAACCAAGAGTTGAAAAATAGTTCATATTACTTGTAATGTGTAACCAGGATCTGAAAAATAAAACTTGGATTCTTGATAAGATATAGAAAGATAGTAGAGAGTAATTGTAGAACCATGATCTAAAATTCTAGATGAAAAGAGAAGAAGAGAGTTCTGGATAATAATTTGTCATAGATAATCCCCTTAAGTACACATAATAGGTTTATATAATAACTTACAATAATTGACAAAAGACTTACAGGAATGACCAAAGACTCGTGATTACTATTTCTAATACAACTTAAATTATGTCATGCTTGTTACTTAATTGGCATTAGTTAATAAATTATGTCACATCCTTCTTTAAATCATGATTACTATTTCTAATACAACTTAAATGTTGCAAAGATTGTCTCCTTCTTAGACTGGTTGGAAGGCTGGATGTAGGCCTATTGTAATATACCGAATTCTGTAATTGGTAGACTTTGTAAATATTTAACCAATGGAATAAAATGATTTCTGATGTTTACAAAAACATATAGGAATAAGAATCCTAAAAGCTAGTGTAGATAATATTAGTGCAACCGCTTTGGGAATTTTGTACAGAATTAATTCTGATAAATTAAGGAAGATATTTAATTCCTCTGTAATGTGTCTAGTGAGACACAAAACATAATTTGAGATGACGGATAAACTAATTTACTAGTGAAGATAGGATAATTAACATACTTCAATAGGAAATCAATTTGGCAAGCAAATGGAAAATCCTATGGAAAAGGCAAAGTGTTTAAACAGGGAGTAAATCGATTTATGTCTTACATAAATCGGTTTACCTATGACAGCAAGATCTTTTGTACTATGAAGTAAATTGATTTATGCATGTTGTAAATTGATTTCCAAGAGATGGCCGAGAGCAGCCAAGTTTTCAAATATAGCTAAATTGATTTATATATGTTGTAAATCGATTTACAAGAGATGGTTGAGAGCTGCCAAGTTTTTAAATATGAGGTAAATCGATTTGTGTATGTTGTAAATTGATTTACGAGAGATGGCCGAGAGCAACTATTATGCGTGTAAATGGTTTATTAAAAAGTACAAGCATACACTGTCGTAAACAAGTAATATAGAAGTAAGTAGAGTATCATTCCTATAAGGATTGATCACTAAATACCAAAATTGGTAATCTTAATACTATTTAGCCGATCGATTAGTTGGTAATTAACATTACAAAATGAAAATGAGTAAATATGAATGCAACTGATATGAAAAAAAATATGAGAAAAATCCCTAGGGATCATATTTCACTTAGAAAATTTTGGATTAAATCACCTATCTATTCTAGTCCAATTTATTCCACATGATTGATAGCCGAGTTTCCCTAATTTTATTACTAGCCTCTTCTAAGGTCAAACAATTCTATAATTAATTGTTAATCCAATATACCCCTATATGAATTAAAATAATTAATCATGCATTAAGATTTATAGAACTCATTAAGACTACACAACTCTTATGAATATATTTCTATTTCACATGCAAGTTATGGTTTTAATTATAGGAACGACACTCATAAATCTCCTTTCGGTTTCAGCATTCATATTGAAATCATTCAAAAGATAACCAATCAATTGAAAGCATTAAGAACAATAATTAAAACTCATTCATAAAGGAAAAATTAAGACTAGATTTAATAAGTTAATATTCAATCCATCATTAGTAAGCTACATCATCACCCTAGGAAAATGAAAATTTAGCTCATGATGAAATTAAAAACAAAACCAAAATAAATTAAAAACTTCATAAACATTGCATAAAACTTGATTATTAAATTCTAAAACATAAAGATATAACTACAAGATACATGAAAATGGAAAAATCTATCCTTCCTTATAGTAGGTAAAACATTCCATGTAGGTGGCAACATATACCATCCATGAAGGAGGACTACCTAGGCCTTCCAAGAAAGAGGCATGCAAGAAACAATACAATGCATGAAATTGAACTCTAAGATGGTCTTTCTCCTTGTGTCTTCCACTCCTCTATTTATAGATGAATGGAGTCCAAAAATTTTCACTTTGTTAGGTATGAATCTTGACTTTAAACCACCAATGTTGACCTTATGGCAACCTTGCTTCTTGATTACAACCTACTTTTGATATTTAAAACGGTAGATTTTCACATTTTTGTCTTCATAAAACTTGTAGATCTGGATCTTAGATTGAAAAATCATGTAAGAGATCCTCATTTCAACATTTATAGGTCAAGTTATGGTCAAATTAGTGGGCAAATGTTAGACTTGGACAAATTCACGTGCTCAACTTGTAAACCAAATTCAAAACTCTTTAAGGCAGAACTAGGTTTTGGCCTCAACATAAAAGTTGTAGGAATTGTTCTTAGCTTTTTATATTTATAGAGAACATCCCAATCCCACATTTACAGCTCCAGATATTACCTTAAAACTAAATTTGTTTTAAAATTTAGTATTTTTTAATGAATTCTATTTATACTAAAATCATTATTTATTTATCAATTATACCTAAATTCATTAAATTAAGCTCAAATATCATCCAAAAAATCATTATATAAGTGAAAATAAATATGTAAATATTTTACTTATCAGTAGCCAAATTTTCAAATATGAGGTAAATCGATTTGTGTATGTTGTAAATCGATTTACAAGAGATGACCGATGTAATACCCCTTTTTCCACTTATGATATTCACGTATCGAAAAGTTTAAAAAGTCATAAAGCGTATGGCATAGCAGAAATATAATGATATATGGTACCAGTTTACATTACAGGAGGATTTCCCAAAGGGTTTAATAACACATAAATACATATCTAGTACATGAAAAATAACTATAGCTGCATGTAAAACTCCAGGATCCTAGCCACCGGGAGCCACCACCTTGCCTTTTGAGCTGCTTGTCTCAGCTGAAATGGTTTTAGGTTAAAAAAGAATGAGATTCAAGAGAATCTAAGTAGCAACATGCTTACATACATAAAAAATGAGAAAATAAATATGTAATGTCATGGTATGTAAGATGATTGAAACTTTGTGTGTATACTTGCCCAAGGTCAAATTACATGTTTACCCCTTGGTCGACTTAGTACCCCTATAGGGTCCTTGACCACAACATGGCGAATTAGTGTGTCAAGGACACTAGCTTAAGTTACAATGAATGACATTCATCATAGGTATCACATAGTACATATAAGAAGAAGTTACTACCTGGTTGCTTTCCTTTAGAGTCTTTTTCTCATTTTTCAGAGCTCAGACAAATCTTTGACTTTAAACCTTTACTTTCTAATGCATCATTGATGAGTTATTGCTCATTCGCACATTACCCAATCTTAGTTTGTTGGTTAACTTAGCTTTACCAATGCCAAATTACCAAAATGCTCCTCTAGACCCCGATTTACCTGGACTTCACCAGAAATTATGACTCAGGCTATTCCTACACAATTTCATGTGTAGAATCCATTTTTGACCTCAAATTAATCAAATTTAGGTCCAAATGATGAAAATTCCCTTGGTAGCTCTTCCTTTAAGTTTTAATAGGTAATTCGGTCATTTCTCATTCTGAGGTTTTTCTCACTTCGTCGTCAACATATACCCTACACAATTTTATCGTCTAAACCCAACGGAATCATCATAATTATCAAATTTCATCTCCTTTACCACTTTCAACACAGGGCCTAGATTTTAGGTTATCAAAAAAATTGTGTTGGTTTCTCGTTTTCTCTTAGTTAATCACCTCCTTTCTACTTATAATCAAACTATTATCTATTTAGACATTCATTGGACAAGGTTTGGAGAAACTTGGACAATAAGGTCCTTTAGGTTTCATCATATTTCATTTACTAGAACAACCAAACCAAACCAAGAATAGCACTAATAGCATCAACCAAAGTAAGAGAATTATGTTTGGAGGTGTACCTTTGATTTCCTTAACTTTCTCTCTCCTCAACGTCCAACTTATCTCTCCCTCCTCTTAGAAGTTGTCTTGAAAATCATGGTTCCAAAGAAGAAGAAGTGAGTAGGAGAGATCATGGTAGGATTAGGAAGCAAGAATCACAAGATTATGACTTCCTTACCTTGAGTTTTGGAGAAACCTAGCTCCCTAGCTCTTCACCGCCTCAGCTCTCTCTCTCATTCTTGCTGGTTCAGTTTTGGATGAGAATGGCATGAAGAAATAAAGGGATTAATGATATAGCCAATTAGTCAAATGGCTTCATAGGTGGCAAGCTCTCATTGGTCCACAATTTCATTTCTTGTTAATTATTTCATTTGCCTTCTTGCTCTTAATCACTCTATCGAAATTACATGAGAATTAAGGGAAATATTTTGATCTCAACTATGCCATTGCCATCTTGCAATAGGTTAACTTTTATCCTTTGACTTTTGACTATTTGACCTTTCTTGATAATAATTCACCAAAATAGGCTTGTTAGTTATCAAGTAGCCATTTTTCTCTTTTAAGTGCTCATATATTTGAAATTATTGGAAAGATTAGGGAAAAATAATCGTTTCTTACTTTATGGAAAAATTACCATTTTACCCCTATATTTCATGATTTACTTCAGTAAATCATTTCTTGCTCCTTTCCTTTGGTTTTTGTCGATTTTTGACATGTATATTAAGCCATTAGTCATGTTATTTCATATTCAAATTTTGGTTACAATAGCAAGCTTTTAGGTGGACATTAATTGCTACTTTGGGTCGTTACTTAGCCGAATTGTGTGTAACCAACAATTGAAATATATTATTGTAAATTTGTGCACACCAAAATTTACCATTTTATTCCATTATATGTATCAATTATATAGGAGGAATATTGGTAATTGAAAGTTGGGGTGTTACAGTTCTCCCCTCTTTTGTCCCTAAATTTGCTACAAGTACTGACTCATAAACTTTGACAAACGTTTATGCATATTTTCCTCAGACTCCCATGTAGCTTCTCTATGAGATAATCCCTTCCATACTACTTTGATGAACGGGATACTTTGGTATCTCAGTTGTTTCTCCTGCCGATCGATAATTCAGTCAGGTGTGACCTCATACGTCATATCATGTCGCAAGTTAACTTCTTTGTATTCGATCACATGTTTAGGATCCGGTTGATATTTCTTTAATTGTGACACAAGGAAGACATCATGTAGCTTGCTTAAACTTATAGGTAAACCTATCTGGTATGCTACTAGCCCAATTCTTGATAAGATTTTGAAAGGACCAATATACCTTAGGTTCAACTTCTTTACCTTTATCGCTTTGCCAATGCCAGTAGTAGGCAAAACCTTCATGAATACATGGTCACTAACCTTAAACTCGAGAAGTTTCCACCTCTTGTCCACATAACTCTCTTGTTGGCTCTATGCAGCTAGTAGCCTTTGCTTGATTAGTTTTATTTTCTCCGTTATTTGATCGATAATATCTGGCCCATATATATGTCTCTCCGATGGCTCTGTCCAGCACAAGGGCAATTAACATTTCCTTCCATACAATGCTTCACAAGGAGCTATCTGAATACTCAAGTGATAGCTGTTGTTGTATGAAAATTCTGTTAAAGGAAGGAATTGGTCCCAACTACCTTTGAAATCAATCACGCACGCCCTGAGCATATCCTCTAGTGTTTAGATTGTCCTCTCAATTTTCCCATCTATTTGAGGATGATAGGTCGTACTGAATCGGAGCTTGGTACCTAAAGCCATATGTACTGCCTCCCAAAACTTGGAAGTAAATCGTGGATCTCTGTCTAATATGATTTCTTCGGTGTAACATGGAGACACATTATCTCCTTAATATAGATATCTAAGAGCTCGTCGAGAGAATAGTATACACTGATCGAGAGAAAATGGGCTGTCTTTATGAATCGATCTACTATTACCCATATGGCATCATGATTCCAGACCTTTAGTAATCCTGTCACAAAGTCCATAGTGATGCTCTCCCATTTCTACTCAGGAATTGTAGGGTTCTGTAGTAGCCTTGATGGCCGTTGATGCTCAGCTTTGACTTTCTGGCACGTAAGACAACGAACAACGAACCTTGTCACGTCCCTTTTCATGCCTGGCCACTAATATATAGACTTTAGATTGTGGTACATTTTAGTCACTCATGGATGCAAAGTATATTTACTCTTATATGCCTCCTCCAGGATCTATCATTTCAGTTCTTCTTGTGGTGGTACATATATCTGCTTATGGTACTGGACTAGTCCACTCGGTGATAAATCATATTCCTTAGTCTCCTCCTTCGTAATCATATTTCTGATAGACTGAGCACACCTATCTTGCTTCTGATTTTCTTCTATTTGCACTCTCAGATCATTCTCTATCTAACTGATATTGTTGTTGCTAATTAGTATTTGGTTTGAGAGGTTGAGATCTCAGAAGTTCTCAATTACCTTCTGTTCATGGATCATAAGGACTGCCACCTGCACTACTTTACGGCTTAATACATCTGCCACAATATTAACCTTGCCTGGATGATACTTAATCTCCATATTATAGTCTTGAGTAATTCCATCCACCTTCGCTATCGCATATTGAGTTTTTTCTAATCGTATAAATATTTCAAACTCTTGTGGTCGCAGTACAGCTTTATGGTCGCTCCATAGAGATAGTGTCTCCAAATCTTTAGTGCGAATACAATCACTGCCAACTCAAGATCGTGCATGGGATATCATTGTTAGTGAGGCTTCAATTGTCGAGATGTGTATGCCACAACATGGCCTCGCTGCATTAGGACACATCCCAATCCATGTCCACTGGTATCTGTGTAAACCATGCAGGTTAATTACATATATGGGATTGTCAGAATTGGTGCAGTCGTTAGCTTTTTTTTAAACTCGGTGAAGCTCTTCTCACAATTGTTGTCCCACAAAAAATGTTGAGTCTTTCATGTTAACTTAGTCAATGGCATAGCTATCCTAGAGAAATTCGGTATAAATCGTCGATAATAGCCTGCGAGACCCAAAAAACTACATTTCTCAAATACTATCTCTGGTCTCTTCCAATTCAGTACTGCTTCCACATTGTTTGGATCCACTGAGACCCCTTGCTGTGAGATCATATGACCCATAAATTTAACTTCTGAAAGCCAAAACTCACATTTTCTTAGCTTAGCATAGAGTTGCTTGCTCCTTAAAGTATTAAGTATAGTTCTCAAGTGGTATCCATGCTCTATTTTGCTCTAGGAATATACCAGAATGTCATTGATAAAGACTACCATAAATTGATCCAAGTATGGATGAAAAATATGATTCATGTAGCCCATGAACACTACAGGTACATTGGTCAGTCTAAATGGCATTACTATAAACTTGTAATGACCATATCGTGTTCTGAAAGCAGTCTACGACACATCGTATGCCCTCACTTTGAGTTGGTGATAACCTGATCTCAAGTCAATCTTTGAGAACACACAGGCTCCTGATAGTTGATAGAGCAAATATTTGATTATGGGAAGCGGGTGTTTGTTCTTAACAGTCACTTTGTTCATTTCCTTGTAATCAATACAGAGTCGTAGGCTTCTATCTTTCTTTTTCATGAATAGCACTGGAGCTCCCCATGGTGAGACACTAGGTCTGATAAACCCTTTCTCTAGCAGTTCCTCAATATGCTTTTTCAGTTCTGCCATCTCGCTTGGCGCTATTCTGTATAGGGCTTTTGATATCGGCTCTGCTCCAGGCTTAGTTTCAATTGTAAACTTCACTTCCCTGTTCGGGGGTAATCCACTGATATCCTCTGGAAATACATCAGAAAACTCATTCAAGACAGGGATATTCTCCAATGCTATGCCTACTTCTAATTGCATAGAGAGAAACACAATATACCCCTGACAACCTTTATGTAAGCATTTCTTGGCCTCAGCTGCGGAAAGAAAGTTCAGGTTGATTTCTGTGTTGGCCTTTGCTAGTGAAGTAGGGTAAATAACCTTCTGTTTCCACAGTCTAGCATCACATTGTTTATAGTTAGCCAATTGATTCCGAGAATCACTTCAAGTTGTTTCAATGGCAAGCAAATTAGGTCAACTGTAGACTCATGCCCTTTGACGTTTACTATACAATTCAAGTAAACTTCTGTGGTGACGAACCCATTACACGTAGGCGTGGATACGATCAAATCATAAGGAATCAATGCATGCTCAGGCCTAGCTTTCTTATGCAATCGTATGCAATGAACGAATGACTAGCTCCTGAATCAAATAATGCTTGGACTAGATTACCATTGAGAGAAATTGTACATTTGATTAGCTCTAGAGATTTACGAGCTTTCTCATATGTCAAGGTGAATACTTTTCCCAGCACTTGTTGTCTCGGCTCTCTTGGCTCTTATTGCTATCTACAATCCCTAGCAATATGCCGTGGTTTATTGTAGTTGTAGCACATAATCTGCCTGGCTGCTGTCATTGCTTGTTTTGCTTGTGCACATGTTTGACCCAGATGGAAAGGATTCTTACAATATTGGGGGACTCTATTCCAAGATGATCTTGGATTACCTCGGCTATCAGACTGGTTAGGCTTCTTATTGCTACCACTCGTAGAACTACCCTGATATTGGCACTTCTGGGAGAAATTTCTGCCACTAGGTGTCATCTTATTACTCATATTTCTATAGGTGTGTAGCTCTATCAAATTATGTTCAGTCATTCAGCATTCTTCGACAGCCTTATGAAATTCTTTGAAATGTCGGGACATAAATTTCTCTTTTAATTCTGGCTTTAATCCCCTTATCATCATATCTGAACTCCATCATTCGTCATCACAAACATTCACATAGGAAGAGTATCTAGATAAATATGTGTATCTGGCTAGGTACTCATTGAAACTTTCCTTGTCGCCCTGCTGGATAGCCAGAAACTCAGTTTCTTTAGCCAGTCTCACTGATCTAGGAAAATATTTCTCGTTAAATTTCTCTTGGAACACCTCCCATGTTAGGGGAATGTTTCCTTCTTGTAAAATTCCTTCAGTGCTTTCCCACCGTCGATCAGTATCACCCTCCAACTTATAGATCACTAGAAGGGCTTTAATATTGTCTAGGCATTCTAAAATTCTGAAGATTTTCTCCAAACAGGATAGCTAATTATCCGCGTCTTCAGGATCAAACTTTCCTGTAAAGACAATTGGCTGATGTTGATTCATTCGGGTCACCTAGGTCTGCATACTCTCAGCTTCAACAATTAGAACCTCGAGCACCACTGGCTCAGGCTTTGGAAGCTGTAAGTAAGCCCTGTCCTGTCCATCAAGATTATTATGGGCTCCTCCATCGGCATTTTCCTTTTTTTACCCTTCTCTCATTTCATTATGAAGTTCGTTCTAGGCATTTTGTTGTTCTAGCATCATACCCATCAATTGTTGTATCAGGTCAGGTCTAGCATCCTGTTCCTCATTATTATTTCCATGTCTGTCTCTACCTCACCCTTTACCTCAACCTCTACCACCTCCTCGTATACGTGCCATCTCTATAATTCACTTCACATGAAGATAGAGAAAGAAATAAATCTCATATGAAAGCAAGGGCATTTTTATCCTTTCACAACAATTTGGGTACATGAATTTATCATACATATCACATAGCATGGTCATACATTTCATATAGCATGTATATTCAGCCCATATCATATAGCATGGTCATATAATGCATCACATTCTCATATGTTATTCAACTGCCACTGAACTTGAGTTTGGACTCAAGAACTCGAGTTCTGACCCAACACTCGAGTCCAGGTAGTTTTTCACTGAGACTTAGATGATTCTTCAACTTTGTACATGCCATGTAAGCTTGCACTTAAGTTCACCATGTCACACTCGAGTTCTTCAGCTTGCACTCGAGTCCTGAGAGTCTTGAAGTGGGAGTTTGTTCCAGAAAGCTCTTGGATATCATCAGACAAACGTTGTACTCAAGTTCAACATTCATCACTCAAGTTCTGGGGATTTCACACTTGAGTCTTACAAGTTCTGGGAAGAGAGTTTTTACCCGAGAGTTTCCCAACTTTCCAGGATAGGATGTATACTCGAGTTCTCAACTGATTGCACTCGAGTTTGGTTCTTACACTCTCACAAGTTCCTTCCTAAAATGCTCATTGCACTCGAGTTTCCTTAACTCGAGTTCTCCATTCATTGCACTCGAGTTCTCCTTCATAAACTTGAGTTCTCACCACCAAATTCACTAGAAACTGACCCATGAACTTGAGTTCCACAGCACATGTTACGAGTATAGGATGGTGCATTTAGAAGTGCAAGTGTACACTGTCGTAAACAAGTAATATAGAAGTGAGTAGAGTATCGTTACCACGAGGATTGATCACTAAGTACCAAAATTGATAATTTTAATACTATTTAGTCGGTCGATTAGTTGTGATTGAGATTGCAAAATAAAAATGATGAAATATGAATACAAGTGATATGAAGACAAATATGAGAAAAAGCCCTAGGGATTAGATTTCACTTAATAAAGGTCAGATATGGACAGATTGCAAAATAAAAATGATGCATATAAGAGCTCCTCATTTCAGTATTTTTGGCTTCAGTTATAGTCAAATTAGTGGATAAAGGTCAGATATGGACAGAATCCCATGCTCAACTTCTAAGAAAACTTCGGAGCTCTTAAGGACAAAAATGGGTTTTGACCTCAACATAAAAGTTGTAGGAAAGTTTCTCAGCTTTCTATCCATATAAAGAACGTCTTAATTCGACATCTAGAGCTCCAGATATTGCCTAAACACTGAAACAGGGTCAAAATTTAGTATTTTCCAATGAATTATATTTTATATCAAATCATTATTTATTTATCAATTACACCCAAATTCATTACATTAAGCTCAAATGTCATCCAAAAAATGCTTCATATAAGGGAAAATAAATGTGCAGATATTTTACTTATCAGCACACACTCGAGTTCATCAACTATGGATAGTTGATTACACTTCAGAAACAACTCCAAAATCATTCCTAGCTTATCTAATGTTTGCTCTTGCATTGATTATCACTCTTAGGTAGTTTCCAATTACCATACCCCTTATCACTATGTAAAAAAGACCATATCAATACTGCATGTGTAAATGTTAGAATCACTTTACGCTTATGGCTTTATGCTTTAGCTCTAATACTAAAAATTGTAATACCCTTTTTCCACTTACGATATTCACGGATCAAAAGCATAAAAATTCAAAGCGTATGGCATAGTGGAAATATATTGATATATGGTACAAGTTTATATTACAGGAGGATTTCCCAAAGGGTTTGATAACACAAATACATATCTAGTACATACAAAATAACTATAGATGCATGTAAAGCTCTGGGACCCTATCCACCGGGAGCCACCGCCTTGTCTTTTGAGCTGCATGCCTCAGCTAAAATGGTTTTGGGTTGAAAAAGAATGAGATTCAAGAGAATCTTAGTAGCAACATGCTTACATACATATAAAATGTGAAAATAGATATGCAATGTCATGACATGTAAGATAATCGAAACTTTGTGTGTACACTTGCCCAAGGTCAAACTACTTGTTTGCCCCTTGGTCGACTTAGTGCCCCTATTAGGTCCTCGACCACAACATGGTGAATTGGTGTGTCTAGGACACTAGCTCATGTTACAATGAATGACATTCATCATAGGTATCACATAATACATATAAGAAGAAGTTACTAGCCGGTTGATTTCCTTTAAAGTCCTTTTCTCGTTTTTCAGAGCTCAGACAAATCTTTGACTACGGACCTTCACCAAGTCCTACAATTTCCAAGGCATCATTGATGAGTTATTACTCATTCGCACATTACCTAATCTCAGGTTGTTGGTTAACTTAGCTTTACTAATGTCAAATTACCAAAATACCCCTGTAGACCCCGGTCTACCTGGACTTCAAAAGAAATTATGACTCGGGCTATTCCTACACAATTTTATGTGTAGAATCCATTTTTGACCTTAATTTAGTCAAATTCAAGGCCAAATGATGAAAATGCCCTTGGTAGCCCTTCCTTTAAGTTTTAATAGGTAATTCGGTTATTTCTAATTCTGGGGCTTTTCTCACTTCGTTGTCAACATTTTATTGGTTGTCATAAAGTAATAATTAAATGAAATAATCTTACTTTGTGTAGGGACCACAAAGGAGGACACCTCATAGGTGAACCCGGGGAAATTTCCCTGACTTTCCTTTCCCTGATAAAGTGGACGGTTAGGTGGAGGGAAGAGATAGGGATGGGTCCCACATAAGGGATACATGGCGTTATCTTAAGGAAGAAGAGAAAAGGTACTTTTGACTTTAATGTGTTGGCTGAATAAGAGCATGAAACTTGTTTCCTCTTTTTGACAAAGTTACTCTATCTTTTGAGTTATCATTACCGGAGGGTGCCACGTTGCCCCGAGTTGGGGAAAATCCACCGGTCTCTGGTCTAGTCACCTGACTAACTTTCCCAAACACCGAACTTATGAGCCGGGGAAAAATCATCGGGCTCTCACTTTCCCTAACCATTAGGATAGCTCAATACCCATTTGATTAAAAGAAAGGACATGTGTCACCGTTTGGCTAAATCACCGAATATGTGGCACCATAAGGTTCTGACACATATTGGAACACCTTTATGAATCTTTAAACTCCATTATGTTCATTTATCATCAGCAAAGAGAGTAAGAAATCAGAAAAAATGTTGAGAAATAGTTAGAGGAAAGAGAAAACATGAATAGTGAATGTTCTTGAGTTTAATCCACCGAAACACTACCAAATCAGTGTTTTCTCCTAAAATTTCCTTCACAAACCTTCTTCTACTCATCCTAAGATTTATTTCTACGATTTTGGATTTTCATTTAGAGGTGTTTGGTGCTGTCTCACTGGATAAAGTACTGCCGAATTTCCAAACCAATTGTGGAAATGTGTAGAGGTAAGCGTAAGCTTTATTTTGAATCGATTGGTTTGTTGTTTGGATGAGTCTTCATGAAGGTTGGGATACTGTTCATTTTCATCCAAAAGGAATTTTAAAATATTAATCATGGTTTAATCATGTATTTATGGTTAAATGATGATTTATGGTGATATTGGACTAAGTTGTTCAACAAAATTATGTTTTGGTAATTTTGTTGAAAATGGATTCTGTCTTTCCAGTTGGTTTTGGAGCTGAAGCTTTATGATTTTAATGATTTTGATTATTCCATTGAGTTCTACATGAAAAATTATATGGAAAAGCATGTGCTTATAATTTTTGGATAATTATACAAAATTGTGGAATTTTTGAAAGTTAGATGACCCTTCTGTTAGACTTGTTTTTCTGGAGCAGATTTATTACAACGCGTTTTTCAGTAACCAAAACTTGTCCAAACCTTATGAAATTTTACATGATGAAAGTAGACATCCTGAGGTTTAATTTCATGGGTAATATGATGCAATTAGACCAGTGAATTGAGAAATATAATTTTTCAAAGTTTAAGGTTGATTTTGGAATGAAATTTGTGGCAGATTGGGTTTGACAAATGTTCTGGAATTGGGTGGTTATAATTAGTGCTCTGTAATATTTTTATTTACACTAGGACCTGAATAGGTTTGAACAAAACCTGGAACCAATTCATTTTGATTTTTTTTAGAATTAATTATGAATTTTCAAAGATTAAAGAAAATTCTGGCAGATTTAGGGTAAAACTAACCAACTTGGGATAGTTGGACCATTTTGAATTTGATTTTAGGTTAGTATTCTAACCTTAATGACAACCGACTTGAGTATTTGGATTATACAAGTATTGGACGAAATAATAACTTGTCGTCCATAAATTCCATTTATAGGACCTAATAGCTGTTCAAAGTTTAAGATCTGCTGAGCTTAGTGAAACAGTTGGATATTGCTCAAGAGAAGCTATCAGGTAGTAACTTTGTCTTTCATATGTTATAAGATACATTGTATGTGTGTAGTTTTATCATGAATTGTCTAGCACATTTTGTTTATCCGGGGTTGTCGCCCGGGGCCTATTGCACGGGTAACACTCAGAGCCTTGTGATATACCTAGTACTATAATGGTATGAGAACTACATGTTGAACCGAATGCTATTGTGATGATTCTTTTATATGATGACTGTGTAACATGCTCTGTGATTTTATATCTATATGATTGACTACCTGTTACTACTGAGATTATTTTAAATCTCACTCTTTTTCTATAAACAAATTACAGTACAGGTTGGTAGCTCAAAGGGCAAGAAGGTAAATACGGACAGCTAGAGAATGAAGCTGAAAGATTTACTTTCTCTGTTGGTTGTCTGTTTGGATATTTTGGACATGTATATATTGTATAAATCGGTAGCTGTGACAATAGTATAGTGGTTGAACTGATAGTACTTGTAGCCAGGTAAATGGATGGTAATGTAATAAAGAGATAACTTAGTTACATAACACTTTCTAATCGTTAGACAAATATTAATGAATGAATGCAATGTGAGACTGAAGCAGAGACACGCTCGTATACCCTGATAAAATAAAAGGAAGTATCGATGAGTCTTAATAAGACAGTGAATATTTGTGAAAAATGTTTGAAAAATTTTTATTCCACCTGAAAAACCTACTCAATCCTAGATTTATCTCCTGAGATAATGTTGGGATTCATTAATGTTTTCAAAGTTTATTCAGTTTGGGATTAAATCCTGGTTTCACAATTTATTTCACTACTCTTTTGCACTCATCTAAGGTTATTGGAAATAAGGTATTACAAACCGTGACTTGAAGGCAATGTACTGTTGGCCCAGATTGAAGAAGGATGTGATGAAATATGTGGCACGATGTCTTACATGCCAGAAGGTAAAGATCGAGCACCAAAAATCGTCAGGATTGCTTCAAGGTCCCAAGATTCCAGAATGGAAATGGGAGAGTGTAACCATGGATCTTGTGGTAGGATTACCCAGAGTCTAGAATCATGATGTGATATGGGTGATTGTTGGTCGATTTACGAAGTCAGCGCATTTCATACCAATCAATGCCAGCTATTCTCCTGATAAATTGGTAGAAATTTACATTAAAGAGATAGTGATGCTCCATGGGACGCTGAAGAATATAATTTATGATAGAGATCCTCTCTTTACTTCAAAGTTTTAGAGATCTCTGCATGATGCTTTGGACACTAAGATGAACTTTAGTATGGCCTATCATCCTCAGATGGATGAACAGTTAGAGAGAACCATACAGATGCTAGAAGATATATTAAGAGTGTGTATGATAGACTTCAAAGGAAGTTGGGATCACTACCTTCCACTTGTAGAATTTACTTACAATAATAGCTATCATGCGAGCATTCAGATAGCTCCGTATGAAGCGTTGTATGGGAGGAAGTGCCAATCTCCTCTCCGCTAGACAGAATTATCATAAAGAAGATTGTACGAGCCAGATATAGTAGATCAAACTACTGAACATATCAGAATTATCAAACAGAGACTGCTTACAGCTCAAAGTAGGCAAAAGAGCTATGCCGACAAGCGGAGAAGACTGTTGGAGTTCTAGGTCAGCGATCATGTAGTTATGAAAATTTCGCCTGTTACCGATATTAGAAGGGCGATAAAGAGAAAGAAGTTGAGCCCTCGCTACATCAGATCGTTTGAGATTTTATCAAGAATTGGTCCTATAGCATACCAAGTTGCTCTACCTCTAAACCTAAGCAGATTGCATGACATCTTCAACGTTTTGCAATTAAAGAAGTACCAACCAGACCCTTAGCATATTATTGAGTATGAAGATATGTATATGCGGGACAATCTCACCTATAAGGCTGAGCCAGAATGAATCATAGATAGACAAGAAAGGCGGCTCAGACATCGTAGCATACCATTTATGAAAGTAGTTTAGAAGGGACTATCGCCAGGGGAGTTGACTTAGGAATTAGAAGAAGATATGAAAAGATGCTACCTAGGATTTATGCCACAAGAGGTGTAACAAATTTCGGAGATGAAATTTATTGAACGGGGGAGAGCTATAATACCCCACTTCTTAACCAATATTCCATATGTATATTTATGATATTTAGTAGAATAAAATGGTGAATTGTGGAGCACATAAATTTATAGAAATATCCCAATCGCCGGTTACATATAATTCGGCCAAGTAAGGACACAAAGAGGCGATTAATGCCTACTTAAAGGCCCAATATTGTAACCAAAATTTGAGCATAAAATAAGACAAATAATGGCTTTATACAAGTGTCAAAATTAGGTCAAACCAAAGGAAAAGAGCAAGAAATGATTTATTTCAATAAATCATAAAACGTAAGGGAAAAATGATAATTTTGCCATAAAATGAGAAATAATTATTTCTCCCTAATATTCCTAATAATTTTAGTTAAATGAGAATTAAAAAGAGGTAAATGGCTACTTGGTAATTAATAAGCCTATTTTGGTGAATTATTATCAAGGAACGTCAAAAAGTCAAAAGTCAAAGGTCCAAAAGTCAATAATTTGCAAGATGGCATTAGGATAATGCAAGAGCAATAATTTTTCTCCCAACTCTCATGCAAATTTGGTGGATGAAGAAGGGAAAAAGGGAAATGGAATATTAGACAAAATACAACATATTTGGACCAATAGGAAATTGCCATATATGAAGCCATTTGAGAATTTCATTTAATCACCATTCTCTTCATCTTTTCTCCATTCATTCTCATGCAAACTGAAAAGAGAGAGAGAGAGAGAGAGCAGCTGGGACAGAAGGAGAGTTTAAAGAACAAGAACAGCTAGGTTTCCACAAAATCAAAGGTAAGGAAGTTGTAATCTTGAAGGTTAAGCTTCCTAATTATTCTATAACCTTCCCTAATCTCTTCTACTCTATCAAATTTATGGATTCAAGGCAAAATCTCAAGAGAAGACATAGAGGGGCTGACATTTTTAGAGAGAGAAACAACAAGAATGAAGAGGTAAACTTCAAAACTTGCTTTTAGTGCCTTTGTTGTTGTTGTTCTTGGCTTGGTTTTGGTTGTTTTGTGAAGTTTGGATGATGAAACCCTAAGGGGATCTACTGCTTAAACTTCTTCTTAACATGTCAAATGAGTTTTTAAATAGCTAATCATTTGATTATAAGTAGAAAGGAAGTGATTAAGCAAGAGAAAACAAGAAAACAACACAACTCTTCTAAGAACCTTAATTTTCTGCCTGTATATGACGTGATAATGGAGTAATATTTTGATAATTTTGATGCCTCCATTGGGTTTATAAGGAAAAATTGTGTAGGTATGCAAGTGTTCATGATTTTTGGATGCTTGTATATGAAATTAGAAATTAATGAAGTGTATTTGTTCATGATGATAATATGCCCTGTCTGGAATAGTATTTTTGTGAGTAGAGTTTCATGAGCCAAACCTTGTCCAAAGATTTTGAAACTTTCCATGATTAACTTAGAGACATAGATATTTAATTTGATAGGTAGTTTGTAATTTTTGGACAAGTATATTAGGAGATATGAATTGATGAAGTTATGCCTTGTTTTCTGAAAAGAAATCTGGAACAGTCATGGTTGGCAAAATTCTGGGAATGTTGTGGTTGTAATGGCCAAAATTGAGTATTTTTATATAAAATTATATTGAAATATATTTACATATAATTTGAAACCACTCAATTTGGAGTTTTCTATAATTAATAGTGAATTTTTGAAGTTAAGCAAAAAGCTGGTGAATTTGAGATCAAGGGTGGAAATAACCAACTTGGAATGGTTGGGCCCCTCTGACTTTGCTTTTAGCTTAATATACTAACTTTAATGACAACCAACTTAACTAATTTCATTATGCAATTATTTGATGGAATAATATCCATCATTCATAAATTTTAATTATAGGACCTAATAGCAGTTCAAAGTTTAAGATTTTCCCGAGCTCCGACAAACGGGAGAAAGTTGCCTAAGGAAAGTAACAAGATAGTAACTCATCTTTCATATGTTTATAATATGCATCAACATGAACTATCTGACGCATTTTGGTTATGCGGAGTGGTCACCTAAGGCCTTTCTGCATGGGTGGACGATCAAGTCAATAACGTTTTGTGATGCATGAGTGGATTCCTAGGGCCTTTTTGACCGGGTATCCCTCGAGGCCATTAAACTTGCCTAGCGCTATGGTAGTTTATGAATTGCATATAATGCACTAAATGTTGTTGTGATAATTCTGTTGAATGATGACTGTATAGCATCTTTTTGATGTTATTTCTATATGGTTGGCATTATGTTACTACTGAAATTCTTTTAAATCTCACTCTTTTCCATAAACCCACCTTTAGTACAGGGAGAAAGCTCAATAGGCAAGAAGAAGGTAAATGCGGACAGCTAGAGGATTAAACACCGAAGACACTTGTTTTTTTTTTGCTGGTTGTCTGTTATGTGTATTTTGGATATGTATATATATTTTTTGGATTTGTATGTATTACAAATAGCTTGTAACTTGGACATGTTACAATAGATAGATTGGTAAAGCTTGTAGACTAGTAAAAGGCTAGTCAAGTTACATATTACACTTTGAATCGCTAACGAATGTAATTAATGTATGGAATGTGATAAATAGGCAGATAATCACTCGTAAACTCTGATCAAATGAAAAGAAGAGCCAGTAAGGCTTAGTGAGTTAGTGAATATTTATAAAAATAGTTTGGGAAATTTTATTACCCTCGAAAATCCTTTCCAATCCTAGGTTCAAGTCCTAAGATAGGTTTGAAATTTGTAAAATTTTTTTGTATTTCTTAATCCGAGACTTAATCCTGGTTTCACGAATGATTTCACTACTCTTTTGCACTCATATGAGGTTACAGGAAATGAGGTATCACACTACCCTCAGCTCTTAGTGTCTCTCTCAAAAAGAGCCTATGAAAACACACACAAAAAGTTATTATTTCACTATTATTTTGTTATAATTTTTAATATTTTCTTATAAATAATAATTATTATTAAAAAAATTACCTGAGCTTCTTGGCTCCTCCTATACTGGAAAAATCTTGTTCGGTCATTAGGTGGAACGCCATCCAGTATGCTTTCATCAACTGTTGCAAGGGCATCGTCCCATCCTTATCCATATAGTGTTAGAGACAACTTCTCTTGTTCTTCTACCTGTCCTCAATCTTTAACAAGTCGTACTGCTTCCCATTGTCTTGATCGCAAACTTATCCTGCATCACAAAATAAACTATAATTAATTAATTGAATAAAAAATAAATAAGTAATAATTAAATATATTTTATTAATTAAATAAATTATAATTAATTATATTAGATTTAATATATAAAATTAATTATCTTCACAACCTGGTCCCACATATTGTCCTTTAGCTTTATGGCATCTTCTTCCAGTCCTAGGAGTGGATTAGGAACTAGACCTGATTCTCACCCAAGTCTAAGAGAAAGCAATTGAATAGATGATGACAGTCTCAATCAGCTAGTCTGTGAGCTTATTTCACAGAACTACTACACGTAGCCCTAGGTCGAGTTATTTGTCACTGTCACATCCAACCTCCTATTACTCAGGTTCCCCTACTCATGTGCACAATTAATCGTGGATTTTAATTAAATATAATTTCACATTTAAACCTCTTTAATTAAAATATTAACTTATTAAAATAATTACTTACCCCTGAACCTGTACATTAAATCAAGTTGCCTATAAAGATGACCGTCGTAGGTGATTTTGGTCCCTTTCCATCTTAGCGTCAAGGAACCACTTTACCTCGCTTATCAAAATATTGATCTTGAAATCCTCCTCCATGTAGTCGCTCATGCTAATAACAGGAACCTCTGTTGGAATAGGCGCCTCTGGTTGGGTTTTGAGTTGTGGAGGCGCGAGGTAGTGTCGCCCCGTAGGGTGCTCTCTGCCACGAGTATTGTTCCCCCCCCCCAAAAAATTCAAGTGGCCATCTTAGAGGACGTTTAGGTATAGCCTTCTCCTTCCCTTTATCTCTCCTAGAATACATTATATCTATATTTATAATATAAAAATGTACACCTAGTCAATATTAAAAATAAATTACAATCACATATAACCTGTATTTATAATATAAAAAAATAAATTATCGAGCACAAGATAAATTTATAATAGTAATACAATATTATAATAATACAATTACACATAACCAAAGAAAGTAAAAAAATTATAATAGTTTTTAAAACCTAATTAAAAACACTTGGACAAAAAAGGATCAATAAAAAACATATTATACACATGCCAAACAGGCTCAGGAACTCAAATATTTGCAGAAAAATATTTAAACATCAATAAAATTACTTAAAACAACTCTACTTAGCTCAAAAATGAAATAAAATAAGTAACTTTACTAACCTTGACTGCTTGGCTCCTTCAAACTTTGAGCAGAACCTCATATATGATGAAAACTTCTCTGAGCATGCACGGAGAATGATTTTGAAAAAAGGTGGAAAAATAAAGGGTGATGGTGTTTATATAGCCATGTAATTTGTAGCAGTTGACCCAAAAACCACTACATCAATCGCTACAAATCATGAAACTTATTTCGGTCAACGTGACACTTTGTAACTGTTGAAAGAAACTGCTACAAACACCGAAAGTGGCCATGGCCTTTCATCTTTTGTGGCGGTTTTTGGCTTAAACTGCAACAAATTAAACACTGTAAATATGGTGCCAGCTTGGTGCTAATATCTGAAACAACCGCTATAAATTACTTGCTACAAATTAATATAACTAAGACATAGATGAAAACAAAAAAAAATGTGTGGAAAAATGTATCAGAGTACCAAACCAGTAGTTTCATACCTGATTGCTGCATCGAGTCCAATAAATATCATAGTCTCCCATCCATTGAATTACATGCTGGAACATATCAGATAATGGACTTAAACGATATCAGATAATTAATCAAACTAAAAGGAGTGTGTGTTATGCTATGTAACATGCCATATCAGTTTATAATAAATATAGTAATAGTATAGTATCCAATAAATCTTAGAAAACTATAATTCTTGGCGTATTGTCTTGTGACAAAATTAAGTTCGAGAGAAAGTTGATCAGGAGTATCTTTTGATACCTTATTTCCTATGACCTTAGGTGAATATAAAAGAGTAGTAAAATCATGCGGGAGACCAGGATTCAAAATCGGCTACCTAAATTTCCAAAATATTTGCGAATTTCTCACCCTCATCTCAGGAGTTGATCTTAGGGTTGAGAGGGTAATAAATTTTTCACAAACCATTTTCACTATCTCATTTAGTCTCACTGGTCCTTTCTTTATATTTATTTATCAGAGTTGGCGAGCGTTTATCTTAATTGCATTTCATTAGCAATGGGAAGCATAAACCCATAACTAAATATCATTCATACGTTACATTCCACTGATGTTCTCAACATGTTGGTATAGCTATATACATCATACACAACCCAAAATATCCAAAACACATATGGAACTAGATACACCAAAATGACTAAAGTCTTCTGTGCCCCAACCTTTAGTCATCCGCGTTTACCTTCTACTTGCCCCTCGAGCTTTCTCCCCGTACTGAAAGTGGGTTTTAGGAAAAAAGAGTGAGATTCAAAGTATCTCAGTAGCAACATATATCAATCATACAGTTATAACACTATAAGGCATGCTAACAATCATCATTCATTAGAATCATCACAACAACAATCATGCATCACATGAAACTCAAACTATCGTAGCGCTAGATATACTACAAGGCCCCGAGGGATACCCGTGCAATAGACCCTGGGATCCGCTCGTGCATCGGTGATTGTTATATTGGCCTGAGCGTCCATCCATGCAAAGATAGGCCCCGGACGACCATCCCGCATATTCAAAATACGTCAGACAATTCTTGATGAATACAAAAATCATTCAATGCATACCATAACACATGAAAGATAAGTTACTACCTGGTTGTTTTTCTCTAGCAACTTCCTCCCACCTTTCCAAGCTCCGGCATGCCTTGAGTTCCAGACAACAACTAAGTCCTGAAATCTCAAATACACCGTAAATGAGTCATTATTCATTCTTGCATAATTCTAAATTCATAGTATTGGTTAATTTAGCCTAATAGTGATAAATTACCAAAATGCCCCTTAAGACCTAGTCTCACTATACTTTACCAAATTTATGACATGGGCTAATCCTATACAATTTTGCATGTAAAATCTATTTTTGACTTCTAATTGGTCAAAATCAGGCCCAAATGACGAGAATGCCCTTGATAGCCCTTATTTAAGGTTTTTAAGGGGTAATTGGTCATTTCACATTCTGGGGCTTTTCTCACTTTATGGTCAACATGGACCCTACACAATTTTACCTCCTAAACCTAATGGAAGCATCAGAATTATCAAATTCCTACCCCTTTTACCATGTACAACACAAGTAAATCTGATAGGATTCTTAGAAAAGTTATGTCGATTTCTCAGTTTCTCGGTTTCTCTTACCTAATCACCTCATTTCTACCTATAATCATACTATTAGCTATTTACACATTCATTGGACTTGATTTGGAGAGACTTTAACATTAAGGTCTCTTTTGTTTCTTGAGCTAACTCTTACCAAGACAATCAAAACCAAGTCAATAACAACTCTAATAGCATCAATCAAGCAAGAGGAACAAGTCTGGGAAGATTACCTCTTGATTTCCAGCACTTTCTCTCTCTACACGTTTTTGTCTCTCACTTCACAACTCTTGATTCAGCTTGAAAACTATAGATTCAAAGGAGGAGAGATGAGTAAGAGAGGTTATAGAAGGATTAGGAAGTTTAAGACACAAAGTACAAGCTCCCTTACCTTTGATTTGTGAATAACCCTATCTTCTTCTTCCTTCACCGTATCAGCTCTCTCCCTCACTCTTTCTGATCAATTTTGCACGAGAATGAAGAGAAAAGGATGAAGGAAAGATGATATAATGCAATGGTTAATTGGCTTAACACATGTAAGCATTTCATTGGTCCAAAATTGTAATTTATCCTTTAATTATTTCATCTCCTTTTCCCTTCTCTATTCTACCAAATTACATAAGAAATGAGGCAATATATATTAATCTTGCCCTATTCCATTACCATTTTGTAATAGGTTGACTTTTTGAACCTTTGACTTTTGACTATTTAATCTTTCTTGATAATAATTCACCAAAATAAGCTTATTAAATATCAAGTAGTCATTTCTTGCTTTTTAATTCCCATTTTACTAAAATTATTGGGAATATTAGGGAAAAATAATTATTTTCTACTTTATGGAAAAATTATCGTTTTGCCCCTGCATTTATGATTTACTGTAATAAATCCTTTTCTCGCTCATTTCTATTGGTTTGACCCCATTTTGACACTTAAATGAAGCCATCATTCATGTCATTTAATTTCTCAAATTTTGGTTACAATAATAGGCCTTTAAGTGGGTATTAATGGCCTCTTTGTATCCTTATTTGACCGAATTATATGTAACTGACGATTGCCATTTTTTATAAATTCATACATATCACAATTCACCATTTTATTCCACTAAATATCACAAATATACATGTAGGGAATATTGGTGAAAAAGTGGGGTATTACAGTTCTCCCCCTGTTTAGTAAATTTCGTCCCTGAAATTTGTTACACCTCATCTGGCATAAATCTCAGGTAACGTCTTCTCATATATTCTTCTACTTCTCAAGTTGCCTCTATTGGAGATAGTCCCTTCCAGACCACTTTTACAAATAGTATGCTACGATGTCTGAGCCGCCTTTCTTGTTTATCAATTATTCGCTCGGGCTCAGCCTTATAAGTGAGATCTTCACGCATATCGATATCTTCATATTCAACAATATGCTTAGGGTCTGGTTGGTACTTCTTCAATTGTGAAACGTGAAACACGTCATGCAATCTGCTTAGATTTAGGGGTAGAGCAATCTGGTATGTTACAGGCCCAACTCTTGACAAAATTTCAAACGGCCTTATGTAGCGAGGACTCAACTTCTTTCTCTTTATCGCTCTTCAAATTCCGGTAATAGGTGAAACTTTCAAAATCACATGATTACCCACCTAGAATTCCAGCGGTCTTCTTCGTTTATCCGCATAACTATTTTGCCTACTCTGGGCTACAAGCAGTCTTTGCTTGATAATTCTGATATGCTTAGTAGTCTGATCCACCATGGTCTTTCATCTTCTGTGGCAGTTTTTGGCTTAAACTGCAACAAATTAAACGCTGCAAATATGGTGCCAGCTTGGTGCTAATATCTGAAACAACCGCTATAAATTACCTGCTACAAATTAATATAAATAAGACACAGATGAGAACAAAAAAATGTGTGGCAAAATGTATCAGAGTACAAAACCAGTAGTTTCATACCTGATTGCTGCATCGAGTCCAATAAATATCATAGTCTCTCATCCATTGAATTACACGCTAGAACACATCAGATAATGGACTTAAATGATATCAGATAATTAATCGAACTAAAAGGAGTGTGCGTTATGCTATGTAACATGCCATATCAGTTTATAATATATATAGTAACAGTATAGTGTCCAATAAATCTTAGAAAAATATAATTCTTGGCGTATTGTCTTGTGGCAAAATAAAGTTCCAAAGAAAGTTGACCAGAAGTATCTAATAATAAATCTTACCAAATAGAAAGGGAATCAACTGCAATGACTGCATCCTCAAGGTGACCAGTACTGAGAATAGTGAGGGTCATCAAATACCAAATCTCAATGCAAAGCATCACAACAGAGGAAAGAGACAACCTCACAAAAGCCAAAAGATCCTTAAAAGCCAATATGGAGAATCCATGCCACCCTTCCTTACACCATCCAACAACATAAGCAATCTGAGACAAAGCAATCAACCAATTTGAGATATCGAGTGCGATGGCAGCCCTGAGTGATTCCCCAATCGAACTCATAAATGAAGAGCCAGAGCAACAGAACATGAAAGATCAAAGCCACTAACCCAATCCATGTCAGTACATAGACCTTGCTCTGAGCTTGAGGAACTTCTGGCTGGGAAAAATGAAGGCGAGAGAGAAAAAATATCGCAATGTATGGGGGGTGAACACGCCGGCGATCGGCGATTTCGTCTTCTTGGCCGAGAAACTTTAGAATTGGAGAAGCGAAGATGCAAATTGGGAAGAGGATGATGCAATATGAGAACAAGATTTTGCACGAGCGCTGCACGTACACTCCTAGCATATGTACCTGCCCTGTTCCAAACGCTTGCCCGCAAGGTGTTTCCAATGCACTTCCCATGCAAAACTACAAGTTTTATGCAAAGAAAAACGAGAAAAAAAAATAATTTAAGCTGGACTAATCTAATTAGAGAGAGATCTTTGAAACTTATAAACCATAACTCAATTGTGATGTTAGTGTTACTCATAACAGCTTTCTTTATTTTTATTTTTCCGGGTGCCAACGACAGCTTAAATTCTTAGTAAGCCTTTGGAATGAAATGGGAACATTACAAGTGAACACATTATGGGTGCCAAAAACTTTTAAGTACAAAAATATACTCAAGTGCATTAGAATTTTTGGGGAGGGTGAAACAAGAGGAAGACAAACAGGAATCTCTTGTATGCGTCAAGAGAATCCGGGGCTTTTCATTATCTCATAAGAAAAATATGTTTTATCTAAACTTAGCTACTATACAAATCTTCTTCAGTACAATGGAACCAAAGCAGGGATTTCAATTATCACTCTAAAAAATCAATTATTATTTGTCGTACAGCAAAAAGCTGTATCATCTATCCATGCTTCTCAGATTCTCAACTTTTAATTTCAGTTAACATATGAGCCGGCGAAATAACAGAATAAAGTGGGAAAGAAGGAAGGAAAAATTCACCCAAGAAAAATAAAAGAATGTGCGAACCATGAAGCCAAAAGTGAAGGTGGCAATGACGGAGAGGGAGATTTTGCGGCGGCGGAAAGCTCAAAGCTTCGAATGTGGCGGTGAAGACCGAGCTGACCGAGTTGACTCTAAAAAGACAGAGGATGTTGGCAGATATGGGA
Source organism: Albizia julibrissin (assembly GCA_037074505.1). Classification (NCBI taxonomy): domain Eukaryota; kingdom Viridiplantae; phylum Streptophyta; class Magnoliopsida; order Fabales; family Fabaceae; genus Albizia; species Albizia julibrissin. The sequence continues at coordinate 30,745,747 of CM073485.1, forward strand.
GCAGCAATCTTCCATATTTTGATGCTCTCAATCATCTTTAACTCCTCATAGCCTTTCACCGGAGCATAGTCGGCAAAGTCGTTGCCTGCGTCTGAGTCTCCTCGATCTCGTTACGTACAAGACTGTTAGTTACGCACAGTTTGGTGTTCTCCCATAGTTAAATGGAAACGACCCTTCAAAGATAATAGTTGCTTGATCAAGATTTTTTATATATGAGATATATAACATCTAAAATGTATAAATATATTTATTGATAAAAAATTAAATTAATATTTTATTGAGGTGACCAAGACGGGGATGAGTATCTCCGTTTAGCTTGTTCTCAACTAATTATCTTCAGTTTCGGATCAATTTCGAATGGCGAAGGTTTCATATTTAATAATAATATTATAATAATAAGAAATATAAAAATACGTATAAATAAATTTAAAATGTTAAAATTATATCGGCATACTTCAACATTGTAAATTTTTATTAAAATGTTTTATAATTTTTTAACGTTCTATTAACGCTTATGCTAAATTTTAATTAGCTTAAATTTATAGAAAATTACACTCAGATCCCAAGTAAATAAACAATTATTCTTAGGTCATTTGAAATCTCTAAATTATTAGTAAGTCCTAAGGGACCTGAGGGTAAGAGGTTCCAATTGTAAGAAGATACTCTTGCCCTTACCCTCATTCAATTTTCATTATATGCTCTCGCACTTATCAATTCAGCATGATCTATCCCTTATTAATTTATACTCTTTTACTTGTCAACCAAAATTAAAATATAATATATTTTTCTCTTGATTTGGACTCACATTTTCTTAGAATATATAAACCAAAACAAAATTATATGGTAGGTTTGTATCATATTTTGAATCATGACTATTATATAATTTTGTTTTGGTTGACAAGTGAAAGAGTATAGATTGACAGACAAAGGAGTATGAATTGACAATTGAATGAAGGCCAGGGAAAGAGTGCCTTTTAACAATTAGAATCTCTTACTCTCATGCTTATGAGACTTTCTAGTAATTTAGAGATTTCAATGGAACTTATTGTAGTAATTTGTCTTACATGGGACCTCAGTGAAATTTTTTCCTTAAATTTGTATTTTTTTTGTTATTTAATATCATAATATATTGTCATACTCCTTTTTCATTTATATATCTTATATTTATTTATTTATTTCAAATTGATTTGCCTAACTTTTAAATAGATATATAATATAATGTTATACATAAGTATTCTAGAGAAATCATATGACATATTCTATAATTAAGTAAATTATATAGCTTTATTAATCTACTCAGATATAAATAAATAAAAATCTTACATTAACAATATGCATATTTTTGTCTTGGGGGATGTATCCTCCCAAGATAAGATAATGTTGACAAAAACAAAAAAGGTAATAACATAATAAGCGCAATATATTCACCAAATAAATAAAAAGATAAAAAATTACAATAAATTGTAAAATAAGTTAATACGAAATAAACAAGCAGGCTAACGAGCAATACAATTGATGCGTGTCTCTCGCGCTTTAATATGTAGAAATACTCATATTTGAGTTTCAAATCGGGTTTTCTTCAGTTTTGATAGCTTCATCATCTTGTCCACCCCATCTTTTCACGCGTTCAGTTGATTGTAGAGCCTGAAAGTGATAGTATAAAATATTTATTATTTTTAACACCAAACAATAATCAAGTATTTCTTCATACATACTAGAGTCTTATATATATATAAATTTTTAACAACACGAATTATATCAAAACCATCACGTAGGTACCTCCTTGCTCCAATTGGTCTTATAGAGAATAAACAAGAGAATCAAGGTTTGGAGCACAATTCCAACTATCATACCACCCCAAAGTCCCTGAACATGAATAATTCAAACAATATATTAATAAACCATACCCTTCATCGTGGCATGGGCCAATATATATATATATATATATATAATTTTCTTGTCTTCGAATCTCATTCCACTATGACAAACTTAAAAATGGGCCCGGAAACAAATCGAAGGTCCTCTCGGTTCCGCATAGAAAATGATGTGTTCAGTGGAAAAACAGAAACCCAAGAGAAGAAGAAGATAAGAAAAATTGGCAATTAAGTCTAAAAAGTTAAATATATAATGACATTTAGTTCCCAAAAAAATTGTGGTGAAAGTTGAATTATAAATATGGGAGTCTGAATTAAAATTTTTTAGCAATGACACTAATTTAAATGTCTTATTCATAATTGTGATTCCCATATTTACAAAGTTTGAATCAATATTTATAATTAGGGGTTATGGTGTAGCAACAAAATTTTGTCCGAGGGGTGTCTGTCACACATAAGTTTTGGAATGGACAAAAATAACAATGAGCAATTGACGTTAGGTCAAATTTAATGGTTTTGTTAAATTTGCACCCTTTTTAATTTTTCATTATTATTTTTGCCCCTTCCAAAAATTATTTGTGTTAGATGCGCCTTCGAAAAGACTTGGTTGTTAAATTTGAATCTTAACCCTATAACTAATATCATAGTAAAATTTTTTAGGACCTGACGATGACTCCCTCTAGTCTTTAATTTAGTGAACAAAATAGATTTGAAAAGATTAAAAAAATTAGTTATTTGTAAATTATTTGCGTTAATTTTTCTAAAATATCAATTTTAATAATTTGCGTTAGAGAACTACTCCTAATAAGAACTTTTTTAATATGAGCAAAGTTAGAAAAGTGAGTCGAGCCAGTCTAGCCAGCCAATTTAAGCCAATTTCAATAAAAAAAACTAGCCTTAACAAAATGATTTTCTGAAAAAGTGATCTTTTAGCCTCAACCCTTTTAAATAGGTATAAAGCCACCGGCTAGACCCAAGTTCACTATATTTAAAAATGTGTCATCAACAGAGATAGTTTTTGAAAAAATTTATAAAATCAAGAGACAAAATGAATTAAAATATTATATTTTTTAATAATAAAATAAACCCTTTAAGTAGAGGTCCTGAATTTAGATTGGAGAAAGTATTAATTTGATGTTTTCATAAGTGTCATTTGCCACAAAAAAGAATTACCTTAACTCCCCAATTTGCTTTGTAACCAAGGAGGTATCCCAAAGGAAGCCCAAAAATATAATAACATCCCACGTTGATATAAGCCACTAGTGTTTGCCACCCTGCTCCCACAGCAACCCCTGTAAATAAGAATGATCCCAAAAACCTTAAAAGATTATTATAACTTTTATAGAGGAGATGGAAAATGGCCATTTTATATATAATCAAAATCATACCTGAGATCACTGGTTGAACACTATTAAGAACCATAGTTATGGCAAGCAAGTACGCAAGGCTGGCAACAACTTCTTGCAGAACCTTGCTTGTGGTAAAAACAAAGGCTATGTACTTTCTAGCTATCAATATAACAACCAGAAAAAGAATCCCAAGCATAAAAGATTCTATCACAGTCACATAAACTGAGTACTTTGCTGCTCTGGGGTGCCTCAACCCAAGTTCATTTGAAACTCTGACACTGTAAATTGAACAAATTAAGAAGAACTAGTTTAATAACAACATGCTTATAATGAACTCTCTCAAATATATGGTTGTTTTAAATAAGTAAAAGAATGGCTACTCAATTTAATCAAATCTACTTTTTGGTCCATTAGGACTCAAGCCTATTATTATAATTAAGACACAAATGAAAACAAAGAAAAAATGTGGGTATAAGTAACAGAGTACCAAGCCAGTAGTTTTATACCTGATTGCTGCATTGAGTCCAATAAATATCATAGTCTCCCATCCATTGAAGTACATGCTGGAACACGTCAGATAATGGACTTAAACGATATCAGATAATTAATGGGACAAAAAAGAGTATGTTATATTATGTAACATGCCATATCAGTTTATGATACATATAGTAATAGTACAGTGTCCAATAAATCTTAGAAAACTATAATTCTTGGCGTAGTCTTGTGGCAAAATTAAGTTCCCGAGAAAGTTGACCAGAATTTTCTAATAATAAATCTTACCAAATAGAAAGGGAATCAACAGCAATGACTGCATCCTCAAGGTGACCAGTGAGAATAGTGAGGGTCATCAAATACCAAATCTCAAGGCAAAGCATCACAGCAGAGGAAAGAGACAACCTCACAAAAGCCCAAAGATCCTTAAAAGCCAACATGGAGAATCCATGCCACCCTTCCTTACACCATCCAACAACATAAGCAATCTGAGACAAAGCAATCAACCAATTCGAGATATCGAATGCGATGGCAGCCCCGGTGATTCCCCAATCGAACACATAAATGAAGAGCCAGAGCAATAGAACATGAAAGATCAAAGCCACTAACCCAATCCATGTCAGTACATAGACCTTGCTCTGAGCTTGGAGGAACTTCTGGGTGGGAAAAATGAAGGCAAGAGAGAAAAGATATGGCAATGTAAGGAGGGTGAACTCGCCTGCCAGATCGGCGATTTCGTCTTCTTGGCCGAGAAACTTTAGAATTGGAGAAGTGAAGATGTAAATTGGGGAGAGGATGATGCAAGAAGTGAATAAGATTATGCACGAGCGCTGCACGTACACTCCTAGCATATGTACCTGCCCTGCTCCAAACGCCTGCCCACACAGTGTTTCCAATGCACTTCCCATGCCAAACTACAAGTTTTGTGCAACGAAAAATTAATATAAGCTGGACTAATCTAATTAGAGGGAGATCTTTGAACTTATAATCCATAATTCAATTTTGAGGTTAGTGTGACTCATAATAGCTTTCTTTATTTGTTTTTGTTTTTGTTCCATTTTTTTTTCCTGGGTGCTAACGACATCTTATATACTTAGTAAGCCTTTGAAATGAAATGGGAACATTAACACATTATGGGTGCCAAAGACGATTAAGTACAAAAATATACTCAACTGCCTTAGAATTTTTGCGGAGAGTGAAACAAGAGGAAGGCAAACAGGAATCTTTTGCGTCAATAGAGTCCAGGGCTTTTCATCTCATAGAAAAAATATGTTTTATCTATAATTAGCTACTATAAAAATCTTCCTGTGTACAATGGAACCAAAGCAGAGATTTCAATTATCACTCTAAAAAATATATTATTATTTGTCGCACAGCTGTATCATGTATCCATGCTTTTCAGATTTTCAACTTTTAGGTTCAGTTGACATATATGAAACAGAGAAATAAAAGAATAAAGTGGGAAAGAAGCAAGGAAAATTTCACCAAAGAAAAATGGAAGAATGTGCGAACCATGAAGCCGAAAGCGAAGGTGGCAATGACGGAGAGGGAGATGGCGACGGCGGAAAGCTCGAGGTTTCCGATGTGGCCGGCGAAGACGGAGGTGACCGAGTTGACACTGAACATACAAAGGATGTTGACAGCAATGGGAGCAGCAATCTTCCATATTTTGATGCTCTCAATCCAAATTATCTTCTTTAACGCCTCATAGCTTTTCACCGGAGCATAGTCGCCGTCCTCTGCCACCAGTTCAGTTGTATGGTTTAGCAGAGTCGTTGCCTGTGCCTGAGTCTCCTCCATCTCGCTACGTAGAAGACGGTTAGTTGGCACACTTTGGTGCTCTGCTCTATTTAAATAGAAATGAGTCAAATTACTCTTCAAAGACAATAGTTGTTTGTTCTCGATTTTCTATGAGAAATATAACATTTAAAATTTATAATTATATTTAGGTTTTTTATTTTAAAAAAATCCTGTTTACAGTTGCTTGAAATAGAAAAATTCTAAATTAGGTTGTTAAACTCAATAAATCCCTAATTAAGTTAGTGACCCAATTTAATATTTCAAAATATGAATAAAATGACTTTATTACATTCTCATCTCTTCTATCATCTTTTCTCTCATAAAAAAATTTTCTCATTTTGTAAGACTGAAACTTAATTTTTAAATAAGAAGGTAAAAAAAATTATTTTTTAAATAAATGTGTGTGTATATATTAACATTAATATATAGTAAAATAAAATATGATTTGTGTAAATCAAAGGAATTTTCTGAAAGAATTATCACGAATAATTCAAGCCAAAGAATAAAAAGAAAAACATAACCTCAATATCAATTTAATGATTTTTATTTAAATATTTTCAATAAAAAATTTTATTTTTGGGAGAATCACACTTAAATTTTATTTTTTTAATAAAAATAAAACTAAACTTCATTAATCACATAATTCTCACGTGTCACATGTGTGATATTTACTTTGATTTTTTACGTTAATGAAACTTTTTTTAAAATTCCATTAATGAAAATATTTGATATATAATATCGCATAACTAAGATTTTTGTATTAATATAATTTAATTTTCTTCTCATTCGAAAAAATTCAAGTCAAAAATAAAATTTTCTATTGTCAATATTCAGCTAAAAATTATTTAATTGTTTTTGGGTCATGCTTACCTTTCTTTTGGCTTGAATTATTCTTGATGATCTTTCCAAACTACAAAAAAAATTCTATGATTTAGAAAAGTTTTATCTTGATTTGTGAAAAAAAACATCTGAAAACCGCGGTTTAGGTATTTCTCAAACGCGAAATGGGTGTCTCCATTTATTTTCCTCTCTATTTACTTTTCATTGAGTGTATTTACTATTAGATCAACTTTAAATGGTTGAGATTTACCATGGTATATTTTTATTATAATGATATTCTTTGCATATTATTAAATTTCAACCATTAAAAGTTGATCTAATGGTAGATACACTTAATGGAAAGAGAAATCAATGGAGACACCCCTCTCCCTTCCCAAACACTCACTTAAGTGAATCATATTTTGTTTTAGGATACATTATTGTTATTATAATATATATATATATATATATATATATATATATATATATAATATGTATGTATGTATGATATATGTATGTTGAAAAAATAAGTTAGAAAACACTAAAACCCTTTTAAGATGAGAGAGGAGACAAGAAGAGGGTAATAAAGTTATTTAACCTATATTTTAAAATCCTAAATTGGTTCGATAACTTAATTAAAGATTTATTGAATTTATTAACCTGATGATTTAGAATTTCTTTATTTCAAATAGCTTTATATGAGATTTTTTTTTTGGCCAAAATAATTATATTTAGATTAAAACACAAGAACTTTCCCTCTATTACTCTAAATTATGAAGACTCTCTTCTTTTGAAAGCCTATATAGATCTTCTATAAAATAAAAATTTATATTGTAAAAACTTCCTTTTTAATCTTAAGATTCAACTACTATTCACCCAACCTTTACTTAATTGTTAAATGACAATACTGACACATCATTTTAACTAAAATGCCCCTTCTTAACATAAATATTATTTAGTGTTAAATGTACAAAAACACACACTCTGGATGTTTAAGAAACAATATGAAAAAAATAAATTGTTGTCTAGGTAAAGAAAATTAAGAATATGAAAGTAGTGATATAATATTATTATAATATAAATTAAATCAACACATCTACACACTCACATTGTGGCATGGTGCGCGCAGACTGATCTGCCACCAGTTCAGTCGTACATATTAGCAGAGTCCATGCCAATATGCCATTGTCTGAGTCACCTCCATCTCGTGAGGTAGAAGACTGTTAGTTACGCAGTTTGGTATTCACTTATATATCCGACACCGCAGTGGTTCGTTCATTACGTTTTATGAGAAATTTAACATTCAAAATTTATAATTATATTTATTGGTGAAAAAAATAAATCAATATTTTGTAGAGCTGACCAAGACGGAAAATAAATGTATCTATTTATCCTCTTCTCCACTTAATATCTCCATTATTAGATAAATTTTTAATGGCTGAGATTTAAAACTTAATAAAAATTTTATTCTAATAAATAAAATAAAATTATTAAAATTATATCTAAATATTAAGTGTAATATTATGAATTTTGGGCCTAGAAGTTTGAGAATAAGTCTAAATCAAGAAGACTACTAAGCCCAGTTTGGTAAGAGTCACAACGATAGAATGAGTTTTATGGGACTATATGATCCAGCTCTCTAGATTGAGAACGAGTTTCCAGATTACATGAGGCTCAATGCATATAAGCAGTCAGATAAAGATGCCAGTGTATGGGTACTTTGGCACACTTGGCATGTAATGTCCCAAATTTTAGGACAAGAGGTTTGAGATTAAGCCTGAATCAAGTTGACTGTTAAGCCTCAGTTTAGTAAATGTCCCAGCAAGGAATAATTGTATTTCCCAAAATTCCTTTATAACCTTAGGGTATTAAAGGAAATATTATGGTGAATTAAAGAACTCGAGAAATGACAAAACAATACGATTAGAAGTCACATACAACATAGTTAATTGGAACACAAAGTAGTGTTGTTGCCAATGAATTTCGCTGTGTGGCAGCTGTGTTTGTGTGACATTTTTAAATGGGCAAATGATGTCCAAAAATTTTGAAACTTTCAAAATTAAATTAGACTTATGGAGCTTTAATTTAATAGGTCATATGGGTTATTTGGAGCTGTACACAAAGAGATATGTATTTTTGAAATCAGCCCAGTAAAATTAGCGATTTTCAGTGGCAGTGTCCAAAAACAATAATTTTGGGAATTTTGAGCTTCTAATTGGATAAATTATATATTTTTTCTTAAAACTATACTTAATAAAGGTCACATAGCTTTTAAAACCACCCCAATTGGATATCTACAGAATTAGATATGAATTTTCAAAGTTTAATGAAAATCCTGCCCAGTTTTGCATTAAGCGCGAAAATGGAAAAAATATAAGGGCAAAACTGTAATTTTCCAATAATGCAAGAGGCAATTAATAATTCCCATTTTTCTTGACATTTTAGGTCAAGCAAGGGAAATATTGAAGAAATCAAATGCTTAGCTTAAATGATTTAAGAAGGAATGAATTTTTGACCAATTAAAAGTAAGAGTTGAAAAGTTAAAAAACAATTGCCATTAAAGAGCCCCCTTACATACTAATTGAAATTGAATAGATGAAGATAATATGAGACCTTTTCTCTTGCCATTCCAAGAGGTATTTTTGGTCAAAAAGCATATGAAAAGAGAAAGAGATAAAGGCAATTGAATTGCCATGTGCTAATTGCATTAAAATACAATATTCCATAAAGCAAGAAGAGAGAATACAAGAGACAATTAATTATCTCATTTTTCCCTTGACATTTCGGTCAAGGAAGGAAAGAAAGAGATAATTAAGTTATCTTTAGTCTATATTAATTCAAGAAGAAAATTAGGGCTGAGGAAAAAGGGACACATGTCCCTCTTGCATTAAACAATGATAAAACATAAAGCAAGATGGATATTTGAAGACTTTAGCATTCATTCCCTTCTCTTATTCATTTACTGTGGAAACACAACCAAAAGAAAAAGAGAAGAGTTTGCAAGAGCTCAAGAACAAAGAGGAAGGGCTAGGGTTTAAGAAACCAAAATCTAAGGTAAGAAGTGTGATTTCAAGTGCTTATGCCTTCTAAATCACTTAGGAACTTCTTCTAACCTTTTCTTCTTCTTGAAATCCATGTTTAGCAAGACAAATCAAGAGAGAGGAGATACTGAACAGTGACATTTTAGAGGGAAAAAGTGGTAAAATCAAGAAGTAATCACCAAAACTTGATCGTCTTGTTTTATACAATGTTGTTGTGGTTGTTGTTGTGAAATTTGCCTTGCTTTTCTCTTTATCGCTCTTCCAATTCCACTAATAGGTGAAACTTTCAAAATCACATGATCACCCACCTAGAATTCCAGCGGTCTTCTTCGTTTATCCGCATAACTCTTTTGCCTACTCTGGGCTACAAGCAGTCTCTGCTTGATAATTCTAATATGCTTAGTAGTCTGATCCACCATGGCCTTTCGTCTTCTGTGGCAGTTTTTGGCCTAAACTGCAACAAATTAAACGCTGCAAATATGGTGCCAGCTTGGTGCTAATATCTGAAACAACCGCTATAAATTACCTGCTACAAATTAATATAACTAAGACACAGATGAGAACAAAAAAAATGTGTGGCAAAATGTATCAGAGTACAAAACCAGTAATTTCATACCTGATTGCTGCATCTGAGTCCAATAAATATCATAGTCTCTCATCCATTGAATTACACGCTAGAACACATCAGATAATGGACTTAAATGATATCAGATAATTAATCGAACTAAAAGGAGTGTGCGTTATGCTATGTAACATGCCATATCAGTTTATAATATATATAGTAACAGTATAGTGTCCAATAAATCTTAGAAAACTATAATTCTTGGCGTATTGTCTTGTGGCAAAATAAAGTTCCAAAGAAAGTTGACCAGAAGTATCTAATAATAAATCTTACCAAATAGAAAGGGAATCAACTGCAATGACTGCATCCTCAAGGTGACCAGTACTGAGAATAGTGAGGGTCATCAAATACCAAATCTCAAGGCAAAGCATCACAACAGAGGAAAGAGACAACCTCACAAAAGCCCAAAGATCCTTAAAAGCCAATATGGAGAATCCATGCCACCCTTCCTTACACCATCCAACAACATAAGCAATCTGAGACAAAGCAATCAACCAATTTGAGATATCGAGTGCGATGGCAGCCCTGAGTGATTCCCCAATCGAACTCATAAATGAAGAGCCAGAGCAACAGAACATGAAAGATCAAAGCCACTAACCCAATCCATGTCAGTACATAGACCTTGCTCTGAGCTTGAGGAACTTCTGGCTGGGAAAAATGAAGGCGAGAGAGAAAAAATATCGCAATGTATGGGGGGTGAACACGCCGGCGATCGGCGATTTCGTCTTCTTGGCCGAGAAACTTTAGAATTGGAGAAGCGAAGATGCAAATTGGGAAGAGGATGATGCAATATGAGAACAAGATTTTGCACGAGCGCTGCACGTACACTCCTAGCATATGTACCTGCCCTGTTCCAAACGCTTGCCCGCAAGGTGTTTCCAATGCACTTCCCATGCAAAACTACAAGTTTTATGCAAAGAAAAACGAGAAAAAAAAATAATTTAAGCTGGACTAATCTAATTAGAGAGAGATCTTTGAAACTTATAAACCATAACTCAATTGTGATGTTAGTGTTACTCATAACAGCTTTCTTTATTTTTATTTTTCCGGGTGCCAACGACAGCTTAAATTCTTAGTAAGCCTTTGGAATGAAATGGGAACATTACAAGTGAACACATTATGGGTGCCAAAAACTTTTAAGTACAAAAATATACTCAAGTGCATTAGAATTTTTGGGGAGGGTGAAACAAGAGGAAGACAAACAGGAATCTCTTGTATGCGTCAAGAGAATCCGGGGCTTTTCATTATCTCATAAGAAAAATATGTTTTATCTAAACTTAGCTACTATACAAATCTTCTTCAGTACAATGGAACCAAAGCAGGGATTTCAATTATCACTCTAAAAAATCAATTATTATTTGTCGTACAGCAAAAAGCTGTATCATCTATCCATGCTTCTCAGATTCTCAACTTTTAATTTCAGTTAACATATGAGCCGGCGAAATAAAAGAATAAAGTGGGAAAGAAGGAAGGAAAAATTCACCCAAGAAAAATAAAAGAATGTGCGAACCATGAAGCCAAAAGTGAAGGTGGCAATGACGGAGAGGGAGATTTTGCGGCGGCGGAAAGCTCAAAGCTTCGAATGTGGCGGTGAAGACCGAGCTGACCGAGTTGACTCTAAAAAGACAGAGGATGTTGGCAGATATGGGAGCAGCAATCTTCCATATTTTGATGCTCTCAATCATCTTTAACTCCTCATAGCCTTTCACCGGAGCATAGTCGGCAAAGTCGTTGCCTGCGTCTGAGTCTCCTCGATCTCGTTACGTACAAGACTGTTAGTTACGCACAGTTTGGTGTTCTCCCATAGTTAAATGGAAACGACCCTTCAAAGATAATAGTTGCTTGATCAAGATTTTGTATATATGAGATATATAACATCTAAAATGTATAAATATATTTATTGATAAAAAATTAAATTAATATTTTATTGAGGTGACCAAGACGGGGATGAGTATCTCCGTTTAGCTTGTTCTCAACTAATTATCTTCAGTTTCGGATCAATTTCGAATGGCGAAGGTTTCATATTTAATAATAATATTATAATAATAAGAAATATAAAAATACGTATAAATAAATTTAAAATGTTAAAATTATATCGGCATACTTCAACATTGTAAATTTTTATTAAAATTTTTTATAATTTTTTTAACGTTCTATTAACGCTTGTGCTAAATTTTAATTAGCTTAAATTTATGGAAAATTACACTCAGATCCCAAGTAAATAAACAATTATTCTTAGGTCATTTGAAATCTCTAAATTATTAGTAAGTCCTAAGGGACCTGAGGGTAAGAGGTTTCAATTGTAAGAAGATACTCTTGCCCTTACCCTCATTCAATTTTCATTATATGCTCTCGCACTTATCAATTCAGCATGATCTATTCCTTATTAATTTATACTCTTTTACTTGTCAACCAAAATTAAAATATAATATATTTTTCTCTTGATTTGGACTCACATTTTCTTAGAATATATAAACCAAAACAAAATTATATGGTAGGTTTGTATCATATTTTGAACCATGACTACTATATAATTTTGTTTTGGTTGACAAGTGAAAGAGTATAGATTGACAGACAAAGGAGTATGAATTGACAATTGAATGAAGGCCAGGGAAAGAGTGCCTTTTAACAATTAGAATCTCTTACTCTCATGCCTATGAGACTTTCTAGTAATTTAGAGATTTCAATGGAACTTATTGTAGTAATTTGTCTTACATGGGACCTCAGTGAAAATTTTTCCTTAAATTTGTATTTTTTTTGTTATTTAATATCATAATATATTGTCATACTCCTTTTTCATTTATATATCTTATATTTATTTATTTATTTCGAATTGATTTGCCTAACTTTTAAATAGATATATAATATAATGTTACACATAAGTATTCTAGAGAAATCATATGACATATTCTATAATTAAGTAAATTATATAGCTTTATTAATCTACTCAGATATAAATAAATAAAAATCTTACATTAACAATATGCATATTTTTGTCTTGGGGGATGTATCCTCCCAAGATAAGATAATGTTGACAAAAACAAAAAAGGTAATAACATAATAAGCGCAATATATTCACCAAATAAATAAAAAGATAAAAAATTACAATAAATTGTAAAATAAGTTAATACGAAATAAACAAGCAGGCTAACGAGCAATACAATTGATGCGTGTCTCTCGCGCTTTAATATGTAGAAATACTCATATTTGAGTTTCAAATCGGGTTTTCTTCAGTTTTGATAGCTTCATCATCTTGTCCACCCCATCTTTTCACGCGTTCAGTTGATTGTAGAGCCTGAAAGTGATAGTATAGAATATTTATTATTTTTAACACCAAACAATAATCAAGTATTTCTTCATACATACTAGAGTCTTATATATATATAAATTTTTAACAACACGAATTATATCAAAACCATCACGTAGGTACCTCCTTGCTCCAATTGGTCTTATAGAGAATAAACAAGAGAATCAAGGTTTGGAGCACAATTCCAACTATCATACCACCCCAAAGTCCCTGAACATGAATAATTCAAACAATATATTAATAAACCATACCCTTCATCGTGGCATGGGCCAATATATATATATATATATATATATATATATATATATATATATAATTTTCTTGTCTTCGAATCTCATTCCACTATGACAAACTTAAAAATGGGCCCGGAAACAAATCGAAGGTCCTCTCGGTTCCGCATAGAAAATGATGTGTTCAGTGGAAAAACAGAAACCCAAGAGAAGAAGAAGATAAGAAAAATTGGCAATTAAGTCTAAAAAGTTAAATATATAATGACATTTAGTTCCCAAAAAATTGTGGTGAAAGTTGAATTATAAATATGGGAATCTGAATTAAAATTTTTTAGCAATGACACTAATTTAAATGTCTTATTCATAATTGTGATTCCCATATTTACAAAGTTTGAATCAATATTTATAATTAGGGGTTATGGTGCAGCAACAAAATTTTGTCCGAGGGGTGTCTGTCACACATAAGCTTTAGAATGGACAAAAATAACAATGAGCAATTGACGTTAGGTCAAATTTAATGGTTTTGTTAAATTTGCACCCTTTTTAATTTTTCATTATTATTTTTGCCCCTTCCAAAAATTATTTGTATTAGCCGCGCCTTCGAAAAGACTTGGTTGTTAAATTTGCATCTTAACCCTATAACTAATATCATAGTAAAATTTTTTAGGACCTAACGATGACTGTTGGGATTGATAGGCACACAGCGGAAGAATTAAAAAAAATTAAAATAGCAAAAGTTTACCAATCCCAATTGCGGATCTATCAACGGCATTTAAATCAAGTTAGAAAGAGTCGTACCTTATTCATGTTTGTTTGAATGCCCACAATCATCAACGTATTGCGAGTTCACAAATCTCCATGTTTGGTTGCTCCTGAAATAATTTCCCCGGCATCTACATGTCCGCTAATTCTTCTTAAAAGAGCATCAATCTCTATGAGTATGAGATTAACCATCCCCAACATCAACATGTCAACTAGTTCTTCTTGGAGTTTTGCCTTTTTCAATCTTGAGGAGCTAACTACTCATATCAGCTCCCTCTACTGGTATCCACACGAATAGGACCCCAACACCGGCAGCGTGCTAGCGCCTCTAATATCCTTCTAGGGTTTTTTTTGTGGCTCTCTAGTTTTTTCATCATCTGTAGAAAACCCTAGCTCTCATATTTTATAACTAGTAGGGTTATCTATTTTATGATGGATATTGGATTTTTAAAATTAATCTTAATTAATTTCAAAATCCTTATCATATCAATTAACATTTAATTGTTTTAATAAGCTAATTAAATAAACCTGGTTTAATTAAATCTGTCCAACAGTTTTAATTTAACCTATTTATTTAATTAGAATAAAGAGCCAATGGAATTTAATTTATCTTCATAAATTAAATATGAGATATTATCATATAATATCTTTATATATACACAATATAATAATATCATCATATAATATAATATTATCATATATTCAATATATATTATCAAATAATATATATTATATATATAATATAATATTATCATATGATCATATAATATAATACTATCATATATATATAATATATATTATCAAATAATATATATTATATATGTATTTATGTATTTCAAAAATACATATGTGTATATAATATTATTAATATTCCTTTCCAAATATAAATATATATATAACACACATATAAATATTTATCAAATAAATATTCACACAACATGTGTATATAATAAATATATATTTAAAATTCATTCACCCTAGATTAAATATTGTATTCATTGAATCTTAGACGCATCTTAGATTCAATGAATCTGGACATTATAGCTCGTGTTGGGCTATTCTTGTGTGCGACCCTGTAGGCCCAAACGAAGTTGGCAGTGGGCCAATGACTATACTAACCCACAAGTCGTAAGCGGCCTCTAGCAAGACATTACGACTACCCAATTCATATGAGGATCGAAAATACGATATAACCTGTCGTATAACCATATCACGTCCCTTTTGTCACATGATATTTCGGTCAAAGATGAGGCATGGAGAATGTCATCCTCCTACTCCTGACCATTACTTTCTCGATCCCTGAGTAGTCTGACTATAGAAATGGAAACTCCTTTCCATCGTAGTATGGCCATACATTTCTCAGACTCACTCATCGAGGGGCCCAGTAATATCTCTCTACTAATGTGAGGGACAAATTCCATCTTGACCATTCACATTCCTCTGCATGAAAACCACTAAACCCGATTGTAGCCTTTATCATCACCCGGTTAAAGGTGACTTTTGACTATGTCAAAGCTTAGTAACTCTCATGTAGGAATCCATGATGATCTCAGGTCAAAGGGCATTGTGACGTGGTTATACATGAGATAAGCTTATGACTTGATCCATGCAGCTTTCTCATAGCGGGTCGGTCCAGCACCTTGTACTCCTACAAGTGCCTAAGACTTTGATTAGTATCCCCATACCTTATCAAAGTCATACTGGTCTTATTTCATCTTTGCTCCCACATAGATGACCGACCAGGGACATTTAGGACAATCATTATGATTTATCCAAGGATACAATTATCACAGTGAACATGCGAATAATGTGATAACCAAATGGAGAAATTCATTGAATGACAATATTCAAAGTACAATGATTGGCCCCTAGGGCACAATTTCCAACATCCTCCCACTTGCACTAGGTACAATCATTAGTTTACCTAATTCGCATTGTTCTAACATGACGCTCATGCTTTGCTTGTGCAAGCTACTTAAAAGGAGGATCAACAACATTGTCTTCTCCTCTTACTTTGTATATTTTTATATCACCTCTATCATTGATTTCTATGATAAGATGAAATCCCTTGAGTATACGTTTGGTCCTTAATAGCTTCGCTATTTTCACAAAACAAATCTATTGGATTTGGGTGGTAGGTACCACCCTTAGTTCAATAACAAACTTTTAATCCAAACAGTTTCTTTAGCTGCATCTGATGCTGCTATATACTCAACTTCTATTGCAGAACCTACTACAGTACTCTACTTGTAGCTGTTCCAGCTTACTACACCACTATTTAAAATTAACATATATCTAGATTGCGATCTAAGATCATCTCTGTATAACCAGTTACATAGAACTCATCACCCAATCCACCATATACCAAGAATAAGTCCTCAGTCATTCTCAGGTGCTTTAAGATATTCTTGACAGCAGTCCAACGACCCTCACTACTCTGACTTAGGCCTATTAGCCTCTTGGATCTATCTCTATAGATTCTAATCCCTAGGGTGGATGTCATTTGCATAAAGTACTAGAAATATAACTGTACTCCCACTAACCTTCTTGTAAACACAAGGTTTATCAATGTTTTGAATGAATTCAAACTGTTTGACTACTTCATCAAAACAATGATTCCAACTCTGAGATGCTTGCTTTATTCCATAAATGGATCTTTGAAGCTTGCATACTTTACCAAAATTCTTTGAACGCACGAAACCTTTAGGTTGTGTCATGCACACATCCTCAAGGAGCTTTCCATTAAGGAAGGTCATTTTGACGTCCATCTACCATATTTCATAGTCATAATATGATGCAATGGCAAGAAGGATTTTGATTGATTTGGCCATTGCAACTGTGGAAAAGGTTTCATCATAGTCTATACTATGAGTTTGAGTGAATCCTTTAGCAACCAGTTGTGCCTTGAAGACATTTACTTTGCCATCCATGTCGGTTTTTCTTTGAAAACCCATTTGCACCTGATGGTTTTAACACCTTTAGGTGGATTGACTAAGGTCTATACTTGATTGTCGTACATGGATTGCATTTCAGACTTCATGGCATTTAGCCATTTCTTAGAGTTTGGTCCCATTATGGTTTCTTGATAGGTGGTTAGCTTATTCTGCTTAATGAGCAACACATTACGACTTCTAGTAATCAGAAATCCATATCTCTGAGGCTGATGTCATGTCCTATCAAACCTTCGTAGGCCTTATGTTACTTGAGCAGGCTCAACAACTTGTTGTAAGTCTTCTCTATTTTCCATCAGTGGTTCTGTGCTATCTTGTGACTCTCAAACTTCTTTGAGATGTACCCTACTCCCACTGGTTCTTTTAGAGATAAACTCCCTATTTAGAAAGATACCATTTTGGATAACAAACACTTTATTATTGGTGGGATTATAGACATAGTATCCCTTAGTTTCCTTAGGATACCCCACAAAAAGGCACTTTGAGGATTTGTGTGATAATTTATTAGAGGTTTATTGTTTAACATAAACCTCACATTCCCAAATTTCAAGGAAAGACAAACTAGGTTTCTTCCCAGGCCATATCTTATATGGTGTCTTTTCAACTGCCTTAGATGGAACACGTTTAGTGTGAACGCAACTATGTCTAGGGCATGGCCCCTAAAGAACGGTGGAAGATCTGTTTAACTCATCATATATCAAACCATATCTAATAATGTTTAATTCCTCTGCTTAGAAACGTTATTCCATTATGGTGTTTCTGGAGGAGTTAATTATGAGACTATCTCACAACTCTTAAGATGGTCAATAAACTCTTGGCTCAAATATTCACCACCTCGGTCATATCGAAGTGCTTTAATTATTTTTCCAAGTTGGTTTTTGTACTTTATTTTGGAATATTTTGAACATTTCAAAAGATTCAGATTTATGTTTCATTTGATAGATATATCCATATCTACTAAAATCATCCATAAATGCAATGAAGTACATATAACCTCCTCTGGCAGCTATATTCATTGGTCCATATACATCTGTATATATGAGGCCCAATAAATCAGTGGCCCTCTTACTATACCCAATAAAAGGTGCCTCTGTCATCTTTCCTAATAAGCAAGATTCACATGTATCATATGATTCAAAATCAAATGAAAAAAATTCATCTTGATGGAGTTTAGAAATGTGTTTCTCATTTATATAGCCTAGATGACAATGCCATAGGTAAGTCGGATTCAAATCGATTGACCTGATCCTTTTAGTTTTTCTTCTCAGATCTTCGAGGTAGAGTTTGCAATTCCTCTTCCAATGAACGGTTTCATTGTAGAAGAAGCATACTCCTTCCTTTGGAGGCTTTACCTTCTTGGCTGCAGGCTTAGTTTCGGGCTTGTTTGACTCTTTGGTTTTACCTCCTGAGCCATTACCCTTTCCCTTGCCCTCGCCTTTCCTTTTAATACCCTTTAGGAATGGGTTGATCTAGGACATATGATTTCTTTCCTGCTTGAGAACAATTCTCAAGTTCCTAAACCAATCAAGAAAGTTTGTCCCACTGAGTTTGTCCTTCTCAAGGACTGATCGCAGTGATAGTGTAGTAGTATTACTAGTTGACATGATTCTACAATTAAAATATGCAAAGTTATTTTGTAATCTCCCACTAAATTAACAACCCTCAATGCTATAATTAGTAGGCTAAGATCCATATTTTGCTTAAATTTAAGTCCGCTTTGGCAGGACGCTTAAATTCAAGTTATTTAGGTAGGTAACCTCTTTACCAATTACATCATATGTAACTCTTAGATCTTTATGGGATTCGATCATCATATGATCTAGCATGTTTAATCCCATCTAATGCCTTGAGATCCAAAACCGTTTTGATGATCTCAATTAAGTCAAAACAACAATGAATTTTGTGAGTAGTACCATTACTCATGCTTGCCTCACCAAGATAACTCAAATGCATCCACTTTGGTGGAACCTACAATTAAGCGATCTAGGTTTTAACAAGTATTCATTAATTGACGGCATTATGACTTAAGATTTTATTCGGAGGGTATTAATTGATTAGTTTCATTTATGTGAATGTAATCGCGGTTGTATCTCATACACATAACTACAAAAGTATGCATGATATGATCTAATCAAAAGCATAATTTAAACGTGATACAACATGGCTCACATAACCTAAAATCCTCCCAAGCCAATGAGAGGACTTCTCTAAATAAGAAGAGAAAAATTACATTAATAGAAACCTCGTTTGAACATACGAGGGGAGTGAGATGAGAAGAGAATGTACAATGAGAATATTTAGAGAAAGGCATGGCACGCAGGCCATATTTAAATATTACAACTCTTGTAAAAACTAAAGCCATGTTGTTCACCATACCCAAACAATTTGGAAAAGTAAACCACAACAATCAACAATTCATACAATATGAAAAGTAATAAATGTCATGATTGAGCTACGAACAATTAGCTACGGCAGTCCCGCTAAGCTGTCAGATTTTTCATCTTAATTTGAAAAATCATAATTAAATCTCGAAAAATCCAATTGTAGTGGTTCAAAGCTCTATTTGACCGTCCTTAAGTATATTTTCAAATAAAAATATAATATTCATAAAATTATATGTTCACTGTTCCTGAAACACTAATTAATCTTCGCTGCCAGAGAAAACGTCACAGATTCAAAGCCTAACTTCAAAAATTGATATCTCCTAATGTACTGATCCAAATCGCATATATTATATATCAAATTAAAGATTAGGATGTCTACTTTCATTCTGGAAATTTTCAAGATTATTGGATAAGATTTGTGCATTCAAAAATTCGTCACAAACATACTGCCTCTAAAAAAAACGAAAATCTGTAGCACTACTACTATGACTTCAATCTTTCTAAAATCATGTTCCACTTATATATCACATATATAAGCACACAATAAGCACTAAAACTCAAT
Organism: Albizia julibrissin; assembly: GCA_037074505.1. Lineage (NCBI taxonomy): Eukaryota > Viridiplantae > Streptophyta > Magnoliopsida > Fabales > Fabaceae > Albizia > Albizia julibrissin. The sequence continues at coordinate 30,765,940 of CM073485.1, forward strand.
TTAAATACACAATTGACCTGGCTCTGATGCCACTGTTGGGATTGATAGGCACACAGCGGAAGAATTAAAAAAAATTAAAATAGCAAAAGTTTACCAATCCCAATTGCGGATCTATCAACGGCATTTAAATCAAGTTAGAAAGAGTCGTACCTTATTCATGTTTGTTTGAATGCCCACAATCATCAACGTATTGCGAGTTCACAAATCTCCATGTTTGGTTGCTCCTGAAATAATTTCCCCGGCATCTACATGTCCGCTAATTCTTCTTAAAAGAGCATCAATCTCTATGAGTATGAGATTAACCATCCCCAACATCAACATGTCAACTAGTTCTTCTTGGAGTTTTGCCTTTTTCAATCTTGAGGAGCTAACTACTCATATCAGCTCCCTCTACTGGTATCCACACGAATAGGACCCCAACACCGGCAGCGTGCTAGCGCCTCTAATATCCTTCTAGGGTTTTTTTTGTGGCTCTCTAGTTTTTTCATCATCTGTAGAAAACCCTAGCTCTCATATTTTATAACTAGTAGGGTTATCTATTTTATGATGGATATTGGATTTTTAAAATTAATCTTAATTAATTTCAAAATCCTTATCATATCAATTAACATTTAATTGTTTTAATAAGCTAATTAAATAAACCTGGTTTAATTAAATCTGTCCAACAGTTTTAATTTAACCTATTTATTTAATTAGAATAAAGAGCCAATGGAATTTAATTTATCTTCATAAATTAAATATGAGATATTATCATATAATATCTTTATATATACACAATATAATAATATCATCATATAATATAATATTATCATATATTCAATATATATTATCAAATAATATATATTATATATATAATATAATATTATCATATGATCATATAATATAATACTATCATATATATATAATATATATTATCAAATAATATATATTATATATGTATTTATGTATTTCAAAAATACATATGTGTATATAATATTATTAATATTCCTTTCCAAATATAAATATATATATAACACACATATAAATATTTATCAAATAAATATTCACACAACATGTGTATATAATAAATATATATTTAAAATTCATTCACCCTAGATTAAATATTGTATTCATTGAATCTTAGACGCATCTTAGATTCAATGAATCTGGACATTATAGCTCGTGTTGGGCTATTCTTGTGTGCGACCCTGTAGGCCCAAACGAAGTTGGCAGTGGGCCAATGACTATACTAACCCACAAGTCGTAAGCGGCCTCTAGCAAGACATTACGACTACCCAATTCATATGAGGATCGAAAATACGATATAACCTGTCGTATAACCATATCACGTCCCTTTTGTCACATGATATTTCGGTCAAAGATGAGGCATGGAGAATGTCATCCTCCTACTCCTGACCATTACTTTCTCGATCCCTGAGTAGTCTGACTATAGAAATGGAAACTCCTTTCCATCGTAGTATGGCCATACATTTCTCAGACTCACTCATCGAGGGGCCCAGTAATATCTCTCTACTAATGTGAGGGACAAATTCCATCTTGACCATTCACATTCCTCTGCATGAAAACCACTAAACCCGATTGTAGCCTTTATCATCACCCGGTTAAAGGTGACTTTTGACTATGTCAAAGCTTAGTAACTCTCATGTAGGAATCCATGATGATCTCAGGTCAAAGGGCATTGTGACGTGGTTATACATGAGATAAGCTTATGACTTGATCCATGCAGCTTTCTCATAGCGGGTCGGTCCAGCACCTTGTACTCCTACAAGTGCCTAAGACTTTGATTAGTATCCCCATACCTTATCAAAGTCATACTGGTCTTATTTCATCTTTGCTCCCACATAGATGACCGACCAGGGACATTTAGGACAATCATTATGATTTATCCAAGGATACAATTATCACAGTGAACATGCGAATAATGTGATAACCAAATGGAGAAATTCATTGAATGACAATATTCAAATTACAATGATTGGCCCCTAGGGCACAATTTCCAACAATGACTCCCTCTAGTCTTTAATTTAGTGAACAAAATAGATTTGAAAAGATTAAAAAAAATTAGTTATTTGTAAATTATTTGCGTTAATTTTTCTAAAATATTAATTTTAATAATTTGCGTTAGAGAACTACTCTTAATAAGAACTTTTTTAATATGAGCAAAGTTAGAAAAGTGAGTCGAGCCAGTCTAGCCAGCCAATTTAAGCCCATTTCAATAAAAAAAACTAGCCTTAACAAAATGATTTTATGAAAAAGTGATCTTTTAGCCTCAGCCCTTTTAAATAGGTATAAAGCCACCGGCTAGACCCAAGTTCACTATATTTAAAAATGTGTCATCAACAGAGATAGTTTTTGAAAAAAGTTATAAAATCAAGAGACAAAATGAATTAAAATATTATATTTTTTAATAATAAAATAAACCCTTTAAGTAGAGGTCCTGAATTTAGATTGGAGAAAGTATTAATTTGATGTTTTCATAAGTGTGATTTCAAGTTCTTATGCTTTCTAAATCACTTAGGAACTTCTTCTAACCTTTTCTTCTTCTTGAAATCCATGTTTAACAAGAAAAATCAAGAGAGAGGAGAGACTGAACAGTGACATTTTAGAGAGAGAAAGTGGTGAAATCAAGAGGTAATCACCAAAACTTGATCGTCTTGTTTTATACAATGTTCTTGTGGTTGTTGTTTTGAAATTTGCCTTGCTTTTCTCTTATTTTTCAAAAAAGCGTTGAAGCAAAACCTAAGGAAAATGTTGCCCAAATTCCCTTTAAAAATTTCCATTTAGTGTTTAAATGGTTAATCATGTGATTAGAAGTGGTAAGGAGGTGATTAAGCAAGAGAAGATAAGAAAACAACATAATCTTTCTAAGAACCCTAACCTTCTGTTCTGAACAAAACATGGTGAAGGGGTGGGAATTTTGTAAATTTGATGGTTCTATTGTATTTATAAGGAAAAATTGTAAAGGTATGAATGTGTTCATGATTTTTGGATGTTTGTATATAAATTTTAAAATTTATGAAGTTGAAAGTGTATGTTGGTTGATTTGCCTCCTGTGAGGCAGTAACATTGTAAAATGTTTTTCGTGGGACAAACATTATCCAAAAATTATGAAACTTTGCAAGATTAAATTAGAGGCATAGAAATTTAAGGTTATGGGTATTTTTTAATTTTTGGACAAGTATTCTAGAAGATATGATTTTCCAAAGTCAGGCCTTGTTTTTGGAAGGTAATCTGGAACAGTGAAGGTTTGGCGAATTTATGGAAAAATTATGATGTCAATGGCTAGACCAAAGTATTTTTACCAAAATTAAATTTAAAGAGCTTTATTTAGGCTTTAGAATTAGTCAAATTGGATTTTCCTAGAATTAATTATGATTCTCCAAATTTGACTGAAAATCTGCCAATTTCTGGAAAAACAGTGAAACTGCATTGTGCAGAGTTGTACTGTGCAGAAACTGTTGAAATTATGATAGATAACAAAAAATGTGAGTTTAGAATGAGTTATGAATGAATAATAACTCATATTATAAATTGGGAATTTTAGGATCGGACAATTGTGCTTTGATGAATTGGATGAAGCATATGTGAATGAGTGAAGCTCTGTTTTGTTTATACTATGGCCATTAGTGTAACATGTTAAACATTGAGCATGCATATATGTAATTATGTTGGCATGAATTTGTGAGAGCAATCATGTCATGCATAAAGCATTTTTTGTATGCATTTGTTAGCACTGTTTACTACTGAGATTTTCTCGAATTTCACTCTTCCTTATCCAACCATATAGGTATATTGAGTACATGTGAAGAATGCATGGAGATATGCAAAGAGGAAATACGAAGGAAAATTGAAGATTGAAGTACAATGTACTTTTTTGTATTTAATTTAAACACTTTATTAGTCTTGTGGGGCTACACATTTTATGTATATAAATGAACAAATGAAGTTTGACCAGAGAATAGCCCTAATTGAATTAAAGGAAAAGACAAGAAAATCACTAGCATACTCTGATATGATGAAACTAAGAGCCAATGAGACTTAGTGATGTAGTGAAACTTGTGGAAATAATTGAGAAGTTTTTCTACCCTCTAAACAACCATATGTTCAACTCCTGAGTTGAGATTGGGGATTTGTGAACATTTTCAAAAGTTGGGTCATCCGGGTTCGAATCCTAGTTCTACAACTGATTTCACTACTCATTTGTACTTATTTGGGACTATTGGAAATAAGGTATTACATGGCACCATTTTGGTGGCACCTAAAGGCATGTGTGGCTTCATTTGAGTCCCACATGTATGAAGAAGCTTTTGAGTTGGCATAATGAGAAGTGGCCGTGTGTGTATGTGGTCGGATGAAAGTTATTGGTGTCTATGTATACTTGGTGTGCCATAAGACACACAGGCTCACATATGGCAGTTTTTGAGGTATGTGGCGTCATCTTATGCTACACAGGCATATATATGGTGCATTCTTGAAGATATATACATATGTGACTAATATATTAGATAAAATATGCCAGTGTAGGTACGTGCATGACATTTTTAAGGCAGTTGTAGGTATCTTATGCTTTTGAAGGGACACCGACTTAGTGTCATTTGTGTGGGATACCCAGGAAAGTATGTGGCAAAATCATGAGGCATAGGGGACATATAGTGTGAATCAGGTTAAAGCAAGACATGTGTCGCAAAATTAAACAGCCCTGTATCAAAAATTAGTTTTATTAAGTGACTTTATTATAGCTACTTAACAACTAGCCAATCACACGTTGGCATGTTTTAAAGGCACAATTGACACATGTTGAATTGTCGGGAAAACTCATCGGTCCCCGGTCCACCACGTGTCCAATTTTCCCTGATACTGATCATGAAAGCCGATGAAATACCAAACTTCTCCTTCCTGACATAAAATTCGATCAAGTGGGAGGAGAAAAGAGATAGTGTTAGATATGATTAGTTTTGATGATAACAAATATAGATGTCAAATATTAAGAGTAAGAAGTTTGCATAGTATACTTCTCTAATACATTGACTAACTACTATATTTAATATTATATATCTTGTAGATTAGTCAAGCAATGGAAGAAAGAAATTGAGGAATGAAGAACTTGCAAGAATTAATGAAAAATATCAAGATTCAAGTTCAATGGGACTGTAGCAATTGACACTGTAGCATATGGTTACTATAGAGTATGGCACTGTAGCGCACTGTAGCAAATGAGTGATTTTCCAGAATCACTCGTGTGATTCTGGAAATAGTGAAAATCACTTGAAGTGATTCACTATTCACTCGAGTGATGTTCAGTTTTTTGTCTAGCTGAGCGAGGTCAGGTAATTCAATTATATATCTCAAATCAAAACTTCGATTGAGGTGAAACTAGTGGCATATGTAACTAGACTCATAATGCATAATTTTGACACCAAGATCAAGCTGAAAGGAGTTTAGATAAAGGATATATGAATTTTATAAGTCAGGCTTCCAATCAGCGTCACTTTCCAGAACAATTTTAGTATTTTGGGGATAACTCTCAAACCACAGATCTAATTGAGATGAAACTAGTGGCATATGAAATTAGACTTAAAGATATTTTCATTGATATATAATATGGAAATTTTGGAGTTATATTCAAAGATTTATGTCATCTGGAAGTTGACCCATGTTTGCTGTCGAATTGAAAGTGGAGCTACGAGTTCAAGTAATCTGAACAGAGAGCACACGAGTAATTTACATAATCACTTGAGTGATCAGGAATATCACTTGAGTGATCATTAATAATCACTCGAGTGAAATGTGTCAGATGGCAGATCACTCGAGTGGCATAGAAATCACCAGAAGAAAATTTCACTGTTTTGAAAATCACTTCAAGTGCAGCTTATTTCACTCGAGTGATATCTAGAAATCTATTATCACTTCTAGATGATTCAAAAATCACCGGTAGAATTTTTCACTATTCTCAAAATCACGCCTAGTGATACCGAAATCACTCGAGTGATTATGTTGTTTACGTAGATCACTTCCAGTGGATGCTGAATCAATTCTGGTGAATATTAAACTTCCTTAAATCACTTCCAGTAAACCTATATTCACTGAGAGTGATTGTGTGGATCACCTCCAGTACCGTAACTGATCACTTTCAGAGAATACCAATATGCATCAGATCACTTCCAATGAACTGATATCCACTCAAGTGATCTTCTGTTTGTGAGATATTAGTGAATGAACTGATAACTCAAGTGATGTGTTGATTTTAGTAAATCACTTCCATTGTTAGTAGCCCAGTACACCTTCAGCGTCTCTTAATCATTTCAAGTCAGATTAGCTTCATTCATATGCATGGTCATTTTGGTTCATCATCGCCAGTGGATTACAAAGCACTCAAGTGATATGCATACTCTTATAAAGCCACTGCCAGTGAAATGCTTCTGCAGTTGAGTGATTTATTGTTTTATCAAAATCACCTCCAGTGAAGTAATGCTACACTCAAGTGAATTGATATCACTACCAGAGAATTTATTCATAGCTCAAGTGATTCATTGTTCTTATCATAATCACCTTCAGAAACCTCACATAATCATGGAAATCACTCAAGGGATCTTGAGCTACACTCGAGGGATGCTGATCATTGCCAGTGGAATATTGCTTTTTCAAGATCACTGCCAATATTATTTTCTGAAAATAACCACCATTGAAATCAAGTTCAGTTTCGGTGATTCTCCAGTTTTTAGAAATCACTGCCAGTGACGTTAAAATTCACCCGAGTGAAATGTTGCTTCTGAGAAATCACTCCTAGTGAAATGTATAATCACTCGAGTGATATTTAAAAGATTCTCTAACGGCTATTTTTTGTTAGTGTATTATAGATGTTATCCACTACTACTCATCGGAACAACATTCGATGGCAACTAATCATAGGCACTAGCAATATTCAATAAATAACTAATAACGTGCTAATTGTAAGCAACGACTGAAGCATTTGTCAGATCAATGGAAAATGCTGAAGCATCTGTCAGGCACACGATGAACTTTCAATGGAAAAATATTTGAATGCTCCAATAGCTCTTAACCTATCTTATATATAAACTGAAGCATTCAAGAAGAAGATATAGATATACTATAGCGAACAGACATACGAGGGACTAGAACCCAACTATGTTAATATGTTAATATGTTGATATCATAAGTCTTTCGCCTCACATACCCTCTGTTCTTATCAGTTTACAATATCATGTATAATTGAGAGTGAGAATATTTGTATTGTACTTCAGTAAGCATTTATACACTCTGTGAAAGAGCTTGTAAACACTTCATCTGTATTTCAGAAGTATTCTCAAGGTAGAGGGACCTTGAGAGGATTGATCACCTTACGGGGGAAGTTGTAGAGCGAATTGTCAGTTAGACTTTCTGATCGTAAGACTAACAAGGTGCAAGCAGTAGAGAACGTTGCTGCTCGTAAGACTTACAGTGGTGTAAGCAGGAGAGAACGTTGCTGCTCATAAGACTTGCACAACTAAGCAGGAGAGAAAGGTCTTTGAGATTGCTTTGCTCGACTTGCCGTAAGAGGGAGTAAACCTTACAATGTGCAAGGGGGAGTAATTTCGTAAGAGATTTGTAGAGGCTTTTCTTGTGTCCGGTTAAACAAGAAGATAGTGGATTGTAAATCTTAGGAGGAGCCTGGGGACTAGACGTAGGTCATCGTGGATTGGACCGAATCAGGATAAATCACAGTTTGCACATTCTCTTCTCTAAGCTTTTATATTTCCAGCATATACGATTTATATAATTGCTTGTAAATTTATACTTCTATATATATACTGAGTTAACAATCTGTGAAAAGATTTTAAAAAGATTAGACATTCTTACCATACACCCAATTCACTCCCCTCTTGGGTGTCAGCCAGTTCTAACAGAGAGATGACATCTTGACACATGTCCTTTCCCCAGACACTCCTCAGACCAGTCAGATGAATTCCCCAGTGTTTAGGTCAGTCAGATTTTTAAGAAAGAGCGTCGAGCACCCTGGGATTTTTGTACTTGGACACATGTCATCATCATAAGACCATCCAAGACTTTCCTAAGGCTTATTAATTTCTTTCAGCTCTAGAAAATTAAGGGGGAAAATAGAGAAAAAGAAAGAGGAGAGAAGTTTGAGTGTTCTTGAGCTTCTGAACCGATTTCAAATCCGAATCGACGATTCTAGCTCCTGGTTTCTTCACAAATCTTCTTCTACTCATCATAAGCTTTATTTCTATGATTTTTGTTAGAGCAAGATTTTCACCCAAGAGGGGGGGGGGTGAATTGGGTGATTTGAAAATAATCAGAAGTTTAAATTCAATTTAGAAAACTTTAAGCACAGTAAATAAAAAGGAAGAGATATCACCAAGATTCACACAGAGATTTATACTGGTTCGGTCTCAACCACTTGACCTACGTCCAGTCCTCAGAAATCCTTCTGAGCCTTTCACTATATCTTCCAAGATTCAGTGGGTTCTTGGCACCACAGTACAACTAGCAAGTTCCTCTGGACACTCGCTCCCCCTTATACAAGGTAATCTTAAATCCCAACTCAAGGTCCCTCAACCTTAAGTTATCACTATTGGAAATAATTAAGTATGACTGACAAATCTCTCTCATAGAGTATGTAGATAAGAACTGAAGTACAGATGAAGGCTTGAAGCACTTGTAAAGATATTGCTTGTAGTGTATTCAGGCGTTTTTCTTTGTTATTCATTTTTCGAATGGCTGGACATATATAATAGAGACTTTGAGGACCGTTATCAATTTGTCCGTTGATTCAAAAATGTGCTTCTGACAAATGCACCAGTATTTGTCTTCCTGTTATTTATGAATTTCGCTGTGGCCCATGAATAGTTGTCGTCTAAATGGAGAGTTCAGTTACTCGTCATGTGCGTGATGGTGGAGTACAGCTGTAATACACTTGAGAATATTGCCGTTAGAAAACATTAAGTATCATCAGAGTAATATGATTCACTGGAAGTGTTTTCTGAAACTTAAGGAAACCATCGGGAGTGATTTTGTTTTCGCAACTGAGCAGTGAAATAATATGCCATATGATTTTGACAACAATCTGGAGAAATTCGTAATGGTTATCAATAACAGAATTTAGCTAACAAAATCTGTTGATCTTCATGGAAGTAGTTGCAAGTGGATCACAATGATTGTTTGAGAGAGTTACTGGCAGAAAGAAACATTACTGGAATGTATATGATATCACTGGGAGTGATTTTGAAAACGTTAAAACCTTCTGATAGTGATTACAGACTTACTAGAAGTGATCATGAAATTTCCATAGTCCACTCGAGTGAATTTGGAATCACTGGAAGTGATTTTGTAAATAGTGTTTTCTTCTTGCAGTGATTTTGAATCCACTGGAAGTGATTTGGAAGTTTTCAAACATCACTCGAGTGATTCAAGATCACTGGAAGTGATTTGGCAAACAGTAAAATATTCTTGCAGTGATTTTCAATCCACTGGAAGTGATTCAGCGAAAATCCTATATCACTCGAGTGATTCAAGATCACTGGAAGTGATTTGGAATTCTTCAGGTATCACTTGAGTGATCTGACATTCATTAGAAGTGATTTTCAAAACAGTGAATTTTTCTTGCAGTGATTTTTCAATCACTTGAAGTGATTTGGCGCATCACTCGAGTGATTTAGGATCACTGGAAGTGATTTGGAAAACTTGGCGCATCACTCGAGTGATCTGGAATTAACTGGAAGTGATTTTCAAAACAGTGAATTTTTCTTGCAGTGATTTTTCAATCACTGGAAGTGATTAGGCGCATCACTCGAGTGATTTCACATATCACTCTAGTGATCTGGAAATTTTCCACATCACTTGAGTGATTTTAATGATCACTCGAGTGATCTTGAATATCACTCGAGTGATTAACTAAATTACTTGAGTGATCTTCCTCAGATCACTTTAATCACTTCTTTTGCTGATATAAAATCCATGGACTTCCAAAACATGATTTGTTATCATCAAAACATGAAATCTAACAATTTTGAATTTCCAAATAGAGGTGTTTAGTATCATCTTGTTGGTGGAAGTACTTTCAGAATTACGAACCGATCGTATAATCGAATAGAGGTAATCGTAAGCTTTGATTTGAGCATAGTGTCTTGATGTTTTGATGAGAATTTGTGAAGTTGTAGAACCTCTAGGGTTTTAGTGAAGAAAGGAATTTATGAGTTTAATGGGTTTTTTATGATGAATATGATGTTAGATAATGTTTTATGATGATTAAGAACATGTTTTGAAGTTGAAATTCCAAGAACACATCTTATAGCAATAAGGGTGAGATTTCAGATAGCCTTAGTTCATAGGGTTAGAGCTGGATTTTGGTAAATTTAAGGTTTAAACTAAATTTAATGGGTAAAATTATGTAAGAATAGATTGTGGAAATGATCTTTGGATTATTGGTTATAAAATTATGATTTTGAAGCTTAATGTATTCAAGTTCAGGTTCTACTAGATTCGAGTTATGTCTCTTTTGGATTGTTTTTGGATAGTCAAATCGTGTCCATTGATTTTGAAATTTTACAAGGTGCTATTAGACCTCTTATCTTTTTCTTGATGTATATAATGCGTAATTTGGCTTGATAAATTGAAAGTTCTAATTTGTTGAATTTAAGGCATAAACACTGGATGTATTTTGAGGAAGAAATGTTGGTTGAGGATTATTGAGCTTTTACCCCTATAATTAGCATAGACTAGTATTTTTCCTTGAAAAAAGACTTAAAGATCTTTCCATAGGTCTTAGAACCACCCCATTTTGAATTGTCTAAATTAGGTTATAAATTTTCAAAGTTGGGTGTCAAATCTAGCAGATTAGGGTAACCTATGAATTTGACATGTTTAAGGTGCTTTATGGACCATTGGATTTTAAAGGGTAAATGCATATACTAGAGGCTAATGTAAACCCTATTTGTTACCTATTTGACATAATGCAAGAGACTCAAAATTTGGAATATGTAATAATACATTTATTCGTAAATTCTAACTATAGGATTCGATATTTGCTTGGAGTGCCCACAAGATTGGTAACAAGGACAAGTTGTCAGAAAAGTATTCAGGAAGTAACTCTTTCTTTCATATACTATGTGTTGCTTTACATATGTGTTTTAGCATCAAATAAGTTTGTTAGATTTCATGTTTTGATGATAACAAATCATGCTTTAGAGATCCTTGGATTTGATTAAATCAAATACATCAGTAAAGGAATTGAGAAAAGTGATCTGAGCAAGATCACTCGAGTGATTTATGTAATCACTCGAGTGATTATCAAGATCACTTGAGTGATTATTAAAAATTACTCAAGTGATATGAAAAATTACTAGATCACTCGAGTGATCTATGAAATCAATCGAGTAATGCCGCAGATCACTTCCAGTGAATTGAAAATCACTGCAAGAAAAATTTACTATTCTGGAATTCACTGCTAGTGATCTCATGTGTGATTTCCGCCAAATAACTTCCAGTGCATCTGAAATCACCCGAAGAAAAATTCATTATTTTAAAAATCACTTCCAGTGATAGACAGATCACTCGAGTGGTCCTTGAATTTTCCAGATTCACTTCCAGTAGATTGAAAATCAATGCAAGAAAAATTTACTGTTTTGGAAATCACTTCCAGTGATAGATAGATCACTCGAGTGATGTTTGAAAATTCCTAATCACTTCCAATGGATTGAAAATTACTGCAAGAAAAATTCACTGTTTGCAAAATCACTTCCAGTGATGTCAAATTCACTCGAGTGATATATGAAATCTCAAGATCACTTCCAGTGAATCTGTAATCACTTACAAAAGATTTCAATGATTTCCAAATCACTTCCAGTGACATCAAATTCACTCCAATGATATGTCATTTTATCAGTTTCACTCTCAGACAATCACTGTGCTCCACTTGTAACCACTTCCACGTAAATCAACTTGTTTTGTTAGTAAGATATTGGTAGTGATAATCATTGCTGGATAATCCAAATTACTTTTAAAATCATGTGGCATATTATTTTGTTAAAATTACTAACAGTTGCTGAAATTCATCTCCAGTGAAAGCAAGCTCACTTCTGATGGTTCTTTAATTTTCAGAAAATCACTCTTAGTGAATCACAATCATTCCAATGATATTCAAAGTATTTTCTAACGGTCATTTTCCTAAGTGTGTTACAGGTGTACTCCACTACCACGTACATGACAAGTAACTGTACTCCACTACCACACACATGACAAGTAACTGAACAACAGTCAATGAAAATTAATAGTGGACAACATCAATATTCAAAAATAACTCTCAACGCGCAAAAAGAAAAACAATATTGTTACATCTGTCATAAGCACAATCGATCAACGGATAAATTCACCACGGTCCTCAAAGCTTCTGATATATATGTCCAGCCATTCAAAAATATAGAGATATGGACAACGCTTGAACACTCTACAAACAATATACTTATAAGTGCTTTGTCTCTGATTATTTCTTCATATGTACTTCAGTTTTCATCTATATACTCTGTGAGAGAGATTCGTCAGCCATTAACACTTTATTTTTGAAAGTGATAACTTAAGGTTGAGGAACCTTAAGTTGGGATTTGAGATTACCTTGAGTAAGGGGGAGCGAGTGTCAAAAGAGGAACTTGCTGTTGTACTGAGGTGCCAAGAACCCACTGAATCTTGGAAAATATAGTAAAAGGCTTAGAAGGATTTCTGAGGACTGGACGTAGGTCAAGTGATTGTGACCGAACCAGTATAAACTCATGTGTCCACTTTGGTGATATCTCTTCTTACTTATAACTGTGTTTTAAAGTTTGATAATTTTTATTAAGTATCTGGTTATTCTCTAATCACCCAATTCACCCCTCTCTTGGGTGAAAAGTTCGCTCTAACATTTGGTATCAGAGCGCAGGTCTTCTTGTTTAGGTATAACAACCTTAGAAGGATCCGATGGCAAGCATGTGTGAAGGAATTCTTCCTGACAGAGCCTCTATCATTAGACCACCAGGTTTCAATAGTGAGCATTTTTCCTTCTGGAAAGCTAAGTTCCGTGTATTCGTGATGGCTACAGAATATGGGCTACGTGATGTATTTGAAACTGGAAACTATGTGCCTACAAAGACTGAAGAATCTAAAAAAGTTCCTAAGTCACCTACAGAATTTGACGACAATGACAAAAAGCTCGTGACCCTTAATAGTAAAGCAATTCTGATGATTCAGAGTGCGCTTAGTCAAAAAGAATACTTCAGAATCTGTACACTTCAAACTGCTAAAGAGATGTGGCAAGCCTTGGAAGTAGCTCATGAAGGAACATCAGGAATAAAAGAAAATTGAATCAATACTCTAGTTACAGAGTTTGATCTACTTTGTATGAAGGAAGGTGAGTCAATAGCTGAATTTGAACTTAGATATACTCATCTTGTGAATCTACTTGCAGCACTTGGAAAAATCTATGATCAGAATATCCAAGTATGAAAAATATTAAACATACTCTCCAAAGAATAGGAGGCCAAAGTCATAGCAATAGAGGAGGCCAAAGGAGAATCGATGCAATTTGTAGCTTCTTTGTTTGGGAGTCTTTCTGAATATGAAAGCAAACTAAAATTCAAGCAAGAGCTAGAGGAAGTTAGTGACAGGAGAAAGAAGAGTCTTGCACTAAATGTGACAAAAATAAAGGCAGAAAGTCAATAAGAAGACGATAAGGTTGACGATGATGAGATAGGCCTGATGATAAGAAGATTCAAGAAATTTTATAAAGGCCAAGGTTTCAGAAATTCACAAAAAGGAGGAACTAGTGGCAGAAGAGAAACCAAGGAGATCATCTGCTACGAATGTGGTAAACCTGGACATATCAAATCAGAATGTCCGGAACTATTACAGAAAAACAAAGAAAAGAGAAATGTCAAATCTTTCAACAGGAAGAAGGCATTTGTTTCTGCAATATGGGGAGATAACTCCTCATATGAAGAAAGCGATAATGAAGAGATAGCCAATATATGCTTGGTTTCTCAAGAGGAAGCAGATGAAGAGGTAAATAATCCTGATCCTACTTATGACGTATTATAAGATGAATATAATGCTTTACATTCTGAATATGTCACGATAGTTAAAGAACTAATTGCTTATAAAAAGAAAAAAATATCTTGAAGAAAGAATTAAAGAGTCTTTAGATAAAAGTTGTGAAAAATGTTTCTCTCTTGAAAAGAAAAATATTGACCTTATCAAAACTCTTGAAAAGTTTACAAAAGGAAGTGAGATGTTAAATGTTATTTTAAAATCACAACGTTTTGTGAATGATAAGTCTGGTATTGGATATGATCCAAATTTAGACAAAAGAAAAGGTAAGAAGAAAACATGAGGTAAAATTTATTTAAGTTATTTCACACATTATGTGCATACATCTAATCCTTTTGCTTATTGTAATTATTGTAATAGGAAAGGACATTACACTTCTTCATGTTTCATTAAAAGAAAGGAATTATAGGAACCTATAAATGGGTACCTAAAAAGTCTCATGATCAGGAAGTTGTTTGTACTAACCTAAAAGGACCTAAAAAGAAATGGGTACCTAAAACTTAATTATCTTTAACTACATGTTTGCTTCAGGGCATCCAAGTCTAACAAATGGTATATAGATAGTGGATGTTCTAGACATATGACCGGTGATCCTGAAAATTTTACCACATTAGTACCAAAGCAAGGTGGCAAGATAAAATTTGGAGGAAATCAAACTGGAAGGATAGTAGGACTTGGAGAAGTCAAGAGGAATAAAGGAATACAAGTCAAAGACGTATATTATGTTGAAGGCTTGTGTCACAATCTGTTAAGTGTGAGCCAAAGCACGGATAAAGATAACTGGGTAATATTTGACTCAGAAGAATGTCTGATAGTTAGCAAGAATGATCTGCAAATTAAAAAGAAGAATTTGAAATCAAGACTCAAGGCAAAAAGGGAAGGTAATTAGAGGAGCATGCATACACTTTAAAAATTGTTAAAGCTTTGAGGTGGATCTTGTTGAAAAATGAATAGTTGAAAGAAAAATAAAAAAGAAAAGAAAAGAAGCTTGCTAAGTTGAAAAGCCGCAAAGGCAGCTTATGCAAAAATTAGAGCAAAAAAAATAAGAAAAGGAAAAAATTGCTAAGTTGAAAATCTGAAAAGGAAGCTCAAACAAAAGATAGAGTAACAAAAAAGAAAAGATAATATAAAAAAATCAAAAGAAAGATAGGCAAATACTAAGGGAAACATGGAAAGAGTTTCCTTCAGTTCTTCTTTTGTTTAAAGGCCTTTAGAGTGTACACTTGCTTGACTCTATGTTTGGTTCTTATTGTCCTTAGTTATCATGAGTATTTATTTCAGTTCTTAGATATCATTTATCTTCTACTCAGGGCAATTTTTATTTCTAAAAGCACCATATCTTTTTGTTTAGGGGAGTATGTGTACATTTCTATAATTTTTGAGGTTGTTAGGGTAATCTGGTTGTGAGGCTGCTCTCTTTTGGATATTTTAAAGTTTGAAAAGTGGCTAAAAATAATAAAAATTAAAGAAATAGTTGAAAAAATAGAAAAAAGAAAAAGAAAAAAAGCTCGCTAAGTTGAAACCCGAAAAGGTTGCTTGGGCAAAAGTTAAAGAAAAAAAGTTAAGAAGAAAGAAAGAAACAAAACAAAGAAAAAATAAAAAGAGATGAATAAATACATAAGAACAAGAATTAGATATTCTTCATCTTTTCTTTACCCTTTATTTATACCCCATACCCATATAAAACGTCCTTGTGATTTATGTTAGAATATGACTCTTTTAGTGATTGAGAACTTAGATTATTATCAAGCTTATGGAATAAGAATTGGATAATTTGGATTTAGAGAGAAAACATTAACCCTCAAAACATTGAGTGGTGAGAGTAAACACTATACCTGGTGAGGGAAATCATTGGGGCATTGTACTCTTGTTAAACATTTTACCTTGAAAGTGGCTAACGTGAGGTAGGTGATATGATTTAGATGGCAACACATTGATATATTTGTTGATCCTCTATTCCTATGACTTGGACATGGTCTTCTGTGTTTCAATTCCTGAGATTTTATGATCAGTTGTTAACACCTTAATAGGTTTCTTGAATTATGCTCGAAGGTCTTCCATTTCAATCCTTTTCTATATCTAATACAGCATGTGAGCGTTTCCCAATTTTGTCACTTTACATCTGAGGCGTTACCTTCATTCTTTGTTTTTCAATAAAGGGAAACAATTTGAAATTTGGAGCTTCTCCTTAATTCTATTACTCCATCCATTTTTCAAGAGAACATTGACATTGTTAAATGAAGTTGTTTTTTTAAAAAAATTGACTATGCAAGCATTAAAGATGAAGACGGACAAAACAAAAATTCATGTGCTATATAAGCTAAGGAAAAAGTTGAATATTCAAAATTTGGTTTATTTGCTCAAAAGTCCTTTAATTTATCTAAAGTTAGTACTAAGTTATACCTAAAGAAAAATTGTAATATCTTGTCAAATTGGGCAAACTTTACTTGCATTGAACTTTGCATCAATCATACCCTCACTCTACTTCATATGTAGTGCAAGCTATTTCACTAATTGGGGCCAAATTTGGAATTAATTTTTTCAACCAAATTAAAAGAGGCTTCCATTACGGTTATGTTAGGCATTTCCTCAAAATGTGCTTTTGGTAAGACTGTGGAAAACCTAAAATCTTTTCAACAAGAGTTATAATGGCTTAAACATGAATGGTAGGGGTTCTGAATAGGACTGAGGCCGAAACGGGGGCAACATCATTAGTTAGGTAGCTCTTCATCATTTTCATCATCATCATCATCATCTTCTTCTCCTCATAATTTTCATTATCATTTTCATCTCCTTATCATCATTATAATCTTCACCATTATCATAACACTGGTGCAGGAAAGACGTTTTACATGTGACGAAAACGACTTTTTACATTTGACATACAACAGGTGTAGAAAGTCTGGACTTTTTACACGTGTTCTAAAACATGTGTAGAAAATGCCATTTTCTACACCTAACGTGAGACAACAGGTGTAGAAAGTGGGTCTTTCTACACCTGACGAGAGACATCACGTGTAGAAAGTAGGAGTTCTACACCTGATGTGAGACATCATGTGTAGAAAGTAGGACTTTCTACACATGTTGTCTCACGTCAGGTGTAGAAAGTCCTACTTTCTAAACATGTTATGAGATAACAGGTATAGAAAGTGAGACTTTCTACACCTGTCTCTCACTTTCTACACCTAACAAGAGACATCACGTGTAGAAAGTAGGACTTTCTACATGTGTTGTCTCACGTCAAGTGTAGAAATATTACTTTCTACACGTGTTATGAGACAACAGGTGTAGAAAGTGACACTTTCTACACCTGACAAGAGACATCATGTGTAGAAAAGTCCACTTTCTACACCTGACCAGAGACAACACGTGTAGAAAGTGCCACTTTCTACACCTGTTGTCTCTCGTTAGGTATAGAAAGTAGACTTTCTACACCTCTCATTGTTCATCAAGTGTAGAAACTCATTTTTTTGAAAAAAATTGTTTGTTTATTATGCTACAAACCCATTTACATGATAATAAACAACCAAACACCTAACAAATAAAAAAAATTACAACAAAACTAAACTGAAATATCAAATTTGTTGTAAATTCTAATCCAAAATATTAATAAATCCATATCAATGCAGGTACACAAACTTAGCCTCACTTTTACAATGAAATTTGTACAATCAATGTCAAATCTAATACCAAACAGTGACAATGAAATTCAACATGTCCAATACCAAATAGTTATTAACATTACATGTTTCACATTATACTCACAAGTTTGTGATCTCTAAAACAAAGTTGCCCAACGTGTGATAACGTCATTAATGTCCTCTTCAGAAAATGCATCCATAATGTCAAACATCTAGATATTTTAAAATAAAAAAACATATCAACTTAATAACTACAAAATGATCTTAATAAAAAAAAGAACATAATAAAACAAATATAATTAAATACAATTACCTCTGCAGTAAATTCTGTAGTACCCAAGAGGATGATGCTTAATATGTGCCTCATCACATAATATTCACAAGCCTTATTCCCTGTTTAACGATGGCACTATAGAAGAACATGCATTATATGAATTATTTGAACAAGATAACTATGTTCACAGAAGGATTGAAACTATTTACCTTTGGTTGTGTCCAGGTAGTCTTTTTAAGCTCGTGTGTGTGCTTTTTCTTAACTACTCTTTGGTATGTTTCCATTACCCTGTGATAAAATATATACAAGAGGCTTGATTATATAAAAAATTTACATATTGCAAATAAAATGTCATTGTCAAAGTATACTTACGTGTCCATCGTTTTCTTCAAATCCTTTCCCGGATTATAATGTAATGAACATAAAAAAAATGACGACATTCTGCTTTGGACATACAAGTACTAACTGCCAATGAGTACTGCAAAAAAATGTATGAATTATGAAAATTCACAAAAACAAAGTATCAATTACAAACATTTTCTTACTCGTGAACATATGGTGCTAGGTAACACTCTTTTCCATCTTCACAGAGCCTCTGCCGAAGGTATGACTCTCTTATGATGGAAGTGTTCCCTTTTTTCTAGATGTGAACCGGGTAAAGGAATCCAAACTTGTTACCATTTCCTAATAAAGTATAAAGGCGATGGAGGTACCTATAATAGTGAAAGCATGTTAGATTCAAAAGTTGAATACTTAGTAATATTGATAAAAATATACCTACATCATAAACAAGTGGATGTGCGGTACAGTAATCTGATCCTTCATTAACATCTGCACCATATCCTCTTGCTCGATATGCACGAAGATGTCCCTCTTACCCACAACGTCTGGATCCATTGTTAATACTTCAGTTGAGAAGCATCCGTCAAACGCCAACAGACATAGACGTTGAAGCTGCTTTACCTGGGTTTGGGTCTGGGATTAGGGCTGGAGTTTTGGGACCACTTTATTGGATGGGGCAGTTTTCTAAATAAAAAAAAGTTAATAAGAAAGATTTAGTAACAATTGCATGTTATAAATGTGTAATATGAAAAAATTAAAACACATCAAGAAGACCAATATTTTCATACTTCAGCACGAACTGCAGCTGGAACTACCCAGACAAGTCTCTTTGGCCACCTAAGGAAAGTTTTTACGGCTTCACCCATAATCTTCACCTCATCATTGGGAAATGGCACAGGCGCGTCTGGAATTTTTACCTCTCCAACTACCACTCTCACTTCATCATATTGCATTTGCTCGTGGTGGACGGTTGGCCCCAAGTTTTATTTTGCGCCAAGTGCTACTAAGCGTCTATCAAGGTCCTCCAAATATAATTCAAAAGGTTCACTATTTTTTAGACTCCAAAATCCTCTGATATATGCCCAAAAACACAACTCTCATTTGTGCTTTGAACTGCAGGAGAATGAGTCGCATAGATAGGTGTGTCCTGTCATGAGCTTAAGATGCTCATCATTTCTTCCTTCAGTTGTAACATCTAGGTAGTCGTCTTCTGTCTTTCATTCTCCAATATCAGTTGAATTTGCTTCCTTTCATTCTCTAGTATCAGTTCCATCTCTTCCTTAGTCAACATTCCCGTAGAGGCATACACGTATGTGCTCTAAAGTAGTCTCGTATGCCTACTCCTGGTCCAACACCCCTAACATGACTACCATAGTCCGGTATCCCCGTGGCAACCGTCAAGATATCATTCCTTCCCTATGGAATGAAGGTTCCCTGGGCATGTTCTAGTTGAAGTTGATCCTGTAATATATAAATAACAAACATAATTAACATGTTACTATGCAACAAAGAAAATAATAAGGATTGATGCTAAATTACTTACAATCCTTTCAGTAACCACGCATGCCTTCTCGCTTGTATGCTCTCCTATATTCTTTTAGCGTGCGGCCCTCCATTTTTCTTCACGAGATATTAGAGATGGTGAAGACAGAATAGTAGATGGATCAGACTGAGCCTCTTCTTATCGCCTCTTCTGCTTCTCCTTCATCATTTCATCTTCAAGCTTTTCATAACCCCTACGAGACAATCTTTGGGGGAATCATTCTTTCTACCACTCACTATAGCTTTTTCCCTTATTATCTTTTAATAATAAACCAACAAATCAATAATCGATAAAATCAAATGAGAATAAAGTAAGTAACTAAGTGAATAGAAACTAACCAAGGCTTCGGTGTAATCTTAATCCTGTAAAATTCTCTCCACGTAGCTTTATTAAGAAATGTATACTCCTCACAAGGATTAGGAGGATTCTCACCCTCTTCTACCTTGACACACACAAATCTCTTAGTTAGAGAGGTCTTGAAGGCCGTCCAAGGCTCCGCATAATATGATAACAATTTATCCTTTAAGGCTTGACTAGGAGGAACGTCGTAAGTGAGCTGTGAAGTCATTATAATAGTTAGCAACATGAATAAATGTAATAGTTATAAAAGTTAATAGGTTCATAGTATTATACCACTATAGTGTTCCAAATATGATCCTTCACAGATTTATCCACTTCATCCCATTCTTTGATCATTATGCTTGGCTTGCTACGTGCTTGGAGGGAAACATAGCTAACAAACTTGCTCTTGAACTTCATCAGTGTTATTCAAAATGTATAAATGTGCTTGTAACATTTCATCTTGATCCATATTAGTTTTCACTGTTACCCCACGTGTACCATTACCTAATAATCTCTCCTCATGACGAGATCTAGGAAGCCCAATAGCTTCTTTGTTTGACAAGTAGTTAAAACAAAACTCAATAGCTTCTTTGACAATATATCTTTCAACTATGGAAGCTTCAGGCCTGTATAGATTCTTCACATATCCTTTAAGGATTTTCATGTATTTCTCAATTGGGTACATCCATCATAGATAAACAGGGCTATACAACCTTATCTCCCTTACTAAATGAACAATCAGATGTATCATGATATCAAAAAATGAAGGAAGAAAGAGCATCTCAAGTTAGTACAAGATAAAAGCAGCATCCTCTTTTAGTTCATCCAATTTATCAGGGTCAATCACTTTGTTGCATATGGCATGAAAGAAAAAGCACAGTCTAGTTATAGTGTGTCTCAAATCATCTGGAAATATGCCCTAAATAGCTACCGGAAGTAGTTGTGTTGCATCAAGACATGGCAATCGTGAGACTTTAAGCCCGCTAATTTCAAATCTTTCATCGACACAAGCTTTATAACATTTGAAGAATACTATTGAGGGACTTGACACCATGTAAAAAATCATAAAAGCTTCTTCTCTCAAGCTTGGACAAGGTATGAGAGGCTGGGGGTATATAAGTCCGTTCACCTTGTGGCCTTCGATGTAAGTCATCTCGTATTCCCATTTTAATCAAGTCTAATCTTACATTGACACCATCCTTGGTCTTGCCCTTTATATTGAGAAGTGTCCCAATAATAGTATCACACACATTTTTCTCCACATGCATGACATTAATACAATAGCTCATATCAAGACTTTGCCAATATGGAATATCAAAGAATATATACATCTTTTTCCATACATTTTTATCAGTTGCACTCTTTTACGTCTTTCCCAAGATAACATTGATGTCTTTCACCTGTTGATAAACTTGCTCTCCTGTTAATGGCACTAGAGCATTTCCATACTCTTGATGGCCACAGAAAGCTTTCTTTAATCTACGATAAGGGTGATTCCGGCTGAGAAATCTCTGGTGGCCAAGATAGATTGTCTTCTTTCCATGTTTAAGTTGATGGTGGCATGTGCCTGCTTCATAATTTGGACATGTTTTGTGTCCCTTGACACTATACCCAGATAGGTTTCCATTCGGGGAAGTCATTTATGGTACAGAAGATAATGGCACGCATCTTGAACACCTCTTTTCGATTCGCATCAAATACATCAATGCTAGGTAAACATCAATGTCATTTCCTGGCTGTTTTGGACCGGAAATCAACATAGGCAACATAATATACTTGCATTTCATGCACAGCCGAGGAGACAAGTTGTAAATCACTAAGAGAACAGGCCATGAACTATGAGTACTACTAAGGCTACCATAAGGATTCATGCCATCAGTACACAGCCCAAGCCTGAGGTTTCTTGGCTCCTTTCAGAACTCAGGAAACATCCCATCAACTTTCTTCCATTAAGGAGAATCCACTGGATGGCGAAGCTTCCCGTTGGATATTCTCTCATCTGCATGCTATCTTAAGTTCTTTACATAATTCAAATTAGCAAATAATCACTTAAACCTTGGTTTCACTGGAAGATACCATAACATATTCACAGGAGGGCCCTTAGTAGTCTCATCAAACTCTGTATCGCAATTCCCTTTCAATCTGTACCATAAAGCCCTATATTTTGGACACTTATGCTCCCCTTCAAATTGTTTTCTATATAATATATAATCGTTAGGGCAGGCATGTATATTTTTATACTGCATACCTAAAGGATATAACATTTTCTTTGCCTCATAGTTACGCTTCGGTAATTTATTACCTTTTGGAAGCATGTCTTTTTGCAACTCAAGCAATTCTATAAAACTCTTATCACTCCACTCATTCCTTGCTTTTAAGTGGACTAATCTCACTACAGCTAACAACAGTTTGAATTTTGTACATCTCAGGTACAAAGGCCTTTCTGCATCACTAAACAAGTTATCATATGCATGTGATAGCTCAAAGGCCTCTTCGCCAATATCATGGATCATGTCCTTTAGTAGATCATCCATGTCCATATTAACTTCTACCTCTTTGGATGCGCTTAGCTCTTCTACTAATTTACCATGCCATACCCATCATGTATAACTCTTCAAGAACCCGTCACAAATCAAATGCTCTCTTATTTCCGTGACACATAGTTGCCTCAAATTTAAATAATTTACACAAGGACAATAAAACTTCCCAAATTTATCACCACCGTCATTTCTTAAAGCAAATTCCAAAAAATTCTTTACCTTATTGTTGTACTCATCACTGGTTCCTTTAGTATAGATCCAGCTACGATCCATATGTGCAAACATAATTAAAGATCAAATGAATTTTTTTAAAATTTTAGGTGTTCAAATTATAGGACCATTGAAGGACATTGAATAAAGAAGGAATGAAATTACAAAGATAAGAACAAAAGGGTCTCTCCAGTTAGGAGAAACAAAAGAGGAAGCAAATTACATGCATAGTAAAACCACTTGTGTGTTTGTATCCAACCAGCAAGCAAGTCGTCAAACTGAACCAAAATCTAGAAGTTGGTGTCTATTAGCTACAAGATGTGTGGCAATAGAAAAGTAAAGGAGGGAGGCTACAGGTACATCAATTCACAGGTGACGTTGGAGTAAGAAACATAATTTAGTCAAAGAGGAAGCAAAGCACATGCACAGTAAAACCACTTGTGTGTTTGTGTCCAACTAGCAAGCAAGTCATCAAACTGAACCAAATCTAACCTCTCCTCACACTCAAGCTATTTTAACTATAGCTATAATGAACTCTTGTTATTCCTAAGATGAATATGTGAGCATAGATATTTTCAACCAGGAAAATTAAAGAAGGCAAAATAATTTAATCTAGATTATACCTTGTGGATTTAGTTTATGGCTGCTAGGCTCCCGACGAAACCAATAGGTAATGCAAGCGGCAACAAGAAGTATTGATAGTAAATGTGTTTCCAAAATTAAGATCTTTTTAGCTACCAAGACAACACCAAATTCCATAAAGTCACACATCTAACTTGAGAAAAAATAAAGAGAAAACAAGGAACTTGAAAAATTCTTTAAACCATTGCAAACTCTAGGGGTGCATCGTATTTTCTTACACGTTAACCAGAATTTATTTATTATTAATAAAAAACACCATAGTTTTTTTTATAGATATCTATAATATTTTATTTAATAAATTTCATTTCCTTTATAAGAATCTTAGCTTTGTTTGAGATTCAAATTCAATTATAAGCTTCATGATCTATATTACATATTAGTCTCAATGCCTAAAATTTTCTTATAAGCAATCACATATAGTCACAACTCCTTTATAAATTTTGGAATTAAGAAATGACTTCCTTAGTCTCAAATTACATCCAAGGTACACCGTTCATTCTAATCTACAATAAATAGTATCAATATATATATAGTCATTCATTAAACAATATTTTCCAAAGTGCTACTTATTCTTCAACTATAAATACTTAATATGTATTTCAATAGCATAATGTTGGTTAGGTAACTTGAATATAATTACTAATGATGAACAAAATTTTAATCTAATTTGTTTAACATCATTCTTATGGAGTTATGTCAAGGATGCAGTTGTAATGCACACATTATGTGATAGGGGTTTGGTTTCATGTTTCCTACCATTTGTGTGAATGTGAACTGTATGAAATGATATTCCAAGGCCTAAACCTGATTGACTAATTAAATCTTAAAATGAAAGACTAAAACAATTAGAAATGACATGAGAAGGATTAGCCACACATGGGTTTCAGACTTTACTGTGTCCTTGGAAAATCTCAACTGAATTTCACCTAAAATTATTTAAAAAAATTGGGGAAATCATATCATACCTGTCTCATCTACTATCATTTAACTTACTTTTCTCATTCATTATTATACCTTTTTCTTGAAGGATACTTCTGAATTAATCAGTTGTATTTATTTCTGTTTAAATGGTAAACTATATCGGTTGGTTCTTGTGAATTCAAGTTAAGAGAAGAAATACAGTGAATGAGGAGGCTAGCACGCATAAGGAATTCCACTATATATGATATCTCTAACTCTAGATGCTAAGATTTAAATTACTAAACTCAAGATTTAAGAAAACGATAGGAGTTCTACAAAGATGTGACTTCTCACGAGTTCTATTTTTTCGGTCCAATTTTATAAAATTTCTTAACTTAATCCATCTAAATGAATTTAATCTTACTTATCTTCACTCTTGGTTGCAGTTTGAACCTCAAAGTTATTGAGTAATTTAATTAGAATAAGTATTAATGGTTTTGCATTCATATAATCTAATGAAAGGGTTCTCTTACTGTAGATAAGAAGAGTTGGAGAGAAACTATAATTTTAATGTACTTTAGGAGAATACAATGTCGAGATTAGAGGTGGGGCATTTCATTTCAGCTACCCAAACAAGTTTACTAAGCTTATTAAACTATAATTTCAGCTTATTTAAGCTTTCATAATTCCTTAAACCCCACACATGAGCTATAAAAAAACACCACATAATTATTGAAGCTCAATATGAACACTCACATAGAAGCTGCATAAACCAAGGAAGAAAGAGGGGAAAATAGAGTTTTCAAAACATACCCAACACTGTAGCTTAAAATGTCTTACGTGCCTGCGTTCAGAGATAAATGCTTACGGCGACGTCATGGTGGTAATAGATAGGTCACACAGTGGCATCACCCCTCTAACGCTGTGTGATAGATCTATCAGGGAAGAGGGTAGGGTGATCAGAATTAGAGGGTCGACAGTGAGGGAGAGAGAAGTCTGAACTGAAGAGGGCAAGGCGGTCGGCAGAGAGGGAGAGAGAAGTCTGAACTGAAGAGGGCAGGGAGGGAGAGAGGACTGAGAACAAAGAACCAATATATAGCAAAGAGTTTTGGCAGGTTTTGAGGAATGTCTTCAGGCGGTAGTATCTAATTTTTTTTAATAAACAACATTATACACCGGTTGGGCTTCCAACCTGTGTAGGAAGTTCTCTATACTGGTTGGAATCCCAACCCTTATAGAAATTAGAGTTTCTACACCGGTTGGGCCCCAACTAGTGTAGAAACCTGAATTTCTACACCGGTTGTGCCCCAAATGGTGTAGAATGTTGTTTATAAAAAATATTTTGATACCCGCCTGAAGACTTTCTACACTGGTTGGAGAAGTTGTCATTTATTTTTAAAAAAATTTAAAAATAAAATTAAAGGCATTAATTTTAAATAATTTTTTTTAAATTTACTTTCTACATGTGTTGTATTTTTAACACGTGTAGAAATTACCTTCATCTTCATTTATTTA
This sequence comes from Albizia julibrissin, assembly GCA_037074505.1. Lineage (NCBI taxonomy): Eukaryota > Viridiplantae > Streptophyta > Magnoliopsida > Fabales > Fabaceae > Albizia > Albizia julibrissin. Next base: position 30,791,980 of record CM073485.1, read on the forward strand.
TGAAAATGACACCGGTCACACTTTCTATACGTGTCCTATTTTGTCAGGTGTAAAAAATAGGTGTAAAATATATATTTTATACTAGTGTAATCTCCTCATTATCATAGCTATCACCATCCTCTTCATCATCATTATTGTCATCCTTATTAGAATTTCATCATCACTACTACCATCATTATCAATGCCATCACCTTCATCATAATCATCTTCACCATTATCATAATCTCCTCATTATCACAGCCATCATCATCCTCTTCATCACCATTGCCATAATTAGTGTCATTAACATGTTTAGGGGCACCGCTTGCTTAGAGTTACATCACCACTACCATTGTCATCATAATCTATGATTTCCCCATTAGGACTTCATCTTCATCATCATTAGTTTCATATTGTATGTTTGGGTCACCATGTTCTTAGTGTTACACCTTTACTGTCATTATCATCACTATTTATGACTTCCTCGTTAGAACTTCATCATCATCAAAAACCTCATTATGTGGGGCATCACACGTTTAGTGTCACATCGTGGCTATCATCATCGTCATTCATGACATAATTACAAATACTTCATCATCATCTTATCACTATCATCTTCATCTTCATTGGCATTGTCATATGCACTACTGTGATACCTTATTTTCCAACACTACGGTAGAGTACTAATTAGCTAATACTCACCGACTATAAATATCAGAGTAGCACAAAATGCTAGAAACTTTATACAATGCCTCTGTTGGATATAAATATTCACATATAAACACATTCATACATAATTCATTTTACAATACTTATATCCTCTCCACTTCACCTCATACACTTCATATACAACTCAAAATACTTATAAGTCTCTTAAAATACATCACAAAAGCTTGACAACCTAGACTAATTTCTTCTGCTGCTCGGCCTCGGCTCATCGTCATTTACCTTCTCTTTGCCCCTCAAGCTCCTTCCCTGTACTGGAGATTTATTTTGGGAAAAGAATGAGATTCATAGGAATCTCAGTAGTAACGTCATTAAATATATAAGATAACACACACAAGCATGCTTCATTCATACAAAATCATCAAACATTATTCAGTGCAAACATGCAATTCATAAACTGACTTCGCACTAGACGGGTTCTTAGGCCGAAAGGGCGCCTGTGCATACAATGCAACCTCATGACCGAAATCGCACTTGAACAGTTCTCTTGATCCCGAGGGGTACCCATGCAAAGATAGGCCCTGGGTCCCGCTTGTGCAATTATGAACATTTTGCGTGAGTGTCAACCTGACCTGTGATAGGCCCCGGGTGTTCACTCTGCTTAATCTAAACATGTTAGACATTTTGATGATGATAACAAATAATACATATCCATGTCATGTTATATGAAGACGGTTACGACCTGGTTGCTACTTTACGCAACTTTCCCACTTGATACAAGCTCGGGCAACAGCTTCTTAGGCCAAATCGGTTGTCAAGTCCTGAAATCGCCAAACATTACAGATGAGTTATTACTCATCTGTATACCTTTCCAACTTATTTCATTAGTAAATTTAGCCTATTGGTGCCAAATTACTAAAATATCCCTTAGGACCTTATTATCAGTATTTTCTCAAAATCATGATTTAGGTCATTCATACACATTTTTGTGTGTAGAATTCATTTCTGACCTTGAATTGGCCAAAATCAAGCCCAACTAACAAAAATCCCTTGACAATCCTTGAATAAGGGTTAGAAAGAGCAAATTGGTCATTTCCCTCTCTGATCCTCTTCTTACTTTTGGGTCAACATAGACCCTACACAATTCAGCCTCCTGAGGCTAATGGAAGCATTGAATTGGTCAAATTCCCACTTATTTGCTCAGTCCAACATAATGATGGGAAAATAAATTCTAAGAAAAGTTGTGTCGGAATCCCGTTTTCTTTAGCCTAATCACCTTCTTTCTACTTATCCTCACAATATTAATTGATTAGGCAATCATTAGACTTGATTTAAGGGCATTTCCAAATTATGTTCATTTTGGTTTTCTTGAGTTATCTCACATCATTTGAATAATAATCAAGTCCTAAACCACTCTACTAACCTTAATCAAGCAATAGGAACAAGTTTTTGAAGTTACCTCTTGATTTTCTTCACTTTCTCTCTCTTGTTCAAATTCTCTCTCTCCTTCCTACGCTTGATTCAGCTGCTCATCAAGCAGATCAATGATAGAGAGATGAGGAGAGGAGACCATAGAGGATTCATGACGCTTAAATCACGAGATATGAGCAACCTTACCTCAACCTTGGATCAAACCTAGCTCTCCTTCTCTTCCGTTCTTTACGTTCTCCAGCTCTCACCCTCATTCTTGTTCTTTAGTTCTGTTCGTGCGGGAATGAGAAGCTGAAGGATGAGAATTGTATGATACAAGACATATGTGTTTAATTAATTGCACATATGTCACAATACAAGTGGTCCACAATTGCAATTATTTATTAATTAATCAAATCTCCCTTTCCTTCATCCACTTCAACCGAAATTCATATAAGAATAAGAGGTAAATATTGATTCTCCAATTATCTCATGGTGCCAACTTGTAACTTGTTGACCAAGTCATTGACTTTTTGACTATTTGACCATTTTTCACCAAAATTGGTTTATTAATGATCAAGTAGTCATTTAGCTCTTTTTAATTCCCATTTAACTCAATTTATTAGGAATATGGGGAAAAATAATTATCTTCCACTTTTCGGTAAAATTACCGTTTTGCCCCTGCATTTAATGATTTATCGAAATAAATCATTTTTTGCCCGTTTCTTTGGCTAGACCCCATTTTGGCACTTAAATGAGGCCATTAATCATGTCATTAAATTTTTTAAATTTTGGTTACCATATTGGGCCTTTACCGATCTCTCATACTCTTATTCGACCAATTTACGCGTAACCGGCAATTGGAATATTTTCCATAAATTCACATAATTACATTCTCATCATTTTTCACCATTTTATTCCACGGAATATATTCTGAATATATAAATAAATGTATCGGTGAAAAATTGGGTATTGCAGTTCTCCCCCCGTTCAATAAATTTCATCCTTGAAATTTGCTATACTAGTGGCATAAACTTCGGGTAACGTTTTTATATATCTTCTTCTGCTTCCCAAGTTGCCTCCCTTAGCGATAACCCTTTCTAGACTACTTTCACAAATGGTATTCTCTGATGTCTGAGCTTCTTTTATTGTCTATCAATGATCTGTTCTGGCTCAGCCTCATATGTGAGGTCATCTTGCATATCCAAATCTTCATATTCGATAATGTGTTGAGGGTCTGGTTGGTACTTCTTCAACTGGGAAACATGAAACACATCATGTAATCTGCTCAAATTTGGGGGTAGAGCAATCTTGTACGCTACAGGCCCAACTCTTGCTAATATCTCAAATGGCCCAATGTAGCGAGGACTTAGCTTCTTTCTTTTCAATGCTCTTCCAATACTAGTAACGAGTGATATTTTCAGAAATACATGATCACCTACCTGGAATTCTAACGGTCTTCTCCGTTTGTCGGCATAACTTTTCTGCCTGCTTTGGGCTGCAAGCAATCTTTGCTTGATAATTCTGATATGCTCAGTCATCTGATCGACTATATCCAGCCCATATAATCTTCTTTCTGACAATTCTATCCAGCAGAGAGGGGATTGACACTTTCTCCCATACAATGCTTCATATAGAGCCATTTGAATACTCGCATGATAACTGTTGTTATAAGAAAACTCTACAAAAGAAAGGTATTGATCCCAACTTCCTTTGAAATCCATTACACACGCTCTTAGCATATCTTCCAGCATCTGTATGGTTCTCTCTGATTGTCTATCCATTTGCAGATGATAGGCCGTACTAAAATTCAACTTAGTGCCCAAAGCATCATGCAGAGATCTCTAGAACTTTGATGTAAACCGAGGATCTTTATCTAAGATTATATTCTTGGGCGTCCCATGGAGTCTCACTATCTCCTTCACATATATTTCTGCCAGCTTATCATGAGAATAGTTAGCACTGATCGGTATGAAGTGCGCTGACTTCATAAAATGATCAACAATCACCCAAATTGCATCATGATTCTGAATTTTGGGTAATCCAACTACCAAATTCATGGTCACGCTATCCCATTTCCACTCTGGAATTTCAGGACTTTGCAGCAATCCTGGCAGTTTCTGATGCTCGATTTTTACCTTTTGACAGGTAAGACACCGTACCACATATTCTGTTACGTCCTTTTTCATCCCAGGCCACCAGCACATTGCTTTCAAGTCATGGTACATCTTTACCATTCTTGGATAGAGAGTAAACGACTCTTATGCGTGTCATCGAGGATTTTCTTCCTCAGATCGTCTCTCAGAGGAACATAAGCTCTCTGCTTGTACTGAATTAGTCCACTGGGTGACAGATCAAATCTCAAGTCTCTCCTCGTTCAATCATAGCCCTGATTGACTTTGCTCGCTCATCATACTTCTGAGCTTCTGCAATCTCAGCTTTCAAGTCATTCTCAACTCGGCTAATACTATAGCCAACACAGAGGATCTGATTTGATAGATTCAGATCTTTGAAATCTTCTATTAATTTCCTTTCTTGTATTATCATAGCTGCCATCAGCACCGTTTTACAACTAAGAGCATCAGCAACGACATTAGCTTTTCCTGGGTGATACTTAATCTCCAGGTTATAATCTTTCAGCAACTCCATCTACCGACGTTGTCTCATGTTGAGCTCTTTCTGATCATACAGATATCTTAAACTTTTGTGGTCGCAGTATAGTTCCACAGTCACTCATATAGGTAGTGCCGCCAAATTTTCAACGCAAATACAATTGCTGCCAGCTCCAGATCATGTGTGGGATAATTCAATTCATGAGGCTTTAGCTATCGAGAGGCATAGGCCACCACTCTGCCCTATTGCATCAGGACACATCCCAGTCCCCGTTTGCTAGCATCGTTGTAGTTTACATAAGTCACCTCAGGATCAGGGATAATCAACACTGATGCATATGTCAACCTCTCATTCAGCTTCATAAAGCTCCTCTCACAACATTTGTCCCACTCAAACAACTGATCTTTCTGAATGAGCTTGGTCAATGGTAAGGCAATCTGAGAGAAATATTAAATAAATCTTTGGTAATAGCCTATAAGACCCAAAAAACTGCGTACCTCAGCAACAGTCTCTAGCCTTTTCCAGTCTAACACTGCTTCCACCTTATTAGGATCTACTGAAACCCCTTCTTGCGAGATCACATGGCCCAAAAATTTAACTTCTACAAGCCAGAACTCACATTTGCTCAACTTTGCATAGAGTTGCTTCTCACGTAAAATACCGAGCACAATCTTCAAATGCTCCTTATGCTCTTCTCTACTCTTAGAGTATATCAAAATGTCATCGATGAAGACTACTACGAACTGATCTATGTATTTCTGAAAGATATGGTTCATGTAGTCTATAAAAACTGCTGGTATATTAGTCACCCCAAAAGGCATAACTAGAAACTCATAGTGTCCATACCGAGTTCGAAAAGCAGTCTTTGATATGTCCTTTGCCTTTTTTCACAGCTGATGATACCCTGACCTCAGATCAATCTTCAAGAATACACTCGATCCAGAGAGTTGATCTAAAAGGTCATCAATCCGGGGAAGTGGGTACTTATTCTTGACGGTTACTTTGTTCAATTCCCTGTAGTCAATACACAACTGCAGAGTTCCGTCTTTCTTCTTAACAAATAATACCGGTACTCCCCATGATGACACACTGGGTCGTATAAACCCTTTCTCAAGCAATTCTTTAATTTGCTTCTTTAATTCAGCCATCTCATTTGGAGCCATTCGATATGGAGCTTTAGATATAGATCCGGCTCCAGGCATGATCTCGATTGCAAATTCTACTTCTCTTTCTGGAGGTATACCGCTAAGATCATCTGGAAACACCTCAGGAAATTCTTCTACGAAGGGAATGTCTTTCAACGCCATTTTCGTATTCACTTTCATGGAAAAGAACATGACATATCCCTGACATCCTTTTCTCAAACAATTCTTAGCTTCTGCCAATGAGAGGAAATTCAGACTGACATCTCTGTGGCAAGACTCTTGCTGAGTAGGATATATGATCCTCTTGTTTCCACAATCTACCAACACATTATTGGCTATCATCCAGTCGAAACCCAATATGACTTCGAGTCTTTGAAGTGGCAAATAGATCAAATCCACTGTAGACTCGTGTCCCTCAGCATTTACAACACAGTTCAAACAAACATCAGTAGTTAAGGTTTTAACACCCATCGGTGTAGATACAATCAAAATGGAATGGTAGTTGATGCATATGCAATCCTAGGCGCTTAACACAGTCATGAGCAATAAAAGAATAACTAGCACCTGAATCATATAATACTTGCAATACACTACCATTAAGAATAACTTTACCTTTAACTAGTTCTGGGGATTCTTTTGCTTCTTCTCGAGTTAAGGAAAATACTCATCCCTGACTTTGCTGTCTTGGCTCGGCAGGTCGTGGTGCTGTTCGTTGAGAATAGTTCACAGCCAAATAGCCTGGCTTCTGGTAGGCATAATAGATCACTTGGCTTGTAGGAGTGTTACACCACTTCCCTGGATGGGACTTCCCACATCGAGCACACGTGTGAGATGTTGAGGGTTTTTGACCTCCATGGTTTCCCGACCAGAAGGGCCTTTTATTACCTCCCCTTTGTGGAAAACCCTGACCTCTTCATTTCTGTGAGGTTTCTCCGTGACTGGATCCACCTCTCTAGCTCATATTCTTGTTAATATGTACCCTCTTTAGATATCCTTCCGTAAGTCGGCATGCTTCCACAGCCTTATTAAACTTTCTGAACTGCTGGGAGACTAACTTCTCTTCCATCTCAGGCTTCAACCCTCCAATGAGCATATCTAAGCTCCACTTTTCATCATGCTTAAGATTCAAATATGCAGAATAACGAGACAATCAGATAAACCGAGACAAGTACGAATCAAAGGTCTCGTTATCTCCCTGATGGATAGCCAGAAATTCTTTTTCTTTCTCAATCCTCACCGACCTCGGAAAATACTTCTCGTAGAATTTTTCTTGAAACAATTCCCAGGTTAGAGGAATATTTCGAGCATGCAACAGCAATGATGTATTCTTCCACTAATCATCCGTATCACCTATTAGTTTGTAAATAGCCATCTTGGCTTTCATCTCTGTCGGGCATCCGAGCACCGTAAAAATCTTCTCAAGATGGTTGATCCAATTCTCTGCAGCTTGCGGGTTAAACCTGCCCTGGAATGCCTCAGGCTGGTACTTGTAAACTTAGGCATCTAGTATTGGACCATGTTCTCATCTGGTTCTTGAACAATAGGAACACTCGTATTTGCTTTATGTGACTGCAGTGGCTCGTCACTAGACGACTGTTCCTCATCTGTATCCCCTTATGATTGGTTCCCTTTAGGTTGATTTCCATCAGGGGGATTCCCTTCCAGATTATTCCCTTCAGGGGGTGCCTCATCTACATTTCATCTTTCCCTTAACTCCCGAACTTCTCCTCGCAAGTCCTGGATCATATTCTGCTGTTGAGCCAGCATTGTGAAAACTTGTTGCATAAGATTCGGCTCTGGATTATTTTCAGGTTCAGGATTTTGAGATACATTCTTCTTTGGTCTACCTCGTCCCATTATTCCTTTTCACTATCAAGAGGAACACCATGTCAATCATCATATCAATACTTATATGTACATACAATATTCCAAAGTCATATACCAACATGCATCAATCACATACACTCAAGCAACTATGTATTTATGTCAAAAGGAAACATGTGCTTCAACAAATTTAGTCATATGTACACAAATGGCTCAATATTTACATCAAAATAAGCCCATACTACCTTACTGAGAATACTCTCATCTTTTACTCTTTATGCATATTAATCACTACATACATAATCATATGCTCGATGAAAGGTAGAAACTCAAAGGGACCCATCATTACAATCTCATTCTTTTTCTTGACCTAAGAAGTGAAATTAGGAAGATAGGCTAATGTGGTTCGGATCTAAATATCGTCATCCATCATTAGCTCTAACTCCTCTCTTTGCTCATATAGCTTTTACACTGACTCCAAGAATGTTGTATACTACATTGTGGGAGTGAAGAATTTCATAAAAGTTGTCACATAAAGATCATTCAATTGCTCCCATAGTTCGTCATTCAGATGTGGAGCAAAAGCCAACTTCTCTACTGGTGCATCCGACTCCACAACTGAGTATGGATGTTGGTAACTATCCTCTAGATCTACATCATCCTTGTCCACCACTGTGGCTTCATCTTTAGCAATAGGACCAAAATATACTGCCTACTTGATGCTCTTCCTACGAGTTCGCGCCATCCTTGGTCTATGTCCTCCTCTATCGAGGATCACGCCAACTCTACCTTCCGGGATTTGCTCTTTCGGAGGAACTTGATTGACAGAAGGAAGTAAGGGTGATCTACTTCTCTGTCTCTTACTGGTTGACTCATCTTCCTTCTTGATCACCACAGGAGCTGGTATGCTCTTACGAGCTGTTCGCATTACTCTTCTTACACCAGCTCCTCTATACTCGACCATATGTGGGTCCATGGTCTGTAAGGAAATAATTGCATTAAACATAGCACAATGTGTCAAAATTTCTAATGAAACATCACACAAAGGCTCATGCAAAAATGCTGGAGAATCACCATTGAACTCGAGTTTGGGGTGTATGGACTTGAGTTCTGGCCAGTAACTTGGGTCCTGCAGCTTGAACTCGAGTTCAGCTAATCTATCACTGAAACCCAGCTGATTCTCTTCCGTTGCACTCGAGTTTATTTTCAAAAACTCAAGTTTTTGGCTTCACACTCGAGTTCTACAGGTTTCTTCACCAAGACTTAGTTAATTTTTCAACTTTTCCATATAGCATGAAGACTCACACTAGAGTTCACCATGGTGCACTTGAGTTCACATACACTTGAGTTCATCATGCAGCACTCGAGTTCTGGTGAAATGGTACACTCGAGTCCAGCAAGTTTGGAGGATCAAGTTTCTACCAGAGAAACTTCAATACTCGAAACCATAGGCATGAACTCGAGTTCACCATTGTGCACTCGAGTTCTGCACCAAGAACACACTCGAGTCACGCAAGTCATGGCCTGGAAGTTTTTGCCCGATAAACTCCAACACTTGGAATAACAGACGCGCACTTGAGTTTACCATGCAGCACTCGAGTTCTCCCTAAGAGTTCACTCGGGTTTCGCAAGTTCTCCCTACACAAGTTTCTTCCAAAATGTCTTAAGGGTGCGAGTGGAAGACATGAACTCGAGTTCACAATTCTGTACTCGAGTTCATAGCCTTCATAACACTCGAGTCATGCGAGTTCCAGCTTAGATGTTTTTCCCAGAGAGTTCCACACCCAGCAGAAATCGTCTTGCACTCGAGTTCTTAGGCCTGCTCACTAGAGTTCACTTTTGAACACTCACAAGTTTTTGTCCGAAAACACCTAATTTGTGGGAAAATTCCTCTTGCACTCGAGTTCTCATTGACAAACTTGAGTTCTCGTCTGAAACACACTCGAGTTTGACCTGTTAAACTCGAGTTCTTCAGCAGTTTTCCCATCTGAAACAACTTCTAAATCTTCCAAAACTTCCTCACAACTACCAAATCAACTTCAACACTTCCTCCACCCTTTCACCACTTTCACTACACCTCTTAACCATGTTCCTAATCATCATAACTCCTTGATCATGACAATTCTGATGAATATGCAATTCTCTTAAATCCAAGCAGAGGATTTCTAGCAAGTACTAGCCTATTGCCAGAACCATTGCTCTGATACAAAAAATGTGATACCTTATTTTCCAACACTACGGTAGAGTACTAATTAGCTAATACTCATTGACTATAAACATCAGAGTGGCACAAAATGCTAGAAACTTTATACAATGCCTCTATTGGATATAAATATTCACATATAAACACATTCATACATAATTCATTTTACAATACTTATATCCTCTCCACTTCACCTCATACACTTCATATACAACTCAAAATACTCATAAGGCTCTTAAAATACATCACAAAAGCTTGACAACCTAGCCTAATTTCTTCAGTTGTTCAGCCTCAACTCATCATCATTTACCTTCTCTTTGCCCCGCAAGCTCCCTCCCTTTACTGGAGATTTGTTTTGGGAAAAGAATGAGATTCACAAGAATCTCAGTAGTAATGTCATTAAACATATAAGATAACACACACAAGCATGCTTCATTCATATAAAATCATCAACAAAATCATCAAACATTATTCAGTGCAAACATGCAATTCATAAACTGACTTCGCGCTAGACGGGTTCTTAGCCTCGAAGGGCGCCTGTGCACAATGCATATAATGCAACCTCATGACCAACATCACGCTTGACAGATTCTCTTGGCCCCGAGGGGTACCCATGCAAAGATAGGCCCCGGGTCCCGCTCATGCAATTATGAACATTTTGCGTGAGTGTCAACCCGACCTGCGATAGGCCCCAGGTGTTCACTTCGCTCAATCTAAACATGTTAGACATTATGGTGATGATAACAAACAATACATATGCATGTCATGTTATATGAAGACGGTTACTACCTGGTTGCTACTTTACGCAACTTTCCCACTTGATACAAGCTCTGGCAACAGCTTCTGAGGCCAAACCGATTGTCAAGTCTTGAAATCGTCACACATTACAGATGAGTTATTACTCATCTGTATACCTTTCCAACTCATTTCATTGGTAAATTTAACCTATTGGTGCCAAATTACCAAAATATCTCTTAGGACCTTATTATCAGTATTTTCTCAAAAACATGATTTAGGCCATTCCTACACATTTTCGCGTGTAGAATTCATTTTCGACCTTGAATTAGCCAAAATCAAGTCTAAATGACAAAAATACCCTTGACAGCCCTTGAATAAGGCTTAGAAAGGGAAAATTGGTCATTTCTCTCTCTGATCCTCTTCTTACTTTGGGGTCAATATAGACCCTACATAATTCGGCCTCCTGAGTTATCTCAGATCATTTGAATCATAATCAAGTCCTAAACCACTCTACTAACCTTAATCAAGTAAGAGGAACAAATTTTAAAAGTTACCTCTTGATTTTCTTCACTTTCTCTCTCTTGGTCAAATTCTCTCTCTCCTTCCTGCGCTTGAATCAGCTGCTCATCAAGCAGATCAATGATAGAGAGATGAGGAGAGGAGACCATGAGGATTCATGAAGCTTAAATCACGAGATATAAGCATTCTTACCTCAATATTGGATCAAACCTATCTCTCCTTCTCTTCTATTCTTCACGTTCTCCAGCTCTCACTCTCATTCTTTAGGTCTGTTTGTGTGGGAATGAGAAGCTAAAGGATGAGAATTGTATGATATAAGACATATGGGTTTAATTAATTGCACATATGTCACAATACAAGTGGTCCACAATTGCAATTATTCATTAATTAATCAAATATCCCTTCCCTTCATCCATTTCAACCGAAATTCACATAAGAATAAGATGTAAATATTGATTCTCCAATTATCTCATGGTGCCAACTTGTAACTTGTTAACCAAGTCATTCACTTTTTGACTATTTGACCATTTTTTACCATAATTCACCAAAATTGGTTTATTAATGATCAAGTAGTCATTTAGCTCTTTTTAATTTCTATTTAAATCAATTTATTGGGAATATGAGGAAAAATAATTATTTTCCACTTTTCGGCTAAATTACCGTTTTGCCCCTACATTTAATGATTCATCGAAATAAATCATTTTTCACACGTTTCTTTGGATAGACCCCATTTTAGCACTTAAATGAGGCCATTAATCATGTCATTAAATTTTGTGAATTTTGGTTACAATATTGGGCATTTACCGGTCTCTCACACCCTTATTCGGCTAATTTACTCGTAACCGGCAATTGGAATATTTTCCATAAATTCACATAATTACATTCTCATCATTTTTCACCATTTTATTCCACTGAATATATTTTGAACATAAAAATAAAGGTATCAGTGAAAAATGAGGTATTACAACTACTCTAAGGGGCATTGTGTTCATGTCACCTTTTCAAGCCCAGTAAGGTTGTCACCCTTTCAAGCCTTGTATTGACAGGAACCCTCAAAGCCCAGTAACAGCTGGCACCCTTTCAAGCCCTATATCGACAAGCACACTTAAAGCCTAGTAACAATTGGCACCCTTTTTAAAGCCCTATATCGGTAGGCACCCTCAATGCCTAAAACCGGCTGGTACCCTAAGCACTACTCTAAGGGGCATCACGTGTTCATGGCACCTTTTCAAGCCCACTAATGGTTGTCACCCTTTCAAGCCTTGTATCGACAGGAACCCTTAAAGCCCAGTAATAGTTGGCACCCTTTCAAACCCTATATCGGCAAGTACACTCAAAGCCTAGTAACAGTTGGCACCCTTTTCAAAGCCCTATATCGGTAGGCACCCTCAATGCCCAGAAATAGCTGGTACCCTAAGTACTACTCTAAGGGGCATCACGTGTTCATGGCACCTTTTCAATCCCAGTAACGGTTGTCACCCTTTCAAGCTTTGTATCGACAGGAACCCTCAAAGCCCAGTAACAGCTGGCATCCTTTCAAGCCCTATATCGGCAAGCACACTCAAAACCTAGTAACAGTTGACACCCTTTTCAAAGCCCTATATCGGTAAGCACCCTCTATGCTCAGAAATGGTTGGTACCCTTTCAAGCCCTGTATTGGCAGGCACCCTCTAAGCCCAGTAATGGTCGGCACCCTTACAAGCCCTATATTGGCAGGCACCCTCCAAGCCCAGTAACCGTTGGCATTCTTACAAGCCCTGTATCGACAGGCATCCTTAAAGCCCAATAACGGCTGGCACCTTTTCAAGTCTTATATCGACATGCACCCTCAAAGTCCAGTAACGGCTGGCACCCTTTCAAAGCCCTGTATCAGAAGGCACCCTCAAAGCCCAGTAACGGCTAGCACCCTTTCAAAGCCCTGTATCAGAAGGCACCCTCAAAGCCCACTAACGGCTAATACCCTTTCAAAGCCCTGTATCAAAAGGCACCCTTAAAGCCCAGTAACGGCTAGCACCCTTTTAAAGCCTTGTATCAGTAGGCATACTCAAAGCCCAGTAACAGCTGGCACCCTCAAAGCCCAGTAACAACTAGAATAATTCTTTTAAAGCCTTGTAACGGCAGGCACAATTCTTTTAAAGCCTTGTAATGATAGGAACTATTCTTTCAAAGCCCTATATCGGTTGCCACCCTTAAAGCCCAGTAATGACTATCACAATTCTTTTAAATTTCCAGTAACGGTAGGCATTATTCTTTCAAACCCTTGTATATGCAAGCACCCCTTAAAGTGTAATAATAGCTGGCATAATTCTTTAAAAGCCCTGTTTTTGCAGGCATTATTCTTTGAAAGCCATATCCCAGCAGGCGCCTACCTTCAAAGCCTAGTAAAGGCTGACACAATTCTTTAAAAGCCTTATTTTGGCAAGCACTATTCTTTAAAAGCCATGTCCTGGTAAGCACTACTTCTTTTCAAGCCAGTAACAGCTGGCACAATTCTTTTACATCCAACCCAAGTCCAATGTAATTAGGCTCTTCACTTCCATTCCAGGTGATCATCTAGCTCCATCGACATTCTTCTCCCCTATGAACTAAGTAAAGAGGGGCATAGACACTCTGTTCTTTTGGTTGGATGAAATACATGTTCTTATCTTTACTTCATAAATGAGAATCTCACTTTTCTCAGCTATGACACAAGTAAAGAGGGGAAATTGTGAACACACTATTTTGTCTAGGTAAAAATAATAAAAACATGGGAAAAAAAGGAAAAAATCCTCCTCTATGCTTGCACATCTAAATTAATAATAATATGACGTTGATGATGATTGGATTATAATTGAAATTTTAAAAATGGTCATCATCAACAGTGATTGTCTTGCTTTGAAGTTTGTAATAAATGGTAACAAATTTTAAAATAATTCATCTTATTAATGTTGATTAATATATCGATTAGTAAACTTAGTGTAAAGTCATTATGGAAGAGAAAAAAAATAGAAATTAAAAAAATACAAAAAAAATATCTATAATTTATGTTGATAGGTATAAATTAGGAAATTGTTTATGGGGAAAAATATAAAAAATTTAAAACAATATCTTTCAATGATGGTGATTAGGTTTAAAATTAGGAAGTTTCACTACATAAAAACAATTTTAAAAAAAAATCTCCCATTAATGGTGATTGGGTCAATTTAGGAAGTTTTATTAACATAAAATACAAAAAAATTTAAAAAATGAAAATTAAAAAAAGAAGGAGCATTTATGAAGAAAACCTTACCTTGAGACTACAAATAGGGGAGTAAGGGTTGAAGCAAGGGAGACAAAAAATGGGGAGAGAAAAGACACAAGGATTTTTGGAGAGGAAGGAGGCAATTGATACACATACGCTTTGATTTATTCACCCTTGTTTTCTTTCTCTACTTCTTGAAGGCGTAGATGCAAGAGGTGCATACTTATCTCTTATCTCCTTGAACTTATTCATTGATCACTATTACCTCCAATATGTTCTTCCTCATCATCTTGATATCATAATCATGCAAGCACCTTTTTATCTTCTTCTTGAAAGTTCATTTTCCTTCTTATGGTTCAACTTTCATGAATAACAATTAAGTTTTTTCTTAACAAAAAAGAAAAGGGTATTCTTATGCTTTCACCATGTCTTTATTGATTTTCTGGCCATCTTGGACTTTCTACAATGAATGATATGTAGAGAATGCAATTCCTTGTTGGCTTGATGAACTCTTGTTTTTTTTTCTTTTGCAAATGAAAAGTTTCAAAATGAAAAAAAAGAGGTTCTTTTCTTAAAATAAAAAAATTTGGTTTTATATGAGAAAATAATGAAAATAATTTTTTAAAAAAAATTAAAAAATGAAAAAAAAATTATTTTTATCAAATAAATTAAATACAATTTTCCTAAAAGATACCAACTAAGCGCCACGCCTTTCTACCTCTAACGAACTACGTAAGATTTGATCCCTCTAAAGGGTACGTAAGACCTAGGCTCTCTTTCTTGGTCAAGTCCAACAATGTAGATAATTAATTTTTTTCTCATTTTGTCAATATGTTGTTTTTGGGTAATTATGATAAAATTTAAAAGGGCAATATTTATTTTTAAATAATTAACTGAAGGTAACCATTCTTATGAATTGGTGTTGTGGGGTGCCTAACACCTTCCCCAAGCACAATCGACTCTCGAACCCTATCTAGTTTTCTTCTTTAAAAAAAGGTTTCCAAAATTATCATTTTTTAAAATTTTGGTGACGGCTCCATATTTTCTAAATTTTGGGCGCTACATGGGCAAAAATGCCCATTAAATTATTTTAAATGTGCACCTAACACCATATATTTTTCTTAGGTGCAAAAATGCCTATTAACGTTCTAAAAGGGATAAAAAATGACAAGTCTGTTAAGGGAAGGTAATATCACTTTTTTTAAGTGGGACTCACTTTCTTATCCTGGTGTACACTAACTCTCCCTCTCTCTCTCTATCACCCTTCCTCTTTCTCTCACTTTGAAGCCTAATGAGAGACAAACAACTCTCTATCCCCCAACTGAAACTAGAGTTTTAACTTGCATTAACCATAAATTTCAAAATTTGAGGTTTCCAAAGGTAGGATCCAAACGCAATGAATTCCAAAGCTGGTTCAAAGCCAGAAGAAGAAGATGGTTACAAGTTAAAGGACATAAAACTTGAGTTGGGAGAAAACTGGCCACGTAGTGTATAGAGTAGAAGAAGTCAGTGGATTGCAAGCTTTAGGACCATAAGGTGAATGCATAGAGACTCAAGCTATTGGAAACATTACTGTGATCAACCATCTTTGAAGGAGGAACCTTTTTCATCATCTTCTTCCTAGGAGCTTAAAGATAATGAGATTGGACTAGAAGATTATTTTAATTGCACTATTAATAATCTCTTAAGTATTATTGATTTAATTTGTAAGCTCCACATACTTCTCTATCTCTCTCTCTCATGAAGCACTTAAAAGTAGGACACGTGGGTAAGATCAAATTTATAGGACCAAAGCTTGGTGCAGAGTTTAGGCTATGGAAAATTTAGCTATTGGTAAAGAATGATACACACTTTGAGGAGCTGTTAGGGGTTTACTAACGTGATAGGATTAATGAGGTGGGCTTCCAGCAAGGCAGTTGCAAGTGAGCAAAAGTGGTGCTAGAGAAGATATTTGTTGGAGATAAGGGTTGTTCTTGTTCAAAGAAGCATTCTTTTCAGTGAACTATAGAAATAAAAGAAATGGATACTGCAATGTATGATGACTTTTCATTTTCAACTCAGCGCCCACCTAACCCTCTTTAGTCAAAAGTTTTAAACAAACAGTCAACATAGCTTCCATTGACAGATATAGCATTTTTTCCTCCTTTTTTAATATTGATATTTGGAAAAACATGGGTATTTTTGTTCCTTAACCTTTTTTTGAAGACCATGGGTATTTTTTCCTCCTTTTTTAATATTGAAGACCGAAAGGAGTATATCATCTACTATCTTCTACTATATCTTTTTCATTGGCCCTTTTTTTTGGATAATTTTCATTGGTCCTTATTACAAGACCCTTTATAGACTTTGGGTTAAGTAGCAATTTTACCCTGAAAGATGGGCCTAGGAGCAATATTGCCCTAGAATTTTTTTGGGTCTCAATATCATCCTGGAAGTTGTAAAATAGAGCAATGTTGTCCTCAGCTAACATTGATGAAATTTTGACAATTAAATTGACAGCCTGGCATCCAAAAAACAATACGGTGTTAGTTAAGTTGGGTTACACGTGGAGAAGGAGTGTTGAGTAGGAGGATTGAGAAATAAATGAGGTTAAGTTAGATAAAAAGGTTTGTGATAAAAATAAAAAGAAGAAAACCATATGGAATCCTAAATAGAATTCATATCAGAATGTGAAGTTAGTAAGTTAGGGTTCGTAAAAGGTGACACCGACAGAGAAAGTGGGTCACATGTGCTCGTGAGAAGCGTATGAGATTGGGGAAACAAAGGAAGAGTAGAGATTCATCCAGATTGAAGAGGTATGAAATCTAAAATTGTTAGAGAAGTGTGTGTATTTTATATATGTTATGATTCTTCACAGTGATTTCACAATATGGCCATTGGTTTATTTGTTTATGGGTAAAAGGTTTTTTCCCCTAAATATTGGAGGGTTTGGGTAAGATGCCTTTGAAAGAAGGTGGGGGACCCTGTGGTAGTTCTGACAGTGGTCTCAATAGAAGGGGAAGTCAGGGAAAATCATAGGTGGTAGAAACATTTTATCATGAGGTTGATAATGCAAAAAAGATGATCTCAGAAACTAAATGAATCTACGGGGTGATGCCATGGATGTGGCTAGTTGGGACGAAGGTGATAGCCAGGATGTGTCTTTTTAGAGATAGAAGAAAAATTATCTAAATGTAATGAGAAAAAACCTATGTCACTTCTCGAAGAAGATAAAGAATGTTGTTATGGAGTCAATAAATGTTGATACTGGAAGGGAAGCATTAAAGGGTATTGGTAAGGATGCAATTGATGTTGAAGCTTGTACTACTATAGCAAACGCTTTTAACATCCATTTTTTAACCCTTTTAACATCTAAAAATAAGGGGACGCCTATGCCGTGGATGTAGAAAAGTCAAGATACTGTGTCCGCTAAAAAAGAGATGTCGTAAGTTACTTACGGCGTCTCTTTCTTAAAAGGGGACTCTGTAACCTACTTACGGAGTCTATTTTTGAAAAAAAGGGACTCCCTATGTGACACACTTACGGTGTCCCTTTTTGAAAAAAGGGACTCCATAAGTCAGTTTAGACGTCCCTTTTTTAAAAAAGAGACATCTAAAGGTTCCTTTTTTAAAAAAATCGTTTATATTTTCACTGCCCAGTAATTAAAACCTACAAAAACAGGATCGAACAATTCTTCATAAATCAAAATGTCCTTACAAATAGCAGGGGAACATCCAGCACTAGCTAATTAAAGAATTGACTCCTACTAATATAATGTACAATAATTACCATAAAGTGTCAAAATGTTGTCTACATAACTACTAACTATTAAAAATAAACTTATCAATTTATCACAAAATGCCAGAAGGGAAACTCAAAATCCAAAAAAGATTAATATTGGTAAAGGATGATAAAATCAAAATGCATCTACAACGATGATAAATCTAAATGCTAGTACTAACAAAATGCATCTACAATAATCCTAGTTTAAAACTTAGTCCACAAAAAATAAAAATAATTAACCATGCATTTTGGCGACAGTAGGAGAGGGAGGAGGGAGACCAACAGCGAGAGAGGGAGGGAGGAGGAACCAACGGTGTCAAAGATTGAGGAGGGACAATAGCAACGAGCTTAATAGTGGAGGGGAGAGAGGAGGACAGTGGAGGATGGTGGTAGAAAGAGAGGAAGATGACCCTAAAGAGAGAGTGACAGTAGTGAGAGGGAGTGAGAGAGAGTGATAGTGGAATAAGGAGCTTTAAGAGAGTGATGGTGGAAGGAGAAACTTCAAGAGAGAATGAGATTTTTGAATAGAGGAAGCTAGCTTGTGGGGATAGGCATGACTTTGGAATGAGTGATGTTAATTTGACTAACATGCATTACCTTTAGGCATTTCTTTTTGAATTTGGGGCGCCTAAAGTAAAAAAAAATTACTTTAGGCATCCTAAATTTAAAAAGGGACATCTAAAGTGTGATTTTAGGCATCCATTTTTGAATTTGGGACGCCTAAAGTAAACAAAAATTTTTTTTTTACTTTAGGCATCTCAAATCAAAAAAGAGATGCCTAAAGTATGATTTTAGGCATCCCCAAAAAAAGGGACACCTAAAATTCAAAAAGGG
This sequence comes from Albizia julibrissin, assembly GCA_037074505.1. Taxonomy (NCBI): domain Eukaryota; kingdom Viridiplantae; phylum Streptophyta; class Magnoliopsida; order Fabales; family Fabaceae; genus Albizia; species Albizia julibrissin. The sequence continues at coordinate 30,810,893 of CM073485.1, forward strand.
ACGCCTAAAACTACCCAGTTCCCACCCAGAATTACAAAAATACCACCGCCTTTATTTTTTACTTCCTTTTTTTAAAAACGGACGTCATTTGGGGTAGTAGAATCTATATTCTGTAGTAGTGTTGGTATGAAGCACCTGAGCATGTTGGTGTGGAGGGGCTTGATATCCTAGCTGGCGATAAAGCAGTTAAGAGTATTGGTGGTGATGCAATTAAGTAGATGTGGTCAAAACATTACATGACAATAGGGATAATGATGATTTAATTGCAAGTAAAGGTGATGAGGAAGAGGACGAGGAGTCTGATAAAGGTGATGAGGAAGAGGGTAAGGAGTCTGATGAAGGTGATGAAAGTGAAAGTGGTGGTGATAGTGATGATAAAGAATTTTTCGTAAGAGATGATGAGATGTTAATTGATGATGGTGAGGATAGGACTGACTATGAAGATAAGGAGTCTGATGATGAATTGGGCCAAACTAGTGGACTTGGGCCTTTACCTAAAGTAAAAGGGGGATCAAAAAATATTGGGCTTGATGGGAGACCCTTTTTCATGTTGGAGTCAACCTTTGGAAATAAAAAGCAGTTACTTGGAGCTCTGGATTAGTATACAGACAGAAGTTAATTTGCACCTAACAAAAAGTGAGCCATTCAGAGTTAGGGTTCGATATGAGAAGGGTTATCGTTTTGTCCTTTTTACCTCCAAAGATGGATCCAACTCAAGGCTTATTATGAAGACCTTAAATCTGGAGCATTGTTACAGCAGGGTCTTTAAGAATCCGAGGGCTTATTTGAAGTGGCTGGCTTGGTACTTCAAGAATAAGGTGCAAGAGAGGCCACAGTATAAGGTGGCCGACATGAAGAAGGATTGTCAAGATGAGTTGATGTTGCATGTCAGTATTTATAAATGTAAAAGGGTGTAGAAGAAGATTATGGAAGAAATGGAAGAGAGTTATGTGGATAAGTTCAAGAAGCTAGAGGCATATTGTCATGAGTTGACTACTTCTAATCTCGGATTTGATATCTTAGTTAAAATTAGCAAGGAGGTGTTTGAAGGTGAAAGGAGAGTGTTTAGCCACGTATATGTGTGCTTCAATACTGCTAAGGTATGAATTTTACTTGTTGAAGTTAGTGATTAACTGTATGTGTATTGCCTAATAACCAAAAGTTGAAAAATAGTGCTTATTACTTGTAATGTGTAACCATGATCTGAAAAATAAAACTTGGATTCTTGATAAGATATAGAAAGATAGTATAGAGTAATTGTAGAACCATAATCTGAAATTCTAGACGAAAAGAGAAGAAGAGAGTTCTGGATAATAATTTGTCATAGATAATCCCCTTAAGTACACATAATAGGTTTATATAATAACTTACAATAATTGACAAAAGACTTACAGGAATGACCAAAGACTCGTGATTACTATTTCTAATACAACTTAAATTATGTCATGCTTGTTACTTAATTGGCATTAGTTAATAAATTATGTCACATCCTTCTTTAAATCATTATTACTATTTCTAATACAACTTAAATGTTGCAAAGATTGTCTCCTTCTTAGACTGGTTAGAAGGCTGGATGTAGGCCTATTGTAATATACCGAATTCTGTAATCGGTAGACTTTGTAAATATTTAACCAATGGAATAAAATGATTTCTGATGTTTATAAAAACATATAGGAATAAGAATCCTAAAAGCTAGTGTAGATAATATTAGCGCAACCGCTTTGGGAATTTTATACGGAATTAATTTTGATAAATTAAGGAAGATATTTAATTCCTCTGTAATGTGTCTAGTGAGACACAAAACATAATTTGAGCCTAAAAAGAAAAGAGAAAATGGTGTATGGAAGAGAAAAGAGAATTTAATAAAATAGTTCATAGCAATTTAATTAACATTGCCATAATCATGGGTGAAAGAAACAATTGCTAATTGATCTTGAGGTTAAAAATTGGAACCAAAGATTAAGGGCTAGGATTTTGCTCTTGGAAAATGGAGTAATTAAGAGGATCAAAAATTAAATTATTTTCTCCTAATTAAGCTAAGCAATTCGGTCAAATTGGAAAAGAAGGAAAGAGTAGTTGAAATTCAACCAAATGGCATGCTAGTAATACTTGCACTAACTAAGGGCAAGTTGGTCAAAATATTTTCTCTCTCTTGTAATTTCGTCCAGCATACGTAAGAAAGAGAAACCAATGAATTAAACACACATTCACTCATTTCCTTACCCATTTGGATGGCTAAGTTGAAGAACAAGAGAGAGAAGGAGAAGTTCAAGTACACTAAGGTACTTCTCTCTAAATTTTCACTAGAATCCTCACATTTTTAACTCAAATGTTCTTCATGAACATTATTCTCCTCATCTTAAGCTTCAACTCTATAGTTTTTATTTTTGAAAAGGAGGTGTCTTGAGATATTTTCCAAGACCTAAAGTTGTAGAAGTAAGAAATAAAGCCTAAAAGAAGCAAGAGGTGAGTTAGGACTTTGTTTTGAGCTAAGTGTTGCTATGATTTGTGGAGTCTTTTGGTTTCTCACTTCTTCCCTAAGTTTTGGTTCATATGAGAAAATATGATTTGATGTCATTTTGGTCTTGTAAATTGTTACATATGGTGTTAAATGATGAGTATAGGAAAGCTATATACTAAGACTTGAACCTTGATGATTGTTGCTTGTGGGTGGTTGTTCGGTCAGAGGGAAAAAGAGGTAGAAGGAGTGATATTTTGTCATATTGGAGTTCACCAATGGCTTTTACATGAAAAACTATGTGACATAACAAGTGGTTGTGATTTTTGGGTGATTATGTGGAAAATGCCAAATTTTGGAAGTTAGGGTTATGTTTTACCAGAAATTGTTTTCTAAAGGTAGAAATATTTTGTAGTGTTTTTGAATAAACAAAACTAGTCCAAATGCTATGAAATTTTCCATATATAAATTAGACCCATCAAGCTTTAATGTTATGGGTAATTTGTAATAATTGGACAAGTACATTGGGAGATACAAATTTTTAAAATTTGGTAATGATTTTTTTAAGCTATCCTATGATAGAAGTGAGTAATTATGAAATTCTAGTATTTTATACATGATATATGTAGAATTAATCATTTTTATTTAAATTATACTTAATAAGGGTCACATAGGACTTTGAACCACCCTAATTGGAGGTTTGTAGAATTAGTTATGATTTTTCAAAACTAAATGAAAAATCTTGCCAACATTAAGTCCTTGATAATTTAATGGGCTTTTGGCCAAAAAAATAGTAAGGGAGAAGATTAGAACTTGGGCCTAGTGTAACCACATTAACTACTTAATTGGGCTCAAGTACTAACCCAAATGATAACCAACTAAGTGTTATGAGTTATCAAAAATTAGAATAAGTAATAACTCGCCTGTCCATGAATTATAAATTATAAGATTTGACATTTGCCCGGGACACCCGAGAGACGGAGATCAAGAACCTAAATTGAAAGGATTGCTAGGTAGTACCCTATCCCTTATATCATATGTGATACTCTGTATGTATTCTCTATCATTTATGCATGTGCGGGACAGTTAGTCCCTAGGCATAAGACCTGTAAATACAGGTTGCATCAGGAGTTACTTGGGGGCGTCTTGAGCCATTAAGGCTTGATGCAGAAAGCTCATGATCGCTTCTTGTAGGGCATGGGGTCTTACTGGTATCCTATGCCATCATGTTATCTGTGCATTATTTCATTCTTATATTGATCCGGTTACTCAATTTTCAAGATTCTATCACAAAGACACATACATATGTAGTTATAGAACCAAGTTCCAACCTGTTAGAGGGAAGAGTTTTTGGCAAGTTGATAAATTTCAGCCCATGGAACCACGCCCATTATGCATCCTGCCTAGAAGACCCCCCAAGAAGAGGAAGAGAACATATGAATCTCAGAGAAGAAAGAAAATATCAAGTGGTCGGCAACAACAAACAACCCTCAATATGGACACAAATGTTGATCTACCTCCACGTCCTACGGAGAAGATGTCTAAAAGAGGGTCCACTGGAAAAATACACCATTTGTCACCAATAAGGTCATAACAAAGCCACATGCAAGGATGTAAGTATTGGGCTACTTTATTTGTTATCTTTAATTAGTTTTTTTACTAAGCCTATTGTTTTGTTTCAGCACCCTAAATCAAGCACACCAAGGTAGAAAAAGCAAATGACTAGTCAGACTGCTAAATCCAATATGAGTACCCAACAATCTCAGACAAGATCAAGACCACATGGTGGACGGGCTTTCTATAAGACTTGAGTTCAAAGTGGCATGGGTGTTTGTATTGATGAGGATACTAGACGTACTGTGTACACCGTATGCAACTTCTCAATGAATTAAGTTTAGAGTAATTCAATTTAACCCTTAACTTTTTGTTTTGATTTAATTCTCATTGTATAGCCTAGTATGGATTCTCAAATTGTTATATATGACGGGATGAATCAAGAGTACATGGAGCAACATGAAGACCCCTAAAACAAGATTCCCAATACCAAATGAGACCACAATGAGGAAAACTATGAGCATGACTTCATCTTCATAAAGCCTTGGAACTCGACAAGTTCTGTATCAAGGTGATGGATCAACTGTCTCCATGCCTTTTGATCTTCCATTCAATTAGCTAGGCCTCTTATGGATAGGGCAACAAGCTATAACAACCTCACAACTTCTTGTACATAAGGAATTGATGATTCAAAGTTCTGGAACTAGGAAGAAGACCTCTGCAAGAAGAGGAAGGGGAAGGGAGAAGGGAAAGGGATAATTCTCTACTTGTTGTTTCTTTTATTCACTGCCACTTGATGTTGGCATGCTTTGATTTACGTTGTACCAAGTAACTCTTACTTGGATAAATTATGATGTACCTATTGTCACATTAGGATTAACTATTTTTTTTTCTTTTGAAACACATCATCAACAATGTCACTTTATGTTTGTACCTATTGCCACTTGATGCTGGCATTTTTTGGGCTATAACACATACAATTGATATAGTCTGCTATTTCAAAATATGTCTAGTATGCTATATTAGTTCTCAGAAGTCAGAAAACATCTTTTGAAGCTGATATTTGTAACATGCAACTCTGCATGTAAGCTTCAGATGAGAGTGTTAGCTCCTACACCACAATGTTTTGATGATAACAAAACTTTAAGACTATGGACAAAGAATTCGAGATGAAGGATAAACTAATTTACTTGTGAAGATAGGATAATTAACATACTTCAATAGGAAATCAATTTGGCAAGCAAATGGAAAATCCTATAGAAAAGGCGAAGTGTTGAAACATGGAGTAAATCGATTTATGTCTTACATAAATCGGTTTACCTATGACAGTAAGATCTTTTATACTATGAAGTAAATTGATTTATGCATGTTGTAAATTGATTTACAAGAGATGGCCGAGAGCAGCCAAGTTTTCAAATATGAGCTAAATTGATTTATATATGTTGTAAATCGATTTACAAGAGATGGTTGAGAGCTGCCAAGTTTTTAAATATAAGGTAAATCGATTTGTGTATGTTGTAAATTGATTTACGAGAGATGGCCGAGAGCAGCTATTATACGTGTAAATTTTTTATTAAAAAGTGCAAGCATACACTGTCGTAAACAAGTAATATAGAAGTAAGTAGAGTATCATTCCTATGAGGATTGATCACTAAATACCAAAATTGGTAATCTTAATACTATTTAGTCGATCGATTAGTTGGTGATTAAGATTACAAAATGAAAATGAGTAAATATGAATGCAACTGATATGAAAACAAATATGAGAAAAATCCCTAGGGATCATATTTCACTTAGAAAATTTTGGATTGAATCACCTATCTATTCTAGTCCAATTTATTCCATATGATTGATAGCCGAGTTTCCCTAATTTAATTACTAGCCTCTTCTAAGGTCAAGCAATTCTATAATTAATTATTAATCCAATATACCTCTATATGAATTAAAATAATTAATCATGCATTAAGATTTATAGAACTCATTAAGACTACACAACTCTTATGAATATATTCCTATTTCACATGCAAGTTATGATTTTAATTATAGGAACGACACTCATGCATCTCCTTTCGGTCTCAGCATTCATATTGAAATTATTCAAAAGATGGCCAATCAATTGAAAGCATTAAGAACAATAATCAAAACTCAATCATAAAGGAAAAATTAAGACTAGATTTAATAAGTTAATATTCAATCCATCATTAGTAAGCTACATCATCACTTTAGGAAAATGAAAATTTAGCTCATGATGAAATTAAAAACAAAACCAAAATAAATTAAAAACTTCATAAACATTACATAAAACTTGATTATTAAATTCTAAAACATAAAGATACAACTACAAGATACATGAAAATGGAAAAATCTAGCCTTCCTTATAGCAGGTAAAACCTTCCATGTAGGTGACAACCTATACCATCCATGAAGGAGGACTACCTAGGCCTTCCAAGAAAGAGGCATGCAAGAAACAATACAATGCATGAAATTGAACTCTAAGATGGTCTTTCTCCTTGTGTCTTCCACTCCTCTATTTATAGATGAATGGAGTGCAAAAATTTCCACTTTGTTAGGTATGAATCTTGACTTTAAGCCACCAATGTTGATCTTATGGCAACCTTGCTTCTTGATTACACCTACTTTTGATATTTAAAACGATGGATTTTCACATTTTTGTCTTCATAAAACTTGTAGATCTGGATCTTAGCTTGAAAAATCATGTAAGAGATCCTTATTTCAACATTTATAGGTCAAGTTATGGTCAAATTAGTAAGAAAATGTTAGACTTGGACAAATTCACGTGCTCAACTTGTAAGCCAAATTTGAAACTCTTTAAGGAAGAACTAGGTTTTGGCCTCAACATAAAAGTTATAGAAATTGTTCTTAGCTTTTTATCTTTATAGAGAACATCCCGATCCGACATCTACAGCTCCATATATTACCTTAAAACTAAAAAAAGTTTAAAATTTAGTATTTTTCGATGAATTCTATTTATACTAAAACCATTATTTATTTATCAATTATACCCAAATTCATTAAATTAAGCTCAAATATCATCTAAAAAATCATTATATAAGTGAAAATAAATATATAAATATTTTACTTATCAGTAGCCAAGTTTTCAAATATGAGGTAAATCAATTTGTGTATGTTGTAAATCGATTTACAAGAGATGACCGATGTAATACCCCTTTTCCACTTATGATATTCGCATATCGAAAAGCTTAAAAACTCATAAAGCGTATGGCATAGCAGAAATATAATGATATATGGTACCAGTTTACATTACAGGAGGATTTCCCAAAGGGTTTAATAACACATAAATACATATCTAGTACATGAAAAATAACTATAGCTGCATGTAAAGCTCCAGAACCCAAGCCACCGGGAGCCACCACCTTGTCTTTTGAGCTACTTGTCTCAGTTGAAATGGTTTTAGGTTAAAAAATAATGAGATTCGAGAGAATCTCAGTAGCAACATGCTTACATACATATAAAATGTGAAAATAAATATGTAATGTCATGGTATGTAAGATGATCGAAACTTTGTGTGTATACTTGCCCAAGGTCAAATTACATGTTTACCCCTTGGTCGACTTAGTGCCCCTATAGGGTCCTTGACCACAACATGACGGATTGGTGTGTCAAGGACACTAGCTCAAGTTATAATGAATGACATTCATAATAGGTATCACATAGTACATGTAAGAAGTTATTACCTGGTTGCTTTCCTTTAGAGTCTTTTTCTCGTTTTTCAGAGCTCAGACAAATCTTTGACTTCAAACCTTCACTTTCTAATTCATCATTGATGAGTTATTGCTCATTCGCACATTACCCAATCTTAGTTTGTTGGTTAACTTAGCTTTACCAATGCCAAATTACCAAAATGCCCCTCTAGACCCCAGTCTACCTGGACTTCACCAGAAATTATAACTCAGGCTATTCCTACACAATTTCACGTGTAGAATCCATTTTTGACCTCCAATTAATCAAATTTAGGTCCAAATGATGAAAGTTCCCTTGGTAGCTCTTCCTTTAAGTTTTAATAGGTAATTCGGTCATTTCTCATTCTGGGGTCTTTCTCACTTCGTCGTCAACATATATACTACACAATTTTATCGTCTAAACCCAATGGAATCATCATAATTATCAAATTCCATCTCCTTTACCACTTTCAACACATGGCCTAGATTTTAGGTTCTCAAAAAAATTGTGTCAGTTTCTCATTTTCTCTTAGTTAATCACTCCTTTCTACTTATAATCAAACTATTATCTATTTAGACATTCATTGGATAAGGTTTGGAGAAACTTGGACAACAAGGTCCTTTAGGTTTCATCATATTTCATTTACTAGAACAACCAAACCAAACCAAGAATAACACTAATAGCATCAACCAAAGTAAGAGAATCATGTTTGGAGGTGTACCTTTGATTTCCTTAACTTTCTCTCTCCTCAACGTCCAACTTATCTCTCCCTCCTCTTAGAAGTTGTCTTGAAAATCATGGTTCCAAAGAAGAAGAAGTGAGTAGGAGAGATCATGGTAGGATTAGGAAGCAAGAATCACAAGATTATGACTTCCTTACCTTGAGTTTTGGAGAAACCTAGCTCCCTAGCTCTTCACCTTCTCAGCTCTCTCTCTCATTCTTGCTGGTTTAGTTTTAGATGAGAATGGCATGAAGAAATAAAGGGATTAATGATATAGCCAATTAGTCAAATGGCTTCATAGGTGGCAAGCTCTCATTGGTCCACAATTTCATTTCTTGTTAATTATTTCATTTCCCTTCTTGCTCTTCATCACTTTACCGAAATTACATGAGAATTAAGGGAAATATTTTGATCTCAACTATCCCATTGCCATCTTGCAATAGGTTGACTTTTATCCTTTGACTTTTGACTATTTGAGCTTTCTTGATAATAATTCACCAAAATAGGCTTGTTAGTTATCAAGTAGCCATTTTCCTCTTTTACTCATATAATTGAAATTATTGGAAAGATTAGGGAAAAATAATCGTTTCTTATTTTATGGCAAAGTTACCATTTTACCCCTATGTTTCATGATTTACTTCGGTAAATCATTTCTTGCTCCTTTCCTTTGTTTTTGTCGATTTTTGACATGTATATTAAGCCATTAGTTAGGTTATTTCATATTCAAATTTTGGTTACAATAGCAGGCCTTTAGGTGGACATTAATTGCTACTTTGGGTCATTGCTTAGCCGAATTGTGTGTAACCAACAATTGAAATATATTATTGTAAATTTGTGCACACCAAAATTTACCCCTTTATTCCATTAGATGTATCAATTATATAAGAGGAATATTGGTAATTGAAAGTTGGGGTGTTACAGTTCTCCCCTCCTTAAATAAATTTTATCCCAAAAATTTGCTACAAGTACTGACTCATAAACTTTGAGAAACATTTCTGCACGTCTTCCTCAGACTCCCATGTAGCTTCTCTATAAGATAATCCCTTCCATACTACTTTGATGAACGGGATACTTCAGTATCTCAGTTGTTTCTCCCGCCGATCGTTAATTCAGTCAGGTGTGACCTCATACGTCATATCATGTCGCAAGTTAACTTCTTTGTATTCGATCACATGTTCGGGATTGGGTTGATATTTCTTTAATTGTGACACATGGAAGACATCATGTAGCTTGCTTAAACTTGGAGGTAAACCTATCTGGTATGCTACTAGCCCAATTCTTGATAAGATTTTGAAAGGACCAATATACCTTAGGTTCAACTTCTTTACCTTTATCGCTCTGCCAATGCCAGTAGTAGGCGAAACCTTCATGAATACATGGTCACTAACCTCAAACTCGAGAGGTTTACACCTCTTGTCCACATAACTCTTTTTTCGGCTCTATGCAGCTAGTAGCCTTTGCTTGATTAGTTTTATTTTCTCTATTGTTTGATCGACAATATATGGCCCATATATCTGTGTCTCCGATAGCTCTGTCCAGCACAAGGGCAATTGGCATTTCCTTTTTCATAAGGAGCCATCTGAATACTCAAGTGATAGCTATTGTTGTATGCACATTTCGCTAAAGGAAGGAATTAGTCCCAACTACCTTTAAAATCAATCACGCACGCCCTGAGCATATTCTCTAGTATTTAGATTGTCCTCACAGTTTGCCCATCTGTTTGAGGATGATAGGTCGTACTGAATCAAAGCTTGGTACCTAAAGCCACGTGTACTGCCTCCTAAAACTTGGAAGTAAATCGTGGATCTCTGTCCAATATGATGTTCTTCGGTGTACCATGAAGACGCACTATCTCCTTAATATAGATGTCTGAGAGCTTGTCGAGAGAATAGTGTACACTGATCAAGAGAAAATGGGCTATCTTTGTGAATCGATCTACTATTACACATATGACATCATGATTCCAAACCTTTAGTAATCCTGTCACAAAGTCCATAGTGATGCTCTCCCATTTTCACTCAGGAATTGTAGGGTTCTGTAGTAGCCTTGATGGTCGTTGATACTCAACTTTAACTTTCTGGCACGTAAGACAACAAACAACGAACCTTGTCACATCCCTTTTCATGCCTGGCCACTAATATATGAACTTTAGATTATGGTACATTTTAGTCGCTCCTGGATGCAAAGTATATTTACTCTTATATGCCTCCTACAGGATCTGTCATTTTAATTCTTCTTGTAGTGGTACATATATCTGCTTATGGTACTGGACTAGTTCATTCAGTGATAAATCATATTCCTTAGTCTCCTCATTCGTAATCATGTTTCTGATAGACTGAGCACGCCTATCTTACTTCTGAGTTTCTTCTATTTCCACTCTCAGATCATTCTTTATCTAACTGATATTGTTGTTGCTAATTAGTATTTGGTTTGAGAGGTTGAGATCTCAGAAGTTCTCAATTACCTTCTGTTCATGGATAATAAGGACTGCGACCTGCACTACTTTGCGGCTCAATGCATCTGCCACGATATTGACCTTGCATGGATGATACTTGATCTCCATATTATAGTCTTTGAGTAATTCCATCCACCTTCACTATCACATATTGAGTTCTTTCTAATCGTATAAATATTTTAAACTCTTGTGGTCACAATACAGCTTTACGGTCGCTCCATAGAGATAGTGTCTCCAAATCTTTAGTACGAATACAATCACTGCCAACTCAAGATCATGCATGGGATATCATTGTTAGTGAGGCTTCAATTGTTGAGATGCATATGCTATAATATGGCCTCACTGCATTAGGACACATCTCAATCCTTGTCCACCGGCATCTGTGTAAACCACGAAGGTTAATTACATATCTGGGATTGTCATAATTGGTGCAGTTGTTAGCTTTTTTTTCAACTCAGTGAAGATCTCCTTACAATTGTTGTCCCACAAAAAATGTTGAGTCTTTCATGTTAACTTAGTCAATGGCATAGCTATCCTGGAGAAATTCGGTATAAATCGTCGATAATAGCTTGCGAGACCCAAAAAACTACATTTCTCAAATACTATCTCTGATCTCTTCCAGTTCAGTACTACTTCCACATTATTTGGATCCACTAAGACCCCTTGCTGTGAGACCATATGACCCAGAAATTTAACTTCTGAAAGCCAAAACTCACATTTTCTTAGCTTAGCATAGAGTTGCTTGCTCCTCAAAGTATTAAGTATAGTTCTCAAGTGGTATTCATGCTCTATTTTGCTCTGGGAATATACCAGAATGTCATCAATAAAGACTACCATAAATTGGTCCAAGTATAGACGAAAAATTCGATTCATGTAGTCCATGAACACTACAGATACATTGGTCAGTCCAAATGGCATTACTAAAAACTTGTAATGACCATATTGTGTTCTGAAAGCAGTCTACGACACATCGTATGCCCTCACTTTGAGTTGGTGATAACTTGATCTCAGGTCAATCATTGAGAACACACAGGCTCCCGATAGTTGATAGAGCAAATCTTCGATTCTGGGAAGTGGGTGTTTGTTCTTGACAGTCACTTTGTTCAGTTCCTTGTAATCAATACAGAGTCGTAGGCTTCTATCTTTCTTTTTCACGAATAGCACTGGAGCTCCCCATGGTGAGACATTAGGTCTGATAAACCATTCCTATAGCAGTTCCTCAATCTTCTTTTTCAGTTCTGCCATCTCACTTGGCGCCATTCTGTATAGGGCTTTCGATATCGACTCTGCTCCAAGCTTAGTTTCAATTGTAAACTTCACTTCCCTGTTCGGGGGTAATCCACTTATATCCTCTGGAAATACATCAGGAAACTCATTCAAGACAGGGATATTCTCCAATGCTATGCCTACTTCTGATTGCATAGAGAGAAACATAATATACCCCTGACAACCTTTGTGTAAGCATTTCTTGGCCTCGGCTGCGGAAAGAAAGTTCAGGTTGATTTCTGTATTGGCCTTTGCTAGTAAAGTTGGGTAAATAACCTTCTATTTCTATAGTCTAGCATCACATTGTTTATAGTTAGCCAATTGATTCGGAGAATCACTTCAAGTTGTTTCAATGGCGAGCAAATTAGGTCGACTGTAGACTCATGCCCTTCGACGTTTACTATACAATTCAAGCAAACTTCTATGGTGACAAACTCATTACACGTAGGCGTGGATACCATCAAATCATAAGGAATTGATGTATGCTCTGGCCTAGCTGTCTTATGCAATCGTATACAATGAATGAATGACTAGCTCCTGAATCAAACAATGCTTGGACTAGATTACCATTGAGAGAAATCGTACATTTGATTAGCTCTGGAGATTTGTGAGCTTCCTCATATATCAAGGTGAATACTCTGCCCTGCACTTGTTGCCTCGGCTCTCTTGGCTCTTATCGTTGTCTACAATCCCTCGCAATATGTCATGGTTTATTGCAGTTATAGCACATAATCTTCCTGGCTGCTATTGCTTGTTTTACTTGTGCACATGTTTGACCCAGATGGAAAGGATTCTTACAATATTGGCGGACTCTATTCCTAGATGATCTTGGATTACCTCGGCTATAAGACTGGTTAGGCTTCTTATTGCTGCCACTCGTAGAACTACCGTGATATTGGCACTTCTGGGAGAAATTTCCGCCACTAGGTGTCATCTTATTACTCATATTTCTATAGGTGTGTAGCTCTATCAAATTATGTTCACTCATTCGGCATTCTTCGACAGCCTTATGAAATTCTTTGAAATGTCGGGACACAAATTTCTCTTTCAATTCTGGCTTTAATCCCCTTATCATCATATCTGAACTCCATCATTCGTCACCACAAACATTCAAATAGGAAGAGTATCTGGATAAACGTGTGTATCTGGCTAGGTACTCATTGAAATTTTCCTTGTCGCCCTGCTAGATAGCCAGGAACTCAGTTTCTTTAGCCAGTCTCACTGATCTAGGAAAATATTTCTTCTTAAATTTCTCTTGGAACACCTCCCATGTTAGGGGAATGTTTCTTGCTTGTAAAATTCCTTCAGTGCTTTCCCACCGTCGATTAGCATCACCCTCCAGCTTATAAATCACTAGAAGGGCTTTAATATTGTCTAGGTATTCTAAAATTCTAAAGATTTTCTCCAAACAGGATAGCCAATTCTCCGCGTCTTCAGGATCAAACTTTCCTGTAAAGACAATCGGCTGATGTTGATTCATTCGGGTCACCCAGGTCTGCATACTCTCAGCTTCAATAATTAGAACCTCGAGCACTACTGACTCAGGCTCTGGAGGCTGTAAGTAAACCCCGTCCTATCCATCAAGATTATTATGGGCTTCTCCATCAAGATTTTCCTTTTATTGCCCTTCTCTCATTTCATTATGAAGTTCGTTCAAGGCATTTTGTTGTTCTAGCATCATACCCATCAATTGTTGTATCAGGTCAGGTCTAGCATCCTGTTCCTCATTATTATTTCCATGTCTGTCTCTACCTCGCCCTTTACCTCGACCTCTACCACCTCCTCGTATACGTGCCATCTCTATAATTCACTTTACATGAAGATAGAGAAAGAAATAAATCTCATATGAAAGCAAGGGCATTTTTGCCCTTTCATAACAATTTGGGTACATGAATTTATCATACATATCACATAGCATGGTCATACATTTCATATAGCATGTATATTCAGCCCATATCATATAGCATGGTCATATAATACATCACATTCTCATATGTTGTTCAACTGCCATAGAACTTGAGTTTGGACTCAAGAACTCGAGTTCTGACCCAACACTCGAGTCCAGGTGGTTTTTTACTGAGACTTGGATGATTCTTCAACTTTGTACATGCCATGTAAGCTTGCACTCAAGTTCACCATGTCACACTTGAGTTCTTCAGCTTGCACTTGAGTTCTAAGAGTCTGGAAGTGGGAGTTTGTTCCAGAAAGCTCTTGGATATCATCAGACAAACATTACACTCAAGTTCAACATTCAGCACTCAAGTTCTGGGGATTTCACACTCGAGTCTTACAAGTTCTGGGAAGAGAGTTTCTACCCGAGAGTTTCCCAACTTTCCAGGATAGGATGTACACTCAAGTTCTCAACTGATTGTACTCGAGTTTGGTTCTTACACTCTCACAAGTTCCTTCCTAAAATGCTCATTGCACTCAAGTTTCCTTAACTCGAGTTCTCCATTCATTGCACTCGAGTTCTCCTTCATAAACTTGAGTTCTCACCACTAAATTCACTAGAAATTGACCCATGAACTTGAGTTCCACAGCACACACTCGAGTTCATCAGCTATGGATAGTTGATTACACTTCAGAAACTACTCCAAAATCATTCCTAGCTTATCTAATGTTTTCTCTTGTATTGATTATCACTCGTAGGTAGTTTCCAATTACCATACCCCCTATCACTATGCAAACAAGACCATATCAATACCGCATGTGTAAATGTTAGAATCACTTTACGCTTATGGCTTTATGTTTTAGCTCTTATACCAAAAATTGTAATACCCCTTTTCCACTTACGATATTCACGGATCGAAAGCATAAAAAGTCAAAGCGTATGGCATAGCAGAAATATATTGATATATGGTACAAGTTTACATTACAGGAGGATTTCCCAAAGGGTTTGATAACACAAATACATATCTAGTATATAAAAAATAACTATAGATGTATGTAAAGCTCCGGGACCCTAGCCACCGGGAGCCACCGCCTTATCTTTTGAGCTGCTTACCTCAGCTGAAATGGTTTTAGGTTGAAAAAGAATGAGATTCAAGAGAATCTCAGTAGCAACATGCTTATATATATATAATATGAAAATAGATATGCAATGTCATGACATGTAAGATAATCGAAACTTTGTGTGTACACTTGCCCAAGGTCAAACTACATGTTTACCCCTTGGTCGACTTAGTGCCCCTATTAGGTCCTTTACCACAACATATCGAATTGGTGTGTCTAGGATACTAGCTCATGTTACAATGAATGACATTCATAATAGGTATCACATAGTACATATAAGAAGAAGTTACTACCTGGTTGATTTCCTTTAGAGAAATTTTCCAGAGCTCAGACAAATCTATGACTTCGGACCTTCACCAAGTCCTACAATTTCCAATGCATCATTGATGAGTTTACTCATTTGCATATTACCCAATCTCAGGTTGTTGGTTAACTTAGCTTTACCAATGTCAAATTACCAAAATACCCCTGTAGACCTCGGTCTACTTGGACTTCAAAAGAAATTATGACTCAGGCTATTCCTACACAATTTCATGTGTAAAATCCATTTTTAACATCAATTTAGTCAAATTTAGGGAAAAATGATGAAAATGCCCTTGGTAGCCCTTCCTTTGAGTTTTAATAGGTAATACGGTTATTTCTCATTCTGGGGCTTTTCTCACTTCATTGTCAACATATACGCCATACAATTTTATCATCTAAACCCAATGGAATCATTAGAATTATCAAATTACATATTCTTTACCATGTTCAATACAGGGCCTAGATTTTAGGTTATCAAAAAAATTGTGTCAGTTTCTCGTTTTCTCTTAGTTAATTACCTCCTTTCTACTTATAATCAAACTATTAGCTATTTAGACATTCATTGGACAAGGTTTGGAGAAACTTGGACAACAAGGTCCTTTAGGTTTCATCATATTTCATTCACTAGAACAACCAAACCAAACTAAGAATAGCACTAATAGCATCAACCAAAGTAAGAGAATCATGTTTGTAGGTTTACCTTTGATTTCCTCAACTTTCTCTCTCCTCAATATCTGATTTCTCTCTCCCTCCTCTTGGAATTTGTCTTGAAAATCTTAGTTCCAAAGAAGAAGAAGTGAGTATGAGAGATCATGGTAGGATTAGAAATCAAGAATCACAAGATTATAACTTCCTTACCTTGAGTTTTGGAGAAACCTAGCTCCCTAGCTCTTTACCACCTTAGCTCTCTCTCTCTCATTCTTGCTGGTTCAGTTTTGTATGAGAATGGCATGAAGAAATAAAGGGATTAATGATATAGCCAATTAGTCAAATGGCTTCATAGGTGGCAAGCTCTCATTGGTCCACAATTTCATTTCTTGTTAATTGTTTCATTTCCCTTCTTGCTCTTCATCACTCCACCAAAATTGCATGAGAATTGAGGGAAATATATTGATCTCAACTACCCCTTTGCCATCTTGCAATAGGTTGACTTTTGTCCTTTGACTTTTGACTATTTGACCTTTCTTGATAATAATTCACCAAAATAGGCTTGTTAGTTATCAAGTAGCCATTTCTCTCTTTTTAGTGCTCATATAATTGAAATTATTGGAAAGATTAGGGAAAAATAATCGTTTCCCACTTTATAGCAAAATTACCATTTTGCCCCTACGTTTCATGATTTACTTCGGTAAATCATTTCTTGCTCATTTCCTTTGTTTTTGTCGATTTTTGACATGTATATTAAGCCATTAGTCATGTCATTTCATATTCAAATTTTGGTTACAATAGCAGGCCTTTAGGTAGACATTAATTACTACTTGTGGTCCTTGCTTAGCCGAATTATGTGTAACCGATAATTGAAATATATTATTGTAAATTTGTGCACACCATAATTCACCATTTTATTCCATTAGATGTATCAATTACATAGGATAAATATTGGTGATTGAAAATTGGGGTGTTACAATCGAGAGCAGCCAAGTTTTCAAATATGAGGCAAATCAATTTATGTATGTTATAAATCGATTTACAAGATATGGGCGAGAGCAGCCAAGTTTTCAATTATGAGGTAAATCAATTTATGTATGTTGTAAATTGATTTACAATAGATGGCCTAGAGCAGCCAAGTTTTCAAATATGAGACAAATCGATTTATGTATGTTGTAAATCGATTTACAAGTGATGGCTGAGAGTAGCCAAGTTTTCAAATATGAGTTGTAAATCGATTTACAAGAGATGGCCAAGAGCAGCCAAGTTTTTAAATATAAGGTAAATCTATTTATTTATGTTATAAATCGATTTACAAGAGATGGCTCAGAGACGCCAAGTTTTCAAATATGAGGTAAATTGATTTATATATTTGTAAATCGATTTACTAGAGATGGCTGAGAGCAGTCAAGTTTTCAAATATGAAGTAAATCGATTTATGGATGTTGTAAATCGATTTACCAAATCTGGCTGAGAGCAATTATGTTTTCCAAACTCAAAGTAAATAAATTAACCACACTGTTCAAATCGATTTACCATAGCAACTAAATTTTATAACACAAGGTAAATCAATTTATGGATAGATAAATTGATTTACATAAGCTTGGCCAAGATAAGACAAACTTTGAAGAAGTGACAAATCAATTTAGGATCTAGGCAAATCGATTGAAGTATTGTGACAATAATGATAAATCGATTTACCAAGAACAAAATCAATTTACCACTTATCTCTGTTTTATGTCCGTTACGAGGATTTTTGCAAATAATGATTTATATTATTTTTCATTCTAAAACTTATCTAGATTGATTCCATTTGTCTAAACAACGACTATGAAGCAAAATTCAGGGATCATCATCTAGCGAGTGGTAAATTTCAAGATTATTTGTTAAGCATCATCATCTAGCAAATTAGGTTTGAACATTACTCAATATTCCACTAACATGATGAATTACATCATATTTTTCAAAACACAAGATTTTCCCCTTCATAGAACTTACATTAAACATTGTATTCAAAACCCAAATCCTCCATTTAAGACAAAAATAAAACTACAAATAAAACCCAAGTCATTAACAATGCAGTCAAAGCTAGCTTCAGTCTCCTTTCGTTCTTCCTCATGTTAGCATAAATGGTTGCAATGTCATCTTCAA
Source organism: Albizia julibrissin (assembly GCA_037074505.1). Taxonomy (NCBI): domain Eukaryota; kingdom Viridiplantae; phylum Streptophyta; class Magnoliopsida; order Fabales; family Fabaceae; genus Albizia; species Albizia julibrissin. The sequence goes on from CM073485.1 coordinate 30,829,163, forward strand.
TATGTCCTGCATGGCCTACGTCTATTGGCCTCAACATTAGCTGAGGGCAATATTGCTCCGTTTTACAACTTTCAGGGTGACATTGAGACCCAAAAAACTTCCAATGTAACATTGCTCCTGGGCCCATACTTATGGGGCAAAATTGCTACTTAACCCACTTTTATATTGCTCCTGGCAACCGTTTTTATATTGAAGACCAAAAGGAGTATATCATCTACTATCTTCTATTAGATCTTTTTCATTGGCCCTTTATTTTGGATAATTTTCATTGGTCCTATTTACAAGACCCTTTAGAGACTTTAATAAAACATCCATGACACTTTTTTTTTTCAAAAATACCCTTGTCTCTTTCACTCTTGCTTTTTCATCCTCCCTATTTCTCTTACCCAATAAACTATAGGTACTATACCAATCCAAGGATTGTCTTTGAAAGTCTTTAAAATATACCTGACATTTAACTACATTTAATTAATTTCCCTAATCTCATGAAAATTGTTCATAGGGTCTTATAAAAAAGAACCAGAGGAGGTATTAAGAGTTCTGGTTAAGTTGGACACATTTTAAAGGTGTTTACATGTTTGTTTGTGATTAATTTGACATTTGGTTTTAATGAATTGAGCCTATGAATGAATTTCTGGTTGTAGTATTGACGGTAAAAGATTTTTGAATGAATGTATTTCATTTTGGTGGGTTCAATTATAATTGTTGGGATTTTGTGTTGTGATGTGGGGCAAAGCTAAACAAGAGAGAAAGGTTGAAGGAAGTTTTGAAAACTTGGGAGTCATCTTGCCATAGTGCTCCTCTGCTGTAAAATAAGACTTAACATATCGTCACTACTCTACTCTCTCTCTCCCCCCCCCCTCCCCAACACACAAACAATCAATTAAATTTTGAAGGTTCTCTATAGGAAGCCGCGAGCATAAAAGATGGAATCTTGTTCAGCAGACAATTTTGCTCTCATAAACTGGTAAGTCTTAGTTGTAGATTTTATTGAATATTGACAGCCTTGATGGCAATTAGAACAGTGCAAGAACTATTGATGATTGTTATTAATGAACTGTGTAAAACATTTGAACCAAAATAATTAATGAAGGAGCTGATTTTTAGGTGGAATCATATGCATAATTATGCAAGTTTGAGGAGATACCATTACTTTTTAATTTATTAGTTTCACAGGACTCTATTTTTTGTTATAATTCAGAATTTTTCATGGGTGTGATTTTATGCTTGATTTTATTTCACACTTTTGCAGCAACTCAAGGACTGTGATGACTAATTATGTTTAACTCTGCTTCAAAATGTGAAGCTGTCTACATATAATACACACATTTGTTTATTTATCTTTAGATTTATTATTGTTGGATTGTACGTAGTCCAATCCGGTGAATTAAGACCTAAACCCAATATTAGTGGACTCTAATAATAATGGGAAATTTGGGTCCACAGAGGTAGTTTTCCCTTTATGATTGGCATAAAGGGGTTTGAAGGGTCCGTTTGAAAGACGAACAATAAATCTCACAATGGTCCTACTTTCTCTCGCTCTCTAAATACTCCAACCCCCACCACCCCCCGTCCCCAAAAGAAAAAAACAACAAGTTATTTTTTATGTTACTTAATCAAAAGTCTAAATTGGTGCTCCATTATCATGTAGACAATCAAGTTGATTTGTCGGATCATCGGTATGTCCCTAAATTCTACAACTATTGACTAATTAGCTTTGAAAACATAGATAAGAATTTCTCTTAGTTCGATTCATAAGAATATCAAGAGAATAAACAATTCTCAAATCTATGCCAATACACTTTATATTCTCAAACTCAAATTGATCAATAGTAGAATCATGACCAACAAAGAGAACAACTAATAGATAGGGCAACTGATATGCATAGCAAATTGAAACTAAACCAGAACAGTACAAACCATTCAAGTTTTATTTAAGATATACTGATGATTATCGATGGGAAATGATACCTTTAAAAAAGTATCTTAATTATTTAAGCATGCATATTGATATGATTATATAAATTAAAACTTGAGCTGCATCAGAGCTTTCTCTTTCTCTATCTATGCCTTCTGAATATAATCATCAACCTCCTTGAAGTTCTTGACAACAAAATCTTTAATGAGATGTGGGTCAGCGACCTCTTCACTTGCCTTCTCATACTCAGACGACCACTTCACAAGGCTACCTTCTCCCTTTGGGGTCACGCTGATGTGTCCCTTGAAGCTCTTGAAGTATTTGAGTAGGTCGCCATCAATTACACTGTATGTCACTGTCTTCTTTGCATCATCAGCTGCTTCAATCTTCTCCTTTGATACTTTCACTATTGGAGAGCCTATAAAATGATATTTACATCATTAAATATTCAAATATTGAGAAATGGGTAGGTATAACCACCAATTAGATGAGCTATACTATTTAGATCGGACAATACTCAAATATAAATTAATGAATACTTGGATAGTACCAACTATGAAATAGTTATATAAGTAATAGGTACTAAAAATGAGGATTTGGATAATCTCTTGATCTCTTTTTCTCCTTTTTCTCATTTCATCCTCATCATTGGGTTGAAAAATGAGTAGTTCAAATTTAATATGTTATCAAATCAGTTTTTTTTTCCTATTTTCATGTAATATACAGTTGTTAACTGTCCAAATCAAATTGTAATTATTTATTTTTAATTTTTATGTAATTTTTTAATTTAATTATATACGATATTAAATCCAAACCATCTAATTTTTAGTCAAAATGTAGAGATGGGATGAGGAGAAGAAAATGAGAGAAAGGATGAAGAGACAATCTAGATCCAACAAATGATGGTAAGATTGAATGAATTGAGTTTAATACCCCTTAAGCAAAGTCCATATTCTAACCATGTTGAGAAAACTATCTCCCATCTGGTCCAATAATACTCAAATACTCCATCTGATCCCTAATATAAGAGTTAGTTGAAGAGTTGGATTTGGTTCTAAATATAAAAGTTAAATTTATTGTCTCTCAAATTTATAATTTCCCCAAAAATACCTCTATTAATTGTAATATTCATGGGTTTTTATCAAGTGATAATTTCAATGTAAAAGATGATATTTTAAGAAAATTAGCACACTACTTTTTTCCAAATAAATAAACTAGTTTCCTTAATCTTTACAAATCAAATATCTAATAACTCCTATATAAAAGAGTGGAAAGAATAAGTAACTATATATTAGCCAGTAACATCAGATATCATAGTTATACCAAAAGATAAAAGGAAGTGTAAAGAATTTACCTTCAGCATAAACAATGTGGCGAACAGAACCAGGAGCTTTGCCATCACCTTCAAGAACTTCAATGCTCTTGTAGTCATGAGAAAGTGCCTTGGGGAAAATTATGGTGGAATCTCTAATGGTTTCCCAGAACTTGTCTGCATTGGACTTCACCTCTACTTCTACCTCAAGCTTTCCAGTGGCAGCCATGGCTTCTCAACACAACACTGAATATGGAATGTGAATATATAATATGAGACGAGGGTACCTGGGAGAAAGAACAAGTGGGTATATATAGACATAAGATCCTCTGGTTCAGGACAAAAATATGTAAAGTTAGGAAGCTGCTCAACTACCTCTTTATGAAGCGGCATGAGAGCTTTCAGAGACTTGGCCCTCACTCACATGACGCCAAATGAATGTTGGACCCACTTATATTTATGATAATAGTAAGTTTGGTTCAGTGCCATGTATCTTGATATACTATTCCATTTAGAGTGTTTGGTTGGTACGGTAAAATAATCCAATATAATAGCCATGAGGTCTAGCATTGGCACTTGCATACCTTTCTTAAACATCAAGTTAAGGGTTCAATTCCGAGTGATTGATGTGCATGGAGAGAGTCTTGTGGCAAGTACTAAAGTCTCTTTGAAAATTCTACAGTGTGAGAGGATTAATCATAGTTATAAGTGGTAAATACCCTAGGCCCAACAAAAAGATAATCCAATGTAATATTGATTACAACATATCACAACAGGTAATCCCTAATATTAGGGAGCCCATTTTCTACTCATCCCTAATCTAAATTGTCTGGATTGATTTTAGATGGTCCATATTAAATTAATTTTAATTTTATTTTTAAGTAACTTTTTATTCTTATGTAAAATTTAAAATAAAAATAATCTTATAATTATAATTTATTAAAATGGTAAATTTATCATTTAAAAAACACATTAAAAATTATTAATTTAGACTATTCAGATTATATTTAAATGATTTATATCTCATCACAACCATGAACACTTGTGCTTGACACTTTGATGAGCACTTAATGAGAACTCCCAATAGATAAATTTATTTTAACTCACATGAACCGAGGTATGGACAAAGATGCCTTCCTGGAATAAACGTTGAGACATTATTATACCATCCATTTTTGGCATTGGAGAGTTAAAAAAATCATTTTAGATTTATTTTATTTTTCCTAAATAAAATATAAATTTCACTTTATGATTCCTTGATGACATATCAAACAAATGTTTTGTAATCGTTCCATTACATTACATTTCCTAGAATTCTTTTTTTGAACCAAACAGAGCAAACGGCTATGATTATGGAAGCCATATGATGTTAGACGTGTTGGTTCAATCAAATTTGGTTACTAATTAATTACAACAGTTGAATTGATCTAAGAAGTTTGAGTTCTTGTTCAAATATGGTACATTTTTAATTAATTGGACCAAATTTTTTGCCCAAAACTTATAGCATCAATTTGAACTTTAATGAAATAGTAGTGGAGTTTGAGCCACTGAACGTTGAAGAGAGGCTGTAAATTAAATGTACAACAACAACGTCGGTGATGCGCGCTAAAGAGTCTGCAAAATTTGTTGGCCTTTAAACTTCGAATAGAATCCAATGACAGCAAAAACTTATGGGAAGGACCCTATAAAATTACAATTTGGCTCTCCATACTTTCTCTTATATATTTCTTCATACATCAATATTTTAAAAGTCAGATATGAAGTCGAGTCGGGAGGCTAATGGGTCATGGTTCAAACAATTAGATTGGTAAGACCATTTGATCAGACCAGTGACATAATAATTAAATTAAAAATAATATTATATACATATATAATGATATAAATATAATTAGTTCAATTTGATGAAAAATTATCAAGGTCACAACATATGTTCTAATCAAATAAAATGATTTTTTTTTACCCTGTACCAAATAAAATTATTAAGAGTAGCACATTAACAAGTCAACTATTAACCAAAATTCAACTAAAAAATATCAAGAATAAAAATAAGAAATAAGGAAAAATGAAAATACACACACACATATACATATACATATACATATATATACATATATATACATACTTGCATGCATGCATGCATACATACATACATACATACATACATACATACATATATATATATATATATAAACTTATAAAAAATACCTTTTTTTTAGTAAAAAATTAAAAGACGTTGGTTGGTTTTGTCTTCACTAAAAAAAAGGTATTAAAATATATATAAGCTTTTCTCATAGTGGTCCCTTTTTTTAGTAAAAATGTAAAAGACGTTGGTTGGTTTTACCTTCACTCAAAAAAAAAAAAAAGTGCAAAATTGTACATAAGATTTTTTCTCAAATTACCAAGGTTATTAAACCAAAACCGGTCAGTGAACCAGTCGGGTACTGGGTTAAGGATCAGTGGGTCAAACCGAAGCTAACCCGGAACCAAACCGATGGGAAAATGAAGATTTCAGGCTTATTAATATGAAATTTTAAAAAAAATTTAAAAAATTGATTTTATAAATAATTTAAAAAAAAAAAAAGCAAACCGGTTCACTACCCGGACCGGACCAGTTTCCTGTCCGGGTCGCTGGTTTCCGGGCCAGACCGGCCTGTCTGGTCTGAGTTTAATAACTCTGCAAATTACACTTAACACTAAATGTTTTTGTGAGGAATAAAAGTGACTATGAAAACCCAAAATATGTGAAAAAAATACACATTGACTATTTGCTTAATTTTAAGACTGACATGGACAATGATGTGGCACTTCCTCCATGCCACTTCATCATCAAAGTCAATACTTCCTAGTCACGTTACTCTTAACCCCCCCCCCAAAAAAAATTCCCAATGTCAATCGATCACTCAGAAGAATAGGAAGTCTAATGGGTGCTGATGTTGCCGCCGTTATACTCTCTGATAGCTTCGTATATTTTTGTTCAGTCCATCGGTGATTGATTGACATTGGAGATGAGAAGGGGAAAGGAAGGTGGAGTCAGAGTGGCGTGGTTAGGAATTATTGACTTTGATGATGAGGTGGCTAGGAATTATTGACTTTGATCATGAGGTGGCACGCAAGAAGTGTAACATCGTCCATGTCAGCCTTCAAAGTAAATAAATGGTTAACTAACTGTTAATGTATTTTTTTTAAACTTATTTTAAAGTTTATAGTCACTTTTGACCCTCAAAAAAGTATACAGGGCCCGTTTGGTTCGTCCCATTACACCCTGCAGTGCAGTGCAATGCGATGCAATAGTAATGCAATGTAATATTAATTACATGGCTAGTATTTGGCTTGATTTTTAAGTAAGGTGCAATGAATTATTATTTTAATAATTATTTAAAATTAATACAAAGTCTATTTTACCCTTACTATAATCTTTATAAAAAGAAAGTTAAGAGTCAGGTAGAGGAAGAGGAGGAGTTAGTGGCGGCGGTGCCGGGTGGTGAGTGGCTACAACAACGGAGGAGGAGGAGGTAGTGGCGGCGGCAGTGGAGGAAAAAGAGGAGGAGGAGGTAGTGGCAGCGACGGAGAAGGAGGAGGTAGTGGTGGTGGGAACGGAGAAGGAGGAGGTAGTGGCAGGGGCGGAGGAGGAGGAGGTAGTGGTGGTGATAACGGAGAAGGAGAAGATAGTGGTGACAGTGGCGGGTGGCGGCGGAGAAGGATGAGGTAGTGACAGTGGCAGGTTTCGGCGAGAGAGGAGGAGGAGGTAGTAGCGGCAGGGCCGGGTGGTGGTAGCGGCATAGGAGGAGGAGGTAGTGGTGGTGGTAGTGGAAGAGGAGAAGGTGGTGGCGGTGGTTGCGGCGGTAGAGGAGGAGGAGGTAGTGGTGGCGGGAACGGAGAAAGAGTAGGTAGTGGTGACTGTAGCAGGTGGCGAAAACGGAGAAGGAGGAGGTAGTGGCGACGGTGGGAGGTATTGGTTGAGAAGGAGGAGGTAGTGGCGGCGGAGGAGGAGAAGGAGGTAGTAGCGGAGGTGCCAGGTGGCAGCAACAAAAGAGGAGGAGGAGGAGGTAGTGGCGGTGGCGGCAGGTGCCGACAACAACAGAGGAGGAGGAGGTGGTGGCGACAGCGGCGGTTGTGGCGATGTAGCTAAGTGAAAATATATAAGTAAAATAAAGAGAAGTAAAACTAAAGGGTAAATTAGACTTTTCTAACTATGCAATGGGATGGTAATGAGGATTCATAGGGGGAGGTATGAATGAGGATTACCAATTTTTTGGTAATCATCATTACCATAGTAAACCCTATTATCATTCTAAAGAGCAACCAAACACTCTTCTTATGGTAATGCAATCATGATTACCATTGCATGCATGCAATGTGGTTGAACCAAACGGGCTCATAGTGTTGGACGCATTTTGAGAAAAGTTTCATGTGTATTTTTGTATCTTAACTCAAAAATAAAAGGACGTTGGTTTTATATATTAAATAAAAGATACTTGCTCTAGTTTTTATTATAAAACACCAACTAATAATTCTCACAAACCAATAACAAAGTTAAAAGCATTAAATTTATTCTAAAATTTAAGTAATTTTCAATATTATCCTTTCTAATATCATATTAATTATTATTCTCTACTACCGTCCTTATTAAATATAAGCAAATGAAAAAATATTTAATATTGTTAAAAAAAATGCTTTATAAAAAAGATACAAAACACTTGTTAGTATTTGTCTTTTGACAATTTAGCTTGTTTGGAGAAGCTTATTTGAGCTTATCAAAAATTCTTATGGGTTTATGCACATAAATCGAGACAATCCTCACCACATAACTTACTTCGTATTCCACGAATCACGATTGAAAATAACTTATAAAACTTCCCATCACTATTCCAAAGATACTAAATATGTCCTTTGGTTATATGGCTAAAAAGTTTTCCACTATGGTTAATAAGTTTACGGGCATTCGTGAATGTGCTAACAAGTTTCAACGCATTGGTGAATGCGTGTGGCAGTGATTGTGCAGCAAAAATAAATTTATTTATATTCAAAAGGAGGTTAGGCGATTAAGAGAGAGGGTACAATAACTTTGTCTTTCAGATCGTTGCATTTTCTTCTTTCATCCTCTGGTTTCATTTCCGGCGACCTTCGTTCTTCTTTGTTATTTCAGGTGTTGTAAAAAGAAAAATCATGAAGGTAAGCACTAGTATTTTTTTCCCCCGTTCTTCCTCCTCCCCTCTTTCCTTCTTCTTTCTTCTTCTTCAGTATCACTAGATTCTTCAGTATCACTAGAACTAAGATTGTGAGCCGTCTGGTTTTTCAAAACTCACCCCTGCTTACGGATTTATAATGATATTTGGCTCAAATGACGGTTCTTGCCCTCAACAAAAACGAAAACGAGAGCCGTTCAGGACTTCGGTTGACAGTACGGCGGGTCCGACCATATTCTAAAATCATTGCCATAAATGATAATTTTATCCGTCCATTTGATTATATATTTGATTTAATGGCTATTCAATTTCTTAATGTCACTTTAATGTTTTTCTAAAAGAATAATATACATGTAACTCTCTCTTTTTTTTCTTTTTTGCCGTTGAATATACATGTAACTCTCGAACTTTAACATATAACCTCTCTTATTTTTTAAGAATTTGAAAATCACACACTTCAACTTTCATATCTTGACTACTAAACCAATATCATTAAAATGACTGTTAAATTTAATGGAATAGAAGCCATGTCAATGTGTTTAGGACTACTTGTCAAATGACATGTAACTTTTGTTTTATTAATTTATCATAAATTAAAATTTAGAGCTTCACTGAAAGGACAATCTTGTCATTCTATCGACAACAATCCCTAATTATCATTGTCTTTATCATCGTCTAATTGTCATTGTCTAATGTTTTTTTTTTCATTTTTGGTTAATCATGTGTATGGTAACTTCCTATTAATATAAACCTTCGGACTATTTACAATCAATAAAAAGATTTTAGGTGAAAAATCATAAATTTTAAAAAGAAAATAGATTTAGGTCTTATATTTATTATCAAAATAAACTATTTCCCTAATTCTTTTATTTAAGACTAGACGCATTATAATATTTTCTATGTCCAAAGTGACAGATCATTTTTCTATAGTAATTTTTATTTAATATTTAATATTATTATCATATCAGTTTAGATTCAAACATTGAAAGTTCTAAACGATATCGCTGGACTTTTTCCCATTCACATAATTCAAATACAAAATTTTATGTAAACATTTGAGTGCCTTTGCGGGCTGGATTTCTCATAATTCATTGTTTTATAGAAGTGCATTACTGAGATTCGTCAATGAGTTTCGGATTTCCTGTTGAATAATTTATTATAGGGGAAAAATATTTATCGATCATATGAATTTTTCTTTTTTGTCTATCTGTCCTTTTACTTTATTCTTTGAACAGCAACAGTATGGGTACAGTAAGTTTTTCTTTTTGACAAAAATAAACTTGGTCTTTTAATTTTTAATTATGTTAATTTTATAATTTAGTTTTTTAAATTTGTACTCCCATGCTACTTTGACCTTCTAGTATTAGTTATTATTGAATTTTATGTTAATTTTTATTTAAATTTTTATCTCATTTATATTCAATTTGATCTCCATTTCAGAATTATTTGTATTCCTTGAATTCTATATTTTTCAACGTTGACTAATAGTTTTAAAATAGAAAAAACTATTTTAACCAAGACCAGGAGGTTGACATGAATAAAATAAAATTTTCAACAAAATTAAATATTATAAAAAAATTTTATCCCCATTTTACTTTTGATTTTGGGTTGAACACTATACAGATTATATTTGGAGAATTAAAAAACATATTGCTGGCCCAAAAAGCAGAAGGATCAAAAGCCTCTAACCCATATTTGTTGTAAGCCCAAAATAATAATCTAGTCCTCCATGTATGTGTACAATTATTTAAGGTACTTTATTTGTTGGCCAATAGTGAAACTAATTAAGCTACTTAAACATACAGATGTCATATTTTGCTTGATTGATGGGGTTCACTTTGTTGTAGGGGTTATATAGCCAATTAGCAAACGGAGGCTCATGGAGTTAGAAAAATTAAGGAGAGTTAAAAATCAAACTAAAAAATAGTTAATTTGAGATAATAAGCTTTATTGATAACTAGGATAGAGTTTTTTTTTTTATCTTTTTGTTTTTGCAACCATTGATGTATATTTGATTGATGATTTGGTTCATGGTATTGGTTCCAATGTAGTTCAAACATATGCATGTATCGAGTAAAGGGTCTTCATTAAATTATACATAAAATAAATTATACTCTCTCAATCCTTAAATCTTTAATGTAGGAGCTATACTACTAATTTGTAAAGACATGAATTTTTTTTCCAACAAAAAAAAAAAGAAAATTATCCTCTTTACTTATCATTTGCATTAAAATAATCCCTTGGTGGAAATCACAGAGATAGTTCAAGGAAAAATATATGGATTTGGATGACATAGTAAATTGATGTCTTAAATTCAATTGTAAATCTGCAAATTAACTCATATGTTAAGGACCAAACCAAGTAATATGTACTTTTTGAGTATTATGTTATTATCTACATACATGTTTAATTTTGTCCCTTTTGAGTGGGAAAAAAAATAATAAGCACCACAGTTCCATTTCATCCTCTCCTCCCCCCCTCATATTTTGGTGTACGAGGGCAAGGTAGAGCTTGAGAATTAAATACACAAAAGGTTTAGTGCTAGAGAGGAATTATGGGGAGAGATCCTCTCTCATGTAGGAAACACAGCCAGAATGAGGGGCTGGCAAAATCAACAAATCTTCGCTCATAGGATGAGCTTTTTTAGCAAAGATAATCGACACACTTGATTGTGTCACGTGGTGCATATTGGATCTCAATGTCTCAATCCGAGTAAATCAGACCTATGACTTCATTAATCACTGTTTATAAGGGATAACTATATATATCTTCTGTCCTTCATTGTCAACTAAAATGCCTTCAAGAAATCTGTATAAGTGACAACCTTGCGAAGATTATATATGATGTCTACAGAGTTGGAGACCAGTCAACAAAGCCAATTATACTTCTTCTGTAACCCCAATTTCTGTTTGAATTATCCAAATATCCAACTTATATTGGAGTCTCCGATCAATCTTCCACATGCAGCAAGTCGCTGAAAATTGACCGAACCATGGGTACCAAGACATGTATAATCATCTAAACTAGTTTCAATAATCTAGCAGTCCGTCCGCTTTCTACTTACCATTCCTCTTCATTCTCTCCTCCCCTTCTGGGTACTCTCCTATGGTAGAAATTTCTATTTCAACGTGATTTACGATATATAATATAAATTACTAAAAAGAGTTTTACCTCAACTTACGTAAACGTGTTTTTTCACTTCTTTCTCAAACAGGCCAACAATCATCTAGTGGTGGCTTAGTGTAATAGCTAGGATTGGTGCCATTATCAAATTATGACTCCTACATCTTACCTCAAATGGAATCATTGTCTCATTCACCATTACATGATAGACGAGATACAATATATATCATCAGATGTAAAATACAAATAATGATATGTTAACAATTTTTTATGCATTAAGAAATTTCCTAAGATTAGATAATGCGTGTTCTAAATTTTCAAAATCATTCCGAATGAATTTCATCAATTCATGTATAATGAGCTAATTAGAAAGTTGTTTTTCCAGTAAAAAAATGTTAGGTTTTTTATTAGTTAGGGAATATTTGATGAATTCCCATTTTTAATAAATTTCAGACATATTTTGATATATTTGGGAAGTTATCAATGCAAAATTAAAGGGATTTTCTTCAAATTTTATGAGATATCAATTTGGGTGCATCATATGTGAGATTTCAATAGAAATAGAATTTTTTAATTTTAGGAAAGAAACAACAACAACAACAAATAATAATAATAATAATAATAATAATAATAATAATAATAATAATAAGTTTTCTCAAATAAAAAAATAAAAAAAAAAGAATCAAATTTATTATCATCATTATTATTTCCTCTTCTTTTTATTGACAAAAATGACATTGTTTTGGAAGTTTTGGGTAAGGATGGTGTTAGCCGTCTAGTTTTAACGCAAGCATATGGATCATAAGTAATATAGAAAAATCGTTTTCACATGGACTATGACAAAAACAAATCAATTATCTCAATTAAGTTCTCAATTAGGTTGAGTGAGAATTTTTTAAGATTTAATTTGTTTAAGGAAAAGTAAATTTGAGAATTTTAATGTTAGGATTTTTCTTCATGATCGGAGCACCCTAGGATTACTTATTTTTATTGTACTTCATAAGACTAATTTAAATCCCTCTTAAATTATTAATGAAAACATGTTCTTGTCTGAGGCTCAAAATTAATTGATCAAGTTTTATCAAGTTAAGACCGATTCCTATATTCTCAATTAACATGCACCATCTCCTATATTAGTTAAGTAAAATACTCATTAAGTTCCAACCTTAATTAGACAATGCTAGGCTAATAGATATATCCATATTTTGTCAACAAACCATCCGTTTAACTCCTAAACTTTAGGTCTAGCATGATTTTATCTAAGTTCTACAATTGAATTGGCTTTCTCAAAAATCACTCAATTGAATCTAACAATCTAAGTGGTGGCCAATCACCAAAACACATTAAGCATAAGATAAAATCAACATATAAATTTCATCAATCAATAAAAGAGAGGAATTAAAAAGTCTTAATCCATTCAATAGTTCAAAGTAATCATAGAATAAGAAATTTAGCTACTCATGGTCATCATCAAAATCAAAATCAAAATCAAAATCAAAACCCAACAGTAGCAATTCATTAATGATTTCAAAATCATGGAAAACTACTCAATTAAAAAAAACAGAGGGAGTGGGTTTTGCATAGGTTCTTGAAGATTAACTATGTTCTAATTCCTCTCACCAAAACTTTCGGACCTTGGTGAAGAAGGCTCACAGCAGCAACAACTTCAGTTCATCTAGTGGTGACCTCTCTCTTCACCTCCCTTGTTTAAGCTCTCATCATTAAAGGAAGAAGAAGAAGGATTCCAACGCTCAATTTTGCCTCTGCTTAGACTCGTCAGAGAAGATGATGTTGGTTGTGGAAAAAAGGCCTCATATCGGTAGTTTTTCAAGATGAAGGGGGCCCTTAGACTATAAAAGAGGATGCCCCTCCTTCTTTTACATTCATCCCAATAATTGCCTTCTCATCTTATAAGGCATTTTGTATTTTCTCCTCTATTTTGTTATTTCACTTGTAATTATTTAGAGTGAAATTAGATTATGATATTCATTTTATTGTTGTCTAATTTAGTAGCCATTATAAGATTTAGTAGTTGTGATTTATTATATTATTAAATTATGTCTCAACACTTTATTTTCTAGTATTGTGATTTCTTAGTATAATTAGTTATGCTCTATATATTCGGCTTCTGTAACCATTGATATTAGAGCTAAGGTTTTTTCAGAATATGCTATGTGGTTGCAACAAAGTATGAACTTCCATATCAGAAAAGAATTACTTTGGGCTTTTGCATTTGCATCTATTAAATAGTATCTGGAGCAGAAATGATGGACAAAAATATTAAAGAATCTGCATCAAATGTCAATAATTTGTTGTTGGCAATGCAAGGTTCTTGATGTCCTTTTTCAATAAGGACTAGATTTTTCTATTAAAGAAAGGAAGAATGGAGGATCATCAACTGTGTTGCTTGTGGTACTATTCGATCGTATCTTTTATGAATATAGAAGTATCCACATATGAAGGAAACTTCTGCATGAAGACTGTGGAAGCCACTGGAGTACAAATTATTAAAAAGAAGCAGTCAGAATAAACTCAACATGAAGAAAAGACTATTTTACTTCACTTATGTTCCTAGTACCACAATAAATGATCATATCACCAGCTTCAACAAGTTGCTAACAGATTTGCAGAATATGGATGTAGTTTTTAAAGATGAAGATCTGGCCTTTATGTTGTGTGGATCACTTACCAATGAGTATGGCACTTGAAGACTACTCTACTTCATGGCAAAGAAAAAGTATCTCTTAGAGAAGTTTGTTTTGCCTTATATATCTATGTATAAAGAAAGAGAGAAAAACAAAGAGGTGGAGAAACAAAGGCATTAGTTATGAGAGGACGTACTAAAAACTAGATGAGATCAAGGAAAGGGAGATCCAAATTAAGATCTAGACCTATACAAAGAGGAAGCATCTCTCATAGAAGTTTTCTCTGCCTTATACAACTATGAGTGTGCCTTTTGTTGAGAAAAATGCAACTGGAAGAAGGATTGTTCAAAGTTGAAAAATAAAGGAAAACATAACAATAGGAAGGCTGTTATAGACTCAAATGTAGCTGACTGTTATGGTGAAAATTCAGATTTCTCACTATCTACAACGACGTCATCAAAACTATCAAACATATGCTTGTTGGATTTAGGTTGTAGCTATCATATGTGTCCTAACCGAGACTACTTAACTAATTTCCAAGAAAGAGGATGTGGAGTTATCCCCATAGCAGATAACACTTCCCTTACCACATATGGCATTGGTTCAATTCAATTAAGGAACCAAACCGGATTAATCAGAACATTAACAGATGTTCGTTATGTACCAGATTTGAAGAAAAATATCATTTCTGTAGGAACTCTAGATTTATAGGGGTTTAAAATCATTGCATAAAATAGAGTAATGAAGATATTTTCCAGTGCACTAGTGATAATAAAGGGTATTCAGAAGAACAATAACATGTACCAATATCAAGCCAGTATGGTTATTGGATAATACTAATGACATCAAGTAATGAGAAGGTGGTATAAGCGACCAAGTTGTGGCACATACATTTGGGACATGCTGGAGGAAAATTCTTGAAAACTCTATCAGATCAAGGATTATTAAAGGGATTAAAGCATTGTAATTTAGAGTTTTGTGAGCATTATGTAAAGAGGAAACAAACAAGGGTTAGGTTTGATAAAGCTATCCATAATACAAAGGGTATTTTGGATTATATTCACTCTGATGTTTAGGGTTCTTCCAAAACACCTTCATTAAGAGGAAAACATTATTTTGTAACCTTTGTTGAAGATTTATCCTGAAGAGTCTGGGTGCATAAGATGAAGACTAAAGATGAAGTGTTGTGAATTTTTCTCAAATTGTAGGTGATGATAGAAACACAAACAGGGAAGAGGATCAAGTGTCTTCGTATAGATAACATAGGAGAATATAGGAACGATCCTTTTCATAAGATTTGTAAGGATGATGGTATCATCACACACTTCACCATCGTAAATATACCACAACAAAATGGAGTGGCAGAACGCATAAGCTGGACTTTACTGAAGAAGATTTAGTGTATGTTGTCCAATGCTAGCTTGGGTAAAGAATTTTGGGATGAGGCAATAACATATGTGTGTCACCTCATTAATCATCTATCATCTATTGATATTGGTAGTAAGACACCATTGGAACAATAGCATGGAAAGCTTGTTAAAGATTATGATTCTTTGTATGTGTTAGGCTCAATTGCATACTATCATGTGAAAGAGTTAAAATTGGATCAGAGAGAAAATAAAGCTATTTTTTTGGGATCATTTCTAGAGTCATAGGATATTGATTATGGTTCCATGAGATAAAGAAAAATTATATTTAATAGGGATGTTACTTTGATAAATATGCTATGATAAAAAACGTAGCAGTTGAAGATGCCAAACAAACTGATGGTGTTTCAAAGCAGGTGGAGTTTGAAGGAAAGATGATTTTCTTAATATAAGGAACAAATAGGGAAATAAAAGAAGACTTTCTTAAAAAAGAATATGAGCCATTTGAGAGGGAGGTTCCAACTCATGAACCTCCCAGCAACATGAATCAATATCAACTAGCAAGTCAAAACGAACAATAAGAAAGCCTACTCGTTTTATAGACATGGTGGCTTGTGCAACCTTAATTACAACTGATGATATTCCTTCAACTTATAAAGGGGTTGTCTAGAGCTCATAAAAGGATAAGTGGAGGAATTCCATGAATGAAGAAATGTAGTCCCTTTATCAGAAGGGTATGTGGAAATTGCTCAAACTCCTGAAGGATAAGAAAACAATTGGTTGCAAATGGGTGTATGCAAAGAAAGAAGGATTTCCTGACTAAGGAGATGTATGCTATAAAGTATGATTGGTAGCTAAAGGCTATGCTCAAAAGGATGGAAATGATTATAATGAGGTATTTTATCTAGTTGTGAAATACTCCTCTATTAGAATTTTGTTGGCTTTGGTAGCACAATTAGATTTGAAACTAGCTCATATGGATGTTAAAACTGCATTTTTAAATGGAGACTTGGAAGAGGAAATCTACATGACTCAGCCAAAAGGATTTAAAGTTTCTGGAAAGGAGAATATGGTGTGCAAACTTGAAAAATCGTTATATGGACTTAAATAGTCTTCAAGATAATGGTATAAATGATTTGACAAGTTTATGTTGAGTTGTAAGTACAAAAGAAGCAAATACAATCATTATATCTATTTGCGGAAGCTTAAAAATGGATCATTTATATATCTCCTTTGGTAAGTTGATGATATGTTGATAGCCTCGAACAGTCAAGCAAAAATTGAGAAGCTAAATGTTTAACTAAAAAAGGAATTTGAGATGAAGAATTTATCTGAGGCAAAGAAAATTCTTTGCATATAGATAACAAGAGATAGATAATTGTTAACTCTTAGAAATTCATAACATTCCAACACATTTTCTTCTCTTTTTACCTATTTTTGGGTTCAAAATGTGCATAGAAAGAAGTGTATAGAAAAAAATGTGCATATCAAAGTATCATGTAAAAATCAAAGATATTATAGTTACATCTTTATGATTCAATTGAGAATTTATAAATCATCCCTCTTTTGTAGAAGGATGGAGACAAGTTTTGAAGCCCTACATGAACCCAGAAACAAGGAAGTGAAGCATTGCCAAGTTAGAAGGAGTTTGTACAACTGGCTTCAGCAAGTTGACTAACTGGCAGTGGTAAGAAATCTTTGTTTTTCTCTCTATGTAACTAGCCACGGCAAGTTGACAGACTTGCCGTAGCCAGTTGAAAATCTGAAGAGAAATCTGCTCTCTGTGTAACTGGCTACAACAAGTTGACAGACTTGCCGTAGCCAGTCGTGAAAAGTACAGTTGCGCATTTTGATATCAGAAGCGAAAAAACACTACTTAACCTAGAGGGAGGCACCAAAAAACACAAGCTGAGCACTGGGAAACATCAAAGCACGCAAAGGAGAGCTTAGAAAGGGAGTATTTTGAAGATTAGAAGCCTTGGGTTGGATTTTTAAGGAAGATTGAAGCTAAAATCAGTGGTTTTTATCATTCTCCTTCCCTTTTCTTTCATTTGCTAATATGAGTTACTTTGTTAAGCTGAATTCTTGGCATTTAAAGATTATGAGTAGCTAAATACTTTTATTTAGGATTAGTTTTACCCATTGTATGGATTTAAACTAATAGATTATCTTGCTTTTGTTGGTTATTGAGTATATATGATGATTTTTCTTTGTACTTAATGCTTTCTTGTGCTTGATCACCACATGAATAGAGTAGTTCAATTGGAAGATGCTTGAGAGAGCTATTTTGATTGTAGAACTTAAGAGAAATCATGCTAGACTTAAAGTTTATAATTAAATGGATGGTTTGTTGTTAGAATAGAGATATATCTAACAACCTAGCATAGTCTATTGAAGGATTGTGTTGGAAAAATGATTTTCATTAATTATAAATAAGAGATTGAATATTTTTAATGAAGATTAAAAATCAATCTTGACTTGAGAGAGCTTGGTTTATGCTTTATAACCTTTGACTAGCATATAAAACTCATTTACCCAACATAAGTGGATAATTGCATAGTTTTATGAAATACAATGGGGAAGAAGTAATCCTAAGCTTATAACCTTTTGAAACCAAACCCAATTTCCCAATTCTCACTGTTTGCTTTATTATTTTCATTAACCTTAATCACTTCAAATGATTCGATTCAACCTAGTTAAGAACATAGTTGCATTAGTTAGCTCATTTTCGTCATAGTCCTCGTGGGAACGATATTTACTTATCACTCTATTACTTGACGTGACCCGTGTACTTGCGGAAGCGAACAAGTTTTTGAAGAAAAAAAATAATCAAAGGAACTCTTTTTATCTCAAAAGGAATATTTAAAGAGGGTGCTAGATCGAATTGATATGAATGACAAAATGAAGTCGATTAGCATTTCACTTGCTCCTCATTTTAAGCTTAGTGTTGATATGTCACTAAAAGATAAAGCTGAATCGGAATATATGTCAAGAGTGCCATATGCAAATGGTGTTGGTAGCTTGATATATGCAATGGTTTGTACAAGACTTGATGATATTTCACAAGCCGTTGGAGTTGTAAGTAGGTATATGCATGATGCAGGAAAGGAACATTGGCAAGTTGTGAAATGGATTCTATGGTATATTCATAATATTATAGATGTTGGATTAGTCTTTGTGTAGAAAGATGATCAATGTTTAGTTAGGTATTGTGACCCAAATTTTACAGGTGATTTAGACCAAAACAAAAAAAAAGATCAACTACTGGTTATGTGTTTACTCTTGCAAAAGTACCAGTTAGTTGGAAGTCAACTTTGCAATCAACAGTTGCTTTGTCTACCACAAATGCAGAGTACATGGCAATTATAGAGACTGTGAAGGAGGTAAGTTGGGTTTAATAATTGCTTGGAGAGCTTGGTGTTAGGTCCACGTATTACCCAAGAGGGGGTGAATTAGGAAAGAACAAAAATTTAAATTTATAAACTGAATTTTGAATAATTAAAGAGTAAGGGTTCAAAAAGATATCACCAATAGGCATATGAGAGATTTATACTGGTTCGGTCTAATATCTTGACCTATGTCCAGTCCCTAGAGTCCTTCTGAGTGTTTCACTATCTTCTAAGATTGAATCAGGTTCTTGGCACCCTTTACAACTGTAAGCAAGGTTCTTCCTTGGACACCCACTCCCTCTTACACGTTGCAATAAAAACACTCACTCAAGATCCCACTATCTTGAGCTGCTTACTATTAGAGTAATTAAATCAGTCTCTCTCTCTCTCTCTCGTGTAGAGTAGATAAATAAACATTGAAGCTTATACAATGATCTAACACTTGTACAGAGAATTAAGAGCTCAAGATAAATCATTGCTTTGATCAAGTGTATCTCTGTTCATGTTGGTCACTTGCTCTTTTATAGCAGTTGGATTGATGACCGTTGGAAGCTTTCATGATAGCTAAACTATATTAGTTAGAGAGTAGTTGGAAGCCTTGATCATAATCGCGCGAGTTTCTCTTTTTGTTAGCTAGATTTTTACCTTTTGATTTTCTCCGCTTCTTGCCTTGATATGGCACCTAATTTATACTTCATAACATTTATTAGACAAGTATAATCAAATCAGATAAGTTTTAATAATCCCAAGTAATGTAAATCAGTTTTCCAAAAAATCCTTGTAACGATCATAAAACAAAGACATGCGGTAAAATAAATCGATTTGTCTAGACCTTAAATCAATTTATCACTCTTTCAAGATCTATCTCACTTTGCATAAATCGATTTGGGCAATAGCAAATCGATTTACTCAAGTTTTGAAAACGTTTTAGTCCTCTGCCAGTTTTGGTAAATCGATTTATAACCTTTATAAATCGATTTACTTCACATCTAGTTCTTTGACTACTTTCTACCCCTTTGTGTAAATCGATTTACAATACTAGTAAATCGATTTACTTCACTTCACGAGACTAAGCTTGTTCTTTGCCATTTCCTGTAAATCGATTTACATACCAAGTAAATCAATTTACTCTTCTTCCAGGGACTAAGCTTGCTCTTTGCCATTTCCTGCAAATCGATTTACATACCCTGTAAATCGATTTACCTCTTGTGGTAAGGTTGAGGCTGCTCGACCATTTCTTGTAAATCGATTTATAGCATCCTTAAGTCAATTTACTTCAATCTTGAGATTTTGGTTGTTCTGTCAGTTGTGGAAAATCGATTTACAACACATATAACTCGATTTACTTTACAGTTCAGAAGTTCCTGCTAGTACCATCAAATTGATTTATGTAGGCTATAAATTGATTTACTTCCTATTTCATCACTTAGCTTTTTCTACAGGATTTGTTACTTTCTTGCCACATTGAATTCTTTCTCTATAGTCTCAAAGTTTTGTTATCATCAAAATATTGTGATGTAGGAGCTAACAATCTCCCCCTTTTTTATGATGACAAAACTCTTGATTTCAAAGTTGTAGGAACACAACAACATAAATGAAATAAAGTGGTTAATCATTAGCTTATCAAAAGATTACACAAGTCATTTCTTAAGATAACTTAAGCACATATGAGTGATCTTACCATATAAGCAAATTAGAATAGAGAATCATAAGAGTTCATGAACATAAAGACAAGATAAAATTAGACAAGATGTCTTTGAAATCACACACACTTTAGTTCACCCCCTTTTTGTCATCAACAGAAGCAGAAGGGGGCATGTCAGGAGTAGTAGATGTGTAGGAGCGAGTGTCTATATCAGATGAGTGAGCAATGTATGATGATTCAGGAGAAGGAAAGGTTGGAACATGCTCCTGAGGGAAGATGATAGGAGTTGAAGTAGGCTCTGTGGTGGTAGGAATGATAGTAGATGGTGGTATATTAGGGTCAATAATAGGTATACAGGTGTAGAGGTGCTAGGTACATCAATAGGAGGATATGGAGGGATATGGGGAGGAAGGACTACAGGTGTAATGGGTACCTGGAATGATGGAGCAGTAGTTGGAATTGGAATATGGAGATGCTGCCTCATCATGTCCTCCATTCTCTCAATCCTCAAAGTTTAAGCAGTGTGAAGATTAAACAACTACTTCATATTATTGTTAATTGCTTCAACTAACACCCTCACTTGATAAGTCACCAGGTCTATAACATTTTGATTAGACTTCTTCATCTCTTTAATTGCTTGAGTAAGATAACTTGGTAGAGAAGGGCCTGGAGGTCTATATTGTAAGGTTTGCTCTTCCTCTAGTTGTATTGTCTTTTGGGACTCAGCCACCTTCTTCTTCTTCTTGAGTTGAGATTGGGCACTTATTTCCTGTTACATTAGTGGAATGCCCATTCTGTTCAATTAATGCTCACCAAAGGTGGTATGTGAATTACTGGCTCATTGGGATTGAAGTTCCAGATATTGTTGAGGAAGAGGAAGTAGGATATCAATTGTGGGAATGGGATAGTGGTTCTCTTGGATGAGTGGAATATGAATCTGATCATCTTATCATATATCTATTGGCCAATATCCCGATTCTTAAGATAGGATGGATGCCATATTTGAGGTAGTCTTTATTGGTGATGTAGGAGAAAATTTTCCCTTTGTTGATGAGACACCTTGAGTAGATGTAAAAGATTACCCGATTGATGTTGTTCATTAAACCAATTGAGATGTTTAAAGGTTTTACTGTCTCTCCTGGTATTAGTAGCCTGTGTATCTCTCCTTGAATGAAGGTTCTAGGTGGTTGAAGAGGTAGATCAATGCCAATACCCAGTAGTGTGTTGATGATTGCCGATGTGAGGATGATCTTTTGACCACGAACTGTGGTTTTGTTATACCTTATATTTAATAGACTCAGATGAATGCAAAAGAGTAGTGAAATCAATTATGAAACCAGGATTCGGTCCCAGATTAAGCAAACTTTGGAAAACATTTGCAAATCCCAAACTTATCTCAAGAATTGAACCTGGGATTGAGAGGGTTTAGGAGGAGTAAGAAAAATTTTCAAACATTTTCACAAATATTCACTGCCTCACTATGTCTCATTAGCTCTCAGCTTTATCTTATCAGAGTCTCGAGTGATTCTTTGCTTAAGTCTCACGTTGCATTCGTTAGTTAATGTTTCCTTATCGTTCGGAAGCGTTATCTAGCTAAATTATCCCTTTATTATGTTATCATTCATTTACTAGGCTACCAATACTACTAGTTCTACCACTGTACTATTATCAGATTTACAGAGTTATATACATCATATACATATCTAAAATAGACAACCAACAGGGAAAATAAAAATCTTGTAGCTTTATCCTCTAGCTGTCAATGTTTACCTTCTTGTCCTTTGAGCTGCTAGCCCGTACTGTAGATTTGTTTATAGGAAAAGAGTGAGATTCAAAAGAATCACAGTAGTAACATGTTATCAATCATATTGATACAAAATCATAGAGCATGCCACACAGTCGTCATATAAATAGAATTATCACAACACCATTCAGTACACAACATGCACTTCAACTTATCACCTTAGCACTAGGTATAACAAATCACATAGCCCCGATGTTACCTACACAAAAGGCGCCAAGCTTCCACTCATGTATCATAGAAATTTTCAGTGGCCTGGGCGTCTACCTGTGTAATAGGTCTCGGGCGATCACCCCTCATAATTAGAATGCTTCAAAAAAATTCATAATGAAACCACAAACATGCAGTATATCTTATAACATAAAAAAGATAAAGTTACTACCTGGTCACTTTTCCTGAGAAATATCCAACTGTTTCCCCAAGCCCGGGCAGGTCTTAGATCCTAGACAGCTGTCAGGTCCTATAATTAAAATTATGGACGAAAAAGTATTATTTGGTCCAATTATCTTACAATCCAAGTACTCATGTTCGTTGTCATTAAGGTTAGTATACTAAGTCAAAAATATGGTCAATATAGTCCAACTATCCCAAGTTGGTTAACTTTACTCTTAAAGTTCAAAACAATTACATAATGCCATTACATTTTCTATTTTTTCACATTTATTTAAATTTGTCAAAATTTTCATCAATCTTTGAAAATTCATAACTTTATATACATATGTCCAATTATAACCATTCTAAAGGTTATGTGACCTATAATTAGTCTATTTTTAGGGACAAATATAGCCATTAGCCGTCTAGATGAAAATCAGTACATAATTATACTTTATTGGTCACTATTCTAGAACTTGCCAGTTTTACATGACCAATTTTCGAAAATGCAGAACTTCCAATGCACACATCCAATAGACACAAATGACATACCAAATTAAATCTTGACATGTCTACTTTTAGATTAGAAAGTTTTACAATTTTTTGACATCATTTACCTATTAACAAATGTCACACAATCAGATTGCCTCATACAAAATTTATACTGGCATAATTTCAGTTTACAATATTTGTTTCCAGTGGTCCAAAATTTACAACCAGGGGTTATTCCCACACATTTTTCCATTTTAAACACAATGAAAACATTAAAAACATCAAATCCCAAGTCTTCATCCCCTATCCCTATTGGCCGAACAAAACCCTTTTTGCCAAAATTCACCAAAATAGAATTTTAACCACCAACTTAGTCCAACATCATCATAAATCATTATCTAACCACTAATACATGATGAAAACACCATTAAACCTTAAAACATCCTCTTTCCAAAAATACCCAGCCCCCAAACTCTCATGAAAACTTATCAAAATCACAAACCAATCGGTTCAAAATAAAGTCGATGCTTACTGTTACGCATTTCCGCAACCAGTTTGGAAATATAGCAGTACTTGTCTGGTAAGAAGTCACAAAACACCTCTAAATGAAATTCCAAAACCATAGAAATGGATCTTATAATGAGGAAAATAAGGTTTATGAAAGATGTTTTGGGAGAAAACGTCGATTCGGTAGTATTTCAGCTGAATGAAGTCAAGAACAATTACTATTCATGCTCTCTCTCTCTCTTTTCTCTAACATTTTCTCTCCATTTTTTTGATTTATTTTTTGAATTTTGATGATGATAGCTGAAATTTTAAGGCCATAAAGAGGTCCTGAAAAGTGATCTCCACATGTGAAAATTCTATGATGCCATTTATTTGGTGATCCAGCAAAACCATGACATGTGTTTGAACAGTAATACCTTATATCTGAAAATTAAGTGGGTCGTGTAATACCTTATTTCTAATAGCCTCATATGAGTACAAAAGAGTAGTGAAATCCATTGTGGAACTAGGATTTGAACCCAGACTACCCAAGTTTTAAAATCTTTCACAAATTCTCACTCTCAACTCAGGATTTGAACCTAAGGTCGAGAGGGATTTTCAAAGGGTAGAAAATTTTACAAATTAATTCCATAAGTTCCTTGAGTCCACCTACGAGGTGTCATTTTTCATGATCCTCGAATAAAGTAAGATTAATTTAATTTATTATTAATTTATGACATCAATTAAAATCTTGCCAAGTGTTCATTTTATTTAAATTGGCACCATATACACATATACTTGGCACCGGTAAATTTCTTCTGACTAATTATATTTACAAACAATACCCGGTGCTTATATGTTAGTATGTTACAGGTTTCAATTGAGTCACTGTCTCCAGGGCTTTTCTTCGTGTTGTTGTAGAAGTGATGTACTACTAACTTAGAGTAGGGTGTCATAATTCATAGCCACAGCTCCAATTGACCAAGACATAGAGTTAGATTAATTGCTTACTTCTTTTTGATGGTGCCAAAGTCAACATAGACCACAGGGTATAACTTGCATTGAGAGAAATGTGAGGAGTAGTATGCCTTAACAGTGCTCTTGAGAAGGGCAATCTTGTACCCAGGAGGTAGTGTAAGCAGAGAGGGAGGCACATTCGGTACGTTTGATTGAGATGCTACTCCATGTGATAGTCCTTGTCCCTGATTTCTTGTTTGCCTAGTGATTCTCTGAAAAAGCTTCTCAAGAGAGTTAGAAGAGTCTGATTGGTCTGTTTCAAGAGCTTTTCTCTTACCTTTTCCTTAGATTGGAGATTTTCTTGGGGCTTAGGATGGTTTGCAGATGACCACACCCTTGGCAAGAGGACCCTTTGATTTTTGTTGTATCTTTGCTGTGGAGGCAATTGTTGTCTTTTCCAGTGACAGCAGTGGAGATGATAATGATGTTGGTGAAGGCATTGAGGTTGATGAACTTTGTGATTCTGAGGAGGGTGAAGACTCAGTGATTCTAGTGACGCCAGGCACGTTTATTCTTACCATTGCTGAGGATAGAAGTGAGGAGAGGAAGACTGGTAGTAATGGTGATGCTGACGATGAGAGGAGGACTGATACCGACTGATAGCAAGAAGAATGTTACAGGTTTTAGTGGTGTTAGGGAGGTCATAGGTTTTAATGGAAAGGGAGGAAGTTTGGGACAAATGTAATGGGAGTTGTAACAGTTAAGTGTTTTTGAAAAGATGTTTTAAGAGGAATAGTAGGTGGGAATTGGGAGATGAGCGCCTATTCTGCTTCTGACAAAAGGTATGATGTGTAAATCAATTTCCTTGTGTCAAATCAATTTATGACTTTTTGCTGAGTAATAAGTTGATTTATCGAGGGAAATTGATTTCCAGAATAGTGTGTATGTGAACTCTTAGGGTTCATTTTTAAAAAATAGAAGACTAAATCGATTTATACCCTTGTTAAATTGATTTGAGGTATGGGTAAATTAATTTAAGATGTAAGTTGATTTAAGTTAAAAAATAACTTTTGAGAGCCCAGGAGAAATCTGTCACAAATTAATTTACTTTCTTAAGAAATTGATTTGTGTTATTTTCATACAAATAAGATATAGCATTAGTCTGTAAATTAATTTACTATTGGAGTAAATTGATTTATGTCACCTTTTTCATGTAAACCTCATCTATCATAAATAGATTTATGACTTAATAAATTGATTTATCTTACTTCTTTGTGCATACCTATCCTGCATGAAATTTGTTAAGACACTCCAAAGCTTAAGTTAAAGACATAGTTTTGAGTATAGAAGTTTAGCAAGGTAAGAGACAACTTACAGTTCATTGGGATTTACTATACCTAATTCTTTTCTTATGTATAGAAATTGATCTTTTGCCAACGGTTTTGTAAAAATGTCATAAATAAATATCATTGTGACATCATTCTTCTAGACATGATCTCGTATAAAGTGGTGTCTAACGTCTATATGTTTTGTTCTGGGTATTGAACGGGATTCTTGGCCAAACTTATAGTGCGAATTTTGTCACAGTGCATTGGAATCTCTATTAGGTGAATTCCTAGATCCTTCAATTGTTGTTTTAGCCATAGTACCTAAGCACAACAACTTGATGCAGCTATATATTCAGCTTCAGTGGATGATAGTGATACGGTGTTTTGTTTCTTACTGAACCAAGAAACCAGTAATCCTCTAAGGAATTAATATTATCCACTTGTGTTTTTCTTGTCTGTTTTATATCCTCTATAATCTAAATCTGAGTAGGCCATTAGATATTCATTTTCTCCTTTTGCATACTGGATTCCTAGTTCACTTGTGTCAGCCATATATCTGAGAATCCTTTTTTTCAGCATGTGATTCTTTTGGTGCTGATTGGTATCTTATGCTTATACCTACGTTAAATTGAATATCTAGATGACTTACTGTGAGATATAGTAAGGAACCGATCATGCCTTGATACTTTATGATGTTAAAGTCAATACCTTTGACATTGGCATCTAGCAAGGTGGTTGAGCTCATTGGAGTATATGCTCCATTAGCTTCATCCATGTCATACTTTTTCAGTATTTCTTTGAGGTATTTGGTTTAGGATATAAAGATTTCATTTTTCATTTGCTTAATTTGTAGGCCAAGGAAAAATGTTAGTTCACCCATCATGGACATTTCAAACTCTTAATGCATAGTTTCTAAAAATTCATTACATAGAAGATCATTAGTAGCACCGAAAATAATATCATTAACATAAATTTGTACTATTATCGTGTCATTTTTCTTGTGTTTGATAAAACAGGGTTATATCTACCTGTCCTCTGAAAAAGCCTGGATCCAAAAGGAATTTACTTAGTCTTTTATACCAAGCTCTAGGAGCTTGTTTCATACCATAGAGTGCTTTCTTTAGTTTAAAAACATGATTTGGTTTGGAAAAATCCTCAAAACCTTGAGGTTGCTCAACATAAACTTCTTCCATTATATGGCCATTCAGAAAAGCACTCTTGATATCCATTTGATAAAGTTTGATACCCTTTATATATGGGAAAGAAAGAAGTACTCTCATGGCCTCTAATCTAGCTACTGGGGCATAGGTTTCTTTATAGTCTATCCCTTCTTCTTGACTATACCCTTTAGCAACTAATCTAGCTTTGTTTCTAGTTATAATTCATGATTCATCAAGTTTGTTTCTGAAACACCCATTTGGTAACTATGACAGGATGATATTTAAGATGAGGCATCAAATCCCATACTTGGTTTCTTTGAAATTGATTGAGTTCCTCCTACATGGCTATCACTCAATCATTATCAGAGAGGGCTTCATCAATAGGTTCAATTTCTGAAACAAAGGCTGAAAAGCCTACTTCATTAAAGGTTATGTTTCTACTTCTTACACCCTTATAGATATCCCCAATAACTGAATCAACAGGATGATTTTTATTGTATTTCTAAGCTCAAGGTTGCTCTAGGGTAGGAGTTTCAATGACTGGGATAGAAGGTTTAGTGGAGATATGGGTATTTGAAAAAACTTGTTTTTCTTCTAGTTCTATTAGATCTTTTTCTTCAGAAGAATTTGTCAAAGGTTCATTTTCAGCAAAAACTACATGAATGGATTCTTCAACAACACAAGTTCTTTTATTGAAAATTCTAAAAGCTTTCCTTTTGTTGGAATATCCAAGAAATATTCATTCATAATATTTTGAGTCAAAATTTCCCAAATTATCCTTACCATTATTGTGAATAAAACACTTACAGCAAAAAACATAAAGGTGGGCAAGATTTGGCTTCCTTCCTTTGTAGAGATTGTAAGGTGTTTTCCCCAGCTTAGGTCTGATGTTGGCTCTATTTGAGATGTAACATGTAGTGCTCATTGCATCGGCCCAAAATACTTGTGATATGTTCTTTTCATGCAGCATAGCTCTTGCCATTTCAGTTAGCATACGATTCTTTCTTTTCACAACTCCATTTTGTTAGGGTGTCCTTGAAGCTGAAAAATTGTGTTCAATTCCATGGTTGTCACAATAGCTTCTAAAGGATTGATTCTCAAATTCTCCTCTATGGTCAGTCCTGATAGCTGCAATAGACATACCTTTCTCATTTTACACTTTCTTGGTAAAAGAGATGAATTCAGTAAAAGTTTCATCTTTAGATCTAAGAAATATTAACCATGTGAATCTAGAGAAGTCATCAACTATAACCAATGTATAAAGATTTCCGCCAAGACTCTTTACCCTTACGGCTCCAACCAAATCCATATAGAGTAGTTGAAGAGGCCTTTGGGTGGAAATCTCCATTTGAAACTTAAATGATGTCTTTAGTTGTTTCCCCTTTTGACATGCATCTTTTGACATGCATAACATATCATATCACTTTTGAGTTAGAGTTTGGGTAGACCATTTAATAGATCATTCTTAACTAGTATATCTAGTTGTTTAATATTCGCATGTGCAAGTTTCTTATGCCATAGCCAAGTATCATTTCTATTACTTACAAGACAAGTTTCTGATGTATTACCAGTTAAGTCAAGTGTATAGTAGTTACCTTCCCTTGTAGCTCTTATCTTGACTTTGATCTCATTCTTCTTTAATTGAAGATCTTCCTTACTTACAACCAAGCATTATTCAGAATCAAATATTACCTAATTGTTCTTGTCAGTGCTTTAACTTACGCTTAGTAGGTTGTGACAGAGGCCTTCTACATAGTATACATTCTGTACTATAATTCTTTCATTGTTGCCTACTTCCCCTATTCCTGCTATTTTTCCAATTTGGTCGCTACTGAATTTTACTTTTCTACCTTTTTTGGATTCGATTTTGGAGAATTTCTTTTTGTCTCCTGTCATGTGTCTTAAGTATCCACTATCAATGAACCATTTATTTGTTTGGGATGCTTTAAGACATACTTGCAAGACAAAGATCAACAAGACTTAAGTACCCATATCTTTTTGGGTCCTTTTGGGTTAGTGTGAAACAGATTTTTCTCAAAAGTTCGTTTGGGAACCTATTTATAAGTTCATAATCTCTTTTCTTTTCTGTGGAAGCATGAAGAAGTATAGTGACCTTTTCTATTACAATAACTATAGTAGAAAAATGGATTGGAAGTATGCACATAATGTTGAAAATGCTTTAAATACACTTTTCCTCCTACTTTCTTCTTGTCATGATTATCATTTTTAGGATCATAGCCTAGTTTTGACTTGTCATTTGTGAATTTTTGATTTTTCAAAATGGCCTTAAGCATTTCACTACCTTTGGTGAATTTTTCAAGAGTATTTGTAAGTTTTTCATTTTCTTTGTTAAGAGAAATGTAGTTACCATACGACGTTAGTTTCTTGAGTTGTTCCTCAAGCACCTTGACTTGTTTCTTAGATTTTCTTAACTCCTTAAATATTATAGTAAATTCAGAATGTAAAGCATTATATTCATCATGAAATTCCTCATAAGTAGAGTCAGAATCAATTACCTCATCGTCTGTTTCACCTTCTTGCGACTCTAGATTGACATTGGCTATTTCCTCTTCTTTACTTTCTTCATCTGACGAGCTGTCACCCAAGATTACTGAAACAAATGCTTTTCTTTTGATGTATTTTTTATTTTCCTCCTTATCCCACTATTGGAAAAATGACTTTTTAGACTGAGTAAAAAAGATTTTTTAGACCGGTTATAGATAAGTTCTTCAAACAGTCAGTCTAAAAAGTCTGTTACTTTTTAAACTGGTTGTACCTACAACATGTCTAAAAATAATGGCATTTTAGACCTGTTGTTGAAATAACAGGTCTTAATGTCATTCTTTTTAAACCGATTGTTAATACAATAGGCCTAAAAGTCATACTTTTTAGACCGGTTGTATCCACAATAGGTCTAAAAATTTTCCAATTTTTTTAAAAATATTCCTCTTAAAAATTAGCTTTACCCAGCAAGCCATTTCAATGACATTCAAATAAGTTCTTCTCTTACACAACAAACACCTTGAGTGATTGCATTCAAGGTGTTTGTTGTGTAAGAGAAGAATTTGAAACATTCTCAACAACAATTAAACAGTATAGAGGTCAATCTTTCAAATTCCTCAGTATATACAAAAAATTCATTAGTTTTACAAAAAAAGCAAAGGGAAGAAAAAGTACAAAGGTCAATCTAGCAAATCCCATGCCTGGATAAACATCAGACATGTATCACCCATATCCCAGAAAATGTCCTACGTAGAGACATAAACGCAGTTAGATATGAAAACCACTAGTTGTCCTACGCAGATCATCGGTAGACAATAATCCAGCACACAACATATAATTGCAATTACAACAACACTTTATAATTCATACATTGAAATGGAACTTGTGACAATAAAGAGTTCAAAAATTATAGGAGAAGCAATACGTATTAGAACAACATTGGATTCAAAAACTCGCTATTCTTGTAAAAGCTCATAGATGAATTCAGTACAATATTTGCAAATGAAATCAATATCTTCTTCAGGAAAGGGATAAGCGAGATCAAACATCTATAACACCAAAGCCAGACAAAACATTAACTTGCTAACTTAAAAACAATAAAAGTAATGCAAAAATTTTGAAATATACATTTACCTCTTCAGTAAATTCAATCATACCTAGGGTGATAATATTATAAATGTGTCTCAAAATATACAAACCACATAAGCTAGACCCTAGTGGTTGCCTACGGCTTTAAAAAAGAGCATGACATCATTAAAAAAAGGATAAAGCATAGCTTATTAAACACATTCTTAAAGCAAACAAATTTGTGTTAGAATCCATGTTTTGATAATAACAAAATGTTAATGAATTATTTTGCAAAGAAATACCAAAGTTTAATCAAGAACATTGAGTTAAATTGGTTATTAAACTGACAAGTTCTTGTAGCTGCAAATTATCTGATGCACTTGAGTTTTGGTGAAGAACTCGAGTTGTGATTGTTGAAGAACTCAAGTTCTAGTCTAAAAGTTCATGATAACTCTTGCAAGTTATAGCTAATACTCAAGTTATGGATAATGCAAAAAGTGTATCAATATGATGCACTCGAGTTTTACATTGAAGAGAACTCGAGTCCTAGAAGTTCGCTCCTGAGAGTTTCTAGCCGAGACTTATAAAGTTATGGTGACTAGGATGAAAACTTGAGTTTTCCATCAAAACTCGAGTTTTGCATGTTGAAGAAATCGAGTTGGCTACTTAACTCTCGAAAGTCTTACATAGAAGCTGGTCCAAAAATTGGAACTATCACAAGAACTCGAGTTTTGGATTAAAACTCGAGTTGTGGCCTAAAGGGAACTCAAGTTTGTAAGTTAACTCCTATAAGTTTTATCCATAGACTATTTTTCAAAAAATTGAATTGCTTAAAGAACTCGAGTTTGGAAATAAAACTTGAGTTATGGTGTGAAGGGAACTCGAGTTGGTAAATTAATTCTCACAAGTTTCATACAGAAGCTTAGTCAGAAAATGAAGCTTTCTAATGAACTCGAGTTTTAGGTTAAAACTTAAGTTCTAGCGTGAAAAGAACTCGAGTTTGTAAAGCTAACTTCCATGAATTTTTGACAAAGACATGTGATACTAAGGTGATAAAGATTAAAACTC
Source organism: Albizia julibrissin (assembly GCA_037074505.1). Taxonomy (NCBI): domain Eukaryota; kingdom Viridiplantae; phylum Streptophyta; class Magnoliopsida; order Fabales; family Fabaceae; genus Albizia; species Albizia julibrissin. The sequence continues at coordinate 30,860,982 of CM073485.1, forward strand.
GAGTTTGCTACCTGAACTCGAGTTATGCTTAGAACAGAACTTGAGTTTGGATATTTAACTCTCATGAGTTCTTGGCAAAGGCAAACTGAAGTGGTGCTGGCAATACCAAAACTCGAGTTTCTGATGAGAAATCAAGTTGGGACTTTGAAAAATTAGATAAGTAACTCGAGTTATAGGTAAGAACTCGATTTTTCACTTCAGAACTTCAAAGTAACTTGAAAGTTCATACATGAAACTTGAGTTCTTATAAAGAACTCAAGTCTGAACAAAAATTCTCTAAAGAAACACTTGAAGATTACTACTGCTCAGATATGAAAAATTGGTGAGAACTCGAGCATTCCTTGAGAACTCGAGTTTGCAGTAAGAACTTGAGTTTATCAGTTACTGAAGCAGAATGAACTATAGAGTTACATAGAGCAATCCAAACATTGTTAAATGTTATTTATTCATTATGTTTTCACTTGTTACTATACCTAAATATTGTCTAACATATATTTCAAGTGTGAAACAGGAGATTAAAATTTGGGATCACATATTCAAATCTAAAAGTCAATTGGGTGTCAGCCGGTTCTAACAATATGTACTAACTTTTAGGATGATCCATGTAGTGTTAGATATGATTAGTTTTGATGATGACAAATATAGATGTCAAATATTAAGCATAAGAAGTTTGCATAGTATACTTTTCTAATACATTGACTAACTATTTGATGTTGCATATATTGTAGATTAGTCAAGCAATGGAAGAAAGAAATTGAGGAATAAAGAACTTGCAAGAATTAATGAAAAATATGAAGATTCAAGTTTTATGGGTACTGTAGCAATTACGGTTACTGTAGCAATTGGCACTGTTTGGCACTGTAGCATCGAGTGATTTAAGAAATCACTCGAGTGATTCTGGAAAAAATGAAATCACTCGAGTGATTCTCTAATTCACTCGAGTGATGTTCAGTGGTTCATATTCTGTTCTTTGTCCAGCTGAGCGAGGCCTGGTTATTTGATCATATCTCTCAAACTAGAACTCCAATTGAGCCCAAACCAGTTACATATGAAAGTAGACTCCAAATGCGTAATTTTGACATCAGAAAAAACATCAAAGGAGCTCAGATGAGGGAGATATAAGTATTCAAATTTGGCCTTTATGTCAGCGTCACGTTCTGGAACAGGTTTAGTATTTTGGCCATAATTATCAAACCACTGATCCTATTGAGTTAAAACCGGTTCCATATGAAACTAGACTTCGATATCTTTCCATTGATATATAATACAGAAATTTTGGAGTCATATTCGAAGAGTTATGTTATCTGGAAATTTACCTCTGTTTGCTGAAGAACTGGAAACGCACAACAAAGAGATCACTCGAGTGATTTCAGTATTCACTCGAGTGATATGGAAAATCACTTCCAGTGGCGCCAGAATCACTGCAAGAATTTTTCACTATTTCATATTTCACTTCCAGTGATGCCAAAATCACTCGAGTGATTTGAGATTTTTCAGAATCACTTCCAGTGCGCCTGAAATCACTGCAAGAAAAATTCACTGTTTGCAAAATCACTTCCAGTGATGCCAAAATCACTCGAGTGATTATGTTGTTTTCGAAGATCACTTTCAGTGGATGCTGAATCACTTCCAGTGAATTTCATTCTTCCTCAAATCACTGCAAGAAAAATTCACTGTTCTCATTTTCACTCCCAGTGCAGTTGAATTCACTCGAGTGATTAGTCATTTCTACAGATCACTTCCAGTGCAAGGCGAAATCACTTCAGGAATATTTTACTGTTTTTATAATCACTTCCGGTGACATGAATTTCACTCGAGTGATCGTCCATTTCAACTGATCACCTCCAGCACCATTCTTGATCACTCCCAGTCAATATCAATTACCTCATATCACTTCCAGTCAGTGATTACTCAGTTCACTCTTCACAGTTCCAGTGAGAGTATATCAGTATGAATCAGAATAACTTCCCGTGAAGATCAAATCACTTCCAGTGAACCAGAATGCACCTCCAGTGAAAGCCAGTATGCCTCAGTTCACTTTCTGTCAGATAATATCCAAGCAAGTGATTATGTTGATTTTTCAGATCACTTCCAGAGACGTGCCAAGATCAACTGATATGAAGTTTTGTCAGTTTCACTTCTTGTCAGCTTCTATGATCACTTAGTGCACTCGTCACTAAATCAGAATCAGTTCCAATGACAGTCACATCCAGAAATCAAGACTACTGCCAGTGAAATGGTTCTGCAGTCAAGTGTTAATTGTTTTATCAAAATCACCTCCAGTGAAGTTACACCGCACTCAAATGATTCTCATGTTTCAGAATATCACTTCCAGTGAATTATAAGTTAACTCAAGTGATTCACTGTTCTCATCAGAATCACTTCCAGAAACTCGACAGAAATAAGGAAACAGCCAGAATGATTTCATGATGCACTCTACTGATGTGGATCGCTTCCAGTGAAATCTGTAATCACCAGAGTGATATTTTCTAACGGAAATATTCTCAAGTGTATTACAGCTGTACTCCATCATCACGCACATGACAAGTAACTGAACTCTCCATTCAAACGACAACTATTCGTGGGCGGCAGCAAAATTCATAAGTAACGGAAGATAAATACTATTGCATCTGTCAGACCAATGGGCAAACTGTAAGAAACGCTGAAGCATATGTCAGAGCACGATCAAACGGGAAAATATTTAAATACACTCAATGACCATACAAAGCAATGGGACTCCAACCGAAAATGAAGTAGTGTCTGTCTAAGCATCAGATGGGATTACAACAGAAAAATATCAGAATGGGCTCAACGGTCAAATGAATCAACAGACTCTAACGGATGGATGTTTACAACGGTCACCTTCCACAACTCAGCTATAAATACGAGAGGATTCAAATACAGAATAACAAGCAATACGATGAGAACATGAACATGCTGATATTCTAAGTCCTCTATTTCCGACCAATCTTTGCTCTACTTCATCTTTTATATTATGTATATTTAAGAGAGTGAGAATATTTGTATTGTACTTCAGTGTGTATCCTATCTACTCTGTGAGAGAGTCTGTAAATCCTTACAAATATATTTCTGTATTGAACTCAAGGTAGAGGGACCTTGAGAAGGTTGATTACCTTACGGGAAAGTTGTAGAGAGAATTGCTAGTAGTACTTTCTGCTCGCAAGACTTACAAGGTGCAAGCAGTAGAGAACGTTGCTGCTCGTAAGACTTACAGTGGTGTAAGCAGGAGAGAACGTTGGTGCTCGTAAGACTTGCACAGGTAAGCAAGAGAGAAAGGACTTTGGGATTGCTTTGCTCAACTTACCGTAAGAGGGTGTAAACCTTACAGTGAGTAAGGGGGAGTAACTTCGTAAGAGATTTGTAGAGGCTTTTCTTGTGCCCAGTTAAACAAGAAGATAGTGGATTGGAAATCTCAGGAGGAGCCTAGGGACTGGACGTAGGTCATCGTGGATTAGACCGAACCAAGATAAATCACAGTTTGCATATTCTTTTCCCTAAGCTTTTACATTTCCAGCATATATGATTTACATATCAGCTTATGTTTCTATATTTCCGCATGTATTGATTTGATAAGTTGCGAAAAGATTTTAAAAGTACATACTTTCTTATCACACACCCAATTCACCCCCTCTTGGGTGTCAGCCAGTTCTAACATTTGGTATCAAATTCATACTCTTGTTTAAAGGACTTAACCGTCTCAAGAGTATTCAATGGCTGATTTTGAGTGTTGCTCACTTTCTGAAGGTTTCGATTATACCATCCCACCAATTTTGAAAGATATAGATTTTTGGTTTTGGAAAGCTAGAATGACTAGTTTTATAAAAGCATATGATTTTGATATGTGGAATGTTTTTACAAATGCTTTTGATCATAAACCAAGAAAGGATTGGACAGACAAAGAAAAGAAAATGTCTTCATTAAATATTAGAGCAATGAAGATTTTGTATAATGTTGTGACATAAAATGATTTTGAGAAAATTAGATTTTGCACTAATGCTAAAGATATATGGGATACTCTTGATTCTATATATACTTCTAATGAGCATGTTGAAGTTGACAGTATAGATCATTCACTTGAAACTATTAGCTGCGTATCCAGAATCAGTGAACAAATGGAAGTTGAGAATGAAGAAGGAATTATAAAGCACTTCCATGATGCAGTTAACACAGAAGAAAAAGAAGAAGAGGATTCTCAAACGAAACTCATCACAAACGACCATGACAAATCACCCTTTAGAGCTCAAGATGAACTTAAGGTAAAAAGTTCCAATTCTTCTTATAACTCTTATAAAACTGATATTCAAAGTTTGCATAAAAATGTTTTCCAACCAATTGTTGATTTTGCAATGAAAAACAAAACTGTTTTCAAATATGCTGGAAACTTGTATGTGAAGAAAGAAAGTAGGCAAACTGGATATATGGTATTGTCATCCCTCAGACAACACAATACTTGCATAGAACCTCACAATGTATATCATCATGTTATTTGCAATTATTGTGGTAAATCCGGTCATATTTCTCATATGTGCTATATTAGAAGAAATTCTAATGTGAGAAATAAATATGTTTGGGTTCCAAAAGGTCATAAGAAGTCTAATACTAACAATCAAGGACCCAAGTATATGTGGGTACCAAAATGTCCATCTAGCACTTTATGTATGCAGGATAATTCAAAAAGAAATGGACATAACAGTACAAAGAAGATGAAGCCAAGAGTTTCTCATGCACCAATAAGGAAGGTGATATCATCGAAAAAGAGAACTCATGAAAAAACCATTGCTATAACCTCATTGTCAAAGCAAAAGAAGCAATGGATAATAGCAAGAGAAGTACATTCTACCTTAAGAAAGGGCTACCATAATGTACCATTCAACTACCTTGAGGAGAACAAGAAGAGGAGGATCTCTCGTACACAAAGATTCTCAAAGCCTATATCATTTGAGAGAAATTTGCATAATCCTAAAGCTATATATGCAAAAAAAGCTTCAAAGAAAGATTCAATGGGTATGCAAAGGCAATCCTCCAAGCACCTAAGGTAAATGTGCAAAATGGTAAAACCTCCTATATTGTTATCTTTATTATTTATTGAGGTTTATACATGTTACCTTAGGAATGAGCATTGCAAACTATCTTAGAAATATGTTTTCAAATCCTTTGAAAAACTCATCTTGTAAACTTATTTACAAAGGGTTTGCAATGTTCAATAGTTTAGTTCTTTATGCATACACGCATGTTTAAAAACTTTTCTTATGCATAAAGTCATCAATTTATTATATTCAATTGTTATGATTTAATTATATTCATAGAGTATGTGAATTTTGTTATGATTCCTATGAGCTAACCATATGTGGATCCAAGTAAAACTGGATACCTTAGGAAGAAAAAGGGTTATACGGTTTTGTAGGAAGAAGAAAGGAATGTCATGCTCCCGGTCAGTAAAACAAGGATGAATAGAGCATACATGAATTTTGAAGAGAACATGCAGTAAAGCTTGAATCAAATGCATGGGTTACTCAAGTGATCGTGGAGGACTTGAGTACAAAGAAACAAGAAATTGGAAATTAACTTGGGTGCCTACAAGTTACACTCAAGCCAGGTACGATGTATCAGTATGTAAAACTTTCTGCAAAATTTGAGTGTCATGACCTTGTTTTCAAAACTCCTAGAAGCACTCGTTCTTTCCAATTCCATTTGAGTGATAAATATCTGCTCATTACTGCATATCATTAGCAATTAATTTTTTTTATGGTTTTCAAAATGGTTCGGATTGCTAAAGGAACTGAAAATGAATTTGTGCATAATCCTCTTATTCATTTGAGTTTGAAATGAACTATTCAAGAATACATTTTGATTCATTTTTTTTATAAAAGTGCGTACAAATTATTTGAAGATTATTCATATTTTGTTTGCATTTTCAAAATTGGAAGTTAATATTTTTGTGTACTGATTGTCAAAAATGCTTCAAACCTATTCAACAGGGTATTTCCCTATCTTTGACATTTTGATCATTGATCTTAAATGTGCAATCCAATGCTTGAACTCCTTAGTCTTTATTTTCTAATTTGTTAGACCTCATGTCTAATAAATTAAGCATCTATATGAGTTTCAAGTATATTTCCCCATAGATGAATTCATTATGTGAAAGCCTTATTCCTAATGCATAAATCATTTTGGTTAAGTTATTCCAAGTATTATAAATGTTCATTAATGCATTGAATGAATGCTACTGCATTAACCATTATAGTGGAATAACATATTAGGATGATGTTTTGGAACTTTAGTCATTTGGTCAAATGAGTACATGCTTTATCTTCTATAAATTCATTATACTCATCTTGTTACTCAAATGCATCAATATTTGTCTTTATCATTTGTTAGTAACTAGAGCCTTGTGTTCAAATTCTTACCATGAATGCTCATATGTTTTATGACACTATTCTAAAAGGCAACATTATTTCTTAGTCAATAGCTAAGTCATTAGCAAAGTCATTGTACTCATATATGTCTATTGAGTTAATTCTTTTGGCCAATTCATTTTCCATATGACTTTTGCTCTTGGGAAGATTCTCAAACATGTTATCTTTAAGAAGGGAGCTTTTTGGTACATGTATACACTTAAACTATTGACTTCCACCATTTTGAGCATGAGGATTGATCCTTAACAAATTTCATAAATAAGTTTTCATGCATTCAAAATCTTAATGTCATAATGCATATTCTTGATTCAAAAGAACATTTGAGATTTTGAAACAATTTTCATATTTTCATTCATGATTTATTATTTCATAAATGTTGGTCATTATAGATAGATTCTCTACTCTTTTGATCCAACTTACATAGATTGTATGAAAACCTTATCAATGGCATATTTTCAACATAAAATGTGTTTACAAGTTGTCATTGATCATTGGAAAACATCATTCTTAATTGATATCATTTGCTCATTATGCTTCATGATTCAATAACTTGAATTTATTGGATAAAATTAAATTTTGGTCTTTGTTGGATTATGATACTCCTTGCTCAAATATCATTTGATTCAATTGTATAAGAGCATAAGAGTTATTATGTCTAATATTGTGGACCCAAGAAAAGTTGGGTACCAAAGAACATATATTTATACTTTTACAGGAGTTGACCAAAATGCTTGGCTTTTGGATACAAAGATCAAAGGCTAATAGAGGAAGCTGAATCTGTGGTATAAGATGTAGTAAAATAGATAAAATGATGCAGCTGTAAACAAGAACTTCAAAGTTCTACTTGAGATGATGGATGACAAAATAAGGGAGCTATGAGCAAACCAGAATTTCTAAATAGTACTTGACAAAAGGCACATGCTAAGAAGATAAATGAATATGAAGTCTTTCTCCAAGCTCATCTTGCTATTTCAACTCTTAAGTATTCCACATAAATTACAGATCAACAAACATGCATCAATAGACTACAGAGTATCATAACTCAAGTAATTACGAAATTACTTGAGTGAGGTATAGTATTCCTTCTTAATCCAAATCCTCTGAGTTACATCACTCGAGCAAGCATTGAAGTGAGGATCGAGTGATATTGGAGTGCAATTCTTAAAATCCATGAATAGCATCATCATTTTCTAATTTGATTTCTCTCTAAATTTTCAACATTCAGTCTTAAAGTTTTCAATGGTTTTCTAAATCTATAAGAGCTTTTAACTGTATTTCTCATGATAAGTTTTAAGACCATGCATACATTAAGGGGTAGCTTTACATTCACATGTATTTTATATTTTAAAAGCTTATCTCTTTTATTTGAAGAAAATTATTATAGTAGACTCATCTACATTCACCCTCAATTGATTAGTTTTGATGATGAGATACTTATCCATTTTCTTTTCTTCATCCTAATTTGCATGTATTGTATAGAAAGGAAATTAATACTTGATTGCACTAACCTTTCTCCTTGCAAGAATATTTTTAACTTATGACAGGAGAATTTGCTCTATGAGAAGATCATTCCTCAACACACCAAAAGGAGAATATATCAACCTTGAGGAAATATGCATAACAATTAAACGAGGGAAATATATTGGCTACAACATTCAAAGTAACAAATAACTATGCCAATACAAATTAAAGGAGCATTAAGCATACTGTGATGGAACAAGGAGTTCAACTCAGTGAGGAGTATCTTGAAGACAACATATACTTCAGAGTTGCACCGAGAATATGGCATAAGCTGGACTTCATGGATCTATCATCAACTGGCCAAATTCAAATGAGCATTTCTAAATCCTCTCTCTCTTTATGTTTTATGAATACCTTGCATATCTTTTATTATGAAAGCTTTATTGAAAACATTTTTCATTTGCATCACATTCAAATAGCATTACTTTCAAAAAGGGGAGAGTAAACTGTTTATTTTGATTAATGGAGAAAATGATATTTCAAATGTATTTTCATAATTACTTCTCCATGAAACCTTCTTCTTTATACTTCAAACTTTTTGCTAATGTCAAATAGGGGGAGAGAAATGGAAAAATATGTTGCATTCAATTTGTCTATTCACATTCACGCAATATGTTGCATTCAATTTGTCAATTCACATTCAAGCATATTTTTCTTTAAGGATTTGCCATCATCAAAAAGGGGGAGAATGTTAGATATGATTAGTTTTGATGATGACAAATATAGATGTCAAATATTAAGCATAAGAAGTTTGCATAGTATACTTTTCTAATACATTGACTAACTATTTGATGTTGCATATATTGTAGATTAGTCAAGCAATGGAAGAAAGAAATTGAGGAATAAAGAACTTGCAAGAATTAATGAAAAATATGAAGATTCAAGTTTTATGGGTACTGTAGCAATTACGGTTACTGTAGCAATTGGCACTGTTTGGCACTGTAGCATCGAGTGATTTAAGAAATCACTCGAGTGATTCTGGAAAAAATGAAATCACTCGAGTGATTCTCTAATTCACTCGAGTGATGTTCAGTGGTTCATATTCTGTTCTTTGTCCAGCTGAGCGAGGCCTGGTTATTTGATCATATCTCTCAAACTAGAACTCTAATTGAGCCCAAACCAGTTACATATGAAAGTAGACTCCAAATGCGTAATTTTGACATCAGAAAAAACATCAAAGGAGCTCAGATGAGGGAGATATAAGTATTCAAATTTGGCCTTTATGTCAGCGTCACGTTCTGGAACAGGTTTAGTATTTTGGCCATAATTATCAAACCACTGATCCTATTGAGTTAAAACCGGTTCCATATGAAACTAGACTTCGATATCTTTCCATTGATATATAATACAGAAATTTTGGAGTCATATTCGAAGAGTTATGTTATCTGGAAATTTACCTCTGTTTGCTGAAGAACTGGAAACGCACAACAAAGAGATCACTCGAGTGATTTCAGTATTCACTCGAGTGATATGGAAAATCACTTCCAGTGGCGCCAGAATCACTGCAAGAATTTTTCACTATTTCATATTTCACTTCCAGTGATGCCAAAATCACTCGAGTGATTTGAGATTTTTCAGAATCACTTCCAGTGCGCCTGAAATCACTGCAAGAAAAATTCACTGTTTGCAAAATCACTTCCAGTGATGCCAAAATCACTCGAGTGATTATGTTGTTTTCGAAGATCACTTTCAGTGGATGCTGAATCACTTCCAGTGAATTTCATTCTTCCTCAAATCACTGCAAGAAAAATTCACTGTTCTCATTTTCACTCCCAGTGCAGTTGAATTCACTCGAGTGATTAGTCATTTCTACAGATCACTTCCAGTGCAAGGCGAAATCACTTCAGGAATATTTTACTGTTTTTATAATCACTTCCGGTGACATGAATTTCACTCGAGTGATCGTCCATTTCAACTGATCACCTCCAGCACCATTCTTGATCACTCCCAGTCAATATCAATTACCTCATATCACTTCCAGTCAGTGATTACTCAGTTCACTCTTCACAGTTCCAGTGAGAGTATATCAGTATGAATCAGAATAACTTCCCGTGAAGATCAAATCACTTCCAGTGAACCAGAATGCACCTCCAGTGAAAGCCAGTATGCCTCAGTTCACTTTCTGTCAGATAATATCCAAGCAAGTGATTATGTTGATTTTTCAGATCACTTCCAGAGACGTGCCAAGATCAACTGATATGAAGTTTTGTCAGTTTCACTTCTTGTCAGCTTCTATGATCACTTAGTGCACTCGTCACTAAATCAGAATCAGTTCCAATGACAGTCACATCCAGAAATCAAGACTACTGCCAGTGAAATGGTTCTGCAGTCAAGTGTTAATTGTTTTATCAAAATCACCTCCAGTGAAGTTACACCGCACTCAAATGATTCTCATGTTTCAGAATATCACTTCCAGTGAATTATAAGTTAACTCAAGTGATTCACTGTTCTCATCAGAATCACTTCCAGAAACTCGACAGAAATAAGGAAACAGCCAGAATGATTTCATGATGCACTCTACTGATGTGGATCGCTTCCAGTGAAATCTGTAATCACCAGAGTGATATTTTCTAACGGAAATATTCTCAAGTGTATTACAGCTGTACTCCATCATCACGCACATGACAAGTAACTGAACTCTCCATTCAAACGACAACTATTCGTGGGCGGCAGCAAAATTCATAAGTAACGGAAGATAAATACTATTGCATCTGTCAGACCAATGGGCAAACTGTAAGAAACGCTGAAGCATATGTCAGAGCACGATCAAACGGGAAAATATTTAAATACACTCAATGACCATACAAAGCAATGGGACTCCAACCGAAAATGAAGTAGTGTCTGTCTAAGCATCAGATGGGATTACAACAGAAAAATATCAGAATGGGCTCAACGGTCAAATGAATCAACAGACTCTAACGGATGGATGTTTACAACGGTCACCTTCCACAACTCAGCTATAAATACGAGAGGATTCAAATACAGAATAACAAGCAATACGATGAGAACATGAACATGCTGATATTCTAAGTCCTCTATTTCCGACCAATCTTTGCTCTACTTCATCTTTTATATTATGTATATTTAAGAGAGTGAGAATATTTGTATTGTACTTCAGTGTGTATCCTATCTACTCTGTGAGAGAGTCTGTAAATCCTTACAAATATATTTCTGTATTGAACTCAAGGTAGAGGGACCTTGAGAAGGTTGATTACCTTACGGGAAAGTTGTAGAGAGAATTGCTAGTAGTACTTTCTGCTCGCAAGACTTACAAGGTGCAAGCAGTAGAGAACGTTGCTGCTCGTAAGACTTACAGTGGTGTAAGCAGGAGAGAACGTTGGTGCTCGTAAGACTTGCACGGGTAAGCAAGAGAGAAAGGACTTTGGGATTGCTTTGCACAACTTACCGTAAGAGGGTGTAAACCTTACAGTGAGTAAGGGGGAGTAACTTCGTAAGAGATTTGTAGAGGCTTTTCTTGTGCCCAGTTAAACAAGAAGATAGTGGATTGAAAATCTCAGGAGGAGCCTAGGGACTGGACGTAGGTCATCGTGGATTAGACCGAACCAAGATAAATCACAGTTTGCATATTCTCTTTCCTAAGCTTTTACATTTCCAGCATATATATGATTTACATATCAGCTTATATTTCTATATTTCCGCATGTATTGATTTGATAAGTTGCGAAAAGATTTTAAAAGTACATACTTTCTTATCACACACCCAATTCACCCCCCTCTTGGGTGTCAGCCTGTTCTAACATGTAGGTTCTTTTAACTCATCAAAATCACAAATGTTACTTATTTTGCACAAATTCCATAAACCTCCAATAAAAGGTAATGCAAGAAAAATTACGAGCTCATGGTCTTCTTTATTTCATTCCCTAGTTTGTAGTGGAGGGAGCATAAGAGGATGACACTATAACTCTTTTTGCATAGAAGAACCAATTGCCAGTTATCACTGAAAAAAAGAGATGAATATTAAGAAAATATAAAGCATTATTATATATATTATAAAATATAAATTTTTTTCTTACCCATATAAATATGGAGCCAAGAAATACTCAGTTGCGGTTTCCTTAAGCCTCTCTAATAAGTATGTCTGTCTGCTATCAGCAGTGGTCCCTTTCTCCTAGATTTGAACAGGGCATAGGAATCCAAATTTATCGCTTTTGCTAGAGGAAACAAACCTATGATTCATGTACGTACAATAATGTAAGCACACAAATTAAAGTTTAATGGCATAATTTTTAAAATATTTACTTCCAATTGAAGAAGATACTTATATTAAAAATAGTTGGACAATCGCAACTGTAAGATGTTGCCTAAGAGCTACCAGGGACATTAAATCAGCTCTCTCCAGATAGCATATCATCCTTGACTTACCAACATATGAATCACTTATTGCATGACATTCAATAGAGGCTGTGAAACTTCTTAAGTGAAGGGAGCTGCACTTGGGGCTGTGATCGAGGTTTCCTCAGCTCAAATAGAAACAAGGTTCTTTGGGCACAAGATGAAAGTACCTAGGACATCGCTCAAAACTTTCAAATTATCAGAAGGGATAAGGATAGGTGTATCTGTAATGATCACCTCTTCAACTGATACTCTGACTTTATCATCTTTCATTTGTTGATGGTGAATAGTTGATTGCAAGTTGTGTATACTCCCCGTGCAACTAATCATCTTAAAGGGTCCTCGACAAAAAGGTCATAAGGCTCAACAATTTCTATTCTAGGACCCTCTAATGACTACCCAATATTGCAACAACTCCCTTTAGTGCTTTGCTTATTAGGTGCAAGCGATTATGCCTAGAGAGCACTAGTATCTTGTCTTATGCTCATAATCATCATCATTTCCTCTTTCATGTTGTTTAATCAGGCTATTAATCATACATCGAATGATGTTTCTACCTCGACCCTTGCTTCCGCCCTTGCAGTGGCCAGCATATGCTCAATTTCATCTCTAGTCACCACACTTGAGGAATGGTGTGAGGGTGCTCCAAAGTAATCCCTTATACCTACCCCTCCTCCAACTCCCCTAACACAGCCTGGGTGCTCATGTTTTCCAGTAGCAACCATTAGGATATCATTCCTCCCATCCTACCTAAAAGATCTCTCAGTTTTTCTTTTTTTAAGTTCCTTCTGTAAGATACAGATAACAAACATAAGTAATAAAACATGTTTACTAAATAGTTAATAACAATAATGATACTTACAATTTTTCCACCTACTATATGAGATTGTTCACTCATATAAGACCCACTTTTTTGGTTAGAAAACAACCACTTTTATTCGTGACATATCAAAAATGTTAGAGAAACAAGAATAGAAGGATCAGATTGAGCTACTTCTTTCAATCTCTTCCGTTTGGCCACCAATAAGTCTATTTCAGCCTTTGTATAACCCCTACGAGACATTATATGAGGGCAATGATTCTTTATACCACTCTCTTGTGCTTTTTGCTTTTATGCCTGTGAATAAGAAATTAAAAAAAAGTTATAATCACTAAAGACAAATGATAAATAAATAAAATACAAAATAAGTCAACTCACCAAAGCTTCTGGAGTAGTCCGAAGCCTAAAAAATTCTTGCAAAGTCACTTCATCAATATAAGAATACTTGCTGCACGGATTAGGATGAGGCTCACTATCTTTCACCTCAATATGCACGTAATTGTTGGCTATATTTGTCTTAAACTTCCTCTATAATACCCTATTTTCAATAGCCATGTATGCATCAAATGTATAATTATACATAACTACCACACTCTTACATCAAATACAAATAGTAGTGTCTTACACTACGATCTTCACTTCACCTTCATATCTCCTCTGATGTATATCTTCATGCACTCTTCACCTGTCTAAATGGTTGGTTGGGAGGAGTGAGATTCGAGAGAATCTTAGTAACAAACATTACCACTATGCATGCCAGATATATATGAATGCATGACATGCTTGCCTACACTATTTCATGCCAACATAATGACATGCTGCATGCTCGATGTTATGACATATATATGGCCATTGCATAAATATAACAGAGCTTCAACCAATCATACATGTTCCACACAAATAGGCAAAGTAGTCATATAATCAATGCAAGACATACATACATACATGCAGAAAGGTAAGTTCACTACCTTTTACTTGATGTCCTCCTCATGCACCTTGATCTTCCAACCATTAGCTATTTAAATACTCATTAGACAACATTTAGCCATTAAAACATCCTTTAAAATCAGCCATGAACAGTACCCTACTTCCAATTTACTCATCCAAACAACAAATCAATCGGTTAAAAAGGAAGCTTACGCTTACCTCTACTCATTTCCGTAAACGATTCTAAATTCCGGCAACACCCTGGCCAGTGAGACATCGCCAACCACCTCCAAATAAAAATCTGAAACCATAGAAATATAGCTCACGATGAGTAGAAGAAGTTTCCTGAAGGGTACTTTGAGAGAGGATGCCGTTTCGACAGTGTTTCGGAGGAAAGAATTTTCTCTCTCCTCTCCCTCCATTTTCACTCAACTCTTTCTCTCTCTCATTTCTGGATTTAGTACGGGAAAAATGGATGAATGAAGATGATGAAGAATGGTTAAATGAATTAACCATTCACTTGCCACATGTCAGCTTCTAGTTGGTCCATAATTTCCATTTTCGCACAAAATAGATAATCTGGCAGAATTTCCATTAAACTTTAAAAATTTATATCTAATTGTGTAGATATCCAATTAGGGTGGTTCCAAATGGTATATAACCCTCATTGAGTCTAGTTTTAAGGAAAAATATAAACCTTGGCCAATCAGAAGCTCACTCTTCCCAGAATCTTAATCTTTGGATGCTGTCCCAGAAAATAGTTAATTTCGCTGGGCTAATTTCAAAAATTCATTTCTATTTGTGTACAATTAAAAATGACTCATATGACCTATCAAATTAAAGCTTGATAAGTCTACTTTAATTCTGGAAAGTTTCATAATTTTCACCATCATTTACCCATCGAAACATGTCATACAATCATCACTGTCATACCGGGAATTTCACCAGTAGCAAAATTACTTTGTGTTCCACTTTACTATATTGTGTGTGACTTCCAATCACTTCGTTTTGTCATTCCCCAAGCTCTTTAGCTCACCAATATAATTCCTTTTAATATCCAATGATATAAAGGAATTTTAGGAAATTTAAACATGCCTCATAGGGACATTTGCTAAACCAGGGTCTAGCAGTCTACTTAATCCAGGCTTAATCTTATGCCTCTAGTTCCAAAATTTGGGATATTACAGTTCTCCCCCCGTTTAATAAATTTCGTCCTCAAAATTTCAACATCAAATGGTATTATCTGTACCTCAGAGAACTGTTTCTAGACATTTAGTCTATCTTTCTCCCATTCTAATTCTTTCATTTTGTACTCATTATGTAGTA
The DNA here is from genome assembly GCA_037074505.1 of Albizia julibrissin. Lineage (NCBI taxonomy): Eukaryota > Viridiplantae > Streptophyta > Magnoliopsida > Fabales > Fabaceae > Albizia > Albizia julibrissin. The sequence goes on from CM073485.1 coordinate 30,876,365, forward strand.
CTTTCATTCATTTTGTACCCAGGATGTAGCCCTCACACAAGACTCACTAGTCCGACCTCACAGTGCTTAGTTTCTTAGGCCTCACTGCCCCTTTGGGACTATCCCAAATCATCTTGTATGCATACTAGGCTTTACGACCCCTTTGGGATTCACCCATATCATACTGTATGCACATCAAGCCTTACGGCTTATTCAACTTCCAAGACGCTGGATATTCTGGCTTTACAGCCTAGGGATTCACCCTCTATGCCATAGGCATCTTAGGCTTATTGCCTCTGCTACAATCTGGTACAACCTACATATTCTGCCATCTTCATGGCATATTTTGGACGTACTAGTCTATGTCACGGCGCTAGGTAACAACCACAGCACTTAGACATATAGGTCTTATAGCCCAAGGCACTACCCTATGCAAACTTGCATCTTGGGTCTTATTGCCTTAAGCCTATACTAGGCTTCATTCTTAATCATATCTTACATTTTGCCAGCCTAAGGATTCAGTATTCACTATCCCACTAGGTCTTATGGCCTTAGGACATACCGTCCATCATCCTTGCTGAATATAGCCCACCTATTAGGCCCACTACAGAGCTACCCTCATTGGTCACCCCCTACAGCCGCACAGGAGTCTGGCCTACACCCCCTGGCTCACCAGGCCTGAGTGCGACAAGCTTATGGGATAATCACTCCCATTATGCCCTAAAGGGGACCTCTTAACGTATCGAGCACATGACATTCACCACTAAAATTGCGCTCGACAAACCCTGGTATCATTTTTATGTAACGGACTGCCCCACTAGGCCTACTATAACGGCGCTCGGCTCACCTTGCAGTCACACGGGACATCCAACCAACTTCCACCCCTCCACAGGGTTCAACTTTTTATCTAACGGACTGCAACACTAGGCCCACTACAACGGCGTTCGGCTCACGCTGTAGTCGCACGGGACATCCAACCAACTTCTACCCCTCAACGGGGCTCACCTTTTGTGCAACGAACTATTCCATTAGGCCCACTATAACGGCGTTCAGCTCACGATGCAGTCACATGGGACATCCGACCAACTTCCACCCCTCCACATGGTTCAACTTTTTGTGTAACGGACTGCCTTACTAGGCCCACTACAATGGCGCTCGGCTCACGCTGCAGTCGCACGGGACATCCGACCAACTTCCACCCCTCCACGAGGCTCACCTTTTGTACAACGAACTGCCCCACTAGGCCCATAACAACGGCGCTCGGCTCACGCTGCAGTCGCACAGGTCATCCGACCAACTTGTACGCCTCTATGGGGCTCACCTTTTTATGTAACAGACCATCCCACTAGGCCCACTACAACGGCGCTCGGCTCACGCTGCATTCGCACAGGACATCCAACTAACTTCCACCCCTCCACGGGGCTCATCTTTTTGTTTAGCAGACTGCCCCACTAGGCCCACTACAACGGCGCTCGGCTCACGTTGCAGTCGCATGGGACATCCGACCAACTTCTCATTTCGGGCTCCATCTCTTGCTACTCAAGCCATTCATACTCTTATGCAATGTTCATGAAGCATGCTAAACAAACCATCATCACAACAATCATCACATGAGCATTCGGCCCCAAGTGTTCACCCGCGCAATAGGCCCCAGGATTCCACTTGTGCAACACAGGAGTTTCTATGGCCCCGAGTGTCCACCTGCACAATAGGCCCTGGATGACCACCCCACAAATTCTGAATGCTCATCAGGTCTTACTGCCCAGGGAATCACCCCTATGCCAGAGGTATTACGGGACTTATAGCCTCAGGCCTCTGCCCGTTAGGTCTGACTGCCTAAGAACATGCTGGCCCAAAAGGTCTTACTGCCTACCGTATATTTATAACACGAATACATATGATGGTAAACACATACATGCAGAACCATCACATAGGATATGAGAGCAAGAGTAGCTTTCCTTAATCTCTATCATCATTCGGCACTGGAGCACCCCATGACAATTTACTGGGTCACCCGACCCTTCTTCTCAAGGAAACTTATGTGATAGAAGACTCATTATAAGATACCACTATTGAGAGTTGACATCCCCGTAGCTCTACTTTACAGTTTCAACGTGATAACGGTTTCACTCCACAGTTTGTCGTCACGGCGGCTACACACTATAGTCCGATGTCATGGTGGCTTCACACTACAGTATTGCACTCGGTGCTTCACACAAGCGCCCATACACCTGGTCAGCCCCCCGGTCAGAACCCTCTGTAGGTAGTCCTTTCCAATCAGATCTCCCCATAGATAGCCCTTTCTAATTAGAACTCCCTGTAGGTAGCCCTTTCTGATCAGAATCCTCCACAAGTAGCTCTGTCCGGTTGGTCACCTCTGAATGGAAGTATCATTATAACACGATCTAAATCTCATAAGGTCCTTCTTCTTTACCAGTTCTGTAATCTTCTATCTCATTTAGGGTCAATTCATTAGACTTTTGATATTGGTCCAGCTCCAGGCATATTATAACTCTAAGGGAATATTTTATGATTAAGATCTTTCCCTATGGTAGATTAGTAACTAGCAACCTCCAAAAACCTCATAAACATCTATGTACTATATTTTAGTCCTCAAGTCACTCAGGCTATCTTAACTTCCTGAAGAATCAATTCAACTATGACATTTAATTCTCAGGTTATGGTTCAACTCTTAGAACCTCAACATCACGTAAATCAAAAAATCACTTTTCTCAATCATACCTTATAGGCACGCGAGGAATCAAAATCAATAGTGCCTATTATAACCTCTACGGTTCTAGGTAACATCCTCAAACAATTACTGAAGGTTCAATATCATCAATTCAGATCCTCTCGGATAGATATACAGTATAATCACCACTCATCATACCTCACCGTATATCTTACCTACATACCCTTAACCCTACGGGTTACTAAGGATCATCACTTAGTACGAAGAAACCTCAAAGCAATTACTATGCCTCAAGTTTACATAACCCCATCAAATGAACTTTTCTGAGCAGTACTCACTGCAACAGAAATGGGTCAGATTAAAGTTTAACACTTACTTTATCATCTCCATGTCTCTAGTAATTCATTAGGTCATCTAAGAACCTCCAATCTTGATTCCAAACATTTAATCAAAAGATTTGAAATTTTCAAGGTATTTCCCAGAGGGTCACCCCATCCTGGGATTTTCCTTGCCTGAGCACGCTTAACCACGGAGTCTTGAGGGTATCCGGGACATTAGTGCTTATATCGACCTGCATATTTCTGGGTATCGGCATCCTATATATACTTCGATCCCAATATATCATGTTATCCTGCCCAGAAATGCTAGATATTGTCCCTGTAGGGAAATAAGGGTGAGATTCAAAAGAATCCTAGTAGCAAACATTACCACTATGCATGCTAGATATATATGAATGCATGACATGCTTGCCTACACTATTTCATGCCAACATAATGACATGCTGCATGCTCGATGTTATGACATACATATGGCCATTGCACAAATATAACAGATCTTCAACCAACCATACATGTTCCACACAAATAGGCAAAGTAGTCATATAATCAATGCAAGACATACATATCATATACATGCAGAAAAGGTAAGTTCACTACCTTTTACTTGATGTCCTCCTCATGCACCTTGATCTTCCAACCATTACTTCTTCTTTAACACTTCATGACCCTAGATAAGAATGACATCATTAGAGCCATGAAGGGTTAATGCCCAATGGCTACATTAGCCTCAAAGGCTCACTTTCACCCTTGGAGTTTTAATCAATTACATTTGGCCAATTTCTTACTCAAATTTGCATGGTAATCAATCTACTAGAATTTTTGACCAAATTTTGGAAAATCATAACTAATTCTATAGAACTCCAATTGAAATGATTCAAATCTCAATTTGATCTTATTTAAGTATAATTTGAAGGAAAAATATCAATTTCTAGAAACTACAAACACAAAATCCCCAGAAAGTTTCCAAACATCAACTGTTCCAGATTTAGTTTCAGAAATAAGGTCAAAGTTTAAGAATTCACCATTAATTCTAGGAAACTCCAAATTGAGTGGTTCCAAATTCTATGGAAAGATATTTCATTCTAGTTTTACATAGAAATACTAAATTTCAGCTATCACAGCCACAAATTTCCCAGAATTTCTCCAAACTCAACCTTTCCAAATCACATTCCAGAAACAGGGCAGAAGTTCACAAATTCATATCTCCTACTATACTTATCCAAAAATTACAAAATATATATAAAATTAAATCTCCACATGTCTACTTTAAGTATGGAAAATTTCGGAATTTTTGGACAAGTTTTAGACCTTCAAACATCATGCACAGCACTGACTGCCACACAGGGCAGATTTAAGCAACATGCACATATATGTTTCATAATTTCCCAAATTTATATACAAGCATCCAAAAATCATGAGCACTTGCATACCTACACAATTTTTCCTCCTAAAGCCAATGGAACATTAAAATCATCAAATTTACACTCCTTCCCCACGAAACAGTACAGGGCAGAATTTAGGATTCTCAAAAAAGGTTTATTGTTTTCTCGTTTTCTCTTGCCTAATCACTTTCTTGCTACTCCTAATCAAATGATTAGCTATTTAAATACTCATTAGACATCATTTAGCCATTAAAACATCCTTTAAAATTAGCCATAAACAGTACCCCACTTCCAATTTACTCATCCAAACAACAAATCAATCGGTTAAAAAGGAAGCTTACGCTTACCTCTACCCGTTTCCACAAACGGTTCGGAATTCCGGCAACACCCTAGCTAGTGAGACATCACCAAACACCTCCAAATAAAAATATGAAACCATAGAAATATAGCTCGCGATGAGTAGAAGAAGTTTCCAGAAGGGTACTTTGAGAGAGGATGCCGTTTCGGCAGTGTTTCGGAGGAAAGAATTTTCTCTCTCCTCTCCCTCCATTTTCACTCAACTCTTTCTCTCTCTCATTTCTGGATTTAGCACGGGAAAATGGCTGAATGAAGATGATGAAGAATGGTTAAATGAATTAACCATTCACTTGCCACATGTCAGCTTCTAGTTGGTCCATAATTTCTATTTTCGCACAAAATAGATAATCTGACAGAATTTTTATTAAATTTTAAAAATTCATATCTAATTATGTAGATATCCAATTAGGGTGGTTCCAAAGGTTATACAACCCTCATTGAGTCTATTTTTAAGAAAAAATATAAAACTTGGCTAATCAGAAGCTCACTCTTCCCATAATCTTAATCTTTGGATGCTGTCCCAGAAAATAGTTAATTTCACTGGGCTAATTTCAAAAATTCATTTCTCTTTGTGTACAACTCTAAATGACTCATATGACCTATCAAATTAAATCTTGATAATTCTAATTTAATTATGGAAAGTTTCATAATTTTCACCATCATTTACCCATCAAAACATGTCACACAATCATCACTGCCATAACAGGAATTTCACCGGTAGCAAAATTACTTTGTGTTCCACTTTACTATATTGTGTGTGACTTCCAATCACTTCGTTTTGTTATTCCCCAAGGTCTTTAGCTCACCAATATAATTCCTTTTAATATCCAATGATATAAAGGAATTATGGGGAATTTAAACATGCCTCATAGGGACATTTGCTAAACTAGGGTCTAGCAGTCCACTTAATTCAGGTTTAATCTTATGCCTCTAGTCCCAAAATTCGGGATATTACATCCTCCAGTGTTTACAACAATACGTCATTGTCTTCTTGTACAAGATGTCACTCTGAGGAATGTTGTAAGTGAGTCGTAATGCATGTATTGAAGGAGTTAGTGACAAATTTCATAAACATTACATACAAAAGAGAATTTTAGATTTGAATAGTATCCAAAATATGTTGCCTCACATGCAACATTCCTCAGAAAGAGAATTTTAGATCTGAATAGTATCCCAAATATGTTGCTTCACATGTTCATCGATATTTCTTCACTCCTCTATCAAGATGCAAGGCTTGTTGCGTGCAAAGAGGCCGACAAAACTCCTATTTCGGCTTGCATTAGGCGTGATTGGTTTCCAATATCTATCAAACTCAATCGGTATCTTTTTTCCTGAAACTCTGACTTAGAGCAATATCTCTCAACCGTGTACCTCTTCTACCCCTCTGTATAGACTAGTTACTGGGCTCACTTTGATTCTAGCTTGAAGCATTGCTAGGCTCACTTTGATTAATTCTGGCTGGATCACTTTGATGAGTACTAGCTAGCTTGCTTTGATGAACACCAGGTGGCTCCAGAGCCTCTATACTAGGATGCCTTAGATCCTTCATTTTCCTGTTAAGACAACAAAAACAAGATAAATCCTTAAATTGTAACATGAAAAGACTATATCTATAAAATAACTATATACATAATTTGGATATAATTCTTAATGATAATTACTTTAGCTACCTAACTTTCAAAGTAGTTTTATAAAGGGATATCCTCCCATATCCCTTCATGATTATCATTTCTTGTGCCGTGTTCATTATCTGCTTCATCTTCTTTGTTCAATTCTGGTAAACCATTGGAAAAAGGAGTCTCAAGATCATAATTTGAATGGCTTTCCTCATCATTATCAATGACCCTTTTCCTTAGAGAGCTACAGATCATATGTTATTTTCTTGATCAGTAATATAGAACACTTGTTTCGCCTAATCTTCCATAATAAAAGGTTCATCTCTAAAAATTCTACTATTCAAATCTACTAATATAAATCCTAACTGATCGATCTTCACACCATTATTGACATCAACCCACTTCCATTTGAAAATGAGAAATTTAATTTTAATATAGTTAACCACCCAAATCTCTTCAATAACCCCATAATAAGGTATGACTGCCAATTTATGGTTCTTATCTTTCAAACTAGAGAAGTACATTGATTCAGCCACTAACATAACACCATTTGTTCTGGACGGTGCTGCTATCATCTAGGGACTTTGTGTAAAAGGTATAAATATTGATCACAAATGAAGTCCAACTTATGACATCAACCTCAGGACCATATGCTAACCATTTAATTGTATCAAAAACACATTCTTCTCCATCAACCTTTTATTTGAACCAATGTGCAAAAGTTCTGTTATGTTCCCTAATTAACCTATGTTCACTCATTTGACTATTTTCTTTCCGTACAATTTCTTTATGAGCATTAATGTAATCTTAAACTTCATCAACATTATTCAAGATGTACAAGTGGATTTATTGTAATTCATCAGGATCCATACTCTTTACTGTAGCCCCGCATTTACCCTCTTCTTTATCATGACATTTAGGAAGCCCAATATGTCCTACATTTGACAAATAATGTCAAAAAAATTCCATAGCTTCTTCAAAAACATATTTTTGAACAATAGATGCTTCAAGCCGATTAGGGTTCTTCACATACCCTTTTAGGATTTTCATAGTTCTTTCAATTAGATACATCCATCGAAAATAGATAGGGCCATACAACTTTACCTCCCTCACTAGATGAACAATTAGATATACCATGATGTCAAAAAAAGAAGGAAGAAAAAGCTTCTCAAGCTAGCACAAGATCAAATATCCTTCATTTTCCAATTCATCCAATCTTTCCGTCTTAATGACTTTACTACAAATAGCATTGAAAAAGAAACAAAGTCTAGTCAATATGTGTTGAAGATCATATTCGACAATACCTCAAATAGCTACTAAGAGTAGTTGTTACATTAAGACATGACAATCATAAGACTTTACCCCTACTAACTTCAAGTCTTTCATCGACACAAGCTTCTCAAAATTTGAAGAATACCCTGAGGAAACTTTGATGCCATGTCAACACTCATAAAAACTTCTTTTCTCATCCTTAGACAAAGTATGAGAAGCTGGAGGACAAAAAGTTCTCTTACCATATGGCATTGGATGCAAGTCTTCTCGTATTTTCATTTCTTGCAAATCTAATCTTGCCTTCATGCCATCATTAGAACTACCTTGTATGTTGAGCAGCGTCCCAATAATACTATCATATATGTTTTTCTCTACGTCAATGAATCAATAGTGTCTCATATCAAGATTGTGCCAATATGGAAGATCGAAGAAGACATACCTCATTTTCCAGATATATATTTTTTCATTTATACTCTTTGTAGTCTTGCAAAAGATAACATTGATATTTTTCACATTTTCATAAACTTTCTCCCCAATCAATGACTCTGGAGCATCTTTAAACTCTTGGCCACCAAAAAATACTTTCTTTAATCTACGATATAGGTGACCCCATCTAAGAAATCTATTATGGTCAAGATAAACGGTCTTTCTTCCATGTTGAAGTTGATGGTAACATGTGCCTTGTTCATAAATCAGACATGCTTTATGGCCTTTAACACTATATCCTGACAAGTTTCCATATGCAAGGATGTCATTTATAGTACAAAAGATCATGGTTTACACTTTAAAAATCTCTTTCTTGTTCGCATAAAAAACATTGACACCTTCATCCAACAACTCTTTCAAGTCTTCGATCAAGGGTTCGAGGTATACATCTATGTCATTTTTGGGTTGTTTTGTTCCCGAAATCAACATAGACAACATGATGTACTTTCATTTCATGCATAACAAAGGAGATAAGTTATAAATTACTAATAGAATAGGCTATGAACTATGTATACTACTTAAGGTACTATAAGGATTCATGCCATCCGTGCTAAGCCTGAGCCTAAGGTTTCTAGGTTCTTCGCCAAAGCTAGGAAATAATTGATCACTTTCTTCCATTGAGAATAATTAGCTAGATGCCGAAGATTTCCATTGGAAATCCTCTCATTTGTATGCTATCTTAAAATGTTTTGCGTCATTTTCATTAGCAAACAAGTGCTTAAACCTTGCTATGATTGGAAGACACCGCAACACTTTTGTAAGGGCCTTATTTGATTTGTACCTTAGGGTTTCACATATTGGACACTGCTGTTTCTCTTCATGCTCTTTTCTATACAATATGTAATCATTAGGGCATATATGGATCTTTCTATACTTTATCCTTAGTGTACACAATATTTTCTTAGTATCGTAGTATAGACAAGGCAACGCATCATCATCTAGAAGCATGTCTTTAAAGGCCTCAAGCGTTTTTTAAAAACTCTTGTTGCTCCATCCATGCCGTGCTTTCAAGCTTACCAATTTCAATACTGCTTTCAATAATTGGTATTTTTTACACCCTAGGTACAGTGGCTTCTTATCATCACTACACATATTACCATATGCATGTAATTGTTCAAAAGCCTCTTCTCCTAAATCATGAATAATATCCTCTATCCGATTATCCAAATCTGTATCATTATCATCAAAGGCCACTTCCCCTTGTTGAGATACACATGGCATTTCTAATTCTTCACCATGTCATACTCATACTGTATAACTCTTACAAAATCCTTCATAAATTAAATGTGTATATATATATTTACAGTACTTAGTCACTTCTCATTCAAACATTCTACAGAAGGGCAATAGAACATCCCCCTGTCATCATCGACATTTCTTCTAGCAAAGTCTAAAAAATCCCTCACTCCATTATCATATTCAACACTCGTTCGTTTAGCATTTCTCCAACTATGATCCATATATTTCAACACTTTTTTTCTCTTTTCTATTTTTTCTCCTGGAAAAGGCAGGAGTATGATGAGAGCACATAATTATTACACTCATCAAGTACCTAGTTTAACTACTACATAATAAACAAGTACATAGCAAATTTTAGATTATAATGCATTATATATATAAAAAGATCAGTTTGCTAGGCATCACTTCAATTATTTAATGGTAAAGAATAATTAAATTACCTATTAATTACTTGAAGAAAGGCTTTAAAGATTGGAAACTACACAGTAAAGATCAGCTTGGTATGATTGAGAGGATTGCACAAGGGAAGAAAGGCTTTGAAGACCGCTGAAACTACACACCAATAACCAAATGAAAATTAAGCCTAAGCAACATTAATAGAAAAGCTTAAATTTAGCAATAATAATACCCAGACTCACAGACAATCATGATTGATTACAGAGAAATGATAATACATGTCTCATGAAATAGTTGTAAAAGTAATATTTCAAGTTTAAGTTAAAACAAGCAATGTTTCTGGCAAGACATGTAACAAACACTGCTAAAGATAGTACAAAACTAGTAATATCCTAACAGATGCAAAGAAAATCAAAGTTTTGAGGAGCTATACAAACTAAAAGCAAATGGGCTCTTGTACCGTGACTAACACCCACATGTTGAAATGAGCTAATTTATATTTCTCTGCAGTCATGACACTTTAAATTTCAGCCTCCAATTTTCATTTCAAGCAATATATTAACATTCTAGACTTTGCTAAATCCTTGTTGGCACTTAAGTATCATACAAGGTATTAAAATACCCAATTCTAAATAAATTTTCAACTTTTTATAATTCTCTCAATCACTCTAAACAATTTCTCTTTAAAATCTAGAATTTTCTAGCAACTATATATAATTTAATTGTCTATAACTTTTCTCTTAAAACTTTAATTTGAACTTGGAAATTACTTCCTTATGCTTTCTCTATACAATTCCACCTCCTAAATTCATTGGAGCCATAAAACAAAATAAAATATAACTTTGCCTAGCTAAAACAAGGCACCTCAAAGGATAAAATGTAACTATATCTTGCTAAAATAACACAAAGGATAAAGAGAAGTCAAGTGCATAAAGGAATAAAGAACACATAATTCAACAAAATAGAGTTATAGAATCAAGGCTGAGGGACATAAAAGCAACTCTGAGAAAGGAAAGAGAGGCTTTGCCTCATGGCATATAACAAACGACATGTATGTTTTTACATGACCAATGTTTATATATATATATATATATATATATATATATATATTGATATATTGACAATTCCAAAGATGCCAGCATATAATATTTAACATTTATGCTCATAAGTTAAGATAAATTAAAAGGGAGAATAATGCCTCAGAGCAAGCACCGGAAAAATCCAAATGTATCTTATAATTACCTGGAGTATGAGCTTGAGGAAGAAACCCAGGGGAGGCAAGAACTGTGAAGTGGGAAGGAGCCATGTAGGAATGCAATCCACCGTACCCCTACATTGAAGGAAGAGCTTTTGGAAGAAACCCAAGGGAGGCAAGAAACCAAGCTTCAGGAAGAAACCAATCGAAGGGGAGAAATGCTAAGCCTTATGGTAATGGATTCCACCATACCTTTGCGTCGACGGCGGCGATTGTAACATCCAATTTTGTTCACCAATATTCATTACATGTACTTGAGATAGTTGAGGGAATAAAAAGGTGAGTTAAAAAGTACACGAAATTATAGAACAAAGAAATTAGTGGTTTCACACAACATAATTATGTTTGGAACACAAATTGTAGAAAACTAGATTTGCTGCTAGTGTAATTTTCTTCGTGATAGTCTAGTTGTGTGATATTTTTAAATTGGAAAATGATGTCAAATGCCTATGAAAATTTTCAGAAATAAAGTAAACTTATCAAGCTTTAACTTGATAGGTCATATAAGTCATTTGAAGTTGTACACAAAGAGTTATGTATTTTTCAAGTTAGCCAAATGAAATTGGCAAGTTTCTGTGGCAATGTCCAAAAATAGTAATTCTGGGAATTTTGAATATTTATTTGGCTAAAGAATATATTTTTTCTTAAAAATAGACTTAATAAGGGTCACATAGCCTTTATAATCACAGCCATTGGACATCTATAAATAAAGATATGAATTTTCAAATTTTGATGAAAATTCTATCAACTTTCAAATAAGGTGTGAAATTACAAAAAAATGTAAGGGTAAAATGGTCATTTTACCAATAAAGCAGGAAGCTATTAATTATTCCTTTCTTCCTAGATATTTGTAGTCGAAAGGAAGAGGCAAGAAAGAAATAAAATGCTTGTTTCAAATTAATAAAAAAGGATTAATATTGGCCAAGTAAATTAAGTTTGAAAAGTCAACAAAGTAAAGTTGTAATTAAAGAGCCATTACATAGTAAATATAAGAATTGGATGAAGGTAATGGAAGAAGCTCATTTGATTATTTTGGAGACTCATTTACGTTACTTTTGGCAAGAGGAGAGCGAAGAGTTTATGTCAAAGTTAACAAGAGATAAAGCCATATGGAAAGAGAAGGATTGATTCATTAATTGGAAAGTTGGAATTGTGAAAAGCAAGAAGCAATTATTCATTTCCCTTTCCTCTTGATTTTCGGTTAGACAAAGGGAAAGAAAGAGAAAATGATTTACTTGGTCCATATTAAAAGAAGAAGAATTAACCATGACCAAGTAAAAATGTACATGGTAAATATTAGCATTAAACAATATTAAACAAAAGCAAGAGGAGATATTTTCAAGAGCTCATTATCCCTTTTCTCCTTCTATATTTCGGTCAAGCAACAAAAATAGAGAGAGAAGAGAGCTTAAAGAACATAAGAGCAAGAGAGCAAGAGGAAGTTCAAGAAGCAAAATCTAAGGTAAGTAAGCTTGATTTCAAGTGCTTTTGCCTTCTAACTTCATGAAAACCACTTCTAATCTCTTATCTACCTTGAATATCATGTTTAGCAAGCGAACTTTAAGAGGGAATAAAGAGCGAGAAAATGACACCTAGAGAGAGAAAGTGAGAGAATCAAGAGGTAAGCTCAAGAACCCTAATCCTCTTGATTAATATGTTGTTATGGTGGTAGTGGTTGTTGGTTTGATTTGATTGTTTTTGTGAAATTTGGAAGATGAAACCCTAGGATGATATGCTGTTAAAATTTCCATGAATCATGTTTAATGAGTGTAGATGGTTAATCATGTGATTATAAGTAAAAAAGGAAGTGGTTAATCAAGAGAAATCAAGAAAACACAACTTCCCATTTTAGGGTCCTATGTTTCATCCATGTGCAAAAACATGGGAAGGAGTTGGAATTTTGTAATTTTGACGATTTCATTGGATTTATAAGGGAAAATTGTGTAGTACTACATGTGTTCATAATTTTTAGATGATTTTATGGAAATTTGGAATTTTTAGAAGTGTAGAGGAAATGTTGTTTGATTTGTTTAACTGGAGTAGTTCTTTTGTGAAATAAATTTCGTTAGACAAACTTGGTCCAAAAATTATGAAACTTTACAGTCATAAATTAGACATGTAGATATTTAATTTGATAGGTAGAAAATAATTTTTAGACTAGTATATTAAAAGATATGGATTTTTAAATTTGAGCCCTGTTTCTAGAAGGAAATCTAGAACATGGAAGGTTTAATGAAATTATGGCAATAATATGAGTGTAATAACCATAATTGTGTATTTATCCATAAAATTTCACTTAAAGATATTTTCATATAACTTGGAACCAGTCAATTTGGTATTTTTTAGAATTAATTATGATTTTTCAAAGTTAACTGAAAATCTGCTAGTTTCTGGAAAATTGTGAAAATACCCTGTACAGAGTTGTACTGTGTAGAAACTACTAAAATTGTGATAGATAACCAAAAAAATGTAATTAAAAGTTAGTAATAATGCAAGTGATAACTAATTACTTTTTGACTCTAATTTATAAGAATTAGTAATAGCTTGAGCCGGAACAAGAGCATTGAACTGACAGTGGAACTTAAAAAGGATTTAGGTAGTAACTCTTTCTTTCATATACTATGTGATAATTGTATGCTTTGTGTATGCCATTTTCTATAACATGATAGTTCCTAGGACACATGAACTAGCTGTGGACTGGGACCCAATAATGGTACACGAGTTAAGCCGGGGTTGCAAATATTCGTTTGGCCTTAGACAATATGCATACAACATTGTTTGAGTTTGCATCTTACATAACATGGTGCATTGCATTCTATTTGTTTGAAATGCATGTTACTACTGAGATTCACTCTAATCTCACCCTTTTCCAACATACAAAATCATTCCAGGGAAAGCTAGCGGTTCGAAGAGCAAAGCAGTGGCTACCGGCGTGTAGAGTCCTAGTACATCAGAGGCTGCTGATGGTTATCTGTAGTTGTAATTTTATTTTTCTGAACATTCTGTGCATATTTTCAAACCCTACGGGGGAATTCTTGTATTTTAAACAAGTACTTAATATCAGTATGTTTCCACTACTTCTGTATGCCTTATAAACTATGCACCTAATACTCTGCGAATATCAAAATGTTAAAGGGTTTGACATTTTTGGTATCAGAGCTTAAAGCAGTTATGGCAATGGTCTTGCTTGCATGGTGATGGAAATCATGTATGGATGACGACAACAGAGGAGGGGATCACTGTTGTAGGTGAATCGGCCTTTGAGGAGTCAGTAGACATTAAAGGAGTAGTTAACCCGATTGTATCAGAGTAGAAGAGGCTCTAGGGCACCGCAAACTCCAAGGAGTCATGTACGGGTGATAGGAGTCTATGGACCCTACCCTAGACCCGCACCAGTGCCATCACGAAGCTCATCAGTAAGAGACTCAGAGCAACCATTTATAGATAGGTTTGAGTCAGATCCATACGGTGCCACTAGTTCCAGAACAAAGCCTATGGTTGTGAGATATGACCTGCGGTTGGATAAGGAGCTATGGTGATATATCAAGAACCTTTATATGCAGGCTATCGATATGCGTGCCTCCCCGGTGGCTCAATACATATAGTACTTGTACAATGTAGACACCATGTATTGGGACCAGGGATATTTGGGAATCGAGTTCCTGTATGAGGATTGGATCCACACCATATTGTACTTCTTCTCGGACACCGTATTTTGGGCGTGGAAGAAATATTATATTATAGAGTGGGGTGGTAGGATAGCTTCATAGAGTTTGAGGATCACATAACGGAATATGTGATGCAACATATGTACTTGTATTGATATGGGGCCTCTACCCAGTATTTTGTTACTTGGAGACAACTGGCACGACTTACTAGGACAAGGACAATCACAAGGTATCGGTGCTTAGAAGCGGTTATAGCCGGTATCCACATTTTTGCACAGACATAGTAAATTTAAGCGTGCTTGGCTCAGGGAAATGTTGGGATAGGTAACCCCTTGGGAAGTCACCTATATATGTTAAGATAGGATGTGTAATATATTGTACAGTAGTTATAAGTTGTATATTGCTACAAACGTTTCCTAAACTACTGTAATTGTTCGTTGTATGTCAAATCTAAACTACTTATGTATTAGAATTTTGTGAAATGCCAAATATGCCCTTATGACTATGTGAAATATACCTCTTCCTCATTTTACTATAATGAAACATAAAGATGGTGAGAACTAGAGGTAGACCAAGTGGTGGAGGTGCTGGGCAGGGTCAGAAAGCTAGACCTGATCCAATATAGCAACTATTGGGCATGATGACAATACAATAGACTATACTAAAAGAATTGAGGGATGAGCTATGAGAGGTACAACAGAAGCAGAATATAGATAGAGAAATGTGCAATAACCTGGTGGACAGGAAGTGAACTCATAGTATGAGGAACATAAACAGGATCCTCTGCTTAGAACTGCTTCTGTAGGAGACAGTTTACAAATGTAAGCAATACAATTCAGTCAACAAGGGCTTGCTGTTGATAGAGGCCGACACCCTTATTTTTTGAGGAAATTTTAATCCTCAGCTGACAGAGGATTGGTTTTTTTCCCTGCCTTACTAAATCGTGATTTTTCATAGTATAAAATTATTGACCGTGCTTAAACTAGCTGTGATAGACTTAGTGTTGACATTCTGATCTACCCAAGGAGTAGAGAAGAACATGAGAAGCACCTATGAGTGGTGCTAAGACATGTTGACTCACAGAACCAGCAGATCCTAATAAAGTGGGAACAACATTAAGATGAAAGAGGCCAGGAATTTTCACCAAGGTACATAGTTTTTTGGTTCAGTCAGATTCATAGGAGGTTCTTATGGAACTGCTATCAGATTATCTTAACATTGACAACTCTTATGTGGAAATAAAATATCATAGTGATGTAGCAGAAGTCATCATGAGCAAATAAAATAGGGGAGTGGGATAATAAATCTATGTGTAACCTTTGAGGATATCAGGAGATGTTAATATTTGCACCAGTGTTTATCATCCCATATCATGTTTAGACCCGTATGGTCTACAGTAACATAGCTTGCGTGGCATACAATGGTTTACCCTATGTAGTCAATAGTGAAGCAACCCCATCAGAGAATGTTAATTAACCTTATAATTAGGATGCACCCCTGACATGGCCAGAAGAGAATCTTGGTTACACCAGCGAAAATCACAGGTAGCTTTATGGCTGAGAGGCGATGCGTAAAATATGTTGTTAAAGCAGTGTGGCCAATAGTATTACATCCTATGTGATGTACAGTGATATTGCCCATTTAAACCTGTGTGGTTTGCAGTAGTATTGTCAAACCCTTTAACATTTTGATATTCGCGTAGTAATAAGCGTGAAGTTCTGTAAGGCATACATAAATAACGGAAACATAATGACATTAGGTACTTGTTTACAGTATAAGAATTCCCCATAAGGTTTGAAAAATATTTACAAATATACAAAACATTTAAAGGAAACTATTTACAAATTAGATAACCAGATGCAGCTTCAGAATGCACCGAGGACTGTACTCCCAGGTAGCTACTTCCTTCCCCTTAGAGCCGCTAGCTTTAATTGTAATGTTTTTCAGTTTGAAAAGAGTAAGATTCAAGCGAATCACAGTAGGAACATGAATTTTAATAATATAAAATGTGAAAATAAATGTACAATGCCCATGTTATGTAAGATGATATAATGTTGTGTGCATACTGTCCAAGGCCAAACCACTGTTTGTAACCCCCAGCTTAACTTTGCGCCTCCGTTGGGTCCTTGACTACAACTAAACTAATATGCGTGTCCAAGACACTATACTCATGTTACAAAATATGACATACTCAAACATATAAATAATCACATAATGTATAAAAGAAAGAATCACTACCTGACTTCTTTTTCAGTTCCTTGGTCTGTCCTAAAACCTTATTCCGACTTAGGCTATTGTATATTCCTATAAAATTCAAGTTACAAGTAATTGGTTACCACTTGTATTATTACTTCCTTTAATTAAATTCTTCTACTTATCTTATGTAGTTTCAGCAGTTTCAACAATTTCTACACAATACAACTCTGCATAATGCAGTTTCATAGTTTTCCAGAAAACTAGCATATTCTCAATCAACTTTGGAAATTCATAATTAATTTCATAAATATCTAATTTAATTGGTTGTAAAGCCTAAATTAAGCTCTTTAAGTGTTATTTTAATGAAAAATACTTAAATTTTCCATTTTGATCAGAATTTTCCCAGAAATTCATCAAACTTCCCTGTTCCCATATTACATTATAGAAATAGGGCACAATTTCAAAAATCCATATCTTTTAATCTACTAGTCCAAAAATTATGATATACTATAAAATTAAAGAACTAGATGTCTAATTTAATCTCATAAAATTTCATAATTTTTGGACCAAGTTTGATTAACAAAATGCGTTGTACAATAACAATGCCTGACTGGAGGCAAATCCAGATTTGCATACCAACATCCAAAAATCATGAACACATGTATTCCTATAAAAATTTTCCTTCTAAAGCTAATAGAATCATCGAAATTGCAAAAATTGAGAAACTGTGACTCCTTCTTATTGTTCTGCACTTGGACAAAACTAGGGAAGAATAAGGGGAAAACTTGTTTTTGTGAATTCAATCCATAAACTCCCTCATTTCCACTTCTAATCATATGATAAACTATTTTAACACTTAATAAACATTATTTGAGGAAATTTTGGTAGCATAACCCCTTAGGGTTTCATCTTCCCAAATTTACAAATATCAAGTAAAACCAAGCCAAACACAACAATAACAACCACAAAAACATCATATTATACAAGAGGATCAAAGTTTGGAGATTACCTCTTGTTTTCCCAATTTTCTCTCTCTAAGATGCCTCATACCTCTCTGTCTTCGCTTGAAATTTTGCTTACTAGCCATGAGTTTCAAGAAGGAGGAGAGGTTAGAGAGGTCTTAAGTAATTTAGAAGGCATAAGTAACTTGATTTCAAGTTCTTACCTTAGATTTGTGCCTTTTGAAACCCTAGCCTCTCTTAGTATTCTTGAGATTCTTCAAACTCTTCTCTCTCTCTCTCTCTCTCTCTCTCTCTCTCGCTCTTATGCTTTTGCTGAAATGAAGAAGGAAGAGGAGAAATAATGATTTTATCATGTTATCTCTCTTGCGTTTTGAAATATCTTGTTTAAGGGAAATTAATATATGAAATTTACTTGGCTCTTATTTTTCCCTCCTCTTGAATTAATCCTAGCCATACAAAATATTTCCCTTCTAATTCCCCTATTTAACCAAAATTAAGAGGAAAAAGGGAATATTTAATTGCTTTTTTCATTTCTCTTAATTCCTCCCTTAAATACTTAATTGTGTCATACTTGCTTTTATGACATCACCTCTTCTTTTTTACTTTAAATTAATTCCATATGGCCTTCTTGCCTCCCAAGTATTTATTTTTCCCTCCTCTTTCCCTTATTTAGGTGAAAATATTAAGAGGAAAAGGGATAAATATTTTCTTCTTATTTTGTTAGCAAATTACCATTTTGCCATTACATTTTATGATTTAATTTATTGAAATAAATCATTTCTTGCTCTTCATCCTTTGGTTTGACCAAATTTTAACACTATTGTTGGACCATGATTTGTGTTCGTTTATGCTCCAATATAGGTTATCATGTTAGGCCTTTAAGTAGACATTAATTGTTCCTTTATGTCTCGACTTAGCCAAGTTGTGTGTAACCACCGATTATAGTTTTTCTGTTATTTCATGTACATCAAAATTTATCATTTTATTCCATTAAATATATTAATTACATGCAACGAATGTTGTGACTGAAAATGGGATGTCACAACTCTCACTCCTTAAGTAAATTTCATCCCTGAAATTTGTTACACGTATTGACTCATGAAGTATGGGAAACGCTTCTACATGTCTTCCTCAACTTCCTAAGTAGCTTCTTTAGGAGATAACCCCTTCCATACCACTTTTATGAATAGGATACTCATATGTCTTAGTTGTTTCTCCTGCTGATTAATGATTCGGTCAAGTGTGACTTTATACGTCAGATCATCTTGCACATCTACCTCTTTGTATTTGATCACATGCTTTGGTTAGGTTGATATATCTTTAACTGTGATACATAGAAGACATCATATAGTCTTCTTAAGCTTGGCAGTAAAGCTATTCAGTACGCTACTGGCCCAATCTCTGACAAGATTTCAAAATGAGTAATGTACCTAGGGCTCAGCTTTTTCACCTTTAGCGCCTTGCCAATGCTGGTAACAGGTGAAATCTTCATGAACATATGATCTCTGACTTAAAACTCGAGAGGTTTATGCCTTTTTCCAGTATAGCTCTTTTGTCTGCTCTGAGAAGCAAATAGCATTTGCGTTATCAGCTTGATCCGCTTCTTGGTTTGATCAACTATATATGGCATGTACATCTACCTCTTAGATAGTTCTGTCTAGCACAAGGGCGACTAACACTTCCTTCCACACAATGCTTCATAGGGAGCCATTTGAATACTTGAGTGATAGTTGTTGTTGTATGTGAATTCCACAAGTGGAAGGAATTTATCCCAAACTGTCTTTGAAATCGAGTACATACGCTTTCAGCATATCTTTTAGTGTCTGTATCGTTCTTTCTGTCTATCTAAGGATGATAGGTCATACTAAGTGAGTATTTTCCTACCACCAAAACTATGGTCTCAGCAGAAATTTTCCATAAATCGAGACAAAACTCCTCTCACATACTTACTTCGTAAATTGTAAAAGTTATTCTCCAAAAGCTAATTTAAACACACACTGAATCGGAGCTTGGTACCCAAAGCTTCATGTACCGCCTTCTAAAACTTGGAAGTGAATCAGTAATCTCTGTCAGATATTATATTCTTTGGTATACCATGAAGATATACTACCTCCTTGATGTAGATCTTTGCTAGCTTATCCGGAGAATAGTGAATACTGATCAAGAGAAAATGAGCAGTCTTCGTGAATCGATCTACTATTACCTATATTGCGTCGTGATTTCTGATCTTGGGTAATACTATCACAAAGTCCATAGTGATGCTCTCCCATTTCTACTCAGGAATTTTAGGGTTTTGAAGAAGCCCTGAAGGCTGTTGGTACTTGGCTTTGACTTCCTAACTAGTAAGACAACGAGCAATAAACCTTGTCACATCTCTTTTCATACCTGGCCACTAATACATGGACTTCATATTATGGTATATTTTAGTTTCTCCTGGATGTAGAGTATACTTACTCTTGTGCACTTCTTCTAGGATTTGCCGCTTTATCTCTAATTACGGTGGAACATATATGCACTTTATGCATCTGACTAGCCCACTTAGTGATAAGTCATATTCCTGAGTCTCTCCCCTTTCAATCATATCTCTGATAAACTGTGCATATCTATCCTACATCGGAGCTTCTTCTATGACTTCTCTCAAGTCACTCTCTATCTGACTGATTTTGTTGTTGTTTATCATGATCTGATTCGATAGGTTGAGATCTCTAAAATCTCAGTCAGCCTTTGATAGTAAATCATAAGGGCTGGCACTTGTACTGCTTGCGACTTAATACATCTGCTACTACATTAGCCTTACCTGGATGATACTTGATCTCTATGTTATAATCTTTGAACAACTCCATCCAACTGCATTGTCTCATATTGAGCTCTTTCTGACCATACAGGTACTTCAAACTCTTATGGTTATAGTACAGCTCTACGGTCACCCCATAGTGATATTGTCTCCATATTTTCAATGTGAGGATATCTCTGTTAGTAAGGCTTCAGTTGATAGGATGCATACGCCACTACTCGGCTTTACTGCATCAGGACACATTCCAATCTATGCCCACTGGCATCGATGTAAACCACGCAGGGTAACTGTGGATCTGGGATTGTTAATACTAGTGCTATTGTTAATTTATGTTTTAGCTCTATGAAGCTCCTCTCATATTTTCTGTCCCACACAAAATGATGAGTTTTCTATGTTAACTTTGTCAATGACAAAGCTATTATGGAGAAATTCTGTATAAATCGCCGATAATACCTGGCAAAACCCAGAAAACTACGTATCTTAAAGACAATTTTTGGCCTCTTCCAGTTCAATACTGCTTCCATCTTATTTGGATCTACTGAGACACCTTGTTGTGAGACCATATGGCTTAGAAATTTCACTTCTAAAAGCCAAAACTTGCATTTGCTCATCTTGGCATAGAGTTGCTTGCTCCTCAATATGTTCAATAGTTCTTAGATGGTGTTGATGCTCTGCTATGGTTTGAGAGTACACCAGAATATCATCAAAAAAGACTATCATGAATTAGTCCAAGTATGGACCAAAAATTCGATTCATGTAGTCCATGAACACTACAGGTGCATTGGTAAACTAGAATGGCATTACTAGAATCTCGTAATGACTATATTTTATTTTGAAAGCAGTCTTTAGTATATCATCTGCCTTCACTCTGAGTTGGTGATACCCATATATTAGATCAATCTTCGAGAGCACACAAGATCCTGACAGTTAATCGAGTAAATCATCGATTATGAGAAGTGGGTACTTTTTTTTACAGTCACCATGTTCAACTCCCTAAAATTAATACAGAGTTATAAGATTTCATCTATCTTTTTAACAAAAATTACTAAAACCCCCAGGTGAGACACTAGGTCTAATAAACCCTTTCTCTAGCAATTCCTCAATCTGCTTCTTTAACTCTGCCATCTTGCTTGGTACCATTCTGTATGGGGCTTTAGACTTGGTTTTAGTTACGAACTCCACTTCCCTATGCGAGGGTAATCTATTGACATCCTTTAGAAATACATCAAGAAATTCATTTACTACAGGGATGCTCTCTAATGCCGTTCCAACCTCTGATTGCATGGAGAAGAATACAATGTATCATAGGCAACCTTTGTGTAAGCATCTCTCAGCCTCAGCTGCGGAGAGAAAGTTAGGGTTGATCATTGTGTTGGCCTTTGGTGGTAGATTAGGGTAAATAACCCTCTTCCTTCCACAGTCGAGCAAAACATTATTTGTGCTCAACCAATCGATACCGAGGATCACCTCCAGTCTTTTCAATGGCGAACAAATCAGATCTATTATGGACTCGTATCCTTCTATACTTATGACACAATTTAAGCAAGCCTCGATTGTGATGAATCTATTACCCATAGGTGTAGATACCATCAAATCATATGGTAATCGATATACACTCTGGCCTAGCCATCTTACACAATCGTATGCAATGAATGAGTGACTAGCTCTTGAATCATACAATGCTTATACCAGATTACCATTGAGAAGTATCGTACCTTGTATTAGCTCAGGTGATTTCTGGGCTTCCTCTTGTGTTAAAGAAAAAACTCTACCCTAAACTTGCTATCTAGGATCTTTGGGTTCTTACCGTTGCCAACAATCCTTTACGAAATGCCCCTGCTTATGGAAGTTGTAGCAAACTATCTATCTCACTAGACCTGGTGCCTACATTACAAGTATTGATGCCTGCCTCACTGCAACCTGCCTCACTTAACCACATGTCTAGCCTGGATGGAAAGGATTGCCATAGTATCTATAGGTTCTATTACTAGGGGGTCTTTGATTACTATGGCTGTCAAAATGGTTTGGCTTTTTATTACTACCGCTAGACGGATCACCCTAATAATTGTGCTTCTGAGAAGAGCTCCCACCACCAGATGTGTTCTTATTACTAGTATTTCGATAGGAATACAGCTCCAGCAAATTGTGCTCTATAATCCGGCACTCTTCAGCTTCAGCTTTAAACCTCATATCATCATATCATAACTCTATTTTCCATCGTTACGATATTTCATATATAAGGAGTATCGAGAAAGCCGAATGTATCATGCCAAGTATTCATCGAAACTCCTTTTTGCCTTATTGTATTGTTAGAAATTCTGTTTGTTTGGCCAGCCTCATTGACCGGGGAAAATACTTCTCATTAAACTTTTCTTGAAACACTTCCTATGTAACGGGAATATTTTGAGCCTGCAGAATTAACTCAGTGCTCGTCTACCATTTGTCAGCATATCCCTTCAGCTTATAGATCCCCAATTGTGCCCTTATATCATCTGGGGACTCCAGAATTTAAGAAAAAAATTCTTAAGGCGGGACAACCAATCCTTAACTACTTGGGGATTGAACCTCCCTTGAAAAATAGTCGGTTGATATTGATTAAGTCGAGTTACCTAGGTTTTCTTACTTTATATTTCGACAATAGGGCCTTCATGAACCTCTAGTATAGGTTTTACATTACTACATGATATAGATTCTACTACCCCAAAGGACGTCTATTTTTAAAAAAGGGAAGTAAAGAATAAAGACGGTGGCATTTTTGTAATTCTGGGTGAGAACTGGGTAGCTTTAGGCGTCCCAATTTGAAATTCAAAAAGGGATACCTAAAGTGTGTTTTTGGCGTCTCTTTTTTTTTTATGCCTAAAATCACACTTTAGACATCCATTTTAAATTTGGGACGCCTAAAGTAATCTTTTTTACTTTAGGCGTCCTCAATTTAAAAAGGGACGCCTAAAGGTAATGAATGTTATTCAAACTAACATTACTCCCTCTAAAGTCATGCCTACCCCCGTAAGCTAGCTTCCTCTATTCAAAACTCTCATTCTCTCTTGAAGCTCCTCCTTCCACCATCACTCTCTCTTGAAGTTCATCATCCTCTCTCTCTACCACCATCCTCCGCCGTCCTCCTCTCTCCCTCTCCACTGTTGAAGCTCATCACATCATCTCTCCTCAAACTTTGACGCTGTTGGTTCCTCCTCCCTCTCTCTCCCACTGTTGGCCTCTCTCCTCCCTCTCCCACATGGCCAAAAGGTATGGTTAATTATTTTTTTATGGACTAAGGTCTGAACTAGGATTATTGTATATGCATTTTGTTAGTCCTGGCATTTAGATTTATCATCGTTATAGATGCATTTTGATTTATCATCCTTCACCAATATTAATATTTTTTGGATTTTAAGTTTCCCTTATGGTATTTTGTGATAAATTGATGATAACTGATAAGTTTATTTTTATTAGTTAGTAGTTGGGTAAACAACTTTTTGACACTTTATGTTAATTATTGTACATTGTATTAATAGGATTCAACACTTTAATTAGCTAGTACATGATGTTCCCTTCCTATTTGTAAGGACATTTTGGTTTATGAAGAATTGTTTGATCTTGTTTCTGTAGGTTTTAATTGCTGGGCGTGAAAAATAGAAATGATTTTTTTTAAAAAAAAAAGAACCTTTAGACGTCCCTTTTTTTAAAAAAAGGGATGTCAAAACACACTTATGAAGTCCTTTTTTCAAAAAGGGACACTGTAAGTAGGTCACCTATGGAGTCCCTATTTCAAAAAGGGACTCGGTAAGTGGGTTATAGAGTCCCTTTTTTAAAGAAGGGACGTCGTAAGTGACTTACAACTTCCCTTTTTTAACAGACACTGTATCTTGACTTTTCTATGTCCCTGGCATAGGTGTCCCCCTATTTTCAGATGTTAAAAGAGCTAAAAATAGATGTTAAAAGCTTTTTCTATGGTAGTGTTGGTACGGGTTTTGGTAAGGTTCTAGTGGCTGCACATGACCACCTCCCTGCCCACCAGGGTTATTATGTGATTCTGTATCTAGATTTTTTTTTGTACTTCCTTCAAGTCATTTCTCAATTCGTTCAGTGTATTCTGTTGTGCTATCATCATACCCATCAGTTGTTGCATCAGGTCAAGTTGAGCTTCTTGATCTCGATCATTATTTTCCTATCTACCTCATGCCCTACCTTCTTCTCTACCTCTACCACCATGCCTAGTTCTTGCCACTTTTTATACTTCACTATATAAAAATAGAGGAGAAATGAATTTCATATAGATGCAAGAGCATTTTTGTCATTTATCAAAATTTCGGGTACACAAGTTTGTCATATATAACATATAACAAGTATATACAACAGTTAGAGAAAATACTATAAATCATATAGTCTAAAACTACTATAACATAAGTCTTTGTCACTTCTACACATCAAATCCTAACTATACATAGAGCTTTCTAGGGGGTCATCCATCTTGTGATTTCCTTGAGTTAAGCATGCTTACTTTTGATGTACCCAATCAAAACACAGATACCGGCTTTATCAACTTCTGTCCACTGGTTCCCTGTCACTACCCTTACCTCAAAAGACGTGTCGGCTACCTTTGGTCACCTAAAATATCATACCTAGACCCTACCTCACTCTAGGTACATGTGCCTCAGTACAAGGTTTGTTATATGCTACATGAACTCCCCAAACTGGTCATTCCAGCCTCTCTCGATGATGCCATTCTTCTTCCAATTCCAGAAGTTCATGTCTGGAAAGAAACCCATGGTAGTAAAGATCTAGAACTCATCCGGTAGATCGATCTCCATTATCTCCTGCTTCCAATAAAAGGTGTCAACTGCATCCAACTAAGCAAGATACTAGTCCACTAGGGTATCATATGCTCATATCGTACACCAATACCTACCACGCATGCACTCCCAGAGCTCTTCATTTGGCTACAGGTTATAAGACATGTGCACTCTTTTCACCGTGGAGCCCTTACCAACACGCGTGTTGGATGCCTGACCATCTACCCGTGGCTGATCTGTATCGCCTATTGATGCATCAAGTATGGGCTATGTTCGTGGATGTGGTCTGTATACTGGTCTAGATCAAACCTTCTTCTATCCTATCTTCAGCACTCTAGGGTTTCCCAGCTTTGTTATCCATATACTGTGATACCCCTCTGAAATCCGCTCCTCTGGGGGACACTGGTTCACAGAAAAGGGTGATCGCTCTCTAATTCCTGTCACCATGCAAATAAGACCATATCAGTATACTATTATGAGCTATGATACCAAAAATGTCAAATCTCGTAACATTTTGATATTCACAGAGTAATAAGCGTAAAATTTTGTAAGCCACACAAAAATAGCGGAAACATACTAACATTAGGTACTTGTTTATAGTATAGGAATTCCCCGTAGGCTTTGAAAAATATTTATAAATGTAAAGAATATTCAAAAGAAACTATTTACAAATTATATAACCAAATGCAGCTTCAGAATGCACCTAAGACTCTACTCCTAGGTAGCCACTTCCTTCCCCTTAGAGCCGCTAGCATTAATTGTAATGTTTTTCAGTTTGAAAAGGGTGAGATTTGAGTGAATCTTAGTAGCAACATGAATTTCAGTCATATAAAATTTGAAAATAAATATGCAATGCCCATGTTATGTAAGATGATAGAATGTCGTGTGCAAACTATCTAAGGCCAAACCATTATTTCCAACCCCGGCTTAACTTTGTGTCTATGTTGGGTCCCAGACCACAACTAAGCTAATATACGTGTCCAAGACACTATGCTCATATTACAAAAGATGGTATACATAAACATATAAATAATCACAAAATGAATGAAATAAAAAGTTACTACCTAACTACTTTTCCAGTTCCTCGGTCAGTCCTAAATCCTTATTCCGACTCGGGCTATTGTATATTCCTATAAAATTCAAGTTACAAGTAACTAGTTATCACTTGTAATATGATTGCCTTTAATTAAATTCTGATGGTTATCTTATGTAGTTTCAGTAGTTTCAACAATTTCTGCAAAGTACAACTCTAAATAGTGCAGTTTCACAGTTTTCCAGAAAAATGGAAGATTTTCAGTCAACTTTGGAAATTCATAATTAATTATAGGAAAATCCAATTTCACTGGTTCTAAAGCCTAAATGAATCTATTTAAGTTTTATTTTAAGGAAAAATACTCAAGTCTATCCATTATCATCACACTTTTCCCAAAAATTCACCAAACTCCTTTGTTTCCATATTACATTCAAGAAACAGGGCACAAATTCAAAAATCCATATCTTTTAATCTACTAGTCCAAAAATTATGATCTACCTATCAAATTAAAGCTCTAGATGTTTAATTTAATCCTGTCAAATGTCATAAGTTTTAGACTAGGGTTGATTAACAAAATTCATTGCATAATAACACTGCCTCACTGGAGACAAATCAAACAACATTTTCTTTCAACTTCAATAATTCCATATTTGCATACCAACATCCAAAAATCATGAACACATGTATTCATACACAATTTTTCCTTCTAATTCCAATAGAATCATCAAAATTATAAAATTCCAACTACTCCCTATGGTTCTGCACTTGGCCGCAACTAGGAAAGAACGAAGGGAAAACATGTTTTTGTAAATTATATCCATAAACTCCCTTTTTTCCACTTCTAATCACATGATTAACTACTCAAAAAATTAATAAAAAAGATTTGAGGAAATTTTTCCCCTTAGGGTTTCATCTTTCCAAATTTACAAAATATATCAAAATCAAGCCAAACACAACAACAACAACACAACAACATCATATTACATAAGAGGATCAAAGTTTGGAGAATACCTCTTGTTTTCCCAAGTTTCTCTCTCTAAGACGCCTCATACCTCTCTCTCTTCCCTTGAAATTTGCTTGCTAACCATGAGTTTCAAGAAGAAGAGGTTAGAGGAGGTTCTAAGTAGTTTAGAAGGTATAAGTAACTTGATTTCAAGCTCTCACCTTAGATTTGTGCCTATTGAAACCCTAGCCTCACTTGGTATTCTTGAGCTTCTTTAAACTCTTCTCTCTCTCTCTCTCTCGTTGTTATGCTTTGGCCAAAATGAAGAAGGAAGAGGAGAGAAAATGATTTTATCACATTATCTCTCTTACTTTTTGAAATATCTTGTTTAAGGGAAATTAATATGTGAAATTTACTTGGCTCTTATTTTTCCCTCCTCTTGAATTAATCCTAGCCATATAAAATATTTCCCTTCTAATTCCCCTATTTAACCAAAATTAAGAGGAAAAAGGGAATATTTCATTGCTTCTTGCATTTCTCTTAATTCCTCCCTTAAATACTTAATTGTGTCATACTTGCTTTTATGACATCACCTCTTCTTTTTTACTTTAAATTAATTCCATATGGCCTTCT
This sequence comes from Albizia julibrissin, assembly GCA_037074505.1. Classification (NCBI taxonomy): domain Eukaryota; kingdom Viridiplantae; phylum Streptophyta; class Magnoliopsida; order Fabales; family Fabaceae; genus Albizia; species Albizia julibrissin. Next base: position 30,904,399 of record CM073485.1, read on the forward strand.
TGCCTCCCAAGTATTTATTTTTCCCTCCTTTTTCCCTTATTTAGGTGAAAATATTAACAGCAAAAGGGATAAACATTTGCTTCTTATTTTGTTAGCAAATTACCATTTTGCCATTACATTTTATGATTTATTGAAATAAATCATTTCTTGCTCTTCTTCCTTTGGTTTGGCCAAATTTTAATACTATTGTTGGCCTATTATTTGTGTCCTTTTATGCTCTAATATAGGTTACCATATTAGGCCTTTAAGTGGACATTAGTTGCTCATTCGGATCCTAGTGTAGCCAAGTTGTGTGTAACCACCGATTGGAGTGCTTCTGTTATTTCATGTATATCATAATTCACCATTTTATTCCATTAAATGTATTAATGACATACAAGGAATATTAGTAACTAAAAATGGGATGTTACAGTAAGGATACAATCTGTTTCCCACTCAAGATCCCCCAACCTTGAGTAGTTCACACAAGATAGAATGATTACAATGAAAGCATACTTCTCTCTATATGAAGTAGATAATGATTAACACTAAAGTTCATGAAGGGAGTATGACTATAGAGCTTCGATCAGGTAAGATTCAGAGTAATATAGCATATCAACATTATAGGCTTTGGCTCTCGTGTCTCTATTCATGTTGAATATCTCTCCTTTTAGAGATGATGATGATTTATGATGGTTGAGCTTTTCTTCTTCCTGTTGAGGCTTACAAATACGACCATTGAAGTAGCCAAAATAGCCGTTAGAAGTTTCTGATGAAAATTTCATTTTTCCAAATTATGTGTTAATACTTGTTTGATCACCTGAAAAATGCTTAATCACTAATATAATGAAGTGTTAGAGTGATTAGAAGCAAGAAGAATGAGTTACATAATCATTCCAATAATTTTCAAAAGTTACGAAGCGTTGCTCTGTTTTCTGGAAAACTTGTTTATTCAAATAATATCCTTTGTATTCGAATAGCTTGCTTTGTAAAACATTGATTTTTATTCGAATACACTTTTTCTTATTCAAACAACATTTTATGTTCAGGCTTTATTCAAATACATTTTTCCTTATTTGAATAGCTTCTTCAAAAAAAAAACAAGTGGTCTTCTTCAAATAGTGCCATTTGTATTTGAATGATATTCTCTAATAATGAACTTTCATATTCGAATAGACCAACCCTTATTCGAATAGCATCTTACACAAAATAGGTCATTTTATTCCAATGCAACTTGTTGTATTCGAATAATGCACCTTTGATAATGAATCTTTATATTCGAATAATGCAACCTCTTTCTGAATAAACCATTAATTCTAATATGCATAATTCTTTGGATATAACTCCAAATTTGGAAAATTACTTATCTCCATAAATCTCTTTAAGTCTAATTTGTAAAGAAACTAGAATCAAACAAAAACACTTTGTATTCAAAAAGTTATGATCTAATTTGTATCAAATGGTCTATAACAGAGCATTGATTTTAAGCACCAAATTCTAAAAGTCATATCTCCTTCATTTGAACTCTTTTTAACTTGATCTTGGTGTTTATATATCGCATTGAAAGTCTAGTTTCGTATGAAATAATTTTCATCTCAATTGGAGTTATGGTTTGGGAGATATGACCAAATTATCGAACCTCCGTCATTTTGAATGAAACAGAGACCACTGTTGTTATTCAAATAGCATTGCTTCTATTTGACTAAAATGACTCTTGTTCAGTTATAGACTATTCGAATACTCTTTATTCGAATAGCATTTAGTCTATTTGCACTAATTATATTTGAAAGACCTAGGCACTTTGTAATAGACTGGACCCAGCTCACTGGGACTCTGCAGTCTGGACCAACTTCCACCCTACTGGGCTCAGAAGGCTAGGCATTGTCCTCTCCTCTAGAGGATTTGTCTCTCGTCTCAGAGAGTGCCTCCCAAGGCCTCAAACCATCGACCTGAGGATAAGTACGAGTCCCATGAGAACCTGGTTACCAGGTTCTCATGGGACTCGTACTTATACTCAGGTCGAGGGTTCGAGGGGGGCGCTCTCCGGGGTGAGAGACAAATCCTCTAGAGGAGAGGATAATGCATGGCCTTCTAAGCCCAGTCGGGTGAAAGTTGGTCCGGACTGCGGAGTCCCAGTGAGCAGGGCCCAGTCCGTTATACTTCTAACTTCTGATTAAGTCATTCCAACTTCCATTTGACCATAACGACCTCCAATATCAATTATAAGAGCTTGAATCTTAATATTCCCATTAGATCTTGTAAGTTCTTCTTTCTTCAATCTCTTTCTTCTTGATTTTCCTCTTGATGATCATTCTTCATAATCCAACTATATAGCTCCTTTATTTTCTCGACTTCATTTTCCTCATACTTAATAACTTCTATTTTCAGTATCTTCTTAATCTATTCTTCTTGATCAATTTCCATATCCCAACTTGATATCTTCTTTACTTGCTTGACTAATCTACAAGATTTTTCACATTAAACACAGTAGTTAATCAATATATGAGATAAATACATTATGTAAACTTTTTGCTCTCAATATTTAACATCCATATTTGACATCATCAAAACTAATCATATCTAACATTCTCCCCCTTTTTTATGATGGAAAATCCTTTAAGAAAAATATGTATGAGTATGAAAACATATTAGATGAAACATATTTTTCATACAATATCTCTCCCCCTATTTGACATCAGTAAAAAGTTTGAAGGATATAGATGAAATACTTGAGGAGAGGCATGTAAAAAGTCTTTAAGAAAGAAATTTTCTCTCCCCCTATTTTCCTTGTGCGAAAATTTTTCATTTTTAATGTGATGCAAATAAAAGAAAGTTTTCATGAAAACAAGTTTGAAACAATTTGAAGAGGTTTTCAAGAAAACTTTCATAACAAAATCAAATGAAGTCAAAGATATGCAGAGTATTCTCAAAATATAAAGAGATTGGGTTTAGAAATGCTCATTTGTGTTTGACAAGTTGATGATTGATCCATGATATTTGGTTCACCACACTTTTGATACGCAACTCTGATGGATCAGGTTCATAGGAGTGAACTGTGGCTAGCTCAGTGATAGGCTATAAAGTGTGCTCAATAGAAGGCTCAAGAATAGCCTATAAGATGTGGAAGGGAACTGAAGTACTAGCTTTTCAAGTGGTGTCTCAACTGAATGAATATGATCAATACTCATGGAATCTAAGGTAGTTATGGAATCAGAAACAATAGGATGAGATAGTGGAATCTCTTAAGGTTGAGTCTTAGAAGCAATGGTCTCAGAAAACTACTTATTAGCAGGAATACCCATGTGATATCTGAATAAGTTTAATCTATGCTCATAACTCCTTCAAAAGCTACCCAAAATCATCCTGGTTTGTGTCTCTTATTGCTTGGAATACTGTTGCCAATATATTTCCCTTGATTGAGCGTTAAAGCATCTTTCCTTAAATTTCATAGTTTTTTCTTCTAGTACATTAAGGAATGTTATTGCACAAAAACAATTATCCAGCCACAAGTACAAATCTTTCTTGAAAATATAATGGTTAGTTTAATCAAGTAACAAAAGGTTCCTTTCCATAAGATATGTTAAAATTAAGATCATGAAAGGAAAAATATAATAGTAAGTTGTTACGAGTGTAGGATGGTGTATTTAGAAGTGTAAGTGTACACTGTCGTAATCAAGTAATATAGAAGTGAGTAGAGTATCGTTCGCACGAGGATTGATCACTAAGTACCAAAATTGGTAATTTTAATTCTATTTAGTCGGTTGATTAGTTGTGATTGAGATTGCAAGATAGAAATGATGAAATATGAATACAAGTGATATAAAGACAAATATGAGAAAAAGCCCTAGGGATTAGATTTCACTTAATAAATTCCGGATTGAATCACTTATCTATTCTAGTCCAATTTATTCCACATGATTGATAGTCGAGTTTCCTTATTTTAATTACTAGCCTTTTCCAAGGTCAAGTAATTCTATAATTAATTGCTAACCCAATATATTCCTATATGAATTTAAGCAATCAATTATGCATTAAGATTTATAGAACTCAATTAAGACTACACAACCCATATGAATATATTCCTATTTCATATGCAAATTATGGTTTTAATTATAGGATCCACACACATGTATCTCCTTCCGGTCTCAACATGCATATTAAAATCATCCAAAAGGTGGCCAATCAATTGTAAGCATTAAGAGCAATAATTAAAACTCAATCATGCAGGAAAAATTAAAACTAGATTTAATAAGTTAAGATTCAATCCGTCATTAGTAAGCTACATCATCACCCTAGGAAAAGGAAAATTTAGCTCATGATAAAATTAAAAACAAAACCAAAATATATTACCAACATCATAAAAATTGCATAAAAATTAATTACAAAAACATAAAAATATAACTACAAGATGCATGAAAATGGAAAATCTAGCCTACCATATAGGAGGTAAAACCATCCATGTAGGAGGCATGCAAGAAGTAAAAAAATGCAAGAAATAAATTCTAAAAATAACAACTCTCTCTCTCTCAAATAGAAACTCTCTCTCTCTCCTCCTTCCTCCCCATTTTAGGGTGCCAAGAAGCTCTATTTATAGGCTTCATTTTCGGACTGCTACAGTATTTTTCTACAGTGATTTTGCTACAGTGAACCGCACTGCTACAGTGAATCGACCGCCCACTTGCTACAGTGAACCGACTGCTACAGGAACCGCACTGAACCGCCCCACTTCCACACACACCGACCGCTACAGTACAACGCAATGGTCCGCTACAGTACCCTGCTACAGTGAACAGTACCGCATGAACAGTGCACAGTGAATAATACCACATGAATAGTAACTTCCCCTTAAATGTCTTTTTTAATTCTTCTTAATCCGGTACTGTCCATGGCTGCAAGAAAATCATTATTTATTTATTAATTACACCCAAATTGATTATATTCAGCTCAAATATAGTCCACAAAATCATCATATAAGGGAAAATAAATATGTAAATATTTTACTTATCAAATTCCCCCACACTTAGCTCTTGGACGTCCTCGAACAAGAAAGAGTAACTAATAAGTGCTTCCAACAAAATCAGAAGTGTTAAGTCATAAACAAGGACACAATTAAAGAATAAAGAGATCATAGTATTCTTGAATCAATAAAAGTAGAAACTGGTAACTTCATTTGAAAATAAATGAATTGAATTCATAATTGTGGCTCATTCTCTTAATCTCTCAAGTGTTTTAGGGTAAGTGTTTCACACAAATTCACCTGAAAAAATTGCACTACCATAAGCTTGCCGAAAATCTCAATCTCCACTACCTAATTCACATGCATAATTCAAATCAAAAGGACTTATTAAAGGTTGTAATGGGGTTAAGATAAAAGGAATGTAAAATGTGATATGAAGGGCTATATTTACTAAGTAAATAGAGCAATTGAAAAATGGGCCATCTTATGAATAAACCTGGTCTATCTCATCCCAACAACCCATAATTTACACTTTTTTTCTTTTTCTCTTTTTTTTACAACTTCTGCACTTTTGTGGTTGATGATATATAGACCCCCACACTTGTCAAAAGCCCATTTCACAAAAATTTCAAATGCTCTGTTAATCTTTCAAATAAAGTAAAAGCACTTGATAAATCATTAAAACACATATTAATGGGTTGAGAATAAAGAAATAATCAATTAGGCTCAAAGGGGCTTATCAATGGTATAATTACAAGGTTGGCTATTTGGCTCTGGCTAAACAAAATGAATGCCTTTATCATTTTTGAATGTGCATGTGACATGTAATTTCAACAAGATTTAAAGAAAGTTCTAGAGTGACAACTTAATAGGTTAATATCACACACAAGAAAGATAATCACTATTGATCATATAGGCTCAAAAGCTCACGGTTAGGGACTTTCAAATTCAGCTCATTCAATCTCAAAATTCATCACCAAATTCAACAATCAGTTATTCAATCATGCTATAAAATCTCTAAACTCAATTGATCCATGCCTCAAACTTATATACTTCTTAAAATCATTGAAAAGCACTTAAATAAAATATTTTTTTATTAGGTCAAACCTCTTCTTTTTTTTAAGATGACATAACAAAAAATACAACTAATAAGATGCATCTTAAGAGTTAAGAATAACTCTTTACTCTGCCATCTATGCATACCCCATGCATCTAATGGTTTTACTAACTAACTATCTAATGGAGAAACTATACTTTTTTTTTAATAATCATCCCCCAACCTAAATCAGACATTGTCCTCAATGTCTTCTAAAGATTAAAGAAATGTTTTTTTAACAACCTAAACACACAATAAATTAAACCAAAATTCTAAGAGTAAAACCATAAGATAAAAGAAAGTTACAACCGAAGAGTGGTATCTGGATCTTGCTTCTGACTGCTATTTGAAGATTGCCCACCTATTTGGTTAACCAATGGATCTGGTTTAGGTTCATAGGTTTGCATTTGATCCAGTAGTTGCTCAGCAGTTGGAGCAGAAATTATAGAATGACGAGTCGCTTGGGGTATGAATCCTGTTTCCACAGCATGATCAATAAAAGACAACAGTTTATCATAAAAACCATCAACATTTAACAATCCTAATGTTTTTTTATGAAAGTTTAATTTAGCCCAATATGCAATGCTAGAGATCGCATCCAACGTTTCAAAACCACCGGGTAGAGTGATAAAAGCTTCAGCACGGTAAAACATACATCCCATTCGTTCAGGAATACTTGAAACCCCTAACTCTTGCCCTAAGGAGAAGATGTGATTTTTTAACTCCTTCACCCTTACGTTCAAACCTTTACTACCATTCATGGTTGCAGCAATAACCACACTTCCTCTCAGGCCTTGAATACCTCCCCCATAGACAAAATTGATCTTTCTTATAGCTAATGCACGTCCCAGTTCATTGGCTGCAGGTATAAACTCTCTATCCTTTCCCAAGTCAGTTTCACCAAAAATGCATATAGATTTAAAACTGCATTTTAGAGTGATACCACTCCTCTTTTTTTCTCTCTCAGACATTTTGTGTTTTTTTACAAATGGAAAATTACATATTTATATTACAAAAACAGCGACAACAAAATCATGCAAATCACACATTTTTCAAAAAAATTTGAAAAAAAATTTCTGACACGAATGACCAGTGGGCCACTGTGCCAAGAAATTAAGTAAAGTGAGTAAAGAAAGTCAAAAGTTACTGAAAAAGATAAGACAGATTGACAAAAGCAAGATTATGTACAGTAGTTGTGATTGTGGCTCACATCTTCCTCTGGTTTTACGTCCATTAATGGCTTAAACGCTTTCTATGAATCGAGGATTTACTTCCCATCCAGTTTTCTTATAAATTGGCAAACAGGTTATTTTAACGTCAGATTCCCAAGACGATAGCGCTCTTTTTCTTTGTTGAATATGTCAAATAAATCAAGAAGTACACGATGAACATCACCACTAGGATACGTCTCAAGAGTCTGAATGATATCATCCAATGACTCCTTACTCAATCCATCCTTTATAAATTGAATTTTATCTTCTCGATTTATAGAAACCATACCTTTGCTCCTACAACGCTGATCACAGTTCCACCTTGCACATTTAGGACAAACCTTCATTCTTTTAGTTGTTCTCTTTTTGGAGTAGGAGCTTCTTCCCATACCTGGCATAGGTTTAATAAATGAATCATGAATCTCACCTATTAAACGTACCTTAGCTTCAATAATCCAGCGGACATCCTGATAATTGAATATTTATTACACTCATTTGTATCTCTTGATTAATAAATTTAGATTGTTTAATAATAAATAATGGGCTTTTATGCTTATTTGGGCTTTGAGTGTTTTATTGGATTTAACATATTTTAACAATAAAAATTCCAGATTTACAACCCTTCTCTATTTTGATCATAACTCTTGAACCAGATATCCGAATTATCTCATTCTTGTCTCATTTTTTAGATGATTCAGAGGGTAACAATTGATATGAAGACTTGAAGGGAAGATTCGGAAAAGAGGATAGTCAAAACTGTAGTCAATGTTATATGTATTTTTCTGGATTTTTATTGGGCCCAAATTTTGTAATGAAGCACCATTTATTATGGATTTTCGTTTTGGGCTGAACTGTTTTGCTCTGGCCCATTTAACAATTAGGTTTTAACTTAATTTAGCTGAAACAATAGATAAAAGAGATGTGTGACGTTTTTGAGATTGAACTCAGAAGTTCTTGATTCTCTGAAATGTTATTCGTGTTCTTCATGTTCTTCGTGTTCTTCGTTCGTTCTTCAGATTTTGCAGTCATGTCCGGCTAAATTTCTATGATTGACCTATGGATTGAGGATCCACGTTTCTAATCAGAGGACATACTTAAACTGGTAACGTAATGCATTTCTATTTACTCTAATCAGATTCGATTTCTGGAAATAGTTTGAATGTTTGTTTTAATGTTTGGATTGGTACATCTCAAGGACATAGTTCGAATCGGGTCACAGTGCTACTGAACGATTGCACAGTAGCATGCCACGAATATGAACAAAACTTAGACGATCGTCTAGTCGAGGGATTTTCTGGACGGATACAGAGATTTTGGTTCGTCCAGAACCAATCACGAGTTCGTTACAATCTTCGTCCGATGATGGTAGGAAACTATGAATCCCAATCCTAGGTCAGTCATTTTAATCTGTTTGGTCTAGTCTAGTTCATTTTCGATTCTATCTTTAATCTGAGTTCATTGTTCATTAATAGTTGATTTGAAACCCCCCCCCCCATCGATCTTTGTTCAGATGTTTTAGACTGCATGTAAATTCACTGGGAGACGATCCAGGTTCTCTACCCTTATTGAAACTGGTTATTTTGCGAGAGCTCGACAAATCTCGGTCACATCCTCAGGAAGGCCCAAACTCTTGAATGTCTTCATTCTTTCAAGTCGACAGCTATAGATCTTCCTCAGCACATCTTTGGGAAGAGTAGGGAACCTGTTCTTAAGCTTTACAATAATTTCCTCCATGATGAGACTAAAATTTAAAGATGCAGTTTTGTGTGCTTCAGTAAGTAAGAAAGAAAAATGAAAGATTAAGGAAAAGAAGTTTTGGGTTGCCTCCCAAATAGCCGCCCTTCTTTAACGTCTTTAGCTAGACAAAGACCAAACCAATAAATTTTTTTTTTATTTTTTTATTTTTTATTTTATTTCTTAATTTTATTTTTTTAAAAAAAAATTAGGACTTACCTGTTGTTTCCTCCAAAGTGATGACAGTTTTCAAAGTGTTGAGTGCACCGTCATTATATTCTTTCAGCCTTTTCTCATTTACTTTGAATTTTCGATCACCATCTTGAATCTCCACAGCTCCATATGGCCATGTTTGAACCACAGTAAAAGGTCCTGACCACCTTGATCTCAACTTTCCCAGAAAGAGCTTTAGCCTTAAGTTGCATATCAGAACTTTTTGTCCTGGCGTGAACTCTCTCCTCAAAATTCTTTTATCCTGCCACATTTTTGTCTTCTCCTTGTATAACTTTGCATTCTTATGAGCTTGTTGTCTGGATTTTTCAAGCTCATTGAGTTGGAGAAGTCTCTTCATACCAGCTGCCTTTAAGTCAGAATTTAAGGCTTTTATTGCCTAATATTCTTTGTGCACTTTAGGATTAGTTGATTTTGAAACATCTACTATTCCCATTGCGAGTGGTTGATTCATGAAGCTTTTGTTCACCACGTCTTTTGTGCATCTGGTTAATGTATCTACTCTGTAACAGGTGTCACCTTCATTTGGACATGACCAAGCCTTAAAAATGTTAAAAGATACTTTATTATCTTGAGCTCATAAAGTCAACTTTCCCTGTTGCACATCTATTAAAGTTCTCCCAGTTGCTAGGAATGGCCTCCCAAGAATGATAGGAATTTCTTGATCTTCTTCCATGTCGAGTATGATGAAATTAGCTGGAAATATGAGTTTGTCCACCTTCACCAGAACATCTTCTAAGACAGCCATTGGATGTTTAATTGATCGATCAGCAAGAAGTAGTGAAACTGTGGTAGGCTTCACCTCTCCAAGACCAAGTTTTCTGTAGACAGATAAGGGCATGAGATTTACACTTGCTCCCAGGTCACAAAGTGCTCTTTTAAAGTTACATTGACCTATGGTGCAAGGTATGCAAAAGCTTCCTGGATCTTTCAGCTTTAGTGGTAGTTTCTTTTACAAAATGGCACTGCACTCCTCAGTAAGTGCAACTGTCTCAAATTCCTCCAGCTTACGCTTATTTGAGAGAATGTCCTTCATGAATTTTGCATAACTAGGCATTTGGGCAAGAGCGTCTGCAAAAGGGATGTTGATATGTAACTTTTTGAAAACCTCCAGAAAATTTTTAAACTGCTTGTCTAGCTTTGCCTTCACAAGTCTCTGAGGGTATGGAACTGGTAGTACATATAGAGGAGGGTTATCTGGAAAGCTGATTCTTCCTGGTACCACATCATCTTCTTGAGGTTTTTGTGCTTCCTCCTTCTTTTCTTGTTCACTTTCTTTCTTTTCTCCGTCAGTCTTATGTAGAATTACAGGATCTTTCAATTCTTTCCCACTCCTTAATGCAATAGCCTCACTTGCTCTCTTGGGTTTTTTCAGTGTCACTTGGAAGAGTACCTGGTTGTCTGGAATTCAGCATATTTACAATTTGGCCCATTTGGATCTCCAAGTTCTTTATCGAGGCTTTTTGGCTTTTAAGTGTTGCATCAGTCCTAGCCATGAATTGAGATGTATTCATGGTTAGTTGAGACAATGCATCTTCCACATTCACTTTTTGTTGTGGTGGATTTGGTGGTTGAAGAGCTTGTTACTGGTAGTTCCCTTACGGTTTGAACACATTTTGATTATTCCTCCAGCCAAAGTTTGGATGATTCCGCCAACCTGGATTATAAGTGTTTGAGAATGGGTCATTTGTTTGATTTCTGATATAATGAGCTTGCTCCGACTGAGAAGGTATGGATGACTGTCCATCTTGACTGTGTACTCATATGAGGTCCTCCATATAGGTCACAGGTTTCATGAGGAGTACTGATTGCATTTGCTTGACTAGTCAATGAGCTCACTTGCTTGGATATAGATGCAACTTGAGAAGATAAAGTTGTAAGGATATCCAGCTCGTACACTCCAAGTACCTTCTTTGAATTATGATGTTCAGAAGGCCATTGATATGCATTTTCCGCCATCTCCTCAAGTAAATTGTAGGATCATCTAGATTTTTTCCCATTAAAGATCCTCCAGCTGCAGCTTCTACAAGAATTCTGGTGGTATGCGTCATCCCATTGTAGAATGTTTGCAGTGTCCACCAATCTGGTAAACCATGATGAGGACATCTCCTTAGCAACTCCTTGTATCTTTCCCAGGCTTCATAAAGGCTTTCTAGTTCATGCTGGGAAAATGAGGTAATTTCATTCCTCAATTTTACAGTTTTTCCTGACGGAAAGTATTTCGCCAAAAATTTCTGTGCCAAAACATCCCATGTAGTTATGCTTCCTACTGGTAGATAATGTAACCAGCTCTTAGCCTTATCCCTGAGTGAGAAAGGGAAAAGTCTAAGTCTAATGGCATCATCAGTAACACAATTATGCTTGAATGTGTCGCATATTTCTAGAAAGTTGGCTATATGTGTGTTGGGATCTTCTGTTGATAAACCACCAAACTAATTGGCTTGCACCATCTGGATAATTGCAGGCTTGATTTCAAAATTGTTGGCTGCTACTGGTGGTTTTCTGATTCCAGAAGTTGTCTCCATGACTGTTGGTGTTGCATAATCACGGAGTGTTTTGGTATCTTCTGCTTCTCCTTCCGGATTTGCCATTGAATTAATTGAAGTAGAATGCTTTCGAACTCTCTGATTTCTTTAACAAGTTCTCTCGATCTCAGAATCACAAGGTTGTAATTCAGTCTTCTTTGATCTGGTCATATACTAAGCAAAAACCTGAAAAGAAACAAAAGACACAAAAAAATGTAATATGAAGACCAAATTAGTATTAAAATTACTTGGTATTGATATTAATGATAGCAATCCCCGGCAACGGCGCCAAAAACTTGTTACGAGTGTAGGATGGTGTATTTAGAAGTGCAAGTGTACACAGTCGTAATCAAGTAATATAGAAGTGAGTAGAGTATCGTTCCCACGAGGATTGATCACTAAGTACCAAAATTGGTAATTTTAATTCTATTTAGTCGGTTGATTAGTTGTGATTGAGATTGCAAGATAGAAATGATGAAATATGAATACAAGTGATATAAAGACAAATATGAGAAAAAGCCCTAGGGATTAGATTTCACTTAATAAATTCCGGATTGAATCACTTATCTATTCTAGTCCAATTTATTCCACATGATTGATAGTCGAGTTTCCTTATTTTAATTACTAGCCTTTTCCAAGGTCAAGTAATTCTATAATTAATTGCTAACCCAATATATTCCTATATGAATTTAAGCAATCAATTATGCATTAAGATTTATAGAACTCAATTAAGACTACACAACCCATATGAATATATTCCTATTTCATATGCAAATTATGGTTTTAATTATAGGATCCACACACATGTATCTCCTTCCGGTCTCAACATGCATATTAAAATCATCCAAAAGGTGGCCAATCAATTGTAAGCATTAAGAGCAATAATTAAAACTCAATCATGCAGGAAAAATTAAAACTAGATTTAATAAGTTAAGATTCAATCCGTCATTAGTAAGCTACGTCATCACCCTAGGAAAAGGAAAATTTAGCTCATGATAAAATTAAAAACAAAACCAAAATATATTACCAACATCATAAAAATTGCATAAAAATTAATTACAAAAATATAAAAATATAACTACAAGATGCATGAAAATGGAAAATCTAGCCTACCATATAGGAGGTAAAACCATCCATGTAGGAGGCATGCAAGAAGTAAAAAAATGCAAGAAATAAATTCTAAAAATAACAACTCTCTCTCTCTCAAATAGAAACTCTCTCTCTCCTCCTTCCTCCCCATTTTAGGGTGCCAAGAAGCTCTATTTATAGGCTTCATTTTCGGACGGCTACAGTATTTTTCTACAGTGATTTTGCTACAGTGAACCGCACTGCTACAGTGAATCGACCGCCCACTTGCTACAGTGAACCGACTGCTACAGGAACCGCACTGAACCGCCCCACTTCCACATACACCGATCGCTACAGTACAACGCAATGGTCCGCTACAGTACCCTGCTACAGTGAACAGTACCGCATGAACAGTGCACAGTGAATAATACCACATGAATAGTAACTTCCCCTTAAATGCCTTCTTTAATTCTTCTTAATCCGGTATTGTCCATGGCTGCAAGAAAATCATTATTTATTTATTAATTACACCCAAATTGATTATATTCAACTCAAATATAGTCCACAAAATCATCATATAAGGGAAAATGAATATGCAAATATTTTACTTATCATAAGTCATCATCAAAACTAATCAAGAGATAGAGAATGCAGATGAGTGTGCTAAAAGGATTTTCTTCAAATAAAAGAGATGAGCTCTTAAGATACACACATGTGAATGTGAATCTCATCCTTAATCAATGTATGATTTTAAAAATAGATTTTAGAGCTCTCCCTAAATTGGAAAAAAACATTAGAAGTTTTTAGAGATAATAAGTGTAAGAAAAAGAAAATTTAGAGAGAAATTAAGTCTTGAAAAGGACAATGCTATTAAGGGGTTTTATGGCTGAAAACCAATATCACTAGAGTGGTCACTTGAGTTATGCAACTTAGAGAATTCAAATTAAGAAAAGAATACAATACCTCACTCAAGTAATTTTGTAATTACTTGAGTATAGTCCATTGAAGTCTATTGAGGCATCGATGGATGCCCACTATCTAGTGATGTTATCAAGACTAGGGGATTTTAAAGTGTAGTCTCTGTGAGAGCTTAAGAATTCCAAGATGAACTCGAAATAAGGCCTCATGTGCATCCATTAACTTAGTATGTGCCCCTTTACTTAACAAAACAACCATAGAACATGACTTTCTCACAGTGCTAGTTTGCTCTTGTAGCATCCTGGTATGAGCTTCTTGCTATTCAAATAAGGCCTTAAAGTTCTGGTTGATCAAGTCATAGAGTTGTCTAATCTAGCAAGCTCAGTGTGAGATTGTTGAAGCTCCTCTTTTAGATAACCCTCTTTTTCTCATCAAGTTGTTGCAAAGGTTTTGTATTGAAATCAGGGGGTGGTCCTACAACTTCTTCTTCTATCAAAGTCCTTGATTGATCTTGCAGGCTTCCTTCTGATTGACCCTGAGATACTCTGCTAGGTCCAACTTCAAAATTTTTAACAATCTCTTTCACAACATTCCTCACTATTCTGTCAAGATCCTTGCTCTCAGTGGATGGATCATGAGATAATGTGCTTGCTAGTCCCTTGTCTTTCTCCTTTAAAATAGTGCCAGTGGTCTTGGATACGGACCTTTGCTTATCTTATTCGAATAAGGGTATCATTATTTGAATAGATTTTTGTCTTTGGTTCTTCATCCTATTCGAATAGAGAATCTTGTATTCAAATATATTTCCTTTCCTGCATACATAAAGTGATGTATTTGTAGACAAAATAGTTTAGTTTATTCGAATAAGGATTTCTTTATTTGAATACAGTCTTTGTAATTTTTGCTTTAGATAAATATTTATTCGAATACGTTACTTCTTATTTGAATAGACTTCTTGAAATGTCAAATAAGTTTATTTGAATATAGGCTTCTTTATTCGAATACAGTCTTTGAAACAATTATTATTTGAATAATTCAAAATGTATTCAAATAGATCTTCTGAGAAAAACATTAATTCTATTCAAATACATTGCTTTTTATTTGAATAATTTTTTCAAGTAAAATTTTTGGAACCTTGTTTGCAAACTATTGTTATTCAAATAACTCATTGTTATTCAAATAGACTTTTCAAAAATTTTCTTCTATTCAAATAGGTTGTTTGTTATTCGAATAATGTCTTTGTAAAAACTTGTTTCTATATTTGAATAGTGACTTGGTTATTTAAATAGACTTTGTATACTATGTGAAACTTCACTTTTATTCGAATAAATTTGCTTTATTTGTATTATGTTTTTGTAAAAAGTTGCTCTTGTATTCGAATAAGTAATCTGTTAATCAAATAGATTTTTTGAAAAACTTCTTTTATTCTAATAAGTACTTGTTATTCGAAAAAAATCTTTTGTAAAATATTTCTTCTATATTCAAATAGTTACCCTGTTATCCGAATAGTCTTTAATAAATATATTCAAACAGTAACACTCATATTCAAATAAATAACTTGTATTTGAATAAAGTCTTTTGAAAAACTCATCTTTGTACTCGAATATAGAGGTTTGTATTCGAATAAACCTTCTCTCATCAGAGTATCCTTTTTGTGGACAATCATGTAAAAGTATAAATACATGTTCTTTGTTATCCAACTTCTCTTGGGTATACACAATATTAGACATAACAACTCTTATGCTCTTATATAATTGAACTATATGATTATTGAGCAAAGAGTATAATAAATCAACTAAGACCAAAGTAGTTTTACCCAATTAAATTCAAGTCATTGCATAAATGATACCAAGAATGATGTTTGTCAAAGATCAATGACAATTTGTAAATGTGCTTTATATAAAAAAGATATGTCATTGATAAGATTTTTATGCAATCCATGTAAGTTGGATTAAAGAGAGTAGAGAATTTATCCATAATGATAAACTTTTATGAGATGAAATTAAGTTTTCCAAGAATGATAATGAAAAATGCAAATTGTTTCAAATCTCCAATGATATTTCAAATTATGACAAAACATTGAAATTGAGATTTTGAATATATGCAAAACTAGTTTTTGAAACATGTCTAAAATCAATGCTCACACTAAATATGGTGGAAGTCAACAGGTTTAAAAATATATCAGAATGCTTCAGTTGGAGAACAACTAAGATAATATGTTAGACATTGGACTTAACATGTTTGAGAGATTTCCTAAGAGCAAAAGTCATATGAAAAAGAATTAGCCAAAAAGGCTTAGCTTGATAGACATATATAAGCACAATGACTTTGCTATTGACTAATAGATAATGTTGACTCTTAGATTTTTGTCTTGAAGAATAGGAACATTCAACTCAAAGATTCGGATACAAGACTATTGTTACTCGAAAATGGATGAAAACAAATGTTAATGTATTTGAGTAACAAGATGAGTACATGGATTTATGAATTATGAAGTTCATACTCATTAGTCCAAATTACTAGAGTTCTAAAATATCATTCTAGTAAGTTATTACACTATAATGGTTAATGCATTAACATTTAATGCAATAATGAACATTCATAATGCTTGGAATAACTCAGCCAGTAAGGATTCATGCATAAGGCTTTCACGTATTCAATTCTTTTCTAGGAAATATATTTGAAACTTATAGATGATCAACTTGTTAGACGTAAGGTCTAACTGATTTTGAGTAGTTCGAGTATAAGATAGCACATTTAAGACCAATGATCAAGATGTCAATGATAGAAAAATGGATTTAAAGCATTTCTGACTTTTAGTACATAAAGATTTAACTTCCAATTTTGAAAAACCATTTTAATGCAATCAAAGTATGAAAATTTTTTCAAAACATGTGTATGCACTTTTATAAAACAAGATAAATTGAAACCAAAATAAATTTTTGGATTGTGTATTTCAAAACATAAACCAATAGAAAAACTATGCACAATTTCATTTTTGGTTCATTTAGCAATCTATAAATAATTTGACGATCATCGAAGATTGATTACTAAAGGAATGCAATAATGGAAAAATCTTCATTACCCAAATTAAATAATTCATATAAGCACAATATAGGGTAAGAATTAGATATCACCATAATTCCTCTTGTTCGTGTGATAGCTTGCTTGGTTTTGGTGGAATAATATTGATTTTCCTACATTGCATACTCGGCACCAAAATTTAAGCTCTAAAATCAAGAAATGAATTTGTTTCCATGTAACCATACTCTTAGCATGAAGCTTTCTCTTATTTTTCTTACAAAACCATGTAAATCTTTTTCTTTCTTTGGTACCCAATATTACTTGGATCCATTCATAATTAATTTGTAGAAATCATAATTCACATGCTTTAAGAATATAATCAATTCGAGGAAATTGAGCATAATGGATTAAACATTACATTATGCATAAAAGAAATATTTTCTTTTTCAAATCATTATGTATGCATAAAGAATTAACTTGTTGAACATTTCAATCCCTTTATAAATAAATATATTAAGTGACTTTTTAAGTGATATGAAGACATAATTTCAAAATAGTTTGCTCATCCCTAAGGTTCCAAAATATAAAACCTTAATAAATATTACAGAAAATAGCATATGAGGTTTTATCATTGTATTCCTTTGCCTTAGATACTTAGAGGATTGGCTTTGTTTACCCACTGCCTCTTTCTATTACATTGATTCTTTATATGTATTCCCATTAATGCCTGCAAAATTATCTCAAAAGATATAGACTTCAAAAGTCATATGTTTGATACTTAAGAGATTCTCCTTGTTTTGTTTTCCTCAAGATCATTGAATAGTACTCTATGTTAGTCCATTCTTAAGGTGGAATGTACTCCTTTTCTCCATTGCTTCTCTTTATGATTAGACTTTATAGTTCTAGCAATGGATACTCTGAGAGTTCTCCTTTTTTATGTGAATATACTTTTAGGTGCATTAGGAACTCTTGGAATCTTCGTCATTTTCTCTGTACCCATATGTCCATTCATTCTAGAATCAATCTTCACATATGAAACACCATATAGACATTTTGGTACCCATTATTCTTTGGGTCCTTGATTGTTAGAATTTGAACTCACTTGCCCTTTAGGAACCCAACCAAATTTATTCCTCACATTAGAAATTCTTCTAATATAGCATGTGTGAGAAATATAACCCGATTTACCATAATAATTTCATATAGTAGGATGTGACCTTTATGAATGTTTATGCAATTATTATATTGGTCAAGTGAAGGAAGTTTTACGTAATTTATATTTGAAAATTCTTTATTCCCTAGTAAATTTCCAGCATGGTTTAAAACATTTTTTTCTTTTCAAAATAGAATCAATGATTTATTGAAAATGTAAACTTTCAAAATCATTTTTTTAAATGCACAAGAAGAATTAAAAGTTTTTACCATAAGGGCATCATGAGTTCTTAAGTGTGATTCATCACATTTTTCCATGATGAACTCTTAGGAATCATCTTCCTCTTTTTCTTTTATGTTCACTGACTAAAGGAAGTGTTATATGACTCCTTTAATCTCAGCTTTCATTTGTTCACCAATCATAGATATGCAGCTTATAGTTTCTGATGAACAGTCAACACTTTTAGCTTCATCACAGTTGTTAAAAATATAAATATAATTAAGAGTATCCTAAATATCTTTAGCAGTAGAGCAAGCTTTAATCTTCTTAAAATACTTTTAGTTAAAGCACTATATAAAATTTTCATTACTCTAGATTCAAAGAAAACATTTTCTTCTCTTCTTTTATCCAATCATTTCTTGGTTTGAAATCAAAAACATTTGTAACAACATTCCACATATCATAATCAAATGTTTTTATAAAACATGTCAACTTTTCAAAACCAAGAATTAAGATCTTTTAGAAAAGGTGGAACACAGTAATCAAAACCTTCTAGAAGCATGTAACACCCAAATTCAATTATTGAAAACTCTTGAGACGATTAAGTCCTTGAAACAAGAGACTTGCTCTGATATCAAATGTTAGAACCTGTTGACACCCAAGAGGGGGGTTAATTGGGTGTAAGATAAAACTTTAGAACTTTGAAAATCTTTTCGCATCTTAATGAAAGCAGTAAGTATGAAGGTAATAAATCATAAATCAACAATTTGATATTTAAATAATATATACTATAAATATAAGAATTTAGGAAAAAGAATATGCAAACTGTGATTTATCCTGATTCGGTCTAATCCATGATGACCTACATCAGCCCTCAGGCTCCTCCTGAGATTTTCAATCCACTATCTTCTTCAAGTTTAACTAGATACTTGAGAGCACTACAATCTTACAAGTTTGATATGAGCACTTGTAAAGCCTTTATAAGTCTCGTACAGAGAGACAAGGACTCCCCCATACACATTGTAAGGATACAATTTGTTTCCCACTCAAGATCCCCCAACCTTGAGTACTTCTCACAAGATAGAATGATTACAATGAAAACAAATTTCTCTCTATATGAAGTAGATAATGACTAACACAGAAGTTCATGATGGGAGTATGACTATAAAGCTTCAATCGGGTAAGATTCAGAGTAATAGCATATCAACATTGTAGGCTTTGGCTCTCATGTCTCTATTCATATTGAATGTCTCTCCTTTTATAGATGATGAAGATTTATGACCGTTGATCTTTTCTTCTTCCCGTTGAGGCTTAAAAATATGGATGTTGAAGTAGCCGAAATAGCCGTTGGAAGTTTATGATGAAAATGTCTTTTTTTCCAAATTGTGTGTTAATACTTGTTTGATCACTTGAAAAATGCTTAATCACTAATATAATGAAGTGTTAAAGTGGTTAGAAGCAAGAAGAATGAGTTACACAATCACTCCAATAATTTTCAAAAGTTATGAAGCGTTGCTCTGTTTTCTGGAAAACTTGGTTATTCGAATAATATCCTTTGTATTCGAATAGTTTGCTTTGTAAAACATTGATTTTTATTCAAAAACACTTTTCCTTATTCAAATAACATTCTTTGTTCAAGCTTTATCCGAATACATTTTTCCTTATTTGAATAGCTTCTTCAGAAAAACAAGTGATCTTATTTAAATAGTGCCATTTGTATTCGAATGATATTTTTTGATAATGAACTTTCATATTCGAATAGACCAACCCTTATTTGAATAGCCTTTTTAGGAAATAGGTGATGTTATTCGAATAATTGGTACCTTCTTTGAATATCACCTCACACAAAATAGGTCATTTTATTCAAATACAACTTGATGTATTCAAATAATGCACCTTTGATAATGAATCTTCATATTCAAATATTGCAACCTCTTTCTGAATAAACCACTGATTCTAACAGGCATAACTCTTTGGATATAACTCCAAATTTGGAATATGACTTATCTCTAGAAAGCTCTTTACATCTACTTTGCACAACAACTGGAATCAATAAAAAATACTTTGTATTCTAAAAGTTATGATCCAATTTGTATCGACTGATCTGGAACAAAGCATTGATTTCGAGCACCAATTTCCAAAATTCATATCTCTTTCATCTGAAATCCTTTTAATTCGATCTTGATGTCTATATGCTGCATTGGAAGTCTAGTTTCATATAAAATAAGTTTCAACTCAATTGGTGTAGTGGTTTGGGAGATATTATCAAATTACTAAACCTCCCTCATACTAAATAAAACAGAGTTCGCTGCTGTTATTCAAATAACATTGCTTCTATTAGAATAAAATGAATCTTGTTCAGTTATAAACTATTCAAATATCATTTAGTCTATTTGCACTAAGCTTATTTTAAAGAACCAAGCACTTTTAACTTCTGATTAAGTCATTCCAACTTCCATTTGACCATAGCGACCTCCAATATCACTTATACGAGCTTGAATCTTAATATTCTCATTAGATCTTACAAGTTATTCTTTATTCAATCTCTTTCTTCTTGATTTTCCTCTTGATAATTGTAAGACCCCGCCTTATTATTGATATTGCTCAGAGTAGCAATTGCGTAGCTTAGTGGGCATATAGAAATAGCATAAAAATAATGATATATTGAAACAATATTGCTTGATTACATACAGAATTCCCCATAGGGATGTACATAATAATACAGACCTTAACAAATATAAAGGTCTTCAGATAACCAACGCCTCCTCTCGTATTGGCCCAGAACCTTCCGTCATCAATAATTATGATTATGCTCTTTGAGCCGCTGTTTGCTGCTGGAAACTTTCAATGTTTGTGGAAAGGGTGAGATTCGGGGGAATCTCAGTAGTAACATGCTTTCAAATATATAGAATACGAAAATAGATATGATATGCCATGTCATGTAAGATGATCGAAACTATGTGTACACTTGCCCAAAGCCAAACTATATGTCTGCACCTTGGTTTACTTGGCGCCCTTGTTGGGTCCCTAACCACAACATGGCGAATTGGTGTGTCAAAGACACTAGCTCATGTTACAGTGAATGACATATACAACATTTAGCAATCACATAGTATACATAGGAAGAAGTTACTATCTGGAATGTGCCCTTTCATTGCTTGTCAATCGATCCAGCTCCGTATCCGGCTCGGGCTATTGGTATATCCTAAAATTACAAATTTAGGATAAATGAGTTATTATTTATTCATAACTCATTATAAACTCGTTGTGTTGGTTATCTTGAATCAAAAATACAAAATTACCAAAATACCCCTAGGGACTCCGTCTACACCCCTTTGTACCCGATCAAATTGTACCATTCCAAAAATCATGACCTGAGCTAATCCTACACAATTTTGCATGTAGAATTCATTTTTGACCTCAGATTGGTCAAATTGAGGCCCAAATTACGGTTTTACCCTTGACAGCCCCTAACTTAGGGTTTTAAGGGTAGTTTGATCATTTCTCATTCTAGAGCTTTTCTCACTTCGCAATCTACATGAACCCTACACAATTTTCCCTTCTAAACACAATGGAATCATCAAATTGATGAAATTTCAGATCAAATGGGACGAAAATTCCCCTGTACCAGATCTGAAAAATTAAGGGAAAATGTTGTTTCTTGATTTTAAATCCATAAACCTCCTTCTTTTCACCTCTAATCACATGTTTAACAACTTAAACACTAATTGAACATGATTTAGGGAAATTTTGGCAGCATTTCCCCTTAGGGTTTCATCTTCCCAAATTTACAAAACCAAGGAAACAAAGCCAATTCAACCACCAATCATCATCAACAAGCAAGAATCAACAAGAGGAGCAATGTTTATGGCTTTACCTTTGATTTCTCTTCTTTCTCTCTCTAGGTGCCACCTCTCTCCTCCATATTTCTCTTGTTTTTGCTTGATAAACATATATTTCAAGATGGAGAAGAGATATGAGAGAGTTACCATGAAAAAGAAGGCAAGTACAAGTGGAAATTACTTGTAACTTACCTTGATTTAGCTTCTTGATCACTTGCTTCTTCTCTCTTGTTCTTGTGTTTTTGAAGACACTCCCTCTCTCTCTTGTTTATGTCTTGGCCGAGATATGGCCATAAAAAGGGGATAAAGAGATTAAATAAATATCATCATCCACCTCTTTCAAATATTATATTTAATTGTAAGAAGCATGTGCTAATTTAATTGAATCATTATCTTTTTCTCTTTCCCCATTTACTTGGCCGGAAATGAGTCTTGAAAGAGCTAAGGAAAAGCTTTTTCTCTTTCCCCTTACACATGTCATACGAAATAGGCTCCTGAAAAAAGAGATGATGATTTTATTAAATACCATCTTGCACCTCTTTAAAATATAATATATATTTGCCAATTAGCATGACATATTTGAATTTTTGCTTCCTCCTTTTCTCTTGCTTTTGTTAGACGAAAGATGAGGCTTTAACATGAATAAAGTTCTCATAAATATCCACTTACACCTCCTTACAATAATATTAGTTTATGGCCAATTAATCACAAGTAAACTTTTTAACTTTTCAAACATCAATTTACTTGGCCAAAATGATTTCTTCTTACTTTTAATTTGAATCAAGTGATTATTTTCATTTTGCTTTCCATTTTCTGACCGAATTGCTCCCCAAGAAAAGGGATAATCTCAGCTTATTGATTTATTGGTCAAATGACCATTTTGCCCTTACAATTTCTCCATTTTCGTACTTAGTAAAAAACTGGGCAGAATTTTCATCAAACTTTGAAAATTCATATCTAATTGTATAGACATCCAATTGGGGTGGTTCCAAATGTTATGTGACCCTTATTAAGTATAGTTTTAAGGAAAAATATAGCCTTTAGCCAATTGGAAGCTCAAAATTCCTAGAATTTTTGTTTTTGGACGCTGCCTCTGAAAATTACCAGCTTCACTGGGCTAACTTCAAAAATACATATCTCTTTGTGTACAGCTGCAAATGTCTTATATAACTTATCAAATTAAAGATTGATAAGTCTAATTTCAATATGGAAAATTTCATAATTTTTGAACATCATTTGCCCATTGAAAAATGTCACACAATCATGACTGTCATGTGGAGAAACACACTGGCAGTAAATTTCATTTGTGTTCCCAACATAGTTTTGTTGTGTGACTACTCATTGCCTTGTTTCGTCACTCCCTATGCTCTTTAATACCCCCAAAGATATAAAGAAATTTTATTGAATAAAATCATGCCTTAGTAGGACATTTGTTAAATTGGAGCTTAGCAGTCTACTTGATGTAGGCTTATTCCCAAGTTTCTAGTCCCAAAATTTGGGATGTTACAATAATCATTCTCCATAACCCAGTTAGATAGCTCCTTTATTTTCTTGACTTCATTTTCCTCATATTTAATAACTTTTATCTTCAATATCTTCTTAATATGTTCTTCTTGATCAATTTCCATATCCTAATTTGATATTTTCTTTCTTTCTTTGATTAATTTACAAGATATTTTATATTAAACATAATAATTAGTCAGTATAGGAAATAAATATATTACGTAAACTTCTTACTTTCAATATTTAACATTTATATTTGATATCATCATAATTAATTATATCTTCTAGATGTAACTGGGAAAAAGAACAAGTGGGTATATAAAGACTTAAGATCCTCGAGTTAAGGACAAAAAGGTGTAAATAAAGTTAGGAACTTAACTACCTCTATAAGAAGCGGCATGGCTTTCAAGGACTTTCCCCTCACTCACATGACGCCAAATGAATGTTGGACATAGTGATTATGATAATGAGAGGTTTGGTCCTGATGTATTCCACAGATTCAGAGTGTTTGGTTGGTACAATAAAATAATCTAAAGTAATATTGTTGACAACATATCACACCATGTAATCCCTAATACACACAGTACTAATCTCCAATCTGGATTGTTATATTGATTGTAGATGGCCTATATTTAATTTAATTTAATTTTTATTTTTAATTACTCATCTCATATCTGAATTGTTTATATTGATTTTAGATGGTCTATATTTAATTTAATATTTATTTTTAATTAAATTTTTATTTTAATATATATATATATATATATATATATATATATATATATATATATATATATATATATATAATTTAAAATAAAAATAATCTTATAACTATCACTTCTCAAAAAATTAAATTTATCTTTGGAAGAATTCCTAAAAAAATACCTTTCAAGCAAATTAATTGCTACCATTGCACACGGTGGGTGATATGTTGCACACGGGCGGATGATATGTTGCACATGAAGGATGATATTTTGCACACGAGGGATGGTGTTTGCACTTTCGCAGGGATACTTTTTGTACACGTGGAAGATGATTGCATATGACAGATGCTTGCTTGCACATTGGTAACACTTGCTTGCACATTGGTAACATTTAGCAATTAATTTGCTTAGAAGGTATTTTTCAACCATTTTCCCTTTATCTTTTTTACAAAATAAAAAATAAAAAAATTTAATTGGGACAACTTAGAATATTATAAACATTTTAGATCTTATCACTATGGTAAGCAACTATGCTTTTCACTTTTATGAGCACTTAATAAGAAGGGCAATACAAATTATAATTTTGGTTGTGTAATATAAATTTCAACCTAATGAATCAAACATATGGACAAAGATATCTTCCTTGAATCAGCCTTAATTTTATACCCTCTAACTTTGGCATCGGAGAGTTAAAAAAATTGTTTCAGATTTATTTTATTTTTTAGATAAAATTTAAATTTAAATTTCATGCAATAATTTCTTGATGACATACCAAACAAATGTTCCGTAATCATTCCAATACATCACATTTCCTACAATTCTTTAAACCAATCGAGCATAAGGGTATAGTTTTGGAAACCAGGTTAGGTTTGTTGTTCAATCAAATTAAGTATAAAAATTGAGGTGATCTAAGTAGTTTGGGTTCTGTTTACAAATATGGTACATTTTTAATTAATTGGACCAAAGTTTTTGGCCAAAATTTATTGCATCAATGTGAACTTTAATAAAGTGGTAGTGGTTTTAGAGCCAACTTACATTGAAATGGCGAGGCTACATATAAATTAAACGTACAACAACGATGTCGGTGTTGCTAATAAGTCTGCAAAATTTGTTGGCTGTTAACCTTTGAATAGAATCCAATGACAACAAAAACTTGTGGCAAAGGCCGATACAGCTATACTTGAAATTACAATTTGGATTTCCCATGATTTCTCCCATAGTACTCCCCTCTTCCTCCTTATAAAATACTTTCAAACATAATTCATACGGACAAAAAAAATTAAATTTATTCACTCTTTCATAAAATTCAATAACATTTTAATTTTATCATGAGAATAAAGTCAATTATAATAATCAATGAAAGATAAAATTATATATTTATATGAAAAAATTTTCTCCATTTCCTATAAATAGGACTAAAAAGATTGTTCTCTCTACTCTATTCGATTATATATCAATATATAATACAATAATCTTCCACCAAACACTATTCACAACAAATAGACGGCATCAATCATAAAAAACATTGTTCACAATAAATCAACAGGTGACCAATTTTCTCTAATAATTTATTCTCTCCTCTGCCTCCTAAAATTGCTGACATGCATATCATCCTGACATAATGTGAGCGCATTTTGAATTTCAAATTGTTGTATCTCAAATATCCAACTATTGTTCCCGCCTTGCCCATTACTTAACTCCAATAATATATATAATACAATACTCTTCCACCAAACACTGTTCACAACAAGTGGACGGCATCAATCATAAAAAAACATTGTTCACAATAAATGGACAGCTGACCAATTTTCTCTAATAATTTATTCCCTCCTCTGCCTCCTAACCTTGTTGACATGCATATATCATCCTGACATAAGGTGAGTGAATTTTGAATTTCAAAGGGTTGTGTCTCAAATATCCAGCTACTGTTCCCACCTTGCCCATTACTTAACTCCAATAATATATAATACAATACTCATCTATCAAACACAGTTCACAACAAGTGGACGGCATCAATCATAAAAAAACATTGTTCACAATAAATGGACAGCTGACCAATTTTCTCTAATAATTTATTCCCTCCTCTGCCTCCTAACCTTATTGACATGCATATATCATCCTGTGAGTGAATTTTGAATTTCAAAGGGTTGTGTCTCAAATATCCAGCTACTGTTCCCACCTTGCCCATTACTTAACTCCGATAATATATAATACAATACTCATCTATCAAACACAGTTCACAACAAGTGGACGGCATCAATCATAAAAGAACATTGTTCACAATAAATGGACGGCTGACCAATTTTCTCTAATAATTTATTCCCTCCTCTGCCTCCTAACCTTGCTGACATGCATATCATTCTGACATAATGTGAGCAAATTTTTAATTTCAAATGGTTGTGTCTTGAGAGGCTGTTTGGATTAGCTTATGAAAGTTTTATAAGTGTTTATGAATTGTGATTCACGGAATACGAAGTAACTTTTATAGTTTACGAGGTAGCTTTTATGGTCTACGAGGTGCTTTTACGGTCTACGAGATAAATATGTGGAAGAGATTTATCTCGATTTATATGAATCGGGCTTATATAATAAACTCGATCTCAAAAAGCTTTACCAAACAGCCCCCATCGATTTATCCAGCTTCTGTTGCCGCCTTGCCCATTACTTAACTCCAATACTTTTGCAATCTCATCACCCAATTCTGTTTCCCATTTTTATTCTTCCACCACTCCACCCCCATCATCGTCGAATAGCAAACATCGCCTTCCCCTGTTCATGTTCTGTAAAACAAAACACATGGAGGGCCTATCAGTTAAACTGAAGAATATCGAAGACTTCCTTGCGCTTACAACTATCAAGAAGGCCGGGTTTATTCTGTAAGATTTTCAACTAAAGAAATATCAGTTTCTACTCTACACCCTTTCCGTTTAATGCTTTCATATCCTAATAGTATATCTCCGACATCTCATATCCGAGATATACTTTTTTTTTTTGGTAGTTCGTGTGAAACATAGGGACCCCTCTAAAGTTAAATCATCTGAGCAACCATAGAGAAGAGGGTATGATGGAGCGAAGGTGCCTTTGTCGATTCAAAGGGGAACTGGCATGGGCTTTTCAATGGATGCATGTAAAGACCCTTCTTCTTCATCCACTGTTATATATTTGATTATTCATGGATGGTTTTGAATGGGTCAATGGGTTCATCAATGAGGGTTTTAACGGGTTTGTATTAGCAATGTTCCATTCGACCAGGAGGTTGTTTAGTGTTCATGGAATAAGGAGACTGAAGAAGAAGAGACTGAGGATGAACTTTCATGGAATACGTTGTGCATATTGTTTTTTCAATGTTGAATTTTTCACTTTACATTCTCTGATTTGATTTTACTATACTCCAGTATCCTCATTTTTACTTCAAGTCTTATGGTTGCTACTGGGTGTTGTATCACTTTCCCATACTTCGCTGCAATTAAAAGGGGGAAAGACCATTGATAGTAAGAGCAAGATTGACATTAGGACCATATATGCACCTAGTGTTTCAATGAAATAAATTCTAAAATTAATCAAACTTATGTTGGTGTTGGTGTTGGTGTTGATGCTATAGATTGAAAGAGTGCATCTTTGGGTTCTAAGATTTACTAAATGCATATACAATGTTTTGTTTGGCCTCAGTACTTTTTGATGAGATTAATTTAAATTTCTGATTTAAACATGTGGGAGGCACAAGTTCTGTAGAAGGATATTGACAAAAATGGACTTACTTTTCTCAAAATTAAAACAAAGTAGAGACTCATTTTCTAACACTTCTCTTTATAATTGGATGGTTCCGGTATATGAAAGAGATGATTCTAGCTCTGCCCTATAATGATCATAAGTAATTCTCATTTAATCCTAAACATGCAAATAAATATGGCAAATCGGAAATACGAGTCACTTAAGAGTGTACTCGTGCACATATTTATGCATGATTAACTTTATTCATATAAATACATCACATAAGTGTTAAATTGATCATCAGACCTTCCCGTTTCATTCTTAAATTACTGAAGACATCTCAAATTTCCAATATGTTTGAAGGACTTTATTTTATTTTGATCCTTTTGATTATAGTTTGGTGGTGGTGTTTAGACATTTCCACATCCTATGTTTATGTATATGCATAGGCTTGGTTATTACTTGGAACATAAATGGTTGTTGTAATACCTTATTCCCATAGCCTCAGATGAGTAGTGAAATCATTCGTGGGACCAGGATTTGAACCCGTACTACCCAAACCTCACAATAGTTCATAAATCTCCTAAACTCAACTTAGGACTTGAACCTAGGGTTGAGATGTGTTTTTCAAAGAGTAGAATACTTTTAAACATTTCCACTAGATTCACTACATCACCAATGCCTCATTGGCTCTTAAATCTATAAAATCAGAGTATGCGGGCGTATTTCTTTCAATTCAATTAGAGCGTTCTCTGCTAAAACTTCATTCATACGTGCAACTATATACATAGCACACATATATGGCCATATAAGGCTATCAACTATTGAAATCAAATACAATACAACCTCGGACCCTTGAATTTTCGGTCCACCACCATCACGTTCTCTGCACGTACAACTCTTACTTCCCACCTCTGCCACCTGTCTAAATGTTTGTTTTTGGGAGGGTGAGATTCAAAGGAATCTCAATAGCAAATAATACTACTATGCAAGCAAGATATATAGTTAATGCATGACATGCTTGCCTACCATATTCATGCTAACATAATGACATATATGCATGCTCAATGTTATGAGATACACATGGTCATTGCACAAATATAACAGAGCTTCAATCAATCAAATATGTTCAACACAATTAGGCAAAACAGTCACAAAATCAATGCAAAACATACATATCAAATACATGCGGGCTAGGTAAGTTCACTACCTTAATTGCCTTTCTCTGATCTACTTGTCAAAAAATTATGTTCTACCCATCAAATTAAAGCTCTACATGTATACTTTATGAGTATAAATTTTCATAATATTTGGACAAGGTTTGGCCAACAAAAAATATGTCATAACAACACTGCCTCACAGAAGGCAAATCAAACAACATCTCATTTCATCTTCAAAAATTTCCAAATTAATATACAATCATCTAAAAATCATAAACACCTATATTCCCGCATAATTTTGCCTTCTAAATCCAATGGAACCATCAAAATTATAAAACTCACACCCCTTAACCACGTCCTATTCAGAACAGAAGGTAAGGGTTCTTAGGAAGATTTTGTTATTTTCTTGTTTTCTCTTACTTAATCACCTCCTTACCACTTCTAATCACATGATTAACCATTTAAACACTAAATAGACATGTTTAGAGGGAATTTGGGTAGCATTTCCCCTAAATTTTGCTTCAGCCCATGATTGAATAATATGAGAAAACAAGGCAATATCCACTAACAACAACACCAACAACATCAAACAAGCCAAGAGGATCAAGTTATGAGATTATCTCTTGATTTCACCACTTTCTTTCTCTAAAATGTCACTGTTGGCTTCCTCCTCTCTCTTGATTTGTCTTAAAAAATATGGATTTCATGGAGGAGAAGAGGTTGTAGAGAGATTAGGAGGCAAAATCACAAGGTTTTCAAGCATCTTACCTTGATCTTTCCACTTGGAAACCCTAAGACCCTTCTTGGTTCTTCAAATACTCTTGAACTCATGCTCTCTCTTTTGGTTTCAGTTTTTGCATGAAATGAAGATGAAAAGATGAAGAAAAGGGTGATTTAATGAATCACTCTTTTTACTTTCCAAGTGCTTGCTTTCCATTGGACCAAAAATGATATTTCTTGTATAATATTACTTTAATATAACCACATAGATATACTTCTCTTCCTTCCTTTTTATTTGGCTGTCTAAGCAAGAGAAAAAGAGGATATCAAAAATGACTTATTGCACTTCCAACAATTGTCTCTTACAATTCATTAATCAAAGTAAGATATTACAACAAAATTAAAACTTTATGGCTTCAGGCCAATTAATCTCAAGATGAGAAATTAAATCTATACGGCTTCTAGCCGTTTATCTTTAAAATAAATAAAAGTTGTATATGGGTTTTAGGTATACAATAAGATAGAAGATGAAAAGGTATATAGAATTGATAAATAAAAGTTGTATATGGCTTCGGGCCATACAATATGATAGAAGATGAAAAAGGTATATGGATTTTAGCCGTGTAATAGGGAATCGAATGAATATGACTTCTAGCCATATTTTATCCCAGAAAAATAAAATCAAAGCAATATGACTTTGGTCATATAATTTCAGAATAGGAAATTAAAGTAATATAGTTTCTAGCCATATAATTTCAAAATATAAAATTAGAGGTGTATGGCTTCTGCCCATACTAAAATAATAATATCAATAATATAAAAAAACTCGTAAAGGAGATCAACATGAGATAAAAACAGTAACAATCTCCAATATTAGCTATGAAACATGATGTTTAAAAATCGGTAAAATGATCTTCTTAATTCTATATAGTGGATCAGATTATCTTAGATTGATCAAATAAAATATGATAAAAGAAGGTAGATGGAATTGTCAAGGAAATGATGGGAAGATCATACCTTCATTGGAACTTTCATACTGATAATGTGTTATGAAAATAAAAGAAATCTAGGATATATAAGAGAGCAAAGTATAAGAGAAGAGAAAATGAGAGAGAAAGTGGGGAGCAATTCTCATTCAATTTCTTGTGTGTTTACAATGCTTGTACAAGGCCTCTATTTATAGACCTTCAAGAGTCTTGTATCAAAAGCCACATAATTAATAGGAAACTTGAAGAGTGAGTCTTGTTAAACCTAGAGAGCAAGTCTTATTGAACTTGGAGTGCAAATCTTTATGGCTTGGGAAAGAATAGAATAAAGATAAGATAGTATTAACTGCAACCAAGTAGATACTAACTAGGATATGAGTCAATAGACATTTACATAATTAATATATTTATAAAATTTTTTATTTTTGTCAACTAACTTATAAAAACTTATACTAATATCAATGATTTGAAAACCGGTCTAGACGGCAAGACCTTTGGCTGGAGTGACAACAACTCATTTTTCAGTTAAGAGCATTTCTAAAGGTTTAGTTGTTTTGAACCATCATTTAGCCATTGTTGGACCATAACTCGCTTTTGAGCCAGGAACCGTTCTTCCTATTCAAAAGCTAGACAGTCTGAGAGGGTCTAAGAGTGTTTTTTTGGATAACTTTCTAACACAAAAATAAGACTCCAGTAAAGTGCCTAGAAAAAGAAGAAGAAGAAGCAAGAGGAGATTAGATAACAGTAGCCTAACAATAAGAAGAAGAAAATGAAGAAGATGAAGAAATCTAACTTGAAAGCTTTATGGAAGAGAAATAGAAAGAGGACTGTAGATGCAAATGGGGTTTAATTCTTGAATTGAGAGGTGTCGAAGTCGAGACTGGAAATAACCAAGTGAAATGTCCATTAGTAGATGTTTTTAATTTTTTTTATTATTTGAAAGCATTAAAATTTCCATGTATTTTCCAGATATCCATAGGATAAAGCAAGAAAATCCATCCATGGGATAAAACCATGTCACTTTTCAAATTTTTCATCTTCCTGTGTGTATTTTGAACAGTGAAGGATAAGAAACTGACAACATCAGTTGTAGTAAAATGACTGTAAAAAAAGATTAAGCTCAAATATTAATGATTATTTTATATTTTACATTTATTTAATTCTAATTGGAAAAAAGTGAAAAAGGAAAGAGATGTGAGAATAATTTGTGAATAAAAAGAGGGACAAAATTTGTGAATAAAAATTTATCAATATGTTTAAATGATTTCATTGTGTTATGATTTGAGAATTAGGAGCGATATTATTAAATCTAGGGTTAAGGTGAAAATTTAGAAACCAATTGCTTTTCTGTGGGTACTCAATACAATTAACTATTTTTAGGTTCAAAAGTAGACATAATCAATTTATCCAGGAGCTGATATAGCAATGCTGTTAACATAAGTTAACTTTCGTTACTTTTTGCATAATAGGTCTCACTTTTTTATCATTCTCTATTATTTTAATATATTTTTAGAAGGGTTAATGTGAAAATTTAGCAATAAACTATTTCTCTATGGGCATCAAACATAATTATTTTTCATAAGAGCTTTTACAAGATAAATATAGGCATTTACATTAATGCTCTTTATTTTTTTCATAAGAGCATTTACAAGATACATAAAGGGATTTAAAAGAATTTAAGGAGTTAAAAAATTTTAGTCATTCATACATTTGTCTTGTAAATACTCATATTTCTCTTTCCACTAACAAAATTTAATTTTATTTTGACCCAATGGGGTGAAGTAAAATTTTTTTTAAACTCATTATATTCTTTTAAATCCCTTTATTTATCTTGTAAATGCTCTTATGTAAGAAATGAAGTAAGGCTATTAATGTAAATGCCCATATTTGTCTTGTAAATACTCTTATAAAAAATAATTGTATTGGGTTCCCATAGAGAAATAGTTCATTATTAAATTTGAAACTTAACCCTTTTAAAAATATATTAAAATAATAAAGAGTAAGAAAACTGGTAGGACCTATAGTGCAAAAAGTAACATAAGTTAAGTCTTCTTAATGGTGTTGATATATTTGCTCCCGTATAAGTTATTTATGTCTACTTTTACATCCGAAAATAGTTAATTGTGTTGGGTACCTATAGTGAAATAGTTTATTGCTAAATTTACACCTTCACCCTTAAATCTAAGCTTGTTTATAATTATTCACAAGTCATATAATAATTTCATATTTATTTTTTATATTTATATTATTATATAAGTATACAATATTTTTTCTTGACAATTTGTAGTTATATGGTT
Source organism: Albizia julibrissin (assembly GCA_037074505.1). Taxonomy (NCBI): domain Eukaryota; kingdom Viridiplantae; phylum Streptophyta; class Magnoliopsida; order Fabales; family Fabaceae; genus Albizia; species Albizia julibrissin. The sequence continues at coordinate 30,937,437 of CM073485.1, forward strand.
TTATTTAATTGAAAATTTTATGTGTGTGTCTGTATGTCACTACTACAAAAAGGGATTTTATAGCACCCTTTTTGTAGCACTTGTCCTACTAAGTGCTACGAACATAATGGAGGAAACATATTGTAGTTTTTAGTAACTTGAGCGTCACAGTAGGTTAATATCTATTGTAGCTCCTGTATAAAAGAGTGCTACATAATTCTTCTTTAAATAACAATTTGTATACTGTAGCTCTTTAATAAATAAGGGCCACAAAAGGTTCAATTACTTTTTTTTAAGAAAATCAATTATTTTTTAAAAGAAGTAATGTATTTTTAAGAGAAATCCTGTGCAAATACTCAAGCATACTTTTAATATTTTTTAAATATTTAAAATAAAATTATCTATTGTAGCACTTATTTAAGAGAAAGGTACAATATCTTTTTTAATATTTAAAATTATCTATTGTGGCTCTTTTCCATTATAGCTCTTTTTATGGAAAAGAGCTACAATAGCATTTTTTATATTTTTTAAATCCTAATGTTACCCTACTAGTCCCACCATTAGCCCCACGCTCAAACAGCCAAAACATTCCCTCTTCTTAGCGCAAACTCTATTCTTCTTCCTTGACACCAGCAATGCAAAATCCCTCTTTCAAATTTATATTTTCTATTTCTTCGGAGTCATTGTTCGTGTTCGGGATTGGTCTTGGGGGTATATTTCAAAGTGTTGTTTTGGCACCTCTCATTCGCGTTGGTTGTATTGAGGTTTATGAATAGTGAGTAGATGTGACTTGAATCTTGATTGAGATGTTCAAATGTTCATGCTGCTGTGTCATTGTTAAACTTATGACTCAACTGGAATTAAGGCTTAGATTCAATATTGAGTCAGTCTTTTAGCCTTTTTTTCTTTTGTACAGGAGTGTTTGGATGGGGATGAACTGACAAAACGCAATCAATTAGATATCCTAGTGATTTTCTATTCTTTCTTGGCACTATTGGCATATAGACATTTTTCCCATTCTGTAGAGTAGTTATTTTCTTCTGCATAATATAATTTAATTAAAGCTTCCAAGTAACTTTCAAAGCAGTCCCATAAATAACTAAATTAAAAGTGTGCATACCGCAATAAAATTAAAAGGTTTGTAAGACAGGGAACTAACAAAATTTGACTTTTAAACTATAGACTAGAATCAAGGCCAGCAAACAATTTAAGAATATTGCTCTGTTCATCTACAACTTGTTAGATGGGAAGGTAGAACGTGAGTTGTAAGACATATAATTGAAATATAACTAAGTAATTGATTGGACCCTTACAACAATCTTCCAAACAAGAAAAGATCTATGCTGAAGAAAAGCTGAAAAACATAACATTTATAAACAAAACACTGTTCTGTTACATATGCAGACACACAAGTGAAATACAACTTAGAATTCCTACACAACTGAACAGGGATAAAAGTAACAAAGTAAAAACCGAAACTTACACCTTGTATTGGCAATTGATGGAATCAATCCACATAGAGTCCAAAGTACTACTCATAGTATATGGCCAGTGGTATTGATGATTTAAAATCTTCCTCTACAGTTGATAATGAAACGCAAGTTTATAATGCTGTCTATGTTAATTTCTGGGCCTAAAGAACCTGGGAATAATATAGATGTATACTTAGCCCCTCTAATCGATGATTTGAAGCTAATGTGGGAAGATGGCGTTAAAGTATATGACACATATAGACAAGAAAGTTTCAATTTGAAAGCCATGTTGTTTGGCATAATTAATGATTTTCCAACTTATGGTAATCTATCTGGATATAGCATCAAAGGTTATCATGCATGCCCTATATGTGAAGATGACACTCATTCAATACAATTGGATCATTGTAAGAAAAATGTCTATATGGGACATCATAGGTTCTTGCCTTTGAAATCTCGTTGGAGGAAGTGAAAAAAAACTTTTAATGGTGACTTAGAAGAAGGTATCCCATCAAAGAATTTGACTGGTGAGTAAGTTTTTGAAAAGATAAAAGACTTGGATAATAGTTTCGGCAAGCCTTTTGCGAAAGATGTTGCAACAAGTGGTTGAAAGAAAAATTTGATTTTCTTTGAACTTCCATATTGGAAGTTCTTACATGTAAGACACTTTCTTGATGTAATGCACATTGAAAAAAATATTTGTGATAGTCTCATTAGCACGTTGCTCAATGTGCAAGGAAAAAGTAAGGATACTCTCAATGGGAGGTTGGACTTGGTCAATATGGGTATAAGCGATGAGTTGGCCCCAATTGAGAAAGGATACCATACTTATTTTTCTCCAGCGGCTTACACTCTTTCAAAGAAAGAGAAGAAATGCTTTTGTCAATTTCTACATGAAATTAAAGTTCCAGAGGGTTACTCTTCTAATATAAAGAATCTTGTATCAATTAAAGACTTGAAATTTAAAAATCTTAAGTCCTATTATTGTCATGTGCTCATGCAAAATTTTATACCAATTGGTATATGATCCATCTATATATCCTATAATACTATTCCACCAGTTACTGTTCACAAGGATTGTATGGCTGTGATTTCTTCTAATCTCTCAATGCCTCGAGATAATCACCTCAACAGCACAGTCACATGCTGGTCAAATCTACCAGTACACACATCATTCACAGATGTTCTTTTTCTCTTTTCTGCAGAGAGTTTAGAGGAATAAGCCATTGCACTTTATTCATCTGCATCCACACCTCACGCTCTCCTCTATCTCAAACATACACTTGTATTCCACTTCTCACTTTCTCGACACTTGTAGTAGTAGGTGAACCTTTTTACAATATCCAACTTTCATTCGCTCCCTTGCTCCCTTCGTCGTTAGGAACTCAAGAACAACGGTGGTCGCCATTTTTCTTCGCCGATGGTGATGTGTTCTGTCCGTCAGCTTCAAATCTATTGTTGGTCTCACCTTCGGATTTCTTCTAAAACTGAAAATGATGTAAGTTGGATACACTGTTGACATTTTTTTATCCTCCTTTCTATTTTCTTTTTCGCTAACGGGCTTAGCTGAAGTTCAAATGCTCTATTTTTTTATCCTTCTCATTTTTTATCCTCCTTTCCATTTTCTGTTGATCTCTGTTTTTAACTTAGTGAGGACCACAAGATGATCAGGTGTGGGCGTCACTGAACTTTTTCCAATGATTTGCTGGATCATGGAAGCTGATCCATCATCTCTGCTAATGGGGGGCAAACTTCGGTTTTTCAATGAAGCTTAAGAAAAGAAAAGAATTCCAAGTTCAAGTAGAACTTTACGATTCCCACAGTGCAAATAATTGGAAATAATGATTTTTTTATGATCTTCTTCATATAGGTTCTGATTTCTGAAGCTTAAATCATTGTTTTTCTCATTTTTACTTCAGATGTAATTTAGTTCAATCGTTTATTTATTTTCCCTTCTTCACATGTTGAACAAGTGTTGACTAACTCCCTCTTTCTTACAAGGGTCTGCAAGGGTTGGAGGGATTTCTGAGATACTATTCTCTTCAACATTAAGCAAAACTCAAGCAGCCAAATCTAAGAGACTAGAATTTCATAAATGCCTCTCAACCCTTGCAGCCGAAGTTAGAAGTTAGTGGAAGAATTATACTTTATTTAGAGTCCTTGAATGTTTTGCTTTTCATTAAAGGCATATGGCACTCAACAAACAGCTACTCGACAAATTGAAATACCCAATAATCAAGGTAATGTATAATTCCTATGGCAAGCTTTTCCTTGGAAAGAAAAAAGGGATAGCCTTAAATAAAGTAGACACAGGAAGGTATTATTAAGTTTCATAATGGCAATAAATAAAAACAGAGATAAAACCTTGGAAAGAAAAAAAGGGATAGCAAAAATACAATTCCAGATTATTGGAAACAGTGAAAGCAGGTGCGAAAAAGTATTTAGTTCTTAATATGGTATTGCATTAATATTGTGCCACAACGAGAAAAAGTAACATGATTATAGGTTATAATGGTAGCAGACCTGAACTTGGAGGAGACAAAACATGGCAGGTCTTGGGTTAGAATAAGTGCTTGTTTGTTATCATTTTTACGAATCGGGCTTATTATATAAGCCCGATTTACGTAAATCGAGATAAATCTCCTTCACATATTTATCTTGTAGACCGTGAAAGCACCTTGTAGACCGTAAAAGCACCTCGTAGACCGTAAAAGCTACCTCATAGACCGTAAAAGTTACTTGTATTCCGTGAATTACAATTCATAAGCACTTATAAAATTTTCAACCACTATTCCAAACAAGCTCTAAGAAACAAATAAGGTTACCGAGATTAATGTAAAGTAAAGTTTGCAGTGTTTGACTAGTTAGAATACAAGATTGAGTAACTTTTTTGTCTATCATATCTAGCTGAGGCTGATCCTTACATCTAAATGTCAGAAGTTGAAGGTTCCATGGATATTTTATCAAACTTAAAGCTGAGAAAGTAGATATGATCCAGATGTTTTACTTTCTTTTCTATGCTTCTATGTGGTACTTGGCAACACCAATCACTCAATAGATATATATCCCAAAATGTTGAAAAAGCCAACTCCATGCTAATAAACACATTGAATCAACATTTAAAAAAAAAGGCAAGCATGCCTAATTAAAAACAGACACAATATTATTTTAATTGAACAAGAGACATAGTGGGAAGCAATACTGATAGAATAAAAACTACATGAAATAAAGAGCAGTAAATTGAATAAGTATGTTCAGTAGAGTAAAGATGTGAGGACGTGGTTCTAATATTGGCCACTTGGTCCAATGAACAATATGCATAAGCAAACATTTAACTTACATACACCCTTATGAAAATTTCAAAAAAAGTGGCGTACACACAGTGATCCAAAGAAATACAAACACATACAAATATCTTCCAACTTTTGCATCAGAAATAATTTCAGGTGCTACATTCATGTAATTACCCTAAGGGTATATGAAAGCATATGCTAGATACTTTTGGTCAGGCCACCTTTAATGTTTTTTGTCTTATTCAGCTGTCCCCATGTCTTTATGCTGCAAAATCTGAACCCTATTAAAATGAATTGGATGCATTTGGTTACAGTTCATTTTTTGTACTATACCTAAGCTATCACCTTGACGAGCATCTTAGATTCTTAGTTGACCACTTGCTGTGTGTAATCACATAAGACAAATACTCAATAAAAGTTTATGCATAGCATTAATTGCTCCACTATTATATAATTGAGGTGTCGTTCTCATAGTTTAACGTTGGTAAGATTTCAACCATATTTTCAATGAGTTGAAATCTTTATGCAGAGATAACAATAGGTATAGATGTGGGAGGGATACATAGCATTAACTGCTACTATTATAAAACCGAACTACTTCTTTACACGATCAGCTCCACCAGGTCCTTAATTGTTGAAAGAATTCCAGGCTTCTCCATGTATCATGAAGCCACCAGCTACAGGTCCTGCAAAATGTCTAGTGGTACTGCAGAGTTCATAAAAGATGGAACAGCAGAGTTCTTAAGCAGGGAAAAAACTCTGCCAGTTTCAATCATATGTCTTATATCCATCACATAATAATTCCCCCACGGTATGAAATAGAATTACCAACTCAACATTTTTTTCCTTCCATGGTTCTGGTTATATGCTTCTAGGTTGTTGTGACCTTGGTTCATGAATGTTGCTTCCCTGAGGAATATTCAAGTAACCCAAATATGAAATAAACAATGCTGATTTGTTTTGCATTCTTGCTACCTGCTTAGACTTCCTTTTTTAATGATAGCAGCTGCAACTTCCTTAAATATGAAATTAGTCCATGTTGCTCTCATAAATATGTGATCAATCTTTTGTTTTTATGATATAAGTGATGATACAAATATATGATATCTTCACTGAAATATTACATTATGTCTTAGTATATGCATTAAAATTGTTAGAACCTCAAATATGCTTTGAAATTTCTTATTCATATGACATATATGAATTTATTCAAGTGGTATGTACATGAATTAGTTCAATGTGGATGTATCATGATTTTATTACCAAAATCATGCAAATCTGGAATCTTTTAGTGTAGAGAAGAAAAGCATTTGTACGAGAGCTGTCAAACTTATGGTAAGTTAATATGCATGCAATCAAACAATATACCTAGACCTGCATGTATGTCTAGAAAAAAGCACTAATGATTTTTGTATTTCAATCAAAGATCTATTATCAGTCTACCATACCATAAAAATCTTTCTTATGGTGAGTCTGAATCGGCCCATATGGTGTAAGGAATTGAGATGCCTCCTTTTATACACGGTTATTGCAATTCTTGTAGCCTGTGTCCTTTTCATATCTTTAATGAAAACAATGCTACAATGTTATTTGCATGCATGGCACACCAGACCTGCTGTTCATGCAAACACAAGCTTAAAAGATGCACATATTTATCATATATTATTATATATTATATTCAACTTCAAGTTCTAAATTTATATTTGAAATTTGAAATTTGAAATTCAAATTGATTGCTGGCTGTGTACAGACCTTAAAGCTATTTGGCGCCATAGAGACTTGATTGGTGCCACCTTGAATTCCACTTGGCTTTGGATGGAAAAACAATATTGCCGCCATAACTTTTTAGTTCCTCCTCTCAGTTTCCTATAAATTTATGTTGCTGCTCAATTGTTCTCAACACCATCATCATACTTACTTTACTTTATCTTACATTCCTCATTGCTGATTTAATACATCCACTCAGCAATGCCGAGGCATTCATGCTTAAAGAACTACATGATGGCACTGAAAGATGGAGCATACTTGTAAGAGTGTTCAGAAGGTGGAATGTGTACCAGAAAGCTTCTCCATCCGAATTGTTCTGCATCACCATGATTTTGGTGGATGAGGAAGTAAGCTTATGATGTCCTATTATAACATATATTCCATATCTTTCATATTTTGAATGAGTACAAATTAAAAATTGCACTTGAACTAATGCCCCGTCTAAATTTTGCATCACAGGGGAACAAGATTCAGGCATCTGTCATCCCTAAAGGCATGCATGATAGATTTCGTACACGTTTATGTGAAGGCCAAACTTATTTTGTTGCCAACTTATTTCGTACACTCTTTCACAGGACAGACCTTTGTGAAGGAACAAGATGCCAACATACCTCTGCATTCTTACAGCTTCACTCCATTAACAAACATATTGAAGAGTGAAGAAAAGAATTACGCTGATCACTTGATTGGTATTAACCATCAATGTACTCATATATTATTATTATTTAATAACAACTTGAAATTCATGTTTGATTTCCACTTCTTAACCAGTAATCATACTTGTAGATGTTATTGCCTTTGTGAAATCTGTTGGGGCACTAGAAGAATTCAGGAGGGATAATGAAACAAAGAACAAGATGAGAATGCTCCTTACTGACGTTGAGTAAGAGACTACTTATGATGCTTTTTTTATTCATAGCTTGTGCTGATTAAATCTTAATGGTAATTGTACACTTGAAATAAGACTTTTGCAATTGATCTGAATGTAGGAACAATGACCTTGAATGTGTCTTATTTGATGAGTGCTCTACCAATGCTTATTTATCACAGCTGGAGAATATGGAAACACCTATTGTAGTGGTGTTGAATTTGGTTAGGATAGCTTTTGCTGATGAAGGTAGTGAAGCATGCAACTTTATTTTGATGTGCTGTAGCTCCAGGAATAGATGACTAAAGGTTAAAGCTTGTTCGTTACAGGGAGGCCACAAGTATGTAGTTCATTTAATGCTACAAGAGTTTTCTTCAATCCTGCACTTCAAGAAGTCAAAGATATGATTGAGAGGTGTAATATTTAATGAACATGTTTATCCAATCATCTAAAATATGACACAGTAAATGATTACTTTGTTGAAGAAAACCAATTGATCATCTCTTTTTGTTAGTGCAAAGCACAATGAGGATCTTTCTACACCTAGCTTCAGTAACCTACTGCCAACCACATCTAGCCAGCAATCTAATTCCAGTATCTTGAGAAACAATAACAAGATATTTATATCTGACATTGCTGACCAAAAGATTGTATAGTTTCAATTATATGGTAAGGAAATGGATTCTTCATATGAAGATAATGTCAACATTCCTGAGGAGGATAATAGAGAGTGGCATGAGCAAAGGATAAAACATGGAAGGACCATCATGTCTAAATTAATCTAAATGAGAAGTAAAAGAATCAAATTAGAACTTAGGTGGAATGTCAAGGATCAACCAATCAAACCCAATTCTAGCAAATTTAGTAGTTTCATTTTGAATAACACCCGGGACACAGTCCCTATTACATTTGATGATTGGAGATATGTCCCAAATTGTTTTAAACAGTTCATTTGGAAAGAAGTGCAGGTAAAATATTAATTACTCTATCACTTTGGTTATTTTGTTTCACATATTCACACTTTAACAGATTGAATATTTTTCCCTTTTAGTCATGCTTTATAATCGATGAGACTCGAAAGAGATATGTGCTGAGAAAAGCTGCCTACCTTCTTAGGAAGCATCATGCAGATTTGGTTAAATACTATTTGAGAGATTATAGTAGCAGTATAATTCCTACACTACCTAAGGTATATGAAGGTATCATCACCCAAGATCAGTGGAATATCTTTATGGAGTCACATACAAGTGCAGAGTTTCAGGTAATAATGTGTAAGCTTCAACTAGTAATAATATATGTATAATAAATATCTATTAATACATATCATGTGTGCTTCGAAATAAGAATTAAGTGAAAAAAAATCATGCCAAAGTGAAAGGGATGCCATATCGATATAGAAAAGGACGGACGACATATGCAAAGATGGAGCAAGAAATCGTAAGTACAAAATATTGTTTAATACATATGAAATTTGTATGAGTGACTTTTAACTTTGGTTACTTGATTTCATATGCAGATAGAAGAATCAAACTTAAATGTTCCCCAATTATCACAACATACCTTATGGTTGGTTGGCTACACTAATAAATAAGGTGAAATCTTTGATGATAAAGATAGAAAAATTGCAGAGTATTGTGTAAGTATTACATGTTACGTTAAGATATGTTAATTCAAATGAATGTATTTCATAATAAATAAATTTGTCATCCTTTAATTTTGTGATAGCAAGCACTAACACAAGAAGCACCAGAAGAGGCCCAACAAATTAGATGTGATGATATATTAAGTAAAGCATTAAATTATTTGAGGGCAATGGTCGTGTTTGAGGTACTGGTTAAAAATCTTACTTTGGACCCTAAAAGTGCCCTAGCAGAAGTGAAATTTCACAACTGAAAGAGCATATGAATTCCTTAAAGCATCATATGCAAGAACAATTGGCCGAACAAAGCCGGATACAACTTGAACAATACAATAAATTGATGGAGCATGTGCAAAATCTCGTACAGCAAGGGGGAGGACCAAGTATGCATGCATCTAACAGCCTAAGCATGAGGGATACATGTACTTCTGTACCTAGACCCCCTCTATCCATGGTAATTTCTTTTCTAGTTAATATTTAATTAAATGACAATTAATATACCTTAATCTATTAACTTTAGCTTGTCATAGGGGGAATCACAATGCAAGCTACACCTGGATAAATCTTTTAGAAATGTGGTTACAATGGGTGTTGTCTACAATAATGCTAATGAAGTTCTACATGGTTCCCCATTGCCGGTGTTACGAGTGTAGGATGGTGTATTTAGAAAGTGCAAGTGTACACTATTGTAAACAAGTAATATAGAAGTGAGTAGAGTATCGTTCCCACGAGGATTAATCACTAAGTACCAAAATTGATAATCTTAATACTATTAAGCCAATCGGTTAGTTATGATTGAGATTGCAAGATAAAAATGATGAAATATGAATACAAGTGATGTGAAGACAAATATGAGAGAAAGGCCCTAAGGATTAGATTTCACTTAGCAAATTCTGGATTGAATCACTTATTTATTCTAGTCTAATTTATTCTACATGATTGATAGTCAAGTTTCTTTAATTTAATTACTAGCCTCTTCCAAGGTCAAGTAATTCTATAATTAATTGCTAATCCAATATATTATTATATGAATTTAAGCAATTAATCATGCATTAAGATTTCTGAAACTTATTAAGACTACACAACCCATATGAATATATTCCTATTTCTGGATAATTTTAATATGCATGTTGAGACCGGAAAGAGATGCATGTGTGTGGATCCTATAATTAAAACTATAATTTGCATATGAAATAGGAATATATTCATATGGGTTGTGTAGTCTTAATAAGTTCCATAAATCTTAATGCATGATTAATTGCTTAAATTCATATAGGAATATATTGGGTTAGCAATTAATTATAGAATTACTTGACCTTGGAAGAGGCTATTAATTAAATTAGGGAAACTCGACTATCAATCATGTGGAATAAATTGGACTAGAATAGATAATGTTAGATTTCATGTTTTGATGATAACAAATCATGATTTGGATATTCTTGGATTTGATTAAAACAAATACATCAGCAAAGGAAGTGAGAAAATTGATCTGAGTAAGATCACTCGAGTGATTTGTGTAATCACTCTAGTGATTATGAAGATCACTCGAGTGATCATTAAAAATCACTCAAGTGATATGAAAAAGTTAACAGATTACTCGAGTGATCCATGAAATTACTCGAGTGATTCTGGTAATTTCGCAAATCACTCCCAATGCAAGCCAGAATCACTTCAGGAAAAATTTGATGTTCTAAATTTCATTGCCAGTGATCTTAAATCACTCGTGTGATATCTGATTTTTGTTGAATCACTTCCAGTAACTCTAAAATCACCGGAAGAAAAATATACTATTTTGGAAATCACTTCCAGTGATAGTTAGATCACTCAAGTATTGTCTGAAATTTTTAGATTCACTTCCAGTGGATGGAAAATCACTGCAAGAAAAATACACTGTTTACAAAATCACTTTCAGTGATGCCAAATTCACTCGAGTGATATATGAACTCTCAAAATCACTTCTAGTGGATTTGTAATCACTTGTAGAAAATTTCACTATTTTCCAAATCACTTCCAGTGATATCAAATTTACTCCAGTGATATGAATTTTATCAGTTTTACTTTCAGACAATTCATGTGATCCACTTGCAATCACTTTCAAAAAAATCAACAAGATCTGTCAATAAGATATTGGTTGTGATAACCATTGCTAGTTAATCCAAATTACTTTAAAATCAAGTGGCATATTATTTCGTTAAAATCACGCCAGTAGAATAACATTCTCTAAAAATCATCTCTAGTAAAAACAAGTTCACTTCCAATGATTCTTTGATTTTTAGAAATCACTCTCAGTGAATCACAATCATTCCAATGATATTCAAAGTATTTTCTAACGGTTATTTTCCTGAGTGTATTACAGGTGTACTCCACTACCACCCATATGACAAGCAACTGAACAACACTCAATGATAATTAATCGTAAGGAGCAGCAATATTCAAATATAACTATCAACGTGTAAAGTGAAAAACAATACTGTTGCATCTGTCAGAAGCACAATCGATCAACGGAAAAATTCACAATGGTCCACAAAGCTTCTGATATATAAGCCCAGCCATTCAAAAATCAAGAAAGATAGACAACACTTGAACATACTGTAAAAAATATACTCATAAGTGCTTTGTCTCTTATTATTTCTTCACCTGTACTTCAGTTTTCATCCATATATACTGTGAGAGTGATTTGTTAGTCAAAACCTCTTTATTTCTAATAGTGATAACTTAAGGTTAAGGAGCCTTAAGTTGAGATTTGAGATTACCTTGTGTAAGGGAGAGCGAGTGTCCAACGAGGAACTTGCTATTGTACTGAGGTGTCAAGAACCCACTGAATCTTGGAAGATATAGTGAAAGGCTCAGAAGGATTTCTGAGGACTGGACGTAGGTCAAGTGATTGTGGCCGAACCAATATAAACTCTTGTGTACACTTTGGTGATATCTCTTCTTACTTATAACTGTGCTTTAAAGTTTCATAATTTTTATTAAGTATCTGGTTATTCTGTAATCACCCAATTCACCCCACTCTTGGGTAAAAAGCTTGCTTTAACAGATAAGTGATTCAATCCAAAATTTCTTAAGTGAAATCTAATCCCTAGGGCTTTTTCTCATATTTGTCTTCATATCACTTGTATCAATCACAACTAATCAACCGACTAAATAGTACTAAGATTACCAATTTTGGTACTTAGTAATCAATCCTCATGAGAACGATACTCTACTCACTTCTATATTATTTGTTTACGACAGTGTACACTTACACTTTCTAAATACATCATTCTATACTCATAACAGTTACCATTCCCTACGGATGATGAATTGATGGTTAGCAATGTTGTGGGTCTTTATGCTGCATGGCTTGTAAATCTCATTGAGCCATTTGGAAAGGTAGCTAATTCACACTTCCTTATACTTTTCTATGTATATGTAGAACTACTTAAATTAATTTCATTATATTTGTAGGTTGTTCATTCAAAGGGAAAACAAGTTGAAAATGTTGGTGATAAATCTAAGCAGTCGAAAACTATATCAAGAATAAAGAAAAGCTCTGTTGCACAAACAAGTCAGAAAACAATTGTCTCATATCGCCATAAATTAGAGTTGATTGCACCTTGTTTATTTCGGGGAGGATATAGTATAACCATAAAGTTTGATGTAAACATTTACAACACAACTCCTTTGAATGATTATCTTACACGGAATGAACTAAGTGACATACTTAATCGTGGGTTGGTTGGTGGTTCAGCTATTAGCATATGGATTAGGTACCTTATCATCATTTTTCTTTATCACATCGCTTTATTCATGTTAATCTAATTGTTTGTCTTATATAAAGGTACTTATGCTATAACGTGTTGAGGGCCACCGGGGGAGTAAAATTCTCATTTATCAGCCCCCATGCAATAGGTCAACATAAAGGGAGAAATAATATTGAATTTCAATCAAATCAAGTTAAAGATTATTTCTCTGCCAAAGCAACATCTAATATGTTTTTTCTGGCGCCTTTTAATGTAGGGTAAGTAGTAATCACCTTTAATATATTTTCACTATTCATAAATTGTTTAACCAAATTCATGCAAAAAATATTTTAGCAATCATTGGATTTTGATTGTCATCAATCCTAGAGAAGCTTTAGGTCCCTTGATATATTATATGGACCCTTTAAAGCATGGAAAACCAGAGGATCGTCCAGACATGTTGAGACTATTTATTATGTAAGTTCGAGCTTACATACAAGTGCGTGTGTGTGTGATCTAAAGACCAACCAAAAGTAATTTCTATATTTCACTTTGGTTATCATGGTATTGATTGGCTACAGAGGTTCTGAATCGCTAAGTTATTCTAAAGCCGCTGACCCTGTTAATAGCCATGGTTGGAAGAAAATAAAGGTATTTATATAAATTCACTCAAATATTGAAAATAAATAACTTACATTGTTAAATTTTTTATAACTTTAATGATATTTTTGCAGTGCCCTTATCAACCAAACAATACTAATTGTGGATATTACATTATGAAATTCATGAAGGATGTTATAACTCATGATCAAATTTTTGTTCCTGACAATGTATGCTATTTGTTTCTCTTTATATTGTTTTTTTAAATTAATTGAGTTATAATAGTTAATACTTATTTTTATGATATGTTATGTCAATTATTATGCAGTATTATGCTGACGCATATAGTCCAAAATATATCGACAACCAAATAAATGAAATCATTGAAGAGTGGTGTAAGCATGTGTTTGAAGCTACTAATTAAGTACATTGTTTATCACTCTAGTGTAATCATGGTTTTCATATGTTTATTTTGGAACTACTTAAATAGGAGTAGATTGACTTTATTAACAAGTAGTAATATACATATGGTATTCATATTGAAAGTTAATTGTATCGCACTTTTACTATTGATTGTTTGATACAAGTTTGTTAGATATGGTGGTGAAGAAATATGTATATTAAATAGAAAAAAGTACCTTTTGTAGCTCTTTTTTGAGCAAGCGTTACAAAAGGTGAATAATTTTTTAAAAATAATTACGTTGAAATGGTAATCTATTGTAGCACTACTCTAACAAAACGCCAAAAAATTAATATTTTATTTTTAAAAATTTATCTATTGTAGCGTTGTTTTGAAAAAGCTCTACAAAAGAGTCCATCTATCATAGCATTTTTAAGCGCTACAAAAACCTATTGTAGCTCATGCTTTCATAGTACTTAGAAAGTGATACAAAAAATATAAAAATAAGCACTACAAATTAATTTTTTTGTAGTAGTATGTGTGTAGGTATGTATATACACATATGTATGTGTGTGTCTATATATATGTACCTACATATGTGTGTGTGTGTGCGCATGCGCGCTTTCATAGTGCTTAGAAAGTGCTACAAAAAATATAAAAATAAGCACTACAAATTAATTTTTTTGTAGTAGTGTGTGTGTAGGTATGTATATACACATATGTATGTGTGTGTGTGTGTGTATATGTACCTACATATGTGTGTACACGCGCGATAGACATACCTATATATAAACACACACACACATGTGTGTGTGTGTATAAATGCTCTTATGAAAAATAATTGCATTGGGTGTTCATAAAGAAATAGTTCATTGCAAAATTTTCACCTTAAGCCTTTTAAAAATATATTAAAATAATAGAGTGAGAAAACCGGTATGACCTATAGTGCAAAAAGTAACATAAGTTAAGCTTTCTTAATGGCGTTGCTATATTTGCTACTATATAAGATATTTATATCTACTTTTGCACCCAAAAATAATTGATTGTGTTGGGTGCCCATAGGAAAATAGTTAGTTGCTAAATTTGCACCTTCACCCTTAAATCTAAGCTTGTTTATAATTATTCACAAGTCATATAATAATTTCATATTTATTTTTCATATTTATATTATTATATAAGTATAAAATATTTTTTCTAGACAATTTGAATTATATGGTGATATTTAATTGAAATGTGTGTGTGTGTGTAATATGTATATGTATGTATGTATGTACACACACACACACATATTGTGGTGTTATTATATTGTTAATTAGACTTTTTATGCATTTATTTTTATAATATATTATTATATATGCATATAATTATTTGTTACTACATTTTTATCTAATTAAGATGTCACCAGTTCAATCAAATGGCCTGACTGTTCCAACTATTTGTGTATTATTCTGTATTTTGGGTCTAGAAGCTTGAGAATAAGTTTAAGTCAAGAAGACTACTAAACCCAGTTTGGTAAGAGTTCTAAAGATAGAATGAGTTCTATAGGACTATATGATTTAGCCATCTGGGTTGAGAACGAGTCTCCAGATTACATAAGGCTCAATGAGTATAAGTAGTCGAATAAAAGATGCCAATGTATGGGTACTTTGGCATACTTGGCACTATATTGACGGCACCCAGAGGCATATGTGGCACCATTTGGGTCCCATATGTATGAAAAAGCTTTTGAGTTGGCATAATAAGAAGTAGCAGCGTGTGTGTGTGGTCGGATGAAAGTTATTGGTATCTATGTACACTCAGTGTGCCATAAGATACACAAGCTCACACATGGCAATTTTTGGGGTATGTAGCACCATCTTATGCCACACAGGCACATATGTGGCGTATTCTTGAAGATATAGATAAATATGACTAATTAATCGAATAAAATATGCCGGTATGGGTGTGCACATGTCATTTTTAGGGCAAGTTCATGTACCCTGCGTTTTTGAAGAGACACCGTTATAGTGTCATTTTTCTAGGACACCCAGGCATGTATGTGGCGAAGTCATAAGGCACAGGGGACACATGGCGTCAATTAGGCAAAAGCAAGACACGTGTCGTAAAACCGAGTGACTCTGTATAAAAGTAGCTTTATTAAAGTTATTTTTTGACATTTCTTTTTGATTTGTCAATCACACATTGGCACCTCTTAAAGGCACAACTAACACATGTTGACTTGCCAAGACAACTCATTAGTCACCGGTCTGGCCACATGTTTGACTTTCATTGACACTAATCATGAAAGCCGGATGAAATCACCAAACTTCAACTCCCTGACATAAAAGTTTGCCAAGAGGGAGGAGGAAAGAGAGGGATGACATCTTGACACATTTCCTTTCCCCGGACTCCTCAGGTCAGTTGGATGAATTTCTCAGTGTTTAGGTCGGTCGGATTTTTAAGAAGGAGCGCCTATCACCTTGGGATTTTTATACTTGGACACATGTCACCATAAGACCATCCAAGACTCCTCCAAGACTCATTAAATTTGTGTAGCCCTAGAAAATTAAGGGGAAAATAGAGAAAATCATGAGAAAAAGAAAGAGGAGAGAAGTTTAAGTGTTCTTGAGCTTCTGAGCCGATTTCACCTTCGAATTGGTGTTTCTAGCTCCCTGTGCCCTCACAAATCTTCTTCTATTCATTGAGGGCTACATTTCTACGGTTTCAAACTCTTGATCAAAGGAGTTTAGTGCTGCCTCCTCAGTCTAAGTACTGCTGGAATCTAGAACTGATCGTAGAATTGAATAGAGGTAATCGTAAGCTTCAATTTGAGTCTAGTGTCTTGATGTTTTGATGAGTATTTTGGAAGTTATGAGTCCTCTAGGGTTTCGGCCAAGAGGAGAATTTAGAACTTTAATGGTGTTTTGATGATGAATATGATGTTAGATGAGGTTTTATGATGATTAATAGCATGTCTTGAGGTTAAAACTGCAAGAACACAACTTATTCCAATTAGGGTTCATATTCAGCCAACCTTAGTTCACAGGGTTAGAGATGGGTTTTGGTAAAATTGAGGTTGGAAATGGATTCTATGGGCAAAATTATGTAAGAATAGTTTATGGATATGATCTTTGGATGATTGGTTATAAAACCCTAATTTTAGAACTTAAAGTGTTAAAGTTAGATTTTGTCAGATTTGAGTTATGTTGCTTATGAGTTATTTTTGAGTGGTCAAACCTTATCCATATAGGTGTATTAAGCTTATAGGTGGAATGCTTGAAGATAAGCCAAGGAAAAATGTGATGATGATTTGAAAAATGAGGTGTGATAATTTGTCATGTATAAATTATTGCATTTTTGACATGTTGTATAAGCATAACATGGATGATGGACGTATGTATACAAGGATAAATGAGTGTGAGTTTGCACATTAAGAAGTTGAGAATGGAAAGATAAATATACAATTTTCAATATTGTGGCATAATTATTTATTCACCTAAGCTAAAACGATAATGATAGCGCTTCTGAATGTGTAATAACGGGACATAAATTATGGTGTGACAGTTTGAACTGTGACCATATCACTTTTCTGGCTCAACATCCAGTTCAACTTTCAAAACATTGACCAATATAATTTCTTCTATTCGTAACAGCCTTTTTTAATCAAAATCAAGAGAAATATTATTTTTTTCTCCAAAACACGAGAAGGGTTTACAAAGTAGCGTCTACAGGAGAAAAAAAGCAAATAGAAAACAATTGCAAAAAGCAATCACTACAATAGATTTGAGCATATATAATACTTAATAAATAACAGTTATAGCGAATAAACATCACGTTTATCAAGGCGGAGGTCGCACAAGAATATATAATGCTAAAATACAATAGTTAAATATGTGCGTTGTCTTTTATTAAGAGGTAGAATATGTGAAAACACAAATACAATGGTAGTAGTGATACAACTACAAAAAACACTTTGAACATCCCTTTTTTAGCCCTTTCTACGTTCTTTTATAGGGGGACGCCTATGTGAACGACGTAGTAAGATATGACATTTAACGTCCCTTAAAAAAAGGGACGTCTAAAGTCACACTTTAGACGTCCTATTTCAAAATAGGGAAGTCTAAATGTTATTTTTCAAAAAAAATATTTATTTATATTTTTCACTGCCCAACAATTTTTAATAAACCACATAAATAGTATCAGATCTAAGGGATGACGAGCTTCAACATGTAGCTCTTCAGTAGCTTGTTTTTTCTTCTTTCTCCTTAGGTTAACAATTCATTTTTTTCTCCCAAAAACGATGTGATTTCCTTTCTTTTAGTCAAACTTATGAGTTCAAAAATCCATTCTCTTCATCTTTATATGCACCATACTAGATCTGATTGTAAAACAAGAAAGAAAATTATATAATAATAATAATAAATAGAAGGAGAGTCAGATCCAAATGCAAAGAGAATGTAAACAAAGGTTGGCATGGTAGATTTGAGAAGTGATGAACCGAGGATTATCTTCGTAGGTAGGGGCAAGGGTGGGAGCGATGAAGGGTATGACAAGAGCGAGGATGGCGAGAACATTGAAGGAAGAGCTGAAAAAAGCCATTTGAATCTATAAAGTATGGGTCTCTCTCTGCAACTCCTCTAAAAAAAACTAAGAAATATCGTGGGGAAGAAAGAAAGAGAAAGTCCATTTGCTACTCAATCTTAATATATAAAAATATGGGACACCACTTTTAAAGTCCCTAATTCAAGTTAGGGACGCCAAAGTGGCGTCCCTAATATCCAATATTAGGGACACCACTTTGGCATCCCTATGTTGAATAAATAGGCGTCGCTATTTCATATAGGGGCATCTATTTGGTTTTAAAAGTCAACACATGTTAGTCTTTTGACTGACATATGACTGACATGCATAGTTTATGTGTCCCTATTTAAAATAGGGACGCATAAACTAGGACAAATAGACGTCCATAATTAAAATAGGGATGTCTAAAGTTTTTCAAATTTATCTTCCCGTCAAAAAGCAGGTCTTTTGCCGCTAATAGCTCTACTTTAGGTGTACCAATTAATTTTTAGGACTCCTAAAGTTCCCTTTACGAGTCCCTAATTTTAATTGGGACGTTTAAAGTGGCCCAATATTTTAAAATTGTAGCTTATAATTACAGAAATGCTACTCCGTCCATTTGTTACTTCCCTTTTTTAAAAAGGGACCTCTTTTATAGTCATAGTATGTGTTTTCTATAGTAGTGTGAATAATCGTCATTTTCTAAATACAACAATGACAGTTCTTATGACACAACCATCATGTAACAATTACAAACGATTTGTCTTCTACTCTTATATTAATGAAAATAAAAACATAACGGTTGTAATTATTAACCGTCATTTATTGAATCACAAAATGATGGTTCCTACGAAACAACCGTTATGTAAACTTTCAAACCATCTATTCCCCAACTACTTTGATTTAATGTACCTATTCATTAATCTATAATTAAACTCACCTATATAAACCCCTGCGGGAGCTGTTCCTCCACAAGCTCTTCATCATGATATTCTCTCTGATCTAGTTGTCAATATATGCTATTCACAAAGAATAGATTTACGAAACTTGTCATATGAGAATGATACAATTTCATTAAAATTTCATCATTCTCATTATGACATGTTTCACAAACCCAATATTCACGAATCCTATGGAGACCAATTGATGGGAACATGCCTGTTTTGCTTGAGAATCTGTGAAACCCTTTCGTTAATAGAAACTTACCTCTTTCATTCACTCTCTAAACTAGAATGATGGTTAATAATTTAAAAAAATGTCAAATAAATAATGATTTTTAAATAAAACTCGTCACTTACTAGAATACCATTTCAAATTTCTAACAGCTACTAAGAAACAATCGTCATCATTTATAAAATATAATAATCTTTAAAACTAAAGAACGCGACAACTCAATAATCCATAAAACCCTCTCTATATAAATGTCCAAAAACTAAACTCCCCTTCTCCATTTCAACTTCTCATAGCCAACTACAAGCTTTTGTTCTTCACCAAAATCATGGACAAACACAAGTGAACATCTGATTCATCGTTTGATAACAAACCAAAAGATGAATTCTTTCTACCAAGAAGCATTGTAGGGCTCATCCAAATAACCTTAAGTTCTATTATATGGTCTAAGTTTATCTACAAGAGGAAGGATGCATAGACCAATGCTTGAAGGAACTTAACTCTGTTGTTTACTCAATGAACTTAACTTCTTATTTTTAGTTTATTTATTTACATTGTTTTTTCTTATTTTGTTTGTAAAATGGTGGTTGCTTAATCAACCATCAAATTTTTTTTAAAATGTCAAATATATAAAAATTATTAAATAATACTTGTCACTAGTTAAAACACATGTAAATACATAATGGTTGTAAATAGTAACCGTCATATATTATCTCACAAGAATTACGGTTCTTATGCAAAAATCCTCATGAAACAACAAACGTCATGATGGTTTAACTACGTGAAAACCAAGTACCCTTTCATTTTACTAACATCAACTAACGTTGGAAACCTTTTCCTTTCCCATCGCTGATAGTAATACAAGCTTCTTCATTCTCCAACTCCAATGATTAGGCACGAGAACTAAATACCCATTCATTTCCTACCACTACACGTGATTGCTCTTCTTCAACTTCCAACGTGTGAAATGATGGTTCGCAACCCTCACTTCTAATCTGTTTAAACTCCCCATTTTCTTATATTTTTCATACTATTTATTTATCTTCCTCCTATGTTCTCTTAATTTCCAAAATAAAACTCCATGCTATAGACTTGCTAGAAAATTATGACGTCATCCTCCTCCTCCTCCTCCTCCTCCACAACCTCCACCTCCTTCTCCTCCTTCTGCTCCTTTTCCACAGCCTCCATATCCTCTTTTGTAATATTCTGAATTTTGGGCCTAGAGACTTGAGGATAAGTCTATATCAGGAAAAGACTAATCCCAGTTTGGGAAGAGTTAGAAGAATAATGAGATATAAAAAGAATTTCAAGGACTATATTGTTAGATTTCATGTTTTGATGATAATAAATCATGTTTTGGAAGTCCATGGATCTTATATTAGCAAAACAAGTGATTAAAGTGATCTGAGGAAGATCACTCGAGTGATTTAGTTAATTACTCGAGTGATATTCAAGATCACTCAAGTGATCATTGAAATCACTCGAGAGATGTGGAAAATTTCCAGATCACTCGAGTGATATGGGAAATCACTCGAGTGATGCACATAATCACTTCCAGTGATTAAAAAATCACTGCAAGAAAAATTCACTATTTTGAAAATCACTTCCAGTGAAGTCCAGATCACTTGAGTGATGCGCCAAGTTTTCCAAATTACTTCCAGTGATCCTGAATCACTCGAGTGATGCGCCAAATCACTTCAAGTGATTGAAAATTCACTGCAAGAAAAATTCACTGTTTTGAAAATCACTTCCAGTGAATGCCAGATCACTCGAGTGATACCTGAAGAATTCCAAATCACTTCCAGTGATCCTCAATCACTCGAGTGATGTTGTATTTTCGCTGAATCACTTCCAGTGAATTAAAAAACACTGCAAGAATATTTTACTGTTTTCCAAATCACTTCCAGTGATCTTGAATCACTCGAGTGATGTTTGAAAAGTTCTAAATCACTTCCAATGGAGTCAAAATCACTGCAAGAAGAAATCACTATTTACAAAATCACTTCCAGTGATTCCAAATTCACTCGACTGGAATATGAAAATTCATGATCACTTCCAGAAAATCAGTAATCACTGTCAGAAGCTTTCAACGTTTTTAAATTCACTTCCAGTGATATTGTATTCTCTCCAATAATGATTTATTACTCCAGTAAACACTTTTAAACATATATTGTGATCCATTTGCAATTACTCCCATGAAAGTCAGTAGATTTTGTTAGTCAGTCTTTGATATTAATAATCATTACTGATTGCTCCAGATTGCTGTCAAAATCATATGGTATATTATTTTACTGCTCAGTTGCGAAAACAAGATCACTCCTGATAGTTTTATTGATTTTTCAGAAAACACTTCCAGTGAATCATATTATTCTGTGGATATACAAATATTTTCTAACGGTGATATTCACAAGTGTATTACAACTGTACTCCACCATCACGCATATGACGAGTAACTGAACTCTCCATTCAGACGACAACTATTCATGGGCCACGGCAAAATTCATAAATAACAGAAAGACAAATATTGGTGCATTTGTCAGAAGCACATTTGAATCAACGGACAAATTTACAACGGTCTTCAAAGGTTCTATTATATATGTCCAGCCATTCGAAAAATAAAAAAACGATGAGAAACGCCTGAATACTCTACAAGCAATATCATTATAAGTGCTTCAAGCTTTCGTCTGTACTTCAGTTCTTATCTACATACTCTGTGAGAGAGATTGGTCAGTCATACTTAATCATTTCCAATAGTGATAACTTAAGGTTGAGGAACCTTAAGAAGGGATTTAAGATTACCTTGTGTAAGGGGGAGCGAGTGTCTAAAGGAACTTGCTGTTTGTATTATGGTGCCAAGAACCCATTGAATCTTGGAAGATATAGTGAAAGGCTCAGAAGGATTTCTGAGGACTGGACGTAGGTCAAGTGGTTGAGACCGAACCAGTATAAATCCCTGTGTAAACTTTGGTGGTATCCCTTCCTTTTTATTTACTGTGCTTAAAGTTTTATAAATTGAATTTAAATTTCTGATTATTTTGTTATCACCTAATTCACCTCCCTCTTGGCTGAAAAGCTTGCTCTAACATATATGATTTGGCCCTACTAAGTAGAGAGCTGTATTTGCAGGCTGTATGATTAAAGTGTCGGTGCAGATGTATACAGGACACATACACGGTGCCATTGGGTTGGTAGAAAGACGCCACCTAACTATGTCATGAGGTAAGGAACCGATTTATCGGGCGAAATAGGCCGGTATAGGTATGCACATGCCATTTTTGGGGCATACATGTGTACCCTACGTTTTTAGAGTGGATACCGGTAAGGGGAACCATACAGGGCCTATGTACATACTTCAACCTGGTGTCATTTAACGAGCCTCAATATGCGTGTCACAGTCCCGAGCAAAACCCGAGTAGAATCTTGAGGAGACAATGATAAAGTAACTTTATTAAAGTAACTTTAATAAAGTAATTATAACTAACTTTTGTGTTGAAAGAGTGAGGAGGTGACAAGTGTCCCTCATCATTACACTAACATTTATGCTTTTGTGTTGGCATCTCAAGAGCGTGCTACCTAGCACTTGATTCAGGGAATCCACCGGTCTCCGGCTCGGTCATGTACTTAACTTCTTGAACATCAAACCCGGGAGTCTTGAGAAATAGTCAAGCCTCTCCCTTCCTATGGTAATTATAGCGCCACCTAAGAGAGAGAGAAAGGGAAGACCAAAAAGCAAGTGACATAAGTCACCAAATCA
The DNA here is from genome assembly GCA_037074505.1 of Albizia julibrissin. NCBI lineage: Eukaryota > Viridiplantae > Streptophyta > Magnoliopsida > Fabales > Fabaceae > Albizia > Albizia julibrissin. Next base: position 30,960,643 of record CM073485.1, read on the forward strand.
ATGGAATATTGGATAAATGGCACCACAACATTACGACACGTGGTATGACTTTTTCAAAGCTCCTCCCTAGCCATTAAATTCAGCCAGCTTCCCAAATATTCATAGAAAAATCAGAAAAACTGTTGAGAAATTGGAAGAGGAAAGAGAAAATGTGAATAGTGAAAGTTCTTAAGCTCTAGAGCCGATTTCACCTCCGAATTGGCATTTTCTCTCAAAGTACCCTTTACAAACCTTCTTCTACTTATCCCAAGCTTCATTTGTACAATTTTTGATTTTTATTTGGAGGTGTTTAGTACTGTCTTGTAGGCCGGAGTACTGCCAAAATTTCGAACCGACTGCGAAAATGCCTAGAGGTAAGCGTTAGCTTCCTTTTAACCGATTGGTTTGTTGTTTGGATGAGTTTTTATGGGGGTTTGGTACTGTTTAATTTTCATCCAAGGGGTAATTTTATGGTTTAATAATTTTTTAATCATGTATTTATGATTAGATGATAATTTATGATGATATTGGACTAAGTGGTTGGACAAAATTTTGTTTTGGTAAATTGTTGTCTTGTGAGGTTCAGTCTTAGCCAGAATAGGGCATGAAGAAGGAAAGGAAATTTTCAAATTTGAGGTTTCCAATGGATTCCTTGGGCAAAATTGTGTTGGGTTAATGTGTTATTGTGATTTTAGAAGGGTTGGATTAAAAACCAAAGAATTTAAGTTTATTTTGACGTGTTTTTAAGTGTCCAAATTTTATCCAATGACCTCAAAACTTTCTAGAATGAAAGTAGACATCCTAAGCTTTAATTTGATATATAATATATGCCATTTGAGTTAGTAGATTGTGAGTTATGAATTTTTGAAGTTAGGCATTGATTCTAGAATCAATTCTATGGCAGTAATGCTTAATTGAGAATTCTGGAATTCTAGGCGTATGATTGTTAGAATGAGATATTTTTTCCTTAAAGTATACTTAAAGAAGGTTATGTAGAATTTATAACCACCTTATTTGGAATTTTGTGGATTTAGTTGAGTTTTGGAAGTTTATCCAAGAAGTAGAGGAATTCTTGGATGCGGCCAAGCATTTTGGTTGTAGTCAAAAGGAGGTCAGTAACTTCAAAAGGAGGTCAAAAGGATTCTTGACCGCTGCCAAAACCTCAAATTCCATCATTTCAAGTTTTTTAAAGAAATTGACGTATTTAGCCCTTCCTAACTTCTTGGGCCTTAATATACGCTTCCAATGACTCGTAATCATAGCTCTAATGATGTAATTAGGTATATAAGGCCATAGAGAAGTCAAGAATGGAAGATGCTTCAAGTAACTCGATGGTGGGAAGAAGAGGAAATAAAGGAAGGACATTAGTCCATAAGGTAGTAAACTTTCCTAACTTGCATGTACCTGATGTGTTTGCTTGTGTATTGATATGTTTAATTGCTTGATGAATTGTATGAAAGATGTATGAATTATTGAAGCTCTGTTTTACTTATACTATGGCCATTAATGCAATGTATTAAACATTGAGCATGCGAATATGTCATTATGTTGGCATGAATTTATTTAAGCAAGCATATCATGCACAAAGCATTTCTTGTATGCATAGTTAGCAATGTTTGCTACTGAGATTCTCATGAATCTCACTCTCCCTCACCCAACCAAATAGGTATGATGAGTACAGGAGAAGAATGCATGAAGATAAGCAAGGGGAAATATGAAGGAGAATCGAAGATTAAAGAGCAATGTACTCTTTATGTATTTTGATTAGATTTATATATGAATAAACTAAGAATGAGCAAAGAAATACTCAAGTAAATATACAAGGGATTAAGAAACAATGAATTGCTAAAAAGTTACGAACCACTTTATGATGATGTTAAAAACAAAGTTTTTAAACTATTCAGAAAAACCCACTCAACTACAGGTTCAAATCCTGTATTGAGGTTGGGAATTGAAATAACTTTGCAAAGAAAGATCACTTAGTAGTTCGAATCCACTGCGTAAAACTCATCAGAATGATTATGGAAGTACGATGTTACATCTTCTGCCTCCATATCCTCTACTCCCTCAAGTAAAGGTAATTGTGCGTCATATAGAATGCATTAACCATGCCATAAGGAGGCTGGTCGGATATACATTGAGTATGAACATGAAGGCTAGTCTCATTCTTGATGAGTATGAGATTGGTCACCATGATCCTAACATGTGCTCATATGATTCAGGCTACTCCTTTAGTGATAAGTAGCGTGATAATATGAGGTATGTTATGAATTTTTGAAACTTTTGATTCATTCAAATTGAAGAAAATAAAAGTTTCAAAATTTAAAGCAGACCTTAGATCATCTATCAGTGGGTGATATATTTTTTTATAAAAGGGTTAGTGTGAAAAAATTCCCTAAACGTTTCCACGAATAGGACAACTTTTCCATGAAAGTTTTTAAAATGGGCCATATTGCCCTCACCAAACTGATTTGAACAGTCAACCATTATTTGACCAGCTATGTTAAGGTAACATAACCATATGGCATCCACATTTACCTTGGTTAAAAGGTATTTTTGCCTCAGGAGTTTCTATGGAAGAGCTGTAGGCACCAAGAAGTTTTTCAAGGGGGCAATAATGCCCTGGAAGACAAATTATTTTTTTATGATTTATTTCATATTTGAGATGCCGGCATCGAGCACCAAATGATTAAATAAAATGAAAAATCAACAAAAATCAATGACCTATAAATCAAAACTAAATATATGAGTAGGGAAACTCATAAACCATAAATTAAAAATAAAAACAAAAACAAAAACAAAACATCCTCAAGTTCAAAAAAGCAAACAGAAGTTTTGGGTTCATAAAACTATAAGATATTAGAGAAGAAAATAGAGAAGACAGAAGAATGGAAGACCACACAGTAAAAAAGTCTTCACAAATTTTTTCTATGAAGCATATCCATATCTATCATTGACAAGATAGAAAATATGGGTGTGTTTTACAGAACAAATTTGTGAAGAGTTTTCCAGTGAGTGGCTTTCTCTTTTTCTATGTTCTTTGTTTTCTTCCATTATAGCTTCTGGTTTCCTGAATCTAAAATTTCCATTTTCTTTTTCTAGATTTTAGTTTTCCATTTTCTATGTTCTTTGCTTATGTAACATCCCAAATTTTTGGGACTAGAGGCTTGATAATAAGCCTAAATCAAGTAGACTACTAAATGCTGGTTCAGCAAGTGTCCCAGGAAAGCATAATTTTATTTCCTAAAATTCTTTATATCCTTGTTTCATTTAAGGGAATAAAATGGAAAATTTAAAAGCACAAAAAATGATAAAATAAGGAAATTAGTGGTCATACACAACAAGACTATGTTTGGAACACAAATTAGATTTGCTACCAGTGTGTTTTTCCACATGTCAGTCTGATTGTGTGACATTTTAAAATAGGAAAATGATGTCTAATGCCTATGAATTTTTTTAAAATAAAATTATACTTATCAAGCTTTAATTTGATAGGTCATATAATTCATTTGGATCTGTACATAAAGAGTTATGTGTTTTTAAAGTTAGCTCAGTAAAACTGGCGATTTTCAGTGTCAAAGTCCAAAAATGAGATTCAGGGATTTCTGAGCTTTTAGTTGGCTAAGGGCTATATATTTCTCAAAATTATACTTAATAAGGCTAATATATCCTTTGGAACCATACCAATTTGATGTCTATAAATAAATAAATAAATTTTCAAAGTTTGGTGAAAATTCTTCCAAGTTTTCCAGTAAGTGCGAAAATGAGACAAAAATGAATGGGCAAAATGGTCATTTGACCAATAAAGTAAGAAGCAATATTTATTACCTTTTCCTCTTGATATATCGTTCAAAAAGGGAAATAAGAGGGAAATAAATATAATGGGTCCATATTTAAAGAAGAGGGCTTAATTATGGCCAAGTAAAAATTACACATGTTGTTTTTGCATTAAACAATATTAAACCAAAAGCAAGAGAAATATTTTTCCAAACAATTATCCCTTCTTTCTTCATCATTTTCGGCTAGTACCCAAGAGCGAGAGAGAGAGAGAGAGAGAGAGCTTGAAGGGAAAATAAAAACAAAGAGAAAGAGCAAGGTGCAAGGAGCAAGATTAAGGTGAGTTGGTTATAGAATTCACTTGTTCTTGTCTTCAATCTCTTGTACATCTCTTTTAATCTCTTCTCCATCTTAAATATCATGTTTAGCAAGAAAAATCCAGGAGGGAAGAGAGAGAGAGAGAGTGCGTGTGTAATATCCTAAATTTTAGGACTAGAGGCTTGAGATTAAGCCTGACTCAAGTGACTGCTAAGTCCTGGTTTAGCAAGTATCCAAGTAAAGCATAAGTGTATTCCCCAAAATTCCTTTATACCTTTGGGGTATTAAAGGGAATAGTATGGTGGATTAAAGAGCACATTAAGTGACAAAACAAAGCAATTAGAGGTTACATATAAATTGTAAAACATTAGATGTGCTGCCAGTGAGTTTCTTGCGTGGCAGTCATGATTGTGTGACATTTTTCAATGAGAAAATGATGTCCAAAAATTTGCAAACCTTTCATAATGAAAGTATACTTATCAAGATAGAGATAAATTAGAAAGAGGTTTTCATTCACTTCTGTGTATCTGAATACATCACCCAGATCCTCTATTTATAGAAAAATAATTGAATAGTAACCAGTCATCATTGGTGTAGTAACAACCATTGTTGCTACAGTGCCAGCCGCCGTTGCTACAATGACCTCTGTCGTTGCTACAATAATGAACAGTGATGTACAACAATATTTAATCTTACATATCATGTTGACTGGAGGAGCAAGATGGCCTGGATATGAGCTAATAGGCATCCACATATTTAATATTCATAACAATAGGTCATATAAGTCATTTGGAGCTGTACACAAAGAGTTATGTATTTTTGAAGTTAGCCCAGTAAAACTAGAAAGTTTTTATGGTAGCGTCCAAAAACAATAATTCTGAGAATTTTGAGCTTACATTTAGCTAAAGTTTATACTTTTCCTTAAAAATATACTTAATAATAGTCATATAGTCTTTAGAACCACCCCAATTGGATATTTACACAATTAGATATGAATTTTCAAAGGTTGATGAAAATTTTGCCCAGTTTTGTATTAAGTGTGAAAATGAAAATAAATGTATGGGCAAAATAGTCATTTGACCAATAAAGCAAGATGACATTATTTTTCTCTTCAATTGGCTAATGATTTCAGTCAAATGAAGCAAAAGTAGGGAGTTCATTTACTTGGTTCATGTTAAGTTTAAAGATGAAACATTTTTAGCCAAGTAAAGGTGGTTGAAAAGTCAAAAATTGTAGGTAAGAGTTAAATGGCCATTGAATGATAATATGAAGCTAATTCAAAAGCTTTCTTTGACTCCCTTCAACAGCTATGTGACGTCTAAATGGAAAGAAGAGGGGAAGTTAATACTTAGCTTATATTAGAAGAAATGAGGGCCAAGTAAATTGTACATGTGAATTACAATAAACAATATTATTTCCCAAAAGCAAAAAGAGATATTTGAAGAAGCTTTTATCTCTTTTTTCCTTCCATTATTTTGGTCAAATGAAGAGGAGGCAAGAGGAATATATTTATTTAACTAATATGAATTTAAGAAGAGGAAAAACACTTGACTAATAAGAAGCAAGCATATGTAAAGTAAGTGGTAATATTTTAAGAAGCTATTATCTTCTCTTACTCTCCATATTCATTTCGGCCAAACACATCAAAATAGAAAGAGTGAAAATCTTGAAGAACAAGAAAATAGGGGGTTTTAAGAAGCAAGAACCTAAGGTAAGGAGCTTGTAATATTGAAGTTTATGCCTCCTAATGCATGTAGAACCTCTCCTAACAAATTCTTCTTCTTGAAAATCATTGTTAGGAAGCTAAATTAAGAGAGAATAAGAAGATGGAAGAGGCATTTTAGAGAGAGAAAGAGGACAATCCAAGAGGTAATTTCATAAACTTGATCCTCTTGTGATATATGTTGTTGTTGTTGTTGGTGTTGGTTTTCGCTTGGTTTTTAGTGGTTTTGTAAATTTGGGAAGATGAAAACCTAAGGGGAGGTACTACCCAAATTCACACTAATCATGTTAAAAAGGTGTTTTAGTGATTAAATATGTGATTAGAGGTGAAAGGAAGGTGATTAATGGAATGGAATCAAGAAACTCCAATTTTCCTAATTTCTTGTGATTTTCATCCAGTAGCTATTTTCACTGTGCTTGGACTAAATTTTTGGTGTTTTTAATAATTTCATTGTGTTTAGAAGGGAAAATTGTATAGGGTTCATGTAGACTACGAAGTGAGAAAAGCCCTAGAATATGAAATGACTAAACTACCCTTAAAACCCTAAGTTAGGGTTGTCAAGGGTAATTTTTAATTTGGCCCTGAATTTGACCAATCTGAGGTCAAAATGGATTCTACACATGAAATCGTGTAGGATTAGCTTGGGTCATAATTTTTGGTGAGGTACAGTTGGACCGGGTACAAAGGGGCGATCGGGTCCCCAGGGGCATTTTAGTAATTTAGCATTTTAAAGCTAAGTTAACCGACAATATCAGTTTAGAATAATACATGGATTAGTAATGACTCATTTAGTGTATATTTGGAAATTTTAGAACCAGACAGTTGTGCCCGAGCCAGATCAAAGACAGTAGATCAAGGAAGGGCAATTAAGGTAGTAAACTTACCCTACTTACATGTATTTGATATTTATGCTTGTGTATTGCTTTGCTTAATTATGTGAAATATATTTGAATGAATAAAGGTCTGTTTCTATTTATATTTTGTATGAAACATTAAGCATGCAGAGATGTCATTATGTAAGCGTGAGCCTATGTAAGACGAGCATATTATGCACTAGCATTTATCTTGCATGCATTATGGTACTGTTTACTACTAGATTCCTCTGAATCTCACCCTCCCCAAACCAACCATTTAGACAGGTGAACATCAAAGAGGTGCTAAGAACAGAGAAGAGAAATGCACGTAGAGGAATACTTTTGATTATCTGAAGACCTTTTTAGTTATTTCAAGGTCTGTAAACATTATGTACACCCCTGTGAGGGGAAGCTATTGTATCATAATCAAGCAATATTGTATCAATATTATCAGTATATTCATGCTATTCATGTATGCCCATTGAACTACGCATTGCTACTCTGGTTAATATCAATAATAAGAGATATGTAAGGAGGGCTCTTACAGAGAGGAAATGGTTCCTAGAGAAAGAAAGGGAGAGAAGTAAGAGGTAATCTCACAAACCTTGGTTATCTTGTTGATTATGTTGTTGTTGGCTTGATTTGTGATTGTTTTAGTTGATTTTATAAATTTTGGATGATGAATCCTTAAGGGGTTATGCTACCCAAATTTCCACAAATCATGATTAATGAATATTTAAAGGGTTAGTCATGTGATTAGGAGTGAAAAAGAAGGGTTTAAACAAGTGGAATCAAGAAACTCAATTTTCCCTTTCACCTTGGTATGTTTCAGCCAGACTTTAAACTATGGAAAGGAGCTATAATTTCATGGTTTTAATGATTCCATTAGATTTAGAATGGAAAATTGTGTAGGGAACATGTAAAGTTTGAAGTATAAAAGCCTTAGAATGTGAAATGACGAAATTACCCTTAAAACCCTAAGTTAGGGGCTGCTAAGGGTAAATCTGTAATTTGGGCAATAATTTGACTAATATGAGGTCAAAAATGGATTCTACATGCGAAATTGTATAAGATTAGCCCGGGTCATAATTTTTGGTACAGTACAGTTAGACCGGGTACAAAGGGACTTATACTAGGTCTGTGATATCTCATTTCCTAACACTATGGTAGAGTATCAACTAGCTAATACTCACCAATTTTATCATCATTCATTCATTTTTTTGAAACATCAGAGTTGCGAGCAATACCTCTGTCGGTATGAATATTTACATATATTCACATACATGCAAAATTCACTATATTTACTTATCCTTACAACACAAAACATGCCATCTATCTCTTCTACCTCATATACAACCCAAAACTCATAAAATTCTTAAAATACACAACAAGAACGAGACAACCATAACTAAGTTCTTCCGCCACTTGGCCTCAACTCTTCGTCATTTACCTTCTCTTTGCCCCACGAACTCCCTCCCTGTACTGGAGATTTGTTTTTAGGTAAAAAAAGGGGTGAGATTCACAGGAATCTCACTAGTAACACAATCACACAAATAAGATAACACACACAAGCATGCTTTATACTTCATCAATCAACAAAATCATCATAACATTATTAGTGCATCTCATGCAATTCACAAACTAACTTAGTGCTTGACAGGTTCTCGGTCGATACAATTCATGTACTGACTTAGAGCTAGACAAGTTCTCGGTAGATGCAATTCATATACTGACTTAGCGCTAGACAGGTTCTCGGCCCCGAGGGACACCCATGCATAGATAGGCTCCGAGCACCGCTCGTGCAATTATGAACATTATCGCTTGAGTGTCAACCCGTCCAAAAATAGGTCCTGAGTGATCACTCCGCTCAATCTAAACATGTTAGACATTTTGGAGATGATATCAAATAATACATATGCATGTCATGTCATATAAAGACGGTTACTACTTGGTTGCACTCTCATGCGGCTTTTCCTGCTTGATCAAGCTCAGGCAATTACTGAGGCCAGACCGGTTGTCAAGTCCTAAAATCTTCAAATACCATAAATGAGTTATTACTCATCCATGCATTGTTCCAAACTCATATTATTGGTAAATTTAGCCTCACAGTGCCAAATTACCAAATTACCCCTTAAATCCCGATTATCTGTATTTTACTCAAAATTATGACTTAGACCATTTCTACATATTTTCGCTTGTAGAATTCATTTTTAACCTCGAATTGGCCAAAATCAAGCCCGAATGACGAAGATACCCTTGACAACCCTCTAATAAGGCTTATAAGGGGTAATTTTGTCATTTCACCCTTTGAGGCTTTTCTCGCTTCATGGTCAACATAGACCCTACACATTTTTGCCTCCTAAATCTATTGAAAGCATCAGAATTATCAAATTCCTATCCATTTTCCACATCCAACACAGGGAAGGGAATTTAAATTCCCAGAAAAGTTGTGTCGGATTCTCGTTTTCTTTAGCCTAATCACCTCCTTTCTACTTATAACTAATATATTAACTAATTAGACATTCATTGGACTTGATTGGAGACATTTACATATTATGGGCTCTTTGGCTTTCTTCAATTATCTTATGCCATATGAATCATAATCAAGCCCAAAACAACTCTACTAGCATCAATCAAACAAGAGGAACAAGTTTAGGAAGTTACCTCTTGATTTCTTCAACTTTATCTCTCCTGCTCATTCTTGACTCTCTCTCTCTAACTCTTGATTCAGCTGAATATCAATGGATTCAAGGGTAGAGAGATGAGGAGGAGAGGTTATGGAGGGATTAGGTAGCTTTAAACACAAGGTAGCAACTTCTTACCTTGAGATTTGATGAACCCTAGCTCCCCTTCTTCTCTCTTTCATTCTCGCATTCCCAGCCCTCACTCTCAACTTTTTGATTCAATGTGATCGTGAGAATGAGCTGATGGAGAATAAAGAGATGATATAATAAAATGGCTTCATTAATCATGCCAAGTATCACTTTTGCATTGGTCCAAAAATGCATTATTCCTTAATTAATTCTATTTCTCTTCATACTCCCTCATGCTAGCCAAAAATCCCATGAGAAATACAAGGGAAATCTGAATCTCCAACATCCCATTGTGCATTTCGTAACTTGTTGACCAAGTCATTGACTTTTTGACTATTTGATCAATTAGTCATTTTACTCTTTTTAATTTCTATTTAACTTAAATTAGTAGGAATATCGGGGAAAAATAATTATTTCTCATTTTATGGCAAAATTACCGTTTTGCCCCTACTTTTAGGATTTACCGAAATAAATCAGTTTTCGCTCATTTCTTCGAATTACCCTTATCTTGACATTCAAATGAGGCCATCATTTATGTTACTTAATTTTGGTTACCACAATAGGCCTTTAATTTATGCATTATCACTTCTTTAGGTCCTTATTCAACCAAATTACGTGTAACAGACTATTGGCATATTTTCCATAAAATCACATAAATTCATATGCACCGCATTTCACCTTTTATTCCACTAAATATATGTCAAATATACACATAAAGAGTGTTGGTGAAAATGGGGTATTACAGGGTCTCTAGGGGCATTTTGGTCATTTAGAATTTTTAAGCTAAGATAACAAACACAATAAGTTTAGAATGAATTATGAATAAGTAATAACTCATTTATCCTAATTTTGAAATTTTAAGATATATTAGTAGCCCAAGCCTGACAGACAGTGTTGGACCGATAGACAGACAAGGAAAAGGTACATTTCAGGTAGTAACTCTTTCTTTAATGCACTGTCATTTTCTGTAACATGAGCATAGTGCCAGAGGCACATTAGCTTAGTTGTGATCTAGGACCCAACGGAGGCATAGAGTTAAACCAGGGTTACAAATAGTCATTTCACCTTAGACAGTATGCACACAACATTTTCATCTTACACAACATGGTACATGACATATTTATTTTCACATTGTATATGTCTGATTACTTGTTACTACTGAGATTCTTTGAATCTCACACTTTCCATAAATGTATAAAGTATCCAGCAATAGGTAGTGGCTCTAAGGGCATAATCGTAATTATCGAAAACAAAAGGTTTTGAATCAGTACAAGAGGAGAAGCAGTTGGTTATCTAAAGACCTTTTATTATATTAAGGTCTGTAATCATTATGTACACCCATTTGGGGAAATCCTGTAATATAGTCAAGCACATTGTATCAATGATATTAGTATATTTATGATATTTCTATGTGCCCACTGAACTGTGCATTGCTACTCTAGTTAATATCCATAATGAGGGGTATGTTAGATGGGTGATGACATTATAGCTTTTTTGTACTCATATATATATGTTTTGATTTATAGGTTCTTTATTTTTGCTATTTTTTCAATTTATTTGATTGTTTGATACTTGATGGTGGCATCCCAAATATGAAAAAATAAATAAAAATTTTGTAACTTGTGGTGAATTATTACCCCCCAAAAAATTTCCTAGTGCCTACAGCTCTTCTATGGAAACTTTCAGGACAAAAATGCCTTTTAACCTAAAAAAGATTATGTGGATGCCATGTGGGCATGCCACCTCAACATAATTGGTCAACTAATAGTTGATCGTTTAAATTCATAGGCCAGGGTAATATTGCCCCATTTTTGAAACTTTTGGGGTAAAATTGCTACCTCAAAAATTTCTGCCTCAAAATCGCTAATAGTGCTCATTCATGAAAACTTACAAGGCATTTTAGCCCTTTAAACCTTTATAAAATATTAAAATGTAATTATCTGAGCACTATTAGCTTAAAAAATGTTTAAAAAACATATAAAATACCTCACATTTATCAACAAAAAACCATGATAAATATAAACAAATAAATAACAGTTCTTACGATCAAACCATGATGTAAAGTCTTAGGCACGATAACTAATGTCACTTTTATCACTAAAGCAATCAATTAAACTAGGTCCTAAATAATTATGTAGTTTAGGGTCAACCTAGGTCATTCTCCCAAGAGCAAGTTGTGGGTTTTCTTTAAGATTGATTTTTTTTGTGGTAGAAGATACAATGAAATGGACCTAGATTAGAATGCAAGACATAAAACAGAAGTGGAGGACAATAAATATAAGGGTTAGTGAGGTCAAGGTGAGAGCGCGAGCGAAAGGAGGAGGACGCGGCGGTAAGCATGAAGGAGGTGATAGCAGAACGATACGAGATGGAGACAGTAGGGGAAGTGCTAATCGTAAACCATTAAAAACTAGAGAACAAAGTTGAGAGTAGGGGCTTTATGTTTGGGAGCCGATCAGGGGGTTAGAAGGGAGGAGAGATAGGGGTACGGGCTGGGGAAGGCAATGAATGCCGATCAGTACATCAATCTTAGAAAGAGAAACTCCTAGCACCAGGATATGGGGGATTCCTGATCATGTATGACCAACAAGAGGATATAGTGAATGGCTGGAAAAACTATTTTTCCAAGAAGAATGCCAGTACGAGCAGAGATATGGATAAAGAAGAGTGCATGGAGGAGGAAGACGGTAGGAGTAGCAAGGTAAAAGGCAAATATCTGGTTTTACAAGTCTCGGGTAAATAGTACACAATGTGGTACCAACCATGGATGAACTCTCTTATCATCAAGTTGCTAGGACATTCAATTCTAAAGCCCATGTTGACTGATAGAGTCAAGAGGATGTAGAAACCTAGGGACCCCATGAAGGTTGTGCCTTTGAGTAATGATTACTATATAGTCGCCTTCTCCAATCATGAGGATCATGACTATGCATATCAAGAAGGCTCATGGATGATTGATGATCATTACTTGCTTGTTCAGCACTGGTGACCTAACTTTAATCCTAGAAAGGCTGAAACTCAGAGAAGGATTGCTGGTTGGGTCTATATACTGGAACTATCGATGGAATATTATAATATAGAATCTCTGTGGATGATTGGCAATATGATTGGAAAAATAATTAAGGTGGATCGCACAACGTCTATATACGACAAAGGGGATTTTGCGTGCATCTGCGTAGAGCTTGATCTGTAACATCCCTTTTTACCAGTGTTCATGGCTTTTAGAGAGGATAAGAAGATTATTTATGAAGGGCTACAACACATTTGCTTTGAATATGGGAAATATGGGCATAAGAAACAGCAATGTCCCCTTCTTATTCCTAGCAAGGATAAGAGTGTTAACACACAAACTTCAAGCCAAGGTATGATAGCGAATGGAATGGATAGGGGTCTGAATCAGCTGTATGTAATGATAGTTGCCGGTGGCATGCAGACGGATAAAGGCCACCTCAGGCCCCAGATGTTGGTTCGAAGGGATTTTGAGAGAGGAAGTAATGGCCAAGATTTGAAAGAATCTGGCAAGGAGAAAATAACTAAAATTCAGCATCAAATGAAGGGTGAGAAGGCAGGTCGAGTAAATGCTAGAAGTTAAGGAGGAAATAGCATGAATGTGGGGATTTCTAAAAACACACATGCTAATAGTAAGAGAGAATTTGGGAAGGAAATTAGCAAAGATTCAATCAAGAGTAATGGTGTGTGGGTCCCAGTAGGAACCAAGAGGAAACTAGTAGGAACGGTCAGACCTCAAGGAAAAGAAAATTACAAGTTGACCAAGATGAATCCTAAACGCACTGATAGAGAAAAGAACGGGGGTCACGTGCCTTTAGCATCTAATACATTTAAAATACTAGCTAGTGATCATGAGACTGGAAACCACGTTGTTGGGCCGATAATGGCTCATAATAATTTTAAATATTGTGACATAAAGGTTACCTATGACATCACAATAGAGATCACAGAAGCACATGATTACTTGACAAGGCGACCTCCAGACATGGTAATGGAGACTTCTGGTGTACCCACATCTATGGATAGACTTAGTGATCTCTTTAGGATGGAACAATGTATGCCAAGTTCTGAGGATGTTGTCCAAGTGGAGGACAATAAAATAACACCATCTTCCTAACTAGTTTCCTTATGAATTTCATGATATGGAATTCAAGAGGTATAGGCTCGAAGTCATTTCGTGGTCTAGTACAAGGAATTAAATCTCATCACTATCTTAATTTTTTGGCTTTACTTGAGGCTCATGCATCAAAAAAAATTACGGAAAAGAGAATTGGTAAGATAGGGTATGGGGTTTGAGAATTATTCTTATGTGGCTGCTAAGGGATTTAGCGGAGTTATCTAGTGTCTTTTGAATGCAACAATTAAACAAGTAGAAGTTATTGTAAAATACTGACAATTCCTACATCTCTTAATTACTAGTTGTAACAATGTCAATTAGGCTTTAACATTTGTTTATGCTAGCCTAAATATAGCCATCAGAAGACTCCTCTTGGAACAATTGAGTGTCATTGCAAATTCTATACAAACACTATGGCTTCTTGGTGGTGATTTCAATGCCACTTTACTTCACTTAGAAAGGAGATCCAATGCCACACACACTACCAGAGCAGACCAAGAGTTTTGTAATTAGGTTGATGAACACTGTATTCAAGATCAGGGCTATATTGGACCAGAGTTAACATGGAAGAAGGCCACTTTAGAAGGAAGGCTGGATAGGTGCCTAGCAAATGATCATTAGCTTAAGACTTTCCCTGAAGCTCGAGTTGCTCACTTACCTTACTATAAATCAGACCACAAGCCTCTCTTGTTAAGACTATACACAGGAGAAACTAAGTAACGTCATGATCGGCCATTTCAATTTCTAGCCCAATGGGTTCTTCATAAGAATTTTAATGAATTTGTTAAAGATGTATGGAATGATTCAATTGATTGGGAGGACAATATCTCTCAATTTATTTCAACATGCTCAGTTTAGAATAAGTAGGTATTTGGTCATATTGAGACTTGAAAAAAGAAATTTATACGCAGACTATATGGGGTCACAAAGGCGCTTGCCAGAGGTGGTGCTAATGAGTATTATGAGGTATTACAACTTGACCTTTGGTGTGAATTAAAAAACATTCTTGTTCAAGAGTCTCTTTTATGGGCACAAAAAGCGAGGATAGATTAGAACTTATATAGAGACTGAAATATGAAACTATTTCACTCGCATGAAAATGGGCGTAGGCAATCCAACAAAATTGAAGCACTGAGACTTGACAATGGTGAGTGAAGTTATGATATCAACTTGCTTAAACAACATGTAACTAGTTATTTTACAAAGCTTTTCATAGATAATAGTCTCATACGGGCAACTCTTCAATGCCCAATAACCTTCCCCTCTATTAATGACACTGGAATGAGAATGCTCGGTAGAGAGGTTAGTGATGATGAGGTAAAAGAAGGGCATCTTTGGTATGGGTCTACTGAAATCCCCTAGACTTGATGGCCTAAATGCATTTTTTTAATCAACATCAATGGGTAATTGTAGGTCCCACAATCACCAAGTACGTGAAATTTCTCTTTCAGAATCCAGAGAAAATTCGCACCATTAATGGTACTCTCATTGTTCTTATTGCAAAGAAGGATCCCCCTAAAATGGTGAGGGACTTAAAGCCCATAAGCTTGTACAACGTTATTTATAAGACTATCATGAAGATCATTACGAGCAAGTTGAGGCTGATTATGTCTTTTATAATATCCCTTAAGCAGTGAAGTTTTATCCTAGGGTGGCATAGTTCGGATAATATTATTGTGGATCAAGAGTAATTCACTCAATACGTAATATGAAAGGCAAGAAGAGGTATTGGCAATTAAAATTGATCTAGAGAAGGCCTATGACCGGGTTAATTGGCACTTTTTAATTAATTTCCTTGAAGATCTGAAACTTCCTCAACATTTGATAGATGTCATTGCCGCATCTCTAAACACTACACATTTTCAGCTGCTCTGGAATGGTTCTAAGGTGGATACCTTTCATGCTATAAGAGGTGTGCGTCAAGGGGACCCAATCTCTCCTTATCTCTTTGTTATTTGCATAGAAAAATTAGCTCATCTGATCCAAGAAAGGGTGGGGGGAAGGATTGGCTCCTAATTAGACTTACAAAGAACAGACCTCCAATATCCCATCTCTTATTTATAGATGATATTATACTATTTGCAGAAGCATATATTGGACAAGCCACCATGCTTAAACATTGTCTTGACACTTTTGGTGATGCATCCAGTCTCAAGGTAAATTCCACCAAAAACCGTATCTTTTTTTTTATAATGTCAACCATAATAGGTGCTCAGAACTTAGTACGTTATTATGCTTCTCACTTACTAGGGACCTGGGGAAACACCTAGGAGTACCACTCCATCATAAGCGAGTTACTAAGGACTCTGTTCGGTCAATCATAGATAAGGTTAAGAAGAGGATTTGAACATGGCAGAGTAAGTCATTCTCGCTCACAGGAAGATCTACACTTATCTCCTCTGTCTCCTCAACCATTCCTAAATATTTTATACAGACGTCACTGCTACTAGCTGAGAATCTAGAAAGTAATTGATGTAATCATAATTTCTTGTGAGGTAACATAATCGAGAAGCAAAAAGTCCCATTGATGGCTTGGGGTAGGATGTGCCAACCCAAGAGAAATGGTGGACTAGGATTGCATTATGTAAAACTCCAAAACCATACCCTCTTAATGAAACTCGGTTGGAAGATAGTCAAGAACAGTTATGAGTTTTGGGTCCAGGTTATTTGTGACAAATATCAGTGTGGTAGTGATCTTTTACCCAAACTAGACTCCAAACATCTGGCATCTAAAATTTGGAGTGGAATTAAGAAAGTTTGTAATTACGTTCGCAATGGGATTCAGCAAATTGACAATGGCACTAATGTTTGTTGGCGGTGGGAAAATTCTGGCTACTTTACCATGAAATCGGCATACAACAAAATTTCTCAAGCTCCTGCTAGACAGGACAGTCCTTGGGCCAAGCTCTAGAAGCTCAAGATTCCCTAATGATGCCGCTCTTTCGCATCACTCATGATTAACTAGCGTTTGCTCAGCAACCAGAATCATTTTCAACATGCATTATGGACTCTGAGCTTTATCCAATGTGCAATACTCACAACGAAACCATGCTGCATGTTCTGCATGATTGTAGCCACTATCAAGACTTATGGAGAAAATTCACTCCCTTAAAATAATGGCATAGGTTCTATGTGATGAGCTTTAAGGACTGGTTTTGGAAGAATGTAACTATCAAAAGTGGCGACAGTGATGATTGGGGAGCTCTGTTCATATAATTACTTAGTGGTTGTGGCATAGGAAGATTCTTCATGTCTTTGAATAGAAACATACCCCAAAATGATTTTATACTAACGGGTGCAAGAAGCTTGCTTGCATCAATGAGAGAGACGAAGGCTCGACTCAGAGAGGTCAACTTACAAGGTACTAGGAAGCCTTTATCTACTCTTCAATGATAACCCCCTAGAACGGGTTAGGTGAAGTGTAACACTAATGGTTCTTTTTCATAAAGCCATAAAGCAATTGCATGTGAGGGGCCTGCTATATAACGAAGAATGAGAGATGATCCGAGGATTCATGTGTCGACTCTACGATGGTAATGCTCTTTCTGCATAACTATGGGAGTGCTTACATGGACTCAAAATTGTATGGGATTTGGGCTATAGGCGTGTTATTATTGAAATGGACTTAACGGAAGCACTTTACATGTGCACTAATGGTGTTAATGTTGAACACGTGCATAACTCGGTGATCCATGAGATTCGCGGGATGACCGAATGAGCATGGGAGGTTTAGTTTACTTATACTGACATGAGGTGAAATGCTGTAATGGATTTTCTTGCTAAAGAGGGCCTCCGTGCTTACCACGAGTTCTATGCAGTCAACATAGCTCCACCTAGTCTTATTCTATTCCTCAACAGAGACTCATGTCATGGTTTAATTGGTAGTACTGATTAGTTTGGGTGTTTTGTATTATCAAAAAAGAAAAAACAAAGAATGCAAGACTGATAAGTAATATATTTACATATTTATTTTCCCTTATATGATGATTTTATGGATGATATTTGAGCTTAATGTAATGAATTTAGATGTAATAGATAAATAAATAATTATTATCTTATGACAGGCCATACGGCACCGTATTAAGCAAATATTGAGAAAATCATTGAAAAAACTATAGCAAATATTGTTCATAAGGTATTGTAGTAGATATGGCACTGTAACAAATACAACTGTAGAAGACACGTACTACAGCGTGACTGTAGCAAATATGGCACTGTAGCAAAATACGCTGTAGAAGACAAGTACTGCAGCGTGACTGTAGCAAGTACTGTAGCGGTCGGTGGTTTAGACGTGAGACGGTTCAATGCGATTCACTATAGCGAGTGTGGGTGGGTTGGATCACTGTAGCACTATAGTAAAAGTTACTGTAGCAACCTGAAAAAGAAGCCTATAAATAAAGCTTCTTGGCATCCTAAAATAAAGAGGAGGGAGGGAGGGAGGAAGAGAGAGAGCATCTATTTTATAGAGAGAGTTGTTATTTTAGAATTTATTTCTTACATTTTTTTATTTCTTGCATGTCTCCTACATGGATGGTTTTACCTCCTATATGGAAGGCCTAGGTAGTCCTCCTTTATAGACAGTATAGATTGCGACCTACATGGAAGGTTTTACCTCCTATATGGTAGGCTAGATTTTCCATTTTCATGGGTTGTGTAGTCTTAATGAGTTCCATAAATCTTAATGCATAATTAATTGCTTAAATTCATATAGGAATATAATGGATTAGCAATTAATCATAGAATTGTTTGACCTTGGAAGAGGCTAGTAATTAAATTAGGGAAACTCGAATATCAATTATGTGGAATAAATTAGACTAGAATAGATAGGTGATTCAATCCAAAATTTGTTAAGTGAAATCTAATCCCTAGGGCTTTTTACCATATTTGTCTTCACATCACTTGTATTCATATTTCATCATTTTTATTTTGCAATCTCAATCACAACTAATCGACCGACTAAATAGTACTAAGATTATCAATTTTGGTACTTAGTGATCAATCCTCGTAGGAACGATACTTTACTCATTTCTATATTACTTGTTTGCGATAGTGTATACTTGCACTTTCTAAATACACCACCCTACACTCGTAACAAGTTTTTGGTGCCGTTGCCAAGGATTGTTGTCATTAATATTAATACCAAGTAATTTTAATACTAATTTAGTGTTCATATTACATTTATCTTCTTTTTAATGTCTTGTGTTTCTTTTCAGGTTTTTGCTTAGTACATGACCAGATTGAAGAAGACTAAATTACAACCTTGTTATTCTGAGATCGAGAGAACTTGTCGAAGAAATCGAAGAGTTCGAAAGCAGTCTACTTCAATCAATTCAATGGAAAATCTGGAAGGAGAAGCAGCATATACCAAAACACTTCGTGAATATGCAACACCAACAATCATGGAGACAACTTCTGGAATCAGAAACCCACAGTAGTAGTCAATAATTTTGAAATCAAGCCTGCAATTATCCAGATGGTGCAAGCCAATCAATTTGGTGGTTTATCAACAGAAGATCCCAACACACATATAGCCAGGTTCCTAGAAATATGCGACACATTCAAGCATAATTGTGTTACTGATGATGCCATTAGACTTATACTTTTCCCTTTCTCACTCAGGGATAAGGCTAAGAGTTGGTTACACTCTCTACTAGTGGGAAGCATAACTACATGGGATACTTTGGCACAAAAATTTTTGGCGAAATACTTTCCATCAGGAAAAACTACTAACTTGAGGAATGAAATTACTTCATTTTTCCAGCATGAACTAGAAACCCTCTATGAAGCTTGGGAAAGATATAAGGAGTTGCTAAGGAGATGTCCTCATCATGAGTTACTAGATTGATGGACATTACAAACATTCTACAATGGGATGACGCATACCACCATAATTCTTGTAGATACAACAGCTGGAGGATATTTAATGGGAAAAAGTATAGATGATGCCTACAATTTACTTGAGGAGATGGCGGCCAATACATACAAATGGCCTTCTGAACATTGCAATTCAAAGAGGGTACTTAGAGTGCATGAGCTGGATATCCTTACAACTTTATCTTATCAAGTTGCATCTATATCCAAGCAAGTGAGCTCATTGACAAACCAAGCAAATGCAATCAGTACTCCTTATGAAACTTGTGATCGATATGGAGGACCTTATATGAGTATGCAAAGTCAAGAGGGATACTCATCTATGCCTTCTCAGTCGGAGCAAGCTTATTACATCAGAAATAAAAGAAATGACCCATTCTCAAACACTTACAATCCAGGTTGGCGGAATCATCCAAACTTGGGTTGGAGGAATAATCAAAATGTGTTCAAGCCACAAGGGAACTACTAGCAATAAGCTCTTTAACCACCAAATCCACCATAGCAGAAACTAAATGTGGAAGATGCACTGGCTCAAATAACCAGAAATACATCTCAATTCATGGCTAGGATAGATGCAACACTCAGAAGCCATGAAGCCTTAATAAAGAACTTGGAGATCCAAATGGGCCAAATTGTAAATATGCTAAATTCCAGGCAACTAGGTACTCTTCCAAGAGACACTGAAAAAACCCAATAAAGCATGTAAAGGCTATTGCATTAAGGGGTGGGAAAGAATTGAAAGATCATGTAATTCAACATAAGAATGATGAAGAAAAGAAAGAAAGTGAAGAAGAACATAAGGAGGAAGAACAGAAACCTCAAGAGGATTATGTGGTACCAGGAAGAATCAGCTTTCTAGATAACCCTCCTCCATATGTACCGCCAGTTCCATACCCTCAGAGACTTGTGAAGGCAAAGCTAGACAGGAAGTTTAGAAAGTTTCTGGAAGTTTTCAAAAAGCTACATATTAACATCCCTTTTGCAGACGCTCTTGCTCAAATGCCAAGTTATGCAAAATTCATGAAGTATATTCTCTCAAATAAGTGTAAACTGGAGGAATTTGAGACAGTTACACTTACTGAGGAGTGCAGTGCCATTCTATAAAAGAAATTACCACCAAAGTTGAAAGATCCAGGACACTTTTGCATACCTTAAACCATAGGTCAATGCAACTTTGAAAGAGCACTTTGTGACATAGCAGCAAGTGTAAATCTCATGCCTTTATCTGTCTATAGAAAACTTGGTATTAGAGTGGTGAAGCCTACCACTGTTTTATTACTTCTAGCTGACCGATCAATAAAACATCCGAGGGGTGTCTTAGAAGATGTTTTGGTGAAGGTGGACAAACTCATATTCCCAGTTGATTTCATCACACTTGACATGAAAGAAGACCAAGAAATTTCTATCATTCTTGGGAGGCCATTTTTAGCAACTGGGAGAACTTTAATAGATGTGCAACAGAGAAAGTTAACCTTGCAAGCTCAAGATGATCAAGTATCTTTCAACATTTTTAAGGCTTGGTCCTTTCTAAATGAAGGTGCCACCTGCTACAGAGTAGATACTGTAACACCTTATTCTCATAGCCCAAGATAAGTAGAGATGAGTAGTAACATCAACTGTGGAACCAGGATTTGAACCCGGACTACCTAAACCTCACAATAGTTCATGAATCTCCCAAACTCAACTTAGGACTTAAACCTAGAGTTGAGATGGGTTTTTCAAAGGATAGAATACTTTAAAACATTTTCACTAGATTCACTACATCACCAATGCCTTATCGGCTCTTAAATCTATAAAATCAGATTATACGGGCGTTTACTTTAAATAAACTAAGAGTTATTCTCCTTTAGTTAAACTGGAGTTGTTCTCTGCCGATCTATTCATACATTCATATACATATACATCAAATGTATAATCACATAAATACTACCAAAACATTTACATCAAATATAAAGGTAGTGCCTTGCACTACAATCTTCACTTCACTTCCATATCTCCTCCATGCATCTTTCTATGCATCATTCACCTGTCTAAAATGGTTGTTTGGGAGGAGTGAGATTCGAGAGAATCTCAGTAGCAAACATTACCACTATGCATGCAAGATATATATGAATGCATGACATACTTGCCTACATTATTTCATGCCAACATAATGACATGCTGCATGCTCGATATTATGACATACATATGGCCATTTCACAAATATAACAGAGCTTCAACCAATCATACATGTTCCACACAAATAGGCAAAGCAGTCACATAATCAATGCAAGAAATACATATCACATACATGCAGAAAAGGGAAGTTCACTATCTTTTACTTGATGTCCTCCTCATGCATCTTGATCTTCCCACCATTACTTCTTCTTTAACACTTCATAACCCTATATAAGAATGACATCATTAGAGCAATGAAGGTTGAATGCCCAATGGCTATATTAGCCTCAAAGGTTTACTTTCACCCTTGGAGTTCTAATCAATTACATTTGGCCAATTTCTTACTCAAATTCGCATGGTAATCAAACTACCAGTATTTTTTACCAAACTTTGGGAAATCATAATTAATTCTATAGAACTCTAATTGAGGTGGTTCAAAGCTCCATTTGATCCTCTTTAAGTATAATTTCAAATAAAAATATCATTTTCTAGAAAAACTAACATAAAATTCCCAGAATTTACAAAAACATCATTGTTCTAGATTTGTTTCCAGAAAACATGGTCAAACTTCAACAATTCATATCTCCCAACATACTTGTCCAAAAATTTAAAATTACCTATCAAATTATAGCTATATGTCTCTACTCTAAATCTGGAAGGTTTTAGAAATTTTTAAACAAGGTTTGACCTCTCAAATATCACGCACAAGAACACTGTTCCAAATAGGGAAGATTATTAACATGAATACCCAAACTTCATAAATTTCTAAATTCATATACAAGCATCCAAAAATCATGAAAACTTGCATACCTACACAATTTTGCCTCCTAAAGCCAATGGAAGCATCAAAATCATCAAATTCCAACTCCTCTTCCACAACAACACAGCACAGAAAAATCAAAGTTCTCAGGAAGAGTTTGTCGGTCTCATGTTTTCTTTGGCTTAATCACTTCCTTTCTACTTCTTATCAAATGATTACCTATTTAGATATCCATTAGACATCGTTTAGCCATTAAAAATATACTTTAAAACCTGACATGAATAATACCTAACTTCTCTATACTCATCCAATCAACAAACCAATCGGTTAAAAAGAAAGCTTACGCTTACCTCTACCCGTTTCCGCAAACTGTTCGGAATTCTGGCAACACTCCGGCCGGTGAGGCGGTGCCAACTACCTCTAAATGAGAATATGAAACTATAGAAATGGAGCTCATGATGAGTAGAAGAACTTTCCTAAGAGGCACTTTGAGAGAGGACGCCAATTCGGTAGTGTTTTGACGCCTTGAAATTTATCTCTCCTCATTTCTCCATTTTTGTTCTGCACTCTTTTTGTCTCTTCTTTCTAATTTCTATGTGAAAATGGTGAGGAAGATGATGAATTAATGGTGAAAAGAATTAACCATCACATTTTGCCACATGTCAAGCCATTATTAGCCCAAAATTCCAATTTTCGCACTTAATTGCAAAACTGACAGAATTTTTATTAAATTTTGAAAATTCATATCTAATTGTACAAATGTCCAATTGAGTGATTTCAAAGGTTATACGACCCTTATTGAGTCTTGGTTTAAGAAAAATTTATAACCTTTGGCCAATTGGAAGCTCACTTTTCCCATAACTTTAATCTTTGAATGTTGTCTCAGAAAATAATTAATTTCACTGGGCTAACTTCAAAAATTCATTTCTCTTTATGTACAACTCCAAATAACTTATATTACCTATCAAATTAAATCTTGATAAGTATACTTTGATTATATAAAGTTTCATAATTTTTTACCATCATTTACCTATAAAAAAATATCACACAATCACCACTGCCACACCGGGAAATTCACTGGTGGCAAAATTACTTTGTGTTCCACTTTACTATATTATGTGTGACTTCTAATCACTTTATTTTGTTATTCCCCAAGCTCTTTAATACCCTCAAGGATATAAATAATTTTTTAGGGAATTTAAACATGCCTCATAGGGACATTTGCTAAACCGGGCTTAAGAGTCCACTTGATCCAAGCTTAATCTCAAGCCTTTTGTTCCAAAATTCTGGATATTACAAATACATTGACTAGTTGCATAAAAGATGTGGTGAATGAAAGTTGCATGAATCAACCATTCATAATGGGAATGGTAGATGTATCAAAATCTACTAATCCTAAAGTGCACAAAGAATATTGGGGAATAAAAACCTTAAATTTTGACTCAAAGGAAGCTGGTAAAAAAAGACTTCTCTAACTCGATGAGCTTGAAGAATTTTGACAACAAGCTTATAAGAGTGCCAAGTTATACAAGGAGAAGACAAAAATGTGGCATGACAAAAGAATTCTGAGGAGAGAGTTCACACCAAGACAAAAAGTGTTGTTGTATAACTCAAGGTTAAAGCTCTTTCCAGGAAAGCTAAAATCAAGGTGGTCAGGACCTTTTACTGTGATTCAAGTATGGCCATATGCAACTGTGGAGATTCAAGATGGTGATCGAAAATTCAAAGTGAACGAGCAAAGGCTGAAAGAGTATAATGACGGTGCACTCAACAGTTTGAAAATTGTCATCACATTTGACGAACCAACAGGTAAGTCCTAAATTTTTTTTAAAAAAATTAAAAATAATAATAAAAAAAATTAAAAAAATTATCTTTTGTCTAGCTAAAGACGTTAAAGAAGGGCTGCTATTTGGGAGACAACCCAAAACTTCTTTTCCTTACTCTTTCATTTTTCTTTCTTACACCTGAAGCACACAATACTGCATCCTTAAATTTTAGTCTCATCATAGAGGAAATTCTTGTAAATATTAAGAGCAGGTTCCCTACTCTTCCCAAAGATGTGCTCAGGAAGATCTATAACTATCGAATTGAAAGAATGAAGACATTCAAACGTTTGGGCCTTCCTGAGGATGTCAGTTGGATCATTGAAGCTAAAGTACGTTTAAAAGGTGAGATTCATGAGTCATTTATTAAACCTATGCCAGATATAGGAAGAAGCTCTTATTCCAAAAAGAGAAGAGCTAAAAGAATGAAGGTCTGTCCTAAATGTGCAAGGTAGAACTGTGATCAGCGCTGTAGGAGCAAAGGTATGGTTTCTATAAATCGAGAAGATAAAATTAAATTCATAAAGGATAGACTGAGTAAGGAGTCAATGGATGATATCATTCAGACTCTTGAGACGCATCCTAGTGATGATGTTCATCGTGTTCTTCTTGATTTATTAGACATATTCAATAAAGAAAAAGAGTGCTATCGTCTTAGGAATCTGGCGTTAAAAGGCCCTGTTTTCCAGTTTATAAAAAAACTAGATGGGAAGCAAATCATTGATTCATAGAAAGTGTTTAAGCCGTTACTAGACGTAAAACCAAAGGAAGATGTGAGCCACAATCACAACTATTGTACATAATCTTGCTTTTGTCTAATATGTCTTATCTTTTTCAGTAACTTTTGACTTTCTTTACTCACTTTACTTAATTTCTTCGCACAGTGGCCCAATGGTCATTTGTGTCAGAAATGTTTTTCAAACTTTTTTGAAAAATGTGTGATTTGCATGATTTTGTTGTCACTGTTTTTGTAATATAAATATGCAATCTTTCATTTATAAAAACAAAAAATGTTTGAGAGAAAAAAAAGAGGAGTGGTATCACTCTAAAATGTAGATTTACATCTATCTGCATTTTTTGTGAAACTGACTTGGAAAAGGATGGAAAGTTAATACCTGTAGCGAAGGAGCTGGGATGTACATTAGCTCCTAAAAAGATCAACTTCATCTGCACGGGAGGTATCCAGGGCCTAAGAGCAAGTGTGGCCATTACTGCAATCATTAATGGTAGTAAAGGTTTATGTGTAAGGGTAAAGGAGTTAGAAAATCATATTTTCTCCTTAGGGCAAGAGTTACAGGTTTCAAGTCTGCCTAAACGAATGGGACGTATGTTCTACCGTGCTAATGCTTTTATCGCTCTACCCGGTGGTTTCGAAATGTTGGATGGGATCTCTAGCATTGCATATTAGGCTAAACTGAACTTTCATAAAAAACCATTAAGATTGTTAAATGGTAATGGTTTTTATGATAAACTGTTGTCTTTTCTTGATCGTGCAGTGGAAACAGGATTCATACCCCAAGTGACTCGACATTCCATAATTTCTGTGCCAACTACTGAGCAACTACTAGATCAAATGCAAGCCTATAAACCTAAACCAGATCCATTGGTCAGTAAAATAGGTGGGCAATCTTCAGATAGCAGTCAGAAGTAAGATCTAGATACCACTCTCCGGTTGTAACTTTCCTTTATCTTATGGTTTTACTCTTAGCATTTTAGTTTACTTTATTGTGTGTTTATGTTGTTAAAAAAACCTTCTTTAATATTTAAAAGACATTGAGGACAATGTCTGTTTAGGTTAGGGGAAGATTATTAAAAAAAAGTTATGTGAAAAAAAAGAAGCATAGTTTCTCCATTAGATAGTTAGTAAGTAAAATCATTAGATGCATGTGGTGTGAAAAGATGGCAGAGTAAAGAGTTATTCTTAACTCTTGAGACACATCTTATTAGTTGCATTTTTTTTTCTTTTCTGTTTATTTTATTAAAAAAATTGTCTAGGTGTTTTTCAATGATTTTAAGAAGTATATAAGTTTGAAGCATGGATCAATTGAGTTTAGAGATTTTATAGCATGATTGAACAACTGATTATTGAAATTGGTGATGAATTTTGAGACTGAATGGGCTGAATTTGAAAGCCCCTGGCTGTGAGCTTTTGAGCCTATATGATCAATAATGATTATCTTTCTTGTGTGATATTCACCTATTAAGTTGTCACCCTAGAACTTGCTTTAAATCTGATTGAAATTACATGTCACATGCATATTCGAAAATGATAAAGGCATTCATTTTGTTTAGCCAGAGCCAAATAGCCAATATTGCAATTATACCATTGATAAGCTCCTTTAAGCCTGATTGATTATTTCTCAACCCATTACTGTGTTTTAATGATATATCAAGTGATTTTTCCTAATTCGAAAGATTAACAGGGCATTTGAAATCTTTGTGAAATGGACTTTTGACAAATGTGGGGGTCTATATATCATCAACTGTAAAATTGCAAAAGTTATAAAAAAAAGAAAAAAAAAGATATTTAATATTTGAATAAAAATTGTGGGTTGTTGTGATGAGATAAGTCTACTCATAAGATGACCCATTTTTCAATTGCTCTTTACTTCTTAAATTTAGCCTTTCATATCACTTTTTACATTCCTTTTACCCTAGCCCCATTGTAACCCTTAATAAGTCTTTTTGATTTGAATTATGCATGTGAATTAGGTAGTGGAGATTGAGATTTTTGGCAAGCTTATGGTAGTGCAATTTTTTCAGGTGAATTTGAGTGAAACACTTACCTTTAAACACTTGAGAGATTGAGAGGATGAGTCACAATTATGAATTGGTTCATTCATTTTCAAATAAAGTTAGTAGTTTATAGGTTGCACCTACATGGAAGGTTTTACCTCCTATATGGTAGGCTAGATTTTCCATTTTCATGCATCTTGTAGTTGTATTTTTTATGTTTTTGTAATTAATTTTACAATATTTATGATGTTTTTAATTTATTTTGGTTTTTTTTAATTTCATCATGAGCTAATTTCTTTTTCCTAGAGTGATGACTTAGCTTACTAATGATGGATTGAATCTTAACTTATTAAATCTAGTTTTAATTTTTCCTTCATGATTGAGTTTTAATTATTGTTCTTAATGTTTTCAATTGACTGACCACCTTTTGGATGATTTTAATATGCATGTTGAGACCGGAAGGAGATGCATGTGTGTGGATCTTATAATTAAAACCATAATTTGTATATGAAATAGGAATATATTCATATGTGTTGTGTAGTCTTAATGAGTTCCGTAAATCTTAATACATGATTAATTGCTTAAATTTATATAGGAATATAATGGATTAGCAATTAATCATAGAATTGCTTGACCTTGGAAGAGGCTAGTAATTAAATTAGAGAAACTCGAATATCAATCATGTAGAATAAATTGGACTAGAATAGATATGTGATTTAATCTGAAATTTGTTAAGTGAAATCTAATCCCTAGGGCCTTTTATCATATTTATCTTCACATCACTTGTATTCATATTTCATCATTTTTATTTTGCAATCTCAATCACAACTAATTGACCGACTAAATAGTACTAAGATTACCAATTTTGGTACTTAGTGATCAAACCTCATGGGAATGATACTTTACTCACTTCTATATTACTTGTTTGCGATAGTGTATACTTGCACTTTCTAAATACACCATCCTACACTCGTAACAAAGACACTACTACCTATTTAAATGCAATTAAACTAATTAAATGCATGATGCAAATGACTCTAAAACCTATATGAGAGTTATACTAATTTAGATGAATGCAAATGCCTTTTGGGGGTTGGTCTTTATGAAAAGAGAATTAAAATCCTAAACAAAGAGATTAATTAAAAGTGAGATAGACAAACGAAGATTTAGTTCAATTATGATGATGAAGGAGACAACTTATGATTCACATGGAGTTAGCTCTCTTAACCCATATCAATTTATTAGACCAAAGGGAGATTGATAAAATATTGGAATTAATAGAATCAATCACCTAATTGAAACTACGAAACCTTTAATTTCAATAACACCTAACCCACTAGAAAATTCATAATGGAATAAACTCTACTTAATTAAATCCATTAGATCTAATCAAAATAGTTTTAAGATAGTTTTGGGAATCATGTTCACAATTGCCTAATTAAACAGCTAAACAATTAAGCAACCTAATTAGATAATCAAGAGGATTAATAATGAAAACTCAATAATCTAATTGACAATTTAATAAGATAGTAATCTATCGTATAATTAGAAATATTTACCCAATCACAAATATAGGATATTAAAATATTGACAATTTAAACCCAATAATCTCATAATTAATTCATATTTATATTATTTCCTAAAATTTTCTAACAATCCAAATATTATCTAATAAATCTAAATTAGCCTAAAATAGTCCCCAAAATAAATAAATAAAGTGGGATAAAATATATAAAAATTAGGATTTATCAATAACCCAAAAAATCCTACAATTTCTCTTTTATTTAAATATCTAAAACAAAATACACTTGACACTTAATTTATTCAAACAAAACTCACTAACATCATAGCCCTACTACTCATGTTGTCTTTTATGGGTGTTAAGAGTCTTTTTCAATCGAAGCCTACCGTAAAAGGCCTTTGTCTGACTTCTCAGCAACAACCATGCTAGTGAACATACTTGACACTTGTCTTAGCGACTGCTGTGTGAGTTGCTTTTGCTTACCCTAACTAGTGTTTTTGTTTGTCAGCCTTAGCTAGGTTGTGTTCCTTTGGTGCTCTTTTCTCCTTATTTGTAGATATGAATTTCCTCCTCCATGTGGCATTATCCATTCTGCATCACTCAGAAGGTTTCTCTCATATTACTTGCAATATTCATCTCGGCCAACTGGGCTTCCTCTGTATAGTCATAACAAGATAAAGCATTCAAGGTGAAATTAAATTGCTTTTGCGAAGTTATATTTTTTTTCAGAAAACCTATTATTGTTGTGATCGAAAGTTCCTTTCTTGTTACAGGAAATTGTCAACCCATTGCTTTGATTGAAGGTTCCTACTATATTGTTGTTTTTGAAGTAACTTCTAGAGATATGAATAACTAAGTTTGGAAGTATCCATATCTCTATAAGTTACTTTCAAAAGATCAATAGCAATGTAATGAATAAACTAATTCATTTGTACCAAGAGCCACACATGATCAACCGAATACCAGCTTTTGTCAAGTTATGACATGATAAAGCATTGAAGGTAATATTAAATTGCTTTTGTGAACTTAAATTTTCTTGGAAAACCCATTCGGTGTGTTTGGTATGGGGTTTAGCCATCCCAAAAGTAGCTTTTTCATGGGCAAATGTGTTTATGGGTCATTTTTGGCTTTTTAAGATGTTTGGGATAGCTTTTTTTCAATTGGACTTTGAGAAAAAAAAAGTAGCTTAAACCATAATCTGAAATTTCTTACTTTTGGACTTTCTACCATGGAGAGGGAAAAGCATCTTATGAAAGAAAGATATTGGGTCCTACTTTGAAATATTATTCTGGTCCTTATTATAAATCCTTATAGATGAAATTTTGTCATAAATATAAGTTCACTTAAAAGTTAATAATCATGACAGTACTTTGATTTAAGTCCATGAGAAATTTAATTGGTGAGAATTAATTGATAATTTTTTATATAAAAATCATGACAGTACTCTAATTTAAGTCATTCTCACTAGTTAAATTTTCAAGGAAACTTTCCCCAATTTTTCCTAAAAAATTTAAGTAGTTTAGTATTGTAAGATTTTTCCCAATAATACATTACCTATTTTTACTTTTATAACATTTATGTCTTTTTCAATCTTTTACCTTTAAACTTGTTTTTCCATTAATCATCCAAATAATTTTTTGTATTTGTCACAATATGTACATATAGATATATCTCTGTGTGTGTGTGTGTTATTTAATAAGATTCACATCCTTTTCAGTCATTTTCTATCTAAACTGGCTTTTCAAAATAATCATCCAAACAAGTTTTAGTTTCAGGAAAGACACTTATGCTACCGCCAATCCAAACATAAATCACATCACACAATCTAACTTTTACCTAATCTTAAGTTTACAAAAGTTAGATTGCAAAAAAACCAGCACACACTTATTGATATGATTAAAGGTTCCTCTTCTAATTTTGTATTGAGCAGGTGTCACCAAGTTAAAGCTCTAAAATTTGATAATGTGAGATTAGTCCTAGACTCTTCAATGTGAGAGTTTATGAGCTACTTGGTTTCAACTCTATCTAATAGGGTAATACTTCTGACATTGAGTAGTGATACAATTTAGGACGGATCATGATTTTCTAAGCTTTATAGCTAAAATCAATCACACTCCTGACCTATATATCTAATAATGAAAGTGTTTACTTATACATTGTGTCTCTTTAACAATTAAGCTAACAAAGCAATGGTTGAGTGAGAAAAAAAAACAAATATCCGTATCGGAAAGGGCATAAGGGCTATACAAACCCTAGAGCAAATCAAGGGTTTGCATAGCCCTTGTGCACTTTCCTATATGGATATTTGTTTTTTATAACTTCCTAATTTTTATTTCTATAGTTATAATGTGATTTATTAAGTAACTTAAGGTGTGGAGTATATCAAACCTCTTATTTGAGATATATAAACATAAAATTAAGAAAATAGTAAAATATGATTGAAAATTTGTGAGTAGTATATCTATTAATAATGGGTTGAATTTAATGGGATTATTTCATGGTAAATATAAATTTTCATATAATTATTTGAATATAAAGAAATTATCCTGGATGGATTTAATTATGTGATAATAATCCTAAATTATGTCTTTTTTTGAAAACAATGGAGAGAAAATTAGATAAAGCTTGGTGGGATTAAATGGAAATATTTAACACATTTTACAATTTAATAAATTTTAATTATTTATATATTATAAAGGTGTTATTGGAATAAAATATATAAATAATTAATTATTTGGACTCTTGTAGAATTTTGAAAAATAATGGTTAATTGAGGAAAATGGGTTATAGATTTCTCAATGCCAATATTAATTTAATAATAATTATAAAAATAAAACAAAAAGAATAAAGAAGAAGAAAAGGAAAAATAAAAGGAAAAGAATAATAATTTTAGGGGGGAAAAGAAAGTGGGGTCCATGACCCTTAATATATCCCTCCACATTTCATCCCGCTACCACCTCCGGTCCTTCTTCTAGCTCTTGCTATTCCAGTGTGCCCTTCCTCCATTAATGGAGAATTAGGATATCTCTGAGCTTTATTTTTTCTTCATAAAATCACCAAATTATAATACCTATTTCCCAAATATTTTTCTACTCTAGGAGAGCTTTTTATTGGTACAAATTTCATTGGGAGCAAAGCAAGATTGATGGTTAAGGCTTGAAGAAAGTGTGGATTTTCAACAAATGGGAACTATAGGATTGCAGAGGTAAGTAAATACTTGTATTTAATCGGTTTACTCTGTTGGATAAGATTAATTTTTATACATTAGGCTTGTTGAGATTGAACACTAAATGAGAGAAGAGGGATTTTAATTTTAGAGTAAATTCTTGGTTAAAACTTTGATAGTTGGTTATGGGTAAAATTATAAATACTTGTTGAAAGTTGATTTTTTGGTTAAATTATGAGTTTGAGTAGATTTTCTATTTATGGAAGAATTATTGTGAATTTTTAAGGTATTTTTGGAATAAGCAATATGGACATTGTTTGGCTAAAGAATTATTTCAATTATAAACTTGATATGATATGAGTTACCGTTAATTACTCAAAATTCTTACTTAGAAAAAGGGGGATTTCACTAGTACAAAAAAACATATTTAGATCGTTACATTTAGACCGCCTTTCATGGGAAAGGTCTAAAAGAAAAATGCGGTGGCAATTTTGTAATTAAGAGAAACTTCTAAGACCGGTTTTTTAAAAAATTGATCTTAAAAAAATTATTTAAACTGGTTATTTAAATAACCGGTCTTAAAAATAACAGAAATAAAAATATTTAAAGAGAAAATATTTTTTTAAATTTTTTAGACTAGTTAAAATAAAAATCGGTCTAAAATATACCATTTTTTAGACTGGTCATCATTTAGAACCGGTCTAAAAATTAACTGAGAAAATAAAAAAAAAACTGGTCTATTTTTAAGACCCGTTATTTTAATAACCGGTCTTAAAAATACTTTTAAGACCCGTTA
The DNA here is from genome assembly GCA_037074505.1 of Albizia julibrissin. Lineage (NCBI taxonomy): Eukaryota > Viridiplantae > Streptophyta > Magnoliopsida > Fabales > Fabaceae > Albizia > Albizia julibrissin. Next base: position 30,993,064 of record CM073485.1, read on the forward strand.
TTTTAATAACCGATCTTAAAAATACTTTTACGACTGGTTATTTGGATAACCGGTCTTAAAAGTCTGATAATTCAAACATAATCCCCCCTCCATTTCGTTTCCCTCCCCGTCATTTTCACTGCCGCAAAAGCTTCATCTCAGCTCTGCACCTTCTTATCCGATCATATTCCACCATTTTCTTCACCCTCTACTCTAGCCATCGCCGCCTCATCCTTCTCTATTTTCCAACCTAAAATCCTCCCGCCTTCCATTCATTGCACCCGTTGTCGCAGAATCTCCTATTGTGCACTATTTTTTCACCGTTATCTCCTCCTTGTTCTCCAGCCACTACAACCGCCGCTCCTCCTGCTCCTCAAGCTACAATCGAAGGTCACTACCTCCAGGTAAGAGTAATGTCTCCTCTATCTCAGTTAATTCTTTAATGATGTAGTCTGTGATTTACGAATTTGGATGTTATGAATCTGTTCAATCAAGAGTACCTTTCACATTTTGCATATCAATTTCTTTCTGTTGAATTTGTTGAAGATATAATTAGGCTGTTTATCAATTTCTTTCTGTTGAATCTGTTGAAGTGGCCCCTTGAAGATGTTATGAACCTATTTAATCTGTTGAATCATTTCTTTCTTAAGTCTATCAATTTCATTATTTATGTCTTCAAAATCAGATATAATTGCAGTGGTGCCTTGAATAGAAATAAGAACTCTGTGAAAGTGGTTAAAATACATGAAGAAAATAGAACAGACTGTAATTACATCTGATGAGGAATTTTGATGAATAATTCTATTAAACCAGGTAACTTGATGAGTGTAATGATTTCATACTCTCATCATACTCCTTCCTTTTCTAGGGGAAAAAATATACAGAAGGGAAGGGAAAAAAAGGTGTTGAAATATACGGATCGTAGTTGGGTAAACGTTAAACGGACTAGTGTTAAATATGATAATGGGGTGAGGGATTTTTTGGAATTTGCTAGAAGAAATTCTGGTAATGATAGTGGGATGTCCTATTGTTCTTGTATACAATGTTTGAATGAGAAGCGACTAAGTGCTGCAGATATATATACTCATTTAATTTGTGAAGGATTTTGTAAGAGTTATATAGTATGGGTATGGCATGGTGAAGAATTAGAAATTCCAAGCGCAGCTCAACAAGGGGGAGTAGCCTTTGATGATAATGACATGGATCTGGACCATCAGATACATGATATTATTCATGATATAGGAGAAGAGGCTTTTGATCAATCACATGCATACGGTAATATGTGCAGTAATGCTGAGAAGCCGTTATACCCAGGGAGCACAAAATACCAATTTTTGAAAGCAGTATTGAAATTGGTAAGTTTGAAAGCATGACATGGATGGAGTGATAAGAGTTTTTCAGAAACACTTGAGGCCTTTAAGGACATGCTTCCAGATGATAACGTACAGCCTTGCCGATACTATGATGCTAAGAAAATACTGTGTCCACTAGGGATGAAGTATAAAAAGATCCATGCATGCTCTAATGATTGCATATTGTACAAAAAAGAGCATGAAGAGAAGCAGCAGTGTCCGATATGTGAAACCCCCAGGTACAAATCAAATAAGGCCTCTGCAAAAGTGTTGTGGTATCTTCTAATCATACAGAGGTTCAAATGCCTGTTTGCTAATGAAATTGATGCTAAAAATTTGAGATGGCATGCGAATGAGAGGATTTTCGATGGAAATCTTCAACATCTGGCTAATTCTTCTCAATGGAAGAAAATTGATCAATTATTTCCTACCTTCGGCAAAGAACCTAGGAACCTTAGACTTGGGCTTAGCACGGATGGCATGAATCCTTATGATAGCCTAAGCGGTATACATAGTTCATAGCCTGTTCTGTTGATAATTTACAACTTATCTCCTTTGTTATGCATGAAATGAAAACACATCATGTTATCTATGTTGATTTCGGGACCAAAACAACCCAGAAATGGCATAGATAAACCCTTGATTGAAGACTTGAAAGAGTTGTGGGATGAAGGTGTCGATGTTTTTTATGGGAACAAGAAAGAGATTTTTAAAATACAAGCCTTGATCTTTTGTACTATAAATGATTTCCTTGCATATGGAAACTTGTCAGGATATAGCGTTAAAGGCCACAAAGCATGTCCGATTTGTGAAGAAGATACATGCTACCATCAACTTCAACATGGAAGAAAGACCGTTTATCATGGCCATAGAAGATTCCTTAGACGAGGCCACCCATATCGTAGGTTAAAGAAAGCCTTTTTGGTGGCCAAGAGTTTGAAAATGCTCCGGAGGCATTGACTGGGGAGAAAGTTTATGAAAATGTACAAAATATCAATGTTATCTTCGGTAAGGCTATAAAGAGTAGAAATGAGAAAAATATATGGAAAAAGAGGTGGTATTCTTCAATCTTCCATATTGGTGCAATTTTGATGTGAGCCACTGTATTGACTTCATGCATGTGGAGAAAAACGTATGTGATAGTATTATTGGGACATTGCTCAACATACAAGGTAGTTCTAAGGATGGCGTGAAGGCAAGATTAGATTTGCAAGAAATGGGAATACGATAAGACTTGCATCCGAGGCTACATGGTAAGAGAACCTTTTATCCTCCAGCTTCTCATTCTTTATCCAAGGATGAAAAAAGAAGTTTTTGTGAGTGTTTACATGGAATCAAAGTTCTGTCAGGGTATTCCTCAAATTTTAAGAAGCTTGTGTCGATGAAAGACTTGAAGTTAGTAGGGCTAAAATCTCATGATTGTCATGTATTAATGTAACAACTACTCCCAGTAGCTATTCGAGGCATTGTCGAATATGATCTTTAACACATATTGACTAGACTTTGTTTCTTCTTCAATGAAATTTGTAGTAAACTCATTGAGACAGAAAGATTGGATGAATTGGAAAATGAAGGATACCTGATCTTGTGCCAGCTTGAAAAGCTTTTTCTTCCTTCCTTTTTTGATATCATGGTACATCTAGTTGTTCATCTAGTAAGGGAGATAAAGTTGTGTGGCCCTATCTATTTCCGATGGATGTACCCAATTGAAAGAACTATGAAAATCCTAAAAGCGTATGTGAAGAACTCTAACCGGTCTGAAGCATCTAGTGTTCAGAAATATGTTTCTGAAAAAGCCATGAAATTTTGTCAACATTATTTGTCAAATGTAGGACATATCGGCCTTCCTAAATGCCATAATAAAGAAGGGGGTAGACGCGGGGCTACAGTAAAGAGTGTGGATCCTGATGAATTACAACAAGTCCACTTGTACATCTTGAATAATGTTGATGCAGTTCAAGAATACATGAATGCTCCTATAGATATTGTACGGAAAACAAACAGCCGAATGACTGAATAAAGGTTAATTAGGGAGCATATCAAAACTTTTGCACATTGGTTCAAACATAAGGTTGATGGAGAAGAATTTGTTTCTGATACAATTAAATGGCTACGTGGTCCTGAGGTTGATGTCATAAGTTGGACTTTATTTGTGATCAATAGTTATACCTTTTACATGAAGTCCCTTGATGATAGAACCATTGTCCAGAACAATGGTGTTATATTAGTGGCTGAATCTATGCACTTCTCTTGTTCAAAAGATAAGAACCATAAATTGGCAGCCATACCTTATTATGGGGTTATTGACGAGATTTGGGAGGTTGATTATGTTAAAATTAAATTTCTCATTTTCAAATGCAAGTGGGTTGATGTCAATAATAGTGTAAAGATTGATCAGTTAGGATTTACATTAGTAGATCTGAACAGTAGAAGTTTGGAGATGAACCTTTTATTATGGTAGATCAGGCGAAACAAGTGTTCTATATTACCAATCAAGAAAATAAAATGTGGTATGTAGCTCTCCAAGGAAAAAGGGTCTTTGATATTGATGAGGAAAGTCGCTCAAATTATTATCTTCTCGATACTTCTTCTTTTTCCAGGGGTCTTATTAAATTAAACGAAGAAGATGAAACAGATAATGAACATGGCAAAAGAAATGATCATCATGAAGGGATATGGGAGGATATCTCTTTATAAATCTAAAACAAAAAGATAGTTATCTATCTAAAGTAATTATCATTATGAGTTATATCCATATTATATATACAGTTATTTTATAGCTTACTAACTTAATGATTTGTCTTAACAGGACAATGACATATCCGAGGCATCCTAGTGAGGAGGCTCAGGAGTCACCTAGTACTCATCAAAGCGAGTCAGCAAGTATTAATCAGAGCCAAAATCAAAGTGAACCTAGTAACCAGTCCGTACTGAGGGGTAGGAGGGCCACAAGGTTGAGAGATGTTGCCCTCAATTAGAGTACTGGTGAAAAGATACCGATTGAGTTTGATCAATATTGAAAACCAATCGGGCCTAATGCAAGCCGATATAGGAGTTTCTTCGGCCTCCTAGCACGCAAAAAGCCTAGTATCTTGATAGAAGAGTGGAGAAATGTCAACAAAAAAGTAAAGCAGCATATTTGGGATACTATTCAAGTATAAACTTCTCTTCTGCATGTTATAATTATCAAATTTGTCACAAATTTGTCACTAACTATGTTAACGCATGCATAACAGCTCACCTAAGACATCCCTCAGAGTGAAGTCTCTTACAACAAGACTATGACGTATTGTTGTGAGCGCTGGAGGAAGTTCAAGACTAATAAGATGCGTCTCAAGAGTTAAGAATAACTCTTTACTCTGCCATCTTTTCACACCCCATGCATCTAATGGTTTTACTACTAACTATCTAATGTAGAAATCATGCAATTTTTTTTTATAATCCTCCCCCAACCTAAATCAGACATTGTCCTCAATGTCTTCTAAAGATTAAAGAAGATTTTTTTTTGAAAACATAAACAAACAATAAAGTAAACCAAAATGCTAAGAGTAAAACCATTAAGATTAAGGAAAGTTTACAACCGGAGAGTGGTTAAGGTTCATAGGTTTGCAGTTTATCTAGTAGTTGATCAGCAGTTGGTGCAGAAATGATGGAATGACAAATCGCTTGGGGTATGAATCCTGTTTCCACAGTATGATCAAGAAAAGACAACAGGTTATCATAAAAACCATTAACATTTAACAATCCTAATGGTTTTTTATGAAAGTTTAGTTTAGCCCAATATGCAATGCTAGAGATCCCATCCAACGTTTCAAAACCACCAGGTAGAGCGATAAAAGCATCAGCACGGTAAAACATACGTCCCATTCGTTCAGGCAGACTTGAAACCTCTAACTCTTGGCCTAAGAAGAAGAAGTGATGTTCTAACTCCTTTATCCTTACACGCAAACCCTTGCTACCATTAATGGTTGCAGAAATAGCCATACTTAACTTTAGGCCCTCGAGACCTCTCCCGTAGACAAAGTTGATTTTCCTAGCGGCTAGTGCACGTCCCAGTTCCTGTGCTGCAGGTATAAACTCTCCATCCTTTCCTGAGTCAGTTTCACCAAAAATGCATATAGATTTAAAACTGCATTTTAGAGTGATATCACTCCTCTCTTTTTCTCTCTCAGACATTTTGTGTTTTTTTACAAATGGAAGATTACATATTTATATTACAAAAACAACGACAAAAAAATCATGCAAATCACACATTTTTCAAAAAAAATTTGAAAAAAAAAATTCTGACACGAATGACCAGTGGGCCACTGTGACAAGAAATTAAGTAAAGTGAGTAAAGAAAGTCAAAAGTTACTGAAAAAGATAAGACAGATTGACAAAAGCAAGATTATGTACAGTAGTTGTGATTGTGGCTCACATCTTCCTCTGGTTTTACATCCAGTAACGGCTTAAACGCTTTCTATGAATCGAGGATTTGGTTCCCATCCAGTTTTCTTATAAACTGGAAAACATGGTCTTTTAACGTTAGATACCCAAGACGGTAGCGCTCTTTTTCTTTGTTGAATATGTCTAATAAATCAAGAAGAACATGATGAACATCGCCACTAGGATGCGTCTCAAGAGTCTGAATGATATCATCCAATGACTCCTTACTCAGTCCATCCTTTATAAATTGAATTTTATCTTCTCGATTTATAGAAACCATACATTTGCTCCTACAGCGCTGAACATAATTCCACCTTGCACATTTAGGACAAACCTTCATTCTTTTAGCTCTTCTCTTTTTGGAGTAAGAGCTTCTTCCTATACCTGGCATAGGTTTAATAAATGAATCATGAATCTCACCTATTAAACGTACCTTAGCTTTAATGATCCATCGGACATCCTCAGGAAGGCTCAAACGCTTGCATGTCTTCATTCTTTCAAGTCGACAGCTATAGATCTTCCTAAGCACATCTTAGGGAAGAGTAGGGAACCTGTTCTTAAGCTTTACAATAATTTCCTCCATGATAAGACTAAAATTTAAAGATGCAGTTTTGTGTGCTTCAGTAAGTAAGAAAGAAAAATGAAAGATTAAGGAAAAGAAGTTTTGGGTTGCCTCCCAAATAGCCTCCCTTCTTTAACGTCTTTAGCTAGACAAAGACCAAACCAATAAATTTTTTTTATTTTTTTTATTTTTTATTTTTATTTTTTTAAAAAAAATTAGGACTTACCTGTTGTTTCCTCTAAAGTGATGACAGTTTTCAAAGTGTTGAGTGCACCGTCATTATATTCTTTTAGCCTTTGCTCATTTACTTTGAATTTTTTATCACCATATTGAATCTCCACAGCTCCATATGGTCATGTTTGAACCATAGTAAAAGGTCCTGACCACCTTGATCTCAACTTTCCCGGAAAGAGCTTTAGCCTTGAGTTATACAACAGCACTTTTTGTCTCGGTATGAACTCTCTCCTCATAATTCTTTTGTCATGCCACATTTTTGTCTTCTCCTTGTATAACTTGGCATTCTCATAAGCTTGTTGTCTAAATTCTTCAAGCTCATTGAGTTGGAGAAGTCTTTTCTCACAGCCGCCTTTAATTCAAAATTTAAGGCTTTGATGGCCCAATATTCTTTGTGCAATTCAGGATTAGTAGATTTTGACACATCTACTGTTCCTATTGTGAATGATTGATCTATGCAAATTTTGTTCACCACATCTTTTGTGCAGCTAGTCAATGTATCTACCCTGTAACAGGTGTCACCTTCATTTGGATATGACCAAGCCTTAAAAATGTTAAAAGATACTTGGTCATCTTGAGCTTGTAAAGTTAACTTTCCCTGTTGCACATCTATTAAAGTTCTCCCAGTTGCTAGGAATGGCCTCCCAAGAATGATAGGAATTTCTTGATCTTCTTCCATGTCAAGTATGATGAAATCAGCTGGGAATATGAGTTTTTCCACCTTCACCAGAACATGTTCTAAGACACCCCTTGGATGTTTAATTGATCGGTCAGCTAGAAGTAATGAAACAGTGGTAGGCTTCACCTCTCCAAGACCAAGTTTTCTGTAGACAGATAAAGGCATAAGATTTACACTTGCTCCCAAGTCACAAAGTGCTCTTTCAAAGTTACATTGACCTATGGTGTAAGGTATTCAAAAGCTTTCTGGATCTTTCAGCTTTAGTGGTAGTTTCTTTTGCAGAATGGCACTACACTCCTCAGTAAGTGCAACTATCTCAAATTCCTCCAGCTTACGCTTATTTGAGAGAATGTCCTTCATGAATTTTGCATAACTGGGCATTTGGGCAAGAGCGTCTGTAAAAGGGATGTTGATATGTAACTTTTTGAAAACCTTCAGAAACCTTTTAAAATGCTTGTCTAGCTTTGCCTTCACAAGTCTCTGAGGGTATGGAACTGGTGGTACATATGGAGAAGGGTTATCTGGAAAGCTGATTCTTCCTGGTACCACATCATTTTCTTAAGGTTTTTGTGCTTCCTCCTTCTTTTCTTGCTCACTTTGTTTCTTTTCTCCGTCATTCTTATGTAGAATTACAGGATCTTTCAATTCTTTCCCACTCCTTAATGCAATAGCCTTCACATGCTCTCTTGGGTTTTTTTCAGTGTTACTTGGAAGAGTACCTGGTTGTCTAGAATTTAGCATATTTGCAATTTGGCCCATTTGGATCTCCAAGTTCTTTATCGAGGCTTCTTGGCTTTTAAGTGTTGCATCAGTCCTAGCCATGAATTGATATGTATTCATGGTTAGTTGAGCCAGTGCATCTTCCACATTTAGTTTCTGCTATGGTGGATTTGGTGGTTAAAGAGCTTATTGCTAGTAGTTCCCTTGTGGCTTGAACACATTTTGATTATTCCTCCAGCCAAAGTTTGGATGATTCCGCCAACCTGGATTATAAGTGTTTGAGAATGGGTCATTTCTTTGATTTTCGATATAATGAGCTTGCTCCAACTGAGAAGGTATGGATGACTGTCCATCTTGACTTTGTGTACTCATATGAGGTCCTCCATATCGGTCACAGGTTTCATGAGAAATACTGATTGCATTTGCTTGACTAGTCAATGATCTCACTTGCTTGGATATAGATGCAACTTGAGAAGATAAAGTTGTAAGGATATCCAGCTCGTGCACTCCAAGTACCTTCTTTGAATTATGACGTTCAGAAGGCCATTGATATGCATTTTCCGCCATCTCCTTAAGTAAATTGTAAGCATCATCTAGATTTTTTCCCATTAAAGATCCTCCAGCTGCAGCATCTACAAGAATTCTGGTGGTGTGCGTCATCCCATTGTAGAATATTTGCAGTGTCCACCAATCTGGTAACCCATGATAAGGACATCTCCTTAGCAACTCCTTGTATCTTTCCCAGGCTTCATAAAGGCTTTCTAGTTCATGCTGGGAAAATGAGGTAATTTCATTCCTCAATTTTGCAATTTTTCCTGACGGAAAGCATTTCGCCAAAAATTTTTGTGCCAAGGCATCCCATGTAGTTATGCTTCTCACTGGTAGAGAATGTAACCAGCTCTTAGCCTTATCCCTGAGTGAGAAAGGGAAAAGTCTAAGTCTAATGGCATCATCAGTAACACCATTATGCTTGAATGTATCGCATATTTCTAGGAAGCTGGCTATATGTGTGTTGGGATCTTCTGTTGATAAACCACCAAATTGATTGGCTTGCACCATCTGGATAATTGCAGGCTTGATTTCAAAATTGTTGGCTGCTACTGGTGGTTTTCTGATTCCAGAAGTTGTCTCCATGACTGTTGGTGTTGTATAATCAAGGAGTGTTTTGGTATCTGCTGCTTCTCCTTCCGGATTTGCCATTGAATTGATTGGAGTAGACTACTTTCGAACTCTCTGATTTCTTCGACAAGTTCTCTCGATCTCAGAATCACAAGGTTGTAATTCAATCTTCTTCGATCTGGTCATATACTAAGCAAAAACCTGAAAAGAAACAAAAGACACAAAAAAATGTAATATGAAGACCAAATTAGTATTAAAATTACTTGGTATTGATATTAATGATAGCAATCCCCGGCAACGGCGCCAAAAACTTGTTACGAGTTTAGGATGGTGTATTTAGAAGTGCAAGTGTACACTGTCGTAATCAAGTAATATAGAAGTGAGTAGAATATCGTTCCCACGAGGATTGATCACTAAGTACCAAAATTGGTAATTTTAATTCTATTTAGTCGGTTGATTAGTTGTGATTGAGATTGTAAGATAGAAATGATGAAATATGAATACAAGTGATATAAAGACAAATATGAGAAAAAACCCTAGGGATTAGATTTCACTTAACAAATTCTGGATTGAATCACTTATCTATTCTAGTCCAATTTATTCCACATGATTGATAGTCAAGTTTCCCTATTTTAATTACTAGCCTTTTCCAAGGTCAAGTAATTCTATAATTAATTGTTAACCCAATATATTCCTATATGAATTTAAGCAATCAATCATGCATTAAGATTTATGGAACTCAATTAAGACTACACAACCCATATGAATATATTCCTATTTCATATGCAAATTATGGTTTTAATTATAGGATCCACACACATGTATCTCCTTCCGGTCTCAACATGCATATTAAAATCATCCAAAAGGTGGCCAATCAATTGTAAGCATTAAGAGCAATAATTAAAACTCAATCATGAAGGAAAAATTAAAACTAGATTTAATAAGTTAAGATTCAATCCGTCATTAGTAAGCTACGTCATCACCCTAGGAAAAGGAAAATTTAGCTCATGATAAAATTAAAAACAAAACCAAAATATATTACAAACATCATAAATATTGCATAAAAATTAATTACAAAAACATAAAAATACAACTACAAGATGCATGAAAATGGAAAATCTAGCCTACCATATAGGAGGTAAAACCATCCATGTAGGTGGCAACCTATACCATCCATAAAGGAGGACTACCTAGGCCTTCCATATAGGAGGTAAAACCATCCATGTAGAAGGCATGCAAGAAGTAAAAAAATTGCAAGAAATAAATTCTAAAAATAACAACTCTCTCTCTAAAATAGAAATTCTCTCTCTCTCTCTTCCTTCCTCCTCATTTTAGGGTGCCAAGAAGCTCTATTTATAGGCTTCATTTTCGGACTGCTACAGTATTTGTCTACAGTGATTTTGCTACAGTTAACCGCACTGCTACAGTGAACCGACCACCCACTTGCTACAGTGAACCGACTGCTACAGGAACCGCACTGAACCGCCCCACTTCCATACACACCGATGGCTACAGTACAACGTAATGGTCCGCTACAATACCCCTGCTACAGTACCAGACATGAACAGTGCATAGTGAATAGTATCACATGAATAGTAACTTCCCCTTAAATACCTTCTTTAATTCTTCTTAATCCGGTATTGTCCATGACTGCAAGAAAATAATCATTTATTTATTAATTACACCCAAATTGATTACATTCAGCTCAAATATAATCCACAAAATCATCATATAAGGGAAAATAAATATACAAATATTTTACTTATCACCTGGCAAGAGTTTTTGAGGTTTCAGACTACTCTAGAAGCTTTGGTGAGTTAACTTATTTTGTATTTTATTTTCTTCTCAATCGTCTATACTGATTGTAACCTTTTTTTTGTCCCAATTTCTTATTCACAAGCAAGAAGGTAAAAAGCACAAGAGAGTAGTAAGAAGAATGATTGCCCCCACACAATGTCTCGTGGGGGATACGTAAAGGCCAAAAAGGACTTGTTGTTGGCCAAACAGAAGAGATTGGAAGAAGCATCTCAATCTGATCCTTTTGTTCTTCTTTCTCCACCATCTCTGCTACGATGCGAAGAATTGTGGTTGCATGCTCGCCGAAAGAGTAGTGAGTCATATATGAGTAAACAGTCTCGTATAGTTGGTGAAAAAATTGTAAGTATCTTTGTTGTTATTAACTATTTATTAAACATGTTTCCTTACTCATGTGTGTTCTCTGTATATCTCATAGAAGGAACTTCAAAAAAAGCAAGCCGAGGGATCTTTTAAGGCGGAAGGGAATGATGATATCCTTATAGTTTCTACTGGAAAATGTGAGCATCCAGGCCATGTCAGGGGAGTGTGTACAACCTGGGATCAACTGTTTTCCACCAGCAAATGACAGATGATCAAGTCAGGGTGTCAGTTGAAGAGGTTATCATCACAGACGCACTTGTCCCTATCCCTTCTGAGAAGTTCAAGATTGTGAGCAATGTCCTGGGTACTTTCATATCATGGCTGAAGAACCTTGTTTCTGTTCGAGCTGCGGAATCCCCGATCAGAGCCCTAAGTCTAGCTCCCTTCCCTCATGAAGTTTCATAGCCTCCATCGAATGTCATACAGCAACTGATTCTAATGGCATACGATACATCCTTCCTACCAAGAAGTTGGCCTACGGATTCAGCTGTTGGAAAGTCAAGGGCAACATGCTATAGTGATAGGGAAGATTTAATGTCCCTGGTCGCTCTTAGACAATATCTTACGGTTGGGATTATCCAACTATTTTTAATATAAGTATCTTCTTTAATTGGGAGTAAATATTTTTAAAATTACCCTGTTTAACTTTGATTTGTGTGCTTTCGTTATTATAGGTACATGAATCGTAGGTTGGTATCCTCTGGGTAGAGTGATAAATTTGCATTCATGTGCCCTCATCAAGTCTAAGAGAAAGGGACAACTTCTACCATCAGACATAGATACTTATCAGAGAGGCTCAGTGAAACAGAAACTGACTATTTCTTGGTTCCTTATGTGCATGGGTAAGAAACAAATTTATATTCCAAAACACATATAATGCTTTATATTTTCTTAGCATTCATCTCTTTTTTTTAATGGATCATTAGCAATTGGTTCTTCTGTGTAAGGCTAGTTACACAGCCATCCTCCTATACTCCCTCCACTTGAAACCGAGAAGTGACTTGAAGAAGACCATAAACTCATAAGTTTTCTTGCTTTATTACCTTTTGTGTGCAAAGTTTGTGTGCAAGATAAGTAATCTTTGTGATTTTGATGATAGGGCTATGCGGACATTCCTACACACTAAGTGTGGTAAGTATGTTTGTGACTTAAAAGACCCTACATGGATCATACGAAAGGTTAGTACATATTTTTTTTATTTAAGATGTGTTTCATAAGCTATGCTTTGATGATGTCATGTTCTTTTTCAGAGCCGAAGGCAACCACCGGGGTCCAACTTATGTGGTCTTTATATTTTAAGGCAAATTTACAATATTATCAGCCTAGGTACGACTGATTTTACCGAAGAGGTAATAAATGTATATTTCAAAAATTTTGTATTACTTTATTATTTTTAAGTGAGTAAGTTAATGTTTTCTTTGGCTTGTGTTACACATGCAGATGTTTGATCTTGCTAATCCCTTTCCTGAAGAAGATATTGATTTCATCCGCAACTGTTATGCTGAATTCATCTATGAGCTTTTACAAGATTAATAAGTTTTTTAATCCAATGTTGTTCTAATAGTACTTATGGTTTTCATATCTAACTTGGCTTATATCTCTCCTTAGGACAATTTCTGGGATATTGGTGATACTAGTTACGGTTGCTGATATAGTCATGTGATCACTATTGTATGTTTTCTTCCACTTTTCTGTAAAGCATAGGAATTTTTTACACATAATGAGAAATTTTTCTTCTCCCTCTTTTCCTTAGAAGTTTTAGGATTGAAAGTACACAATGTTGAAATTTTCCTTCTATCATTGTTAAATTGTGCTTTATTGTGTTTCAAAATGCCTGATGATGATAAATTGTTGATATTGTTGCTGAAAATTGAATGAGTTGATAATGTGTTATCAGTTGTCATTAGAATTGAATGTATTGATTTTGAATGATTTTTATTGATAATGTTGCTTCTGTGAAATGTGGGTGTAGTAATGCTGCTGTCATTGCTTCTGATTGTTAATATATATGTGTTATTGCTTATGTGGAAAGGGGATTGTCGTTAAAATGACTTACTGGCCTGGTCAAGGTTGAAACGAAAAATAAAAATAAAAAAATCATATTTTTAAGACCGGTTGTCAACAAAACCGGTCTTAAAAAACCTTTAAGACCGGTTTTGTTGACTACCGGTCTTAAAGGTTATTTTAAGACCGGTTTTGTTAACAACCGGTCTTAAAAATATATTATTTTGAAGACCGGTTGTCAACAAAACCGGTCTTAAAGGTCATGACATTAAGGACTTTTATAGTTTATGGGCTTATTGTCAAACTTTTAAGACCGGTTGTGGTTACAACCGGTCTTAAAATTTATGAATTTTAGACCGGTTTTTTAACCTGTCTAAAAAGTCACAGACTTTTTAGACCGGCTATATCAAGACCGTTTCCAGAACCGGTCTAAAATGTCTTTTTTAACCGGTCTAAAAGTGTTTTTTGCAATAGTGTTTTGGAAAAATAGTGAAATGTAACTTATAGATTTTCTTGTAGTTTTTTAAAGTGAGTTGGGAGTAATTAAAAGGTTATGAAATATTTTGAATTGTGGAATTTATTTGCAAGTCTTGAATTGAAAGTTCTTAAAAAACAAATGATTTAGTTAAATAAGGATAATTATGAACTTGAACATTTGATATTAGAATTGGGAAATTATAATTTAAGTGAGTATTTGGAAGTTAGTTAATAATTTGAATGAAGTATAATAAAATGGAAGAATAAGGAGAATATTTTAAGGATGGTAAATATATGAACGGTAGAGATATTAAGGATTCTTCTAAGGAATAAGTGAAGGTTGGGAGTCTAGTTACCAATTATAAATCATTATGTTAGTTATCATCTTATTGATGAATATTCACATAGATTATGTAGACTCTCCTTAGTTTTGGTTGAACACATGGCTTCACAAGAATTGTGGTACTGTTTACTTAGCTTTGGAGAGAAGTAATCACTTTCCACTTATTATATGTGTTGATATGTTGTTTGTGAGTATTCTTTGAATTAATTATGAGAACGAAAAATAGCATATTGATATTGATTATATATTTCAATGAGTATTTTAAAATGTTTATTGAGATTGAGAAATTTATCATGACATTGACGAATATTTTGATAGAAATTACCTTGTGGAACCTAATTGTGAAATGTGTGTGTGTGTCTATGTGTTGAGAATTGAGACATTATGGCATATACATACATACATACATACATACGTACGTACGTACGTACATACATACATCCATGCATGCATGCATGCATACATACATACATATATACATATATGAGGATGATTTGATTATCATCATATCAACATGAAAATCTTGAAATATCCCCGTTAACTTATTTATTGATAATTATTGTGATGATTGGATTGGGATAAGATTGAGTAGTTTGTTTTACCACATGGTATAGCCTCCATTGTGTATGATGGTTGGCTTTCTATTGTCCCACTGGTTCAATGAGGGACTGTCACATTAGTTCAATGAGAGGCTGCGACACCTGACTAGTTCAATGAGGGGAAAAGACTCATAGTCTGGGTATATGCTTTGTGGATTTTAGTCAATCCCCATCACATGACTAGTTTGCTTGTAAGTGGCCAGTAATGGATAGTAACTTAGCCCCTGGGTCTAGTTAGGGGAAATAAGGCGGTTCGGTTAGATTGATGGGAGGAAACTTGAGAATTATGATATGGAAAGTGTGATAAGAGAGTTGTGATATGAAAATTATGATATAAGAAACTATGATATGAAACTTGTGTTATGGAATTATGATATAGAATTTTCGAAATGAGATTTTGTGAATTATATTTATAACACCTTGTTATATAAATTGTTTCACTTAGCACCTCACGAGCACATACTAGCATGTGTAATGACTTGGCTAGCTGGTTACTGAGGCTTTTGTCTCACCTTGTTGATTTAACATTTTTTAGGTATTTGTCATTTTACTAGTCAATTGGGGAAGGCTTTGGAGGCTTGATTATTGTGATAATCTTTATAAAGCCTCCTTCTTTTTATTTATATGGTGAATTATTATGTATTGCCACTATAAGGCTCATGTTGAATACTTTGATGTGATATTGTGTGTTGGATTATACTGTTTTCTATCATGGATAAGTAATCCAAGTGGATATTTGAGAAAATTAATATTGAAGTATTTTGATAATTGAGTTTAAAATTAGGCTTGTTCTTGGATGAAATGAGTATATTCTAGACTTTGAGAAGTCCAAGGCCCAAGTGTGTTAATTATTTATGGTTTAGTTTGTAAAATAATGAGAATAGTTTTATTATCTATGATAAATTTTAAATGACTAGTTTATTCTTTTTCATCATGGATAGATATTTGTAGTGATGTAAATCTTTTAAAACCATGGTAGTGTTTTCAATTGGTTAGTTAAATTTTCTTTTCCTTCCATGGTTAACTTTAAAAGATAAGTTATAATTTTTATACTATGCTAGACCTATGGGTTTAAGTTTCCTCTTTTACACCATAGTATTATTTATTATCCGAAGATTTGATTAAGTGTATGTATAATTGATGTTTAAGGAATGGATTTTACATTCCCCCCGCCAACCTTTGCTTCTAGGCTTAATTCATGTGAAGAGACATATTTATAGGTCAACAGTTACATTATCGCCGATACAGGTCAACAATTGCCATTAATTCTTCCCACAAAGCCTGGAATGTCTTGATCCATCTCAAATTGTATGACAACTCATTGTGGGAGGTGATATTCTATCATATATAGATGAGTCTAACAAGCTCAGAAACTCTCACTTGAAGAGTCTTAAATCCATACATCATGGTCATTATATAAAAATTGTCATGTATTGTAAAAGCTCACGGTTCTTACTTACAAACCATTATTTATGTCATTAAATAAATAACAGTTGTCTACATGAGACCGTTATTATTGTTGTTGTTGTTGTTGTTGTTGTTGTTGTTGTTGTTCTCAAAAGTCATTGTTCTTACATAAAAATTGTTATGTATGTTACTGAATAAATAATGATTGTTTACGTAAGACCATTATGTATTATACCAACATTACTAATTATAAATAGTTGTTTATGTGAGCTTTTTTTTTATTATACCTACATCACCCACTTCATGGTGTTGCCAATTCTCAATACATTATGGGTGTTATATTAGAACAGTTATAATAGGTACTGAATAAATCATAGTTCAAAACTGTTATGTATTTGCGCTAAGCATATATAGCACCTGCATATATGACCTTTAATAAATGTGATTTATAGTCGATAAAAATTGCCATATATTGGTAATTCTGTAGTAATGATTAGGGACATAAACAAAACCAATCAGCCACAGCCAGCACCTAACTCCTAAAAGAATGAGTTTTAATGCTAATCAAAGTGATTGCATACCTAATTTTGATTGTTCAAGTTAATTTTTGTTTACTTTCATTTCAAAAAAGATATTATTTTAGTGTATACAAAATCTAAAATAAAAATAATATCATAACTTTCAATTTTTTTTAAAAAAATTATTAGTTGATACTTTTAAATCTATACCATTAATACTATATTTAAATCGTGCACATCTCAATGAGCATTATGGTGCTCATCATTAATATGAGCTACAAGCTAAGAGTGTCTCTACCCACCTCCCTCCCAATACGGCACTGAAGAAACTATATTTTGGATGACTCGCCAAGCCATTTTGGCAACTCATCATCCAAGAAACATAAATAGTTACCTTGTTGTAGGTGTCTTGTACATAAATGAATGGAATTCACTTTGCTACTTTATCGTAGGTGTCATATAGCTAAGTAGCAAATGGAAGCTAAAGAGTTAGAAAATTGAGGAGAGTGAAAGATCTAACACTACTACAGAATTACACGTATATAACAATTATTTATGGAATATGCTTCGGTAGATAAAAAATAATTTCGAACTATAATATATTAAGGGCATATATTACGGTTCTTAGTTAATAACTTTAATGTATAGGCTTTATTTTTTTTATTATATATAGTTTTTTTTTACTATTAATATTTATTATATAAGATACAATATAATAATTGATAATAACAAGATAATAATATTAAATAAAAAACTTATATTTATATTGTTAAAAATTCAATAATTATGATAAACATTGTAAGACCTCACTTTATTATTAATATTACTCAGAGTAGCATTTGCGTAGCTCAGTAGGCACATAGAAATAGTATAAATATACTGGTATATTGAAACAATATTGCTTGATTACATACAGAATACCCCATAGGGGTGTACAAAATAATTACAGACCTTCAACAAATAGAAAGGTCTTCAAATAACCAACGCCTCCTCTCGTACTAGCCCAGAACCTCTAGTTGCCAAAAATTACCGTTCTGCCCTTCAAGCCGCTACCCGCTGCTGGAAATTTTGTACATTTATGGAAAGAGTAAGATTCAGAAAATCTCAGTAGTAACATACTTTCAAACATTTAGAATGTGAGAATAAATATGCAGTATCATGTTATGTAAGATGATCGAAACTATGTGTATACTTGCCCAAGGCCAAACACATGTTTGTACCCTGATCTCCTCGGCGTCCCTATTGGGTCCCTAACCACAACTTGGTAAATTGGTGTGTCCAAGAAACTTGGCTCATGTTACAAAAAATGGCATACTCAACGCATATAGATAAACACACAGTGCATGAAAGAAAGTGTAACTACTGGGAACATGTCTTTTCCTTGCCTATCAATCGATCCAGCTCTATCTTCGGCTAAGGCTATCGGTATATCCTAAAATTTCAAATTTAGGATAAATGAGTTATTATTTATGCATAACTCATTGTAAACACAATATGTTGGTTATCTTGACTCAAAACTGCAAAATTACCAAAATACTCTTAGGGACCCGATCTACGCCCATTTATACCCGATCAAACTGTACCTCACCAAAAATTATGACCTGAGCTAATCCTACAAAATTTTATGTGTAGAATCAATTTTTGACCTCCGATTGGTCAAATTCCAACCTAAATTACCAATTTACACTTAACATCCTCTAACTTAGGGTTTTAAGGATAGTTCGGTCATTTCACATTCTAGGGCTTTTCTCACTTTACAATCAACATGAACCATACACAATATTTCCTTCTAAACACATTGGAACCATCAAATTGATGAAATTCCAGCTCCTTCCATTATTTCTAGTACTAGCCAAAACATGAGAAAGTTAAGGGAAAATAATGTTTTCTTGTTTTCAATCCATAACCACCTCCCTTACATCTCTAATCACATGTTTAATCACTCAAACACCTTTCCCACAAGATTAATGGAAAATTGGGCAGCACCTTCCCTTAGGGTTTGCACATCCCAAAATCATAAACCAAGCCAAAACAATCCAAAAATCAAGCTAACAACAACATAATCAACAAGAAACAACAAGAGGATAAAAGTTTAGAGATTACCTCTTGATTGCTTCACCTTCTCTCTCTAAAATGCCACTACCCTCTCTCTCCCCCTCTCTATTCTCTTTTGATTTAGCTTGCTAACCATGAATTTCAAGAAGTAGAAGAGATTAGAAGAAGTTATAAGGAGATTAGAAGGCAAAATCACTTGATTCTCAAGATCTTACCTTACATCTTTGCTTCTTGAAAACCCTAGCCCTCTTGATGTTCTTCAAGTGTCTCAAGCTCTTCTCTCTCTCTCTCTCTCTCTCTCTCTCTCTCTCTATTTTTTGGTGGCTGACAAAAATATGGAAGTGGAATGGAGAATTAGAAGCTTTAGTAATATCTATTTGCTTTTATGTTTATTATTGTTTAATGAAATCTCCATGTGATTGAATTTACTTGGCTATTCTTTTTCCTCTTGGATTAATTATGGCCAAGTATATTTATTTCCCTTTATCTCTTCTCACTTGGACAAAATTGAGGGCTCTTCAAAGAGCAAAATTGGCTTCTTGAATAAGCCATTTCCACTTCAACTCTTAGCCTACAATTTTTTACTTTTCAAACTTCACCTTTTTGCTTAGTTTTAATACTTCAACTTGACATTTGGAATTCATTATTAATCCCCTTTGCTTCTTGATCAAAAGTGACATCTCGCACACTAGAAAAAGGAAAGAATATGGGCTATTGATTTATGTTAGCCAAATGACTATTTTGCCCATATATGTTTTCCCATTTTTGCACCTTGCTGAAAATCTAGTAGAATTTTCATCAAATTTTGAAAATTCATATCTAATTGTATAGACATTCAATTGGGGTTGTTCCAAAGGATATGTGACCCTTATTAAGTTTAGTTTTTAAAAATATATATCATTTATCCAAATGAAATCTCAACATTCCCAGAATTAATTTTTTGAACGCTGACACTGAAAGTCACCAATTTCATTGGGCTAACTTCATAAATACATATTTCTTTATGTACAGCTCCAAATGACTTACCAAATTAAATATTTATAAGTCTACTTTTATTATGGAAGGTTTCATAATTTTGGAACATCATTTTCTGATTTAAAAATGTCAAACAACATGACTGCCTCATAGGAAAACTCAGTGGCAACAAATCTCTTTTGTATTCCAAATATAATTATGTTGTGTGTGACCACTATTTGCCTTGTTTTGCCATTCCTTATGCTCCTTAATATCCCCAAGGGTATAAAGAAAATTTTAGGGAATAAAATATGCCTTACTGAGACACTTGCTAAACTGGGGCTTAGCAATCCTCTTGTTTCAGGCTTATTCTCAATCCTCTTGTCCTAAAATTTAGGGTGTTACAAATAGCAGAAAATTTAAAAGAAATTAATAACTTGAATGTGATACCTCATTTCTCAACACTACGGTAGAGTACCAATTAGCTAATACTCACCGAATATAAACGTCAGAGTGCAAAAATGCTAGAACTTTATACAATGCCTCTGCTGGATATAAATATTCACATATAAGCACATTCATACACAATTCATTTTACAATACTTATATCCTCTCACTACTCCACTTCATATACAAACCCAAAACTCATAATAGTTCTTAAAAAATAAATAAGAGACTAGACGACCCAGACTAAGCTCTACGCTGCTTGGCCTCAGCTCTTCGTCATTTACCTTCTCTTTGCCCCGCGAGCATCCTCCCTGTACTGGAGATTTGTTTTTGGGAAAAGAATGAGATTCACAGGAATCTTAGTAGTAACGCAATCAAGCATACAAGATAACGCACACAAGCATGCTTTACTCACATAATCATCAACAAAATCATCAGAACATTATTTAGTGTAAAACATGCAATTCATAAACTGACATCGCGCTAGACAGGTCTTAGCCCGTGAGGGCATCGGTGCACGGTGCATATAATGCAATCTCGTAACTGAAATTACGCTAGACAGGTTCTCTTGGCCTCGAGGGGCACCCGTGCATAGATAGGCCCCGGGCACTGCTCATGCATTTATGAACATTCCACCTGAGTGTCAGCCCGACCTCTGAAAGGCCCCGAGTGATCACTCCACTCAATCTAAACATGTTAGACATTTTGATGATAATACAAATAATACATATGCATGTCATGTCATGTCATATGAAGACGGTTACTACCTGGTTGCTACTCTATGCAACTCTCTCACTCGATTCATGCTCGGCAATCACTGAGGCCAGACCAGTTGCCAAATCCTGAAATCTTCAAATACCATAAATGAGTTATTACTCATCCATACATCCTTCCAAACTCATACTATTGGTAAATTTAGCATAATGATGCCAAATTACCAAATTACCCCTTAGGTCCTGATTATAAGTATTTTTCTCAAAATCGTGATTTAAGCCATTCCTACACATTTCCACATGTAGAATCCATTTCTAGCCTCGAATTGGCCAAAATCAATCCCAAATAACAGAAATACCCTTAACATCCCTCAAATAAGGCTAATAGGGGTCATTTTGTCATTTCACTTTCCATGGCTTTTCTCACTTCGGGGTCAACATAGACCCTACACAATTTGGCCTCCTAAATCTAATGGAAGCATCAGAATTATCAAATTCATATCCATTTACGGCGTCCAACACAGAGAAGGGAAGATAAGTTCCCAGGAAAGTTGTGTCGGATTCTCGTTTTCTTTGGCCTAATCCCCTCCTTTCTACTTATAACCAATATATTAACTAATTAGACATTCATTGGACTTGATTTAGAGAAACTTCCATATTATGTTCTCTTTGGTTTTCTTGAATTATCTTATATCAAATGAACAATAATCAAGCCCAAAACAACTCTACTAACAATAATTAAGCAAGAGGAAAAAGTTTGGAAAGTTACCTCTTGATTTTCCTCAACTTTCTCTCTCTACATGTTTTTTCTCTCTCTCCTTCCAGCATTTGATTCAGCTGCTCATCAATGAATCCAAAGGTAGAGAGATGAGGAGAAGAGATCATGGAGGGATTATGTAGCTTAAATCACAAGGTATAAGCTTCTCACCTTGATTTCCAACAATCCCTAGCTTCTCCGTGCTTCACGTTCTCAGCTCTCATTCTTCACTCTTTCTAATTCAGTTTAATCGGGATTAAAATGATATAATGCATTAGTTTATTACTTATGCCAAGTGTCATCCCATGATTGGTTCAAAAATGTAATTATTCATAATTAATTCCATTTCCCTCTTTATGCTTCATATCTGCCAAAAATCACATGAGAATAAGAGGGAAGTACTGATTCTTTGATTATCTCATTGTGCTAACTTGTAACTTGTAGACCAAGTTATTGACTTTTTGACTATTTGACCATTTTTTACCATAATTCACCAAAATTAGTTTATTAATGATCAAATAGTCATTTTACTCTTTTTAATTCCCATTTAACTCAAATTAGTGGGAATATTGGGGAAAATAATTGTTTTATATTTTATAAAAAATTAACGTTTTGCCCCTGCATTTAATGATTTACCAAAATAAATCATTTTCCGCTCATTGCTTCGGCTTAACCTCATTTTGACACTTACATGAGGTAATTGATTCTGACTCCACTTATGAGGAATTGCAAGATGAATATAATGCCTTACATTCCGAATTTACTAGAATAGTTAAGGAATTAAGAGAATCTAAGAAACAAGTCAAGGTACTTGAGGAACAACTCAAGAAACCAACAACGTGTGATAACCGCACTTCACTTAACAAAGAAAATGAAAAACTTACAACTACTCTTGAAAAATTTACCAAAGGTAGTAAAATGCTTAAAGTCATTTTGAAGAATCAAAAGTTCACAAATGACAAGTCAGGACTAGGCTATAATCCTAAAAATGATAATCATAACAAGAAGAAAGTAAGAGGAAAAATGTATTTAAAGAATTTTCAACATTTTATGCGTACCTCCAATCCATTTGCCTACTGTAGTTACTGTAATAGAAAAGGTCACTATACTTCTTCATGCTTCCACAGAAAAGAAAAGAGATTAGGAACCTATAAATGGGTTCCCAAAGGAACTTATGAGAAAAATCTCTTTCACACTAACCCAAAAGGACTCAAAAAGATATAGGTACCCAAGTCTCGTTAATCTTTGTCTTACAGGTATGTCTTAAAGCATCCCAAACAAATAAATGGTTCATTAATAGTAGATGCTCAAGACACATGATAGGAGACAAGAAGAAATTCTCCAAAATCGAACCAAAAGAAAGTGGAAAAGTAAAATTCGGTGGAGACCAAACTGGAAAAATAGCAGGAATAAGGAAGTAGGAAACAATGAAGGAATTATAGTAAAGGATGTATACTATGTAAAAGGTCTCTATTACAACCTACTAAGCGTAAGTTAAAGCACTGACAAGAACAGTTAAGTAATATTCGATTATGAAGAATGCTTGGTTGTAAGTAAGGAAGATCTTCAGTTAAAGAAGAACGAGATCAAAGTCAAGATAAGAGCTACAAGGGAAGCTAATGGAGCAGATACTTTAATGAGCTCAAGCACCTTGCTAGATGCTAATGTCAAAGGTATTGATTTCAACATCACAAAGTATAGAGGCATGATCGGTTCCTTACTATATCTCACAGCAAGTCGTCCAGACATTCAATTCAGCATAGGAATGTGCGTAAGATATCAATTAGTACCAAAAGAATCACATGCTGAAACTGTAAAAAAGATTCTTATATATCTGGCTGACACAAGTGAACTAGGAACCTGGTATCAAAAAGGGGGAAATGAATATCTAACGGCCTACTCAAATTCAAATCATGGAGGATATAAAATGGACAGAAAAAGCACAAGTAGATAATGTCAATTCCTTGAAGGATAACTGGTTTCTTGGTTCAGTAAGTAACAAAACCCTGTATCACTATCTTCTACTGAAGCTGAATATATAGCTACATCAAGTTGTTGTGCTCAGGTACTATGGCTAAAACAACAATTGAAGGATCTGGGAATTCACCTAAAAGAGATTCCAATTCACTATGACAACACCAGAACTATAAGTTTGGCCAAGAACCCTATTCAGCACTCTAGAACCAAACACATAGACGTTAGACACCACTTTATCCAAGATCATGTCCAGAAGAAAGATGTGAAAATGATCTTTATTCCAATACATCTCCAAATTGCTAATATTTTTACAAAACCATTGGCAAAAGATCAATTTCTATACATCAAAAGAGAATTAGGTATGGTAAATCCCGATGAATTGTAAGTTGTCTCTTACCTTGCTAAACTTTTATACTCAAAACTATGTCTCTAACTTAAGCTTCGGAGGGTCTTAACAAATTTTATGCAGGACAGGTCTGCACTAAGAAGAAGGATAAATCGATTTGTTAAGTCATAAATCAATTTATGACAGATGGGGTTTACATGAAAAAGGTTACACAAATTGATTTACTCTAGTAGTAAATCAATTTACAAGGCCAAAGTTATATCTTATGTGTATGATAATGACACAAATTGATTTTCTTGTCCAAGTAAATCGATTTGCGACAGATTTCTCCTAGGCTCTCAAAAGTTATTGTTTTACTTAAATTGATTTACACGGTCTTAAATTGATTTACCCATACCTCAAATTGATTTACCAGGGTATAAATCGATTTAATCTTCTATTCTTAAAATAGCCAGAGTTTAAATACACACAATTCAAGAAATTGATTTCCCTTGTATAAATCAATTTACTACTCAGCAAATAGGAGTAAATCTATTTGACATAAGAAAATCGATTTACACATCATCCCTTTTATCAGAAGCAGAACAGGTGCTGTAATATCCCAAATTTTGGGACAAAAAGCTTGAGATTAAGCCTGGATCAAGTGGACTGCTAAGCCCTAGTTTAGCAAATGTCCCTACGAAGCATGTTTAAATTCCCCAAAAATTCCTTTATATCCTTGATATTAAAAGGAATTATATTAGTGAGCAAAAGAGCTCAAGGAATAACAAAACAAAGTGATTGGAAGTCACACACAACATAGTGAAGTGGAACACAAAGTAATTTTGTTACCGGTGAAATTCCCAGTATGACAGTAATGATTGTGTGACACGTTTCGATGAGTAAATGATGGTGAAAAATTATGAAACTTTCCATAGTGAAAGTAGACTTATAAAGATTTAATTTTATAGGTCATATAAGTCATTTGTATTTGTACACAAAGAGAAATGAATTTTTTAAGTTAGCCCAGTGAAATTAACTATTTTCTGGGGCAACATCCAAAGATTAAAATTTGGGAAGAGTGAGCTTCCAATTGGCTAAATTTTATATTTTTCCTTTAAACTAGACTCAATGAAGGTCGAATATCCTTTAGAACCACCCCAATTGGATATCTACACAATTATATATGAATTTTCAAAGTTTAATGAAAATTCTGTCAGTTTTGCACTTAAGTGCGAAAATTCAATTTCAGGGCCAATAAGATTGTGACACGTGGCAAACCAATTTGACCACCCATTCAATGATCAATTCTCCATCTTCTTCTTCATTTTTCCTGCGTGAAATAACCAGAAGAGAGAGAGAGAAGGTTCAGAACGAAAATGGAGAAAGGAGGAGAGAGAAAATTTCAACCTTCGAAACACTGCCGAATCAGCGTCTTTCGGCAAAATACCCTTTAGGAAAATTCTTCTACTCATCGCGAGCTTCATTTCTACAGTTTCAAATTTTTTTTTTGGAGGTGGTTGGTGCCATCTCACCGGCCGGAGTGTTACCGGAATTCCGAACCGTTTACAAAAACAAGTAGAGGTAAGCATAAGCTTCTTTTTTAACCGATTGATTAGTTGTTTGGATGAGTATAGAGGAAGTTGGGTACTATTTATGGCTAATTTAAAATGGTGTTTTCAATGGCTAAATCATGTCTAATGAGTGTTTAAATAGCTAATCATTTGATTAGAAGTAGAAAAGAAGTTATTAAGCCAAAGAAAACAACATAGTTTTTCTGAGAACCCTAAATTGAGGTTATGTGTGTGACGTGCTGATGCACTTAGAATTTGATGATTTTGATGCTTCCATTGGCTTTAGGAGGAAAAATTTTATAGGTATGCAAGTGTTCATGAATTTTGGATACTTGTATATGAATTGGGAATTTTTGGAAATTGATGAATAAATGTTGTGTAATTCGTTTTCTGGAGGCAGTGTCATTGTGACATAGTTTTGAGTGGCGTAATGTTATGCAATGACCATGAAACGTTCCAATCTGAAATTAGAGGCATAGACCTTTAATTGGATAGGTCATAATGGTTAATTGGACAAGTATGCTAAGAGTTTGATTTTCCAAATTTTAAGCATGAAAAATTGGAATTTTCTGGAGCAAGGTTCAATAAAATGCAATACTGTATTTATTTGAGTGTTTCTAGCTTATTACCATATTTTTCCCTATAATTAGACTTAAATAGGGTTAAATATATCTTTGAACCACTCAATTTTTATTTTTGTACATTTAGTTATGATTTTTACAAGTTCGGCCAAGAATCAAGAAGTTTGAATTCTGGAACAGCGGGGTTCTTGGCTGTGGCCAAAATGTCTCTGACCTGTTTTTGGCCACGGCCAACACCCTCAAATTTCAGGATTTCATATTTTTGAGAAAAATTGACCTATTTAGCCCTTCCTAGCTTCTTGGGCCTTAATATACACTTACAATTACCCACAATCATGACTCTAATGATGTAATTGGGTATCTAGGGCCATGGAGAAGTCAAGAAAGAAGAGGAATGGAAGAATTTCCAAGAAGCTCCAATGGTTGGAAGATGAGAAAATAAAAGGAAGGACTATGGTCCACCAGGTAGTGAACTTACCTTACCTGCATGTAGTTGATATGTATGTCTTGCATTGATTATGTGACTGTTTTTCCTATTTGTGTGGAACATGTATGATTTGTTGAAGCTCTGTTATATTTATGCAATAGCCATATGTATGTCATAACATTGAGCATGCAGCATGTCATTATGTTGGCATGAAATAGTGTAGGCAAGCATGTCATGTATTCATATATATCTGGCATGCATAGTGATAATGTTTGCTACTGAGATTCTCTCGAATCTCACTCCTCCCAACCAACCATTTAGACAGGTGAAGAATGCATGAAAATATGCAAGGAGGAGATATGAAGATGAGTGAAGATTGAAGCGCGAGGTGCTATCTTCTGTATTGGTGTAAAGGTTGTACTAGTTTTGTGATTATACATTTGATGTATATGTGTATGTATGAATATATGAATGAAGTTTAGCAGAGAATAACTCTTAGTTTATTTAAAGTAAAACGCTCGCATACTCTAATTGTAATGAAACTAAGAGCCGGTAATGTATTAGTGACGTAGTGAATATTGTGGAAATGTGTTTAAAGTATTCACCCATTCGGAAAACCCTCTCAGCCTTAGGTTCAAATCCTGAGTTGAGAGTAGGGATTTATGAATATTTTGTAATGTTGGGCAGTCTGGAGTTAAATCCTGATTCCACAATCGATTTCACTAGTCATTTAGAGAAGGGTGTCACAGGTGCTCATCTCTAAATTCCTGCCTACTATTCCTCTGAAAACTTCCTTTCAAAAACTCTTAACCGTTACAACTCCCATTACATTTTCCCCAAACTTCCTCCCTTTCCATTGAAACCCATAACCTCCCCGACACCATTTAAACCTGCAACACATTCCTCCTCTCACCATCGACATCATCATCGCTACTAGTCCTCCTCTCCTTATTTCCATTCTCTATAATGGTGAGAACAAAAGTGCCTAGTGTGACTAGAATCGCTGAGTCCTCTCCCTTCTCATAATCCCAGAGTTCATCAACCTCAACGCCTTTACCAACATCATCATCTCCATCACTATCACTGGAGAAGACAATCACGACCTCCACAGTAAAGACCTAACAAGAATCAAAGGGTCCTCCTGCCAAAGTTGTGGTTATACGCGAACAAACTCAAGTCCTAATCAAATCTCCAATCCTTGGTAAAGGGAAGAGAAAAGCTCATAAACCATAAGCATCTGAATCCTTTAATTCTCTTAAGCATCTTGTTCAAAGAATCACTAGGTAAAAAAGAAGTTAGGGACAAGGACCATCACATGGAGGAGCATCTCAGTCAAACGCACCCAATGTGCCCCCCTCTCTATTCACACCACCCATAGATATAAGACTGCCCCTCTCAAGAGCACTGATAAGGAATACTATTCCTCACACTTCTCTCAAGTAAGTTCTTCCCTGTTGTCTATGTTGACTTTGACGCTATTAAGAGGGACTACGCAATTGACCTAAATCCATATCTTGGTCAATTTCAGCCATAGCTGAGAATCATGACACTCTACTCTGAGTCAGTAGTACGTCACTTCTACAACAATATGAAGAAAAGCCCTGGAGACAGTGACTCATTTGAAATCACAGTCCGTGGTCAAAAGGTAATTCTCACACCAGCTATTACAACACACTACTAGGTATAGACATTGATCAACCTCCACCACCAAGAACTTTTACTCAGGGAGAGATACACAAGTTACTGATGCCAAGAGAGCCAGTAGAACCTCTAAATATCTCAATTGTCTCCATAAACAACATCAATCGGGTCATCTTTTACATCTATTCAAGGTGCCTCATCAACAAAGTGAAAAACTTCTCTTACATCACCAATCAAGACTACCACAACATGGCATTGTTACGAGTGTAGATGGTTTATTAAAAAGTGCAACTATACACTGTCATAAACAAGTAATATAGAAGTGAGTAAAGTATCGTTCCCACGAGGATTGATCACTAAGTACCAAAATTGGTAATCTTAATTCTATTTAGTCTATCGATTAGTTGGTGATTGAGATTACAAAATAAAAATGATTAAATATGAATGCAATTGATATGAAACAAATATGAGAAAAAGCCCTAGGGATTAGATTTCACTTAGCAAATTTCGGATTGAATCACCTATCTATTCTAGCCCAATTTATTTCACATGATTGATAGTAGAGTTTCCCTAACTTAATTACTAGTCTCTTCCAAGGTCAAGCAATTCTATAATTAATTGTTAATCCAATATATCCCTATATGAATTAAAACAATTAATCATGCATTAAGATTTATAGAACTCATTAAGACTACACAACACATATGAATATATTTCTATTTCATATGCAAATTATGGTTTTAATTATAGGATCTATACACATGCATCTTCTTCCGGCCTCAACATACATATTGAAATCATTCAAAAGATGGCCAGTCAATTGAAAACATTAAGAACAATAATTAAAATACAATCATGAAGGAAAAATTAGAACTATATTTAATAAGTTAAGATTTAATCTGTCATTAGTAAGCTATGTCATCACCTTAGGAAAATGAAAATTTAGCTCATGATGAAATTAAAAACAAAACCGACATAAATTGAAAACTTCATAAACATTACAAAAAACTTGATTATTAAATTCTAAAATATAAAGACACAACTACAAGATTCATGAAAATGGAAAAATCTAGCCTTCCATATAGGAGGTAAAGCTTTTTTCTATATAGGTGGCAACCTATACCATCCATAAAGGAGTACTGCATAAGCCTTCTATGAAGGAGGCATGTAAGAAACAATACAATGCATGAAATTAACTCTAAGATGATGTATCTCCTTATGTCTTCCACTCCTCTATTTATAGATGAATGGAGTGCAAAATTTTCCACTTGTTAGGTAAGAATCTTTACTATAAGCCACCAATGTTGACCTTGTGACCACCTTACTCCTTGATTGCAACCAACTTTTGATAATTAAAATGGTGAAATCTCACATTTTTGTCTTCATGAGAGTTGTAGATTTGTATCTTAGGTTGAAACCTCATATAATATCTCCTTATTTCAACATTTGTAGCTCCAGTTATGGCTAAATTAGTGGACAAAGATCAGACTTAGACAAATTCACATGCTTAACTTCTAAGCAAAATTTAGAACTCTTGAGGGTAGAGCTGGGTTTTAGCCTCAACATAAAAGTTGTAATAATTTTTCTTAGCTTTCTATCCATATAAAGAACGTCCCAATCCAACATCTAGACCTTTAAATATTGCCTAAAAACTGGAACAGGGTCAAAATTTAGTATTTTTAATGAATTTTATTTTATGTCAAAATCATTATTTATTTATCAATTACACCCAAATTCATTACATTAATCTCAAATATCATCCAAAAAATCTTCTCATAAGGGAAAATAAATATGCAAATATTTTACTTATCAGGCATCCATCCTATCTCAAGAACGTTAAGACATTGGCCAGTAGATATATGATGAGATGATCAGATTCAGATTCCACTCATCCAAGAGGACCATTATCCCTTTCCCTCCGTTGGTATCCTACTTTCTCTTCCTCAACAACACCTGGCACCTTAATCCTAATGAGCCAGTGGTTCCCATACCACTTTTTGGTAAGCATCAATTGAACAGAATAGGTATTGTCAGAAGAAAAAAGTGGCTAAGTCTTAGAAGACAATACAGCTAGATGAAGAGCAGACCTCACAAGCAGCACCTTTAGGCCCTTCTCTACCAAGCTATCTTGATCAAGCAATTGAAGAAATAAAGAAGTACAACCAAAATGTTATAGACCTGGTGACCTATCAAGTGAGGGTGTAAGTTGAAGCAGTCAACTCCAACATGAAGCAGTTGTTTGATATTCATACTGCTTAAACCTTGAGGATTAAGAGAATGGAGGATATGATGAGGTAGCATCTCAACATTCCAATTCCTACTACTACTTCATCATTCCAGGTACCTATTACACATGTAGTCCTTCCTCCCCATATCCCTCCACATCCTTCTATTGATGTACCTAGCACCTCTGCACTTGTACCACCTATCATTGATCCTACTGTACCACCATCTACCATCATTCCTACCACTATAGACCCTACTTCAACTCCTATCATCTTCCCTCAGGAGCCTGTGCCAACCTTTTCTTTTCCTAAATCATCTTCCATTGCTTACTTATCTTACACATACACTCGCTCCCACACATCTACTACTCCTGAAATGCCCCCTTCTACTTTTGTTGATGACAAAAAGGGGGAGAACTAGTATGTGATTTCAAAAACATCTTTTTGTGTTTGTCTCTATCCTATGCTAATATTGACTGTCTCTGTCTTATGATCTTTATTTTCATACTTCATGTTCATGAACTCTTATGCTTCTCTTCTACTTTTAGTTATGTGGTAAGATCATTCATATGTGCTTAAGTTATGACTTGTGTAATCTTTTGATAAACTAATGACTGACTAACCACTTTGTTTCATTTGTAATGTTGTGGTTCTACTAATTTGAAATATAGAGTTTTGTCATCATCAAAAAGGGAGAGAATGTTAACTCCTACATTATAATATTTTGATGATAACAAAACTTCAAGACCATAGAAAAAGACTTCAATTTTGGCAAAGCAAGTGACAAGTCCTGTAGAATAAGATAAATGAGGAAACATGGAGTAAATCAATTTATGGCTTACATAAATCGATTTACTTGTGACAACAGGAATCTCTGAGATATAAAGTAAATCGATTTACTCTTGTGTAAATGGATTTACCACAGCAAACAAAAAGGCCACAATTTCAATAATTAGGTAAATCGATTTACAGGAAGTGGTCGAGAAGTACTCAACTTCACCACAAGAGGTAAATCGATTTACAGGGTATGTAAATTGATTGGCAAGGAATGACTGAGAGCAAGCTTGGTTCCTGGAAATAGAGTAAATAAATTTATTTGGTATGTAAATTGATTTACAAGATATGGCAGAGAACAAGCTTATCTCGTGAAGTAAAGTAAATTGATTTAATAGTATTGCAAATCGTTTTACATAAAAAAGCAAAAAGCAGTCTAAGAAAAAGTTATGAAGTAAATCGATTTATGAAGGTTATAAATCGATTTACCAAAACTGGTAGAGAACTAAAACATTTTCAAAACTTAAGTAAATCGATTTGCTACTGCCCAAATCGATTTATGCAAAATGAGATAGATCTTGATAAAGTGAAAAATTGATTTAAGGCTTAGTCAAATTGATTTATGTCATTGTGACAACAATGATAAATCAATTTACCAAGAACAAAATTGAATTACCACTTGTCTCTGTTTTATGACCATTACAAGGATTTTTACAAAAACTGATTTATGTTATTTTTGATTATTAACACTTATCTATTTTGATTATACTGGTCTAATATTTTTTATAAAGCATAATTTAGGTGCCATATCAAGGCAAGAACGCAAAAAGTCAAAAGGCAAAAATCCCACCAACAAAAGGAGAAGAACGCGTGATTATGTTCAGAACTTGCAATGACTATGAAAAGGAGAGATTTTGCCAACAAAAGGAGAAACACGCGCGATTGTGATCAAAGCTTCCAACGACTCTCTAACAGATATATTCTAGGAATCATGAAAGCTTCCAACGGTCATCAATCCAATTACTATAAAAGGGAAAGTGATCAAACACGAAGGGATACACTTGATCAAAGCAAAAAAGTATCTTGAGCTCTTAATATACATTCTCTGTACAAGTGTTGTATTATTGTATAAGCTTCATTGTTTATTTATCTACTATATACAAGAGTGAGAAACTATTTCAATTAATCTAGTTGTGAGCAACTCAAGATAGTGGGATCTTGAGTGGGTGTTTTATTACAACGTGTAAGTGGGAGTGAGTGTCTGAGGAGGAGCCTTGCTTACAGTTGTAAAGGGTGCCAAGAACTTGATTCAATCTTGGAAGATAGTGAAACACTCAGAAGGACTCTAGGGACGAGACGTAGGTCAAGAGATTAGACCGAACTAGTATAAAATTCTCGTGTGTATCTTGGTGATATCTTTCTGAACTCTTACTCTTTACTTATTCAAAATTCAATTTAGAAGTTTAAATTTTTACTCTCACCCAATTCACCCCCCCCCCCCTCTTAGCTGATTCGTGACCTAACACAAAATATGCAACGTATACCAAAAATACCTTAAAGTTTGGCAATATACATTT
This sequence comes from Albizia julibrissin, assembly GCA_037074505.1. Taxonomy (NCBI): domain Eukaryota; kingdom Viridiplantae; phylum Streptophyta; class Magnoliopsida; order Fabales; family Fabaceae; genus Albizia; species Albizia julibrissin. The sequence continues at coordinate 31,025,687 of CM073485.1, forward strand.
GACTACGCTTATGTAACTAAATAAGGCATATAAGATTGATAAATCAAATCAAGTATTGGATGCCTTTCCCTTGATAGCACCACCTAAACTCTAACCTGAAAAACAATAAATAACGATGGGGTGAGTCACATGGACCCGATAACCACAATTCCAACTTAACAAATATGTAAGAAATGATTACATGATAGTTAAGTGGGTAAGATATAAGTTCATATAACATAAGGTCTAAATAATTTTTCAAAAAAAAGCAGTAGTAGTTCAATAAAACAATTCAATATGCATAGAACTCCTTCAAACTTCTTTATAACTACTAACATAACACATGGGCTACAACACAAAATATGATTACTCTCTTTGACAAGACTACACCAAACTCTTCAATAATAAGTTATAGCCCGGCCAAAGGCTATGAAACTCATATCAAATCATGGGTTCCCTTTCCTTAAAATATGAAAAGGTGTCACGTCCCTTAAGCTGACCTTTAACCCGACCAAAAGAAGGGTGATACCACCCCTGAGAATGTCAAAGCCATCCACTATGCGCATAATGACAGCTATGCCACGTGGAATTAAAAGAATCAACCTCCCACAATTACATCTCATCACAATCCCGTACACTTCAATATATAGCTCAACATCACAACTTCCACATTAATGATGTATCCTTATGTTCAATATTTAATGCTATGCATAATCAATAATAAAATCATAAGATAAACAATTTATTCCGACTTAACTAAAAAGTTTGCTAATAAACATACATTTCATATATATACATTTTTCATATGTAAAATACTATAGTATATACTTATATCATTTGAAAATATCATCATATACTTATAACCCCCTCAACAAGCATACAAAGTGAATTGGAAAGTGGTTACCTCAAGTTCTTGACACAAGAACTATACTTGAGAGAATTCAAGTTCACTCTATAATAATATATAGAATACTAACTAGTATAATAACAAATAATAAGTAATTAATCTCATATGATTGGCTTACTTTGGTTTTCTAAAAAGATGATAATTCATCTATTCCTCAAATCATCTTTTCAAATCACAATTCCTAACATTTCCTAACTCTATTTCATTCACCTAAAATTTTTATTAATAATACTCCCTTCCAATCACCTTAAAATCCCCAAAATTGCTGACTTTAATCCTTAGTGCAAATCTTATTAATCAACTCTTTCTCAAATCATCATTACAATCACCTTTCTTTCTTTTATAAATTATTTTCTCACTTATTAAAACCATCAAAATATAGCCATATCCTCAATTCATCCAAAGCACCAAATTTCTACAATCAAAGATTACCCAAAATTTCAAATATTCTCATTCCCTTATAAATATCAAATTCAATCCATTTAATCCTCAATATAACCTCCCATAAACTAGAATAAATTGTATAAATTTGGATATAAGAGACATATCATCACAAATCTCAATTTTTCCAACCAAACTCTAACTTCAAGTTCCTCAAATAAACCATTTAGCTAAAAACAAACCATACCCATTAAGAAAATCTTAGAATTTTTCTCCATCAATAATCCTTGAACTAAGAAAAAAAATATGAGAAGAGGAAGCTAAATAACTTACCTTAAAAGACCCAAAAAATCTCCACCTCTTGTTCTCTCCCTCCCTCCTTACTGTCGAAGAAGCAAAGGAGCGCCTCTGCTTCTTTTAATTTGGGTGAGGGAAGTGCTTGGGGGTATTAATACCCCCTATCCAATTTAACAACACCACCCACTGTCATGTCCACTATTAAATTTAATATGATATTTTTTTATATTTATATTTTTTTTGTTTTTATTTATTTATTTATTTTATTTTTCAAATATCTCTCTGTCTTTTTTTTTTTAATCTTTGAAGATTAACTGTCATTTTGAGTAAAATCTCCTTACTCAAATAGTTACATGAAAGTTCTAATTATCATGCTTAATTTCATCCTAATATTATTAAGATGTTATGGTTAAAAATTGGGATGTTACATCCCACCTTCTTATATTTGATATCTTTAAGAATTTCATCTTTATTTATATTAAAGAATACTTAACAATTCTTTGAAAAGAACTATAATGTATTGTCAAAAAAAAATTAAAAAATAACTCAACCATTATATTTTATTTTCACAAACTCTTCCTCTTAATACATGACGATGCATATATTTAACCATTATGTTTTAATATTATATATTTTTATATGACCTCCGTCTCGATATATATGACGTTTATTCGATGTAACATTTATTTATTAAGCATTATATATGACGTATCTGTAGTAGCGTAACTCAAAAAATAGGTAATTTGACATAATAAGCTTTATTGATAGCTAGGATGAAACTAATAATGTGATAACTCATCTTAAGATTTCTTTAAAACTATGTTGATTTTCTTAAAATATTTTATTTACTCATCATTTGCATTGAAACTGCCTCTTAATAAAAATAATAGAGATAATTTAAAGAAAATGTCATAAATTTGGATTATAAATTCCCAAACTAGCTTATATATTTAATTATTACTGGAGGAGGCAATATGTACTTCTTGAGTATTATGGTATATTACTGCATGCATATTTAATTTTGTCCATTTCGATAGCATATAAAGCAACAACACTATTCCATTTCGCTATCTCTATCTCTTTTCTTTTAGTTTATGAGGGCAACCTAGAGCTTGAGAATTACATTACACAAAAGATGTACTGCTAGAGAGGAACTAGTGGGCATTTATAGGTGGCAATAATTATGAAGCAAACACAATCATGAATGTGGGAGGTGGTAATAATTATGTTAGCAACTTGATTATATTTTTATTCCTCATTTTTTTAAATGATTTATCATGTTTATAGTAATATAATAATTATGTAAAATATATTATATGCTTATATTTGTAAGTTTTGAGTTTAGTTTAATTATATAGCTTCATGAAAATATAGAAAAAACTTAAATTTAGTCTATAAAAGTTTGCAATTTAATTTTAAAAATTAAAATAAAAATTTTAATAATATAAACAAAATTTAAAAAATATGGGAGGTTGTGCTAACCCACCAAAATGTGAGCTTTTCCATGAGTCAATCTTTGACCAGTGGGATGGCCTGCTTTATAGGCTCTTTTAGGATAATGGGCTAGCAACATAAGCCAATCTTTGCTCATATAATAAGCTTCTTTAGTGGGATAATCAACACACTTAAACGTGTCACATGGTGTGTATTGGAGCTCAATGTCCCAATCCGAGTTAAAGGCATTTAAAAAATATTTTAGATGAATTATAAAAGGCCTTGTAATGAAAATCATGAGGGAAAAAAGTCTTACAATGAGAAGTCGATGGAGTACTAATTAAGATAGTAACGATATTCTAACTTAAAAATCAAAATAGGTCACGCACCATGAATTTAACCAATGAATTCACCATTAATTAAGATATCAAGAAATTCTATTAAGGAAAAAAAACAGAGAGAGATGAAGAAATTATTGGCCTGCTTGTTTCTATTTTTTGTTTTTAAAATAAAAATAATAATAAAACTTATTTAGAAAAATATTTTTAATAAGTTTTTTTAAAAAACAGAAAATTATTTTTAAGAACTATAAAATAAACCAGTTTATTAGGTGTTTTCTTCTTTTTGTTTCTCTATTTCTTATTTTTTTGATGTCGCCACATGTCTACTATTAATATCACACCACCGTTAGGTCATCTCCGTCACAATAGTGTCACTTGCAAAACATATTTTTTGAAAAGTAACTATCCTAACAAAAAAAATTATTTCTTATTTTTCAAATTTTTTTTGTAAAAATAATTTTATAAAACTGTTTGGAAAACAAAAAAAAACATAAAATCGAAAAAAAAAAACAGCCCCTATAACATTTTGCATGCCTTGCCTCTCATTTTCCAAATCATGCTTGTGGCCATTTTCGCAGATACCCAGAGAATGTAAAAATAATTTTCTAACAAAAACTATATTTTAAAATATTTAACTATTTTTGCTACCTTTTTCTAAAAAAAATTAATTTCAAATCTATGGTTTATATAAAGTCCGAGAAAAGTTGCATAGTTGATTACATATACGATTTTTCATCGATTTTTTTGTCACATATTATATATATATATATATATTATAAGAAAAATGAGTAAAGAGTTCTTCATTAAAAAATTTAAGTAATAGTATTTATTAATAAAAAAAACCTAAATTGTCTCATCCCTTTATTGTAATGGAAGTCATAGAGATGTTGAATTGGCATGGATCACATGGCTTGTAGAATGACCTTTATGCCTGCCTTTTTCTTTTCAGTTTCATTTGCTTTAAATGCAACAAATTCTTTGGCTCACAGTATCAACTTCAGCCATGTGATCGAAGCCAATTACATTCTTGCTCATTCGAACATGTCGTGTTTGCTTTTTGGGTTAACTCACTTTTAACATGTTACATCATTTAATATGTTTTTTCGATGAAAGTTACATAATTAATATTAAATTAATAATACCCTGGTTTTGTTTAAAATATAATGTTAAACCATATAACATTCATCAAATAATGTACTTTTTTAATCATAAATATACTTTTCTATTTGAATTTAAATTATCAAAATAAATCTTGTCTTATGAAATATTGAGTTTTTTAAAAATACAAGGAATATTATTCATGGAAAATAGTTGAGGTTAACCTCCTCTAGAATTGGGATTTGGATAATAATAATAATCTAATCATTGCTATTTATATAATTACACCTATTTCATTATAAATGATTAAAATATATTTAACTAATTATTTAATTAAAGTAGTTTCATTTATATATATATATATATATATATATATAATGAATTAAATTTATGATTTTTTATAATTAACTAAAAAAATTTTATAATTGAAATAAATCCAATCAAACTTGTCAATTTTTAGACAAAATTAATCATAAAAAAATAATTCTTAAATTAAAAAAATACCGGATTGTTGTAAAAAAAAAGAACTCAAATGCTTTGTTGTCCAAAATATTTCAGAACAAAAAAATTGAATTATTTTTTTAAAGTATTTTGATAATATATTTTAACTTAAAAAATAAAAAATTCCTAAAACAAACTAATCATGTATGATTTCACAATAGAAAAAACATGCAACTTACCCTTTAATTACTTTACTAATCTCTCATATTGGATCTGATTAATCTAAGTTTGTATTACCATTGGTGGTTGAATAAAAGTTGGAATAGACATTACTTGTTGGTGAAAGAGACGTTTAATTTGCAAACTTGTATATCACACAACAATCGAAAGATTAGGGAACAAGACAGTTATATAATATTCCTAATGAAGGAACACCCATGAAAGCTCTCTCTCAACTCCCATCCTCGTCAATATTTTAAGTTTTCAACCCTGGAATTAATGCTTGAACGTAATTTATATCACAATGATAAAGCTATACACATGTACTTATTGGTAAATCACTTTCAACTAATTTTCATTTATATTAAGGATGGTAATTAGTAATTAAATATGTGATAATTTTTTTAAAATTATTCTAATAATTGAAATTTTATCTATCTACATTTACTATTGTACAAAAAATCAGACTAGACCAACCGATTCAACCAATGAACAGGTGAACCGGTCAGTTGTCGGTCTGGTTCAGTCATTAGGAAAAACCGGTTAAAACTGGGAAAACTAGTGGTTTAACTGGTTGGACCGATTGCATTTATTTTTTATTCTTCTAACTACTATCTTGTGCTATTTTTGAGGGGGAAGTGAAAGGTTGAAGACCAAGATAAAGAGAAAATTAGGTAAATAAAGAACAAATCTAAAAAAAAAGATGATGAAAAAAAATTATTTAAAAGAATATAATAATTATAGGAAAAGAGATATAATTGTATAAGTATAAATATCATAACTAATACTAATAGATTTTAAACATTTTTTTTCTAAAGATCTTCATTTTTATCTATAGAAGTTTAAAAATATATTAATATATATATATTGTCACTAATAAATTGTAATATTTTAATATGGCCGGTCCGACCACTGGTTAGATCCTGATTGACCTATTTACCCTTGGACTTATGCCGTAACTGGTTCATTGCTCAGTCCTGTTTTTTGTTCCTTGACATTTACAAATCATTATTACATTTCTCTCCATCTATTTTTTTTTCAATGAGAATTAAATAAGAGTAAAATTGAAAGACATTCATTAATAAATATCTAATTTAGTGAACTTATATTTAGGACAAAAGATTTCTTCTGGAAAAGACTTATAATAAGGACAAAAGTGGCACTCCCTCCAATTAAAAATCACTACTATAGTTTTGTCTATATATAACAGTTTTCAACTGTTATATATATATATATATATTGGTTGTCAACCATTAAATATAAAACCTTGTATGTCACGGTTGTTTAAAGACAACCGTTATTTATAGGGCCCTATATTTGACAGTTTTTAGTCAACAACTGTTACATATGGCAAACTAAATTTAATGATTGTTCACTAAAAACTATGAAATATATTACCAAATATATTACAGTTCATGTGATCAACAATTAAGTATTTGACATCAGTTTTGGTTATCAGTAAGGTGTATATTTAATGGTTGTTGGTAATTAACTATGAAATATACATGTATATGTAACAGTTGTTTGAAAAAACTATGATATATGTATCAATATATGATAATCATTAACTAATAACCGTGAAGTATTGTGGACAATTTTTTTTAAAAAAAATTGGGGTTTGTTTTCAGTAAGCCTCCATATACATATTACATACATATGTAGATTACATAAACCAATTACATATACATTACAGAAACCATTTAAACATATCCATTCCATGCAGTCATCAAAAAGTACATGTACAAAACTACACATTACAGAAACCAAAAGTTAACCCAAATTACCAACAAAAAGAAAATCCGTCAGAGCAAAAGAAAAAACAAAACAGAAACCAAAACAGAATAAATTTCATTATGTTTCCATCCATTGATGATAAATTATCATAGTCAATGCTTCTATGACTTCTTCAAACTATCAAAGCGATTATTGCTCAGAATAATTGTCCTCAAAGTACTACACGCAAAAACAAAGTAAGTTAAAATATATATGACTTGACTTTTAATTTAACTTAAACACACACACACACATCTTAGTATTAATTAGTTGGGATTTTGGGTGACTATGTCCTTCATGAACTTCATCACACAGTAGCCACAATAAGAGATTTGATCTAGTTGCCACAGATACTATAAACAAACAAATAAAATATATCATTCTAACACAAAAAACCAACTCTAACAAATCTAACATAAAATGGTAATTATTGGTGAATTATCGCTACTCTCTTCCATTTGTAAGCGGATACAATGCATTTGCCTTTTAATGAGGGGCAGTCGATGCCTTCGTCCGTTACGTAATAGTGAACAATTCTGACAAGATCACAATAAGAAATTAGAGCACCAAATTCATAATAAAATCTGATAGGAAAATAAGAAATTACAGTACCAAATTTAAAGTCATCAACTTACTTATTGAAAACCTCAACCCTCTGTGGTCGATTATCCACATCTCCATAAACCAAATCAAAGTACCAAATCCTTTGCTTGAAGGGATTTAGCATAATGAGTATCCAATGACCCCTAAATAAAATAAACATAATGAGAACAAAACTAAGAAAGAAAAAAATAATAATGAGTATCCAATTTAATGAAATTGTATACTTACCCCTAGCAATACGACACCAAGAAAAAATTATCCTTCTTCTTTGGTGCCCTTCTAATAACCATATCCACCAGTTCCTTCACTTTTCTCTCAATAAAATATAGCTTATTGCCTACATTCAATATTCTTAAATAAAGGTAGGGGTTGAGGAATAGGAACGTGTCCTATAGGCCATTATGGGTTACGTGCTCCTTGTAAAGGTACCTTTCATACAAAAACAAGCAAATCAATATATATAAATGCTATGAGTAGCTAAGTATTCATTCGCATTAGAAGAAATACCGGATATAAACGTACTTGAGCTAGCCATATCGCCTATGATAATCTCTTTGACTAACACTTGATTGATAGCACCAAATATGCCTAATTCCTTATACATATCTTGCTTAAAAGGGACTTGTTTAGTGTAATCTTCTCACTCACGGCCTATTTTGATGACTACGCTATCGTGTGCCTCAAGAATTATTCGGTATTTACTAGAAACAAGCGGAATAGGTGGTTGAGGCACAGGCACAAGCACAAGCTCATCTGTCTTCTTGGGCACACAAGACACTAAATCATGGCTAGACTGAGTCCCATATTGCTCTTCCTCCTCTTCGGCTAAATAAGTTGAGAAGTTAGGAAAATAGTTACTATAAACTTCATTAGCAAGCTCAAAAGATTATAGTATACCTTTTTTTGTCTTTGATGGTATGAAAATAAGGTAGTCTGTCCACGCAATAAAGCTAAGTACAGCTCTTTCCACTATATTTATGTCTGGGGTAGGTATCAGAAGGGCATACTTAGGATTGATGGCCATCTTTAGCTCTACCCTAATATGATTATGAAGGAGAGGTGATTTGTGAATCGTGTTCTCTCCCTATAAGTTGTACATGCGGCTCTAACAATCGTATGCTGCTTGGGGCTATTTTCCATACACTCAACCTCCGCTTTACCCTAAACAAAGAGAAAATAGAATTAGTGTAAAGAAAAAAAATAAATAAAGCATATGCTTTCAACATGAATCATAATACCTCAGGCAGGGTCTAAGAGGGGAATGTGGGGCTATTTGCCACACACTCAACCTTCGTTTCGCCCTAAACAAAGAGAAAATATAATTAGTGTAAAGAAAAAAATAAATAAAGCATATGCTTTCAACATGAACCATACTACCTCAGGCAGGTTCTGAGAGGGGAATGTACAGCTATCTTTGGCACTTAGGATGTGATTCATTCCCCGTAATATCTCGGCTCATTAACTGATCAATAACAGCTTGTTGTGCTTCAACCTGCGGGCTTCAGCATATCGGTCATCTCCATATATTGTTAAGACTTCTTATCATACACCTTTGTCGGCCTCTTTCACTTCCCAAAGTATTCTTTTTGTGCCGACTCTATAGCCGATACCTCTCAAAAGACCATCGTGGTCAAGACCCAGAGCCTTTTCCAAGACATCTTTATCCCCATAAAGCTCGCCTCACTCTAATTATTGACTCAATGTCTCCTGTAGCAAAATGAAAGGTTAAACACCTTTTTATATGAAAAATTCAATTATAATTGAATCAAAATCATCAGTACACCATTCTTGAGATAACCTCCTGGACGCGAGGATTGTCAATGTTGGTCTATTTGTCTTGCCTCGCAGCAGCCCGCTACACTCCATGGTTGATAGTCACATCTAATCCTGACCCCTACTTCTCTATCAACTGCTGCTCGATTTTCGCATACCTCGTGCAGCCTCCATGTATGAGTATTCATTGTTCCTCACCCTCTCATAATTTGCTATGCTTAATGTCTTGAAAGCTAGAGAGCACCGTGACTATACAAAAGCATCACATTCAGGCTACTTGACAACTTCCTTTAGCAGTGTCGGAACCACCAACTTATCTATAGAGTCGAGTTCCAACAAATATTTCTTTGTTACAAACCCTTGAAATAAGCGCAATACCCTACCAGCCTTCCTGAGCATATAATCTTTCTTCTCTTCATCTATGTGGAATCCATATTACAAAACACACAAATAATTGCTAGCGTTATGTATACTGATTAACAAGATATTATTAACTATATAGCATAATATCTTATTGATACTTCATCCCAAACAGCCTTCCTCATTGACTCAATTGCCTTCTTCTAGTTGTTCAAAGTGATAGACATATTGCTTTTTGTCGCATACTCGAGGTAGCTAACGAACTTGTCAAATTTCACAACTTGCCCTTTTTTGTTCCATCTCACATTAAGTTTCCTCCCCTCTTTCTTTACTTTTTTGACCTCCTTCATCACAACAAGGCCCTTCCTTAGTGCCTTTTCCTCTTATTCTATAAGTTGTGTGTCGTCGTCATCCTGTTGCACACTAGAGGGGTTGGCGGAGGGGTTAAGACCCTTAGTACTTGAGTCACCTCGGATGATGACATATTAACCTATAACAAATATTAAATCATCATTTTAACTTCTCTATCCATAAGCGATTAAAAATTTGAGACAAGAAAGTAAACTTCATATCCAATTTGCCACTCATCATCAAAGAGCTTAAACAAGGTTTGTATCAATTTGATTTTTGCTTCCATGGTTGGCTTATAACTAGAAGAATTCATTACAAAGATCAAGCACAAATAATTCATCAAAGAAACCTCTTCCATTTGAAATACCCAGATCAATGACCAACTTAGTTTGAAGTTTAACAAAAACATGAGGCTTAACGTGTGCACTTGTAACACCCAGGACAATTATTATTTTACTAACCACAACATGAGTTAAAGTAGCATAATATCCAAAAATCACAGCATCATCTCCAATTGTATTAAATTCATCCGCATAAGCAGTTAAAAATAGAAAAATAAGAAGCTAAATATATTTTGCCTACAACAAAGTAGACAAAACCATATGGCTACTTCGAACTGATATAACAATGAGACAAAGTTACAATATTGGGATTTCAATTCAATCTATCTTGACATAACAAACGAAAGAACAATTCCTTAGAACATAACCAAATGGCTACTCTAAACCCGACGCATTTCGACTTTACAACGAATTAAGATCACCAAAAACTCACCTTTATGAACGCGCAACTCAAAAATGGAGATCTAAAGAATGACGAACGCCTTCATGGACTTCAACAAACATACAATGGAGGAGAATGACAAGTCCAGCAACAACAAAAAGCGAAATAGTGGTGGAGATGCCAGAAAAGAGTGGCCGGATCTGTTCCAAGCACGCGGATAAATGGTGAGAATTTTGAAACCGTGACAAAATAGGGTTCATAAAGGGATTTTAAAGATCTATATTTGACGATTTATTTTAAAAAAACTATCAAATATATAAATTTCATGGTGTTTTGATAAACAACTGTTATATACTGATAGGCTATATTTAACAGTTTTTTATACACAACCATCAAGTAAACGGTACCTTTTTTCCCCAAAAAAAAATAAACTTATATATCTCGGTGGTCATATAAAACCATCAAATATTATCTCATATACTTAACAATTGTTTAAAATAATTGTTATATAATTTTCCCCCCTAATTCCACCTCTTTATATTTAACGTTTCATGAAAATCACTAAGTATGGAACGTCAAATATGCGCGATTATGTAGTAGTAAATATAGGAAGGTTTCTAGAAGAAATCTGTAGTCAATATAAGTTATCTAGAGAGTTAAATTAATTACAATTTCTCCATATTACCCCCTTTTTTTTTTTGTTACACATTGGATATTGAGAAAAATGTGAGGTAAATTAAAACGGATTTGAATATGGATTAAGAAAAAATTTTAATTTAGAAGAAATTTAATGAGTTAATTACTCGTTCTCAATTCTGGTGAGGTGATTAAAAGTGATTTACATTTTGGAAGGGGAAAAACACAAAAAATACACACATATTTAGTTTATCAATATTATTTCTCACCCGGCCAAATAAAGGTAAGCACACCTACTTTTGCTTTGTGTTGGTTCTCTTTTCCTTAAAGTACATGCTTCATATATCATATCTCTTCCTCCTTGTCTCGTCTGTGTCTCAGAAAAATCCAGGTTGTTGTTACGTTGTTGCCCAATGTGCTGTTGAGTGTTCTTCTCATCTAACTTCACTTGCTCTACACGTACTCTCCATCTCCTGGATTCTCATGCCATGCTCTTTTTCTTTTTTGCTTTATACTTGAAAACTCTCATTGAACCATGCAAACTTTTTCCAAACTTATTTACTCGATCTATCTTCTTGTCCCTGTGTCTGTCGGGCTGTCATGAAGTTACAGAGAACCATATTAATTGAAGGTAGATAATAAAGCCTGAGTCATCATTCATTATGCCATTTGGGTTTGTCTCAGCCTGGAATAAGCGACGTAGAACCAAGTCTCAGGATCACACTGACCCTTGTAATCTTCTTCTTCTTCTTCTTCTTTCTTTTGCTGCTGCAACTGGAATTCTGAACTGTGTGTTGATTTCAGGGATATATAAACCAGTGGAGTTATGGCAGATTGAAGATCAAACAGGTCAACGACCAGCAAAGAGGAGGCATGGATCGTCTGTGTTCACACTCAAGGAGATGCAAGAAGCAACTTGTTCTTTCAGTGATGATAATCTCCTCGGAAAAGGAGGTTTCGGCAAAGTCTATAGAGGCACTTTGCGTTCTGGAGAGGTAATTATATCTTATGTTCAATATACTTCTCCGAATTTATCAGTCACACCATCACCACAACAACAACAACACAAACTTAATCCACTATTAGCTACATGGATCACACTATATCACTGTATTCGATCATTTGATTAAGTTGTTAATTAAGAGATCCTACTTAATAACTTTATTGAGTGTTTTATTCGGTCTTCATTTACCTCTTTCCAGAAGACTCCATACTGCTTGATTTGCCTTGCTCACCAATACAGATCCAGTAGCCTTCTCTATGTGTATCCAAACCACATCAAACAATTTTCTACCAATTTGTCTTATATTCTCAGACTTGTGAAAGTACATATGTATATTGTAATAGTAACATGTCTTGTTGTTATGTGTGAAGGTGGTGGCGATCAAAAAAATGGAGGTACCAGCATTTAAAGAAGCAGAGGGGGAGAGAGAGTTCAGAGTGGAAGTGGACATATTGAGCAGACTGGACCACCCAAATCTTGTTTCCTTGATTGGTTATTGTGCTGATGGAAAACACAGATTCCTGGTTTATGAGTATATGCACAATGGCAACCTTCAAGATCATTTAAATGGTTCGTGTGTCTTTGTAAATAACCCTTGCTACTTATCAAAAAAACAAAAACGCTTTTTGGATGCTAAAGATTTATAATAATGAGTAAATATTGAGTCATTTTCTTGTTTTGTAGGCATTGGAGAGAGAAAAATGGATTGGCCTTCAAGACTGAAAGTGGCACTAGGGGCTGCAAGAGGCCTTGCTTATCTCCACTCAAGCTCTGCAGTTGGAATTCCTATTGTTCATAGGGATTTCAAATCCACCAATGTTCTCTTAAATGCTAACTTTGAAGCTAAGGTTAATTAAACAAATTCTCTCAACAGAATTAAACAATAGAATGCACAAAGTTAAAAAGGTTACCTAATTTCGTTTATATGCAGATATCAGATTTTGGGCTGGCTAAATTAATGCCTGAAGGACAAGAGACTCATGTCACAGCTAGAGTACTTGGCACCTTTGGATACTTTGATCCTGAGTATACATCGGTATGCATCTATATATATTCTACATATTTAACTCTATTCAATATACTATATTATACATCTTACCTGAAGAATCTTTTTCATAAGTAATACAAAACAAGCAAGTTTAAAAACGCACGCGCCATGAACAGCTAAAAACTTTCTTAATATATATAATCAATAAGGAGAGTTTAAGGAAAAAAATTATAAATTTGAAGCACAAAATGAATTGAGTAATTATATTTAGAACCATAGTAAACTCTTCTACTAACTCTTATATTATTTAGATCACCGGCCGGAGGAGTAATTTCTTTCATGTTGTGTCTTTGTTCATGTGTATGTTAGTATGCAAGAGTAGTGATCTGATATTGTTAGTATTAATATATTTTGGTTGGAATACAGACAGGGAAACTGACTCTGCAGAGTGATGTGTACGCACTTGGTGTTGTTCTTCTGGAGCTCTTAACCGGACGCCGAGCTGTCGATCTCAACCTTGGCCCCAACGATCAAAACCTTGTCTTACAGGTACATACGTACATATGTGCCAAGTGTATGTATGAGGTTGATATTAATGAAGCAATGATCATTTGCTTTGTTTGTTTTATGAAATATTGAAAGAGACTAACATATAGTTGATGATATGATATGATATGAATTAGGTAAGGCATATATTGAATGATAGGAAGAAGCTGTGGAAGGTGATAGATAAAGAGATGGTCAGGAACTCATACACCATGGAATCCATAAGCATGTTTGCCAATCTGGCTTCAAGATGTGTCCGTACTAATAGTACTGAGAGGCCTTCCATGTTAGATTGCGTCAAAGAACTTCAACTCATTATATATACCAATTCCAGAGGCCTCGGAATGCTTTTGCATAGTTTCGGAATGATTTAGTTATTAGTATGTTTGAGAATATATACATATAATATATATATATATATATATGGCCTTCTCTGTTGGCTTCTAAACCCTTTTCAAGTAAAAGGACTTCCATTTTTTTACCCCAGAAAACTTGTATAGATCCATACAGGATGGTTTTATTTACTAGTTGGGCCCCCCTAGAGACTCTTTAGGTCATCTAACTTATATTTTTATGTCTTCATCTTGTCTTCATCTTTTTTTTTTTTATGCCCACAAACTTATAGTTATAAATCAATCTCTTTATTAATTGGACTAACCTCAGTTGGCTATCTCTTCATCTATTGTTTTAAAAAACCAAGCTAGACTAGACAGTTGGATCAGTTGTACCATATTAAACTCATAAGCTATTTGGTTTGGACTAGAAAACTGTTTTCCGGTTATTGGATGGTTAATGATCTCAAGTTTATTGTGAAATACATTTCATTGATTGATTGAAAGGAAAATCTTAAATTTAACATTAGCATTGAATTTAAGGTTGGGATACTGGATTCTGTCTCACCATGATTTCTCTATTTTCTCATAAATTGGAAATTTTAAGAATACTACTATTAATATGACAGAAATTTTTATTTTATAAATACTAATTAATCACATAACATGAGTTTAATAATTAATTTGTCAATAATTTGATTAATTTTATAATTATTTATCGAATACATTCCTCTCATCTGGCATTGTGAAGCAGGCATATTTGCAAGGATCAGTTTCGCATGCTTTTTGCTTACATAAAATATGAACCATCCAAATGTAATTCAAATAGTTTACATTTGAAGTTTTTAATTTTTTCCAAATGAAACATTTATTTTTTAAAAATATGTGGTAGTTAAAGAAAAATTTCTTTTAAATTGAAAAGGTCAATAAAAAAAAGTCCCTAGTTGAAAGTTTTATTAGTCAAAATGATCTGAATTTAATTATGAGTATTTTTTTAGTGTAAAATCCTACAAAGTACCGGTATGTCTTGTTTATGAAAATATATCATGCATTTTTGGAAAATAAAATTTTTGAATAGGAACATTTCGCCGACTTTGCCATTTAAATTTTCCATTCAATTATTAGAAAACAAACAAAAATATAATGCCATAAGGTTCTTAGACAGTTTTACGTTGAGCTGAAAAAAAAAGCAAAAATTAAATAAAATTAAATATTAATGTTCAATTTTAATTTAGATAGTCCAAATAGAATATTAATTGATACTCCATCTGATTTTTAATACAAGAACTATTTATCTAATTTAATTATATTAAAGAAGTTAGTTAAGTTTATATAAAATGTATTTTTTAAAACGTCATATTCATCTTCTTCAATTCACTTCTTCCTTCTCCTCTTTAATTATTATTGAGGGTCATCAATATAAATAAATTCGTAAAAGATTGATAGATATAAAATAGGGAGAATGCCAAAAAATACCATTTAAACTTCAAAATCCCGTTAACAAATTCGTTAATGGGATTAACAAGAATGGTAATGCAATTAACAAATCATTTTGTTGTTAAATCACCTATTTAGAATTTTGAAGTTTAAATGGTATTTTTTTGGAATTCTCCCTATAAAATATATGTCTTATATTTATGATTAAGATCAACTACTTAAATAAGTCATATATTAATTTATTAAAAACTAAAAGGAGTATGTGATAGCATAGCATCACCGTGGGGTGCACAGGATGTATGTGAGCCATACATATTAAAATTGAAGGTTTTAAATTAAAATATAATATTTTATTAAGTTAAGGTATAATTATACTCCAAAAGTTTTCACATAGAATAGCTATGGGTGTCCGGATATTTGCAAAAGAACCATCAAATAATTCCACCTACTTGATGGTTTTTTATAAGGTTGATGTACAATTTCGCTTTAAAAGTTATTTTTCCCCCATCAATTTTGTTCTGAAAATATCATAAAGAAATAACAAATTAATGTTAAATGTTAAAAATCTAGTATTGACTGTTAACATTTTTAATATCAACCGGCGACATTAATCATTTTTTTAATATTTTCAAGGCATAATTAATCCAAAAAAGTCTTTTGGATATTCATAACTCCATCAAAAAAACTTCAAAAAAAAAGACTTTAATCCTAGTTTATTTATCATTATTTTTAAAATTGAAGTATTTAAACAATTGATTCTTAACATAAGCATTCAATACTGCAATGAGCCCCTGATTAAAACAATTGATACCATCAAATTATTTACGAGACTCAGGAGACTTATGGTTTGTTTGGGTTTGTTGTGGTAGAAGTGACTTTTTTTTTAATCTGACTTTTATAAAAATCAGATAGGATAAAAGTTATATTATAAATGTGATTTGTATTTAGATTGGTGGTGATAGAAGTAACTTTTTTTTTTTTTTTGAAAGTCAAACTTTTGAACTTCTTCTCAAAAGTTGATTTTGGGAAAAAAAAAACCTAATTATCAAAACACCAACTCAAACACCATAAATCAACTGTCACCGAACTTTTAAAAAAAAAAAGTATGTTTAGGCTCTTAGTTTGTAAGTAGTAGAGGTCCTAGTTAAGGGAAGGCCTCATTAACAAGTTAGATGTAGGGCCATGTTTGGGATATTAGTTTCTTCAGTATTAGAAACCAAACTCCTAAATTGATATGGGGTCTATTTGGAAACTTATTAGGAGGGATTATAAGCTCATTTAAAGAATAAAAGCTCATTTGGTATCTGCAAACACGTTTGTGAACAAGTTAGCTTTCATTAGGCTTTTAAAAAAAAGCTTCTTTTTTTATAAGCTCATTGAAGTAACTTCTGGCATTTTTTCACTGAGTTTAAAAAAAAAGTAACTTCTCCCACTAGCAATCCAAACACAAATTACATTTACATGACTTTTTTTTCAATTTGACTTCTATAAAAGCCACATTAAAAAAAAAAACTATTTTTCTACCGCTAATTTAAACATGCACATCATTCTAATGGATTGTGGTCATATTCTTTCTAATACACAAAATCATTTGACAAGGAGACTGTAGAGCATAGATGAATCTCTAGAAACAAAGAAATATTACAAGTTCAAATGTTCAGGGAAAAAAAAACTTAAGAGAGAATTCACAGGAAACACACTCATTATTATAGCTGGATATTGTCCAGACTCATTTTGCTCCTTCCCCGCTTACAACCTCTCTTATGTAGACTTCAAGACATTTAAGGTTATGCTCCTTCACAGGAAATATTACAACCGCTTACTAGCCTCGGGTTCGTTGAAGTAGCAAACTTAAGGTTATGCTTGTACGGAGAAAAAAATGAGGGGAAAAATAGGGGAAGATGATACTAAGGAAAGTTTTCTAAAATGGTAAGAAAAAAAATTGCTACTATTTTTTGAGAAAATATCAATTATTATATTATTGTGATATAAAAATAAAATTTATAATTCTTTCCATAACACTATTAGATCCAAATCCCAGTGTATTGTGTTTTTTTCTACTAATGTCGGTATGTAATATCCTAAATTTTGGGACTAAAGGCCTGAGAATAAGCCTGAATAAAGTAGACTACCAAGCTCATATTAGTAAGAGTCCCAGAAATTATAACATATAGAAAGACTCTCAGGGGCTATGAGATTTGGGCCTTACTGGGCAAAGGGCTCGGTATCTGTAGACAGTATGATTAGAATGTCGGTGCAGATGTGCACAGAACACATATATAATGCCATTGGGTTGGTAGAAAGACGCCACCCAACTATGTCATGACGTAAGGAACCGATTAGTCAGGCGGAATATGTCGATGTAGATGTGCATATGCCATATTTAGGGCATATATGTGTACCCTGCGTTTTTGAATTGGACATCGGTATATGGTGCCATGTGGGGCCCATATACATACTCTGACCTGGTGTCATTTGACGGGCTTCAATATGCGTGATGCAATCCCGAGTAGACACCAATAAAGTAACTTTATTAAAGTAACTTTAATAAAGTAAGTAATCATGACATAACTTTTATGTTGGCTAGATGGAAAGGTGACACATGTCCCATTAATGATGAAATGACATTTTGCCTTTTGTGTTGGCATTTTAAGATGGTGACATGTGGCACAGAAGTCAGGGGAATTTACCGGTCTCCGGTCAGGTCACTAGCAACTTTCTCGAACACCGAGCCGGGGAAAATCATTAGACCCTTACTTCCTCTGACATTTTGGATGGCTAAAGACCCAAGAAAATATGTGGGACCCACTTTAGAAAAAAGAAGTTACACGTGTCATTGAATCAGTGGAATACCGAACAAATGGCACCGTAGCATTGCGACACGTGGCATAATTTTTCAAGACTCCTCCTAGGCCTTATATTTTCGTCCAAGCTGCCCCAAATATTCAGAAAAATGCTGGAAAAACGTTGAGAAATGGTGAAGGAGAGATGAATAGTGAATAGTATTTTCCAAGAACTTCAATCCGCCGAAACTCTACCGAATCGGCGTTTTCTCTCAAAGTACCCTTCATAAACCTTCTTCTACTCATCCTAAGCTTCATTTCTACGGTTTCGGATTTTCATTTGGAGGTGTTTGGTGCCGTCTCCCTTGCCGGAGTACTGCTGGATTTCCGAACCAACTGTGGAAACCCGTAGAGGTAAGCGTAAGCTTCCTTTTGAACCGATTGGTTTGTTGTTTGGATGAGTTTTTGTAAGGGATGGGTACTGTTCATTTTTCATCCAAGGGTTATTTTTGAGGTTTAATCATGTATTTATGGTTAGAGGATGATTTATGATGATATTGGACCAAGTTGTTGGACAAAATTCTGAATTGGTGAATTGTTGTAGAAAACCCTGTTTTTCTGGTCTGAACAGAACGTCATGAAGAAGTAGGAATTTTATAATTTTGATGATTCCATTGGATTCTACACGAAAAATTGTGTAGGTATGCAAGTGTTCATGATTTTTGGATGCTTGTATATGAATTTGGAAATTTATGAAGTTGAATGTATATGTTGTTGATATGCCCTGTCTGGAACAGTGACATTGTGCGAGATTTTTTATAGGGTAAAACTTGTCCAAAAATTCTGAAACTTTCCAAAATTAAAGTATACATCCTAATCTTTAACTTGATAGGTATTTTGTAATTTTTGGACAAGTACATTGGGAGATATGAACTTTTTGAAGTTGTGTCCTGTTTCTGGAATGAAATCTGGAACAGGTTATATTTGGAGAAATTCTGGGAATGTTGTGGCTGTGATGGCCCGAATTGAGGATTTTTATGTGAAATTATACTGAAAGATCTTCAAATAGGAATTTGAACCACCTCAATTGGAGTTCTATATAATTAATTACGATTTTTCAAAGTTTGGTCAAAATGCTGACAGCTTTTGGCTACCATGCGAATTTGAGAAAGAAAGTGACCAAATGTAATTAGTATGAACTCCAAGGGTGAAAGTAAGCCTTTAGGGCTAATATAGCCCATTGGGCATTTACTTTTCATGGCTCTAATAATGTCATTACTTATCTAGAGCCATAAAGTGACAAAGGAGAAACTATGGTTGGAAGATCGAAGTACAAGAGGAGGAGGCAAAGTCCAAAAAGGTAGTAAATTTACTTACTTGTATGTATGTGATGTTTATGCTGTGTATTGATTTGCTGTATTGTTTTGCTTGATTATGTGAAGCATGTATGAATGAATGAAGCTCTGTTTCTATTTTTACTATGCCCATAAGTATGTTGTACGAAACATTGAGCATGCAGAATATCATTATGTGAACATAAGCCTATGTAAGGCAAGCATATCATGCACTAGCATTCATCTTACATGCATTGTTTATATGTTTGCTACTGAGCTTCTCTCGAATCTCACCCTCCCCCACCAACCATATAGGTACAAGAACAAGAAAGAGAAGAATGCTTGAAGAAGAACAAGAAGGAAAGAAGATGAAAAACTTAAAACCGAATTGTGTTTAGATTACTGTGTGTATTGTTATTTGCGCACAGAGAATATTTGGTTGTAAGAATACAGGAGAATTTGAATTAAGCCGTAATCGGGATCACTGAGAATAAGAATTAACTCTGATATTCAGTAAGAATAACGGCTAAATAAGTTGTGAATAAGTAATTACCCCTAACAAAGTAATAATGAATGCTTCCGTGTATGTAATTAAGGGGTATGTAAGGCAGGTGTTACACGGGGCACTGTGTTTGACTGTTTGTGTCTCTCTCTACAAGCACACACATGTATATAAAGCTGGTCACATTTTTTAAATTTTTTTATAGCATCCCAAACAAGAAAATCTAACTATTAGATTTTGAATCTTGAGTATGGCATGGTTATATTAATTGAATCTCTTGGTCCAAAACAACAATAATTGAATCCAACGAAATAAAATAAGGGCAAGCGAGCCACTTGCGAGTGAATGAATCAAAGAAAATATGGGCATTGGAACCACCAATTCTTTTGTGTTTTTTTTTTTTTGGGGGGGGGGGGGGGTAACATTTTTTCACTCTGTGACAACGTGACTTGTAAGTTGTAACTTGCTTTGAAGTTTGAACAAATTAAGTATGCCATTTCCAATAGGATTATGCATATTTCAAATAAGCCCACTTGTATGTTCTAAATTTTTTTCAAGGGAAAATTTCATTTAAACCCAAGGATATGACTTAATTTCATTTAAGTCCAAAAGATTTTTTAAAGTCAAAATGAAATTAATTTTTGTGAGTACCCTTTTATTTTATTTTTTTTCAAGAGAGCATTAACAAAACAAATTCACGAGACAAAATATAGGCATTTATAAGACAAATAAAGATATTCGAAAGGATCTAGGGAATTAAAAACATTTTAATCATTTACAAGATAAATATGAAAATTCACAAGACAAATATGAACATTTGCAAGACAAATAAGACAATTCACAAAATAAATCAAATAATGGCATCATTGTTTTTTCACCCACAAAATTTAATTTCATTTTGACTCAAAGAAGTGCAATGAAATTTCAAAATCTTTTACGGGTTGACTGAAATTAAATTAGAAGCTAACTGAAATTCTCCCCTTTTTTCTTCAATTCAATTAACACAGCCAACACAAGCATATCAGAATAAAGAAACAGAAACCTTCTATTAAACCAGATATTCCAAATCCACTACATAAAGTAGATAACTAGTAACAAAAGAATATAATCTATAAACTCCAAGCTAGTAATACTATATTTAATTTCTAATTATACATCCATTGATTCCAAAAATGTAATAATGATCTCTAGTACTCCCTAGAGCATGCCTCTGCTTCCTTTCATTTTCCTCAATTAATATCTGCATTTCCATTGTGGGACAGCACACCCCAATCTCAATTAAAACCAACCAATCCTTCCCCAGAGCCCCCAGATTTATTTTTTTAAAATTAAAAAAAGAAAAAAAAAACTCTCTTCCAGCGCAATGTCCATCATCCAAATGGACCAAACACTTCACACAAGACTAAAAACAACAAAACACACACTAATTGAAGATAACTAAGAAGTTCAACTCCTCTCCTCCTCATCTTCATCTCCAAGCCTCTCATCATCAATATTTCTGTGTCTCATGTTCTAGAGAGTGCTAATTCCATGGCGTATCAAAGATACCAAAGGAGAGAATTTAAATGCATAAATAATAGTGAGACTACTGCATCCATGTTTCATTGATTTGGTCAGAGCTACACTTGCTGCTCGTTTGAATCAGCTTATTTTAAGTGATTTTATGCTGAAGGGAATTTTGCCTTGCAAAACGCTGGGCACTTGATTCACCCGATTACTTCTCTGGGCTGATCATTACTCCAATTCCTGATCATCTGCAGAAAAATCTCATTCCAAGTATCTATAGGACCAGGCAAGCACCAATGAACACAATCATTTTGAACTCTCTCTTTAACCCCATCAGCAAATGGAAATGGATACATATAAGCACCTGGATGCCCATCTGGTCTCATCAAAGCCAATTTAGTCACATCCAATAACTCCAATCCAAATTTTCTAGCATTATAATTAGCCCTAGCAGCTTCAACTTCTTCAACCTCAATCTTCCTCATATCATAATCCATCCCTTCAGGCTCCTTCTCTAACAATGGCTCGGTCTTAGGACACGCCCCGAACTTATCCCACTCTCCTTCAAAATGCGCAGGAGAAAATGTTGTCACTGTCACTATAATCCCATCATCACGATTATCAAGACTTCTCCTTTCAACTATGCTCTTAAGGGTTGTCCTTAGAGCCTTCCTTAAAACTTCATAGAATCCAATTTCTGTGTGGTTCAAACCAGGACAGTAATGGCAGCCTAAAACTGAGTCACCCTCATGGTAAACAGCAGGATGCAGAAACCAGTGACCTAATGAAATAACTATCAAATCTATTTGGTTCAGATCTTTTGCCCATCTCTCATCTACAAGATCTAAATACAGTTCATTATGATCTGGTCCTGTGCTTGATTTCTCAACCCCTTTTACCAGAAATGGAGACCAGTACACAGATATGGTAACATTGTGAGAAGCAAAATGCCATTTTCTAAATTTGTTGTCTTCCCCATTTCTATAGACCAGATTTGGGGTTGAAACAGTGGATAACATACAGAGAAGTGACTCTAATTGGTTTCTAGCCATGGAATCACCAACAAAAGCTAAGTGCTTGCGGTTGAGAAGTTGAAGAAAAGATTTGGGTTCGAACCTTGGGAGATTGCAGTGTGTGGGTTTCCATCTCCAATAGAGATAGCTTGTGTCTGGTCTTCCATGGCGGATACAGTTCTGGCCTTCCTTTATTGTTCCACAGGTTGTGCCGTTGTATAAAGGGCCTCTTGTGTCACGGATCCATTTGCCATTGAAGTAGTCACATGGTGGAGTCTCATTGGGTTTTTCCACTTCTGCAATTTAGTAGCAAAAAAACATGAAAACTCTGAAAAAAATGAAAAACTTTACAACCCCAAGTTGCTAAATGAGATTTGAAACAAAGCCCATAAAACAAATCTTTAATCTACCTGATTCTGAAGAAGAAGAAGAGTGAGATGAGATGGTGATGGTGGATTGAGGAAGATGGGAATCTGGAGGAGGAGGAAGCCGAAGAGGGTAAAAGTATAAACGAAGGAGGGCAAAGGGAAGAAGAGCATAGAGAGCTAAGAGGAAGAGTTTCTTGGGGAAGGAGAAAGATTGGTCTTTGAGTAATGGGTTTGTTGATCCCATTTTCATATGGGTCTCCTTCTTCTTCTCCGCCTTCTGTTCTGCTTTCTGCTTTCTGCTTTCTGCTTTCTTCTGTATCTTTTTCTGTGTTCTCAGACGGGAAAGTGTCTGATTTTTTCCATTTTGTTGATGAGAGATGAGAGAGATCAGTCTTCAGATTTTTTTTTTTATTATTATTGGAATTTTGTTTACAAGTGATTGTTTTGCTAATTTGTTTTTGTTATTCCACTTTTGTCCTCGTCCCGTGTTATTGTCAACAAAACATCACGATTGACTACAGGATCACCCATATTTAATATCCACACTCATACGAAAAATACAATGGATGTACTTTTTTTTAATAATGTTTGAAAAGTTAAATTACTCTAAATGAGTTAAAAATATTTCAATCTTTTATAGTGAGAGAAGATATTATTATAATGAAAATTTTAATTTTGAATATGATAATAAAAAAATAAAATTTTTCAATTTTAATTTTCTTATAGGGTATTTGTACTAATTCTTAAAATGATCCTTATAGCCCTGTAAAATGTATAACTGGTCATTTTAAAAATTTCTTATGTAATTTGTGCAAGTAAATTTTATATGATTCGGTGACATAATAGGAATATACTCAAAATTTATGTTACCTCCATAAAAAATAAGTGATAATTTAAAAATATTAAGGTGTTTATGCAAACACATAAATAATTAATTAAACAGTACTATATAAAGAAAACAATGATATTTTATTGAGTCACTATTACAATAGCATAATATTGAGCTGGAAAGCAAGTGACTCTATCATAATCATATTTTTTAAAAAAAAGAAAAAAAATTTACGAACCATGTTTTCTCTCTCAGGTTATGCAGGGGGCCTAAAAATGAGATTCCCACTAAATATGTATAGCTAAAATTTAATATTTTATTTTAAATAATTTCTTATGTTAGTAGATAAACCAAAAATAATTTTTATTTTTCATTAAATTAAAAATGATAAACCAAAACTTTAATTAAAAAATGTCATTAAATTAAACCTTGTCCTTGACCTTTCAAATTAAACTTATATGGCTTTAATTTCATTACCTGTGGTCGGAACTTTCACTACCATTAGCTTATACTCAGCCATAGTACTATTGGGCCCAATTAGTGCAACTCACCCCGACTTGAATGTATAAATGCATGAAATAGAAATTAGTTATTGGGCCCAATTAATACTATTGTTTGTTTATCTTGGTTTTTACGAGTTTTGTAATAAGTCCCATTCTTTTTAGTATTTCGTTCCCCGTGAACTTAGATGCTTGAAATAGACATTCCTCACAATTGGGCTAGACTCACAACTCACTCTCAAACCCTCCTATTTCTCATATTGTGAATTTCTTGGGTTAAGTGAACCTGAGAAATTACCAGTCTGCCAGGGTATCATGAACTCTGAATCGGTACCTGTCTTTCCACTAGATTCCCAAGGCTACTATGAGTTGGACACCCAATTTCAAGAAATTTACCCTCTTGACTGCGCCCCGAAGACACCCAAGATAATGAATCAGAGGCCCTAGACCAAACTGAAGAAATGGCATGGGAATGCCAACGTAAAAGCGCCAAGAAAAAGAAAAACAGAGAAGAAAAAAGACGTATCACGTATCTTACGATTAAGAACCTATCTGCAAGTCCAATTGGCAAACTACCTCAAAGTTAACAA
Organism: Albizia julibrissin; assembly: GCA_037074505.1. NCBI lineage: Eukaryota > Viridiplantae > Streptophyta > Magnoliopsida > Fabales > Fabaceae > Albizia > Albizia julibrissin. The sequence goes on from CM073485.1 coordinate 31,050,734, forward strand.
GCCTCATGCGTCTCAGGAATTATCATGTTTCCATCTCTCTGTGAAACATAGTCATTATCCTTATAACTTGTTTGTTATTGTTACATGTCATAGGAATCTTGTATTAGTCTTAAAGGTCATGAGTACCTAGGAAGTTGGATTTTGTCTTGATGTTGTGTGTGTCGGTTTGTAAGCTTATGATGCCCCTGGGGAGTCTATATAAAGGGGGGAGTTGTAAGACTAGGAGAACAAGTTTGTAAAATAGTCTTCATAAATAAAGTCCATTGTGTTTTATGTATACCATGAGTTCTCTTTAAAATCTCTTCACAATTCTGAAAATTTAAAGTAATATCTTACTCTTTTCTTTAATTTAGATATTTAAATATGCTCTATTGCCTCTTTTGATGATCTTGTATATCAGAAAGAAGCTCATTATGATCCATTGGATTTTTATTTTTTTGGAAAAAAGATCAATATTTTTTTTTTACCAGATATAATAATATTTTCATTACTATAAAGACATAAAGCCACAACAAATGAGAGCACTCAACGACAAGAAAATAAAATGGCCGACAAATTAGGGCCCACAACATAAAGTACCAACAATAACCATAATAATAATCAAACTAAAAAGAGCAGACATCGACAAGTTCACCAACAAAGCGTGCCATCTCTTCACAGGATTCTGCTGAAAGGAAATCGCCGTCACCGGCAATAACGCCATTGTAAGGGGTGGTGATTCGGAGGAACCAATCCCAAAGGATTCACCACTCTTGTAGGCAAAAGAACCACCAATAATTGTTTTTTAACAATATGAGAGAACCCATACAAACAGAACACCCACAGACACCCAGCATAAATTTAGCACCTGAGCAGGAAGAGAACTTATCATTGACCACCCGCGAAACAAAACCTCTTGATGAAGCATATGACCAACATTAGCGCTTTGGATTCGCCACCATCTACCAAACCTTTCATCAACGCTTCGGATTAGCCACCATCGAACAAATCCAAACAAGGTCCTCTGAGATGTAGAACATATGGTTACAAAGAGGCCCATCAACAATACCCTTCCCCCGAGAACGCTAATCCGAGTCGCTAAATCAGGATATGGTCGTCCTATCTTTGATCTACCATCAAAGTAAGAGGTACCACAAAAGATCTCCTCAGATCTACTTATTACCAGACAAACATAGCTCACCACCACTAAAAACCCATCAACAAAAAAAGGAAAACAAACGACATTCACCCCCTCCACCGACGAAAGCCGTCGGGGAGGGAGACACGGTACCACAAGCTAGCCCAAAAGAGAGGGAAGGACTCTCACCAATCAATAGAAAGGGAGAGAGAGGATATACATATGTGAGTTTAGCATATTACATTAACGGAAAATATAATCATTACTATGCCTATCAAAAGAGAAAAGCATGACAATTGTGGCTGTGAAAGATCCAAGGAGGTCGACAGTGTCTCTTTGTACCCCTATTGGTGAATCTCGAAATTGTTGAGAATTGATATTCAAGTTGTTCTTGGAGCTCCAGACTTGCAGCATGTCAGTTCCATTGGAGAAGAAGTGCGACTGATGCATCCGTTGGAATTATAGATGAGTAAAGAATGGGTTTAGTGCATAGAGATCAATATCCTAACATGGCCCTTCATATGAAATGTTAGTGAGGCCTTAGTTGGACAAAAATCTCGATTCATAAAACATCATTCTTTAGGCATGTGTAGCTTGTTTTTCTAAAATATCTTCATTTAATTATTATTTCTTTTGGTTCTAAATATAAAATCTAGTTAACTTTTTTCTATAGAGATTAAGGAAGCTAAATAGTTAATTCATGATATCATATGTTGTATATCATTAGATTCTATACTAGTTTATAAGTCAGACAAATTAGTTTTGAAGAAAAAATATAAATATAAATACTTTAAAGTAATTTAATTAACTTTTTTAATCCCTTCAAAAAAAATTCAACTGGATTTTATATTTAGAGCATATAGTATTATTATCATTAATGAAAATCTCTGTTAATATATGCAATTCACAAAGATAGTTTTAAAAAAATTATAAATTTGAAAGGTAAAATTAATTTAGATCTTATATTTAAAATTAATCCAACTACTAATGGTTTTATCCTCATAAGATTTTAACTCTTGATTTTGGTTGAGAAGTCGGGTTTTTTTAACTCAATTAATCCAACTACTAATAGTTTTGAATAATATAAACGGGTAGCGACTTTGTATTTTTAGATGAATCAAATTTAATAATAGAAGTTTTGTCAAAAAATAATAATAATAATAATAATAATAATAATAATAGAAGTTTGCTAGCTACTCAAGATAGTGGGAATTATTAAAACAAAAATGGCCTCACTTAACAATGCCTTTTTTTTCACCGGCTATGGTCAAACCGGAGCGACCACCGCTGGCTGGCCATTGAAGCTTTAGGGCCAACCTGCCGAAGCTCTAATCACCGAAAATTAATATGTTGTTCTTATGAGAATTCCACTTGTTTATGAAGAGTTGTAGACTTGTTTATAAAAAGTAGAATCATAAGCAAATATACAACTATTCATGAACAAGTGAAATTCTCCTACTAACAATACATTAATTTCTAGTCGTCAGAGCTCCGACTACTCGGCACCGAAGATTCGATGGCAAGCCAGAGTGGCCACTGCCAGCCGACCAGCTGAAGCTCTAATCAGCAAAAATTAATATGTTGTTTATAAGAATATTCTACTTTTTCATTAAGAGTTGCAACTTTGTTCATAAATAGTAGAATCATGAACAAGTGTGCAACTCTTTATGAACAAGTGAAATCCTCCTCTAAGCTACACATTAATTTCTGACGGTCAGAGCTTCGACTGGTCGGCGCCGAAGTTGCGACTGCCAATGACAGACTGCCGGAGCTTCGACGATGATCAAAGCTTTTTTTAAAAAAATAAAGAAAGGGGGCATTATTGTCTTTCTACCTAGAAAATTTATTTTCAATTTGGTCCTTGATCCTGTAGTGAAATTTCATAATGTTTTGGTCCTTTACTGAAATAAATTTGGTCCTGTGGTCTTTTAATGAAATTCTCCCTTCTTTTTGCTTTCCCCCGGAAGTATTCTCCTAATTCTATTTATAAGACACTTTTAACATATTTTATAGAAATTAAAAAAAATACTATTTTAAATTTAATAATTTTAACTTTACCCAATTTAATATAAAAGAATTAGTAGGAACTGACAAGTTCTAAAAACAATGTTTTAGAGGGTTAATGGACAAAAATACCCATAATTTTTTCTTAAAAGTGCACCTCTAACGTTAGATATTATGTTTTGATGATAATAAAGCTTAAGAAAAATTAAGAAAGCATTTGAAAGTTGGAACACTAGTTTAAAATGTTTTTTGAAACCCATTACTAAGAAAATCACTGTATTACTCAAGTGATGAGACAAAACTTGGTTAACTTAATTCTGGAACAGTGGTGAAGTGCTTCTTTGAAAAATAACTCATCACTATAGTAATCACTAGAAGTGATAGACAATGACCACTCAGTGACTACTTGAGTGATAAGAAAGATTATCATCACTATCACTTCACCATAGCGACCAAGATAATGATCTGATTTCTGAAAAAATATTTTTTTAAGAAATCATTCGAGTGACTACTCAAATGATGAGATATAAAGTACATCACTGTCATATCACCATAGTAAACCATCTGGTGATCAATTTTCTAGAAAGAGATTTCAAACTTGACCACTTGAGTGATGTTTCAAAAATGTCATCACTATCTCACTTCAACATAGTAACTCTTCGTAGTAATCAGTTTTCTAAAACTATTTCAAAGATAAAATCACTTGAGTAATGTATTAAATTTTCATCATCATCACTTCACCACAGTGATATATTCTAGTGATAAGCCCTCTGAAAAATTGTCAAAGAAAAGATCACTCAAGTAATGTGTGTTAATATGTATCACTAGCACAACACCACAGTAACTCTAGTGCTCAGTATTTTTGAAAAAGTTTATAAGACTAGATACTAGAGTGACCACTCGAGTAATGTGTAAAAAGTGCATCACTACCACTACACCGTGGTGATGGTATCTAATGATATGTTTCTTTTTAAGAGAAAAGGAAACAAGATCACCTAAGTGATCCTATTACATTCATCACCACTAGTTTACTATAGTGAAGTACCTAGTGATCTATTTTCAAAAGAAGCAACATCACTTGAGTGATCCTATATTTTGTACATCACCACGGTGAACCATCCATTGATATGTTTTGTTTTCAAAAATGACCAAGTGAAGACCACTCGAGTGATGCAATTTTATAAAACAGAGCATTATATCATAAATCTTGTACTCATTTTAAACTACCCTAAACTTATTTTAATTGCTTCCAATTAGTCTAACACTACATTATATCAGTGCTTGATCATATTACAGGTGGTTAATTAAGGATTAAACCAAGATTAGCAAAAAGCAATTTTGTGTCAGAAACATTAAATGCTTTGAGGTTCAAACACTTTACATTCTCTTTGTTGAGACTCAACGGCTAATTCTGAAGACACAAAGAATAATCTGATAGAAACAACAGCTAAAAGCAAAGACCATACACTCCAACGGCTACAATCAAAGAGCAACGGTCTTCAAATTTCTCATACTATAAATAGAAGAGCATTGAAGACAAAGTAACTAACAAGCACTGTTCATTTACTGCTACATTCATTACTAAGTCTCATAGATCAATTTCTGCGTAAATATGTATATCAATGATTATTTATTTACTCTTGTGATAGAACAAACTTAAGCATTTACTTCAATTGAGATACTCAAGGTAGTAGAACATTGAGTTGGCATTAATTGTAAAGTGCAAGGGAAGCGAGTGTTCTTTGAAGAAGAAGTAGCTTGTATGGAGGCACCAAGAGTCCTTTGAATCTTAGAAAGATAGTAGAACTCTCATAAAGAATTTTTATGGGGACTGGACATAAGTCAAGTGGATTTGACCGAACTAGTATAAATATCTCGTGTCCACCTTTCATGATATCTCTCTAACTCTCCTTTCTTTAGTTAGTTTTTGTTGAAGTTTAAAATTTTTAAAATCACCCAATTCACCCCATTCTTGGGTGAAAGGCTTGAACTAATATTTTCAGGTGCAAAAATAACCATAAACTTTTAAAAATATGACAAAAGTGACATTCCTATTAAAGGAAAAAATCTTTTATCTTTTTTATAGGCCCCATACTATTTTAAAAATAAAAAGGCCTAAATTTTTTAATTTCATATACTACCCCCATCCTCCCCCCCTTTTTCCTCTCATACTCCATTCCTCCCTTCTTTGTCTACCCATTTTCTTCTTAGCTCCCAATGACGGCGGCAGTGACGTTCGCCACTAATGACGGCGTCGTCGCATCTTAGTGGGAGCAGGATGGCTACACCCAGTTAGAGGCAGTAAGATCGAAGGCGTGGAGGAGAGAGGAGAAGGTTATGACCCCTTCCCCATTACTCTTCTTCTTATCTCATAGGCATCGTCATCGTGCCATCGACCTTCATGACTCACTCACTCTTTCACTCTCGACTTGGTCACTACCAAACCAAGTTGGCCATCCCTAGACTTTCTCCCATAAGCTTGAGCCTTGGTTTCGACTGATGATAGTATGATCAATCCCTCTAATAAGATTTTCTTTGAATTACAATAGGTAGCTTTAAATTCTTTTCATTGTCTTCTCGCATTACAGTGGGCGCTTTCAACTTCTCCTTTAGTTGATGGTATGGGTTTTTCAATTTTTGGTTTAAGTTTGGGTTGATTTCTGAAATTAATGATAAATTTTAATGATTTGGATAGATTTATTATTGGAGATGAAGTGAAGTTGAACGAAGAGATTGAGAGGGAGAGGTCCTCTTTTTCTTAGTAAATCCACTACTTCTCGTTGGACTTTTCTAGAAATTTGTTCGGATACCTATTAGGATGAACCCTTTTTTGCTTATTTGAAATTGTTTATCCTTATGGATTTTGAGGTTTAAAAGATTTTAGCTACTGCATCTTGATCTCCAATTCGATTGAGTATTTTGACCCCGAGTCGGAAATGATGTTGCAAATATGAAAAAATTGGTATTGAATTTCACACCCATGATAGATTTCCAAAGCACTTTCATGACCCAGCCATGTGAGGAGTTTAGAGGGAGACTTGTTTTTGTTTGAGTTAGAGGTATTTTGGTACTTTTATACTAGAGTAAATAGATATTAGTTAGTTTATTAACGAAAGTATCACTTCCCCCCTCCCCTTTTAAAAGTTCATGGTTATTGTTGCACTAACAAAAAAAAAAGCTTACGATGGTGGGTGCCATTTTGAGAAAAGTTTATGGGTATTTTGTCCATTAACCCTATATTAGAAGTAAAATTGTACATCCATATAAAAATGTAATGACATCATTTATACAACAACAACTAACAACAACAACAGCAGCAACAACAACAATAGCAATAATAACAACAAAGCCTTATCACACTAGATGAGGTCGGTTGCATGTATCAAATGATGCCATTGAGCTCAGTCAAAACCCAAATCTCAGGATAAATTGTTAACTAAAAGATCTCCCTCAATAACATCATTGAGTGTTCTCTTCGGTCTTCCTCTACCCCTCTTAATTGGGCTCTAAACAACTTGATCTACCCTTTTCGCTGGCACATCCAATGACCTTCTTTGTACATGTCCAAACCACCTCAGATGATTTTTACCATTTTTTATAGGTGCCACTCCAACCATTCCTCATATAAGTTCATTATGAATATTATCTTTACATATATATGTTCATTAATGAGATAACTTATCTTAGAGGGAAAAAAGCTATCTCTTTACTCTCCCTCAAATATGTCTTATATGTATAATAAAATTTGGTTATTAGTTTTATTACTCTTTTAATTAGAGAATTAAAGAAAATTAATTTTAAAATGTGTTTAGATTAGCTTTTGGGAAATATAGTATAAAAAAGTTATTAAAAGTGATTTTGGAGATAGATTTTGTGAAAAAATTGGTATTGAAAATGTTTGAATAGTTGTTATCAAAAATACTTTTTTATATTTAATACTAAAAAGGGTGTAATTTAATGTGATAATTATATAAAATAGGAATTTTATTTTAGGGTTAAAGTGTAAAAATATCCATTAAGTTGTACCAAAAGTGCAAAAATAACTATAAACTTTCTTAGGTGTAAAAATAACCATAAATATTACAAAAAAGAGCAAAAGTGACAATGCCGTCAAAATTAGTGATGTAATAGGCGTTTGAAAAAATTAACGCCAATGTTACTTTTGTTGTCTTTTATAATGTTTATAGTTACTTTTGTGCCCAAAAAAAGTTTATTATTACTTTTACACTTTTGATATAACTTAATGGTTATTTTTTGTATTGTAACCCTTTATTTTATATTTTTTTAGGGTAATTATGGCATGATACAGTCTAACACTATCATTATCATGCCAATGACCAAAAAGGTTTTTTTTCTTCTAGCTAAACATATTTAATTTGCCTTCTGGGGCTGCCATCTTATTACACCAGTAAAGCATCAATCATTCCAAAAAGAAGCTCCACATCTCATTCCTCACCACTTTCCACCAATTCCCTTTCAAATGAGTCTATACAGATGCAATATCCTTTCCAAAGTCTATAATAACAATGTTTGACAGCCATATCAGTAAAATCATTATTAAGAACAACATATTATTAATAAAGGATTAAGGTGCATGTCTACCCATCAAGTATTCTATCAAGAGCATTAGGCACCATAAACTTTCTTTAAGTGTAAAAATACACATTAAGTTTTTAAAATTGTACAAAAATATCATGGCCATTTAGTTAACTAATGTTGACCGTTTAGCAATTATATAGGTCAAGAACATGGTACAAAAATACACATGAAGTTTCCAAAATGGTGTAAAAATGCAACAGCAACTAAAAGCTTCATGTGTATTTTTCCACTATTTTGTAAACTTTATATGTAGTGCCTGACTTCTCTTCATTGTGAGTTCCCATCCATTGCCTTTCCCATACTTAAAGCAATGTCATTTTACATGTGAATTGAAATCTCATTGCAAGGGAACTTTAAGAGGATTATCAAGCATATTCTGACTTGAATAATAATTGAAAAGTTGCAAGTCATGAAGTACATTACAAAATGTACAGTAAGTCTCATGCTCTACATAGGGGCAAATGATTAGCTTTGTTTAGTTTAGCATGATGTGTTAACTATAAAATAGTTGAAACATGATGCACCATTATATTTACTGAGCAAATTGTATCATAGAGGAGTATAAGATTGCTAAATAGTCATTGATTGCTCAGTTCCACCATGAATTGCTTAATATAGTCATTCTTGGAGGCAAGTTATGTGATTATCGGTTAAAGAATTTCATTATGTGGTTTCAAATTAATTTAAAATCATTAAGGGTGTTATATGATCATAAAGTCAATAATTCATAAACACATAAAGTATAGATCCTTAAATGAATTACATGCATTTAGAGAGATTAAATGATCAAATACCTTATTTGTGAGATGGATCACTCTGAGTGATTTAGATGAGGTATTATCAAATGATGAAATTCAAGTTAGAGTTTGTTGTTTCATATTAGTACCTAGTTATTGAGATTGGCAAACATTCAACAAAGAACTGAATAAACATTTAAGGTTTATTTATTGAGTTTTAACCTATTAAGTAAAGGTGTTGCTACATAATACGTGGAAGGTAATACTCAACTTAAGAGGACTTATCACCATGATTCTAGCAGCATGGCCTTAATTGATCTAGATAGGGCAACTAACATATAGTTTACAGGCCAAGTGGGAGAATGTGAGATATTTTATTGATATATTATTATTATTATTATTATTAGTTATTTAAGGTTTATTAGTTATTGAGATTGACAAACATTCAAGTATGAACCAAATAAACATTTAAGGTTTATTCATTAAGTTTTAACCTATTAAGTAAGGTTGCTGCTACGTTAATATATATAAGGTAATACTCGACTTAAGAGGACTTATCGTCATGATTCTAGCAGCATGGCCTTAATTAATCTAGATAGGGCAACTAACATATAGTTTACAGGACAAATGACAGAATGTGGCATGTTTTATTAATATGATATCACTGCTATAAAAAACATCATAAACGATGCTTATTTTTATAAATATTATGGCACTTGGGAATAGCCGTAGCTTCCAGCACCATAAAAGCAACATATGGCATTTCTTGAATTTCTGAAAGTGCAATAGGTTTGTGTTTTATATTTTTTAAAATACACTTCCTACGACGCTTCTCTAGGGAAGCGTCGTAAGACGACATACACCTCCTACGGCGCTTCCTTGGGGAAGCTTGGTTGAAGGTCTTTTTTTAAAATAATTCTGCGTAATTGTTTTCTTTTCCTAATGAAACCCTTTTGTGTTTACAGTCCAAATCCACAACAATTTACAATACAATACGCAGCAAAATGAAATTACTCGAAACAAATAACTAATTCATAAAATCACTACTAAATAAACAATATTAGCTATGTACCTAAATATTAGCTAATTATCTGACCATATATTATATTTGTAGAATGATCCATCATCAAACTTGCATGTATCCTTTGCAATATTGAATTCTCATCTTCATCTATCAAGCATGGAAGAACTCCAGTATTTAAGTTGCTTAAACTTGATCCATACACGTTACTAGTACATGTAGTTCTACAGAGAACTAAACTAGTATTATTATATTTGTAAGCTCAAAAATTAAAAAACTTACAATATATAGGAAGTTTAAAAAGGCATAGTTGAAACTTTAAGTAAATACCTAGAAAAAAAATTAAGCATACATATAAGATTCATGACAAATTTTAACTAAAAAGAAGAAGAAAATGTACGGATTTAAGGTTTTGTATATAAAAAACCACTTACAAGCTAGAGAACTTTTGTAGGAGGCCGAGACAATAAGGAAAAAAACACGTGGGAGACCAAGCTTTGTAGGAAATGGGGACCAAGACAATAGAGTGGGGATTGAAGAGATAAGACAAAATGGTGGAGCAATGGAGTTTTAAGAAATGGGAGCTGGAGGGCGCGCGAAGAATATGATAATGGCGAGCTGGTGAAAAGTTAAAATAGAACCTTGTTTGGCACTTGATGTACAAGCGTCATACAAGGCCTGAGAAAGCTTTAGCACTTTCCTAGACAACTGTCATAGCTTTCAATAATTGAAAAAAAATAAATAAATAAAAGCAATAACCTTATATTCAAACGTTGTTATAAAGTTAATAGCCTTTAACGGCGATTGGACACCAAGCACCGTTGAAATCAAATAGATATTTATTGCCTTCAATGGCGCTTGGTGACCAAGCCCTGTTGAAGGCAATATAATATTTCCATAAAAAGGCAATATTATATTGCGTTTAGGCCTTCAACGACGCTTGATGCTTGATGATCAAGCGCCGTTGAAGGCCTCTTAAGGCAATATATATTGTGTTGCCTTCAACGGCGCTTAGTGACTAAGGGTCGTTGAAAGCCTTTTAGGGTCTGTTTGGCAGGAGGAAAATGGAGGGGAAAGGAGGAGAAGGGAAATTTTTATGAGTTAGATATTAAAAAATTGGAGAACTAGAGTTATAAAATTTTAATAAAGATAAGATGTAAAATAAAAAAATAAGAAAAATTAACTAAAAACTACCAACCCCACTTCTTCAATTTTTTTAAATCCAAGTCACAAAAATTTTCCCTCCCCTCCCTTCCCCTCCTAATCCCTCATACCAAACAACCCCTTAAAGGCAATATAAGGCTATCTTGAAGCTTAGCCTTGACTTTCAAAGATCTCTGTACGATGCTTTGAAACTTTTAAGGAGATTTTGTATGACGCTTGACTAGGTAAACGCCACATAAAGCCTATATTTTTTAAAAAAACAAATAAGGTCAATTATGACACTTGTTCAGGTAAACGCCATACAAGGAGTCTAATTTTTTTTAAAAAAATAACCCCTTGTATAGTGCTTCCCCAGAAAAACGTCATATAAGGTATTAGGCAGCTACAACACTTTCTTGGTCAAGTGCCATAACTAACACATGTATTTTTTTAAGAAAAAATAGAAGTCTCCTCTGACGCTTATTTGAAGAAATGTCATAAGATTAGCGCTGCTAAATCTATCTATATTTTATAGTAGTGTATACTTATTATTAGTTATTAATTAGGTAAATAATAAACATCCAAAGTATGGTCCGTAAGTCAGATCTAGGTTAATATTAGGGTAAATTTTCAGTCGGCCATGTAAGTGACATCTTTAATGGTAAGATTATGCACATGAAGTTTACAGCTGATTGAAAATACCAAAGCGAAAGAAAGCTTAGTTTATGTAACATCTCAAACCAAACAGACAAATACTTAACCAAAATATCTCACATATAGCCAATAAGGATGTCCAACATCCAAATCATCAAATTACATAATTATTTCAGATAAAACCCACACCAAAGTGTCAAATTAAATCCTCAAAATATTTCAGTAAATAAAACAAAATGAGGAAGTCTGATAGTCATGGAAAATAAAATAACGTAACATGTGCTCAAGGAGCACAAAGGAGCCTTCAAGGCTCACTCCATAGGTATCTTCCCTTGTTTCCTACTAAAACAATCACCTAAAAATATTAATATATAGAAATGAAATTCCACGTCTCAGTAACTACTGAAATTTTCCACCTTACACAAGCAAACCACATATGATTTAAATAAAGAACTGATTACATACACATATATATATTTGTATGTACCAAATCCTCATACAAAATAATTATTATGTCAATCTATATTTTTCATCGCAACATGTAATATACAATTATGCAATATGCAATATGCAAGATACAACCTCTCTTTTATCACTATCCATCATTACACCACTGATTGGAGTCATAAGCTAACACATAGTCCAATAGAAACTCATCCATTTGATTAGATTGTCCAAATCTCACCAGTTCTTAAGATATATCTGGCCAAAGGTGTAAAGTTTTAAGTCTGGATTATGGCTCCCCTCCTTAAAAGAACGCAACTAAAGATGTGTTACATGTCCCACAGCTCCAATGCAATCTCAGCCAAAGGAAAACATAGAAGAAAGGGTCCCGACAAATGCCATCCACTGTGTACCAAGTGATGGTATACCATGTGATAAAAGATTTCACTATACAAGTTCCTCCTTACTCCAACCCATTACAAATGCAACCGCCATGATAATTATATTCAATCACCAATAAACATAATGTTATTAAAAGATAAATACAATAAATCATGCTTCCATTCGTATCAAATATCATCACATATTCAAACATTCTTAAAATGAAACAATAATCCAACAATACATTAATTTTAATTAAATTATTACCTATATGAATAAATCGAGTTATAAAGAAATTTACTTGTAACCATACTTACTTAAGAATTTACAATACATACACATATACATATAATTCAGTCCATTTTTTTTAATAAAAGATAGTCATTTACAATTATACACAATTCACAAGTATATGGAAGAATATTTAGAGTTACATGTTACTCTTTAGCTTAAAAATAATTACCAGAGTTACTCCAAAGCTCTTAATGAAAGTCTATAAAATCACACACTTAAATATCTATAAATATACATATTAAAACTACTCAAAAATTACGTTAAAGCTACTATAGGTCTTAAAAGTTACCCTCTAAAAATTAATATTATGAATATCCACATTCATTAATTAGCTACCATATATCAACATTTCTATTGAGATTTATTATTAGGTGAAAATAAAAGTGATTACATAAGATAAAGGATTTATGTATGGGAAAATTTCTAAAAAAATACCTTTGGAGCAAATTAATTGCCAAATGTTACCACGTGTACAAACAATCTTCCGTGTGTTCATAAGATCTTCTATCGTGTGCAAACAATCTTCCGTGTGTTCAAAAATCTTATATATAAACGTGCAAACATGTTCTGTTGTGTGCAATAGATCTGTCATGATAACATTTGGCAATTAATTTGTCCCAAAGGTATTTTTTAACAATTCTCCTTTTATGTATATATGGGTGCGTGCTTTGTATAGAAAGAAATATTTCACTAGCCAATGAGAACATGGTGTGGGTGTGTTCAAGAAGATGGGAGCATTGTGTATTTTATGTGTGTGTGTGAGGATTTGAAAGGGTGAAAGTCAAGTGGGTCGTGTAGCTACAAAGGAGTGAGAAGAGGTTGAAGGATTAAGAAAAAGTATATTTTTTTCTTAAATTATGAACCTCAAGATTCGTTGGACTTGGAAGAGTTTGAAAAGTTTGAGAAGGAAATAAAAATATGATATGCTCACAAGGATAAGACCAAAGGATAATAGAAGGTGATGAAGTATAAGTAGGATGCATGTACAATATGCCATATCAACAGAAAAGAGGTAAAGACATGAGGAAATAATTAATAAAATATTTATACGAAAATAGTAATATAGGATATGAAATCTGAATTCAAGAAACGCACACAATATAGATATATATGTTAGATTTCATGTTTTGATGATAACAAATCTTGATTTGAATATTCTTGGATTTGATTAAAATAAATACACTAGCAAAAGAAGTAAAAAAAGTTATCTGAGTAAGATCACTCAAGTGATTTGTGTCATCACACGAGTGATATGCAAAAGTGAACAGATCACTCGAGTGATTATGGTTATTTCGCATATCACTCCCAGTGCAGGCCAGAATCACTTCAGGAAAAATTCATTGTTCTGAATTTCACTTCCAGTGATCTCAAATCACTCGAGTGATATTTGATTTTTGCAAAATCACTTCCAGTGGCTCTGAAATCACCGGAAGAAAAATTCACTGTTTTGGAAATCACTTCTAGTTATAGTCAAATCACTTGAGTGATATCTGAAGTTTTCAGATTCACTTCCAGTGGATTGAAAATCACCGGAAGAAAAATTCACTATGTTGAAAATCACTCTCAATGACTTGTATTTCACTCGAGTGATATATAAACTTCTCAAAATCACTTCCAGTGGATTTGTAATCACTTGTAAAAAATTTCACTGTTCTGGATCACTTCCAGTGATATCAAATTCACTTCAGTGATATGATAATTTCTCAGTTTCATTTCCAGTGATCACGCAATGACAAGTTTTGTAAATCACTGCAGGTGAATCAAGAATTACTTCCAGACAAGATAACTGCCGATGGGATATTATTTGTCATTGGTTAAATAATTATTTTTGTGAAATACATCTCCAGTTAATTTAAATCACTACAAAGAAACATCACCATACATGCACAAAAGTAATTATCTGATTTATGGAAATCACTGCTAGTGAAATTGCAATTCACTCGAGTGATTTGTTGTGCTTAGAAAATCACTCCTAGTGAATCTCAAGATCACACCGGTGATATTTAAAAATATTATCTAACGGCTATTTCTCTAAGTATATTATAGGTGTACTCCACTACCACCCATATGACAAGCAACTGAACAACACTCAACGACATCTAGTCATGGGCAGTAGTAATATTCAACGAACAACCATCAACATGCAAATTGAAAAACAATACTAATGCATCTGTCAGAAGCACAATTGTTCAACAGGAAAATATCTGCAGAATCACAACGGTCCTCAAAGCTTCTGATATATATAAGCCCAGTCATTCGAATATAAAAAAACACGGACAACATTTAAACACACTGCAAACAATATACTCATAAGTACTTTGTCTCTTATTATTTATTCACCTGTACTTTAGTTTTCATCCATATGCTCTGTGAGAGGGATTTTTCAGTCAAAACTCATTATTTCCGATAGTGATAACTTAAAGTTGAGGAACCTTAAGTTGGAATTTGAGATTACCTTGTGTAAGGGGGAGCGAGTGTCCAAAGAAGAACTTGTTGTTGTACTGAAGTGCCAAGAACCTACTGAATCTTAGAAGATATAGTGAAAGGCTCAGAAGGATTTATGAGGACTGTATGTAGGTCAAATGATTGTGGCCGAACCAGTATAAACACATGTGTCCACTTTACTAATATCTCTTCGTACTTATAACTGTGCTTTAAAGTTTCATAATTTTTATTAAGTATCTATTTATTCTGTAATCACCCAATTCACCCCCTCTTGTTTGATAAGCTTGTTCTAACAATATATACATATACATATGCATACATACATGTGTGTGTGTGTGTGTTTCTTGAATTCAAATTTCATGTGTGTGCATGTGCTTACATATATATCTATATGTATATATGTATACACTTCTATTGCTCAATGTTGTAAGAATGACACCAATAAGAGCATTGGGATATTGTTTATAGGTAGAGTTAACTAGAGCAACTCTAGCAATAGCAAGAATACATTTTCTTCCATGGAGGGTCAGAATCAAACGGATGGCTCACACTATAGGGGCTAAGAACAGGAAAATCAGTTTCGTTTATCTGGGCATCTTCAGGTAGGTGGTTTACTTCTACGAGGTTTTCTATTTTTTCTGGCTAATGTTCTTTTTACAGAGGAAGGAAGGGTTCTGTGAATAAAAGAAGAAACAAGGGTAGTCAAAGGAGATTTTATAGAACTAGGGGCTTCACTCATATTTTATGGTACTCTTCCTAATCACCTTTGTTCATAACATGGTGCCATTGTCTCATAAAATTCATATAGCTCTGATACCAAACTGAGGGTGGATGTATCTAGGTCTCAATGACTTTGTTGGTGTCTTACTCTCCTCCACTTGAAAGAAGAACAGATGAAAATACAAAGGTCTCTTCTCAATCTTTTGTAACTCCAAATACAACGGATTCCCAAGGTCATTTTAGGCCAGCCTCTGCAGCAGATAAAGTACTAAATTAGCATACTCAGAATGTTGTCTATCAAAACACATCTTTAACGAGAATTGATTCCAAGCTTGATTCCTTAGCAATCAAGACAGATGGTCTGACTTTTCAAATGGGACAAATGTCACACACGCACGCGTGTGTGTCTATAACACACACACACACACACGTGTGTGCGTGCGCGCGCCACGCATTCAATAGAGATATTAGTGAGAGAAATTTATAGATTAGACAAGACAAGACTAAAATAGTAGAGAGGAAAGGAAGAGTAATCTAAGAAAATAAACCTTGATAGGACATCATATTTGCAGAGCAACAATAGGGATAGGGAAGAAACAGAACACTTACCTATAGCTAATGGAGTCGGGATGCGGTGAGGAGAGTATGTGGAGTGTGAAGGAAGAAATCTTATATAAGAGTGGGTCTAAGGTTAGGGTTTAATTCCTTTTCTTCAAATAATTTTTTTAAAAAAAAATAATAAATAAATAATAGTTGTAATATTCAAACAATATTTTTGTTTTATATTAGTTATTCCAATAATAATATATATTTACATACACATACTCATATATTTAAAATAAATATTTTAAGGTGGTATTTTATTTCTATTATTTTTTTGAATAAATATTTAGAGCTTGATATTTTTTCTAAATTATTAATTAATTATATACTCTTTAACTAAACAAGACCTAAGCAACAACTACCTTTAAGTGCTAAAAAAAAATAAAAATGTTACAGTCTACTCTCCTAAGATTCTCTAATTGGCGATGGCTCTTAATCTAATTGTCATCATTGTGCCTGTCAGTCAGAAGAGACCTGTCAATAATCTTCTGACGTTATTTCTATTTTGCAATTCTCTTTTAACAGAGTCTGTGAATTCTCTCGTGATCACAGTTTAGCAATGATGAGAGGTGTTCCTTATAAATCTTCTGCTATTTATATAGAAAAATTCATTTACTATAATTTGTAACTTGTTTTTGTATTCCATGAATTTTGTCCTATAATTTTTGCCTATGTTTCGATCCCTACCATACAACCTCTGTGGAACAGGGATAAGGAGGAAGAATTCAATCTGACTTTGTAAGCAATTTGTCCTCCTATTTCTTATTCTTTTCTCTCTTTTATGTACATGGATTAATTTTTTTGTCTATAATATACGTTTGGTTTTGTAAATTTACATCAAGTTTCACTTTGATCCTAATATTAATAGAATTAATTCCATAAACAGAAAATGTTGATTATGTAATAAAATGTTGTCACATTAATCTTTGATTTATAATTTAAATTTATTGAAAATAGAATATAATAAAAATGATCTTTCAACATAACAACTTATCTTTAAAAATATAAACAAAGACATTAAAGTATTATATTTTAGACCTGTTTTGTTTTCATTTCATTACACAGTTATCATTTAAATGCGTTGAATGGTATTTTCTGTTAATAAGAATAACAATGCATTTTATAAAATTAAGGTGCTAAAGTAAGAATTGATGTAAATTTAAAGCACCGAGTGTATCCTATAGTCATTTTCTTGGGTGTAAATATATATGAATTGTTGAATTGACCGTTCTTCAAGCAAAAAAAATTATGTCGTAGGTGACATAACTCAAGATCTGAATCTTGTCAAAAAAATGAATGTCCTAGGTTAACCCAAGCCCACATGTTGTGCATTTCACTTTGGTAGTTTTGAGCCTAAAATCCAAAGCAAAATCAAATCATAATGAAATCAAACTAAAAATCGTTCACCAAAACAAAAATGAAACTTAAAACCAATCAGCCAGTGTAAGCCCCAGGCCCAAATCCAAAATAAATTTTTCTTCGCCTTCCAGACTACGAGGTTGAACGGTGCAAGCTTGCGTCTTCTGTGAGAGAAAGGGGTAGTCACAGCAGCTCTAGAAAGCAAAAGAAAGAATGGCGATGAGTGTTAGCAACCCAGAGGACTTGGCTGTGGGGTACTTGCTATCGATCAAGACCACCTTAGGCGACGAATTCGAAGCACAAGTTATCACATTTGATCGTTCTTCCAACATCCTCGTACTTCAGGAAGGTTCCAAACCTGGACCTCATCGAAATATTCGGTTGTTGAAGGCTAATTATATCAAAGATTTCACATATTTAGGTCAAGCAGAAGACCCACTTGATCCAAAGAACTGCTTCCTTGACCTTAGTTCTCTCCAAGCTAGGGAAGAAGTAGCAATCAGGTATTTTTTTGTGCTGTTTGGATTCTGAAATCATTTCACATTCAGTTTTTTCAGTTTTGTTCTTTCTCAATGTTGTGCCTGCATTATTCGTTAGAATAACTTGTGATCCCAAATTATTTTGATCTTTAGACAAGCAGAGGTTGATGCTGAGAGGATTGGTGTAGGTGTTACCAGCGAGGCGCAAAGTATTTTTGATGCTTTGTCTAAAACGTAAGTTCTGTGCCTTTGTTTAGCTTGCAATGAAATTGTAACCGCATTTCCCTAATTACTAATTATTGAATTTAAACAATGTGGAATACATGCTAACACAATTTTTTTTATAGTATAATTGACTGGAAGAGGATGTATGGTAACTAAGCCAACTTATGAGTATCATCGTGACTTGTAAACGATAAATAATGTTACTCTAGCTTTCCAATACACCATAATTGTTGTAAATGTGATGTGCACCTTGGAAGTCCCTGTTTCAATTATTGGGGAAAGTGACTTTTTTGTTGGCAGGTTGATGGTGGTTCATGGTTAAAGGATAGGTCTGTAAATAGAGAAGAAGACTACACAAACTCTACTATGTATATGCTTATTTTTAATAATGAGTCTGCTAATGTAAAGTTTTAGATAATGGATATGTGTAAGAAAATGAATTCATGCTGTTTTAATTTCCTAACTTCATTTGTTATTAATAAAACTGGCCCGGCATCCCCCATGATCCGAACCTGCAAGCCTGACAACGCTATAAAAGAAAAGTAATCATAGCAGCCAAAATAAGTGATGTTAATGTGATACATGTCATCTGGCAAAATTCCTACACCAGACCTTAAATATAATATAATTTATTTATTTATTTAATTAAAAAACAACTGACCTTGAATCTTGAGCTATGTCAAGTGCTTTTTCAGAATATTCTTGTTCTGATTTTAGTCTCTCCTTGTCTTTCAATTGTACCAGTGTTTCTGTCAGATGATGGTATTGCATTTAGATATACTGTACTCACATAAATATGAAATAATAAGATCATTAAAAAAACTATATAGCTTAGAGTTCTTGGTTATTTTGAAATTAAACTATACCGGGACTTCTATGTTTGTTGTACTTACAAGCGTTCGATGGTTAGATGCTGCAAACGTATTTGATACAGGCCATGACCATAAATCTGATTGTTAAATTGGTGGAGGTAGTTAGAAATTTTAAATTCAGACTCAGGTTGCTTTTTGACCTTTAGGACTTTTGGGACTTGTATGCATGAACATGAAATCTAGTATTGGTTTCTTAAAATTTTAGTTCCTGACTTTTGCTAAATGGATTGCATGAATAGATTTCTGCTGCCCTGTATAGCTTTCTCGTTTTAAATCTATTAAATTTTCTTGGTCATGTTTTTGTTCTTAGAGAAATTATTATTAATGATTCACATTCAGTTTTCGCTTTAACTGCAATCATAAACATATGTTCAGGCTTCCAGTTCGCTGGGACAAGACTATCATAGTTGTGATGAATGAGGTGTGCGTTAGCAGTCCTTATCTCCCAGAATCTGTAAGTGGAGGCACTCCTGCTGCGAGAGAGCGGGTGAAGAAAGTGGTAAGATGTTCAAGTGATACCACAACATTTGTTATTGACTCAGTTTGTAACGAAATGTTTGCATTAATGGCACAAAAGTATTCATAAACACTGTGCATCATGCTCAACTTGACGGCTCCTCATTGCTCCTTGTACTGTATAGTTTCTCAGGAAAAAAATATTTAGGAGAAGCAAAGTGAGAGGTTGAAAAAGGAATCTAACGTTTTCTTTGGTGTTAATTACATTAGAATTTCATATCACATTTAAAGTGATTATGTTACTTGAAGTGTTGTGTTTGATACAGGTATTCAACTTGTCCTAGACACCGACACGACCTCAAGTTCTGATAGTTAAACACACAATTGCTTAAACTTGAATCGGTCTTTTGAAATAAATATATGTACATGATGCCAATTTTCATCTCTTTTAACTAAAAAGCTCAAACAATGGTGTAACAGTTGTTCTTGGTAGATGATTAGTTGCTTAAAAAGTAGACTTCTTTCATTGTCTGCAAACAATTTTATGGGAAACTTCTATCTTCCATATTGTTGATATAGTTGATAATATCATGTTCCCTTGGATGCAGCTCGAGTTGGAGAGGAAAAGATTGCAACTTCGCGGAAGCAGTGGTCAGTGACAATGAGATCCCACATTTTGCATGCCATTGCATTGAGAAGCAAAATCCAAGGAGTAAACATGGTGGATCAGTTGCTATTAGCAAAAGCCATATAAAATACATGAGGAGGATTTTTGCAGTGCATGTTGAAGAGTGAAGAAGATGAATTGAAGCCTCCTTGAGTTCTCTCTCTCAAAGTTGTGTGTTGCTTATGGATTTCAGTTGAGGTAGTAGTCCCTCTAGTTTCTTCATAACAATGAATGCTAAAACTGGAATCTAATATATTTAGAACCCCAAGTAGATTGGTGGGTTTTACTTTGCAGGTTTATCATTGTGAAGAATAATTGACATGAGCCCCAAAAATGAGTTTGAGAGATCTTTCATATAAAACAGAGTAATCAGTTTGGACACACACACACATATTGAGCCAAGCATACTTCTGTTCTGGGAACTTGTCAAGTTGCTATTTATTAACTCTTCCATGATAATTTACTTTATATATTTAGTTTATATGAGTTAATTAGAGTAGTTTAGGATAGAATAATGGTGGATTCTTTTTTTCCCCTTCTCAAGGAAAAGTTAGGTCTCGGGGTCTCATGGTTCAAAAAACGCTTATATAGAAGAATCAAAGCACCTACAATGTTCTCACATTGACAAAAAGATTTAATTGCATACTCTTTGCTCATATGAGGTATGAGTTTCTCCCTCCGTCCCTGTACAAGGTTTTATTTTTTGAATGGCCTTGTCCTTTTTTATAAGGTCCAATTTGAGTTGGTTTAAAGTATAAATGCACTTTTACCTATTTTGTCCTCAATTATTCTCACATCATTTATTTCTCAAACATTTTCTTTTATCATTTTCTCATTATTAATCTCTCTTACTCATTTTATAAATAAGGGCATTGTTGGGAGGGAAAAAATTATATGTTTTAAAAGGAAAAATAACATTCATTAACTCTCCCCAACGTCGTTACTTTTCTTCCTTTTGTGGGCCCACCTGCTGTACACCTCATCTCATCTGTCAAAGCCTCACCTTTTCTCTCTTCAACATCATTCTTCAGTCTATCTCCTCTCAACGAACCACAAACCATGATTCAGCGAACTTGCAGGTGCTGGAGGAAGGAGCAATATGAACTCTGGAGAATGTAGTTTTGATCAGGACGAGTGGTTGAAGGTTTGGTGTGATGCGACGGCCACAAGCTCGAAGGAAGGAGAATGACAACAAAACCACCACATCCGACGGAGCACAGGGATGAGCTTGAACGAAGGCGGCGACCATGCATAAGAATGGAGAAGAAATGGAACTTTCAGGAATTGCATGAGTACATGGAGATGAGAGGGAGCGAGAGAATAGCTTATAGGAAAGGGAATAACAATTAATGGTAGGATTTCATATTCAGATTAAGGAATGTGGAGTTTTGGCTCTCTCTCTCACCCTGAAGGAGAAGAAGAGAACATTTGAAGAATGCTTCCAACTAGCTTTATTCAATAGTAATGAGAGATTTGACACGCAAGCTGCAAATCTAAGGTTGGTTCAATCTCGTAAGTTTGCTTTCCTATGGCTTTCTGTTGGTTCAAACTTCAATCTTGCCGTCTAGCCTTTTTCCCTGTTTTTTCAAAAAAAAAAAAAAAAGAGCAAGCTACAAAGGGGAATATTAGTGAAAGTCAAATAGTCAAAGCAGTCATATGACAGCTGTCAAGATCTGACACGTAAGCACTTGAGGTGGACAAAAGGTGGGTCCCACAAAAGGAAAAAGGTAACAGCATTGGAGGGAGTTAACAGATGTTATTTTTGCTCGTTTTAAAACACTTTATATGTATTTTTGCACTCAATAAAATATTCCCCTTTATCCTAAAAACATCTTGAACTTTTGTTTATCATCAACTAAAACGAGGTGGTACATCATAAATGTACTTACATATTATTCATCAATAAAATTCTCAGGTTGGTACTGCTACTCCAATCTTTAATATAAGACATATTTTAGGAGTTGATCTTAGTTCTAAATATAAGACAGTTTTTATATTTGTCAATTTTTTTCCTAATTTACCTATATTGATATTTTCTGAACAATAATCAAAGAGGAGAGTGAATAAAGGAGTTAAGGAAGATGAATATAGTATTTTAGAAAATACATGTTATATTAACTAACTCAACTAACTTCCTTAATATAATTAAATTAGATAAATATATTTTATATTGAAGACAAAAAAAAGTAGAATTTAAACACACTCCATATCTTTATAAGGTACTCCCTTTATTCCTAATTCTAAGTTTCTAACTGATTTGTGTTTATCTAGAAAAGAATTAAAATTAGTTAAAAGTATGTTTTTTTTTAGTTATGCCGTTATTTGTAAAAAAAAAAAATAATAAGTAAGAGAAATAATAAATGTAATAAATAAGGTTAAGGGATAAACTTGAAAAAAAGCATAATAAATGCTTTTATAAATCTAAAATGAAGCTTATCTTTTAGGATATCTATTTATAAATTTAAAGCTTATATTTTAGGAGGAGAGTGTAAATTATATCCCTAACCAGTTGGCCCAACTTGAGGAAAATTGGAATATTTTTGGTTGTTGTCAATCCAAATAAAGTGGCCTCGGATTTGCGTTTACAAAAGTACGTACAAGTTGAAAGTTTGAATTTGCAAATTGGGGGAAAAAAAGATCATTTGAAGAGGGTTATCTCTAATTAGGCTCAATAATGCTAATATATATTAGATATTTTTATCAAAAAAATTAAAAGTATTTATAGATTATTCACTAATAAGATTTTCATGGTTGCTGAATTTAAATACATATTCACAAATGAAGTTATATGCTTATCAGTGGAGTAGGAATAAGATAATCTATTTGGGATTTATCTCAAAGAATTCTGAATTTTCAAGATTTAATTTGGGATTCATTAATGTGCACTTCAATTCCAAGAAGAAAACAACGTTTAGAAATATGACAAAATTTTGCCTCCAACGTCCACACATAATTTAGAGGCTGAAAAAAATTTTAGCGTTTGGATCTTATGAATGTCCCCATAAACCAAGACATCCTCCACCTCTTGTTTGATTTATATAAGCCCAACAAACACTCAATGCAAGGATTTGGGTGCACTTAAAATTGAGTCTTTCTTAATTGAGGATAATCATTAGATAGTGATCTAATGATGTTTGAGAAAAAGTTATGAATTTGTTTTTTAAATAAAATAAACAGTAGTATTTATTTCAATACCATTAGAAGAACCTAAGTTTCTATTTGTATTTTACTCAATCAAATAGATGTCTACTTGGTAGAAAAACTCCGAACAAAAAACAACAAAAGAAAATAATAATAAAAGTGAAATTCTGCACATGAAAAATTCATTTTAAATCTATAAACTAATATATCTTAACAGGAAAATTATTTTGAATCCATAATTAACTAATTTGACTAATTTTTTAAATCTAATTTAATTAATTAAAAAGGTCTTACATTAAAAATTAAAGGAGTAATTGATATCGCGCCATTGATGAAAGTCGATTTAAGGGATCTAAGTCCTCATTAACATAACATGTACAGTGGAAAAATAAAATAAAAGTTCAAATCTTTAGCAATTAGAAGATTAATTCGCCTGACAAATATTAAATTTTCAACCTCTTAAGAAATTATTTGTAAAATATTTAACGAAAACAAAATTGAATATATGCATGACTTAAATAATTTAGAGATGTTATTTTTTGCAATGGATATCTGACTTCAACTTTTATTTTGTGAGTATAAACTTCTTTTCAAGATAATTCTGTCGTAGTTGTAGTTGCGTCTTGGGTTTTCTTTTAAAAAAGAAAAAAATTATTGGTCCAACATCTGGGATGTTTACATCCAAGGACAAAACAACACAAGAAAAAATGACACATTTTTACATACAATTTAAACCTAAAGTCCAATTGTTTCTTTCAAATCAAAGTAATTATAGGAAATAGGAAACCCAACTTTTGTTTGTAACTATACAAGAGTCGAGAATTATCTCTCTTCCCTTTATTTCCCACATTCATTATTTTTTCATTAAAACTACCCCGAATGTACACGCATATAATGTGTACAATTAATAGAGGAAGTTTTTAATGTAAATAATTGCTCACTCTTTTTTGTTATAAGTTAGAATTAATCGAATATTGCTTTGTATAAAAGATTAGTTAATATTAATTAGGTGCAATAAACATATAAAAATGAATTTTTCTTTTAAAAAATGCCTCATTTATATGAAAAAAAGAGAATATGTGGTAGAGAAAGAAAGTTATCTTGGAAAATATAAAATTAAATTACTCCCTCATGTCCATAATACAGGGAACTTTAACTCATTCACTATAAACAAGAAGTGACAATTAACTCATTAAATATGTCCTAAATTAAAATATGTTTTCATTTTTACCCTTGTTGAAAAATGTGTTTCAAAATTTGATGAGTGAATAAAATTAAAAATAAACATTAATTATCTTACAAGTGACTTATATTTTAGACTAAGCTATTCTTTTAGAAGCGTCTTATATTGTTGACTGAAAGGAATAATAATTTTTGTAATTAAATAAGAGTAAAATAAAGAGTTTACAATAAATTTTTGAGACATCCCCTAAATCTATTTTATAAAAAGGAACATAGGGAGTAAAAGAATAACTATTGTAGAAAAATCAACTTTCACTTTTTTAGGTGAAAATTGTAGGGTATCCCCCGCCTGGCAGGCGAGGGACTAATCCCATGGAATAGGAAGGTGGTCAAAAACTAGACTGCCCCTATTATGTGGATTTTCTCCATACACACCGCCCTAAAGATCGAACTTGAAACTAGAGTGCTTAAGGAAATGCAACCCCTACTGCCAGTTGCGCCAACCCACGTTGGTTTCATTTTGTTTGTTTTTTTTTTTTTTTGGTTAATATCGTCTTTGATCCCTCAAATTTGCTTTCATTCCTTAAGTTTCAAACCAATAGTTTTGGTCCTTTTATGAGCAAAATAGTCCAGGTTTTTGTTAAGTTATAAAGACTAATGTTTTAAGCTAAATGAAATTTGAGAGATAAAAAGCTATTGTTTGAAACTTGAGGGACCAAAACCAAAATAATGACAAATTTGTGGACCAAAGAATATATTAACCCTTTTTTTATAAATAATATAACAGCAATTACAACAAAGCTTTATATATTTATCTCATTAGGTAGGGTCAACTACATGAATCGTACGACCCCATTGTACCCAATCAAAAATCAAATTTGAAAATAAATTATTAACTAAAAGATCATGCTATAACCTTATTGAGTATTCACTTCAATTTTCATCTACTTCTTTTCAGATAACTCTATATTATTTGATCGACCATAATCAAAAACTTATCCAATGATCTTCTTTGAATATGTCAAAACCACTTCAAATGCTTTTTCTTTTTCTATTTTGTCCTTAATAGATGTCACTCTAACATGTTCACGTATGTGATCATTACAAATCTTTTCTTTTCTTGTATGACCACAAATTAATCCCAACATCATCATTTCAAATATTATAATTTTATGTTCATGTTATCCTTTTAAAACCTAACATTCAATCATTCACGACCATATACAACATTATTGGTCTTATAAAAATACGATAAAACTTTCATTTTTATCTCATTTTCTTAAAATCAACATATAGTTAATCTAATAATGTAAGGTTCTGTTATATTCTTATGAGTTAGATCCAAAAAAAAAAAGCCGAGAAAACTTGTTGAAAGTATTAAAAATTAATTTTTCTTTGTGAATTAATTATCTACTTTCTGTACTTTGAAAATAAATTAGATTGATTATTGTTGGACCTAAATACAACTCTTTCAATCAATTTTTTTCTTTAAAAACCAATTCTTTTAACATTTTTTTTAAAACCCCACTTTTCATTTTATTAAAGCAAATTGATGAGGGCAACAAGCCAACATTACGCGGCCCTCACAAAGTCGTTGTGCCATTAGATGCAGGCCACATTGTTTTTTTTTTTTTTTTGGGGAGGGGGGGGGGATCTAATAAAGGAGTAAACTTTCATATGAACGTGCTCTATTTATCATATTAAAGAAAACTAAGTATTTAAACAATTCATCTTTTTGACACAACAATCTACTATCAAATGTTACTTAGTTAATTGGGATTTTAAAATAATTCTTTTTATATAATTTTTCATTCACAAAATTTGAACACTCAAACTTATTTAGATTCAACGTAACAACCATTAATTATTAAAGAATTCATCTTTTTATACCAAAAAAAGAATTATTTTTAATATGTTTCATTAGGAATCTGTTTAATTAATTAGTAGGCATTTATATAATCTAACTACAACCTTTTTAGCAGGGAAAAAAAACACACCTCTTAAAAATATGCTCTTACTTTAAAAAGATTTGAGTATGAAATATATTCTCAAGTACTCAAGTTCAATCTATCTTCTTTGAAAAAAAACATATTCCAATTCTCATCAAAACGAATCATTACATATAGACCAAACTTTCATTTGAATCACAAACCACTTATTAATTATATATCTTTCATGCAATAATTTCCCTCGAGCTTATAACCTCTATATATTTATATATTATTATGAATAATTTAAGTATCATATATCTTTGCGCACAAATCTTTTGAAGATTCAACCGTGGAAACTAGGTCTCCTTTGTAGAACAAATCTCCATTAGAGAATTAATGTAGCATTATCTCTAGATAAAAACCCTAAGTGTTCCATCTACAACACAGAATCAATTCTAATAACACTCTAATCCCAAATATAAAATGCCTTCCGGAATAAATTTTTTTATTAATAGTATTAGAATTCTAAAAGGCAATTTTGTCAATTATGTCATATCCAAAAAAAAGACAAATAAAAGATATTACTTAAAAAAGTCATTTTGTATTTTATAAATTATTTTAGGAAGATTTAATAGATCTTTTAGATATTTTGAATTATCCGAAGAATCTTTTAAATCTATTAGTAATTTTATTTTTAGGATATTATTATGAATATATGAGTTACCAGATAGAGATCTTAAGGATACTATTTTTTTGGGCAATTCAATGATATTATTTAATATCTTATTATTATATCTTGGTTTAATTTTATAGATAACATCTTATCATCAATATCTTTAGAATATCTTAGAACATTTTTTAAAAAAATTTTTGAGTCATTTTAGGGTTAAGAAGTTTTTTTATTTAAAGGTCAATTTGTACTCAATTTTTTTCAGGCTATGAGATTATGAAGTTATGAAAGAGAAGTCTCATTTACAAACTTTTGCTTATGGGTTGCAAGAGTCTTGTAGAGCCTGAGTTTATAGCTAATGATTTAGAAATGAGTTCCTCTAGGATTTTAACTAGCCAAGTCCACTATTTTTGGGGTTTTGTCATGCAATTTTCCCATCAAATAATATACCACTTGATGGGTCATAAATAAATCTTTTTTTTTCAAATAGTGCCTCTATTATAATTTATCAAAAAAATGTTTGAAATCTAATATAGCGTTTCCGCATATTCTTAAATATAGGTAAATGTGATAAAATCTATTATTAGGTGAAGGAGCAAATCTAGTAATAAACAATTTTGTGAGGAGCATCCATAAGACTTATCTATTTTCAGGTGTAAAAATAACCCGAGTAGATATAAACTATTTATTTGGGAGTAGATATAGCAACGCCATTAAAAAACATTTAACCGCCATTACTTTTTATATTGTGGGTTCTACTAGTCTTCTCTCTCTATTATTTTAATATTTTTTAATTGAAAAATATCATTTAGACCCCATAAAAATAATTTCATTTCAGATAACCCCTAAAAGATTTTAAAATTTCACTGCACCCCTTGAGTCACTGTACCCTAAAAGATCTGAAATTTCGTTGTACCCAATGGGTGCAGTGAAATTTCAGAATCTTTTGGGGGTTATCTGAAATGAAATTATTTTTATGGGGTCTAAATGATATTTTTCCATTAAAAAATATTAAAATAATAGAGAGAGAATACTGATGGGACCTATAGTGCAAAAAGTAACGGCAGTTAAGTGTTTTTAATGGCGTGGTTATATCTGCTCCCAAATAAATAGTTTATGACTATTTTTATACTCAAACATATATAAGTCTTATAGATATTCCTCATAAAATTATTTATTATTAGATTTGCACATTCGCCTTCTATTATTTTCATGCAAATTTATTGAATTAACCATTACACCATGCACCTTTCATGGGTTTTGGACTTTGGTGAGGTAGACAAAAACAAAATTTGGTGAGGTGGACTTTGGTAGGCAGGGCTTCTAGAGTCTAGATAGACAAGAACTTCCACACACCCCACCATGACAAACTATTGGTATCTAAATAAGAAACAGAATTAAAAACCATATTATTAACTCAACTTTAAAATTTAATAGCTTTTCAATTTTATCTATATTTAATAAAAAGTAAAATTATACATTTATATAATAGAACCAAAAGATAAAGTCTAAATAATAATAAATAAAAGGTAAAGTTATCTATCCATTTATATGAAAAATTTATTGGCGTGACTTACTACTCATTTGATCTTATTTATAAAAAAAATTTCAATATATTTTATACGACCAAGAAAAAATTTAAACTTCATTCACTCTACATTGAAAACAAAAACTTACCAACTTTATCCTTATTTAACTATACACTTTCCAATAAAATACACAATCTACTACTCCCTCCATTCTTTTTTATAAAAAACAACAACCACACATATCTCATTCCTTTTTATAAGAAACATTCAAAGAATGTCTTATTTTCCAAGGTTATTAAATCTGAACCGGACCGGCCGGTCTGGCCCAGAAACCGGCGACCCGGGCAGGAAACCGGTCCGGTCAGGGTAGTGAACCGGTCCCTTTTTTTTTAAATCAATTTTTTTAAAAAATTTCTTTATAATTTTATATTAATAAGCCTAAAATCTTCATTTTCTCACCGGTTTGGTCCCGAGTTAGCTCCGATCTGACTCACTGACCCTTAACCCAGTATTCTGGCCGGTTCACTGACCGGTTCCGGTTTAATAACCTTGCTTATTTCTTACTTTCCTACGTTGCCTTTATTTAATTACTCCTATTTAATATCAATATAATAAATTTTCTTAACCTTAAAGACTTATGACTTCTACGATATTTATTTTCTTATTCTCTCTCTTCTATAATCCTCTTTATTATAATAATTTCGTTATTGTTTGTTTTATTCCCTATGTCATCATAAATAAGGGTATTTTAGTAAAAAATGGTTACACTTTTTACATATTTATTGTTCTTAACCGACACTTCAAACTACGAGGTTCGGTTAAATGTTTCTTATAGAAAAGAATTGAGGGAGTACATAATAACAAATAAAGAGTAAAATTGTACATTTATATAAAAATATATTGACATGCCTTATAAATATGACAAAAAAATACACCTTCCCCATCTTATAAATAAGACTATAGGAGTATAAGTAGGAGAGAAAAAAATTTTCCTCTGTTTTATAAGTAATGAAATCAATGTTCTCTGCTGTATAAATAAGCAGTAGACAAGTATATATAATGAAAACAATTTACAATGTTCTCATAGAATTACCTTGTTTAAGGGGCATATAATTATCCCGTGGAAATGAAATATCGTTCAAGAGAAATTCACGAGTAAATTTGCCAACAAAATAAAATACAAACAAACTAAGTTAAAGAACTGTAGCATTTTTTTTTCATTTTCCTCCCTCTTCCAGAAACTATATTTTTATCAGGATCTCAGTCATTGTGTGTGTGTATCATTCAGTAGCTTCTATTTTAATAAGTTATTTAAAAAGTACAACTTTGGATGGATTTTTGTGTCGTGTAGCATTGTTAATATAGAAAGAATATCAAGAAAGAAACTCTCAAGATCAAGTCCATCACGAAATCAATAAGACTCTTTCAGAATTTCACGTTTTATTTGCAATAAAGTCTGAATTAACTAATTAACTGACTAACTTAAATTAATGCTTAAACTTGAAAGGCCAAGCCAATTAATTATAAGGAGCAAGACACAGTACTATAAAACCTGATATAAATTCGAAATATGTGCAAAATAACTTTGATTTGAACCATGACCTAACATTACAATATCGAGAGTGTACAGGGGCCCCAGATAATAAATATCGGTAGTTGCCTATTGATGAGCATGGACCATGGAGGGTTAAAATTTTATATATATATATGTAATTTGAGGGTTTATTTAATTATTTATTGTCTCATAAGAGACAAAATTTATTTGAGCGAGAATGAGTCCATTTTGTGGTTTAAAATTTAGAGGCAAAAAGTCTCCTCTCCTAACAGTTCATCATCACATGACTTTCAGAAACAGACATTATAGTGAGAGAGATTAATACACATGTGACTCATGGAAGCAGAAAATTTCAAACCTTTTCATTGTTTATGTTAAATGAGATTCTCACCAAGATTACCTCTTTGTTCCTACGAGGTATTTGTTCATTGCATCGAGGAATTTTGACCGTATGTGTATTTTCTGATGAGTAGTTAATCCTTCAATTCTTATTATAAGGCCATTTCTTACCATCGTTTATAAATTTCTTTTAAGAAAAAATAAAAAGTTTTTTGCCGTGATTATGATGTTGAAATGAAGGTGTGTTAATATTAGAAAAGATAACAACATATAATTAGTCTAGTGGTATGTGACCTGATTAGATTTTTTTTAGTCTCGAGTTAGTATTTCAGAGAAGACACCTATATTGAGAGGGGTAGCCAAAAACCCTAAAATTGAAGTAGTTGATTGTTTAGAAACCTAATAATAAGATTCAGAAAAGACACAACATACATGTTGATGGTATAAAAAATAATAAAAAAGATAAGATTTGTCATGATGAGTGTGTGTGTGTATTTGTGTGCTTGTGTGCATGAGAAAGAGTTTACATGATATTTATTGAAGAGAAAATCATTAAAAAAATTATTTGAGGTGGTTTATATATATATATATATATATATATATATATATATATATATATATATAAAGAAGGTTATTGAAAGTGAGAAGAATAGATCAAATAGTATGGAGTTAATTTATTTAAAATTTAGTTATTAGTAAAATATAATGGTATTATATAATCTATATGTAACTAATCCAACCTATGTAATAAGGCTAGGTTGTTGTTATTGTTCTTTGTGGTGATATTCTAACTGATTAACTTCATAAATACTAAACAATCTCCTCTAATTACTGAATTAATCTTTAAAATTTTCAAACAAGTGTTGCGCCACTAGTTTTAAAATTTCAACTAATTAAGTTGATTGATCATAACCTTTTTATTTTAAGCTAATTTTAAAGAATTGGTTGATGCATATACTTGAGTCTTTTTTATTGGTCCCCATCACTACCACAACGATAGATCTTACAATTGACTTCAAAATGTTCTCCAAAAAATTGCAATCAACAGAGTTAGTTACTGCCATGATATTAACTTCAAATTCAAATTTTTGGTCTTAAAGTTTGAAGCTTTCTTTAAATACTTGATATAACACACACAATATAGCAGCCGTCTGCAGGAAGTTATTTTATTATCAAATCTCAATGCTAATCCTAATTAATATAATTCCAAAATGTGTTCTTAATGATTTGGTCTAACCCACTTTCAACACCACACAAAAGAGAAAAAAGAAAGCCTATAACACATAAGTGCTATCAACCAAATAAATTAAAGTTTAAATCCTCATTGTTGCTTTCATATTTTTATATATATCAGCATTCCCAATATTAGTCTCAATTATTTGCCAGATTCCTACTTTTGCATCGGCCCTTGAAACTTTGAGGGAAAAAGAAAAGTTAGTTGTGCGCCGTGTATTATATTCCTCCCACACTACGTACTTTCCTTGTTCTAACATGTACCTCTGGGATTGGTGGGATTTTCTTTTCTTTCTTTTGTTTTTTTTTTTTCTATTTGCCCCCCTCTGATTTACTTGGCAACCAACCAGGGTTTTCCAGGCCCTGCAGGCTGCAGTTTTTGTAGTTTTGGGTCCGCAAGATGACCAAGGCATGCTCATCTCTAAATTTTGGGGGTGGGGACCTTTATTTTTAATTTTTTTATATATTATTATTTATTTAGATTAAATTATACACTGTACTTTAAAATAGTTTTGTCATATGGTATCTCAAATTAATTCATTTATAGTCCTGCATTCAAAAATATTTTTCATACAACACCAATATCCTAAAATATTTTTTCAGTAACATATAATATCTTAAATATTTTTTAACAATCAATATCATAAGATAATTAATTTTTAGTGTATGAAGTATTTTTTTTAAAAAAAAACTCTTTTATTTAAGGATGAGCATTCTTTGTGATGAGCAAGGAATGTGGATTCGTTTTTGTAACAAGAATAAGCTTATACTTTGTCACTGTTCAGTATCAAAAATCCCATTCACACTCTTAAATTAGCCTCCCTTTTTTTAATAGAAATGTAGAAAAGGTTGTTGAATCCTAAGGATAAGTTTTTTGTTTGAAAAATGATATTAAAAACATTGATATTAATTATCATGATATTAAAACCCAACTCGAGTCAGTTAGTCACATGAATGAACTTGTGAACTAGTCCCTTGACTGATTCAGTACTCAAGAATTTTGGATAGATAACTCGAGTTAGATTTTTCTCCTTGTTGAACTTGAAACAATGTCATATTGAGTTAAAAACAAATAAAAAGAAAAAATAACAGTCTGTTATATTTATGCTTTAATAACTTTATTTTATTGGACCTTTTATAGTTTATTATGAAGGTTTCATTTACTTACAGATTAATGTATTTTTTATTTAAATATTAAAATTTTCAGGGTTAGATATGAATATTTTTTATATTTTTTAATTAAATTATATTATTTTAATCATCCCAATTTAACCATGATTGGACCATTGATCCTTACAAGATTTCATTAACGGGTTAACAATGCATCAAGACAGTTTTAAATAATCTTGTTCCAAATTGTAATATTTCTAGCAGATGCTTTGTCATTATCCAGTGTGAAAATGCAATTACTCTTATAAATCTTAGGGCCGTTTGGATTGAAGAAAATCAAAGGCGGGAAAGGGAATAATGAATTTTCCCTCCGGCAGCGGCATTTTGAATCACAATTTTCCCTAAAAAACATTTCCTGGTAGCGCCCATTTTCCAGCCCCTCTGAAAATGAGTGAAAGACTCGTATGCCCCTAATGTGACGACAAAGTGATATAAAAAGGCGAAGGATTTGATCCTAATTCACACTGTTTGAGCTAGAAAAACAAAGGGTGGCATACAACGGAGAGGGCGAGTGGCATTTTTCCGACAATAACGTTGCATCCCAAAGAATAAGTGGGTTGCTTCTTTTCCATCTTTTGGGTTGTTATGTTCTTGTTTGTATTGAATGTGATGCACCTATCGTCTTAGATTTTGTGTTGAGTTAAGCGAAGAGGTCATTGCCTGTTAGAGCTTATTTGGAGCATCTGAGGTGGTTGGAACTCCAAAGCTACGACAAAATTTACTCGATTACAGACTAATCATGAAGTAACCATGTGGTAAACGTGGTTAAATCTATGATATTTTGCAAAAAGGAAGCAATGTTGGCTAGATGCGGATGATAGCTATGCAATGGTTGAGAGTAAAGTTGGATAACTATCGTGTAACTATGACGTACTCGTGAGAAAAATTATTCCACAGAAAGTGACTGTGATCACATGCGAGTGATGTGTAAGTAACAATTAGAGTAAAAAATTGTTGATCACGTGTAACCATAAGCCACCCATTAGACATATATTTTTAAAGTTGTTTTCATTCATTCATGCATGACGACAAGCGACTAGTGAGTATCTTATAGTTATTACTCTGTCACGTTATGAGAAAACAAGGACAAATAAAGTTATTTCTTTCACATTTTTACAACATGCAACTTATGGTGATTAAGCCATGGTTATACGAAAGTTATTTGAATTGATTCATGACTATGAGTTACCCATGAAGTGCATATGGTTAAAGGAGCTAAAGTGAAAATATGAACTTTTAAATAATATTTTTAAAACAAGGGTTCTTAAATAATATTTTTAAAATAATGACCTTTAAAAAATATATTTTAAATAGGAACAAAAATATCATTTAGCTCATTTTCTTTCAACAAAACAAAATTTTTCTTATTAGCTCATTTTTTTTTTCAATACCAACTAAATATGTCTGTCACAAAATATTTTCTATTCCTTTGTATTTTTTTTTCTTTCCATTCCATTCCTTTTCAAATTTCAACATTTTCTTTAATCCGAACGCCCTTGCAGAAATGTTGGAGAAGATGGGAAGCCAAATTTTGCCTCATATCGAATCTAATCCTTGACTCAGTATGACTTAGCTGGACATGTCCCTTCCATATCTTCTGATCTCTCCACGTGGCACTCTCACTGACTCAGATGTTTGTGCCTCCTCTCTATAATTAATTTTTATCATAATTGACCTAATCTTTTTATTATATATAAGAAATAAATAAAATAAGATGCCCCCATAATCTTACTAGATTCACTATTCACAAATAACAAAATCCCCAACATTTTTGTCATGACCCTATAAATGTCACTGTATTAGCTAAAGCTTGTTGTTTTCACCAAGACAGTGACCTCGCTTCATTCCTTCACCTTCCCTCAACCTCTTTCTCTCTTATTTTCCATATCCATTCTTCATCTTTTGTCTGCAATTTCAAAGAGGAGAGAGAGAATAGAGAGAGAGACTCACAGATATGGGGAATTGCCAAGCTGTGGATGCAGCAGCACTGGTGATTCAGCATCCAAGTGGGAAGATGGAGAGATTGTACAGTTCAGTGACTGCAAGTGAGGTGATGAGGATGAATCCTGGTCACTATGTGTCTTTGATAATCCCACTTAATCATCAAGTTCAACAACAGCAACAGAATCATCAGGACCAGAACACTGTGCGTATCACACAGGTCAAGCTTCTTCGTCCTAATGAAACTCTCACTCTTGGCCATGCCTATAGGCTCATCACTACTCAAGGTGTGTAAAACATTTTATGTATGCTAGTTTCCATTCCATTATTCATAATGATCCTTTTATCAAAGTGTCATGAATTAATGGTTGGCTACCTCGAAGCAAAGGCTTTATAAGGCCTTGGGCTCAAAGGCCTTTAGCTCTCTAATTTCAACGGTGGAGTGTGGTTTCTCTAAAAACTTACGTTTGTTACAGAAAGATCTGAGTTTTCTATAACAATTTCAGGGTCATACAGTCTTAACCTTGTGTGTGTTTAATTCCTGTGGTTTCAGAGGTTGTTAACGTCCTGAGAGCAAAGAAACATGCAAAGACAAGGAAGCCAGCACTGGCAGAATCATCAGTACAGCAAGAAGGAGAGAATTCTCACACAAGAAAGCCATATCAGGTACACACACACACACAATCGTATAAAATATCGCTCCTTAAGAAGCTGGTGAATCTCACAGACACGACACAGAAAAATTAGTGTGAGTGATCACATCCAGACGCACAAACATATATAGAATCAACACATTTTGAGTTGACCCATGTTCTAATTGGAAACTAAAATTTCCAAGCCAAACTTTTTCCCCTCTGATGCTGAAAGCACATAAATACAACTAAGTGGTACTTTATCTGTCATATGGTGAATTTGCAGGCGATGAGGGGGGAGAGACAGAGGGTAATTAGGACAAATTCTGGGGGTGCACCAGTGAGGTACAAGTCATGGAGACCTTCATTACAGAGTATATCAGAGTCAGGGATGAGCTCAACGGTGAAAACCAGTGATATTATTCAAAGTGGATGTTCACACAATAATAACAATACCATTTGATTTTTGAATGAACATGGCCTTGATCTTTGGCAAGAACCAGAGAGATTCTCCTTCTCCTACCAGTTCCTGATATACCTGGGCACCACGAGATTGATCTGTTTCATCATAACCATGTTCCACAGTAACATAATTTGTATAGAGCTCCAAGGAAAAAAGAAAAAAGCAAAAATGAAAAGAAGAAAGAGTCATGAATGTGTATAAAAAATCTGGTAGACGTTGAATTCTGTGATTGATATATACATAAAGCATCCATCCACCTTCTTTGTTTTTTTTTCTTTTGTTAATAATCAAGTTTTGCACAAAGCGTTAGTGATAGATGGGACTTTGAAAAGCTAGGAAATAAATGGTGAAGTGGTTGTGGAGGAATAAAAACCAAAGTTGATAAGGAGAGAAAAAGGCATATGTATAATATATAATGTTTGTTCTTTGTAATTGGCAAATCATCAAATACCTTGCATGCAACTCAAAGATGAGTGGTAAAAAGACGAAGACTTGTAAAGTGGGAATCACTTTTAATCGCTCATCTTCTTCATCAACATCAACATCAACATCAACATCACGAAACTGACATCCTCTTCAAGATCCCAATCCATCCAGGTAACTTGTTCTCTCCAAATATAATTATTCATAACCAGTACTATTAACTCATATTCAAGCACGAACAAATCCAAACAAAAATGTTTTTTCCTTTTTTTTTTAATACGGTTTTTTCGATCCGAACCCAAAACCTCTTCTTCTTAATTGGCTTTTATCGAACCACTCGATAACCGAAAATCGCATTTGATTCCGACTAATCTGAGTCAAGTCGAAAACAATAATCTCTATCGCTCATCGGAGTAATTGTTAGTAATTTGTTCTCTCTCCCCTTTGATTTGAGCAACCGATATGATATGGATGTGCGAGTGCGTATTTATGCTAAGTGGCTCCGCCAATAATGTTACAATAAGGACCACATTACTCCTTTTTCACAATAAAAAATTAAAAATTTCACTAATCATGCCTTTAAAAAGTAAAACTCACTAATAAATATCATTTGGTTGAAGCAACTTTTTGGTTTTAAAAAACATGGATTAACCTTTTTTTCCTTGGTGATAGAATTACTCTCAATTTTGCCCCTATAGTTTTCTTTTCTTTTCTTTTCTTTTTTTTTTGTTTTTTGTTTGGCCAAGGCCTTCACGTTTATTCATAAACAAATCATGTACTTTCTTACTGTAGATACAAATAATCAAGTTATGTAGATGAAAAAATTAGTTAAAATTAGTTGAAGAAAATAAATGTTTAAAAATACAATTTGATTTCCAAAAAGAGAGTGAATAAGAAAAATATGCGTGTAAGGGATAGTTAATGTTTCTAAAGTGCATCTTATAAATACCACCCTGCCTATTTTAAACATTGTACTTGTGTGTATGGCATGAAGGGAGTAATTACTTTCATTCAAATTTTTTTCTATTAAAAAATAATGTTAAAAATAAAAAATTTAAAATAAAATCAAAAGAAAGGAATTCTAAAAAGTCTTCATCCTAATGAGAAAATTAATTTATTCTATATATATATATATATATATGTATGTATGTATGAGATGGGAGACCATGCGATGTGGCAAACTCAACCCCGCCCTTTTTCAAACTCTTATTTTGGGTTGGTCCAAATGGATCAAGTTGGACTAAGTTTCACCCAAGTTAATTGAGCTAGTAGACACTACCGTCTTTTTATCGAAGGAGAGCATAACCATATGCTGAAATAAATTAAAAAATTTATTAAGAAAATTGACCCTCTCAAAATTTTTAGATTATGTATAACCATATGCTTTTATTTCATTAATTTTTTTTATGATGTGGTGTTATAATCTTTACAATTAAATTATAATAGATTTATTTTATTTTTTAATTATTTTTATTTAATTATTACATCATCGATTCGATTGATAATATAACCGGTTAGATTATGAAAAACGAGACTTGATGTTTATTGTTTTAATCTAATGTCCCAAAGCATTGATATATGGTTGATGTTGTGAGTTATGTGCGGGGTGATTATTAGATGAAGTGACTTGTGAGGATCTTAATTATGAAAGAGATATATAGCAAATTAGGGGTCAATTCATCATCATTTCTTCACAATCCAACATCAAATGAAAACTTCTTACAATTTTTTTTTTTTTGAAAATTTTGTGATAATTAATTGATGATGCTTCCGCATGCCATTGTATTGGGACCAGACTGTGACCTTTGAAGCAAATTATATGATTTTCTTTGTCAGGTTTGATGAATATTTGGTACAGAGTCCTAGCTTGCTATATAAAGAAAACAGTTTATTAGAAATTTTGAAAATTTAATTTATTCATAAAATGTATTACCTTCATCCAAAATACATTATGTCACTAAGTAATTATATGAAAAAAAATAATATTTTATTAAGAATAATGAATACTCTTTTGAATTTGTCTGACCTTTTTATAAGTTAAACTTCTGATGAATTTTTTATATGTGTTAACATTAAATATTTTTCTCTACTCATTCTCTATCTCTCAAAAACCCTTTCTATGACTAGGGATATATTTTAAAAAAATATTTCTTATATATTTATTGCATTTAACTAGTTTTTTATTTGTCTAATTTGGTTATTTATAACTTATATAAATGACAGGGGTATATATTATTTTTACATAATATTAAGTTAGAAATCAATTTAAAATTTCAAACAAAATCAAAAGAATGAAATACCAAAAAAAAACTCAATGATCATCATAAAATATTCCATAAACTATATAAAGAAGAGCAATCCTATCAGATTAATTAATAGTGGTTTTAATATAATATTTGTTTCATCAAATTTTCCCTCATCTTAATTTTTTATCCCTCAAGTTTTAAATCATAGGTTTTGGTCCCTTAAATTTCATTTTGTTTAAAACATTAGCCTCTATTATAAAATAAAAGAGAGATGAGAAGAAAAAGAGAAAACAAGAGAGAACAATTTTATTCATTAATCAAATGTGTGTACAATACATAACATATGCCTCCTATTTATAGGCATAATTCTATAACCTACAATAAATGAGATTACATAATCATAGGAAAATAATGGGTAGAAATAATAGGAGGAGGGGAGAAATAATAAGGAGATGAACATCGATATTAATATATTTTAATATATTATTCATAACATTTCCTCTTAGATGTACATGATTAAACATGTATCTCATTAAAAAACTTCAACTAAGAAAAACCTAGTGGGACAAAAACTTAATAGAAGAAAAATAGTATATTGTTTAGTGATACAGTTAATAGTGATGACTCATTAAAAACCTTGCTAGGAAAAACCATAGACAAGGGAAAAAAGAGTACATGTATTAACTCCCCTTTTTAACAACATCAGTTGATATCTCTGAATCTGCAAAGTCCGATGCCATGAATGAGCTTTTCAAAGATGGTCCAGGACGTAACTTGTGAACAAATATGCTAGATTTCATTGAAACATATTTGTCATATGCTAATTTCACTCTCTTCTGTTGATGTGGTCCACAACAATATCTTCGGGATGGTGAATAACTATATCATGGTAATAAACAAATGATATATCAAGTGATATGTGATTAACTAGATACAAATAATTGCTCTAATCATACTAAGACATTATACTTTTTAACCAAATATTTCTTTATCACCTTATCGAGATCTAAAGACATGATACTTACATACCAATATTTATCCATAGGAGAAAACACTTTATTCTTCTTAAATCCTTTCTTTAAGCAATTCTTAAATTTAGCAAGCTCGATCTTCAGGAATTTAAGCAATTTACATCTTTTGCAAGCTCTTCAGAAGGTCAAGCAATTCACAGTTTTTGCAAACTCTTCAAGAGTTCTAAAGATATTTAAATTATTCAACATAAACTACAATTATAATAAACTCACTTTCAAATCGTTTTGTAAAAATATATGTGCAGAATATGTATTTTATATTCTTCCTTCAACAAACATTTATTAGGTAGTAATATCACATACACATTGGTTGCTTCAAACCATACAAAAATCTCGATTAAACAGTTTGCTTCTAGCAACTTGGATCCTTTAAAGAGTTTCATCGATCATGTGCTTCTAGCAACTTGAATCGTTCAGGGACTTTCATATGTTTAGATCTAAATCCACATATATATTTGATCATTCAGAGATTTCATAAGTATAACAATGTTCTAGATATATACTCCCAGCATTTTAAATTCTTTTTAGATCCATATATAATTTACAATATAGTAAGTCACAGGTTATAATAATGTTCTCAAGACGCATATCAAAGTTTCATTTACTGCTAGACTTCTAAATTAACAAGACATATGAAAATTTAATCCACCATAAGACATGTTTATCAACATTAAACTTTTGTAAAAATGCCCGATTATGTGATACTAACATTGTACTTCGTATGGTCAAGCTAAAAATACACAAATTCACGTTATGATGTTGTATATTGTGCCTTTTCTTTTTTGTTGCCCAACTATCTTTATGTCTGTATTTTATAACATATTTGTATATAATATCCTCATTGAATCATGTGATATTTTCATCAAAACTGTTGTTAGCAACTTCTTTTTTTTTTTTGTTCATTTTTCTTTTATGACATAACTAATTGAAATCTCTTTATTTCTTTTAAGTACCTAAATCTCTTCTGGGGTCTTACAAACAATTATGTCTCAGTTCTTACCTCCTCAATATGATCATCTTGATTATTTGCTCCTTTTTTATTTTTTTTTATTTTGGAACCAATGACTTTCTCATGCTTCAGGCATGTCTCAACTTTCATGTATACTAATTAGAGCATTTTTAAGCTGAAACATGAGATATAAGAATTCTCATTTAGGTCAGTGAATGCATTTGACAAGTATTGTAATATATTATGAATGCAATATTTGATAAACTTATGGTTCATAGTGTTATATTTGAGGATTTACATTTGATCCATTCAATGTATTCTTTTTTCCAACTACTCATTTTCTCCCCCTCATATTTAGAAAATTTTATCGAATAACAATAAATTAATCATGCAGTATAAGTCTTCTAAATCTATTCATTTCATTTAGAAACACCATTTTGTTTTATTTAGAAACAAACAAAAGGAAGGAGGTTCTT
Organism: Albizia julibrissin; assembly: GCA_037074505.1. NCBI lineage: Eukaryota > Viridiplantae > Streptophyta > Magnoliopsida > Fabales > Fabaceae > Albizia > Albizia julibrissin. Next base: position 31,091,865 of record CM073485.1, read on the forward strand.
ACCTAATATTTATCCCAAGTTTCTTTGAATATCCATATATGTGCAATATGTGATGGAATAATAAGAATATATTTATATATTCAAAGTTCTAAGATGAAAAATGGCTGACTCCTAACCAAAAGCTAAATATAATAGGAGAATTTATAATATCATATTGGCTTAATGCATTTATGTATTGCAATATGTAAAATCAATAATCCCACACTAAAATAGGAATTTTGTTCTCATAAATTTTGATCTAACTACTTATGGAGGCTTTGATAAATAATTTTGCTAGATCATTTTATGGATCATATAGTTTGAAAATTGTGCATTATAACGATTTATTTAAACAACCTTTCAAACTTTAGATTGCAAACATGTAATCATCTTATAGATGCAACTATCAAATTCATTAAATACTTGTATGATTTACGTGCTATTCGAATGGGCCCATATATATGAGTTTGATATATTTTCAAAAATTCAAAAATCTATCCCAAATCACAACTGATGATATTCTCATAGTTAATATTCTTCGAGAAGAAACAGCACATAATAATGTGTTAGCTAGTCACAAAAAATCTTATGGTTCTTTAATGGATCTCAATGCATTCATTCAATTTGTTGCATCATATATATATATATGACTTGGATGATTAAACTAGTCACGCTAAAAATAAATTTGTCTAGATCTATAAACATCTAATTTATTGTAACAAATTTTCAATTTCTATAACATATGAATAATTGAAATCTTCATATAATATGACTCACACTTATATTTTAACAATCTAATCCTTAAGTGTGAGTTATACAAACATATTTTTCTTATTTCCAGTTCATCAAGAACTATGTTAATTTTGTTATTAGTTCTTCAAGAACCATATTAATAATATTTCTATTTTTGTTATGTAGAGTTCTCCAAGAACTACCATATAATCCTTTAGGAACTATCATATATTGTTATATCTCTGTATAGTTCTTCAAGAACTCTCTTCTTTTATATATTCAATACATCTTTATGAAAAAAGACTATATATGTGCCCAATCTCCACATATCATTTGCTATGTCATGACATTTATCAGTGCTACAAATTCTCAATAATTTATGTATACATTAATTAAGTTTTTAAGACATCTTAAACATAATAGCATCATAAGGAATATTCACATAACAGTTTTCATAAAAGCAATCTTCAGAAACAAATTCTCAATTGCATATTTCATCACTATTCTTTTATGATTTCAACACTCAAAATCACATTTTAATTCACATATTCTTTAAAATCAAATTTCAAGCAGCATAAGTTGGGGGATATAATTTTCCTCAAGGGGTAATCTATAAGTTTTTTTTTGGGGGGGGGGGTTTATAATTTTCATCAAGTTTAAAGCAAGTTGATGTGCTTATATCTCAAGAGAAATATCGTGTGTGTTTGTAATAATGTTTGGAGGCTCAAATGTACATCTCAACAACCAAAAATCACTTTTTAGCTTTTTGTGATATAAGAACCAACTTTTTTCAATTGGACTTTTGAAGAAAAAGTTGTTTTAAACTATAAATTAAAATTTCATGCTTTTAACTTTTTTTATTGTGGAGAGAAAAAGAGTTTTTATCATGGAAAAATAAAAAAATTAAATAACTCATCAATAAAAGGTATAAATCTCACATTCTTTTATTAAAATAACATTTTGATCCTTATACGCTTGAATATCGATAAATCAATAAATCGCGGACTGACATACTTTATGTGATGGCCTGATTAGAGATTCAAATGGGAAATGGTTTTGAGGATTTCAAAGAAAATAGGGTTTTTTCCCTTCAACTTCAATAGGGTTACTAGCCCTTTGACATGTCCTCAAATATACAAATAACATGGTTCCAATAAAGTGCTCGCTTATACTGTTTTTTTTTTTTTCTCGGGGGGGGGGGGGGGGGGGAATAATGATGGATGGAGGGATCAATCACCCAACGATGTCAAATATTAATGACATGAGGAATATGAGGTATTCGGAGTGAGACATTAAAGTTATACCAATCTAATCTTATTCATAAGTGTAAATGGCTAATTTTTATATATCAACATAAATTAGTTAATTTAATAAATATGAACTAAATTGATGCATTTTTTCAGTTTTACTTTCATTTATGAATGGGTATTTTCACATTTTTTTTCTCTCTCTACCTAAAGTTTATTACAATTAATTGGGGTAAGATTGTAACTCTCTCATTTATTACCTTGAAAGTGGACATATAATAATGGGTAAAGGTGCAACTTTAATAATAATGTTTTATGTCAGGGCGTCTAGCACCATTTAATTTTTAAGGGTGCAAAAATACACATAAACATTATAAATTAGGGCAATTTAACCAAAACCGTTAACTTGAACAAAACGGATGTTATATGTGGGTCCCAACGTGATTTTTTGGTGTAATTTTAACAACAATGTTTTATGTCAGAGGCATCTAACACCATTAAGTTTCTAAGGGTGCTAAAATACACATAAACATTATAAATTGAGGCAATTTTACCAAACCTGTTAACTTGAACAAAACGAACGTTATATGTGGGTCCCAACATGATTTTTTTAATCAATATTTTCTAGAAATTTTTAAAAATTATTGATCATACACACTTTTCCTTCCTCCAATCCAATCAGGCCATTCTTCCCTTTTTCAATCTTAAACCCTTATCTCACCCCATTATCTTTCACTTTCTCTGCCACCACCTCCTTCTTCACCTTTGATGTTAATCCTTCCTCAACCTCGTTTCAAACAGAGGTCCCAAATTAAATCCAAACATTGAGATACTGATATTATATCAAATCCACTCTAGGAACTTATAATCGTGCATGCCCATCTTCTTGCACATCACCGGTATGCTATGGTAGTTGAACGGTAGATATCCGGAGAGCATGCAGAGGGGAGTAGAAGCAAGAAGTAGTAAAATCACTATATGGGACCCACACGTAACATCAGTTTGCTTACTGTTAATAGGTTTGGTAAAATTGCCCCAATTTATAATGTTTATGTGTATTTTAGCACCCTTAGAAACTTAATGGTGTTAGATGCCCCTGATATAAAACATTGTTGTTAAAATTGCACCAAAAAAATTACATTTGGACCCACATATAACATCCGTTTTGTTCAAGTTAACGGTTTTGGTCAAACTGCCCCAATTTATAATGTTTATGTGTATTTTTACACCTTTAAAAACTTAATGGTGCTAAACGCTCCTGACATAAAACATTATTGTTAAAATTGCATATTTACCCTATAATAATAATCGATTTTTAAAAAAATTAGACTTATAAATAGAATCACAATTATATATGTGCAACATGAAACTATTCAAAGTGGACAATATTTGAGGAATGAGACTCATCATTTGAATGAGAAACATGGTCGTCTTGCAGGATTGCAGGATTTCCGCCCCCGATTGCAATGATCGTATGAGAGAGGGCATGTTGGAGTAATTTTTTGTTTCTTTATTCACTTGTGATGTAATTTTCAACTTGCGTTTTTTTTTATAGGGTAAAAGTGTGCTCAACATCCTAAAAAAACACTTGAAAGATCCATCAAACATTCTAAAATATTTAATAGTGCAATTTTATTCTTAAAATAATAAATTTGCGGCAATCTCCCCCTAAGCCTAAAATAATAAATTGGCAAATCCATATTAAGAAGATGAAAGCCCAATATGATTCCGAACCCTTTCATAGGCCTTACTTTGATTATTACCATATAGGTATATTGGCTATATCATGCCCCTCTTGGGCCACAATATAATTAAGCCCACAGCCATAGGGACAAAAGTAATTAAAAAATAATGGGAAAATTAATCTTTCAATCCTTATAATTTTGACAAAGTTAGAACTTAGTCTCTATGTTTTAACTTGATGCAACTCAATCCCTATAATTTTGACTCAGTTTTAACCACTGTTTTGGACCAGGACCGGCTGGTCCGGCCCGGGAACCGGTGACAGAACCGGTCCGGTGACCGGACCGGTTCAGTATTTTTTTATTTTTAAAAAAGCAATTTTTTAAAATTTTTCTTTAGAATTTTATATTTATAAGTCTAAAATATTCAATTTCTCACCGGTTTGGCCCCAGTTTAGCTCCGATTTGACTCTGATCTGACCCACTGACCCTTGACCTAGTACTCCGACCGGTTCAGTGACCGGTCCGGTTTTCAGAACCTTGGTTTTAACTCAATCATTTACCTTTGACTCAGTATAACTTAGTCCCTATATTTTAAATTTTTATAATTCAATTCCTGACCTTTATTCTTAGACATAAGAACAAAATTATAAAATGACCAAAACTATAGAGACTGAGTTGTATCAAGTCATAGTGTAGAGACTGAATCACAACTTAACCAAATTGTAGGACCAAAAGATTAATTTTTCCAAAAATAATTAATATAAATAGGGCCATAAATAGAATTAAACTTTTATTGCACCCGCACATATATAAATGGGGAGTTTTTTTTTTTTTTGACCTGGATATAAATGGAGAGTTGGAACATAATTGATGCTACTATGCTGTCACTTCCGACCAAAAAGAACACAGAAAAGAGGATGTTGCAGTGAAACATGACACTGAATATTCTCAACTTTATTTTCCTTTTTACACTTTTAATCCATTAATTAACTAATTATATTGCATTCATAAGGCAAAGACAAAGAAGAGAGTATGATAATAGAAATTGATCAATATTCAATTCCTGTAGAAACCCAATGAAGATAAGCACCAGCCTCTATTTCTTGCAAGTTTCCAAAGGTAATGTGAACCTCTCAGCACAAGATGTGCAGCCTGCAATTACGATATTCTAAATTAAACCATACAACACACACACAACTTTTCATATACGAAAACTTCTTTTTAATTTAAATATGATGCAATGTGGGGATTGATGCCCTCATTGCATATGTTATATATATAATATGGAATAATTCTCCCAAAGCAAAGTTAAATGTTTGAATTGTTATATATGTTGTATATAATTAAGTTTAATTATTTGATAAAACTTTAATTTGTATTATTTATAATGGTTGGGTCAAGTAGTGGAAGGAAATTAATTCTTCTAAAGTAAAATTAAATGTTTGAATTTTATTAATGAGAAAAAATCATATTAATAGAACTACTTTAAATTGAGCATGATAATATTTAAATCTAATCTAAGAATATTGAATATCATAGGTATATATACGTTAGGGTTAAGTAGCATCTACTACCCTAAATTATTTTTTCAACTCATGATTAGTATCCTAAACTAGCTTTTGATGTATCTAACACTTTTAAGTATTTTTCCATTAGGATACAATATCCTAAAGTTATCTATAGTGCAATTTTACCATTAAAGTATTTTCTTAGTTACAATGAATGGTGTTTCTGAAAAAATACTTTAAGATGTTGCTCACAAAAAAATTGCTCTAGAATATTGGGTGCTAATGAAATGATTATTTTGTGTGCTGGATACACGAAAAATTAGTTTAGCATGATTACTACTCAAAAAATATGATAGATGCTAGTTAACCTTAAAAGTTACAACAATGTATTATATACAGTATTATTTAAGGAGTATAAGATGTCTTTTTAAAGTGCCATGCAAATCAGTCAAAAAGATTGCACTATTGTTGCACCTAATCAATAGTTTAATACATAAGAAATGTGTGAATTAATATAGAAGTGTGAACTTGTGAATTCTAGCGTGGTCTTTAATTCTAAAGCTTTTGTATGATGATCAATATTTTTTTTACAATAAGAACACATGACAGAATGGAAATGTGGCCTCTATGTTTTATTTTTACTTTCTTAGGGTTCTTATGTGGGAAATTGATGTGGAAGGCTAATTCCATTTTTAGTATATTATTTTCATAATTAACTCCTCTCTTTCTTCCTTTCTCATATGTGTATTGAAGTCTTTTCTGAATTATTGTGCACATGACCTGATTTTATGGTTTATCATCAAGTCTTTAGTGATTACTAGGTAATTATGTACTGATGAAAACAAGATAGAAGAGACTTAAAGAAGGATTCACTCTTATTAATTATTAATTACTAGGTAATTATCTTTATAATACTTTTGTACTTGGGTTAAACTGAGATATGATGTGCTATGTTTGATGTCATGTATAATTGCTTAAATGGAGAAAAGAGTGCTGCAAGCTTTCGGCTAAACAGGCTCCTCTCTTTTTTAGTGTCACCTTCATCTTTTTGCTTTGCACACGCAATTGCACACAGTAAAATCACTTAAACTTTCACCTCCTCCACACACACACACACACACGCATGTTTTCGTTTTACAATTAATATATTCATTACTCACATGCATGCACTTTGATATGATCTACAAGCTAAGTCAGTCAAGTTTTGCTGCAATAAAATTAAAAGCAAATGTTGCCACTCCTATAAGTTTTTTTTTTAATCTTTTTCCCATAATTATATATATATTTGATTCTTATCTAGTGTACTTATGGAAAATGAGTTAGATAATGTTTGGTATCAATATTAAATGATTTATAAGTGTTTATATATATAAGCTGAAATAACTTTTTTTTTATATATTTATTTTATATTCTGTAAATTATGATTGAATATCTACTTTTAAATAATACAATTGTTATTACAAACGAATATTTATTCATGCATGATTAATCAAGCTCCTAATTCATAAACTGCATATGCGTGAGGCTGTTGGTTTCACATTCATTATATTCTGGCCTGCGTTCTTTTTTATTGACACGATGTAGATTATCACTGCATTAATTTCAACCCTTGAAAGGACGTGATATTGAATGGTTCAAGATACCAAAAAAATTAATGATTGAAGATCAAATTAAAATGTACTTTTATATATATATATATATATATATATAGAGAGAGAGAGGGGGGGGTATTCATTTTCATGGGAGGCCCTATCATATTAGGAAACATTATTTCAAGCAACGACGCTCCTCCTTCTTTTCATGGCATCCAAAGACCCCAGCTAGCTCCCTATATCTTCTTCAAATCAAATCATTGCACTCTTTTCCATTATTTACACCTTTATTTCCACTATATAACTATTTGTATGTATAATAGGCTCTCTCTCTCTGATATACACACATACTTGTTATAAAATAAAATTGGGCGGGAAAAGGAGGGGTTTATTAGGAGGAATATATATATATATATATATATATAATGATTTGTGCATGCATGGGAGACTTCGTTTTAATGAATTGACTGAGCAGAGAATCAAAATGATAATGGGGTTGGGACTTGTGATGCATGATCTGCTCATATATCTGTGTGTACACATGGCAGTTTTATTAAGCGTATGTGTAGAAGTATTGTTATCAAACTAGTGAGTCAATTCTTAGAATTTATCATTATTATATTTTTAACTTACAAAATCGAATATAGTTGTTGGTAAACTCGTGCCAGTTGTAAATTCAATTAAACTTATAAGTTTATACACCAAATTTACCGTTTTTACATTTCTAACTTATAAAATCGTGTTAACTCACTCTTAATCATATATTAACTTTTTAAATTTGATCATACTATACTCAGTGGCTTTATATATCAATTTTATAAAAATATTTTTGTTAAATATGATAAATTATGAATGTTGATGGATCTCATTTCATTTATTTGGATTTAAAATATATTTAAATCAAAATGTTGTATTTTGTATATTTTAATTATTTAATTTTGTACAGTATAAGTCACTTTCAGAGTAATTAATGTTTATTTGTCAATTTCATTCATGTAATTAATACTTAAATATGACTCATTGTATTTTTCTCTATTCTCCAAAATAACATTTAATATAGATAAAGTTGGAATAATTATGACAGATTTAATTTGTCAACTATCATTTCATGATTCTAATTAATTGAAATGATTTATATTATGGACCAGTTGTGTGTATTTGTATTTATATTTCTTTGAAATTGGGACAATGAGTGCCCCCAAAAGACTTAAGCAACAGTGTTGTCTGTGTCTTGTATTCACCATATCTCAAAATCCCCACTTAGCCCATATCTCTTATGTGTGTGTGTAAATTAAAAGAGAATTTAATTTGCATCATATTATTGTTACTTTATTTGAATGAAGCCTTTACCTTTCACCAATGGTCCCTATTATGCACCTTTTTTATTGCAGCCCCACTATGCCTCAAAATCTCCATTTTCAAAAGTTGTCTTCTTTACAAGTTAAAAGTCGAAAATTTGCCTGACAAAAAGAGGGGCTCATCAACCAGACAAATTTTAACTCTATTTTTTAGGTATAAATAAACATGCCTAACTAATTGTTCTTTGCAACTCAATACGTATAAACACATATAAATTTTTCCCCAAAAAAAAAAAAAGGTTTACATTAGAATAGATTATTTAGATTTAGTGTGAATGAAAGAGCCTACTCATATATTCTATAAACCTTACATATATGAAGCCCTACTATATTGAGTGGGTTAAAGAAAGTTTGCCTTTAGGGTTTTATACATATAACTTATTATTCCTAGCTCATTCTATTCCTCTCTTTATAACTTTAATTATATTAAAAAAAATACAAGTAATAAAGGAACTGTAGTGGCGGTGGATATTTTTGTTCTTTTTTTTTTCCTCTTTGTTGAAAAAGATCAGATAAGGAGATGATCAAAAGGGTCTCTTTATCAATAATTTTTCAACGTTTAAGACAAAATCTAAAGAAACTTAGGCTCCAGTAGGTCCCACTCACATGTCATTCTCACATTGGTTACGTGGATGACATGTTAATTAATTGCAGATTTAATTTCATCACTTTATTATAAGCTCTAGAAAGTCATTGTCAACAAACCCAACCCTTCATATATTCTATTTTATTTGGCCCTCATGAGGCTTGATATTGGTGCCCTGGTGGGAACAACTAATTGCTATTGACATAACAAAAATGTATTTTCTAATTGGCAAAAATTGTTGTTAAAAGAGATTTACATTCATATAACTCAATTTGACCCTATCGAAATTTAGTTGGAGTCCAATATGATTTTTCAAAGCCAGTTGTTATATATATTACCAAATGAATCCATATTCTAAGATCAAAGTTAAGAAATAATCACGTGATTGAATAAATATTTTCTTAATCTATGATTGATTTGATCATCATATTGTGTTTTTTCCTTAATAAAACTCTCGACTTTCTTCATGAAATGGCATTGGATATCGATACACACACATATACATATATGTATATATATATATATATGTGTGTGTAGAGCCCTAAAAGACTCCTTAAACCCATTACCTCTTTTCTACTTGTTGCATCATCATCAATGAAATGTGTGTGTGTGTGTATTAAAAAAAAAATTCTTATATATATCCAGAAAAAAATAAAGAAACAAGCCACAAGAGAAATTTTGTTTTTAAAACATATATATTGATTATAGGTTGTGTTGAGGTTGAGAATGTTGACTAAATAAAGTTTGTTAAATAAAGCAATAAAAACTACTATTATATACTGCATTACATGTGCATTATCATCGCTCTATCTTTAATAAGAAGAAGCCATTAAAGCAGAGTAGTTTAATTTGGGACATAATTAATTAATTTTAAAATGGAATTATTGTTTCCCTGCTGTCCCGGTGCTTGTCATATTATATGTCCCTTTAGAAACAAAAGAAAAGCAAGTTGATTAATATAATCTCCAAGACACTTTTGTCGCATGCCAAATTAATCTCAAGAAGTGGCTGATTAGAAAAGATTTATAAGATGGATGAGAGTTTGTGTGTGTGTGTTAGGTTATAGTAGTATAGATGATGGTGTGTGTGTGTCTTTATATATATATATATTATAAAATAAAATGTTGAGTGGAGGAAGAAGATGAAATGGAGTTAAATAATTAATTAGGAACTTAATCCAAATATAAATAGCTCCTACAAAATAGTTTAATTAACTAGGAAACAACAAATCGCAGTGAGTGAAGATGGGAGAGCCGCCGCTCCTACCTTTTGATTAATTGGCATATGCCTTCCTAATTTTATTCATTATGGATCATTGTGGGATGACTTATCCTATCCATATTCATTGATTTGAAAAATGAGAGATTTAAAGAGCACACTAAACCTGGTCCTTCTAATAAGGCACATACAAATTAAAGAAAATGGTTAACCAACAGGGGTTGGATGTATATACATAGGGAATGGAATTAATTTCACGCTATATGACAAAACAATATTTGAATTCTTATTGAAAGAGGTACCTATATTTTGTGTATAACAATGACTCAAATATGATTATCTCCAATAATTAAGAGAATATAACTTGTTCCTATTAAAAAAAAGAAGAAGTAATGGTTAGTTCTTTTTATAAGTTATAAATGATGGAATATTTATAATTTTTTTCAATAATGTTATCTCAATTAAAAATCTGTTGGAGTAGATGAGAAAATATATGCAATAATTTTTATTTTTTATGCATTTTTTTGGGAATGACTTTTAATTTATACATGTTTTTTCATGTAGAAAAAAAAGTTGAAAATTTTTAAAGTTAATGGTTGGTGCTTAGAAATTATTTATAAAAAGGACTGGCGGGAGGGTTATTAACTAATAACATAGATTTAATTGAATTAATTAAATTGCATGTTATTGAGAATGAATTAATTTGGGAAAATGCTTATTTGAATATACTGAAAAAATTTGATATGGGTAAAGTAGGAAGCAACAGCAATGTGAATATGAAAGGGAGGATACAATGGGTGGATATAGAGGACACTTGTTAATGTGAATTATTAATGACCCATAGTTCAACAACGATTTTTTATATACGAATAATTAATGAAAAAGAAACCTAGCTAGCAGGCTAGAGAATGCAATAATAAATCAAATATCAGGTTATAGTTTTGTGCCTTGGTCCAAAGAGAGAGCACTATCTATTGATGCTTCGTCCTTCATCCAAGGCACAATCAGTGAAGCAGAGTGCGCTAACAAGTTTCCAAGAGAAATGACTTCAATACATAATTACCTAAAATTGTCACTTTTCGTTATCTATTATTTTCTTTCTATCTTTACACACACGTATAGGTCCCTCAATATAGTGAATATATAGTGACCAAAATGGTGGGCTATATGGTTGACAGAAGCGAATATGAACATATTAATAATTAAAAAAAAAGATGATTATTGATTTAAAAAAATTAAAGGGGGTATATATATAATACTAATAGGATTGCATGACAGGAACAAATACCTAACATGGTGATTTTCATGATGAATAAATATATAACATTGAAGTGATAATTATTACTACATGCTTGCGACTGAGAAAAATGACATATATAAACACTTCGTGTCAGGGATCTGGGGCTGATTGACAAGCTCTTTGCCTTTGGGTAAAGTCTCTTCTCTAATCTTTAATTTGCAGAAAAGAAAAATTGTGTTTTAAAGTTACCTTTCTCAACATGTCTTTGCTCTCTCTTGCTTTTATCACTATGCACACTTTATTGTGTACCATAGCCAAACTCTTAGCTACTAGTTCATCACATAACCTACAAACCCAACTTTCAAAAAGCGATATTCATCTACTACTCCCTAGCTTGCTCATACCCCTCTACTTCTTCCTTATTGTTACAGTTTCTTTTTTAAGAAGGCAATAAAGAAAGAGAGATGAAGGGTTTCAATATTTGAACAGTGCAAGCATACATATATACAAAGCATGTAGATTCTTTTTCTGACCTAAAAAAACCTCTAGATTCAAACCACCGTACTGTTCAAAGGGGTTTCATAATTCATACCAAAAACAAACAGAGATGGTCCAGAAATGTAGAGAGAGAGAGAGAGAGAGAGAGAGAGAGAGTTAATGAGTTATAACGTGTGAGAGCTGATGAGTAAAAGACATGAAGGTATCAGGCAAGGACTAGCTGCTGGCCAGTGCGTGACATTTCTGCAGTTGAGGGGTTAATAATATTAGGATGGAACCAGAAAAGAACAGGCTGGAGATGATGATGTGTCGAGCATCCAATGGCTGATTGAGAAGTCATAGTCAATGGGTATAGTGAATGATGTTTATTAGTGAAAAGTGGGACCAAACATTCAATATATTGAATATTCAGTGTTATATGCCTCTCATCACACTAAATTCCAGAGTGGGTCTCTCTGTTTATTTTCGCTCCCTAATAGAAACAAACTACTTCGCTACAAACGTCATTCACGTGTCATGCACATATAGTGACCACTCACCACATGATCAAGAATGGGAAAAAGCTAGCAAAGAAGAGAGTGAATGCATATATGAAAGGGATAATATTGCATATGAATTATGAGAGTATATATATTATTATTAAAGAATGAAATACATACACAAGCACACATGAAAGGCCCCAAAGACCTATTCAGTTTTTGTTTTAGCCAATGAGGCTATGGAAAAAAGAGGTTCTTCAATATTCCCCTCTGGAAAGAAACAAATAAAAAATGCCAAAAAATAAACCTATTGAGACGTACGTGTGTTTCCATCACACGCTCGCTCGGACGCCCCATCCAATAATGGAGTCCTGTAGGTTAGACTGAATTTCTCGAAGCCAAAAAAAAAAAAAAAAAATCACGCAAGCACAAGTGCATGCCATCACGCACCTAAAGCGTCTGCACACAGTAGCCATCAGAAAAGTCCACAAAATGAAGAGAGAAGACTCTGCTTTTTGCAATTTTGGTTTCCACATCAAAGAAACGCGCCAGTTGAAGTTGAAGGCAAATGATGTTGACCAGGATGAGAAGCTTGACTTGTACGTGTGTATGATACTTGTTTTAGGCCATTAACAGCTCAAACTTCAAAGTTTAATCTCCCAAATTTTGCCAACGGCTTTGATTTTTTTTGCTATCTGATGATCTTTGCTTTTTCTTCTTCAGACGCTCTCTCTAGAGCACTGCCCCACCAAATAGCCCTTTCCTTCCACCAAAAATCAATGCCACCTTTGAAATTCAATCATCTCTTTAGCTTCCTTCATGCTTATTCCACACTTACATGACCAAACCATTAAATGCATCTCTCTCGCTCTCTCTCTCTCTAAAATACTCATATTTAGGTCACAGATCCCCACTCCCTTGGGAATCTGCAAAGCCATTAATGAATGGCCATACCCACCAAAAAGGAAAATTATAATAATAAACCTTTCCAGACTCTCTCACCAAACTCTGATACATACAACATATGTATATATATTATATAATCTACACCATAACTTTAGTCAATTCTTAATCTCAAAACCCTATAAAAAAATGCTGAGGCTTCTAGGCAACGTGGACCCCACCATAGTTTTTCTTTTACCCATTTCCTTCTTTTTCGGCTTATTCACTGGAAGTTTCCTTTGTCATCATCCACCCACAAGCAGTTATTTAATTTCCTCCTTTTACAAGGCGACGACGAGGAAGAGATCGAGGAGGAAGAAGACGAAGACAGTGATAAAATATTTGAACTCACTCTGGGTTGGATCGTTACTCGCAACTGTGGTAAGACTTTAGGGAGCTTCCTTCGATTATTGTCAACAACAAGTTCTTGCATCAACTGGTAGCAACCTATGATTTTCTCCTGCATCCATCAGATATAAATACGTACTTTGGTATTTTCCTTTGAATGATCAGCAGGAAGAACATATTTTTTTAAAAAAAAATTTAATATTACTCTCATTCTGATTTTGGTATCTCAAATATCAAATTATGGGTTTCAAGTAAATCGATCCAGCTTTTTATTTAATCATTAGGACCAATATCTTAAACAAAACGAATTTTGAGGAACCAAAACATTTCATTAAAAATTTAAAAGACTAAAATTAATATGAGGATAAATTTATAGACTAAAAATTGGATTTAAAAAAAAAATACCAATACACTGTATAGTTACATGCATACTTTTATCAGTCCTTCACACCATGATTCCGCATGCTCTGGCTTAACAAGAGACCAATTAGGAATTTCATTAGCTGCACAAAGTATGGCCGCGACCGCAATACATGATGGCCGATAGGCAAGAAAGCTAGCCTCTGGACAAAAAGTATACAAAGGAAAAGGAACAATTCAAAATGTGTTTATACTTATTTTAAAACATAATATGAGAATTAATACAAATACTTTTTATATACCTTGGATATTAGATAAGATTATTTCAGAAGCCCGAGAAATAAGTAACCCAGTAAAAGTTCCCGTTGAATCGAGTTTGCAAGCAAAGAAATTTATGAAACTGAATGGGGTGATTGATCTTAGCCTCCAATCCAAAACACTCAGAACAAGTAGTTCCATCCGACGAATTGTTCTTGGTTCAAATATATAATTGGCACCTTCAACCTGTACATATCTTATGTGAGCCTATATATGAAGGCCAATTGAAACCAGGACTATACGGATATGAAATTTTTTAAAATTTACCTGAAGATCCAAAAGGGGAGGAACCATAGGTTCCTCCATTTTTGCAGCTAATGACAAACAAGCAACAGATAAAAGTTGCATAGGCCACCCATCCGTTTGCTGAAACCATGTTTCAAACAGAAAAGTAAATGAAAAGGTAATTATCATCATCAACAGTATATAATTATTTTGGGTCGGATATTCTACAGTACATATGTTAAAGATTAAGTATACCACTACGTTTGTAGTAGTATTGGTTATAGTTCGAAATGTTTATTAATAAACTTTATTTATTATGATGACTATCACTATTTAGGGTTAAAGTGTAGTAATCAACTATTTTTTAAAGTGCACCCAGCACAACTAACTATTTTAGGGTGCAAAAGTAGACATTATGAATTTTTTTGGAGTAAAAATAATAATTTTTGTAACTCAAAATAGATAACAAAATTGCTATTTTTACTCCAAAAAAATTCATAATATCTATTTTTGGACTTTAAAAATTGATAATGTCTATTTTTTTACCATAAAATAGTTAGTTATGTTAAATACACTTCAAAAAATAGTTCTTTACTAAATCTGCACCTTAACCCTCAATATTTATTGATTCAAGTATTTGAGTAGCTAATGGAATAGTAATTGTTTGTTAATTTTTTTCTGTGGTCAATTAGCTATCCATTGTTATAAACTTATAAAGAGGAAAAAGGACCTAAGCCAAAAGAGGAACAAAAGGCTGAAATTTCTTTGGCGTAATAATTAGCATGTATGACTTATGATTCTACATAGCCAATGGGGCACTAAAAGGCAATAGATACTTACGCTCCCCTCTAAAATAATTTATCAATATAAAACAATTTTTGAGTTGAACAATTTACATTATTTTTTGAGTTATTTTTTATTTACGATAATATCTTTAAAATAAATTTAATATGATGGATATAACATCAATCAATTAATTAATAAAAGTTAGATTTTTCGGTGTATTATGGTTGTTTGGCAGGAAGGAAATGGAGGTAACAGAAAAAAAATTTTGAGTTAAATTTTAAAAAATTGGAGAGGTGAGATTATAAAATTTTAATAAAGATAAGATGTAAAATAAAAAAGTAAGAAAAATTAACTAAAAATTTTCAACCACACTTTTTTAATTTTTTTAAATTCAAGTCATAAAAATTTTCTCTCCCTCCTTTCCTCCAAATCCTTATACCAAACAGCCCCTAAAGTTTAGTGTGTAAAAGTTATATTTTAATAAAATAAAGCTTACCACGGCAACGCGGGATCATTTAGTTTGAAAAGTCAAAAAATCATTACCGCATAGCATTTTGTCACGCTCATGGAAATAGCTAATCACGAAATTCCAAAGAAAAACTTGCAAAAATTAAAAACCTCACAGGCAAATTCCAAAGAAAAACTCAAAAAAAATAGAAAGCTCACAGGCAACTGTCGAGAATCCAAAAACCGGTCCAAATAGTTGACGGCAAGAAACGCCGTCAGCGGCTGAAAAGCATAGTATGCTTGCACCTGCGAAACAGTAACCGTCAAGTCATCATTAATTATGTTAATTAAATAATTAGTATGCGCGAAAAACACAACGATGCCGGAAACTTCGTCAGAGTCGGTGGCCAAACGGTGAAAGACGGAGGAGCTCAACGGGGACTTAGATCTAGAGATTCGAGACTGCTTCTAGAAGACGGTAACCGACGGTGTGCATTTTCTCGTGATCCGCTTAGAAAGTCTGTTAGCCGTCAGCGAAAAATGCGTGGGTGGCATAAATGTAAATATCACACAAAATCAATGTCTAATGATTACAGATATTGAAAAAGTCTTTTTACCTTGAGAATCCATGCAACGGATTCTTCTCTGGCGGAGGCGTCGGGCGAATCGGTTTGAAATCTGGAGAAGTAATCGAATCCAGGAACGAAGTTACGCTCCTCTTCGATGAATTCGGCTATTGAATCCTCCATAAATACCGGCGATGGCAAAGAATCAAGGTCAGAGGAGCATTCCGGCGACTCTCCGGACAAGATTCCGGACGTATCCTCGCAACAAAGAAGGTCGGAGTCACACAAGTAGTGATCGGAGCACGAAACCGACATGATGATCGGCGCCGGAAATTCATCATTCTCTTTCCATCGCTCCGGTTGAACGGTTGCGGAACTGATCGGAGAAGTTGCCGGAATGCTATTTTCTGGTTTTTTTGGGGGGGGGGGGGGAGTGACTGTGCGTGGGAGTGTGTGAAATGATTGCGCCAGATGAAGATATTGAATGAGCTTGAAGCTCCCTATCAGTTATGTCATATATAAATACGCGGTGCTTGGCTGTTTCTTGCTTATTTTTTATATTTTTTTTCCTAAAAATCTGATGGGAGTGTTTTTTTTTTTTTTGGTAAAATGATGAGAGATATTCTAAACATACGATAAATTTCCGTTATCGGGTAAGAAATGTTTTACATTTACTGAAGCTAGAGCTGGTAATATGGGTTGGGATTGTGGGTCGAGCCCATCCAATCCAATAATATGAGTGGTTTGAGTTTGATAAAATTGAGATAATTTAGGAGTGGTTCTTTTGGGTCTGAACCCATAGGATCCAAATCCGTGGTGGGTTGACCCATATTTTTTTTATATATAATCACTAAGAATCTAAGAGGCAAGATAAGACATAAGAGTTGAAAGACGGTCAGGTTCAAATTGGCACTGCAAGCCAATTTTCTCTCCTATCACTCTCCAGTGCTCTACTTTTCACTGACTCCATGCCTCACTCGATCTCAGATGAACGCTCCCCAGTCCTGTGCTCTAGCTGCTCTATTGCTCTATGTCTGTGTGTGCTCTAACAAGTTAAGGGTTTTTAATAATTAATTTGTTTCCAGAAACAAGAACTGACAATTTAATTTAATTTCATCTTTCCGATTATGCAGTATAATTAATTTGGTGAATAATATCTCTTTTTTCATGATCATCAGTTATGTTTTGCGTAAAAAAAAATAATTTTTAGTATATTATGTAAAAAAAATATGGTTTTGCCAACCCATATTGATACAATTCTTTTATGATCAAACCCATATAATCCCAACTAATAGCGGGTTAACCTGAACCCGCCGAGCCGAATCATATTACCACATCTAGCTGAAGCTTTAATTTAAACATTTTTTAGGGGGGAAAAGATGAAGCTTTCAACTTTTGCAAATAAAAAGGGTAAATTGCACTGAAGTCCCAAATAAAATTAAACACGATAAATTTCCTTTCTCGGGCAAAAAATGTTTTACATTTGCTGAAGCTTTAATTTGAACATTTTTTAGGAGAAAAAAAGATGAAGCTTTCAACTTTTTCCAAAAAAAAATAATAAATTACACTGAAGTTCCAAATAAAATAAAATATGATATAAAGATCTTTTGAAATATTTAAGTTAGAGTGCAGTTTCGTAAGATTTTTACGTAATATATTTTAATTATAATAAAACTAAAATATCCTTGATGGATTTAAGAAAAAGCTAGATAAATTCAAATCCTAATTATTTTCTCTCTCCTCGATAGCCCTAATTTTCTCCATAACCGAGAGCCGAACTTTGCTCCCCCGCCCAAGCCAATACCTTATCTTTACTACTCATGAATTGCATCATCATCAGTATCGTCACCTCTTCCAAACTCCACCACCAGCATAAAATCGACCACGCTCACTCGCCAGACGTCCCAGTAGTGCTCCTTCCTTCAATTCAGACTCTCACCACGGCACCGGTCAAGATCTCGGAAGACCTACTGCCAACCAAGTACAACACAGTTGTCCTTACACGCCTTCACAGAACCTTACGCAGGAGCCGATCTTGATCTCCAGCGATGTGCGGATGGAGCACGCCGTCTCCGATGGCCTTGTTTCTAAGGCACAAGTTTATGATGCGAATGTACAGAAACCACAGACTCCAAAGTTGAAGGATCATAAGGAAGTCGTGAATGGCTCCGATGAAGAGAAGATTCACACAGACAAGCACGTAGAGAAATGACTCGTCGAATTTGTCATTTCAAAACGGGAATGAGAAACTGTTGGTTTCTGCTAGATTCGGTCACCACCGGAAAGCTGTCAAAGCGAGTCCTGATGGTATACCTCTCTCTCCCTCTGATGTGAATTCTATTTCAGATTTTGTTGTTCAATTTGAAGTTTGAAATTAAAGGAAAAAGAATCTGAAAAGGAAGGGTGAATTGATGTGTGGTCCCAGGAGGAGGGAAGGCGGTGCTGGGAGTGATGAAGGCAAAGCGGCATGACACTCTAAAGAGCACGTGGAATATGACAACGGAGGAGTGTGCCATGCTGTTAACAAGGCATCTGAAGAAGTGCGACACGTGGGACTCGCAGCTGCGTCGGAATTCTCCGTTGACGAACCAGAATGGCACTCATGCCATGAAGAAATCGGAGACATTTAACGGACGGAGCAAAACCTAGGGTGAAAACGCGTCGCTGAGCCAAACGTTGAGTTCGGGTATGGGGAGACTGAAGAAAGAGCCGTCGCTGAGTCAGGACGAGTTGGGTGGGACGATGAAGTGTGGGTTGGAGAGAGAAAATAATTGTGGTTTGAATTTGTCCACCTTTTTTTTAATTTATTAAGGTATTTTAATCTTTTTAAAATTAAAATATATTATCTAAATTATTACAGAATTTCACTATAATTTAAAGGTTTCAAGAAACCTTTTAAGTCATATTTTATTTTGTTTGGGACTTTAATACAATTTTCTTCTAAAAAAAAGCTTTTCAAAGATAATATGGAAAATACCATTAATTAAGTTTTGTCCAAGGTGTACCAAAAAAAAAAATTTGTCCAAGATTCGTTGGATTAAAAGTTGGGAAGATTTTAAATTTGATAAGCTAGGGGACAAACTTGGCAACGTTCTATGTCGTGCCACGTGCGTTGAATTAGGTGAAAAAAAAAATATATATATTTTTTATAAAATATTTTTGGGCATAAGTTTACCGTGAAATGTCATAAATTTCTTTTTATTAGAGAATGTATCATTTTTAAGGACTATTAATAGCTATATCTAATATGTACTGTGCGCTGTATAAATAATTAATGTAATCAATTTTTTAATAATTATTTCATTTATTATATATTTAATCTACTTAGTTACTAACAAATTAGGGTTAAGGTGCAAATTTGTTTTGAAAATTTTCGTTAAAGAGCCATATTATCCTAAAAGATTTCTTAGATTCAATATTGCCCTATAAGTGTTAAAATGGAGTAATGTTGTCATTTTCTTTTAAAAAGTTAACAGTTAATGTAAATTTTTTAAAGGTCAACGTTAGTTTTTTAACAGTATGGGGCAACATTGTTACGTTTTGAAACTTCTGAGGTGCCACTAAACATGAAAAAACTTTTAAGGCAATACTGTTCCTCAGTGAAAAACTACCGACATAAATTTACACATTAACTCAACAATTTATTGGTTGATGTAGTAGGGGTTTCATCCTATAATAAAGAGAACACAATTTAAATGTCAAAAAGCATATTTACTAGGAAATATAAAAACACTTTAAAATATCTGGTTCAATTTATAATAAGGTTATTATTAGTTTTTTTGGGCCAAAATACACATACCTCAACTTTAGCTCATTTAAATCAAAGTTCTGAAATTCGGACCGGTCATTGAATCGGTCGGGGTACTGGGTCAAGAGTCAGATCGGAGTCAAACTGAAGCTAAATCGAGGCAAAATCGGTGAGAAATTGAATATTTTAAGCTTATTAAAATGAAATTCTAAAGAAAAATTTTAAAAAAAATGATTTTTGTTTAAAAATAAAAAAGTACTGAACCGAGTCGATCATCGAACATGCCTGGTTTAATGGCCGGGTGGCCTGTTCCCGGGTTAGACTAGCCTATTCGGTTCGGTTCCAAAACAAGGGTTTAAATAGAACCTCTCTCATCTTTAAACACTTAAAAAATCACACCCTCAGCTTTCAAATATAATCTTGATCTCCAAACCCTTACTGTTAGAATAAAGTTAATAGAATGTAAGTCACTCATGTTATTTAATACTCCTTTAGTCCTATTTATAAAAGTTTAATGACTGAATTAATCAGTTTAAAAAAATGATTAAAGTTAGTTAAAATTAATAAATATATATGAAATATTTATTTTTTAAGTATGCCCATATTTATGAGAGTTACGTGAGAGAGAAAGAAATAAAATAAATATTACCATATCCAACATTTTAATTAGCGCAATCTATATAATTAAGGGTTAAGGTTCAAATTTGTTTAGGAAGTTTTCGTGGATAAACAATATTGCCCTAGAAGTTTTTAAGGCTTAATATTGCCCCGGAAATGTTAAAAAGGAGCAATGTTGCCATTTTCTGTTAAAAAAGGTAGTAGTCAACATCAATTTTTTAACGGTATGAGGTAACAATACTACATTTTGATACTTTCGGGATGACATTGAACCTGAAAAAACTTTCAAGGCAACATTACTCATCAGCGAAAATTTCCTAAGCAAATTTGCACCTTAACCCTATAATTAATGAGGGGCGAAAATATAAAAAGTTTATTAAATACTTAGATAACTTTTTTCGGGCTCTTATAAAATAGATCAAGGCAATTCAAATTTTGTGTTTTTATAAAAATGATTAGATTGAGTATTAGTTGGTAGATGGCATATAATTTTTTATTTTACTAATTTATTGTAAATTAAACTTCAGAACTTTATTGAAGGGACACATTTCTCATTTTTCGCATAACAATCCCTAATTGCTAATTCCCATATAGTCTCTGACGGCAATATGTCTTGATCCATCTATCTCTTGTAAGTTCTCCTTAAAGAAGGTAAGTAAAACCCCTAGAAGAAAATGGGAAGTAGAGGAGGAGGGTCGCTGCTAAATAACCAAAACGTGGTTGCAAAAGGAGCAGTAGAAGCGGCGTTTGATTTTGAAGACCATGTACTGTGCGCTGTATTTAAGTAAAATTTTTCCTTAATTAATATCTATATCTAATATGTACTGGGCGCGGTGTAACTAATTAAGGACAAATTTCACTTAAATATCATTTCAACTTTCAAAACTCTAAAAAGTTTGTTGAGATATGAAAATGACAGGAAGGTGACAGAAGGATAATTTAGGATATTTTAAAGTGTTAGTAATTTTATCGGAGCTCCGATGTTGGTAACTTTTTTTTGAGGGGGTTTTATTATTATTATTTTTTTAAAAATGAGGAGCCAAGTGGTGAGGGTGGGATTTGAACCCACCCCTTTAGTCTTACAAAAGGCATGGTGACCATTGGACCACTAAGCCCTTTTGATATATGTATGTATGTATGTACGTATGTATGTATGTCTACGAATGTATGTGTATAATACAAATAAAGGCGTAATGGTATTTGACAAAATGACTAATGGTATTCACTAAAAGTGTAATGTTATTAGTTATAGGTGTGAACATATTGACTAAAGGCATATTGATATTCACTAAACGAGTAATTGTATTGACTAAAGATATGATGGTATTCACTTATGAGTAATGTGATTCACTAAATGAGTAATTTTATTAATTACAGGTGTAATGGTATTGACTGGATGAGTAATGATATTAGTTAAAAGCGTAATGGTATTAACTAAACGAGTAATGTTATTAACTAAAAATGAGTAATGATTTACGCCTTTAGTCAATACCTTTACACATCTAGTTAATATCATTATGCCTCTAGTCAATACCATTACACTTTTAGTTAATAGTATTACTCATTTAGTGAATACCATTAGGCCTCTAGTCAATATCATCACGCCTTTAGTTATTTTTATTACTCATTTAGTTAATATCATTATGTATTTAGTAAATACCATTACTCGTTTAGTGAATAGCATTACGCCTTTAGTAAATATTATTACTCCTTTAATTAATACCATTACGTATTTAGTCATTTTCATTACTCATTTAGTCAATATCATTACTCATTTAGTAAATATCATCACACCTTTAGTCAATATCATTACTCGCTTAGTAATACCATTACTCATTTAATTAATACCATTACATCTCTAGTTGATAATGTAACGGCACAGCTTCTCCCGAACTGTCTTTACTCAGCCAGGTTCATGATTGACCGGGGACTTACGTCTTTACTCGCAATCCCAGGCTCACTCCGCCCCCTGCGGAATTATCGGGTCTAGACGCAGTAGTGTCCTCGAGACCTGAGGAGGCTCGCTTCGGCGATAATTCCGCAGGGGGCGGAGTGAGCCTAGGATTGTGAGTAAAGATGCAAGTCCCCGGTCAGTCATGAACCCGGCTGAGTAAAGACAGTCCGGGAGAAGCTGTGCCGTTATAGATAACATTACTCATTTAGTGAATATCATTACGCCTCTAGTCAATACTATTATATATTTAGTTATTTCTATCACTCATTTAGTCAAATACCATTATATCTTTATTTATATTACACACACACATATACATATATAAAAGGCTTGGTGGCCCAATGGTCACCATGCCTTTTAGAGGACTAAGGGGGTGGGTTCAAATCCCACCTTCACCCTTGGCTCTTTTTTTATCTTAAGGAAAAAAAATAGCCACTGGTGAATAAGCTCTGGTGGCTGAAAGGTGCTAGCCGGCGAGCACTGGTGCTCTAGTGAAGGATTCCCTTTTCTTTTTTTATATATTTAAAAAATTGAAGGACATTATGGTGAAATTACTGACACTTTTAAAATTTCAAATTAGTTCCTCGTCACCTTTCTGTCATTTTCATGTTTCAACAAACTTTTTGAGGGTTTTGAAAGTTGAAATGACATTTAAGAGGAATTTTCCTATTAATTAATGTAATCAATTTTTTAATAATTCTTTTATTTATTAATATATTTAATCTACCCAATTGCTAACAAGTTATTGGTATACGTCCATTTAAAAAAAAAAGATGTGGAAGTGGCTTTCGACGTCTGTTAAAAAATGAATGTAGATAAGAAAACTTACAACGTCACTTACATTCACATCCTCCTAAGAACTAACGTGAAAAGGTAACAAAATAACCATTAAAAGTATTTTCTGCAATAATGAGAGAAGACAAGTTTAAATGTTAAAAAGAAAAAACCCTTTAAAATATCTCTCTCCATTTATAATAGAGTTAAGGGGTAAAATTGCCTATATGCTTTTCTCAAAAGTGTATCCAACATTATAAACTTTACTTTTATGCAA
The DNA here is from genome assembly GCA_037074505.1 of Albizia julibrissin. Taxonomy (NCBI): domain Eukaryota; kingdom Viridiplantae; phylum Streptophyta; class Magnoliopsida; order Fabales; family Fabaceae; genus Albizia; species Albizia julibrissin. The sequence continues at coordinate 31,115,350 of CM073485.1, forward strand.
AAGTGCCCATAAACTTTTGAAAATGGAGAAAAAATGTCACATTCGTTAATGTTGGTAAACGGTGGTTATTTTTTGTTAGGTGGGCCTCACATTAATTTTTTTAAATGATAATTTCAAAAATTCCTTTCTCTCTCTACTCCCACCATCTCCAATGTTCGCCTGTCTCTCTCTTTCCTCTCTCTCTCTCTCTATCTGAATTTCTCAACTCTATCTCTCCCCAACTCCACATCACAATGTGTCCATAGAGTACATTAGGATATCTTGATCTAGAATATTACATGAACTTTCAAGTAATGAACAAAGCAATGTGTACAATTTTGGGTTGGTTCTATTGGAGATAGAGAGATGGAGAGAGATGGATGAAGGTTGGAGATGGTGGGAAGGGAGGGAGAGAGAGGATTTTTTTTAAATGATCATTTAAAAAATATTAATGTGGGGCCCACCTAACAAAAAGTAACTGTCATTCACCCAATTTAAGGGAGGTTGCATTTTTGCTTCATCTTTAAAAGTTCATGGACACTTTTATACCTAAGTAAAGTTTACAGCGTTGGATGCATTTTAAATAAAAGTATATGAGCATGTTTGTCCCTTAACCCTTTATAATAAAGTTATTGCTAGTTTCTTTTTCTGCCAACATAGTATTATTAGTTGCCAATCTAAAGTAGTTGTTTCAGTATAGTACTATGGGTTAGGTTTTTTTCATTCTCCTCTTTCTCATTTTCTTCTCATAATCTCATATTCACCGTTATATTAAGAAAATAAATGGTTCATATTCAATCTTTTATAAAAATTATTTCTATAAACATAAATAAGTAAATTTAAACTCTTGAAAACTCCTTTATATCATTCATTTTGCAAACAATTTTTCTAGGCAAATCTAGTTAAAGTTTTTAGAGTAATGCTTATTGCTTTACTTATGTATTTTTTTTGACATTTCTCCATTTGAACTTAGTATATTATAATTTGGGTGATGTTGTTTGTTCATGTTGAGCCTCCAAAAGTAGAGGATCTATCAGCCAAGAGGATGAACTGAGAATATGGAAGGGAGGATGTTTTTTTTTGCATTCAGGGGTATTTCGGTATTTTTATATTGTATGTAACATCAGTTAATGCAATTTAACGTTTATGGTATTTTTTTCTCTTATTTTGAAAGTTCATAGGCATTTTTGCACTTTCGAAAAACATGTTGTTGGACACACTTTGGATACAAGTTCATGGGAATTTTTGCACATTTACTCTGAAGTTTTATTATAATGTTCTTCCTAGTCCAACATTTCATCTAAAAGTTTAATTCCCTCAATCTCTCTCCTTATTGATTATTGTTGAGGGAGTATCAACATGAGTAAATTAGGAAAACATTGACAAATATAAAAATATGTCTTATATTTGGAATCAAGATAAACTCTCTAAATACCATGTCTTATATTAAGGACCAAAAGAAGGGAGCAATATAAGATATGTATGAGTGCAAGTACTGTGTTTATAAGGGTTTTTTTTTCAAGTAAGAATATGTTAGGGTTTTTCCCTTTTTTTCATTTCCTGAGTGGTGCTATCGGCTAGAGGTACTGCAACAGTGATTGGTAATAACTAAAGTGAGGAGGATATTTCAGTAGGAAGAGACGACAGATGGAGAGGGGTTGTCTAGACATCAACCTCTAGTGGAAAAAGAAAGATGAAGGAACAGAGGAAGGCTATGTCTTAATGGGAAATATTATTTCAAAAACAAGAATGGGGCTAGGAACTGTTTGCATGCAATAACAACATTGTGGAAAGTAAGCGGGGAGATGGATGTGAAAATGATAGTGTTTAACTTGTTTCAATTTAGCTTTAAAAAAGCAGGGGAGGCTAAAAGAATCCTGAAGGATAATCCATGGGTGGTAAGGAATTACATGTTGAGTTTGCAGAAACGAAGACTGTTGTTGAGTGACAATGAGATCCAGATAAATACTTGTGTATTTTGGGTCCAGTTTCATAATCTTCCATGGGAGGGTCTGATGGAATTGAATGTCAGATTAATGGCAAGTTTAGTGAGGAATGTGATTGAGGTAGAGAACCCAAAAGATCAACGATGGCAGTAAGGATTTAATGGGAATTCTGGATTTTTGTGAGTATAATTGGCAGTAGGAGGAATTTTATCCTAAAAATAGACTTAATGAGTTGCACATAGAATTTTTAACCACATAATTTGGATATTTATAGAAAAATATATAAATTTTCAAAGTTAATTGAAAATTCTGCTAGCTTTTGTGCGAAAATAAGAAAGTAAGGGCAATTAGTAATAAAGTTAACTTCCATGGGTTAAGATAAGCACTTGAAATTAGTATAGGCCTATTAACTACATATTGGGCTTAGTGCATTGACTTTAAAGATAACCAATCATAGTGTTTTGAGTTACTAAAAATTAAAATAAGTAATAACTTGTCCGTCTATGAATTCTAAATTATATGATTTGACATTTGCCCGGGATGCCCACAAGACTGGGAACAAGAACAAAGTTTGGAAAGCTACCAGGTAGTACAAGTTACCTAATCTGCATGTACTTGATATGTATGCTTGCGTATTGATATATGCTATTGCTTTACCTAATTGTATTGAGCATGATTGAATGATTAAAGCTCTGTCTACATTTATGCTATGGCCATAAGTATGTTGTAATATTGAGCATGTAAATATGTCAATATGTTAGCATGTATTTATATAAGACAAGCATGTCATGCATTAAGTATATATCTTGCATGCATAGTTTTATTGTTTGCTACTGAGATTTTCCCGAATCTCACCCTCTCTCAACCAACCATATAGGCAGCTAAGCACAGAAGGGGAGTGCAGGATGTTGTGCCAGAAGAAGAAGTTGCAATAAAGAAGAGAAGAATTATTTACGCATTGTATTGTTGTGCAATTGACGTTTGAGTAATTAATTGTATATCATTGTATGACAGATGAATCGAATTTCTTAAGCACGATAATTGAATTAGAGATGGGTAATCGCATTGTACGAGCCCATTAGTTAAGAAACCTTTTGCATATAAGAATGAGCAAAGAATCACTTTGATTAAGATAATAAAGGGAATTAAGGAAAGTCACAATGAGTAGGGAACCACGGTGAACAATCTTCGAAAAGCTTTAAGTTATTCGGAAAACCCCTTTCAAGTGCAGGTTCGGATCCTGTATTGGAGTTGGGATTTGAAATTGTTTACCAAGAAATATTACTTAGTGGTTTAAATTCACTGTGTAAGATTCATCAGAACCATAATGTAATTAAGGTGTTACATATTATATTAAAATTAATACTTAAATATGTTTTATCATATGCACAATTATCATTTAAGTTTGTTGCGTAAATATTTCTATTAGTAACATTAACAGTGGTAGAAATATAGGATCAATTAAAAGTATAATTTATAAAGTTAAAGAATTAAAAGTATACCTCAGATAAAACTTAAAGTACTAAAAATATATTTTAGATTTAAATATAATACAAATTTTACATATTTGTCAATCTTTTCTCAACTTACCCCAATTGATACTCCATCAATAATATATAATCAAGAAAGAGAGTGAATGAGGAAATTAAAAAAAATGACCAGGATATTTAATAAAATATATATCATATCAACTAACTTGATAAACTTACTTAATTTAATTAAATTATATAAATATATATTATATTAAACACGATGGAGTATTAATTTCCACGTCAATTAAAGTAGTAGCACATAAGTCCTTGTGGTTCAATCTTATAGAAAGTCAATCATTAAATTCACGTATACTATTCATATTTGAATTTCATGTTTAAATATATGTTTATTTATTTTTCTTCGTCTTGCCTTTTTAATAATGTTGTTCTTGATTGGAAGGAATTGATTGTTGGAGACACTTTATTAGGTATTTTTCTTCCTCCTAATCTAAACCAAACTTCATACCATTTTGACTTTAACTTGGACATCATCATTTTGCAGATAACTATATTGGCTCTTCTTTCATTACGTTCTATAAGGAGACTTAATCATCACCATAATGATAGATCTTGTTGTAAGATTATTGTCGTTTTGTGTAATCCATACAAATAAAAATTATTAAATATTTGATAGCAATAGGGTTAAGTGGTATAAAATATTATACTTAGTATTTTTTAAGGTTAATAGTTAGAATTTTATGAAAGGAAAAAAAATCATCACAAGAGAGCTTCCTTTATTTTGGTTGAATACTACTGGAATCTAGTTCGATATTGACGAATATCATATAGTTATATCAAAATTAAAATATTAAAATTTAAATTTGATTAAAATATTAATACTTTTCTGGAAAAAAGACACTTAAATACCTTGTAAACTTTCAAAACCTCAAAAAGTCTGATAACATATGAAAATGACATATAGGTGATTAGGGAGGAATTTAGGTTTTTAAAGTTTGGATTTTTTACCAAAATGCCCTTTCTTTCTTCATGCCTTCTCTTCACTCTCATCTCTCTCCTCTTTCTCTCTTTCCTCGCTTACTTCTCTTCGATCCTATAATCTCCCAAACCAACCTCCAAGCTCTCTCTCTCCCATCTCCAATAACCAAATCTTGCTCTCACTGTTGGGGCTAAACGTGGTGACCGAGGTTGTGGAAGCCGCCGCAGGAGAAGAAGCCCACTGAAGAGAAGAAGTTAGCTTTATTATACATTATAATAGTATGAATACAAAATTCCATTTTACTTTTCATTATGTTCTTTGGTTTACTTCTATTCTGTGATTTATCCTTTAATTTCCTTGTTTACACTTGAATAGCTTCTAAGGTAATAGTTATTTCTGAGCCAAGTCAATGATGGTTATCTTGAAAGTGGTTCAAGAAGATAATTCCTTACACATTTCTGGTTTTGACAATAATTGTTATGGTTTTGACAAAAGAGTTTGCTGATGAAAACATTTAAGTCAAGATTCACCAACATTTGTGGTATTTCACCAAAATTCGTGATGTGATTGACAAGTTTAGTAATGATTTTCACAAGTATTGTAATGATTTTGACAACAGAGTTTGCTGATGAAAACATAAAAGTCAGAATTCACCAACACTTATGGTATTTCACCAAAATTCGTAATGGGATTGACAAGTTTATGAATGTTTTGACAACAATTGTAATGGTTTTGACAAAAGAGTTTGCTGATAAAAACATGCAAGTCATGATTCACCAACATTTATGACATTTCACCAAAATTCGTAATGGAATTGACAAGCTTAGTAATAGTTTTGACAAGAATTGTAATGGTTTTGACAAAAAGCGTTTGCTGATGAAAGTATGCAAGTCAGAATTCATCAACATTTGTGTCAATCTCATTATTCATTTTGTCAATTTCATTACTCAATTGGTGTCAATCCTTTCATACATATTGTCAATACTTATGGATTTTGTCAAAACCATTATTAAACTTGTCAATCCCATTATGAATTTTGTCAATTTCATTATTGTTCATCTTCTTCTTCCTCAACCTCCTGGCTTTCTCCAATATCCTCAACCAAACTCTTCCCCGAGTTGCATAAATATTCTCTCCTAGCTCTACCTCTTAGAACCACAACACCCAACCAATTCCTTCCTGCTTCAAATGCTTCTCATTTATGTTTTGGAGACACGTACACAGAGAGAGAGAGGGGAGAGAGGGGGGAGAGAGGGAGAGAGAGGATGTCATGGATGGAAAGGAGAAGGCCGTCTTCTTTAGTGAGACACAGTGAGGACGCAATCTTAGTCAGAGGAGACACCATTGGAGAGCTGTACTGATACAAAAGGCTCAATCTTTCCAATGGCCAACCGAAAGTGTTGGGAAGAGGAAGAGGAAGAGGAAGAGAGGGTGAGGAGAGAGAAAGAATATGTGATGGGTATTTTAGTAAAAACATTTAAATTTCAAAATTTCAGATTCCTCCCAATTACCTCTATATCTTTTTAATTTTTTAACAGACCTTTTACGATTTTGAACATTTATATGAAGTACTCTAATACTTGTAAATTTTAGATGTTTTTCTTTAAAATTAGCATGAGATCTATGTATTAATAATAAAAATTGTTATACCTTGTTATTATATTTATATTAGATTTCATATTACCAAAAATTAGATTAATAAGAAGTGTTATATTTCTCATTGCTCATAATTAAATAGTAGCACGATTTTATCAACGAATTGTCTTATAATTTTTTTATTGGGTTGATTATGAGAAGGATAAAACTTCAGAAAAAGAAAAATGATTTAATTGTTATCTTTTTTACTTGGGTTTTCTTATAGGGTTAAGGTGCAGATTTAACAAAGAACTATTTTTCAAAGTGCACCCAACACAACTAACTATTTTAGGATGCAAAATAGACATTATGAATTTTTAGGGTGCAAAAGTATACATTATGAATTTTTTTGGGAGCAAAAATAGCAATTTCATTATCTATTTTGGGGTGCAAAAATTGCTATTTTTGCTCCAAAAATAATTCATAATGTCTACTTTTGCACCCTAAAAATTCATAATGTCAATTTTTGCACCCTAAAATAGTTAGTTGTGGTTGGTGCACTTAAAGAAATAGTTCATTGCTATTTTTGCACCTTAACCCTTTCTTATATTGGAGAATTTCAAAAAAATACCATTTAAACTTCAAAATCCCAAATAGGTGATTTAACAATAAAATGATTTGTTAATTGCATTACCATTCTTATTAATCCCATTACCGAACTTGTTAACGAGATTTTGAAATTTAAATAGTATTTTTTTAGCATTCTCCCTTCTTATATTTATAAAAGTGAATATAAATAGTCACATTTTCTTCGAACGCATAGACTCAAATAATTCAATTTTTTGTTTGTTTTCTAATTTATCTACAATTTAGGGGTGTGCATGGGTAGAGTTGGGCAGGGCACAGCCTATGCCTAATGCCCGGGGTCAAAAGATGAACGGGCTACAAAATGCAGTCTGGTGCCTAACCCTGCCAAATAAAATCCCTGCCTAATTCCAAATATCATCATTCAACAATTTTATAATAAAGAATAACACAATATGCATTTTTTTTGCCAAACCGATATAGCTGTACGTTAATAAAAGGGCTAAAGCCTGATTATATCATAATCTCAACAACAAACAAAGAGCTAAAAAATGATAAGGTATATATTGAGTAAAAAAAAAAGACAAAGACATTATCATAAGTAAATAAGTCTACAACTTAAGTCATAAAATTCAAAATATTACCAAATGCCTTAACATAATATTCATGTTTCGACAATAATTAAATAACACTCATGATCTACTAAAACCCTGGCAAAAAAATTTGTAATTATATATTGAATAATATATATTTTAAATAAAATTATATATATATATATATATATATATTTTTAGGAGGGTCAAATGGGCAGGGCATCACCCCTTGCCCGATGCCTGACCCTACCCGACAATAAGCCCTAACAAAAAATGCCAAAACCTTTTTTGGTCATTTTTTTGGGACTAGGTTAGGCATTTTTTGGTCGGGCTCAGATAGGCATACTAGGCCATCGGACACTATGCTCAACCCTAATCTACATATGCAAAATCATATTTATAATCATCATAAAACTATAATGTAATAATGTAATTCTTTTTTTTTTGCCTGAATATAAATAATGTAGTTATTTTTTACAAGGAACAAAAAACCGGACCGGTCAATGAACCGGTCACGGCACATGTTCAAGGGTCAATGGTTCAACCGAGGTCGGACCGGTCATATTAAAATATTATAATTTATTAGTAGTAATATATATATTAATATATTTTTAAACTTCTATAGATAAAAATGAAGATTTTTAGGAAAAAAATGCTTAAAAGTTATTAGTATTAGTTATGATGCATGTACTTATGTAATGATATCTTATTTTCTATAATTAATTAATTATTATATCCCCAAAATCTTGTTTTTTTTAGATTTATTATTTCTTTACTTACTTTTCTCTTCATTTTGGTCTTCAAACTTTCATTTTTCCCTAAAAAAATAGCGCGAGATAGTAGTTAGAGGAATAAAAAAATGTATTTTTTTTAAAAAGAGGGGGACTGGTTCGACCGTCAGTTCAAATCGGTTTTGACCGGTTCACCGGTTTTTTACCCCAACCGAACCGGACCACCGACCGGTTTTCCGGTCCAACCGGCCGGTCCGATCCGGTCTTTTGCACAGTGATTTTTTAAGGCTTCTTATAATATATGGAGAAAAACCTAATGACATTTAATGCATAAATTATTACATTATACTTAGTTAAATTAGTGAAGGGAAGTCTCTGCTTAATGTTAAAAATTGTATTACACAAGTAATTCAAATGAAAATAGCTCTGACCGGGAGACGTCAATTTTTTTTATTACAATCAATTTAAACACATATCAAAATTTTAAAAGGTTCAATTTTATGGGTATTTCCGTATTTGAGAAGGTTCTCCTTAATATATTATTGCATCAAGATGACGTCACGACCCTTTAGTTTTATTTTGTACACTTTGAGCATAACAAGTCTATTCTCAGGATGGGAAATAGGGATATGCTCCAACTTCCCCTTAGACCCATTTGCCTAAATAAATAAATTCAATTCAATGAATCCATAAAAAAAATAGTTAATCAAGCTAACTAATCATTACTAAACGAATAAGAAAGTTTAATAATACACCTTAATAATATTTGTGTCAAAATTTTCATGTTTATATTTACCTTTTCAATAATGGGTGTGGTGTGGCCTCCTTTGCATATAAATTTTAATACATATCAAATACTTATTTGGTCCACTTATAAGGACTTGTGAACTATTTACCAAATACTTTCTCTATTTCTTATAAGGGTTTCTTAATTGCTTTGATTAAATAAATTAGTTAAAATTGGTTTAATGTGAAAAATTGTATAATTTTTTAAAATTATTTTTAATTAAATTGAGAAAAAAAATATTATTTAAGCTTGGAGAGATAATTGTTTTATAAATAAGTCATAATCATATTATTATATTTTGTAAAAAAAAATTTTGTTAAAAACCATGAGTATGCGTCTATAATATAATAGGAGAATGTTTTAAGGAATAAATGAAATTATAGGGTTAGTTTTTAATGAACGATGGAAATTACAAATCATGGTCACGTATATGATATTTTTCTTAAGAAAAATATTAAATCCAGTTCCTCCTAAAAAAATATTGGCTCGCCTCCAAACACATATATACTAGAGTGTATATGGATATTTAAATTTGAACAAACTATATATATGATTCATTTACTACAATAAAATAGCAAAAATAAAAAAAAAATCAAATTATTGATAGAATTTACCGATAGAATTTTCATTTCATTGCTAATTTTACCTTCACCAATTGATTTTAATTCCGTTGCTAATTACCAACGGAAATTTTATGCTAATGTGAACTTCCATTACTAATTTTGAGGATATATAGCATATTTTGACTTAATTAGTGACAAACATTCCATTGCTAATTTCATTAGTAATTAGTGTTTTGTAGTGATTTTGATGAAACTATTTATTTATTTTTTCTTGGGGGGGGGGGAGATTTTGTACTTATTTCTTTCTACATTGATGATATATATTCTCCATGGATGATAGTCTAGCTTAGCTTCCCATTCCAACAATAACATCACAACTACTTAAAAATTCAAAGTGGCATCATTTTCAGTACACTGTTTCTTTTTCTTCATTTTCTATTTGAGCACTGTACCATTATATTTCTCTCTCTCTCTCTCTCTCTCTCTATATATATATATATATATATATATAAAGTCTTCATGGAGGAGCCTCTGGAAATGATAAGCCACCGCATGACACCACTTTTCTTTTGATGATATTTTTCTCTCATTATTATCTCTTCCCATCCCTTCTTGTTTGGTTTTGTTTTTCTTCCTTTCATCTTTAATGAAAGCCACTCAAATTCAAAAGCGAATACGAATAAAACTCTAAAATTGACCCTTTCGTCGACATTGAAATCAGATTCATTCAATTCATTTATTTATGTAATTAAAAAGCGTTCAAATTCTGGTATTAGTTCCCATCTAACCCCAAGAGTTTAATACATACACACTTATATATAGGACCCATTATTTTACCTTTTATACCTTGGTCGGTGAGGTTTAGATTGTGACTGGCTTCTTTACAATAATAATTCTCAATGTAATCCTATCCATTATTTTACCCTTTTTGCTTTGAAATTAATAGAGATTATCATGAAGGCCCAGCTAGTTAATCTCTCAAGATTAGTTTTTTTTATATAAAATAATTAAAAGTTTGAATTATTGTAATCATCTTTGTTTTGAAGGTTTGAAGAGTCACTACTATAAAATATAGATTTAACGACATTAATTTTATGACATTTTTTTAAACAAATGCAAAAAAATATTTTCATTTTTTTTAAAAAAAATATAACAACTATAGTACTTGACCAAGAAAACATCATAGATGTCTAATACCTTTTATGTCATTTTACTCGACTTCTTACTAGTCAGACTCCTTTATATAAGTTGTCTTTAATTTCCACTAAATAACATTGACTTAGATATATAGCAGCCCATTTGACAAACGATGCCAACAACCCAAAAAAAATGTGTTAGTGATCTAGTTTTCTCAGTAGTAATGTAAAGAAAAAGTATATCCTAAAAATGCTAGTATGTTAATAGAATGAATTCATTGAACTTATAAACCTCATCTCATTTGATGCTAACATCAATAATTAAATTTTTATCCTTGTACATATTGAGATCTTAATAACACATGACAAGAGAGTCATATTCTCAAGTTTTACACACACGCACTCACAAAATATCAAGTTTAAAGACTATAGTAGCTAGATCCTTTATAGGATGACATAGGGTTAAATTGAACGGGGTGATATGGAGAACACTCGTAACTTATTGTCATTCTCACCTACTGACTCGCTCACACACAGACACTCACAAAAGCCTTCTCACATTCCAAAGTGGCTATATGTAAAGTAGCTAGGTAGAGCCACAGATTCCCTTTTAAATCCTTTTTTTTTTTTTTTGTTGGTCTTTTGAATTTGCATAGATTGATGCACCAATAACCCTAACCCATCAAGGAGAATCACCAAACAATCTAGATTTTTTTGTCCATAGGCATTCTATTTTTTATTTATTTATAGAATATCAATTTATATTAAGTAAAAAATGTACATAAATACAATTAGATTGATGCACCAATAACCCTAACCCATGAAGGAGAATCACATCACCAAACAATGTAGGTATTTTTTTGTCCATAGGCATTTTAGTTTTTTGATAAAATATAAATTTATATTAAGAAAAAAATAAGTATATAAATACAAGGCTTAAGGTGCAAAAATACAAAAAAAAAATTTCTAAAAAATACGCACAACACCAAATGTTTTTTTAAAAGGTAAAAGTAATTATGAATTTTCAAAATAGGTGCAAAAATATATATTGATCATTTGTTTGAATTTTTTAAGGTTTAAAAAGCAAAAATACACATGAAATTTTGTCAAAACTATGCCCGGCACAAATATTTTTTTGAGGGACAAAAGTAACTATAAATTTTTAAAATATATGCAAAAAAACATATTAACCGTTTGTTTGAATTTCTGATGGAATTCACTGATAGAATTTTGAGATGAAATTTTTCCATCAATAATTATGTCACTAAAATTTTTTGCAAATTTTTAATACTATATTATAATAATTTATATAATATAATAACAAAAAAAATTTATTTAAATAAAATATATATAATTAAAATAATTTCATATTAAAATAATATATTTATAAAAATAAAAAATTATTAATATAAATAGAATAATATAGAATATGTGCCTTTTTCAATGTTTTATTATATATAAATAAAACCACAAATATTATAAATGAAAATAAAAATATACAATAAAAATATTATTTTTTTCAATATTTTAAATAAATACATAAGTATTACTAATAAATATTTACATGAAATAAGAAAATTAAAATAAATATTTAATAATATATTAAATTATATATAAATCATATAAAAATTGTGTGTGTATGCTTGTATGATATATATATATATATATATTAAAGATTAGTTTATTACAGCTCAACAGATTAAGCCTTTAGTATACCGTCAAGGTCTTGGATTCAAATTTTCCCTTGGTCACAAAATGCAACCACTTTAGAGGTGGGGTGGTAGGAACATGTGGAGGTGACATGTTGGTTGATGGACATATCTGGATGTGCCACATGGAAAATAAATTAGTGACAAAATCTTTTGTCAGTAATCTATCACTAATTATAAATGAAAAATTTTCTACCCCATCAGAAAATTACTGACATGCCAACCTATTTGTCATGTAAAATTTAGCAACGGAAAGGATTCCATCAATAATTCATTATCGTCACTAATTCGTCATTAATTCTAGTAGTAAATTGAAATTTGATAGGCAATTCCATCAGTAGCTGTTTTTTTTAGTACTACAATGCTGTATGAGAAAGCCATCTAACATGGATTTGATGAAGGACCTTATGCCGCTATATTGATTGATGGATCATTTTGTTTTTTTGGTATCTTACTATTTATTTGATCGATTCAACCATAAACATGGATGTATGATTCACTATGCCCCAACCTTTAACAGGATTTTATTTTTAGGAGATTCATTCACTATATAATATTATCCATTAGTTTAAATTATTGTGTTGTGTTATATATTGCTCCCGAAACAAATGATAAATAATTAAGCCTTCTCAACACAACTTTATCTATTCAGAAGATTTCAACTAAAAATCTTATTACTTTCATTTGATCCAATCATGTAGAGCAAATCTTATTTAATTTTTAATATTGATGATGATAGAATAAGAATAAAAAAAGACACACATATTATTACTATTATTATATGCAAGAAATTATCGTTTTTGTGATGATATGGTCAATGTCCCATTCAATCTTTTCTTTTCTTTTTGTAGCATATAGGCACAGTGGACATTGTTGATGTGTTCATATAAATCAATGCACTGAACCCATTCCCAAAATATTTTCAACGCATAACAATGAAAGAAATTAAGTAATTAATATATGCCTTCAACAATAAATAAATTAAAATGAATAAAATTTTGACAACATCACAACATATTATGGCATATCTGCACTGCAAATCGGTTTGTCCATGGTGACAACACTTTTCCTTAATTTCTCCATTACCTAAACAATGTAACCAAATTATTTAATTTCATGCCCCACCACCTAATTGGACATCTTTATTTTCTAAAATTTTTATTTTTTCTAAAATTTTTTTGCAAGAATACATTAAAAATTGATGAATCAATGGCTTGATGAATATTATTCCAGCAGATTCCTAGAAAAGAAATTCAAAAGTTATCGACTTCTGAAACTTTTAAGTATACGTGGAGAATTCTATTTTAATTTAACAAGTTACAAGACAGGTTTTTATACATATACTGATATTGATATTGATTGATAAAAAAATTAAAATAATAAATAAATACAAGTAAGGAATTATCTACTATAGGACTATCAAACAAAACCCAAGTGGGCACAAGAATTGCTGTGCTCTTAACTTCTCCCATTGACTTATATATAGTAAGAATCGAGTGATATATCAAATAGTCTACACTATGTGATGGAAAACACTACCTAACTTAATATATATATATATATATATATATATATATATATATATATATAATTGACCCACAAGACAGCATGCTTTGAGGATAGTGTGCCATCTATGCTTTTGAATCTTTTAACATCCTCAAATTGTATTAATTATTTTTAGATCCTCAAGATAATGACAAGAATGTGAATTAAATAGGCTAATTACACATAACCCCTTTGATAAGTTTTGTTCATTTCTTCTTCACACATAACTTGAAGTTTAAAAGGTTATCTGTATACAGCTCAAAGTTTAAGGGCATTATATACACCCAAAAATAAAGTTTTAAGGGGTATATAATTGATAGTTGAGAGTTATGCACAAAATTGAAAGCTTAATGAAGTTTATTATTGAGGATTTGATGTAAAGGGGTAATTTGTACATGATTCACAGGTTAAGAGCATCAATATGGGTATTAATTATTTATTTGAGATCGTGTTTAGGATTCTAAAACTGCTTATTCATATAAATCAAAATAAAATTCATTTCACGTATTTATCATATATACTGTAAATAATAATTAAAAAATTATTTTTAAAAACTCAAATAACTATTCCTAACAAGTACCAAACAATTTAGCTAAGTGAGCAATACCATGTGTGATTTTAAGCGTCAAATCAAGGAAAAAGGAAGCTGGAGAGAAGCTACAAGCAAGCTGAGTAGGAACTAAGAAGAGACCGGATATAGCTGAGGATTATTGTGGGTATTGAAGTATTGTCTGGTAGGGAGCAAAACATTAAATATAAGAGTGAAATTATTTCACATTGTTGTCAAATGTCTAGTGATGAGGAAGAAGAAGAATGGCTGTTATGAAGAATGGTAGCTTTTGTAGGGCATGCACCCATTATAGGATTGAGAAACGTGTGTGTGAGAGAGAGGAGGGGGGGGGGACCAAAGGTTATTGGTACAGATGTAAAGCTAAGGGCTAAATGAGGGAAAAGGGAATTGGAAGTACTTGAGACATGTAGTGAAATCAAGATCTATATCATTTCCTTGTTGATTAAAGTAAAGCAAATAGGCATGGCTAGCTATGATTAAGAATCTGATAAGATAGCACTCCTACTACGCATTATTTGGTTCTAAGTCCAGTTAGGCCTCAGATATGGGAAAAATTCCTAGGTGAAGCCCAATAATCTGAAAAATCGTTGAAGGTTTGATCATGGAAGTTTGAACTTTGAAGAGACCAACACAAGAAAGCAAGAGGATAAGAATAAGTGAGCTTGATGGGCCTTAGACAAAAATATGTAAATCCGAATTTAGACCAATGTTAGAGCCCACCAACAATACATGGGCTTGGTTTAATGGGCTTTGGGCTAAGCACTGTACATGAAAACAGATAACATAAACGAAGCGTAAAAAATGGGGGTAAAAAATAGAAAACGATGGCGTCGCACGGACTCGAACCGGAGACCTTCAGTGTATTAGATTGACGTGATAACCAACTACACCACGACACCTTGATGGTTGGATTTGCTTAAATAAATATATTAATTAGAAAAACGGTTAATTCTGAAATATCGTGAGCTTAGATAATAGTTCTGCTCATGGAAGATCGAGGCGATAACCAGAGGCGAAGGAAGCTAAATTGAACGATACAAAACAAGGATGCTACCTGCGGCTACGTTGTCGCCACTCTGCAATTCGATGAGTCTGATTAATGCTACTCAAACCAACTCCTTTAATTCTCTGGCTTTCACGACAAAAGCTCAGTCATGTTTCCTTTCTGGGTTGAGTATAACGGACTCGCCTTTCATGCTCTTCTGCAAATCTGTACAATTTCAGCATTCCTGTGTTAATTTGAATTCGATACATGGTAATGGGTTTGGTGTGTGCGCCTCGAAGAAGCGAGGAAAGGCTGGGGCTGTTGACATTGTGGAGGCCGACGATTTTGAGGAGGATGGTGGTAATGGTGATTATGATTTTGGGAACTTTGATGATGAGGAGGAGGATGAAGATGAGGACGATGAGGGGGCAGTTATGCCGTTTGAGCAGATGAGAGAGTGGCTGAAGAATAAGCCTCGGGGTTTTGGTGTAGGTAAGGTGTATGACACTTCTGTTGAAGATAAGCTGCTTGATGAAATGCTCAAGAGTAGAGAAGCTCAAGCCGCTAATCTGAATAAGCTTAAGAACAATCCCACGTTTCCTGGTGCCAAAAAAGATGAAGAGAAGAAAGGTTAGCTTCTGAATTATCCTTAACGTGACTCATATTTTTTACTTACCAACTTATGGCTAATGGGTCTTTCAATATGATATTTATGATGGGATTATCTTCAGATTATGCTTCTTTACATGGTTGCTTGAGTTTCTTATGTGAAGTGTTCAGCAATGGTATCCATTTTGCAGTAGTTAGGTTTTGTGTAGTTTTTAAGCTGGATATGTATGCTTGATTGAGGATAGCTCCATGTCTTGTGGAGACTGAAAGCATCCATCATAGATTTTGAGAAATTCTAGAATTTTCTACCTTGTAGCTTTGTCACCTTACCTTAGGACAATGCAAATTTGCAAGGCTGTTGATTGTGAAGGTGTTTACTGTATATATTTTCTCTCAATGTGTTAAGGGTGCCACATGTCTGTCTTTATTCATTGGGATGGAATCTTACAGCCCAGGAGGTTAAAAGTGGAATTCCAGTACGCTTGGTGAACTTGCCAAAGAAGAAGAACGTCAATAGGGATCTTCAATCAGCTTTCCAAGGGATTCCTGGCATAGTTAATATAGTCCCAGCTGTTTCTGGTAACAAGAAGACAAGGGACCCTGTTTGCAAGGGCTTTGCTTTTGTTTATTTCAAGTGTGAAGAAGATGCTGCTAGGTGTGTTCTAACTTCTAACCCCAATCTCAATCCCTTTCTAAATAAACATACAAGACTTGCATATAGTTTTCTTCAAGTGTTCTAACCTCAATGTTGTTGGGTTTTCAATAAAGCCGCTACGTATGAATGGTTTTTCCAAGTCACGAGCATGTCATGAATCGTTTCAGACATACTTTTCACATGTCATATTTTAATTAATTAATTCAATAGAGGCACTTAAAAAAATCGCATTAGCTTTTTGCCTCTTCAAAATCTGATAGATGTAGAGCATCACATCTTCCTATTGAGTAATAAAACATAATAACGGCCTCTTTCTGAATTGTTGTTGAATAGGGTTCTTTTTTTATTGATTGCATTGCAGCTTGATATGTCTAATACAGAACATTACAATAATTTCTGGGAGATGAATATTTGAAGATATTAATCTAGCTTTGTCTAGAGCCCTCTTCAAAACATAGGGTTCTTGATCCTCCTGCTTAAAATGTTTCCAGAATAACATTCTTCTTGCTATGAAAATATGTGGAATTTGTAAAAGAGGGTTTTATTATACTGGAAAATTAATTTAAGCTTCTCTATGTTATTTTACTTCGCTAGAGTGACTAAGAGTTGTATTTGCGTTGGGATCTATCTGGCATTAATTATTGCATACCACTGTTATTGTTCAAAGTGATTCAATTTTTTCTCACAGTACTAGCATCTTACAAAGTCCAATCCTCCTCCTCTTCACAGGTTTGTGCAACTATACTCTGGGCAAACTGTTACCTTTGGTAAAATTCAAAAGCGGATAAAATGTGAGCTTCTGAATGAAAATTTTCCAGTGTCTTCTTTTCTGGAATCACGCCAAGATGATAATACTACTGCAGCTACACCACAGCTAATAGTCCCAGCCATAGAAGAAAACCCAAATGAAGATTCCAACATGGATAATTCTGCTTTCAGTTCTTGGGATGAGACTGCTTCTAGCTCCAAAGAATCGGATCCCATATATAGAGCAGAACAGGCTGAAGATAATAAAGACTATGCAGCAATTCTGAATGTAGATGATGATGATCACACTGTGGAACTACAGATTGATTCTGAAATTAATTCCCTTTCCTTGGAGCAGAAGTCACCTGCCAAACGTAAACAAGTGAATTTTGCCAAGAAAAAGCCACCTTCGAAGGAGAAAGTTAAGAAGGGTCCTAAGTTAGAGGTTTTGGGATCTGCAAAGAGGTAATAAACAACACCCGTGATATTATAGATTGCATGTGACTTTATTTTTATGTTTATTGATATTGTTCATCTTGTTAATCTGATTTCAGGTTAAAGATCAAGGAGAAGGCTGTTTTAAGTGATGTTTTCTCCAAATATGGATCAAAAGCTGCTTTTGCTTCAAAGGATAGTTAAGGGAATTCCCAGATTGCTATGACCAGACTGATACTGGTGGGACTAGTTCCATCACCTGAATTGAGGAATGTAAAAAGAAACAAATTTGAATGATGAATGGGGGATGGGATAGTCTCCATAATTTCTCATTGTAATTCTATGTATTATTAGATCTTATTTCAATCAAAATTTACCAAATATCATAGCAAAAAGTGAATTTCAGCTCAATTCCATATATTCTAAACTTTTGCAAGTTGGCTGCAATTTCATAAGATCATTGTAATTTTTTTGTGAGGCACAATAAATAGATTTCGTGGACAGTAAAGACTTTAATCTCTGGGATCTGAGGACAAAGAGACCCTTTTCAACATAAAATAACATTATCTGTTCACCTCTAAGAATGTATTGAGTTCTAAATGTAAAATAATAAATAAATACTTTATTGTTTTTTTTGTGGTTCCATTCATAACTTGGATTCTGAACAAAAGTGGATCCAGGTCAAGTTTCAGGCATTAGTTTGTTTGAGTTCAAAATAACTTGCATAAAATGATAATGGCATTATTCTTTTTCTTTATCTTTTTATTTGCTCAAGGATATTTCTAAGTTGCTCTGAACTTGAGGCTAATCCCTGGTAAAGGTTTTTGGCTTTATGAGATTGAATCCAGATATATCGAGCGACCTAAATTGTCAAATAATGAGAATAATAATTATCTTGGTACTAAAAGGAAGTTTCATGATATGTCTGAGACTAAATTTAGTCAAATCAAAAGGTCCAAACTGCAACGTAGTGTGGGGCATATGGATGCAACAAGAACCATGTGTGTGCAGGATGTTCAAGGAAATCATTATGATGCGGAACGTTCAGATCAGTAACCTCGTTTTTCAAAGAAGATATCTCGTGATTCCATTGTCACTGTAATTCTTTCTAAAAATGCTCATTACATTTCTAAGAAGCAAGGACGACTGGACTTCATACATCTCTCTATGATCAAGAAACCTAAAACTCTAAAAGAGCTGAGTGAGAGGAGTGAGAGGAGGAGAATATCATCAAGTGGATTTTCTCCTGATCTATTTCCTCATTCTAAGAGGCTGTGCTTGTCTAATTCTAACTTGACTCAAAAGCAGGTTTGCTTGCCTGATCTAGACCTTAACAAAAAGCAAGTTCCAAATTCCAGTTCTGTTTCTTCCAGAGCCTTGGCCGCTCCTTCTCAAGACTTTGACTAGAATGAAAATACTTGTTTTGTCAATACTGATGTTGATCTTATGGCCTCGCCTCCAAAGAAGTGTAAGCCTTATGTTGTTTTGTCTTGGGGCCCGGTTATTAAGTGAGTGTTTTGATTAGCGGTGGAGAAGTAGCTTTTTTTTAATGTGGCTTTTGTAGAAGTCAGATTAAAAAAATGTCAGATTGTAAATGTGATTTATGTTTGGATTAACGGTTGGAGAAGTGGTTTTTTTAACCTTGAACCTGTTTTGATTAGCGTTTGAAAAGTCCATTTAGATGGAAAATGACTAAAAAGGGTATGGATCTTATTGAATATTTACACACACACACACACACACATATATATATATATCTATTATTTGTATATTTTATGATAATTGAAGTGAAAAAATGTAAATAAAATTTGATAAAATAAAAAAGGTTCAATTATTATTTTTGTATTTTTTGTATATTTTTTGAATTTGGAACAAGCTGTCGGTCGATTTGATAGAAAATGAGAGATGAAAGAAGTGGGGTAGCTTGACAAATAGAAGAGAATGATGAAAAAAAGTCAAAAAGTATGGGAAAGAAGTGGATGGGGCCCACGAGAAGCAGCTCCTTGCAGCTTCTACAATAAGCTGCTTTTTCTTGTGAAGCCCCATAGATGTTAATGCATTCCCAAACGGTCTATAAAAGGCCAACTGGGCTTTTGATTACCTACTGAGCTTCTTTCTCCCTCTACTGTGTTTCCAAACAGACCCTAAGAAGTTGAGAATTAGTACTAGTCTGACTTCTCCTGATAGGGCTAAGGAAGTTGCCCCAAAGCTTCCAGGGACGCCATGAAGTTCTTAGGGTGGAACTGTCGTGGATCTTGTAAGTCTATGGTAGTGCAAAGGTGTAAGTGGCTCACTAATTAATATCAACCAGACTTTGTCTTTTTATCTGAAATAAAAATTAAAGTTGAAGCTACTTACATACCCCTTTTGAACTTGGATATTCTGAATTTGTTG
This sequence comes from Albizia julibrissin, assembly GCA_037074505.1. NCBI lineage: Eukaryota > Viridiplantae > Streptophyta > Magnoliopsida > Fabales > Fabaceae > Albizia > Albizia julibrissin. Next base: position 31,135,364 of record CM073485.1, read on the forward strand.
GTACATATGCTATTAGAACAAGAGGAGGTACAATTGTTATATGGCTGTCTGTTTTCTCTGTTCAAGTTCTTTTTGTCTCTCCTTTTGTAATTCATTGCAAAATTAGTGGGAAAAAAATGTATCCTCATCTTATTTTGTATCATTTGTTTTTGGACCTCCTGTTCCTTCTCAAAGATAATGGTTATGGCTGTGGGTCATTGATACTTCTTGCACAATGAGTGACCCTTGGATTGTTGTTGGTGACTTTAATCAAATTTTCTCAACCTCAGACAAGCTAAACTATAAAGGAGAGAATAGTTGCATCGCTTTATTTAGGAAATGTTTTGATGATTGTAATCTTTTGATGCTGCCACATAAAGGTTCAGAGTTTACTTAGACAAATAATAGGAAAAACTCTGATGTGGTCCTTGAAAGGATTGATATAGCTTTTGTGAATCATCATTGGGTATCACTATTTCTTCAATTGATTGTTGATACGTTGTGTATAGCATCCTCTGTTCATAGTCTCATTATTATCTTCACTGAATTCTCAGTTAGCAGAGTTGTTTTGAGAAAGTTTCAAGATTACTAGTATAAATTTGAAGATTGTGATAAGATTGTGACTACTTGCTGGCTGCATAATGATCATGAGTCGCCTTTATTTAAAGTTAACTATAAGTTATGTAGAGTTTTGTCTTCATTGTTAAAATGGAGTAAGGATAGCATTGGGAATATTTCAATGAGAATCAAATAGGCAGAAGAGGAATTGAGAAAAATATCCAGTAACATTTCCTTGATATCCCTTCTTAGTGAAGAATCTAATATTGCTCTTAGGGAGACAAAAGCTAGACTTGAATTCTTGCATGAATGTGAAAACTGTTACTAGTCTCAAAAAGCGAAACTGAAATAGGTATCTCAAAAAGAAAGAAATACAAAATTCTTTCATGCTTTAGTATCTAGAAGAAAAGCAAAGAATCTCATCAGAAGTATTAAAAGGGAGGAAGATACTGGACAAGTAATATTTATGAGATTGCAAGTATGGCTCATTCTCATTTCTCTCAAATATATTGTTCCTCTGGAAATATGTCAGCCTCTTAAATATTAGAAGCTCTGAATGGGATTGAAATTCCATCTGTCTCTTCAATGGATTTTAATTTCCTTCTTAAGCCTTTCTCATTTGAAGAAGTGAAAGAAGCAGTCTTCTCATTACCTAAGCATAGTGCCCCTAGCCCAAATGGATTCCATGCCCTTTTCTTTTAGAAATATTGGTCTCTAGTAGGCAATGATATTTTCAACATGGTGTACTCTTTCTGGGAGTTTGAATTTCTTCTGAAATCTCTCAACAAAACCAATATCATCCTGATTTCTAAGGGAGACTTAGTGCAATCATTCAGGGATTTAAGAACAATTAGTCTATGTAATATGTCTTATAAAATTGTTTCAAAAGTCTTATGCTTAAGAATGAAATCTATTCGCCCTAATTACATTTCGCCTAATCAGTGTGCATTTCTCAAAGGAAGACTCATATAAGGTAATATTCTTTTAGCATCAGACCTCATACATCAACTTCATATAGCTTCTTAGAAAAGGAAGAAACTAGCTTCTTTTAAGGTTGACTTTGCTAAAGCTTTTGATACTCTTTCTTGGGAATTTATTTATGAGGTGATGAAAAGAATAAATTTTCCAAACAAATGGATTGCCTTAGTCATGCAGTGTATAACAACTGTTCAATATCAAGTGGTTTTAAATCGGCAGCGTTCTCATGTTATTCTTCCAACTTGTAGAATTAGACAAATGGGTCACTTATATCCTTATCTTTATATATTTTGAGCCAACGTCTTATCTTGTCTTCTTTCATCCTTTGAAATGGCTGGCTTGTTAAAGGATATTAAGGCATGTAATTATGCTTAACCAATTTCCCACTTGTTATATGTTGATAACTCTGTTTCCTTCATTGAATGTAATGATCACAGCGCAAACTTTGTTAAGGTTGCATTTGACTTGTATAGTGCTTGGTTTGTCAAGCAATTAATTTTTCCAAATCCTCAATCATCTTCAGTTCCAATCCTACTTAGCCTATGAAAAGCCATTTTTCCCAGTTTTTTGGAGTTTGTTATTTAGACATACTAGGGGAATATTTAGGAACATGGGTTGATCTAGCCAGAAATAAGTCTTTAGTATACTCACAAGTGGTTGAAGCAATTGAGAGAAGAACTATAGCTTGAAAATCTCGACTTTGATCTCAAGCTTCCAAGCTTATGCTTATCTGTTCTCTCAAGGGCTAATCTTCATGTTTTCTCATATTTAAAATTACCTCAATATGTATGGGATAAAATTGATTCTAGATGCATTAGCTGCTTTTGGGGATTAAATGGTGATAATAGAAAAATACATCTTATAGATAAACATAATATCCTTAAGCGTGTTGAAGAAGGGGGTTTAGAATTGAGGAGTACTTGCATGGTCAATGATGCATTGTTGGACAAACAAATATGGAGAATTCTATCTGCTCTTGAAGACTCTTTCCTCTTTAATACTATAAGAGTGAAATATTTTGATTTAAATAGTACTTCAATTGTTAAAACTCCTTACAATTTATCCTAGATGTGGAAATGCATTGTGAAATGCTATGATCTTATTACTAAACACTTGCAATGGAAAATAGAATTTGGAGATGATGTCTCTTTCAACCATCCATTGTGGTAGCCAATGAAAATGGGATATACTAATGCAAGCTCATTGCAAAAAGTATATGATCTTTTGTTGCATCTTCCATCTAGCTGGTATCCTGTAAGATGAAATTAAAATCTAGTTCGTAGTCTTTATCCTTATGATATTGCCAACAGAATCCTTCATATTTCTATTTCCTTTTGTGAGGCTAAGAACAAACTTGTTCGGAGTACAAATGTATTAGGGATGTACTCCTTAAAAATTGGATTCCCCCTGCTGAGACCAATCTCTCCAGAACTCATCAGACTCATTCTGGAAATTTCTCTGGTCTATTTTGTTACCAATGAAAGATATGTTTTTCTTATGGAAACTACTTAATCATGTCATTCCATCTGCAGATGTGCTAAGTGTAACATCTTTAATTTTCATTCCTAAGATTTAAATAATATTAGAATGTTATCAACTAATTTGAGATTTAAAGAAGATCAAATATATTGTTTGAAATAATATTGACATATAAATTGAGAAAAAAAATGAAATATGATTGGAAATTGAAGTGAAAATTCCTAATTAGGATAAAAGGAATCTAATTATCTTTTATAAAAAAATATATAAAATTTAATGCAGTGGATATTTATTGATATTGATTTTAAGTTTAATGAGATTATTTCTCTGTAATTAGAATTTACTATGAAATTATTATTATTGTAAGTAGAATTTTAATAAAATAGAATTAATCTAAGGATAAAATATGATTTTAGAAGAAGGAGAAAATTTGTAAAGTTAGATGAGAATAAATAAAAAGTAGTTAGAATATTTTTTAAAATAATATATTATGATTAATTTAAATATTATGAAAAATTTATTTTAGTAGACTTAACCCAATTGTTTGAATTTTAAAAGTGTTAGAACAGTGAAAACAAAACTTAAAAAAAAAGAAGAAGAAGAAGGAGAGGCATGTAAAAAAATAGAAAAAAAATGCATCAATTAAAAAAAAATTGTTGCAACCCATTATATTTAATAATGCACACGTTTAACTTTTGTACTCCCTGCGGCCACAACACGACACAACTATGAGTGTGCTGCAACAAACACACAAACCCAGCATTTTGCTCCTCGAGTTCCTTCGTCATTTTCATTCAGCGTCCCTTCTTCTTCCAATTCTTTCAGTGCACTGAGAGTGAGAAATAGATATTGCTGTAGGGCTTTTCTAAGGCGCTTGGTAGGTTTCTCAACTTCTATTTATACCTTTTGTTTGCTTCTCTCTTACTTTATTTTTTTATGATAGAAAAGTTAGGAATGGATAGATTTTAAATCTTAAAGATTTCTAGTTTATTATTCTCATATTTTTGTAGCTATTAAGGTTGAAATAAGAGTCATATAATTTAGATTAGTGCTTAAATGGTTGGTTTGAGGAAATTAAAGTTAGGGTTTGATTGAGAAATTTGATATTTATGATATTGAGGCTCTCAAATTCGAATTATGTGATATATTTTAGCTTATTGAGATTTATATTGATAATTGAATGGATTGATTTTGAGGTTTATGATGAAATTTGAATATTAAAATTTTTAATTAAACCTTTAAGTGTTGGAAATTGGGTGTTCTAGAAGAAATTGAGGAGATAGTTATAGTTTAATGATTCTAATATGTAAGAAATAGTTAATGGAAGGAATAAATGAAATTAGAAAGATGATTTTGAGAAATAATTATTTATGTGATTTTTCGTAAGTATTTAAAGTGAGTAAATTCTTGATATTTAAGTATGAATGGAGGAGAGTATTATTATCAATAATTTTAATGGGTGAAATAAAGTTATTGGGTGATGGAAATATTGTTGGGATAGAGGAATTGTGTTATGGTAGTAAATTGAGAATTTTGAAAATTTATTTTAAAGTAAACAATTTGGAGGTCATATAAAGATTTAAAATAGAGTTTGATTTTTTGATTAAATTTTGAGTTGATATTGATAATGTAATTATGAGAAATGAGGTTTGGTAATTGGGTTGATTAGAAATGATCAAATATGAGAGTTGGTATTTCAAGAGAGACTTTTAATTGTTTCTTTTACCACTCAATTAGTTTGCATACTAAATTATTGTTCCAATTGATTGTTATAGATTGATTTGTGAAATGTGGTTGAGCTTAGAGCTTAGATTCTTGTGGTAGATAAGCTTTGGTGAGAGATAATAACTTTCCTTTTGTTGTGCATGCTTTTATAATGTTTGTGAGTGATTTTATCTATATAGAACTATGAATCTGCTATCGGTTTATGATATGGGCTATGAAATTATGTTGTTAATGAAATTGTCTTGTGAGACTTATTTTTATTGAGAAATGGATAATGACATGATATATGCAAAAATTGATATTGATTTATGAGATTGAGAGAATTGAGTTGACAACTTGTGCATTAATAATGGCATCTGATAAATCATTGTGATTATATCTCGAGTATTGATATGAGAGGAGATGGAGGATGTTGATTTGATGGGAGGTTATTCATAAAGGAAATAACAGGGTGAATTATTATACAAAAAGAGGAAATAAGGTAGTAGGCTTTTAGGTGTACATTGGTTAACCCTTTGGTCCATTTGTGTTTAGTAGGGCATTGAAACCCCACTAATACATTAGAGGGGGAACCCATGGTCTAGTCTTATGCTCTGTGGATTTTGACTGATCTATATCACTTGATCGGTGAGTTTATTAAGTTGAATTACGTGTCACGTGGGTAAGTACTAGCCCATGGGTTCAGCCAGAGGAAATAAGATGGGGAGAAAATAAAGGAGGTTAGAGAATAAATTCTTGTGCATCCATGTGATGAATATGAGAATGAGATTATGCTATTATGAATTGATATACATGTAATCAAGTGATACTTGTTATAATGCTATAAATCTGTAAATGTCTCACTTGACACCTCACAAGCACTTACTAGTATGCTTGATGAGATGAATTGTTGGTTATTGAGGTTTTATCTCACCCCGTTGATTTAACATTTTTCTAGGTGACAGTTCCCGTGTGAGTGCTTCAAGGAAGGCTTTGGAAGCTTGAGCTACTATTGCCAATTGTAGTGCTTCCATCCCTTTTGGTTTGTGTTGAATAGTTATATATTGCCATAATATGGCTCATTCCACATACTCTTATTTGTTTGGAATTGACTGTAGTAACTAAAGACTTTTGATTTATTATTACTGGATTGCATTCGGATAAAGGGCCGGAGTCCTCTAGGTACTTGCATATGTTTTACAAAATAGTAGATCCACTTATATGAATTTGAGATGTTAACATGTTTTGATATTTCAATGAGATTTTATTTGGATACCTGTACTGGGCTTGATAGTGAATGTTTATTTTGGATTTCAAGAAATCTAAAGCCCGATTGTGTGGTTGAATTGCTGTTGATAGGTTTTTTTTAATCATGATAGTTCTTTTGAAGTTAAGTTTAAATTTATCAGGGTTAACATGTTTTATTAATCAATATTCTTTTAGAACTATGGTACCGTTTGGATGAATGATTTGGTTAAATACTATTAAGTATTGTTATAAGGAAATGATTTTACACTAATGTCTCATCATTTGGATGTCTCAGGCTCATGTGCCTTTAGTACTGCAGAAACTTTAGACCACTTATTTGTTACTTATCAATTTACTGCTACAGTTTGGTTTGGAGGTTTATCTATTAGGTTCCCTTTTAATACATTTAATGAATTCACTTCTTGGGTGAAAATGAACCTCTTGATGCTATACAATGATGGCCACTTTTCATTTGATAATTGAAACGATCAAAATGGTTAATGTTATCTGAATGAAAAGGAATCTCAGTGTTCACAATTCATCTTCTGTTGATCCTTTATCATCTATTAAAGAGATTAAGCATGCAGTAGCCTTTGCAAGTCTTGTATTTAAGACAAATTCTTTAGCTTATGTGTCTTCTTCCATCATTGTTCATCAGAATGTGGATTACATTTCACCAATTGGATGTATTATTGTTATGAAGAAATATAAGCATCACACAAGGAAAGTTTGTCAAGCTTTAATTGGATTTCTAGATCAGCCTCTAATTTCATTCAAATGGAATAAGCTCATTGCTTTTTCAAGAATTTTAGAGGCAGCCCTTGTAGATAATCTATTTTAACCGATTTTTCCTCTATCTCAGTGGATTTAACAGAGTGTTATCTAATGTGATTTATCAAGATATTAAGGAGTTCCTCTATAATTTTATTTTTAACAAGTTAGTTTTTCTTATAATCTTTGTGGTATGAACTTTTGTTTTTATAGGAACTGCCATACTTTTGATGCTAACATGTAACTAACATGTTATAGCCCATTGTAATCACTTTTATTAATATGCATTTGACTTTATTTCAAAAAAAAAAAAGTTGAGTTTTCACCTTTTTGAATACTAGTGATTTCATGGATTTGAATTTGTATTCTCTTTCTTAAGAGAATATGGCTAAATCAACCAACACTTAATTGACTTATTGGTCTTTTTCTTGATCTGACTTGTTATGAAAATTTGCTAAAGATTTTGAAAGGGTGCTCTATTTCTATGTTGATGCTTATCACTTCATCCTGACGCCCTTGATTCTTCATTACCTCACTGTCTTTTCTTCAACTTGCTTTGTTTTCTACATTTTGGAAAAAACTTACTGACATGGGTTATGGAGTGGCCCTTCAACTTGCTTGAGAGATTTTTATTCAAGCCCTGTTAATTTTGAGTCCAGCTCCTTCTTAAATGGACTAACAATTTAGACATTTAGAGAATTTGATGACTACTTATTGAAACTATAACGGACTAACAATTTAAACATGAGAAAATTTGATGACTACTTATTGAAATTACAACAATAAAAACCAAAAGTAGGGCAAAATACGAACTACACTGTGTATGTTTGGATGATTTTCAAAACTACAGTTTAAGAAAAACAACCTAAACATTCTCTTTTTCTCTAAAACTTATTAATAGTTGGGTAACCAAACACTAATTCAAAACTTAAAATAGCTTTTAACCCTTCAAAACGATAGTTTGCATTAGGTTATCCAAACACTCCCAAATTCTTCACAATCTATTTTTGCAAGAAAAAAAAACCATGGTTTGAGGGTTAAAAACCATAGTTTTTCAAAAGTTATTTTTTTACATTTTTATAAACTATTCTCCAAAATTTATTATTTAAAATCTTTTTGTCTCTCAAAACCAGTCTTTAAAACCTAATCCAAATTCCAAACACACAAGTTAACCCTATTTGATATACTGATTTTGGGCTTTACGGATCTTTCCTGCAGAAACCGAACAGGCCCGCGTTTTAGACCCAACAATGAGCAAACGCATGTATTGCTGAAAGTCCACTGATAGGGAAGCTTCATTAATGCTTGCTCATGCGAGCTTCATTTGAAGCAAGTAATTGGTATGTTTCTTCTGAAGCTAATTCTTTCTTGCGCTGCTAATTTTCAATGCGCCTAACCTTTGGTTTATTTTCTACTCCATGTTCTCGGCAATCAATAGAATCACCATGATCGAGCTAGAATTTTTGCTCATATTATCATTTTGATGGCTTCATTTTGATTGAATTAGTTTTTGGCGCAGAAATCTTGGCAGTCTGGCGAAGTTTACTTTGTCATGAACTGCTTATCGCACCTATCATCGTACACTGCTACTTTGATTACGAGGAATACTCATTTCGTTGCCAAACGTTCTGTGTATGGATGTTGTGTCTTCTCCTTTAAGAGGAAGTTAGAGCATCCTGCTATTAGGTCTTCTCATTTAGAATTTATGCTTACAAGGATTCGTGTTCAGTGCTATTCATCTAGAAAAGGCGGCAAATCTGCTTCTAAATTGCGGAAGCTAGAACCTGAACCAGTGATGAAGCAAGAAAAGGATGCTTTTTTTGTCGTCCGTAAAGGGGATATCGTTGGTATCTACAATAGTCTCATTGAATGTCAGGCTCAAGTTGGATCTTCCGTAATTCTCTTGGCACCCCACACTCTTCCGTCTACTGTTTGCATCAGTGATATATATTTGTCAGCATTTAAATATTCGAAACTTTTACATGATTAACATTTAAATATTTGAAAATTTGGAGTTTGTTGGGCTGTAAATTACAGTAACAGAATGTTCTAGTGAAACTGTAGAATGATCTGATTGGCAGTCAAGTGGCTTCTGCCTTTTCTGAGCATGGCTTCCTATTGTTTATCTCACGGTTACACATCTTTTAGAATTGAATGAGCTTTTTCTATTATCTGAGAAAAGTAATATTTGTTATTCTAATTCAACTATCATCTTCCATAGTTAATTAGAAGGCTCTACAAGGTGATGCATTAAATTTTTGTTTTCAATACTATATGGTTCGTTTAATAGATGATTCTATGTCACCTGGCAGATATGCGATCCTCCTGTTAGTGTGTACAAGGGATACTCCCTGCCCAAGGAGGCTGAGGATTATCTTGTCTCACGTGGGCTAAAGAATGCTTTGTACACTATAAGAGCTGCTGATTTGAACGAGGATATATTTGGTACTCTTGTTCCTTGTCCCTTCCAGGTAAGACAATTATTGCCTTTTGTGTAATCACCCCCATCATATGTATATGTTCAAATTAAAAACTTAAAAAATTTTCATTGATTGTGAATTGAAGAAATTGCTTTTCTGCATAACTGATATGGGCTTGAAGAAATATCGTTGGTTCTTACTGTTGATCCTACTAATTTTAGGGAAATTTTGATTCATACTAAAACTTTAATGAGTTGTCAAACATCTAATACATCAGATAATTGAAATGTTCATTAGGCATCACATAGTGATGGAAGTTATTCCTTTTTCACTTTTTGTACTGTTCTGGGGCAAATGTTAAATATAGAAGGCTTCAAACATATTTAACATTCCCACTTTTAAATTACTTCGTTTTGTTTCTCCTTAATCACAAATCCACTGAACCATTTTTGTTTTATATTTGAATAGCTAAGTGGCAGTCTTCTATTGTAATATCCAGCAGATTCCTGTTCTTTGATAAAAAGTTCATGCTTTCCCTGTTCCTTATGCATTTCAGAAGCATGAGATTCCTTACTCTAGTGAATGAAAATTGATTCTCATATATCTTAGGATCCAGCTTCTTCGGAGGCAGGCACATCAAGCAATGCTGTATCTAAAAAGAGATCTTTGGTTGTGCTTGGACAAGAAAATATGGTGAGTTCTGCAATTTCAGAAACTGCAACTTGCTTCTTAATAACGCAACGTTATGTGGATTGTGTATAAAGCTGTATTCCTCTACAGTTGGTTTGCATCTTTAATCCCTCAAGTAATCACATCACCATTATGTATTTTGAATTGGAATTATGATGTAATGTCCTTATTATACCCCTTTACCTCACTTTCTTCCAACAATAATCATAACAGTTTAGATTTGAGTGCAGAGAGTTCATGCTTAGCATGGAACCATAAAATATATTTTCTTTCAAAATATATTTTAATTATATACAGATATGCCATAGTTAAATGTGATAATACACTTTGGATATTGATATGTTTAACTTTTTAAATAGTCAGAATGTTTGTTAATAAAATTTTCTTGACAATTTTGGGGTTTTCAGCCTCATCAAATGTTATAACTACTTTGCTTAGTTGGTGGATTTTGATATCGCTGGCACCATTTTTGAAATATATTTTGCTTAACTATATGGATTATGTGACAAAGCCTGATTTTCCTCACTTCACTTTGTGCAGGCATTAGATGTTCAGATGATTTATTTGCAAAAACAATCTAATTAAAAAGATGATTATGTTGATGATTGGATGATGCCACATTTTTATTTTCTTACAGAAAATGTTGTGGATCTTGTAGAAGGAATATGCAATCAGAAAGTTGTAATTTTCATTTATATGCACAAAGGTATATATACACAAGTGAGAGAATCATTACAATTAATACAATTAATGATAATTGATCCTAATCCCTGATTTCTTACTATAATATTTCCTAACACTACCCCTCAAGTTGGAGCGTAGATATCAATCAAACCCAACTTGTTACAAAGGTAGTCAACACGAGTCTCATTTAGAGCCTTAGTTAAAAAATCACTCAATTGGTCGCTGGACCTCATATGCCCTGTAGAAATGAAGTTCTCCTTGATTTTATCATGTACAAAATGAAAGTCGATCTCAATGTGTTTCGTTCGTTCGTGAAACACAGAATTGGAAGCTGTATGCAAAGCAGCTTTGTTATCACACCACAATTTCGCAGGTAATGATGTGGTAAGGCCAACCTCCTTCATTAACTGGTGGATCCACACAATCTCCTGTACCGACTGAGCCATGACTCTATACTCAGCTTCTACACTAGAGTTCGAAACCACATTCTGCTTCTTGCTTCTCCAGGACACTAGATTTCCACCCACAAGCACACAGTATCCTGTAGTAGATCTCCTGGTAGACTTTGACCCAGCATGATCCGGATCACAAAAACATTCAATCTCAGTGTGACCATGATCTGTTTAGAGTATACCACGACCTGGTGACCCCTTCAAGTAATATAAGACATGCTCCAAAGCTTCCCACTGAGCCACAGTCGGTGCTGTCATAAATCGACTAAGCATACTCACTGGGAATGTAACATCAGGACGAGTCACCGTGAGATAGTTCAACTTCCCAATCAATCTACAGTATCTCTCAGGGTAGGCAAATGGCTTAATCTTCTCAGGGTCAACCTTGATCCTTACATTTTCTGGCAGTTCATCAAATGGTATGCTATCATCAATTTCCAAAAAAAGATTAGGAATCATGGGAAAGCTACTCGGGGCTGCCCCAAGTTTTCCGGTCTCCTTTAGCAGATCCAGAACATATTTTCGCTGTGTCAGAAGAATGTCTTTCTTGCTTCTCATAACTTCAATCCCAAGAAAGTATTTTAACTAACCCAAATCTTTCGTTTGGAAATGAGAATCTAGGAAGCCTTTTAGTGACGAGATTCCAGATGTGTTACTCCCCGTAATAACAATATTGTCAACATATACTACTAAGAGGATCAAGCCAGCTTCCGTTTGCTGATAAAACACAGAGTGGTCACACTTACTCTGATTCAGACCAAAGTCCTTAACCACTGTGCTAAATCTATCAAACCATGCACGAGGATTTTGCTTCAAACCATATAGTGATTTGTTAAGGTGACATACCTTCCCACACTCCCCCTGAGCAACAAAGCCAGGTGGTTGCTCCATGTAAACCTCTTCAAGTAGATCACCATTCAAGAAGGCATTTTTGACATCCAACTGATGAAATGCCCAACCATAAGTTGCTGCCAGAGAAATAAATAGACAAACAGAAGACAATTTTGCCACAGGGGAGAATGTTTTAGAATAGTTAACACCATAAGTCTGAGCATAGCCCTTGGCAACAAGCCATGCTTTCAAGCGTTCCAAGGAGCCATCGGCCTTGGTTTTGATGGCAAAGACCCACTTGCAACCAATAGCCTTCTTGTCCGGAGGTAGATCAACAAGATTCCAGGTACCTGCTTTATCAAGGGCCATCATTTCTTCTACCATAGCAGCACGCCAACCCGGATGGGCTAAGGCTTGGTGGAGAGTAGTAGGGATAGTGATGGAGTCAACAGAAGCTATGAACGAACAGGATGGAAGAGAAAGATGATTATAGGAAACAAAAGAGGAAATATGATAGGCACAGGTACGTTCACCTTTACAAAGAGCAATGGGAAAATCATTCTTAGAAGTTTCAGGGACTGTGGGCATATCTGGCTCAGAGGCAGGAGTGAACGGAACTGAATTGGGATCAGACGCCGAAGCGGGTACCATTGGTGGGTCATGAACAGGAGCGACGGCATTACTTTCCTTTGGACACTTGCGATAAACATGATGGATAGGAGGTTTTCCTAGAGCCTGCCCAGTTGCTTGCACAGGTGGTAAGCAGACCTCATAGACCAATACGTCATCAAGATCGGTAGGGTTAACCAAGGAAGGGGGCGGACTAGACATAGGGAAGAACGGAGTGGACTCATGGAAGGTAACATCTGTAGAGACAAGATAACGCCGAAGACTGGGAGAGTAGCATCGATAACCCTTTTGAACTCTAGAGTAGCCAAGGAAGGCACACTTGAGAGATTTTGGATCAAGTTTGGTGACTGTAGGACGAGTATCACGAACAAAACAGACAGCCAAATATTTTGGCATCAATAGGGAACAAGGGTTTGGAAAGAAACAAAGTAGTGTATGGAGTGTCATCATGAAGGATAGGAGTAGGCATACGATTGATAAGGAAGTATGCAGTGGACACAACATCAGCCCAAAAGGATTTTGGAATGTTCATTTGAAACATTAAGGCCCTGGCAACTTCTAGTAAGTGCCGGTTCTTTCTTTCGGCAACACCATTTTGGGCGGGATTATCAGCACAGGAGGACTGATGAATCATGCCATGGGTAAGCATATAGTCATGAAACTGGGCGGAAAAATATTCTTTAGCGTTATCACTCCGCAAGGTTTTCACAGAGACACCAAACTGATTTTTGATCTCAGTACAGAAGTTGCAAAAGTGAGAAAATAACTCAGAACGACTTTTCATTAAGTATAGCCAGGTAGTTGAGAAAAATCATCAACAAACGTAACAAAGTACTTAAAACCAGACATGGACATGACAGGATAAGGACCCAAAACATCAGAATGAACCAAATCAAAAGGGGACGTAGCCCATTTATTGACGCGAGGTGTCAGATGAACACGGTGATGTTTGGAAAACTGACACGACTCACACTCTAAGGACAACACATGATGAAACTGAGGATACAATTTCTTCAAAGAGGACAACGACATATGACCAAGACGGCAATGAACATCAAATGGAGAGGAACCATCAGAACAAGCAATAGAACGCGGCACCCGATCATCAAGAAAGTAATGACCACCTGCTTCATAACCCCTACCAATAATCCGCTTCGTCGTAAGATCCTGAATTAAACAATGGTCAGGGAAAAGTGAGATAAAACAGTTTAATTTGTGAGTAAGTTTGCTAGGAGACAGAAGATTAAATGCAAGATCAGGCACAGGACGGATGACAAGGAAACAGAAGGTGTAGGGGTAACAGTGCCAGTTCCAAGGACACGGGAGGAGGAACCATTGGCGATTGTTATTGAGGTAGGGTTGGCGTAGGGTGCATATGTAGAAAACAAATGATGGTTACCTATCATGTGATTGGTGGCACCGGAATCGATGATCCATTTAGACGAAGCAGTAGCTAGGCACGAATCACAGTTACCTGTAGCAAGTGCAGCCGGTGTTGGAGAAGCATCAGAGGGTGGAGCCATATGAGAGGAATCAGAGGCTTGAGCCATATGCGCAGCACCACTGCGTTACAACTTATTTTGCAACTTGTGACAGTAACGTTTGGTATGTCCTGGTTCTTTGCAATAAAAGCAGACAATAGGACCGGGGGTCAAAGGATTGTTGCCTTGTCGTGGGAGACTTTGATTCCGGGTATCAACAGAAGACGATGAGCTATTTCCAGGTTTTGAGAAACTCTGGGACCGGTTATCAGTGGGACCACGGCCAGCTAATGCACTAGCAGTAGGAGTCGGATGGGAGAGACTATCTGCACGCAGGACGCGAGAATAGACATCCTGAAGCGAAGGAAGTTCAAAACTAGACAGAGTCTGGGAATGAACTGTCTCATAGGCCGGGTCAAGTGCAGTAAGGAAACTAATAATAGCCTGTTTTTCCATATTATCAACCTGGGCCTGAAGATCGGTCATAGGTGGCATCAACATCTTCAACTCCTTATACATCTCTGCTTAAAGTCCATGTAAAAGTTCTTCAAAGACCGGCCTTGCTACTCAGCACGATAAAACCACTTACAAACATCGTGTATACGGGTAATATTTCCTTTCCCAGAGTAGAGAAATTCTATATAGTCCATGAGTTCTTTCACGGTATTACAGTGACTAACAGAGGGAAGTATATCACTTTCGATAGAATTCTGAATTTGGAGGAATAAACGGGCATCAGCTCTGGCCCATGCTATCTTAGGATCATCCGAGGGAGGAGCCTCAGTCAGATGTCCTTCCTTCTCAATACTAACCAGATACATACGAACGGTTTTGCTCCAATCCATATAATTTGTCCAATTCAACTTGTGATCAGTGATTTTGTTCATCACGGGAACAATTTCAGCAGTAATATTAGCCTTGGAATCAGCCATATAGAATGAATGCAACCAACAAACTGGATGTACAATCCCAAAGAGGTGCTAGCCAAGCCAAACAACACAGAAACACTAACCAAATATTTGCCAAGTATGCTAGCAAAGCCAAACAAGGCAAATCAACTCACCAAACAGCCCCCAAAGGTGCTAAGGAGGCCAAACAAATCAGAAGCAAAAGCCAAATTATCACAAAAAATCAGAAAATACACTATGAACAGTAACCACGAGCATAAAGCACCAACCACACAGCAGATATGAAGGACCCACAGCACGGAACCAGCGGGGATAGAACGGAAATGCGACGTCGAGCACAATGCAGCAATCAGCGGTGAAAAACTCGCCGGAAAACGCCGTCACGCGCCGGCGCGTGTATCGGCGGCGAGAGGACCAATGGCGCGTAAAGGCCACGCGCATGGCGGACGGAGGTCGCGACGGTGGGGATGGGCCGATCGAAGGATGCTGAATCTCCCGGGGTGGCGTGTGTACACGAATGGCACGATGGACAGAACCCTAATCCTCCCTCTCACTGTTCCGGTTGCCGGAAAATGCACCAGACTGCCGGAATTTTTTTTTTTTTTAACTCAGAAAAAAAACACACAGAAGCTCTGATACCATGTAGAAGGAATATGCAATCAGAAAGTTGTAATTTTCATTCATATGCACAAGGGTATATATACACAAGTGAGAGAATCATTACAATTAATATAACTAATGATAATTGATCCTAATCCCTGATTTCTTGCTATAATATTTCCTAACAGATCTAAATCTATAAATCCTTTTCAGCCATTTTTCCCCTCATAGTCTCCATGTCAGGTTTTCTTTAACCAAGTAACTTTGTACCATAATTAAGTTGCTGCTATCTAAACCCATATTTCCCTTATTGTGTAATTTTAAAATATGAGATTTATTTTATTCTGCTTAGGATGAAGGGATTGGTCTGACATCCCCCTCTGAAGACCCATTGAAGAAACAAGCAAAGTTGGATCATTCTGCTGTGGGTCAAGTGTCATCATCTAAATTGGTAAGCAGAAGCCATATAGATGCTTGTGCCAGCAAAATAATGTTGCTTGAGGAACCTTTATTTCAATCACAATTACTGCTGCATCTATACCAAAGGCAATGTTGTTATGTCACCTTGAGGATTTGAAGTGTAAACTATTGGCTGACAATTAGTGTTAAATGAATTATTTGCCACTTTTGTTTGGATGGAATCCTTTTCTTTCCTGTGTTTTTTTTTGGGGTTGGGGGGATTTTCATGTCTTTACTGGTTACATCCTTTTATGTACCCCTTTTGCTTGTGATAGTAAAGCCACATGATCTTATTCTCTTGTAGAGGACCTGTATTGTTGAGTTTGATGGTGCATCAAAAGGAAATCCTGGTCAAGCTGGTGCAGGGGCTATTCTGCGCTCTAGTGATGGGAGTTTGGTATATTTTTGTTATTCTACTTCTATTCACTGTTTACTTCCAACTTATACCACTTTAATTATTATCCTTTTTTAAAGATTTGTAGGTTGCGTGAAGGTGTAGGTGTTGCAACCTGTAATGCTGCTGAATATCGCGCTTTAATATTGGGAATGAAATACGCACTTCAAAAGGGGTTTACTGGGATTCATATCCAAGGCGACTCCAAGCTTGTTTGCATGCAGGTTTGTCATTTTATATGCTTGTCTCTATCAATTTTTTTGATGCAGTATACTTATATGTGGAAGGTATCAGTTTATATCCCTTCTTCATTGTTACAGTTCTGAGGAGTTTGTTATGGAAGATTGCTTCTCTAGAATCTACATCAATCATTTCTTTTCTTTTCATTATTTCAGGTTTCATGTATTTAGTCTCTGAATCACACGTGCACTGATAATCAATTCTTGCAAATTAAAATACGTTAGCTCATTATGTAGGAAATGAATAGAGAGGAAGTTTTGAACTAATAGTAATTTTGATTCCTAACTTGCTATCAAGTTTATAAGCCGGTAGGTAACTGACATGAGTCAAAGACCTACTATGTATCTCACAGTAACGTAAATAAAAATCACAGTCAATTCCCTAATAAAATTCCCAATTGAAATTCCTTCTGTGCTTAAATAGGGTTTTAGTATCTTATATGTATCCTCATCACATGCGTAAATGCATGTAATATATATCTTGAGACATTGGTCAGGATTGGTTTGTTAGGTTGGATAGTCAAAAGGATAAAATCAGGAGATACATAAAAAAGAAAGTCAAATTTATGGCTTATCATAGTCTCTCTCTCTCTCTATGTATGTATATATATGTCACTCTGTGTGTATGTGTTATTGCTTGAGTTACAATTGTATTCTGATTTTAAAGATGGAAAACCTTGCTTCACTGGAGAATAAACATCTGATCTTGTGTATGCACTCTTAAATGCCTACATTGGTAACCTTTGATTATAATTTTTGTCTCTGGTTTTTCCTCTTCAACTCTTGCTACTGCATGAAACAGATTGACGGTTTATGGAAGGTCAAGAATGAGAGCATGTTTAGGTTGCATAAGGTGGCAAAAAAACTCAAGGATAAATTTTTATCATTCCAGGTCACTCATGTTCTAAGGGTAGGTACATTTGATAGATACTGAGGTTCCAGAAGGCGCTTTTGATTTTTTCAGCCCATGTTGTTACCAGTTCTATTCCAAAGATCTCGTTTTGGAAATAATTCAGGAAGTTGAACATTGAAGTTAAACCAACCTTAACTATATCTTTTGTTCCCCATTTTTCATCAATAAATCCTTATAAAACTCCTTAAATATATTAGATCATGCCTTGTTCACTGCTTTCTTAGGCTCCTTTGTTCCTGTCCAATCTCCAATTTTCGGTGTTGTTGCACACATGCAAAGCTCTGAAACACTCTTTTTTGTGTCTGGCTTTCTCTTGTACACTCTGATTTCACTGCCAAGATTCTTTATCTCTAGGTCCAAAACCTTTGACTCACTGAAAATTACTTTAGTGGCCTTTCTAACCATAATAGCCATCTCATCCTACATTATTTTGTGATTCCCAATCACCTTCTTGTTTACTCTTAATAGCCAGCTATGTCATTACTACTTAAACATGTTCTGAGCTTGTTGGTTATGAGTCTGCTTCCTTTTTTGGTATGAGGGATTTGGTGGGGAAGGGAGGGGAGGGAAAATTTTTATAAATTGGATTTTAAAAAATTAGAGAAGTGGAGTTGAAAGTTTTTAATTAATTTTTCTTACTCTTTTATTTTACATTTTATCTTCATTAAAATTTTATAACCCTACTTCTCCTTTTTTTTTTTTTTTTTTTAAATCCAACTCATAAAAATTTTCTTCCCCTCCATTTCCCTCCTGCCAAACAGACCATTATCTTGGAAGTAATTTGTATAAGAAATCCCCCCAATTTCTTCCTCTCTCAGAGCTTTTAGCTGCATTCACATGAACATGAAATATCTTTGTTTTATTCATATATGATTGCAAGATTGATGACGCTTGTGGGAAAACTTATTTAGTTATGTATATATTTTTGTGTCCCTTGTTAAGAATTTGAACTCTGAAGCTGATGCTCAAGCAAATCTGGCCATCAATCTTGCTGGTGAGGCCTTCTGAATTTCTAGTCTTTCTTTAGTTTTTATGCACGTGTATCTCTTCTACCATATGGGTGTATTCTGAATATATTGTTTTTTCTACTAATGCAGATGGCCAAGTCCAAGAGGTACAAGATTAGTTCAAGAAAGCCGGCGACAATATTTTGGGTTTTTATCACAGTGTTTGTGGGTTCTTTTCTTTTTCTTTTCCTTTTTAGCCCCGCTATAAATCATCTGATAGTTTATTACTTAAGAAATTATATAGTCTCTCTAATTTAGATTGTGTTCTTTCATTTTGTAGGCGACCCAGCCAATCAAACCATTTAGAATGAATCTCTTTATTTGGTCCTTTGTCACTTGCATGATTTATGGTTCGTTCCGCTGTGGTATCCCTCTAAAGTTGAGGCACAAGCTGTTCCATTTGATTTTTCTTCAGGGGAAACAAATCCCTTTAAGTTGAATTTACTGATTTGATTTGCCATCGAGGGGGTTCATTGGCATTGCAAATATAATTTCTTCTATTTAACCCATCCCTTTAGCTCACATTGTCTTGTGATTTTAGTTTTCATGTACCTTTTTTGGTGATAAGTTTTCATGTATTTAATATATGGAAAGTGCATATATTATTGATACAAACTAGTGCGCGGGGAGCAAAATTAAAGGAAAAAAAAAATTCCACATCGAAGTATTAAATTAGAGTCCTTTACTATTAACCTACCGACATAAAAATAAACATGACAAGATGTCATGTAAATATTATGAACAAATAATATCATCTTACTATATTTATAAGTAAAATGCCTCTTCTTCTAATTTAGTATTTACTCCTCGTATGGGGGAATATTATTAAGGAAACAATTTAATACTTAATAAAAAATTTATGAAGAAATAACTTTTCACCATTTAATAAAATATTAAACCATAGCATCATCAAATTTACAATGAAAAATCAATTAAAAATGTTTTTCGTACAACTATAGCTTTAATATTTTAGCAATATCAATTAAAAAATATTTTCCCGTGCTACTAAAGTAGTTTTGAAACATGCTTAAGTTTGAGATCCTAATTGAAATGTAACATATTCTTAATTTGCATAAATATCATGTTGCAATTATAATTGTTCTCTTTCATTCCTAGCATATCAACTAATATATAGGCATCTGATTCAATGATAACATTTTTGAAGCCCATCTCTCAAGCTGATCTAAGGCCTTAAAACAAAAGCCCATTCTTCAACCTCATACAAACTATACTGTCTAAGCATGCGTTTAAACCCAGATAAGCAACAACCATTATGATTTCTGATGACTGCCACAACCAGCAATATTTCTTGAAGCAGACATGGCACCATCGACATTAATCTTCACTCATTCCGTGGGAGGTGCTTGCCATTTTGGTTTATCACATTGAATTAGTACTTTAACATTGTTGTGCAAATCAATCACCTGCACAAAGAATTTCCAGCTATGCAAAATAGCAGCAGCAGGGTCCTGTGGCTTCTGAAAGTAGGAGTCAAAGATAGAACTATTCCTCCATGTCCACAATTTCCATATAACAACACCCCATATCATACTCATTTTCATGCTTTTGATTACATTATTAATGTGTTCAAGTAAATGATTTTTTAGCCCATAGAGGCCTATGGAATGTGGACTGAATCATATCATCTTTTATTTTTAAGCTGTCGAACACCTTCCAAGCTAAAAGCTTCTTTGTATGCTACAAAAGCATAAAAGCCAGTTTACAGCGAAAGCTATTCCTGCTAACTTTCTATTTGGAGGAGAAATATGAACAAAAGCCAACTCAAAGGGAAAGCATAAAACATAGCTTGAATAAGTGGAAGCTTTAATCATATAAATCTAATATTCAAACAATAATAAAGTCACACAATAATTCTATATAATATTAATTTAATTCATATCAAATCATGTCATTTGTTCATGTTGCGTACAACTAAAGGGCTGGAGGCGTATACACAAATTGAGGCCTATCACAATTCTTGCACACAGAAAGGAAGAAATGACCATACTATAAACAAAAGCAAAATAAGGGTCCAGTCATTTTCACATAATCATCCATGTCTGCTGCTCTGAATCAAACAAAATTAAATCTAAACAGACACAGGTAAGAGCTATGCATCCAACATTTCAATTACATCCATGTCTATTGCTTTGAATCAGACAATATTATACAATTTCTGCTTCTGACGTATTTTGCACTAAGATGAAGGAAATAAATTTGATTAGATGGAAAACTTTGAATCTAATATTTTTCAATAAGAGAATATGAAGTAAAATATTGAACAGCAAAGTTGGATAATGACATATCACACCAGGATAGCTTTATACACATTCATAACTTTGAGATAATAAACTTATTTTGTTTTCTACAAACTATGATTAATTTTTCTGGTAAGTTTCTTTATAGGGTACCTAATACCTAATTATTATATTATACTACAGTGTGCACAATGGATCAAGCATACTGGTTTTAGCCATTATTTGGCTGTATTATATTGTAGATAGAAGAAAAACCAATACAAGATAACTTTTGCAATCATTCTCCTCTTTCCTAGGTAAAATGATTTATATCATAATTATGTGAAAGAGAAAGACAGATAAAACTCATCAGAATAACAATCAAAATAAGAAAGTACATAGCTAGTCTACATTGATATGAATGAAGATATTGCTTATACTCCATTGGACTGGAGTCAATGAAACCAGTAGCTAAATTATCTATGTTAACTTTATATTTCAGTAAAATTAACTTATCTATGTTGACTATTTTTGTGTGGCTATCCAATGTTGGTTAGTCTATATTTCATAGCTCATTATTTTTTTAATGTTCTCAGAAAGGGTCATATCAGCACTGCTGTTTTGTTCAATAACTTAAACTTACTAACTTACAGTGTCCACTTTCAAAATATGGCTATTGTCATCATGACCATTTTGGTGCAACTCTGGGGCCTTCTAATGTTTATTTGTTTCTCCCAAGCTACTTTCTACACCATTGCTTTATTTTATCTTCTTCCATTGGTTATTTTCCTATGCAATCAAAGATAGTGTGTTTCATCTTTGTCGTTTTGTCCGACTGTACATAAGAAAGGATGGCCCCACCTCTTTTTTGTATACTATATTTGTCTCTTTACAATACAATTTTTCTCTTGTCTCCTTACAATAAATTACAATAAATTCTTATAACACGTTTATGGTAAAGCCTATTACTCTCTCTTATAAAGCAGCCTATTTGTCTGGCCTTATCTATGTTAACTTTAATTGTATAATCCAGAAGCTATACCAATTATGATAGTTGTTGATTTCTGATGTTGAGTCCTTTTTTTTAATGCCATAAGTGGAAAGTCATCTAACACCTATTATCCATCAAGTAAAAAAAATCAGCTTACTCTCAATCCTTAAATAATTAACAAATGATCATTATAATTGCAATTCAAATGATTTGTTACGAAAGTAGCTCCATGTAACTTAAATTCTGGGTTCTCCAAAAAAAATGACTGCATAAAGAAATAGATAAAGCATAGCTAATGGGTAAATAAATCATCCAGTTACATGGAGTCACTTCCAACTTGAAGTTAATTGGTTCTCATAAATGACAACCACCTGTCAAGATATTACAAAAAAAATAATAGTATAATAACATGTAAAAAAAAAGCAATTACAACTTCATAAATTAAGTGCATCAATGGAAGGAAAAGTGGTTCTGCAGCCACAAGGTTAGTTAACAATAGCCTTAAAATCTAAGAGTCAATTAACCGGAATTCAAGTTGAAGCTAACAGATTCAGTTGCCAAACCTGAAATTCAAACTCAAATTTACACGGAGCCCCATGAGTAAAAAAATCTAGTCAATGGACTTGAACACCTGAAACAAAAAAGTGTAACAGCAAGCAAGAAGATTACAAAACACATTAACAACTTTTATAATAAAAGGACAAAAGGATGAAATCAAAATAAAATTCATATTGTGTTCACAAATAAAGATATCCATCATAAAAAATAACAAAATTTCACTTACCAGGAGGGAAAAAATATGCACAAACATGCACAAAGAAGCACATACACTCCATTTTGACAGTGTTGGCTGTAATACCCCATTTTTCATCGATACATTTATATGTGTATTTGTAGTATATTCAAAGGAATAAAATGGTGAAAAATGATGTGAATGAATGTATGAGAATTTATGGAAAATATGCCAATCGTCAGTTACACGAAAATTTGCCGAATAAGGGTATAAGAGACCGGTAAAGGCCCAATATGGTAATCAAAATCTACAAAATTTAATGATATGATTAGTGGCCTCATTTAAGCGTCAAAATGGGGTTTAGCCGAAGAAATGGGCTGAAAATGCTTTATTTCGGTAAATCATTAAATGCAGGGGCAAAACGGTAATTTTGCCGAAAAGTGGAAAATAATTATTTT
Source organism: Albizia julibrissin (assembly GCA_037074505.1). NCBI lineage: Eukaryota > Viridiplantae > Streptophyta > Magnoliopsida > Fabales > Fabaceae > Albizia > Albizia julibrissin. The sequence goes on from CM073485.1 coordinate 31,158,208, forward strand.
TCCTCCAATTCCCAATGATTTGAGCTAAATGGGAATTAAAAGATCAAAATGACTACTTGATCATTAATAAACCAATTTTGGTGAATTATAATCAAAAAATGGTCAAATAGTCAAAAAGTCAATGACTTGGTCAACAAGTTACAAGTTGGCATAATGAGATAATTGGAGAATCAATATTTCCTTCTTATTCTCATGTGATTTTCAGTAGATATGAAGCATGAAAGGAAAAGGAGAATTTAATTAGAAAATAATGGCATTATGGTCCAATCATAAGGTGACACATGGAATGATTGGTTTAACCCTTAATTATATCATACAATTCTCATTCTTCAGCTCTCATTCCAGCACGGATTGAATCAGAAAGAGTGAGAGAGAGCTTGAGAACGAGAATTGAACGGAAGAGAGAAGTAAGGAGCTAGGTTTCATCAAGAATCAAGGTACGAAGCTTATACCTTGTGTCTAAAGCTACCTAATCCCTCCATGAACTCTTCTCCTCACCTCTCTACCCTTGAAATCATTGATGTTCAGCTGAATCAAGAGCTAGTGGAAGAGAGAGAGAGAAAACGTACAGGAGAGAGAAAGTTGAAGAAATCAATAGGTAACTTTCCAAATTTGTTCCTCTTGCTTGATTAAGGTTAGTAGAGTTGTTTTAGGCTTGATTATGGTTCATTTGGTACAAGATAATTCAAGAAAAATCAAGAGACCTTAATATGTAAGTGTCTTCAAATCAAGTCCAATGAATTTATAACTAGTTAATATATTGGTCATAAGTAGAAAGGAGGTGATTAGGCTAAAGAAAACGAGAATCCGGCACAACTTTTCTGGGAATTTATTTTCCTTTCCCTGTTTTGGACGTGATGAATGAATTGGAATTTGACCAATTTGATGCTTCAATTGGATTTAGGAGGCCGAATTGTGTAGGGTCTATGTTGACCCCAAAGTGAGAAAATGATCAGAGAGCGAAATGACAAAATTACCCCTTATAAGCCTTATTTGTGGGCTGTTACGGGTATTTTTATCATTTGAGCTTGAATTTGGCCAATTCGAGATTAGAAATGGATTCTACACGCGAAAATGTGTAGGAATGACCTAAATCAAGATTTTGAGAAAAATGCTGATAACAAGGACCTAAGGGGTATTTTGGTAATTTGGCACTATTGGGCTAAACTTACCAATGATAGGAGTTTGGAAAGGTATATGGACGAGTAATAACTCATTTTTGATTATTGGTGATTTCAGGACTTGACAACCGGTCTGGCCTCAGTAGTTGCCCGAGCTTGAATCGAGTGAGAAAGTTGCATAGAGAAGCAACCAGGTAGTAACCGTCTTCATATAACATGACATGCATATGTATTGTTTGTTATCATCACCAAAATGTCTAACATGTTTAATTGAGCGGAGTGAACACCTGGGGCCTATCGAAGGTCGGGTTGACATTTAGGTGAAATGTTCATAATTGCACGAGTGAGACCCGGTGCCTATCTTTGTACGGGCACCCCTTGGGGCCAAGAGAACCTGTCAAGCGTGATGTCGGTTATGAAGTTGTATTGTATGCGTTGTGCACAAGCGCCCTTTGGGGTTAAGAACCCGTCTGGCGCGAAGTCAGTTTATGAATTGCATGTTTGCACTGAATAATGTTTGATGATTTTGTTGATGATTGTGTGAGTAAAGCATGCTTGTGTGTGTTATCTTATATGCTTAATGACGTTACTAATGAGATTCACATGAATCTCATTCTTTTCCCAAGCAAATCTCCAGTACAGGGAGGGAGCTCGCGGGGCAAACAAAAGGTAAATGATGATCAGACGAGGCCGAGCAGCGGGAGAGCTTAGGCTAGGTTGTCAAGCTTTCGATATGTATTCTAAGAACCATATGAGTATTTTGGGTTTTGTATATGAAGTGGAGTAAAGAGAGATTATAAGTGTTTTAATATAAATTGTGTATGAATGTGTTTATATGTGAATATTTATATCCAGCATAGACATTGTTTAAAGTTCTAGCAATTTTATAACTCTGATGTTGATATTCGGTGAGTATTAGCTAATTAGTATTCTACCGTAGTGTTTGGAAAATAAGGTATCACATGTGTTGGCCATATTTAGTATTATCAACAAAATAAAATGCATCTCTAAGCTAATTAGTTTTTAAAACCATGAGTGCAAGATGTAGTTGACAAAACAAGGTTCCTGGTTATGACTATGCAAGGGGCTTTCTTTAACCAAATGTAAACTTTTTCCTAGTTAACATAGTTTTCTCTAGTGATCAATTATAACATTAGTGTGTGTAAAATTTGTCCACGTTATTTATTTTTTTCAAGAGACAATTATGAAATTTACTATGCAACCAACATATCTTCAACTATACCTTTGACAAGTCTCGGCTGAGCTTTTTTGCTATCACTGCCAATTGATCCCTCTCCTCCTGTGTAAGCTTTATCTACAACACACACACACACACACACACACACACACACACATATAATAGAAAGCACCTACCATCAATTCTACACATACAAATGAATGGTACTTTATCTAATTCTAAACAAATACAAACAACAAAATGCTAGAGTAGAGTATCTGTGTGAGTTCAATCGCATATATACTCCTTTTCTTCAGCTCACAGCCTTTGCTTCCACTATATCCAATTCGTTACTAAAGTTGATGGAACCATAAAGAATTTCCAGCTCTACTCCAGAACATAATCAGAGTTTCTTTCTTTCTTTATTTTTTCCTTTTGAAAAAAAATAAATCAACTTACATTCTCATCCAAAGTGACCTTTAATCTAGACTCAGCTTCCTAGCACGCATGATTAAGATTGGAGATCTTCTCCTCAAGCGCGAATATTATGCAGTGAAACATTAAAGAAAATAAACATTATGATCTGGTATGAATCATGGCATAACCTGAAGCAAACCAGATAGTTGTACAAGGTCCATACAAGTTGAAAAGAAAACATAAAAAAAACTTGAAAAACGAAAACATGGTAGTCAACTACATATTTCCTCCTTTCTCCAGTAACTTCAGGGAAATCTGGATCAAAGAACATTATCAAACCTCATTAAGAAATACAAGTACTTAACTACATAATGATGATAAGTAATTCCCATCAACAAAGAATTGAGAAAATCATAGAATTTTTTTGGGGGGGGATATTATCTTCAACAAAATTCAATTTTCTATATGGGATGGAAAAAAGATCAATGTAACAAATCCACATTTGGTAAAATCAGCCTTTACGTAGCAGCAAGAACACCAAAACAGTGAGTACAGAGAAATAATAAGCCATATGAGTATGGAGTAACTGAAATTGAAGAAAAAAGGATCTGATAAAGAAAAAGACACAGCTGCAATGTATAGAAATGTGAACACTCCTATACATATTGGCTATGAAGATGTTCCCACTCAAGTTCTTCATAAATGGTTTAACTGTGAATAGGTGACAAGGGAGTTAATAAAATGCAACAACAGAAAATGAGTTGCCAAAATTGTGGATAGTTTGATACTACAAATTTAGTCCCTCTATGAGAACTTTTACAATTTTTATTTTAGTCCCTCAATTTCAGAGGGTTCTCTTCTTCGACATATCAGAGCTTCAAGCGCCACGGTAGAAAGGATGATCTTCATCTTCTTCATAAATTTTCATCGATTCTCACTTCCATCCAATACCATCAACATTACCTCCACTTTCCTCACCACCGCCAGCATCCTTGTCCCTCCACCAGCATCCTATCCAGTCGCCAATGATTCTATTATCACCGGTGAGTTTTTGGTAGAGGGAGACACAACGTCGTGGACCATCGTCATCCTTTCACTCTTACCACGCTGACAAGCTTCAGCGAGAGTCTGGGATTCAGAGATCGGCAAGAGACAGTCACCATGAGAGAGTATAAACGAGACACACCTGAGGCCCTGAGCTCACTTTCTATCATCTCCATCATCACCGTCACTTTCCCTCTCTGGTCTCACCACACCCATCACCTTCCACACCTTAGACGGAGAGATACAGCACCGGAGATACATCAGAAGCATAACAAAGTCACGGCGAGAGACCTTAAGAAGCAGAGAGAGTAGGAAGGGCTGGACCTGGGACAGTTGATCTCTCTCTCACCATCATAAACCAACTTTCACCTCCGTTTTCTGCAGATTCCAGCACCATATGAATTCAAGCTACAGAGATAATTATAGCCCCTCCCCACAAAATAATATTGAAGGCGGGAGGTAAGTGGAAAGCAGGTTTGAATTTCAACCCGAGGAAGCAAGTATGTTTTAGAATTCAGGATCTCGAGGCAGTGGTCAAAAGTGATAAGAAAAAATCACAGCCGTATGAATAGTAATTTTGGTGGAAGAGTATTATAACATATATAGATATTTCAGGTCCCTTTTTATGATCATAATTTTCTTCTTCATTGCTCACCTTTGAATCATTGATAAATGGATTCAATTTGTCTTTCAACCAAATTCTTATTGAAAAACCATTTTTCAATAACTTGTTGATCCCTATCCCTCTTCCCGAATTTCCATATTGATTATCGTTTTTAAATTTCCCAGCTTAGAGTGTGAGATAGAAATATGCCCGCCGAATTGGTGCATATGTATCATTTCCTTCTTTATCAACTAAGAGTCTGTTTGGCAAAGCGTTGGCAGAGGCACAATGCATGATAGAAGAGAAAAAAACACATTCGGGTTAAATAGGTGTTTGGATTCACGATGCCACCAAATGAGCTTTTACTACAGAAGCCATGTTAGATCATAAGCTGAGTGCATGTTTAGATTAGCGGTAGAGAAGTGGTTTTTCTCCAATCCAACTTTTGTAGAAATGAGTTTGAAAAAAAAAGTCAGATTGTAAATGTGATTTGTGTTTAGATTAGCGGTGGCAGAAGTGGCTTTTTTCTAACCATAAACTTGTTTGGTTTAGCGTTTGAAAAGCCCGTCTAAGTGAAAAATGACTGAAAAGGGTATGAACCTTATTACACACACACACATAACACACACACACACACAAAACACAAAACACACAACACACACATACATACATAACACACACACACACACATACATAACACACACACATACAGACATACACACACACATATAGACATAACACACACACACACACACACACACATACAGACATACATAACACACACACACACACATACACACATAACACACACACACACATACACACATAACACACACACATACATATATTGATTGGTATAATTGATGGAAAAAATGTAAATAAAATTTTATAAAATTAAAATATTTCTATTATTATTGAAAAAGAAGACAAATATATACACTAAAGTACTTAATTAAAAAATGATAAATATATATTTTAATATGAATGACATTCATGAAGTGTATCATAATTGGATTATCTACTTTTAGCAAGTTGGTCTCTGATCGTGTCACAAACATTATTCATGTGTATTGAAGATTATCTATATTTTGATGACTGTACATATATAAGCAAGTTACATACATAGTCAATTTCCAATGGACCGGATGGAGTGCACATGAAATAATTAAATTTTAAATTCAAATGAAAATGAAAATCCATCAGATAAACATGGTTTTTAGAGGACATTAATCTTTCAACTTTTTTTTAAGTTAAAAAGAATTTATTCATTTAGAAATGTAGCATATGGTTTACAAAAAAGTTAAAATAACATTTTTCTACTAAACTATTTAGCGAGGAGTGTTGATTAATTCTAAATTATTTATTGAAATTATTTTGAGTATCAAAATGATTGCAATGTCACTGTTAGACTAATAAATAAGGAATGGAGAAGAGAGTGGAGATAGCCAGCTAAGATGAGAAGCTACAGTGTGGCTGGAAGAAGCAACGATTTTGGGCTTCTATTAGAAGCTACGATTAGAATAAAAGCACAGCAAAAATAAACGTGGACTCAAACACTCATTTTACTATTCCACTGGACTTTTCTTTCACACCGTACGATTGCATGGGCTAAACGTGTTTCCAAACAGGGCCTGAGATTTGGTGCTTTTTGCAGTGATAACGTGGAGAGAGAAAATAATAAGCATGAGAGAAGACAAAACTACTCTAAAAGACTCAATAATTTATCATTATATATATATCCATTAAAATATACATGTATTATTTAAATGTGCATGGTGAAGTTGATAATGATCCAGTTGATGTAGGATCTACATCAACTATCCGTATATTATCTTTAACATAAATGAATCATGTTCATAACACTATCAGAGACCAACTTATTAGACATAGATTATCCAATAATGATCCACTTCATGTATGCATTCTAATTTACATATATATTTATCCATTTTTAATCAAGTACTTCATTGTATGTTTTTTTCAATAATAATTGAACTTTTTTTATTTTATAAAACTTTATTTATATTTTTTTACTTCAATTATATATATACATATATATATATACATATATATACATATATATATATACATATATATATATAGTATTCAATAAGATTCATGTCATTTTAAGTAATTTTCTATCTAAACGGACTTTTCAAACGCTAATCCAAACAAGTTCAAGGTTAGAAAAAAATACACTTCTGTCACCGCTAATCCAAACACAAATCACATTTACAATCTGACTTTTCCCAAAATCATATTAGAAAAAAAATCACTTCTCCACCGTTAATCCAAACAGGCACTAAAGAAAATCTGCCATAATACTCAAATATTTTGTTCCAATTTGTTTCACTTCTTCCTCTATTCTTCAGCATCACCAACTCGCTTCTCCTTTCTCTTAATGCCTTCATGTGATGAAAATCAGTGTTCACTATCATTAAATCACTTTTTTCCCATTACAAAATACTTTTTTGTTTCCTTTTACTAGAAATATTTTAACAACAATTTATTTTTTAGTATTTTAAGTCTGGTATACATACATCGTCACTTTTAATTACCTTACTAAAACCAAAGAAGGTTAATTATCTTATTAAAATGGTCTCAAAATTGATTAAATTTTCATTTTTATCTTTAATTAATAATAATATTAATTTAAGAAAGCAAACACTTAAAAAACGTATAAGCATCTAAAAAATTTATGCAAAATGGCTACATTTAGGACTAGAAATTTCTTCAAAAATATAACATAAGCAAAAAAATTAGAGTATTGCGTAAACTATGGATGATGACAGAGAAGAATTTTGTCTTGTTAAAAAAAGTTTACTTTCTTGAGATGTGATTCATGCAAAGAACCAAGGAATCCCAGAGGCAAAAGAGTTTAGGTTTTTTTTTATTGGGGGGGGTCCCTCTCTATAGGCGGTGGTTCTTCTGCTGCTCACATCCATGCTAATTTCCTGGATTAATCCTTATCTTTGCTACCTTGGGTGGTTTCTTGGTCTTGCTTTCAGCAGTTTCCTTCTCTTCTGGCTTTTTACTATGGCGTTCTTTCGTTCATGGCGACTTCCTGCTTGTGTTGTCTCCCAGTTACAATACTGTCGCTCCCACTATTTGTTTGCCAAAGTTTTATCTGCTCAGAGTATTCATGTGAGTAAGCTTCAATCTTTGATATCTCTTCATTGGGAGCTTATAGGATAGGTCATTATCATTCAACAACATGGTCCATACTATGTCCTTCATTTTTCTCATGTTGATGATTGTAGCTTTATACAAGATCATGATTTATGGCTTCTCCAAGGTTTTTCCTTGGCGGTTTATCCTTGGGACCTAGATATCTCAGTTTGTGATCTTTTTGTTTCATACTTTACGACATGGATCCAAATCTTCGGTCTCCTAATTGGATTTTATAATTCAAACGTGGCTCATTTTCTTTTTTTCTCGGTTTGGCACCCTACTTCAAATTGATTTTTCATCACAAACGGTTTTTGGTGGGTTTCGATTTAAAGTTGTGTACCCTTTCAAGTCTTGAGGTCCAGATCTTTCCAGCATCTTCCTTCCCTCTGATAAGCCTCTTCGTCTGTCTTTTCTTCTGGAGCATGCTGCTTCGATATGCTTTGGCTGTGGTGAGGTTGGCTTGTCTGAGATGCATTGTTCTACGTCGATATGTTCGGGGATGCCACGTCAACAAAGTGTGGGGCCACATAACTCTCATATTAACCGACATAGACCTCATAAAGTCTTCTGAATGGATATGGGCCTCTAGATTTCATTTGGGCCTTCTAAACCAATAAATTTGGACCAACTCAATTCTAACCGGTTCTCTATTCCGGCCTTCTCATCTCCACCTAGTTGATTTGTTTCAAATCAAGCCTCGATGCCTTCTTTTTGTGGCTCTTCTCTAAAATGGAGGAGGTCCAACTTATAGCATGTTTGGATAGTCTCATAGAGGATGTTTGGTTAGGCTTATATTTATGCATAAATCCGATTCACGTAAATCGAGATAAAACTCCTCCACATATTTACCTCGTAGACTGTAAAAGCTACTTTGTAGACCATAAAAGTTACCTCGTATACCATAAATCATGATTGAAAAGCACGATTGGAAGTTCCAACCGCTATTCCAAACATCCACTATAAGTGCTTCTCAATCGTGATTTACGGAATACGAGGTAGCTTTTACGATCTACGAGATAAATATGTCGAGGAGTTTTATCTCGATTTACATGAATTGGGCTTATACATAAGTATAAGCCAAAACAAATATATTAATCTCTTATTCGGTTAAACTAAGGAGACGAACCAGTTTCCAGCAGCAAGGAAAGCTTTTTGAATCTGGACCGTTTAGATCATATCTGAACGATCCAGATTTAATTTTTTTATTAATGATTTTTAAATAAAAAAATATTTTTAAAAAAAATATTAGTTAAGAGATTATTTTTATTTTAGATTGTTTACCTTTTAAAATATTTTTTTAAAAAAATTAAATATGGATAAGGGTTCCTAACTCATCCAAAGGTTTTAAATGAGCAGGGAAACTGGATTCCTAATGAGACTACTTACCACGTCTTTTAAGGCATTACTGGTGTATCATTTAGATCGATTTGATGGGTTTTCGTCTTATGATGACAATCTTTGGCTTCCCCCGAGTATGTGTTGTCCGATGCAATCTCCCACCTTGCTTCCGATGCTATTTCCTCACGCCATTCCTTGCCATGACTCTTTTCCTCCAGTAGTTCGCATTGCTCATTTCTTTTCTCTATCCACTGGCAGGCATCGAGTCCTTTTAAATTGTTCCATTTTCTCCTCTGTTCATACTCAATCTTCTTTGGTGGCTCGGTTTAGGCGACGCTTGGAGCTTCTCTATTCTACCAAGTCTATTAGCTCTCATGTCATGGATCATAGGCATTTCTCTTTCTTTCCTGAGCATGTCTTCTACTCCTTCTTTAACCGATAAAGGATTGTTGGTCGGATGATACTCGGAATCACTGCTGGTGATATCTTTTTCTTCCTCAATCCCTCTCTTGGTAAACATATTCCCCATCTGGCTGTGGAACGAACTGTACTTTGTGCAGGGTCAGTTACTTGGTTTGACTCACCATATGAATGGTTCTAGTGGCTATATAGCTAAATGCGTGTTCATGGCTTCCAGTAGCCACGGTGGGAATTACTCACACATGATAGTTACTCTGTGGTGTTTCTGCTAGTATCATTCATTGAGCATTTCCAGGAGCTTGTACATCCCTTGTGCATCTCTTATCCCAATGAGCTTGATATGTCTCTACTAATTCATAATCGTTCAAACTCTACCTATATGAGAATTAAAGCTATGACCGGGGAAGAAGCTTTGGAATTTTCTCATGAGCTATCCACTTTTGGAGTCTCGGGTTCTCTTAATCCTCAACATCCTAACTTTGTGGAGCTTGCTTATGCTGTTTGTGGTGGTTGCCGGCGTAGCCGTCTCTTTTTCTGAACGATCATGGCCATCGATGTATGTCACATGCTTCCTTTGATCTGGGTTCATGCGAAACTTCTTCCAAAAAGTGTCACCTCAAATTTGCATGAGCTTAGGCTTCTACCCTCCTATGGCATGGGCAGTGTCGTGCGAGGGTTGTGCAAATTCAGGCTACTCTGTTTTTCTTCTCTCCTGGAAATATGGCTTTTGGTATGCTTTCCTCGGACATGAATAGTTTCTAATTTCATCGAGTTTCTCTTATACCTCCGGTGTTTGACGAACCCTTTGCTTTCTGCTATGGAGTTCTTCATCTTTCACCCTTCTCTTCCTACGGGAAGCATCGAACCTCATTGGTTCAACTGGGAGCTCAGCCCATTTCCTCTTGGAGACGTACTACAACACTCGCTCACTGATCCTTCTTTGGGTTTTTCTTGCTCCGATTGTGGACTTGGAACTGCTTGACATCTGTATTTTGTTTGATGCATGGTTCACGGCTAAGGGTGAGCAACGGGCAGGCGGGGATGACTCGACAATCAACCCGCCCCCGCCTGTTTAATTCATACGGGTATAGGGTGTGTTGCAACCCGTTTAGCCTATACTAAAACGGGCACGGGTTAAATGGGTCCATGGAACCCGTTTAACCAACTGCCTCCTTTTTCTTGTTCTTTTTTTTTTTTGCCTCCAAACTCCAGCTTATCAGTAAAGTACTAGAGCATAAAAGGGAAAAAAACATTCGAACATCTGATGATCCAGTAACAAGACAACTAATCTAACATAACAAAACATTTAGGAATACATAACTAAGACTAAGAAAACAATGACCAAAAAGAAGCTAATCTAACCAATCCAAAACCTAACTCTTAATTTTTTTCACAAAGCAAACAAAAAGGACAAGGAGAAGAAGCTACTTGACCAAACCTTCTGAGTAGAAGAAGCTAATCGAACGTTGATGGAGAATCGCGACGACTTCACTCTTTTGGCTTTTTCGCAGTACAGCACAAGGGCAAAACTGAGAGCGTTCTAATTAGAAGACCAACTCCTCCAGTTACAGAAGCTAGAAATTGGTGTTTTGCTGCCGGCGATGAGGGGTTCTGCAGTTTTTTGACATTGGCCATTGCTGCTCTTGAAGCTTCAGCTCCAAGCAATGGCTGAGTCGATCTGTTCGAACGTTAATGGAGAGAATCGTGATGAAGACCTGGCTGGGATGACTGCATGACCAACGACTGAGACCTGGAGGTTGGCGAAGGAGGCACGGTGACCCAAAGAGTGACGAAGAAAGAAGAGAGAGATTGACGGAGAAAGAAGTCTCGAACTAGGGCAAAAATTGACCCAAATTGGGGGTGAGCCCACGGGGGTGTGTTTAATAGACAAAGACAGAGATGACGATGAGTGAGTAGGAGTGTGAGGAGGAGAAGGTCTGCAAGAGGATACTGTTATATTTTGTTGGGGGGAAAAGTTATATGGGTACGGGTGCCCTGTGGCTTAACCCGTACCCGTCCCGTTTAACATAAATGGGTACGGGGTACCCGTACTCGTTACAGGCCCAATTCTGGGCGGGCCTAAACGGGGAAAAATATACGAGTTGCGGGCGAGTGGACGGGTTACGGGGCTCACCCCTAGTTCACGCTTGTTGTGCTTGTACTTTATTATTTTTTGTTGTCTTTTTTTATTTATGTGCTTTTCTTTCTGTTGTTTTTGTATGTGTTTTATTTTATGTTGTGTTGTTTTTGTTTTTTCCTTTCTCTTGGGCTGGTCCATGCTACTGAGGCTCTTTTGTAAGCTGGCCCAAGTTATGTTGTAATCTTTTTTGTTACTTGTTAATGTACTTGTCTTTTTATCCAAAAAAAAAAGTAAATAAAAAAATCCTAAGGTATCCCCCATTTTTATATGAAAGGGGAAGTACATTTAGAATAAGTGCTATATATAAACTAATAAATTATTTGGGACGATTGCTGGAGTAGCTCAGTTGGTTAGAGCGTGTGGCTGTTAACCACAAAGCCGAAGGTCCAAGTCCTTCTTCTAGCGATTTCTTCAAATATTTTATAAATAAGACGCGTGATTTTATTTTTAACATGTGAATTTGAGAGGATTCGTTCATTTCTTGTTTTCTCAGCTTTAGGACCTCAACGCATTACAATATCTAATGAGCTGGAAAGGGCGCACTGATATAGTAACATCCCTTATTTTTTGGGGCTAATACTTATCAAGTTCATTGCACAGTGAAGCTTTAAAATGCCACTTAGAAAGAAAATTTGCATGTGATATACAATACTCACCATGAAAAAAGTGAGCTTATTTCAAATAAATAGTGAATAATAAACTGAAGTAATTTTCACATCCATGTTACTACCTACCTCTGGCACTAAAACTAAGATTCAGTTGAATGATTTGGGAAGATTAATTAAACTAAATAATTTTTTAAATATTTAAATTTATCATTTTCTCTCTAAACTAATTTACTTGACTTATAAACTGATATTCCTTCCAGGCCTAAATATAAAACCCAGTTAACATTTTTTTAAAAGATTAAGAAAGCTAAATAAATTACTTAACAGTATCATATGTTGTGTATCATTAGATTATATATCATTTTATTGATCAGATAAATTAGTTTAGAGAAAAAAATAAAAATAAAATATTTTAAAGTAATTTAATTAGCTTATTTAATCTCTCTAAAAAAGTCAATTGTATCTTATATTCAGGAGTGGTGGTTGTATATAATCTCATGGTACACAATTATTTCAAAGAGATCATGTATCATATAGTGCCCGTTTGGTTCACGGAATTAGAGGTAATGTATAGAAATGCATTGCAATGTAATGATAATTACATGAATTTATTTAGATTGTTATTAAGAAAAAATTATGCATATGCATAAAAATATTTACAGCCCGTTTGGTATGATGGAATTAAGGGGCATGGAAATGGGATTGCAATTGATTTCTATGAAGATGTATGTTTGGTACAATGGAATTGAAAAAAATTCCATTTCCATTTCCATTTCCGCCAAAACTGCTGGAATTGAATTCCATGTGCTGGCCCATGGATTTGTAAACAATTCCATGAAATTCTACTTTTACCCTTCTATTTTTTTATCTTCATCTAGAAAACCCAATCTCCATAAACACAACTCTTCGTTGACTAAAATCCATGGCTGAGTATGAGCACAAACTGTTCATAATAGTTTAAGTCAAAGAAAATATGAACAAAGCAGAATCTGAAATCCGATCTATGGTGTGGATTTAGAGACCAACACATACTTGCAGTTTGATGGCGGCAGCAGAACAGTGCTTCAAAGGGTTAGATCTTCGATCGACGACGGGCCATCGTCGTGCTAGATCTCCTATCTCCTTTCCCTTTGTTTCATCATCTTTCTCCATACCCACGAACTACTCGTTCATTTGATCTTCCTTTTATTCTTCCATTACTTGCACATCATCTCTCCTTTTTGGGTTCATGGCTAATGGTTAGAAAAGGTGAGAATTGAGAACAAGGTGATGTCCATTTCGGCTATGAGCAAAGAAGCATTTTTTAGAAGGATTTTTTTTTTATTTTCTTAATTAGAAGGGTATTTTGGTCATTTTATATAAAAATTAGATATCATTTCCATGACATACCAAACATATTTTTAAATTATATTTCTATATCTATTTCCATCTCCATATCCATCAAAATCAATTCCAACGTATCAAACGGGCCCTTGGTTGGATTACATCGAACATGAGAATATATGGGAATAATATAGTAAGAAAAAAAATTATCCCTGTTTACATATATATGTATAATGTATACATTGGATTCATGAAAAAATTTTCAATTTGTGCAGTGTACAAATTAGGTTCATAGTAATTTTTTAAGCAAGTTGCATTCATGGTATTTTTTTTAATATTTAATGGTGTGAATATTATTTAATAGAATATTTTAATATTTTGTAACGGTAGAGTATAAATTTTTTCATTTTTTAATGGTGAAATATTTTTTAAATTTTTTTATATTATTAATTAATTTTTTAATATTTAATGATTGTAGTTATTTACCATTTAACAACAGTTATTGGTGGGCACTTTGATCAATTTAAAAAATTATGATGACATAGTATTTTTTTTATTTGGTTATAGGATGTCTGCACATTAATCAGTTTTAACAGTGCAATCCTGATTACATCATTTGATACAATCAGAATTACAAAATGTAATCCTCTTTACAATACATATGTCCAACCAAACACTGTAATCGATCTGTTGTATCAGGATTATATGTAATCATCTCCCATATAATCGAACTAAATAGGCTAATAGTCTTTTTTAGTGATGTTAGAGGTTGTAATATATAATCTAATGTAACACATTATAATACTATAATTAAGTAATTTATCTAACTTCTTTAACCTTCCCAAATTTGATAACTTAGTTTTATATTAAGAACTTGGTAGTACATCAGAAATCCCTCTAATATATGTATTTTTTTTTTGGTGATGTTAGATGGTGTTGTTAGAACTGTTTGGTACACTTGAATTATTTTTGATGGATATAGATATCGAAATGGAAATAGATATGGATATGAAAATGAAAATGCGGTTTAAAAGTGTGTTTGGTATATACATGGAATTCAAATATTATTTTTATTTAATATTTATATTTAAAATGTAAAATTACCAATATGTCAACCTAAGAAGGTGGGATGAGATAAAACCATTGTTATTAAACCCGGACCGGACCAGCCTGTTCGGCTTGGGAACCAGCCATAAAACCGGTCCGCTCAAGTGACTTTGTTTTTTTTTATTATAAAAAATGATTTTAAAATTTTTTTAAAAAATTTCATATTAATAAGCCTAAAATATTCAATTTACCACCAGTTTGGCCCTGGTTTAGCTCCAGCTTGACTTCGGTCTGACCCACTAACCCTTGACTCAGTATCATGACCGGTTCAGTGACCGGTCCGAGTTTAATAATCTTGGATAAAACCATGCAAGTTGAAAGGCAAAAATGGATTTAAGTACATGGAATTGCAAATCTTTACTTTTTGGGTGGAACCAATTTGATGGAATTGAGGAGATTTAGCTTCCACATGAAATTACAAAAATTTACAATTCTATCGTACCAAACAAACTTAGGCATATAATTAAGATCCAATTCTAATTCTAATTACATACCCCCCAATTCCATCATACCAAACATTTCAGAATCAACAGTATGATTGATGCAAAAGGGAAACCCATATTATTTTGCTCATGCAACATCCATTTGGTTGGGTCGTATGAAATGCCATAATTAGTAGACTTGATGCTTCCATATTTTTATTTTAATTTAATATTATGAGTTCAATATAGCATGCCTTGATTTTGTGTTTCTTTGTTTTTTTTGGGTTAGGCATACTGCAAGAGGAAGATTATTATCAAAATAAGATATTAGAGTAATAGAAGAAGGCCTTGATGAACTATTTTTCACTCCAAACAGCGCTGGTTTACTCACTGTCTAGAAATAACCGTAAGAGCCCAAGCCTATGGCCATATCTTCATGAGTTGGAATCGAAATGATCATAGCAAGATGTTTGTTTCTTTTTCTATTTTTTTTAATAAAAGCAAGATGTTTATTTCAAATTGTATAAATTCATTCTAATTTGTAAAACTTGTACATATTTATCTTAATTATTAGTTGTGCTTCTTTCTATAGATCAACTCTAGATGATACAAACAACGCTTTTGTTGTTTTTTTTTTCTGTACTTTTTACCGGGCATCATCTGTACCATTAGATTATAAGACCTTTGGTATTATAAAATAACTTTTATTTGATGAGTTGATGTATAAACCTTTAGGCTTGGTTGTTATGAGGGATTTGGATTTTTTTTGGGGGGGGGGGTTGTGAGTGGAATTTCAGAAAAAAAAATTATAGAAGCATGATTAAAAATTTTTAATTAATTTTTCATACTCCTTTATGTTATATTTTTTATTTATTAAAATTTTATAACCCCACTTCTTCAGTTGTTTTAGAAGCTAAAGTATACTTTTAGTCCTTTAAATTTACATAAAGTATCATTTTAGTCTTTTAAGTTTACAAAATGCACTTTTAGTCCTTAAAACTTAACACCATTAATATTATTAACGTGAAATACTGACTAAGTAAAATTAAATGGTGACTGTGTAATTCTAGCAAACCAAGCTTTACTTTTTTTCTTTTAAAAAAATCTGATTTTAATTAAAGTGATAATAATAGAAAAAACTTAGTGCTTAATTCTTTTTTTTTTCACTTAATAAAATTCATTTTTTTTGTCTATTATGTGCTCCCTTTCCCATTGGTATCCTGTAACATCTCAAAATTTATTCAAAGGCTAAGGATTAATTTATGGGAGTTAGATAGTAAGCCAAAGTATGGAAGCTATGAAATTTAAGGAATCTTAAATTAAACAAAGGGAAAAATAAAGACCTAGTGTGTGTAATTAATAGGATAAAAATATACTTATATATATATAATAATAATTAAAACATACACACCCTCTTCCCACACATCACACGCAATACACACACACACAATTCATATAATTAAATAACACACACACTACCCACATGGCACACACATACACATTTTTAATTAAAAAAAATAACACTCTCTCTCACTCTCTTAATTATACGTAACACACAACACACACTTCACAAATTTTTCCATTCTCTTCAGCCATTATCCAAAAAGGAAAGAAAAGAGAGAGTGAGTGAAAAAGAGAGAGAGCAAGAGACATATAATAGAGAAAGAGAGATAAGTAAGAGGATCAGTGCTACCAGAGGAAGGAAGAAGTGATTACAAATTCTACATACAACTCCATATCCTAATATAGGTGAGTTTCCTTCCCATATTCTTAACTGTTTCTAGTTGATTTAAGACTATTTTTGGGTAATTTGGGAAGCATAAGAACCTAGTATAATGAATTGTTGACTTGTGAGGTTTTGTTTTGGGAAAAATAGTGCATGAAGAAGGAATGAGAATTTGTCAAATTTGAGGTTTCCAATCAATTCTACACGAAAAATTATGTGGGAATACATGTGATTTTGATTTTTGGATGATTATATATAAGTCTAGAATTTTTAGAAAATAAGAGGAGTTGTTGTTCGGTTAGTTTCTCGGAAATCATATTGGTTGTAAAATAAATTTCGGTAACCAAACCTAGTCCGAAAATTATGAAAGTTTCCAGAAGGAAAGTAGACATCTTAAGATTTAATTTGATATATAATATGTATCATTTGGGTTTATAAATAGTGAGATATGAATTTTTAAAGTTAGATGATGAATCTGGAACGTTTTCTGGTACAGATGGGGTTTGACGAAATTATGGAAATTTTGTGACTATAATATCTAAATGGTAATATTTTTTCCTAAAACGATACTTAAATAGAAACATATAGTATTTTGAACCATCCCATTTGGAGTTCTAGATATTTAGTTATGAATTTTAGAAGTTAAGCTATTGAAACTGGAAAGATTTTCTGGCAGGGCGAGAAAAATTTAAAACTGGGAATTATTCATGGATAGGTGGTAGTTAAACGTATTTTTCTATTAAAATAGATTTCATAAGTGACACATAGAATTTGGAACCACCTTAATTGGGTATTTCTAGGCCAAGATATGAATTTTCAAATATTATTGAAAATTCTGACAGAATTGAGTAATAGTGAAAAAATAAAAAGTAAGGGTATTTTTGAAATAATTAGGACTTTAAGGGTCAAGTTAAATACTAGAGTTGGTATGAGTCCATTAAATACCTATTGGGTTTAAGGTATTAGCTATAATGATAACCTACCAAAGTGTCTTAAATTATTTTGGAATAAGTAATAATTCGCCCGTCCGTAAATTATAAATTATAGGATTTGACATTTGCCCGAGACGCCTAAGAGACTGAGAACAGGAACCAAATTTGGAAAGACTGTCAGGTAGTACCTTATCTCTTATATCATATGTGATGACATGTATGTGTACCGTATCATCTGTATATGTGTGGGACAGATAGTCCATAGGCAGTAAGACCCGTAAGTACAAGTTACACCGGGAGTTACCCGGGGGCGTCTTAAGCCAAATAGGTTTGAGGCAGAAAGCCCGTGACTGTACCTTGTATGGGCCAGAGGCCCTGGGCAGCCAGATTGTGAATCTCAAGCGCTGTGAGTATGAGATAAGGGACCGGTTAGGCCCTTTTATGTGCTGCATTTCTGTAAGTTGTGCTGTTTGATGATTTGTTTTACATGCTCAGTATTTGCATATTATATGAGTGATCTGTGTACTACTGAGATTCTTTTGAATCTCACCCCTTTTTCAACAAATAATATACAGCAAAGGCGTCCAGCTCTAAGGGTAAGAAGGTAATATAGACGGACGAAGAAGAGGCAAATAAATTATGGACTGTTGGTTATCATTTTATTTTGGATGACTGTAAAATATTTATAAGTAGTTGTAGTAGCGATAGTAGTACTAGTACTCGCGATGCAGACTGTATACGTTGTAATCCGTACGCTAGACTTTCGATAACGTACTGGTATCCAGAAACCCATAAGTTAACCATCACGATGCGAACTATAGATAGAAAATGCCCTGTATTTTAAATAAAAGATTTTTAAACTGATAAAGATAATGAATTTACAAACTAAAATTTAAACCATACATATTTATTTTAAAAATTTTTTGAAAATTTTATACAGATATAAGATTAAACTTTGTCTTAAATTGGAAATTTAAATTGTTTTGGTCTCAGATTTGAAACCATTATATATTTAAATTAATCTAAAGGCTTTAAAAATTAAGGTGTTACATATCCTGCGGCCAAAACCCTTTCTTCCTCCACAAATCTCCGCAGCTCAACACCAAATAAGAAATTAATCTCCACCGCTCACCACCCTTCTCTATTACTATTATGTAAAACATACACAGTAACATGTTCGTCTTCTATCTATTCTAATATAACAATAACAATAATTGGAGTTTTTACTGTTGCAATGAGGTGATGTGTGTGTTTAAAATTAGCTTATGAAAATAGCTTTTACGATTTATGAAGTAAGTATGTGAGAGGAGTTTTATCTCAATTTGCGCAAACCATAATTTAAAACTATGGTTTGGAAGCCTCACAGACACACTAATTAATTACAAGGAATATATATGGAGAGGGGTGCAATAATCGATTAGTTCATCTATTGAATGAATAGTCACAGAGAAGCTGCTGTGTCAAATGATCCCAAGTTTGATTATATTGACATCTCCGATAAGCAAAAGTAATGCTTATGAGTTGTGAATTCTAAAATGGTTTTTCTATTATTGTTCTCTTCCATTTTTGGGGAAGTAATTTTCTTCACATATTTTTCATGAAGCTTCGGTAAGCCGACCAAGAAGGCAATGATATTATAAAATTATAAAAAACATTAATAATTAATTTATTGTTTAGTGTTGAGCGGCGGTGATTCATGGAGGAAGGAGGTTTTTATCCGAAGGAGAGAAGGATTTCCCGTGAAAATGAATTAAAAACTAAGCCTTTTCTGCTACTATTATTTTTATTAAAAATCTGAATTTTTTTAGAAAATAAAGATTACTTTGTAAGGATTACACAGTCACCATTTAACTTTGCTTATTAGTCATCATTTTTTATTAATAATATTAGTGGTATTAAGTTTTAAGAATAAGAAATACACTTTATAAACTTAAAGGACTAAAATGATACCTTATATAAACCTAAATGATCAAAAGTATTATTTAGCATTCTTTAAACTCAACTTATAAAATTTTTATTTTCCCTCCTTTTTTAAGTAATACAATTTTTTTTCAAAAAAAATTACAATGTCCTTTTTTTTAGAGAGAATTGTTCGTAAAGACCTTATTAAAAGCTTATTTGTTAAATGAGACTCAGAGAAGATTTTTTATATATAAGGAAAGATTATTCGCACATACATATAAAAGATATATTAAACACATAGAATATTTTTTGAACACAAGCGAAGATTTTTTACATACGAAAAAATTATTTGCTAGCGAAGGTTCCATTTGATAAATAAATTTTTAAAAAGGTATTTTTAAATAATTTCCTTTTTTAAAATTAATGAAATATTTTTATTTTTGGCCATTAGAAAGAATATAAACAAACTGGCGAGGGCAATTGAATACCTATATATTTATAATCCTTTTATAATTAATTTGGTAATCTGGATTTTGAATTTATATTCTTACCGTTCAAACAAGTTCGTCGCTTGTCCAAAAAGAAAAACAAGTCATGTTCGCGTCACTTCGACGGAGACCGCGACTGAACTATGCCTTCTCCTAACGTATAAAACTTCTTCTGAGGCAAAAGCGCCTCACACAGTAACAATCCAAGAAGGAAGATACGATCAAGAAGAAGAAGATGCTTCGCCGAGGATTTCCGAACCTCTCAAACGGAACGACGCCCTCGTTTTCTTCATTCCGTCGCTTGCTTTCTTCATCGCATTCTTCACCTAAGAACGTCGCTGTTCCCTTCGCTGTTCCTGCGGTGGTCGATTCTGATGACGAAGAAGCTCTTAATCCTCCTCTTTCTTCGGCGGTTCTTTCCCAGCAAGTCATTCCTAGGTTGCTTCTTCCGAGAGTCGTGGTTTATGACGGCGTCTGTCATCTCTGTCACCGAGGTATGATTCCCTTCATTACCTTTCCTATTTGACCTTCCAATCTTTTGATTCTCTTCCTTTGTTCCTTTGAGATGCTTCATTTTACTCTTTTTCTTCTTTTCTTGTTCTCTTTTTGCGTCTTCTTTGTTTCTTGGCGGCTGTTTCTCGTTGTGAGGTAGCCGGCTTCAATGTTATTAGTATCTCATAAAAGGAGCAATTCCATTGGCCCTAGATAATTTACCACGTGTTCCACCCGTAAGTGTTGATTCTTTCAAGACCTCTGTCTGTCTATAATGCCCGTTGTGAATTTTCTTGTGTTTTTTCATGGAAATTGGTTTGGATCCTTCGTTCTTCTCCGTTTATCCTTGCATTTTATATCTTAGCGCACTTAGTTAATTTGATCCCTATGACTGAAAGACAGCTTCCGCAAAATAATTGAATTCGTTGCATTTCTATTTAGTGTTATTTTCACGGCAAGTAAGTAGTTTATAATCTCTTGGCTGCGGGATTCATGGTTGCGGCACGTTTTTATTTGATTCCCTTGCTGAGTATGGTTAGAAGGTTGACATTTCCGAGAAATGTCTCAACGATGTTGGTACAATTGGCATCCCTTGCATGCTAATTGTTTGGGCGTTTGTATTACCAAACTTTAATATCAAGTTGCTGGGTTATTTTGGCTCAGAAGTGGCTTCTCTACAAATTTATGTCTAATTGATGCTAATGGAGTTTTAGACACCTGTATATCTTTATTCTCATTTCGTGAGAATAGGTTCAGTTGTGGGAAGGAAGCATATTTCATATCATAGTTTATATGATGTCCATACTATTTCTATTTTAATACTTAGAACTGATTAGGTTGGAGGAACTGGAATATTTTGAATTTATTAACAGCTATTTATTTACTACTTGGGATTTTATTATCCTATATTCTGCCCTTTCCCTGGGAAACAATTAGGTAAGTGGAAGAATATACTCCTACTTCATTCGATCAAAAATGAAATTTTTAGGCCTTGAGATTAACCAGTCATTACTTAGTTTTTGCTAACCTCTCAATTTCCAATCATTTAATTACTCATGCATTTTCCAGGTTCCTTACACATTATGTACATTTAATTGCATGGTCCACTTTTAACATGTGACCTACAGTTATGGAGTACATTTTGATTCTATTCTGCATGAACAGGTGTGAAATGGTTAATCAACGCTGACAAGGACAAAAAGATTAAGTTCTGTTGTGTTCAGTCCAAGGCTGCTGAGCCATATTTGACAGCATGTGGTCTTGAGAAAAAGGATGTTCTCCGTCGCCTTTTATTTGTTGAAGGCCTGGGTTCATACAGTCAAGGATCTACTGGTTAGGACTTGTTCACCAATTAAATTCAGTTGTATCCAATCAGTCTTTTTGGCTTTCTTGAAACAAGTATACTGCAAGCACTTGGATTTGATCAGTTCCATGTTTACTAACTTTCACATAAAATCCATCAGATCTTTAGGAATTTGAGAAGAACCAGTTTAAAATTGGCATTGATGTTGACTGTTTTAACATTCTGCATTTGCATACAAATTCAATCTGGCATTAACAGGTTTACAATGCTGAAGTGACCAAATCATAATGTTTTTAAGAAGGATTTCTTCGTTCTCTGTTTTTGTGGACCAGCCTGTTCAGATGGCAGAAAAAAAATTATTTTCAAAATCCTTGTGAAAAAAAGTCAGGCCTGCTACCATAGTTCTCCTCCATTGTTTCTTGGTCAAAAGTTAGAGCCTCTTTATGTTCGGAGCATGTAGATGATTTTGTTGGTGTTGGTTAAAAGGGCCTAGTACATTACTCAGGAGATTATGGGGGTGAAAATCCCTTCTACTTGAGTGTACAAAATGACGACACTCAACAAGTGGCTCTTGCATGATGTCTGTGTCCTCACTCAATGGTCTACCCTTTCCTTTCTAGTCAGTTAGCAGAGTGATTAGCTTCTCTAAGTATATCGTTCAAACTAATGTTAGCTATTGCAAACATTGACATGTCATGCAAATTTTTTTCTTTTTTGTCCTCTTTGCCTCTCTTGTAGATGGTGAAGGTTAACAAATGGTTTTTAAATTCATGCCAGGCGATTGTGCCCCTTGTTTTTCACTTGACAAGGATCCAGTGTATGTAACATTCTGCTCCTCCACTTTTCTAGTAGTAGTTGTTTTGGATGTCAGTGAGATTCGAACCCCCTTGTTCTGCTTGTTTTCCAATTGACACACGGATCCAGGTGTTGGTATTATGCAGACATGCTTCTTTTCTGTAGCCATATTGCCCGCAGCCAAAACATGCTAGGTTAGGTTTATACCTTCATACTCCATTTGGTAGACTTGGTTGTGAACAATTAATCCTGAATGAGTTTTTTCATAAGATCCTCTTCAACACTAATCTTTGCCAAGCAGCCCCTCAATTCTTGCATTTTCGTTTTGTGTCTGGTTCATGGTGTTTGTATCTGCTTCAATAATCGTATTGCACCGCTTTCTATAAGAAGTTTCTATTGTAGTACGGTATCGGGAAGTTAGGATCCTTATCCAAACAGCTATCTTGCCTAGAATATTGTTATTGGAGTTGAAATTTGGAGTCCAATGATGAACAACTATGTAGTGTTCCAATAGAACCCCTGGTACCTGGTTGAGAACATGACTATAATCACTATCCTTCAAAACAATGAACCAAAGGAGGCTGTTCTGCTAGTCTATCAGCATGAACTCTAGGATTCCCTACATTTCAGTAGTTTGGTCTTTTAGAATCTGGGACTCATTCTTCCCCAATAGGGTTAGAATTGAGGCTCCTTTCCATGGCTTTAACTACCTAGATGATCGGGTAGAGTTTCATAAGAAGCTTCTTTTTTTTTTTTAGGCGGGGTACAAATAAGCTTATTTTTCTCTTCATTTCTAAGCATCATCCCATCCTTAGGCATTGGTATCACATTCTCTAATGGAGGGAGTAGGAATCTCCTAGACTTTCCTCCAGGTTTCCAACGAGGTCTTTGCTTGCTTTCTCCTCTGAATTCCCCTCATTGACGGTCGTTCCTGGTTGGAACTCATTATCTGCCTTTTGAAGTTTCTTGATACTTCTAGTCATTATATCCGCTTCCTACTTTGAAGCCTCACGAAGGTCTTGTTTGCTCTCTTCTTGCTGCACCTTCCCTCAGGTATCCTCTAGGTTCATGACCCACTTATTTTCGAATCTGTTGGGCATCATACTTTAACTGGCAATATTTTTAGAATAAATGTGTAGATTAAAACATGCTATAGTGTCCATTTGCCTATTATATTTTTGTCATTCTCTCTGCTTTCCCTATGAGCTTGAATATGCCAATATAATCGTTCAAAAATGACTGTATGCAGCTGCATTGCGGGTTCTTTCATACTTGCCACCGCCTTACTCTGCTTTGAGCATACTGCTGGTGGTTCCGACGCCAATCAGGGACTGTGTATATGATTATATAGCAAAGAATCGCTATAAATGGCTCGGGAAGGCTGAAGCTTGCTTAGTTTTGCGAGAGAAAGAGCTGCTTGAGCGTTTCATCGATTGGGATGAATTGAGTCGCAAATGAGATTGCATGCATGGGTTTGAACTGCCTTAGGAAAATGCCATTGTACACTTTCCACACTAACTGCCTTGGACAGCACAATTTTGTAGATGTATGGTGCTGTCATGAAGCGCATAGGTAGAATTATACTGCTGCCGAGTTAATGGAATGCGGCCTTTGTCACATACAAGGATTTGAAATGATTAATGCTATATGATTAGGCAATTGTTGGCTGATTATATATATATGTGTGTGTCTTAAGGAACTTGTGTTAATATATAAATATATCATGTATCTTAACTTATTTATAGCCTGAATATCAAACATTCCTTTCTGTTAAAACCAACAGGACTCACGAAACTACTTGACTTTTTTAGGGAGATTAAAAAAGTTAAATAAATTATATTAAAATATTTATATTTATTTTTTTATACCAAAATAATTTGTCACACTTATAAATTGAGGATATATGTTATTACTAACTAATTTATGTAGCCTCCTTAATCATTCTAAAAGAAGCCAATTGGTCTAATATTATTTATTTACTTTTTTTTCCCATAAATCGTCTTATATTAAGGAATAGAATGAGTAGTGTCTAAAGGCTCGTTTGGATTAGCGATGGCAGAAATTACTTTTTTTAAAGAGAAATATTTACATACTCTAGGAGCGTCACCTCATCTGTACTTTGACTAATTAAAATACAACAAATCATCTCATTTTAATCCCACGTGGCTAATAAGTCATTTGAAAAAATTCAAATTTTATTATTTTAAAAAACATAAACTTCATAATTTAGAAAAGAAAAAAATATAATTCCCTCCCTTTAGTTGTTATTTTTCAAAATCATAAAATTTGAATTTCTCCAGATGACTCATCAGCAACGTGGGATTAAAATAAGATGAGTTGTATTTTAATTAGTCAGAGTATATATGAGATGACGCTTCTAGAGTATGTAAGTATTCCTCTTTTTTTAATATGACTTTTGCAAACTTAAGATATGATAAAAGTTATATTGTAAATGTAATTTATGTTTGGATTAGTGGCAGTAGAAGTCACGTCTTTTTTTTTTTTAAAAAAAAGCTAAAACTTGTTTGGATGATTGTTTGAAAAACAAATTTTGGATGGAAAATAACAGAAAAGGACATGAATTTAATTAAATAATATATATAGGATTTTTACCCTAATTAATGTCATTTTTGTTTTCTATATTATTTCTCGAACAAATCCCCTAATTTAAATTTATTTAACAATTTAATATTGTCAATAGATTTTTTTTCAATTTTTTTTGTATTATTTCTCAAATAAATTGCCAAGCATGAATTTTTTTTTTGTCTCCATAAATCAATGAGTTATCATAATTTAAAATTATAACATGGTTTAATTCTTTTTTTTTTTTTTGCCTTCTATAACATGGTTTAATTCAGTTAACGCTAAATCTGGATTTTGTTTTATCTCCTTGAATTAAGGAGTCATCATCTCCATAAAAGACAAAATGTGATAAACCATAATTATATAAATTTTATAATTATATTATAGATATATAATGTGATATTTCTAAAAGGAGTATTAAGATTATAATAAAAATAAAATGAGTACAGGGAAAAAAATAAATAAATAAAAAGAGTTAATGCAATAATAGAAAAACTGTAAATACTAAAAAAAACACCTAATTAGACATGTTTAATATGATTTTGGTACATGACTATTGAATCTTATTTTATTTTTTAAAATTTTTAGAGACTAATTAAATATTAATGATAGAAATTAATTGAGCTTGGGATGCACTCTCATAGTTAAATTTTATTATTTAATTTTACAATAGTTTAATCATTTTTTTTTAAAAAAAAGGCTAGCACGCGCTACCCTTTCTCTCTTTCATCCATGCGCCTCTTCTCTCGGGGAGCAGCTTTCCTCTTCTACTTTTTATATCCGCTAATGTCCGCTGCTATGAAAACGATGATGTTTCATTCAATTAAGGGACACTCACAATTGCTAAGGAGGGTGATTGTACAAGCGACATAATTAATCTAATTACTCAACAAATCTATTTTGGTTCTATGAGATAATTGTTTGTAGGGTGTATGTATAAACTTAGTAATCAATTATCCAACATAATTAATTATTTTTGGATGTAAAAATAGACACAAATAATTTATATGTGAGCAGATATAGCAATGCTGTTAAAGAGACTTAACATCTGTTACTTTTTTGTACTATAGGTCTCACTAGTCTTATCATTCTCTACTATTTTAATATATTTTTGAAAGGATTAAGGTGTAAATTTAATAATAAACGAATTTCTTATGGGCACTCAACACAATTATTTTTCATATAAGAGTATTTATAAGACAAATAAATGGATCTAAAAGAATTTAGGGAGTTAAAAAATTTTAGTCATTGACATATTTGTCTTATAAATACTTATATTTGTCTTTCCACTGACAAAACGTAATTTTGTTTTGACCCAATAGGGTCCAGTAAAAGTTATTTTAACTCAATGTATTCTTTTAAATCCCTTTATTTTTCTTATAAATGCTCTTATGAAGAAAATAAAGAAAGAGCGTTAATGTACATATTCTTATGTAAATGCTTATATTTATCTTGTAAATGCTCTTATGAAAAATAATTGTGTTGGGTGCCCATAAAAAATTCGTTCATTGCTAAATTTACACCTTAATTTTTTTAAAAAAATATTAAAATAATAAAGAGTGAGAACACTGGTAGGATTCACATAACAAAAAGTAACATGTTAAGTCTCTTTAATGGCTTTGTTATATCTACTCACATATAAATTATTTATATCTATTTTTACACCCAAAAATAATTAATTGTATTGAGTGTCCATAAAAAATAATTGATTACTAAGTTTACACATCCACCCTACAAACAATTATCTCATAAAACCAAAATAGATTTGTTGAATAATTAGATCAATTATGTGGCTTGTATAATCACCCTCGCTGACAACTGTGTGAGTGTCCCTTAATTGAACGTCATCGTTTTCATGACAGCGGACGGCAGCGGATATAAAAAATAGAGGAGAGAAGCTGCACCCTCTCTCTACTTCAATGCCGTGGCTTATTCTCAGAAGCAACCAAAAGTTGCTTTGCTGATATCGCGGCTTTGGACCCAAAAGCAATATGAGATCAACGCTATCTCAAACAACTACAAATTCTCTCACTCTGCATTTTCCCTCTCTCACCGCTTTCTCAAACAGAGCCGTTGGCTGTTGTAGACATTACAGGGAATAAAGAGCACAAGAATGTATAGACTGGAGATCAGATATTACTATTACACCAATTATAGTTGCAACATTTCTAAACCATTTCACTCGATTGGCATCTTTATCAAAAAGATTCCAAGCTCACAAATTATAGTATCAACAATATTACTCCTAAAAAAAAAGATAAGCAAAACTCGTGCTGCAACATGACAACACTGGAATTAATATCTGCCTTAGAATAAGCCAACAATCATGCCCCCATTCCTAATTTATCCAGCAAATTTTCCGTCATTAAAAGTTCAGAACTTAGGATTACACTCATTACCAATGGATTTACTACTACTAGCCCATCTTAAAAGAGACATAACTAACGTTAAAATTGCTCAGTCAGCTATCACAACCATGAACCAAGACACCTGACAACTAGTTTGTAGTGCAAAATTAAGATACAAAAAAAGGGTACTACTTGTTTTCTTTAATGTATCAGTTGGTATCAGAAGCAGTCCATTCTTTCCAGTCCTTATCAACATGATTTTGAGCCCACTTGATGGCAGCACGTGCAGCTTGAGGCCCTCCTGGTAATCCTCTCTCATTTACAGTATCAGCCATGTCTATGAATGGTAACACCAATAGTGTCCCAGGTCCTCCATATTCTGAGTGTAAGAAAGTACTGAATATCTGTTCAATATGACACTGGTAAGTTCATCTCACTATATTATTTGCAATGCGCAAGACAAGTTACAACCAATAAAGCTGAGTGTGAATTTTCCATTGATTAGATACAATGTCAACAAAAGCGGTGGAGTTGGAGAGACAGACAACATTTAATTTGAATTTGAAAATCAAATATGAACCAACTTCAGGCAAAAAAAAAAAAAAACATATTTACTGAGGCCTGGTCTAGAAGAGATGAATCACAGGGATGTCAGTATTTCAAAACATATTTTTCAATGGGACTCACTTCTTATTCATATTAGTGTAGTCTAATAATCATATATTACCTTTAGGAGGATGCCTTTGGTCCTAAATATAAAATCTAAATTTATAATTTTCCTAAATTATCTTTATTGATGGCACATATTAAGAAGGTCCCATAAAGGGTAGTTCTAATGTAAATGATTAAAGAGGGTATTTTAGGAACTAACTTAGCTAATTTCCTTAACCTCTGTAAATTAGTTAGCTAGCTATTATATTAAAAACCGGGGGAGTTAATCAGCCTATTTAAGAATCTCTCTCTGATAAGCAATCAGACATAAAAATTCCTGATTTACCAGTTCAACAACTAAAATGTGGAAATATTGACATGATAGACAGATGCATATAGTTTCTGCTTATACTTTCCCTCCTATTTCTATCTCATCCTTGCCCCATACTTTTCAGGATAATTTTTAACTTACGGTTCATAGAATCTGCCTCTGCGCATCAGTGACAGAATGTGCAAGCTACAAGCTCTGCAAATCAAATCGTAACAAAATCCTCTCTTACTCCGCCCAGCCAATCTCTTATCCTCCATCTTATAATGTTAAATATTGTTATTCTCAAGATTTTCATGAGCTCTTTCATTTTCAGGATTGCATTACACATTTCTCTATTGCAGACACAATGTTTTCCAAGTTTAATTCTATTCCACACCAGATTTCAGATGTCAAGTTCAATCTGAAGATAATAGTTCGTCATCACTCATCATAACAAACATCAGAAAGACCATGAAATAAACCAGTAAACACAGTTGAAGATCATTTTTTCCCAGTATAGTTGAACACATTCATAGCAGGGTGACGCTAGAAGCTTTTTATCAAAGTTTGTCACACTAATAAATCAGAAGAATCATAACACATGCTATAATCCCTAGCTTCATTCTGACTACCTATCTATGTCTCACCTTTCATAAGTCAGAAATGACATTTTTCACATGACTGGTACAAAAATAAACCAATCACTTCAGCCACAATATTGTTTTAGCATCACTTATATCAAACATGAAAAACAAAGAAAGCCCTAACATTTGACAGAAAATTTTGTCCCTGAACTCAACAAGTACATCATCTGAGACAACTTTGCTATATTTTGGAACAAAAGAGCAGAGAGAATAAGTATGGAAACTCACTTCGGTGCAAACCCCAACAACTTCTTGAACTGATTCCCCATACATATCTTTCTTCAAAAGTTTCTTCAAAAGATGGTTTCTGAACTTTTCCGTCTCCTGAAAGCAGCATAAAGAAGAGATTAAGTGTGTGTTTGGATCATTGGAGAATTCTATGATTTACGAGGTAAATATAAGCATCTGACAACAGTTTTATCTCGATATGTGTGGAAATGACTTTTGAAACCATGGTGGGCTTACCAAACACGACACTCACTAAGTAACTTTCTTCATTAAGAGAGAGTGAGACCCCCAAGAAAAATAGTAATAAATTGAAACAGAAACTCACAGCATCAGCGAATTCAGGAATTGGATCGGGAAATTTGTATTCGGCGGCCCTAGTAATGAGCCTTTTGGTGGATGAGGAGGGACGAAATCTGTGTTCCTTCGATGAAGGAAATGAGGAAGTTTGTTTGTAAGTTGTTCCATACGAAGAAGGTCTTTGTGAGAAGCATAATGAACAAACATAGAGCAATGAAGAAGAACGAGGAGGAGGAATTGAATCGCGTATTGAAGCGGCAAAACACGAAGCAGAAGAGGCACACCAAGACATTTTTGTGTTTTATCCTATCTCCTTTTCCGTATGCCACCCCAGCAGCGATTTTTAATGTAAACTTCGGCTAACTACAGTGCTACACTGTGCATCTCACCGCACTAAATTTTAGGAAAAATCTTACAATGACAACTTTATCATTAGACAAAGTGCTATTTGGATTAGCAAGGAGTAGTAGTTTTTTTTGTAATATGATTTTTATAAAAGTTAGATAGGATAGGATAAAGATTAGATTGTAAATGTGATTAATGTTTAGGTTGGTGATGGAAAAAGTGGTTTTTTTTCTAACCTTAAACATATTTAGATTAATGTTTAAAAAGACCGTTTAGATAAAAAATGACTGAAAATGGTGTGAATTTTATTGAATATTACATATATTTCTTCAAGAAGTGGGAACATATCCATATCGAGCTTTTTTAATTTTTATATTTATATATATTTTAATTAATTTAATTAATAATTAAGTTTTTTTTTCTTTCTTTGTGGAAGGGAAGCAGTTCGGTGCAAGCACCAACGAAGAATAGAATAGAGATTGGAAATAAAGGATTTTCATTCATTTTCTTATTTGCTATAGAAGTCCGATCTCTGTCACTAACGGCAAGCCTTATTATATATATATAATATTTAAAAACATCACTACCTTCATCTTTTCCTTCTTTAAAAACATCATCCAAATCATCACCTTCAACTGCCTTTTTCTTTCCCCTTC
Organism: Albizia julibrissin; assembly: GCA_037074505.1. Taxonomy (NCBI): domain Eukaryota; kingdom Viridiplantae; phylum Streptophyta; class Magnoliopsida; order Fabales; family Fabaceae; genus Albizia; species Albizia julibrissin. The sequence goes on from CM073485.1 coordinate 31,188,800, forward strand.
TCGTGTCGGGGGTGGCAAGCTTCTCTTTTCACCATTGCCGTCGGTGAAGCTCAATTTCAGAGAACCAAAAACCAGAGAGAGATCGCGAGAGACGAGAGCTAGGGGGATCTTGAGCATGAGACGAAGAGCTCACACCACCATCACCGTCGTCTTCTTCTTCATTTTCCAACACCACCGTCGCCGGAGAAGAGAAACCAGAACCATCGTCTTCCTCCATTCTTGCTACCATCAGTGTCCACTCCATCGCCTTTGTCTTCACCTCTTTTCATTACCATTGCATCTCTGTTTCTCATCACCGTTTCTATGTTCTCGCCGACACTCCAACACTGTCCAACCACCTATTGTCAGAAACCCGTCGTCTCCGACGTCCAGACACCACCAAGTCACCTACATTTTTTCCAAAGAACCAACTGAGATACCTCTAGACCTTTCTTTTACTTTCTCTGTTTTGATATTCACCTCCAGCAGCCACCTCTCTTACACACAACCACAGCCGTCTCTCTCTCTTTCTCACACCACACTGCCGGCCACTCTTCCCTTCATGTTGGAGCTCTGTTCACCACCACCCAACCCTCTTTTGTGCTATTCCAGTGTTTTCTTTAAACTTTCAGACGAGTTCATTCTATTAGCATCATACAAATTATGGGCTTCTACTTGAAGAGAGAAGCCACCGTGATGAAGAGAGAAGTCAGAAGCAGCTAATATGGGCTTCTACTGGAAGCCACGTTTGGCTTAAAAGCTCAGTGGTTTTCATCACCTTCCCAAACGCCACTCACGTCAGCCCATGGAGCTTTTCTTCATTAACCGCGTGGTGGCCCCCCTTCACTGCTTTCCCAAACATAGCAAAAATGATGTTTCCAACGTTTTATTTATAAAATGATGTTTTGAATATTAATAATACTAGTGAGAATTTAGTATTTAATTTCTCCTACTTAAAATTTAAAAGAAATAACATAAATGCATTTATATATTTTAAAAAATTATTACCCCCACCAACGACTGTCGGAGCTCCGGAATAATTATTTTGTAAAGTGGTGGGGTGAGATTTGAACCCCCACCACTTGTTTGTCAAAAAAAAAAAAATTAGTGACAATACTTGTGAATAACCTGATAGTGTGATTTTTTACTAGGTCAACGAATGTTGTTAAAACCTGATGAATTATCGTGAATTCCTTAATAAAACTTATAAATGATATAATAGTGTGAATTTTTTACATGGTAAACGAAAGTTGTGAAAACCTAATGAAATATCGTAAATTCCTTAATAAAATATGTGAATGACTTTAGTTAAAGATAAAAGTGAACTTCTATATATATATATTTGTTTGCACAGTATATATTGGAATTGGGCCACCAAATTTTGGCAAACAAGTGGTGAGGGTTCAAATTCGTCCACCGCCATTTTGCCAAATAATTATTCCTGTAAGAGTTCTGGCGGCCAACAACTAGCTGGCAGGGGAGGTCGGCGGTAGCCAGCCGGTTGGCCATTGGAGCTCCGGTGATTGGGTAATATTTTTTCTTAAAAAATATATAAGGGCAATTGTATCATTTCTTTTAAATTTAAAAAAAAAGGCAAATACAGTATTATAATTTCTTTGATATTATGAATATTTGATACACTATTTTGTATACTTACCTATTTTTAAAGTTCTTTTTGTGTAATGTTCCCTAAATTTTATATTATATTTTAATATTAGTTTTTTTGTTGACAAAAAATATTAGTTTTTATAAAATTGATAGGTTAGAAAATTCTAAAATTTTACTAAGAAATTCTTACATATTTAATTTAATTGATGTAAATCTCATACAGGTGGAAACTGCATCCCCGTGCATTGATAATCCCAATGCATTCTAAGAAGTTCAGCCCCTCAACGCCCCCCCTCCATAAGAAGTTGTTGAGCACCTCAACTTTGATAAAAAGTTGAGGACATGGCATCAACATGAGGCTGACATTAACATTGTCCTAGAGGACTTGACGTCAACATGAGGTTGACATTTCAACGTTTCGCTCGTGATATTTTTCCTTTAGGATTTTATTATCCTTCATGATTTTTAAAACATTTTGAAAAAAAAAAGATATTTAAAATTTTATAAGACATCTTTTATTTTATCTCTTACTGATGTGAGACATCATAGTATATATACATATTCTATCAATAAAACTTTTTTTAATGTTAGTTTTAAATCTAATCTTCATATAACTATTCAGGAATTTACTAATACATTGATGAATGTCAAATGTGGTCTTGAATAATGAAACAAATTTTACAACAGATAATATTACACGTTGAACGTTTGATTGATATTTTTGACCAGATGATTACATTGATTTCAAAGGTTAGTTTTATGTAATATCGAAAATTAACGGATGTGCCATTGATATTTATTATGGTTGTTGTTGTCATTATTGTTATCATGAAGGCATATGCCAATAGAAAAGAAGGCATATATGCCAAGAGAGATAAAATAAGATGCCAAAAATTGCGATAACGAGATAGTGCCACGTGGGACTCTACACGGTTGATATTGTTATGTTCATGTTTCTCCATTATATAAATTTGTATGCTCGTTAAGTAAAGAAAGAGATTAAAAAAAAAACCCAAAAAGGTCCCTAAATAGTTCAGATGTTTTTTATTCAAACTTATGTTTTTATATCTAGTACGTGACTGGGTTGTTTATCACATCCACCAACAATTTGTTATATGATGTTATTGTTAGAACTTTTATGAAATAATTAAATTATAAAACTTTATTTTTATGTACAAACATACATACGCCACTGATAATATAATTTTGGCATTTTACAGTTAAAATTTTTGCTCTTATTTAAAAAAAAAAGCTGAGAATAATTATACACTTTTGGAAAAAAAATTATACACTTGAACAAAAGCAAACTCGTCCTTGGCCGTGATTAAGGTAGGTCACTATTGTGTAATACTACCTCCGATTCTAAATATAAGATTTAATTAAATATTTTTTAAAGAGATCAAAGAAGTTAAATTAGTTATTTAATTATATCATATGTTGTGTGTGATTAAATTATATATCAGTTTATAAATTAGTCAAATTAGTTTGAAAAAAAACCGATAAATATAATGGTGAGATATAGACTAAAGAATGTTTATGGTTTAATTAGGATACCTAGGATTTCCATTATATATATTAAATAAGGATATTTATCCATTAAATTATGATTTATTATTTACAATATTTCAATAAAATAGGATGCCTTTAATCCTATAATCTTACTTAAAATTCATATTTGAATTTAAATTTTAAATTTATGATTTATATATGAATTTTAAATTATTATTTTATTATCTCTTAAACTCTATACGTAGAGCTAGTGTTTACAGTTGTAATAAGATTAACAAGAATTCATTTTTCTTCGTAATATTATGATTTCCCTATAATCTCCCTCGTAAAAGGCAACCGGTCTTGTATTTCTGCGTGGGATAATCATCCTCCCATCACGGCGCCACAGGGGTTCGGCTTCGGGAGGCCTCTCCTTTTTGGTTGCGCATCAAACTGTCTCCACGATCCACAGGCTCTGCGGCCAGCTGCGCCATACACACGCACTAGACTACGGGTTGGACCTGCGTCGGCGATATATGGAAGCCGCAATCAGGGTTTGACGGCGGCGGTTCCTCTCCGCTCACTATCCCTTCAGCTGTAAGAACAATTTTTCTTCATCTTCTTCTTTCGAAGCTTTGACGAATATATGAAACCGATCACCAGAGATTCTTCTTGTAGCTATAAGAATTCTTTATATTTGTCTCCCCCCGCTTTGCCCCCTGGAACATTCTTTATTTGAGCTTATTTCTTAGTATTTCGATTTCGATGTGGTTGCTTCTATAGAGATTTACGGATGGGCGTTACCATTTGGGAATTTGGTCGAGCAGCTCAGGCATTAGAGTGCCTTCATTTTTCATATGATATTTGGCTTTATTACATCTGTTATTTGTTTGAGAACTTTTTCTACAGAGCATTGACACAATTTCATTTGATATTATGCTCGTGTCCATAAACTTATGGAGCTTATAAGCCCTGGGGCTTCAAGTAGTTATTACGTAAAGATCTTTCTTTTCTGTTGGCATGGTTGTTTTTTTGGAGGCAAGAGAATCTACTGGATTGTAGGTTCATCAGTGCTTTGAACATGTTTTTGCACTCTGCTCATCACTCTTCCGTTTTGTTTTTTTTTTTGTGTTTTGTTTTTTCTTTTAAAACAAGTTTTTTTTTAAAAAATTTATGTCCACCTCTTTCCTCTGCCAGATCAGCAGCTTCGAACCGACTTCACCAATCTCCAAATGATCAGCTGTAGTACGAGAATCAGAGATCAGAGCTGCAAATTTTCATGAAAGTGTTGGAATAAATTCTGTTGATTAACTCTTTTTGACTTGGGGACTTTTGAATTCAGGCCTCCTGGTGCTATCGAATTGGCCTATTCAGGTATTTGACATAGCTGAGCAAAATAGATTGGGCTGACACTTTTCTGTTCCAGTATGTATTCATCAAAATTGCAAGTTGTATATCACGAGTTGTGTTCATGTTTAATGAAGGAGCCCGATGTTTAAGTAAGTCAAAATCAAATTGATTGTGGACAGTTCATTATGGATAGTCCTACTGCAATTCGACCTTCTACACATGGTTCTGGTTCTGTACCGGGTTCTGCGCCTGGTTGCAATGATTTTAGCCAGCGGGTTAAATTCTTATGTAGCTTTCTAGGTAATATAATGCCTCGTCCCCTAGATGGAAAGCTTCGCTATGTTGGTGGAGAGACACGAATTGTGAGTGTTCCACGAGATATTGGCTATGAGGAGTTGATGAGTAAGATGAGGGAGCTATACGATGAGGCAGCAATCTTAAAGTACCAGCAACCTGACGAGGATCTTGATGCCCTTGTCTCTGTTGTGAATGATGACGACGTGGTTAATATGATGGAAGAGTATGACAAATTAGGTTCAAGTGATGGATTAACTAGGCTCAGAATCTTTTTGTTCTCACAATCTGAACAAGATATTTCTTCACATTTCATTGATGGGGATGAGGGGGATACCGAGAGAAGGTATGTTGATGCATTGAATAATTTAAACGATGCTTCGGATTTTAGGAAGCAGCTACTACGTGAGTTTCTTATGCCTTGTCCGGTTGAGGATATGCATGGAGCTGATCAGTTCTTTAATCCAATCACAGTGGATGATGGCCTTCATTGCCAGAGAAGTGGTGAGGTGCCCTTGACACATTTTAACTTGCATCATCCCACACTACCTCACATTACATCAGGGCAACACCAGCAACCTCATGGTGATTTAGAATTTGACTCTGAAAATGACAATGTGGATACTTCTAAAATTGAGCCTACAAAAGCTGAGGCAGAAGCTATTGCTAGAGGATTGCAGGTTTTTGTGCTATTCTAATTGAGTCTACAATTTTTTAATCTTGCCAATTTCTTAGGTCCTTCTCGGCTTTATTTGTCCCACATGACTTTTGTTTGATGCTGGTGTGCTGATTCCTCTTCCAGACAATTAAAAATGATGATTTGGAAGAGATCCGCGAACTAGGTTCAGGAACTTATGGAGCTGTCTATCATGGGAAATGGAAAGGTTCTGATGTGGCAATTAAGAGGATAAAAGCTAGCTGTTTTGCTGGAAGCCCCTCGGAAAGAGAAATATTGGTAACATCTTTATTCAGTACATTTTCCTTCTTTTTTACTCATCATTTCACATATTGAAACCCATCATCTTTTCTCTTTTGCATGCCACAAAATGTTTGACCCCTGGCCCAGAAGCTCATTGATGTATTAAATGTTCTCTTGTATTACATGATGGGTCTCATCAATAAGCAGCAATTTTTGGTACCCATAAATATTTTAATAAGTTAGATATATAAAATATTGAATTTGCTTTGTGTTTGGAAAAATCCAATTGAGAAGGTCGTTATTTGACTGTCCAATTATAGAGGTTAGTGTCATTATTCTTGTTCTGTATAAACATAACTTTATTTAAGTAGATTAATTTATATGATTTTTCCCAAGTATAAAAATGTTTAGAGAAAAATGAATAGTGGAACATATTTGAGTATATGCTAGTATTATTATTTTATATTGCAACAATTTATTAGAGCCAACTATTTATAGGTATCTCTCATCTGTTGTCACAGATTGCAGATTTCTGGAAAGAGTCGTTAATACTAAGTTCACTTCATCACCCAAATGTTGTGTCCTTCTATGGTATTGTCCGTGATGGCCCTGATGGTTCTTTAGCAACTGTGATGGAGTTCATGATTAATGGATCCCTAAAACAGTTTTTGCATAAGAAAGATAGGTAATTCTGTAATGAGTTCACTCTTAATCAATCTTCTAACATCCTTGCCACGCTGAAATGTGTGCCAAATATGTGAGTTATTACATATTAGTTACATAATGTGAGTAATTCCACAGAACTATAGATCGCCGTAAGAGGCTCATTATAGCTATGGATGCGGCATTTGGGATGGAGTATTTACATGGGCTGAACATTGTGCATTTTGATTTGAAATGTGAGAATCTTTTAGTCAATATGAGAGATCCGCAGCGGCCTGTCTGCAAGGTAAGCATAACTTACCATATATTACCCTACAACTCAATTCTTAGGTAGTTAATATTGAAATCATTCCAAAATTATCCTGTTGTAATAAAGTAAGTGGCTTCAATTCTGTCTAGACATTTTTTTTTTCTTTTCTATTCTAAAAAAAGGAAACTTGCTTTGGATGCATTAAATTTATGGAATTAATATATTTCTTTTCAGATTGGCGACTTGGGTTTATCAAAGGTAAAACAACACACACTAGTATCTGGAGGGGTGAGGGGAACATTGCCATGCATGGCACCTGAACTCCTAAGTGGGAAAAGCAATATGGTGTCAGAGAAGGTATTACTTGCTTTTGTGTTTGCCTTTGCTTGTACGTTGTTAATATTTTTTTTTTCATCTTTTCATATGATCTTGTTGGGTCTATTCTTACCTGTGTTGTAGATCGATGTTTATTCATTCGGGATTGTTATGTGGGAACTGCTCACTGGGGATGAACCCTATGCTGATATGCATTGTGCTTCAATAATAGGTGAGCGCTAAGTAAGAGCCAACGTGCTTGTGCTATTCGTTTTGCTGCATGATATGCTTTCATTTTGATGTTTGAAATGTTTCTCTCACATAATTAGAATTTAGAATATCAGCTTGTAGCCGTGGTTGAAAACATGCTATTAATATTGATGTCTCCAGATTTAGAAGACTTAGAAATTGTTCCATTATAATGTAAGGGATTTGCATACAAGATTTGTGGTTTTGCCTTGTGGTAGTAGTTTTTCCTATAGATCTCAAATCACATTACCACGAGTTCAATCTTCTTTTAGTTGTGAAAGCTTGTTTGATATCCTTCAGCTAGTAGCCAAGGCTATTTTGCCTTGGAAAATTGGAATAATACTCTCTTCTAAATTATCTCTTGGTTTCCTCCTCTTTATTGGCTTTCATGTTCCTGAGGGAGATGTTGGTTTTGAAGATCGTTACTTTAAAAATAATGAATTTTTGTTTATGTTATATGGGTATACCAATGTATGAATTGAACTTGTGCTTTTTTATGAATGAGAGGTCATGGTTGATTACCTTATCATACTTAGAATATAAGATGTTTTCGTCTGTGTGTTCATTACTCCAAATGCTGAGTTTAGAAATCTGGACTACATATATTGTCTTTAATTTACAGGAGGAATTGTGAACAACACATTACGCCCCCAAATCCCGAAATGGTGTGATCCTGAGTGGAAGTCTTTGATGGAAAGTTGCTGGGCTTCTGATCCAGCAGAGAGGCCATCCTTCTCAGAAATCTCAAAGAAGCTAAGGGGTATGGCTGCGCAAATGAATGTGAAGTAGTCTCATTTGATCTTAAAACGCTTATTGTTCCTTCATGTGCTCTTCATGCATTCTACGCTGCCTGGAAGTGAGAAGGGATAAGGTGAAGCATGATTTTATCAATTCAATGGCCCCCTCTAGCGTAGCTTTGAAGAGAGGGGGGGGGGGGGAGAAAAAATATGAAAAGAAAAATAGTAACAAAAGGAAAAAAAAAATGGTAGGGGTGGAGGGGAAGGGATAGCATGTGCACCGGCTCTGGGAGCTGTATAAATAAAGGTCATTTTTATGAAGACCTACTTTTCTTTATGTTCAGCATGGAATGTAGCTTTGAAGAGAGGGAAAAAACAGAAAAAGAAAAAGAAAAATAGTAACAAAAGGAAAAAATGGTAGGGGTGAAGGAAAGGTTTAGCATGTGCATTCATTGGCTCTGGGGGCTGTATAAATAAAGGTCATTTTTATGACGACCTACTTCTTTTTCTGTTCAGCATGGAACGTAGCTTTGGAAGGGGGGGGGGGGAGATATATATATATATATATATATATATATATATATATATCATTAAAAGAAAAAAATAAAAATAAAATAATGGTGGGGTGGAGGGGAGGTTTAGCATATGCATTGGCTCTGGGAGCTGGATAAATAAAGGTCATTTTTATGACGACCTACTTTTTATGTTCAGAATGAAACATACAATTAATCATAATAAACGTTTTTTTTTCACCTGACCAATTTCAGCGCCTTCATGGCCATGGTTTTTGCTTGTGAAACAGAACGCTAGTCCTCTGGAAGAAAAGATTTTGTGCGTGGGAAGGAAAATACTTGTTTCACTAGTCAATCCATTTAAACTTTGATGGTTTGGTTACATTTGTTTGGAATAATGATTGAAACCTTTAAAAATAGCTTTTCAATCATGATTTATAATATATAATGTAAGTATATGAGATGAGTTTTGTCTTGTTTTACGTAAATAAACACTGTTGGGAGGTTCAAAATCATCCCAAACATGCCTTTAGTGGCAGATAGATGAAGCCACAAATTCAATGTCCCGTTCACTTTATCATTAAATTAATGGGTTTCTTGTTTTTTACTCATGAAAGATGTTATCCAATTGGTTAACACTTCAGACCACCAACTCTGATTTGTGGAACTAGAAGAAAACCTACGAGGCCAAGTTCTGCTGGATCCTTCGACGGTGTACCTAACACACGAGTGGACCTTTTGGTTTAAAAGTCAAAGTGGTCTCGTGCCTGTTGGATCTTACAAGTGTCTAAATCACCAATAGCATTTTCCATACAAGTGGGGTTTAAGATTTTGGCACTGGCATAGTAATGTAGAGAAACAATATAAATGACTTCAAATGATGTAATTTCTTTTAAATGTATGTTTAGGAACCTATTGAAATTGATCAAAACCACGTTTTGGTTAATACTACTATGCTCTTTAAATATAAGACCTTGTTTGGCGGCATACAATAGTTCTTAACGTAATACATTTTTTTTAATTTTATCTATTATATTTATAATCTTTTAAATTAATTTGTCTAACTTATAAACTGATATATAATACTCCCTCTGGTCTTTAATATAAAACATATTTGAGAAGTTGATATTGATTTTATATATAAGACATATTTTTCTTATTTATCAATCTTTTCCTAATTTACCTCTATTGATGTTCCTTAAACAATAATTAAAGAGGAAATGAAATGAGGGAGCTAATGAAGATAATTAATGTGTTTTAGCAAACACATGTCATATTAACTAACTTAACTTTCTTAATCTAATTGAATTAGATGTATATGTCTTATGTTACGGATAGAAGGAAATATAATGTTGCAAAAAAGTACTTTAGAGATATCATATCACGTATGTTATAATTAAGTAATTTATTTAATATTATTAATCTCCTCAAATTAGATAAATATATTTTACATGAAAAGGAGAGAAATATAATATAAAAGTAATTTATCACAGAAATTGCAAAATAATCTTTTCAATGAGTTATCAAATAAGTATTAAATAAAGTTGGATTTTTTCTTTTTTCTTTTTCCCTTTTTTGGACTAGTTAAGAGTAAAGTTGGAAACAGATATCTAATTATGCATTGAAATTGTCCACTGTTAAGTGGGACACATAATTTTTGCTAAAAGAACACTTAATATAAAATGGAGGGAATACATAACTTGGGATTAAAGACACATAATTTAATTGATGTAAATCTCATACAGGTGCTTTTGTCTCGCTCCAATTTTTATCTGGTGAAAGATATTTTTAAAAATATTAATTAATTTGACAGAAACTAAGATTATCAACCGTCAAATAAGTCTTAAACTTAATTGTCTTGTATGAGCATTGCCATTCTAAAGTTGTGGACTTCCAAATACCATCAAATTTGCAGCAAATTAAATATTTTAGATTGGAGTAAATGTAGAACCTAGTTTATAACGCCAATTTTATTTCATATTGATACTACTATTATAATATTTTCTTAATGTAGGACCTACAATATAGAAGTAATTATATGATTATATAATTCATTGTTAGATTTATAAAGGGAAAATTCTAGAAAAATAACCTATAAATTAGTAAAGGACATAGAAGTACTCCAAATATTCATAATGCCACATAAGTGTGAGGACTTCAGTTGTCCTTTTTGAAATCAGAGCGGAATGTCTAAAATAACCTTAAGTGAGTTTCAATTGATCAATTCCCATGCATTGAAGCTAAAATTGCAAGTTGAAAATTCTATTTCTGAATTTTGTAAAATGGACTATGTAAATTGTTAATCTCTTTTTAACTTTAAGAATTAATCATATTTTTCTCATTTTTCCCATGTATTAAAGGTGAAATCGCGAGTTGGTAAAATAGATTGCAAGGTTGTTAATCTCTTTTCAGGTTTAGAAATTAATCATTTTCGACAACATCCATTCTTCTCTCTTTTGCCGAGTGTTTAAGCTCATTTTTGTCATCTCTTTGATTTCAAAAAGGACAATTGAAATCCTTATTGTTTTGTGACATTATGAATAGTGAGAACACCTCTCTTTTTTGAGTTTTCTTTTTATAATTATATAGAAAAAATGTCTAATCTTTAAAACTACTTTGGACAAAAACTTCAAGATTGCACGTAATAAAGGAAGTTTTAGTGCTTAAAACATGTAGAATAGGAATCAAGAACCCATATGATAATAGTAATGAGGTCAAATTCATTTCTAAACATAACAATAGGCCTTTACATAATAACCTGTTTCTCCTCATACTTTCATGTCAGTGTCAATTGTCCATTTGGCAAATCAAGAGAGTTTAAGAACAAAAATTCAACACAGATAAAAAAGATGAAGCTTAGCAATATTGTACGAGACAACTCCCTCCCTCTATTTCATATCTCTTATTACATCTTACAAGTTAAATTATACACTTGTAATAGTTAAAGTATACACTTGGTATTCTAAATTTACAAGTTTGTGTCTAGTCCTTTAAAATCACAAAATACATTCTCAGCCCTTAATCTTTACCTTGTTAATTTCATTAAGAATCTTAACATTGTTAATTTCATTAATAGATAATACTGACTCAATAAATTTAAATGATAACAAAACATGCTTAACTTTTAATCCTTTAATACAATATTTTTAAATTTAAAAATAAAAATATAATATTTTTAGTATTATATTTGTTTGAAAATAAACATTTTCAAATTTATCTCTATTTAAAACCATGAATTACATTCTGAAAAGTAAAAAAATAAAATTGCGTCAAAATTTAAAAAGAACCAATCTTAAAAAATGCAATTAATATCTCATTTGGTGACTTCTAATAAGAATCACTCATCCCTTCTAGAGAATGCTTTATAATATGAACACAAAAAGGGCATATCGTATTGTTAAAAAGAAAATTATTGAGAAACACATGTTATTGCTTTCAAAGCCTAAAAAGATAGAATCCACAAAAGCCAAGAACTTCAATTTAGATTCATGAGAAAGGGCTTCTGAAAGGTGTTGTTAGCAGGTTCATGGGAAGAACAATATTGAACTGATACAAAATGTTAAGAGTCAAAAACTTTGTACATATATATACAAGTAAAACTGAGTCACTTACTTTCACCCAAAAAAAAAAAAAAACACCGATTTGCTTACAAAACGGTGGGGGTCTTCCTCATGCCTAACCTCCCAGTTTCTCATAGTGAAAGATTTCTTTCATGTGGTTCAAGACATGGAAATCCCAGGAAATCAAACACTTCCTTTTCTGTGTGAACTCTCAAACTTGCTAGCTGTTCCTTGTCCACCCTGAAACATGAAGATGCACGATAATTCAACTTTTAATGCACAGGAAAATACATTATTAGAGGAACAACCACTCAGGATGAAGTCATACCCGTTTACCACCTGAACCCTGAATAGCCGGGAACAAAACGGTGTCATCGAGCCGAAATCCTTTAGATTCTGCCAGCAGTTTAAACATGTACTCAACATCATATTAAAGTGGTGACTCTCCAACCATAGCAATGTGTGTGTCTATATATGTTGATGGGAGTTGCAAAAATATTCATAAGATTTTTAAAATAGGGGCTAAAATACACCAAAATAAAGAGAGAGAAAAAATGCCTCATTTTTAAAAAGTTCATAAGCATTTTTACACTCAAATAAAGTTTATGATATTTAACGTTCTTTAAGAAAAGTTTATAGATATTTTTATACATTCTTTCTAAGTATAAGAATGAATAACAACAACAATATATATATGTGTGTGTGTGTGTGTAAACTTACAAAAAAATATAGGAACCTAAAGTGAGTTTAATCTTAAAAATTTTGTAGCTTTTATTGAGTGGTGGCTCTTCTCAACAAAAGATAATACACTATTTGCTTTGACCCTCAAATCACAATATATCTCTTCCAGGAACGTTATAAGCTGAAAAATAAAAAATAGATTTTAATCCAAAATCATGGTTTTCTCCAAAATCTATATCCTACTCAAAATCTAGCAAAATCAGCAATATGTGTAAAGGAACGAGTAAGGTGGCTCTGCTTGAAGTTATAGGTGGAATCAAACCCTTCCATGACCTTCCACTTAAAGAAAAACTCTCATGCTACTTGGTTACAAAGCCTTTTGCAATTTTGGACAAGTTGAAGAAGTTTACTTAATTAGCATCACATCTTCCATTGTAGGATTTAGTGCATGTGGGTTAAAGTCCAATCTCACAACAGCATGCTGACTATGGGCAATATTACCGATTGTCCTTGTATACCTTGATAAAAAAAAAAAACTACAACCGACTGAAGGATTGTTGAAGTGAAACTCCTATAGTTGAAGAGATTTGGGACGTGTTTGAGTTTCTCTTTAACAAGGAGAGATTCATTCTAGGAATTTTTATGGTCCATTTTCCTCCCTGCTAAATATCTCTTACTTATTTGGAAGCTGCTTCATAATGCATTGTCATCTTGTCACCTAAATGTTTTTTAGTAGTGTCTATTTAAGTTGAGGAAATACTGAGTCATTTATTCTATTCTAGCCATTTCTTGTGAGCAGTTTGGTTTGAGTGCTTATCCATTAGATTCTTTGATTAGAGCTTTCAAGTTTCCAACCATGTTTAAGGCTTAGAGTCTGTTTGAGAAGGCGTTTGGAGTGGAAAAAGTCCAGTTTAAGGGAGAAAAACGCGGCTTGAGTAAAAGTATAGTCAAAGGGTGTTTGTGTTGGTTTTTCTCTAATTGGGCTTTTAGCCAAAAAAGCAACTTTTTACAAAAAATCATTGGACCTGCTTTTCACAGTACATCACAGTGGGATGAAAAATTGCCATGGGACTCATATTATTACTCCTCCATTGACATGTCACCCTCATTATATCCCTACACTTTGTCTATTTTCCCACCCTTTATCTTATTTTGACTTGGTTGAAAAAAGGCAAGAGATATCTGTGATTTTTTTTTACCAAAACATATATATATATATATATATATATATATATTGGCCAGACAAAACATATATGGTTAATTAAACTTTCACTATTGCAAAAACCCACTTTTTAAACCGGTTAAAAATGACTTTTTAGATCGGTTCTAGATCAGGTCTTGATATAGCCGGTCTAAAAAGTATCTAACTTTTTAGACCGGTTAAAAAACCGGTCTAAAATATAAACTTTTAAGACCGGTTGTATCACAACCGGTCTTAAAGTCTAACAAACAAGACCGTTAAAAGGAAATTTCAGGTTTAAAATATACTTTTAAGACCAGTTTCTCTGAAAACCGGTCTTAAATGTATAGGATTTTAAGAACGGTTCAGAAAAAAACTGGTCTTAAAGTTATATTTAAGACCGGTTATTATGAAAACCGGTCTTAAAAGTGTTTGTTATTTAAGACCGGTTCTCATAAGAACCGGTCTTAAATATCATTTTAAGACCGGTTATCTTGAGAATCGGTCTTAAAGATTATAATTTTAAGACCGGTTTTCATTTTAACCGGTCTTAAATATTACTTTAAGACCGGTTCTTATAAGAACGGGTCTATTTTTTTTTGTTTTATTTGTTTCAATCTACCCAGGCCAATAAGCCATATTCAACGACAATCCCCTCTCCACATACACAAGCAACAACACATGTATATATATATTCTCAATCAGAAGCAGTGACAACAATATTTTTATTTCCAGAAACACTTGGTATTTCTCAGAATCAATTCAGCCTAAGGCATCATCCTATATATACAAACATGCTCCAAATTTAGAATCATGAAACCTAAAATCCTTATTAGTTCCCCTTTCCCTCTTTTGTTAAATATGACCTTAGTTATCGTAATTGGTATGAAGCTATAAATGTCATTCTCTTCAAGGCAACAACACTTGGCCCTTACAACCCTCCACCCTCAACAATCACAGAATCAACATTATGAATAAAAATCATTCAAAACAAACACATTCAATTCCAACGACTACCAATAACACATGATCAACTTATTCAATTCTCAGCAACAGTACAATATTAACAATTTATAATCATCAGGCATTTTGAACCACAATGAACCATAACATAACAATGAGAGCAGGAAAATCTCAACATTGTGTGCACTTTCAATCCCAAAGCTTATAAAGGAAAGCATGAGAAGAAATATTTCTCATTATATGGAAAAAATTACTAAGCTTTACAGAGAAATGAAAAAAATGGAAGAAAATTTACAATAGTGATCCCATGCCTGTATCGACAGCCAACTAGTATCATCAATATCCAAGAAATTGTCCTGAGCAGAGATATAAACCAAGTTAGGTATATATAAAAACCATAAGTATTATTAGAACAACATAGGATCTGATTCAAAAACTTACTAATATTGTAAAAGCTCATAGATGAATTCAGCACAACAATTGCGGATGACATCAATATCTTCTTCAGGAAAGGGATCAGCAAGATCAAACATCTGTATGTGTAACACCGAAGCCAAACAAAACATTAACTTACTAACTTAAAAACAATAAAGTAATACAAAATTTTTGAAATATACATTTATTACCTCCTCGGTAAAATCAGTCGTGCCTAGGCTGATAATATTGTAAATTTGCCTCAAAATATAAAGATCACATAAGTTGGAGCCTGGTGGTTGCTTACGAGTCTGAAAAAGAACATGATATCATTAAAGCAAGCATAAAAGCATAGCTTATGGAACACATCTTAAAGAAAATAAATATGTACTAACCTTTGGCGTGATCCATGTAGGGTCGATTAAGTCACGAACATTCCTACCGTATTTAGCGTGTAGGAATGTCCGCATAGCCCTATCATCAAAATTAGAAAGATTACTTATTCTGCATACAAACTTTGCACACAGAAGGTAATAAAGCAAGAAAGCTTACGAGTTCATGGTCTTCTTCAAGTCACTCCTCGGTTTGAAGTGGAGGGAGCATATGAGGATGACTGTGTAACTAGCCTTACACAGAATAACCAATTGCCAATGATCCCTTAAAAAAAGATGAATATTAAGAAAATATAAAGCATTATATGTGTTTTGGAATATAAATTTGATGTTTCTTACCCATGCACATAAGGAACCAAGAAACAGGCAATTTCTGTTTCACTGAGCCTCTCGGATAAATATCTATGTCTGATGGCAGTAGTGGTCCCTTTCTCTTGGACTTGAACTGAACACATGAATCCAAATTTATCGCTTTGGCCAGAGGAGACCAACCTACGATGCATGTACCTACAAAAATGCAAGCACACAAATTAAAGTTAAACAACGTAATTTTTAAGATATTTACTTCCAATTGAAGAAGATACTTACATAAAAAATAGTTGGACAATCCCAACCGTAAGATATTGTCTAGGAGTGACTAGGGACATTAAATCTTCCCTATCAAGATAGCATATCGCCTCTGACTTCCCAACAACTGAATCCGTAGGCCAACTTCTTGTTAGGAAGGATGTATCGTATGCCATCAGAATCACTTGCTGCATCACATTCAGTAGAGGCTGTGAAACTTCATGAGGGAAGGGGGCTGGACTTGGGGTTCTGATCGGGGAATCCACAACTCGAACAGAAACAAGGTTCTTCGGCCATGATGTGAAGGTACCCAAGACATCACCCACAATCTTGAACTCCTCAGAAGGGATAGGAACATGTGCGTCTACGATGATAACCTCCTCAACTGAACCCTAACTTGATCATTTGTCATCTGTTGGTGGTAAATAGTTGATCCTAGGCTATGCACACTCCCCCATGCAACTAACCGTCTCAGAGGATCCTCAACAAATATGTCACAAGGCTCGCCAATGTCCTTTCTAGGACCCTCAGATGACTGTCCAATATTACAACAACTCCCTTTGGTGCTCTGCTTATTACGATCGAGCGACTGTGCCTGGGCAGGAACGGTATCTTGTCTTGTGCTCACCATGGCATATACTTCATCCTTCATCTTACTTAACCGGGCATCTAATAAGGCATCAAATGATGCTTCTGCCTTGGCCCTTGCTTCCGCCCTCGCAGTGGCCAACATATGCTCCAATTCGTCTCTCGTCACCACGTTGGAGGAGGAATTGCGTGAGGAGGATCCAAAGTAATCCTTTATACCCACCCCTCCTCCAACTCCCCTGACACGACCTGGATACTCACGTTTTCCAGTAGCAACCGTGAGAATGTTATTCCTCCCCTCCGGCTTGAAGGATCCCTCGGTTATCTTTTTTTAAAGTTCCTCCTGTGAGATATACAAATAACACACATGAGTAATGAAACATGTTTACTGAGACTTACAACAACGATACTTACAATTTTTTCACCGACTATACGAGACTATTCACTCGTATAGGATCCACCACTCTTTCGGCGAGCATGCAACCACAACTCTTCGTGCCGTATCAGAGATGGTGGAGATATCAGAACAGAAGGATCAGATTGAGATGCTTCTTCCAATCTTCTCCGTTTCGCAGCCAACAAGTCTTTCTCGGCCTTTGCTCCCCAACATGACATTGTGTGGGGGCAATCATTCTTCCTGCCACTCTCTTGTGCTTTTTGCCTTCTTGCCTGCAAATAAGAAATGGGAAAAAAGGTTTCAAACAGTCAAGAAAAATGATAAGTAAATAAAGTACAAAATAAGTAAACTCACCAAAGCCTCTGAAGTAGTCTGAAGCCTAAAAAACTCCTGCCATGTCGCTTCATCGATGTATGAATACTTGCTGCAAGGAGTAGGACAGGGCTTACCAGCTGGCACCTCGATATGCACGTAATTGTTGGCTAGATTCGTCTTAAACTTCCTCCAGTGCTTACAACAATACGTCATAGTCTTGTTATACAAGATCTCACTCTGAGGAACATCGTAGGTGAGCTGTTATTCATGAATCAAAGGAGTTAGTGACAATAATGAAACAAATTTGATAATCATTACATACAGAGGGAACTTTATACCTGAATAGTGTCCCAAATATGCTGCTTAACTTTTTTGTCGACATTCCTCCACTCCTCTATCAATATGTGAGGCTTATTTCGTGCGAGGAGGCCGAAAAAACTCCTATATCGACTTGCATTGGGCCCGATCGGTTTCCAATATTGATCGAACTGAATCGGTATCTTCTCACCAACTAATCGACTCAGGGAAACATCCCTCAACCGTGTGGCCGTCCTGCCCCTCCGTCTGGGCTGGTGACTCAGCTCACCTTCACTCTGTCTCTGATTGACACTATGAGGCTCGCTGTGCTGAGCACTAGGTGACACCTTATCCTCTGCTGTATGATGCACTGGGTCCGTCATTGTACTATTCAGACAAATTTTTAAGTTAGTAAGTTATAAAATAACTATATATATAATCTGCATATAACTTATAATGATAATTACTTTAAATAGATAGCTAACTTTTAAATTAGATTTATAAAGAGATATCCTCCTATATCCCTTCACGATGATCATTTCTTGTGCCGTGTTCATTATCAGCTTCATCTTCTTCGTTCAATGCAGGAAGACCCCTGGAAAAAGAAGGAGTCTCAACAAGATCATAATTTGAACGACTTTCCTCTTTAATATTAACGACCCTTTTTCCTTGGAGAGCCACAAACCACATTTTATTTTCCTGATCGGTAATATAGAACACTTGTTTCACTTGATCTGCCATAATGAAAGGTTCATCTCCAAAACTTCTGTTGTTCAGATCAACTAATGTAAACCCTAACTTATCGATCTTCACACCATTATTGACATCAACCCACTTACATTTGAAAATGGGAAATTTAATTTTAACATAGTCAACCACCCAAATCTCGTCAATAACCCCATAATAAGGTATATCTGCCAATGTAGGGTTCTTATCTTTTGAACTAGAGAAGTGCATAGATTCAGCCACTAACATAACACCGCTGTTCTGGACAGTGTTCCATCATCAGGGACTTTGTGTAAAAGGTATAACCATTGATCACAAACGAAGTCCAACTTATGACATCAAATTCAAGACCACGTGCTAGCCATTTAATTGTATCAGAAACACATTCTTCTCCGTCAACCTTGTGTTTAAACCAATGTGCAAAAGTTCTGGTATGCTCCATAATTAACCTTTGTTCAGTCATTCGACTGTTTGCTTTCCGTACAATTTCTTTATGAGCATTTATGTAATCTTGAACTGCATCAACATTATTCAAAATGTACAAGTGCACTTGTTGTAAATCATCAGGATCCACACTTTTAACTGTAGCCCAGCGCCTACCCCCTTCTTCATCATGTCGTTTAGGAAGGCCGATATGTCCTACATTTGACAAATAATATTGACAAAATTTCATGGCTTCTTCAGAAACATATTTCTGAACAATAGATGATTCAGGCCGGTTAGGGTTCTTCATTTATCCTTTTAGGATTTTCATAGTTCTTTCAATTGGGTACATCCATCGAAAATAGATAGGCCCACACAATTTTATCTCCCTCACTAGATGAACAACTAGATGTACCATGATGTCCAAAAAGGAAGGAAGAAAAAGCTTCTCAAGCTGACACAAGATCAGGTATCTTTCATTTTCCAATTCCTCCAATCTTTCCATCACAATGACTTTACTACAAATCGCATTGAAGAAGAAACAAAGTCTGGTCAATATGTGTTGAAGATCATATTCGGCAATGCCTCGAATAGCCATTGGGAGTAATTGTTGCATAAAGACATGACAATCATGAGACTTCGCCCTATTAACTTCAAGTCTTTCATCGACACAAGCTTCTTAAAATTTGAAGAATACCCTAAGGGAACTTTGATGCCATGTAAACACTCACAAAAACTTCTTTTCTCATCCTTAGATAGAGTATGAGAAGATGGATAACAAAAAGTTCTCTTATCATATGGCCTCGGATGTAAGTCTGCCCGTATTCCCATTCTTGCAAATCTAATATTACCTTAACGCCATCCTTAGAACTACCTTGTATGTTGAGTAGTGTCCCAACAATACTATCGCACACGTTTTTCTCCACATGCATGAAATCAATACAGTGTCTCACATTAAGATTCTGCCAATATGGAAGGTTAAAGAAAACATATCTCTTTTTCCATATATTTTTTTCATTTCGACTATTCGAAGTCTTACCGAAGATGACATTGATATTTTTCACATTTTCATACACTTTCTTCTCAGTCAATACCTCTGGAGCATCTTCAAACTCTTGGCCACCAAAAAAGTCCTTCTTTAATCTGCGATATGGGTGGCCCCGTCTAAGGAATCTCCTATGACCAAGATAAACAGTCTTTCTTCCATGTTGAAGTTGATGGTAGCATGTGCCTTCTTCACAAATCGAACATGCTTTGTGGCCTTTAACGCTATATCCTGACAAGTTTTCATAAGCAGGGAAGTCGTTTATAGTACAAAAGATCAAGGCTCTCATTTTAAACATCTTCTTGTTTGCATAAAAAACATTGATACCTTCATCCCACAATTCTTTCAAGTCTTCGATAAGGGGTTCTAAGTAAACATCTATGTCATTTTCGGGTTGTTTTGGTCCCGAAATTAACATAGACAACA
This sequence comes from Albizia julibrissin, assembly GCA_037074505.1. Classification (NCBI taxonomy): domain Eukaryota; kingdom Viridiplantae; phylum Streptophyta; class Magnoliopsida; order Fabales; family Fabaceae; genus Albizia; species Albizia julibrissin. The sequence continues at coordinate 31,209,138 of CM073485.1, forward strand.
TGATGTACTTTTGTTTCATACATAACAAATGTGATAAGTTGTAAATTACCAACAGAATATGCCATGAACTATGTATACTGCTTAGGCTACTGTAAGGATTCATGCCATCCGTGCTAAGCCCATGCCTAAGGTTCCTAGGCTCTTTGCCGAAGTTAGGAAATAATTGATCAAGTTTCTTCCATTGAGAAGAATCAGCTGGATGTCGAAGCTTTCTATCGGAAATCCTCTCATCCGCATGCCATATCAAATTTTTGGCTTCAATTTCATTAGCAAACAACCGTTTGAACCTCGGTATGATTGGAAGATACCACAACACTTTTGTAAGGGCCTTATTTGATTTGTACTTGGGGGTTTCACATATCGGACACTGCTCTTTCTCTTCATGCTCTTTTCTATACAATATACAATCATTAGGACATGCATGAATCTTTTTATACTTCATCTCTAGTGGACATAATATTTTCTTAGCATCATAGTATCGGCAAGGCAGCACGTTATCATCTGGAAGCATGTCCTTAAAGGCCACAAGTGCTTCTGAAAAACTCATGTCGCTCCATCCATGCCGTGCTTTCAAGCTTACCAATTTCAATACATCTTTCAACAATTGGTATTTTGTGCACCCCGGGTACAGCGGCTACTCAGCATCACTGCACATATTACCATATGCATATGATTGCTTAAAAGCCTATTCTCCTATATCATGAATCCGATCATTCAGATCTGTGTCATTATCATCAAAGGCGACTCCCCCTTGTTGAGCTGCGCTTGGAATTCCTATTTCTTCACCATGCCATACCCATACTATATAACTATTACAAAATCCTTCACAAATTAAATGTGTATATATATCTGCAGCACTTAGTCGCTTCTCATTCAGACATTCTACACAAGGACAATAGAACATCACACTATCATCATTACCAGAATTTCTTCTCGCAAATTCTAAAAAATCCCTCACCCCATTATCATATATATTCAACACTAGTACGTTTAGCGTTTATCCAACTACGATCTATATATTGCAACACCTTTTTTTTCTTCTCTTCTGTATATTAACTCCCCTAGAAAAGACTGAAGTATGATGAGAGTATGAAATCATTACACTTATCAATTTATCTAGTTTAACAAAATTCTTCATCAGAATTCCTCATAAGAGTCTGTTCCATTTTCTTCAAGTAATTTTCCCCATTCACATAGTTGTTATTTCTATTCAAGAGACCACTGCAATTACATCTGATTTTGAAAACATAAATAGCGAAATTTATAGACTCAAGAAAGAAAATGATTCAATAGATTCAAAACATGTTCAAGGGACCACTTCAACAGATTCAACATAAAGAAATTGATAAACAACACAATTACATCTTCAAAATATTCAACAGAAAGAAATTGATATGCAAAATGCGAAAGGCCAATAAATTGTGATTGAACAAATTCATAACATCCAAATTTGTAAATCACAGCCACAACATCAAACAATTGTTTCCTATCCAGTAATAAAACTACAAGCTAGTGCCAACATTTATACGAAGAGTTCTTCAAAATCATTTCTGCAATTAAAAATCAATTTCACTAAATTTCGCTATTTATACGAAGAATTAACTGAGACAAGGAGACATTACTCTTATCTGGTTGTAGTGACCTTGGATCGTGTCTTGAGGAGCAGGAGGAGCTGCGGTTGCAGTGGATGGAGAACACGTCATAGATAATGGTGGTTTCGTGGATACGGGCCGGGGGATGAACGAAAAATGGAGAAGGAGGGGCGGCGGCGGTATTTTAAAACCACTCGATTGAACGGAAAATGGAGAAGGGAGAGGCGGCGGTGGCGGCAGCCGGAGTCAAGGTTGAAATATGACCGGAGAAGATGGAGAAATATGACCAGAGAAGAAGCGCAGGGCTAAAATGGAGCATTCGCGGCTGTGGAAGGACTGAGAGGAATACGAAATGAACGCGGGCTAGGTTTGAATACCGCAATTTTAAGACCGGTTATTTCATTAACCGGTCTTAAAAGTTATCTAATTAAGACCGGTTATCAAATCACCGGTCTTAAAGGTCCTAATTAAGACCGGTTATTTAAATAACCGGTCTAAAAAAATTCATTTTAAGACCGGTTATCAGTACAACCGGTCTTAAAACGCCGTTGATTTTTTATTTTTATTTTAATCAGATATTTAAGACCGGTTATTTAAATAACCGGTCTTAAAAATAAAGGGATTTTTTAATTCATTTAATTACACTTTGCTTTTGAGACTGGTTTTTTAGAAAAATGGTCTAAATAATATTTTTAAGACCGGTTATTTAAATAACCGGTCTAAAAAGTTTCTGTTAATTATAAAATTGCCACCACGTGTTTCTTTTAGACCTTATCCGTAATAACCGGTCTAAATGATGTGGTCTAAAAAGGCTATTTTGCACTAGTGTTTAGGTTGTTAAAAAATATTTGCTGGCCAAAAAATAATGGAAAAAAAGTAATTCTAATTTTAGTAATATAATATTATTTAGTTAAAAAGCTTAAGATTATTATTTGTAATTTATATAAAATTTTATCTATAAAAAAATCTAATTACAATTTTTTTCAATAATATATCAATTATCAAATTATATACATTAAATAAAAACTTATGTTCATTTTAGTAATTTTCCATACAATAACTTCCTTTCATATGATAATCCAAATAAGTTCAATTTGAAAAAAAAGTCACTTCTGTTACTGCTAATTCAAACATAAACTACATTTATAATCTAACTTTTATCTTATCTTAAGTTTGTAAAAGTCAAATTAAAAAAAAAATCACTTTTACTACATTTAATTCAAACGAGCCTTTAAAAAGCACCTTAGCTCAATCAGGATGGTCACATTCATCTCATTTAGGGAATTATAATTCTTATTAATCTAATTTAGAGGAAGCACAATTGTACCTTGCATGAATGAAGCATTCCCACTCCTATATTGGTTGCTCGAGAGGTTAAAGATTCACTTGCATTCTATAATACAGCCTTTTCTTCTATTCAGCACACTGATCTTTTTGATCGGGGTTGCATACCAGCAGATTCTCATTTCTCTCTTAATACTGTTGACTAGATTATTATACTCATAAGCAGAAGATAGGAAGATTCTCCTTCTGCCATGTTTGGATATGCTTTCAGGGTCAAGCAATCTAATATTTTATATGGAAGAATATACACCAGGAAGTTCTTTAATTTCTTTATTCTTAAATGTTTGAGAGTTAGTATGTGTTGAATTATTCATTCATCTTTATTCATGCAATAGCTTCTCTCTAGGTTTGATCGCTAAAAAAGCATATCAATATCTATGAGTGATCCTTGGATGAGTCAAGCAACATCATTAAACAAGATCTTGTGTATTTCCTCAAATCTTTTGTTTTTGTTAGAATATATTTTATTAAGAGTTAAAGTAAAGGTGTTAGACGCATCTAAAAAAATAGTTCAAGTTGTTAGATGTACTACAAAATATTTTAGGATGTTAGAAAGACTTATATAAAACCTTCAAAATTATGTACCTCATATTTAATTGTTGTAGGCTAAAATTTATATTTGTGAAAAAAATAGTTCAGGTTGTTGGATGGACCACAAAATATTTTAAGATGTTGGATGCACTAAAGAAAGAGTTTTGTATCTCGTATTTAATTATTGTGGGTTAAAATTTACATTTATGAAAAAAAATAGTTCAAGTTGTTGGATGCAGTTGAGAAAAAAAAACTTCAACATGTTGTATCTCATATTCAATTGTTGCAGGTTAAAATTTACATTTGTGAAAAAAATAGTTTAGGTTGTTGGGGGTTAACTTGAGCTTCCGGGTAATCAAACCTCCTCTTGTCGATAACACTTAGCATGTCTACCAACTATGAAAAAGTGTTCTCAATAATTTTATCAATTGATTTTATGGGTCTTCTTTTATTGTAGTTGTAGACAAAATCAATTCACAAGTCATATAAACATTGCAAGACATAGTTCACTTATTGTTTTATAATTCACTCGTTAGTGATAACATTTACTTCTGATTTAGATTCAAAAGTCAACCGAATACTGAAGATTTAAAATAAGACATATTTTTCTAGATTATGACCTGACCTAACAAATAACTCAAACCTTTTCCAAGCTTTATAAAAATGTTTTTCAAACTATGGACAAAAATTAGTAAAAGTGACTCTTACATCTATCATCTTACCCTGTGGAAAGAATTTTAATACGAACTTTTCTTCCGACAATGCATCCCAAGAAGTTGCATCCACTGTCTTCTTGTTATGTGGAAACTTTTTTTTCAACAATGCATTCCAATGAGTTATGCTGCCTCCCAATGCATTCCAAGTGGAAACTGCATCCTCGTGCATTGATGATCCCAATGCATTCCAAGAAGTTCAGCCCCTCAACGCCCCCCCTCCATAAGAAGTTGTTGAGCACCTCAACTTTGATAAAAAGTTGAGGACATGGCATCAACATGAGGCTGACATTAACATTGTCCTAGAGGACTTGACGTCAACATGAGGTTGACATTTCAACGTTTCGCTCGTGATATTTTTCCTTTAGGATTTTATTATCCTTCATGATTTTTAAAACATTTTGAAAAAAAGAATATTTAAAATTTTATAAGACATCTTTTATTTTATCTCTTACTGATGTGAGACATCATAGTATATATACATATTCTATCAATAAAAATTTTTTTAATGTTAGTTTTAAATCTAATCTTCATATAACTATTCAGGAATTTACTAATACATTGATGAATGTCAAAAGTGGTCTTGAATAATGAAACAAATTTTACAACGGATAATATTACACGTTGAACGTTTGATTGATATTTTTGACCAGATGATTACATTGATTTCAAAGGTTAGTTTTATGTAATATCGAAAATTAACGGATGTGCCATTGATATTTATTATGGTTGTTGTTGTCATTATTGTTATCATGAAGGCATATGCCAATAGAAAAGAAGGCATATATGCCAAGAGAGATAAAATAAGATGCCAAAAATTGCCATAACGAGATAGTGCCACGTGGGACTCTACATGATTGATATTGTTATGTTCATGTTTCTCCATTATATAAATTTGTATGCTCGTTAAGTAAAGAAAGAGATTAAAAAAAACCCAAAAAGGTCCCTAAATAGTTCAGATGTTTTTTATTCAAACTTGTGTTTTTATATCTAGTACGTGACTGGAGTTGTTTACCACATCCACCAACAATTTGTTATATGATATTATTGTTAGAAATTTTATGAAATAATTAAATTATAAAACTTTATTTTTATGTAAAAACATACATACGCCACTGATAATATAATTTTGGCATTTTACAGTTAAATTTTTTGCTCTTATTTGAAAAAAAAGCTGAGAATAATTATACACTTTTGAAAAAAAAAATTATACACTTGAACAAAAGCAAACTCGTCCTTGGCCATGATTAAGGTAGGTCACCATTGTGTAATACTACCTTCGATTTTAAATATAAGATTTAATTAAATATTTTTTTAAAGAGATCAAAGAAGTTAAATTAGTTATTTAATTATATCATATGTTGTGTGTAATTAAATTATATATCAGTTTATAAGTTAGTCAAATTAGTTTGAAAAAAAACCGATAAATATAATGGTGAGATATAGACTAAAGAATGTTTATGGTTTAATTAGGATACCTAGGATTCCCATTAGATATATTAAATAAGGATATTTATCCATTAAATTATGATTTATTATTTACAATATTTCAATAAAATAGGATGCCTTTAATCCTATAATCTTACTTAAAATTCATATTTGAATTTAGATTTTAAATTTATGATTTATATATGAATTTTAAATTATTATTTTATTATCTCTTAAACTCTATACGTAGAGCTAGTGTTTACAGTTGTAATAAGATTAACAAGAATTCATTTTTCTTCGTAATATTATGATTTCCCTATAATCTCCCTCGTAAAAGGCAACCGGTCTTGTATTTCTGACGTGGGATAATCATCCTCCCATCACGGCGCCACAGGGGTTCGGCTTCGGGAGGCCTCTCCTTTTTGGTTGCGCATCAAACTGTCTCCACGATCCACAGGCTCTGCGGCCAGCTGCGCCATACACACGCACTAGACTACGGGTTGGACCTGCGTCGGCGATATATGGAAGCCGCAATCAGGGTTTGACGGCGGCGGTTCCTCTCCGCTCACTATCCCTTCAGCTGTAAGAACAATTTTTCTTCATCTTCTTCTTTCGAAGCTTTGACGAATATATGAAACCGATCACCAGAGATTCTTCTTGTAGCTATAAGAATTCTTTATATTTGTCTCCCCCCGCTTTGCCCCCTGGAACATTCTTTATTTGAGCTTATTTCTCTTAGTATTTCGATTTCGATGTGGTTGCTTCTATAGAGATTTACGGATGGGCGTTACCATTTGGGAATTTGGTCGAGCAGCTCAGGCATTAGAGTGCCTTCATTTTTCATATGATATTTGGCTTTATTACATCTGTTATTTGTTTGAGAACTTTTTCTACAGAGCATTGACACAATTTCATTTGATATTATGCTCGTGTCCATAAACTTATGGAGCTTATAAGCCCTGGGGCTTCAAGTAGTTATTACGTAAAGATCTTTCTTTTCTGTTGGCATGGTTGTTTTTTTGGAGGCAAGAGAATCTACTGGATTGTAGGTTCATCAGTGCTTTGAACATGTTTTTGCACTCTGCTCATCACTCTTCCGTTTTGTTTTTTTTTTGTGTTTTGTTTTTTCTTTTAAAACAATTTTTTTAAAAAAAATTTATGTCCACCTCTTTCCTCTGCCAGATCAGCAGCTTCGAACCCACTTCACCAATCTCCAAATGATCAGCTGTAGTACGAGAATCAGAGATCAGAGCTGCAAATTTTCATGAAAGTGTTGGAATAAATTCTGTTGATTAACTCTTTTTGACTTGGGGACTTTTGAATTCAGGCCTCCTGGTGCTATCGAATTGGCCTATTCAGGTATTTGACATAGCTGAGCAAAATAGATTGGGCTGACACTTTTCTGTTCCAGTATGTATTCATCAAAATTGCAAGTTGTATATCACGAGTTGTGTTCATGTTTAATGAAGGAGCCCGATGTTTAAGTAAGTCAAAATCAAATTGATTGTGGACAGTTCATTATGGATAGTCCTACTGCAATTCGACCTTCTACACATGGTTCTGGTTCTGTACCGGGTTCTGCGCCTGGTTGCAATGATTTTAGCCAGCGGGTTAAATTCTTATGTAGCTTTCTAGGTAATATAATGCCTCGTCCCCTAGATGGAAAGCTTCGCTATGTTGGTGGAGAGACACGAATTGTGAGTGTTCCACGAGATATTGGCTATGAGGAGTTGATGAGTAAGATGAGGGAGCTATACGATGAGGCAGCAATCTTAAAGTACCAGCAACCTGACGAGGATCTTGATGCCCTTGTCTCTGTTGTGAATGATGATGACGTGGTTAATATGATGGAAGAGTATGACAAATTAGGTTCAAGTGATGGATTAACTAGGCTCAGAATCTTTTTGTTCTCACAATCTGAACAAGATATTTCTTCACATTTCATTGATGGGGATGAGAGGGATACCGAGAGAAGGTATGTTGATGCATTGAATAATTTAAACGATGCTTCGGATTTTATGAAGCAGCAACTAGGTGAGTTTCCTATGCTTGGTTCGGTTGAGGATATGTATGGAGCTGATCAGTTCTTTAATCCAATCAGCGTGGATGGTGGCCTTCATAGCCAGAGAAGTGGTGAGGTGCCCTTGACACATTTTAACTTGCATCATCCCACACTACCTCACATTGCATCAGGGCAACACCAGCAACCTGTATCCCAGAGGTATAGTGACGTAGATGCATCATGGAGTCCTGCATATTACTCTCCTAGGCATCATGGTCACCATGACTCTAGGTCAGTGGTAGAACTTCCATCTTCTCCTACTTCTGCAAGGTATCAGATGCCATTTTCAGAGTTGCCAGATAAATGTCTTGATAGAATGCTAGAAGAATATACCCGGCATCAGGTAAATCACCATCCTGTATATGACAATCAACCACAATATTCTGATAATATTGTGTGGTATCCAACTGGACCTACATCGAGTGAGAAGTCAGGTTTTCCTGGCAATATTATTCATGACCCTCATGCTATTGATGGGAATGGTATTTGTGAGCACTGCCGGATGAATTTTCAGAGAAGTCAATCTCCTTTTGAGCGCCCAAATATTAGTAATGGACTTCCCTCAGTTGCTAATCCAGATGTGAAGTTGCATCCAGTTATGTATCCTAATGAGCCAAATTTGCCGCATCAAACAAATAATCGGGTTGAGGAAGCAAGGAGCCATGTCTCTGGGTCAGGAAGACTGAATGATCATTTTGTTCATGATGGTCCTGGGATAAGTTTCTCTCTTGGGCATGGCAGCATGGCTGATGGACATCATTTGCCTTCAAATTACATTCACCAAAGAGTTGGACCTGAATTGGGGCCTGAGCTGTTTCATGATCAAGCTATGGCTACTACAGCCCATCCGCAAATTCCACCTTTGGAAGAGCGTAGTGTGCGGTATGGGAACTCACCTCCTTATGGAGTTGATAGTCACTACCCTGTGACACATGGACATGTACCTGGGCTTGCTTTTTGGAGAAATACTCCAGCTCCACTTCACATTGGACCATCTTATGAGGCATCCAGTCCACCTCGACAGTTAAATGGTGTGGTGAATGCAGGAATAAGGGGTGAGAGTGGTCCAAGAATTTACGTTGGACCAGATAGTCAAAGTCCTTGGGTTGATTCCTCACACAAAATGCCAGGTCATGATGGATTATCCATCCCAGAATTCCCTTATACTCATGCTGTGAAGTTCAATCCAAGGACTCTTGGTCAAGAAAATCAACACCCAGTTGCTGTGGACGCCATTCGTTCCCCACAGGACGTGAATGTTGGCATTCGATTGGAACCAGTGCGGCTACCAAAATCACCTTTTAATATGGCTCACAGCAATGAGGTTTCAAACAATGACAGTCATATATCTGAAGCAATGGGGTCGTTGAGTTTGCATGAAGATAAAGGGGTAGAAAATGTAGACAAGGTTCAGAACTATAATGCTCAGAGTATATCTTTTTCGGAGCAAAACAAAATCACTGAAAATAATAGTGAAGCTGCTGCTTCTGTTGAGTCTAAAAATGCAAAATCAAAACCTATTGAAGAATGTGGTGATGTTACAACACTAGTAGATGGGGGTCTAACTGATCCTGAAGATTCCAAGCGTTTAGCTACTCAATTCAGTTTCTTGCCTGAGTTGATTGCTTCTGTAAAAAAGGCTGCGTTGGAAGGAGCTGAAGAGGTAAATGCTAGAGCTAAGGAGAACACCACTTCTCAGAGTCACAATTCAGCAATCAAAGATGACACAGCAAATGATGGAGAGTCAGGGGTAAAGATAGTGAATTTGTTTTCTTCTATTTAGGGATTGGTGTGGTAAAGGTTAATTTATGCTATCTCCTAATGTCAGTTTTCCTATCTGCAATGTAGAATGCTCATGGTGATTTAGAATTTGACTCTGAAAATGACAATGTGGATACTTCTAAAATTGAGCCTACAAAAGCTGAGGCAGAAGCTATTGCTAGAGGATTGCAGGTTTTTGTGCTATTCTAATTGAGTCTACAATTTTTTAATCTTAGCCAATTTCTTAGGTCCTTCTCGGCTTTATTTGTCCCACATGACTTTTGTTTGATGCTGGTGTGCTGATTCCTTTTCCAGACAATTAAAAATGATGATTTGGAAGAGATCCGCGAACTAGGTTCAGGAACTTATGGAGCTGTCTATCATGGGAAATGGAAAGGTTCTGATGTGGCAATTAAGAGGATAAAAGCTAGCTGTTTTGCTGGAAGGCCCTCGGAAAGAGAAAGATTGGTAATATCTTTATTCAGTACATTTTCCTTCTTTTTTACTCATCATGTCACATATTGAAACCCATCATCTTTTCTCTTTTGCATGCCACAAAATGTTTGACCCCTGGCCCAGAAGCTCATTGATGTATTAAATGTTCTCTTGTATTACATGATGGGTCTCATCAATAAGCAGCAATTTTTGGTACCCATAAATATTTTAACAAGTTAGATATATAAAATATTGAATTTGCTTTGTGTTTGGAAAAATCCAATTAAGAAGGTCGTTATTTGACTGTCCAATTATAGAGGTTAGTGTCATTATTCTTGTTCTGTATAAACATAACTTTATTTAAGTAGATTAATTTATATGATTTTTCCCAAGTATAAAAATGTTTAGAGAAAAATGAATAGTGGAACATATTTGAGTATATGCTAGTATTATTATTTTATATTGCAACAATTTATTAGAGCCAACTATTTATAGGTATCTCTCATCTGTTGTCACAGATTGCAGATTTCTGGAAAGAGGCGTTAATACTAAGCTCACTTCATCACCCAAATGTTGTGTCCTTCTATGGTATTGTCCGTGATGGCCCAGATGGTTCTTTAGCAACTGTGACGGAGTTCATGATTAATGGATCCCTAAAACAGTTCTTACATAAGAAAGATAGGTAATTCTGTAATGAGTTCACTCTTAATCAATCTTCTAACATCCTTGCCACGCTGAAATGTGTGCCAAATATGTGAGTTATTACATATTAGTTACATAATGTGAGTAATTCCACAGAACTATAGATCGCCGTAAGAGGCTCATTATAGCTATGGATGCGGCATTTGGGATGGAGTATTTACATGGGAAGAACATTGTGCATTTTGATTTGAAATGTGAGAATCTTTTAGTCAATATGAGAGATCCGCAGCGGCCTGTCTGCAAGGTAAGCATAACTTACCATATATTACCCTACAACTCAATTCTTAGGTAGTTAATATTGAAATCATTCCAAAATTATCCTGTTGTAATAAAGTAAGTGGCTTCAATTCTGTCTAGACATTTTTTTTTCTTTTCTATTCTAAAAAAAGGAAACTTGCTTTGGATGCATTAAATTTATGGAATTAATATATTTCTTTTCAGATTGGTGACTTGGGTTTATCAAAGGTAAAACAACACACACTAGTATCTGGAGGGGTGAGGGGAACATTGCCATGGATGGCACCTGAACTCCTAAGTGGGAAAAGCAATATGGTGTCAGAGAAGGTATTACTTGCATTTGTGTTTGCCTTTGCTTGTACGTTGTTAATATTTTTTTTTTCATCTTTTCATATGATCTTGTTGGGTCTATTCTTACCTGTGTTGTAGATCGATGTTTATTCATTCGGGATTGTTATGTGGGAACTGCTCACTGGGGATGAACCCTATGCTGATATGCATTGTGCTTCAATAATAGGTGAGCGCTAAGTAAGAGCCAAAGTGCTCGTGCTATTCGTTTTGCTGCATGATATGCTTTCATTTTGATGTTTGAAATGTTTCTCTCACATCATTAGAATTTAGAATATCAGCTTGTAGCCGTGGTTGAAAACATGCTATTAATATTGATGTCTCCAGATTTAGAAGACTTAGAAATTATTCCATTATAATGTAAGGGATTTGCATACAAGATTTGTGGTTTTGCCTTGTGGTAGTAGTTTTTCCTATAGATCTCAAATCACGTTACCACGAGTTCAATCTTCTTTTAGTTGTGAAAGATGGTTTTTGCGTTCACTATTATTGTGGGTTAAGGTGTAGTTAAGATAGTACCTCTTGTTTGATATCCTTCAGCTAGTAGCCAAGGCTATTTTGCCTTGGAAAATTGGAATAATACTCTCTTCTAAATTATCTCTTGGTTTCCTCCTCTTTATTGGCTTTCATGTTCCTTAGGGAGATGTTGGTTTTGAAGATCGTTACTTTAAAAATAATGAATTTTTGTTTATGTTATATGGGTATACCAATGTATGAATTGAACTTGTGCTTTTTTATGAATGAGAGGTCATGGTTGCTTACCTTATCATACTTAGAATATAAGATGTTTTCGTCTGTGTGTTCATTACTCCAAATGCTGAGTTTAGAAATCTGGACTACATATATTGTCTTTAATTTACAGGAGGAATTGTGAACAACACATTACGCCCCCAAATCCCGACATGGTGTGATCCTGAGTGGAAGTCTTTGATGGAAAGTTGCTGGGCTTCTGATCCAGCAGAGAGGCCATCCTTCTCAGAAATCTCAAAGAAGCTAAGGGGTATGGCTGCGCAAATGAATGTGAAGTAGTCTCATTTGATCTTAAAACGCTTATTGTTCCTTCATGTGCTCTTCATGCATTCTACGCTGCCTGGAAGTGAGAAGGGATAAGGTGAAGCATGATTTTATCAATTCAATGGCCCCCTCTAGCGTAGCTTTGAAGAGAGGGGGGGGGAGAAAAAAAATATGAAAAGAAAAATAGTAACAAAAGGAAAAAAAAATGGTAGGGGTGGAGGGGAAGATATAGCATGTGCACCGGCTCTGGGAGCTGTATAAATAAAGGTCATTTTTATGAAGACCTACTTTTCTTTATGTTCAGCATGGAATGTAGCTTTGAAGAGAGGGAAAAAACAGAAAAAGAAAAAAAGAAAAAGAAAAATAGTAACAAAAGGAAAAAATGGTAGGGGTTAAGGAAAGGTTTAGCATGTGCATTCATTGGCTCTGGGAGCTGTATAAATAAAGGTCATTTTTATGACGACCTACTTCTTTTTATGTTCAGCATGGAACGTAGCTTTGGAGGGAGGGAGGGAGAGAGAGAGAGAGAGAGAGAAATATCAGTAAAAGAAAAAAATAAAAATAAAATAATGGTGGGGTGGAGGGGAAGGTTTAGCATGTCCATTGGCTCTGGGAGCTGGATAAATAAAGGTCATTTTTATGACGACCTGCTTCTTTTTATGTTCATCATGAAACATACAATTAATCATAATGAACGTTTTTTTTTTCACCTGACCAATTTCAGCGCCTTCATGGCCATGGTTTTTGCTTGTGAAACAGAACGCTAGTTCTCTGGAAGAAAAGATTTCGTGCGTGGGAAGGAAAATACTTGTACATATTACAGGTTGTGATGTTTATTTGAAAGGAAAATGCTATAATCCTATTGGGATTTATAGGCCAGGAAAAATAATCCACTCCAAATAAGTTGTTATAGTTATAAAGCAATATAGCAACATCAGCAAGAAATAATCCATTGAATTCATGTTATCTGGCATGCTCTGTTTAATCCGCTGCCATTTGAGTCAATCCATTTAAACTTTGATGGTTTGGTTACATTTGTTTGAAATAATGATTGAAGCATTTAAAAATAACTTTTTAATAATAATTTATAATATATAAGATAAGTATATAAGATGAATTTTATCTTATTTTACGTAAATAAACACTTCTGGGAGGTTCAAAACTATCCCAAACATGCCTTTAGTGGCAGATAGATGAAGCCACATATTCAATGTCCCGTTCACTTTATCATTAAATTAATGGTTTCTTGTTTTTTACTCGTGAAAGATGTTATCCAATTGGTTAACACTTAAGACCACAAACTCTGATTTGTGGAACTAGAAGAAAACCTACGAGGTCAAGTTCTGCTGGTTCGACGGTGTACCTAACACACGAGTGGACCTTTTGGTTTAAAAGTCAAAGTGGTCTCGTGCCTGTTGGATCTTACAAGTGTCTAAATCACCAATAGCATTTTCCATACAAGTGGGGTTTAAGATTTTGGCACTGGCATAGTAATGTAGAGAAACAATATAAATGACTTCAAATGATGTAATTTCTTTTAAATGTATGTTTAGGAACCTATTGAAATTGATCAAAACCACGTTTTGGTTAATACTACTATGCTCTTTAAATATAAGACCTTGTTTGGCGGCATACAATAGTTCTTAACGTAATACATTTTTTTTAATTTTATCTATTATATTTATAATCTTTTAAATTAATTTGTCTAACTTATAAACTGATATATAATACTCCCTCTGGTCTTTAATATAAAACATATTTGAGAAGTTGATATTGATTTTATATATAAGACATATTTTTCTTATTTATCAATCTTTTCCTAATTTACCTCTATTGATGTTCCTTAAACAATAATTAAAGAGGAAATGAAATGAGGGAGCTAATGAAGATAATTAAGGTGTTTTAGCAAACACATGTCATATTAACTAACTTAACTTTCTTAATCTAATTGAATTAGATGTATATGTCTTATGTTACGGATAGAAGGAAATATAATGTTGCAAAAAAGTACTTCAGAGATATCATATCACGTATGTTATAAGTAAGTAATTTATTTAATATTATTAATCTCCTCAAATTAGATAAATATATTTTACATGAAGGAGGAGAGAAATATAATATAAAAGTAATTTATCACAGAAATTGCAAAATAATCTTTTCAATGAGTTATCAAATAAGCATTAAATAAAGTTGGATTTTTTCTTTTTTCTTTTTCTCTTTTTTGGACTAGTTAAGAGTAAAGTTGGAAACATATATCTAATTATGCATTGAAATTGTCCACTATTAAGTGGGACACATAAATTTTGCTAAAAGAACACTTAATATAAAATGGAGGGAGTACATAACTTGGGATTAAAATAAGAAATGTTTAATAGATAACTAGCATCAAGTTATTGATGGTAGCTTTAAAGCGTCAATTGTAACACCATAATTCCTAAGGCCTTTAGATGAGTTTTGAACGTATAATGACTCAATTATGAGACAAATGTTCATCTAAAATAATTGAAGTCCCGACTCTAGTACATAGTTCAAACATGCACTTGAGTGAGTTTTTCAAACTTTTGAAAAAAAAAAAACCTTAAATGTGCTTTTTAGATGATTTGTGGAATCGTTATAACTCATCCGACTTAGGGCAATGTTTCTCAACCGTGTGCCTCTTCTACCTCTCCGTATAGACTGGTTACTGGGCTCACGTTGATTTTGACTTAGAGCATTGTTAGGCTCGTTCTAATTAACATTAGCTGGCTCGCTTTGATGAGCACTAGTTGACTCGCTTTGATGAACACTATATGGCTCTGGAGCCTCTTCACGAGAACACCTCATATCCTTCATTTTCCTGTTAAGACAACAAAGAAAGATAAATCCTTAAATTATAATATGAAAAGACTATATCTATAATATAACTATATACATAATTCAGATATAATTCATAATGATAATTATTTTAGCTAGCTAACTTTCAAAGTAGTTTTATAAAGGTATATCCTCCTATATCCCTTCATGATGATCATTTATTGTGCCGTGTTCATTATCTGCTTCATCTTCTTCACTCAATTATGGTAATCCCCTGGAAAAAGGAGGAGTCTTAAGAAGATCATAATTTGAACGAATTTCCTCATCAATATCAATGACCCTTTCTCCTTGGAGAGCTATATACCACAATTTATTTGCCTGATCGGTAATATAGAATACTTGTTTCGCCTGATCTTCCATAATAAAAGGTTTATCCCCAAAACTTCTACTATTAAGATCTACCAATGTAAATCCTAACTGATCGATCTTTATACCATTATTGACATCAACCTACTTGCATTTGAAAATGAGAAATTTAATTTTAACATAGTCAACCACCCAAATCCAATAACCCCATAATAAGGTATGACTGCCAATTTAGGGTTCTTATCTTTGAACTAGAGAAGTGCATAGATTCATCCACTAACATAACACCACTGTTTTGGACGGTGCTCCTATCATTTAGGGACTTCATATAAAATGTATAACCATCGATTACAAATAAAGTCCAACTTATGACATCAACCTTAGAACCACATGCTAACCATTTAATTGTATTAGAAACACATTCTTCTTTGTCAACCTTTTGTTTGAACTAATGTGCAAAATTTCTATTATGCTCCCTAATTAACCTTTGTTCAATCATTCGACTATTTTCTTTCCGTGCAATTTCTTTATGAGCATTAATGTAATCTTGAACTCTATCAACATTATTCAAGATGTATAAGTAGACTTATTGCAACTCATCAGGATCCACACTCTTTACTATAGCCTCGCATCTACCCCCTTCTTCATCATGATGTTTAGGAAACCCAATATGTCCTTCATTTAACAAATAATGTTGATAAAATTCCATGGCTTCTTCAGAAACATATTTCTGAACAATAGATGCTTCAGGCCGGTTAGGGTTATTCACATACGCTTTTAGGATTTTCATAGTTCTTTCAATTGGGTATTTCCATTGGAAATAGATAGGGCCATACAACTTTATCTCCCTCACTAGATGACCAATTAGATGTACCATGATATCAAAAAAAGAAGAAAGAAAAAGCTTCTCAAGCTAGTACAAGATTAGATATCCTTCACTTTCCAATTCATCCAATCTTTCCGTCTCAATGACTTTACTACAAATAGTGTTGAAGAAGAAACCAAAACTAGTCAATATGTGTTGAAGATCATATTCGACAATGCCTCGAATAGGTATTGGGAGTAGTTGTTGCATTAAGATATGACAATCATGAGACTTTAGCCCTATTAACTTCAAATCTTTCATCGACATAAGCTTCTTAAAATTTGAAAAATACCTTGAGGGAACTTTGATGCCATGTAAATACTCACAAAAACTTCTTTTCTCATCCTTAAACAAAGTATGGGAAGTTAGAGGACAAAAGGTTCTCTTACTATATGGCCTTGGATGTAAGTATTCTCATATTCTCATTTCTTGCAAATCTAATCTTGCATTCATGTCATCCTTATAACTACCTTGTATGTTAAGCAGTGTCCCAACAATACTATCACATACATTTTTCTCTACATGTATGAAATCAATACAGTGTCTCACATCAATATTGCGCTAATATGGAAGATTGAAGAAGACATACCTCTTTCTGTATATTTTTTTTTTCATTTTTACTCTTTGTATTCTTACCAAAAATAACATTGATATTTTTCACCTTTTCATAAACTTTCTCCCCAGTCAATACCTCTGGAGCATCTTCAAACTCTTAGCCATAAAAAAAATCTTTCTTTAAACTATGATATGGGTGGCCCCGTCTGAGAAATCTCCTATAGCCAAGATAAACGGTCTTTCTTCTTGATGTCAGTATATGCCTTCTTCACAAATTGGACATGCTTTATGACCTTTAACGCTATATCCTGACAAGTTTCCATATGTAGGGAAGTCATTTATAGTACAAAAGATTATGACTCGCATTTTAAAAATCTCTTTGTTCGCGTAAAAAACATCAACACCTTCGTCCCACAACTCTTTTAAGTCTTCGATCAAGGGTTCTAGGTAAACATCTATGTCATTTATGGGTTGTTTTGGTCCCGAAATCAACATAAACAATATGATGTACTTTCATTTCATGCATAACAAAGGAGATAAGTTGTAAATTACCAATAGAACATTCCATGAACTATGTATACTGCTTAAGCTACCATAAGGATTCATGCCATTCGTGCTAAGCCTAAGCCTAAGGTTCTTAGGTTCTTCGCCAAAGTTAGGAAATAATTGATCAATTTTCTTCCATTGAAAAGAATCATCCGGATGTCGAAGCTTTTTATCAAAAATCCTCTCATCCGTATGCTATCTCAATTTTTTTGCATCATTTTCATTAGCAAACAAGTGCTCGAAATTTGGTATGATTGGAAGATACCACAACACTTTTGTAAGGGCCTTATTTGATTTGTACCTCAGGGTTTCACATATCAGACATTGCTTCTTTTCTTCATGCTCTTTTCTATACAATATGCAATCATCAGGGCATGCATGGATCTTTTCATACTTCATCCCTAGTTGATACAATATTTTCTTAGCATCATAGTATCGATAAGGCATCACATTATCATCTAAAAGCATGTCCTTAAAAGCCTCAAGCGTTTCTGAAAAACTCTTGTCGCTCTATCTATGCCGTGCTTTCAAGCTTACTAATTTTAATATTACTTTCAACAATTGGTATTTTTTACACCCAGAGTACAGTAGCTTCTCAGCATCACTGCACATATTACCATATGCATGTGATTGCTCAAAAGCATCTTCTCCTATATTACGAATAATATCCTCTATCCTCTATCCGATCATCTAGACTCGTGTCATTATCATCAAAGGCCACTCTCCCCTGTTGAGATGTACTTGACATTTCTAATTCTTCACCATGCTATACCTATACTGTATAACTCTTATAAAATCTTTCACAAATTAAATGCGTATATATATTTGTAGCACTTAGTCGCTTCTCATTCAAACATTTTACATAAGGGCAATAAAATATACCATTGTCATTATCGGCTTTTCTTCTAGACAAGTCTAAAAAATCCCTCACCCCATTATCATATTCAACACTCGTTCGTTTAGCGTTTATCCAACTACGATTCATATATTTCAACACCTTTTTTTTCTCTTTTTTATTTTTTCCCCTGGAAAAGGAAGGAGTACGATAAGAACATGCAATCATTACACTCATCAAGTACCTAGTTTAACTACTACATAATGAACAAGTATATAGCAAATTTTAGATTATAATGCATTATATATAGCAAAGATTAGTTTGCTAGGAATCACTTCAATTATTTAATGGCAAAGACTAATTAAATTACCCGTTAATCACTCGAAGAAAGGCTTTAAAGACCGGAAACTACACAACAAAGATCAATTTAGTTTGATGGGGTGCTTTGCACGCTAGAAGAAAGGATTTGAAGACCGGAAACTACATAGTAATAACCAAATGCAAAATAAGCCTTAGCAACAACTCTGAAAGGAAAAGGTCATTATAAGCCTAATTTGTATTATTTAACTCATTTTTTAGTCATAAAAGACAAATCAAAAAATTTAAGAAGCACAGTAGAAATTCAATATGAACTTTCTTAGAGTCATGTCAAAAACTAAATCTTCATATCAAAATCAAATAGAGAACTTTAAAATAAATTTGACTAGTCACAAATAGAATATGCAATCGAAACCCTTCCTCTGTCTCAAAATTCTGTGCCCCTTTAAGTTGTGCCCATATGTCCTCTTATGCAAAAGTGAATTAACTTTTTCTTTTTCAATAATAACAAGTAATGTAGCTATAATGGCACACGTGCATATGCCAAGTCAAAACTGTAGCACCCTATCCAACAGTAAAAGGATAGATAAAACAACAACAACAACAACAACAGAGTTTTAGAGATTTCAACGAAATTAAGAAGCATACCAGGAGACAAAGGAACAGTCCAGAAGCAAGTTAATCATCAGTAATCTTAGAAACTTAATGAAGTGATATGATCTAGTTTAATATTTTCATTTTTCTAGATGAGTTTTAGTTTTAAATGTTGACCATATTCTTCAACCAAAAAACCATGCATTCCTAGAAAAGTTGGATAGGATATCATAGTGAGAAGACAAGACACATATAATAGTAAGAATTACTAAAGTACGAGCCTCGTATATTCATTATTTCTTTCCCAAATATGATACCATACATGTAGTCTTGTGTACAATATAAAATGGCATACATTGCAAGTCAAAAAACCCAAGTTAGAGGACATGGAATAGCTGAGAAATCTTCCAACTAAACTATGTGAAGAAAATAAAGAAGTTTTTAAAGTCATGTTGCCTTTGAAGCAACCATTGTAGCCATACATTCTAAACATTAATTTTGGAGCAATCTAGCACCAGATGCAAAATTTCTACAAAGGACCCATTAACACCAAACATGTTGCTATTGCTTTAATAACTTATGCAAATGGCACTAGTTTACAGGGCAAACATTCACTAAAAAACATTTGTTTCATAAAAAATGAAACTTTATTTGCTTGAAAATCAATTGATACGGATAAGTTAGATGTACATTCATGAACATAATGGTACTAAGTTTCAAACCCAATGGGAAGCACAATGGAGTCTCAAATTGGATATGCAGCCACTTAAAGTAAGAGAAGTTACAAACTCTTGAAATCGTGGACAAATAGTAAATGCAGAACCTAGTATCAACATAATTAGAAAGTTTTCACATAATCCTTCAATGAAGGAAAGTTGAATTCTATATGCATTATCAAGGTACATATAGCAATTGGATCCAACTTTTCATAATAAAGGTATATAGATGCAAGTTTCAGAATTTGCATTGTAAAGCTATTTGAATTTTCATAACTTTATATTCAATTCAAACCCACATAGTAAATATCATAATGTGACAATCTAAGACAAGAAAGTATAAATAAAATAATCTCCATGATCATTAATGAGAGCTTAAAAAATCTTCCATCAATTAAAAAATTTGAAAACCCTAACCAATTTCAAGTTCAAACTTTGCCACAAATAAAACAGTGAATGACAACAAGAAAATGACGAGACAATTCACCCTTGTAAGTAGACCCAAACCCACATGTTTCAATTACATTTTGGAGGCTGAACCTAGTATCTGAAGTTATCATCACCGAGTTCAATGGCGAGAGCAAGATAGAGAGCAACATTAGGCATATTCAAACAAAGCCATAATCATAAAACAAAACACCTCCATTTCCTACTTTAAGCATATCAGGATTTGATGCCAAACATGGTTAAACCAACCCGAAAAAATATCAAAAGGATCAAGTTCAAATTATTAACAGCAATCAAAACAAACCTGGAAAGTTGCTTTACGAGTTAGAGTCGCTCTTTGTGCTCACATTTGGAAGAAGAACGATCGGTGAGGCTTTTAAGGGAGGAGGAGTCAGAGCTGGAATGTTGTCGATTGACGGCGAAATGAAGGTCAATTGTCAGCAAGGTATGGGTAGTGACTATTGTGACTCTTCCTCGACAAATACAAACCCAATCCAATGCCGCCCCTGAGCTTGTCAACAAGAACATTGTTGGTCAGACTGTGATACTAGGTTTAGAGAGAAAGATTGCTCCAAATTCAGAGAGAAAGAGGATGGCAAAGTTGTGAACTAGAACATCGTCGGAGAAATTTTAATGAAAAGTGAGTTCAGAGAGCAAGCTAACATTCGGCGGGAGGAAGAGAAGAGTGAAACCACATTTAAGACCGTTTATTCAAAACAACCGGTTTTAAATATTTCTTTTAGACATGTTTTGAAAATAACCGGTCTAAAATGTTTTCATCTTTTAGATTGGTTATAAGATAAAACCAATCTAAAAGTAAAAAAAAAGTATTTTTAAATGCAGGTCTTTTATTTAGACCGATTATATCTATAACCGGTCTAAAAAATATATTTATTTTTAATTATTTTTATCCTTTTTAGACCGGTTTCTCATAAATAAGGTCTAAATAATTTCTTTTAGACCTTATATTCATGGAATCGATCTCAGAAGCTCTGCATCATTACAGAAATGCCACTGGTCATACCTTTTAGACCTTATCCCCCTATAACCGGTCTAAATATGCTAGTCTAAAATACCTATTTTGTACTAGTGGTTGGATTAGTATGAGTTCGTTAACAATACTATTTAAACAAGTACTATTACAAGTAGTGAGTAATTAAAACATTGCTCTCTATAATGAAATAAAAATTTCGACTAATTCGCTCCTTGACATACCAAAACCTCTTGTTTAAAATTTAGGGGACTACAACCAAATTAGGGCAAATGTGATAGATGAAAAATTATATTTTTGGCCATAACTAAAAATTGTATTAATCTTATAACTCTTTACTAATTGAGTACAGGTTGCCAAGGAAGGTTGATTATCTATATAGGAGCTATTGTCTAGTTTTTTTTTTAACTGATATGATTTCATGATCTAATTTTTCTTTATATAGGAGCTAATAGGTTCTAGTAGTAGTACTATTTATTTCCATCTGTCATGAATAGTTGTCTATTAATAGATACTCCCTCCCTTCTAGCCTTTTTATAAGGAACATTCTCTTTTATAGAGGTTGTCCTTAATATAAGGAACAACTCTCTTTTGTTTGAAATTTTAAATTAGTCTTTCCATTTTTACCCCCATTAAATATAAGCCACTTATTATCTCTCTGTAATAAATATTCACTCATTATCTCTCATGTACATAAGTACATTCTTTATAAATAAGGGTATCAAAAGTAAAAGGGTGATGGAGCAAAAATACCCATGATGATTTGCAAAAGGAGCATCTAGCACTATGAAAAAATTTTTTGTTCAAAAATTCCTATGTACATTACAAAATGGTTCAAAAATATCACCACCGTTAAATCATGTAATGCCGTTAAATATTTTTCATAGGTAATTGAGCAAAAATACCCATGATCATAAGCAAAAGGAGCAACAGGCACCATGAAATTTTTTTTTGTTTAAAAATACCTATGTACATTACTATCCATCCGGCTTGAGCTAGTGACATATCCTAAAATTTCAAATTGATGATTCAATTGATTTATTACTCATTCAAAATTCGTTCTAAACTCATTTTTTAAGTTATCTCAACTTAAAATTGCTAATTGATCAAAATACCCCTGAGGACCCGGTCTAAGCCCCTTTGTACCCGGTCTAAGCCCCTTTGTACCCGGTCTAACTGTACTTTACCAAAAATTATGACCTGGGCTAATCTTATACAATTTCGCGTGTAGAATCCAACTTTGACCTTGAATTTGTCAAAATCATGCTCAAATTATAAAAATACCCCTAGTAGCCATTATATTAGGGTTTTAGGGGTAAAATTGGACTTGATTTTGGTTTTTTTGATGATTCCATTGAGTTTATAATGGAAAATTGTGTAGGAAACATGTGAATTATGAAGTGTGAAGGCTTTACGGAATGAAATGACAATTTTACCCCTAAAACCCTAACATAATGGCTACTAGGGGTATTTTTATAAGTTGAGCATGATTTTGACAAATCTTAGGTCAAAATTGGATTCTACACGCAAAATTGTATAAGATTATCTCAGGTCATAATTTTTGGTAAAGTACAGTTAGATCGAGTACAAAGGGGCTTAGACCGGGTCCTCATGGATATTTTGGTCAATTAGCAATTTTAAGTTGAGATAACTTAAAAAATGAATTTAGAACGAATTTTGAATGAGTAATAAATCAATGGAATCATCAATTTGGAATTTTAGGATATATTACTAGCTCGAGCCGGATGGATAGTAATGTACATATGTATTTTTAAACAAAAAAAATTTTCATGGTGCCTGTTGCTTCTTTTGCTTATGATCATGGACATTTTTGCTCCATTGCCCATGAAAAATATTTAACGGCGTTACAGGATTTAACGGTGGTGGTATTTTTGAACCCTTTTGTAATGTACATAGGCATTTTTGAACCAAAATTTTTTTCATGGTGCTGGATGCTCCCTTTGCAAATCATCATGGGTATTTTTGCTCCATCGCCCAAAGTAACATATATATTTTACATATTTGTTATTTTTAACTAATATTTTAAACCGAGTGATTTGGATAGCAGTTTCTTATGAAAAGAACCAGAGGGAGTATTTTTCTAACAAAAACTCAATACATTTTAAGTAAGGCCCCAATTTTAAGCTTAGTTTAGGTAGAAAAAGGTTTAACTTTAGGAGAATTTCATTTAAACACCACTTGAACTTCAAAAATTTAAGGGTCTGTTTGGGAATGTGTCACATGGGAAAAAAAGCCCAGTTGGAGAACCCAAACACCTAAAAGCTCAGTTGGTTTCTTCAACGTCCGTTTGGGAACGCATCTTCTTCTACTGGGCTTCACAAAAAAGGAGCTTCTGATAGAAGCTGATTACAGGTGCTTCTGGCGACAGTGAAGTAGCTTCTGCGACCGTTGGAGCATTTATTACTGACATTCAAAAGTCCTCTCTCCTCTTAGCTCCTCTCGTCCTCCCGAAACTGTTAATGCTCTCAGCTAACCGTTAATCTTTTTATGGGCAGAATCCACAAGCTTCCTCTTGGTCAAGAACCTCAATGAACTCCTAGAACCCTGTCCTCCATGACTCCCTCCCCTCAAAGAATCAGCCGAAACACCCATAAAAAAAATAGAGCAGAGTTTATCCAACGAGGAATAACCTGGGTTTGCTTTTGTCTTGCTCTTTCTTCCTCTTGGTTCCTGCCCACTGAAAGAAAATGAAATGAAGGATGATGACGACTGACTCCTGGTGGGAGTCCTTTTCGGGGTTTGAAGTCGTTATCTTCCTCTGGCGGTCTCCTTTGGTTTTCATTTCCCTTTATAATCTGTTTGGCCCATCATTCATTCATTCCCTGTTTCCCCTTTATAAATTCATTGCAACATAATAGAAAAATTTAGTTGTGTAATTAATGGATAAAGCGTACACCTAGGGAGGTTCTGATTCCTTCCAATGCTTATATAAGTACGATGACCCAATAATAATCCACTTCATGTATGCATTTTAATTTAAATATCAATTTATCCTTTTTTAATTAAGTGCTTTAGTGTTTTTTTTTCCAATAATAATTGAACTTTTTTTTATTTTATCAAATTTTATTTACATTTTTTCACTTCAATTATCACAATATACACAAATAATATATATATATGTAGTATTCAATAAGATTCATGTCCTTTTCAATCATTTTCCATCTAAATATGCTTTTCAAACATTAATCCAAATAGGTTTAACGTTAGAAAAAAAACCACTTCTACCACCGTCAATCCAAACATAAATCACATTTATAATCTGACTTTTATCCTATTCAACTTTTACAAAAGTAGATTGAAAAAAAAGCCACTTCTCCACTACTAATCCAAATAGGCACTAAATCAATGATTTTTCAAAAACCCAAGTTATCAATTACTATACTCTTTTTGTCAATTCTATTACTTTTATTATCAATAGAACCAATTTGTAATTTTGAAGTTCAAATAGTATTTAAGTATATCTTTCCCTATAACTTTTGTGTAAGGGGAAAAGACTCCATTGAAAATACTTGCCCATTAGAGCAAGTTTATTCAAATCTGAATTAACAAGTAATGTCATACTCCCTGCCGACTTCACAAGAAGTAAGAAGTGGTTAATTTATTAAATTTGTTTGAAAATTTAAGAAATAAATTTAACCATATTTAAAACCAAGGAGCAAAAAACCGAACCAGGCAATAAATCGGTTACAGCACAAGTTCAAGGGTCAATGGGTCAACCGTGGTTTAACGGTGGTCGGACCGGCCATATTAAAATATTACAATTTATTAGTAGCAATATATATATTAATAAATTTTTAAACTTCTATAGATAAAAATGAAGATTTCTTTTTAAAAAAATGCTTAAAATATATTAGTATTAGTTATGATGCCTATACTTATATAATGATATCTTCTTTCTTATAATTATTATATTATTTTAAATAATTTTTTTCATCATCTTTTTTTTTTAATTTGTTTCTTTTTACTTACTTTTCTCTTCATCTTGATCTTTAACCTTTCATTTTTTCCTAAAAAATAACGTGAGATAATAGTTAGAAGAATAAAAAAATATAACCAGTCTAATTAGTTAAACCACCGGTTTTCCCAATTTTAACCTGTTCAAACCGATTCATGGCTCAATAATTGAACTAGACCGGACAATTAACCGGTTCACCGGTTGAATCGACCAGTTCGGTTCAGTTTTTTTTGACTATGTTTAAAACAATCTTCCATACTTCACAAGAAGTAAGAAGTGGTTAATTTATTAAATTTGTTTGAAAATTTAAGAAATAAATTTAACCATATTTAAAACCGTGATTATATCTTAAGAAATGAAAAAGTAAAATTACATCAAAATTTAAATAAGAATAATCCTGAAAAATGTAATTAATATTCCATTTAGTGACTCGTAATAAAAGACCATTCTTTCGTTCCAAAGAATGTCTTGTAAATTGGAATACGGTGGAGTATATCACCCCGTAAAAATGCCAATTATTCCGAGAAACTCAACTTGTTGCCTTTGAAAAGATATAGATCCGCATAAGCCCAAGAATTTTCATATGAGAAAGGGCACCTGGAAGGCGTTTTTATTAAGTTCACTAACTTTGTACACATGTATACACACATTAGAACTGATTCACTAACTTTCACGGGGCCAAAAAAGATTGATTTACTTACAAGATGGTGGGGTCCTCCTAATGCCTAACATCCCAGTTTCTCATAGTTAAAGATTTCTTTCATGTGGTTCAAGCCAAGGAAATACCAGGAAATCAAACACTTCCTTTTCTGTGTGAAATTTCAAACTTGCTGTTCCTTTTCCACCCTGAAACATAAATATGCATGATAAATCAACTTTTAATGCATAGGAGAATACATGATCAGCGCAACAACCACTCAGGATGAAGTCATACCCGTTTACCACCTGAACCCTGAATAGCCGGGAACAAACCGGTGTCATCGAGCCGGAAACCTTTAGATTCTGCCAGCAGTCTCAATCTGTACTCACATCAAACTTAAGTGGTGACTCTCTAACTCAGACGATCGGTAAGGGATGAAAAGAGAACAAATTGACCACTCCAACTATAGCAATGTATATATATAAGCTGATGGGATGTCCATTTTATTCCAAGGGAAAGAGAAGTAAGCCAAATATTTGTACCAAGGCTGGTCCTTTCGTAATGGTTGCCAAATTACAAGTTGTAAAATTTATAAAGATGGAAAATACAATTTTGAAGTTCACATCAACATCAACATCAACATCAACATCAACATCAACATCATCATCATTGACAGTCAATTAGCCAAGTCAGCTTTGAAGATCAGGGTCATAGTAGACCTAAAGTAAAATCATTGAGGATTGAATTGGAACTACCAATGAATACGGAAAAAGATGAACAAAATATAAGGACCAAACGTAATTATCCCAAAAATTTAAAAAACTCTTCCAAATTCTTAAGGTATCCAAAATGTCTCAGCACGTAAAATTGATACACTAACGGGAGAAAATACTAGCACGGTGATTGAAATTTATCAGAAAAGTGCAAACATACCTCCTATTTAACACATCATTTCCTGTCCAAGCTATGAGTCCAAAAGCATATATTTCTCTTGGGTATACCTGCCAAAAACATTGACATTTAAACCAAGATATGGAGGGAGGGAATGTGAGTAGACTACTTAAATATATGCACCCCATCATCAGCTGCTTTAGTAATCTATAATTCCACCAGAAGAATAGAAACAGAAATTAAAGACTCCAAATTTCAAAACCCTAAGAACATCATGCAGAAATACATGGCACTACAAATGCACATATAAATAAATTCATAACATTATACCAAGTCGAAAAGGGAAATCAGGAAACCCCATAATTTTTCCTGAACTCTCATAGAATCTTCATTAGGAATTCAATAAAAAGATAGATTACCATCTCTTACCTTTAAATCTATCCGA
Source organism: Albizia julibrissin (assembly GCA_037074505.1). Classification (NCBI taxonomy): domain Eukaryota; kingdom Viridiplantae; phylum Streptophyta; class Magnoliopsida; order Fabales; family Fabaceae; genus Albizia; species Albizia julibrissin. The sequence continues at coordinate 31,236,283 of CM073485.1, forward strand.
TGCCGCAGCTCCCGTCCAGGGTAGGTACATAAACCAAAGTATGTGTCAACACCAGAATCAGTACCCTGAGTTTATTTGTACAAGTTAACAAGGAAAGATTTTGCATACACAAACTCTGAATTGCATGACCAACGCAAGATTATGTATCCACAAATCACAATTTGAAGAATAGGGTTCATGGTTCATACTGTCATTTAAAAATCTAGGACAAATTTGCGTCTTACCTAATAGATAAGATAACTCCACATCAAGGTTTTGAAACCCGGACCGGTCATTGAACCGGTCAGAGAGGGTCAGTGGATCAGATTGAAGTCAAACCGGAGCTAAACCGAGGCCAAACCAGTGAGAAATTGAATATTTAAAGCTTATTAATATGAAATTATAAAGAAAAACTTAAAAAATTTGATTTTTTTTTTAAAAATTAAAAATGCCGCATGCACACACAACCATTGTGACGGTAATAAGATATACAAGGTAGATGTAACCTCTGGCAAAAAATACTTGGTTTTATGGGAAAAGAAAACAGCCTTTAACCTGCCAAGCAAAAAGAATACTAGAAAATAGGAAAAGGCTAATAGTACCTCTTCACTATGAGTACTGAAAATCAAATCTTCTCTTAGGAAATTCATATCCTTTAAACGCTTCACAAATTTTGTCAAAAATCCTTTGTGACTGCAAGCCAAAAGCAAATCAACTGAGCCTTCAAACACAAACATAGCAACTTTCAAAAACAAAAGATATAGAGGAATACAAATAATTAGTCAGTCACTTTCTCTTTTAACAGAAGGAGCAAAAGGATGGTCATGGGTGCTGCATTCGTCCTCCTTCTTCCAATACCATAAATGGAAAGAGGGAAAAGAAAATATTGAAAGTAAAACTTCAGGCATCTCATTAATAGTTAAAAATGTAAAGACTTAAGTGACTCGTCTAATAGTTCAACAAACACATTCAAGTAACAAAAAGAATAACAAAAGCGCACACGCTTTAGTTATAATTCAATGAAAATCTTTACACAAGGAAAAAAATTTGTATGTGATACCAATTGAAAAATGTCATTGCACTAGTAAAATTATTAATTTAACTGTATTTTCTGTTAAAAGAATATAACCAGAAAGTACTAAAATCTGACATATATGTGATGTATAAAATATATCTTCTTATTGAAAACGCCTCCGTTTAATTACATTGTTTCTTCAAAGTTGAATTTAGGAATGAAAGATATCAAACTCACCTTTTTCCATCAGGATGTGTACTAATAATGTCCATATCTCCACATGTAGCTTTTCCACGTCTATATGATCCTCCACAAACAATCTCGACCTAAATAACATAACAGTGACATAACCAAGATTTCAATTCACATTTTGCTTAAAAAAGCACAGCACCAACATAAGTTGAAATAATGAGTTATCTAAAATAACATCATGGATTGAAATTCTGATATGTAAAGATAATAATTAGTTAAAAGTTAGTTAGAGTCAGTTATTAGAGTTAATCGTTAGAATTAGTTAGAGTTAGTTGAAGAGAAATAGCCGTTTGGCATTAGTTAGAGGAGGTGACTATTAGCCAATCCTATAAATAGAGATAGTGTATCTATAGGTGATGTATTGTTGTATTGTGATAAACCTAATGGATTGAGTTCCCTCCTGAACATCTCACCATAGGGCATCGAGACTAGTAGTGAGCCTCAAGACTGCTTCTTGCACAGCATCAATAGATTGTAGCTTGTTTTCAATAGTCTGGATGCGTTCTTCAGACATTCTTGCGTATTCTTGTGAGCGTGTTTCGACCATGCAAGCAAAGTGGGTCAGGGCCGAGGATTCTTGAAGCTCTGATACCACTGATTCATACCACAGAAGGTACTTAAAAAAGTTCATCCTAAACTTATAACTGCATTACATGATTTGAATTGCAACAGTTCATAGATTATAATTATCACAAAATTATGACAGTAGTCCAAGTCTAAAGTGCCATTCTTGGAAAAGAGATAAAAGGTAAGAAAAATGCCTCCAAAAATCGCATACCCAAATGATAGTCTGGTATGAAGAAACAGAAAGAAGTAGAAAAGAGTAGAGAAGAGAGAGAATAGGAGAAAGGAATGCAAGAATTCTATTATCAACAATCAAGATATCCCATTACACCCTTGCTCAACCCTTTTCATAACTACAAGCTATAGCTAACTAACGTAGTCTAAGTATAGAAACCCTTCTTTTTCACACATGTTAAACAACTCCAGGGAATAACACAGATTTGAACCAATTAATCCTGTTTGCAGAAAATAATTTTTTTTTTTGGGAAATAGTTAGAATCTTGAATGTGAGATCTGCTCTCCCCTGCCTGTTGACTATTTTATCACATAAAAGTTTCTGTTTTCAATGCAATCTTTTGATCATTAAGAAAATGTTAATTCAGTTGATGTACTCGTCATCAAGTTGCAGCATTGGCACTGTACCAAAAGGAGTCTTGTATCATCAGTTGGTGCTACTGTGTATATAAATACACTCCTCGACACGTGGTAGATGTTTTATTATATTTAGACTAATATTGAATTTAAATCACACGTATTACATCATTATATTACCCTATTTATAAAGGATGTCCTTCTAAGTTCTAACTTACTAATAGATCTCTAATCCTCTAACCTTATTTGTAACAATGCTCCCCCTTTAAAGAAATGATCCTTGTCTTTGAGGATCAGGACAAATCAAATTTCAAGGCAGAATTCTAAAGGTAACAAAACCTCTAATGTAGCTAAGATATTGGACATCAAATTCACACACTTATATCCCACAGTCCTAATTTCTCAGTTTGCTAGACGACCTAGTGTTGGGCCTTTTAATTCCTTCCAAGGCCCACCTTGTTGCTGGACAAGGTCCTCAGATGCTTCTAGGTTGGAGGAGAAGCAATAGAATGCATAGGTTTGACCAACCCATGACAAGCTAGCCAATGCTTTTGATTAGAATGTTTGCTTCGCCTACGTGTACAAGCCATATTCCTTCCCACTTGGCCATCTTTGTCTTAAAGCTTCAAGGGGTTTGCTCAAAGTCTGAATTGCTATTGTGGGTCTCAAACAAGTAATGCATCTTAGAATGCTCATGCATAATTGAATCAAAGATCAAATTGGGGAAAGAAAATTGATGGAGACTAAGGTAGAGCAGTATTTAAAACAACACTAAACTGATATAATCACAAAACAAAACATTCGCCCCTTAAGAACAGAAGAAGGTTACAACACAAGATACAACTCTTACAACACACAGATATAGGGCAGCACAATCACTCTTACTAACACAATGAAATACACTAATTTAGAAAGGTAAAATGATGAAGAATGCTAATATCTTTCTCCACCCCCAGCTGGCTTTCGAGAGGCCAGGCTCTCCTCACTTCACTCTGAAGTCTGAATACAAAATAAGTCCTCCCCTCCCCTCCCCAGAGACATCAACCACTAATTAAAATACAAAAAAAAAAAAAAAAAAAAGACTAGCACAGCCCTCAACATAACCCTATAGCCACCCTATAACCCCTGCCAACAACAAGCCTAGTCCTTTATGTCTTTCTCCACAAGAGTAGGATTTTCCAAGTCAATTTTCTGACCAACAAAAGGTAACTTCTTCCCCTTTTCTTGTCTTTTCACCACTCCCTAGTAGTGGTAGGAGGATGGGTCTTATCAATACTCCCCTCAAAAGATTCACCTTGTCCTCAAGGTGAAAATTAGAAGTATGGGTGGCTTCTTTGTTGTACTGCTCAGCTTCCTTTGTTTGCTGGTGCAAACTAAAAGGAATTGAATTTCTTTTTTCTTTTTTTTTTGAACCTTTGATATAGAAGATTCACACTCTTCAATGGATGCTCTAGAAGATATATCAACATAGGCATGGGACTCTTCATAGACAATGAAATTAAGTTGAAAACAAGAAGTTCTTTTGATGAGAGTGACCCTTTTGATAGGAATTAGTTGCAACAATAATTGAACAGAAATAGATTTTCCAAGAAAACCACTAGTTCTGATCAGTCCTTCGATTCTATAACTATATTCCACCACCTGTCTGAAACCATAGACCAGAAATAAAATTTTAATAGTCCGATGGATGATCAAGGGTGCTTCAAAGTCTTCACTAGCTTCGGTTAGCAGCTTAGAATCAACAAAAATAGCTGAAACAAGCCTCTCACCTTCATCAACTTGAACTTGACCTTCAATATAAACTATAACAAAATATGTGTCTACTGTAGCAGCTAACATCATTTGTCCCTTCTTTCTTGTGGTATTATAGTCTCCATCTTCACAAGCTTCGGCCGATACAATGTGATCTTGTTTTCCTAAACGAGATTATACTTTTGACCAAAACAAAGCGCAAACTGGAGATAGGGCCATAAAGATAGGACCTTTGGTTGCTCCAAGCCACAAATTGGGAAGCTAGATAGTGGACCTTGAAGAACTTCAAATCATCAATCTCTGGTTTATTTCCCACTAGGTCGGTCAATCCAATAACCCCAGAACATGCAGTACGAGAATAAGCAAGTTGGGTGGAGGTGGAGCGAAATTTTTGTTCGCCAAGCTCCCAGTGAGCAGCATCGATATTTGAGCAGAAGATGCCTTGCTTTCAATTACTAAAAGTGTCAAATCCATAACATACGAATTTGTAGAAATTCTTGTGGGCACCAAGGTTTGATTTAGTAGGAAAGAAAACCGCATCTTCTTCACCGTTCTCCCCCTCTTTATGTGAAATCGTGAGTGTTGTTTGTAGAGAGCGCCAGACTAGCGCTGCTGTCAATGTCCAGGAAGAAAAGAGGTTAAGTTTTGCTTCGGCCAAATTCCTCTTTTGCTCAATAAGGGGTTGCTCAAACTGGTTGAGAGATTGGGCTACCCTTCTGATGTGAACAGGCCCAACGTCTTCCCAATTAAGTCCAAGGCTTCTACCCCATTCAGCTTGTTTGACCTGACTCATGACCCAATCAGACTCCACTTTTCTGCACTCATCGATGCCCTCACCTACTTTTAACCTGTCTCTTCGTCACTTATGATATCTCCAAAACTTTGCCTGAGTCTTTTCAGCATCATAGATTGGCTTCATCTTCATAGACGCAACTGTTCCAGCCATAAGTATTTTCTGGACTTTAATTATGAGACTACTTGATGCTATATTTATAGCTTTTGAGGCTTCAAATGCTTCAGGTTCGCTGAAAAGTCCTTCAAACTCCTCTTTTTGTGAAAAAGTTCGTAAATTTGATAGTTGTTGAGCATTGAGTTCTTTCCCTGCTTCCTTCTCCGTTATTGCTTCCTTTGGCAACGTCTTGTCTTCTTCCGTCTTTTCTTCCTCTTCAACTTGAGAAACTTCTGCTTTCATCTCTTCACTTGGACTGTCACCAAAAATTTCTTCAATCTTCTCTTCTACTGAAAAAGATTGCAGCTTTAATCGTTTTTCAATTGCTACAACTTCTTTCTCTTCTTTCTCAACTGGTTTTTTCTAGGCTTCCTTCTCAACTGTTACAGCATCATCGTCTCCCATTTTTGTCTCTGATTTCTCCTCTACTTCAACAAGTATCTTCTCTTCTTTCTTTTTTCTTAACTCAGCTTCTTTCCTTCTTTCTATCTTGCTTTCCATTTTGTTTAAATGATTACTGCACTTCTTCAATTCCTTCTGCATTTCACCCAAGCTTTCTGCCATGCCCTTCAACAATTCTGCTACGATAACCATTTCTGCTTGCCCTTTTGTCATCTTATATATATATATATATTTCCTCCCTGGATCTAACTGCTCTATACCAAATGAGGGAGACCAAGGTGGAACAGTATTTAAAACAACACTAAACTGATATAATCACAAAACAAAACATTCGCCCCTCAAGAACAGAAGAAGGTTACAACACAAGATACAACTCTTACAACACACACAGATATAGGGCAGCACAATCACTCTTACTAACACAATGAAATACACTAATTTAGAAAGGTAAAATGATGAAGAAGGCTAATATCTTTCTCCACCCCCAGCTGGCTTTCGAGAGGCCAGGCTCTCCTCACTTCACTCTGAAGTTTGACTACAAAATAAGTCCTCCCCTCCCCAGAGACATCAACCACTACTTAAAATACAAAAAAAAAAAAAAAAAAAAAAAGACTAGCACAGCCCTCAACATAACCCTATAGCCACCCTATAACCCCTGCCAACAGCAAGCCTAGTCCTTTATGTCTTTCTCCAAAAGAGTAGGATTTTCCAAGTCAATTTTCTGACCAACAAAAGGTAACTTCCCCTTTTTCTGTCTTTTCGCCACTCCCTAGTAGTGGTAGGAGGATGGGTCTCATAAAAAATCAATGGATTCGTGGTTTCACCTATAAGATTATAGTCATCCGACCAGCCATAGCGGAATTGATGGGGATATATCAAGGCCTCTATTTATACTGGTTGAGGGACTTTAAAAATATTGTGATATATTGTGATTGCCTTACTGTCATTAATCTGCTTACAAGAAGTTGTGACCATAATCATCCTTATTATGACATTATTGATGATACTAGATAACTCATTTATAGGAATTGGAAGATTGTGTTTAGACATATTCATAGGGAGCATTTACAGTTAGTCGAGTAGTTAGCAAAGCTCCCCCACAGTGTGGAGGGTAGTTTTTGTATCCTTAATCAACCACTACCTAACAAGGTGATGTTTGGTGAGAGAAGTTAAAACTTGACCTGATGTATTTGTTTGAGTTAATGGATTTAGGTATTTATTAAAAAAAAAGGACCATCTCTTCTTTGTTTTCATTTTTCACCCCCTTGCATTCCTATGAAACTATAAGGAATTGAATATTTGTGCTCTATGATGTACCCAACAAAAAAAAGAAATAAGAGCCTATAAAACTCTTTTTATATCTATATTTACATACATCTCTCTCTCTCACACATTTTTTCTGTAGATTCTTACAACATTAAATATATTAAATTATTTTTTGGAGAGGTGATAAGAATAAGAAATGAGGATGAAGTGGGGTATAAAATGAGTGTAAATATAAGAGTCAATGTGATAATGATTGCGAGAATGTGCATGATTATGAAGGAAGAATGAGAGGAAGAAACAGGTTGTGCTGTGTAGAGACAGATAAGGGTAGAGATCTAAAGAAGCGGCTTATAAGCTTATGGGAACTTGAAGCACGAAAATGTTATCATGATCCTAGTTCTCAACATTAATTTAAGATTTCAAATCCATCAGCAAATCTAAACAGCTTATGATGATGATCTACCTACTAAACTTCAACGCAAAATCTGTCTTTGCTCAAAGAAGATGCTCAACTACAACTGAAAGATGGAGGAAGTGAAGCAAGAGAAGACCATGTGGCCAAAAAATCAGCTCTAACATCACCCCTATTACATCAATAAATTTCCCTATTTATAGAGTATTCTGTTCTTACCAAGAAGTTATTACTGCCCTAACCTTCTTTGTAATACTCTTGCAATATAAGAATACATAAACAGAAAATATATCCATAGTGTTTATAGAAAATAAACTAATGATTTTACAGGCTCCGAAAGATCAAACATTTATGACAAGATAAAAAAACTCATGCATTCTAACCAAACTAGAGTTGTGCTCACCCCAGGCAATATATCCTCACCAACTTTCTGCAATAAGTTCTCCATCTCTTGTACCTGTCAAATCAGAAAGGGAGTCAAAATCTTTTGGGTAAAACAAAACAAGTTGTTTGCAATGAATATCATGCAAAAAGTATAACCAGACCTCATTGCGTGGAATCCTATGCCTAATATCATCAAAGTATTTCAACCCTAATTTCTGTGCGTTTGTTAGCGAATCATCATTCCTCAGATCATCTAATGTACGATGTCCTTTCTCATACAATTTTAGTGCTGTGGCTGGACCTATTCCCCACACTTCTTCAAATAAGGATATTGTTCGCACCTATAGTTAAGGGACGAATGAGTAGGAAGTAAAATCACAATAAAGCATCCATGATGTTATTATTTAGCAGCACATCTGAGCATTTTGTATTTCGTGTGCACCAAACAGAAAAAATGAAATCAAAAAGCACATTCAGACAAGGACAATGGGAAGGATAAAAATATAAGTTATCAGACTACAAAAATTAAATCATGAAAAAAAGTTCTCAAAGGTCTCAAATTGAGCCGTTGTAATACCTTCTCATCAGTTTCAAAGTGCTCCAGCTTAGATAACTTGCCCGTGGTTATTATCTCCTGAATCTGAACACAGTAAAATTAATTGCTTCAGCTGCTATAGGACCAAATGAGAAAGAGAAGTCATGAATGCATATAGGAAGATGCACAAATGTCCTATGTATTCCATATTCTGATAGTTGTACGATCAAGAGTTCTATTGCCTTCAGAATGCAAAAAAAATCAATTCATCAGCTTCAAAGGATCATATGATTAATACAAACAAGTAGAGTTTAAGAGAAAATAATTTCATAGGACAGAAACAAAATGAAGCTAACAGTAGGTGGCAATTATTATTAATATATCAAAAGAAAGATTACATCGAGGTCAAAGTAATACATAAGTCCATATGTAAAACAGCCTAAGATAGCAGTTTCTTTAGCTCACTCACATGATCTTTCATTGATTTTCCAATTGATGGCAGGTTTTTGATCTGGTCCACGCTTTCAATCTTAAATGGCAACTTCTCAATCACTGCAATAGCTTTGTGATAGCTAAAGGACCTCCGATCATCACCCAATGCTTTAAAACAGCATTAGCACAACAAACAAGTGTTCGAGAAAAAGTATAAAATAATCTGAGAATAATCTGCGGGAGTTATTTGGGGCTTACCTCTGTATATGTTCACAAGTTTCCCAAATATCTCTGTTATGTTCTTGTTTAGATCAGGTGGACAGTAAGGCAAGGATGACTGTAATGTTATACCCTCGTTAGAATATTTTACAAAAAGAACAAGGCAAAAAAACTTAGATGCCATATTTGAATTAAATAACCTTTTCGGACTATGGTGCCTTTTAACAGAAAATTCTACAATTTTAGTAGTTTCTAAAAACCATATATGCTTTTGGAGAAAGCTTTTCAATCAGCTCAAACTTTTGAGGTGGTCTTTGACAATTTACACGGCACTAAATGAATTTACTTGGTAAAGCTTATACTTCCAAACCAAGTCCAAAAAATTTAGGGAAGAAAATATTTTATAATATACTTCAATTGTAGGCTTGTAGATCTTACTGCCTCATTTTCAGCATCAAGGCTTTGAGGTCTTGTGTTTGCATAATTTAAACAGCCAATTGAATCATCATGACTGCTTGCTGTACTTGGTGATGAATATACTTCATTTTCTCTTTTATCTTCAGTAGTGTCAAGATTTACAATTCCAGTATCCTCAGAAGAGGATTTGATCTTTTTGTTGGGTAATCCTTTATCATCACTGGAACTGCTTCCATTAACTGGTTTAGAACCCAAAGACTTATCGGCTACATTTTCATCATCCGGGGCCACCTTCAGTACATACATATCCTCAGATAGCTTCTCTCCCGATTTCAAGCTGTCTTCCAACCATTGATAAAGGAGAACTCTCTGCAGGAATGATCATTGAAGCACTATCTGAGAATATATATACAAACCCACATTACGAAGTTTGAAGATGGGAAGCAGGTTCACCAAAGGACTGAACTTATGCGCGTACAAAGTTCTTTAGAAAAACCAATCATGTAATACATTATCTTCTTTCATACAATGGTTCGCAAAAATCAAAGAATCATGCTTTCATAGAAAAATTAACAGTAAAGAAATAACATGTCATTTAAGTTTTTCTTTCCCAAATGGCAACTTTCAGCTGCCACAAGATACACTAGATAAGCAACTCACACTTCTGTTTTGATAATATAAGAATTTCTTCAAGCAGAAGAACTGAAGTAAATTCGTCAATAAGCAACCCCAGCAAGTTCGGAAATTAAGATTGTTAAAAAAATAAAGTTAATTGAAGCAAAAGTAGGAAAAATCGGCTGACCCCTTTAAAACGTGACAAATGCTCACTATCCAATTGCTGGAGAAGGGAATCAGAGTCCATAGCTAAAATGTGAGTAATCCTTTTGGACAAACGCTCTTCTATGACAGCCCCCATTTGCGCCAATTTCTGCTTCCAAATCTTCAATAACAGAGCAGAAAAGAGAAACCGAAAGAAATTACCAAAAAGGAAGAAGCATGGAACAAACAGAAACGTGGGTAAGAACAAAAAACACACACACACAATTATACTTTGACAATGCATAATTCTATGCAGTTAAACCTGCAATCGACGAGCTTGAACTCCCTTTTCAACTAAGAAAACGATCATTCCCGAGAATAAGCCATGTGGATGAGATGAACTTGAATTCTTCGTTGCTTTAGACATTGGCGCCATTATGGCTGGCTCGTTTCTTCAGAGAGGGTCGCGGGTCGTCTATGACACAACGCCGGAAGAGTCAAATAAAAGGGTCGCCGGTAATCAAATGAGACGGGTGGGCACCACCATGGAAACCATATAACGGGTCCTACGGGGGAAAAGGCAAATGAAATTTATGTTGGATTTTCGTGCCCAAAAACCGTAAACCCCGATTAATAATCGCAAAGAAAAATACTTGGATCGGCTCCACTACGGGTCGAACCCGGAAATGGGCAGGGCAGCGAGTGCTGGTTTGAATTAGTTTATTCTGCCGATTTGTGAATCTCCGATAAAATTGAAACGATGGCCGTTTTGGGTGAGCCTTTTTTAAAATAATGTTTACGTTGAGGTAAAACTCCGTAGATATTTATTTTATATTTTATAAATCATATAAAAAAAGTAGCTTCAACCTCAATCAATCAAACATCAAACATGCACGTAATAAAATTAGCATGACCCCTAGATAAAGCTGACTAACGTAAATGAAGGAATTAGTTTATCCTGAGGGACCTTGAGTTATAGCAGATACATATGCAAGAGTTAATATATTTTTTTGTCTATCAAATGTATTTTCATTTTTGCTTTGCTCTCAACTTTCAAACGTTAGTTTTTTTTTTCAAAAGTTTCATTCTATTAAAAGCATTAGTCCTTATAATAAGATAAAAAGTTAGACTATTTTTCCTCTTAAAATACCAAAACTCATGGTTTAAAACTTGAGAGGCAAAAATAAAATGAGGGTAAATTTGAAGGACAAAAAATTATATTAACCCATATATGAGAGTAAATGTAAAATCCTTTCTTAAGCTGTTCCAAACAATTTGAAGTTCCCATCTAAAACATATTTTCTGACTACATTTTTGTTGTTTGTTTATCCATATTTTCAATTAATTTTGCAAACTGAAGCTGGAGTGAAAGTATTAAATTCCATGTTTTGATGATAACAAAGTTTAAAAATGTTTTGTAAAGGATTTGAAAGATGAACAAAGTATTTTGAACAAAAAAATGATCATTGTTTTGCAAAGATTGTTAAATTACTCAAGTGATATGATTTTATCACTAAAAGTGATCACTGGAAGTAGAAAAACAGATCACTCGAGTGAGTAACCACTCGAGTGATATGAGAAATCCTAGCTAAACCATATTGATGATCTTTTTGGTGAAATAGTTTTATAAAAGAAGATCGTTCAAGTAACCACTCGAGTGATGTGTTCAAAAATTCATCACCAATAAATCACTATAGTGAATCATCCAGTGATCAGTGTTGCAAAAATTTTTAAAGGGAAAATCACTTGAGTGACCACTAAAGTGATGTTTCAAGTTCACTTGAGTGACCATTCGAATGATGCATTAAATCTCATCACTAGCACACCACTCAAGTGTTTTGTTCCATTGATGCCGCTCTAAAGTATTTTGAAGAAACTACCACTCGAGTGATGAGACAAAGAGCATCACTAGCAGAACACTCTAGTGATGTGATCAAGTGATATGCTTTTATGAAAAATCAAAGAAAACAAAATCACTTGAGTGAACACTTGAGTGACCCTGAAATTCTTCATCACTAGCTGATCACTCAAGTGTCACTTTAGTGAACTATTCAGTGCTCTATAAGATTTTCAATCTTTCATGAGAAGATCACTCGAGTGATGTTTTCCCAGAAAACAGAGCATTGCTTCTAAGCTTTTTAAATCATAGGAATGATTGTGTAATTTGTTATTCTTACTTCTAATCACTCTAAATCTTTATTATACTAGTATTTAAGTATTTTCCAGGTGATCAAACAAGTATTAACACACAAATTCGAAAAATTACTTTTGTGTCATAAGCATTAAATGCGAAGGACATTCAAATGACGAACATTCTCTATGCTCTAAAGGCTAATTCCTTAGACATAAAGAATGTTTAGAGACTTTAACGATTATAATGAGGACCAAGGACACTCCAACAGATACATTCAAAAAGACAACGATCATTAATTCACTCTACCTATAAATACCCAGAGCATTGAAGATGAAGGAACAAACTTCTGCAAATAACTTATTATTACATTCATTGTAAAGTCCTAAGCTCTTAAATTCGAGTCTGTACTTTAGTGATCATATATTTACTCTGTGAGAGACATTTATTGATTCATTTATTATATGAGAAACTCAAAATTGTGGAATCTTAAGTAAGCATTAAATTGCAAAGTGTGAGGGGGAACGATTGTTCTTGGAAAAAGAACTAACTTGTACTTAAGCACCAAGAGCCCGATGAATCTTAGAGAATAGTGGAAATCTTAGAAGGCTTCTGAGGACTAAAAGTAGGTCAAGTGGTTTAGATTGAACCAATATAAATCTTGTGTTTTTATCTTTGGTGACATCTCTTCAACACTATTTTATTTCTTTAAAGTTTGCATTAAATTTTGAGTTTTTAATTATCACTCAATTTACCCTCTCTTGGGTGAAAGTATTGTTCTAACATTTGGTATGAGAGACAAGTATTCTTGTTTCAGACTTAACAACCTAAAAAGGATCCAATGACAAGCATGGGTGAATGAATACTTCCTGATGAAGCTTCAATCATCAGACCAACAAGATTTTATGGAGAACACTTCTCTTTTTGGAAGGTCAAATTCAAAGTTTTTGTGACCGTAAATGAATATGGTCTCTTGCAAGTTATTCAAGATAGAGATTATGTTCCTATGAAGAAAGTAGAATAAATAATGGTTCTGTCAGAAGTAGAGTTAAAAGGGAGGCTTACATCTGCGCCAGTGTTAATTACCCCAGATCTGAAGTTGACCTATATGGTTTACAATGATGTGAGTAAGCAGGGATTGAGATGTATCCTAATGCAACAGTTCAGAGTGGTGGCATATGCCTCTTGGCAACTAAAGCCTCATAAGGAAAATTACCCCACACATGATTTAGAGCTTACGGCGATTGTTTTTGCTTTGAAAATATGACGACATTACTTGTATGGTGCAACCATAGAGTTGTACTACGACCATAAGAGTCTCAAATACTTGCATGATCAGAAAGAGTTGAATATGAGACAACGGAGATAGATGGACCTGATAAAAGATTATGATTTAGAAATCAAATACCATCCAGGTAATTTAGAGATCTAAATATGTCTAAGCAGATATTGCTTAGTGTCTATAGTGCAATTCAAGAAGCAAGCAACTTGAGAGATGAAATTGAAGAAGCTTAAAATCAGGATGAGTGAGCAAAGTTGATCAGGGTCAAAATTGAATAAGGAGAGACATAAGAGTATGATTTTTCACCTAGTGGACTGGTCAGATATAAGAAAATGATATATGATACACTAAAGGGTGAACTTAGATGGAAAATCCTATAAGAGGCACACAAAAGCAAGTACACTCTTTAGCCCTGCGTAACCAAAATAGACCATAGTCTGAAGTTCCTATATTGGTGGCTAGGAGTGAAAAGTGATGTAACAAAATATATTGTGTGTTGCTTCATATGTCAAAAGATGAAGGCATAACATCAAAGACCACCATAGCTTCTACAAAGTCCTGAAATTCCTGAATGGAAATGTGAAAGTGTTACAATGGTTCATATGGTGAGATTGCCTAAAACAAATAGCTATGACACAACATAGGTAATCAGCTCTAACTTAATAATTTAGTTTTCACCAGTTTAATGGTTATTAAGCCCTCATTGAATGAATTAAAAAAAGGGAAAATTACTTACAGGTCCTAAAGACCTAAAAAAACCACAAAAAGTCATAATCCAAATTCCCAAATTTTTGTGATTAATTGGGAATGTGAAATGACTATGTTGCCCTTAGTAATTTAATAACTCGTTTAGCCTATTTTCACAACTTGATGAGTGATTTTGACAACTTCTTTTTCATACATGCGTGAGATTACAAGTTTCACAAGTCTTAACTTTCACAATTGCATATGATAATTTTAACAATTGATTTTGCCTATTTTCACAATTTGATGAGTGATTTTGACAACTTCTTTTTTATACATGCGTGAGATTATAAATTTCACAAGTCCCAATTTTCACAACTGCATATGACAATTTTAACAACTAGTTTTGCCTATTTTCACAACTTGATAAGTCATTTTGACAACTGCTTTTTCATACCTGACAGAGATAGAGATTACAAGTCCCAATTTTCACAACTGCATATGACAATTCTAACAACTGGTTTTGCCTATTTTTACAACATGATGAGTCATTTTGACAACTGCTTTTTCATACCTGACTGAGATTATAAGTTTTACATGTCCCTCCTGTCACAACTGCATATCAGGATTTTAACAATTGCTTCTGCCTATTTTAATAACTTCATAAGCATACTTTCACAACTGAATATCATATCATATCCAAATATCATATAGCATCCAAATATTAAGTTGTGTTAGTAAGTGGCTATTTCTACCTACTCATTTAACTTAATATCATATCATTTCGAAATATGAAATATAGTTTCATGTCCTTGTCTATGCTGTAATTACACCAACTTCTGGACCTATCAAAAAACCAAAAGGGGTCACAAGAGGTCACTAATCCTAGGTATATATAAACATAATCACAAAAAGTAACTATCAAAAGCAAGTACATGCATGTACAAATTGTTTTCAGCTTGGATTTGGATTTTTGCAAGTCTTCACTATGTGTCCATCCTTATGGCATCTCCCACAATAATAAAGCTAGCCGTCTTTCATGACAATTTGTAACATATACTTTATATTAACAACTGCAACAACCATATTAATAACTACAACTGCACGTATTAACAATACTTTTTTTATATTTCATATCAGCGTTTTGTAAGCAAATAAACTGTAACTCCCTTTTTTAAACTATAGATAATTATGGGCGATAAGCATATCTGGTAGCATAAAGCATAGAACTCAGCGGAAATGTGAAAATACATCATATTAGTTTACATTACCGGAGATTTCCCTCAAGAGGGTTTTACACACACACACACACACACACACACACACACACACACATATGTATGTATGTATGTACAAGAGTACCCAAAAAAAAAATACCTATAACCACGTGGAAGCGCTAAAATTGCAACGAAGCTCTTGAATTCTAATTACCGGCAGCCGCCGCCTTGCCTTTTGAGCTACCTGCTTCAGCTGAAATGGTTTTGTTGTTTGGAAAGAATGAGATTCGAGAGAATCTCAGTAGCAACATGCTTACATACAAATAAAATGCGAAAATAGATATGCAATGTCATGAAATGTAAGATGATCGAACGTATGCGTGTACACTAGCCCAAGGTCAAAATTTATGTCTGCCCTTGGTTGACTTGGTGCCCCTGTTAGGTCCTTGACCACAACATGGCGAATGGGTGTGTCTAGGACACTAGCTCATGTTACATGTATGACATTCATAGTGGCATCACATAG
Organism: Albizia julibrissin; assembly: GCA_037074505.1. Lineage (NCBI taxonomy): Eukaryota > Viridiplantae > Streptophyta > Magnoliopsida > Fabales > Fabaceae > Albizia > Albizia julibrissin. The sequence continues at coordinate 31,252,051 of CM073485.1, forward strand.
TATATGTAAGAAGGATGTTACTACCTGAATGCTTTCCTTGTGTTCTTTCCTTGCAATTCAGGGCTCAGGCAAGCTTAAACTTCAGATCGTCTTCAAGTCCTACAATATCCAACCACCATAGATGAGTTACCACTCATTTGTACCTTACTTTGATTTCTTGATATTGGTTAACTTAGTTTAATGACGCTAAATTACTAAAATGCCCCTGTTGCCCCGGTCTATTTGGAACTTACCAGAAATCATGACACGGGCTATTCTTACACAAATTCGCGTGTAGAATCCATTTATGACCTCAAATTGGTCAAATTTAGGGTCAAATGATGAAAATACCCTTGGTTACCCTTTCATTTGTGTTTTAAAGCATATTTTGTCATTTCTCGTTCTAGGGCTTTTCTCACTTAGTTGTCAATATAAACCCTACACAATTTTATCATCTAAACCCAATGGAATCGTCAGAATTATCAAATTCCATCCCCTTAATCACATTCAGCACAGGGTCTAGATTTTAAGCTCTCAAAAAAATTGTGTCGGTTTCTCGTTATGACTTGCTTAATCACCTCATTTCTACTTATAATTGAACTATTAGCTATTAACATGATCATTGGTTAAGGTTTGGAGAAACTTGAATTTCAAGGTCTTTTAGTTTTCTTCATCTTCCATTCACAAGAACAACCAAACCAAACCAAAAGTAGCACTAATAACATCCACTTAAGTCATAGAATCATGTTTAGAAGTTATCTTTTGATTTCTCAACTTTCTCTCTCCTCAACGTCCAACTTCTCTCTCTTTCTCCTCTTGGAAAAGCTGGGAAATCATGAACACAAAGATGGAGAGATGAGTAAGAGAGATTGTAGAGAGTTTAGGAAATAAGAAACACAAGTTCTAAGCTCCTTACCTTGATTTGAACTCAAACCTAGTTCTTGGTTGCTTCACCGACTCATCTCTCACTCTTGCTCATTCTTGTGTTCTATTTCATTTCTGATTCAATTTGCACGGGAATGAGAATGAATGGGTGAAGGGAAGAAATATATGTTAACTTAATCAAGTAACTTAACACATGTCCATTTTCCATTGGTCCATATATTCACTCCTTGTTTAATTACTTCACTTCACTTCTTGTTTTCCATTCCACATGAGATGCTTGAGAATAGAGAGAAAATATGGATATCAAACTATCTCGTTGTGTCAACTTGTAACTTGTTGACCAAGACATTGACTTTTGACTAGTTGACATTTCTTGATAATAATACACCAAAATAGACTTATTGATTATCAAGTGGACATTTCCCTCTTTTTGGATCCCATATAATTGATATTATTATAAGAATTAGGGAAAAATAATCGTTTCCCACTTTTTGGCAAAATTACGATTTTGCCCCTACAATTAATGATTTAATCCCATAAATCATTTCTTGCTTCGTTTTCTTTAGTTTGGCCAATTTTTGACCTATATAATAGGCAATTCACCATTTTATTCCATTAGGTGTTTCAATTACATAGAAGGAATATTGGTGATTGAAAATTGGGGTGTTACATAAACCTTCATATCATTCAACCATTCCCACTTAAAACAAAGCAATCCCTCTATCACCTTGCCGAAAAACAGAAGCCTTTCATGTCCAAAAAAGAACACAGAAGCTTTTAGAACTAAAATACCCAAAAAATAACACAGAATGCTAGAAGGATAGTATATGGTACAAAAGAATCAGCTGACAAACACACAAAAAATAAGGTCTTCCCTCATAAGAAAAAAATTATGAACCCCACCCACCCAAATGCTGGAAGGATAGTATATGGTACAAAAGAAGTTTACTTTTCCCCCTTTTTACTGAAATAAATGAAAATTTAAAAACAAAGGGGGGCTTATTGACCAAAGCTGATGTCAAAAGTAGTTGAAAAGGGACCACGACTACCTCCAGAAGTGGCGGCAACAAATATCAACACGGAGGATCGCAAGGCTTAGGACAGCCTCATGGTGGAAGTTTGGGGGGGGGGGAATGACAAGGGAATCATTGGGCTTCGTGCCCATGAAATCATAGAAGACGGTCTTCACTAATTATTTGCTCCAATTGTTGTTGCCATTGTTATGGTGAGCCATTACCAGCAGCATGACTGTAGCACGACCTTCTCGCCCTCCATTGTTGCTTCCATTCCCCACACAAAGAGATAGAAGAGAGCATGACCTCCAGAAAAGATAAACAAAGGGAATCAAAATCCTTTTATGAAAGAGAGAGAGAATGAGAAAGTATCAAGGACAACATAGTCATTTCATATTCCCAACTAATCACAAAAAAGTCTCTAGGGACTTTTTGATTTGGGAATTTGGATTGGGACTTTTTTGTGGTCCTTTTAGGTCCTTAGGACCTGTCAGTGATTTTCCCTTAAAAAAACCCCAATCACACTACCTATGCACATATTGTTACAAGAGATATGAACTTGTTCTTTTATATACATACATATCAATATTGCTTTCGAAACTGACACACCTATAATTTCAGTATTGCAATTGTGTGTAACACCCTCACAAAATTTTCTTTTAGCAATTGGCTACCATGGGGTAATGTTTTCTTACCACATGGTAGTTGGTTGCCAAAAGATTTAAATAGATAATGGCTACCATTTGGTAATCAGTTTATATCACTCATAATAATAGGGAGTAACCGTGTCTTCCTCTTTCTCATGCAATAAATTTTGAATGCAGATTTAAACAGATAATGCATGTTTTGATTTAATTATTAGGCTTTAAAACCAATCAAGCAAATTTAATGTATGACTAGATAGACCACCTAGCGAAGCTATCATTATATTTTAATTTGCACAAATACCCTTTGTGACACCCTAATATCCATAGTTATCAGATGAGTTTTATACATAATGAATTCAAACCACTAAGCTAGGTTTCAATCCTGGGACAAAAATACCTTTGAAAGTAATTGAAAATCCAACCAAAATATAGGGTTAGAACCTGTAATTGAATGAGTTTTTCTGAAAAATTTAAAACTTTTCAAAAGTAGTTATATAGTGGTTTACAACTTCATTATGACTTATTAATCCTTAGCTTCATTTATTACTATCGCTTATCTGCTAAGAAACTAGTATATTGATGATTACACTATGGGCCCTTAGCATACAATTGTCCAATCCTAGTTCAATTATCATGCTTAAGACAATTACCGTGTTCGTCATGTATAATGGATCAATTAAAACTACCCTATGCTACGCATGTTATGTTACCTCTACTACTACAACTACAAATACTAGCTTCACTATGATTATATACGACCAATGTAGCCACACAATGCTACCAAAATATCTAAGTCTAATCCAAAATAGTATACAATTAACCAACATAAAGTAAACTTTTCTCCTCCACCTTCTTCTTTCTTAAAAACCACTACCTGCTTGCCCTTTGAGCTGCTTGCTTTCTTTGTATGTCATTTAAGGGAAAATGTGAGATTCACGAGAATCTCAGTAGTAACATCAGTTAATCATAACATATGCAAGTTCACAAAGCATACTAAACAAACCATACTATGATTAAGCATTCGACAATCAAGATGCAACACAACATCAATCACAATACATATAGTTCAATACAACATAGCTGGTTTAACATGTCTTATAGCCTAAGGATACACCCCATGCCCTAGGCACATCGGGACTTACAGCCTCGGGACTCATAGTCCATCACAATACAAATTGCACAGTAGGTCTTATAGCCCAGGAATACACCCCATGCCCTAGGTATACTGGGCCTTATAGCCTTACTCTGAATGCATATTAGGTCTTATGGCCCAAGGATATAGCTTATGCAACAAAGCACATCGGGACTTACGGCCTCAGGACACACAGTCCAATATCATTCCATATATTCATAAAATAAATATAATTGATGGTAAACACATACATGCAGAATAATACATAATATATGAAATACATGTTACTACCTAATTACTTTTCTAGTATTTTACCTTCTCTAACATGTTTTTTCTCTGAGCTCGGGCAAATATCAAATCCTATAATGTAGAATTCATGAATAGATAGGTCATTACTTATTCTAATTCTATTAACATAATAAAGATTATGTTATTCTTGACCCATTCCAAATTCTTGTCCTTTATTTTAAATTTTGTTGGTTATCTTTAATATTCTTGTGTATTCATGTCTAAAGTATTCCTAATTTAGGTATCCTATAGGCTTCTCACTCTTGTGATTTAGGTACATCATGTGGTTATTTTATTCTCTCACATATATCTCCAATCCTCAATTTATCTCCAAATCACAAATTCCATAAAGCTGGAATTTCCAAAATTGAATTCAATTTGCCACAATTCTTTAGGCTATTTTGGAAATTCATATCTCAAGTTAGAAAATTCCAAATGAGGTGGTTCAAGTTTCTATGTAAAGCTCTTGAAGTCCTTTGTATAAAAAAATAGTATATAGTATCTACTTAAGGTCCTAAGTTCCTAAAATTCACAACCACATATGACTACCTCATTAGGAACTTGAAATTTTTCCAAATTTTACACCTAAACTTTAAAAATTCATAACCTATAAATTACACATCCAATTCATAAGTTCTAATAATCAATGGAAATTTATAAATTTATATTTTAAGGGAAAAATAATCATAGGGAAAAATTACAAGATTAACCTTATGAAACTTATCCCTTTTTCCATTGCCAGAACCTGAACTTCAAGAATTTTCCCTTTTTCTTGACAGAGATTCCAAAAACTGTAACTTCCTCTCTAGGTATCCAATTGATGCATTCTAGGGCTCATTTTAAAGCTTTAGATGTGTACCATGTCCTTGTAAATTTCATAATCATTGGATAAGGTTTGACTGATCAAAACAGAGTACACATCTGACTGACTCCTAAAAACGTCAGTTTTGACAGTTTGCCTTAAATTCTCCAAAACTCCACTTTTTTATACTTGATTTGGACTCTTATTGATTCTAATATCTATTACAAATATTAAAATTTCAAAACCTTAAAATAAATTGAAGAAATTTCTACCTATAGGCTTTGTTTGAACCTTTGTAACTTTCGGCAGAAACCTCCTATTTTCCAACGATTAGAAAGAGATGAAGAAATCAACATGCAATCTTAATTTTAGACTCTAAACCTCCAAAGATTGACCCTAAGAACTTCTAACATTAAGCTATGTTTAATGAAAGCAAGAACCGAGCTAAAGGAACCAAAATCCTATCCCAAAATCAACATGTATGTACTTTCTTTTGCATTTACCAGTGATAACTTCCATTTTCTGGCAACATGCTTAACTTCTAGCACATTTAATCCTCAAAACCACCACCAAATTACCGAAAAGGAAGTGGGAAAGGGTGGAAGAGGCTTATCTAAACCCAAATCCTAGCTTGCATGTGATGATCAACTCCTTCTTCCTTTACTTCTAGCGATCTCTTTCTCTCTAACTTTCAGCCTCTCACTCTCACTTCTCAAATCTGCCAAACTTGACAAATGAAAGCAGAGGGGTGTGTGTGTGTTGTTTTGAATGAAGTATGTTGTGTGTATGCATGTAGGTCGGGCTTTTGGGCTTTCCGGCTTTCCAATTGAGAGTGAGAATGTTGATGGTTTTGAGTGTATGTATGTGTGAGTTTTTATATATACATAGTCATATTTTTATTCTATTGATCACACACATTAGGCTTTATATTTCTCATTTTGTATAATTTCTAATTCCTTAAATTTCGTAGGTTCTATAATTTGGCTTATCTTTAGTCTAATACCCATTTTTGCGTCCGAATAATAAAGTTACCAACTTTTCTTGATTTCTAAATTGGTATTGGCTCATTTTTCTAATTACATAAATTAATCCTTAATAATTTTTAAGGATTTTCTACTTTAATTATCTTCATAAAGTTTTCAAATAATTTTCTAGAAATGTTTGAGCCAAATTATGACCTTTAACTATTTTTCCTTAATGTTTTCAAGAAAATAGACCCTTAAATTCCTAAAATTGATTTAATCACCAATTAAATTTCTTTTTGGGAAATTTATCCCTTTTACCAATTTTAGGGATGTTACACCCTTTCGATTAACTCCCTACAATTTTCATGTTAGAGATAATTTTGGACAGCAACACAAGAACCACAAAATTTATTCAGCCATTTGTTCTAAGAAACCACCATAATGTTTAAGATAATTTTTACTAACCATGATAAAGATCATTTATCATTCAGGCATATATCTAAACATGGTTATATGAGTAAATATTAAGATAAAGTCTTGCCTAGCTGTGAGTTCCCACCAAAACTATAATGGTGTGGAGTAGGTGACCTTCCCCTTAAACTCTATTTCTTTCCAAGGTTGATACTTAAATGTATAATAGTAATACTATGACAAAGAGTATTAAAACACCTTCCTATGAAAAACATTGCTATCATTCTTCCTAAAATATTGAAAATATATTTCTTGTGAAGGGAAGAGTTGTTCGCCTTCACAAGTGCACGGGTCACGCCAAGTAATAAAGCGATAAGTAAAGTATCGTTCTCTAGAGGATTTGTTTTAACAAATTAATTAAACAATAAGCTTAATGTATTCAATAAAGTTGAACCAGCACATATTGTTATTGTGAGAAATGAAATTATAAAATCTGTTATAAAACAATGAAAACTGGTTCTGTTTAAATTCAAATAAGATAGATAACCTAATAATATTTATCCTCTTTGTATTTCATAATAACTTGATATGGTTCTTGTCTTTGTAGTATTTTCAATGCTTATATATGTTAGTCTCAGGTTTACAGGTATTTGATTAAGCTTTCTTAAGTCAGAACCAAATTGATTCATTCAATTAATATGCACAATCTCTTGCTACATTCAACTGAAAGTATGTATTCAACATCAACCTGTATTTGACAATACTAGGTTAGTGACTATATCTTTATGTCACTAACAACCCATCCATTTACCAAGTAAACTTAAGTCAAGCATGATTTTAACCAAGTTCTTTACCTAATTTTGCTCTCTCAAGTCAAAATAGAGTAAACAAGACAGTTTAAATGATGGCCAAGCATTTAGAAGCTTTAAGCATATGATAAAACCAACACATATATATCATTCATACATAAAAGATAGGAATAGTAAAGTATTAATCCATACAAAAGGTTCAAAATAATCCTAGAAGAAGAGGTTTAGCTGCTCATGTTCAAGAACTAGTTACAGAAATGTAGAACAAATACAGCCATATCAGTAAAATAGAGAAGGAAAAGGGAAGGAATCAGCAAAACCAAGGAAAATGAACTTGAATCTCTTTAAATCTTCAATCTCTACTTGATTTGCTATACTTATGGGCTTAGAGATATGCCACAGCCGCCTCTAAGGGGTTTCTGGATCTGGAACCCCATGTTTTGAACCTTGGATCTAATATTTGTAGGCCATGGAACTCAAAACGCGTTTTCAGCTATCATGGGGTTTGGCCGCGGCCAAAAACCTTCTGTGAACTGCTTGGCCGTGGCCAAGAAGTTTCTGTGATGGCTTGGCCACGGGCAAGGAAAATGCTTGGTAGCGACCAAGCTTTTAGTGTGAAGCTTCAATCCACCGCGATCTGTTTCTATTCTTTCTTGCTTTTTCCATGACACAAATGACTTCTAGGACTCCATTTCACTTTATCAACACAATTATGCTCTTTTTGTGTCAAATGTACACTAGGCACATTTCCTTCGCATTTTTATTCCTTGTTGCCTATTAAATCACCAAAATGAGTGAGTATTTGATGGGAAATATGATAGTTTGACAAGGATTTCATGAGGTTAACAAGAGTGATTATATGTTTACCACCTAACTAATTTTGCCAAGACTTTTAGTGATTCTCATATTTTCACAGAAGCATTATGCACTACTCACAGTAAAAAGTTGCTTCTTTTTCTCAAAGAGGATCCTCACAAATAGATTATTTCAAAGATTACCAATCACAAGAAGTAAACCAATATTTAATAATTCACATTGTTTTTTGATATATGTTGGTATCAATCATCGTGTTAATATCAAATAAAGAGTGAGAGAAATTATCTTCAACCAATAGTAATTCATCTAAGATCCTTGCATGATTAATATTAGATCAAGAATAATTATTAGCAATGGGATTTGAAATATGCTGCCAACTCCTTTGAATTTTTAAAATAGTAGAAAGTATCTCCTAAGATTGTTGGCGTCAGCACCTTGTACTGTATAGATTGTTAGTGGTAGCACATGCAGAAACACAATAACAGTATAGTTCGAGTCGCGCCCAAGGGTATTGTCCTTAGGAGATATTCTGTAACCTCCTAGTAAATTAGGAAATGACACTCCTCAGGATAAAACGAACACTTCCTACAAAGTGAGAGGATAGGAGAAAGATAACAATTTAACTCAAAAGAAGAGATAGGAGAGGAGCACGAGGATAGAGCTCGATGTCATCTAACCTTGGTGCTCTGACCTTGGTTATCCCGACCTCATCCTATACATTGCCTTTTAAAGGTAGAAATCATGTGACCGTTGGGCAGCAATAATAGTTATTAACGACAGCTTAATTACACTAAAATGGCAGTCACAAAACATTAATTAATTATAGTTTAATGTAATAAAACCTTTAAATGTCATTAAAACTGGTTAATTAAAACTGCAACGGTCATCTCCAGTGGTCAGTTCGAAGACTCCTTATATCAGTCATTTTACTAAATCAAGCTCATATTTAACTGTATACTAAGGCGTTTCCAATCTTGAGTTATATGAGACTTCTTCTTTTGACACACTCTTTTTTTCTTTTTTTTTTTGCCAACAATAGAAAACTAATAGCATTAAACTCAACGAAGTTACAATGTCACATAAGTAACATTACAACAACCAAACACATTGAATGTGAAAGTAAGCACTAAAACCTTGCTAACAAACTAGAGAAACAAATATATAAGAGTTCTTCAATATAACAAGAACGTAATAATAGAGTTGAGACATCATCCACACCGTTCGTTAAATAGGCCTGCAACTGGGATGGAGTTCGAAAGGCTCGAACACAAGGGCAAGATCCTTCCAATGAAACTTTGGCAATCCTTCTGACGGCCAAATCTACTTTTATGGGAACACACTAGCCAGAAAGGTTCCTAACCAAATTTCTTGACACAAGCGTGTACTCAAGGAGAACAACATTCAACATATTACCAGAGAACGCACAATCAAAGAGACAATAGGAAAGGGAAACCTAACTCCAGTCTGAGGATGAGTAGCAATGCCATACACACTAAACAAGCTTATGTCTAGTCCTATAATGAACAGTGTTGATCAACATACTGAACAGGAACATGTTTAGCCAATGATGAACAACACATACAGTCATACTGAACATGCCTAGAATAATGATTTTTAATTGTCTAACTATTACACATTCCTTAGAAAGAATACCCATAAAATACTTTACCTCCCTACCACATACAGCTACCTTCGACCAAACATAACTAAATTTTGAAGATGTCTCAAGAACTATATTTTTGGGGCTTAGATTAGTCAATTTGACTCTTACCCACCAATAAAACTTCCACACCAATTTTGGTAGGGCAGAGATAATTTGGGTAAAGTATATTGACTTATAATTCACACAGACCAGTGAATAAATATAATAAAATACCCAATCATATGAGAATAACCAAGCCACATCAGGTGTCAAATCTTCTAAATAATTATCAGAACTAAATATAGAGAAGCCAACACCTAAAGAGGCTATCTTACTAATAGCAAATCTCAAACCTAATAAGACATCAGTGAGAAAAGGTTGAACCTTTTACGAGCCACTAACCTCAGGAGCCAAGGATTGCAAAATTAATACCTTTAACCTTATTTGTTTCGGTGCCTTTGGTTTCCTCAGGGTGACTGAAAAGCCCCAAATCCTACTTATCCATTGATTCTTCATCCCTTAGTGTCACTTGAGATTCCACTGATAGAGAAGCCATCTAACTCCATGGCTCTAACTTGTGTGACCTCTGTACTCCAATGCCTTATGCGCCATATCTCCACCACAGATCTTTCCCCAGTTATCGGAAAACCCTTACAATCTTCCCTCAAATTCTCGATCAATATTGTCCTTGCACTAGAAGAGAGAGAGAGAGTCATCGCTTTAAACCACCTAGCAACCTTGAATGGCCATGTGGGCACCCATCGGAGGTTGCCGTTGGATGGCGTCAAAGGAGTTTGAGGCTTGAACACCTTATCACATCCATCCACCCTAAAATACTGTATGTAGATGTCACAGGACTCGCTCCCAACCTGTACATCGTCCGGCCATGACATAGGGAGCTTGCCAATAAACTCTACCGGAAGGGGAGAGAAAACCCTACAAAGATGAAGGAGTAGTTGACTCTCAAGCGGTGTTAGGCTGCATCTTGTTGGCGTGCTCATCCTATCGGAGGGAGGGAAACCCTAGCAGAGGGAAATTTGTAGGGCTGCAGGCTTAAATTAAAACCCTTTTAGGCCCGTTTAATTTTTTAAAATAAATTAATATATATAATATCATTATATCAAATTATCAATATGCGAGACACCTAAATACCTAATAGAGTATTAGTAACAGGCTAACACTTATTAAATGGTTTGATTTATTTGGTTTTATACAATGTTTTATTCATTCAAACTTTAAAAAAATAGGCTAATTTAGGCAATAGATAATTATTTTAACTAGAAATTTATGATTTTTAAAAATAATATATTTCAATTTAAAGTAAAATAATAACTAAATTGTAAAACTTGAAAGTGAATTTTATTTGAATTAAAATGAGTTTAGGTCCCAATCCATGAAGGGACGACCCTTATTCCTCGCTATATGATCAGGTGACTTTGGCTGGATTTCAATTCCATAATTTGACGATACTTTATTTTCTTCTTTTGACCATGATAACAAGGAAATGAACACGGACAAGCAGTGAAACTTGGTGGCGCTGGGAAATCACCATAATGGATGAAGAAAAATTGATCGTCCTCCTAAATGAAAGCACGAGAAAATTTTTTGTATCAGCAATTCTTGTTGTAATTAGTAGTGATAAATACAACTCTTGAGTTCTATCTAAATTCTTTACCCTAAAAAAAATGCCATCAATCTGAAATTGACAAAAAGCTTAGAATCACTATCATGGTTCACGAATCATATGCTGATTACACCTATAATTCTCGCTCTTCAAATTTCTCTTTAACTCAAACTTCCAGATTCTTATGTATATGTATAATCTATATATCAGACCATAAAGGCTACTCTCTCTTTAGATCTCTTTGGTCTACTTTTGTATTTTCCTTGTGCTTTTTTTTTTTTTGCCAACGTATTTTCCTTGTTCTTGGTTGCATACTCAATGGTTTGAAGTTTATATGAGGACAAAGAAAAATGGAATATGCCCATAATAAAAAATTTGGATTTTATTGGATTTGTTTTAGATGAACTAGAAATGTAAACAATAATAGTTATATCAAATTGCCAAGCCAAAGTTACGTATTTACTTCATCTTCGTATTGCTAGTTTTTGTGTACAGATGTTAGATGCAGAGAATAGATCAAGATGCGGTCCAAATTCAACTTCCATAATTTATTATGTTCTATCTTATCAACTAATATATGATATCAGAAAAACACAATGATCTATGATACTTTATAAGTCACTTTTTTGTTGTTGCATTTTTTAAGGAAAAACGAATTTAGTATGACGGCTAATATTTTAAGAGATAGCTAATTTTTATATGGAATATCACTTCCATACATGGCATCTTATAATGTACAAATTATTTATAGCTGTATTTTTTAGTTTTTCTACACTCAAGACTCTAGAGTATGAGAATCCACTAATAAAATCCTGAGAGAGAATGTTGGCATTAAGTGACAGTGATATTTGATTTATAACAAATTCATGAAGATCGGGATTAGCTTATTGAGATCCCCTTCCAGGACATCAGATTAGCTTATTGAGAAATGACACTGACTTTATTTAAATTATAATATTCTTTGGTGAGAAACTGAGTTATTTTTTTTAATCTTAACCTTCAAATGTAATATTTATTCCTTGTATATGTGATAAATGAAAATGCAAAGGTCTTATTGAAACTATGGAAGGAATGGGAAAAGTTATGCAAACGTTATAAAGGTCAATGATGCTGAAAGAACGGTTCTAGTACAATCAAAGAGATCAGAAGAAAAGATAGAAAGGAACCTCAACAAGCGGATGATCTGTCAAAGATTGAGTTCAAAGCTCTATAGGCATAAGTGATGTTGATATAGAAGGAGCAAGCCAATCCTTTTTCATTTGGTTAACACTTAGCCATGGTGCCGTTTGTACTTTCCATATGCTTGAAAAGAATTGTGAACATGAAGATATTGAGGAACCTTGTCAGATGAGCTTGAAGATGTGATGCCTTCTTTATAGTTAAAGACACCTCTCGGTAATTTTTTTTAAAAAAAGGACACCTCTCCAGTGTTAGCTCTAAAACAAAAGCATATTTGAAATTGTTGCTACCGGATGTTTTTTTATTTGCTTTTTATACCTTTGTAAGATGGATGGTTTTTTTGATTCCCAACTCTTTTTCATGCATTAGTCAGGTTGAAGCTGTAACACCTCATTCTCAATTACCAATATTCCTCATATGTAGTTAATACATTTAATGGAATAAATGGTGTATTATGATGTATAACCACTGTCGAAAATATTCCAATCGCCGGTTATACACAACTTGGTCAATAAAAGACACAAAGAAGCAATTAATATCCACACAAAGGCCTACTATTGTAACCAAAATTGGAACATAAAATGACACGATTAATGGCCTAATATACATGTCAAAATCGGCCAAAACAAGGGGAAATGAGTATGACATGAATTTTCATAAAACGTACGGGCAAAACGGTAATTTTACCACAAAATAAGAAACAAATATTTCCCCCCTAATATTCCCAATAATTTCAGCTAAATGGGACTTAAAAAGAGGAAAATGGCTACTTGGTAATTAATAAGCCAATTTTGAAATATTATTACCAAGTGAAATTAAAGTTAGAAGAAAAGTCAATAATTTCAACTAAAGTTAATATTTGTAAGAGGCAATTATAAGATGATACAAGAAACAAATTCTATTTCCTCTTCCCTTTATCATTTCGGTTAGCAAGCAAGAAAGGAAAGAGAACACCTATACTTGGACATAAATAGGGCATTTGGAAAAGTCAACAATTACAACAAAAAGTAAGGAAGCAAGAAGAGGCAATTAATTAAACTATCATCATTCCATTCCTCTTCAAGTTTCGGTCAAGCAAGAGAGAAGCAAAGGGAATATATCTATTCATATGGTTAGTTCATATTAAAGCAAGAAAAGTAAAGGTTAAAAGGTCAAAAGCACTATGACCAATTAGATGATGCAACTACTTGGATATTTCAAGATGGTAATATCAATTCTCTTCCATCTTTAATTTCGGTGGAAAAAAGGGAAAGGGAATTTATTTTGTGATATTATACCAAAAAACAATTTTGGACCAATAAGAAGAAACCACATGTAAAGCAAGTTGGATAATTGCTTAAGTCATTAACCCTTCTTCATTGATTCATTTTCGGTGCAAAAACTGAAATAAAGAGAGAGGAAGAGCTCAAGAACAAGTGAAGAATACCAAGCATAAAAGAGGTCTAGGGTTTCACAAATCAAAGGTAAGAACTTGCAAAACTTAGTGGTTTTTGCCCCTAATCTCTCTATAACCTCTCCTAACCTCTTCTACTCCATTAAATCTATGTTTTTCAAGACAAATCAAGAGGAAAGAGATGGTGAACAGTGACATTTTAGAGAGAGAAAGGCAAAGAATCAAGAGGTAATCACCAAAACTTGATCATCTTGTCTTGTATCATGTTGTTGGTGGTATTTATCATGTTTTCTCTTGTTTTTCAATTATGAGCTGAAGCAAAACCATGGAGAAATGCTGCCCAAATTTCCTTCAAAAATGTCAATTTAGTATTTAAGTAGCTAATCATGTGATTAGAAGTAGAAATGAAGTGATTAAGCAAGAGAAAACAAGAAAACAACATAAAATTCCTAAAAATCCAAACCTTTTGTTCTATGTGCGACGTGAGTAAGGAGTAGGAATTTGGTAATTTTAATGATTCTATTGGCTTTAGAAGGTAAAATTGTGTAGGTATGCAAGTGTTCATAATTTTTGGATGTTTGTATGCCAATTTGGAAATTTACAAAGTGTGTATGTACAAGTTGTTGATCTTCCCTGTCCGGAACAGTGCTTTGTACGTGGTGTTTAATAGACCAAACCTTATCCAAAAATTCTGAAACTTTTCAGAATTAAAGTAGAGTTATAATGCTTTAATTTATATGTATTTTTTTTTTATTTTTGGACAAGTACATTGGGAAATATAAATTTTTGAAGTTATACCCTATTTTCTAGAAAGAAACCTAGAACAGTAATGTTACATGAATTACTAGGAATTATCTGTCCTCAGTGAGCATACCTAACATTTTTTCTCAAATTTACATTGAAAGTGATTCATTTTATCTTTGGAATCAATCAAATTGGAGTTTTTTAGAATTAATTATGAATTTCCAAAGTTGGCTGATCAATCTGCTAGTTTTTGGAAAACAGTGAAACTGCATTATACATAATTGTATTGTGCAGAAACTGTTGTAACTGCATTAAATAACTAGCATAATACAATTTAAAATTATTAATGCTACAAGTAATAACCAATTACTTGTAACTTTAATTTTAATAGGAATTGGACCTAGCCCGAGCCAAAAACTAAGTGTAGGACACACGCGGAATTTTGAAAAAGATTCAGGTAGTAACTTCTTCTTACATATACTATGTGATAATTGTAATACCCCATTTTTCACCAATACACTTATGTGTATATTTGATGTATATTTAATGGAATAAAAATGGTGAAAAATAATTACGCGTAAATTGGCCGAATAAGGGTCTAAGAGACCGGTAAAGGCCCAATATGGTAACCAAAATTTAAAAAATTTAATGACATTGTTAATAGCCTTATTTAAGAGTCAAAATAGGGTTAAGCCGAAGAAATGGGCAAACAATGATTTATTTCAGTAAATCATAAATATAGGGGCAAAACAATAATTTTGCCGAAAAATGGAAAATAATTATTTTTCCTCAAATTCCCAATGATTTGAGCTAAATGGGAATTAAAAGGGGCAAAGTGACTACTTGATCATTATTAAACTAATTTTGGTGAATTATGGTCATAAATGGTCAAATGGTCAAAAAGTCAATTACTTGGTCAACAAGCTACGTGTTGACATAATGGGATAATTGGAGAATCAGACTTTCCTTTCATTTCCCATGATATTCTTGGCAGATGTGAAGCATGGAGAAGGAAATGAAATTAATTATGAATAATGGCATTTTTGGACCAATGACATGATGCCACATGTCACATTTCATTAATTTCTTTCATTATATCATTTCCTTCTCATCTCCAGCTGCTCACTCACGATCAATTTGATCAGAAAGAACGAAAGAGTGAGCTGAGAATGAGAAATGAGTAGAAGAAGAAGAAGGAAGCTAGGTTTCATCAAGAATCAAGGTAAGGTGCTTGAACCTTGTGATTAAAGGTCTCTAATTCCTCTATGGTCTTTTCTCTTCATCTTCCTACCATTAAAACTCATGATGATCAGCTGAATAAACCATAGAAGGAGAGAGATACAAAACATCCAGGAGAGAGAAAGTCCAACAAATCAAGAGGTAACTTCCAAAACTTGTTCCTCTTGCTTGATTAAGGTTAGTAGAGTTGTATGTTTTGGGCTTGATTATGATTCATTTGGTACAAGATAATTCAAGAAAGCCAAAGAGACCTTAATATGTAAGTGTCTCCAAATCAAGTCCAATGAATGCCTAACTAGTTAATATATTGGTTATAAGTAGAAAGAAGGTGATTGGGCTAAAGAAAATGAGAATCCGACACAACTTTTTTGGGAATTTATTTTCCCTTCCCTGTGTTGGATGTGATCAATGAATAGGAATTTGACCAATTCAATGCTTCCATTGGATTCAGGAGGCCGAATTGTGTAGGGTCTATGTTGACCCCGAAGTGAGAAAAGGCCCAGAGAGCGAAATGACAAAATTGCCCTTTCTAAGCCTTATTTGAGGGCTGTCAAGGGTATTTTCGTCATTTGGGCTTGATTTTGGCCAATTCAAGGTCAGAAATGAATTCTACACGTGAAAATGTGTAGGAATGGCTTAAATCCTGATTTTGAGAAAATACTGATAATAAGGACCTAAGGGGTATTTTTGGTAATTTGGCACAAATATGCTAAATTTACCAATAATATGAGTTTGGAAAGGTGTATGGATGAGTAATAACCCATTTGATGATGTTTGGTAATTTCAGGACTTGACAACTGGTTTGGCCTCAGGATTGCTCGAGCTTAAATCAAGTGGGAGAGTTGCGTAGAGTAGCAACCATGTAGTAACTGTCTTCATATGACATAGCATGTATATGTGTGGTTTGTTATCATCAAATGTCATACATATTTAGATTAAGTAGAGAAATCACCCGGGGCCTATCTTTGCATGGGTTGATACTCATAAGATAATATTCATATTACACGAGCGGTGCCCGGGGCCTATCTTTACGCGAGTACCCCTTGGGGCCAAGTCTTTGTCTAGCGCTAGCATGATGTATGATTTGCATTAATTGCACTAAATGATGTTATGATGATTTGATTGATGAGTATATGATGAGCATGCTATGTATGTGTTATCTTGTATGTTGTATGTGTTACTACTGAAATTCCTATGAATCTCACCATTTTTCCCAAAAACAAATCTCCAGTACAGGGAGGAAGCTCGCAGGGCAAGGAGAAGGTAAATGATGTCGAGTCGAGGCCGGACAGCGGGAGAGCTTAGTTTAGGTTGCCAAGTTTCCATTATGTATTTTGAGAACTTTGTATGTATTTTGAGATTGTATATGAAGACTATGGTTGTAAGCGAATTGTGTATGAATTGTGCATGTATGTGAATATGTATATCCAGCAGAGGTATTGTATGGAATTTCTAGCATTTTTCCACACTCTGATGTTTATAGTCGGTGAGTATTAGCTATTTAGTACTCTACCGTAGTGTTGGGAAATAAGTGTTACGAGTGTAAGATGGTGTATTTAGAAGTGCAAGTGTACACTGTCGTAATCAAGTAATATAGAAGTGAGTAGAGTATCGTTCCCACGATGATTGATAACTAAGTACCAAAATTGGTAATTTTAATTCTATTTAGTCTGTTGATTAGTTATGATTGAGATTGCAAGATAAAAATGATGAAATATGAATACAAGTGATATAAAGACAAATATGAGAAAAAAGCCCTAGGGATTAGATTTCACTTAACAAATTCCGGATTGAATCACTTATCTATTCTAGTCTAATTTATTCCACATGATTGATAGTCGAGTTTCCCTATTTTAATTACTAGCATCTTCCAAGGTCAAGTAATTCTATAATTAATTGCTAACCCAATATATTCCTATATGAATTTAAGCAATCAATCATGCATTAAGATTTATGGAACTCAATTAAGACTACACAACCCATATGAATATATTCCTATTTCATATGCAAATTATGGTTTTAATTATAGGATCCACACACATGTATCTCCTTCCGGTTTCAACATGCATATTGAAATCATCCAAAAGGTGGCCAATCAATTGTAAGCATTAAGAGCAATAATTAAAACTCAATTATGAAGGAAAAATTAAAACTAGATTTAATAAGTTAAGATTCAATCCGTCATTAGTAAGCTACGTCATCACCTGAGGAAAAGGAAAATTTAGCTCATGATAAAATTAAAAACAAAACCAAAATAAATTACAAACATAATAAATATTGCATAAAAATTAATTACAAAAACATAAAAATATAACTACAAGATGCATGAAAATGGAAAATCTAACCTACCATATAGGAGGTAAAACCATCCATGTAGGAGGCATGCAAGAAGTTAAAAAAAAATGCAAGAAATAAATTCTAAAAATAACAACCCTCTCTCTAAAATAGAAACTCTCTCTCTCTTCCTTCCTCTCCATTTTAGGGTGCCAAGAAGCTCTATTTATAGGCTTCATTTTCGGACTGCTACAATATTTTTCTACAGTGAACTGTACTGCTATAGTGAATTGACTGCTACAGGAAACCGCACCGAACCGCCCCACGTCCACACACACCGACCGCTACAGTACAATACAATGGTCCGCTACAGTGATTCCAAACAGTACCAGACATGAATAGTGCACAGTGAATAGTACCTCGCATGAATAGTACTTCCCCTTAAATGCCTTCTTTAATTCTTCTTAATGCGGTACTGTCCATGGTTGCAATAAAATCATTATTTATTTATTAATTACACCCAAATTGATTACATTCAGCTCAAATATAGTCTACAAAATCATCATATAAGGGAAAATAAATATGCAAATATTTTACTTATCAATAAGGTATCACAATAATTGTATGTTTGAATATGTCATTCACTGTAACATGAGCTAGTATCATAGACACACTAATTTGTCATGTGGTTAGAGCCCCAACAGGGGCGCCATATAGACCAATATGCAAACATGTAGTTTGACTTTGGATAAGTGTACACATATAGTTTGATCATCTTACATGACATGACATTGCATATCTATTTTCATATTCTACATGTTTGTAAGCATGTTGCTATTGAGATTCCCTCGAATCTCATTCTTTTTCAAAATAAAACCGTACAGCTGAAGCGGGCGGCTCGAAAGGCAAGATGGTGGCTTCTGGTGATTAGGGTCCTAGAGCTCTATGTTGCTGCTATAGTTATTTTAGTATGTAATTTAGCTATTTTTGAATGCTCTGTGCATTTGTGTATATTTATCAAACCCTACGGGGATTCTCCTGTAATGTAAACTTATATCTAATATCAGTGTGTTTCCGCTATTTCTGTATGCCTTACGGAACTTATTTCTTATCACTCTAAGAATATCGAAATGTTAAGGGATTTGAAAGAAGCACTCCCTGCTGTGCCCAAAAATTTCCCCTTCTCAAATGATTTTATGTTTCTTTTGTGTCAAACCCCTTTACCCCTTTCGATATTCACGGGGCGAAAAGCATAAAGATTCATAAAGCATAAAGACACAGCAGAAACATATTGATATATGGTACAATTTTACATTACAGGAGAATTCTTTGAAGGGTTTGATAAGTATATATACACATGTACAAAGAATCCAAACTCAAAAGTATCTAAGTACATGCAAAACAACTATAGCCGCAATGAAAAGCTCTGAGACCCTATTCACCGGTAGCCACCGACTTGTCTTTAGAGCAGCCTGCTTCAGCTGAAATGGTTTTGGTTGAAGGAATGAGATTCGAGGGAATCTCAGTAGCAACATGTTTACGTACATATAAAATGCAAAAATAGATATGTAATGTTATGTCATGTTAGATGATCGAAACTTTGTGTGTACACTTGTCCAAGGTCAAACTACTTGTTTGCCCCTTGGTCTACTTAGTGCCCCTGTTGGGTCCCTGACCACAACATGGTGAATTGGTGTGTCTAGGACACTAGCTCATGTTACAATGGATGACATTCATAATGGGTATCACATAGTACATGTAAGAAGAAGTTACTACCTGGTTGTTTTCCTTTAGAATCATTTTCTCATTTTTTTTGAGCTTAGGCAAGTCTTAGACTTCGGACCATCACCAAGTCCAACAATATCCAAATACATCATAGATGAGTTATTACTCATTCACTCATTACTCCAATCTCATGTTATTGGTTAACTTAGCTTTATAATGATAAATTACCAAAATGCCCCTGTAGCTCCAATCTACCTGGACCTCACCAGAATTATGACTCGGGCTACTCCTATATAATTTCACGTGTAGAATCCATTTTTAACTTCAAATTACTCAAATTCAGGGCCAAATTATGAAAATGCTCTTGGCAGCCCTTCTTTTGAGTTTTAATGGATAATTTGGTTATTTCTCATTCTGGGGCTTTTCTCACTTTGTTATCAACATCTACCTTACACAATTTATCGTCTAAACCCAATGAAACATCGGAATTATCAAATTTTATCTCCTTTACCACGTCCAAGATAGGGCTTAGATTTTAGGTTCTCAAAAAAATTGTGTTGGTTTCTCATTTTCTCTTACTTAATCACCTCCTTTCTACTTATAATCATATTATTAGCTATCTAGACATTCATTGGACAAGGTTTGGAGAAACTTGGACAGTAAGGTCCTTTAGGTTTCATTAATCATCTTTCACAAAAACAACCAAACCAAGTCAAGAACAATACCAATAGGATCAACTAAAGCATGAGAAACATGTTTGGAGGTTTACCTTTTGATTTCTTAACTTTCTCTCTCTACACGTCTGAATTCTCTCTCCCTCCTCTTGGAAGTTGTCTTAAAAATCATAGTTCTAAAGGAGAAGAAGTGAGTAGGAGAGATCATGGAAGGATTAGGAAGCAAGAATTACAACTCACAAGCTTCCTTACCTTGATTTTGTGAGAAACCTAGCCTTTAGTATGCTTTAAGCTTCTGCACCGCCTCAATAGCTCTCTCTCACTCTTTCGGTTTAGTTTTTCACGAGGAATGGAATGATGAAATGGAGAATTGGTTATATTAAGTTAGTCAATTGCTTAGCATATGTGGCACATTTCCATTGGTCCACATGCCATTTCTTGTTTAATTATATCATTTCCCTTTTGCTTCTTCATTCCACCGTAATGCATAAGAGAAGAGAGGGGAATATTAATCTTGAACTATCCCATTGTCATCTTGCAAGTTGTTGACTTTTGTCCTTTGTCCTTTGACTTTTAACTATTTGACATTTCTTGATAATAATTCACCAAAATAGGCTTATTAATTATCAAGTAGCCATTTCCCTCTTTTTAGTGCTCATATAACTGAAATTATTAGGAAGATTAGGGAAAAATAATTGTTTCCTATTTTATGAAAAAATTACCGTTTTGCCCTTACGTTTTATGATTTATCGAAATAAATCATTTCTTACTCCTTTTCTTTGGTTTGACTGATTTTTGACATATAAAATAGGCCATTAGTCATATCATTTCATATTTCAATTTTGATTACAATAGCAGACATTTAAGTGGACTTTAATTGCTCCTTTGTGTCTTTGATTAGCCGAATTGTGTGTAACCGACAATTGAAATATTATTGTAAATTTATGCACACTAAAATTCATCATTTTATTCTATTAAATGTATCACTTACATAAGAGGAATATTAGTGATTAAAAATGGGGTGTTACATTTTAAAACTTAGATTCAACAAAAATATGGTGAAATTTTTATACCTTATGGGAAAAAATGGCACATCTTTCAATTTTTTATGATTCTTAAAATATTTAATACTTGATAAATGAGAGACATTTAGATATCTTAGAGTATTAAGTCATATAAAGACGATGGTATCATGATAATAACTTTACCAAGCCATATGATGGATAGTATTTACGATACACGTTCCCATCAAATAAGGAATCCCTTTAATTCTTAATTAAAAAAAAGAAAATATATTAATTGAATAAAAATAAAGGAGTACACTGTAATTTATAAGTGATTTCTATGTCTATGTATCATTCCATACAATCTTTTAGGTCCATACTTCATCCCAACGGTTATGCCATGATGTCTAAAGTCTATAAGCAATGGATAGACTTCCGTAACCATGATATATATGTGTGTGTATGTATACATATTTGCTTAGTTGATTTTATTTTAACAAATATTTGCTACTATCAAATAGAAATGAAATAACTAATTCCAAAAGAAAAAGAAGGCTTTTTTCCTCAAAGTACAACTATAAATTCATATTTATGTGTTACTAAATCTATCTTAGACCTATTCCCTTTTCATTTGGGAGATTTAAGTACTCCCATAATTATGAGTTTCATGATACTTGCCCCAAGGCACATGACAAATCCACGACTCCCCAATTCGATTGAATAGAATGGCTTCCTTTACCCCGTAGGTTGACTGGTACACCACTAGAAATCTAGAATAATTATCCTTAGATAACATATCTACTAGATAGGATCATTTATTTATGTTGTCTTATGAAAAACTAAGAAAATCTCAACAAAATCCTACAATATTTCCAATTGATATTATCTAACATGAAAAGTACTTATCTAATTTCCTAAAATTCTAGAGTACTTTCTTTGCCAACCCTAAAATTCTCAAGTAGACTGATTCATCCAGTGCACAAAATCAAAGGTAACTAATTCTTATCTCATTATACAGCAGGTTTATGTATTAAAAATTTTTTTAAATACATTTATATTTAATTTCTCATATCCTTGTGCCTGAAACTTTTTGATGTAAAATAATATTACTTTAATTACAATTTTTCCAAGATTTCGTATATTTTTTTCATGGAAATTATCCACGCGTAATTGTTTTTTCCCTAAACTTTATACAATAGTAAATTAATTATGATATTTATTATAATTAATTTCTCATGTATTTATGTATGTGTTTGTGATAGAGTAATTAATTAGCTGCCACTTTTACATAATGTGATAGCACGTAACTTTCAGCTTTAAAAAGTAGTTTTGTAAAATCAGGACTCAATAGCACAGAATTGGCAAAATTTTGCCTACACATATGATAAGCACAAAAATACAGCACATAGAATTGAAAAAATTTTACCCACATATTTCATAGACTTAACAGCACAACACACAGAATTAACAAAACTAAGCACACGGTTTTTCCCATTTCAAAGTCACCATCTCTTTACCGAAAATGATACCCAATGTTAATGCCATCACATTTTCAATTATATATATAAGGATTCAACCATAAAATTTCAATACACTTTCCACATATTAGCAAGTCCCAAAGAAAAAAACTAGAGGTTCTTGGCATGACTTCAAAGGAAACTTTAATGCTGATAACAGTTGCACAAACTTATTATCAAATCAACGATATACCAAAGGTGAGTCTGACATTCCTTTGTCTTATATAAGATTAATACACTACAATCTACCTTTCCTTCCTATATGTCCACTCTCCTGTACAAAATTTGAAAAAGATGATCTACAAAAAAATTATGGAGAAGTTCTTTGTGTTAACCTGGAGTAGTGCCACATTATCTGTGGTTTCACCAATCACAACCAAACAATTCTTTAGCATTTTACTTTGATATGGAACTTCAAAATATTATTTGTCAGATAAAATCTAAAAAACAAAAAGGAAGAAAAGTAGAGTGGGAATCGACTGTTCGACGGAGAACCCTCCTCTTCTCCGTTCGTTCCATCGTCTTCCCAGCATATCCCTTATAGTCAGTGACAAGAGGAGAAGCCAAAATTCTGAGATCGCGACAACAAGGAATCTGAGATCATGATGGCAATGAGGCTTTGCTCCATAAAGTGGCCGGAATCTAAGATCACGGCAACAATAGGCCAGGAATATGGATTATTAGAAAATTGCTGCATGTGGATATTATTATATTGTTTCAGATTCCGTACTTTCAATGCTGTTGCTGTGGAGATGTCTTTCCGTCATTATTGAACGGTGGAAAATTTGATTCCCAGTTTTGACATATTGATTCCTTATTTTTCTATTATCTGTGGCTATACTTGTTATTTATTTTACACATATGGTGTTTTTGCCATTTCTATATGTTTTTTTGAGGCATGTTATTGAACAGGTGCTCCCTAGACATTGGCTGAAATTATAAGAAAACTGGGATAAATTAAAATTCTGACAGAATGTTGGCATTATGATAAGTAAAATATTTATATATTTATTTTCTCTTATACGATATTTTTTGGATGATATTTGAACTTAATTTAATGAATTTGGGTGTAATTATAAATGAATAGTGATTTAGGCATAAAATAAAATCTATTGAAAAATACTAAATTTTAACCTTGTTTAGTTTTTAGGCAATATTTAGAGCTTTAAATGTTGGATTTAGATGTTGGATTAGGATGTTCTTTATATGGCTAAAAAGCTAAGAAAAATTCCTATAACTTTTATGTTAAGGCCAAAACTTAGTTCTGCCTTCAAGAGTTTTGAATTTTGCTTAGAAGTTGAGCACTTAGATTTGTCCAAGTCTGACTTTTACCCACTAATTTGACCATAACTTGATATGCAAATGTTGAAATGAGGAGCTCTTATATGCGTTTTGAAGCTCAGATCTAAATCTTAACTTTCATGAAGACAAAAATATGAGATTCCATCATTTTGACTATCAAAATTCGGCTACAATCAAGAAGCAAGGTTGCCACAAGGTCAACATTGGTGGCTTAAAATCAAGATTCATACCTAACAAGTGGAAATTTTTGCACCCCATTCATCTATAAATAGAGGAGTGGAAGACATAAGGAGACACACCATCTTAGAGTTCAATTTTATCTATTGTATTGTTTCTTATATACCTCTTTCTTGGAAGGCATAGGCAGTCATCCTTCATCGATGGTATATATTGTCACCTACATGGAAGGTTTTACCTCCTATAAGGAAGGCTAGATTTTTCCATTTTCATACATCTTGTAGTTGTATCTTTATGTTTTAAAATTTAATAATCAAGTTTTATGCAATGTTTATGATGTTTTCAATTTATTTTGTTTTTGTTTTTAATTTTGTTATGAGCTAAATTTTTATTTTCTTAGGGTGATGATATATAGCTTACTAATGACGGATTTAATCTTAACTTATTAAATCTATTTTTAATTTTTTCTTCATGATTGAGTTTTGGTTATTGTTCTTAATGTTTTCAATTGATTGTCCATCTTTTAAATGATTTCAATATGTATGCTAAGACCAGAAAGAGATGCATGTGTGTCGATCCTATAATTAAAACCATAACTTGCATGTGAAAGAGGAATATATTCATATGAGTTGTGTAGTCTTAATGAGTTCTATAAATCTTAATGCATGATTAATTATTTTAATTCATATAGGGATATATTGAATTAACAGTTAATTATATAATTGCTTGACCTTGGAAGAGGCTAGTAATTAAATTAGGAAAACTCGGCTATCAATCATGTGGAATAAATTGTACTAGAATAGATAAGTGATTCAATCCCAAATTTTCTAAGTGAAATATGATCCCTAAGACTTTTTCTCATATTTGTTTTCATATCAATTTCATTCATATTTAATAATTTTTTTGTAATCTTAATCACCAACTAATTGATAGACTAAATAGTATTAAGATTACCAATTTTAGTACTTAATGATCAATCCTCATGAGAATGCTACTCTACTCACTTATATATTACTTATTTACGATAGTATGCACTTGCATTTTTTAAAAAACCATTTACAGTGTAACACATTAAGTGACAGTTATGTTTGATTTATAACAAATTCATGAAGATCATGACTAGCATATTAAGACTCCCTTTGAGGACATCCGATTGGCTTGTTGAGAGATGACACTGACTTTATTTAAATTATAATATTCTTTGTTGAGAAATTGAACTATTATTTTATCTTAACCTTTAAATGTAATGTGAACACCCTATTTTTTCTGAGCCCCACTCAAAAATAATAAAAATAATAAAAACATGAAATATAAAAAATAAAAATAAAAAATCCTCATTGATATTTGCATATCTAAATTAATAAGAAAATGACATTGACAGTGATTATATTATAATTGAAGTTTGAAAAGTGATAATCATTAACGGTGATTGTCTTGCAAATTGACTAATTGAGGTTTATAGTAAATAGCAACAAATTTCAAAATAATTCATCTATTTGATATTGATTGATATTCAGATTAGGAAATTTAGTGTGGAGTCATTGTGGAGAAGGAAAAAAAATAGAAATTAAAAAATAAAAAATATCTATCATTTATATTGATAGGTTTGAATTAGAAAATTACATGTGGGAAAAATAATAAGAAAATTAAAAACAATTTTTTTCTTAAAAAAATCTCTTATTGATGGTGATTGGGTCAATTTAGGAAGTCTTATCAACAGAAAATACAAAAAAATAAAAATAAAAAATGAAAATAAAAAAATGCATTAATGAGGCAAAACTTTAGAAGATGAAGATGCCTATTTTAAGGGGAGCACAAGAGTGAACTGAACAAAGGAACTTTGAGGAGAGCAAGGAGGCAAGTGAGAAGCTTCTTGAAATATAGATATTAGAGGTACGTGTTAGTTGTATGTCTTTAATTTGTTATGCAAATATTTTCTTTTATTCTTGATAGTGTTTGACTTTCTTTCTCTCTCACCTTAACATAATATAATCACATCCTCATCTATTTATTTCTTTCCTTTGGTCTTGTTATCCATCTCTCAACCACATGACATGTGAGCACTAAAAGGCGAGAGGTATGCGTCTTCTTTCATTCGAGCTGCTAGATGTATAATGGTTAACTCTTACCCTCTCCTTTATGTTCAGTAGTAGACTCAAATGGATATTCTAATAATATCACTAGTGCAGAAAAGGCTTTTTACATGTGACGGAAACGACTTTTTACACCTGACATAAAACACGTGTAGAAACAGTAGGTGTAGAAATTCCAAACTTTCTACATGTGTCGTATATCACGTGTAGAAAGTCACACTTTCTACACCTGACCTAACGCATCAGGTATAGAAAGTCTAAAACGGAGGACTTTCTACACCTGACGTAAGAGGTCACGTGTAGAAAGTCTAGACTTTCTACACGTGACCTCTTATGTCAGGTGTAGAAAGTCTGAAAAAAAGGAGACTTTCTACACGTGACCTCTTATATCAGGTGTAGAAAGTCCCCATTTCAGACTTTCTACACCTGACTTTAGAGGTCACGTGTAGAAAGTCCAGACTTTCTACACCTGACCTCTTACATCAGGTGTAGAAACTCATTTTTGAAAAAAAAAATAATTTTTATTTAAAAACAATTTACAACGAAACTAATGTGAAATATCAAATTCCATCCAAAATATTAAAAAAGCCATATGAATGTACATAAACTTGGCTTCATTTTTACAACGAATTTGTACAATTAAAGTCAAACTCAATACCAAGTAGTGACAATACAATTCAACATGTCTAATACCAAATAGTAGTTATTAACTTTACAGGTTTAACATTACACTCATAAGTTTGTGATCTCTAAAAAATAAGTTGCCCAACGTGTGCGAACATCATCAATGTCCTCTTTAGAAAATGCATCTGTAATGTCAAACATCTACAGATTTGAAAATAAAAAATCATATGCATAAATTTAATAACAACGAAATGAACTTAATAAAACAAATATAATTAAATGCAATTACCTCTTCTGTAAATTCTGTACTACCCAAGAGGATGATGTTTAACATGTGCCTCATCACAAAATATCCACAAGCCTTATTCCCCTTTTGACGACGGCACTATAGAAGAACATGCATTTTATTATATTAAATATATATATATATATATATATGTGAACAAGATAACTATATTCATAGAAGGATAGATTGAAACTATTTACCTTTGATTGTAACCAGATAGTCTCCCTAAGCTGGTGTGTATGCTTTTTCTTAACCACTCTTTGGTACATTTCCATTGCCCTGTAGAAAATATATAAAATAGGGTACATTATCTAAAAAACTTACATATTGAAAATAAAAAGTCATTGTCAAAGTATACTTACGTGTCCATCGTTTTCTTCAAATCCATTCCCGGATTATAATGTAATGAACATAAAAGAACAACAACATTCAGCTTTGGGCATAGAACCACTAATTGCCAATGAGTGCTGAAAAAAGAGGTATGAATTATATATATGTACAAAAAAAAGGTATCAATTACAAACTTTTTCTTACTCGTTAACATATGGCGCTAGGTAGCACTCTTTTCCATCTTCACAGAGCCTCTGCCGAAGGTATGACTCTCTTATGGCGGAAGTGTTCCCTTTTTTCTGGATGTGAATCGGACAAATGAATCCAAACTTACCACCATTTCCTGATAAAGTATAAAGGCGATGGAGGTACCTACAATAGTTAAAGCATGTCAGAATCAAAAGTTGAATACTTAGTAATATTATTAAAAATATACCCACATCATAAACAAGTGAACGTGCGGTATGGTAATATGATCCTTCGTTAACATCCACACTATATCCTCTTGCTCGATATGTACAAACATGTCCCTCTTACCCACAATGTCTGGATCTATCATCAATACTTTAGTTGAGAAGGATCCGTCAAACGCCAGCATACACAGACGTTGAAGCGGTTTCTCCTGGTTTTGGGTCTGCGGTTGGGGATGGCATTGTGGAACCACTTTATTGGATAGGGTAATTTGCTAAATAAACAAAAATTTATAGAGTTAGTAATAATTGCAAGTTATAAATTAACAATATGATTAAATTGAAACATATCAAGAAGACAAATAATTTCATACTTCAGTACGAACTGCAGCAGGAACTACTCGGACTAGTCTCTTTGGCCACCGAAGGAAAGTTTTGAGGGCTTCACCCACAATCTTCACCTCATCATTCGGAAATGGAACAGGGGCATCTGGAATTTTTGCCTCTCCAATCACCACTCTCACTTCGTCATCTTGCATTCGCTCGTGGTGGACGGTTGGCCCCAAGTTTTGTATTGCGCCAAGTGCTACTAAGCGTCTATCAGGGTCCTCCAAATATAATTCACAAGGTTCACTATCTTTTTGGACTCCAGAATCCTCTGATATACGGCCAAGAACACAACTCCCATTTGTACTTTGAACTGCAGGAGAATGAGTCGGATGGAAAGTTGTGTCTTGTCGTGAGCTTAGAATGCTCATCATTTCTTCCTTTAATTGTAACATCTGGGCGGCCGTTTGCTTCCTTTCATTCTCTAAAATCACTTGCATCTGCTTCCTTTCATTCTCTAGCATCAATTTCATCTCTTGCTTAGTGACCATTCCCGTGGTGGCATAACGTGTATTTGCTCCAAAGTAGTCTCTTATGCCTACTCCTCGACCAACGCCCCTAACACGACCACCATGGTCCGGAGTCCCCGTGGTAACCGTCAAGACATCATCCCTTCCCTGTGGAATGAAGGCTCCCTGAGCACGTTCTAGTTGAAGTTGATCCTATAGTATATAAATAACAAACATAATTAAAAATGTAACTATACAACAAAGAAAATAATAAGGATTGACGTTAAATTACTTACAATTCTTTCACCAATCACGCGTGCCTTCTCGCTCATATACTCTCCACTTTTCTTCACGCGATATTGGAGATGGTGGAGATATAATGGTAGATGGATCCAACTGAGCCTCTTCTTGTCGCCTCTTCTGCTTCTCCTTCATCATTTCTTCTTCGAGCTTTTCATAACCCTCATGAGACAATCTGTGGGGGCAATCATTCTTTCTACCACTCGCTATAGCTTTATCCCTTTTTATCTTTTAATAAGAAACCAACAAATCATTAATCGATAAAATTAAATGAGGATAAAGTAAGTAACTAATTAAAGTGAATAAAAACTAACCAAGGCTTCTGGTGTAGTCCTCATCCTGTAAAATTCTTTCCATGTATCTTCATCAAGAAATGTATACTCTGTACAAGGATTAGGAGGATTCTTACCCTCTGCTACCTCAACATGCACAAATCTTTTAGTTAGCGAGGTCTTGAAGGCCGTCCAACGCTCCGCGTAATATGATAACAATTTATCCTTTAAGACTTGACTGGGAGGAACGTCGTAAGTAAGCTGTGAAGTCATTATATTAGTTAGTAACATGAATAAATGTAATAGTTACAAAAGTTAATAGGTGTATAGTGTTGTACCGCTATAGTGTTCCAAATCTGATCCTTGACAGATTCATCCACTTGATTCCAATCCTTAATCGTTATGCTAGGCTTGCTACGTGGTTGGAGGGCAACAAAGCTAATAAACTTGCTCCTGGTAGGCCCGATTGGTCTCCATTGCCTATCAAATTCAATCGGTATTTTCTGGTCATCCGCGCGACTCTTGGTCAATTCTTTCAGGGTCGTGCCACGTCTACCCTTTCTTTTCCCCTGAGCAGACTGGTTGCTATGCCCATAATGAGTATCATCAATATTGGGGGAATCCCTCTCCATGTTCCTGTTTGACAATGAAATAAGGTAAGTAATTGAAAATCCAAGATACATAATCAACGAAATACGATTACTAACTTTTGATTAAAGTCCGTCAAATAGGAGCAAATATATTCTCCCATATCCCTTCATGGTGATCAGTTCTTGTGGCATGTATGTCATCTACTTCATCTTCATTTAATTCAGGCAACCCTGACGAGAAACATGGAGCCTCAGAAACATCAGAATTTAATTCCTTATTATCATCACTGTGAACTACAGTTTTTCCTTGGAGAACAACGGAGCGACTTTTATTTGTTGGATCAATTACATAAAACACTTGTTTTGCGTAGGCTGCTAAAATAAAGGGCTCCTCACTGTACTTTAATTTATTAAGATCAACTAATATAAATCCATACTTATCCACTTCAACACAATTATTATCAATCCACTTGCATTTGAAAATTGGGACTCTAAATTTAGTATAGTCAACCTCCCAAATCTCTTCAAGAACCCCAAAATAAGGCATAGCTGCTAACTTTGGCTTTTTGTCTTTTGAACTGGAAAAATGCATGGATTCAGCCACAACCATAACTCCACTGTTTTGAATAGTACTCTTGTCATCCAGGGATTTCGTATAGAAGGAATACCCATTGACATCGTATCCACTCCAACATATGACATTAAAGTTAGGACCCAGTGCCAACCATTTTATAGTTTGAGAAACACTATTATCGTTGGCTACTTGTTTTTTGAACCATTGTGGGAAAGTCTTGTTATGCTCAAGCAATAACCTTTGCTCAGTCATACGACCATGTTGTGCCCTTATAATTTCTTTGTGCATAAATATATAATCTTGAACTTCATCGGTGTTATTCAAAATGTATAAGTGTGCTTGTAACACTGCATCATGATCGATATTAGTTTTCACTGTTACCCCACGTGTACCCTTACCTAATAATCTGTCCTCATGACAAGATTTAGGGAGCCCAATAGCTTCTTCGTTTGACAAGTAGTCGGAACAAAACTCAATAGCTTCTTCGGCAATATATCTTTCAACCATGGAAGCTTCAAGCCTGTATGGATTCTTCACATACCCTTTAAGAATTTTCATGTATCTCTCAACTGGGTACATCCATCGTAGATAAACAGGGCCGCACAACCTGATCTCCCTCACTAAATGAACAATTAGATGTGTCATGATATCAAAAAATAAAGGAAGGAAGAGCATCTCAAGCTGACACAAGATAATAGCAGCATCCTTTTCTAGTTCATCTAATTTATCAGGGTCAATCACTTTATTGCAGATGGCATGGAAGAAGAAGCACAGTCTAGTTATAGTATGTCTCAAATCATCTGGCAATATGCCCCGAATAGCCACGGGAAGTAGTTGTTGCATCAAGATGTGGCAATCATGAGATTTTAAGCCCACTAATTTCAAATCTTTCATCGACACAAGCTTTTTAACATTTGAAGAATACCATTGAGGCACTTTGACACCATGTAAACAATCATAAAAGCTTATTCTCTCAAGCTTCGATAAGGTATGAGAGGTTGAAGGTAGATAAGTCCGCTGACCTTGTGGCTGTGGATGTAACTCATCTCGTATTCTCATTTCAATCAAGTCTAATCTTGCATTGACACCGTCCTTTATCTTGCCCTTTATATATATTAAGAAGTGTCCCAATAATACTATCACACACATTTTTCTTGACATGCATCACATCAATACAGTGCCACACATCAAGACTTTGCCAATATGGAAGATAAAAAAATATGGACTTCTTTTTCCATATATTTTTATCAGCTGCACTCTTCTGCGTCTTTCCAAAGATAACATTGATGTCTTTCACCCGTTAATAAACTTGCTCTCCAGTCAATGGTACTGGAGCATCTCTATACTCTTGATGACCATAAAAAGCTTTCTTTAATCTACGATAAGGGTGATTTTGTCTGATAAATCTCTGGTGGCCAAGGTAGACTGTCTTCTTTCCATGCTTAAGTTGATGGTGGCATGTGCCTGCTTCACAAATTGGACATGCTTTGTGTCCCTTAACACTATACCCAGATAGGTTTCCATATGCAGGGAAGTCGTTTATGGTACAGAAGATCATGGCACGCATATTGAACACCTCTTTTCGATTCGCGTCAAACACATCCATACCTATCTCCCACAACTCTTTCAAGTCTTCGATCAAAGGGGCTAGGTAAACATCAATGTCATTTCCTGGCTGCTTTGGACCTGAAATCACCATAGACAACATAATATACTTACGTTTCATGCACAGACGAGGAGACAAGTTGTAAATCACTAAGAGAATAGGCCATGAACTATGAGTACTACTAAGACTGCCATAAGGATTCATGCCATCAGAAGATATCCCAAGCCTGAGGTTTCTTGGCTCATTTCCAAACTCAGGAAACATCTCATCAATTTTCTTCCATTGAGGAGAATCGGCTGGATGGCGAAGCTTCCTATCCGATATTCTCTCATCTGCATGCCACCTTAAGTTCTTTGCATCATTCATATTAGCAAATAATCGCTTGAACCTTGGTTTCACTGGAAGATACCATAACACCTTCGCAGGAGGGCCTTTAGTAGTCTCGACAAAGTCTGTATCACAATTCCCTTTTAATTTGTACCGTGAAGCACCACATTTTGGACACTTATGCTCCCCTTTGAACTCTTCTCTATATAATATACAATCGTTAGGACAGGCATGTATCTTTTTGTACTGCAGACCTAAGGGACACAACATTTTATTTGCCTCATAGTAACGGTTAGGTAATTCATTACCTTCTGGAAGCATATCTGTCAACAACTCAAGCAATTCTGTAAAACTCTTGTCACTCCACCCATTCCTTGCTTTCAAGTGGACCAATCTCACCACAGCTGACAACAACTTGAATTTTGTACATCCTGGGTATAAAGGCTTTTCTGTATGACTAGACAAGTTATCATACGCATGTGATCGCTTAAAGGCCTCTTCGCGAATATCACGAATCGTGTCCTCTAGTCGATCATCCATGTCCATATCAACTTCCACCTCTTTAGATGCACTCAACTCTTCTACTAATTCACCATGCCATACCCATCGTGTATAACTCTTCAAGAACCTATCACAAATCAAATGCTCTCTTATTTCTCCGACACATAGTCGCCTTAAATTTAAGCAATTTACACAAGGACAATAAAACTTCCCAGATTTATCACCACCAGCATTTCTTATAGAAAATTCCAAAAAATTCTTCACCCCATTATCGTACTCATCACTAGTTCATCTAGCATAGATCCAGCTACGATCCATATGTTCAAATAAACTTCAACACAAAATGAAATTGTTTAAAATTTTATGTTCAAATTATAGGAGGACTATTGAAGGACATGGAATGAAGGAGGAATAAAATTACAGAGATAAGAACAAAAGGGTCTCTCTAGTTCGAATAAACAAAAGAGGAAGCAAAGCACATGCAAAGTGAAACCACTTGTGTGTTTGTGTCCAACCAGCAAGCAAGTCATCAAACTTAACCAAAATCAAGAGGTTGGTGTCTATTAGCTACAACACGTGTGGGAATAGAAAAGCAAAGGAGGGAGGCTACAAGTAATTCAATTAATAGGTGGCGTTGGAGTAAGAAACATAATCTAGTCAAAAAGGAAGCAAAGCACATGCAAAGTGAAACCACTTGTGTGTTTGTGTCCAACCAGCAAGCAAGTCATCAAACTTAACCAAAATCAAGAGGTTTGTGTCTATTAGCTACAAGTTGTTGTATTCCTTTTGCCAAAACACTATAAATTATAAAAACTTTTAGCTTTATGATTTGGTAAAGGTGATATTTTGAGTTAATCTTATTTTCAATATATACATTGGTTCATTCATTCATATATATATATATATATATATATATATATATATATATATATATGTAACCTCTTCCACGTTTCAAGCCTTCTTTTCACTTCCATGGCAACATTATTAGTTCTCAATTAATCCTATACATAAAAATACAAGTATGCACAATATGAGAGAAGCAAATTAATTTACTAAAATATAAGCAAATAACCAAAGAATATGGCTTGGAACCATCAAATCCGAAGGTGAAGCCGCAATAGCTTACGACAGCGTCACCATCAACCTCCGGAGTGTCGAGTGCCCAGAGCCACCGGAATTTACAAAGCCATTACAAAAAGAGGGAAAAAAAGGAGTTTTGGAAACGGAAACAGCGTCCAAACACAAACTCTTAATAGTTTGTTGATGTTAACTCTTAATCAGACTTCACGTGATCCATCCATCCCTTGTGTGTGTGTGTGTATAATAACATAACAACAACAACAATATAATTCTGGGGGCCATGGAGGGAATTTTAGGGATATATCCTTTTGAGGCTTTTTTTTAGGAGGATATATAGTATATAAATACATATTCGAATCAAAGGAGTGTAGTATAAGTATTTGTAATTAAACAAATGTAATATGTTATTGTTTTTATTGGGGAGTGTAGTTGAAGTGGGTAAATGAGATTCTCTAAAGCTAGCTGGATCTGCCTTTAAAATGTAATAATAGTTTGAGATACATGAGCATTTTGTTTGCTAACGTAGAGTACTGATTTTTACAGATTTGATGGGAAAAGTTTCTTGGAGCAAATGAAAGGGAAGAACATAATGTTCATTGGTGACTCTCTGAGTCTAAACCAGTGGCAATCACTAGTCTGCTTGCTGTAACGACCCTTTTAATCTGACCAAAAATGTAACGACCCTTTCTCACAAACAACAATTATCCACATTTATACAAAATCAGTGATAATTTTTTTTTTTTCCAATACATGTCATAGTTCAATCCAATACATATCAGAGTTCAGGACACAAACTCGCCCACAAACTCTTCCACAACATATCGAAGTTTAGGGCACAAACTCACCCACAAACTCACTGCAGACAAATTTATTATTCTGATATCACATCACAATTAACCCATGGGTCACAAAATGATTTCCAACATAGATATCCAAACAGTAAATATGGCATTTTAAAAACATGTGGGCCCTATAATGGCAATATAGAGATTAATACAACACCAATACCAAAAGAGGCCTACAAGATTCTCAACGTCTATGCCTCTGGTTGCTTCCCTTGGCCTCTATCCAGATTAGAGGTATTGCCTGAAAAATTATTTATAATGACGGGGTGAGACATAAAGTCTCAGTAACCAAAGTAAATTTATAAAATATGCAGGAAAAGATTGTAAGTCAGAGAAGCAGGTTTAACTGACATAATAATAGTAATAATAATATTCTCATAATTTAACATTTAACATGATATAATCAATAAATAAAACCATCCCCACTCATCCATCCTGCTCCTCCTTATATCCTCTGGACTGGTACAGCCTATCAGTGCTAGTATACCCGGCCAAAGGTTAGCTAGTCACATCAAGAATACTGCCCCCTCCCATGCCACCACCAATATACCGTAACAGGGAGGTGTCCGCCCAAACACTCAACTCCAAAATCCGGGCCAGGATTGAGAGAGCCGATGGGCACACAATTCACCATATCTCTTCCACACAACCCAACATATCCCGTAATATAAAAATAATAAATTAATACAGCTTTCAAAAACAATTACAATAATTCTAAATTCTTATACAACATTCATCTCAAACAACATATCCACCATAACAGTAACAATAATAATTTGAAAAATACACTGCTTCACTGAAATAAATTCATAGTCAAACATAAATATAATCTTGCAAAACACATACAAGTAATATAGATAAAAGTAAGGTTTATAAAATACCTTACATTCCAAAACAAGCATATAAAATAAATTAACCCCAGTTACCTCGATTCCAAGCTTAATCTTAATTTGAATAGTAAAACCCGTGCAATCACCGATCACAAGAAAAATCTACATTATTAATGTAGATACCAATTAACCAAAAATAACAATAAAATAATTAATTTACATAATTTAACTCCTACAACCCAATTTTCTCTACAACTATTATCCTCATTTATTCCAATTTCCTTAAAAGAAATCCTTAAATAACCTTTAATATACCCATAATTACAAAATCTCCAATACCAACTTCCTAAATAATTAAATCTCTCTTTCATAATATATATGGATATAATATAATTATTAAACAATTCCTCAAATACCCACATAATTAAAATCATATCAAATTATAATTCAAATATTAAGTCCTAATTTATATTTTTCATATAACTCAGATCTAACAAAAATAAACCGATTAAAACCTCAATAATACCTCCAATAATCCAAATAAAATATTTAAACTAATTTTTATCGGTAAAAACACCCTATAGGGATTAATTTAAACCCTATTTATAAAAGAAATTAATTATAAAATCACATGACCACTAAATAATAAATCTAAACCGATTAAAATAAACTATTAATTATTCTCTACATTTCTACAGTCTTATATTGATAAAACTCAAAACTTGCCTAAAATCATATCCCCAAAATATTCTCTAACTAGCATAAAATTACTATCATATGAAAGAGAAAATTATTTAGAACATATTTTATAAAAGAAGCTTTGTAATTAAAAGAGAGTTTATATACCTTATTGATCTCCGAAGAACCGAAAATACCCCAATCAGAACCTCACTCTCTCTTCTTTTCCTTAACACTTCACGCAGGAAGTGTTAAGGGGGAGGGGGTATTTATAAAATACCCCCACCTTATAATTGGCGCCTAATGGCGCCAATTAATTGAGATAAGGGGATCAACCCCTTATCTCTTTGTTGGTAGGCGCCGTATGGTGCCTACCAACTATATATATTATTTATATATATATATATTATAATATAATATAATATTATTATATTATTATTTTAATAAAATATTATTTTATTATTTTATTAATTAATTAATTTTTAATTTAATTTTTTTTTTTTTTTTTTAGAATGTCACAATTCTCCCCACCTAAATAGAATTTTGTCCCCAAAATTCCTAATACATATAAATGTCAAAACAAAAATTTTCACAACACAATTGACACTCCAATCACAATAAAACACAAGTCATCAACACAAAATTTAATCATAACATTACATATTCGATTGTAACACAACACATCACAACCATAAATATTAACATTACTAAAATATAGAAGCATACTTAAGTAAATAAGTTCGGAAAATCACGTCGCATCCGCTCTTCGGTTTCCCAGGTAGCATCTCCGGGAGACATACCCTTCCAGAAAACTTTTAGGAGTCGAATGGTTCTATTCCGCAGCTGCTTGTCTTTCACATCTAATATCCTCTCTGGCTCAGACATATAGGTTAAATTCTCCCTCAACTCAATCTCTTCAGGTGCAATCACATGAGAAGGATCTGGATGATATTTCTTAAGTTGTGACACATGGAACACATTGTGAATACCCGACAAGTGTGGAGGTAATGCAATTTGATAAGCAACTGGGCCAATTCGTTCTAGAATTTCGTACGGTCCAATAAATCGGGGAGTCAACTTCTTGGCTTTAATAGATCTACCAATGCCAGTCACTGGAGTAACTTTAAGAAAAACATGATCACCAACTCCAAACTCTAAAGGTCTACGCCGCCTATCCGCATAGCTCTTTTGTCTGCTCTGAGCGGTCAACAACTTTTGGCGAATCATTTCAATTTTCTTTGTAGTTTCATCTACTAAATCTGGTCCAATCACAGTTCTTTCGCTTAACTCAGTCCAACAGAGAGGCGATCTACACTTTCTGCCATATAATGCCTCAAAAGGCGCCATCTGAATACTTGAGTGATAACTGTTATTGTAAGCGAATTCTGTCAAAGGTAAATGATGATCCCAACTACCAGGTAACTCAATGGCACAAGCCCTCAACATATCCTCAAGGGTTTGAATTGTTCTCTCTGTTTGTCCATCGGTCTGTGGGTGATAAGCCGTACTATACTTCAACCTAGTTCCCATAGCCTCCTGTAATGCCTTCCAAAAGTTTGATGTGAATCTCGGATCACGATCTGACACAATCTCTGTAGGCACACCGTGCAACCTAACAATCCAATCCACATACAATTGAGCTAATCTTTCCAGGCTATAACCAATATGGATCGGTAGAAAATGGGCCGATTTCGTTAATCTGTCCACAATGACCCATATGGCGTTATGATGTGCTGCAGTCTCAGGCAATCCCACGATGAAATCCATAGAAATGCTGTCCCACTTCCATTGAGGAATCTTTAAAGGTTGAAGTAGCCCTGGAGGTTTTTGATGCTCAATCTTCACCTTTTGACAAGTCAAACACTTCAGCACGAAGGTTGTCACATCACGTTTCATCTTAGGCCACCAATATCCTTGCTTTAAATCTCGATACATCTTAGTAATTCCAGGATGAATGGTATATTTACTCTGATGAGCCTCCTCCAAAATCTTTTTCTTAATTTCCTCATTGTCTGGAACACAAATCCGCTTCTTGTACCTCAATATACCTGTATCTCCAATATCATAGTCAGGTACTTCACCATTTTCCAACTCCTTTCGGATTCGTAGCAATCGATTATCTTCTATTTGGGCCTTCTTCAAATCACCGTAAAAATCAAAATTTCCAACTACTGTACTCAAAATCATTTCTGACCTTGGTTCCAGATAAACTTCTGATAATCTTTCCAGGAGATTATGCTCAGTCACACACATATGAAACATGTGTATTAACTTCCGGCTTAAAGCGTCTGCAACTACATTCGCCTTCCCTGGATGATACTTTAACTCGTAGTCATAATCTTTCAAGAACTCCATCCATCTCCTTTGTCGATTGTTCAACTCTTTTTGATCCATGAGATACTTCAATGTTTTATGGTCACTGAAGATCTCAAATTGGGACCCATACAGATAATGCCTCCAGATCTTTAAAGCAAAAACAACGGCTGCAAGCTCTAAATCATGCGTCGGGTATTTTTCTTCATGGGGTCTTAACTGACGAGATGCATAAGCCACCACTTTACCATCTTGCATAAGCACACATCCCAAACCTTTAAATGATGCATCTGTGTACACCGTGTATGGTCTGTGTGGATCAGGGATAGTGAGAACAGGTGCAGTTGTTAACCGAGTTTTTAGCTCCTGAAAAGCTGCCTCGCACTTCTCATCCCAAATAAATGGTTGTTCTTTCTTAGTCAATCTGGTGAGTGGCGTGGCAATCCGAGAAAATCCCTCTATAAAACGACGATAATAGCCAGCTAATCCCATAAAACTGCGCACCTCTGTCACAGTCTTAGGTGGTTCCCACTTCAACACAGCATCTACCTTGCTGGGGTCAACTGCTACTCCCTTTTCTGAAACTACATGACCCAAAAACTTAACCTCTTTTAACCAGAATTCACATTTACTCAGCTTCGCATATAACTTATGCTCTCTCAAAATTTGTAGTACTATTCGAAGATGTTTCTGATGCTCCTCTTTACTCTTTGAATAGATAAGAATGTCATCAATGAACACCACCACAAATTGATCCAAATATGGTCTGAAGATCCGATTCATGTAATCCATAAACACCGCTGGTGCATTTGTTACCCCAAAAGGCATAACAAGAAACTCATAATGACCATATCTAGTACGGAAGGCAGTCTTTGAAATATCTTCTGCTCGTACTCTCAACTGATGATATCCCGACCTCAGATCAATTTTTGAAAATACAGATGAACTTACGAGCTGATCTAACAAGTCATCTATCCTCGGCAATGGATACTTATTCTTAATAGTGACTTTATTTAGCTGCCGATAATCAATGCAAAGCCTCAAGGTGCCATCTTTCTTCTTCACGAACAAAACTGGTGCACCCCAGGGAGATACACTTGGACGGATAAAACCTTTTTCTAACAAATCTTCAATCTGCTTCTTCAATTCACCCAACTCCGAAGGTGACATCCGATAAGGAGCTTTAGAGATCGGCTCTGTCCCTGGTGCTAACTCAATGGAAAACTCGACTTCTCGTTCTGAAGGTAATCCGGTCAACTCTTCAGGGAACACATCAGGAAACTCTTTTACCACATCGATCTGGTCAATATTTTCCTCAGATTCTACCTGAACTGAGAAAAACACCACGAAAGCTTCACACCCCTTCCTTACACTTTTCTCCACCTGGGCCGCTGACAACATAATCGAGTCTTGGGGTATCTCTCTAATTACTGTGCAAGTATTAAATTGCACAGTTTTATTCTTACATTGTAAGGTTACATCATTAGATGATAACCAATCCATACCCACAATCACATCTATACCCCGCAAAGGTAGACAAATCAAATCAATGGTCGTTTCACGACCCTCACATACAAACAACAATTTCCTACATACCATAACAGTTTTCACACATGCACCAGTAGGGGTAGACACAAACAGATCATAAGGTAGATCACTCATAACAAGCTTTAATTTTTCCACACAATCATAGGAAATGAAAGAATGGGTAGCACCAGAATCATATATAACAGATAAAGGATGTCCTTGAAGAAGAACATTACCTCGGATCAGATTTGGGGCGATCCTCGCCTCCTCAGCAGTCAAAGCAAACACTCGCCCGGGCATCGATGGTCTAGATGCCTGATCATCTTTCCTTCCTTTAAAGCAATATCTCGCAATATGACCCTTCTCCCCACAATTAAAACAAGTCAAACACTCGCCATAATGTATTCTTCCACAACGAGTACAAGGAAGACGTTGAGTCACGCTAGGACTTGATGTTGTTGATCTTTGCTGGAAGCCTTGATTCACCCTGGTATTGTTGCTCCTGCTCTGATTTGTAACAGGACGATTCCTCTGCTGGAAGCTTCCCTGCTGAAAACTCCTTCTGTTTCCAGATGCACCAGAACTTGAAGGATAATTCCTCTTATTAATTCCCCCAGATATTCCCATATGACTGTTAAATCGGCCTTGAAAATCCCTTCTCATAGATCTCTCGGCATCTCTATATCTTCTACAGACTTCTCGAATTTTGGCAATCAGCTCTTCGAGGGTAGTGATGTCATAAGTGCCCATCCTCGCTTTGACACTATCATTACATTTCTCGAACATCTGTCGGGCCAACCAATTGTTGTGAGCCTTGTTGGTTCTATCTAACTGTGATACATATTTGGCCAACCCCATAAATTTAGATATATAAGTGTTTTCATCCATCTCCCCCTGCCGAAGAATGAAGAACTCAGCTTCTTTTTGATGCCTCATTGCAATGGGGAAATAAAAATCGAAGAACATTCTTTTAAACTCATCCCACTTAAGATCATGCCCATCAGCAGGCTTTACAGTGTTCCACCAATTCAACGCATCACCCTTTAGTAAAGTTTTCGCAGCAATCACCTTTTGATATTTATCACATCTAATTGACTCAAATAGCATTTCCAGCCTATCAATCCAACTCTCCGCGTCTGTTGGTGATCCTCCCGAGAATGTCTCAGGATGGAAACGATCTAAATGCTTCCACACTGTGAACATATCTGGAGCTCTAAATTGCTCTGCTGACCCATCCGTCTCAGAGTATGGTGGATGCAGAACTAGCTTTTCAGAATGAACACTGTTTTGCTCCTCTGTTTCAGCATTCACCTCTTGAGTCTTATCCTTGTTTGCTCCGCTCGGTCCTTCATTATCCCTGCCTTCCTCAAGCCTTTTCAATCGTTCCTCTGTTGCAATGGTCCATCCATACAGATGTCGCAACATTTCAGCCTCAGATAAATTCTCATGGGGCCTATTAGGTCTCTGTTGGCCCTGTTGACTATTGTCACCGATGTCTGTATGTTCAGTATTCACCATCTCTCCCCACCTATGGCTAAAACCACCCAAAGATGGTAAATAAAAATGAGAAACAGAACACAACATAAAAGGGAAGCAGGTGTGTAAAATCCTATATTGCCATACTCTAAATGTAATGCATGATAGGGCCAGGAAAATCGTAAACACATTGCTCTGATACCAAAAATGTAACGACCCTTTTAATCTGACCAAAAATGTAACGACCCTTTCTCACAAACAACAATTATCCACATTTATACAAAATCAGTGATAATTTTTTTTTTTTCCAATACATGTCATAGTTCAATCCAATACATATCAGAGTTCAGGACACAAACTCGCCCACAAACTCTTCCACAACATATCGAAGTTTAGGGCACAAACTCACCCACAAACTCACTGCAGACAAATTTATTATTCTGATATCACATCACAATTAACCCATGGGTCACAAAATGATTTCCAACATAGATATCCAAACAGTAAATATGGCATTTTAAAAACATGTGGGCCCTATAATGGCAATATAGAGATTAATACAACACCAATACCAAAAGAGGCCTACAAGATTCTCAACGTCTATGCCTCTGGTTGCTTCCCTTGGCCTCTATCCAGATTAGAGGTATTGCCTGAAAAATTATTTATAATGACGGGGTGAGACATAAAGTCTCAGTAACCAAAGTAAATTTATAAAATATGCAGGAAAAGATTGTAAGTCAGAGAAGCAGGTTTAACTGACATAATAATAGTAATAATAATATTCTCATAATTTAACATTTAACATGATATAATCAATAAATAAAACCATCCCCACTCATCCATCCTGCTCCTCCTTATATCCT
Source organism: Albizia julibrissin (assembly GCA_037074505.1). Classification (NCBI taxonomy): domain Eukaryota; kingdom Viridiplantae; phylum Streptophyta; class Magnoliopsida; order Fabales; family Fabaceae; genus Albizia; species Albizia julibrissin. The sequence goes on from CM073485.1 coordinate 31,294,653, forward strand.
CTGGACTGGTACAGCCTATCAGTGCTAGTATACCCGGCCAAAGGTTAGCTAGTCACATCAAGAATACTGCCCCCTCCCATGCCACCACCAATATACCGTAACAGGGAGGTGTCCGCCCAAACACTCAACTCCAAAATCCGGGCCAGGATTGAGAGAGCCGATGGGCACACAATTCACCATATCTCTTCCACACAACCCAACATATCCCGTAATATAAAAATAATAAATTAATACAGCTTTCAAAAACAATTACAATAATTCTAAATTCTTATACAACATTCATCTCAAACAACATATCCACCATAACAGTAACAATAATAATTTGAAAAATACACTGCTTCACTGAAATAAATTCATAGTCAAACATAAATATAATCTTGCAAAACACATACAAGTAATATAGATAAAAGTAAGGTTTATAAAATACCTTACATTCCAAAACAAGCATATAAAATAAATTAACCCCAGTTACCTCGATTCCAAGCTTAATCTTAATTTGAATAGTAAAACCCGTGCAATCACCGATCACAAGAAAAATCTACATTATTAATGTAGATACCAATTAACCAAAAATAACAATAAAATAATTAATTTACATAATTTAACTCCTACAACCCAATTTTCTCTACAACTATTATCCTCATTTATTCCAATTTCCTTAAAAGAAATCCTTAAATAACCTTTAATATACCCATAATTACAAAATCTCCAATACCAACTTCCTAAATAATTAAATCTCTCTTTCATAATATATATGGATATAATATAATTATTAAACAATTCCTCAAATACCCACATAATTAAAATCATATCAAATTATAATTCAAATATTAAGTCCTAATTTATATTTTTCATATAACTCAGATCTAACAAAAATAAACCGATTAAAACCTCAATAATACCTCCAATAATCCAAATAAAATATTTAAACTAATTTTTATCGGTAAAAACACCCTATAGGGATTAATTTAAACCCTATTTATAAAAGAAATTAATTATAAAATCACATGACCACTAAATAATAAATCTAAACCGATTAAAATAAACTATTAATTATTCTCTACATTTCTACAGTCTTATATTGATAAAACTCAAAACTTGCCTAAAATCATATCCCCAAAATATTCTCTAACTAGCATAAAATTACTATCATATGAAAGAGAAAATTATTTAGAACATATTTTATAAAAGAAGCTTTGTAATTAAAAGAGAGTTTATATACCTTATTGATCTCCGAAGAACCGAAAATACCCCAATCAGAACCTCACTCTCTCTTCTTTTCCTTAACACTTCACGCAGGAAGTGTTAAGGGGGAGGGGGTATTTATAAAATACCCCCACCTTATAATTGGCGCCTAATGGCGCCAATTAATTGAGATAAGGGGATCAACCCCTTATCTCTTTGTTGGTAGGCGCCGTATGGTGCCTACCAACTATATATATTATTTATATATATATATATTATAATATAATATAATATTATTATATTATTATTTTAATAAAATATTATTTTATTATTTTATTAATTAATTAATTTTTAATTTAATTTTTTTTTTTTTTTTTTTAGAATGTCACAGGTTGAGCGTTCGAGGCCTGGGGAGGTCCCCTTATGGGGGGGGATAATCCTGCTGGGGGCAGGATGAAGCTCTGGCTGGGGTGAAGCCCCAGTCCGGCACCGCTAGGGACCCTAGGGACCCCGAGTGGGAGACGGGAGACGCCGTGCCGTTACACTTGCTTCATTCTGCAGTACCTCAATCTGCAACTCTACAGCAGACTAATGAACCTATCACTAATGTTACTTTCCAGGTTCCTAAGCTATTTCCATATCTAGAGATACATCCTAATTATGTAAATTCTAATCCACTTTTTTTATATTTTCAAACTTATGCAAAGCTCTCTTAAAGCCTAAATATATAACTTACAGTGGCTTATCCTGAGTTCTGCTACAAAGTCAGAACTTATATTTTCAAAACCTTCATAAATTTTTCCTAAAAACAAGCATAAATTACATGACCTTGTTTAAGTTTTGTTGAAATTATGCAAACCTTTCTTTTTTATTTTTAAGATAAGTTTGTATATATTTTAAAATAATGAAATTAAAGAGGTGGTGTATATGTGGTTTCAACAACACTTAAAAGGATATTTGCATAGCTTACCTTATCTTTCAGAACTACAAAAATGCAGAATTACCACATATTCATGAATCAGGATTGTCATTTATGTTTGTGGGTCAGAGTTTTTATGTTACAATTTGAAGCAATTGGGCCTTTCTCCTGCAGGAATATGGTGTTTCTGTGAGTGTATTTCATTCTCTGTACTTGGTTGACATTGAAGAGGAGAAGATTGGTCGAGTCTTAAAGCTTGACTCACTTAAGAGTGGAGATATATGGAAGAACATGGACATTTTGGTCTTCAACACTTGGCACTGGTGGTACCGTAGAGGACCAAAGCAACCGTATGATTCTACAAACTCCTATATAACTTAATACCCCATAAGACTATGACTTCTAAAGAAGGATATGAGCACAAAGAACACCTCTCTTTATCAGCTTAAGTTTGATAATTTTTTAACTGTGTTCTAGCAAGTAAAAGAAAATTCCAAACACACCTAGCCAATACACACATAACTTTTAGGTTTCAGGAGAAGTTGAGAAAACATATAGCTATATCAGCATGTAAAAATAAGACTAGTAATATGGAAATTATCTGATGCAGAAGGGATTACGTTCAAGTGGATGGCAAGATACTCAAGGACATGGATCGTATGGCTGCATTTCAGAAGGGTATGACAACTTGGGCTAATTGGGTGAATTCAGAGGTAGACACAGCCAAAACCAAAGTACTTTATCAAGGAGTTTCACCTTCTCATTACAAGTAAGTTTCACACTATGTCTTATATATATATAGACTATAACAGCATAACAAAACAATATGAGCAACTAGACTTCAAAAAAGGAAGAGATTTCAACATAGGCCAGAGATTTGATATAATATATAAACGCAACATAAAATGGCTTCATCCTTAAAGTTCGAATTTTCTTCATATCAGACTATCAGTACAGAAAATGCACCCAAGCCTAGCGTTCGAATCTTCTTTATATTAGTACAGAAACCAGAGATTTTACGGGAAAATATTTCATGAAAAAAAATTACAAGCCACAAAACGAGGATCACCTGGCCGATGTAGCTGATAAGCGGTCGCACAGATTGATGATCGGAGAATAATGAAGATGGTGACGGAGAGTGTAATACCTTACTTCCAATAACCTCAGATGAGTACAAAAGAGTAGTGAAATAAATTGTGAAACCAGGATTTAATCCCAAACTGAATAAACTTTAAAAACATTAATGAGTCCCAACATTATCTCAGGAGATAAATCTAGGATTGAGTAGGTTTTTCATATGGAATAAAAATTTTTCAAACATTTTTCACAAATATTCACTATCTCATTTAGACTCATTGATACTTCCTTTCATTTTATCAGAGTATACGAGCGTGTCTCTGCTTCAATCTCAAGTTGTATTCAATCGTTAATGTTTCTCTAACGATTAGGAAGTGTTATGTAACTAAGTTATCTCTTTATTACATTACCATTCATATACCTGGCTACAAGTACTATCAGTTCAACTACTATACTATTGTCATAGTTACCGATTTATACAATATATACATGTCCAAAATATCCAAACAGACAACCAACAGAGAAAGTAAATCTTTCAGCTTCATCCTCTAGTTGTCCGTATTTACCTTCTTGCCCTTTGAGCTACCAGCCTGTACTGTAATTTTTTTATAGAAAAAGAGTGAGATTCAAAAGAATCTCAGTAGTAACAGGTAGTCAATCATATAGATATAAAATCACAGAGCATGTTACACAGTCATCATATAAAAGAATCATCACAACATCATTCGATTCAACATGTAGTTCTCATACCATCATAGTACTAGGTATATCACAAGGCTCCGAGTGTTACCCGTGCAATAGGCCCCGGCATTCACTCGTGCATCACAAATAAATTCAATGGCCTGAGCGTCAACCCGTGCAATAGGCCCCGGGCGACAACCCCGCATAAACAAAATATTCCAGACAGTTCATGATGAAACTACACACATACAATGTATCTTATAACATATGAAAGACAAAGTTACTACCTGATAGCTTCTCTTGAGCAATATCCAATTGTTTCACTAAGCTCGGGCAGATCTTAAACTTTGAACAGTATTAGGTCCTATAAATGGAATTTACGGACGACAAGTTATTATTTCGTCCAATATTTGTATAATCCAAATACTCAAGTCGGTTGTCATTAAGGTTAGAATACTAACCCAAAATCAAAGTCAAAAATGGTTCAACTATATCAAGTTGGTTAGTTTTACTCTTAAAGTTCATTACAATTACATAATACCATTGCATCCTTTATTTTCACACATTTGAGTAAATCTGCCAGAATTTTCTTCAATCTTTGAAAATTCATAATTAATTCTACACAACTCCAAATGAGTTGGTTCCAGATTCTGTTCAATCCTATTCAAGTTGTAGTGTAAATAAAAATATTACAAGGCACTAATTATAACCACCCAATTCCAGAAAATTCGTCAAACCCAATCTGCCACAGATTCCATTCCAGAATCAACCTTAAACTTTGAAAAATCATATTTCTCAATCCACTGGTCCAATTGCGTCCTATTACCCATCAAATTGAACCTCAGGATGTCTACTTTCATCATGTAAAATTTCATAAATTTTAGACAAGGTTTGGTTACTGAAAAACGCACCGCAACAAATCTGCTCCAGCAAAACAAGTTAACAGCAGGGTCATCTAACTTTCAAAAATTCCATAATTTTGTATAATTATCCAAAAATTATAAGTACATGATTTTCCACATAATTTTTCATGTAGAACTCAATGGAATGATTAAAATCATCAAAATCATAAATCTTCAGCCCCAAAACCCACTGGCAAGATAGAATCATTTTCAGCAAAATTACCAAAACAGAATTTTGTTGAACAACTTAGTCCAATATCATCATAAATCATCATTTAACCATAAATACATGATTAAACCATGATTAATCCTTTAAAATTCCTTTTGGATGAAAATGAACAGTACCCTAACCTTCATGAAGACTCATCCAAACAACAAACCAATCGGTTCAAAATGAAACTTACGCTTACCTCTATACGTTTCCACAATCGGTTCGGAAATCCGGCAGTACTTCGTCTGGTGAGATGGCACCAAATACCTCCAAATGAAAATCCGAAACCGTAGAAATGAAGCTTAGGATGAGTAGAAGAAGGTTTGTGAAGGAAATTTTAGGAGAAAACACTGATTCGGTAGTGTTTCGGTGGATTGAACTCAAGAACATTCACTATTCATGTTTTCTCTTTCCTCTAACTATTTCTCAACGTTTTTTCTGATTTCTTCCTATTTTTGCTGATGATAAATGAAATAATAGAGTTTAAAGAAAGTCATAAAGGTGTTCCAACATGTGTCACAATCTTATGGTGCCACATATTCGGTGATTTAGCCAAACGGTGACACGTGTCCTTTCTTTTAATCAAATGGGTCTTGAGCTGTCCTAATGGTCAGGGAAAATGAGAGTCCGATGATTTTTCCCCGGCTCCTGAGCTCGGTGTTCGGGAAAATTAGTCGGGTGACCAGACCAGAGTCCGGTGGATTTCCCCGGCTTGGGGCAACGTGGCACCCTCCGGTGATGACAACTCAAAAGCTAAAGTAACTTTGTCAAAAAGAGGGAACAAGTGTCACGCTCTTATTCGGCCAACACATTAAAGTCAAAAGAACCTTTTCTCTTCTTCCTTAAGATGATGCCATGTGTCCCTTATATGGGACCCATCCCTATCTCTTTCCTCCACCTAACTGTCCACTTTATCAGGGAAAGGAAAGTCAGAGAATTTTCCCCGGGTTCACCTACGAGGTGTCCTCCTTCGTGGTCCCTACACAAAGTAAGATTATTTCATTTAATTATTACTTTATGACAACCAATAAAATCTTGCTAAGTGTCCTCTTTATCAAAATAACACCGTATACACAACACTGGCACCGGTGAATTTTCTTCCGACTAATTACATTTACAAGCAGTTCTTGTTATTCATATTTCAGTATGTTACAACTCCTCCCCTGTACAAGAAATTTTGTCCCCGAAATTTGTTACAAGTATTAAAACATAAATTCCGGGTAACTTTTCCGCAAGTTGTCCTCCACCTCCCAAGTTGCCTCTCTAGGTGATAACCCCTTCCAGATCACCTTCACAAATGGAATACTTTTATGTCTGAGCTGTCTCTCCTGTCGCTCAATAACTTGTTCCGGCTCAATTTCATATGTGAGATCATTTTTCATATCTACATCTTCATACTCTATAACATGCTGGGGTCTGGTTGATACCTTTTCAATTGCGAAACATGAAAAACATCGTGTAATCTGCTCAAGTTCGGGGTAGAGCAATTCAGTATGCTACTGATCCAATTCTAGACAAAATCTCAAATGGACCAATATATCGAGGGCTTAACTTCTTCCTCTTTATTGCCCTGCCAATACCAGTGACAGGTGAGATCCTTAGAAATACATGATCGCCAACTTGAAATTCTAACGGTCTTCTTCGTTTGTCGGCATAACTCTTTTGTCTACTCTGGGCTGTAAGCAGTCTTTGCTTAATGATCTTGATCTGCTCAGTAGTCTGATCCACTATATCTGGCCCATACAGTCTTCTTTCTGACATTTCTGTCCAACAAAGAGGGGATTGACACTTCCTTCCATACAATGCTTCATATGGAGCCATTTGAATGCTCACATGATAGCTATTATTGTAAGCAAATTCTGCAAGTGGAAGGTAGTAGTCCCAGCTTCCTTTGAAATCCATCACACATGCTCTCAACATGTCTTCCAGCGTCTGTATAGTTCTCTCTGTCTGTCCATCCGTTTGAGGATGATAAGCCGTACTAAAATTCAACTTAGTGCCCAGAGCATCATGTAGAGATCTCCAAAACTTTGAAGTAAAACGAGGATCTCTATCAGAAATTATATTCTTCGGCGTCCCATGGAGTCTCACTATTTCCTTGATATAAATCTCTGCCAATTTATCAGGAGAATAGCTGGCATTGATCGGTATAAAATGTGCTGATTTTGTAAAACGATCAATAATCACCCAGATCGCATCATGATTTCGAATTTTGGGTAATCCTGTCACAAGATCCATGGTTACGCTTTCCCATTTCCATTCTAGAATTTCAGGACTTTGAAGCAATCCCGGTGGTCTCTGGTGTTCGATTTTCACCTTCTGACAGGTAAGACATCGAGCCACATACTCGGTCACATCTTTCTTTAACCTGGGCCACCAGTACATTGCCTTCAAGTCATGATACATCTTCACTATCCCTGGATGGAGGGTATATCGACTTTTGTGCGCTTCATCAAGAATTTTCTGCCTCAGATCAACTTTCAGTGGAACATAGATTCTCTTCTTATATCGAATCAATCCACTTGGTGAAAGATCATGGTCCTGAGTCTCACCTTGTTCAATCATAGTCATAATGGACTGTGCTTTCCCATCGTGCATTTGAGCTTCTGCAATCTCAGCTTTCAGATCACTTTCCTCTTGGCCTATACTATAACCAGCAAAGAGGATTTGATTTGATAGGTTTAGATCTCGAAAGTCTTCTATTAATTTTCTCTCCTGTATCATCATAACTGCCACTTGCACTGACTTTCGACTAAGAGCATCAGCAACAACATTAGCTTTACTTGGGTGATACTTGATCTCCAGGTTATAATCTTTTAGCAACTCCATCCACCTGCGTTGTCTCATGTTGAGTTCCTTCTGATCATACAGGTATTTAAGACTCTTGTGGTCGCAGTATAGTTCAACCATCACACCATATAGGTAGTGTCGCCAGATTTTCAACGCGAATACTATTGCCGCCAGCTCCAGATCATGCGTGGGATAATTAATCTCATGAGGCTTCAGCTGTCGAGAGGCATAGGCCACCACTCTGCCCTGTTGCATCAGGACACATCCCAGTCCCTGCTTACTAGCATTACTGTAGACCACATAGGTCAACTTGGGATCAGGGATAATCAACACTGGTGCAGTTGTCAACCTCTTCTTCAGCTCCATGAAGCTCTTCTCACAACGATCATCCCACTTAAACGGTTGATCTTTTTGCGTGAGCTTGGTCAATGGCAAAGCAATCCGAGAGAAATTCAGAATGAATCTCCGGTAATAGCCAGCAAGACCCAGAAAACTACGTATCTCAGCAACAGTTTCTGGCCTTTTCCAGTCTAGTACTGCTTCCACCTTACTAGGATCTACTGCAACCCCTTCTTGTGAGATAACATGGCCCAAAAATTTGACTTCTGAGAGCCAAAACTCACACTTACTTAGTTTAGCATAGAGTTGCCTTTCCCGTAAAATACTTAATACGATCATCAAGTGCTCCTCATGTTCTTCTCTACTTTTAGAGTATATCAGAATGTCGTCGATAAAGACTACCATGAACTGATCTAAGTATTGACGAAAGATACGGTTCATATAGTCCATAAATATGGCAGGTGCATTGGTTACCCCAAAGGGCATTACCAAGAATTCATAGTGTCCATACCGAGTTCTGAAAGCAGTCTTCGGTATGTCTTCCGCCTTCACTCGCAGTTGATGATACCCGGACCTTAGATCAATCTTTGAGAATATACTTGCCCCAGACAGTTGATCCATAAGGTCGTCAATCCGGGGGAGTGGGTACTTGTTCTTGACGGTTACCTTATTTAACTCTCTGTAATCAATACAAAGCCTCAGGCTTCCGTCCTTTTTCTTGACAAATAGTACGGGTGCTCCCCATGGTGAAACACTGGGTCGGATGAACCCCTTCCCAAGTAATTCCTCAATTTGTTTCTTCAACTCAGCCATCTCATTTGGAGCCATTCTATATGGGGCTTTAGATATAGATCCAGCTCCAGGCATGATCTCGATTGCAAACTCTACTTCTCGTTCGGGAGGCAAACCCCTAAGGTCATCAGGAAACACCTCAGGAAATTCCCTTACAACTGGGATATCTTCCAAGGCTATTCATGTCTCTGTTTGCATAGAAAAGAACACAATATATCCCTGACATCCCCTCCTTAGGCATTTCTCAGCTTCTGCCATTGAGAGGAAGTTTAGACTAGTTTTTCTGTTATTAGTCTCCTGCTGAGTAGGATATATTATCCTCTTTGTCCCACAATCCAGCAATACATTATTTGCTGTCAGCCAGTTAAAACCCAGTATAACTTCAAGTTTTTGGAGCGGCAAACAGACTAAGTCAACCGCAGACTCATGTCCCTCAACATTTATCACACAGTTCAAACAGACATCAACAGTCATAGTTTTGACACCCATTGGTGTCGATACAACTAAGTCAAATGGTAATTTATGCATATGTAATCCTAGGCGCTTAACACAGTCATAAGCAATGAAGGAATGACTAGCACCCGAATCATATAAAGCTTGCAATGAACTACCATTAAGAAGAATTTTACCTTGAACCAACTCAGGAGACTTCTTCGCTTCTTCGTGTGTCAAGGCAAACACTCGTCCCTGATTCTTGTGTCTAGGATCACCTGGCTGTGGTGCTGCTCGCTGGGGATAATTTACAGCAAAGTGACCTGGCTTTTGGCAAGCATAACAGATTATCTGACTCATAGGGACATTGCAAAGTCGTCCCAGATGTGACTTACCACAACGAGGGCATGTTTGAGAGGTCAGGGTTTTCTGGCCACTACGGTTCCCAGACCAAAAAGGCTTTTTATTGATATTTCCTTTTTGTGAGAACCCTTGCCCCTTACGCTTCTGTGAGGTATCCCCCTGACTAGGCCCACCTCGATTGTTGGTACTCTTATTGGCACGTACTCTCTTTAAGTTACCCTCAATCAATCGACACACTTCCACAGCTTCGTTAAATTTAGTAAACTGCTGGGCAACAAGCTTCTCTTCCATTTCGGGCTTCAGTCCCCGAATCAACATATCGGAGCTCCACTCCTCATCTTTTTTAATCTTTAAGTAAGGAGAGTAACGAGACAGTCGAATAAATCGAGACAGATATGCATCAAAAGTCTCGTCATCGCCTTGTTGTATCGCCAGGAATTCCTTCTCTTTCTCAATTCTTACTGACCTCGGGAAGTATTTTTCATAAAATTTCTCCTGGAATAACTCCCAGGTCAATGGAATATTTTGGGCACGCAACATAAGTGTTGTATTCTTCCACCAGTTATCAGCATCACCTACCAACTTATATATAGCCATCCTAGCTTTCATCTCTGTAGGGCATTCTAACACATCAAAGATTTTCTCTAATTGGTTTACCCAATTCTCTGCAGTTTGTGGTTCAAATCTCCCTTTGAATGCCTCAGGCTGGTACTGGATAAATTTAGGCATCCAATACTGGAGAGTATCCTCTTCACGTCCTGGAACTACAGGAATTTCTGGATTTACCTCAAGAGACTGTGACTGCTCTTCGTTATGGGATTGTTCCCCTTCTTGATTCCTCTCGGGGTAGTTCCTTTCTAAATTATTCCCCTTCGGGTTATTCCCTTCAGGGTTTCCAGATTGTGCCTTATCAGCATTTTGGCTTTCTCTTAATTCTCGAACTTCTTCTCGCAAATCCTGAATCATAGCTTGTTGTTGTGTCAGTATTCCGAGAATTTGTTGCATAGGGTCAGGCCTTGCATTATTCTCAGGTTCAGTAATTGGTGGTACATTAGTTTCTGATCTACGTCGCACCATTTTTCCTTTTCACTATTAAAAAGGAACACCACATTAAAACGGCATCAACCATATATATATGTATGTATACATGTACTTCTCAAGGCTTTAAATATTAGCACACAACAGAAACATAGATCCATTATGGCAAACAACTATATTTACATCCAAGTAGCTTGATATATACATAAGTAGCCCATACTACCTTATTATCACTAGTCCGTATGAAACAACACATACATATACATATGGTTAATAAAAGGCCAAAACTCAAAAGGACCCCAAAATATGATCTCATTCTTTTTCTCAATCCAAGAAGTAATGTCAGGAAAATAGGCTAGTGTGGTTTGAATCCAAATATCATCTGTCATCTCTAGCCCATGCTCTTCCTTTTGCTCATACAGTTTCTTTATTGAGCCCAAGAATGTCGTATACCGTTGCATAAAGGAAGTGTATTCATTAAAGGCGTTCAGGTAGAAATCCTTAAATCGCTCCCACAGTTCATCATTTGTGTGAGGGTCAAATGCTAACTCAACCACTGGAGCACTTGACTCTGCATCTGAGTCTGAGTACTGCATAATGTTCTCTAATTCTATGTCATCTGTGTCACCGACAGTAGCATCATCCCTAGGGGCAGGTCCAAAAAATATTGGATATTTAACTCTCTTCCTGGCAGTTTTTGTCACTCTCGGTCCACGTCCAGGTCCTCCTCTATTAATGACTATATAGTGCCTACCATCTGGAATACGTTCCTCCAGTGGTAGCTGGTTAATAGATGGGGGTGATCTACTTCTTTGTCTTTTCCTATCAGACATGCTTCCTAACACAAAGTAGCTAACAAAAGTTAGAACATATCAACATAAGCACAGGACTCTAACAAAACCTATCGTTGCCAGAATCAACGCTCTAATACCAAAATGTAATACCTTACTTCCAATAACCTCAGATGAGTGCAAAAGAGTAGTGAAATAAATTGTGAAACCAGGATTTAATCCCAAACTGAATAAACTTTAAAAACATTAATGAGTCCCAACATTATCTCAGGAGATAAATCTAGGATTGAGTAGGTTTTTCATATGGAATAAAAATTTTTCAAACATTTTTCACAAATATTCACTATCTCATTTAGACTCATTGATACTTCCTTTCATTTTATCAGAGTATACGAGCGTGTCTGTGCTTCAATCTCACGTTGTATTCAATCGTTAATGTTTCTCTAACGATTAGGAAGTGTTATGTAACTAAGTTATCTCTTTATTACATTACCATTCATATACCTGGCTACAAGTACTATCAGTTCAACTACTATACTATTGTCATAGTTACCGATTTATACAATATATACATGTCCAAAATATCCAAACAGACAACCAACAGAGAAAGTAAATCTTTCAGCTTCATCCTCTAGTTGTCCGTATTTACCTTCTTGCCCTTTGAGCTACCAGCCTGTACTGTAATTTTTTTATAGAAAAAGAGTGAGATTCAAAAGAATCTCAGTAGTAACAGGTAGTCAATCATATAGATATAAAATCACAGAGCATGTTACACAGTCATCATATAAAAGAATCATCACAACATCATTCGATTCAACATGTAGTTCTCATACCATCATAGTACTAGGTATATCACAAGGCTCCGAGTGTTACCCGTGCAATAGGCCCCGGCATTCACTCGTGCATCACAAATAAATTCAATGGCCTGAGCGTCAACCCGTGCAATAGGCCCCGGGCGACAACCCCGCATAAACAAAATATTCCAGACAGTTCATGATGAAACTACACACATACAATGTATCTTATAACATATGAAAGACAAAGTTACTACCTGATAGCTTCTCTTGAGCAATATCCAATTGTTTCACTAAGCTCGGGCAGATCTTAAACTTTGAACAGTATTAGGTCCTATAAATGAAATTTACGGACGACAAGTTATTATTTCGTCCAATATTTGTATAATCCAAATACTCAAGTCGGTTGTCATTAAGGTTAGAATACTAACCCAAAATCAAAGTCAAAAATGGTTCAACTATATCAAGTTGGTTAGTTTTACTCTTAAAGTTCATTACAATTACATAATACCATTGCATCCTTTATTTTCACACATTTGAGTAAATCTGCCAGAATTTTCTTCAATCTTTGAAAATTCATAATTAATTCTACACAACTCCAAATGAGTTGGTTCCAGATTCTGTTCAATCCTATTCAAGTTGTAGTGTAAATAAAAATATTACAAGGCACTAATTATAACCACCCAATTCCAGAAAATTCGTCAAACCCAATCTGCCACAGATTCCATTCCAGAATCAACCTTAAACTTTGAAAAATCATATTTCTCAATCCACTGGTCCAATTGCGTCCTATTACCCATCAAATTGAACCTCAGGATGTCTACTTTCATCATGTAAAATTTCATAAATTTTAGACAAGGTTTGGTTACTGAAAAACGCACCGCAACAAATCTGCTCCAGCAAAACAAGTTAACAGCAGGGTCATCTAACTTTCAAAAATTCCATAATTTTGTATAATTATCCAAAAATTATAAGTACATGATTTTCCACATAATTTTTCATGTAGAACTCAATGGAATGATTAAAATCATCAAAATCATAAATCTTCAGCCCCAAAACCCACTGGCAAGATAGAATCATTTTCAGCAAAATTACCAAAACAGAATTTTGTTGAACAACTTAGTCCAATATCATCATAAATCATCATTTAACCATAAATACATGATTAAACCATGATTAATCCTTTAAAATTCCTTTTGGATGAAAATGAACAGTACCCTAACCTTCATGAAGACTCATCCAAACAACAAACCAATCGGTTCAAAATGAAACTTACGCTTACCTCTATACGTTTCCACAATCGGTTCGGAAATCCGGCAGTACTTCGTCTGGTGAGATGGCACCAAATACCTCCAAATGAAAATCCGAAACCGTAGAAATGAAGCTTAGGATGAGTAGAAGAAGGTTTGTGAAGGAAATTTTAGGAGAAAACACTGATTCGGTAGTGTTTCGGTGGATTGAACTCAAGAACATTCACTATTCATGTTTTCTCTTTCCTCTAACTATTTCTCAACGTTTTTTCTGATTTCTTCCTATTTTTGCTGATGATAAATGAAATAATAGAGTTTAAAGAAAGTCATAAAGGTGTTCCAACATGTGTCACAATCTTATGGTGCCACATATTCGGTGATTTAGCCAAACGGTGACACGTGTCCTTTCTTTTAATCAAATGGGTCTTGAGCTGTCCTAATGGTCAGGGAAAATGAGAGTCCGATGATTTTTCCCCGGCTCCTGAGCTCGGTGTTCGGGAAAATTAGTCGGGTGACCAGACCAGAGTCCGGTGGATTTCCCCGGCTTGGGGCAACGTGGCACCCTCCGGTGATGACAACTCAAAAGCTAAAGTAACTTTGTCAAAAAGAGGGAACAAGTGTCACGCTCTTATTCGGCCAACACATTAAAGTCAAAAGCACCTTTTCTCTTCTTCCTTAAGATGATGCCATGTGTCCCTTATATGGGACCCATCCCTATCTCTTCCCTCCACCTAACTGGATTTTCTTATGTTATCTTATGTTATAAGGTTCTAACGAATCCTTATTTTGTTTTTCCTTTTATTACCATATCGGATTGGCCCCTATTTAGAAATCCAATAAAATCCAAATTTTCGCGGGCGAATATTTACTCTTTCATTATCTATTTCAGATGTAGGGTTAGCCCATGACTCCTCAGAACATGATTCCTCAGAATAAATGGATTGGTTTTTGGTTCCTTCCGCCATCCCACCTAATGAATCATTAAGATTTGTTTTTAATAAGATCTTAGGCATTCACGGGTTCCGTCGTTCCCATCGCTTCTCGCTTAATGGTTAGGTCTCAATTGTACAATGGAGCCTCTAATTCCAATTCCATTTTGTTTTTTCTTTAGTCAACCTTCTCAGTTTTTAGTGACTCGAGGCTCTTGATTTGTTTGTTCGATCAATATAGTTATCTAATTATGGATTAATTACTATTGATGCTTTATTACACTACCGTTTATGACATGACTCATAGACCTTACATATTAGAATTCTATATCATTGATATTATTTTTCTCTCTTTCTTTCACCCTTTCAGTTATCCATATATTCTTATTGCTTCACAACTCATAATCCGATTCGTTTTTTTTTATGCAATATTTCAGTTGGTATAATGATATCGCCAATATATTATATCTTTACTTATATCTTGACTGGTTCTTTAGATCCAGATAATGCGAAGCGATGAGTTGGTTATTAGTTCAGTTCTATAGTTATTAATTAATTAATTAGTTATTAATTAATTAATTAATACTACTACGAGTTGGTTTATTTTTTTGTTGAATTCTAACCATTCTAAAAAAAATAAACCAACGCAACGAGTCGCACACTAAGCATAGCAATTATATCAATATCAAATGATTAATCTAATTTTTATTCAATCTTATAAAATTTATTTAATAGAATAAGAATAGAAGAATTCAAAATTTTTTGTTTTTTCGCTAGATAGAACGTTAATGATAAGTCAAAGTTTATTATTCCTCGTTTACAAATATCCAAATTTTGATGCCTAATACCCCATAA